>FR989867.1:0-5000000 GCA_905404145.2 Biston betularia | reverse complement strand
AGAGGAAAGATTTGATTTTTTGTTTGTTTGTTTTATTGAATAGGCTCCGAAACTACTGGACCGATCTGAATCATTCTTTCATTATTAGAATGCTACGTTATCACTGAGTGACATAGGCTTTATTTAAGTTATTAATCGAGTTTTGTTTTCCCGCGCGAAACCGAGGTGAGCTGCTAGTATATAATAAGTAGGTACCTACTTAATTGGGTATCTAATACTTATCTAGTTAGTTTATATTGTGACTAAATTTTAAGCGAACAAATGGCAGGTTAACTTGTTTGATAAACTTTAAAAGAACTTTATAATTACTTAGTGAATTTAATCTAAAACAATTTTATAATGTTCTGAGCCTTAAAACTTGCTAAGTAGGTAATTCCACTTAATTAGTTTCATACGATAATACGGTATAAATTTACAATTAGTTAGCAATATTAATAATCCTCAATGTTAAGATCCTTAATTAAACTACTAAGACATAGAAAAAAATTGTAGATACAAATAAATATTTTTGCTTAAATTGTAGGACCTAACTACACATACACAAATATGTTAAGGTTTCACGTCATACAAATGTATCAAGTTGTGTTAGTGTATTCTCGTATATAAAACAAAATTGTCGGTCTAAGGAGTATTACTTATTTTCTACGCAACGTGTAACTATTTTATGTTATTGAATATTATATAAAGCTATTTATAGGTACACCAACAGCACACATTGAAAAGTACAAACACATTACGAAGAGTTATGTTCTGATCCATGCGCCAGTTACACAGCTTGTTAAACATACCTACTACTTGCTTGCAGTTTTATAGAAATGAGATTATAGTTTTAAATAATTGAGAATTAAACAAAAACACAAATCATATTAAACTCGGGTGGATGTGGTTGCACATTGTCATTTATGAGGAACTAGCCCCTGAAAACTTCCTTCTTGCTTATTTTATCTCTGTGATTAGTACTTTAAAACTTTTTATAGAATGTACTGTAAAAAAAAATATCACCGTGTCATATTTTTCTTTTTTATAACTAAGCACTACTTATAACAAAAAATACGGACGAAGAAATTTATTCTTCTAATTGAAGATGTCGCCGCCATCTCATTTTTTATTCATAAGGAGATAAATAAATAGGAAAATTAGTATTTTTTAATGGTGGACAAGCTAGGTGTTTGACCACAGTTCTCCTGATGTTAAGTGACGGTGTGGTCGAAGATGGTAAAGCACATTAACCTGGAATGAACTGGCTCTTAAGTGAGGCTGCCGAAACACACCGTTAGGTGCTTGGCGGCAGATTTTCAACTTGAGAGTGGTAGCCAGCCAGCCGAGTACTATATAGAAAGTACCCTACCACCATGCTATGGTTTCCTCACGATGTTTTCCTTCACCGGCAGCTTATTGTTGGGTTTGAACCTACGCCCTTCGGCATGTGAGTCGACCGCGCTAACCACTGAGCTATCATCGCTACACATTTTATATTTAAGAGACAATTTGTCATGACCTCCATATGATATTGCACCTACCTACACTTAAGACATCACGTGGAAAATACGCTGATAGGCAGCAACTAAAGGCGTCGCTTAACTAATACGTAAGTAACACCCAATAGATATGATAAGATAAATGGTACCAAAACAATAACGATTACTAGTGCAGCTGAAGAAAGTAAATTGCATTGCGATAGGAAAATTACTTGCTAATATAAACATCGATTGAAGATACTCACAAATAGGATGTACTTAGGTGATTTACTTGGCAGATAATAATTTCCTTTTAGTCCCGCCAGGGAGCTGTGCAATTTGGTTCCCCCTGCACCTTTCTACTGCCGGACGGCCAGACAAACGCGACCATAACGTCATCCGTAAATGGTAGGTATTCCCCTTGGACGCACAAAGCGTTTTGATTCCACATTTTTTATTCGCACGGCGAGGTTGTGAAACTCTCAGGCAGATTCTGTGTTCCCTGTTAGGTACAATATGGGTGTCTTCAAATCTAGAGTAAGTTTTCTATGTAAGCATGCTCCATCTTAGACCACACTACTGCTTAAAATCAGGCAGTGCGTGATCAAACACGAACCAATTTTCAATTTAAAAAAAATAAGATAAGAGTAAGTACCTACTTAATTGTTTTTTTCCGGAACCGTGGAGTAAACACAGTGAGAACCCGATGGGTATTAAAGCAAAGATAATAACCCTTGATGAATGGAATCAGGCATCAAAGGCGTGATTCTAATAGAAACAAGCGTTTGAATCACGTTTGGCTCATTCCATAATAAAGCTTTGTTAATATGCCAAGTTGCCAAGAGTTTATCAGTTTCGCTTCAAACGTAGCGGTAGACTGTAGTGATTACGATTAGGCTGTATTGGCAGCAAATAGATTTGTTATTATTTGTACAAGGGGTTTTCATTGCAGGTGATGGGGAAGGCTAAGGAGATAAAGTCGAAAGTGAGAAAAGATGGTGAATTTATCCCGCCCGACGGTGGATGGGGCTGGGCGATTGTCTTCGCTGCTGGATTTTCAAATGTAAGTTTATATACTTGCATAATGTGTTGCACCTGTAGTATTGTACGGTTGTATGTATTTAGCAGTGGACAGCGACCGGAAACGAGAAGCCAAAGATCGACATAAGTAATTTAAATATCCAGCAGTAGATTAAAATGATGAAAATATTTTAATTTTGTAAAACGTCGGCAAATTTCTAAGCTGCATAAAAATAATTAAAAATGATTAATAATATATTCTTTTTAGTTTAATTTGAATGTTGTGTATAATATTCTAATTATATCTGACAAATTAGTAATTATATTTTGACATTATTCAATTATTTAATATAAAATCGTTACAAAAATTTACGTATTAGGTATGTATATTTTATTTTTACGTGCAGAAAAATAATAAATTTAAAAATTAATGTTATTAATTTTTAATAACATTAATTTTTAATAATATTAGTATTAATCATGTTATAAATGCGGATGGGCGATTGTTTTGTTTTCACGCCTAAACTACTCAAACGATCATCAAAAATCAAAATTTTGCATAGGCACACGTCGTCAAGAAAAAAAAATCAAAATTCAAAATTCTAATGTTTTATTTGCATAAATTAATATAGGTACAGGTCAGGTCGAAAATAAAAAAAGCATCTCTATATTTAGCCCTTACAAGGCGTGCAAAATCGACCAAAAAAGACTGAAGAAAAAAAAAGAAAGAAAGTATTAAAAAGAGGCCATGCTCACATAAGCGCTTTTTTAAATTTATGATTAGATTGACCACAGCTCACCTGATGTTAAGTGACAGCGTGTTCGAAAAACGTATACACACTTCGCCTAGAATGGAACTCGCTCTCAAGAGGCTGTACGATCACACTGTTAGGGGCAACTACATGTAATTCCTCGTTTGTACTTATCTATTTGAATCATGAGTTGCCAGCTGCTATCATCTCTGTGAATTCCCCAATAATTCCAGCTGTCTGAGTTGTCCATCTATAAACAGCTTTGGCTTATGATGATAAACGACTAATTTTCCCACCATTTTGTTCCAACTAACTGAACAGTTTAAGATAATAAACGACTAATCGTGCATTTTATTCCAGCTGTCTGCTCTACCTATCCTGCAGCAGTTCGGACTGCTATTCCGCGACAAGTTTGAGCGGCTTGGCATCTCGAGCTCGCAGACAACCACCATCATAAACATGAACTCGGCGCTGACCTCTTGCGTCGGTGCGTGACGCGTTGCACGGTAACTCTCTGATACCATACCGGCACTATGAACTGTTTCTGTCTTTCACCACTGGCGGTGACAGGCGGTAACTATTCATTAGTAATATCACTAATCTGCTATGCGACAACTCATGTGCATGATTTAAAAATAGGTCATCTGGACTGGACCCGCAGTATTCGGTTTTTTTTTAATTTATGTGTATCATGGTCATTGCTAATATTGATCACATACTACCATACTACTTACTCATGTATTTCTGCTTCATGTTACTGCGATACTGTAGTTAAAAAGTCACTTGAAATTTTATTATGTACCTACGACACTTGTGCCACTCTAATAAAGCTTAGGTCTATTTTTGACCGACTCAAAAAAGGAGGAGGTTCTCAATTCGACTGTTTTTTTTTGTTACGGGATAATTCCGCTAAATACGAATCGATTTTGATGTGGTGAGGTGGTCCCATATAAATTTTATCGAAATCGTTTGAACGATTTTTAAAAAATCTAAAAAATTATACGTCGATGATGTTTTCGTTTACTCTGAAACCTCGCTGTTTCATTGGAGCAGTGCGTTTAGTTTAATAAATTTTGTATTATTTATTTAGTTTTCTGCACTAAAAAAACTGTCTCGTGTCTTGTGATTAATGCTCAACTAACAATTCGAGGCATCTAATTGCAAAAAAAAATAATTAAATTGAATACCTCTAATGGCAAAAACTAGTAAGATGAAAGTGTCACACCCTGATGGTAAAAGACATTGCCTACCGATCACACTTGTAGCCAGTACCCGAAACTTTGACTAACCAGAATTCAGGGCGTCGCCGCATTAACCCCCATTACATTGAGACAGATATAATATTTAACAGTGTGTCTCATTAGTTCTGTAATTTTATTAGTACCCTTCAAACCGGAACTGTTTAGCTCTACTATACCTTGGGCATGATATATGTAGTAGAAATTAGCTATTAATATTGGACTTTTGTAAATTACTTGGGAAGTGTAGGTGTTGTAGTGGGTGAAGTCCGCGAATTGGCAAACGTAGCGTCGGATGCCCTGAGACTCGATGGAGTGAAATATACGTAGGACAGCTGGCGGTGGAGGAAACCGAAACGCTGAAGATCGGGCCGAGTGACGTATCTTGGGAGACCTTATGTTCAGCAGCGGACTATGATGATAGTAAGTAGGTAGTCATTGGCGTACCAATTATGAAATTGTCTTGCAAATTCAGTATACCTGATTGCAGAGAGACAGGATAAAATTTGCAAGAAATACGATATAATTTACTATGATTAGGTACTTAGTGACTATAAAATATTTATAAATGTTACTAGGTGTATTGCATGTAACTATTCTTCATAAAAAGGATAAGAAATAAAATGAAATATTTGTTTCTTAAAAAATCTTTAACGCTGAAACTAGGACAATCGAACTGACAATCACTAAGTGTTTAGATATATTATCTTAGTTCGAGTACGTAAACATAAGATAACTATTGTGCAGTAATGTCTAGACTACTACTGGCTGCTTATAACTGGTTTTATCTATGGGTTTATCTTCACATAGATAAACAATAAGTCATTAAGGTCATGTTGCGGACTTCGATTGCTTGAATACCTTAATTACACCTTACCTAACTTCATGCGAATACAATAATTTAATTCATTTAAATGTATATTGGCTTACGAGTATCGGTTGTACTACACCGAAAGGATATTATTTAACATTAAAGTCAACTTTTGATGAGACAGATCTGAAAACCGAGAAAACAGATCAGGTATGCCATAGAAAAGATGTTATTTACACTCGATGAAATGTATATAAGACAGCTTATTTTATATTCACGATTCCAGAATTGGTCTCTTAATGACTTCGTTACTGTACAGTACCGTTCCGCGTAACCCTGCGAATGTATCGACTCTATTAATTTTAACATTATTCATTTTTGTGACATTATCTAACTTTTCATTTTCTATCAATTTATCAGCTGTCATGCCAAAATTATGATATGTTAATCACTCGAGCGTCATTGATATCACTAAAATTGACGAACATACTTTACGTAGTATTCAAAATAGGTGCATTGTATTTATCATTAAGTGCAAATTTTCATCTTTAATGTTTCATTCATATAAATGTTTTGTCTTGTTGCAGGTCTTGCTAATGGTCCAGTATTCAAAACATTTACTTACCGTCAAGTCTCGCTAACGGGAGCCACACTGGTCTTCATATCTTTGATGCTAACAACCTTTTCATACAACTTTATTACATACCTAATATCATTTTCTATACTTTACGGTACGTTCACTACTAGAAATAGTCCATACAATAATTTATCCTTGAATATAAAATGATAAACAGAATTTTACTTTAACGTTTTCCAGGAGCAAGTTATGGCATAAGCAGCTCAGCGAATGCTCTAGCTTTGAACACATACTGGAAGAACAGAAGAAGACTTGCAACCGGCTTATCATGGACAACGACTGGACTTGGGCCCATCATGTGGCCTCACATTATCACTGCACTATTTTACGCTTTTGGAGAGACAGGAGCTATACTTATTATTAGTGGTATATCCCTCCATTCAATTGCTTGTGCATTGTTACTACAACCCGTGGAATGGCACACCAAGAAACCGCCACATAAAGCAAATGACGAAGAGAAAATGATAAAACCTGAAATAATCACAAATACTAAAGGTCAATTATTATCGGACAAAAAATTAGAAAGTGGTTATTTTAGTTCTAAATTAAAAAATTTAAGTGCTTTTTCGAGTCAGTATTTGTATAACGAAGATGATCCCATTAATCCGGGTTATGAAATAACAGATCCTGGTATACCAATGATGTTAAGAGCAAACGACGGTTATTTCAGTCAGTCGAGACAATCTAGAAGTAGAGTATCATCTAGAGATGGGTCGACTAAAACGTCGAGGCTTAATTCAAAAAAACCATCGATGACAAATTTGTTAGAAAATCGTTCTCGCAAATCTTCAACGTTATACTTAAATGAATCAAAGAAAAATTCATCTGCTAATTTGGGAGCGTTAGTGCAAGAGCGTGAGGCGTTTAAACCAAAACGCAAAACATCGATCACGCTTGATACGCAGATTCCCGAATCAGAAATTGAAGACTGTCCGACACTCAAAGCACCACAAGATTTGAAAGCCGATGAAAAAGCAGTGGTTGAAAAAATTGATCCCACGGAAGCAAAAAATATTGATGAGAGAGCCGAAAAGCACACTACTACTGGTAAGAAAAGTAGAAGCATGAAATCATTCAAAATGGATGGGCAATACGGAGAGAAATATAACAAAGACAATCATAGCAATATTTCTCTTAAAAATCAGTACGGAGAAAAATATCAAAAAGATAACCATAGTAATATTTCACTTAAAAATCATCAATATGGTGATAAATACAACAAAGATAATCACAGTAACGTATCTTTAAAGAATCCTGAAGATGCTGATGAAAAAAAGTACTTAAAAGATAATCATAGCAATCAGTCAGTGAGAACAAAACAAAGAAGAAAGTCGAATAATTTCAACTATGAAAGTGAAGTCTTGAAACAAGCTTCATTGAAATTAGAACAATACTTGAAAGAAAAAGAGGATAATCAAAATGAGAAAATGAAATTACTCCTTGAAAAAATTAATGATACAGATGAAGAAGACGACGTTTTTGAAAAAAAGAATGATGTCAAAGAAAAAGAGGAGGAGGAGGAAGAAGAGGAAAAACTCACATTTTGTCAAAAAGTTGCGCTTTTCTTTGATTTGGATTTACTAAAAGATTTTACTTTTATCAACCTTATGTTGGGAATAACATTAGCTAATTTCAACGAATTAAACTTCTCTATTTTGACGCCTTTTATACTTGGTGACTACGGAAAAACTAAATCTGAAGTGGCATTATTCATGTCACTATTAGCTGGAATAGATATCTGCGTTCGATTCTGCATTCCATTCGTAGCAGGCAAAATTGGTTGGGATAACGATTCATTCTTCTTATTCGGAGTTATGTCCATGGCAATGGGGAGAGTAGGTAAAATCGTTCACAAAAGTAGATACTTTTTATCAATCCACAAAATGTTTCTATCTGTTTACGTGTTTATATTTCCTTTTCCCAGTGTTGGCGTATAGTCAAGAGCCGTGGGTAGTGATAATGGTTGCCGTGATGATTGGTTTCGGAAAGGGACTCCGAACTGTGTTTATGGCACTAGTCATACCGACTCATGTGCCACTACACAAACTGCCAGGAGCAACTGGGATACAACTGCTCACAGCTGGGATTGCATATTTGTCTCTTGGACCTGTAGTTGGTGAGTTCAGATAATATACTTGAGTCAACTCGTTAACTCGTGACCACGGCTATTTATATACACGGCTATACATGGCCGAAACATTGAAGTAAATAAACAAAAATAATTTTATAGCATTTTGTGTAAGATTTTTTTTTTAATGTAAAAAGTATTAAAAGGAACGAGATGCTCTCCTGATGGTAAGAGATAACGCCTGACTATGACCGTTGCAGAGATACACAGAACTTTGAGTAACAAAACAAAATCTAGGGCATCACTACTTTGGCGCTCATTACTAAGACCCTATTTTATATTTACCCGATTTTTGAACGAATATGTACTAAATAATTTTCCAGAAGTTTTTGTGCTAGGATGTTATATCCCTACATTTAAAACTCACGATAGTATATAATTTAACGTGAACAATTTAATGAGATATGATTTCAATGTAATTAATTTTCTTTGTAGGTTGGGTAAAAGACAATGCATCAACAGCGGTGACTTTGCACTGCTTGAACATTTTCACCTGGCTGACAGCAATATCATGGGGGCTGGAGAAATACATTAGATCCCGGAGGCAAGGCAAATCAGAAGAAGCTCTTGTGAAAGCTTGACTTCCACCTAGATTTACGTTTAAATACTTTTTTACTTTGTTTATATCCCTTAGTTTTGTAAATTGTTTGTTAGAAATGGCACTAAACGATAAAGAGGATTGTATTGGCTGTTTTTCTTCTTTAAAATAATATTTATTCTGTTTGAACTATCACAGTTGTTGATATATGATTATTTACGTAATGTTTACCGTGATTAGATACGTTGAGAAACAAGAAACGAGCTCCTGGATGTTTCAGTGCAGTTGCATATTTACCGGCAGTTTTCAAAATAGCTAATTACGATACAAATATTGTTTTATACCGTAAATAATACTTTAAAACGTGTTTTACTAAATTTATAAAGTGTCCTAAAAATCTTTGACATAGATTTTATTCTAACAATATCAAGATTTTTGTTTCGATTAAGTGGGATTACACACGTTTAATGATATCGGAAACACCAACGGATGTGGCCAAAACTATAGTCGGATATAGATTATATAACTGAACGTGAGTATTCCCGCATAAGCAAAACAAAAAAGTGTCAAAACTACGTCAGTTTCCATAGTAAATAAAACATCAAGATTTATTTTGATGATGAAATTTATCAATACTTTTATATATGAATCTACATGCATTCCTATTAAGTCAAACATCCTTCTGTTGATAGTTAACACAACGTATAGAATTCATAACTGCCTACAATTCCTATTTGGTCTCATAATTATATCACCCGTTGACTAAAGTAAACATCCGACCATTGAATGACATTAATTTAATCAAAATCGAGTTCATAAGTGGATATCCTCCACTGTGTCATTACCCAATGAAGCTACTCGTAGTTAGTTGACTGTGACCTCGGGTTGCTGTCGTGGGGTCAAATAGTTTTCGTCAGTGCCTGTGCGCGCGTTAGTGATAACAATACTTAGTAGTCGGTTGAAGTTCAGTGAAATTTGTGATACGAAATTTGTAAAAGTCAGGATACAATCATCTTGAAAAGATTTTAATCTGATATTGAGTTAGTAAAGAAACTAGATCGGCAATAATATTGCAGCATCCTAAAATGCAAAACAAATCAAATCTTTAAATTCTAAAAATCTTTAAATTCTAGTTGGTAGGTATAGATTACCTTAATTTGAACGAAAAAGTACTTAATATGTTTCCGTTAAAAAATAAGTTGGTGACCAAAAGCGGAAGAATACGTGATTTAAAAAAATAAGTATTTGAATTACCTAACAATTTTTGAAATATTATGGATCACTAATTCATTCCAACGTACTAAAACTAATCAAAAAACGCCTTCAATTGTTATCAAAGCAACAGACCTACCTACATAAATTTTTAAGATGCTTTTTCATAATTTGAAGGCAAGTAAAAATTAATGACAGCAACGAGACATTCTCCGTTGTAAGACTAATCCAGCAATCAGTACCGAAAACTTTGATAAATAAAACTAAGTCTAGACTAGAGTATCGCAACTTTGACGTATTACTTTGAGTAAGTCTCATAAACCCTGATTTAGCTAGTTATAATACTTACCTATCAAGTTCTTTTGTTCTCTGTACTTTTTCTGTTTATGGTATACGCTGTAAAGAGTTTTATCTGTCCATCTATCTATCTTTCAAATCGAAACATTGTTACCTTAAAGAAACAAATCCAATCAACCATCAGTTACTCATGAATGGCATTTAGGGTTTGGATAACACCAATGACGCCTGACTTATCAGCTACCACTTGGATCAGATATATTTTATAATCCGCTTTTAATGTTATCTGTCTAATACTTTGCGTGACCGATTTATCTCCGATAAATTAAAATTAACTAAATATTATCTCACACTAATTAGTCACTATGTGCCATGTGAAATAATAGTAGGTATTATATTACTTGAAACTGTTGTTAGGTTTGCCCTAAATATCGTTATCTGTTCATTGTTATAACTAGGCTAAATATACACTTGTTATAAGTATCAGTATTTTGCTATTTAATCTACTTAATTGCAATAGTGAATTACCTAAGTATACAGAAGATGTTCTGTGATAGAGAAATTACATTGTTTATGCTTTACAAGTAAGGTGTTTGGCCACAGCTCACCTGATGTTAAGTGATGGTGTGGTCGAAAATGCTAAAGCACAACTAGCCTTTCCGTTTAATAGTTAAATAGCCTAAGTTTCTGTTTTCAACCGCTAGATGGCTCTAAACCATTTTTTATACATTTTGGTGTCGGAAAGATTATTTTGTTGTCGCAAATTAACCATACTTCTAATATAGTAGACGAATAAAATAATAGAGCAATGAATTTGAATAGTTAATATAATCAGTATTCTTACGAGATTAAGTTATCGGTAGGTAAACATAAAAAGTGAAATGTACTTTACATGCACCATTTCAATAACAAAAATTAGTCGCCTTTCAGCACCTTTTTGCCGAATGACATTTCATGTATATTCATATTTCAGGCGTTTTGCTTTTATTTTCATAGAATTATTGCGGTAAGATTTTCAATTCAATCTATTGTACAGTGACGTTACCGTTTATGTATGATATCGTTACTTATTCTACGTATTTTAATCACTAATAATACTTACGTAAGAATCATATTTTAAAATGTTTATAAGTTTATTTATGTTGATGTAATTATCTCCCAAAATAATCCTACTAATATTATAAACGCGGAATGTATGGATCTATGTTTTTTACACTTTCACGCAAAAACTACTGAACGGATTTGGATGAAATTTGATATGGAGATAGCTGAGACCCTGGACACATAGACTACTTTTTATCTAGAAAACACGTAGCGGGTAACACCACGGGGTGCAGCTAGTATAAAATAAAGTAACAGCTCATTACGATCTAGAGTTCCTAGCACTACCATAGAAAAAGACGGTCGTCATATTCCATATTTCGGTTGTGCAAAAATATATTTTATAGTATTAAACAAGTTTTCCTGCAGCTCTTATAAATATATTAAAAATATTCCGAATAATAGAACCGGTTCTAAGTTTTTAAACTATGAACTAGTGTAGGTACCTACCGCGTAAACCGCGTGTACCTTTTGTCTGTCTCAGTTTGATTGTTTTTGTGCTTGTTTCAGAATTAAACGTTTTTTCTTTCATTCTTTTCTAAATCTAATTAAAATTAAAACGCGTGTAACTTGTAGTTAAAATTACACTTATTTATGTCAAGTTAATTTTTGACTCGCATTGATTGTCTTAGATCCAATGTGAAATGTTGCTACTAAATAAAGTATGCAATAAAACTTGGGGCGCCTGATAACAAGACACATTGGTAAAGTCAAAGCGATAACGGTGTTGGAATAATTTTCTCCGACTGTTCATTGCGTACTTACACTGCGGAGCTCTTACATGTCTCGCGCCACAGTGTAGGCAATAAATACACTTGTGAGGTCAATAATCCTTCTAGTGACACTTTAGATAATAAGGAAGAAAGTAAAAGTGTTCAAAATGTGGATAGACTGTGATTGGACGAGGATTTGGGCTTTGTTGACATAGAAATTGATAGACACAGTGATGTGAGTTTTGATAGAAGAAATAAAATGTCTAACAAAGTGAACAATGTGCCGAAAGTGCCACCGGACGGAGGTTACGGATGGGTTGTGGTGTGCGCCTACGCTTTAAATAATGTGAGTTAAGACGTTTTTTTACATAATAATATAACAACATTAAGAATGTACTGGAATGTTATATGGGCTAGTTGAATCACACTAATAATATAAAAGCGAAAGTTTGCGAATGTGTTACTTCTTCACGCTTAAACGGCTGGGCCAATTTTGATAAAAATTGGTATAGAGATAGTTGAACCCCTAGATTAACACAGGCTACTTTTTATCCCTACCAAATGTAGTGTTCACGTGGGAGCACCGGGTAACACCGCGGGGAGCGCATGTTAATAAATAATTATGTTAGTCATATTCAACAAGAATCAAATACATAATCTATCTATACTATTATAAAGAGTAAAGATTTCATTGTTTATTTTTTTGTGTGTAATGAATAGGATCCAAAACTATTGGACCGATTTAAAAAATTATTTCATCGTTGGGAATCAACACATCTCCGGGTGACATAGGCTACTTTTTATCCTTGTATTCCCTCGGGAACAGGTACTACGCGGATGAAACCGCGAGGCATTCGTTAGTCAAATATAAAACTATATCATGTGAAGACATATTCAAAGGAACCTAGGAAGAAAACAGAGCCATTTCTAATAATTACAAAGATAACTGACATCTTAGCATATAAGTTTCCCACTTTTTTCCAGTGGAATTAACTTGAATGTGGGTTATCGACGCCCGATGACATACAAACAAACTTGTGACACTAATTCCAATACACACCTCTCAAGGAAAATCAAGTACAATTACCATGAATTTAATTGTTATTCTATACGGGTAAACTTTGATAGTGATACAAAATACTTACGGTTTCACAAGTATGCTTATCAGTATGTAATATGTAATTTATTTCATAAATTAGATAAGATAGTAAATTAATATGATCTCAGAGGCGTAGAGACAGACACATTAATAAAATTTACTTATAATACAGTTTGTACAGCACATATTTGTACTGTCTTTGAGTAGAAAAATAGATAAAAGACTTACTGAAGCCATTGTATTAATAACACAATTAACAAAGAAAACTAAGTGTTCTTGCATTTAACAAAAATACCTTATTTGACTCTACATCTTTACACAAAATTCTGCCGTACCTACCTAGATATATTTTATGTTGAGGAAAATGTACAGCTCCAAAGATATTGTGCCATTTAAAACATTTATATACTTACGTTAATTATGAATATCTGTCCAAAATTTTCAGGGTTCAAAAACGAACTCTTTCTCAAACTGGCCAGCGTCTTTGATAAGATGGTACCACTAACTATGGATGATTTTAACTATGGACCCAGATAACGTTTTTCTTTACGAAATTATCGCAAGCATGAATGTCACTACAGTAATTTATTTAGTCGAGAAAATAAAAATTCTCACTGTTCCTAACATTTTTATTTTGCTAAATGCTACCTATTTAAATTTTTACCTAATTAAAATACTTTTCAGGTTGTTGTGCTACCTCTTATCGCTGGATTTGGACTGGTGTTTCAAGAAGCGTTTGACGACACTGGCCTCTCAGCAACACAAGGAACACTTGTCATTATATTAAACCATAGTATAGGTATGCTACTATCTTTCTTCGGAGGTCCCTTACTGAGACGCTTCGGATACAGAAAAGTAGCAATGTGTGGGGCCATTTGTATATCAACTGGCCTGATATTGACAGCGATGTCGTCAAGCTTTTGGATGTTTATATTGTCTTACAGTATTATTAATTGTAAGTATTCAGTATTGCAGAATTGTTTAAATTTTTTATCATTGAATAGTGCTTACTTTGTCTTTTATTTTCCAGCAATGGGAATTGCGGCAGTGATGGCAGCATTTACCTTAGCAATAAATTCCTTTTTCAAGGAGAAGAGGAGTAGAGCAATAGGAGTTGGTATGTCCTTGACTGGACTAGGCGCAATCTGTATGCCTCTTCTTATGAGCGCTCTCATGTATGCTTACGGATGGAGGTACGCGGTCCTGATTCTAGGTGCCATCTGCCTGCATTCCTTATTAGCTGCTTGTTTACTTAGACCAGCAAAATGGTACTTAAAAACACCAGCATCCGCTGAAGAAATGATGCCATTGAACAAGGAAAACGATTTACAATTGGTAAATGGAAGTGTTACCACTTCATCAAAAACAGGTGAATATACGTATATATTTTATATTAGATTGTGGTTTAATAACGACCCTCTTATGTAATATATGGTACCTATATCTGTTTCAGGACTTCCATCATTGTCAGAAATTGAACATCCTGTGAGTAATGGCGTGCATCCAGCCAAAAGTCTTTCAATGAGATCTTTAACGAGTAATTCTAGTCTACAAGCAAGAAATGCCATATCTCATCCTGATATACGTAACAAAAACACCGAGACACCCGTAGCGGAAACTCGATACAAATGGTGGGAGTCTCAGGAAATCAACCTGGGTAGTTCGATAAACATCTTCAACGATTCTGATAACAACAAAAAAGTGAAAGAAGTTGAATTTGTAAATGAAAAACAAGAGGATAAGAAAACATACACAGAAAAAGTTATAGATTTTTTTGATCTCACTCTTTTGACTGATCCTATATTTGTGAACATATTGTTTGGTCTATCGATAGCAGCGTGTGTGGAGACGAATTTTTCGCTACTGCTTCCAATTATATTAAAAGATATGATGAAATTTGAGACGAGTGACATAGCAAAATTGATGGCTGTCATAGGATTTTCAGACACTCTGTTTAGACTGGTAGCCCCGTTCATTGGAGAATGGTGCCATAAACCACCGAGAGTAATGTACATGGTCAGCTTGTTAATGGTCGTATTTATAAGAAGTAGTGAGTATTTTTTTTATATTGATAACGTTATCGGCTCTTATTATCAGTCATTGGTTTTTTACTTGTTTGCCAATAAGGTTAGGCTAGAGTTGGTTCTCACATCTTTATATTGATCTGAAAGTAATTTACTACACTTTTCTATTCTTATTAAACCATAAATATTTTTTGATAAATTTGAAAATTCAATGTATCTACAGTTTACTACACTAAATTATACAAAATTGAACTATTATTATCGAGACGAGGTTTCGTGTTTCTAAAAAGTAGGTAAGTGTTGACGAGTAACTTAATCAGGTCGGTAATCTAATTAAATACATTTACGTGCGAGGTCACGAGACACTGTAGACACAAATAATAATTAACAACTATCAAGATAAAAAGGTCATTAAGTCAGATGTCGAAGTATGACAATTTAGTTCTGATTTTTCTTTATTGTTCTAAAAACTTCAAAATGAAAGTACTCGCCATTCAATTTATGTTTTTTTTAAATCACTTTTTCAGTAATGCTGTTTACCAATTCTTTCCTCGGCATGTGCTTCGTGGCTCTTGCTATGGGAATCACCAAAGGCGTTCGTACTGTTTACATGAACGTAGTCATTCCCAGCTATGTACCTATTGAGAGACTGGCTTATGCTTCTGGCATACAGATGTTCTGCAATGGTATCACTATTGTTACTATTGGATCTCTATTAGGTAAGGTGATTAACTTTTTTTTGTATGGTTGGCAAGCTAGGTGTTTGACCACAGCTCACCTGATGTTAAGTGAAGGCGTGGCCGAAGATGGTAAAGCACACCTAGCCTGGAATGGAACTGGCTCTCAAGTGAGGCTGCCGGAACACACCGTTAGATGCTTAGCGGCAGAATGAAAATGTGGGTCTTTGCATAGATTTTTTTTCAATCTGGCCAGTTTATAATTTTGCCATGTGGAACTTATGTGTCGCGTTATTATTATTCAGAATTATAAAATATTATGTAATCTTATAGAGTATTTTGTATGTGAGTCTAAATTTGCTTTCAAAATTTGTGATTTTTTCCTATTGAATTAATTAATTACACTTACGAGCCTACCCGTGTCCATTTTTTGGTTTTAAATTGTTCATATCCATCTATCTATTTCAATTTATATCATTAGGAATAAATTTCCTATCTAATTGCTGTAAATACTGCTTTGTTATCTTTAATATAAATAGGTTTTCAAAATTATGTATGTAGTGATTGTGAATGTCATTACCTAAATTAATTCGTGATTATTTTGCTTTTTAGGTCGCATTCGTGAGAGTTCAGGATCATATGAGATACCAATAATAGTACTAAACTTTGTCACTTTAATAACTGTTATTATTTGGAGTGCAGAGTTTTTATATTTCAAGGTTAAAAACAGAGGCAAACCTGAACAAGATGAAAATGCATGAGCACAAAGCTTTACATAAAGGATTTGTAAGAGATTCGTCACTCCCAAAGAATAAGAAAGTCATCACAAAAATATGGCGTGAACAAAATATTAGTACACGTATTGTAATGTTAAGTACTTATTATATAACCTTTTCAATTTTATAATCAAACAATTAAACATGTTATTAACTTGGAGCGATTTAAGTTCATGTGGGTAACAAATGAAATACATAGTTTTTTCTAGAACTCTCTATAGAAGGGAGTGTATGAAATTTTTGTTCAGCCCGATTTAGGTGGCAGGAAATAACAAGATGAATTATTTGCTTATTTATCGATCTGTTTTTGGAAATAAAGTCAGATTCAATTAAAAATAATCACCTGTAATTATTGTCTACGATGTCATAAATGCATTAACGGTTGATAACAGTTAAATCTTACGCAATAACAGTTATCTTATCTGTGTCATCCGTGGGCTGATATATTATGAATTTACATTTACTAATTTACTCATCGCTTTCACACATTTCTGTAACGTTTCCGATTTCATTCTGACGAGTTTCCAGTCGTTTAATTCAAGCCTCCTATATTAATATCACCGCGGTAATATTGTAAAATACCATATTCTTATTTTCAAAGTTGTAATTTCCAATTTACGAGGACCACAAACATTGAAAACTAGAAAACAGCTCAAACCAACACATAAAACTGCGACCTTATAATATAAATATAAAATAAAATGAAGACCTATGAGCGCAGACCACAAATAATTTTTGCAAGTGCTCCTATAATCATTATTCACTTACCAACTCACGCCCGCGACTCCGTCCGTGTTTACTTTAGAATTAGGTTCAGAGAAAAATTAAACATATTTAAGTAACAAATAAGCAATAGTCATGAAATTTGTGCTATTATATTTTTAAATTAAGTTAAAGGATAAGGATATATTTTATCCCAGAATGTTTCATAAGACGCATCTATACCAAACCTCAAGTGGATACGTCCAGTAGTGCGTTTTTTGATAATCCCACAGAAAACTAACATTTTTTAAATTTTTCCACAAAATAAATTATATATGTTCCAAATTTGATCTAAATGCGTGCAGCCGTTTTGCGTGGTTGAGTAACAAACATCCAAACATACAAACTTTCACATTTATAATATGATATATTATTAGTAGGATAATATTGTACTTACTTACATATGTAGGTAAAACTCGTGTCATCATCTTAGTTTTAAATTAGAATGTATCATTTGGAATTGTTTATTTACATGATAATATTTACAAATACAAGTCTCGATAAAATTGTATAAAAAAAAAGTCTTAATTTTAGTCGTTATACAAACATATTATTGAATACAATCTTAACTAGTTAAGTAAAGCTAAGATATCTACAGTAAGAAATACATTTTTCTAACTATTAACTAATAATGATTTGTATATATAACGTTTAATTATATCTTGTAATTTGTAAAATCCTGCTTTGGTTGTCTTAAACTATGTTTTTTTTCTGATTAACAAGCTAGATTTTTCATCTTACGTTAAGTGACGTTGTGGTCGAAGATGGTAAAATCACAGCTAGTCAGGAATGGCTCGCAAGTGAGGCTGCCGGAACACACCGTTCGAGTTTTGCTCACACAATATTGGTATTTTGTAGCCTAGCAAAACTCCTACCAGCTGATTAGCGTGCATTAAATCATTCGATTTTTTTTTTACAAATTTAGATACAGCCTCTGTTTAATATATACTCTTCTAAAACAGTATACAGTTGCAAAAAGATACACGATAAAAATGCTAAATCTATAAAAAGTCAAATTAAAATAGCACAAGTTGTTTTTAAATATTTTACAATGTTTTGATTTTAGTAAATCGTTGGTAAAAACTCTGAACTATTGAGTTCAAATGAGACAGATCGTACACAATATAGTATATATGTAACATGAAAGAAATGCATTAAAATAAATGTAATATTATTCGATATAGGTATTAGAAACAAACATAATACCAATATCAGTCCGTGATATAACACCTATCTACAAGTAACGATGTCATTTAATCTCGTACCTACAGTAATTGTCCCACTCTTTCGACACTGATTCACTTCACTCCTCCTTATAGTCTCCTTTACTTTTAGTACTACAAAGTACTACTACTAGAAGTTCAACACAAAAAATATAGTTAACTTTTCTAATGTTACTTTACATAATCACTTCACTTATTAGTGTTTATGACGATTAGTTGTCGTTGTACTCTGAAACAGAAAAATTTTTATTAACCCTGATTATGTTGTTAATGGAGCTGCCGATATCACACGGATAGCAACCGACACAATTTAAATTTCATCATCATGATCATCATCATCAGCCTATCGAAGTCCACTGCTGAACATAGGCCTCTCCCAAAACACGCCACTTAGCCCGATCTTCGGCTTTTCGGTTCCATCCATCGCCAGCTGTCTTACGTATATAGTCACTCCATCGAATCTCAGGGCGTCCTACGCTACGTTTGCCAATTCGCATTCAATTCAATTTAACATGAACTTAATAAATATGTATTTATTGACATTCCTGTTGGTTCATCGGTAGCCTATCTGCTTTAAGCAGCTGTCGGGCGTGGGTTCGATTCCCACCCAGGACAATCATCTACACGACGATAAATGTTTGTTATGTGTCTGGGTGTTCCGTATGTATTTACAACAGCAAAAAAGTATGTAAGTATTCTATCGGTTATCTGTTTCCCATAGTACAAGTTTTGTTTAGTTTGGGGCTAGACAGCGCTGTGTGAAATGCCCTACAATATAAAAAAAAATACACAATTAACAAGGCTGCTTCCTATCGATGGGTACATCAGCACCCTTCAACATAATTGCGAGTACACTTATCCAAAACATACTGTTAGTATACCTACGTATATTAATGTTAGCAGGTTAATATACATAGGTAGTTTCGTGGATGTTTTTGCTTTAGTTACTTGTTTTCTTGATTCATTGCGGTAGATTAAAGGCTGTACTCTGAGTCAAAGAGGCACATGTCTAGTTATAATGAGAATCGAATGCTTTACTTCAAATACAAATATTTTATTGATAACACCAATGTTACAAGTCACTGCCACAGCTTGCATGTTACCTTTCTCGTTTACGGAGAGGTTCATAAAATTATAACGATACTCTTTCTTTTGCCAGCCTTCTCACTAAATCATATATTTAAACTTAAAAAGATCACCACCTTTGACGTCCGAGGAAAATATACAACGACAAACTTATGAACCATGAAAGACTGCTAGTTTCAGAAAAAATAAATATTGCAGTATATTGAAAATAATAAGCTTAATAAGTGCGCAAACTTACTTGAAGGTGCTAGTAGAGAGCAAAGATAAGTCTTGGTGGAGAAAATGGAGTTGAAAATAGATAGTCTCAAGGTTAGTTATTAATAGAAATGAACCTCTTCCGAATTAGTAGCAACCCTCTTTACGGAGTCTCCTGGTAACGTACTGTTATGTTTTGTCTCCAATTCATTTACTGAAACAGAGTAAGTTTTCTAAATGTTAATTGTGTGGTTTAAAGTCAAATTCGCAGTTCTTTTTTATACTGAAACCCAAATAAAACTCGGTTTTAAAAACAATCAAATTGATTTAACAGCGAACTTACTGCTTTGGTACCAGCTTCTTGAAAATCCATAAGATGAATCAGTTTTTACTGATTCGATCTTCCCTCCTGAAGTGAAGCCAAATGAGGGTCGATTGATGAACCTAGGAGGCTTGACTGACAGATTATCCGACGTAATGTCAGTTTCAACATTTGCTTTCTTCGACTCGAAGGACTCTACTTCGTACCAGTCTTTGGTAATATTAGGAGTGTCCCGCCATGGCTTCGATGTAACCACGTATACTTTTTCTTTGGTTAACGGAGATATTGATGTTTGTATTTTTCCCCACGGTGCGGGGGTTGTAGTTGTCGTACTACTTGTAGTCGTACTCGTGCGGAACGATGATGCAGCTGTATAAATATGGAGTTTATCAATTTCATCTGCTTCCAGATTTTTCGCACTGCTATATTTGCTCTTTGTTCTCTCTATATTATTATACTCTTTCCGAGACTTAAAGGTATTTTCAGTTTCTGTCACAGTATGTTGATTGCTACTGGAGCCCTCATGATCGTAGAAATCATAATAATTACTCGTTTCTGTTACGAAATTTGTAGGTTGTGTGGTTATAAAATATTCATCAGGAATTTTCTTAGGATGCTTGTCCCCACTGCGAGGTTTTTGTGCTGGTTTGTAATTGGAGTACTCTTTTTCAGTCCAATCATCAATTGTATGTTGTAATTTGACAATATCAAATGGTGGTTCCTTGACATCATACAGATCATTTAAGATGTTAGCTGAACTTACACGCTCAGATTCGGAGTCGTAACTCTCTGTTGAATTAGGGTCATCCGTAGTTGTGGTAAGGGTACTATAATTGTCTACCAATGTAGAATATGATGACTCAGAATTTAATGGAGCTTTCCTTCCTACGTGCGCTTCATCAGAAGAGTTAGACCAATCTTGCTGGTTTTGATTTTGATCATTTGGATTTTGTTCTTCTTCTTTACTAGTTGTGTAAGGAACTATTATTTGAACAATTTTCGGTCGATATGCGTTTACTAGTGGGGGTTGAATAACTTCACTATAATCAGTTCTGCTTTCATCCCATGAACTAGTCAGAGGTTGAGGAGCCGCAGTACTTGGTATGTCATCGTAAATTTCATACTCATTTTCATTGCTTGGAGTAGTTATAGCGACAACAAAATTTCCATGGCTTTTATACGGTGCACTTGGCTTTAAGTACAGAAGTGGAGAATCAATATTTTGCAAATTATTTTCAGTCCTAAACTTATCTACGTCTTCATCTTTTACACCTCTCAAGTCAGCAAAATTAATTTTGTGATTTGAAGGGACATTTGAGCTCAGCTGTAATTCTGAAAGTATTCCGTTGTCGTAAAGATCGTTCCCTACTTCTGGCCCAGTACTTTCAAAGCTTGAGTCGGAAATAGATTTCGTAGCCGATACGTGGTCTTCAGAAGCTTGAGAAGAAATATCTCGTATTTCATCTATGACGAAATGATTTGGAATGTTTCTGAACGTCTTTGTCTGGTTATTTACTTTCAAAGTGTCAATATCAATAACCGGAGACTGAATGTATGTGGCAGGGTAGTCAATTGAATGAGTGTATTCGACAAGTGGTACACTCTGTTCTATGTCAACATTATTAGGTTTCTGTTGCATTTGGTTTATTCCTTGCAATATGTTTGAAGGAAATGCTGAAGGGGCAGGTCTAAAAGGACGAGCGTTGAATATTGGAGGCAATGGCGATACGCTCAAATTTGGTAGTGCTACTGGTTGCAATGTGTGTATATTTCTTCCTTTATTCAATGTAAATGGCGCAGGATTTGCTAATGCCATCGATATGTTCGGTACTTCTGGTTTTGCCAAATGGTAATCATTTGGCAAGACTTCAGTTTTAATTTTAGTCGATTCTGCGGCTGTAGCTGACGCAGGGTAGGGAATATCTAAAGCATAAGTGTTTGTTATTATTTCACCATAAGAATTTCTAAACTCTGTTGGCTGAGATACTTTTGGTAATTGCTGCTCTGTTGATGAGCCATGGTTGTTTGATATTTCAGTATGACTTTGTTGTTGTAAACCATTGTTCAAAATTTGTGGATCAAAGTTTGAAACAGGAGGACTATAAGTTGTCACTGGTACGGGAGCATTATATGATGGTATGGGAGTTGTATACAGAAATGTGGGGGGACCGTAAGTAGGTGATGGAACTTTATACGATGTAATTGATACTTCTTGCGAAAAGTTAGGCAAATAGGACGAACTTGGTTGTCTTATTGACGAACTCGGTATTCCATACGTGGAACTTGGGATAGAACTATAACTTGAAGCAGTATATGTAGAGCTAATAGGACTTTGAGATGCAATTCCTATTGTTTGGGTAGGACTGGGTGGCCCATATGTTGAGCTTATCCCAGCAGAGTTGCCTTTGAATGGTTCGTTTGGGGGGGCATACACTGCGTGAGGTACGCCTGGTAATAATTGCGGTACATTTATTTGTTCATTACTTTGCTGCTGAAACGCTTGAGGTTGAAACTGAGAAAAATGTTGTGGGTGAGCAGTTGGACTTGGTGGACCATATGTAGGATTATTATTTTGGTTTATATTTTTGGCTCCTAAATTATATCTAATTACTGGTATCCATGGCACTAAATTACAAGGGTTGCAATCTTTCTTAACAGGAGCTATATTACTACTACTAAATGTCGCGTCATAATTGGTCTGCTGTGAAGGAAAAAGCCATGTTGAGACTTTTTGAAATAAAGACGGTGAAGGAGTTGTCGTAAAAGGTTGAGGAGGAGGGACAAAGTTAAAGTTATATTGTTTATAGAACGGAGCTGGAAATTTGAAATCTGTTGGAAGGGAAAACTGGGGTGTTTGAGTAAGTGGTGGTGATAACTGTGGCGGTGGTGGTTGGTACTGGTAACCAACATCGGAATTCTGCCGTTGTGCTCTTCCTGCTCCTCCATGAAACGGCACAGGCAGTATTGGTGATAATGGAGGTGGAGGCGGTTTCAAGAGCTCGCCAAACTGCGACGCACCGTTGACGTTGTTGCTGTATGCAGTACTGAGATCGCATCGACATCTTGTCATTGCCCCAAATAGGAGAACCAGGCATATCTGTAAAAAAGAGAGGTACATGATTTTGCAGGTCAAGTAAATGTATCATCTGATAGCTTATTAAATAGGGTTTTGGTTAACGAATTTTATAATTACTTAGATTAGAAAATACAGAGAAACAGCGTAGCATACCGAAGCTATTGTAGATGTTTCCCACGAAAAGCTATTCTTTGATCTTTTCTCTTTTCTCATAATATGCCGTCAATTGTTGCGATCGGAAGGCGAAATGCTTTGAATTGTATTATGATCTAGATCGATTCATATTAGAAATTTGTAACGATGAAAGATTGGCCTACATGAAGCGTTCCTTGGCATTAAGTTAGGTATTTTTTAGGAATATCCATGATACCGCAAAGGTCTCACCACAAAAAAGGAGTCGAGGCTTTAACTCAGTTTGTGCCAGATATCTCACAACTAGTAGTAGGGTACCTACTAGGATTCGTTTGGGGATAAGATGTGTTTTTTTTGTTCTGTGGAAGAACATTTCTTTGAAAAAGTTTTTATTTTTTTTTAATTTGACATTGTTTTATTATTTTGTTTTTTTTTTTGCTTGAAACATTATTATTATTACGAATTATTTTGTTTGACATTCGTTTTTTAATCTTGTACTTCCTGACATTTTATTTTATTGTATTAATAATGTCTAATTTTAAATTTTAAATTAACTTGCATGCCGAAAGGTAGTCTGTGGTGCTTCTTCACTAAATATTATGTTTTACATCTGTACTTACCCATCGAGCAAATAAATAAATTATGAAAAAACAATAAGGGAGTTTCGTATCTTTTGCGGTACATAATTTTCACACAGATCTGAACATAATTAGGTACTGCATAAAATTACGTCTAAAAGATAACAAATAATAGAATAATCGATAGAATTGGTGAGCGTTGATTGTAGCACACATTCTACACACACACTTTAATGTGGCAATTGGAATAATACGGGCGATTTTCGTAATTAATTTTCATAATGTAATGATGAATGAGTACATAGACTTGATTGACCCATCACTTTACTGACACGTCGCGTGGAAAAGTGAAATTTGTTTGACTTTGTCCTAGTCACGCACTCTCTTCGGGACGTCAATAAAATTATAATAAAGTTATAAAGCTAGTAATAAAATTGCTAGTACATTATTAAGCATTAACCAGACGTTTACCTAGAGTTTCTCTCTGACCAGAACTAAGCAACTGTAATTTGTATACACCTTTTATACTAACTGACTATTATGCCAGTCAAGTCAACAGCATAACTCGATAACTAAGGTCACCAAGTCAAAACGTTAGCCTTTGCCAGTTCGCATGCTCTTCAAAAATTACTTTTACTTAATTGTCGATTAAAAGTAACAATGCTTTCTTAAAGTATGACATAAGGTAACATGCTGTTTTGTTTCACATAATTTTGAAATTCAACAAAGGTGAAAACTAGGTGAATTCTCTGAATTTAATATGACGCATGACAAGAGCTTACCTAATAATAACTTGTTATCGATTTAATGTTGTTCGTCGTAGTACAGCTATTTTCATAATTTGCTAGTCGCAGATGTCAGAAAAAAACGCAGAGTTTTTAGCGTGTCGAGTGGTATCTAACTAGCTGAGTACTAAAGAGTATCCTATGGTTACCTCACAATGTTTTTCCTTCACCGGCGGCTCATGCTTAATGATGGGATTTAAACCTCCTTGTAGACCGACCACGCTAACCACTGAACTATTATCAAATCATAGGTGGTAAACAAATGTAGTAACCTCGAGCGTGTTGCAGGCAGTTTAAAGGTGAAAGTTCCAAATTCTGGCAATCTCATGCCATTGCTATAGTGTCAGTCAAGTAATGAGATCGAAAGTATATAAATAAAGCTTCTCATGAATAATACATTAGCATTTCTAAGCAAGATGTGTGTTTAGCATTTACACGACATTGCTTCTAGGTAGGGCAGTCAGACAATGATGCCCGTGTTGAAGCTAACCTACGGTCTACGTCTACTGTTTGGTTAATATAATTGCGAATTGTTATGTAAGGTTATATTGCAATACTTTCATTAGTCGATAGTAGATAATTGTGGTATTCTGCCACCAAACAGCAGTGTGTAAACATTACTGTGTTTCGATTTGAAGGATACTACAGCTAGCGAAATTACATGAGGGACGTTATCGTGTGCGTACTAAGCGCTTCGAGTCTTTATTCGCACAGCGAGGATGTGGAACTCTTTGCCGGAGTCTGTGTTCCCCATAATATGAGTGTCATCAAATCAAGAGTAAGCAGGTTTCTTCTATACCACACTCATTCTAGACCACATCGTTGATTAACATCAGGCAAGATGTGGTCAAATACGAACCTATTCCGTATTAGAAAAAACATGGCTATAATTAATTAATAAATAATTAATTATTATTAATTATAATTATTTATTATTAGTTTTATAATAATTAATTTTAAAATAAATAATTAATTATTATTAATTATTTATTTTAAAATTAATTATTATAAAACTAGTTAAATTTTCTTAGCATGGGACCAGAAAGCAAACATACTTATTAGTATATGCAGCGCATAAAAAATATGATATACAAGCGAACGCCTCGCGGTTTCTCCCGCGTAGTTCCCTTTCCCGTGGGAATACAGGGATAAAAGGTAGCTTATGTCACCAAGGGATAGTGTTCCTTCCTAACGGTAATTTTATAATTTTTGAAATTGGTCCAGTAGTTTTTGAGTTTATTCGTTCCAAAAATCCAAAAATACAAATCTTTCCTCTTTATAGTATTAGTGTAGATTTTATCGTTAATTTTACTATTACCGGTACTGAAAGTGATTAAAGTTGAATTTCCACGTTCTAGTTTTCACAGATTTTTAGATATTCCGGATTTCCGTATCCGTACAGAAATTATCTTGACTTGTTTACTTTCTGGCTTCACTCATCTTTTACTCATTACGCAATATATATATATTTCTAATAAGTAATCTACCTTTTTGCATTTCACACGACATATAAAACATCAAAGTTTGATTTATATTTCATATTCTGGAACGACTCACGCTTCAATCTCTAATATGAAGTTTACGCATATTAGTAGAAATACCAATCTGTACAATTATAAAGTGGTAAGATTTGATTGTTTGTTTGCTTGTATTGAATAGGCTCCTAAACTACTGGACCGATTTAAAAAATTCTTTCACCGTTGGGAGCCTACACTTTCTCCAGGTGACATAGGCTATTTTTTATCCCTGTATTCCCACGGGAATGGGAACTACGCGGGTGGAACCGCGAGGCGTCCGCTAGTATTTTAATAAGTTCACTGACCTACGCAATAAGTTAACAATGGTCAACAGACAGATTCTGATAATAACAGTGATAAATCAGGAGATTCCTCACAAGGTTATACAGATAGACACAGACTTGCAAAAGAAGTACGTAGCTATGGTACCTTGTTTTGGACTAATAAATGACAACGCATTCTACCCACACTTGCTGATCACGACTTCGCCTACCTGGGCAATCAATAAGGTCGTTTATACACGACACCTCCAACGTCGTCCTTTGTCAACAATGCTCTATCAACAATGACTGATCTACGGAGCCCGTGTGTAGTGACTCGATGGGAACTGCCAGAGAAAGTCACGCTCGTGACTGCAGCGAACTCTACAATGTGAACTTTACATAGAGGATACAAATCGGGATGGTTTGCTGTCAAAATTAATTTGTAAAAGCCTTTGGACCTTTTATATTTCAAAGCTATGGAAACTGACATCGTCGTGACACATTTTCGTTTTACTTATACGGAATTCATATATCACCTTTTCATTTACAATATTCATTAAATTATTAACGTCAATATTCGAACTGTATCGGGACCTGGCCAAACGTTTAGAGGAGGCTTCAGGTGACCAGAATGCTGGTATCTACTTTGGTCAAAAGCTAAGCATTGCCATCCAGCGTGGCAATGCTGCCAGCATTTTGGCCACATATCCCTCCTCTGACGGTTTTTTGGACTAAGTTTTTTGTATACATTTTGTAAATAGTATAATTTTTGCAGTAGTAGTTTTATCTCAATAAATTTTATTGACGTCAATAAAATATATTTCATATTTCCCGAATGATTCTATACCACAAATATATCTTCTCCTTCTTTGTTTATGGCGTCGAAAATGTGAATTTGCCAATGTCAATAAGTGTTTCGATTTTTTTAAAGTATTTTATAAAATTCAAATACAAGTCACAGTCAAGGTCTAACAAATTAAATCTTGGTCGAGTCCGGTCATGCTCTAGTAAAGTGGTGGCGTCTTAACTACAAGCTTCGATAGAGTTTTGGAAAGAACACGTAAAGTGATGTTTTACTACATTATATCTCTTTCCCACTCATGCACGTAATTCGGCACTTTATGACTAAAACATCAGTATTTTTATTCGGAAACAAAAAAGGAAACCATGTCGTGAAATAAATAGGTTTTGGAAAATAAAATATTGGAACGACTTGGCCTTTTCTCGTTCCCGCCAAACACCCACAATCTATTTTCATTTCAAGGAAATGTCTGCACTATAAGTATGCTGTCGTTTTTAGTTTACTCAGGTGTCAGGTAATGAGATGTTGACGTCAGTAACAGTATCTTGACAAACTTTACTTAAGGACTGACCGACAACGTGTCGGGCAAAACAATATAATATTAACATTCTATTTTATGTTATAAAGAATGTATGAACATTGCAACACCCGTACAGAATCCATATATCCTTAATTTATAAGTGAACTATAGTAATAAACTTGGAGCAGGATAACATACTCATGAAATAATTAGCAAAAGCCATTTCAGATTACATAATTACCGATAGTTGTAGCTTCCAGATTACCAATTGATACAAGCGTTATAGATACTAAAGACCTTTCTTCAAATTATCGTTGCAGTTTTAATTAAAAAAAATTATTAATTTAAATTGATTACATTACGTAAGTTGGGTTTTTAAATGTATGTAAGTACCTATTAAGTAGAAGCATTAGAAAGCAAAGCAAAGGTGAATTTAAAAAAAAAAATCTGAAAACAAATGGAGGTGTGACTGTGTCGTAAAAGTTCCCATTCTGAACCCCGTGTCCGCGTACTAACCGATGTATTCACATGCGAGGCGCATAACGGCCTGTAGTAAGAAGCAAGACGAGACCTCGCGCGCAATATTTTTTTTTTTTTTTTTTTTATGGTTGACAGGCTAGTTGTTTGACCACAGCTCACCTGATGTTAAGTGAAGGTGTGGTCGAAGATGGTAAAGCACACCTAGCCTGGAATGACAATATACTACAATCCTTTGATTCCTTGAAGAAGGTCACCAGATTAGGCCGAAACTAGTGCAGCATTCGATATAATTAAACATTATTAATCCCGCATAAGAAAAACGAAAATAAATTAAATCTGTTTAAAAAGCTCAAATAGTGCTTTTTGTGAGCCTTCAGAATAATTTTTGTTACATACTAAATACTACAGTACAGTAACAGAAAGCAGAAAGTTGTACACACATAAATATAATGTGATCATACACAATAAAGAATCAAACAAATGACCTCAATTATTAAAACTAATGGGCGACATTACGTTTCGTGCTTGGGAAATTTTGGGAATGATCATTGCATCGCTTAGGGTGAAAGGTGATATGACATGTGTAAAAATTACGCATCACGTTACATAAGCATACACATGAACTTTAAACTGGCGTTTAGTATCTATTAATTTGATGCATCACATTGAATTCACAGAAAAAATAGGACGTCGCGTCGTATGCATGTTATGTTTTTTTCATAAACTTTTGTGCACTGACATAAAAGAAACCGTTGGTAAGATCATATTTAATCTGGTTGGGCAAAGAGATGATAGTTAATACGTATATGGAGTTTTGTCCCTGGAATACGATGAACCCGGCACCCGTACGGTGGTCGGTGATATTATTGAATGCTAAGAAGTTTTTGTTGTTTTTCACAACTTTAGCATGAAATCAGGTAGGGTCAGGAGGTCAGTTTCGGGATCTATTCCGAATAAAACAAAATGTTTTGATCGATATTGCAAACACAAAATTAATAGCTTGGGGTGTACTAAGCCAGAAGGGGGGGATTATACCTATTATTACCAACTTTAAATAAAAGTACAACTCTGACATTTAAAAAAAAATGTTCGCTGCTACATATGTACCTATATATATTTCAAGTCAAGGGTTAATATAGTTTATGTTAACCTTTGGCTTGACTTTAAAGGAAAAGCAAGCGTAAAGCATTGTTTTCATTTGGATTTAACACGATTTAATCAAGAATGACAATGATCACGCGTTAACCCCCTTTATCATTTTTAGTGAAGTTTACATAATTTGAGTTTATAACATTTGTGCAGTCTTTAATTCCTTTAAAGTAACATACAACTTTAGCGTAGTCCATTTTATACTGGATAATATCTTACCATAAGGCAAAATATGGATAAAGAGAAATTTTAAAGTTTAGAAATCACGAGAAATGGAATGATTAGTGACCAATTTTACATAGCCTTGCAACAAGTAACCTGACAATTCAGTTATTTTTCTGATATCTCATAATATACTTACTTTTGATATTATTTAAAAGAAATTTGAGATTGCATGCTGTCTTCATCTGTACATGTGTATTGTTGATGAACCTAAATAAACAAATTAAACATATTTTTGCAAGTCAAACATAATATCTTTATGGTACATCTACGATATATCGTGTTTGTTGGAGCCCTTGCGAAAACGATTCTTAAACTGCTTTCCGGTCTTCGACAAAACATAAATAAAATAGGAACGTGGACAATCGTCGACAATCATGAATGGAATGACGGAAGCAACACTGCAAAACGTGCGTGATCATATCGCTCAAACATATTACATCGGACAATCTTTAAACCATTGTAATGCAAAGGAATCTAGAAAATTGCGTGAGTGTCTAATGACTTATTCATGTCTATAAGTTTGTACTTCACAAGCACCGTTACCGTATTTTCATGATTCGGGGTAGCTATGGAAATTTGCATTTAGTTTAGGTCTTTATGTAAATTGTAGTTTTACTTAGTGGTTGGTATGTCTTCTTAACAAGAGGTTGTCTAGGTAGGTACCTCTGTAGTACCAGATATTCTGCCGCTAAACAGTATTGTGTAAACATTACTGGGTTCCGGTTTGAAGGGTACTGCAGCTAATGCAATTACAGGGCTGTTGAGCCTTACCATCGAAAGTAATGAAATCGAAACTAACCATCTAATGAGCATCATCATAATGAGCAAGCATAATCTAGTAATGAGCGCCAAAGCAGCGATACCCTGGACTTTGTTTTACTACTTAAAATTCTGTGTATCGCTGTAATGGTCACGGACAAGTGTTATCTCATACCAGCAGGAGAGCAATTCGTTTCTCTCATTACTGTTATATTTAATTATTGCTAAAACTTTAAATGACTATCAGTCGCAATGAAAACATATTTTGTACATTTCTTTCTATCGTTACCGTACTCCGTTCAGCCGCTATTAGAGATAGATCACGAAAGATGTCTATGATATACTTACAATTTGTAACTTTATCTTTTTTTATCAAAAAACATTTTTCGGAAACTACTCATTTATTAAAATTGCCGTCTATTTGATTGCATTGCGTTCCGACGCCTACGGATATTTTTATGCGGTAGTTATTATAATTAACTCGCTCATTATTAACGCCGTATCGTGCTTTATTACAGTTGTGTCGCATTATTTAAACGGCTCAATGGAATCAGGAAAATATAATTAAACTTGGCATTTACAGGTATCACGTGGTTTCCTCGCCGCCAACTCATCTATAGAACTGGTGCGATTTAACAGTAATTAAATTTTAGCATAAAAACGTGTGAAGAGAATTAAAAAAATTCGGGAATCTTTAGCTAAATTCCCGAGGAAACAATTTACATACATGGAATAAAATAGATGAAATTGAGAACCTTTTTCTTTTACACCGTACTGTGATTTGATTCCGTGAAAAAAGTCACCCAATGTAACTGAAACTATAGACGAATCAGCTAACCAAAGAAAACGTAGTTTTGAATAACTCCGTATAATATGGTATATACTTTATTGGTGGTTATTGATTTTGTGAACATTTAGTTTTGTAAAGATATTCAAATCAAGAAAAAGTTACTTGAGAGTTTTAGAATGTTGCAAATTTTTTTACATGAGAGAGAATATCCAATTATGCATGTTCTTTCAGTTTTTAACATCTCACTCCTACGCATAAGACTATCCTCGACGTATAATTCTGCAATACATATTTCATACGGGTTGTCAAACCCTTGTGCGCTTTTAATAACTTTTTTTGTCTAATACAAGTTTTTTTCGCGATTCGAATTAAAATTCAAACCAGATCCAAATTCTGAAAGTCTGATTTGTACTGGTTTTAGTCTCATTTGAAATATATGCTTGAATAGGTATATATTGTAAATGATATATATGCGTCAGCGCTACAAAATATTTTCCTTTCCTTGTAACATATGTAAATACAAAATAACACAAAAGAAAGGTAAGGGATCCGAAACAGTGACCTTTGAGGCAAGATGTCTAGCCAGTAACTCAAGAGAATTTATTATTAATCGATAGCGTCTAGACCACTTTATGGAATGAATGAATAAATACAAAGAAAGAATAGAATTCCGGTAAATGTGAAATCAGCAAATGTGATCAAAATTTCTCTAGCCAACAAATTGAATTGAAACACTTTGTCTACACGAAAGGTGAATAAGCAATAACAAAAAACTAAAATAATAATAATAATAAAGCCTTTTTATTCGGATTAGGTTTTTTTTTTTTTTTTTACACTATTGCTCTGTTATTTTATATCTACATATATTTTTACTAAATGAAATTATTCGTGTATTTGTGGTTTTTTAACTTTCTGTAAATCCGTTTGCCAGTAGGCAAAGGCCTCCTCCAACCTACTCAACAAAAAACTAAGGAAGTTTAAAAAAAACGCAAAAGTAGGTTAACTATGTAAGGAAAATACGACGTCATGGTAAAACGCAACAGTAAAGACGCAAACGATAACTACAAATACACGCGTAGAAAAAGTAACATACTCAGAGAGCTCCACAAAATCTGCTTCAACGTCTTCGCGAGTAACCATTCGGTAACACAAAACAAATATATCTAACAATTATGTAAAATTACCAGCTTAATCCATGAGAACGGGGCATTTTTTCGAAACGAAAAATAGCACTCGACATCGCGTCGTATCGTTGGCTGTGTGAAATGCGCTTTCACGGGGATTCTCACCCACAAAAGAACAATGATCCGAGACATCAAGAGCACTGACATTATCAAGTGTATGCCTTCACAAGGTGCTTTATTACATCTGTCTGAAATATCTACCAACGTCAACTAAAACTCTTGGCAATTATAGTGCCCCTAGAGCTCACGTTGGTTCTTCATTTAGACAAAATGCGAGGTTTACGTGGAACTTTTATTACTCTATTTGTTGAGTGGAACTTTGTAAGCTATTGTGAAGATAAACAGCTGCCGCTGTTACTCAGTTGCTGTAATTGTTCGCATTACTAACTGGAGACAGCAGTTTTCTCGTCTCTTTTAGGGTTTATAAATACACTTTTACACTGCTTTATAAATACCTACATGTATACATTTTTGGGCGAACAGGGGCAGAGCGCGAGTGACTACTTGTTTCGACGAATGTCAAGTTAAATAACTTGAGATATTTGTATTTTTTTTTAAGACCGCTTATTTTCATTGCTTGTATAAATCTTTTAACTCAAGTCTAAAAATTTAATTAAGTATTAATTTAACAAAAATCTACATTAAATAAATACATACATACAATCACACCTTTTTCCGTAGTAGGAACATATTTTTCTACTAGGCATATTACAGTGTTTATTAATCCATAACCCAAAGTCTAGCCTAGCCTCACGCTTTGATATTTATGTCAATGGGCTACGCGAGCAATACTAGATTCTCGGCCAAAGTTATTGCCGCATTATAGGAATATCTAAGTCGAAAATACTCGTAGAAATGGAAAGTGAAGCACGCCACATGCTTGTTGTGCCGCACGCACTACCGATTCTTTAATTAAAAACATAACCGTCTGGCTGCTCATGTGTGGAGATGGCGACTAAAGCTTATTGATTCGTACGCCTACCTAATAATAAGTTTGTTATGAGAAATGTTTTTTTTCTATTATACGGCGAAGGATTGCTCAAGAAGGACATAAAATGTTAGCTAAGGGAAATAGCAAAAAATATAGCCTAAATTATGTTTATGTTTACTTATGGCACATCTGTTATTAATCTAACTACAGTTTGGCATAACCTTTTGGTGATTAACTTAACTTTTTTTTAAAATACATGTATAAATAAAAAGAACGTGCGGGAGAAAAATTCAATTCAATTTAAACCATTTCAAAGATCTAGTGAAATGTTTTTCGTTCAAGTTGTATTTCAGTAGGTAAAGACGGAAATTAAAATTGCATATACATAGTTCGAAAATATCGGCATAAGTAGGTAACAGAATCTATCATTACTATTCCTATAAAGATAGTAATAAGAAGAAAGTATAAGAACTATCGAATTCAGTCAATGTTTTTCACATAAAATTTAAAATCGCACAATATCTCAAAACATTTTCCAGTCTCACTTCAATAAAAATAAATAGTTATGTTTTCTTTGTGAATTTTATGATGTATTGTTTTGTCATGTCGAGTGATAAGAATCCGTGAATTTCCTATTCATCTCGGACCGGTTTCGAATTTCTCTCGAAAACCAACGTTGAACACGAACTTGAACTATTAAAAGTCGGCGGCTTGTTTGGAACAACTTTTGCTTGAAAACATAATATATTTTTATCACCCACGTTGTGAATTAACATGTTAATTCCGATTGCGCATCACGGGAGCTCTAAATAGTAACCAAACAAATAAACCCCTACATATCACACAGGGTTATAAGCTTCGGATAACTAAACCGAAAGGGGATCGTTGTACCTACTCATAAATAAATAAATAAATATCGTAGGACATTGCGCCATCTGACCCCAAACTAAGCAAAGCTTGTACTATGGAAGTCAGATAACTGATAGAATACTTTAACACTTTTTTTTGTGAATACATACTTATATAAATGCAGAACACCCAAACACAGAACACACATTTATTTATACCACAAAATATTTATCCTGGGTGGGAATCGAACCCACGCACTTCAGCTCTTGGAAAAGACATGCTACCAATGAACCAACAGGGTTGTCAGCACGTTTTATGTCATCAATAACATCTAACGTTTTTTTAAATAGTTTTACTTTTTTTTATGGTTGACGGGCTGAGTTTTTGATGATCGGGTGATCATCAGGGTTCACCTGATGGTTTCGTCGAAGATGATAAACACACCTAGCCTGGAATGGACAATTCTATTCCAGGCCATTCCATTGCTGGTAAGTGTCATTGCCAACACACCACACCACAGGTGCTTGGGGACAGATTTTCAGCTTTAGGGTGGTATCCAATACTACAAAAAAAGCCTATCCTAACTTACTCATATTTTAACAAAACTGATATTCGTTATTGCATAGATAATAATATGTTTAATGTATTAGGACACATTAACAACTACACGTTTTCACTCGGATGAAATCACAATTAGAATCTATGTAGCACTAGAAAAAAACGAGTTTAAGGTGTATGATGATGTACATCAAAGGATATTTACTTTACTATAGTTATTTTTTGTGGTTTGAAAGAGTTTGGGAAAGAATTTTAAAAGGAAGAGATAATCTCGGTTTATCTTCAAACTTTACACGCTCGTAGAGTTGTTCTATTAAAAGCTAATGGATCACTTTTACTGCTTCGAACGAATTGCTCCCTACTATTTTATTGTGAGAAAATAAAAGTAGCTTATCATAATTGTATTTGAAGAATACATTCTGTACTTAAATACTTATACTAGATTATAGTAGTTTTATAGCGATGGTAGCCCAGTGGTAAGTGCGGTCAGTTTACACGCCGTAGGGCGTGCATTCCCAACAATGAGCTTGAGCTGTTGGCGAAGGTAAACATCGTGAAGTAACCATAACGCGGTGGTACTTTCAGTAATCGGCTGGCGAGTTGCCAGCCTTAAGTTGAAAATCTGCCACCAAGCACCTGATTCCGGCACCTTCACTTAAGAGCCAGTCCCATTCTCAGCTAAATGTGTTTACTTTCTTCGATCATATTATTACTTAACATAAAGTGCTTATAATCGTGCAATTCCAACAAATTAGTTACTAAATGTCATGTAATTAGAACTAGCTGTGTGATTGGATTTTAAGACGAAGGGGGGCCCTTTAGTATGTTACGGGGGTGACATAATCACTGCGTGACTAAACCCTAAATTATTTATAAAGATATAAAAAAGACGATCCCTAATTTTTACGGAAAAGTAAGTGCATAATATAGTTAATATTGATCTAGGGCAATGTTTGATATTTTTGAGTGTAATCTTTTTTAAGTGTAATCTTTATGATGATTACTTGGAGCTATATAAGATATCAACAAAATTTTTTTGACTTTTTGAGATGCACAAAACAAATTTATGAATTGGTCAGTGCTGAAAATCAGCGCTGTGGAGTAATCCCCAGCACAATTGCTGAGCACTGACTTTTTTTTCCTAATTGATGCACCAGCCACTGCAGCGATAACCCGCTTATTATCTTGTGAAATTTGTTGTCTTTTTGTTAATATGTATCTTTTTATTTGTGTGTTTTGTTTGTACTTATCTGTTGTTGTGTCTAGTGTATTGTTAGGAAAAAAATATATGTTTTTCTTTCTTTAAATTACAAACAATTTCATGATACAAACATAATCCACTAATATATTCTAAGATTGGTATGTAACTTAAAATATGCGAATGCAGAAAAACAAGACAACAAAGGATACCAAGACGAGTAGGATGAGTGCAATTTCTAAGTTCAGTGCTCTGCACATGAGCACTCTGAAATGGTACAATTTATTACATGTAATTGTAATTATTAGTAGTAGTACTACTACTACTATTACTACTAGCAATTAGAAAACGAATACAATTCAATAATGGGATGATTAATTCAGAAGCAACATAATTTGAAAAACTTCCGTTATCAAGGCACTGCACTATTACAAAGTTAAAAACAAATAGAGCAGATCACCCACGAAGTTTATTATGACGCCCTGTTACTTCTAACAGCTACCTGTAAAAAGCGTTCTGTAGATAAGATAGAGTACATATTATGGTGTCCATTATCCTTTTCCATTCTATTGTAAAAGCTGATACCGAATACTAAGACATATGGAACATTTTCGGAAGTACTACTTTAATTACTTGTAGTTTTTCCAGCCTAGTAGGGAGACCGTATGGCTTCCAATCTCAAGGCTATGGGCTCGAATCCCACGACACGCACTTGTATTTTCTAAGTCATATACGTATTGACGCAGGCTTAAAACGGTGAAGGAAAACATGCTAAAGAAATCTTTGTCTGACAGTTTTTTTTTAAAGTTCTCGATGATGCGTGTAGTTTACCAACCCGCACTTGGCCAACTTATTCTCACAATGAAAATAGGCCCGCACCCAGTGGGACAGTTTATAAAAACAGAGTTGATCCGGACTTCAGCTTTTTACAACTAAACTTCTACTACTCTTGCGGTATTTATGTTCCAATCATTCTCCTATTAGCGTATCCGGTATCGTAATTCCGGTAACTTACATAATTTTACTCCGGAGTAACTCAAATGGTATATTATATATTATAAATATAATGGTAATAATTATGGTTTTATAACGAGCTATAATTCCTAGAGGCTACTTGTTTGGATCCGAGCATCTTGCTAAAAGGAAAAGATTATTCAACATTAGACGTAAAGACAGCTTTCAAATTTGGCAATTCGCAATGAATACAAAAAAGCAAATTGATTAACAAGAGGAATAAAACTTTCTAGTAAGGACAAGTTAACAACACACGGAACATTCAAAACATTATATAAACATTAGAAACACATTCCTTGGTTTTTATTATGTCTAATTCATTTATACCCGCCTGGTTCAATTATTTTACCGCCTATGAAACTTGCGTCCGAGATTTATGTATTTTGAAATGAGCTTTCAAGCCAACGGATAATAATCGAAGATGAAATCTCATACCCCAATTTTATAGCTTTTAATTCCCATAGAACGTTACATTCAGACAAAATAATTAGACTTAAACGCTACTTGGGTCAAATCGTTTTTAATATTATATCTAACCGCTGGAAGAGCTCGAAGTAATAAGTTATCTTTAATGGTTTTCAATTTTCAAGTAATCATTAAAATCTCAATCTAATCTATAAAATAAAAGAGATGTATCACTCACCGAGGCAGCTGCCATGTCTCCGCTTATCATACAGGGTCCAATCACTATCTATTCGGTCATCACTCAACTTTTGTCACCTAATTCATGTTAAATGCCGGTAATCCTCAGTCACTTCTCAGTTATATCACTATATCGGAACACAGGTCACTCGGATCGACGCATCGTGCGAGCGTCTCGATAGCAAATGATGAATAAGCTGTAGGTAAAGCACGAAAGAGCTGGTTCCCACGTGAGAGAAATGCGCGATCGACAATAGTGGAGGCTGCGCGCGCGTCGAAAGGTAGGCAAAAAGCGAATGAACGCGGGCGAAGCGCGCGCCCCGATCCCCTGGCGCTCTATTATACCTGACCCATTTTGGATGCACGATATCGGAATTTCTAAACCTCTTTTGATTTTGGTTCGTCCTGCTAAAACCAGTCGTAATCGAAACTGATCCTGCAGGATGTTGTTTTTTACATTGACATCATAAACTATAGAGTTAAGAGAGCAGCTTAAAAGACTGACAGTGATTCTATAAAAAAAAAGAAATATCCTTTACGCAAAAGAGATAATTATTCATCTAGACACTACAAAGTGGCTTACAAGAAACGAAATGAAGATTGATTTACAGCAAAAATTGGAAGCAATACATAAAAGTTAGATAATGCTATGACCAATAACATACGACCACCAATCTAACAATTTATCATCACGATCTGCAATGTGCGTTATAAGTACCTAAAGCTTGTTGTGGTCAAAGGTTGACTTTCCATTACCATTTGCTATTTAAATTATCTCTTGTCAGCTCATAGAGTATTTGAAAGGCGAGTCGTTTTACCAATGACTGTGTTATTGTGCTTACCGGTCGTGAAATATCTGGAATGCTTTTGAAATTATTACTTCGATCACAAAAATTATTACATAAAATTGTAGGCTTAATAAACACGTTGTGACAACTCCAGAGAAAACGCTTGTTTTCTTCCCAAATAAAAAGTAAAATGTCTCCGTTAATTCATGCTAAAATCATCTTGTCGATCCATTGTTTTGGTGTAGTATAAAAAAGTAACACACATCAATCCATTTAACGAGTAAAACATTAGCGTATGGTTTGAAAATGGACAGCCCATTACCAGCCTTATTTATATCTTTAAACTGAGTGCTTTTATTCCGCTGTTTTAATTTTAACGGCTAAGGGCTGGAAGAATCTACGCGCGTCTTTATTTCTTAGATATTGTAATCTGAAATCTGAACCTCTCCACATTGAATAAGTCTACGTGATGCGTCATCAACGATATCTCCTACCAAGAGGACATGTTTCAGTCGAATGCGGATTCATCCTCAATGAAAAATTAACAGTCATAAATAATAATGATTAATTAATACACTTACCGTGGTTCTACGCACTATTCCACGGGAACCACATATTTCCCAGACATGTTTATCTCCAAAATGTAGCTTATGTTTAAATCTATTTTCATTCCGATTTTCCCTTAAATATGTTTTTTTTTATAATAGATAGGCTTGCGTTTGACCGCCATCCCGCCTGATGTTAAGCGAAGATGCGGTCTACGGTGGGGCACGCTTGCCTAGAAGAAACCGACTCACACGCGACTTGAAGGAACCCAGACTATATTCATTTGGGAACACCCACTCGGGCAGCAGATTCCAATGTCTAGCGGTACCAATCCAATGTTGAGCCGTTATAGTGTGAAGAAGTAACAAACATATAATTATGTATGTATATATATATATATGTATATATATATATATATATATATATATACATATATATATACACATACATAACCACAAACTTTTGCCTTCGTATTTATAGTTTACATACGAGTTCACCAATTCAAATATATGCTAAAAATTACCATTTAAAAAGTAACCGCTTTAGTTAAATTTTGTCTTATTTATGTTGGAAATCACCTAGTTTATTATACTTTTTTCTTATAATTTAGGAGGCGTGATTCAGGACGAGGTCTACGCCCTGACGAGAATGTATTACTTAATGTTTTACTCTTATTTTTAAGCGCAGTCAGTATTTATTATAATAGGATCCTCTGTAGAAATTATTTCTTTGATTCGTGTAATATTTTAGGGAATTATACAGCGAACGATCTGGTCGGTTTTCTGGTTGACTGTGACTAATATGAAGTAATATTCATAGTGAGAGCTAAAATGTTACTGTGGTACGTAAAATTTTAGGCCTCAGTTATTTGTTCGGACAAATAATTGAAACTTACTCGTAAATCAAACAGTTGAAAATCTTCAGACTACTCATAACTCCGAAGACAATACTTGGGTTCCACACTTATTTACTTTATAAAGATCGTTAGCCCTAAATAATGTTTAACACATTTTTGTTTCTTTTTTTACGAAAAATTTGATTGTTTCTCACTGTCATCTCAGCGAATGTTAAGTGAAGATGCGGTCTACGATAAGGCAAGCTTGCCTCGAAAAAGATATCGATCGATTGAAGACATTCAGATTGGAAAACATATATTAACATTTATTTAAGCGAGTTAGATATTGAAATTTAGGATTTTTTTTATGTAAAAGTAATGGACGAAGACGAGATGCTCTTCTGGTGGTATGAGATAACACTTGTTGATGACCATTTCACAGAATTTTAAGTAAAAAAACAAAATCCAGGGTATCGCTGATTCAGTGCTCATTACTTTAATACATTAGATGGTTATTTTCAACAGCCTAGTAAATTCGCTAGCAGCAGTACCTTTCAAACCGGAACACAGTTATGATAGCAGTTTAGCACACTACTGCTTGGCGGCAGAATATCTGGTATCTAGTACCACCAAGTAGTATATTTTGAAGTAGTTAGTGATTTTTTTTCGAAACACAAGTTCCGTAATAATAGCGGAAGAAAAGAGTTTAACGCGTGCACATATTCAACATTCAACACGCTGCGAAGTACAATTATTAATCGAATGTGTTTACTGCATGCGAAGTTGGAATTAATCATTAGTAACAATTATGGTGTTACTAGTGTGTGCTACTTTATATAAAACTTATCTATTTATATCTATCTATACTATTATAAAGAGAGAGATTTGATTGTTTGTTGGTAATGAATAGGCTCTGAAACCACAAGACCGATTTCAAACATTTTTCATAGTTGGGTAGCTACGCTGTCCCCGGGCGATATAGGCTACTTTTTATTCCTGTATTCCCACGGGAACGGGAAAGACGCGGGTGAAACCGCTCCGCGAGCCGTCCGCTAGTATTATCTAATAAGCATTCACAAGCCTATTTATAAAAAACAAAAGAATGTCCGAATCTAAGTTAAATAAAATGGAAAGCTTACTAGAATAACAATTCTTGTTTGTAAATGGCGTGAACAATAAAGAGTTATATTATTATTATTATTCATGGATTTTTTTTTTTTAATTTCATAAAACTTAAAAACTAGGGTGCCACCGGCAGCGGGGCCGGGCTCAAGCTGCCGGTGGTTATTATTATAATAAAAAACGAGTGAAAGAATTATCTTCAACTCGTTTTTTATTCTTAATTTTGCGGTAATGCGCAATTCCAACAGTTTTCACACCATTCCAAAAATGTGACTATCTTGGCGTAGAAAACGGTTGTTGCACAAACACTTTACTTTTGCCAATTTTCCACCAACATCAATTTCGCAAATAATTGTCAGTCCGTGCGCACATCTTTTATTATTCCATCTGCTACTACTCTACAGTGAAATTGTTCAATTTCAATGCAACGAGTATTATTTACTAAAGAGGTGACTTTCGCAAGTATTTAGTGCTATTCTCCTCACGTTTCCGATATGAGCTTACTTTTACTCCGGACAACATGCGCGTACGCATTTTGTAGTACCGTCTTGTAGAAAGTTGCGTAATCGAGCTTCTATATTGATTGCAGGAATATGGTAATTTGTTTGCGTAATACAGTAGAACAGAAAAAAGTAGAATGTCAGCTGAATTTTTTTTTACTGCCCTATTAGCTCTTTCAGTATAACATCTGCTTCAAAAGTAGGGCGTAGGTTTGATTACCACCAGGATACATATTTATGTGACAATAAATTTTTGTTCTATGTCGTATGTACAAAACAAAAGTATAGGCATGAGTACTCTATCAATATTTTGGTTCCCATAGTAATGGTTTGCTTAGTTTGGGGCTAAACGGTGCTGTGTGAAATGTCTTACGATATTTATTTATTAAATTTACTCAATCAAATGCAGCTATAAAAATATACTTAGTAAGGTTATAAATTAATCAGACCTGATTTTGACGTTAAGACTATGTGTTTTGACTTGTAACATTGGTGTTATCAATTAAATATTTGTATTTGAAGACCAATTAAGTTTTTTTGTATTCAGTTAATATTTAATATCCTTATGAATACGGCGCCAGCGTTTTTCCCAGTGTATCTCAAATAGGTTAATTAAGCTATTAGCAAAATGCAACAAGCGAATTGCAATAATGTAAGATGCAACTGGGTCCTAGAATTACGCAATAACTACATTTTCTGCGTCTTAGGCCTGACCTCATCTTCTTACGTGACGGCATCAGTAATCAGGGAGCCTGCACCGGCAAAATATATAGCTTTGATGTACGAATTCCTTTCGTGTTACAACATCGGCTTTCCGTGACAAAAATACGTATTTTGTTAACTAAAATAACTGTGCTTCAATGGAGATTATCCTATTTAAAAAGTGTAGACAACTTATTATTAAAAAATATTTGAATAGTGTTTTTGTGTGTTTTTCGTCGCGAGTGTTTGTGTTTAGTTTGACCACTAACTCATTAGCTATAACTACTCACACACTTAGCCTCATTTCCCTCGCACTTAGTTTTTACAAACAATATACATATTTTTGAAACAGAAAGTTTCAAAAATTTTTCTTTTGGATAAATAAAATTAAATCCGTACAGCCGTTCCGGTTCATTACTATTTTGTTTTCTCACACTACTAGGCGTAGTTAAGTGTGAATTGGCACATTCCTCCCACCTTCCAGAACATTAAGACCTCTCAAACATACAGGTATCCTCACGAAAGAAAACTCCACCATTTGAATTCAGTGATAATACGCTTATTTCTCAGAAAAAACAAAGGATTAATATCTAGAACCGCCAGATTGGTAGTCAGACGGGCTCCCAACTAGGCCACCGTAGCTTTAATCCAACATTTAGTCGCTAGGGAGTCAAAAAAGAAAAAAACATTGAAACTCGTATTTGTAATATTTATGTGGTTAAAATCTATTGACCCGCATTTTTGACCTCTCGGTCCTTCCAAAGAACGTACGATGAGTCAGATCACATTCTTCTTCCGCGCTATCACGGTGGCATCCACCTAAACTGGCTATCAATCTTACATAAGATAAAGCTCAGCGGGGCCCCGCCGACCGGCAGCCGACGTTTACAACTGTGACGTCGACTCGAAAGTTGTTATTTTGAGTGAAATGTTAGGTGCGATGACACTGAGATAAGTTACGGCTTACTTGACGTTAGAAGCAGTAATGGTAAAGTTCAAATGCTCGTCATAAAAATTACTCGGTAAAAGACCGCTTAAATACCCCAAAATTATTAGAAATTCTTGAAAATACAGATCGTTTAATATCTATCTTTAGATAAATTGCATAATCTTTAGTTGGTTTTAGTTTTTGACGGACCCCACTTGGTTTTTTTTCGAAATGTTTGACATTTAGCAAAATGCATAAAGAGCAAAATAAAAAAGATGCGTTGTAGTCAAGAAATGGTTCAGTTTTTCTTAGCGATTTCAGAGAAGTACCTATAGTAACACACATTGTTATAATGATGACTGAATGGATTTACATACGACTTAATACACCCTAATTTTAGTACCTACCTACTATTAGTTACTAAATAGAACCGAACTCTTCTTAGTTTTTTTTTTTCAAACGAATAATTGTGTATTTAATTGAAATAAATAGGTACATATTTCCAATTGTAACTGGTGCCTATAGTGACAAAAGTCGTGATAGTATTCTCTGTATTGCTTCATCAAGTTAATGCAACACTGACAATTATTTCCGTTGCTTTCTTAACTGATTCCGGAAACAGCAAATTAGAAGCGTGTACTCTGTGGCAATGAAAACAATAACACCATCGGGAGCAGTCTCATACTCTTACCTTGAAACCACCACAAGAGTCATAATCCCTACCAAGACAAGATACATTTTAAGTAATATGTTAGTAGAGTACAATTTGCTCTGCAGTGATGATACAGATGCAAAGCGTGTGTATGATTTGCCAGACAAATTCGACCTTGATTCTGAAGTGTGGGAGGTACTCTCATCGACTATTGTGAGATGTTCATTCACTTTTTACCGATAGTAGAAGCAACAGCTCGCTACGCTGAGTTAACTGTCTTTATTGTACATTCTTAGTATTTGTAACTTAGTTTAAATTTTTATTCATCATCATCATCATCATCAGCCTTTTGTAGTCCACTGCTGGACATAGACCTCTCCCAAGACACGCCACTCAGCCCGATCCTCGGCTTTTCGCTTCCATCCACCGCCAGCTGTCCTACGAATATCGTCACTCCATCGAGTCTCAGGGCGTCCTACGCTACGTTTGCCAATTCGTGGTCTCCACTCTAGAACACGTCTACCCCAGCGGTTGTCGGTTCTGCGACATTGTCCAGCCCATTGCCACTTCAGCTTGCTAATACGCTGAGCTATGTCTGTTGCTTTCGTTCTCTGGCGAATTACTTTGTTTCGGATACAATCCCTTAGAGAAATGCCAAGCATAGCTCTCTCCATAGCTCGCTGAGCGACTTTGTACTTGTGGACCATTCCCGCTGTGAGTGTCCACGTTTCGGCTCCGTAGGTCATGACTGGTAGAACGCACTGGTTAAAGACTTTTGTCTTGAGATTTTGTGGGATGGGTGACGAGAAGACTCGACGTAATTTTCCGAATGCTGCCCAGCCCAGCTGTATTCTTCTGTTGGCTTCACTCTCAAAATTGTTTTTACCTAGTTCGAGCGTCTGCCCTAGGTAAATATATTTTTGGACAATATCTAAAGTGAAGCCATTTATGGCTACCGGTCCCGGAACAACGTACTTGTTAAAGATGACCTTGGTTTTATCCAAGTTCATCCGGAGACCGATGCGTTGAGAAGAATCAGCTAGGCCGTTCCACATCCATTGTAAGTCCTCCAGCGATTCAGCCATTATGACGATATCATCCGCAAATCGGAGGTGGGAGATGTACTCGCCATTGATATTGATGCCTCGTCCTGCCCAGTCCAGCGTTTTGAACATATCCTCCAGTACGTTAGAGAACAATTTACAAGTTTTTATTACTTAGTACTATTTGATAGCGCATACTGATATAGTGTAAAAGCTCTGATCGAATAAAACAAATTGCCAAATAAAAAGCCATAATATATTATGGTTTTTAAATATTTTATTTCTACATCAATAAACAAACACTATAAAGATAAAATTAGGTACAGGTTATCTTATTGTTAAATTCATGTACATTTTTATTAATTCCCTACTAAATGCAAATTCGTGTTTTTTTTTAAATTTTGTGCTATTTAAACTGCTGTCAATAAAACTACAAAGCATTTTTATATTTTCCCATCAAATTATATTTATTTGTAAAAATCTCTTAGCTAAATACTACTTGCTAAATCCTTTTTTTTGCTAAAAGTCTGTGCTCACAAAATTTGATTGAAGTTTACATGTCAAAAACTATTGATATGACAAACCTAAAAACACTCGCATGATCGCAATAAATATTTATAATTGTTTATCCACGTTTACATTTTTATTAAGTTCCTTTACTTTAGTATCTTCTATAAAAACTTACCAAGTCCGTCGCGTCAATGAATCCACATATCTTGTTACGAGTTTACCATACTTAGACGATATAATTTCTGGTCACACAAACGTACCAGAGTATCATTTTAATAATAAAAGAAAATCTACTGGGACAGGATACGTTTCTACGACGCATAGTCACCCAACACATATTGGAAACGATCAAGATGCATGGAAGAAGAAAATTCCATCTTCGGAGATAATGAAAGCAAGGAACGACTATTTTCGCAAATTTTATCCGTCTACCCTAAGACCTAAAGTAACAAAACATCATATTGATGAAAAAACTGTCTTCAAAGACATTGAACGTAATAAAGCGAAATATTCTGAATCTCTTGCCGCCAATTTGCAAATGGCAAGAACTCTAGCAAAACTGTTATTAAAAAAAGGCCACGAAATGGAAATGAAACAAGTTAGGAAAAGAAGATTCGTTAAAAAGAACAGGCGAAATAAAAGGAGAGTTAGTAATTGAAATTTTACTTTTATTTTTTATTACAAGTACCTACCTACTTAATTATTAGTAACAATAATTAAAAACAAAATTATAGCACATATTAAAAATAGATTAGTAAATAATATATAACCATTTAAAATAGAAAAAGCAGTATTCCATAGGTTGACATTTAGATACAATTTTTTTTAGTTGTATTGAAAATGATTTTATCAGTTGTTCAAAATTTGTCTAATAGTTTGAACAAGACGGCAATGTGCAAAATATTCGTTGTTAAGAGCCATACGTTTGAGACGCTACTAAGGTAGGGTTGAATATTATTCCACATTTATTTACTGTTAAGATACAATGTTGCACATTGGTTAACAAATATTGTCCATAGGGACGATTGATAGCAACCGTCTTCATTATTCTGCCAATCAACATAGATTCTAATCTATCGTCTACTCGACTATACTATTCAAGTCCTTAATTCACGCCGAGGTCAAAGTGTTTCCAAGCCGATTCACTAACGTTAAGAAGTTGTACAAGTATAGCTTGTCGTACAAACTCTAGCAGTAGGACTGAAAACTGATGTGGTTGGACAAGTGTACTCATAGGATATGTATGTCCCGTTACTGGCCAAAACACACAAGTAATAAGTCTGGCAAGTGGTATCAGCCGTGTTGGCGAACCTACCTGCTGCAGTACAAGTGAACGCCGTAGACGTTGTGCAGTTATAATCAGATTCACAATTCGTCGTATTTGGATTGAAGTAAGTATCATCAGGGCACGTATAAGTTGTCTCTGTGTAAGTGCTGTTAATTTCAACGCATTCAATATAGCTTGTGCAGTTGGTAGAGTTTGGGTCCGCGACATAACCGTCGGCGGTACAGACTGAGGACGTGGAGTTGGTTGTGCTGGTTGTCACATTGCAAACATAATTAGAGGAAGCGGTGCACTGAGCCGAGTTAGGGTTAAAGACGGACGTTGTGGGACAGACATAGTTGTATGAGAGATAAGAGCTGGTAGAGCTGTCGTAGACGCAAAGCGTATAGTTCTGGCAGGTGGTGTCATCGGGATCTGCGAAGCGGCCCGCAGCGGTGCAATTAACGGCCGCATGCGCTTGCCATGCTATGCATACTACCTGCAATTTTTTTTTTGCTTTAAGTATACACTTAATTAAAACATCTGTCCAAATTTCACCATGACAGTGACACAATCATTATGAGATTTCATTAGGAATGGTTCTTTTATAGATCGATAATGAGGAAAATGACAAAGCTTTCACTTACCTACTTGAGTTAAGAGCTCCTTATAGTATTTCCTAACATTTTATTACCACACAGCTGTCGTGTAAAGCCAATATGAAAGCGTAAATGAATTTCTTACGTGTAATTATTGTGGTATTTTTATGGTAAAAAGTGGCAAATAAGCGACGTGTCACTTACTGGTAAGTGGTCACCTATGGCCACCTTAAATACAAGGTGCATTGTCAGTGAGTTGCCTACCTTTAAGGATCCTATTCACCCTTTGTTTGAAGCGAAATAGATCAAAATTCGGTGGACAAACCGAAGACGGTAAGCCATTCCACAGACGACGAACGGTACGAGACATCCACGTATCTACATATAATATCATCACTTTTTTGCTACCTATTATTATTAATATACACCACATACATATATTGTTTGGTGGTGATATTGGCCTAGGTATGTCCATAAGTGAGTTATGATGATGGTATAATCTCTTCACAGTACAAAACAAAGTCCCTTCCCGCCGTCTGTACAATTAGATATTTTAAACTACGCAACGGATTTTAATGCAGTTTACACCAATAGACAAAGTTATTCAAGGGGAAGATTTATGTGTACATGAGGTACATGCATATTATAGTAGCGAAAATCCACATTAGTATCTACATTGCACATGTGCGAAGTCGGTGCGGATTAGGCGCTAGTGATTAATAAAAAGGTTAAACAAATGCAATTTTAAAATTTCATACTCACAAAAATAACTATGACACTTGCTTTGCCCTCCATTTTAGGCAATATGTCTGATTCTTCCGGCATACATGGATTTTATACCAAAAAGGAACAATTAACTTTATGCCATCCGTCGTAATCCTAATCCTAATCGGATTAATCTGATTGCCTCGATAACAATAGACAAACGTGTAACATAAACGGATAGATCAGTTGATGTCATTCTTCAGTGTTAGGTACACCTTGGTTATCAGTTCGTTTATTATACCAATTTTCCTTTTAGGATTCTTCTACATTAGTCTTTCTTCTACACTAGTCGGAATTTATCTAGCTAATCAATCTTCTTTGTGATCCAAGAAAATACTTACCTATTTGTATTTGATCTTATTATGTCAATTAGTAATATTTAATTCACTAGTATGGAGTTTTGGCGGGAACGCGGAAAGGGTCGTATCACCCCATTGTATTTTTTTCTAAAACTAGTATTTTTGGAGTGGTTATGTATCAAAATAGGGGTGTTTTATACATAAAGTACCGAATTACAAGCACCAGTGTGGGAAAGTAGTGAAACATGACTTTTCGTGTTGCTTCCAAACCTTCATCGAAGCTTAAAGTCACTAGCATGGCTGGATTTGACTGAGACGGACTAGACTTGACTAAGACTGGAGTTTGATTACTTTTTTTTTAATTTGATGACATCAAAACACTTGAAACTGGCAAATGCATAAAATGCGAAGCCAAAATCAAAGAAGAAGAAGAATCCACTAGTAGCAGTTATTTACAATAGAAAATATTCTAGCTTAGAACCCTAACGCCATGCTATGGTTTCCTCGGTATGTTTTCCTTCACCGGCAGCTCAAGTTTATTGTTGTAGTTTGAACCCACGATCATTCGCGTGTGAACCGACCGCGCTAACCACTGAGCCGTCATTGCTACAAAACTTGCAACTTGTTGCTTGCTTCATCCGGATGCAAGTGATTGCTGATAAACCTGGATGCAAAGAGTTTGAGTCATGACTTCATGACACTATGACGTCACAATTGATTGTTTTGTATTCAAAGAATGAAAAATTTCTTAAGCAGAAGGAGTGGAATCTAGGCAAAGCTAGAGTTATGTTCAAACAAAGTTATCATTTATCTTGAGCAAACATAGTGATGTCTCTTACTTGGTGGGCTTTAATACATTTTAGATTTATAACAACAAGACTTATATGACTACAGCTCTACCAATAAAATAGACTTACCCGTATTTTGTGTGATTTTATATGTGAACACAACAGTTAAGTAGATATATCTACTAACTATCAAGTAGATCTTGTACTCAGATTAGTGAGAATTATGTTGGTACGTTAATAGAATAGCATTACACAATGGATATTGTCTAACTGTATTTGTAATAAACTAACTGAAAGTATTAAAGCATAGCAGATAGTTAAATTAAAAAAATAATTCCCGGTTACAGCGAATGAATTTCTTAGGTTCTGTATCGGTTATTGGTGTGTGCGTTCTGATTATGTTGTCTCTATTGTAGGTGTAGATGTTCACAAGGATAAAACAGTTTTGCAGTACTTACTACAAAAATATTTATTGCATTAAATTGTAAAAAGTTTTAGACAGTAAAAATAATTCCTTTAATTTCATTAACGAACGTCTCTATTTTACTGCTTTATTTTCGCAAAATGTCTTAAAAATGTTTATTTAATCATCCTGTAATATATTATTTTTTGTCTTTCATAAATTGTGTTGTACTTTTTATTATTATTTTCCAATTTTATTTTTCATTCTCATTATGTTTTACTCGTAACTTTAAGTAAAATACTTCCTTACGAGTAAAACCCTCGAGTCCTTTCCTTTCACCGTCCAAAAATATAATCTGGACACGCTCATCGATTGAGCTTATAAAGTTGGCCTAAGTATTTTGATTTTTAAGCGAACAGATTTTTATAAGGTAGCGTCCTCTTCTACAACTTCGCTTACCATCAGACGAGTTGGTGGCTAACGTAAATAAAAACTCTTTTATACTTCTCTAGTCAGATGGCAATATGGATAAGGCCCAACACTAATTCAAGTCACACAATCGCAGGCATCCCTCAGTTTCCGCTTTTATCTCTACAGATACGAGAGACAATAAAATACTTACATTAAAAAACAAGACGTCGCCATAAAACAAGTAGCCTTACCGTAACACGGATATTTTGTATAATAAATACAGTGCACGAGGTTTTCATAAACAATTTTCAGTTGTGAAATTCCATTGAGATGAGACTGGTGTGTTTGATCATGTTTTTCGCTGTAAGTATAGTTATTTAACTTGCTATTGCTGCATACAATTGAATTGGCGAAGTTCGACATCTTGAAAGACTTTAAACTGTTGCGGCGCTGGAATGTCCTCGACGATATTTATATTTATATTTATTTATTTATACTTATTTACATGAATGTAGAGTGTAAGACATCAAGTAACTAACTTTGTTGATACATCGACCTAAAATGTATTTTGGCTTCCGATACTAAAAAAAAACTTATAGACTTCCATTACATCCTAGAACGATCGTCTTCTATATCTTCATTAAACACTACTATACTTATCACTATTTATTGATCAAAAGATCTTAGCGCCTAAGATTCTTTTGAGACATAGAATGATCTATTTTTGCATATTTTCACTATAGAGTTGAAAAAGATATTACTATCTTAACCACCTTCCTCCTATTCCATTATAGTCCAAGGTCCAATGAACAATGAAATATTGTACTATGGTTATGGCAGAGGATTTCAAAACAATGTGGTCAAGACCTTTTTTTAATATATGAGGCTGCCTAGCAAAACTGAAATCATATCCACGTGAGATAAGTTTTTTAACAAAGCCATGTTTACAACATGCGCATTGGGTTTGTCCAAATATATTTCATATTGACCCAGTTCATGTTTGTTCATACATCGTACATCACATCACAGACACTAATAGTCTAAACCCCTCATTAAGATATGACGCAGTTACAATTTTACGTGTGCAAACTTTGGAATGTTTTTTTTACCACAGGGCTTATGCCACGGCGTGAGCAATGCCACCGACTGCACAGCACGAGGCAGGTTTCCTAACAATGATGCGGATGCTTGCCGAGGATACACCATGTGTTTGCTCGGCGGTGCCAACGGCTTCACTCAATACAAACTCACATGCCCAGTTTCTTTCGTGTACAGCCATTTGGAACAGCAATGCACTAACGCTACCAACTACCAATGCCTGCCAAGCTACACGTGTAACACCACAGGAAATTTTGAAAATCCTCTTAGCAAAAATTGCTCGTCATACACAGCCTGTCCTGAAGGTATAACCGGAATGGTGACGGCGAGGCACGTCGAATGTTCTTTTGGTGAAGTGTTTAGTCCTTTAGAAGGGGCTTGCGTCAGTATAGGATATGAGTGCAGTGTAAGTGTTACAACTGAGTCGGTCACTGAAGTGCCCGTGGCTGTAACTGTCCCTCACAATACAACGTTTAATGTTCAAGTGTCAGGTGAAAACGGATTTCAATTGTCGAGTAGTGTTCATGTGAATAGTGCTGTCGATGTTAGTAGCAAGCAGGCTTTGTTGTTTGTCCTGTTAATTTATGTTATTTTTAATAATTAAAAGTTTATTATGTGTTGTTTTTGATTTTTTGTTTAGTCGTCCTAACAATAAGTATGATATAAGTACGCATAACTTCACTTTTAATTATGAAAAAAGCAGGGCTCTGTCTATCTGTTTGTATTCAGATACTTATATACTTTATTTTGACTTATAAGTACATTTTGTCAAATATAAACAAGCTTGAACTGCCCTGTAACGAAAAACATGAGGGAAACTGATAATAAAAGTAAGAAATTATATAAGTAAGCAACTGACTCTGTTGCCGAAGACCTTATAAGTTCATGTTGTTTTGGCAACCACATTTAAGAGCCATTTTCTACTCCGCAAAATCTATTTACAATCTTTGAGCATACCTGGATGTAACACGAGGTAACATGACATTGAAAATTCGGGCACAAAAACTAAAACGGATAAAAATCTAATCATTTTTAGGTTATAATTATTCTCAACAAATCAATGCATACCAATGGTATTATATTGTTCTGTAATGAAACCGTAGTAAAAAGCAAACCACTACTTTTATGCCTGTATAATTTATTATTTAGGTACACAAAAATCCCTACCATAATACGAGTAGGTAAGTAAATAGATACCAAACCAATAAAGCTACATCATATAATTTTATTATGCAATTCTAGATAACATAGATTATTCCAGCTCATAATAATTTCAATGTTAATACAGCGAGGTTAACTTTGCAAAAGTAGGTACCACAAACAACCACAAATGGTTGTGGTAGGTAACATAATAACTTAAGCTAAGAAGAAAAGTAAACATTAGTAAAAAATTACAGTAAATACCGTTATAACCGTTTTGGACCTAAATAAATTCCTCAGTAGCCTGTTTCCATGTATGACGGAGAGTACCGGAATCTAAAGAGGCTTTCTAGTGCTCGGATGGCTAGCTACCTCAAGTTGAAATTTTGCCGCAAAGCACATAACGGTGTGTTCCGGCAGCCTCGCTTGAAAGCCAGTTCCATTCCAGGCTAGGTGTGCTTTACCATCTTCGAAAATACCGTCACTCAACATCAAGTGAGCTGAGTTTAAACACGTAGCCATAATAAGTGTAATTAATAAGACACTGTGCCAAGTTAGAGTTGAGCAGGAAGATAAAAAGGTAGACGTCGATGACCCTACTTTACATAAATCATTAACTGTTCCTTTTTTTTTAATGTTGACAGGCTAGGTGTTTTGACCACAGCTCACCTGATGTTAAGTGAAGATGTGGTTCCTGTTGTTTTGTCTTTTTCTATGTCGAATAAATGGTTTCACTTTCTTTCTTCTATACCTATGTGAGATACGTAGCTTATGAGAATACTTATACGCAGCTATACGGGTCGACGAGCACAGACTGTTTGAAATTCGAACTGAATTAAGGCTTTATTTCAAAACCAACTATCTTTTGTATTTCCAAGTCTTGTCTATCCCGAGGTAGTACAAGTATAGTTAGTAGTGCACTGTGCCAAGTTCGGACTGAACAAGGACGTAGTGGGACAGACATAGTTGTAGGAGAGGTAGGTAGCATTAGAAGAGACGTAGACGCAGAGAGTGTAGTTCTGGCAAGTAGAGTCTGCGGTGTTAGCGTGACGACCCGCGCCTTGCGCCGTGCAGTTCACTTGACTGTGGACTTGCCACGCAATGCAGAGTAACTATAAAAAAAATTCACAGCAAGGTAAAGCGGTGATGTAAAATTTCAGACAAAAGCGCACGCGAATTTATAATGCTTCAATCAAACACAAAGTGTTTTCAATTTTCACAACTTTAGTTATCGGAAACTTGACGAAAGATTTTTCGCAAATTCGTCACTTTAAAAAAGCGGTGGAAGAATAATAAGTAGAATTAGAAACTGCGACTATAATTTCGGGTACATCCGGTGACCTTCATCATGGACACAAAGCTGAGTAGGTACAACGCGCGTAGTAGTGGGTGGAATCTACCACTGACTTTGAGACCTTGTTTTCATGGAGCTCGTGAGAGTGGTCGCGGATCTGCAGACGTCGCAATGAGCTTTGTGTGCTGGAATATTCTTGACACCGTAGAGGAGGACTCCATTGAGGAAGGGTTCCAGAGCGCGCTAGCGCATCTCTGTACACTACACTACTCTGTACACTAAAATAAAATAAAATACACGCTCGCACCCCCGCGCCCATGCATCAATCACGCGAGGCTCGCAGTGTAGCATCCCTCAGTGCGAAGGAAGATAAGGCCGCGCGCGCATTCTACTCAGCTTTGTCTCCATGAAGAAGGCCATCGGAAATGACCGAAACTACAGTCAGAGTTTCCGATAAAATTAAACGTGAGTAATCCCACATAAGTAAAACAAAAATGTGTCAAGACCACGTCAGTTTCCATAGTAAAATAGAAATAGAAACTTACCAAAAGCATTGCAAAACCAATCTTGTGTGCTGTAGTACCCTCCATTTCAGATTCCTGAATTGTTATCTGGAAAAACGAAAACCATCTGCTTTATACTCTCTGAGAGATGTCTTTATCCGTGAAAAGCTATAAATTTTATTGAGTTGGTCTAATTGTTGCTATAATCGTAAATGGACGAACTAGTACTTAGGTATATTAATTTGTTTGCTTGTCCTAGTTTTCAGTATTTCAATCGTGCATGATACTGCAGAGGTCAACAATGAATGTCCGAATTATCGTTAACTTTACTCATCAAGTAATTAGTCCCATCGGAGGGGCTAGCATATCAATCATGTAGCGTTGCTACGCTAGCTCAGTGGTCAGCGCGGCCGGTCCACGCGCCGAAGAGCGTGGATTCAAACCTTAACAATGAGCTTGAGCTTGAACCGATTTCCACGCACTTATTTATTTTTTATGGAACGTACACAGAATTCGTTGTATAAGGTATATAGATGGAAAAAAGATATAGATTTGATATATTTAAACATAATTATGATTCTATAAGTAACCAAAGATGCAGAGCTAAAGCTATTTTTTATTCCTTCTAAAATATAAATGTGTTTTGGCAGTTTTAGCGGAAACGTGGAAAAACCATGTTGCAATTTTATCTAATTTTCATATCTTGTAATTATAAATATTAAAACAGTAATGGTTCATTCATAAAATGCCGAATTGCATGCGTGAGAGTAAAAAAGTGACATAAAAAACTCCGTCGAAGCTTGTAGTAAAGTCACAACTACTTTCCTAGGGTATGATTGGATTTGGCTTTGACTGACTTTGCATGAATTAGACTTTATTTTACTTAATTTATCCTTAAATATTTAGAAATGTCGAGATCTCGTAGACACGCTACCTAGGCATATCCACAGAGGACATTATATTATATAGGGTAGGCATATCCTCCGTCCGTTTGATGAAGGGTCCAAGGTTTGAAATACTTGACACTGGCGAATCCATCAAATGGACAAATTAAATACCTTTGGAGTTGACATTGATATTTAAGAAAGATTTGGACTTCGTTTAAACTTTAAAATATACTAGAGCCAAAACAGTAAGTTGCGCTTATAATAGCCAATGCAGTTTTAAAAAAATGTACTAATTTTATATATATTTTAATTACTGTCGCTAGCATTGTCAAAACTATTAATTTATTTCGGACTGCACTTATAGATTGTTGTGTGCAGCGTTTTTTTTTTTTCTTATTCCTCCGAGGAGGACTTGGCGTCGCACTTTCTGTGCATTTGCCAGTGTCAAGCGTGTCATGTGTGTGTTGCAGACTGAGTGACTGACAGTGACAGATGGTTGAGGTTAGAATTAGAAGATTTTCACTTTCTCAATATTTTAATTAAATTCATTATCAAATACAGGCATAAATAAAAACGCCGTTTGCATTATAGTGCACAGTGTTTATGATGTATTCTAATATTGTAATACCAAGGTAAGTGCTATATTTACATTGTATAGGTTATGTTTACAGCGACTGAACTATTTAACTTTTACTTTTGTAAACAGACAATGGCAAAGACTCCAGTGTCTTTGTAGGAAGTTGGCTACTTTAGAAGGTCAGAAACTTCCGCAGCAGAGTGCCTCAAGTGACGGAATATCGCCCCCACCAAGAATCCCTAGAGGTCCCACAGACATACTGCAAGCCTTGGCAGCTACTGTTGGACCAGACCCTACCGCTGCCCACTATAAGTAAGACATACTTTAAACATGTAACTGTATATAGCCAGAGCGCAAACTATAAGTACTTAATCACTAGACATTATTATAGTATTCTGATTTAAAGCTCTCTTCCAATGCCAATCAATATCACCCACTATCTTACGAGAACAGCTTATTTGATTGATTGATCAATTATTTTAATTTATTTCTGTGTCATAATCTATTTTAAAACATTAATCTCTGTAAATAAAGCTAGAAACTGCAAAAATTTGTGATCACAAAAAGGGGAATAAATATATTGTAATTTCTAGGATTATTTTCCGAGTACAATCTAATTATGGGTAGTGTCTTATTACTGACTTTGCTATATAACATTAGGATTAGATATAGCAATCTAAATAATACAAAAGGCTAATGATAGATTCTCATACATTTTTGAATAAGTAACTTCTGCTTTTGATCTACTAGTATTAATCATTATTATTAGTGTGTTTTTAGTGTATTTTATTACCTTGTAAGTGAATGCACTTGAATGATATTTTACTTTCAATTCCAGGTACCATGATGATCCATACCTCATACCATTATCAAACTTCCGCAAGAGATCTTATGCATTATCAGCTGAAGCTGGTCGAAAGGCAGCAGCCTGGATTAGGGATGAGCATGCTGACTTGTTCACTACTAGAGAATGGGATCCACCAGGCAAGAAGATCACACCTTACATTAATGCCGACCCTAAAATAGAAGCCTTCAATCCTAAGCCAATTTATACAGATGAAAGCAAGGTATGCCTGATTGATTAATTTTAGTCTATTGAAGCTCATTGATATTCTAGAGTACCAGTACATACATTTAAAAAAAAAGTTAAATTACATTTGGTGATATACTAAAGGAATGATGTCAAAGTTCCTCTAGCTAGAGAATCTGAAAAATGTTTGTATGTATTCTCACAATAATTTATTTCTTCTAGGTTACAGAAGAAGATCTCAAATATACAATCCAACATGCTCTAATTGATGACTCAATCAAAGTATTCCAGCTGCTTGGTGGAGCAGAAGGTGTGACTGATGAGCTGAAGTTGCAATTTTTGCAGCTGTTGAGCTTCTATAATGAGAAAGAACCCGATTCCATGGAGTGGCTGGAAGAGAGATGGTTTGCTGCTTCAAGTAGGGAACGGCATTCTACTACTTGGAGGTGATTTGCTTTTTCATGTTTATAACTGCTAGCAGTGTTATCTTCGACTAAAACTTAGCTCTTATTTAGAGCTATATATGTTACTTTCTTCTGTTTATAGTAAGACCTTATTTCCCAAGGTGATATTCACAAAATCCCACTAATGTTATAAATGTGAAAGTTTGAATGGATGGATGTTTGTTACTCTTTCACGCAAAAACTACTGAATAGATTTTGATGAAATTATGTATGGAGGTAGCTAACACCCTGGATTAACACATAGGCTACCGAAAACATGTAGTGGGTAACACAGCGGGGGTAGCTAGTAATAACTTAATGAAATATTAACATTCTCAGATTGGGTGGGCTAGCTGAAAAAATCTTTACTTCAATGGAACCCAAGACCTCGGAAGCATACTGTGCCATCATTCAAGGAATGGCAAAATATTATCAGGTATGAAGACATACATCTTATGCACAAACTAATATTGTATACATATAACTACAGTGTTAAGGAAAATAAAGTAGATAAAATAAATAAATAAAAAAAATTAAGAAGAAAGAAGGGAAATCAGATTTTGCTTCAAAAATGATTTGATTTTAGGCTGAGCGAGCTCATCAGTTAGCCCAGGAAGCGGTAGAGCAAGGCATCCCACTCTCCACTGGAGTATACAACTCACTGATCGGTTGTGTTGGATTCTTGAAGGAAGGCATAGCACTACGCACTGAAGCTCTTAAAAAATTGCTTAATGAAATGAATGAACAGGTAACAACATCTAATACTCTGCAGATATTACTCACCCCATTGAGAAATTGTGTATTATTTATATTTTTATGTGAAAAGTAGTGGGACAAACGAGACTCTCCTAATGGTTAGCGATAACCATGCCTGTCCATAACCATTGCAGTGATACACAGAGCTGTCAGTAACAAAACAAAGTCCAGGGCATCACTGCTTTGGCGCTCATAATTTTGAGTTATTATTTGTAATTTAATTTCACTAACTGCAGTATTCTTTAACACATAATATACAAAATGTTTTTTTTTTAGGTATAGTACCTTAATAATCATGAAGAATAAAAATTTAAGTATAAATGAAAACTAACTAATAATTCTTATTATATTTCAGGGTTTATCCCCAAACGAAGAGACCCTGAACGCTTGTCTGCGATCAGTATCAGTATGGGGCGGTGGGAAGCCGTTACAAGATCTGGCACTCGGAATTGTCGCCGAGATGAAAAAGCTTGGCATACAGCCCGGCCTGGCCGCTTACTATTACCTTCTCTGCCTGTTCTGTAAAGAAAGTAAGTGTTGCGAATTGCAAACGGAATCCCTGGGAAACCATAAACTGTGTTGTTAAGTGCTTATACATGTGTTACAAAATTTCATGACAAAGTAAATACATACATACTGAAACAATTATTACATAGATCACTAAAAAATACATTTTAAATACAGGGTTAATGAGTCTCACCATCGAATGTTTCAAAATAATAAGCGAGTAAAGATAAAAACAAAAAATTGTTTTTGCGACTTGCAATTTGGGAAATAACTGTTACATTAATCGATGTATGGGAAAACTAGTTTTTAATCATCTACATTTTGTTGGTCCTTCGATCTAACTCTTTAACTATTATAAATAATAAATTTAATATAACCTAGGTGTCTTCAAGTCGAGAGTGAATTGGTATCTTTTAGGCAAGTGTGCTCCATCGTAGACGACATCATCACTTAACATCAGGCGAGATGGCGGTTAAACATATCTAAGCCTATTTTTTATTTAAAAAAAAGTAAACAAAACAAACCTTAGTTGACTTTAAATAAGGTTCCGTTCGACCATATCTCAAGCGTATGCATTATAGCTCAAGCGTGTGAACTGACCGCGCTAACCACTAAGCTATCATCGTTAAGAAATGGTAGATAGGTCTCCACTCTCAACTTATGTTTTAGTTCGAACATTGTTCAGAAGAATTCATAGAAAAAAATCTTCGGGAATCGATTACTGATAGGGATCAGTATAAAGTTTATACGGAAACCACGGCGTGCGAGTCAGATTCGCACTTGAGCTGTATATTAAAAAAAAACTTATTTATATAGTTAATAAAACCAATTTCGTATCTCTTATATTTGCAGGGGGGCCTCGTATTGACATACTGAGTTCCATCCTAACTGATCTGGAGAGTAAACAAACCCTGGTCGCAAACGAAGCGGCTGACACCAACTTTTTCATCACCGCTATGGGGATTTGTAGCGACCATTTACAGGTGTAAAATCATACATTTATACCACGTTACTGTAGTCTGTGTTCAGAATGTTTAGCCTCCTAACTCTCTCATCATAATACAGGCTGTCTATTCTAGACGGGCGCATGCATTTAAAATAAACTTACACACGTAAATAAGTCGATTTATAGCATCTCGGACTGTTTTCACTAAAATATATAAAGCGTAAAGGCCTCCTGGAGATATGACAGCGAAGTATGTCATTGTAAATGACGAGAGCATACTGAGTAACTATCATATCGATTATTAAAATTACGGACAGTCATAAAAATATCACGCATCGAAAAACTGTACGAATTGAAAGCTGTTTTTCACATAATACTAGAGTAAAAGCTTATTAGTTTCTCCCGATGGCAAGCGCCTTTTCCCCACTCAAATCTAGTGTGGTTTTTTCCAGGATGTGACTATGGCGGAACGCGTTCATGCGTTGCTAATGAAAGGCGACAACTACAAACTAGCCGGCGATGCGTACAAAGAGAGCATTTACTACAGGCATTTGATTACAGTCGCTTGCAGGTAACAAACTTACTCGCATCCCCATCTCAGACTCTAAAAGTTAAAAAGCTTTCGACTTCTATTTTGGTCTCAAAGTTGAGAAGTTATAAACTTTTATTTTGTTCTAAGAGTTGAAAAGTTTCAACTTCTATTTTAGTCCTAGGAGTTAAAAAGTTTCAACTTCTATTTTAGTCCGAGAGTTGTGAAATTCTCAACATCTATTTTGGTCTGAGAGTTTAGAAGTTATAAACCCTATTGTGGTCTATGAATTAAGAAGTTCTCAAATATCTATTTTAGCCTGAGAGTTACAAGTTCTCAATTTTAGTTTTTGTCTAATGGGTATACGGCATACGGCGTTTCCGTACACGTTTTGCTCAATACTAAGCTAATGCTTTGGCAGCAACGCAAAAAAATCATGTCACTGCAGTGTAGTATTTTTCAAAATTTGTATTTTTAATGCATAATCAAATTGTGTTTACATACCTAATTGTTTTTAAAAATAGTGTTGTTTTAAAACGTATTAGGGCAATTTTGTATAATTTCCTAGGATTCCGTACTCGAAAGGTGCCCTATGTGACTCTAATATATATCTCACGACATCTGTCAACCTAACCAACCAATAATGGGTTGTGTCCTTTGTTCTGTCGACAAAAAAAATTAAAATAATATTATGATATTTTTTTGCTAACAATTTCAGGCATGCGCCTTTCGAGAGGACAACAGAATTGTTAGACACGTTGATACCAAATGTGTACGTTCCGGAGCCATCAGTCATGGAAGAGGTTGGTTAGATCTAATTAAATCATTTATTATGCTTTATCAATCACTAGCGGACGCGTCGCGGTTTCACCGCGACTTTGTTCGTTGCGTACTTCCCGTTCCCGTGGAAATACAGGGATGAAAAGTAGCCTATGTCACCAGGGGATAGTGTACCTTCTCAACGGTGAAAGAATTTTTGAAATCGGTCCAGTAGTTTTTGAGTGTATTCATTACAAACATACAAAAATCCAAAAGTCCATAAATCTAAAAATACAAATCTTTCCTCTTTATAATATTAGTGTAGATTATATTTGTTATGCAATTATCGGTTATCTTTTTTTTTATGGTTGACAGTTTAGGTATTTGACTGTTGTCAAATACCTAAACTGACACCTGATGTTAAGTAACGATGTGGTCGAAGGTGGTAAAGCACACCTAGTCTGGAATGGAACTGGCTTTGGTAGTTTTTCTATCATATTATTTCATCCCATAGTACAAGCTTTGCTTAGTTTGGGGCTACATGACTCTGTGTGAACTCTCGCCTAATATATATGTTACTTCAAATGTATTTTTTATACGTCATAGATCATCAAAGCGCTTGAGCTAAACGGATCAGGCGATCGACTGGCTCAGGCGTGGTCACAACTCGTCATATTCGGACACGCGAAGAAAAACAGACTCACTGAGAAACTGCTAGACGCCATGTGTAACTGTTACCAGTTACAAGGTACGTTTCTTTATCCGATTACACAATTAAAAGGGCTATTTACTAACTAGGGTAAGACACTTTAACCAAAACAATTCGCTACAATGGTCATGGACAGGCGTTATCTCTTACCATCAGGAGAGCGTCTCGTTCATCTCATTACTTATTACATTTAAAAAAAACAATCGAATATGGCATCTACGTTCTAAAGCCTATACGTATATTTTATAAAAACAAACTGTGTGATATGGTAAATTTTGTTCTGATTCTGAATCAAAGAAGACTGTAATCTTTTCTATTTCTATTCCAAATTCCAAATCTATTGAGCCGTTACAGCGGGAAGTAACAAGTATACAAAGTGACTCGCGAACTTTAGCTTTCATAATACTAACTGTAGTGCGCGGTTTCACCGCCGTTTTTATGTTATATTTATACGAATGTCAGTATGTATGTAATTGCGGTTGCGCGGTTGGTTCGTGTGTGAAGTTACTAACACTGACATCTACACAAAAAGTTTCGCATTTATAATATTAGTGACAATTATAATAATGTATCTCTTTATTGTTCACACCAATTACAAATAATTAAAATAATATAAACTTAATACTAGTGGAACAATCGGCGGCCTTATCGCTAAGAGCGATCTCTTCCAGACGACCTTAGTATGGAGAGGATTCTACTAAGTTAAGGACAAAGTGTGTTGACGAGAGAATTATAGTATAAAGCATTTTAAGTTAACTAGTGAAAGTTAAATGATTTTTTCAATCAAAAATTCAATTTGTCCTCACATTTTTTTTAAATATAGAACCTGAAATCCAAGCTAAAATGCGCACGGCTGCATCAGAAATCATGAAATACGGTCAAGCAATGGAAATCGATGAAGAAACCAAAGATCTTCGGTCGCCTGCTGCACAGAAGTAAGTTGTCTATTCAAATACTTTAGTATTCAATATTTATTTTAAGGGAACTGCACACACGGTAAATAGCCTTTTCTTAAATAAAAAAGTTACAAAATTTTCTTACGATCTTTGTCTGTCAAGACAAACAAATAGCTTATAGTTTATATTAGAAAACGTCACTTCACTACTCGAAAATAGTGATAGCAATGAAGGTGTTAATGACTTTGTAAATAAATAAAAATTGTAAGTTTTACTGTTTCCAAATTAAGCTGATAAATTAAACTAGTTTTTTCTCTCTTATAGGCTCTCAGCCGTTGCGTTGTCAAACATAATCGAAATATGTTCAGACAGCAAAGAGAAGTCGGATCCCGTTTGGGACAGCGTAGATGCAGCGATAATGCGGTTAAAGAACGAAGAGGCAGCGGGCGTTCCTACCAGACCTCAAATATTAGCTGACGCCGCACAAAAGGCGGCCACCGCAGGGAAACAAGGCATCGCTGCGGTAAGCTAAACTATACCCTATTAAACTGATTATAAAGTCAAAATAAAATTTTAAATAGGAAATAAAAAGACTGGGTTACCAGGATAAACTATACCCTATTCAATTGCCTCTTAGAGTCTGAATAAAACATTGAACCGGTGACAAATAAAAGCATAGCAGCTATAAGCAAAACTATATTGTATTACGTTTTTGTGTTTTATTTTGAATCTGTGGGAGATTCATAATAAAACACAAAAACGTTAATAGAACAGGTGACCCAGGTGTAGCGCGGTCGGTTCGCACGCTGAAGGGCGTGGGTTCAAACCTCAACAATGACCTTGAGCGGCCAGTGAAGGAAAACATCCTGAGGAAACCATAGCATGGTGGTAGAGTATTTTCTAGTACTCGGCTGGCTAGCTACCGCCCTAAAGTTGGAAATCTGCCGCCAAGCATCTAATGGTGTGTTCCGGCAGCCTCACTTGAGAGCCGGTTCCATTCCAAGCTAGGTGTGCTTTACCATCTTCGACCACACCGTCAGTTAACATCGGGTGAGCTGTGGTCAAACACCTAGCTTGTTAACCATTAAAAAAAACCCAGAATTTTTTTTGACAAATATTTGTACGCCTTTTTAGGTATAACATGAAGCTCATTCGATTAAGTTGCAGACATCATACATACTTATTCATCCATACTCATGTTATTACAAACTAGCGGACGCCTCGCGGTTTTACCCGCGTAGTTCCCGTTCCCGTGGGAATACGGGGATAAAAAGTAGCCTATGTCACCCGGGGATAGTGTAGCTTCCCAACGGTGAAAGAATTTTTGAAATCGGTCCAGTAGTTTCGGAGCCTATTCAACAAACAAACAATCAAATCTTTCCTCTTTGTAATTGTATAGATAGATAAATATATAAATATCGTAAATAGCTGGTAATATATAATAATATATCGTAATATATCTTTATCTTTACCAGACACAACAGACATTTCGACAGCCCTGTTGGTTCATTGGTAGAATGTCTGCTTCAAGAACTGGAGGGCGTGGGTTCGATTCGCACCCAGGACAAACTTTGTGGTACAAACAAATGTTTGTTCTGTGTCTGGATGTACTGTATGTATTACAAAAAAAGTATTTAAGTATTCCATCAGTTATCTGACTTCCATAGTACAAGCTTTGCTTAGTTTGGGGTCAGATGGCGCTGTGTGTAATGTCCTGCGATATTTATTTATTATTTATATGCTCGTTACACAAGTGTTTGTCCCAAAGTGGGAATCGAACCCACGCCCCGATATATACAGCTCTTCAAGTAGATATCTACACTACTGCATGACGCAACAGAGTACATATAAAAAGTTTTACAGTTGGACATAAAAATGTTTCACAGGCGGCAGTGTCCTACCTGGCTGAATGTGGATTTGATGAGGCCGTCGCTGCTAGTAGTCAAGTTCTAGGTGTGATGCTTAACCGACCGTCGGAAGAAGTGCAGGCGGTTCTTGACAAGGACCCAGCAAGCATTGCCAGCTCTTTACACCCCGCTGCTTTAGCAGTCATGGAGGCATACCACTTGTAAGTATTTATGTATTAGATTCATTCATCAGCCTTTCAAGTTAAACCTTATTGAGAGACCGTGTGACTTGCAATCATTACTTTTAACCATAAAATATAGTACATTACTGCAGGGGCCAGCAAAAGAGACATTGACGGACGAACGTAAGTCCGTCAATGCGTTGTTGTGGCCGAGGCTTTTTTTTTTTTTTCTTTGGTTTTGGCGTCGCGTTTTAGCATTTGCCAGTGTCAAGTATTCATATATTTTCAAGTTACAAAAGTTAAATAAGTGTCCTCGTAACTAGTTATAGTCAAAGTCCAGTCTTAGTCAAGCCCAGTCTGTGTCAGTCAAGTCCAGTCATGCTTTAGTAAAGTAGTGGCGACTTTACTATAAAGCTTCGATGGAGTTTTGGAAGCACCACGAAAACTCATGTTTCACCACATTATATCATTTTCCCACACTCACGCATGTAATTCGGCACTTTATGAATAAAAAAACCACCATTTTTATGCATAAACACTCGACAAAACACAAGTTTCGGAAAAAAATACAACGGAGCGACACGACTCTTCCCGCGTTCCCGCCAAAACTCTCCAAAATGGCCGAGGCTTGTATAGTAGGTACTATTCTCAAGTAATGCGCGGAAATTAAAAAAAAACTTGTTCGAAATTTTAACCACCTAAAACCTAAAAAACCTTAAAACCTTATATAAAACCTTTGATAGGTTACCTCCTTGGTTGCCATGTTTCGAAGTAAAAGTTCGGACAGTTTTGGCGGGAACGCGGGAAGAGTCGTGTCGCTCCGTTGTATTTTTTTCCAAAACTAGTGTTTTGTCGAGTGTTTATGCATAAAAATGGTGGTGTTTTATTCATAAAGTGCCGAATTACAAGCGCGAGTGTGGGAAAATGATATAATGTGGTGAAACATGAGTTTTCGTGTTGCTTCCAAAACTCCATCGAAGCTTTGTAGTAAAGTTGCCACTACTTTACTAAAGCATGACTGGAATTAACTGACACGAACTGGACTTGACAAAGACGACTTTGACGATAACTATAGCTAAGATACAGCAGAAATAACACTTAAGACAAGGCAGTATGGCTCTATAGCTTTAGCCTGCCCGAAAGGGCAAATTATTTAAAAAAAAAAAAGTTAAAGTTCGTTCCATTTTTAAATTACATGACAGATATGAGTTTACTGTGTAATTTATTTGGCCGCTAAACCACGACAGGGAGTTTGGCGGGTACCTACGCGGAAAGAGTTGTGTCGCCCCGTTGTATTTTTTTCCAAAACTAGTTTTGTCGAGTGTTTATGCAAAAAAATCGTGGTGTTTTATTCATACTGCCAATTACAAACGCGTGTGTGGGAAAATGATATAATGTGGTGAAACATGTCTTTTCGTGTTGCTTCCAAAACTCCGTCAAAGCTTTATAGTAAAGTCGCCACTACTTTACTAAAGCATGACTGGACTTGACTGACATGGACTGGACTTGACCAAGACTGGACTTTGACTGTAACTACGAGGCAACATATTCAACTAATGAAACTAGAAAATATAAAACACTTACACTGGCAAATGCTCAAAATGCGACGTCAAAATAAAGAAAAAAAACCACGACAGATATGGATTTTCATACTATTTTTGCCGGCTGATGCTCTCATGTATTTGGCCAGTGCAGCAATTTCGATTTATCTCGAAGAAGTTTGTCAAAATAATGCTTATATTTCCTAGCATGATTGAGAAAAGTGATTTATATGAAATCTTTTCACTCTCAGAGCTAAAACCAGCGGCAGCCCTCCACACCGAGACATGGGATCATCCTCATCTACTAGTTCTTCTGAAAGCGACAGTGAGTCCACGTCGGATGAGGAGTAAAATTACACTGTATTGTTACTTATTGTAATTAGGATAATAGTCAATAAATGCATTTAGGTTTACTTATTGTTTTTTTTTTTCAATCTACTGCTATATTATCTGTTTTTTTTATCTGCTGTAATTTTAGTTAAATACTGCTGCTAATATTACTGCTGCTTTTTTTTGCTGTGCTGTTATTTTAGTGGCGAAGGTCAAAAATATGTTATCTGTGCATTTCATTTCCGCGCGTTATTTTTTTATTTAAAGATACATTGATGACTTATGATACTAACTTAATTAAATTCGATTCTTACAAGAACTTTCAAAGAAATTATTTATGAACTAAAGTTGTTATTCATAATGTCATAATTATTTTCTGTGATGGGCTAGGTGTTTGATCACAGCTCAGTTGATGTTAAGTGACGATGTCGGTAGTCGAAGATGGGAATCACAAATAGCCTGGAATGGCTCTCAAGTGAGGCTGCCTGTAAGTTATAGTTAGCTAATTAAAATGACTATAATTATGTAAAAGAATGGAGTTATTCATCAAGTTCCACTGTGAAACCAACTCATAGTTGTTCCCCAGTCAGTCACTTCCAAATAGGGAAAAGGATATATTTAGGATATACGCCATTATAAGATGATTACTCTCGGTACATTTATACGGAATCAAAGTGAGGAATTATAGCTAGAGCTTAATTTGTATTCTCCAAAGCAATCATTCGTCAACATCGAACAAACAAAGACATTGTCATAACTGCCGAAACCTGAGGTTCATTGCACCCACAAAACATTTTGTGCATAAAACAATGAACATTTCGCAGTGAAGTAGCTTGGCCGATTTGGCTTGCTTTCGATATGGTCTGCAATAATAATGTATAGTCGGGTACCTTAAAATAATGTTATGCATTTTTGGAAACAAAGGATGAACAATAAAGTTACCACCAGTACCTAACTCGATGTGGTGTAAATATGGCCAAACTTCTGAGAATTGTTCACCATAATCCAAACATTAGTTAACAAATGAATAATACGAATATGGTTATACGAATACATTTTGTTATTTTTTTACTAAATGTTCTTAATCCGATGTGTTTTCTTCACAATGCACACTGATTGTTAAAAACAATTGCCACATAATATCATAGATGGCATTAAAAGAAGCTATATGTAGTAAAAAGCTATACGTCTATACGTAACTCATTTTTGACCTAACTCCTAATCGGTCAGTATTTGATTATGCGTGCGATATGACAGAGCATTATTTGAGAACAGATTTGCCGATTTAGCTAATTTCTTTTTCATTGTATTCGTAATTATCAGGACGTAGTTTTGTATGATTTTCTTTTTAAATATGTGAAATTTGGATAATATAAAGTCGCCAAAATTAAAATGCGCTATAGGTATGTTATGTAGTAGGTATATAAAAATTAATACCGTTCAACCGGCTGTGATGAAACTTAGTCAACTTATTGTTTGAACTTGATAGGCATAGTACAATTATTTTAATTTTTTTCCGGCATCAACAGCTGACTGTACAAAGAGACTGTTGTATTTTCACAAAAAGTTGTTGATCGTCATCAGCGATGGTGGATTAGCACAGAAGTCTAGAAAAACTCAATTCAATACAGCTTTAATGTACCCAGACCACACAACTCTCGATTGTACTACGAGTATTATTTTTTTCAATTTATTAAGTTACAAACAAAACATGTCAGATTTTATAAATTGACTTTCACGACTTAAATAGGTACATCGAGTTCACATCTTACAATTGTATTATTTATTACTTTTACTATTTTTTAAGTATCAAAAAAAAATATGCCAGGTTTTACGGAGTGATTAAGGTATGACGTTATACTAAAGCATCCAACATACGTTTACCCTCGATGACTCTGTTAGCGCGTTCCCTTTGCGTGACCCAGTAGACTAATGTAAACGCCACACACTGACTTGACGCCTGTCATTACTCATACGTACGGCATTGGGGTAATTATTTATCCTTTTGGGATTAGAAAGTTAAGTTTCACTTTTCTTAAACGGTTAAGTGTTTTCTCTACGCGTGCTGTAATGATTTTATAACACTTATTAGTTTCCAGTTACGTAATAGACATACATGACCGCATATATAAATTCAAAATAATATAATATATGTGAATAATAACATACATAAGATTATTCTAAGAATAGCTTTTTAATGATTTGTTTGTATACATTACTGTAATTTGGTTTGGCCTTAACGTACCATTGCCTTCTGCAAAGATACGCATAATTTGACTAAAGTCGAGCAAATCACTGCATCAACACTGAGATGATGAATCTCATGTATCTGTCCCTAATAAGAACAAAAAACAAGTAAACACCAATACTGAGCTGATTTCGACGTGGGTAGGTAGATATACATAGGTACTTAGATACATTTTTAGGTTTCCCCGGTGCAACTTGCATGTTATATTGCATAGTATATTAATACTAGAACTACTACAACTAAAGTTGACTAAAATCAACAGCCAACCTGAACCTGTGATTTTTTTAAACTGAATAATGCTGAAGCTATCCTTATACTTAGAACCTAGAAGGTATAAGGCGATCTCGGTTTTCAAATGTCGTTTAGTTATACTTAGGTACTTTAGGCGGCCTAAAACCTGACCTCTTTCATGATAAAATGTGACCAAAATTTCATCTGATCCATGGAAATTGAAATGCTTTGCCAAATATGACTTCTGCATAGGCACTCTAAAAACAAATCGCTAGTATGTGTTTACCGTTACAATACATTTGCTTACAATGAATCTGTGACAGTATAGATGTGGTCTCATTTCTCCATATTGTCGTCGAAAGGTGTTAAAAACTATAATTGCTTGGAAGAAAGCTGGTGAACTCCGTTAGTTGCATTTCGGCAGTCTTCTTAGATGCTACAGAAACAGTGAGATTTTCAAAAATGTTGTTCAGTTTTTGTTTTTCATTGGTGTTGTTTACGGTAAGTTAACTTTTGTTAATATTCATGAACTGATATCGATACATATTTAGTTTTCTATCACATGGAAAAATGTGTGAGTTATAGCATTGAAAAAAATGTATAAGAATTCTGTCTTAATTACGCTTTGAAATGTATTTACTTTGTGGTAGATCTCGTTAACAGGAGATCTAGGTATGTGTCACCGCGGTACCAGATATTCTACCGCCAAGCAGTAGTATGTATACTTTACTGTGTTCCGGTTTAAAGGGTGCTTACTGCAGCTAGCGAAATTACAGGGCTATTGAGACTAACCAACTAATGTCTCGGAAGTAACTAACATCGGGGCAGCAATGCCCTGGAATTTGTTGTATTAGGTACTTAAAGTTCTGAGTATCCAATAGTAGTAATAGTAGTATCTAAGTAGTACTCCAATGGTAATGCATGCGTTGTCTCTTACCATCATGAGAACGTCTCGTTCATCTCTTCACTTTTACATACAAAAAAATGTGATCAATTTCTATTAATTGTGCCAAAGCAAAAATATTAACGATTGTCTACTTATGAATATTAGTGAACAATGATGCAAAGGTAATTCCTGTTTGCAACGTTTTTATAAGGCAACAAAATTATTAACTGATGAACTCATTCGAGTGAAAGTTTATCATAAGAACAAGTTGCGGAAAATTATTCAATCTTGTTAAATATTTATCTTTCTGTGATATAGATAAGTTGCTGCGAGCTATTTATAGTTAGCAAAATGTTTGCAACAATTCTTGTTTTAAATCGGTATAATTAGTACCTAATAACTATGTAGCTCATTTTGTATTGTTACAGAGTTTCACTTTCGAGACTACAGCAATCGGTTACAACTCCAGAAATCTAGACTGCGGCCCTTACGGCTTCATTTGCGAAAGGAACAATAAAATCAGACTTTGCGAGGGCGAAAATCTGTTCGGACCAGCATTTCTTTGCCCTCCCAACACTATATGCAACGAAGACTCCAGCGACGTTTGTGAAAATACTGTCAATTATGTCGACTCCACGTTTACTAGAGCTATCCGGTGTCACAGAAACGAAAGGATAGCCGATCCAAACGTACCAGACTGCAAAGGGTATATCCTGTGCATTCCCAACAAAAACCGCTTCCAAGGAATCAAGTTTAAGTGTTCTGGAAACACAATCTTCAATGGATTTACGAGAACTTGCTCAGCTCCTAATAAATACAGATGCCCTATTGCGAACAACACTAGATCTACTCCGGAACTTTTCGATAATGATTACCGAAAAATGGATAACCGAGGAAACGTGAGAATTACAACTGGAAATAGTGACCGCCGTGCCATTGAATGCAAGAACTATAAATTCTCTGTGACGCAAGACCAGATTCCCAATAAAGCGACATACTTTTGCCCCTCACGACCAATAAGAGGGGACAATGCTATTCGATGTACGATCTTTTCGAACCAATTTTGTATTACATTGGAGAAAGATGATGAAGATCAGTTCATTCAGGAAAACGCTGCTGCTTTCCGAAGACCGCGAATGGGCGAATGGCTTCGCGAATAAAAGTTACGAAGTTGTAAGCAATATAAGACTGATAAGTCATGGTCATAACAGTAGTGTAAAATAAAACGATTATGAAAGAACGCAAAGTTTTATTCTAAATAACAATATCTAGAGCATATAAGTAGATCATTGCAATAGGCGAATTTCTTTATCGATTTACTACAAAATAATGTTATAAAGAAATAAAAACACAAATTATAAAAAAAAAATATTTTGTTAGTATCTCTATGACAAGCAAGTACCTACTATCATAAAAAGTTATTTAACACAATGAAATTATACACTGACTGAAAGTATGTGTTTGAATGATATGATAATGGAGATTATCGTGTTGACTGCTAATACTCAGTGCACCTAACACTCATTACTATCTGAGTCTACACATTTTTTCTTATCTTTATGGAAGATTTCGTCGCTATCGCACTTTTTCCTTTTTTGCCGATACGACGAATCGACTTTTGTGCATTCAAAATATTTTTTGCAATTCGATGGATCTGGAAAGACTCCTTCTTTCTTACATTTGAATTTCTTTTCTGGTTTCTCTGTGGTATCTTGATTTTTCGAAGACGAGCTCTGTTCGCTGGCATTTTTAGATTCTGTTGTGGAAGTCGATTCATTATTCAGAACACATCGCACGGAAGTTTTGTTGAGGTGATATCCATTCTGGCACTGTAATTTAAATCTAATGAATTGGTTGAGATTATTCCTAATGCATATGTAATAAATATTATCATTAAGAAAGTCACTAAAGTGACCTTCGGTTACGCATCGAAATTGATTATTTCTTATGCAATGCGACAAATTTTTGGTGCATTGCTTGTTAATTTCACTAAATACCGTGTTTACTGGACAAGTTCCTTCTACGACATGACTTGACTTGTTTCCTAGACAGATATAGAATTTTCTGCAGTCTAGCTCATCCGCATATCTGCCTCGTTTCTTTTGTTTGCAGAATAAATTGTTTGAGTCTGTTTTACGAGTAGTTGATTCTAATGTCGGAAATCCAGTTGTTTGCGTATCAGGCGCAGCTGCTGCTTTTGTTTGCGACATGTAAGGGAATGTTCTACTTTGATCATTCGAGATTATAGACTTATTATGTGCTTGGGGAATAGTCATGTTTTGATCTTGTGATTTATTGTTTGATGTATGACTGTCGTTTGTTGATGATGTGCTATTCCCAATCAGTTCATGCGTAGGCGTTTCCTCTTTGTATCCGCTGACAGTGGTATTTGTGCCATTGTGGATATTTTTGTCCGTATTCATTTTCGTCGTAAGATGTGCGCTGTTTTCAGTTATCGTGTCATAATTTTTGTTATTAGTTTTTATTAGCAATTCTTCTTTAGTTCCAATATTGTTTTGTAATTTAATACCTTTTTCATTCACAGACTTAAGTGGAATATCTGTAGATGATGTAAATAAATTTTCATCTTGTAGAGAAGAAAATTCGACATTGATGCGATGTTCCCCATCCTCAGATTCATTGGTTCCAAGTTTTTCTTTCTTTTCTTTAGATTCACGGAGTTTTGATGTTTTTGCAATAATGGAAATAATACCAGAATGCGTTTTTTCGCTTGCAATTATATTATCTACTAATACGTCCGATGTCGTGAGTTCTGTAGGATTAAGAAAGCCTAATGAAAACTGTGGCTTTAGCACCACAGGCGACATAGAGGTAATATTATCTCCATCACTCGTTATGTTTTGAATACCTGGTGCTGTGATTTGTATTGTGGGCTCGGATATGATTTCTGGACTCTTTACTTTGTTCTTATCAGAATACGTAATTTCAATATTTGTATTTGTTTTCCTTTTTATAGTTTCTGTCGGTCGTAACACTGAAACCGTAAGTATTTGGCCATTTGTCGTTGTATTTATGTTGGTTGTCAGCACCTGTGAATTATCTACAGTTACCAAACCTGGTGGTTTGATTGTTGTTGGTTCAATTGTTGGCTCTAAATTTGTGATGCGGTCCCTGTTTTCTGTTGCTTTTAGAGATATCTGATTGTTTATATCAGTAGAAAAGGGATAACTAATACTTGAGATAACTAAAGATCCGCCTACGTGGCTTGAATGACTTTGTGATACTTGCGTACTATCAATATTGATTTCTGTTGTTTTAGGTTTTGAAGGTATTATGGCTGTAGCACTTAGATCTTCAGCATTTATAGGAAGTGTACTTGTCGCTTTCATAAAGTCATCTGTTGTAACTTTCCGCTTAAGTGAAGTATCTGAATCAATAGGCGAAGTTACACTTGTCAGAATAGTTGTGGTTACTATTGGACTTGCATTAGCAATTTCTGGTAGTGTCACCGATAAGAGTCCTTTATCAGCTGATGGTATATTATTCTTATTATGATCATTATTCAAAAGAGTTTGTGCAGTGGTAGCCACGCCAGGTAATACTTCCTCAGTAGATTTAGTCAGAAATGGAATAAAAGGCATCATATTTATTTTTGTTATGTTTTCGTTTGTTTGTGCATTAATATATTGATTTGTCTGTAAATTACTAGTTTTTTCAGAAGATATCACAGATAAAACTAAACTCGGTCTTGAAGTCTCAGTTGCATCATCGACCTTAGAGCTCTTAAACTGTATTTCTTTATTTGCAGTAGAATAAGTTAAACCATGACCATGTTCGCCGTTAAATGTACTTTCAATCGTTGAAGTATCTAATGATTCTACGTTATTAATGGCAGAAGTTGACCGTATATTTTTATCCGACAAAGAAGCTGTAGACGTAGAAGAAACTTCATTTACTTCTTCTATTGTGACAACTGGCAAATGCAATGCAGTATGCATGATATGTACAAAAGATTCTTGATTACTGGCTACTAAACTTGATGATTTAAATGTATCACTCTCCATCGCGTTTCTTTGTTGTTCTGGATTGATTACAGAATTGACATTTGTTAGTGTCACACGTACACTGTCATCTTTTATCGTTGAGTTATGGTTGTTGTTGATGTTTATTTCTGTTGTGGCTCTTGAAATATTTATTTTTGTGGGTACTAGAGTAGTGTTGTGTGTTAATCCAATTGATTCTTTGGTTGTTTTAGCTGAATTAACAATAACATTCTCTATATTATTATCCATTGCAGTTGTTCTCTTGTTCGCATTTTTTTCACTCGACACAGGCATATCCGTCTTTATCCCTATGATGTCTGCGGTAGCAGATGCATAACTTTTAACTGTAGACGGTTGGATTTCCAAGCTATTCTGTGCATTAAGATTTTGTTCATTCTCAGCTAGTCCTGATAAAATAGATAAATTATTCTCTAAAGTGTTCTCGGTATGATCTAAATAGCTTTTAGTCGCGAAAATTAGATTCGTTGTTTCGTTTGAGTTATTTTTATTTGATATCAAATCATTAGTAGTTGTTTTTATAGATGATTCTGTTGAAGATTGTGCATTTATAATGCTGAAATTATGCGAAGCATCGAGGGATTTTATTGGTTGTTCACTAGTTATAATGCTCTCAGTAGCGTAATTTAGTTCTGTAAGAGTTTGAAATGAATCCGAAATTATAATTGAGCTATCTGGTAAATTATTTATAGTAGTTACTATATTATCACCTAAAACATTCCTCTGCATTGCATTTGTTTTATCTGTCAATAGTTTTGGATCAACAGTATTTCTCAAAGAAATACTTTCACTTACATTTCGTACTACATATTTTAAAGGTGTTGCAGTTGAAATAATATATGATTGTTTTTTAGTATCATTAGTTAGCAGCTTGATCGTGGTTTCACTTTTAGGCACTTTTAATATCGATTCTTTAGTATAATTTGCATCTTCCTTGATACTTATAAAAACATCCGTATTTATGGTAGTATCATCAATATTTTTGGAAAATACTTTGTCTTGTTTTGAGTTAGTATTATTTGTGAATAAAACAGAGTTAGTTTGTGTTTCACTTTGGTTATTCGAGTTATAGGTTGTAGTAACGTTGAAATTATTTGTTTTATCGGCAAAAGGATGGAATTGTGATGACATGTAAGCAATCTCAGTGTCTTCTATTGCAGCTGCTGGTGACGATGAAGAAGTGGCAATTGCATTGTTGACATATTGCTCTAAAGATAGAGATTTGTTTGTATCTACAATCGCTGTGTGTGCTAATATTGATACTTCAGTTACAGTAATAATATCCTCATATTGATATGTTGAAACATTGTAAGCACCTTCCGTTACTGAAGATAGCCTATCTGTGTATAAGCTATCAGTTACATTGAGTTCTGGTGTTAGTAAACTGGCCGTTGCTGTTTGAACTTGTCCATCTATAAGAGTGGCACTACTATTATTATGCAATACTTTATTGATATTCCTTATTGCAGGCTTAGCTATAAGCGATTCTATAGTCGGTATTACGGAATCCGTTGAATATACGTTATTAGACATATCATCAGTGCCAGTTGGTGTATTTACTACGTTTGGTAAAAGTTCGAGGATGGAGTTCGTTATATGGCCTATCTCACTATTCGATAAAACTTTTTCGTTCTGTGTCTGCCTATCTGTTATATTTCTCACTTGGTTACTATTATTTAAATTACTTCTTTCTGTATCGCTTTGTGGATTGTTATTTATATTTTCCGTACTCATATCTAAAGTGGGTGTTGCGGTACTTTCATTTAAAAACATTTCCAAATTATTTATTTCAATTGTGGTTAACCTTTCTGTAGTTGGATAAAGTTTTAAGGTTGCACTAGTTATATTTTGTAATGATTTTTCGGACCCCGCATTTAAATGATCCTGAACAACAGCCTTAACAGTTACAACACTGATATCAGTTAAATTATTAGTTGTTAATTGAGATTCTGAAATTGTAGCTGATGTTGTGAAAAACTCTTGCTTGTTTTTTTCCACTTCATCGGGATATTGATTTTCATTTGTATTAAATAGATCTGTTGCCATAACTGCATCCAATATAATTGTGCTATTCAATATAGTTATATCATTTGCAGCTGCTCCGTCTGTCTTGTTCTGATCTTTCATAGTTTCAGTTGGCACTAAATATACAAAATCTGATAATGAATGATTTGATGGTATTAGCTCTTTCACAGCCTGATTTGCTTGATAATTTGATTGGATCACATCTAAAATGGTATACATATAAGTTGCAGCTGTAGCAGCTGGAGTTTCTCTTTCTAAATTGTTTCCAACAAGTAATTCGTTTATTGTTGGAATAATGTTAGTTGTTGTCTCTCCCATCTCTACATTGGTTTCAATATAGCTTAAAGAACCACTATCAATAGTACCGTTGATTGAGTTTGATGCATTAGTGTTACGTGGCTGTTCTATTGTAGAAGTTATTACCGATAATATTGCAGAATCATCCATAATAGTCGCATTTAATGGCTCGTTTATAATTTGTGGTTCGGTTACAATGTATTCAGTGATAGCATCAGTTGAAAATGTATTTTGTGATACACTTGTGTGAATTAAAGTATTACTTGTAGCGTCAACTAATCGTATCGTTGACATTGGTTCGGTAGTTTTTGTTAATTCACTCATTATATTTTTGTGTGATGTTTTATTTCCGAAAACGCTTTGTTGGTTTTCTAACAGAGTCAAATTTGTCTCAGCTATATTTAATTGGCTTACAGCAGTAGGTATGATATTTGTTGAAGTTTTTTGTACTGTGTTCATGTTGCTGTAACTGACTGTTATATTTTTAATTGTATCTTTTACATGCTCTAAAGTATTAACTTGTTTGGTATCGAGTCTTGATCCTGAAGGTGTGTTTGTTTTGGGTAGAGTTGCAATATAATGTGTGGCTGTTGTATTTATATTGCCATCCTGAAAACTGTTTGTAGAGTATTGTTCTATGCTTACTGTTTGTCCAGATACAGAACTCGTGACGTCAATTGAAGGTGCAGTCACTGATACTTCATTTAATACGTTGAAGTCGCCAGCTGCATTTGTTGTATCTCTTACTAACTGCGATTCACTTATTTGTTTGACATTTTCTGTTTGTGCGAAATTTATGGTGGTATTCAATAATGTTGACAACATATCTATCGTGCTCGCATCGATGACATCTTGGAAACCTACTGTAGAATATTGTTCAGTGGTTATTTTTTGTGTAATTTCAGTATTCGAAACTTCGGGAAATATTGCTTGTACCGGTTTTTCAGTAGAATTAGGTATAATTACAGCTTTTGCTATGTTCTCTGTTGTAAAAACTGTTTCAGTGTGTTCTTTTTGTTCACTTCTAATTGTAGTATTATTACTTAACGTCAAGTTACTCAAATTATTATATTCAGCATTTAATTTAGAGTATACAGTTATCTGTGTACTTTGGCTGTTATTTACAAAATCTGCATTGTTTGGTATTACGTTAAAATCCGATGTAACTACAATGTTAGCATTAACATCACTAGAGTTATTAAGATTTCGGTCGGTAAAAGTCCTGTTAGATGGTATTACGTCGATCAAAACAGATTTTTCCGTAATAACATTTTCTGTTGCTGACAAGATTGTAGAGTCTAGTTCTCCAGTATTTACTTGTTTGGTATCCAGACTTGATCCTGAAGATGTGTTTGTATCGGGTAGAGTTGCAATATAAGGTGTGGTTGTTGCATTTATATTGCCATCCTGAAAACTATTTGTAGAGTATTGTTCTATGCTCACTGTTTGTCCAGGTACAGTACTCGTGACGTCAATTGAAGGTGCAGTTACTGATACTTCATTTAATACGTTGAAATTGTCAGCTGCATTTGTTGTATCTCTTACTAACTGCGATGCACTTATTTGTTTGACATTTTCTGTGTGATCGAAATATATGGTGGTATCCAATATTGTTGACAACATATCTATCGTGCTCGCATCGGTGACATCTTGAAAACCTACTGCTGAATATTGTTCAGTAGTTATTTTTTGTATAATTTCAGTATTCGAAACTTCAGAAAAGATTGCTTGTGCCGGTTTTTCAGTAAAATTAGGTATAATTACAGCTTCTGCTATGTTCTCTGTTGTAAAAACAGTTTCAGTGTGTTCTTTTTGCTCACTTCTAATTGTAGTATTGTTAATTAACGTCAAGTTACTCAAATTATTATATTCAGCATTCAATTTAGAATAATCAATTATCTGTGTACTTTCGCTGTTATTTACAGAATCTGCATTATTTGGTATTACGTTCAAATTCGATGTTTCTACAGTGTTAGCATTAATATCACTAGAACTATAAAGATTGCGGTCGGTAAAAGTCCGGTTAGATGGTATTACGTCGATCAAAACAGATGTTTTCGTGATAATATTTTCTGTTGCTGACAAGATTGTAGAGTCTAGTTCTCCAGTATTTACTTGTTTGGTATCCAGACTTGATCCTGAAGGTGTGTTTGTATCGGGTAGAGTTGCAATATAATGTGTGGTTGTTGCATTTATATTGTCATCCTGAAAACTGTTTGTAGAGTATTGTTCAATGCTTACTGTTTGTTCAGGTACAGCACTCGTGGCCTCAATTGAAGGTGTAGTCACTGATACTTTATTTAATACGTTGAAGTCGCCAGCTGCATTTGTTGTATCTCTTACTAATTGCGATTCACTTATTTGTTTGCCATTTTCTGTGTGATCGAAATATATGGTGGTATCCAATAATGTTGACAACATATCTATCGTGTTCGCATCGGTGACATCTTGAAAACCTACTGCAGAATATTGTTCGGTAGTTATTTTTTGTGTAATTTCAGTATTCGAAACTTCGGGAAATATTGTTTGTACCGGTTTTTCAGTAGAATCAGGTATAATTACAGCTTCTGCTATGTTTTCTGTTGTAAAATCAGTTTCTGTGTGTTCTTTTTGTTCACTTCTAATTGAAGTTTTGTTACTTGACGTCAAGTTACCCAAATTGTTATATTCAGTATTTAATTTAGAATAATCAGTTATCTGTGTACCTTGGTTGTTATTTACAGAACCTGCATTGTTTGGTATTACATTTAAATTCGATTTACCTACTGTGCGAGTATTAATATCACTAGAATTATTAAAATTTCGGTCGGTTCGGTTAGATGCTATTGCGTCGATTAAAACAGATTTTTCCGTAATAACATTTTCTGTTACTGAGAAGCTTGTAGAGTCTAGTTCTCTAGTGATTGGTTTTACCGACAAAATAATATCTGTTGGAGATGATTGCAATCCAGTTTGAGACAGCGTAGTCGTACTTACGGTGTTTAAATATTCTTCAAATGGAATTGCAACAGTAGGTAATGGAGCAAACGTAGTCACTTCACTTTCAGTCGAAGCAGCCGCAACTTTGGGAGACGCAACGGTACTACTTAATACAAAAGGAAGAGGAAACTCGCATTCGAAACGGTTGGTTCTCCTACAAACAGTGGGTGATGGACACGGTATGATAACGTCATCAATCGTTGTAGATATTCCTCTTCCAAGATCCACACAAATCATAAAGTGGGTCGAATTCACACAGTGAAAAGCTTTGCCAATGCAGTCGAGGTTCGTCGCTTGTGACGTAACAGTCAAAAGCATCTGCAATGAAAAACAAACTTACTGACGTAAACTTAATCGCGTAAGACCTCATTGCACAAAGATAAGATTTTGTAAGACTTACCAAAAACAAAATTCCTTTCAGGTCGATTATTCCTTTTATCATGAAAGCCATTGCCGCATGTTGTACCTTCGTAACTTTGACGGCTTTCAGTCGTTTGAACACTTTCTTCGTGTTGTCGTTTATCTCGCGTAGTTTTCATTCGAATGTAGGCACTGTGACTCTCTCAGTTAATTTTAATGATAGATATAAACCTTTGTTTGTACAAGACGAGTCATTTGCTTTGCACAGTAGATTAGGTCGACGTTAGACAAATAATGTTGACACCTTATTTCCTGCGGCCTTATTATTCGTTTCTACGTTAACGGCATTGGTAATTCTATAATTTCATAACTTTTATCTGCGTTTATTGTTTTTGACTCCCAAGTTTATTTATGCAGGGTCACATGGTAGGTAATTACAGACATTTGATCTAGTAATAAAAACTTCAATAGGTTTACTTCTTATTTTATCTCGTTAGTTTAATATTTGAGCCTCGCGTGATTATTTGCATGGAATGTAGTGTGATATGAAATGAGTTTTCAGACTACGCTATAGCGAGCATGAAATCTCATTTTATAGAAGCATCATAGCTTGTTTTTTTCTAGCTTTTAGGCAAGTCTCTCCTTTGCCTGAATCGTATTATACAGCAAACATATTAATGTTGTTATGAAAATGTTGCCTACGTTGTAAGTGCATGCTAATATTATAGATGATACATCTAATGCTTGGAAAGTAGAGGCTATATGAGTGGAAGTTAATATGATGCGATACTTTCTAGCGTAGTCTGAAACAGGTATTTTGTATTCGGAATCTGAGTTATTTGATGGTACTATTTTCTTAGAAGCAATGTCATAATAATACCGTTGTTCCGTTGTAGAATTTACATAAAACACAATAATACGCAATACTGCAGATAAAGCGTTGTCAACAGCGCAACACTTGTATTTTGGTAATTGTAGTTTATGTATTTAAAATAAAAATATTTGTATCTATAGTACATAAGCTCTCTTACTAGTTAAGTACTCTTTACTTTTTATAATTGGTTGTAATCAGGTTTTTACTTCGATAATTTTGCTACTCGAAAGAATTTTATAAAGTTCTAAATCGATTATTGAATTGTTGAAAAAGTTGAAAGTCTTATTATTAGACTATGATTACTATTACTGGCAAATAAGAAAATACCCATCACCGATACGATACACAATACATATACTTACGTAGATGAAAAGCACAATATAGTGCAAAGGCATCTGTGATCTCTTAATTTGCAGCTACCATACAAGGTTATTGCACTTTTGATAATGTTTAGAAACTCTTACAGTAAACTTGTACTATTACATACCTAAGTATAAATAACTCTTATCAGATAATACGCAGTTTGTAATACTACTCATATTTTTTAGGTATCCGGAAATCGTGTATTTGTTTAACATATTATGCTGAACGGATACTTCTTTAGATGATAGCATGTCAGATGCTGTGACGCATAGTAGTATTAATATAACTCTAATTGTCATACTTCAGATTGTTTTAGCAACACTGATAGCTGTGAATAACAAAAATTAAACTTCGAAGATATGTACATAGTCATGTATGTAGGTTTATAAAACATTTTAGAAAACCTTGTATACATTTCATACAAAAACTATTTTATTTTTACATATTTACATTCATAATTAATTTTACAATAAACATCACTGAAATAATAATTTATGTGAATGATATCGTCCAAATAGTATCTTATCTAAGCCAACGCCTGCCAAGTCTCATAGATCTTACTTTCGTTACGTATATCGAAACCGCCACTATCACCGTCCACAAAATCGTTATTCCAAATAACATAACACCCATAATGAACATCACTAACTGTAACCCTCCTTCTGTACTAACCACAAAAGAAATTCCTATCACGAAAGATGCCAACAGACATCCAGATAGCGTTTCCAGAGTACTATGAAGCTTGGGCCATTTTCTGGCACCCACGAATTCTTGAATAGTTGTCTCCCAGCAAGAAGTGATCGCACCGTACCCAAAGCCGGCCACCACAATTCCTATGGAGAACATATCGTGATTGTTCGCCTCTGCCAATACTGCAACAAAATTTATGAATAAGTAAACCGACAAGCAGACCAATTATGTTCAAATTTGAAGATCAAGTCGAGGAACTTACTAAAACACGCAGTAGTTGAGATCATTAGGCCAATAAGAGCAATGTACTTAAAATTTCTCTTTCGTGTTTGCACCAACCATGGTGTACACAATAAGAAGCATATCCAAGAAAATGCATATAAAGACATTAAAAAATTCGATTCCAGTGTCGCAATTATAGGATGCATTCGAAAAGCTATCAAAGGAAGTAATGGTAAAAATACAGCTGTCAGACTCAGCTTTGTGAATGCCAGCAACAGCGATGGATAAAATTTCCAACTGGTTAGAGATCTCGTTAAGGGCTTTATGAAAGTGTCATTTACATTGTACATAAAATATAACGTCCTTCGTCTAATCCTGTACACTTTATATGAAGGCATCCACATTCTCCGCCTCATACTTGCATAAGCTGATTGACATCTAAAGCTGAAAGAGTTAAATATCTTTTCTCTTTGTATGTCAGTGACTGGTGATACGTTATCGTACGTTACTGTCACTTCTGAATACTCCTTATTTTCACTTCCTCCATCGCTTTGTGAATCTCTTCTATATTGATTAGATATGCAATCATCAAGATTATCACCTAAAGTACTCAGTCTTTTAATTGCCATACTGAAACGCTTCATGTTGTTTCTTTTATTTTTGTCAGCTAATGAATAATCATCTTCTTCGCTATCTTCGCTTTCTTCTGGAATTTCAGGAAGTATTTCTACTCCAAATATGTTTCTCCTTTTTTCTTCTGGACTAGGAGGCGGAGTTATTGTACCATTTATATCATTATCATATGCTGCTTCGCCTTCTTTACAATCTTGTTCTCTGTGTAAATTGTCATCTGATGGACTTTTCCAACATTTCTTACCCATATCGTGTAGTTGTAATTCCGTTGTATAAAAGTTATTATCAGGGTTTTCATTGCTGAATATTGCATATGTTTTAGCTAAATCACTATACCTAGAAAATGATACAGGTCTCTTGATAGTGTCGTCGACTTTAAGCAACAATATGGCCGGTAGAGCTTGCAGCATTATTCCGCTTATGACGATATACGCATATGAATAACCGTAGTAATCTATCAAGGCTGATAGAATATGCGGAAACAATGATTGACCGATAGCTTGCCCGGCAAAGGAGAGTCCTCGAACGACGCCCAGTCTAAGGTCGTATGTATCAAATACTACAGCATCCACTTGGGCTGATATCAACGAAGATCCGAAACCTGTAACAACAGTGTTTCACTAAACTTTACATAGACAAACATCAAATAGAAAACATCACGAGTAAACTTGCTCAATCATATCTGCGAAATAAATTCTCTAGTGTAGATATTTGAATCCACTTAACCGCCCGGATGGAATACCACTCATTATCTTTTTTAAAGTAGGCGCACGCCTCACAGCGGTGTGTTGAATCATACATTATTCTGAAACGCCTGTTACTATAATTATAGAATTTATCCATCAACAAATACTGCTGTCAAAGAATATTCACTAATATAAAAACAAATCTTACCACCAAGTACGCCATAAATGTAAGGCTGGCATTGAAGAGGTACCAGTGCACAGACAAACAAGCTGACTACAACGGCTGCTAATCCACCAGCTGCCATCACGCGATAACCGACCGGACCTCCCCACGAGTCCGCCGCTTCTCTGCACCAGCTTTCTATAAGAAATAAGTTTAGGTTTCTTCATTTTCTTAATTTACATTATAAATATAGTGATAAACGCTGGTCGTGGTTTTAGAAAATTGACTATGTTAATTAAAATGAATCTTACGTGTGAGGCTGTAGGTAAATATCAAGATCGTAGGCGTGGATAGACCGAGCCATATTGGTACTTCGTATTCTACTAAATGGACCAGCAACACCCCATATGACAACACGAGGCTCGGCAGGCAGATCTGAAAACCACAACAATTCAGGTGTTATAATAAAATTTATTAAATAAATAATAAATGTAACGTGTACCTACGCCAAGCTACAATACGGGTCTTGCAGACCGGTAGAATTGAGACGAAGAAACCTATTGGACTCGTTATTGTGAACCTCATTTACTTTCTTTATTTTTACGATTATAGTAGAGTCTTTATTCAAATTTTCATTTAACTCCGTACTATACACAATATCCATACAGCTGCATAAATCCATTAAACTTGTAATACCTATGGAATAGGTATGAAACTAAATTAATTTATTTTGAAAGAGCACCTGCGTCTAGGTACCCTGCATGCTTGGTTTGTCGGTACAAACCAAGCATGTAGGGTGTAGGTAGCCTACGCTATACCAATACATCACTATCGTATCATGATCGATTTAGCAATTCATATCAATAACATTAACACGAGATTTGCAGATAGTAGGTACCTAGCCATAATGATAAATTAAGACATGTGACTTTGCACGCATTTTCTTATTTATTATGGTTTGCACTTTTATTTTTGTTGATTATGTTGGAATTCATGAATTGACAAATAAAATTCCGTACCTACTTATTTCTGTCTGTACCTAAGTATGCAATAGGTATAACTGGTAATAGGGTTCCGTACCCGAAGCTGCGCTTCATAAGTGTAATCATGTTCATAGTTCGAACGTACCAAATAGTAAATAGCTAACAGATATTATATAAAGTAGGAACCTACCTGTTTTGAGCGACCGAGTTTTGCTCGGTGTACCTACCTATTCAAAGTTTACTGTGTAATGAAAACTCGGGAATGCGTTTTTGTAGAGATAAAATCGATTTTTCGCCCACAAAACCCCGTATAGCAAACATCGTTGAAATCGCTAGAGTTGTTTTCTCGACGAGCGCTCGATGGTCGCATGCTTCCATCACTAATCTCGATGACTCGATGGCTTGTTGTTATTTTTACTCAAAGTATTTTATTTTACCATAATTAAATCCTGCATTAACATTAAATGTAATTAACATTAATATGTTAATTGGAATTGGAGAGGATCCGACACCAAGACAAACCTCGGCGAGGTGAAAAAATTGTAATAAAATATTAAATTAAAAACATACATAGGTATATCTCAAAGTATGTATATAGTATATACCTATATGTATATATATCTACATAATATATTTCTATATATTGTTATTATATATGTGCATGTGTAATATGTGTGTATATTGTTTCTACATACATAATACGGTTCTTTATCTGACCCACCACATTTCGCTGGCCATCCAACGGGGAAACGCTGCGAGCCTCATGGGAACGTAGGGGCAGAGCGCGAGTGTCTACTTGTTTCGTCGAATGTAAAGTATAAATAACTGACATATTATTATTATTATATTGTAATTATTGTTTATTTACTTTTTAAGACCGCTTATTTTGACTCTGTATTTTATATGTAATGTAATATTTGACATTGTATTTTTATTTGACTATACCTATGGTAAATTTAGTAATAATGAAATTATGATAAAACATAAAACATCAAATAAAATAATTAGATATATTTCTAATTGAATAGTATTAGATAGATAGAAACGCGTAAGCAGACTAAAATTTTAATAAGGTCACATACTTTTTACATATTAGGTAGGTTATACTTATTGAATTTTCCAGATTATTATTTTTTACTGTATTGTAGAATAGTAGGCAACACCTATATTCGATGAGGCTTTTCCCCCCGTAGGCTTAGAAGTCTATAATAATATGTCCTTAGCTTCGCCATCATTCATGTCATCATCATTGAACTTTCCACCCAACTCACTGGAGCTACTATGCCAGCGGCCCAGAGCCTCGCTCCGATACTTCAAGGAGCTGGGTTGGCTTGGGTAGACGCTGGCAGGGGAAATGCACAATTCACCCCAAGCGGAAATTCTATTTTTTTTTTTTTTATGTAATAAGTAATGAGACGACCAAGACGCTCTCCTGATGGTAAGAGATAACGCCTGTCCATGACCAGCGATGCAGCGATACACAGAACTTTGAGTAACAAAACAAAGTTCAGGGCATCGCTGTTTTGGTGCTCATTACTTTGAGACTTTCGATGGTCAGTCTCAACAGCCCAATAATTTCGCTAGCTGCAGTACCCTTCAAACCGGAACACAGTAATGTTTACACACTACTGCTTAGCGGCAGAATAGCTGGTACTGCGGTGGTACCTACCTAGACGACCTCCTGCTAAGGAGATCTACCATTTACCTCCTATTCAGTGCAGAACCTATCACCCCCACTTTGAATAAAAATGTCCTTAGTAAGTACCTACATAATATCCGTGTAACCGCGACTTAGAGCATAAACTTGGTATGATTACAGTGCAAAGTGTTGGGCCGCCTTACACGTTCAATCATGATCACGATCCGCGATCCGCGATCCGCGATCATGATTTCAAAATTTCTAGATATTATGCGATCCGGAGCATCAGTCCGTCAATCCGCTTCGTACACGATCAGTCTGGATCGCGATCATTGATCGCGGATCGCGGATCGCGGATCGCGCGCTACGTGTACGGGCTGCCTTACAAGCAATAAGCTCGAGTCTGGTTTGACGTTTCCGTACTGAACCAAAGAAAAAAAAAATCCATATGACATTGTAGTGGCACTTGATTAGTTTTTATTATCTTAATCCACAAAGACATGCTTTAGGTAAGTAGACGTAGATTGCAATAATTTTATCTACTGCTTCGGTAAAGAATCTGACTTGTGTCGCCACCACCGCCGAGCTATTTATCTACACTAATCATAAAGAGGAAAGATTTGATTTTTGTTTGTTTGTTTGTATTAAATAGGCTCCGAAACTACTGTACCGATATGAATAATTCATCATTAGAATACTATATTATCACTGAGTGACACAGGCTATATTTGTATTGTTACTCGAGTTTTGTTTTCCCGTACGAAGCCGGAACGGTCCGCTTGTAGGTACTACATAAATATAGTATATAGGTATTTACCTACAATGTAGATTTAGTTATCAATGTAATGAGACGAACAAGACGGTCTCTTGATTGTAAGAAATCTTATCCGTGCGATAGTATAATTATTTCAACATTTGTAGAGACACCTACTGGGAACTTTTAAAGAAAAGTTAATGCATCAGCGTGTCATCACTTTGAGACATTCGATGTGGAAACTTATTAGTCGGATAGTCGGTACGTAGATCTGTAACTTCGCTAATTGCAGTTGACAAACCTGTTCTGAGTTTTTTTTAAATGTACTTTACTGTCGGCCTAAAACATCAGGTATTTGCCAGTTTGCTGCACCCCGGGATTTTACTTGCGATTTTATAACTGATATCTACTTATTTGAACAAAATATGAAATATCTATCTTTATTCTAAAATATTAGAATATTCTAAAACCAACAGCAACCCTAATTCATGGTATTTCATCCATGATAAAATTTTACATTTTGTTACTGAATTATACTGTTACCTGATGTTTCATACCACAATCATTTTATAACGTCACCGAGGAGTAGCTGATAAGATAACTCTTGAAATCTTGTATCTACTATATTGCAAAACTATATTGCATTTATAAACCTACTTGACTACCTAGTACACAAACTGCACGCGTAAGAACCTCATCAAGTTTTTACCGAGGCGATGCGCTCCAAAGATCCCATGTCTCCCGAGATCATCTTATTAACCTACCTACTCTTAATAGCCACCTTATGATCAAGGGCACACCTTCGCACTCGGATTTCCGTTAAGGTGCTACGATTTCCATACAAATCAATTTTTGCCATTTATGGGCATATGGAGTATAATTTTACAGTGAAATCACAGCTATTGGCATTTACTTTGGTCTTTATTTGCGGTAAATCACAATTGCTTGAATAAAACAGTAGATTATTAGGTCCATATCTACTGTCCATAATGCGTGCAAACGTGAACTATAAACGATAGAGAATAAGGATGTGCCTTTCGTTCGCTGAACACTCACACAGGATAAAATAAATACATAAGTACATACATTCAACACTCACACAGGATAAAATAAATACATAAGTACATACATTCAAAAACACAACAGAAAGAAGTAGAGGCCAGCGCCAAGACGCGCCATGAATCGGACCATCTAGCTCCATCTAGGCTTTCTTTCTAGATTTCCCAGTCATTGTCACAACTTAATGCTGTTTCCACCACTTCACGCACACACTAACATTCCGTTGTTGTGAAAAATGCACTTGATTTGATTAAATACTAGCACGCCTAAGAGAGCATACCGTCGTATTGACAGGATTCTATACTTCGACCGTGTTATCAGTTTCCAAGCATAGGTTACTTTGTCTTATCTTATCGTCCCACCAGAGAAAGAACTCAACATAACTAATTGATGTTATTGGTAGCGATTTAGTTTTAGTTGCCTTAGTTATCTTAGGGGCATAGGTTTAGATGTAACGGTTTTAAAATATTTAAACGTAACTATAATCTGGGATGAGTGCCCACTTACAAAAACTAGATACATTAAAGTAACAGTAATTGATTAGGCAAGTTAACAGTAGTTATTGCCTAATCACTCAGATTAAATCTGAGCCTAATCAGTTTCCAGATAAAAATAAATTGAGATCTGCGACGTGAAAGATAGGAAGATAGTGACTACAGGGATAAATATCCATAATTATTATTTATAGGCAGGTAAATATTAATAACAACGTTTGGCTGACTAAAGTATCCGAAAAGAACGGTTTAGATTGATTTTTGATTAACGTGAAAATCAATGATAACCCTTGTGAAGGGAACTGGCGTTTTGTATATACAAGTGTATAAGGTACTTATTGTACCTTATGCTCAAAACTTTGTGTGGCTCATGCCCCTTACAAAACAGAGCAGACATGAGTACCTACGATCTTAGTAAAACAGGCACCTACGGAATAAACTCCTTCAAAGGCTTTTTAAGAATGAGATTGTAAAGTTTTGATGAGCTTTAAATAAAATCATGCACAATTTAATGTTATAAATGTGCAGTTTTATTAGTTTAAACTTGAACCTATATCTACATGTTATATAATTAGACCAAAGATTGAAGATTTAAATGTGAATCGTATGACACCAAAAGTTAAAAAAAGATTTTAACATAACTTAGAAATAAATGCCTGCCCGAGAGTTTTGGCGGGAACGCGGGAAGAGTCGTGTCGCTCCGTTGTATTTTTTTCCAAAACTAGTGTTTTGTCGAGTGTTTATGCATAAAAATGGTGGTGTTTTATTCATAAAGTGCCGAATTACAAGCGCGATTGTGGGAAAATGATATAATGTGGTGAAACATGAGTTTTCGTGTTGCTTCCAAAACTCCATCGAAGCTTTGTAGTAAAGTTGCCACTACTTTACTAAAGCATGACTGGAATTAACTGACACGAACTGGACTTGACAAAGACGACTTTGACGATAACTATAGCTAAGATACAGCAGAAATAACACTTAAGACAAGGCGGTATGGCTCTATAGCTTTAGCCTGCCCGAAAGGGCAAATTATTAAAAAAAAAAAAAAAAAAATGATGTTGTTGTTGTTGTTGTCGTAAGTTGTTGGATGAGAGACAAAATAAAATTACTTATTAAAATACTTTTGCTTCATAGTCTATAAAAGATGGTGAACCAAGAAATACTTGAGCAGTATTCAAATTCTGTCAGAAGACTAAAAAAACAATGGCTTGAAGCTGGAATGTCTGAAGATGAATTCAAGCAAGTATACTTCGAAACTTTACAAAGTACAGAAATACCAAAAACGACACAGCTTAGTTGTTATAAACGTTTGAAAAGATATGTGATTATAGTATTAAGTTTAATTCTGATAATAACATTGATTTTCAACTATAAGTCATTATATAGTTGTGCAGCGTGTAACCTACAAGACTATATTTATCCAGGACTAAAATTGCTTAGGAAGCTTTCAATACCTTTTATATCTTTATTTCCTTCATTAACAGGTAAGTTATTTATAAAACCTCAAAATAAAATTATATATAACTGTTGAAATATGATAACTATTCATTGTTTTGCAGCACTTTACCATGAAACTTGCCTCATTCAAAACCCTTTTTTCACTGTAGTGGATATGGATTGCTGGCCTTGCAGCACTGTGAATAGTGTGCGAAAAGTGTATGATCCAAAGCCAGTTAGTGAACAACAAAGTGCACCTTTTCACTATGAGGTAAGAAACACAATGTTTCTCAAAAGACAAAATTATGTTTAGCAGTTTAGAGGATATGTTTTATTGATAAGCAAGACAAGACCACAATTATAATACTTTCTCATAGTAAGTGTATATATAAGAAAATATTCTAGTTAAACATTGTAAACTTAGCAGAAAAAACTGATAAACAATATTTTTTCTAAAATTCTTCTTAACTTTTCTAGACTGATCAAAATGCAATAAATATGGACTCTTTGAGAAAACTGTACCTGAGTAGTAAAAATGTATTTGATAATGAAGCACCAAAGGTACAAAGTGAAGCTAAATCTTATATTCACTCAAGTGAAATGTTTCTTCAGCACCAATCTGGAGAAAAGCACTTCTATATTTGGTAAGATTCTAATTATACATAAAAGATGTTTAGACAGCTGCATTGGATTGTAAAGTTAGTGCTTGAGAACAGTAACGGTAATGAGTTGTTTTGCAAGTTAAGGTGTAGATAAAAGCTAATAAATTCATTAGTCTCAGCTAACTGAAGATAGGATTGAGCAGTATTACAATACATGGTGCGCCATGTCCAACAGTGGACCTTGGATGACACACTGAAATAAAGTGTGTTTTGCGGATGTCATGTATTGTCTCACATAATATGTGACTAAGCAGACAATATGCTTTGAATGATAGATTTGTGATTAAATTTAACTTCAAAATATTAAGTAGTATGGTTAAACAGCCACCAGGCCCACCTAGAAGCTTGTGGAAAGATGAGCTTGATGCCCATGACTAGGATTGGACGCGCCTCAGTTTGGATAGCACCACACTGAGGCGCGGAAGGAAGGGAGGACTTTACCCAACAGTAGGACAAAATGGGCTGAAATAATAATAATATCAAACAAAAACAAAACTAAAAGGCATCTGTTTAATTTTGCAGGAAGTTCAACAGTATGAATATGGCAAAGATAATAAGACAGATTATTCCAAGACCAAAAATAGTACCAAAATTTGGTCAAAGCACAGAGAGATTTATCATCGTGGACTCCAGTCAGAAATTATTGAAAATGCCAGACACTGATTGCAGCTTTTCATTCCTTTTATCATTGAGTGGAACCAGGACAATCAAACTAGTTCCTGCCGATGAATGCAAACATCAGTGCAAATCTTTAAAAGTAGACTTAAAGGAGTCTTATTTATGTAAACATTTTCACTATATCCCTAAAGCATAAAACACAATTAGCATAATGGAATATTCTTTACATATTAAGTTAGTTTTGTTTCATATTACATATCTATAAAAACTACTAAACAAGCAATATTTGTATGTATATGTTATGTACATTATATTGAGATCTCAAAAATGGTTTTTGAGAAAATCTCAAAAATCACTCTAGCTAGGTCTCATCTCTGGGATAATGCAAATTTCTAAGTTATGTCAGTAGACAATAAACTTTGGATACAACAAGCAAGTCTTGGTTGCCTAGGTATTAGAGTAATAAACAGGCAAGCAATGTGTTGCAGTATTTGACTCTAGAAGAAAATATTTGTTTAATAACATAATTAATACACATTGTGGTTTAAGCTTAACACATTCACTGCTGAGGTGTAATTGTGTATTTACCAAGCTTGCTGAAATAAACACGCTAGACCCGCACGCAGCACTGGCGTTCGGACGAGTAACGCGGACGTAACGCGAGTGCGTAATACGCGCAGACCGTGTTTACTTTTAACACGCGAGTCGTGAAAAGCCGCACTACCATTGGATTACACACTTATAGTGTTTTTCCGCATTGGCGTGACTGGGATCACCGCCAGTGCGGCAACACACACCAGATGTGTCAACCAACATGAGAACTAGCTGCGCCCCGCGGTTTCATCCGCACGATGATGAAAAGTAGCATTTGTTAAATCCAGGGTGTCACCTACCTCCATACTAAATTTCATCAAAATTGGTTCAGCCGTCTGAGCGTGAACAAGTTACAAACACGCTCACAAACTTTCGCTTTTATAATATTAGTCTTACCTAAAACTAAACCAACTAAATTGAACTAACACTACCAGGACTTATACATAGAGTAGTTACAAAGACCTGCCTACTGATATGGAGTAAGTTATAGATATTGTAGGGTAATAAAATAATTTTTAAAATCAGCTTTTATTTACAATAATTTTTAATGTTGGGGAGCTCTACTAACTAACTAGTCTGTAGAGCTCCCCAAGACCGCTTCAGAGCAGCCTCAACAGCAGCCCTCCACTCGTTATTAATGCGAGTTATTTCTTCTGAGGAGAGGCATGGTCGCCTCTCCTCATATAAGTCACTTTGATTGACGGCTGAATAATAATTCAGCCGCCAATCGTGTGGCTGGTGGGCCACCGGCCTTTGTGCACGCACCATCTCCTCCTCCTCCTCCTCCGCTTCCTCCGCTGGCTCCGCTGGCTCCGCTTCAGGGCTGTAAAAATACATTTTTATAGGTACATATTGTAATGTAGAAAGTCAAGCTCGGCCACTAACGGATCCAGATTCAGCTAGGAACTCAATCCCTTCCAAAATCATCTAATGCCATACTCCACAATAGTCAAAAATATCTGTTTTTTAGTGTTTACCTACCTTGAAAAAGTTTACACATGGCTTTGTCAAGGCCCCTCTTCAGGTAAAAGCTTCCTCCAAGGAAGTCATTGTTTAGGTACACCTAACATGACCTTTTGAATGTATGCTCAAAACTGTACACTTTCAAAATTGTAGCGAGTCAATAATTTTCTCTTTCATTATCAAAATAGTTTTGATATCTGCAACTGAGGTTTTTCAAATTTACTCATTGGGAATACTTGATGCTAAAGTTTGCATCATTCAGATTGTTGTTTTAATTTAGGTAGGTACTTACCAGAAACAACACTTTAGCCAGCGTAGCCACTGGTGCCTCTGCCCAGTGGCAGCAAGTAGAGGTGTGCTGAAAAAAATAAATATTGTATTGTAAACATAATAAAATTATTTGGATAAATGTAAGATCAGAACCATCAGCTATTAACATCATCCAAACAAAATGGTGTCGATCCATAACAAGCCACAGTGCACAGTGCCACAGCATACAATGCTAATATACCAAATAAGACTAATTACGCTTTATTACATATAAAGCGTAATTAGTCTTATTATCATCTATCATGCGTAACACATCAAATAACAAATAGTAATTACCTCTCGGCCACGGACATAATAATAATTGCACGCTGCGCTGGCGCCACCGAAACTGAGACTACGCAACAAGCAGTCCAGTTGACACTCGTAGTAAAACAGAACAGAACTCAACGTCAACAAACTTGTTCAATTTTTTTTTATTTGCTTCATCAGGCAGGCTAATGCTATATAGCCATACTGCCTCGTCTTGTTTTTGCAATTCATGGCTGACTGACTGGTCGCACAAAATTGCCCATATAAAATTTTATTGCTGTTTTGTTTTCGGTAAATATAACATTTATGGCGGCGATCTATTGTGTATAGCCAGATGTTATTTTGGGTCGGTATTGTTATAACCTATTGTGTATTTCTGGTGAGTAAAATTGAGGATTGGCAACAAACTTATTTTTTGAACTAGTCTTATTGCTGGCCAGATGTTACATTGAAGTTTTGTTTTAGGTCGGTACTATTATCTATCGAGTATTTCTAGTAAATAAAAGTGAGGATTAGTACAGTTTCTTAGTAATCTATTAAGTAAACCAGGTTTATTGCTAGCTAATTTTCTTATAAATGAAGCTATAGCCTGTGTTAAATCCAGGGTGTCACCTACCTCCATACTAAATTTCATCAAAATTGGTTCAGCCGTCTGAGCGTGAACAAGTTACAAACACGCTCACAAACTTTCGCTTTTATAATATTAGTCTTACCTAAAACTAAACCAACTAAATTGAACTAACACTACCGGGATATATACATAGAGTAGTTACAAAGACCTGCCTACTGATATGGAGTAAGTTATAGATATTGTAGGGTAATAAAATAATTTTTAAATCAATCAGCATTTATTATATTACCGTATCCAATACGGTAATAAATGTTAAAATTTTATTTTAACATTTATTACCGTATGGATACGGTAATCTGCACTGGCTCTGCTGGCCTGCGCAAGAGGCTGGCTGGCGTGCGCACGAGGCTGGCCAGCTGCTGGAGGCTGGCTGGCCTGCGCAAGAGGCTGGCTGGCCTGCGCACGAGGCTGGCCAGCTGCTGGAGGCTGGCTGGCCTGCGCACGAGGCTGGCTAGCTGATGGAGGCTGGCTGGCCTGCGCACGAGGCTGGCCAGCTGCTGGAGGCTGGCTAGCCTGCGCAAGAGGCTGGTAGGCCTCTGCAGGCTGTCGGTCCACATTTGAGCTGTAAACATGTATTTTTATAGGAATATAGTTGAAAGTTTATAGTTAGTGTGGATGTAAAATTATATTGTAATGTAGAAAGTAAAGCTCAGCCACTAACGGATCCAGATTCAGCTAGGAACTCAATCCGTCCCAAAATCATCTAATTCCATACTCCACAATCGTCAAAAATGTCAATAATTTTCTCTTTTATTATCAAAATAGTTTTGATATCTGCAACTGAGGTTTTTCAAATTTACTCATTGGGAATACTTGATGCTAAAGTTTGCATCATTCAGATTGTTGTTTTAATGTAGGTAGGTACTTACCAAAAACAACAGCGCCAACAGCGCCAGCGCAGCCACTGGCGCCTCCTGCAGCCCGCTGCAACGTGTGGTGTGCTAAAATAGAAAAATTGTATTGTAAACATAGTAAAATATTTGGGTAAATATGAGGTCAGAACCATCAGCTATTTACGTCATCCAAAATAAACGGCGTTGATACATATAAAGTCACAAAACTAATCTACAAAATTAGCATACAATGCTCTGCACATTAATTTGAGGGGATAATATAATGAGTCTAGTTCCAATAACATAATTATGGTACAGACATTTCATAGTATTATGTATTTATGACAAGCTTTATAAACAACAAACAGCTTTTATACACCAAACATGACTAATTACGCTTTATATGTATCGTATCGTACGTAATATGTCAAATAACAAATAGTAATTCAAATTAAGAAACTTACCTTGGAGTTTTACACATTTTAAATAACACGGCGAAAAAGACACGGCGGCGGCGGCAAAATTAGGCTGACAAGTTGAAACTTGTTAGTGTTGCCAGAGACTAATTTTTTACTGCAGTGTTAGGCGGGGAAAATTGCCGTGTTTATAAGGTTCTTCGTGTTCTTCGATTGCCGTAGCAAATAAATTAAATAAACCATGTTTATTTTTCATTTGTAAAATATTTAATCATTTTAATTAATAAAAAATCAGTAAAAATGTTGAAGTTTTCATAGTTTTTTAGGGGAAAGATATTTCAGCAGTGGTAGCAATCTGTTGTTGAAATCGTAACGTTTGGTAATTTGAACGCAGCTTGTCACAAGAGACGATTTAATTTTTTCCCTGAATTCGTATAAATCGTAAATATTCTTTTTAGGAAAACACGGCAATTGCCGTAGCAATGGCAACACTGTTCAATACCAATAACAAGATACTAGCGCCACCTACAACTGATAAGCTAAAGTTGTGCCCTACGGGGATTCCCGTGTCAGAGATACGCATTTTTGTTTTTTAAAAATTGGCGTAGATCTAGCTACGGCAATAGATTTGCTGCCGTAGGCCGTAGATTTCCTTTTAATTATGCCCAATTGCCGTAAAACGCGGCAATTGCAACGCTGCAACGCTAGTACAGACCAGGGTTGCCAACCGTAGATATATTTCCCGCGTACAAATGTAGCAAAAAATCTCATATTTTGTATTTATGTTATGGCTTCGCGGCATTTGGCCATTATTCAACTAATAATTTTCGTCAAGCAGTAAATAAGTTTAATTTATAGTCACAGTCAAACTCAATTTAGTCATGGTCTCATAACAGCATGCCTGAGTAAAGTGGTGAGAACTTTACTAGAAACTCCTGAGGAGCTTACGACGAAACACAAAATGTCACACTTTTTTACCATCTGGCTATATGTACATGTACAAGTGACTAACGGTTAAAAAAAAAAGAAAATAACAACACATTATAAAATAAAATTGTAGTGCAACGGGTTAGAATAAGTTAAAAAATGGCTTCAACAAGCAAGAGTGAGACTGTATGGTGAGTTGTTTTCGTTTTACTTACTCGATAGTTATCATCATATAGCATAGCATCAAATTATTGTCTAAAATGTTAGATATGCGAGTAAATCTTATTGTTTGATTTGTTGCACTTGTCTCGGCCTGTGCCTATTGAATTTCAATTATGTATTCTAATACAGCTAAAAGACAGGCAAAACAATATTGGTTGTCAGTGAAGAGTTCAGTGTATCCAAATCAAATTCATACAGGTATACGCGCATGTGAAACAATATCAGAAATGCCATCTTGTGCGACGGTGCTAACATTACAGTAAAAGTATGTAATTCTTTATATTATCGAAATCTATACGAGTGTTTCCCAAGAGCATGGTACGCCTCATACCGCCTAGTGAGTAAAGAAAAGTAAAGTATTGTGTGGCTGTCAAAACTTTGTCACGTTTTTTTTTAATTTCTTTATTGGCAACGAACTTTCTAATGTCAGATACAGTGTCAAGGATAATTTTCCGATTTAGTTTGTTTAAAACATTGCAATCAAAAATTTTACTTTTTCATTCCTCTATAACTATTATGACAATACCCGCATTTTTAGATGGTATTATTAGTATTTTAGGCATTCACCAATTAAACTCAAGGTACAAAAAATATTTAGGTATAACAATTAAAAACAGTACGAATGCTAAAATGAATGTCAGAAAAATTAAAAGCAAACTTGAAGATCTCTCATTTATCAACAGGACACAAGATGACACTGATCCAAGCGCTTGGGTCCCCGCTGAGACAAATGAGGCGACGGCGGGCCCAAGCGCTCAAAGTTGTCGGACCGTGGACCTAGCGGCACTTCTAGAAGTCGCTAGGTCCACAGAAATAATAAAGCAGCCGGCCAAGCGGCCCGCGGCCAGCCATAAAGGGAAAGGGCAAGGCAAAAAATCAAAACAATGAGGTATGTTAGTCAAAAATATATTATTAACAAAACCTGGATATCTTACATAACTTATGGCGTTCTGGTAAATTTTACAACTTTTATATTTTTGTTACAGGTAGTACCAAAAAATAAATTATTATTTTCTTTTATTCGTGTTTTATTTTAAAATATTAAAATTTGTGGCCTCTGAAGGAGGTAGAAGGCGCCCGCTCCCCGCGCATTCCTGTGAGTACCGACTACCTGACTGTGCACTCTCCACCACATAGAAAAAATAAGTATCATAGAATAAATGTATCTCTAAAACCAATATAGCTTTAGGTACACATCTATTTAAAAAATGTTACTATCTCCAAATACTGAAACAAATCAACACGTAATGTATATTATCAAATATTTATCAGAAATCAACATAGAAATTAAAAATTACAGACACAATGGCAACGAAAAAAGACATTATCGCTATCGCTATCCATCAGGTTATAAGTGTAAGTTGTCTGCAAGTAAAACATTAGAAGGTTGTTTGAGAAAAAGGTTTAATTTCGTAAATGGCTCGAGATTGCAAATCTAAAAAATGATTGGCGTTGACAAAAATTGTATCAATAATGTCGATAAAAAATAAACTAACAAACTTGTTGGCAAAACTAGTAATTATGATAATCCCTAAAGCATTTAATACACAAACCAGGCTTTTTCAAGCAAAGGGGACAGTAAAATACGGTGCCTTTCCTAAATTGTCGCGTTTCTAAGCAATGACGGCAATCTTTTCTCTTAGTTTTGCCATTTTCATTTTTAGGGAGTTCTTCCAATACATGTATTATGTCTCCAGTAGAAGTCTTAATCTTAGGTCGTCTATTTTGACTTGTTTGTCCGTCGGTTCGTTCTTCAACTCGTAGCAATTGTTTTATGACATTTAATCTAAAGTCATAGAATGACATGGGTTTAGCTGCGTTGGTATTTTCATTAAACATTTTAAAAGCATTTAACATCATGACCTGCATTACATGAATTATAATTTTCTTATACCACCTGGTTGATTTATTATAACAAGGATAATACGATAACATTTGATCTTTTCTATCAACGCCTTTCATATGTTTGTTATATTCAAATATTACTTTAGGTTTCCGAAGGGTCTGTCCGTGTCGGTTTCTTTGTTCAATGAAATCTGAAGTATGTTCCGTAGAAATCGTGAAAACGTTTCTTTTATCTTTATAATTGCTAACAATAACACCGCGTGAATTGCACCTGCTAATACATGAACCTTTACTAATTTTGGACTTTGTTACAATTTGCGGATTTCGTGATCTATTGGCTCTAAGGGTACCCGTAACATAAGTTTTATTGTCTAATAATTTTTCCGCAAGTGTGACACTATTATAAAAGTTATCCATGTAGAGAGAACGTCCTTCGTTAAGGTAATCTTCCATTAGCATCATAACAACTTTATCTACATGACCTTTGCCTTGCAAATCTACATCATTTGACCCACAATACATATGCATTTTTTGCGTGATACCATTTGTGTCCGTAAGTACGTATAATTTAACACCATATTTATGTCGTTTCCCTTTAATATACTGTCTGATCTTTAAACGACCGCGCCATAATACGACACTTTCATCAATAGTTAAATTTTTAGGAGGAATAACTAAAGCATGCATAAGGCTGTTAAAAAAATTCATAATAGGTTTGACAAATCGGTTAGGGTCTGCGTTATTATATTGAAGTGAATCTGAAAAACTTAAATTTCGTAATATTAACAAAAATCTGTCGCGACTCATGTACTTGGAAAACATAGATAGATTGAACATAGGGTCTTTCTTCCAGTAATCGTTAATGCGGTTTAATTTTATCGTCCCCATATGAAAAAGCAAACCAAGAAACGTTTGCATTTCCTCAACGTTAGTGTCGCGCCAGTTACTTATTCTACTTTGAGCATGATTGTTCTCCAATAAAACTTGAATGGCATGAGTGTTAATGCTCGAGACTAAAATAGCCATAAACGTGGTGTTAAAAAATAAGTTAAAAAAATCTATGGTGGTCTCTGCTGGTCCAATATTTAAATTACCCACTTTGGTGAATGGAAACGACTGGAGCTCACCAGTCTCAACCCAGTCGGGGTCCACCTGATCACTATCATCATCCTCTTGCTCAGCATCCTCTTCGGATGAAGAAGAAGGGCGAACGTCCTCTTCTTCCCTAGAGATACAACTAACATGAACGTTTCTGATTTGACAAGATGCTTCTATGACGAATACTATAAGGTTAAAGGCTAAGTAAAAAATAATAAAGTTTGTACTTACAAATCGGAATCTTCAAACATAGAAGCGAGCGCTTGTTCTACGTTGTCAGCAGACATGATGGAGTCACAATACAACACAACACAACCGATCGCAAGGGTAGCCGATAGCAGACTGACTTGAAAATAAATATAATAACATCAGTAAGTCAGAGCAGCGCACTTGGATATTTATTACTTTATTGCCGCTGTCTTTTTGCTATCCTTTTGTTTCTTGGATTAGCATTATCAATACAGGCCGCCGCGATTTACCGAGGAACTCCACAAAGAAAGTCATAAAACTATGAAAATAAACGTTTTGCCGCTAGTCGTGATCCATTATGTGAGCGAACAATAGATGATTTTCGAGAATTTGGAGTATTCAACAAATTCTAGGTATAGTCGGTGCGTTATTACCTGAATTGTCGGGCCGTAAACAATTTCCCTGAGTCTATCTCGCTTGCACTTACTGGCCTTATGGAGCCGCTTTGTGAAGGGCGTAACAATGAAAAAAATATACCGGTGAATAACATTTATTCACGTATCTTGTTCATAAACTTTAACAAAATAACAAAGTTTTGATATTAAACTATATTTACGGGTTTGTGTGTGACTACAAGGTACTAAATTAAATACCAAAAAATAGATAAAAAATAATACTTTAGCGTATGTCCGAAAGTTAACATAAACGAAATACTTAAACTACATCGCTACGATATTATATTGTTTCCACCGACTAGGTACAAATTTTATTAAAATCGTAATTGTTAGTCGGTACTACGATTATGTACCTAATGAAAATAAATAAAGTTTGGTGTGCTACTGCAATAGTCATGAGAAGGCATTGTCCCTTACCATCAGGACAACGACTAGCTCGTTAAAAATAAAAAAAAACTGATAAACACGCGGCGCATGTTATGCCGCACTGGTGTTACGTCTGAAACAAACACACCCTTTGTGTTTGCCGCGCCGTTGTTTTGAAAGTAGGCTTTACACAACAAGTGTGACAAGACGCATTTGCAGTAGGCACAAAGAACACAAACGTGTGTGTTTTCAGCAGTGAATGTGTTAAAGGGAATTTGGTATGTGCTTTATTATTAAACTACTAACAATTTTTAAGATTATCTCATGTTTTCAGTATGGTACAACTGGTGGTATTGGCGACCAGTGGTTCAACCATCAAGCGGAAATGAAACATTTATTGCACACATTGGATCATACTGCTAGAAGCAGCATAATCTGATATTCAAACACCATTACGGAATGTACAAATACTAGTTTATTAACAAAATAAAATTAGCTAAAAATCAACTAGAAAGTTATTCAAACTTTTTTTTTAGTTTATCCTTGAGGAACACAGGAACTAGAGATACTAATGCAAATATAGTGAGAACAGTAATAGATGTCCAAGACCAGGCATCACTTGTTGATGTTAAGGTGTGCAATGTCTGTCCAGCTTGAATAGCCACAAAGGAAGGAGGAGCCACACCTAAAAACAAAAAAAAAAACATGAGAAAATAAATTATGTATTTAATAAAATAAATCATAATTCAGTGCTTATTTAGCTTATTAATGTAATGATGCAAGTTCTTAGGAAAGTTCAGGGAAATCATTAAAACTGCTCTAGTATTCAATTTGAAATGAACTCACCAATAAATGTTCCCAAAGCAAATGGGACTAAGGGTACACCAATCACTGGTGCTGACATGTTAATAAACCAATTTGGTAGAAATGGTGTCACCCTCAAAAATATTATGTAGTTCAACAAATTGTCTTTGTGCTTTTCCACTGCAACTGACCATTGTGCTGCTCTTTCTGGGAAGAATTTCTTTACCAGCTTCTTTCCCAGAAGATTTGATAGAAAGAAACACAAGCTTGCTCCAACGGCAGAACAACAGCAGACTAATAATAGTGCTAAATAGAATGGGAATAGAAACCCTGAAAGAATGCTCAGAAATATTGAGCCAGGTATTGCAAATGTTTGCAAACTGAAATTAATTTTGTCAAGAAAATTATGTTATGTAGGCAAATTTAAGCATAAAATCTAAAAATAATGGTCAAAAAAATGACTAATAAAATTATTATGTCATCTGTTTCCATAAAAGTACTTGGTTGTCTTCAAATCCTGAGTGAAGAAGTTTCTTCTACATCCTAGACCACATTAGGCAATGTGGTTAAATACAAGACTGACATAAATAAATAGTTTGTTAACCCTGCACTTAAACTAATGTGTATTATGTAAATAAAAAATTGCAAGTTGTAAGGTGCAGTGAGTCAAAAACAGGTGTCTAGCCCATTTTATTAGTGCTATAATTATGATTGGATTTTGCTATTGAATAAAACCCATAATCCAAATCCAATCAAAACCAAAATTTTGAAAAAGGATACAATATATAAACTAAAAATACTCCAGACAATACTTCATAAAAGTACTTTTCTTTGTAATGGTTTAATACAAGACCCAAGTGTTTAGCATCCTCAAGGTCCCATGGTAAATGTAAATATTGTTTTTCATGCCTGAAATTATACAGAAAAACTCATCACTAAGATAATGTGGTGTAATTATACAAAAATACAATTAGATACAATTGAAGCTATTCTTTCACAATACATAATATAGAGGTTTTCTTACTCTTCTAAATCTGGAAACTGTTTGTAAAGAAGACCCAATGCTAATAGTGATGATGCAAATATGATAGCAACGAGAACTATTGATCTAGATGTTGACAAACTGCCATCATTATGTGGTTCTCTAGTATCTATATCTGTAATGGAAAGATTCAATATGAACTATAACATTAGGGCAATACGGAAGTACAAAATATGGCATCATGACTTAAGAAACGGAAGTTGTAATTAGTGAAACTCATCATAGTAAGTGTAATAGCAGACAATAAGCATATTGTACCTAAATAAATCTGAAGTACAGCTAGTTGTTACTTTCTATAGCAATTTAAAAAATAAACCAATTTCTATTAGTTAATTCTTCACCATTATATTGTTATACAAAAAAAAATATAAATCTTTCACTCTTTTATTTTAAATAGAAACGCATTATAACGTTCACTATTTTATGCCATAAAGAAAATGCATCTCAAACTTATTGAGGACTACTTTAGTTTCAGAGATCAAGTGAAAATTACGTTTTTGGACTTTAATCTGTATTATGTTGAGTTATATTATTAGCGATTGCTATTTATCTTAAGTGGATCCTATCAAGGGTATAAGGAAGTGAGGATAATTGATGCAGTAGGATAAAAATGGATAGGTACTTGGAATGGGATAATACAATCCAATACAGTCAGGCCTGATGTTCCTTATTCTTTGTTTTATATTCGTAGTGAAGACTGTGGAGGTTACTGAGGGATCTTGCAAGTCACCTTTGGGCTCCACGTTCGTGCTCATCCTTTGTTGTCGTCTTATGCTCATTTTTGTAACCTACTATAATCCAACTTTAGTATACAGGGAGTAAAATCTTTGGATCAATATTAACTTAATCATATTCCACCTAAATTAAAGATGTTAAAGTTACAAGAAATTCTTATTTAAGGTTTGCCACACCCGGAAAACATGAAATAAAATGTATTACATGGGAAAACAAAATTAAATAGAAATTCAATTGTAAAATTCAAAATGACAATTGACAGGACTGAGGAAATGAAAACAGTGTTGCCAAACATGTGTAAGTATTTCTTCCAGTTCTCCCAAAACTTTACTCCAAATCCTCCCGAAAATATAAATAAAAACCCTCAACGAAATTACAAACTCAACTTGACTTATATCAATGACGTAGAATGCATCTCATTTTATCAGATGTTATAAGTACCACCGTCAATGGGTTTTAAAAATCATCCTCAAAAGAACCCTAGTTTTATCTTTGTTCTTGATTATTTCGTACCTACTGATTAATCGTCTGAGAATATCTCTTTTTTATACATGAACACTCGAAAAAATATAAATTTTCGAAAAGGCGAAACGACTCTTCCGTGTTTACGCTTCCCGGCAAATTCTCATAATAGCTTTACATGAAGGTCGTGAAGTTTTCTTAAGTATGTTTCCTTTCAGAAAGGTTTCTCTAATTATTTATTATTATTACTTACTTTACTCGTTATAATGTTTGAACATTTATTTTCCTTATTACACTGTCGCAAAACACAAATATTTTAGTTAGTACTAATAAAATGTGACGACAACATTGATGATTGATGTATTTATTTGTTATGTACCTTACCCAAATACCCACTTTATTTTACTTTACTTGTATGTACAAGTTGGCGCCAAAACTCCGGACTACACAGATTAATAAAAAATTAGTACATTCATACAAATTTTTTTAAATATTAGTTTTTTCGTTCTTTGATTTTGGCGTCGCATGAGCATTTGCCAGTGTCAAGTGTTTTATATTTTCAAATTTCAAAAGTTAATTTGCCTCTTTTCTATATTTATAGTCAAAGCCCAGTCTTGGTTAAGTACAGTCCATGTATGTCAAGTACAGTCGTGCTTTAGTAAAGTAGTAGCAATTTTACTATAAAGCTTCGATGGAATTTTGGAAGCAACACAAATACTCATGTTTCACCACATTATATCATTTTCCCACACTAGTGTATGTAATTCGGTACTTCATGAATAAAAAACCGCCATTTTTATACATAAAACACTCAGCAAAACACTAGTTTTGACAAAAAAATACAACGGGGGAGACTAGACTCTTTCCGCGTTCCCGCCAAAACTCCTTCATTACTATTGTGTTTTGTGAAACTTGACAAGGGACTTGAATATTTTTGGTAATCCCACAGGAACCTAACATTTTTCTGATAAAAAAAAGTATCCTATAAATTATGTTAATCCAGGTAATAAACTATATGTGTGGGAAATTTCATCCAAATCCATTCAACATTTTTTGCTTGCAAACTTTCACATTTATAATATTAGTAGGATTAGGACTGTGGACATTATTTTCTTAGGAAAAAAATATCCACCATCTTTATCTAAGACGTTTTAGCTACTGCCTGATGGAAAACATCACACTATTCATAAAAGCAATCGATTTCATACTTAGGGTACTTTGATTATATAGGTACAAGTACTTACCTATATAATCAAAGTAGATTGGTACTAAGGTAGATATCAATCTAATGTGCCATGATACGAGTAGGTTTAATGTGTAGATATAAAGTTATGCGGAACCAATGTATCAAGCTGAAAAGAGGTCATTGTATTGTGGTCAATGAGGTCATTGTGAACAACTTTTAATAAAGGGCCGACCGTGAAATATTGAAAAAATGTGCATACAGTTTCATAGCTAAACTTAACTCAGACTCGACGAATAGTAAATCTATATATATATATATATATACATATTTATATAACGGCTGATTTTTTCGTCATTTCTGGGTCCTATAGTTGATCCAATAGTTGTCCCAAAAGTTGATCATCATGATGACTACAAGCACTTTCTTTTAACTTAGTACTACCCTGCCATTCCGGGTTTAGTCCTTAACTGTAAACAGGGTTTTCAATTATCATCTTAACTTTTTCAACATGTCATAATTTGTTTTTGCAAAATCTGTTTAATTTGTTTTGCGGCTCTTGTTACACCTTTGCACTTATTTTAATTATTTCAAACAGAAGGAATATAAGCAACAGATCCCAAAAAGTATTTTCTAGTCTAAGGTCTAGTCTTGATCTCAGCAAAAGGTCGTTTAGGTAGGTACTACCTACCACCGCAGTATCAGATATTATGCCGCCTAGTACCTAATAGCGTGTAAATATAACTGTATTCCGGTTGGAAGGGTACTGTAGCTAGCGAAATTAAAGGACTTTTGAGACTAACCCTCGATTAATGACCGTCAAAGCAGCGCTGCCCTCGTCTTGGTTTCGTTACTCAAAGTTTTGGGTACTGCTGCAATGGTCATGTAAACGTAAAAGTCGCTACCTCTTACCATAAGGAGAGCGGTTGGATTCGTCTCATTACATTTACATAAAAAATATTTATGGTGTTTATAAGACCATTTGCTTGTCATTGGGTTGAATAAAAAAACATTTAGAATAAAAGTTATACCTGCGTTTAGTTAGGTAATGTTTACCCACCGACCACTGTGTGTAGAGTGAAATCTCTATGCAAATAAATGAAGTTCGACGAAAACAATTACAACTAACACAAACCGTCTTATACCATGAATCTTGGTCGCAACGCCAAGCGCAAGCGCACTTCCTGCGTAGGAGGGTTCGGGGATCGAATAGCATGGATGGCTACGAGCAAGCTAGCCATGGGTAACTCAACAGATTTACTTGAGTCACGCCGCGGCTCGCAGCTCAACCCTTGAGCTGAAAACTTGAACCGGCTCAACAGGTCATTTCAGATCAGTTCACGTACTAACTTAAGGGAGTCATTTAGTCAATAGCGAAGTAAACTAGACCTTATGCAGCGCTAGAATATGCAGCTCATATAGTTGGTTTATAGTTTCAGCTCAACAACGTTGGAAATATTCTCAATTTATCGGGAAATCTACTGATAAAAAATGTTTTGTTAAATTTTTTTTTTTTTTTTGTTTTCCGATTAATATTATAATTGCCAAAGTTTGTAGGTATGGATATTTGTTAATCAATCATGTTAAAACAAATGAAAGGATTTGCAAAATAAATTGTATATAAATAGTTTATTATCTGGATTAACATAATTATTATCTTGTTTATCCCGGGAATTGTAAGATTCGTGGTCAATATGCTCTCCTTCCCTTTCTAAGTCATTCTGTTTCGTTCATCATTCTGTTCAGGTCACACTGCTTCAAAAAACAGATCGCGTCGCATCGGCTCCGTTCGGTTCACTTTTCAATTTCGGTTCGGTTCGCAATTCAGTTCGATTAGCTGCGGTCGGGTGCGCGACAACGATGACTCGATGAGCCGCAAGCCACGATTTGAGCTGCTTGATCTGCAGTTGAGCTGCAGCTCAACGGTTCAAACCTACACGATCTGAATATTTGAACCGGTTCTGATCTGAGTTACACACGATTAGAGCAAGCAACACATCAGTAATATTTCTTGCGGAGACCCAAGCGCCCGTGTCGCTTCTAAACCGGTGCTACCGCGCTTTCTTACCACAGCCAACGAATTCCCAACAAAACGTAGTGTTGATAACGAACGATTTCATGGATTTAACAAAGTTCATCGATTGGATTTTAAAAAGAACTTCAAATACGAGTGTAAAATGAGTGAAAGTGCCTTTCTAATACCTTACTGAGATGAGGTCCTTACTGAACACTTAGCCTACATGCATTCAAGCAGTAAGGTAAATAATACATTTATTATTTACTCTAAATTACTAAATAACTGTAGGCATTCTTCTCGTTTTTTTATTATATGTTTATTACCGTATTTTTATTGACTAATTAATAACTCCACCAGTCTGAATCCTGGAGTTCGACCCGATCTCATAGTATAAAATACTTTGCAGCTCTATCCTTACGAGGATTCGGGGATAGTCTTCAAGATATTTTAGGTACATTCACAAGAAATTGTATTGATATGTTGCGTAGTTGAGTGGGACCAAACACACAAAGACAAACTTTTGTGGATAATTCCAAAAAAGTACCTACATACTGAGGTACCTCTTTTAGTTAGGTAATAATACCTACTTATCAATGAAAATAAAATCTGACTCCTAAATTTCTAACTATTCTAAATAGTTTTTACATTCATTCAAATACGTAGTACCTATTGGGCTTTAGTAATCTTCATTAACCTGCAATTGCTACAAATTTTCTGTAATTCCTACACTCGTTTAGGTACCTATTGTTGATAGAAAAATTGCCCCTAATCACAATAGTTTTCCCAAAAAAATATAAGTCAAATTCCAAACAATTAAAAATAACCGTGATTAGTCCCACAACGCACCTCTCTTTTGAGTCTGCATCGCACCGCAAAAGCATAGTTTACCTATATTTCGATTTTACCAAGATTTTACTACGTAGTTAACTTTGTCGATGTTTTTACACTGACCATTACCCGATTAACTTGCTAACCACGTCAGTTGCATAAAAAAGCAACAAAGAAAAATTTCTATCTATCATATTTTATAGCTAGCTTAGGTATAAACCGAGTACAAACTTTCGAAAATAAACTGATACTTACGCAATACGATAGACGAGGAAGGCGACTTGATATACATATACTTATACCTACATACTTGGTGAAAATGAAAACAACTTATTTTCATACATTCTTCTATATTTTACCTATAGGTAGTTAGAACGTATTTCCTGCTTTCTACGGTAGAACCTCTACTTTGAAACCTGTAACGTACGTAGTACATAAGTTTAGGTCAACGGTAACAATTACCTTTTATATGTTATCAGGTGATGCGAGACATACCCTGGCTGTGCGTTGCCATCGCGTTGCTGGCCGCCGACGCTGGCGCCGAGCTGTGTTCCCGCGGACACAGCTGGTGGGATCGGCAGCGGGGCGAATGCATGCCCTGCACCCACTGCGACCCTGCCCGCCGCCTAGCTGTCCACCTACCCTGCGAAATTCATCGCGACACGGTCTGCCAGTCCCTCTACAATGTCCACATATGGCCATTCCACGTCCCAAAACAGGACAATGACAGTGTAGAGTACTATGATGACGTGTACTATGATAGTGAAGTGACGGACAATGATGATGACCAGTGGAACTTGGAAACTTCGAGTCTGACTTTGGCTGCGAGCGGCTGTGTTGTGTTCTTCGCCGTAGTGCTAGTGTTATCGCTTTATCATGCGAAGCAGTGGAAGGTTCTCAAACAAGCGCTGAAGTCAGGTAAGTCATTTTTTCCAATAGCCATTTGAGTTTATGTTTAGGTACGATCAGATTAAAATTATATTTGAGGATGATTAGATATAGGATACCCTGTATTCAAACAGAGAATCCTAATAAAAGGCAAGTCAAAACTGACTTCATACAGAAAGTTGCAAATTACTAAAACAAATTAACTTAGCATAAAATACTTAATAGCTATAACTGCGACTAATACCACTAATACTCAAAATATAGAAATAGGTACATGTTACATAAGTGCGCATTGGTTCCATCAAATACGATAGATACGAGTATATCTAATAGGTATACTTATATGTTTTGCGTAAATGAGATGCTCAATCTGAAGCTCTCAAGTCATAAGTTAAAATTAAATATTTCGCGTTGTGTAAACAAGTCGTTGTACATGCATAAATTACGGTTTATTTATTCAGGACGAATGCTCAGATCATGCGACCTCCATGTAGTGGCGTTTTTATTATCCAGTCAACTAACGTTCGAGGAATACCAACCGATTTGAGATTAGAGGAATCGTATTCCGATGAATTTTCTAATAAAAATCTTACAGTTTATCACGAGTTGGGTAAAGTTAAGAATAAATAAATCGTGCAACACGTGATTACGAATCGTACTATAAGCTCTAGGTAGGTAATCAAAATAAACTTTACATAGAAGTAACAAATTCTTTAGACGAGAGCATGCCCGACCACACGGGCCGTAAACAATGCTAGTTTGTTTGTACATGTGCGCTTCTAATTCTGACCCGGGTCGCGGTCTAGCGGCCCGCCCGGTAACAATAGCTAACGGTTTTTTCTGCATTCGACTTTTCAATATTAGAGCAGCACGATGCAGTAAAATCATTGTCATATAACAAAAGCTGCCATAACCCGTTAGGACATTACTCAGTGTATCTCAGACACTATTATCTGTCGGTTAACAATTGGCATTCAATTCAATCTAATTTTCAATTTATTGCCTCTAAATAAATAACATCTTATGAATCGATCAAGAATAGATTGCTTGAAAACTTTGTATACTTACCTACTTATCTACGTACCTATATCGTCTCTCAGACACAGCAATTTAATCGACATTTTAACTTCAATAATTTTATCTACATATGGAAAGTTGGCTAGTTCCTAAAAAAATCACAGACCTAAACATGTGGTATACTCTAAAAAAAGCAAAGGCTCCTTTGGCTTTGTGTATCTAAAAGTTGCACTACTATCTATCACGCGTATGGAAAATGTCCAGGTTTGACATGTGCCTACTATACACTAGAGTTACACTTATTTAGTAGAAGTTTGTGCTAGTAGTCATGTAGTGGTTTGTAGTAGATAGGTATTTATGAAGTAAAGTGAGTTTTCTAAATCCACAGACGTGCAAGATCTGACCGCGAAGCTAAAATTGATGGAGGCTGGGGGCGAAACTGCGGCAGAGCCGGTCGTGCCCACCGACCACCACATCTACTGCAACATTCACGTTGGCAAGGAAACATTACTTGGTAAGGCATTAAAACCACAAATCATAGCGTTAGTTAAAACAGACACTTTTAAAATCTGTGTACAAATAGATAAGTACAAATACAAACGAATTACACAATAGGTTTTACACCCATTTTGACTGTCCTGTTAGCTCATTTGGTAGTAATTTGCTCTACTTCGTAAGCTAAAAGACGTGGGTTCAATTCCCACATTGGACAAACATTCACGTAATTTACAAATATGTTTCTTCTATATAGGTATGGGTGCTTCTGGGTTAAATAAGTAGGTATATAATCTTTTTTTAAGTATTTATGTAGGTACCTATTCCATCAGGTATCTAGTTCCTACAGTAGTTTGAGGCTACTGATGAGATGGTACCTATCTACTAATATTAAGTACAAATGTGGAAGATTTTACTACTTTTATTTAGTTCGCTGTTATGCTCGTAATTAACAATTATTCTTACCGGATAGCGGAAACTGTTAACAAATATACGATTAAATTAAGTTTATATATAGAGTTGTAATGTAGTCCACTGCAGTAGATAATAGTCTGTATTTAAGGGATCAAAAGGAATAAGTTACTTCACCAACTTTAAATATCTAGATAGGAATAGCAAACATGCCACACGATCCCAAGCACCACGGCTATTTCTGCCAGGTAACATAGAATTAAAACAAGAATGAAAAATAAATGGCCACGACATCGGTCTTACTCTCATTACTGAGTGGAGCAAGTCTGGGCCTTTCGCCTGAGCTCGGTCGAAGTGGCGCCACAGCATGCAGCCGGCGAGATGCGGCCAGAATACTCACACTAAAATACATTAGGAACTGTCTTGTCCGTCGCCAGTGTAGGCGGGAACTCGCTTCGCTTGTATTGCGCTCAAACAACTCCGTCTGGCGTGCCGCCGGCCTCTTATTTATTTTTGATTCAATCGTCCTCTAGGTCAGACTGCGGATAAACATTGAACGATATCTAAATTGAAGAAGGACTCAACGCACACGAGCGGCCGTTCTACATTATAAATGGCTCATTGTAATGACGGGTCTGATTCCTAAACTGTAGACCAAACATACGTATTTTATCAGTTATCTGGTTCCATAACTTTGCTTAGTTTCGGACTAGACGGCGCTGAAATGTCTCCCGATATTTATTTATTTGACATATCATTAACAATACCATTGGATAATTCGATCACATATATTCTGTAGGTCTAATATGGATCCGTGGACAGATGCATCGCCGTCGCAATGATTGAGGCCGCGGGATGCCATCACGTACACGCGCTAGTTGTCGAACAAATTTTAATAGTTCTATCGATCATTAATTCTTGTCGATACTCCGACATGGCAACGTTGCAAGAGACGCTTTCCAAATTGCAAAACAACACCGTACCTAGCGGTACCTACTATGCAAATACAAGTGTTAAGATTTGGCGCATATGTAAGCTTACTAATAATAGGTATATTGTATTTCTACGTAAACAAACTTTGTTAACGACCTCGCCAGAAGTACAACAGTTTACGGTACAAACTCGCTGTAGAATATCTGTCAGCGAGTGAAGAAATAAGGTTTATCGAATGAGCTGGATAATCTCAGCGAGTAAGCAGGTAATCGACCCAAAGAGGTGAGCAGGGGCCGTAGTGTGGGCACGCACGTGTGTTCATTATCGGGCTATTTGTAATGCAAACCCGTCGTCGAGGACCGCCCGAGCTTCCGGAGGGCTTCACTGGAGCCGCCGGGAAGGTCCCTACTTCCTGCTCGCACCGATTTTTGTCAACAATCACTTTTAATTAACAATAAATAGCCACGTCGATCGGTGATTTATACGGCTATTGAACCTCGGTGAAACGAATCACGTCCCCTACACTTGTTGCATTATTATTTACTTGTGAGTGTAAAAAATCTAGGCTGCATAAAAACTCCCTATTGTCCGACTGAACTCATTTAAAAGTTTGAAGGGAGTTTCATACTAAAACATTCCTCATTTAAACTACATGAACAAAGTAAACGCGTGAACTAATAAACGTTTGTACATTGAACCCAAAAACTTATTATTCACCTCCAGCACGCGTGGGATAAGACTCGGTAGGTTTCCAGTTAAAAATCAATAATGGTAAGCAGTAAGCAGGGCAGCATAAGACAGGAGGAGATATACAGTCCATAAAGAGATTTTATGATCTTCAGTCGAGGCATGCGGTTGTCTAGAGGGCATTTCATGAAAAACTAACGAGTACCTACTAAAAAAGCAACTATGTAATTTTAGTTTTTACGCCTAAATACCTGCGTCATAACTACCAGTGTTCACCCTGCGATAAACAATTACATTTTAGGATTCTAATATACTTTTATTCGTATCTTTTATTAGCACTTTAATATTATAGGTAACGTAGAATTAACAGAAATCCCTTTAACCCGTTGAAGTAAAAAAGTGTAAATAAGGGACTAAGTATTAAGTTAAATTTTATTAAAATCTATCTTATTTTGCTTGACGGAGTACCACTTTTTCATTATAAATACAAAATAAAACCGATAAATATGGTTGCAGCCCTTCCTTGTCGTGTCACGCTGACAAAGTCGTGATCACGCCTCAACACTTTCGATGGTATAATAAATTCAAATTAACACTAGAATCGAAGAAACCCTACCGTATTATAGTAATTTTGTGGGTACTTTTTACGCAATTCCCACGCGTTTCTTTTTAATATACATAGAACAAATTTCTTTAACAGTTTTTTGTACTCTCCTCTAGTTAACTTCCAGACGGAAGATAGAAAAGTTTTTTAGAACTAAAGCATGAGGAATGTTATAAAAACCATGTTATAATTAAATGCGGATATGGAGGTGAAACGTGCGTCACAGGCGCGGCCGCCCCATTTCTCTATGAGTAGGGTTACCATCCTTCCGGATTTATCGCAACAACATCCGAATTTTAACTCATTATTCCAGACTTGAACCGGTTTATAACATAGGCGAAAAAATAAAACATATGTACTACCTACCTATTTGATTATTATCGGACAGCAGACTCGAGAACGGTTCCTGTAGGTACTGTACATAGGTATATCAATTTACTCTCGCGGTAAAAGTAGGTACCTACATAAAATAAATAAATAAATAAAATAAATATCGTAGGACTATAGTGCGTTTCACTAAAGAGTTCCCTTCGTCGTCATGTTGGCAGCCCTGTTCGTCGAAACGTCAAACAGATAGTCTCATTGTTCATTGCTCTAATTGTTTTCAAGTTTTTAATTAGTAAAAAATTTCTAAACATGCCCAAAACACTAAAAAGTGGTGAAAGACAGATGGTGTTAAAAGTCAAAAGTTTTTGTGAACGAGAAAAACGGAACAAAGCGCCAATAATCCCTTTGGAATGTGTTCGTAGCCGTGTCGCCGCCATGACAGGTTAGTAAAATAGGGATACCAGGCAGGTCAAATCACTATTCCTCGTTTTTCTTAATGTATATAATAATTATAATAATATATAGTAACTACATAAACTTTTAGATATGTAGAAAGAATTCAAATATAAAACTAGCAATTGTACTTATTTATTTATATTGTTTTTTAATTTAAAATGTGTTTCCAACAATTGTGTTACAAAATAAATAAAACAATGTGGATTTGTTATTAAGTTAATTTTAACATTTACGGTGTTTTTTTATAAAAACTATTTTTTCAGGTATATCAGAAAAAACAGTCACACAAATTTATAAAGAAGGTGAAGCAGCTGCTAGTACTTCAACAAGAATTTCGACGCCTGGTAAGAGTCGGCCGCGCGATAAACAAATTAAGCTGGATGATTTTGAAATTTGTGCATTACGACATAAAATACATGAATTCTATGCTGTGAGAAAAGAATTACCTACGCTGACCAAATTACTGCATGAAATGCGAAATGATATCGATTTCAAGGGAACTCGCACTACTTTATGGCGAATAATAGAATAGAATAGAATATAACTTTATTATACACCAGAAACACAGATCACAATTAATACAAATAGGAAACAAACAACAAACAAAAAAAAGAAGATAAAATAATATAACAAAACAATAGAATAAATGATGTATAAGGGCGGTCTTATCGCCTAGAGCGATTTCTTAATGAAGAAGGTAGGATTTTATTTCCAAAAATGTAAATCAAAAAGAAAAGTTATGATGGAAAGGTACGATATTGTGGCTTGGCGTAGTCGATATTTGAAGCAGTTACAAGAAAATCGTGAAGGCAAATACTACAATGATGGAGTACGTGCAGACGCAGAAATTGACCGATTCATAATTGAAGTAGGAAACGATAGTGACGATACTTCTTCTGATGATGATACAGATGGTAGCGGTAAATCTCGGGTGTTGGCCCATTAGATGAACACAATTATTATAAAAAATAACCATAAACATTTGTTTTATTTTTCAACCTTGTCAATTATATCAATATAGGTAAAATACATAGTTGTATTAAAACTATAGGACTAGGGACCGCAATCTGGTCTGGTGTCATTTTCAATCCGGCTGGATTCCCGCCGATACTTCGGACCAGATCTTAAAAAATAGTATCTACGTTAGTGACATTAAAATTTCCTTAATTTCGAGTAAACATCTTTCTGAAAAAGTAGCAACACTGGTTTCGTAACTACCAACATGACGACGAAGGGAACTCTTTCGTGAAACGATCTATATACACACAGCGCCATCTGGCCCCAAACTAAGCAGAGCTTGTGTGATGGAAGTCAGATAACTGATAGAATACATAAATACTTTTTTTTTGTAAATACATACTTATAATACATACAGAACACCCAGACACAGAACAAACATTTGTTTATTCACAAAATGTTTGCCCTGAGTGGGAATCGAACCCACGCCCTACAGCTCTCAAGGCAGATATACTACCAATGAGCCAACGGGGCTGTCAACACATGATTTATTACATAGTTAAAATCTTGAGATTTACCTACCAAGCCTTGTGTAAAAGTAATGAGACGAAGGAAACGCTCACCCGATATTATGACATAACGCTTGTACTGTACTTGCTGCTTTAAGACATTCAATAAATTTGTCTCAATAGTCCTTCCTACAGGTAATTTCAAAACGAAACACAGTAATATTTTTACTACTGCTTGATAGGAGAATATCGGATACTCGGGTAGTGGCGTGCCTAGGCGACCTCTTGCTATGATCTACCACACAAAAATAATATACAAATCATATCCAGAAATATCCGAATTTTTGGATACGCCTGAAGTGTTAAAATGTTGAGTCGGTAACTCTATCTATGAGTAGCTTGCAGGAAGCCGCCAGCTTACGAACCATGTTCGCGTGTCAATAATAATAGAATCCATTCGAACTGTTTGGTTTATCGACCATAACATGAGAGCGATCAATGACGTCTGTCGATATGTTTGAGGATTGTATATTTTGGGACCGGAGTTCACAGGAGCTAAAAATATCCCGTGCGATTGGATTCGAAAGACCGGAGCTTCCAGCTTCACTAAAAAAACAATGTTTTAACAATGTATTGTTTCTCGGATTCTATAAGGTTACGTGGATTATTTTAAATTTTTCAAGTAAATAAATATCGTAGGATATTACACAGCGCCATCTGACCTCAAACAAAGCAAAGCTTGTACTATGGAAGTCAGATAACAGATATAATATCCCCTTATATACTTTTTTTTGTTATATACAATACCTACTTATAATACCTACATACAGAACACCCAGACACAGAATGTTTGTTCTGGGTTGGAATCGAACCCACGCCCTACAGCTTTTAAAGCAGATCTACCAATGAGCCAACAGAGACGTGTGTTTAATCTACCTAGGCACCTTTACGAAAGTTTTTAAAGTAGGCTCTTACCTACAACCGGACATTTAGTAGGCCTTTCTATTATTTTTCCAGTCAGATTTCGCGAATTCGCTTTAAATCTATCCCTGTAGTAAGTACCTACCTAATTTGCATGTAATAAAGTTGACCACATGGGAACAGAGCACTGACAGACAGTATCGCGTCTGTGCGCGGAATCGCAAATCACAGAGTGAATTTCCTTTCCTTTTGGGGCTCCGGAAGTTGCTTCGATGTTTCTTTATGGCTATTCAATACTTCTTTAACATGCAAAGCTGCCGCGACTCACGACGCGAACACCACGCGGGAATTAAAATTTACAAAATCAACGCTTGCTTCTAACATTAGGTACTAAGTACTTGTTAGGAAAAATCTTTTTATTCATCTTAGGGCCAGCATAATTTTAGAGTGAATTCGACGCCATATGCGTATTATATCTAATATCTATGTATCACGACACGATATATCACATAGGAAAAAAAAAACTAACAAATAATGTGGACCCCTTTCGGTTCTGTACCCTTGTATATTACTCTATAACAACTAAAACTCCATTATTTCACATCTACCCTTCCATAGGCGTCCTAAACTAATTAAGTTATAATTCTAATCACCTGGTAAACTTAGTCTCGCATGATCTTACCTACTTATAAACTGGAAAATAACCCATACGCGAACTTACCGAGATTAACTTGCTACTTGCTAGTGAAGAGATGGCCATATCTCCAACACTTTATAGTTTAAAATTCAAAACGCATGACTCCGAAAAGCGCATTTTCCTAAATATGAGACTTAGGCTAGATCGATTTTTCGCCTTCAAAAACACTCCCTAGTGGCAGAGAGACTTTGTCATACATGAATAAATAAGAAAGTAAATAAGTATTCGAAATTTCTAGCATACGGGACAAAGCGTGCTACAAGAGCTCGATAAAGAAGGCGTCGCGATGTACAAAACAATGCACTATTTTCTAGTCATGCTATTCTATTGTATAGTGGCTAGTGAGTGACCTATCCTATCGTGACGTCCTCTAGGTTGATGGGTAGTCCACAGTCCACTAATGCATTGCAATCTTCTCGTTATTGCGCACGCGCGTGATTCGCGTACTGATTGCATTGAATGCATTAGACTGGTACTTCCAATGCAGGAATAAATAAATAAGTAAAGGATCGATGCCAATACTATAAACTAATGCTTGCTAAGCCTCGTAGCTATCAACACGCATTATTCTAATTGTAGTTTTCAGTACAAAAGGATATTGAGATCATTATTTTTTTAAGATTGCCTGGAGAAAATCGCGTTTAACGATAAGGCCGTTATATACGTCCAAAAACTTCGGAAAAAAAAAGTGTAACAATACACTATTTTCCCAAGTTTTTCTTCTTCTATTGAATTAGATATATACAATCTTGTGAACAATAGTTTTATCAATATTCTCTAAAGCATAATTACCTTCTTAGTAACAATGATGTGACAAATCAACTCGCAACACTGAAACGATGTGCAAAATATCGCACTGAGAGAGATGGTTCAATAAATAAAAATAAAACTGTCAAAAATGTAACCAAAAATAACTTTAATTGCATGTGAGTCGACTGCTTACTACGTTCAGCCCTTATCGTCCCTTAAATACATCATCGCGTACGACAGTCGGCGGCGAATGATTTACTGTATTTATGCATCACGCAAATAAGATAAATCGCTAGTCTCGCCCCCAGACGCTCTGGGAAGATTGCCGAACGTTTCGTCTTTTCAGACTACGTTATATTAATAAAGTGCATCATGTGTCATACTTATATAATTATGAAATTATGATTATTATTATTATGATTATGATATATATATATATATATATATATGTGTATAGTATTATATGACTGCTCCGCGGGTTCATTCGCATTTTCTTTGATTCATTTAATAAATACCATCCAAATTTCAGACGACCTTTCCCGTGAGTTTTCAAAAAAATTTTTGCCCAGTTACCACCCCACGATATGTAGGTACCTACCTACAAGTATGACATCATTTATTTTTTTTGTGCTACTTACATTTTCACTTATTTTAACTTGACGTGTAATTTTGGTAATTATTTATCAATGAATAATGTCTGTACCTACTATTATGGCAATTTCTTTTCATTTACTATGGCAAATAAAACAATTAATTGCCATAGTAAGGGGCCATTCAAGTATTACGTAAGCATTATTTTTGTTGTCTTTTCTTTGCTTATTTTTGATGAAATTGAGGGATCTGAATGGTGATTAGGTACGTCCCAGAAATGTTAAATATTTGTAATTTATTTTCCTTGTTATTTAGGTTGCCTGGAAGAGATCGCTTTTAGGAATAAAGCCGCTATACACCACAAGTTTTGAATTACTAGAAAAAATTTAATGAGTATTTTTTGTTTACTTCATAATGCCAACATGTCAAAATTTACGGAAATCCTGCCTAAAATTATGGGCACTAGCACTCATTTACTACAAAATAATAATAATTACTATTCAAATTCTGCTTACGTAATACTTGAATGGTTCCTAAATTAATTTGTAATAAAAGTAAATTGTCATGCATTTGATAATTTATTGCCTCCTGCCTTGCGACGTTATTTTTATTTAGGTTTTTCATAATATATCATGTCATAGTCTGAAGAGACCTTGAAGGTTAAATCTGAAAACGGAATATCTGCTAGTGTAGGTACGGTTACTGATTTCCTGGAAGCGAGCGAACAGACTCGGCGTAGGGAACGATCGCGCGTGCTGTTTACGTTCAAACGAAACTGAAAACAAAACTAAAATTGTACATGTTTATACGAGGAAAATGTGGAAATGTACGTGATCTCACTCGGTACTATAAAAATAGACTTTCTAAGATATCTGAGTAAAAACTTCTTGACTATATCTACTTTTTTGAGCGTCAAATTTTTCCAACTAAAATCTGAATACCTATTTCTTATGCCTTGCGGTTTCACCCGCGTAGTTGCCGTTCCCGTGGCAATACAGGGATAAAAAGTAGCCTATGTCACCAGGGGATAGAGTAGATACCTTCTCAACGGTGAAAGAATTTTTGAAATCGGTCGAGTAGTTTTTGAGTTTATTCGTTACAAACATCCAAAAATACAAATCTTTCTTCTTTATAATTTTAGTGTAGAAGTGTAGATTGTAATACTTACTATTATTTACTCTGTACTAAAACCCTAATTTCGGAGACATAAATTGAACCTTGGAGGGTACTTAAAGCCCGCATAGGTATACAAATCGCTATTTGCGATTGTTGCTGTGTACGCAATAGTAGGTACTGCCCCTGTACCCTGAGCTTCTTATTTCGACATCTATTAGGCGCTCACGAAAAAGCTACGCGATTGCAAACCATATTGCGCAGACATACGATTTATGGTCGCGTAGCCACTTCTTGAGTGTCTAACAGGTATCGCTATAAGTAGCTCAGAGGGCAGGGGGGCAGGTCGCCGTCATGTAAACAGAACGCTGGCGGTCAAACATGTTTTGAATTCTATTTAATGATAATCTATCTAATATATTTTTCAATGTACCTACCACTAACCAATATAATAAGCCGCGAGCGAAAGGCTGGTTCAAAAATAAAACAACAGGCTTAGTACTTTGGTGCGCGAGTGTACCTACCCAAGCGCAAACACTTACCTCCAGCGTTCTTTTTATATGACACGAACTATACTAATGCCTGTCGCTAGTTTTCTTATGCTCTTATATTAGTTTTTTAATACCGATCGCAAACTCTTTCATTGTTTTATTAGCATGCCATAATTAGCACAGATTTTACGTAATTACTTATGTGCAAATCTATTAAAGAAAGAATTAGCTCAAAACATACGAATAGAGTTCATCTTCGTGTAGCTTAATTTCCGCAATTTTAATGCCAGGTAGCCAAGAATAATAACTGCAGCTGGCAATTTAGAATTCCATACACACGCACACGCCGTAAACTCAAATATGGCGGCTACAAACCGCAATTAGCATCGCCTCCATACAGATGAACTTTTTATACCACAAATGGTCGGTTACGTAACATTGCAATTTAAATTTCGAACATCATTGTCGTTATTATAAAAGTCGACGGTACTACTATTTTCTTCTTATAGCCTGTAAATACAGTTACAAACTCTTGTTGGTCAGTAAAGATATCCGTCTGGATACGCATACTTTTTTTTTTTTAAGAATAGGCTTGCGTTTGATTGCGACCTCGCCTGATGTTAAGCGAAGTTGCGGTCTAAGATGAACCACGCTAGCCTAGAAGAAACCAATTCACTTGCGATTTGAAGGCACCCAGCTTGTATCTATCCGGGAACACCCACCCACTGGGGCAGCGAATTTCATTGTTTTTTTCCATTTTAGTAAGTACGTAGATTAGCTTTCGCCTAGTTTTGTTATAACTAGCGAAACGCCCCGGCTTCGCACGGTTGCAATTTATTTTTGAGGCTTTATTACAAAACATTAAATTTCTCTACTTATACGAAAGTATATCACGTGTTTTTTACTCAAAATTTTTATTTGAAATTGAGATTTTACTCAAAATGATAGTGAAAACAGTATTAAAATCCGTTGCGAGATTTAAGAAGTAAGCAGACATGTAGACAGAAGGACAGCGTTATTGTTTATTGGTACTATTTGGAGATTGGAAATAGCTCAACTCTCCTTCGTACGGTGTCACTTTCTTTAGAGATCGGAATCAGTTTCCCTGTTCAATTATAACAATGTAATAGACAAGTAAGGTTAGTCGTGGTATGTGTAACAGAGAAAGATGTGTGTATGGTGGGCATCGCCACTTAGAATCAAAGTGTTGTGAGCAAACAATTAGCTAGCAAGTACTTATAAGGATAACCTTATAAGTATTTGCTAGCTAGTTATTATTACAAATAAGACAATTTGTAGACTCCGATTTCTTCCAAAAACATACCTACACAACTTTCGCATTTACAATATCAGTGAAATGAGATTATAATGGATGTTTTCATTGTTACAGGGCCGACTTCAGGCAAGAAAGGATTGGGCAACGTGTACACGCAAGAGAAGCATCCTACTTGAAACCGCCGACTAACTCTGTAGTACAAACTATGACAAACATTAGCTGACCTCGCACTTATGAAATAGTCAATAAGAAAAATATATTTTCATTACACAAACCAGTTTTTGTTTATTTGGGCAGCCCTTCATGTACAAGATGCTTTAGATAATCAAAATTACGATTATTTGACTAATTGGAAAGTTTTTGTTTTCTATTCTTCCACTTAAAAATATTTTTGGAATAGTAGGTATGATGGAATGGCTAAGCCTAATTGATGAAGTTTGCAAACGAGAAAGTCTGCACCAAGTGAACGTATACTTTTTTTTTCTTAGAAAACTAAAATCACGAAGATTGGTTCAAATTTCGTTCCATAATAAAATAATTCCACGTAAGAATATAAAAAATCTCTACATAAAGTCATAAACACATAGATTTCAAATTTAATGCGCGCGTACAGAATGTTTACAGAACAACGAACTTATATGTAAAGTTGAACGAGGGAGCTACCATCGCATTTCATAAACAAAACTGAAGACAATTTTTAGCTCCATTATTTGGCCACATCTAAAGATATGTTGAACGGTGCCTACATTCTGGGGCGAACGAGTGACGCGCGGGCGTTCTCCAAATAGATTTGACCGTAGCTCGTCTAGCGCGTATATTAAAGAGCGCTAACGCATTCAGATCCCTATTATTAAAACCGTAAGATAGAAATTGAATCGATCTGCGGATATAGGCAGGAAGGAAGCGATTCTTTAGCGTCAACATCTACTCTAGCACCTGGTTAGCTGAAATACCAGCTTTGAAGACATGCCCGTGAAACATGTTTCTTAGAACATTAGTGCTAATATGAACAGGATTCTATCGGGATTCTTAGTACTTTCAACACCAAAATTACATACTCAACATAACAGTTACACACTAAACTAAGATGCAAGACAGAACTGACGTTACAAGTAATGTAAACTTTTACTTACATAGCATACATTTGAGCGATATATAAATTGGTTACGAAATGATAATTGATGAATAGATAAATAGGTATCAAAGCTACATCAGCTTTGATAACTCAGTGGTTAGCGTGGTCGGTTCAGATGCCGCAGGTTCAAACCCAACAATGAGCTGAAGGAAAACATCTCGAGGAAACCATAGCAAGGTGGTAAGGTTTTCTAGTACTCTGCAGGAAAGCTACCAACCTCAAGTTGAAAATCTGCCGCCAAGCACCTATATTATTAGATATACGTACCTATATTGTGGGTTTGATTCCCACTCAGGGCAAACATTTTGTAAATAAACAAATGTTTGGCAAACATTTTGTAAATAAACAAATGTTTGTCCTGTGTTCTGTAAGTATTATAAGTATGTATTTACAAAAAAAAAAGTATTTATGTATTCTATCAGTTATCCGACTTCCATCACACAAGCTCTGCTTAGTTTGGGGCCAGATGGCGCTGTGTGTATAGTCCTACGATATTTATTTATTTATATTCGCCCAGTTTAATCAGTATTTGTGTGTAACCTGTTTAGAGCGGCTGCTATAAAATTTGAAGGTTCGTTATTATTTTGTTGTGACAATCTGGAAAACTCTTCCAGGGTGAGAGATATTCTTATCTTATGATTTTACTACAGAGATGATATACAGAGGAGTCATATACAAAGGAGCGCTTCAGTTAACTACATGTAAATTCCACATCTTTGCCTATATTGATAATTGCATACATCGATACATGGCCACTTAGTACCCGAGCAATTACCAAAGAACTGCTGCCCGCCGAACACAAGCCGTAGTAATACACTTTCCACTCGCAAAAACGAGACAGACGTATCATATCCTAGCATTCTGTAGCGATGATAGCTCAGTGGTTAGCGTGGTAGGTTCGCATGCCGAAGGGAGTGGGTTCAAACCCTAAGAATGAGCTTGAGCTGCCGGTGAAAGAAAACATCGTGAGGAAACCATAGCATGGTGATAGGGTACTTTCTAGTACTCGGCTGGCTAGCTACCACCCTCAAGTTGAAAATCAGCCGCCAAGCATCTAACGGTGTGTTCCAGCAGCCTCACTTGAGAGCCAGGTCCAATCCAGGCTGGGTGTGCTTTACCATCTTCCACCACACCGTCACATAACATCAAGTGAGCTGTGGTCAAACACATAGCCTGTTTAACAATTTAAAAAAAAGACGATACAAACCAGCGCGCGTACTAGGGACGTTTAAAAATTAAAAATTTAATAAATCGCCAAAAAAATACATTCTTACCAGCTCCCAACACCATAGACAGCTTAAAATATACTAAGTACCTACTTCAGCTAAAGGTAGCTTTTATTGATCAATCTCTTGAAATAAAATACTTCAATTATTTATTTATCAATATATTATATTACCGTCGTTCGCCTCCCCTCGCAAACATGGAGGTAAATAATTATTATCAATTAATCATTAAGTATATTAAATTACATTATAAACTACTTAGCAACATTAAAAACATACCTTATATCTCAAAAAATAATTTACTAACAAACTTTGAATGCCGCAGTGAACATAAAACATTCACCGCACTGTTTTCAACAAAGACTTCCTGTAGTGTTCATCAAAGATATTTTTTTAGATTCCTTCAGAGGTAGATTTATTTTGCAAATGCCCTAATTTAGATATCGCTAATTTATTATTAAAAAATATTTTAAATCACTTTTATTGGTCCCGAAACTACATCTACTTAAAAATTACCTTACGAATTAGGTATCCGTTTTAAAAGTAATCGCCAAAAATAGTGGAAAAAGTTCTTATTAAATATATGAACACAGAGAGGGTCTAGATATAAAATAAAATTCATAATATAATACTTAAATGGTTATGTTATTATTTGTACACAGTTCAGCAGGATAATGCCCGGTCGAATATTATAAATAAATAAGAGAATATAAGTATTGTATTCTAAATAACACGGCTGCAACTTTTTTGAGTGTACAAACGTCAAGTAAATTGAGAAATACTTACCTATCAGACCGATCGTGCATAAGGCTACCAAATGAACGAACATAGTAAACTTTATGCATGAGCGGACACAATTTGTCGACACGAATGGAATAATATCGTTTACAAGCAATACAAAATCACAAACAGAAGTTGTTATTTTATTTCCGTGTGAAACTGTTATTTCTAATGTTGAAAATGTTACCGATACATATTCAGACATAAATAAATGCAACAATGTTGTATATTCTAAGTAAACTACAGTTTCGTTGATTAAAATCTTACATTTTTTTTAAACCTGGCACTTTACATCAGCTTTCAGTTACCAAAATATAAATGGAAGTTTAAAAAAACAATAAAATTACATACTTGTCAAACTTTTACCAGAACAATGTTGGGATATCTACAAAAGTTTGTTAAAATTAATTTTAAATCGTAAGAATCTTAAGGCAAGTGGCTTTGCAACTATTTAGGGTATTTTTTACTAGGTTTTTTTTTCCAATTAAAAGCACAGAGAGCATATAAGCATTCAAATATTGCGCAATATTAATTTAAATGAGACTTATCATTTTGATATCACCTTCCTGCTAATAGTACATGACACAATTTGCTACAATCAGTTTTATGTTCTAATATGACTATCACTGGAACCAATTCCAACCATATATTTGTTTCGGCACAATTTCTCAGGTGTTTACAATATAAAGCAGTATTGTGGTCAGTTACAACCCTTCTTTAAATCTCTTGTAGCTTGTGCAATAGATTTCCTTATTTTATTTTCTTCCTTCAAAATGTAAAAAAATTAGAAATCAATGTACTAGTAACTTATGTGAAGACTACATGACAGTTATGGGTTTGGACTCGAGGCCTCAGTTTTCACACAACTTTGAATGACCTAAACTTGGATAATTTGACTTTTATTTTATTGCAATATTAGGGTTCTCTCGTAACATTCCCATCACTGAAAATTAATAGAAGAAAACTAATTTTGTAAAAAAAATATTGTTCTAAAAAATGTTTTTTTTTTCTAAAATATTTTGGAGATCGTATCGCAACAGGTAATCTAGTTTTTTGAAATAGGCTAAAAAGATTTATCATTTGCCAAAAGCATAGCACGAAATCGCAATGGCATTTCCATATTTCTGCTGTGAAAATAGTTACAAAATTAATACAGTATTTAACTTTACATTTCAGGCCATTCAAAATTGTTCCAAAATAAAGCACTGCGTTACCAGACCAGAGTTGTTTTGTAAGTAAATGTAGTAGTGTGCTTACTATTGGGGTATAGAGTAGGAGCGCACGGGCTCTGGCGCAGGCCGCGCGGCCGCGGGCGGCGCCGGCGGCTGGTACTTGCCTACAGGGAACATCGGACGCGGCTCGATCGTCGACACGCCATCAAACCTAACGAAAGTTAAAAGCCGGCTACAAAATCATCAAATATCATATACAATAGGGAAAATGCAAAAAAGATACGATAAGCTATAGGCAAAATCCAAAAAATACCCCTTGTTTGAAGTGACGCAGAACGGTACTACTTTGCCTATAGGAAATGAGATCATCGAAATAAGACTAGGCCTAAAAACGCGATAAAAAAACTTATAGATATGTAAGGAACAGCGGATATTATTTTCTCGATTTCAGGAATGACCACACATAATAAATTCACACAAATAAATACATTTAATCTAGTAATAACATATTTATTTCATCATCATCATCATCATCATTTCAGCCGTAGGACGTCCACTGCTGGACATAGGCCTCCCCCATTGACTTCCATAAAGACCGGTTGGAAGCGGCTCGCATCCAGCGCGTTCCTGCGGTCTTTACTAGGTCGTCTGTCCACCTTGTGGGTGGACGTCCTACGCTGCGCTTGCCGGTCCGTGGTCTCCACTCCAGAACTTTGCAGCCCCATCGGCCATCAGTTCTGCATGCTATGTGCCCTGCCCACTGCCACTTCAACGTATTTATTTGCGTGAAATTTATTTTGCTAGACACTGTACAATGTTATGTCGTCAACTTCGTATGAGCTGTCAAAAAGCAGTTAATAAAAGAGTACAGCAAAATTATTCAAAATGTTGAATATAACGAGATCCTGGCATAGTTCTGTTCCGCGTAACACATAGTTACCATACTCAGAAAGATCATAACTACCAGACAGCTAACTTGTTTACCTTTAAAACAATTATGGTAACTCATTGTCACTAACGTGTTGTCATGGTCAAGCGTTACATAAAGAAAACAGAAAAAAAAGTGCACAGAATACTTCACAGATGTATGAAACAATTCATTCGATTCTGTGTAAAAATCATTGTCTAAAAATTCATAGATAAATAATGTACATACTTGTTGTTCTTGTATTTGTCTGGTATCGCCTGGTACGGCTGTAGAGCGACGTGCGAGTGTGTGCGTGCGAGCTCTCTTAGTACAGGCTCGAGGTCTGTGAATGTGTATCCGGAGCAAGCTGCCAGTGCCTGCACAATATGTAAGTCAGTTTGCTACAAGGGTGTGTACGACTTGTGAAAGTTTTTGTGATACAAAAGCAATCCTATATTCAATATTTTAGAGTAATGATGACTACAAAGGTTAGCAGAGTCAGATAGCATGCTGAAGGTTCAAATTCAAAGATTGAGTTTGTTAGTAAATAAAAATAGGGCACTTTCTAGGACTGCAAACTACCCTCAAGTTGCAAAATTTACAGCCAAACACTAAGTGTATCAGCAACCCCACTTGAAACCCACTTCTTATTCCAGTCTAGGTGTTTGTTCGAGTCTGAGTTCATCAGTTTCGATCTGCTTTGATTGTCACTTATTGTCAGGTGAGCTGTGGTCAAACACTAAAGACTATCAAACATAGCAAATAAAATAAAACTAGGCTACGACTAGGCGCTTTATGCTAAAAAAACTTACTGGCGGCCAGGCAACAGTAATGCAGTGTGAGTGCGCTTGCACATCTCTGTTATCGGCTGCTTCCCTCACGTCTCTCGCCCGCTCCGTGTTGTCGCGAGCGCATCGCTCGCAGAGCAGGCAGTGTCTCGTGGTGGCGAGCGCACCAGCCGCGATCACCGACGGCTTGTACTGGATGTAAGGGTCCGCTTCTAAGAGACAAAGCTCTGCTATGTACTGAAATTTGTAAAACAATTCACCGGTAAAATAAGAGTATGTAGTTCAACAGTCGCCTTTTAACTAAATATTATTTTAAATTTTTCCAGCCCAATACATTGAATATAATATAAAAATTATCTGCTAATGCATTGCTGGTATTCACATCCTAGTTAAATTGCAAACATATGCTTTTCTGCCTAATTCACACTGTGTTGATAAAATAGTATTTGTTTATTAAGATCTTTCTTATTACCTATTACAAATACTTCTGTTCACAAATTTTGATGTGACTACATTAGATGACACGTTCATAATTGGTATGCATACGGGTCAAAATCAGAGAGGTGAGCATTATGCGTTTTCAAATATCTGAAAAATTAAGTTTGCTCCTGAATAAATCTAACAAAATATGTTGGTAGCGCTAAATGTTATGAAACTTTCCTGAGAAGGGGCACGCAAAAAAATTAAAATTTCTAAAGTTATGGCGGTCAATAAAAATTATGGTAGTGTCGGAAGTCATTTGGGGAACATATTTCTAATTAATTTAAAATAATACGTATTCAATTTAATATAAAAGCGCTTTTAAAAAACTATAATAAGCTTGTTTCTTAATCGGAAAATATCGTGAGTTACTACATTTTATCAATTAAAGCATTAATTTTTTTAAATACTCGTCGATATTTTGTAATTGGTGTGATTTCTGATACAAAACTTCAGCTTATTTTTTCTATTAATAGACTATACGGTGTAATAATAACATAACTAAATAAGTTTAAACGATATTTATTTTTGTGTATGCAAATATATCAAGAAAAAATATCCATTAGTGATTTAATAGCAATTTTAGTGCCGTTCCCGAAAATGACAACAATGTTCTCAAAATGACTGTTTAAATTCTTAAACACTATTTACATAAAAGTAATACAAGTTCTCAATACTATAGGTTTTATTTGTAGTTGAGCATGAGTGTCGAAGTTTAAACTTACAATCTAATTACAATTAACGTTATATAGTCAAAAAACAAGCACTAGGCATTGCGAACAAAATATGGTTATTGCACATTATCACAAAAATAAATTCAGTAACAATGCTTGAGTAATTTAAAAGGTATTCTACGGTATCTTCATTGCTTCCGGGTTTTATTTTGATGTCTTTGCAATTGGCACATAAAACATACAATTATAGGAAGTAACCTCTCCCAGTCGATTCAATTTGGTTAGTTTAAATTTATAGTTTTCGTGTCTAACACACATACATGTTTTTAGATCCCTATTAGTAGGTTGCAATACCCAATAAGGCTTCTCTCTCAAAAGTGTGTTGAAACTTCGCCAAATAGTTGCTGTCTTTGTACTTCACCCTCTACAGAACAACAGAACATCGTCTTGTTATTTCATCAACTTTGTGACTAGGCGAATCAACTCTGTTGTTTTCATTCTTTTACTTCAGGTCTCCTGTTTCAAGCTACCGCAAACTCTACTTTTTTTTGCAATTTTTTAATAGACTTTTCTGTTTCTTAATGGTTCTGTAAGTTTGTGCTTTGTATTTTTTAATATGTTTTCTTCCTGGTTTCTTTCGCAATGCGGTAGAGTCAATATTGTTTCCTATCTCATTTTCTGAATCTGGAGGGCTATAATATTTGTTAAAATCTTTTTTTACCGTCTCTATTTTTGAGAATTTTTCCTTCACAACGTCCACTTCCTTCTTTTTTCTCTTTCAGCCATTTTATTTCATAGTCTTCGTTTCTTTTCAGCATTTTTTTCTTTGGTAGTATTCTCTATCTTTCAGTCTTTTTGTTTCTTTTTGTTCAGGTGTCATTTTATCTAAAAATTTGCGCTTTCTCACGTTAGATTTTTTATGATGTTTTTTGTAAGCTGCACTATCTTGGTTTATCTTTTTTTTCTCTTTATTTTTGTCGCCTTCAATGTTGCTATTATTGTATTGATATCTAAAACCAAATTTGCACTTAAAAAAGCTAAAGAAATGCATTTAAGTGACATTTTATACACAAACTGTCATTTCGGGAACGCCTATCATACACGGAAACGTTTCCTAAATGACCGTTCCCGGAATGACTATCTGACTTGTGTCTGCATATTACGCATCATGCTGCCACTTTGGACGCTGGTTTTAGAAGTTTTAAACAAGTGAGCCGCAATATTTATTACTATTTTACTAAAAACACATCTTTTTTCGAAAATCCAACGACAAAACTGCGTTCCCGTAGTGACAGCGAATTAAGGTACTCTATGTCTAGTATCAAATTAAACGGTACTTACCAGCAAAATCAATTATTTATTTCCGAAAACACACCGAACACTGTTTACTTTTACTTGCGGACTCCACACTGTTGCTCACTAGCAACATCTACGCAATCTTATTTTGATTCCATAAACGAATATAAGCTGCGGTCACGAAATGATTTGACAACAGTCAGACAACATGTGAGTAGCCAAAACATAAAAAATTAAAGAGATTTGAATTTGGTTTATCGTAATTTTGTTATTAATTGATATTTAAAGCTAATATTATAGACACACGATTTGAATTTCATCTCAGTTTACTTTTGTGAGATATCTGAATTACGAAATATTGTTTAAGGACACGTTCCCGAAATGATTATTGGGACATATTTTTGTTTAAAAACCAACTAAAACATTATTATTAAAAATAAACACGCGAACTGCATATACCTGTGTACGTCAGTAGTATATTTAAATAAGTATGCTAGTGTTATAATGACATTTTTGATACAAACACTTTGTCCAAAGCAAAATGCTCACCTCTCTGATTTTGACCCATACATAAAATAATTATGATTACAGAAGAAACATTTAAGAAAATCGTACAGACATAATAGAGTATGTACTAGAAACCTATTAGGATAAATATAACTTGAAACCATACTAAAAGATTTTTATTGCGATTCCTCTCCAAAAATCTACGTGACCGTATATCGCGGCTGTTCGCAGTCGTGTAGCTCTCGTGAGCGCGTAATATTGAACGCAACAAAAAGTTCAGATTCAGAAAGTTCATCATTAATCAATTACCAACCTGTATGGTCAGCTTTAAAAATAAGTTGTTTGTTAAACCTTAGGTTTACTGTGGTATGGTATTAATAATGCACTTACATTTCTATTTGTTACATAAGATCTGTTACTGTACCTATATCAATTAAATCTTATGGATTGCAACAATACTAGACAGCAATTCTACATACAGTATGACACTCGAAGTGTTGCTGAGGCTTTAAAATGTCAAAAAAATGTAAGAGCATCAACTTACAGCAGCTAGATTGAATGTCTTCTTAGAGAGCCCGTTGGATATGCAGTAGTGAGACAGGAAAGCGAGTGATGTTGGAGTGGAGAGGTCAAAGGACAGCACTTTCAGGATGAGATGTTCCATGCGCAGAACCTCACGTTTGGTGTATGTGTCATCAGTAATGTAAACAAACTCTGATACTTCTGGTGGATACACTTCTTCATATTTTCTGAAAGATGAACAATAACAAATTGCAAAATCAAAAAAATGCAACTCGGTATGCATGTATTGTACCTAGGTAGATTTTGAATGTTTTGTAGATTTTGCAAAATTTGATCCAGAGTAAAAGTATGTTGTAGATTTATTGACCATTTCACCATTATCAGTATTAAAAATGTCCATGATGGCAGCACACTGTTTTACAATATACATATTTAAAAATACCTCAAATTTTATTCATTATATTAAAAATACCCTGCTGGTGTTTTTGGTATTCAAAATTTTACTTATCATGTTTAGATAAAAGTTGTGTCAACTAAGTCCAGTAGAGGCATTTTAGACAGCTAATCATTTAAATATAATGAGGTAAAGAGGTCATGCTCATGAGTCATGCATATTTGTTATTTTTATAACGTAAAAAAATTAGCACTATGCATTTTATTTACAGTTTATGATGTTTTGCACTGTCAATATCGTGATTGAGCAAACTATTTGTTAAAAGATAAATGCGATGGGAGTGCTACCTGTGTTCCTATTGTATTTCTGCCATGGACAGAAGCCAATAACAGCGACATTGGTTTTGATTGCAATTTTTTTTTAGTTTTCTACTATTTATTTTGAAACAACAAACTTTAATAATATTTATTTTACGAATAAATTAATTGGAAATTAGAGTTGTGTGTGGAAATGAGGTGAAAAAGTGCTGATGGTCAGGCCAGAACTTTTTCATGCACACATAATATGATAAATATTTTACTTACGATGCAATGTACGTAGCAGCAGTGCCAACCAGCTGCAGTTTAGTACGCACTACACTCATGTAGGACAAGAAACGGTCTACATAAGACACGGCAAGATGCAAAGTCTCACTCTGTTGGTTGTACTCATCACACACTTCCACCAGCCAGTCTACGAGGATGGAACGCATGCTATGGGTGATGTCAGGCTGTTTGCGCATGTAGCGAGGGTTTGCTCGGTTCTTTACCTGTAAATAATTTCTAGTTAAAGGCGAACTAAAAATATTGTATAATGGCAACATTAATCGCCCAAGGTAAACTCTTGGCCCAATCTCTAGTTTATGTTAGTACTTTATGTATATTCTTTTAAAATATATTGTAAATTCAATCCAAGTGGTGTTCAAGGTACATAATTAATAATATTATATATTTTAATTACGCTTAACAGACATTTTAGTTAGAACAGTGATGAGGATTTAAATTTAACTAACTTGACAATAATTTAAAAAAATATCCAAAACTTTACTTGATATCTTAAACTAAAATTTTACATAACCTTAAAAGCTAAAAAATAAATTAAACAAAAACTAATTAAAATAACCAGTCTTCATATCCTTTTCTCGAGTTAAATAATTGCAAAAACGCAAATCAAACAGTAAAAAAATGGGTTTAGGTGTTAAGCCTCAGCTGCAGATGACATATGTAGAATAATAAATTAATAAATCTGCATATCAATAAGAAAATAACTATGTAACTACATGCATAGGCACTTAGGCATATCAAAGCAAAGCTTACAAATAGAAAAGTAAGGTACACAATCTACATCTTATAATTTTACAGGTAGTATTAAAGGAATTAGCATAGGCTGTACATAGATTGTAAATTTCTACTGCCAAACTATTTGAATTGGCTTTTCTTACTAAAATAAAAATGGTGGTATATTACAAGAAAAAATTCAAAGCTTTATTTCATGTCATGATATCATTGTTGGATAGAGCAGTATACATACCTCAATCTCTCTCATATACTCGTAGATATCCTGCCTATACTCTACAACATGGAAAAACATCTCCCGATCAGTCTGTGCAGTTGTGGTGTCCTCTTCATCATCATCAATCAATTGGCTTTCATTCTTTGATATTGACATAGAAAGGACACTAGAATCTCCAATAGACATTGGTGATTCCACCACATCTTTCTTTTCTTGTAGTGGTTGCCTGAGGATACATAAACTAACTTAACATGTACATTTATTCGTCTGAAGGTAATTTAGCATTACAAATATTTTGTTGGTGTTTTTAACTATTAGATGATCAGAATCATTACAAAGGTTAAGCTATGAAAATGAAGTTATTGATACTTACCGTATAGGAAGTACTTCTTTCTGCCGATCTGGTTGCTTGTCTGCTTTGGCACAGAGCACTTTGGCATTTTCAGCAACACTTGTAAAGAGATTATCTTTTCTAGTTTCTTTAGCGACAAAGGGCTTGAACGTGGGCTCCCGCTTTTTAACCTCCGCCTCTGTTGGCTTATCCTCGTAGACGCTGAAGGCGCGAAACTGCGCCACGGGAGGTACGATGTTCTTTTCATTCTTAATCTGCCGCATGGTCCTAATCTCATCTTGTACTTTGCAAGTTACATTCGTCAAACCGGGCTAAAATAAATTAAGCAATAGATAAAACATTCCAATAGAAAATAGAATCAACAACTCTTGATAATTTGTAGTATTAACTTACGAGTTTACTGTTCCGATTCTGGTTGCAAGCGAACTGATTGAGATCACCGAGCGCTCGTCGCTGGTTAGCCGAAAATATATCTGCTCCATCTTTTCTCAACGCCAAGGCAGTATTTTCTTGATCTTCGTGGATTCTGAATGCCATTGTTCAGTTTCTTCCGTAAACAACTAACGATATACCAGATCAGCAAAAAGCGCGGTCCACGCGTTTGCAATATGGCAACCGAAGTTGTATTTTAAGTTATGAATTATACTGAATATACATTTTCGACTGAAATTGTGAGTAGTTATGAAAATTATGAGTGTTTTAATCCAAAATCACCCTCAGACGCTTTTGTGACCGCAACGGACAACAGACATTTTGGAAAAATTCAGCTGTTGAGTCTATAATTTATGGTATTTTGAAAACTAGCCAATGGCAAGGCTTCGCCGACACGGTCGGTTTTTGACTATGGATAGACGGGAATAGGGATGTCCACAATTTTATTATTATTCGAATGTTCGAAGTTGTTTAAAAACAAAACTTGATTTATTCGTTTACATCAATGTACAATATATTTATGTGTTTTAGTTTACTCATCATCCTACTTCTAGGTCATTTTGCTTATGAGTACGAAAATGAAAAGAAACAATCGCCCAGCGAAGAGCATAAGAAATATTATAGTAGAGTTTTGTGTATTCAAGGAAGGGAAGCGTGGAAGCTTATTAAGTAAATTAATAACACATAAATACTTTAGCGGATATAGATATTTAAGCTTGTCTTTTGCGATTATTTGTAGCAAGGTTATTTTTCAGTTAAGTAAAATTTACTAATACCTTTCTATGTATGACTTATTCTTAGGGACTTATTGCTTTAGTTAGAAAACTGAGGCTCTAATCCAGACTAATATTATAAAAACGTTTGTAACATCGATAAAGGGTTTAAGAGTCCAAGTTTGTGACTTTGTCAATGTATCTGTTTCTTACTTGGACCCCCTTCACCAGATTATTCATCTGAGATTTATTACCTTAGCATGCCTAATAATACCTAAAACTACGGCTGAAGGACTAGTATTCATAGCCAAGAATAAGTTTTATAAAAATAGGAGCGGTAGAAGAATTTTAATATTGTACTCATGGTCAAGAATAAATTAAAAAAAAAAAACAAATATATTTTACGCTGACGGACTGTGTAGTGCCATGGCCGAAGAAGAAAAAAAAAAAACGGACTGTGTAGTGCTGAGGTGTAGTGTATGTGTATGCATTTGCCAATAAATTAAAAAAAAACTATTAAAACTAAAAATATTTTGTGATTTATTTACAATTTACGTACATACTCTGCAAAATGTGTAAAATATTATTTCCCATCTATGTTACAATATTGATCTACAGCAGCAATATGTGTAATGCCATTCGAGTTTATAAAAAGGCCGATATCTTGAAACTCCGGTTTGTAAGATTCAAAATATTAACACCAACAATATCACAAATATTCTGCCGCCAAGCAATAGTTTGTCAAGATTACTCTATATTTAAAGGGTGCTGCATTTTTCAAAATTACAGAGCCAAAGCAGTGATGCCCTAGACTTTGTTTACTCAAAGTTCTGTGTATAACTGCAATGGTCATCTCTTATACATTCTCATACCATCAGGAGAGCGTCTCGTTAGTCTCATTATACCTACACAAAAAATATCAATTTATTAAATTGCTGAGGGTCTGTAAATGCAGTTTTAGATTAAACAATCGGAAAAATTGTAATGTAAAGTAAACTTATCTTTTATATAGTATCTTCTGACTACTTTATTATTGAGAACTTTAGTATAGAACGGTATAGTACAGACAGTAACAGACATAACTGATATTTCATTTATGGAGAAAATTGGCTTTGCACTTTTGAGTTGAACATAAAGTGCAACATAAATCTGAACTTAAAATATACCTTTCATTTTGCTCATTAGTTTTAGTTATGAACAAATTACAATAGCTGCTATGAATTTTATATATTTTTAGAGAAGAGGTGCGGGAAATGTTTCAACATGCCTATGATAGCTACCTGCGATATGCATACCCATATGACGAGTTACGTCCCTTGAGTTGTGATGGAATGGATACATGGGGCAGCTATTCACTTACTCTCATTGATGCATTAGACACCCTTGCTATCATGGGCAATAACACAGAATTTAATAGAGTTGTTGACATAGTACTAAAGAAGAAAGATTTTGATGCCGATATCAATGTGTCAGTATTTGAAACAAATATTAGAATAATAGGAGGGTTATTGAGTGCACATCTCTTGTCACACAGGTAAACTTTTGTTTATTAAAGTAAATAATATTATATAAAATATCATACAATAAGTTAAAGAAAGAAACTAGCTCTATGTTGAACTATGTAGTGGTTGAACTACATAATTATTATATATTTTTAGGTAACAGGTTTTAAAACATGGTAATGACACTGGTGATTATGTTGGAAAAAAAAGTATTTATTTTAATACCATCTTAAATCTTGCAACAAAATTTCTTTAATAATGATTAGTTATGTACCTTATATTTAATTATAATTGACACATGTCTTTTTTTCCTTAAATCCTTTCCGTCCTAAGGTTACCTGATTTTCTTTGTTATGCATCTATGTCTCTAGTTTGAACAATAAGGAGTTAATCAATCACTAAGCTGATTAGTAGGGGAAACATATCAAACAGAAAATGAAACTATATTCACATCCTAATTTGTATTATGATCTATAAGATTCATTGTTTATTGGGTTGTTTTTGTTTCAAATTGGTACCAGACCAATGTAACATGATTTTGTTGTATAGCTGAAAGGTTTTAGTGTGATATTAAACTATTTAAACCAATCATGCATAACCATCAGGGGAGAGCACCTAATTTATGGCATACATATATTGCAATAAGATCCTAAAGTCAAGTTAAACCTAGTCTCGATTAGTCCTACCTGTTGGTAAATTTATAATTAACTAACTGCACCCGGTGTTACCCACTACATGTTTTCGGGATAAAAAGTAGCCTATGTGTTAATCCAGGGTCTCAGCTACCTCCATACAAAATTTAATCCAAATCCATTCAGTAGTTTTTGCATAAAAGAGTAACAAACATCCATCCAAACGATCACATTTATAACATTAGTGGGATATGATTACAGAACAGGTATGAAACTAGAACCAGGTTGGCCATGCAATGGGCCTTTGTTACGACTAGCAGAGGATGTAGCACAAAGATTACTAGCAGCATTTGACACAACTACTGGTATGCCATACGGAACCATAAACTTACGATCAGGAGTACCTCCAGGGGAGACAAGTGTTACTTGCACAGCCGGGGTTGGCACTTTCATCATTGAGTTTGGCACTTTGAGCAGGCTCACCGGAGATCCTTTGTATGAGGAGGTATGATGTAAAGATTGCACTAGAAATATGAAATGAATGATATTTTAACATTGTTATAGTTTTGTAAATTCTGTACTTTTTTCTTGATCATTGATTTTTTTACATTATTAAGTCGGCGATATTAATATTTTCTAATAATTTAAGTTTACCAAATTCTATGTAATAGTACTATACAAGTTGTATTTTATTTATTTATTTTATCATATTTGTAAATCTATATATTATATGATTCATACTTCTTGTTTGAATCACTAATCCATGCTGGATAATAATAAATAAATAAATACCTATATATAAATTTAGATCTTGCACTATTTGATTACTGTGACCCCACGGGCAGTAACTTTGTTCTCATACAACAAATAAGGCATTTTTTTAAGCTTTTCTAATGAATAATTTTGATCGGTGGGCAGTCTGCCACTCTACCAGTCTCTCTCTTAGTATATTATATTATTAGGGTAACACATTGATCCTGTTTCCAGGTAGCTCTAAATGCACTTAAAGCGTTATACGCCCGCAAATCATCGATAGGGCTCGTGGGAAATCACATTGACGTAATGACTGGACGGTGGACGGCATTGGACGCTGGCATTGGGGGTGGAGTCGATTCATATTATGAATATTTGGTAAAAGGTATGCAAACACTAATATTATGGTATGCAAACACTAGTACTCGGCTGGCTAGCTACCACACTCAAGTTAAAAATCTGTCGCCAAGCATCTAACGGTGTGTTCCAGCAGCCTCACTTAAGAGCCAGTTCCATTCCAGGCTAGGTGTGCCTTACCATCTTTTCGACCACACCGTCACTTAACATCAGCTTTGACCACAGCTCACCTAATGTTACACCTAGACTGTCAACCATAAAAAAAACTAAAATTTTCACATATTCTGTGTCGCTTCTGTGATTAATAAAATAATTTATTATTTATTTATTATATTATCATTGATGTTAAAAGAAAATAAACTGTCAAATTAAAACACATACACATACATTGAAAAAATACTTCGATCGTAATTTTAATAATCAGCTGTCTATAGATATATTCATATAATTATGTCTATAGTCTTATTTATTATTTATATAATATTGTTTTATACATTCATATGTTTTGCTATATTCTTTCTCTTTTTTATGTTTCATATTTGTATTTTATATATATATATATATATATATATGTATGTTTGGTGTCTAATAAACTTGTTTTTTATTTTAGCAGAACGCGTTCGAGTAGCTTTTTGAAATCCTTCCGTGATCGTTAATTTCAAATGAATGTTTCAGGCGCCTTCCTGTTCGAGCGGCCAGAACTGATGTCGATGTTCAACGAAGGGCGCCAGTCGATAGAGAAGTACCTAAAGAAAGACGACTGGTTCGTGTGGGCCACCATGCTTAGAGGACATGTTACACTACCTGTCTTCCAGTCTCTGGAGTCCTACTGGCCAGGATTACTCACTCTCATTGGTAGGTTAACAGATAGAATGTTTTTTTTAAATTATAAATAGGTTCGCGTTTGACCATACTCTGCCTGATGTTAAGCAGTAGTGTGGTCTAAGATGGAGCATGCTTACTTAGAAGAAACCTCTAGATTTGAAGACACTCATACCATTAGATTGTACCTAACAGGGGACTCCGACTCAGACTTCGGCAGACTCAGGTCCACGACTGCCCTCGCTATGCGAATGAAAAATGTGGAATCAAAACACATTGTGCGTACATGGGGAACATCCACTTTATATGGATGACGTTTTGGTCCCGTTTGACCGTCCGGTAGAAGAAAGGTGCAGGGGAACCAAATTGTGCAGTCCAACCACCAAGCAATGGTATGTTCCGGCAGCGTCACTTAAGAGCCAGTTCCATTCCAGGATAATGTTTACCATGTTAGACCACACCGTCTCTTAACATAACACAGCTTTGGTCAATCACCGGGCCTGTCAATCATTAAACAAAAATTAAAAAATCCGAATCAATAATATAGGACATTTGTTCAGGTGAAAGCGACACAGCCATGCGTATAATCCACAATTACCACAGCGTCTGGCGTCAGTATGGCTTTACGCCTGAAGTGTACAACCTTGGTACCGGGGAAGCCTCAAATTCCAGAGAAAGCTATCCGCTCCGACCTGAACTGATAGAGTCTATAATGTATCTGTATAGAGATACGAGGGATCCTATACTGCTGCAGATGGGAGAGGATATACTGAGGAGTATACAGCATAGTGCTTGGACGCCGTGTGGATATGCTACTGTAAGTATCAATCACTATATCTAGTGAATATCATAGATAAGAGCTAATTATGAACAACTTTTACAAGGAAACTCTGAAATCACGAATAAAAATCAGCTGTATCGTACAAAAATGTAATTTGCGTTACTGAAGCGAAGCGAACTGATATGCGGCCAACGAAAACCGCGGCTAAACTAACTACTGCGGCTTGTCGTGGCGGGCGCGGCATTAAACAGTGAAGCCTATTCCACGCAAACCCGTCCTACAGTTGTGAATAAATTCAAGTCCCACACACAGGCGCACCTCCCTGGGGCAGGCTTTTATGTGGATGACGGATCAATAGATTATGCCTCTATTAATTTAATACCGTTCCACTTTTCCAGATAAAGGACGTTCGTGACCATCGTAAAGAAGACCGCATGGAATCCTTCTTTCTGGCTGAAACAACTAAGTACTTGTACCTGTTATTTGACCCGGACAACTTCATCCACAACCCGGGTGTGCACGGGAAAGTGATCAACACGCCAAACGGGGAATGTATCGTAGATATGGGAGGATATATCTTCAATACTGAAGCGCATCCTATTGATCCCACGATGTTGTATTGCTGCCAAGAAGCTAGACAAGGGTAAGTTAACTAAACACTCTACCATAAAAATTTACATAGTTTTGACACTTTATTTTATACTAGCTATGTACAATTAAGTTATTTTTTTTTGTTTGTGCACCGATTGAAATGAAACACTAAATGTTTTTTTTTAAATTCAAAATTCAATATTGGTTCGCGTTTGACCACACTCTGCCTGATGTTAAACAGTAGTGTAGTCTAAGATTGAGCACGCTTACCTAGAAGAAACCTATTTACTCTAGATTTGAAAAGAAGATTTACGGAAAGCTTGCCATCACTGAAAACCACATTCAAATCGATTTAGCTATTTCTGAAATTAGAGTGCACAAACGCACAGACAAAAATTCTATAAACAATTTTGTTGGCCTCTTTAACAATGTGCATGACATGTGTACGTTGTTTTTTTTAAAATATGGAATGTTTACGATTTCATTACATGTAGGTATATAGATTTTTAAGGATTAAGGATAAGAATATATTTGTATACAAAATTTCGATCACATTTGGTGACATTTTTCAAGGTAGGTACTGACAACGATGCGCGTGCGACTTCATCTTGCTTCATACACCATTTAACACTTCTTTTTTATTGGAATCTTGCGGATCCTGATTTTACACGCTATCCTCTAGAAATATTTTTTTAAATAGCTTAATATGTGTTTATCCAAAGTATGACCTATTTCCATTTGGAGATTCACTAAAACCATTATAACGTGATAAGACATTTATGTAAATACTAGGTTTTATATACATTTTTGCTGCGTCATCGTGTGGTCGCTAGCGGCATCGACCGACAAATAAATGCACAGGTCAAGGAATTAAGTTCGTAGGGCATTTTTCTCTTTCCATTATAATGTTTTGTTTTTCAGTATCAACATAAGCGAAGTGCACACAGTGTATCAAATCTTGGAAGAAGAGGATAATATCAAATTCATGACGATGATCGATGAATCCACACAGAATAACGATCCTAACGACACTAATGTCAAGACTGAAAATGAATCAGAATTAAACGTCAGTGCTACTGAATCCGAAGACAGAAAAGAAGATCAAAATCAGGTTCTGATAAAAACAGAAACAAGGACGGGATATGTGAACATAGACGGAACCGAAAGAGAGAAAGTGAACAATGAGTCTGTTCTAAAGGAAATTGTGAAAGAGCAGATAATATACAACGGTACAGGCAAAGCAGAACTAATAGAAAATACAATATCACAGGAAAATCCTTCAACTGACGTGGAAGTTGATGATATAATAATACCTCAAGCGCCCGAATATAATATAGACCTACAGTTGCCAAGTACTACTAGAACCAAAACCACGTTCAAAATGCTTCCGAAAGTTATACAAGACTTTCTGAATAGTGGCTGGAAATCTAAATCGAAATGTGAGCCTCAGAAACTTTTAGAGAAAATCCGTAGAGAGAAAATATACCCAGACCATCCTGACGGGGAGAAATATGAGCTTCTATTAACTCGGGCGCCGTCATTCTTGCAAAGGATATCGTTGGCTGGCGAGTTTTTAAACAAAAAACAATTAGAGTTGTAAGATTTGACTGAATACACACACATTACATTTATAAAAGCGCTTTGAGTATTGTAAGTCTAAGTGTGATGTTACTTAATTTATTGAAGTTTCCGTTAAGTTTGATAAGTAAAGACATTCCTTTCATTCTTTTGTTTGATTTTTTAGAAAATTGCAATTTTTTTTAGAAATGATTCAACAAAATAACCTAGTTAAAATATGTACCAACACGATTATCTAATGGTTTTTTTTATGGTTGACAGGCTAGGTGTTTGACCACAGCTCACATGATGTTAAGTGAAGGTGTGGTCGATGATAGTAAAACACACCTAGCCTGGAATGGAACTGGCCCTCAAGTGAGGCCGCTAAGCACACCGTTAGGTGCTTAGCGGCAGAATTACAACTTGAGGGTGGTAGCTAGCCAGCCGAGCACTAAAGTACCCTACCACCATGGAGATATCTTCGAATCTTCGCTTAACATCAGACGGGATGGCGGTCAAACGCAAGCCTATCTACTATAAAAAAAAATATATGCCTGCCAATGGACATATTTAAAGTTGGAGGCATCACTGAATTAGGGTTAATTAAATACGATACATACAATGTGACTATATATTTGAACCTAGTAATTAATAACATTCACTTTTATATTTCCACTGTTTGTTATCTTCTTTAAATTAAATAAACTTTCAAGCCACTTTTCTAGTAAAACTGCTCAGTTTCATTTTGTTAAGTATCGGCTTGAAGACCTGTAGGGTGTGGGTTTAATTCCTACCAGGACAATTTTTTATGTGACGATGACTGTTTGTTCTGTGTGTATATAAGTAAGTATTCTAAGTTATCTGGTTTCTATAGTACAAGCTTTGCCTAGTTCGGTGTTAGATGGCGCTGTATAATATCATACGATGTTTGTTTATTTATTAACTTCATAGAGTATTTTGTAGAAATCTCAAACTTTTCGGACGTGACATCGACAATTAGTCAGCAGGACAGCGAGTTGAACAGAAGTCAGGGCGCCGTCGCGGCCGTCAACCTCTAATCATGCTATCAAACATGTAAATAAATTTTAGTGTTATATATTTTAAGAAAATCACAAAAAAAATGCCTGTTCCCCCTGGGGACGCGAGCCCGCCAACCGATTGTATGTTGGGAGGCTTGTGCATGACCACTTCTCTCAGATGTCCGCGGTATCATGACCGATCTGAAAACCACTCCATCGGAGGAAAATACTTTGTCGTCGAAAGGTTATAAGCTCCTTGAATTCGTCGGTGAAGGTGCTTACGCTAAGGTGACTTGATAAACGTTATATTTGCTAAAATCTCTCTTATAATAATTGCTTCAAAATCTTATACAAATTATGCTCGTTAGATTTGACTTCATTTTTCTTCAACACAGGTTTACTTAACCGAATATACAGCAAAAGACGATCACAAGGTGTCCCTCGCATGTAAGATTATCGAGACCTCAAAAGCTCCCAAGGATTTTGTCATCAAGTTTCTCCCGCGAGAAATAGATGTGCTCATCCGGCTCAATCATCCTCACTTGATCCACATACACAGTATTTTTCAAAGAAAGACAAAATATTACATATTTATGAGATACACTGAAAATGGGGACCTGTTAGGGTACATTCTAAAGAACGGATGCGTTTCGGAGAACCAGTCTAGGGTGTGGATGAGGCAGCTCGCACTCGGTTTGCAATATTTACACGAGCTAGAAATAACCCATCGCGATATCAAATGCGAGAACATATTGCTAACGGCTAATTACAACGTGAAAATATCTGATTTTGGTTTTGCACGTTTCTGCATCGATGAGACCGACCAGCAGGTTCAGAGCGAGACCTATTGCGGGTCGATGTCCTATGCGGCGCCGGAAATTCTTCGAGGAAAGCCTTACTTGCCAAAACCGACCGATCTGTGGTCGCTAGGGGTCGTGCTATTTGTAATGCTCAACAAGTCTATGCCATTCGATGACACTAGAATGCGCAAACTATATGAGCAACAGATTGGCAAGAAGTACAGATTTAGGTCACGCGTTGCAAGCATACTTTCTATAGAGTGTAAGACCGTCGTGAAGCATCTTTTAGAACCTGACCCAGGCTTGAGACACAGTGCCCAGCAAATTCTCAGCTCTGAGTGGGTCGCTATGGACAGCAGACTAACGAGTAAGTTACCTACATTTCTGCCAGTGTGTGTCTTTAAACATATGTTTGACATTTACAATTTTTTTAGCATTAAATACTGTAGAAGCTGCCGCACTGAAACGAGCGAAAGAAGAACGGAGACGTTTATCAGATTTGCATAAAAATCCGCCGAAAAGACAAGGAGATATAATGGAAGGTCCACGTTCAGTTTATAGGGTGCGTGTACACAATACCGATCTAATTTTAGTTAATATGTGCGGAATTCTGAAGTATGATCTTTTACAGGCCAGTGAAATGATGAAATCTTTAGCTAACGTAACGGCTAAACAAACCTCATGAGCTGAGGAGTAGATGGAGGGCAAATCCAAGGTAATATTGTCATTTTCTATAATACAGTCTGACTCTCGATATTTTAACTACAGTAACAGTAGAAGATTATACAATTTACAGTTTCACCATGTTGAGGAAGAGTTGAAACTTTCCGGCTCTGAACAATTAACTCTCGCGACACGGGGCTACAAGATGATTAAGAAAGTGAACGAGGGATCGTACGCAAAGGTTAAACCCAAGCATTTCATTCGACCGTTACGAATGCAATTTTTACGTTAAATCCTTAAAAATATCCCTAAAATATTCTTATTTGACAGGTATACCTAGCGGAATATAGAAATCCAAATAAAAACGATAAGCTGTCAATATTGGCTTGCAAAGTGATAGATACGAATACAGCTCCAAAAGATTTCGTCAAGAAGTTCCTCCCCAGAGAAATTGAGATGCTGATCAAACTCAATCATCCACATTTGGTGCACACTCACAGCATTTTTCAAAGAAGATACAAATACTTTATTTTCATGCGTTACATGGAACACGGGGATCTTCTGGAACATATTTTACAGAAGGGTGCCGTGCAAGAAGACCAGGCCCGCATATGGACACGACAACTTGCCCTAGCGATACAATACATGCACGAATTAGAAATAGCCCACAGAGACATCAAGTGCGAAAACGTATTGTTGACAGCCAATCAGAACGCCAAACTTTCTGATTTCGGTTTTTCACGCATCTGCGTGGACAAAAAGTTTAAAGAAATCCAAAGCGAAACCTTTTGCGGTTCTCTCTCTTATACCGCGCCAGAAATATTACAAGGAGCGCCTTATTTTCCCAAACCTAGCGATGTTTGGTCGCTAGGGATAGTTCTCTACGTGATGTTGAATCGAGCCATGCCCTTTGAAGATAAACATATAAAGCAACTGTATCAAGCGCAGGTGAATAAGAACTGGAAGTTTCGATCTCGTTACGTTGATACTTTGTCAGATAACTGCAAGCGATTGATCACGTTTATGTTGGAGCCCAACTTTCTGAATAGAGCCAAAATAGACCAAATTATAAACAGTGAATGGATTGCCATGGATTCCAGATTATTAGGTAGGTTGTGTTGCAGCAAGTACCCGATCAAAGTAATTTTACCGAATATATATACATGTAGGTAAGTAATTATGTAGTTTATTTGTAATCTTCCATTATAGAATGGACACCACAAGAAACAATGGCGTACAAAAAGGCGCGTGATGAAAGAAACCAGCTCCAAAAATTGTTCGAAGATACGGGTACAGGCAAATCGGAAAAGGATGTTTTACCGAACACTTCTGTCGTTAAGAACCATACTGATATGGCGGCCTCATCATCTTCATGGTAAAATGAAGGTCATGTTCATGGTACCTACTCAAAGCTTTGACCGTAATTATATCATAGCAACTGCTTTACCCCCAATTTTCCAGTTATACCCAATTTACCTTCTATACCTTCACTTAACATCAGGTAAGCTGTGGTCAAACATAAAGTCTGTCAAACATAAAAAAAAATTAAAAAAAAAATCCGAGGGAAAAATATCTTACTCTTGATATTTTACATTCTTAATTTTTTTTTTTTTTTTGTATGACAGGCTAGTTGTTTGACCACAGCTCACCTGATGTTAAGTGAAGGTGTGGTCGAAGATGGTAAAGCACACCTAGCCTGGAATAGCCAAATTAACTATTGCATTAAGAACAGTTCAGTCGTAATAGAGATAGGTAACTAACAGACGGACAGTTGTTTTTATAGTGATCTCGCATTTACCCAAAATAAATGCGTCCTATCTCTTTTCATTTAAACTTTTTGCTATGTGGTTAATGTATTTAATATCGAACAGATTGAAAATAACATGTCAGATTTGTCAAGATGATGGCTACGGCTACAAATTATCCGTTTTAATAGAAAACCATGATACTCTTCAAATAAATGAAAAATAATGCCAATATGTTTTCAATCAGAGTCAAAATGAAACAATAATGAGTTAAACCGATACAAAATGGGTGCCACCGGGAATGTAGACCTTAGCACAACACACTCAGATATTGCTGTGTTGCAAGAGAAAGGATTCCTTTTAGAGAAGCTCATCGGAGAGGGATCCTATGCTAAGGTATCGCACTATCCAAATACGTACGTATATGTTCTACAAAAAAAAATAACTGGTTGTGTATCTTGCAGGTTTACAAATCCACGCATATGGTAGACGAAACTCATCACTCTATAATGGCGTGTAAAGTAATCGACACCACGTCGGCCCCCCGCGATTACCTCACCAAATTTCTACCCCGCGAGCTAGATGTCCTCATCCGCGTTAACCACCCCCACATCGTCCATGTCTCCAACATCTTTCAGCGGCGAGCGAAGTACTTCATTTTTCTCCGTTTCGCTGAAAACGGAGATCTCTTAGATTTCTTAACCCAAAACGGAGCAGTACCCGAAAACCAAGGTAGACTGTGGATGAGGCAGATACTTTCCGGAATATTCTATATACATACAATGAACATTGCCCATAGGGATCTGAAATGTGAAAATATACTGATTACTGCAAATTATAATGTAAAGATTACTGATTTCGGTTTCGCTCGGAACGTTCGGCAGAGAGACCGGGACGTGCTGAGTGAGACATACTGCGGCTCGCTTTCATACGCGGCGCCCGAGGTCCTGAAGGGAATGCCTTACTTGCCCAAGTTGGCCGACATGTGGTCCGCCGGCATCATACTATACACGATGCTCAACAAAGCTCTGCCCTTCAACGAAACTTCCGTCAAAAAGTTGTATGAAAAACAGGTATACAATAATCATAATCATTTTATTGGTAATAGGACAATTACAAGTCAGACATATATGTAATAATTAATAACAATTATAGTATAATACCAAAATTAATAAAATTGCAAACGAAATGTCATTAATATAAAATAGAAATAAGAAATTAAAATTGCAAATAACAAATGTCAAGTAATCGAAATAAATTATATAAAAAATGTCAAACCAAAAAATAATAATAGTAAAAAAATAATAATATTACAACTGTAATTAACAACAGTATACAGTAATGCAATTATCGATTTCTATGTCCTTTCAGTTACCTATATGTTTTCAGCCAGCACTCGTCATGGATAACATTTTCTTTTCACACGAGGAAACGTGATACGACTGTCTTTTTTGCGGGTGGAAAGACTTATCACGACTCGCATGCTAGGGAGACAGTGCCACCTATTTATCTAGATTGTCATCATTGACAATTCATTCACAGTCCATTGCATAAGATTACTCTCCCTTTATCACCAATCTTATTTCCGCAATAATTCTACAGTTAGTAAAGTATAGTAGGTTTTGAGGAAAATTTAAAGCTTTATAGCATTATCAACTCGTCAAACTGCAAAGTTTGAAAGAATTCTAAAAATAGGTTTCATTTATGCCCGAGTATTTGTAGTAGTTCTTAATACCAAATGTATCAAGGTAGGTATTCGTATGTGTGTAGTTCATGTAAGACAAATATTGTAAGGCCAGTCTTCGTTTTCAACGTAATTTTTTTTTTCTGTGGTTCCTATGTTGGAATGGAATTTGTTTAACTTTATGAAGGTGATGCGGAAATGGCGTTTCCGCACTTGTGTGGTAAACACATTATCGACGGAGTGCAAGCAGCAAGTGACTGCGATGATGGAGCCCGAGGCAAAGATGCGCCCCACAGCTGGGCAGATTTTCGCGGGACCATGGATTGGGATGGATCCTAGGATTGCCAGTCAGTAACTATTTACATTCTATCTTATCCAAGAGGCTGGGATGGGATCGAACAGAGAATAGGATTTACATTTAAGTACTATTCATTCGTGGAATTTACATTTTCTCGTAAATTAATAGCTACAGCGACCTGTTGGCGATATCGACAACAGTCAATGTTGTTAGTAGTCTTCCCCTATACTAAAATCAAAACTGATAAAAAAATACTCAACAGGCCCACTAGAACCATATCAACAACCGCTTGTAGACAGCCCCATTGGCTTATTGGTAGTATATCTGCCTTGAGAACTGTAGATTGTAGGGTTCGATTCCCACTCAGGGCAAACATTTTGTGAATAAACAAATGTTTGATCTGTGTCTGGGTGTATTGTATGTATTTACAAAAAAAAAGTTTTTCTGTACCTATTCTATCAGTTATCTGACTTCCATCACACAAGCTCTGCTTAGTTTGGGGCCAGATGGCGCTGTGTGTATAGTCCAACGATATTTTTTTTTTTTTAATACGGATAAGTCTGCGTTTGACCACCAACTCGCCTGATGGTAAGCGACGATGTGGTCGAAGATGAAGCACGCAGACCTAGAAGATACCTATTCACTCTGACCTTGAAAAGATCTAGATTATATCTATCAGGAAACAAGGAAGCCGGTAGCTTGTTCCATTCCTTGGCCGTACGGATGAGAAACGTAGAGTCGAAACGTTTGGTACGTACCCAAGGAAATTCCACTATGTATGGGTGGTAGTGGGCCGTCTTTCTACTTGTCCTGTGGTAAAAAGGGGATGGAAGAACAAGGTCGTACAGCTCGAATCGATTGCTCGTCGTATTATCTATAATACCTACTTAATGTTTTCAGAATTGACTTTCATGGAAGAATCGTTGTTGAAGCAAGCTCAAGAGGAAGCGTTCAAGAGGGAAAGGGACCCAGAGGAAGAGACTGAAGCTGAGAGAATCGCCGAACTGCGGAGGAAAGGTCGAGCGAAAGGTGAGATACTGCACTCTATTTTCTTTATTCTTTGTCAACATCTCGCTAAGCTAAAATGACACGCGTGAAAATGGACCGGCCACTTTAAAACTGCTAAGGCGTATAGGGTTATCCTCTGAAGAATTCGATGCGATAAAACTTACGTGTATAGGCACCATATTCAGAAGCTTCGCGTTATCGGCGTGATCCAAAGTGTACTGTCCGTTTCCCTGAGTGAAGCAGCACGTACACTCTTTGTGTGATGTCATTGAGCAGTAAGGTCTGTAGACAGTCGCTAAGACACCAGCTGGAGTTTTGGCGGGAACGCGGGAAGAGTCGTGTCGCTCCGTTGTATTTTTTTCCAAAACTAGTGTTTTGTCGAGTGTTTATGCATAAAAATGGTGGTGTTTTATTCATATAGTGCCGAATTACAAGCGCGAGTGTGGGAAAATGATATAATGTGGTGAAACATGACTTTTTGTGTTGCTTCCAAAACTCCATCGAAGCTTTATAGTAAAGTCGCCACTACTTTACTAAAGCATGACTGGACTTGACCAAGACTGGACTTTGACTATAACTTTACCTTACGAAGACACTTATTTGACTTTTGAAACTTGAAAATATATAAATACTTGACACTGGCAAATGCTAAACCCGACGCCAAAAAAAAAAATAAGACCAGCTCCAAAAAAATAACATTTGAAAGCTTATGTACGAATAATTGGTTCCTTCCAACTTAGAGGTTGTCTGTTACCACAGAATGTCTAATATGTACCTACTTACATATTAGACATTCTGCCGCCATTCAGTGGTTTGTAAACATTACCTACCATGTTCCTGTTTTAAGTGGTATTATTTTAGCTAGCGAAATAACAGGACTCCCCATTGAATATCTCAATTCTCAATGCAGAGATACCCTGGATTTGGTTTGTTATTTTATGATTCTGGGTACCGCCTCAATGGTCATGGACAGGCGTTGTCTTTTACAATTAGGAAAGCGTTTTTGTCTAATTATTTTTTTTGATCCTAGGTAGCTTGAACTCTAAATTAACATAGGCTACTTTATCGAAAAAACACGAAGTTCTGCATGACAGTAGATGTGTCTATAAATCTACACCAGTCTAACTTTATAATAAACTAGCTGCCCCCGCGGTGTTACCCGCTGTTCTCACGTGGACACTACATTTTTTTGGGATAAAAAGTAGCCAATGTATTAATCCAGGGTATCAGCTACTCCTAATTTAATAATAAAATATGAATGCTAATTTGGTGAAGACCAAATTTCATTGAAATCGGGCCAGCCGTTTGAGCGTGAAGAAGTAACAGATACTCTTACACACTCACAAACTTTCGCCTTTATTACTGTACAAAAAAAGTGGCTATGAGAAATTTCGTAGTGAGAAGTGCTCATATTGGAAAACGAAATTTTTTTATAGCTTGCAAAATAGGTAAACAAATTTGTAGTCTATTCCAGGCTAGGTGTGCTTTACCGTCTTCGACCTTACTGATACTTAACATCAGCTATGGTCAAACATCTAGCCTGTCAACCATTAAAAAAAGTCCTAATGTCTAAGTATTTAGGCACTCTTCTTATCCACAGAGGGCCTGAAAATATTGAAAAACATCGAAACAGCCTACCCCAAATCCCAACAGTTGTTTGAAAAGGAGTAATCAAATGAAAATCAGTGATTGTGTTCATCCAGTATTTAATAACATTTACATTTTTATTTCAAAGTATTGTAAAACTTGTTTAAATACATTATTGTACAAAGGTTTTTGTCGTTTTAATGATTAATCATTGATGACGTTATTAAGGTGGTTCGATTTCCATACAAATAAATGTTTGCCATTCATTACCAAATGCTAATAATCTATTGTTTTATTCAAGCAATTGTGATTTACCGCAAATAAAGGCCAAAATAAATGCCAGTAGCTGTGATTTCACTGTAAAATTATGCTCCATTTGTCCATAAATGGAAAAAAAAATGTATGGAAATCGAACCACCAACTTTTATTACTCAACTATGGAAGACAGGGAATATTAAGGTTCACAAATATTTCATAAACGTTGGCACAATATGTTAGGAACAGGATTGTGAATAAATCTTACAAATAAAATGGTTAAAAATGTGTAAATTGTACATAAAACGTATCAAAAACGTGATAAACAATTCCTCTAGTTGTGCGAAACGAATGATCATAGTATTAGAATCGTCTACAAGAAATAAAGTTGCCTAGTGCTTATCATTATTATCAAATATTCTAGCTTGATTGCAAAATATTTAGTCATCACATTTGTAGATGAAAACAGGTACAAGAGAAAGAAAAATCTGCCTACAATAGATAGCATAAAAACCGAGATAAAAATTGTATAAAGGCGCGCCTATAAAATTATTGTGGACAACTTGTAATACCGTGAGATATCGCTGATATTGTTTACTGCAATTATCTTGCTTGATAAACTAATTCATTAATGTGGACGATACGTAGCTAAATAATATACTGTACAATTATAGATAATATAGTAAAGAATAGAACCAAATTGCTGCAACATTTCCAGCGACTATTGCTGGAAAGTAATTGCTGAAAACATTGCCAGTCTAAACGCATCTTCGCGCGCGCTTTAATTAATATTACTAAAGATGAAATAAGGTAGCTACTTCAAGAATTCACAATGTACGTGCGGCTCAATATTTTCCAAACAAGTGTATTTAACATTAATTTAACTTAATAAATACTTTCTTCAACATCTAACAATGAAATCTTAAAACATCGTTAGCGTCAACCATCCTTACCTAATTCAGATAAAAGTTTAATAATACAACTGCAAATTCTTAATCTATGAAAATTACTTGTAGCAATAGAAATGAGACCAGAATAATATTGTCACCAGTCAGTCGATTCCTAATAAGCTATAAAATGCGATAAGTACTGTTAACAATCGTAAGGCCCTCGGCAAATAGTGTGACGAGTTTGAAACTAGTTTACGACTGGAGTTTAGCACACAATTAAACTTTGATTATTCTCGTCTGTTCCTATGGTCATATTAAGTAGCTCATTAGAACTTAAGACTAAACGAGTCTCAAACGAGTCGAGAATCAATCACAAACGCGTCCCACCATGTGCCAAGGATCTGTCATAACTACTTACGAATAATTCATAATAATTGTAACATGATTGATTTAATTAATCTGAATCCATATCATGTAATGTGTAAAATGAAAAAAATATAATACATGTAAACATTTTGATGGAATGCCTATTGCTTGTTCTGATGTTTTCACAAATAATCTATTTTAAAAACACGCGACACTTTTTTCAATCGTAAACACCCTTAGAAAATATATTTTAACACAAGTCATAGTTAATAATTAATGATAATTTAATATAACTTTGTTTTAAATACGTCAACCTTTTAGAGTTTACATTAAAATCTACTAACAACCAACAATCATAGTTTTGGCAGTTTAGATTTAGTTTTTTTTTTATAGTTTTAAGACTAAGTCGCCTTGAACATAATGTTTTGTCCTTATTTAGATGGCTATAGTCTTGTGATATTGCAAATTTCCAGGTTAGCACCAATATTGTTACGTTTAATGGATTAGTTGCCGAGTTAAAATTGAATTTACAAAAGTAAAAGACTCCTTCGTACTGACGCATTACAATTACCTTAAAAACTAAATCTAGCTATGCGTGTGTAAAAAGTGTTAAGAGAGTATAACAGAATTACATCGATTCAAATTGATCGATTGATAAATCGTTGCGTCGTCGGTAATTTGTTTCAAAAATGTCCAAGGCATGTTATGTTTCCGTGGAAATTTGGAAAGTTTATAGCGATCCACGAAATCGAGAGTTATTAGATAAATTAGTCAATATTGACGTTGATACGTTCACTGTGCACATTAGAACGTATATACTGTGTACGTAAGTACATACACTATGTACACCAGTGATGACACTGTGTAAGTGTGTACATGGCTTATGCTAGTGCGCACGCGTGTCGTCACGCGGGGGAGAGACAGCCGACGCGACGCCCGCCGCCGCTACTAATTTTACTTTCATCGTCTGTGGATAAAATGAAAATTATAAATACTATACTCAGGTACACTTAAAACAGCCAAGAAACTTGTTTCTCTATGTCATAGAATACAATTAACCATCAGCATCAACAATTTATCTTAGTATCTCAGTCCACTGCTGGACATAGACCACTCGATTTTTTATTTCCACCGAGTGATAAAAATAGTAATAACACGCAAGGCAGTCTCACTTGTTATCTCTATTATAATACATAAGGTTAGGCAGTCTTATATATTATTGTTGTAATACGTGCAAGGCTAGGCAGTCTTACGTATGGTCGCTATAATACGTAAAGCTAGGCATTCTTACGTATTATCGCAAAAATACTTAAGGTTAGGCAATCTTGCGTACTCATTATTGTTGCTCGAGTTATGCTTTCTGGTAATTACTCATCCTAAATTATACGTCAGATTATTTGACTTAATTTTATTTTTTGATCTTGATAAATTAAATAGTTGGTATGTAAAAGATAAAATATGCAGAAACTACCAATACACTTGTAATAATAACAAGATTTTTTAGATATATTTTAAAGTATTACTTACATGTTCAAATAGCAATAAATATTTTGCTAACACTGACCAAAACGCCATGTTCCTAAAATTTTTATATAACAACTAAAAACTCAACACCACATTATACCAAGAGTAAAGATAGTACCAAAACCCGTCCATTGTTAAATTTGTTATAACACACAACCAAAATATCTACAACGGTGCTTGAATTCACGAAATAACACGGTGCAATAGAATATGTACAACATTAAACACTTGCTGAGATTCAAATAAACAAATTGATCCAATCTAGATAATGTACAGAATAAGGCAACGTTTACTTGAATCTTTTTCACTAAGAGCATTTGACATTTTGTACACGGCATGTAAAATGTCATAAGCTTTTAGGTTATACAACTCATTTATTTACATTTCTTTCATATCATAAAAAAGAAAACAATTACCTCACAACACCTATGGGCGTATGTTTGGAAACGATTACCTTCGAATTTGTAAATTGTATTACGTATCGAATTCATTATAATTATGTATAATATAGCAGAAACTATCTTCAAAATCGAACCTTTGCATAAAAATATTACATCGACTTCATCGGTGAATATACTATACTAGGTATAAAAAGGTTTTTTTCTTGTGTAGGCATATAAGGACCTTTTCAATTGGTAACCGAACCCTACTTACGCCCATACTGCCTTCCAAAGGAAAATCACCGTATTCAATAGGTATACAACTTTGTTTGGCTTTGTATAAATTACTAGGTATTTTTAAGGTTTTATTTATCCGTCTTACAAATTTTGCGAGTATTATTGGATTGAACATGTAAATTAATTCGTAAAAACTTTCGAAGATGTACTCATACCCAAAAACCCAAAAGATACTATCGGTCGGAGTTTCTGGTAAAATTAAACGTGAGTAGGTACCTAATCCCGCATAAACAAAACAAAAACATAACCGATTTATGTTACGAAAAACTACAAAAAAGTTATTAAAAAATAATAATGCATATACGGTGTTTTTCCTTTGGACTGCACCCATATATTAGTGTGGTTAGTGGAACTTACGGGCGAGGTGGGCATTTCACCTGATCCGTCGTCGTGGAGCGGGCACACGAGGTCGCCCATGTCGAGGTCGTCTTTACTCTTCTTGCGTTTTAGGGAGAATTGATTCTTCTTTGGTACCTGATTTGGATAAATACTACTGAAATTATCGTACTAACACACCAATATTAGAGTTAGTCTGTATGTTTGTATGTACATATGTATGTGTGTATGTTATGTCTGCAGAGTAATACGACTAGACGGGTTTATATAAAACTAGCTGATCCGTCCCGCAATCGCAGCACCTACCGGGTCCAATTATAAATCTAAACCATCAAGGGACCTAAATATACACAATAAATTATTATTAGTTTTATTTTCTTAATTTAATTTCAATTTTTAATTTGAAATTTGTTTGTTTTGTGTCACAATAAAGTGTTGTGTCTTGTCTATTTCCTCAAAATCGGTCGAGCCATTTTTGTGTTTTTGCAAGCTAGCTTGCAAGACAATCGATTTTCATACAAATATATTAGATTTTCAATGGGAATAACTATGGACAACGGGTTTTCCCGGAAATAGCCGCAAAAACATTCCAATTCCAATTTTAGCAAAGAAATGATTGCACATACCTTATATTTGGTAGTTGCCGTGAGCGGTTGGTAACCGAGGGTTTGTTCCGCGTTTCTCTTCTGTTGAATGACATCCCTTCCGAGCAAATCGTTGAACCTGTAAAGTTTTACTATTTATTTGTTTTGCGGCAAGGCCGAAACAAAGGACCATTCTGTATCTACCAGGTATTCTCCTAGACGCGTAATTTTTTTTCGTTTTACATGCTAGGTGTTTGACCACAGCTCACATGATAATAATTTTTATTCATTTTTTATTAAATTAATTATTATTATTTCATATAATATGAATTAATTTTTTATTGTAATTTTTTTTAAATATTGTTTTGATATTTAATCTACTCATTTTAATTTAATTTATTTTTTTAATAGACTTGTAACTTATGTTAACAATACAATACTATGACTATGACTACGGTCATAATAACTAAAGAAAGCCTATAGTATAGTTTACCTTTGTGTGAGATGCCTCCTCAGTAAGGTCTTATTGGCGGGAATATTAAGTAAGGCGGCGAGTAGTTCGGCCGTGAACCGAGGTTCCAGTAACATCAACCCTCCATGCACGCCTGTGAAACAAAACACAATCAATGTCTGTTTCTAACCGACTTCACAAAAATAAGTTCTCAGCTATCTCCATACCAAATTTCATCCAAATCCGTTCAGTAGTTTTTGCGTGAAAGTGTAACAAACATCCATCCAAACTTTCACATTTATAATATTAATGGGATTTACCACTGACCGATTTGAAATTCGTATTATGTGTATTACTGGTGACGGGGGGGTTTTTAAAATGTTTAGATTTATACTTATTCTGTTAAAATGCAATGTCAAATAATTGAGTCAAATTAAATTAATGTCAATTAGAACTATTTAAAGTCCCCAAGATTTATACTTGTGTATAAACCAGTATCTAAACAGCGGCATCTATCAAACAATGCCGTCAACAGGAACCCCGATAGCCAATCAGCGACTGAAGCCTGCATCGCGTTATTAACATTTCTAACCTGCTCCCCTGAGGTTAGGCGCATACTCGGCGAGGTCTATCGCCTTTAGCCACTGCATGACGCGGTGCGAGGACCAGCGCGCCAGTTCCCCCGCATCCGCCCCCTCGCCCCCCTCACACAGCCCCGCTTCCTCCCCCTCCACCGCTCGCCGGATCATCGTATCCGGGTTGAAATTGTTGTCACGAAGTACTTGGATTCCTACAGCAAATATAATTACTTAATTCAAATATACAGGGTTGAAGGGTAACTCTCCCAATAAAGAAGCATTCTTTTTATGTAAAAGTAATGAGACGAACGATGCGCTCTCCTGATGGTAAGAGATAACGCATGTCCATGACCATTGCAGCAATACAAATAACTTTGAATAGCAAAACAAAGTTCGGGGCATCGCTGCTTTGGCGCTCATTACTTTGAGACTTTCTATGGTTAGTCTCAACAGCCCAGTAATTTCGCTAGATGCAAGTACCTTTCAAACCAGAACACAGTAATGTTTACACACTATTGCTTGGCGGCAGAATATCCGGTACTGCAGTGGTACCTACCTAGGCGATTTCCCATCTAGGCTGCCGAAACTGCCAACTTCCATCTTCGCGAAATACTCGACACAGGCAAAATGCTAAAAGTGGTGATGCAAAATCCAATAATTAAAAAGGCCGCTATCATGCTGCAGTTTATCGCGCTTGCGCATTCCAGGGTTAATGGTTAAGGTCTTGGGTTTGAATCCCACAGCACGCACCTCTATCTTTTCTATGTTGTTGTGTGTCCTTACTACGTTGGTACCTACTACTTATTCTGTGTATTGGGAGTGTCATTGTAGAGTCGGGCGTGATGTAGTGTTACCTCTCCGGAGCGCGAGTGCGTGTAGCGCGTGCGTGACGCGCAAGTGGTGGTGTAGCTCGTGGTGAGTGAGGCGGTGCAGAGCGCGCGCGTCCATCGCGGCGTCGGCGGCGGGCGCGCGCGCGCCGCATACGCCCACGTCCTCCAGCCACCGGAGCGCCCACGCCGTGTCCAGCCGCCCCGCCAGCGTCAGCAACGGGTCGCCGTGACCGCCCTGACAATAAACAACAACAAATTTATAATAGTTTTTTATTTATTTATTAATATTAAGTAGAATGATATTTATTTGTTTGCTGTATTTATATTTATATACATTTTTTAAAGTATATTAAGTAGATATGCCACCAACTTACCTGATGGTAAGCGACGGTGCGACCGAGGAAATACTTACTTAAATAATACGTATTATATGTAAGTGCACGCACTTACATAATTATAATTATGTACAAAAGGAGGACTTAATAAAGCATTTTCTGCCAGCCATCCCCACAGTAAATGAGATGTGGTTGTAGGTGCGCAACAAAGCGCGTACAGCCCATGAATGGAACTCATTGCCGGCCTCAGTTTCCTTTGAACTACAATTTGGACGTTTTGAAACAAATGTACACGAAAAGAACACAAGTTTTGGAAAACAATAAAATGCAGTGACATGATTTTCCACGTTGCCACCAATATTATAATCTGTGATTACCGTGATACATGACCTACGCACGTTTGAAAGCATCACAACATAACGAATCGCCGCCGTGGCATCCCGGCACCAAGCCAAGTTCACGCAAGGTCAATGCACTCATCGAGACATTACCTATACTTATAATAGTACCGACACTTATAAATTAAAGCGACACGGTCAGCCTAGTCAAGCGGATTAGATTCTGTCACAAGGATAATCGATATAAGGTCTTTCATATAGCACTTTACAAATAACATCTATAAATCTTTCCGAGCTGATAACTCATTGATGCTGCAGCGTACATAGGCGGCGGTTTCACTTATCGTCAGTATTACCATCAGAGCCGTCTGCTTGTTTGCGTTCAAGTAGATTAATCTACTCATAAATACTGACATTGAAAATTAATTTTAATTAAAGCGATTCTATCACTATTACCACTTCGACAGCGACAGAAAGAGCAGAAAGTCAACTGTCTACAAAAAAAATTAGAAACCCCTGTCAAGGGCATTCTTACCCTGAAAATAATCCTTTACCAAGAAATCTGCGACCGTCCGAATTTACCGTGTTAGTTTCAAGTTTTTTAGTTATTAGTCTCAATAAAAACAATTAACTCATCAAAAAAGTTTAAGCTCTTCGAATGATTTCAAAAGTCCTTGCAACAGGTATGTCGAAACTACTCTGCAAATAGTCGCTTACCAAAAGATCCGTGACCGCCAATACGATCTTCTTTTTATGCATTGGATGTTTAATCGCCAATTCCTTCTCTATGACTTGATGGGAGGCAGCCGCTATTATGCCTTTAGCATCGGGGGAAGCACCGAGCCAAGTACGTGCTGGCCCGACGTATATCTCCAGGCCGAGGCTTTCGAGCCAACCACAAGTAGTGTCACAGTCCCATTGGCGGACGTCTGTTGTCTGCCTGGAATTATAGATAAGATTATTATTGTGCTAAGCGTTAGTAAACTAATTTCATGATAAATGTTTGAAAGTCCATTAAAAACTACAAAAAAGAGAGAGTGAAATGGCTTTACTCTCTAAATCTCTTCAGTAAAACAAACCTAATTGGAACACGAAGAGGTAAATCTCAGAGGTAAAATAAGATTCATCGTCGATATAATATATCCGTTCCCTTACTACCCTTTATACTTTCACAAAGGTATCAGAAATGAAACAAAATAAATTTCTTGGGATAAAAAGTAGCCTATGTGTTAATCCAGGATCTCAGCTACGTCCATACCAAATTTCATCCAAATCCGTTCAGTAGTTTTTGAGTGAAAGAGTAGCAAACATCCATCCATCCAAACTTTCACATCTATAAAATTAGTGGGAAACATGTTCTACTTTTTATCCCCCTTTATTCTGCCTACGAGAAAATCATCGAAAGAAGGATAAAATTTATCTTTCATCTCCTTCTGATGCCTGTTTCTTTCGCTTTATAAAAGCTTTATGAAGTGAAATAACAAATCATTGTCCATCACCCTGTGACCCCTCTTCTAGCTGTGTTTCTGTTCAGTTTTAACCTCAGTTAAAGTGGCCTAGAAAATAATTTTATTGATCGTCCCTTTAGGATATAAATTATGTAAACCACTGTTGGTTGCTGAACAGTTGTTTGTTCGTGCTTACCATGGCATAGTGATAGGTCTGGGCACGCGGGGAGTGCTAGCCCTCAGCGAGGAACGCGCCAATTCGTCTCCTTCGAGCCTAATGCCGCCTCCGCTTCCAAGGCGCGCCCTCACTTCCCGTAGTGATGGAGATGGGCTACCTCGAGACACTACTTCTTCTTTTTCCGCTGAAATTTTGATGTGATTTTTTTATTGTAACAAGTAAGAGATCACGCCTGCCCATGACCATTGCAGCTATATATCCAGAGCTTTGAATATGTAACGGGACGTGACGTCACTCAATTATGAGCCCGCCAAAGTGTAGCCAATTAAAGCTACAACCATCCTTACAAGTTTTTTTTTTTTTTTTTTTTATACAAAATAGGTTCGCGTTTGACCACACTCTGCCTGATGTTAAACAGTAGTGTGGTCTAAGATGGAGCACGCTTACCTAGAAGTAACCTATTTACTCTAGATTTGAAGACGCCAATATTGTACCTAACAGGGAACACAGACTCCGGCAGAGAGTTCCACAACCTCGCTGTGCGAATGAAAAATGTGGAGTCAAAACGCTTTGTGCGTACATGGGGAACATCCACCATGTACGGATGACGTTTTGGTCTCGTTTGTCTGGCCGTCCGGTAAAAGAAAGGTGCAGGTGGAACCAAATTGTGCAGCTAAAGTTTCCCGAGGGAGAAGTCTTATTCTTGGACCTGTGGTCTTAATACATATAATATTATCTGTGTTACCGAGAAGATCTTAGTCTCACCATGGACTGAGAGAAAGTGAAAAAAAGTATTTGTTTTGCACCTTACTGCTTATAATGAAACGATAGTTGAGTTGACATATCTGGACATAGGAAAGAAAAATTGTGTGTTTGGGGCTGTTTAAAATGTTTTTGTGGTTGTTTTTCACGTGCACAAAACTAAATGCATGAAAATTTAAAACAACTTTTCTGACCTATATTTTTTCTAAGTAAAGAATAGAAAGAAATTCATGTTTAAATTATGAGACATTGTTTTGATTTTGTAGTTTATGTACAAAAACACAACATTAATGCTAACATATAGACAACATCGACAAAGCAAAGCGTGGCCGGGACAGTTCAGTCTTAATTGAGTTTGTGTTGTAGTTAAACGGGACTAGGAATAAATACATAGTTAGGTATGTACGAGTACGTTTTAAGCACTGCTGGTTTAATATCGCACACCGTATCGACTTGACTAGACTTTATAGTGTCTAGATATGGCTTAATCTGACGCGTGATCAACATTAACAAAGTATATTTATATGAATAAAAGAGATGTTCTTAGTTTATTTTGCACCTAGTTCTTTCACAATCAGATCAGAATTTATAATAAATGAATATTAATTAATTAACAATAAAATTACTATTAATAATAATTTGTCTTATGGAACATTATTGCGGGATAAAAGGTATCCTTTATTTTAATCACATCAGACTAATATTATAAAGGTATTGTATGTTTGTTACTTTTTCACGCTCAAACGGCTGGACCAATTTTGATGAAATTTGGAAACTTTTTCTATGGAACAGCTGTTTTGGAATTGTGTTCGCGGTAAAGGTTGATCATAATGATTAGTATAATGAACTATTCGCGGCTTATTACACTGTTTCTTTTTAATTGTGAAATAGGCTTGTGTTTGACCGCCATCTCACCTAAGGGAAGATACATTTTACAATTTGTGTTTCGTAAAATTCTCCGTAAAGTATTATACTAACGTTTCATTTGCATACTAGTATACACTTAGCAGTCTATCGTTATCTATCCGAGTCGTACGGTGTGCGAAGTTGTGAAATGTTTCATGTGAAAGCAGGGGCGGGTTTCCGCGGCATGCGGCAAGCGTCCGTCACCGCAGAGACCTAGGTTGGGCACCGATTGTCCGCGGCCGCGAGCCACCACCATGTTGTTTGGTTTACCGAACGCGACCCGCGACTCTGACGTCAGCACTGATGACCGTGGAAGTGAAGAATACATGTGAGTATTGCGCTCGATCTGTCGACCGTAGTTCGCTGGCGGCGTCTGGAATTCAAATTTCAGTGTTTATTTTTTGTCAAATTTTAATGTAAACAATTATGATTATACCCATGAATATACTAAATTAAATTTACAATTTAATAATTATAATTAATGACAATATATAAATATGTCAATAAAAATAAGCATAAACTATTACTATTAAACAATTCAGTCAAAAATATAATATAATCAAAATCTAACTACTGAAGAACGGTGCGTCCCTCGCGCACCGAGCCTCGCCCGAACGTCCCCAAAACGCTAGCTGCGTTCCCGTGCTGGATGGCCAGGGATATTTCATGGGTCTAGAACCACCCCGACCAGAATCATACGCCGATTCCAGGTAGATGCTTTTTTGTCGTAATTATTAAATATGGTATAGCGGTTTGGTATTGGTATTAATTATGGTATGGTATTTGTAGCGATGATAACTCAGTGGTTAGCGCGGACGGTTCACACGCCGAAGGGTGTGGGTTCAAACCCCAACAATGAGCTTGAGTGAAGGAAATCATCGTGAGGAAACCATAGGGTAATTTCTAGTACTCCGCTGGCTAGCCCCCACCCTCAAGTTGAAAATCTGCCGCCAAGCACAGTGTGTTCCAGCAGCCTTACTTGAAAGCTAGTTGCATTCCAAGCTAAGTGTGTTTACCATCTTCGACTCAATTATCCTTTAGAGACGCGAATTTAGATTATGAACACCACCACATCAGATTTACTGTAACGTCTGCGTATGACACGTGACATTCTAAGACGCGTCATTTGTCAAAACTCTTTAGTAATTTAAAAAATACGAGATTTATCCAGTTAATAATAATGTTTTTTGCGTAGTGGAGTAAAAACTTTTTTCTATAAACATAAACAAAAGACCTTTGCCACCTGTAGCGATGAGACCACCCTAACACATAATCGTTAACATTTCTGGCACGCCTCTGCGATGCCAATTCATATCGATAAAATTAATGATCAGAGGCGGTACCGAGGTATCACGATACGAAATTGATCAATAGGTTTTAATATAAATATGCTGTCTAACCGTGATCTAACCTCGAAGACTATTTACGTTATTAGACGTCACGTCGTAAAGATCAGTCATTTTAACCAAACTATTACTAAAAACTTGTAAAAATATATGACTAGCTTATCCGCCGCTGTTTTTTTCGATCTCTTATACAGTTTTGACCTTTTTGCACATTTTCGGTGTCAGATTATACTACACCAATACGATAAACACCGTGAGGAAATATAGCATGGTGGTAGGTTACTTTCTAGTACTCGTTTTTAGGTTTACTTTTGTTTTATTCAAAATAAAAGCGTTTGACCACACTCGCAGTAGTGTGGTCTAAGATGGAGCACGCTTCCCTAGAAGAAACCTATTTACTCCAGATTTGAAGACACTCATTTTGTATCTAACAGGGAACACAGACTCCGGCTGAGAGTTCCACAACCTCGCTGTACGAACGAATAGTGGGGAATTTGTAGCGATGATAGCCCAGTGGTTAGCGCGGTCGGTTCGCATGCCGAAGGGCGTTGGGCGTTGGGTTCAAACCCCAACAATGAGCTTGAGCTGCCGGTGAAGGAAAACATCGTGAGGAAACCATAGCATGGTGGTAGGGTACTTTCTAGTACTCGGCTGGCTAGCTACCACCCTCAAGTTGAAAATCTGCCGCCAAGCATCTAAGGTTGTGTTCCGGCAGCCTCACTTGAGAGCCAGTTCCATTCCAGGCTAGGTGTGCTTTACCATCTTCGACCACACCTTCACTTAACATCAGGTGAGCTGTGGTCAAACACCTAGCCTGTCAACAATTAAAAAAAAAAAAAAAACAAAACGCTTTGTACATGGGGAACATCCACCATGTACGGATGACGTTTTGGTCGCGTTTGTCTGGCCGTCCGGTAGAAGAAAGGTGCAGGGGGAACCAAATTGTGCAGTTCAAGTGCACAAACTGCGAAATGTATCCGGTAGAAAACTGACAAGCTAGCTAACTCTATGACGATGCTCAAGGTTTTGAAGCCGAGACTCCAGTAAAGTGTCGTGAGCCCTCAAGTTAAAAATCTGCCGCCAAGCATCTAGCGGTGTGTTCCGGCACTCTCAATGTGAGTCCCATTCCAAGGTGTGTTTAAAATTTTTAACCAAACCGTCTTAAAAAAAAACTATAGTAACATGACATACTCTAGGTGGAGCGGGTCTGGTGAGCGGCACTGATGTGACCATTACGCCGTCTGGAGGTGGTGAACGTTCGATGATGCCACGCTCCGCCACTCTTAGCCGCACCTCGCTCAATTTTGATAAAAGCTCCAACTTCTGTGTTTCTAGTGACGACCGCTGAAGCATTTCCTATGGAACAGAAAAAGGTAAACAAATAAATAAATATCGTAGCACATTACACAGTACACACAGCGCCATCTGACCCCAGACTAAGCAAAGCTTGTATTATGGAAGTCAGATAACTGATAGATGACCTATAATAAATACAGAACACCCAAACACAGAACATATATTTGTTTATACTACAAAATGTTTATCCTGGGTGGAAATCGAATCGACGCCCTTCGGATCTTGGAGCAGACATAGGACTAACAATGAAACAACATGACTGTCAAAGTTAAAGTGTAAGGTTTCCTTATAATTGATCATTTGTAACGTGTGTATATAGGTGCTTCATCTCATTGCAGTTATACATCTACATAGGTGTACAATACCACAGAATACATAATAGTCCAGACAATACAGAATGCATTTTGATGCGTAACGTATGACCTACGTTGGTCATTACTTTATTCTTGTACTAACGATCCGCCCCGGCTTTGCACGAGTGAAATATAGAATAGTATATTATTTTATATATCTCGTAAAGTTTAGCCAGCATCTTACGCTACGTTTGTTCATCACAATATAAAGTACAATGAGTATCTTCAAATCAACAGTAAACAGGTTCCTTCTACGTAAACGTGTTCCATCCTAAACCACATCGTTCCTTAACATCAGGCAGAATGTGGTCAAACGAAAACCAATTCAGTCTATAAATATATATTGGTACATATATATCTCATATTTGCACCAGGAAAACGTTAGTGAAATAAAGTGGCACATTTTTTCATCGATAGAATATTTTGTAACTCGTCAGTTGCTGGCTATAAATAAACAAACGGTGAATTAAAAAAAGCTTTTAGGTTGTCTTAACAGAATATCAGACAAATCTTGTAAACATTGGCTTTCACACTCAGAGCCGCGTTTGATGGCGTCTGTCTTTACTTCGCCCGACTTTATCTCGGTGTTTAGAACACGAACATCTGGCAATCACGAGTTAGTTAATAGGTACAGACAGATACGACTACGCTGAAGGATATATTATATTTTGACAGCCCTGTTGGCTCTTTGGTCATTCGCTTTAAGAGCCGTAGGGCTCGGGTTCGATTCCCATCAGAACAAACATTTATGTGACGACTAGTTGCATCCCGCGGTGTTACACGCTGTTTCCACGCGAACACTGAATTTTTTTTTTCAGGATACTTATAGAGGTAATATCGGCGTTGACCGCTAACTTCACAAAAAAGTCACCCTAATTTGGTCGTGTTATAGGCTGATAGATTTTGCCGCCATGTTCACACCGGCGATAAAAAGTAGCGTATGTGTTAATCCAGGATATCAGCTACCGAAACCAGTAGTTAGGTAGTTTATGTTTCTATGGGAAAACATAACGTGGTAATTTTAGTAGGTACTCGGCTGGTAGGTAACATTCAAGTTGAAAATCTGCCGCCAAGCATTTCCAGCAGCCTTACTCAAGCTAGTGCTATTCGAGACAAGATGTGTTTACCATCTTGGACAACACCGTCACATTTCCATACAAATAATTTTTTGCCATTTATGGACAAATGGAGCATAGTTTTACAGTGAAATCACTGCTACTATTATTTATTTGCGGTAAATCACAATTGCTTGAATAAAACAGTAGATTATTATTAGCATTATCTACTGTTTTATTCAAAAAATCATAAATTCATAAATTTGATTTTATGCTAATAATCTACTGTTTTATTCAAGCAACTGTGATTTACCGCAAATAAAGACCAAAATAAATGCCAGTAGCTGTGATTTCACAGTAAAATTATGCTCCATTTGTCCATAAATGGCAAAAATTGATTTGTATAGAAATCACCTTAACATCAGGTGAGTTGTTAAATACTTAGTCTGTCAAACATATAAAAAAAAGTTTAGGAGTAATTTTTTACAGTGAAACAGTCTAATGCACCTGAGTGTCCTAATCGTGAGGAGCTGATACGCAACACGCGGTGTAAATGAACTATGGAATCGGAACAATTTACGGCGAGTTTATTTTATGCCTAGACACGCACCCAGCGAATCGGCTCTACTTTCTTGATGCGTACAGCTAAGGAATGGAACTCATTGCCGGCTTCTTTGTCTATATATCTATACTATTATAGTTTTACTTTCCTCTTGTCTATCTATCTATCTATACTATTATAGTATACATAGATAGACAAGATCCTAGAGAATTTTTCCTAGTTTTGATTGTTTGTTTGTATTGAATAGGCTCCGAAACTACTGGACCGATTTCAAAAATTATTTCACCATTGGGAAGCTACACTATCTCCGGGCGGCATAGGCTACTTTTTATCTCTGTATTCCCACGGGAAAGGGAACTACGCAGGTGAAACCGCGAGGCGTCCGCTAGTACTATTATAAAGAGGAAAGATTTCATTGTTTGTATTGAATAGGCTCCGAAAGTACTAGACCGATCTTAATAATTCTTTGCTGCTAGTTTCCTATAAACTACAATTTAAACGTTTTTAAGGCTAAGAATAGACTTCTCGCGCACGTAGGGTTCCGTACCATTATATATAAAAACGGCAAAAAAATCACGTTCGTTGATTGGAAGCCCCCTTAAATATTTATTTTATTCTGCTTTTTAGTATTTGTTGTTATGGTAGCAACAGAAATACAAAATCTGTGAACTTCGACTGTCTATCACGGTACATGAGATACAGCCTGGTGACAGACGGACGGGCAGCGGAGTAATTAATAATAGGGTCCCGTTATACGTAACCTATCCTAACCTGAAAACTATCTATTGCGTACATTAATATCCGTAAGTTTGACTAACACATAAAACCAATAAGGCAATCGTACCGTTGCCGGGCCATGTGTAGGTGAGGTAACACATTGAATAGGGCAACTGTTTTATTACTTACTTGCGTTGGTGAATCATCATTATTTCGAGCATTCCATTAGATCCCGTTGTGTGAGGATAAGGGGATAGAAACCAGAACGCAATAAAAGCAAAATTAAACCTGACACGAATAGTCGCGGCAGCGCAGCTGAGGAAATAAATTTACAAACATCAAATCTAAATTGAACGTCAGTCACGGGGAGAAAGAGATTTGGAAATGAAAATATTCAACTAATAGGACATAGTTTGAATGACATGTCTTCGTATGACACAAATAGATACAAGGTCTTTGCCCGATCTCTTGTTTAATATAACAGGGAACAATAAAGAATTTTAATTAAATTTTTTTTTTTAGTCTTAATTTAGTATAGTTGTCCTAGCCGAGTGGAGTAACTCTCCTAAGCCGACTCGAAGAATGTATGCATATAAAATTAGTATGAACTGTCTGTAGACAAGTAATTCGTGTAATAGAATTTTTGGGTTCAAATATAAGCTATATCACTTAAGAGCTTGTAAAGATAAGGTCGCGAGGTCACATTATGGGACAAACTAATAATCTCACTAATACTATAAATGTGAAAGTTTGGATGGATAGATGTTTGTTACTCTTTCACGCAAAAACTACTGAACAGATTTGGATGAAATTTAGTATGGAGGTAGCTGAGACCCCGAATTACACAGGCTACTTTTTATCCCGAAAACATGTAGCGGTTAACACCGCGGGGCGCAGCTAGTAAAAAATATATTTCTGAAAATAAGCGATTCGGACTGTTTCTCTTAACTGGTGATGAAACTTTTATAAAATTACTTGCACTAAATATTATTGCGTTACTTACGTGTCAAAATCAAGGCTGTCAAAAGATCAGAATCGTAATTGAAAATTTCGTTCCGTCTCTTCATAACGTTCAATAAGGCACGGGCGTTATTAAACCTCAACGAGTGATTTCATTAGGTTAGCACTCATAACTCGACAAGGAGACGGGACGCGGAGGCGAGGGTTTGCGGCCCACAGCGATCATGATTATTCAATGGCCCCATTCCTACCATCTGGGACGTGCTGAATGTTAAGCAGTTTACATTTACCACCTTCACCGAGTCGCATTGAAGCAGGTAACTTTTGTACTGATTTTATAACTCGGAACTGATACAAAAGACTTGCTAGAGTTAAGAGATTACGCGACAAACGTCTGCCCCAGTTATGGACAAGTTTACTAGAAATAGTAATCGTATAATTAGGAATCGCTCTACACTTTGAATTCTGTCATGGATTGCAGATTATTATCAAGTGTATAGTTAATGCAACACTGGCGTGACTTGTGTTAATTCGAATTCTGGCGTAGTAAGTTTAGAGTTTGAAGCATAAATTAATTTACAAATACTTAGATGTCAAGTTTAGTTTTATGAAAGCTTGTTTTTTTTAATTCTGCCCTCCTTGTACTGTAATAAAGTTATATATTTACTCGTTACAAATGCTAGAATGCGGAGCGAAGACTGCTTACAATGTTATTTATTTTAAAGAACTTTAGATAAACTCACCTTTTGCAATCTTTGGTCAGCGTCATCAAGTCTTTGTCTGGTATCGAGCAGTGCTCGCTCCAAATCAGCCATCTTCTCACTCTGCGCAGCTATCTGCTCTGACAACACTTGCACTTGTAACTGCAGGCTTTCCTTGTCTGCCTCGAGTCTCCGCACTCTTTCTTCTGCATCATTCTGTAAGAAGAAATTTCCTTGTTCAGCAGAATGCAATTTAGACAAGCTTTTGATTTATTTTACGCAGCGCACTAGAACAGTGCAACCAATGTCTTTAAGATTGACATAAAATATCACGTTTAATGTTACTTTACTCGTAATCGGAAATTCAAACTAACAAAATTTATTTATCTGTCAAATATTGGGTATTAAAAAATAAGTTAAAAAGTGTCAACCCGTGTGAACTGAGTGAGTGTGTCAGTTAGCCAATGGCCATTGCTCACTGAATGTAAAAGAAGATAGATATGTTTTTGCAAGAGCAAAGTAGCGGAGAATATCAATTAGGTCAGTAATGTTTGCGTAGCTGAGATTTTTTTTTCACAGATACTTATATTCGTCTTCGTTTCGTAGTGTTATGAATGAAATTGATATTTATGGTAGCTGTCACTTTGATTGAAACAAATGTTTGTCAAGGTTATTTCAGTTATTTCTTTTTTCATAAAAGGATTTTTTTATTTATTAGGCGAAACATGTTTATTAATGTTCCTTTAAATATTTGTATTCGTACGACAGTAGACAGTGTTTAGTTATTACTAATAATAAACATGACGTTGCTTGAATTTAAACTAATTCGAATTAAAATATTAGTAAACACAGCATTCAATAACAACACCGATAGACGTTAATTTATACATCATAAATAAAACAAAAAACAGCTGAAATAAACACAAAATCACTGCAATCATAATGATGGAGTATTTCAATGAAATCAATAAACTTTCAATAAATTAGCACAGTTTTTCCCTATTACATTAGGGTTTAATTAGGTTACTTCGTACCGTAGGATTAGGGTCATGAGCACATAGAGTAAATAAACTTAGTAGCAACGTAGTGCATCAACTGCACGCATTATCATGATATATTATGTTGGAAAGTCACAATACATTGATTAGCCAGGTCGCTACTGATGTTTAGCAGAGCTGAATATTTATCGTACCTTATATGTATGATTACGGGGTGCGGGTGGTAGCGAGGGGTGCGAAGGCCATGAGCGGTCGTGCATGTAGCAGGGCGGCGGCGCCGGCGGCCCGTGGCACCAGCACATCGGCGGCCACCAACCACCTTCCGGCCATCGGAAATGCTCATACGAGTTCCAGCGTCTCTGCAACTCTGGCGGGGTTTCCTCGTTTCGAGAGCGCCGAGACCGCGGCGAGGCGCGAACACTAGATTGTACGCTAGACGGGTGCTGCGGCGGCTTAGACGTCAACGAGGACCTAGTTTTGCGGTCGCGGTCGCTGCGATCGGACGGTCGTCGGCGTCTATCGAGACTCGCCGCCGAAAAATCCTCCGTTCTCGCATCCATCGACGTCGGTTCTGCAACGTCTTCGTCGTCGTCGACTATGTTGCCGGTCGGCATCCATTTGAAGTCATCGTCGCGTCGCGTCGAGTTGTCTAGGCGTCGGCTGGGGGTCAGCGTGTGGTAGTCGTTCTCACGAGGTTCATATCCGTTCTCGTCGGATTCTTCGCTCGAGGAGCTGGATTCGGTCCCGGAGGAGTTGACGCGGTTCGCAGCGACCGCGCCCTCCGACCACGCCGTGCACTTCACTGTGGCTTCATCGGGACTGTCCGAGTCGCCGCCTGTTGCGAGATAATCGTGTGTGAGAGCGCGTCAAACTCGCAGAAGCTTCAAGTTCGGTGCGAACTCACCCATCGGCGAGTAGAGGTAGGAGCGCACGGCGGGGTGGGCATAGCCCGCCGCCGTCCGCTCCTGCTGCTCCTCGTCGAAAGGCTCCGTCAGGTACTCGCAGTCGGACATGAGGCTCTGCAAGCGCGACACTGCGCGACAAGCTCTCGGTACGAGTCACCTACGTGTCGCTATTTACAGTTTGGCTTTGTTCCAGTATTACGCTACGTCAGTGACTCGTCCCGAACGCGAATTACGTACTCTCGTGAGGGGGCGGCTCCTCGCTCGACTGAACGGAGGCTGAATCGCGTTCCGATGTCTCCGAGGCCGTGGACAGGGGACGCTCGCTGTATGCGGAAGCGCGACACGACCGCTCCTCGGTAAATGTTTCCTCCCTTATGGTGGGCACGTTTCTGCTCTGCGCGGATGATGCGCGCGATTTGACCGAGCGCGGCTTGTCCTCAACGCCGGAGCGATGGTTGAGCGCCGCTATGGTGGCGGCCACGAGCGAGCCCCCGCGGCTGTGTTCGCGCATGTTTTCGTTCAGAATGAGCTGAGCTCGCACGATTAGGGCCGACGCCCGCGCCCGGAAATAGATCACGGTATATGCGCCCGATGCATTCCGGACACCCTTCCCGCTTTGATGTAATAGTAAAGCGGGGTTTAAAAAAGCTCATCACGTAAACATACCCATTCCTTCGTATTTTGTATGCGTAGTAAGAAACGGTCGAGTTAATGACATCACAATCGGACTGTTTTGTTAAGGCACACGTAATGAAACAAACGGTAGCGTGCGATGTAAGGCACACTGCACACAGGCTGGCCACTCACCGGCGACAGCGGCGGTACATTGACGCCCTCGTACAGGGAGCGCCGCGGGCGCCCCCACCCGCTGTATTCATCACACGCGATCGCCTTTTCCAAGTAAAACTCATTATCCCGGCTGGTCCAGGAGTCCTCCGCTTTCAGATTGTCTAATATAATAGCGCGTGGCTCGATGAAATTAGGATTGTAGGGCAGCTGAGGCGGGTAATAGGGTGGCGCGCTCGCTTCTCCCGAGCCGAACTCGTTGGATCCTCTTTTAGGAACTAAGCAATTCATCTTAAATTACTATTCTCAACAGTAATTGCTATTTACTTCGATCAATTTTGTTTTATCGATGGAAATGGTAAGTTGGTAAATATATAATTTTATTTTGAATACTATCTGTAAAAAGAAAAGATAGCTATACTTTATAGAGAAACATTTGGAAATGGGAATGTTTAAGAATCATAATAAGGACATATTTATGGTATATTTTTATAGGGTTATAACCGGCAGATGATGTAGAAAGTCATCTTTAATAAAGTCCCCCAAGATTCGGAAATAGCTGACAGCTGTTCCGTCGAGAATATCCGCTGGAAAAACGTTTAACGCTCGACGTAGAGTGGGGGAGCACGTGTGGTATCCTTCTAAAAATAGCGAAAAATGCTTAGACAATAGACGCTTTAGAAAGGCTCCAAACCTTTGCAAACAGCTGAATGCAACAAGTTTAGCTGGCTTTGATGAAAATAGGTGGTAATAAGAAAGCCAATAGGTTCAAACATCTGTGTACATGTCATTTCTAAGATGAAATAACAAAGTGTAAATTTACACTCTGTTATATTCATACGACTGTCCAAAGAAGCAAGACAATATTTTTGGAGATGTATCACACTAATATTATAAAGTCGAAAGCTTGCGAGTTACTTCTAGTTCTAGTTGTTGTTTGTTACTTCTTCACGCTCAAGCGGCTGGACCGATTTTGATGAAATTTGCTATGGAGGTACACTGGTACACCCTGGATTAACACATAAGCTACTTCTTATTCCGAAAAAAAATTTATGTTCACGTGGAAAAAGCGGGTAACGCCACGGGGCGCAGCTTGAAATAATGGATGCTTTCTACTATTTTTTTCAAAGAAAAAACATTTATCGTCCATAAATTCATCAGGCTACCCACGACTATAAAAAGGTAGCATAATATGTAGCTACTTCTAGCGAATAAAAGACAAAGTTACTGAAATATCTATAACAAGCAACCTAATTTAAACATGCCACTTCATTTCTTTCAGTTTCTACTAACTGTTAGGAATGATAATAGCATAGCTAGCATAGCAAAAGTATTTTTATCCGCATCGCATGATCGGCCAACGGTATAATTGTAGCATCCATATTCATAAATTTGTAATGTTGTACCGTAAGTGGTTTATTGATGGGCATTATCATCAATTATATTGGACCTGTTTTGTAGTAATAAACTATCTAGCCAGTGATGGCGCAAATTTGCAAACGTCAAGCGTTCATGCCGAGATTATAAAACCGAATAAAAGTTTTATCGACGAATAAGGACGATCTCTCGTTTAAACAACTCTAAATTAGTAAAATTCAGATCTTAGACGTCTACCAAACAACTGTTTGTAGACACAAATTCATCATCATCAGAAGTGTATCGTTGTTTACTGCTGGCTTCTTCCAAGACACACCACTCAGCCCGATCTTCGGCTTTTCGCTTTCATCCACCGCCAGCTATCCTACGCAAACAGTCACTCCATCGAGCCTCAGAGCGTCCTACGCTACGTTTGCCATTTCGTGGTCTCCACTCTACAGAAAACGTCTACCCAAGCAGTTATCGGTTATGCAACAGATATGTCCAGCCCATGGCCACTTCAAAATGCAATACTCTATGAACCCTAATCATAAATTAAAAATGCAAGTAAATATGCGAAAGGAATTGGCACCATTATTTTATGGTTTAAAGTTACAAGGTCGAGGTATTTTTTAAACCATTTTCACAGTAAAAGGACCGTGAAACGCTAGGCAGATACGTAGTAAATAAATTAAGTTTTCTCATGGAATTACAAAACAAATGTCAATATTTTATCTAAATAAAGAGATTACAAAAATTGCTCACAGCAAGCGAATGAACTAGTAAATGGAAAACTCCGTGGCATTTGCAAGAAAAGAAACCACGATAGCTTACGCCTGAAACTGACAGCGAGTGACTGCCGCGTAGGATCCTAGACACGACTTTGTTGCTTTTACAAACTTTACTGAACGAATCGATTTGTCTAGCTTACTCAGAACTGATAATAATGCTTGCATCGCTTTGGTCGGCAACATGATCTGTCATGGATTTATATAGCTTGGAATAGGTTGTAGTAAGTAATAAGACTGAACCTAGTCCATAGTAGGTAGGTACTACTTATTCTGACAATCTTTGTGGCTCAAAGGTAGCGCTTTTGTTAGATCTATTTCATTTTATTTCTAACTCTATTGGTTGATCTGTTGTGGGGTTGTGTCTTTGTATTTAAAAACACATACAACATAGGATTCCATTAAATTAGATATTATTTTAATTACTATCATTTAGAAATTTCGGACATAATTATTTTGTATTCATAACATTTTAATAAAATTTACAATTTAAATACTTATACATATTATACTAGTAAATTAAAATGAAAGTATATAAATGATTTCATTCGTTTTAATAATTAATTAGGAATAGACAATGTCAGAAATAATAAAAATAGTCAAAAATATTTATGCAATAATAATATATAATGTCAAATGTCAATTTTTATATCATAAGGGTGCTGGACAAGCCAGCGTTTGAAAAAAAAAGCAAACAGACGCGGAATTATTTTTTTTGCTATAATTAGAGATCACTATAAATGTTCACTTCTATTTTATCAATTATAATGTAAATAGTTCTTCAAGATTTAAGTTTAATCATGATATCTACGGAATCAAAAGATTGTTCGACGAGTATGTATGAAACAGTCCAAATAAATAGAAGAAGCACATAATCGTGTTACATAAATATATGTGACACGATCGTGGTAGTAGAAACATGCGGTCTCTACCTACCGAGCAGCTGACATCTGGTGCAGAACTTTTTATAGATATGGATATATATTACAATGCTAACATAATAAAATATAAAACAGGTCAGAAAGTAATGATAATGTTTGTTCTTTAGCAGGTAGATATACTAAAAAGAAAACGGCACTTACTTGAGATTTGAACACAGTTTCAAACTATTTATCTTTAACACCGAGATTGAAAACTAACCAACCGTCGGAATAAGTTGTGTTCTATACACACGTTGTTCTTAGAGACGACAAAAGCACCTGTACTCACTATACGAGAAAGTTTCTAACTGCTATAGAATTAGTCACAACGCGCGTCGCTTCATCGTGGACTATTAGTGGAACAACAAAATCCACTCATATAAAAACAAAGCGGACACAATTATGTATAACTGTTGCGCTGTATTTATAGCTTGATTAAAACTGTAGTAAAAAATTCCACAAAAGAATGTAAAAGCTGCCGGAGAGAAACTCATCACGAAAACGTGAAGTTGTAATGATAAGGGTTCGTCAAAGTAATAGACTCACAGAACAATACCAACTTTTTGACAACAAAACATTTTTTTTTCATAATACAAGTGTATTGTGCTAAACGTCGGGTCGTCACCCTACGACCCGGTGGGCGGCAAATGGACTATAGGGCGGGCGGGGACTATAAATATACCTAACTTGTTAACGATAATAATACACTGTTCTATATAATTATCGCCTGTTGAAATAGGGAAGCCATAACATTTCCGAGATGATAATGTGGGTCAAATTTTATTTATGGGAAGAATTTAGATTTCGTAAGGCATTGTTAGCACATCATCAGAATGTGTGTGTAAAAATATTTTAACAACGCAACGGAAGTTGGATACCGTTTGATGTAGTAAAATAAAAATGAAATATCGCATTAACCCACTTATATTCACAGAACGGGGAAAACTAAATAATTATTTGCATCGATGATAGTTTAGTTCAGATAGCGCGGTCGGTTCGCACGCCGAAGGACGTGAAACCTCAACATTGAGCTTGAGCTGCCGGTGAAGGAAAACATCGTGAGGAAAGCATAGCATGGTGGTAAGGTATTTTCTAGTACGCGGGTAGCTAGCTACCACTGTATACCGGCAGCCTCACTTAAGTTCCATTCCTGGATAGGTGTGTTTATCTTCGACCACACCGTCACTTAAAATCAGGTGAGCTGTGATCAAACACTAAGCATGTCAACCATAAAAAAATTATTAGATAAGTATTAAGTTAAAGTAGGTAGAACCGTGGTTGTTACAAGACTGATCGATCATTCAATCGACCTTGTTTGTGGGTTTGCGGAGTTAGACGTTGTTTCTTTATTAAAAAAGTTAAACAAATTGACTTCTCTCCCGAACAATGAGTAACAAAGTTCCTAAGAGCCGTCATACCTTTACAGCGCATTAACAATGACACCCTTAACTTTCAGTATTGAGTTTCATCTTCTTTGTTAATTCTTGTGCTTTATAATTAAGTTTCACAACAGTAGGATAACATTTTACTGGGATTTATTTTAATTACTTAATTTATTTTTTATTAAACCGGACGTCTAATATTTTATGCACTATAAGGTCAAAGTGCAATGAATCCTCTAGTAAACAATATGTCCGATGTTTAATTTACTAAGATTAACTAATAAAAAAACATTGTATTTATTTTCATTCTTAATTGTTTCTGGTTTTACATTATATACGTATAAATACAAAAACAAGCCGCTGACAGCGGGGCAGGGCTTAAACTGCCGGTGGTAAGGACGTAAGGACGTAAAGTGAGGAACCTCCAAACAAAGCGTATTTGTCAAGGATCACTGCTTTTTGGATTTCACATTTCACTTAACCGCCTAGCAAAAATCTCTTAAGATTTTGGTTGAAATTCTTTGTTATAAGACCATTCTCTGTAAAGATTATCAGAACAATGATCGTCGAATCAACATCCCACATGGCGGTTATCTCGTTAGTAAAGTCAAGGTACTTGCTGAGCTTGTCCTTCTTAAGATTCTCGTCATGTGGGATGGCGATGATGACGAGCACTGACGTAAGGCCCAGTCGATAATCACGATATACGGGTTATTGGCGACAATTGTCCTATCTGTGATGATAGACCGGTTCCAATAAAGCAAATACTATAAAATCATTGTAAACTGATGAATATGTACCAAAGAAATAATTAGAGGGGAAAAAGGTTTTCGGAGACTGGTCCACACATCAGTGTAAATAACTTTTATCAAGTTTTTTTTTGCTTTCTGGGTCGGTGCTAATGTAAAAGTTGTAGATTAAGTACAATAACTTACTTTAGTTTGAATACAATCATTTGCATAACCCTGTATATCATATATTATGATTTCTTGCGAGGCAATAAATAATACAATCATCATTTCTATTGATTTATGGAATATGGAACAAATTAATGCTCAGCTATATTGGATTGAAATCAAACTTACTTGAAAGAGCTTTGCAAACTTTGGACGCCCTTTCGATTGCAAAGTTCCCATCCTTACGCCATTCAATTAACAAGACAAAGAAACCTCACACAGTATTGTAATCCAAAATGAATGAATCAACGGGTAAATCAAATGTGTCTCGCCACTCGTATTCTAGTAACGATCCTAATCAAATATTGGCAAAGGCGTGAATAAATATACTCGTCTGTACGTATAGGTAGCTAACCTCATAAAACAACCCTTCTTCCTGTGATTACAATAATCAACTCAGAATTATCAGCTTCAACCTGTAATCGCCCACTGCTGAGTATATACCTCTCCATTCATTCCGGTCCTGTGCCAATCTTCGCAATCTTGCCCAGGTTCAATACACAATTTTTATTATGTCTTCGACCCAACGAGCTGATGAACAACCAACGCTTCGTTCACCACCAATACGCCAACGCTATATTCATCAGTCTGTTTGGCAACATGTTCTGCCCAATTCCATTTGAGTTTCCTGATTACCGATTCGATATCACGCACTAAAATCGAAAAAATCCGATTCCGATCCGATTTTGACATTTCTCACTTGGTGTTGTAGTTTGATGCCGAGCGTAGTGCGCTCAGTGGACAGTCAGATTTTTTTTAACTAATGACCATTGCATGGATGTCAAAGCTAGCATTGTTAACAATTTCAAAAACACCAACATCTGTGAACTTATTTACTAAAGGAAAGGAAGGAGTCAATTACGAAAAATATTTAATTATGGTACTGTATCGTATTTTAACCAGTATCAATAGTATAAATAATGTTGTTTGAACATTTAGTTACTGATTTGAAAAATTATATAAAGTTGTAACTAAATGTTCAAACAACATTACTTATATTAATTATTTTTGACAGAGAATTAAACCCAAACTTAGGTTAACGTCTTAGCAAGCTAAATTAGCATTGGGCCGGACATTTTTTTTATGGTTGACAAGCTAGGTGTCGAAGGTCGAAGATGGTAAAGCACACCTAACCTGCAATAATCTAGTCTCTCAAGTGAGGTTGCTGGAACACACCGTTAGATGCATGGCGGTAGATTTTCAACTTGAGGATGGTAGCTAGTCAGCCGAGTACCAACTGGAAAATACCCTTTCACTATGCAAAAGCCTATACAATTATACATACTTTCTAGTCGTGAATCGATAAATAAAAGATAAATAAGCGTAAGACGCCTTGAGACACGGTGGAGTGACGATACACGTAGGACAGCCGGCTGTGGCTGGAAGTGAAAAGTCGAAGATTGGATTGAGCCCAATATCCTGAGAAAGAACTATATCCAGCAGTGGACCACAATAGCTTGTTTATCATGATGATGATAACATTAAACAAAGAAAGTTCATCGCAATTTACGTGTAGGTGAAAATTGTCACCCCATTAACGCTACAGAACCCAGATTACGCAGATGCTTTCCCTCGGGGCAAAAACAAGCAGGTAAATAATAATTCACGAGCGACCTACAAAACAACAATATGGCAATAATGAACGGACCGCGCTGTAGCGTCCTGAATTTTAAATTACTCTTTGCACAAGCGAGTCGCTGAGCCAGCATGCAAACACAGCAGATGTCGATATGCTATAAGTATAACACATTAGTCAGCCATGGGGGTACAGCAATCGCCATATTATAGAGTCGACATATAGGTACATAGATTGTAAATGCGCTGAACTACATACAATTTGTTTCAGCTGTTGAATCGATTCGCGTACGTGTAGCTTTTTTTTTAATCACTCGGAAGGCATAGCTTTGAATGAATCGCTTTAGGTGAAATTATAACTGAAGGGCTAGTATATAAAGCGATATTTACATACTACGTAAACGATAGCAATATGTATGCAGCGGGGCTGCGCCTCTAGCGAAAGTAAACAGAAACTGCAATTTTTATAAACTTGACTATAGTTAACGTACTAAATAATTCTCGCATTTTTTTGTGTTTGACAGGTTTGTTGTTTTTCCCCAGCTCACCTGATGTAAGTGACGGTGTGGTCGAAGATGGTAAACACACCTAGCCTGGAATGGAATTATCAATCAAGGGAGGCTACCGGAAGACACCGTTAGGGGCTTGGCGACCACAAAACCAGAATAAAATATAACCACTGAATCCTTAAACTAAAAAAAATATATGTGATGCTGCTTGTAGTGCAGTTGTCTATATCCAACGATCACGTATTGGTGCCAAAGATATAAAAAAACAAGTATTTCAAGTTATATAAAAAAACTGCTCAACTCCCATTTAAAAATCTGTATCGAAATATAACAACAAAATGTTCGCTTCCGTAATACTTCCCAAGTTAATTAATGTGTCAATAAAATCTTGTCGACTAGCGAGCGCGGACCATTTAAACTTGCAATTTAATTTAAGAGAGCAAAATTCTCTGGATACACCCCGGAACAGCGCTTCAAATATTGACTCTACAGACTTGCTCGATGAAATTGAACCCTATGTTGAAATAAGATACCGTTGTTACTGGATGAAAAAGTTTTATGTTTAACTTGCCAGACGCTTGCTATGCTATGAATCCACAGCGCTTAAAAACTACTACGCAAGTATTCACCGTACACTTTATGTTGGTATATATGAAAACAAACAGAACATGCTAAATGGGAACTCAACGTTCAATTGCATGGAGGATATTTTTATATTCGATGCGGAAATGGAACACGTATGTTGAGACTTAAGTATCGATATGCAATAACAATTCACATTCAATTTCTTTTCGAATCGTCGGATCGATTCGATCCAGGGCAACCGCGTGTTGTGCAAACAGGGATTTATTTCTGCTTACGTGTTTGCTATGTACCTGTAGGTTTATCCTACTAACATTATAAATGTAGAAGTTTGTATATTTGTATGTTTGTTACTCAATCATGCAAAAACGATTGAAAGGATTTGGATAAAATTTGTCACACATATAGTTTATTACCTGGATTAACATATATGATACTTTTTATATCAGGACAACGTTAGGTTTCTACCACTATCCACCACCAGATGTCGCCAAGTTTCACAATAAACAATAGTAATGACTATTCTACTTATGACTTGACATCTGATGGAGGTGGAGACATTTTTTGTGGTGGCGTTTTTCACTCAGACGAAATCGAATAGTAAAATACAAATTTAGATAGCAAAGCTCGACTTTTACTTACGACTAAAACTTACAAGGGAAACATTTTTTATGGTTCACAGGCTCGCATTATGGCCACTACCACAGCTTATCTGATTATAAGTGATGATACATTCTAAAATGAAATTTACCAAGCTTAAAATGACAACTAGTTAAAGTGTGAACTCGCCTAGACAGTCTGGTAAATAGTCATAGACTTAGAAGTACATTTAACATCTGCCAAAATAGGGCAGAAAAAGTTTATTTTCTTATTCACCAAAACGTATCCACAAATTGTAGATGAGTTAAGAAATGGAATGTGACGAAATCGGATGAATACGATAAACCCCGTACATTTAATAGAGAAACCGGAAAGGTCTATGATGCGAAAAAGTAGACACAAATCTTTTCAGTCAACATCAGAGGAGTCACTCCAATCAGATAAGTTCATGTTTCACGAAAATCAGAAAACACATTATTTCTGATTCGTGAAGTTTCCGTCAAAGGTCACCTTATTCAATAATGCCTTTCAATTATGAATCATTCGAGTGGAAGGTATGCCGAGGAAATTCTTGAGAGGAAACGGGTGGCAGGGACCGGAAGCGAGTGGGAGCCTACTTTCACGCCTGTCTCGCTGATGAGTCCATTGCCAGGGGGCACGCAAAAATGACCTTTAGCCGAGTGCTACTTTACGCTAACTACCTTCTTTCAAAAATGTGTTCTAAGAACGACTAAACTGCTGAATTGTCAGACAGTTTTAATGAGGCTTTCGCCATCAAATTTCTCAACGAATCAAAAGGTAACGCCGTGAGGTCCTGAAGGTTTAGACAAAGTAACATTCGATTAGCGAAAACGCTAATAAAAAAGTACGGGATTGATATAATCTGTCGACGTGACATCTCGACAACATGTATCAATCCAGTACATTTTTGGCTACTATTTCTGGACTTCGTTTTTAACCGGTTTCTCATGTTGCTTCTATATCTTTCTGAGTATCGCTACAATGGTCACAAACAAGCATTGTTTCCAAATTTGTTAGTCTTTTTTACCAGAAATATATTATCTATGATATCTACTATCATCATAACAAATTAGAATCTGCATCTTCTCTGATTTATTTGTGAATTGGTTAAATTTTATTTATGCTGGAAATACAATCAATAGTGATTGGTTGCATTACCAGCATATCTCGAATTAATAGGAGAGCATCGGATGCCGCAGAACGGGATTGCGGTTCGGTGAACGCCGACTGTCCGATATTATACCATAGTGGTATGCCCGCCCGGTCCGTCCAGGCAACGCGAAATCAAATCAAATTGCACTCAGGAATATTAGCAAACATTTTTTAAAGAACTTTCGCAAACGGTAGTAATTTATTTCGTTCATAACCTGACAGTCATCTTGTCTTCAGTGCTGTTTCTAATGTCACTTGAGTTAACGTTGAAAGATGCTTGTGATACCACTTACATATAAATCGGTGAAGTTATGATGGAACAAAATACTAATCTATACTTTTATAAAGAGAAAAGATTTGATTGTTTGTATTGAATAGGCTTCGATATACAACCATCTGCCGAAATCAGTGCTGGAATCGGAGAGCATAGGTGCATTTAAAAGACATTTATTTAATTTTTTGCTGACAAAGGGATATTATACGACTAAGGAATATATTGAAGATAAACTATTGTAAATTTAAGTAATTATCTATTTGACATTGTTAATTAATTAATTATTACGACATTGATTTGACTTTTATTATTTTTTATTTGTTATTTGATTGTAATATATTTAATTATTATTGTATGTTTTTCTCAGTTATAAATAAGATCCTACGCTACACAGGCTGACAATAAAAATATTTGAATTTGAATTCGAAACTACAAGACCGATTTCAAAAATTTTTTCACCGATGGGAAGGTACACTATCCCCGGGTGACATAGGCATAGCATACTTTATATCCCTATATTTCCACGGGAACGGGAACTACGCGGGTGAAACCGCGAAGCGTCCGCTAGTAACTAATATTTTAAAAGCATATAACTGAATCAATCTTTATTTGTTTATTTGTTACCCTTTCACGACCGGAATGATGGTAGTATGCATCACGAGGACGAATACAGAATATATTTTCCAAGAAAATGCGGAAAAATGTAGGCAAACTATTGCTATAAAACTAGGGGCCTTCATTTGTGGCAGTAGTATAAGGTTACCTCTTTTTGCTCTGCCCAATAAACTAGACACGAGAAAAACTACATAACGCAATTTGTATCAATTTAACGATGAATAAGCTTGCGTTTGATCGCCAACTCACCTGATGTTAAGTGAAGATGCGATCTATCGAATGAATAAGAAAGTTTATATTTCAATCTGTAAGTGTAGAATGGCGTTGTATGGAAATATTACTACTCATATGCCGCTTGTAAGCAAGCAGGTTAACAATGCAACACTACAAATTAAGTAAGTAAATAGTAGATACTTTTGAACTAGGAAAACATATAATAGAACAGAATGTATCTTACGAGCATATCGGCGCTTTTTTTTAATACACACAAATATCAAATCTAAATGCAATTTCGCGCGTAGTTTTGAACGAGTGTATTTTTAAATGGGAATTTGCCAATTCACATTTGCACGGTTATTCGGCACAGACATACAAAACTACATTGTAACGTAAAACATCTAGGTATATAAAAAGAATAATGGTTTGGAGACATAAGTACTTAACAGAGTTTATACTGGAGTGTGTGATTAGTGAGTTCTAGTACAATTATTCTTCTAAATATCTATTCAAAGTTTTTGAGCTGCGAGCAAATTGAGAATAATTTTATTACAATAAAGAGTTTTTGTAACAAATAGCAGGTACTTTAATAAGTCAATAGAGCTTAGTCATTGTAAAATCCACGCGATTGGTTTATGGCGAAATAAAAAATAGCAACAATAGAATACGAATACAAAATTTCATTGTTCACAAATGTCAAAAAAAAATAAAAAATCGACAAGAAACTACATGATAAATAACATCGGTACTAAAGAAAACAATAGTCGAAACCACAGCACAGTTCGAAACCAAAATAGTTTACAAAAAATATGTCAACATCATCATCATCAGCCTATCAAAGTCCATTGAGAATAGGCCTCTCCCAAAACACGCCACTCAGCCCGATTTTTACTTTTCGCTTCCATCCATCGCCAGCTGTCCTACGTATATCGTCACTCCATCAAGTCACCTATATGTATGTATAACTATGTAATCTAAATAACTATAGTCTATTGTTCACGCTATAAATACAACGATGGCATGTCCAGGAAAACTAAAGCTGCTCCTCCTATCTGACTACGTATGTCTAGTACGATAGATGTACGTAGTCAGATTGTCGTAATAATTTTATCTTCGTTGCAACAACCTGCAAGTTTCAGGTGGAACCTAGAGGGAAATTCTAATTACAGCTAATGGAACGCGTTGGTTCGTTGGTCTGGTCTGAAACTAGGCTGCAGCATGTAAAATTAATTTTACGAACTATGTACCTACATATATTGGCTTATAGCATATCGCCATACGACACCAATTTCAATTTGGCAGGATAACTATCAAATAATTCTTGCTACACACAGGGTATTTGCGTCCAGGGTTATCATCTTGGGGCGTACTAAGCCAAAAAGGAGGGAATTTATATTTATTTTACTCATAATGGGTAAAAAAAAAAAATTGATGGTATTAAATTGACATCATTGTTAAGTCGAGAGTGAATCGGTATCTTCTAGGCAAGCGTGTTCCCTCGTAGATAGAGCGCAGGTGAGATGGCGATTAAACGCAAGACTATATATAAAAAAATATTTTACCAAAATATTTTTTTTATGTGAAAAAGTGGCCAACAAGCGACGGTCCACCTGAAGGATAGTGGTCACCGCCACCTATGAACACCTGCAATACCCGGGGTACATTCAGCCAATGCGAAAAACTCAGAAATAGTAAAAAAGTCGGATGTTCCAAAGAAAAAGTCCGTTGACCCTTGACCCAATTTCAGAACAAGCTGATTTTTTACGTGATCCAAGTTGTGCCTAAAAGTTGTATATAATTATGTGTAAGATTACTCTTTCGGCTGAGTATACCCCAAGCCATATATACTGGTGAATTGTGAAAATGAAATAAAACCCCATGCTCGACTAGATTTTCATTGTGAAAATTTTCCACACACCGGAATAGAATAAGGATTGCAAAATATGATTACGATTGTTTACAAACCTAGCAAATGGAGTAGAACATAGTAACGTTCAGATCGCAAATTGAAATGACTAAATTATAAACTTCCCTATAACTGTAATAGGCCTAGTATTAGGCCTTTTGAAATTTGTTGTAATTGGCCTCTACTATTTTGGTTTCAACCTATAATGTGGTTTCGACTATTATTTTTTTCCCTTTGCACCGATGTTATTTATTATGTAGTCTGTTATATACGGTTTAGGACCATTCTACAGCCCCGTTGGCTCATTGGTAGCATATCTGCCTTGAGAGCTGTAGGGCGTGGGTTCGATCCCCACTCAGGGCACAAACATTTTGTGAATAAACAAATGTTTGTTCTGTGTCTGGGTGTTCTGTATGTATTTACAAAAAAAAAAAAAAAGTATTTATGTATTCTATCAGTTATCTGACTTCCATCACACAAGCTCTGCTTAGTTTGGGGTCAGATGGCGCTGTGTGTATAGTCCTACAATATTTATTTATTTATTTATTTTATTCTATTCCGTTACCGTACGCATAACTGTAATAAGCCTCGTATTAGACCTTTTCTAAAGTAGTATTTTGAACAGATATAAAATATAATTAAAGTATCAACTCGCCTAACAGAAAGTTCCTGCAGTTATTTCGCGCATAGTTACTCTACTGATAGTTCTAATAAACTAACTTCATCCCGTGGTTTCTCCTACTTTGGCGAACCTTCATAAACCATAGGTATATTTTAATTAAATATGGTTTATGATACCAACCTCCAGTTGAAGTAATGTAATTTTCAGTATTACAGTCAACACCAAGAAACTTTGTTGGAATTAATAGCCAAGTTTATATTTACTTCCTGTGTAAAACAATAAATTCCGCACACTTCGTCCTTTTTCGGACCGTTCTCGCCCAAACACTAAATTAAATCTTGAAGCAGTTTAACCGCTGAATCGCGAACGAGAATTTAATTTAACATTTATAGGTCAGTAAATAATTCGCTATCGCATCGGCAGGCGCTAACCAATCGATTTAAAGCGACTAGACTAATAGAGGAAGTGCTTTGGCTATTTGAAATCGTAAGGAGTTTCAGGACTCGAGAAGCTAAGTAACTTTTATTCTGTGCCGCTAGCTTGTGTATATACTGAAGCTTAATAGGGTATTCAGAGGTTAGTTACCCCGTCGCCGGGGAGGCAGCCGTCAGTGCAGCAATGAATGCGTAATGCATATGCACACAGCCGCATGGGATCCTTTCATTGAGCAGTGTCCTGGTCAGTGAAAGCCTTTTCAGCGCATACGTGTCACCTGGTACCCCAGTGAGCACCTGAATACCAATGAAAAATCCTTTTCAAATCCGAGAACTAAGACTGTGCAGATAGACTTATACATTTTAGTTTATTCAATTTTAAAATTTTACTCGATAATAGTTCAATAGGTTTTCAATTTTCACCCTTCAACTTCATTTAAACATCAGATATATTATGCGGTACCTACTACAAAACACTATAAGGCTGCTCTGTTCGTTTACTCGTATACTATTCTTAAAAACTCGAAGAAAAACCATTACAGGGGCATTCAGGATGGTAAATAGATCTTGATATACTATATACGACTACGTTTCGAGCGAAATGTCGGGAGCGCTTTTAGGAAGACAGACGAACGTTATTTGTGCACCTCGTAATATACAAATATTTTACAGTGTCTGCGAAACTTTGCGACATCAAACCTAACCAAGTAGTTTTGAAAAGTACCTATTCAATTGTTGAAGAACGTTAGCCTATTTTGTCCGTAAATTATAAACGTAGGAATTAGTAGGAATGGTAATACGGACTACGAAGGCTTTAACGCATTTCGAAAAGAGCTCTGGGGTCACAAGTCCTAAGCACTGTAAGGGTATACGCCTACAACGTTATGAACCCATCACGCGCACGGCATTACCTAACCATGGAATGCTAAGAAGTTTAGAGAGTAGCAAAAATATTAACTTCTATCAATTGTATAATATTGTGTTCACTGTTCATGTGTGTATAGTAGGCAACGGCGACAAACAAGTGGAGTACACGCCTACGTCGGAACTGCGGATGTCAGAGATAAATACACCGTTTGGACAATCGCCGTTTACGCTCGTTGACGTACGGTATCTTGACAACTGAGATCCGTGTCGCATCTAGTAATGTATCTACATTACTTAGAATTAAATTGGAAAAGCTATAAAGTATCTTACTATGGAAACTGACGTGGTTTTGACACATATTTGAGTACAAATACAAATACAAATACAAATACAAATACAAATACAAATACAAATACAAATACAAATACAAATACAAATACAAATACAAATACTTTATTGATAACACCAATGTTACAAGTCACTTCAAAATTTTAAAGATGTCATTAAATGGGTATTAAAACACTGATTACATGTCAAAATAAGGTATGTCAATATCCAAACATGTCAATATAAAAAAATCTTGTCAATATAAACATACTGTCAATATAAAATATGTCAATATAAAAATATGTCAATACCAAAACAATATTGTCAATATATTAAAATGACATGACAAAAAAAAAACATAATTACTTACTAGTAATTCAATAATCTTTAAGTTTGAAATACTCGTCAATGTCATAAAACAAGGTTTCTAGCAGCCAAGATCTTAACTTGGTTCTGAAACACGCGGTGGAAGCTGCATCCCGTACGGAGGCGGGTACGCGGTTGTAGACCGCGGGCCCCAAAATGTATACCGACCTCTCCGACTTGACGAGCCGGTGTGACGGTGTTACAAGCTGGTCTTTCTTTTTATTGCTGCGAAGATCCAACGTACTGTGTACGCCCCTGCGTTGAAACTTATCGATGTTAGTATGGGTGAAAAGGGCTACTTGGTAAATAAGCTCACACGGCAACGGCAGTTTCTGCAGTTCCCTAAAAAGCTCCACGCATGAGACATCGGCCTGAACCCCACATATGGCACGAATTTTTTTACTTAATTATAGTAGTGGAAAGCAAGAAGAGGCGGCTCGCGCGTTGTACTCAGCTTTGTCTCCGGATGTTGCCGAAAGTATAGTCGGAGTATCCGATACAAATAAACGTGAGTAATCCCGCTTAAGTATATAACACAATAAAGTATCTTGTGTAACAATTATGCATTCGAAGCACGTGATATCGCCCTCGACACTGCATTACGCTAAGGGCATATGATAGGTATTCGATTTCATATAAATAATAGGCAATCGTCGAATTAAATCATCGATTTTCTAAACAACATTTACAGCCAAATAAAATAACTTGTACAAAAATCCACTTCATGAATTGACCTACTTTAAAAAAATACAAGTAAGTTATTTACTAGGAACGAGTTTGCTGCGAAGCGAGAGCGCTTCGATGATGAATATTCAACTATTCAACAGAGCAGATATAATAGTTTTTGACTAAACCAGCAAACATTTCGATCATAGAAAATACAGCGTGTAAAGTAACAAACTGTTTGAAATACAATTGCTATCATTTTAATTCAGAACAGATTGCCACTGAAATTCATAGCCAGTAAACATGTCGTCCGCAGTTTAATCAATCACGGCCAGTTTAATCCATCTGTCCTGACAGACTCAATCTAAAAATAACATTAACACGAATTAATTACACTTTTTGTTTTAGCAGGTTAGATTTGTTGTTTTATGTTGTGGTAATCACTTTTTGACTGCCCTATTAGCTCATATTTTGATAGTACAAAACAAACATTCATTTGATGAACATAAGATAGACGTAATAGACGTTTGTTATGTATCTGAATATTTTTACAAAAAAAAAGTGCTATGTTTGGTTACTTTTGGGGCTAGGTGGCGCTATATGAAATGACTTCAAATATGTGCGACAAAATTAATTAATAATTTTTTGCATAAACATTAGTTTTATTAATTTGTTGGCATTCTAGTTATAGTGCCGATTGCGATAGCAAAAGCGAGTAACTAGCACAAATACCAACCGCTGGAAATAACAAATAAGAAAAAAAATTTACTATCGAGTCTTAATGTAATGACCACCATTCCCAAAGCAAATCAATGAGCGCCGATCTTTGACCATCCGCTAATGCAGTGGGCAGTCTGGGGCTCAATTATTTAATCATTCGTATGAATTTTCGCATGCATATGTTTTTATTGCGACGCATATTCTTCAGGTCTTATAAGCGATTTCAATTTATATGCGTAGGTACTCATTTAAACATCTGGGGGCACGCCAGTGTCCCCGCGCCAAGTCAAGCAAAATAGCGGCGTTATATTAACTTGAACAATATTATGAAAATTTAAAGACTTGTTCACCAGATTTCGTTAGGTAACTCTATAAATACATAAAAACAATGACATAGACCATCGCTTCCCAAGGGTAATAAAAAAAACAGTTTACAATAATAATTTGTCCGAGCACTGTAAACGGCAATATCGTTCTCGGCAAAATTTATGAGTTCCGTTGGGAGAGGCTCGTCTCGAATGAATTCACGTCAGCGAGCAGGGCTGAGAGGGTGGTGCAATTAGAACCCTTCCGCATAAAGCCTCCAAAGGCTTTCACAGCCAGCCGAGTTTTTAGCATAAGCCACGCAATGGCTTGCGCGAACACCTGGGGCTTCGTTTAACGTTTTAAGCAGTTTAAAAGATTTTTTTAAATCCTTTAACGCACAATTTTCAATATTACTGATTTTTAATAAACTAAACTATTCTGTTTAATAACAGAACTAGGCTAAGAGATAACGCCTGTTCATAATCCTTCCAGCGGTACGCAGAACTATAACGAGTAACTATGTCCAGAGCATCGCTGTTTTGGCTCGCTCATTACTTAGAGACATTCTATGGTTTGTCTCAATAGCCCTGTAATTTCGGTAGCTAGAATACCTTTCCAATCGGAACACAAGTAATGTTTACACACTACTGCTTGGCGGCGGAATATCTGATACTGCAGAGCAGATAACAACACAATATGATTTAATGTTTTTTTTATGGTTGACAGGCTAAGTGTTTGACCACAGTTCACCTGATGTTAAGTGACGGTGTGGTCGAATATGGTAAACACACCTAGCCTGGAATAGAACTGGCTCTCATGTGAGGCTTCCGGAACACACCGTAAGGTATTTGGCGTGAGATTTTCAACTTGAGGGTGGTAGCTAGCCAGTCGAGTACTTGAAAGTACTTGACTACCACCACGCTATGGTTTTCTCACGATATTTTCCTTCACCGGCAGCTAAAGTTCATTGTTGGGGTATGAACCTTCGTCGTGAGAACTGACCGCGCTAACCTGTGCAACTAGTGCTAGTTTAGTAAACTGTGCAGAAAATACACACAACCACCGTGAATTGTCGGAGTTTGTAAACACCAGAATGTAACGTGACACGCCACATCTAAACTTATGTATAAGTAAACTTAGGTAAGCAATAAAATGTGTTATTAAAAAAAACCGATGTTTTCCTTTTTTTATGTAAAGATAATGAGACGACCGATACTGTCTCCTGATGGTAAGAGATAACGCTTGTACATGACCATTGCACCGATAGACAGAACTTTGAGTAGCAAAACAACGACTAGGGGATCGCTACTTTGGCGCTCATTACTTTGAGACATTCGATGGTAAGCCTCAACAGCCCAGTAATTTCTCTAGCTACAGTACTACAGTATACCCTTTACCCTTCAAACTGGAACACAGTAATGTTTACACACTACTGTTTGGCGGTAGAATGTCTGGTACTACGGTGGTACCTACCTAGATGACCTCCTGCTAAGGATATCTACCACCAAGTCGTATATACAATATACATATACGTTTTGAAAGAAAGAAAACATTTATTCGACAAAATACAAACTGACAAATAAAAACCAACAAAGAAAAGTTTTAGGTCGATTTTTTTATATGTGCATTGTACACATCTCTAACTCGATTGATTCGTGTATAGCTTGAAAGTTTCCTATTACATAATATTCAGTAAACCATTTAAAAAAAATTTTAACTCTATTTAAGGGCCAAGTCCTCGACCGTGGGAACTTCTGCTTGAACACATACATTGATATTTTCCACTCACACAGACGTACATACGTCTGACGTTAGATTTGAATACATTGACGTCACGCTAAAATAGATAAGGAGAGTTAAATTACTATAGCCACGAGCAAGAAGGAGACAGAATGTTTATTCCTATTGCCGGAAGCGGATTTTACATTGATTATCTGTTACATTATGACAGAAGTTTTTTTTTTTGTTTTGGCATCGCGTTTTGAATATTTGCCAGTGTCAAGTGTCAAATACAAAACGGGCGGGAAGCATGCGCGCGGTGCTCGGTACCGCCGCCACCGCGCGCCCTCTCGTGACGTGCTATACACGACCACGAGACTCGTGACGTTAGATTGTCAGATTCAGAGATTCTCGATGGTTTGTAGCGCCTACCAAAATAAAACAGCAACAGACGTAACGCAGAAAAGAGATTTTCAGCAGGCACTATCAGAAATTTTCATCAAACTATCCGTACTTATCTGCTAATAGAATAAACAAAACGTACAATAAAAGGTCTAAGCCTTAAATGTATCTGCATCAAAGTTAGCATCTATAAAATTGCGCCTTTCCTATAATTATTTTGATGTCAAGATTACGGATTAAAAATAATTTGGCCATATTCTATTTCATAATTTCAAGAAACGAAAAGCGTTTGAAACTATTTTTTCTCCAAGCATAATAATTCAGGATATGTACTATAGTATTCATTAATTTCAAACTTCCACATGATGTATAACGGCACAAAAATGTTGACAAAAACACATCAATTGCCTTATTTCACAAGACTTGCCCGTTAAATAAATTCTTGAAACGCCCGAGTTCATTACGTACGTACAACTACGTTGCGCAGCGCACATTTGAAAAAGAATCCGTGTAAAAATACCTATTTGACAAGTTCCATAATATATCCGACATTTCCCAACAAGAGGATCGACCGTTCTCAGACATTTTTACTTGCAAACTTACCATATCAAATCCCAATCCTTTAGAGACAAAATTATTGACAGAGAGTTTGAATCAGACAATTTGTAAGGAGAAGGGAGTTGTTTGCATTTTATTTGCGTTTAAAAATCGTCTCTCTGTATTATAAGATGTTACAACTTACGTTTTCTTTATGACAGAGTTCAGTTTGTTATTACTACCGATATGAAGGGATAGAAGGACGGAATTACATCATATCTACACTTAAAAAGAGAGCTCTAATTGATGGGAATTAATTACCTGCTGCCAAAGGGTCTACTAATGATTAAATTCATAGAGCTTGCAAATTCCAATGTATCGTCGTTTACCATAAGGCTAGTAGGTGGAATTAAAAAAAAGCTTAGAGTTTCGGCAGCCAAGTTGGGAGATCATCTGGCTTCCAACCTGTAACCTGTGTTCGGATCCCACGGCAAGCACCTCTGTCTTTTCTGAATTATGTGCGGATTCCCGCTGACATCACACGGTGAAGGAAAACATCATGAAAGGAAAAAAGTTTTCGAAACTATGTAAAGTCTGCCAACCCGCACTTTGCGAGCCTTGTGTACTATGACCTTACCCTTCTCACAATGAGAAGGAACCCGTGCCCAGCAATGGGACAGTTTCTAAAAATAAAACTGCTTCAGAAAATTTAATACGAGGTACAAATCACAGCAATGACAGATGCAATGCTAAAATTGTTAACAGGCCTTAGTTAAAGTTTTCCTTCCCTATCTACTATGGAAACTATAAGTTACATTATCTACAAGTTACCCACTTCACTCAGATACATTGTTTCCACCTGGGCATCCGTTAAGGAACTTGCAAGATAGGTTTTGCGAACTTTGTGGGTTTGATAAATGGTACAGATATGGCGTACTTATTTCTTACTTGCGACGTCACAAATAGTTTCAGCTGAGGTATGTTGCCTTGTTCAGGGCTTTTTGCCGTATGCCATTGAAGAACTTTTCATATCTTTCACTCACATATAAGTTTCTTATAGATATCTTATTTTATCAAGTCACTATTCACAAGTGGTGCATTTGGTCTTATACAATTAAATGAATTTATACTATAATGTCTTTTAGATTGTGTTTTTTTTTTCACGTTGTATCAGTGGTCACACAGCACACAGCATTTTTATGCTCACATCTGTATGAAATAAAAAAAATGGATATTTACCGTATTGTGAGCCACAGAGTTGTTGTTCTGTTGCAGCCAGCGCAGTATTGCACTGGCGGTGGTAAAATCGGGTCGCGGGGGCGGCGGCACCGAATGTTGGAGCGCCGACGCCAGCTGCTGCGCCAGCTCCAGCGCCCGCGCCCGTGCCGAGCGCCCCGGACCGCTCGTCGTGCCGGCCCCCGTGCCGCCTGCCTCTGGAATGAACAGAAATGAAACCATGTATATATATACTCAACTTGCAATACAACAATATTGAGGAAACAAATGAACGACTATCGCGCCCGGGAATGTGTAGCTACTAGCACCAGTGCTATAATTAGGGCTGTTTCAACAGTACCCTGGCATAAGGTACAACCCCTACAGAGGCGCAGAAACAACCGTGCATGGTATTAGCATACATGCAGTTTTGTTTTCACGTAAGTCAAAGACGCAGTTATCAAATATGACACCGGACGTATAAAATGCTAGTGCGGCCTCGGCTAGCACCAGTGTGTGCACAGATCACACACTGATGTGCTCTGTCTTGATGCTGGAGAATTCAAGAATCTCTCAGTACAAGAAAATCATTACCCATCACAGGTTTATACTATAGCTCGATCTATCTCCCTTTCGGTGGCTATGCCATCTGCTTCGGTGTTCTGCTAAATAATTTATAATAAACATAAATGTACATAAAAATGTTTATGAAACTACGTCAAACTGGACCAATTCAGAAACGCAACTAGCAATGTATTTGGTGTTTCATTGTCACAAATAAGCACGACAGAGGCTGAATTGTTTACTCACAGGTTTATGCCGAGGTGCTTGGTGTGATCAAATTATTCGTACACATGCTCGAATTTCTAGACACGAGAATTTCAACTCTTTCCGGAAACAGATAATAAAAAATTCAAAACTCCAACACCGCGACTCGAGGACTCGAGTCAAATTGTCAATCTCTAAAAATATAGTTAGGAGATCTTAGTATAATATGTTCACTCGGTGTTACACATGTACAAGCTATGTTTTTCTAAGCATGTTCTTATAGATGATCAGAATTAAATAAGACACTCGATCGTGTTGTTTGTTATCAAAACTACGACGAAACTGCGAAATACTGTTTACTGAACAACACAGCAGCATCGACTGAATGAGGTCGAAGCACGTACGTGTAACTAATGAGATTCCATATCAATATCAGGTGTTAATTTACGGAGGCAACGACTGCTACTCGATCTGGTGAAATGCTTCAATAAGCAATGAGCATCGATAGGTTTGGTTACATCACATTATACTTTGAGAAATTGGCATCAGGGCAGACCAGTTGCTCAGTTTGTACATGGTTTGGTATGGCATAAGTAACCAACGTGAGCATTTAGCTAGATACGGACATGTTTTGGTACGCATTGGAAAATAGTCGCTGGAACTTTCTGTTATGGTTGACGAGCTATGCAGTTGACGACACTCAATGATTATCATGAAAGCGCCGGTGCAGTCGAAGACGGTAAGCTCGCTTAATCTGAAATGGGATAGGTCTTTCAAAAGAGTCTGATGAGATTAGATGCTTTGTGACGACTTACGATTTGAGGTAATTTACTAGCCCTGGCCGTGAAATAATGTTTTGTTTGTTGTTGTTTGGTCAAGCTCATTGTTGACATTTGAACAGACACTCTGCGGTGTATTACGCACTGGGTAGTTTTATTGCTACAAATAACAAACGACAGCACTTTTGTATCCTCTAGATTTCAACATCTGGCCGAGTTTTGTGACCGATTGGATCGCTTGCCAAATGGCAATCCTTTTTAGGAATGAGTTTGTTCATATATTACCTACACCAGTAAGTTTACACTTCATTAATTAACATTATAAATGGGCAGACACAAGAACTGTGACATAAGTCAGTTCAAAAATACTCCACTCGCGCAAATTGCGCGGAAACCGAGTGAATTGCATCCGCCCTGGAACAATGAAGCTTTAGCTCCAGCAAAAAGCGAGAAAAAAATCATCCTTCATTTTAGTCTTCGTTATAATATAGGTAGGTATGGTTTATTGTATAACCGCAGAACAATACTGGTATTAACTAAAGGCTTTTTTTTATGCAACTAAGAGCCAACCAAGTCTTCTGACCTGTGGTAAGTTAGTGCTATCTAAAATTTTAAACTTGAAAAGTGCAAAAGCCTTTGCAACATTACAATAATGTTCTGCATTCATCACTCGCGAGCCAATTCATCATCATGGTCCACTGCTGGGCTTAGGCCTCTTCCAAGATACGACACTCAGACCACTCGGTCTTGATATTCAACTTCTTTCTTTCAGCATTCTGCCTTACCTTACCTACATATTATAACGTCGCTACATCTGAGTCTTAGGGTGTGTACGTTTTTTACTAAGTAATATGCTTACGTTTAATTGCCTCATATTAAACCAAGATGCGATCTGCGATGAAGCACGCTTGCTTACTTGAAACCAATTATTATACCAACTCTAAATATGCCGGTCAAATTTATGGTACGGCATATATCTGAAACGCTCGGAAAGCCTCGTAACAACTTACAACTCCATTCGTGTATGTTTTGGCAGGCGTAATGTAATGGTATCGCTTAACTTGGCTCTGTTTGGTTTGGCGAGGCGTAAAATCAATATCCTGGGTATCCTTTGTTATAGGTCATATTTCAAGTATAATTTCACATTAGAATACACATTTTTTTTGCAATTATTTTATCGCATACTATTATTATTATTTGCTTGTGAGTTAACAATCGGATATTGACCGTTGACTTAGTCTAAGAAAAAATACACACCAAGCTTGAAAAGGGAACTGGCTTTCAAGTGAAACTGTACTGTACTGTACTGTTCAGTATTTTGACGACAGTCCTTCAATACAATGTAGCTAACGTAACACTAGCTTGGCTCAATGAATCACACATAATTTTAGTTGAAATTTCAACTCTAAAGTTATGTATTAAAGGGTTCACTGTTTATGACCATGGCCCAGGGTAAAAGTTCCCTGGCTTTTTCTTTAATAAAACTATACTAATACCCCAATTCTTATCCGGATCAATCCTAAACTAATGATAAAACAATACACATACGTGGTGGTATCTGCGAATCCGCAGCATCCTCGCTGAAGAACCGATGTGTGCAGACGTCGAGCAGCCACCAGCGGGTGACGTGCTCCGGTAGGTGCCAGCACCCAGGCATGACGCGCTAACACATATCACAATACACAACGCACTAAAGTCATGCCTGTACTTCAAGTACTTTCACTGACACGAAAAACAATAGACTTCCTATACCAAAATTATCAGGTAAACATTTTTGCTATGATTGTTTAATAATTTTAGTGCAAATAACTAAATTGATCGTATTGCGTTGTTAACTAAAAAATCGTAACAAAAAATTGCACTTGACAATATCTGTGAATAATACGTTCTCTCGTTGAGATGTCTCAGGACTCAGACACCTAAATTACGCTATTGTACGCGTACAATATAACACGGAATGTATACGTATAAAGGATCATTCTCATCCGGTACGTAGTGGAATCCGATGATACAGTTCGGATGAGGGCTGCCGCCTTTTTACAGAATTTATATGTATTTTTCACAGCATTCTATTTTCCTTATTGTTTTATTTAGATTAGATGACAAGAACAATGACGTCTCTCTTGAGTAAGGAGCAAGAACTAAACCATTCTTATTCTTACTAATACATAGCGTGTAGATTAGAACAAAATACATTTACATAACTGGAAAATATTTGTAATTAGATTAGATATCCAAAGAACAAATAAACTAATATTTCCTTAGTATTCTTTACTCTTGTAATAATTGTTTTGAATTTTGTTCATATTTGAAATTCTGTCTTGGGAAGAACTTACTATAAAAATGATCTTATGAAGTAAGGTCTTGAGCTCGTGGAAGTCGAATTAACAGACCGCATAAGGAACACGATACTACACTCCAAAATAAATTGTACTTGTTCGAAGCCAAGCCAGCTAGTTTATTTAAAAAAAAAAGTAGGTATAGCTTAAAACGAAAGGAATATAGGGTGTGTAAGTTTCGGCAGCCTAGTTGGGAGACCGTCTGACTTCCAATCTGGAGCTCCTGGGATCGAATACCATGGCATGCACACCTATCTTTTCTAGGTTATGTGCGTATAGCCGATAACTTCAAACGGTGTAGGAAAACATCTTGAGGAAATCTACGTCTGAGAGTTCTTATAAAAAGATGTTTTATTTTTATTTTTTACACACAGCGCCATCTGACCCCAAACTAAGCAAAGCTTGTACTATGGAAGTCAGATAACTGATAGAATACTTAAATCTTTTTTTTTTGTTGTAAATCCATACAGAATACCCCGGCACAGAAAAAACATGTTTATACCACAAAATGTTTATCCCGGGTGGGAATCGAATCCACGCCCTTCAGTTCTTGGAGCTGACATACTACCAATGAACCAACAGGGCTGTCATATGTGAAGTCTGCGAACCCGTACTTGGCGTGATGGGCTATGGCCTTACCCTTCAAACAAAGAGAAGAGACCTGCCCCCAGCAGTGGGCCAGTTTATAAAAACAGGGCTGACTCAGAATAGAGTGTAGAAAACTATAAATGATCCGTTGCGTAGTTTGGGTTTCATTCACCTAGCTCGGCAATGTTCACGAACATGTTAGAAGTACGTGAGCCCCCACGGGATTCTCACATTTCAGTATTCTTATCGGTCATTCTATTTCATATTATCTCCCTTTCATCTTAGACTTTTCCTATACACGTAATATTTCTATACGCTAGGGAAACTTACAAGCGCGCATTTCTATGTGCGCGCGTTATTTCGTATATTCCCATTTGTTTATCTTCGACTCATGTTTGTTTCCCGATATTCAATATATACTAAGGAACTCTATCACGAGTTAGGATAATAATAAACTAGCGTATTTTAAAAGATCTAAGCGTACAGACGGCGCTAACCGACTTTGTTTTACACTAAGTATGTAGAGATATTTTTTTTTTGTTGACTGGCTAGGTGTTTGACCACAGCTCATCTGATGTTAAGTGAATGTGCGGTCGAAGATGGTAAAGCACACCTAGCCTGGAATGCAACTATATATATCGTAGTATCGTATCGTATATATATCTTAGGACATCTTACACAGCGCCATCTAGCTCCAAACTAGATATCTGATAGAATGCATACTTCCTCTTTTTGTAACAGAATGCAGAACAAACATTTATCGTCACATAAATGTTTGTCCTGATAAGAATCGAACCCACGCCCTACAACTCTTGAAGCACATATTCTACCAAATGAACTTCAGGGCAGTCGAAGAATATAAAACTTTTATAATAATAGAAGTAATATAAAATCTATTTCCTTGTATCAACTTGCACATTTCGAAAAGTCGATACGGGACGAGTAGCGCCTATTCAATACAAACAATCAAATCTTTCCACTTTATAATACTACTAGCGGACGATTTGCAATTTCACCCGCGTAGTTCCCGTTCCCGTGGGAATACATGGATAAAAAGTAGCCTATGTCACCCGGAGATAGTGTAGCTTCCCAACGGTGAAAGAATTTTTAAAATCGGTCCAGTAGTTTCGGATCCTATTCAATACAAACAATCAAATCTTTCCTCTTTATAATAGATCGGTAGATAGATAGATTGATAAATAAGGAATAATGTTCATAAAGTCATCAAGTTTGAAGATGACTGTGCAAACTGCCAGATGAAAATTCTATTAAAAAGGACAGCTCTGTTAGAAATAGAGGCGTGGACAGCGCTGATGAGAATCCCAAGTACACATACAAAGTACCTGTTGAACAAAGCCCGGCAGTAGTTAAAGAGCTCGGAGTGGACACCGCAACGCAACTGGAATGGCAATTACGGAACTTTCTTCCCACCCTCGCCTCCTGTCGGCTAACAAAAATAATGAAACCTGTCGAAAGCTTAACTCACCCTTAGAGGCGAGGCTGACGCTATTTGAAAGAGCTTAGGCGAAACTTATGCGTTTACACTTATGAGAGGCAGAAATATTATATACATTATTCATATGAGGATATTTCTCACAGCAACCTCTAGCCCCAAACTTTTTTTTTACGGTTGACAAGCACAGCTCTCTTGATATTAAGTGATGGTGAGGTCAAATATGGTAAAGCAATCCTAGCCTGGAAAGTAACGAAGGAACTTTTTTTACTATGATTTTTATTTAAAAGGTAGTTCTCAAACTACCTTTTAAATAACTAATAAAATATTCATAAATATTTTATTGTAAAATACATACTTACTATACTTATGTTTAGAACACCCAGACATAAAACAAAATAACTATGTACGACTGTACGTAACATAAATCTTTTTCCTGGGTGAGAATTAAACCCACCTCCTTTACCTCAATAAGCAAAGCTACTATCTATCCTTATATTTTTTCACTCATAACATTGTTTGTATTTATTTTTTATGTTAAAGTAATCAGACGAATGACACGCTCTCCTGATGATAAGAGATATCGCCTATCTATGACCATTGCAGCGATACACAGAACTTTGAGTAACAATACAAAGTTCAGGGCATCGCCACTTCGGCGCTCATTACTTTGAGATTTTCGATGGTTAGTCTCAACAGCACCGTAATTTCGCTAGCTGCAGGAACACAGTAATGTTTTTGCACACTACTGCTTGGTGGCAAAATATCTGGTACTGCGGCGGGACCTACCTAGACAGCCTCCTGTTAAGGAGATCTACCACCCAAACAAAAAAACAAAAGTAGGTCAAACAACAAAATATCCAAGCACTAGTTCTACGAAATAGGCTATCCATTATTCGTGTGTGTAGAACAATCATGTTACAATAAATTAGGTATTTATTGTTTATGATTTGGCCGTCAGAAACTTTATAAATTGCTACGTTTTGGTATTTGGCCGAACTACTTTATTGCAAGATTGGCCTACATATTTTGGGTATAGTAAAATAACATTACACAAGCGTAATATACTTTTAATATTAAGATACAGAATAACAAGAATAAGGGGTAGAGAAGGCTCCATGCAAATATTTGTAGAATGAGAATGCCAGATAAGAAAAGCCTAAAAATGTAATCTCGGCGCCATCTCTCCGAGATTAAAATTTCCTTGTTTGTTTACGTAGAAAAATGTTAAAAAGCCTCAAGAGGTTTTTACATAATTAATTTAATAGACAGCTACTTTGTTTGAAGGAGAAAAGTGGCACAAATGGAGTAAGGATGTTCCGAGGTATTTCAATTGTTTTCATGATGGGGAATTAATGTTAATGATAATAGCTGAAGCTCAATTTCTGCTGATACCTGCGGATGTAGGCATGAACCCATTAATTTGTTTATCTTTTTGCTCAGGTAACCCAGAAATCATTTAGTGTTGTTAGTTAATGCCGGATATCGCCCTACCCTAGGTATGGTTTGATATCATATCTAAATATCATATTAATCCATGTACAAACGAGCGGTGTCATTGCTATTTCAATAGCAAGGTTTATTGATATTTCTTTGGTTTATTGATACCGAAACTGAATTAATGACCGAGGTAATCTAATGATGCAGTTTACATGGATAAGTTTGAGTTTATAATTATATGTTTGTTTTGCGAAAAAGTGTACTATTAATCTAAAGTTCCTGATATCTTTCTTCAATACTTTTAAGTTTTAATACAAAATTTACAATTAAAAAACCGACTTCATGACCAACTAAACGCACTGCTCCAATGAACTGAATCCGGAACCGAATGACGCCGAGGCAAAATGTTGTTTCCAGTCGTTTTCTACACAGTACAGAAATGTACATTTTTTTACAAATTTATACAACAAAAATTTAGGTTGCCGCAGTCTTATCTAACCACTAAAATATTACAACGCGCTGGGCTACATAGTCTGCATTATTTTCTCGAATATTTGGGATGCTGAGAGAGCATTGTAATTCAACCCTTCAAGTCACGCATATAAAGAGCAGCTCGCTTGAATTGTAGATACTTACATTTAACGGTCCCAAGATGCAATGAGGCAGAGAATTTAATCCAAAACTTTGGTATACTCGCCACGCTTATTACTTGAGCCAAGGAGCTTATTATGGCGCGCTACAAATTATCGCGGTCGTAGTCTCTCTCGTTAGAAATATGAGGAGAGTGAGAGTGACAGAGATGCCAGTATAATCTCGAATCCAACAGAACAGTGCCCCAGTACTGCACAGTTCATTCATTATGATTCTGGAACGGTTAATTAGGCTGAGCGCGGCTTTTGGGATTCCGTAAATATTTTAACCCCGTAACAAATATTATTTTACACAGAAAGCAGTGGTAACGCATTTTATTCTCGCGGGTTATAAGGCGTAGGTAGATATTACTTACGCTTAACCTATTACTGATGGCACAGAAAATTTTGTGAAAAATCGCTAAAATAAAAACCCGCTGCAAATGCTAGTGAAAATCCATTGGATCAAGATGTTCGGAGTTATGCTTTCAAACGGCATAACTCTGACACTAGGGCTGGCTACTTAGCTTATGCGAACTTACTACTTACTGTAAAATGTAGTCTAGTATAATATTCTGGAAATACATAATTATACTATGTAGATTATACATAAATATGTATTATATGAACCTCACTCTCCGAATCAGGTGGTACTGGTGGTATGTAAAATCTGCCTCAAGAGCTGTAGGGCGTGGGTTCGATTCCCACCAGAACCAACATTTACGTGACGATAAATGTTTTTTATGTACTGTAAGTATATCATTATGTACTATGTATGTATTTACAAAAGAAAAGAAAGTATGTAAGTATTCTATCAGTTATCTGGTTCCAATAGTACAAGCTTTGCTTAGTTTGGAGGTAGATAGCGCTATGTGAAATGTCCGACGATTTTTTAAATATTTATGTATACACAAACCGTTACTGGCAAAATCAAATTAAACTGCAAAGCACAGCTGTTATTACATTGCCTATTTGTTTCCAACATCCACACATTCCCGGGCTACTGAGCCGAAGAATAATGCGTGATTGGCATGTGACAGCTCAATCCAACGCGGATCATGTTCCTTACTAACCGCCATGACAACGTATATCTATATATAGGTACCGTTTCTTCGTACCCGTTTATTTATTGTATCCGAAACAACCTGAACTTTGTCTTATTTATATTACGTCGTAACAAAAAATAAAAAATATTTTTAATTGACTTTAAAAAAGGAGATTCGCAATTCGTTGATTTTTTTTTAATGTATAAGTATGTTCCCCGATTACTCAACGCCTGGATCGATTCAAGAAATTATTTTTTTGTTTAAAAGTGCACGAGTTATTTAGGTGAACTGATGATGGAAGGTACAATTAGTTATTTTAATGGATATCTTTCGAAACAGTCCCCATAAAAATTTCATAATCAACTCAGTAGTTTGATTTTTAAGCCTAATACCTAGCCGTGTTTGAGCTTAGAGTCATGGAGTCGGTTTTTTTTAATCTATTTATACTTCTTGTACCATTATGCTTTTTTGTAATTCAGTTAGCTAACGATAGACAGAAGAAGTTAACGAGATGATGACGCAATCGAATACTTTTACAGTTGCAAAAATATGTACAAGGAAATTAATTTAAATATTTGCTAGTTATTACTTAGATAGACCAAGTAGCTGAGGAATACTTAGTATATCCCCAAATCTACCGGCTACTAACTAACAACTAAGGCGTCCTACAATTTTGTGTTTGTAAATGCATAGAACTCGTTAGTAGAATTTAGAAGAGGTCCTTTGCAAGGGAATATGTATAGAACAGCTGTTGTACCCAATACTTGGGTGCTACGGATGTATCGAAAGTAGCCTTTATGTGGTTACAGTACAAGGTGTATATTACTACAACGCTTGCAATAAAGTCGCGCGCGACAAGCCACGTGTGGCCGCAGTCTCGTTTACCCGCGAAACGCAGGACTCGAGCGGTTCGGGCGAAACGCGGCGGCTTACTGGCGCCTCGCCACCCCCCTGTTCAACAGTTTGCACCCTCTTGCGAACACCCCTATTAGCTACACAATCGCTACGAGGAGCATGTAGTTGCGACCAGCCGCCTTTTGTGCACAAATCTCCAACTTTATGAGTCACGCGAATTTTATGACAATACAGTAGCATATCGAATTTTATACTAATGTTATATGTATGTATAGCTAGGACAATGATCAATTGATCATGTATCATAAAATTATAAATTGTTTGAATTCTATTAATAAATTTCAACAAGTGATAATATGACTATATGAATATAGTGTGTATACTCTTAAGCTAAATTGTTGCCTGTGTTATTCAAGGGTGATATGCATTCCAAATTTCAAATCCATAAAATTTTACAGAGAAATCTACTCAAATTACATAATTATTTTATCACACTTATCTCACCAAAATTATAAATCTCAAAGATTGTGTGTGATTATATGGAACTGAGGAAAATTTGAAATGATGTAACCTGGATTAACTACAGGTTATAGAAAAATATGCAGAGAATAATGATAATACTGACATGCCCACGACACAGGTCACCCTAGTGCGGGATCCAGGGTAATTACATTATACTATGTATAGTACTTCATATTATGTATCACTGTATTTTTAATTGTTATTTGGATATTATATGTTAGTGTACTGTTTTCTGAACAGTAAAAAATATTATTTTAATTATTATATTAATCCTGACAAAAAAATACCCAACAACATTTAACATTGAAACGAAAAATTTCTTAGCATTCAATGGCATCACTGTGCAAGTTCCAGAAATCCATTGCATTCCAGAGACAGGAAACTGTACAGTGCTGAGGACCCAGGTGCAGGTTAAATCCGTAAATTCTAGTGACTATTGTTAGTTTCTAAGGGTAGGTATAGCCAGTAATAGCTTTTCCCCATCATTTATACTTCCATGTCACCTACTGGAGCTACTATGCTAGCAGTCTTGAAGCTCACTTCAGTATTTCGAGGCGCTGGGTTGTATCGGGTAGATACTGGTAGGAGGAACTGAGAGGAGAAAATATACTCCAAGTTCATATAAGGCAGTGAATATTCACAGCTCCAAAGCTAACTCAATCTATCTAGGCATTCCCTGACTATAACTTTTTAATATGATTGTGTGACTATTTGACATTGTAATATATTACTGAATAATTTGATTAAAAAATCAATTTCCAATTTTCAAGCTAATTTTCGAATGAAAAACAACAAGTCCTTAAAATAGGTACTTATTATGATGTGAAAACTTTTAAAACTTGATATTTGCTGCTGGTTGCAAATCGTCAACATAGGTACATAGGTAAGGTAAGTAGGTTTATTTACATCTAAAACATTTGTAGGCCAAAGACATTTTCACCTTGAGAGATAACTTGTGATAAGAACTACAGAAATAAAAGTTAGCATTTAAAGTTTGGTGAGTCTAACATTTACTAAATAGGAGACATCCACTTAATTTTACATATAAGGAATAGCTTCACAATAATTTGAATAAAGCTCAAATGGAATGTAGTAACCAAATGAGGAAATGGAGACCCCAATAACCATCAGACCGTGAAATCATCATACATTCATGAATTTAGACATTTTATTTGAAGCTTTCAGTTTTAATACAGAATATAGGTTCAATTACACCTGCTATCTATACTTACCGGCTATAATGCCATCCATTTGCAGCAAAGCAGCTTCCAATAACTTCGCTGGGTCAGAGTCACACAAAGTTGGGTTATTATCGCCATCAACTTCAGTAGACTTTCCCATCACACTGCCGCAATCTACACTGCTTTTAGGCCAATATTTAACTCACAACACTCTAAAAAACTGAAGTGTTAAATAAGAAAATAATAAGTAAACTTTTGAGAAAAAGTTTACTTTTGTCAACAAAACTTTATCTTTGAACTGACAGTGACAACCCAACAAAAAATTGACGCTAAAGCAATTTTTTTTTTTTTTCGTTAATTTGCCCTTTCGGGCAGGCTAAAGCTATAAAGCCATACTGCCTCGTCTTCAGTGATATTTCTGCTGTATCTTAACTATGGTTATCGTCAAAGTCGTCTTAGTCAAGTCCAGTTCGTCTCAGTTCGTGCCAGTCATGCTTTAGTAAAGTAGTGGCAACTTTACTATAAAGCTTCGATGGAGTTTTGGAAGCAACACGAAAACTCATGTTTCACCACATTATATCATTTTCCCACACTCGCGCTTGTAATTCGGCACTTTATGAATAAAACACCACCATTTTTATGCATAAACACTCGACAAAACACTAGTTTTGGAAAAAAATACAACGAAGCGACACGACTCTTCCCGCGTTCCCGCCAAAACTCACGCTTAAGCAAGCGCTTCTGCTTAATTTTGTTAGTTGATATGACTTATGTATTTTTTGCAGTGTGTATTTCCCCTTTATCCCTTTACAATTTTAACATAATACATATGGTTCCCAAAACACGACATAATATGAAGACCTTTTTTGCGTAGTCAGGTAAAATAATAATTTTCGAAAGAACTGACGCCTTTACTGCTATTTTCCCTGTTATAAAATTAAGCTTTTAATTGCTATAGGTTTTTCATGTCATAGTTTCATACAATGTCAATTTTGAATTTTTTTAGTCAAATGAATCTATACTTTATTCGTTAATCGATTGTATCACATGTATAGAATCATTTAGTTAGGTGTAGATTTAAGTAACACCTGTCAATACTATTTAATGACAACCTTCAATACCCATGTTTCCACACTACAACACTGCTTTGGATACCCTTTCCTGCAATGTGACTTTATAAATAAGCTTGGCAGACAGTTTTAACTCATTAGTAAGGTCACAATTTCTATTTAGCTTTATTGTGTGAATTTAAGAAATGAAATAATACCAAATAGTGTATGTCATAGTTTATTATTCATTAGACCCTTTACCAAATTAATATAAAGTAAATAAATAGAACTACATACTTGGTAATAAGTACCACTTTCATAATTCTAATCGTCTCAATGATAACATGAGAAGAGTACAATTATATCAACTGCAAATAAACTTTTCTTTACATAAAACAAGCAAACAGCCATGTTGTAAAATATGCATCTCTCTATATATAAAATATTCTCGATATATAAATGTGTATAATATAACTATGATGTGCCAACATGATATGATCGAAAATACACTCTTCTAAACGATTTCCAAAATCTTTTACTCTCAATACATATTTTTATTACTGATCTAAGGCACAACATTTACATAAAATATTTTCTATAGTAACTAACACTCAGCAATCAATAAATATTTTATAGTAATAATATTTTACCAGTAAATAGTATTCCTTGTAATTTATACAATAAATTATTTAATAATTGTTATTATAATCTCACAATAATAATAACATAATGAAGTTCAACAGTAATATATCAACGATTCTCTCAATATTATTACAAATTGCTTTCAACCATATTAATTTGTCTATACTTACAATAACATATTTAACAACTTAAAATACAAACAAAAATGTTGGTAAGCTGTGTTTTGGTATAAAGGTGAGGATCGCTATTCTAAAATGACATTTATTACTATACACATGTGTGAAATTGGGTGTCTGAACTATACAAGTCTGAAATGTTTTGCTAATACGAAAAGAACTCTTTAATATTTATCATTATTAAATAAACAACTTTAGCTTTAAAGAGAAAGAAAGAATGAAAAACAGAAAAAATTAATAGTAAAAAGAATTAATCCTAGACAGGTATCTATCTTCACTATAGGACCAACCCAGAGATCATAGCACATGTATAAGTTGTTCCACAAATTTCATAGACTGAAAATTACCTTTTTCTATAGAACTGCTAATGTTTTCTAGTACCAATGGAAAAGTTGTTCATGACGATAATTACAATGAAGTTCTTTCAGCTTAGACTCACTCTGTCTAATCTTGTAGATAGATCCACATATGATATCCTACCCCTTTGCTCTAATCCTTACAGTGTAAATGTTTCGCCAGTATGTTATTTACATAATTTTGTTAATTTTAGCTTTAATTAAGGGCCACTTTTGAGGATCTTTGTCTGATTTTTTTCTTTTTGTGGATCTGTGGTGTCTTTTTATACATCTTTAACCATAGTGCAGTTGATATGATATGGCAAAATGAACCTAAACAATACAATGATACAAGACGCAATTTGTACAGTTACTTGGTTGCAAGGTCGATAATACCATAGCAGAAAATACTATGAGGATAAACAAGTCTGAATAATTTCATCATACCTTCCTTCAAAATCAGTATCTCAATTTAAAAAGTTGAAATTTTGAATGAATGTTAAAACTTGTGCTCTTGAAATAACTTGAGTAAGTGGAATCCAATCAATTCTTATCTTACATTAATTTTTGAATACTGCTCGCTGACTGTGGATATAAAAACTTTTTTTTTAGGATGACTGTTGTTATTTTTTTAGGTCGCCGTTTATTATAATTATACAACTGCCATTTACAATGTCCAATCTCAAAATCGACTATTGAACAATTTTACCTTATTTAATGATAATGAAATGGTTTACTGATGCTATATTTATTTTAGCTCCACAGGGACGTCTTCTGAATATGCTCGTAAAATAATCGAAATAACATAGGATGTAGTAAATTAAAATAAAATTAAGGGTATACATTCCAAAGCTGAATGGAGCCTAGCAATCAGACTGAGTTATTTTTTCCCAAGAAAAATCAAAATAATTAAAGGTTTTTTGGTCAATTTCAAACAAGACATTTCAACTCAGCTTCACACAGCTTTGGTTGATTTTGCCAAGTTCTATCTCCCATAAAGATAAATACAGTAAATTTTAATCCCATAAGAGAGATAGCACTAATGGTTATAAAATTAAAATGTGCAAAAATATGAAATGTAGGTCACACTCTAATATAATCAAGTTATACAGACACTCTTAATAAGCTATGTATTTTGGACTTGGAGCACACATAAATTCTTTGAATTGGTAGAATAGATAATATCTAAGATTTAAATTCTGGCAAAAAAATTAAACGGGGAAATTTCTTTTATTACACCCCAAAAAAAAAACCAATGAAAATGTCAATTTAAAAAAAAAGGATCATTGTAGACTATCTACAACTATATCTAGTCTGGATTTTTCACTTAATTGTAATAAAGATACAATTAAGTGAAAAATCCAGACATTTTAACTTCAGGCTTTTCAAAGACAGATTGAATCAGTAAAGATTAGAAAGAAAAATTATAATCTATCGTGGACTCCAAAATAGAGAAAACGGGACTGTAGAAAAGTCATTAATGTTATGATCTTTTTTTAAAAAAAATCTGGTTTCTTTTTTCAGTAAGATCTCTTTTCCCTGCTCAATCTCTTTGTCAGACATACATTTATTTGAACAGTTTATATCATCTATATCATTTCATCTCATCAATCGATCTAGAAACATTGTTTACTCTTAAAATCCATTCTAAGTTACACCTAAAATCTATAAAATATATTACTCTATTAAATATTAAAGGCAATATCTATCATTAGATGGACGGATTAAGTAAAGGCGCCCATTCGGGTTACCGATTAGTTATTAATAGCTCGTAAAACTACACTTAGAAATAAACGCGGCGCTATGCATGGACCAATATTAAACTCCAAGTAAAACCAACAACGAAACATATAGGATCTCTATAAATAAATAAAATGTTGCTCATTTAGGTAACTCACTAGGTCCGAGTGCAGGACGGACTGTAACACTATCTTCTTACCTAATACCAATTCAGTAATAACAAAACAATACATTTAAACTTCGTTGGTAAACGTAATTTCAGTTCCATCTAAGTCAATTTCGTAAACTTATCAGGCAAGACCACAACCGATATTAAGTACTTATTAACTAAAGGAATGTAAATCTCAAAACGAATGGAATGGATTGACAAATTTAGCTTCAGATAAGGAATGTAATATACAAAAATAATATAACGCCTACAAGAACATTAATTATCGCTATCGTTAATTTACAACAACAAAAAAATGGGATGTTAGTTTGGATTCCCATTTGTTGAAACATAATTTCTATGTGTTGAAATACACGAGCTGCTTTGTCGCAAGTATCCTAACAAAACAAATTTAGCTGCAAGTTCTCATATTTCTATCGATTCACAAACCCGTAAAAATAAACGTTAATAGCAAACTTTGAGCTGATTACGTATATCTTATGCGTACTCAGCAAAAAGATTTTTTTAGGCGGCTGACGCCTAATTTCTTAACTATTAGCTGTACATCATCTTGCGAGTAAACTACGCAGCAGCGCGCATATTCCAATCACTTCAATATACCTTCGTAGGTACACGATCAAGTTATATCATTAACCTCAAGGTTGAGCACGTTTTTCCCTCAATAGTTCTATACTATACAATTACCCGATTGTTCCACGCCTGAACTCTAAACGAGATCCGAATTACTTCAATACATTTTCGATCTGTCTCGCCACAGACTCGGAATGTGTTGTAAAAGGCACCAATAAGCACATGGATTTAAGCAAACTGCGAAAGTAATACACGGAAGTGCTATTTATGCCTTTGTGCGACAATAACACACAGCACGCTCTACAGGCTATAGCACTTGAGCTTCTTTGAGCAATGTGTGCTTTAAACTAACTTTTATCTCTTCACACTAACATTATTTTTATTTACATAATTTTAACAAAATCCCTCACATCAGTGTGATCAATTATCAACAATAGGTTTTAAGTACATCGTGATTTAAGATTTATGCATACAGACGTATACATTTTAGAAAAATAAATAATAAAATAAACAACATAATAAAAATTTAACTTGTACATAAGTATTAGTCGTGGACTCGCATTAGATGCATTAAATAAGAAAATAAAAAACGGAATGTTAGAATTCATAATTCCTGTCTGTACACAATCACAATAATAAACAATCACGGATATGCAGGCTTTGCCCCTCAACTTGTCAACAGCGAAATGTAAAAATATATTAATTTGTACACTCTTCACCATAAGTTAATAAACATTTTGTAAAATTCACTATCGCACCAAAATACTCTAATATAGATTTTTTAAATCACGGTAATCTTGTATACAGTTAAGTACTCTATAAGGCAAAATAAATAAATATATCTTCTTTTACGATTAAGTAGGTAGCCACCTCATTCCCCAAACACCAGAGTCAATGTCAAAACCATGGAATGTAATCATTACAATTTGGAATGTCTCGATAATTTCCGCCGAACTAAACTCAGCTCTCATTAACTTATACTTTAATTTAACAAAATAATTAGACACGACATCAATTTAGTTATAAATTAGCGACATATCGCACCCATTTTAAGTACTAAAATATCCATATAAATATCCTCTCGCACGTTACCTACCATTACCGCTAAATAAACTTCAAAATAATTTGCACTTTCAATAACAGCTTAGGGGGGACGTTCAGCGTATAGCATATTCGAAGCACTTCAACAAGCCGGTGCCTTAAAAATAGAACAATAGAACAGACAAAATAATAAATAGGTGAAGTACCTTCGAAGTGCTAACGTGGTATGCTCGTGCCTTCAACCCAACCACTAGACAAACAAACACCCAAATAATGCTAGTCACAAATATCTGGTAAGCGTGGCTGACCTAAAACGTGTTCACTATATAACACCAGACACTTTAAAAAGTCGTTTTAATTATGCGCTAATCAGACATTTGTGACTTATCCCTAAAATACAAAAAAAACCGCTAACCTACTTTTGGGAAAGGTTTACCGTTTCCAAAAGTTGAAGCCAACAGTTTGTCTTGAGCCATTCTCGTCTTATTCAACATAATTTCTTTTCCCACAGACAAGAACTCTACATAGTGAGATCAAAATGTCTACAGTTTAAAGGGTGCAAGAATAGTATCAAGGATTTTTCGAGATAAGAAAATGATAAGTTATGTTTGTCTGGTGGTTGTTTGAAAGTTAGCATACGAAAAGTGCATCATCAAACGTAACGTCAGTGATCGAACGGCCCCCCAGCAAATAGTCATTGGTGGCTCTTACTTAACAGGTGAGAGTTGAATTCGTAGACATTGCAGCACTGCTCGCCGCAAATGTTGCATTTCCAGGGGTTAGAGTCGCAGTGGCAACCCTTATGGAGGAAATATAGCGTGGAGTCGGGGAAGGTGATGGAGCAAAAGGTACATACGAGCGAAGATGGCAGCATTGCTGTGTCGCCGTGGGTGGATGTTATTACGCCGCCTTCGGACGGGGAAGCGCGTGAGGCCTGTAACAATTTAATAGATTTGTTAAGTTTATTTATTTTCACTGATTTTGGAATAGCACTTTATGCCTTTAGCCAGTATCTTAAATTTAGATATTTAAAAAAACAAGTCTAAGTCACACAAAGTAAGTTATAGACAAGTCCGTTATTGAACAGTTTCGTTTTGAGTTATGAAAAAAACGCGTAAAGACTTCGCCACATTTTAACATTTCCCCCACATTTGTGCACAAATTATGATGCCAAAAGCAAAGAAGAAAAAACACCTACGCCTAAACTTACGCAAAAGTATTAGTAAGTTTTTGTTTCAGAACAGTTCACATAATTCGGGAAACAAAACAACTTAAGATCACATCTAAAAATAACTTTGTCCTTGGGTCCGATAGTATAGCAACCGCGAAAAATATCTTGTCACAAGCACCGCGACCACAAAGCTGATAAATGGATGACTCATAAATAAACACGATAATTATACGAACAAACAGGATGACATGAACAAGTTTTTCCCAACACTGGAAACGTAGAATGTTCTGATAGATGACTAGCCTGGTTTATTTAAAACGCCTAGAGTGCATTGATTTAGGTGTTTGAAAACATGGTAGCATTTTGATTAACGCAGGTCTCATCTTCATTCTCGCAACTGTTTGTATCTTTCAAAATACTGTTTAAATATCAGGTTATTAGCGTATTTATTCACATAAGAGAGCAAGCCGGTGTTCGTGAATCCCCATTAGCATAGAAAAGTTAAGTATTAAAATTATACGTTTCACCTTAGAACTTTAGACATAGCTCAATTAAAGAACTTAAATCTTCAAGTTTTAAAACTAAAAAAGATTTATTTAACACGTCGTAAAGTTAAGTGACGTCACTTATTACCTGGTATCACGTACTGCATCTTAATTTAAGCAGCGTTTTAAGTCTATTTTAGTTTCAGGCAAGGAGTTATTTTTGGAACTTCAAACAATTGTTGACGCAGTAATGTCGACGCGCAACGCCTAACTAGTGAAGATGATAATTTTGTTTTATAAGAATTAATGCACTTATAAGTTCACGTAAAATCCAACTGACTATCATTTTTAATAAAGTTGAATGTAGTACAAACATCTGTAGCACTATTAAAAGTGTATTCACGATAATATGCCGTGAACTAATTGACATGGGTTGTTACAAATTAATAAATGCCCTGTTCTGTTCGGTCTGTATTGCCGAATAAACAAATACAACATGAACGATTTTAAGAAAAGAAAAAGAAAAAGCGTTATAGATGAAAATATCCTTGTTACCGGCTATTTTTATTATATATAGCTTTTTATCGACTTTAATTAACGACTACGCAAAAAAAGGACAGTTTTGATTATAACTGCCTATGTCTGCAGATATATCTGTTTCTTCATAATTATCTTTAATCTTTATCTACTAATTGAACCAAAAATTAATTGTTTTTTGTTTATAACAAGTGTACTGTCCATCAAGGTGTTTTAGTAATAAGCTTGTATTAAAGAATTTATTATACTTATGACGTCACAGTAAGTTCAATGACGGATTTCATTACCCTAATAGATAACAGTCATTCGTAATGTTTTTTATGATAAAAAAAAACAGTAATATCGACTTGTCCAAAATAAATTCAATTAGTAGTTTCTTGACCCACATCAATGCCTCGCCCACCGAGTTGATAATGCGATGCGAGTCAAGAAATTCATAATCAAAAAGACCTCACTTACAGACCCTCTACCCAAAAGTGCCCATAATACTCGCGGCGTTGGCGTACCCACGGAGAATGGCCTACTATAAATGCTGTACCAAATAAGAACCCGCCCAGGGATAGCGCCCTTTCCACAAAACTCAACCCAAATCCCAAATTACTCCTAATATAAACTTTATGCGATAATATTTATGTAATGTTTGTTAATTAATTTACAAATTTTAAATATACGTGGCCATTTAACATAAGCACAAATCTTGCGGAAAAAAATCCGTAAATATTAGTGACAGTACCAAAATCAGCCGCGTAGTTTAGAAGAACTGAGCGAATAAGACCGCAAAATGTTATTTTATTAATTAGTGATTTCTCAGTAATAGGTACATGTGGCGCGATATTAAAGTAATCGGGTTTTAGTTTTACAACCTATATCTTGTTATCTGAGTCGAAACTGCGTTCTATGGTCAGGGCTTTATGGCATCCCTCGTCCGAAATGTTTTTTTTTTATAGTGGCAAGTCGTGACAAGCAGGGACATACGTTGGAGCCGCGAGCGCGGCCGCGCGCTGATATGCGCCGGCGCAGGTCTTCCCGCAATAAGCTCTTAAGCGGCGACACCTTGATCAGTGAAGAGAGACTCGAGGAGACGCCGCGCTTGTCGCCGTTGGTTTCACCGTCGCGCCCCTCTCCGCCTCCGCTCTCCTCCATGCTCGGCTCCTGGAAATGAAGCAGAACACGTTTTGTACTTCAGATATCTCTATACTATTATAACGAACTATTACACAGATGTGTCGAGCGTCTAATAACTTTAATTCAATTGGTAAATGTTTGGGACTGGATCTGTTCTGTACGAGTCTGGCTTTGACCAGGTGGTTGTTGAACAATGAATTCTTTGATGTTAGTTAGATGTTCTGTGTTCATATATCATGGTTATATGTATTGTACACCTATATTTGTATGTATGTAATTTATATTTTGTATTTATTTTTTGTTCATGTAATATCTATCTACGTATGTCTATTTTGTTATTAAAAATGTCAAAATTAAAAATATAATTATACCTACCAAATTTAATAAAAAGAAAAAAAAATCATATTAACCTAAACTTAGGCTTGGATCCGGAATGCTCAATATGCATCTTTGTCCAGTGTTGTTGTGTTGTGTTTGTGTGTGTTGTGTTGTATAAGGTTTGTGTGTTTACCTGTTTGATAGGTATGAGCGTGATGGAGGGTGTGATCGTCGCGGGCAGCCCTGACAATGAACTGCTGGCGACGGCGCTATCACCGGACTGCGGAGAACTGCCACCTTCGCCGTTCATACGCGAATCTGTACACAACAATGAATAAATTTTGTAAAATAATAAGACCAAACAAAAGCTAGCAAGTCTATTAAGTTACTATTTCACTACTAAGTTACTATTAAGCTACTATTTCAAGCAATGAAGTGATATATATATATATATATATATATATATCACTTCATTGCTTGAAATAGTATCTAAAACAGCGTTGGTAGAATCATCAAACTTAATTAGGCAGGTATGGAAACACGGGTAGTGAAGTTTACGGGAAGTTTAGCGTTAATACATATTTAGAGGGGGCCCCTTAAACTAACACCTGGGTCACAAGTCCTATTGCACGAGCATTGCACGAGTACCTCGTTCCAGCAACGCTATGGACACGCACATGTACGGTGATATAATTTTTTTTCTTTGGTTTTGGCGTCGCGTTTTGAACATTTGCCAGTGTCAAGTATTTATATATTTTCAAGTTTCATAAGTTAAAAAAGTGTATCTAAAATCATAGTCAATGTCCAGTCTTGGTCAAGTACAGTCCGTGTTAGTCAAGTCCAGTCATGCTTTAGTAAAGTAGTGGTGACTTTACTACAAAGCTTCGATGGAGTTTTGGAAACAACACAAAAAGTCATGTTTCACCACACTATATCATTTTCCCACACTCGCGCTTGTGATTCGGCACTTTATGAATAAAATACCACCATTTTTATGCATAAACAGTCGACAAAACACTAGTTTTGGAAAAAAATACAACGTGGCCACATATGACTCTTTCCGCGTTCCCGCCAAAACTCCACCGGTGATACCATTGAATAGTTTCCATCCCGATATTGCGGCCCAGTTTCACGAACCATAGTCACAGATAAATAATGTGAATCGTTTGAAAACAATTTTGATAATATTGAAGTAGGTACATCGAGTTCCGATTCCAACTTTCCGTTTCATCATCATCTGATGATGGATCCAGAGGTTTATTGGGACTATTCTAGTTATTTTGGTTTAAAAAATAATTTTCAAAATTTATAAATGACGGAGTTTTGTGGCAGCAAACATTTTTAAAAATACAACAAATAAGAAAAAACCTCCTTATTGAAGTCGGTTAAAAACAGCCATACGACTTACAATCAAGAGAAATAGACAAAGTTACTTTCGCGCATTTTCATAATAAGTGGAACTAAGTAGGTCTTTGTGTTCTACTTCACGTAACAGAGGAGATTTACTTTCCACTGGCCTTGAAAAGACCTATTTCCTAGAATCCTTGCAACTTGTTAAATCGCTCATGGCAGCAAGGTGCTCTATTCTGCGATTATACTAAGAATTTTAAAACATTATCTGTAATACGAATCTTTTAGTTTACTATATCAGTTTTGATGGCTGGATAAATCCAAAGGTAAACGAAGTGCCGCGCCGGGGGAAAACTGTATTTATATTGCGTAACATTCGCCAATGTCATTGCATTGGTATCACAGAACTACTTTTTTATAGATAAAAGATAGAGGAAACATTTTCTTAGAAACTCTTCCATTATAGAAGATGTGCCAGTTGAAATATTGAAGAAAATCGGTTTCAATCCCATAGATCAAGTGTGAATACGAGTAAAGAAAAGATATATTTTAAAAAGGCATTATATTCACCTACTACAACAACATTTTATATATTCTAAATTTCGTCGCGGATCCTTTTCAAATAACACAATATTCACATGTTAATTATGCTAATGATGTCTAGGATAAAACAAAAATAAGTCTGGGTTCGGAGCAGGTAAATCTAGTTAATATTCATTAGGAATGCAAAAACAATTAGAGGTCAACCCAATCCCAAATATAACATCACGTCAACTGAGACAAAGGAACATATTTTTATCAAGATTATTATTATAATTAAATGTGATTTCTGTATTTAGACATTACAATGAGAGGTGATCCAGTATCATCTGTTTTATATTTTATTTGTCACAGAATCTAGATGTATTCTGCCTAAAACAATGGGATAGAGTTACGTCATTGATAACTGCTCGTTTTTCTATCTAAATAAATAGTACAAACTATCATTGCTCTGACATTTGAGATTTCCTCAAATACCATGGAACCTATAAAAAAAAAACCAAAAATGTCACCATTTCTATGCAAAATGTTTAAGATCAGTGCTGCTATTTTCGTACACAATTTTTGTACTCAAAAATGGCAGAGAAAGCCACATCAGGTCCCTCCCATAGTTTGTGTTGATGGGAAACACAAGCTATACAATTTGAGATCTATAAATCTGGACTAAACAGGTCTCTTCTAAATAAATATAATCGACCAACACCATAACATAACATCAGGTAGGGTGTATGCATGCAAAAATAATGAAAGTTTTCAATTCAAGTTTCTTCTGACATCTATTGTCTACTAAAAAAAAAGAGTTATTAGGTCGTAGCAGATTAAATAGTAACAGTGTTAGAGCCTATCAAATCTCTGTACCAAGATAATAACGAAAATGCACCCACCTGAGTTGCCTAAATGGTTCTGTCCAGGCGAGAAGGTTTCGTTGTTATCAGCCATAGATATCTCCACGTGAGGCGTCAAATAGTGCATTGGTGGCGTCGCATTGTCTACCGATCGGGCTCCGTTACTATCTCCACTATCCGAATACGCAGCTGCCACCGACACTGACAGGCCTGAGCCAAGCGCTCCGAGCGCGTTTATAGCTGCAGGGTCCATAGTGCCGTCAGCGTAAGCTGCGTTAGCAATGCCAGCCGCCAGGAGAGAAACAGAGTTGTTGCCGGGGCCGGGATTGTCTAAATCTATGCCGTGTCTGTTAAAGATATGAATAATCAGATAATCTATGATTAAATTTAGCAAAAAGTCTAATTATATCAATAATATTCTCTCAATAATAACTCAGATTAACATTAAGGCATATTTTGTTTTTTTTTTTATAAAAAGTACATTTCAAACAAAACAAGTAAAAATAACACAATGAAACCAAATCATCATGCCTTATCGGTGATGCTTTTACCTGTTAAAGAAGTGTACTCGAAGACTCTTCATGGTAGGCGCACGGTAGCTGCATAGAGGGCAAGTTTTAACAAGGTCGTGTTGGCCAACGTGTTCGTTTTGGAAATGTGCGCGCATGGCAATCTGACGCTGGAATCCTCGGTTACAGATGGGGCAATGGTACGGCAAGCTCTTTGTATGTGTTGTGAAATGTTCCGCCAAATGATCCTTCCTGAAGAATCTTTTCTGGCAGACGCGACATTCGTAAGGTTTGACGCCGGTGTGGCGCATCTTGTGACGGCGCATGTTCGCTCCATTAGAGAACTTCATGTTACAAACATCGCATTCGAATAACTTTCTGTGTGGTCGCGCGTCGGCGTTCTGTGCACCGGCAACATTGTTATTGTCTGGTGAACATTGTGCCATGTGTGTGGTCAGTGCTCGACTGCTCAGTGTGCTGAAGCTGTTACATGTTGTACATTTTAGCAATGTGCCTCCCCGTTTCGGTGTTTCTTTGCTGACGGTTGGTGCCTGAAATTAGTCCATACATCTCAGATTTTTAGCTTTACATTAATAAAATAAGAGTATTATTTAACTATAACAATAATTATAAATGTGACTGTTTTGGAGTGATTTAGTCTTTTACTTCTTTAATGGCATAATGAATTTTAGTGATACATTTAGGGTTTTATTATTATCACTAACTAGCCACCCTGTACTTTCATCATTTAATACATTTGCTGGATTTTCCGGGATACAAAGTAGGTAGTAGTATCAATCTAGGAATTAAGGTGTTTGCATTCAAAATTTCATATTAATACAGCATGAAGAAGTAACTAACAAGCATACATACAAACAAACTTTAGCATTTATAATATCAGTGTTAATCTTGGACATATGAACACATGAATTAATCAAAGACAGCAGAATACATAGGATGTATCACTGTTATTAACATCTAATATAAAATAGACAACATGTTTTATTAAACAAAATAAAAAAAAATACCTTAAATTATACTACCTATTTACAAAATGTATACAAAAAACTTAGTCTAAAAAACCGTCAGAGGAGGGATATGTGGCCAGAATTTCATATAGACATATTAATGATATTGTAAATTTTATAACAATATAACAGTCGTTAACTATTTAAAGTACAATCCGATAATTACAACTAAATTGCATCAATTAGATAAGGAATTTCAATTCTCATTTACCTATCCCATTATGGAGCCCAGGAATTTAAAATTCAAGTTACAAATCATTGGTGTCATAAATTGAAAGTGTATCAATTCACATTTTGGCATATAATCTTGCTGCATCAACATTAACCTAGTTGCAAAAGTGCACTGAATTGGTTTTTGCTTCAGATTTTTTACAGCAATAACTTTATAGCCAGTAAGTATGCCAACAACTAAAGATTTATATAGAGACAAGGCATTCAAGACAATTATAAAGAGACCAACTCATTGGTAATTAAACTTTAGTTTGCAAAACTAATAAGCAAGTGTATATTTGGCCATATCAAAACAAAAAGAAATAGGCAGAATTTTTGATAAATGAGAACACTATATTATACTGCATTTTTTAGCTCATAGGTCAGCTCTTAGGAATTATAGGTTACAGATAAAAATACTGCCATGGAAATACCTTTACTGTACATTCTAGACAACAAGAGGTAGAAAATGCTCTGACATTTACCAATTGATAAGATAAACTTATAGTTGGAGATGAGTGCATAATTTATGTGTTGTATAAACAAAAGTATACTTCAGTTTGCCTATGTGGAAGAATCTACTTATCACATTAATACAGCTGTTTGTGCTTCTATCTTGAGTGTAATGACATTATGCAAAACCTTGCACCTATCATGTCAATAAACAGCTTGCAATTACAGCTCACCTGTGCAATTTGTCAAGCACCTATGTTGAAGTTAAATGATAGCTTAGAATTAAATACAGTGTTACAATGATGCTATCATCATATGGGCACAAATAGGTCACAGTTAAACTTGTAACCAAGCTGTTTTGCCTGTTAGTAAATAAAGACTGATTAAGTGCATATTTACCGGTTCATTTTTTACTACCGCCAAATTAGGCGACACCATGCCGGAGTCGGCCTCCGTTTCTCCTTTAGATGACATCACATTACCAGGTCGTGGACTATCTGAACATCACTCTCCCGCCCTCCAAAACTACGAAAACACAATCACAATATATATGGACGCTGATACACAATAAATTAACTATGCGACTCAACTAAATCCACTTAATGACGCCGAGATTACGGTAAATTCACTAAATAACTTGTTTCTCGAAGAATGGCGAGGTGACCCATTTACGAAAACATACGAATTATCGACTCGCGTTAAACTTGTACAAATGCCTTAAGCTTATCTATAGTAACCAATGTTTATCCCATACTATATAATCCGTACACTCAGATTAATTAGCAATAAATAAACTAATAAATAAAAACTCACGCGAAGTTGATACGTCGACAGCCAGAACAGCGGTATTTTAGGGAGAGATCGCTATGTGGCCTAATTCAATGCTCGAGCTCAATGCACAAAATACGTGTTACGCGTATAACTGTAAATGCACTATTATGTGGATTCTAACTTTAATGATGTTGATTTGTACTGTGAAATTGAAACCTGCATAAAATTATGCATTTAACTAGGTTTTTTGATGAAATTATAAAGTTTTAACCCAAACCATTTTTGATAAAAACTCACACACCTGTGAACATTTTTTATGCTACCATTTTGGGTACTGGCAACCTATTATTATTTTATGACGTCATGAAATTGATGTCCTATCTCTTTTTTTCACAGAGTATCCAGGCAAGCCCACTCTTTCTTAAAGTCGATTTTTAAATTTTATGTTGGTAAAGTTGTGCACTAGTATAGCCACGGGCAAAAACTAATTAAGTATCCATGGTGTTTACCAGTGATTATACATCACAAAGTATATAAATCTATGCGAAAAGATGCTTTTGTTTTCAATTATTTGACTTAGTTTCATTTACTTACGTTTCCTAAAACTCAAGTTAAATATCAAATATATTAATATGAATGCTTGGAATTATTCGCAAGAATATAAATAAAGTATTAAAATTTTACAAATACAAATACAAATCTAATTATCTTAATAGGCTGAGGCTGACCCAGTGATTACGCCAGTGAACCGTGATTTGAAGCAATCATTTTCCTGTAATTTATTACTATATAAATTGAGTAAATTCTTCTGAAATTATAATAAACGTACAGTTACATCATATTCCATCTAAAAGCACTCTGTACAGGTATCGCTGCATAAATTATTTTACAAGACCTGTGTTTTTCGAGTGTTTATGCATAAAATAAAGGTACGTCGTACGTACGTACAAAAGTATGTCAAAAAATGTTGTTAAATTCTTCTCCATCTTCTTTAGGCGTCATACTTTGTGTATTTGCCAGTATCAAGTATTTTGATAATTGCAAGTACATAATGTTATAAAATAAGTCTAAGTCACAAAGTAAAGCAAAATCAAGTCTTGTCATGCTCTCGTAATGTAGCTACGAATTTATTACAAGCTTCAAAGGAGTTTTGAAAGCTACACGAATAAACATGTATATACATTGTACAGGGAGTTTTGGCGGGAACGCGGGAAGAGTCGTGTCGCTCCGTTGTATTTTTTGCCAAAACTAGTGTTTTGTCGAGTGTTTATGCATAAAAATGGTGGTGTTTTATTCATAAAGTGCCGAATTACAAGCGCGAGTGTGGGAAAATGATATAATGTGGTGAAACATGAGTTTTCGTGTTGCTTCCAAAACTCCATCGAAGCTTTGTAGTAAAGTTGCCACTACTTTACTAAAGCATGACTGGAATTAACTGACACGAACTGGACTTGACAAAGACGACTTTGACTAAAACTAGCTACGATGGCACTTATTGAACTTTTGAAACTTGAAAATATATAATTACTTGACACTGGCAAATGCTAAAACGCGACGCCAAAACCAAAGAAAGAAGGATACATTGTACAGTTGTCAATGTGTCAGATTGTATTTTCCCACACTCGTGCTTTATGAATAAAACACCACCATTTTTATACATAAGCACTCGACAAAACACAAGTTTTAGAAAAAAATTCAACGGAGCGACACGACTCTTCCCGCGTTCCCGCCAAAAACTCGTTTGGCTACAAGTACTGGCAGCGTCACTCGTCAGCCATAATTTTTGCCTGCCGCATGCTTCTTCTTCTTTGATTTTGGTGTAGCATTTTGTGCATTAGCCAGTGTCAAGTGTTTTGATATTATCAAGTTTCAGAAGTTAAAAAGTAGTCAAAGTCCACTCTTGGTCAAGCGCAATGGCGACTTTATTATAAGCTTCGATGGAGTTTTGAAAGCAACACGACTAATCATGTTTTTTTTTTTTTTTCTTTAGTTTTGGCGTCGCGTTTTAGCATTTGCCAGTGTCAAGTATTTATATATTTTCAAGTTTCAAAAATTAAACAAGCGTCCTCGTAGCTAGTTATAGTCAAAGTCCAGTCTTAGTCAAGTCCAGTCTGTGTCAGTCAAGTCCAGTCATGCTTTAGTAAAGTAGTGGCGACTTTACTATAAAGCTTCGATGGAGTTTTGGAAGCAACACGAAAAGTCGTGTTTCACCCCATTATATCATTTTCCCACACTCGCGCTTGTAATTCGGCACTTTATGAATAAAACACCACCATTTTTATGCATAAGCACTCGACAAAACACTAGTTTTGGAAAAAAATACAACGGAGCTACACGACTCTTCCCGCGTTCCCGCCAAAACTCTCGACTAATCATGTTTCACCACATTATATCACTTTCTCACACTCGCTCGTATAATTCGATACTTTATGAATAAAATTCCATTATTTCTATACATGAACTCGAAAAAATTAGTTTTGAAAAAAAATACAATAGGGCGATGCGACTCTTTCCGCGTTCCCGCCAAAACACCCTGCCGCATGCTGTGTTGTGAGGATGCTTAGGATTTGTCTGTCACTGTCATCAGTGTGTAAAGAGCTTAAATACTTCATTCATTCATTTTCACAGACGAATAATCAATGAATGATGAAGGGTCCAAGTTCATTTTCGTTTCGCTCATCTCAAGGTAAATCATTCTCATTCATTGCATCACTCTCACACTCTTGCTGGACTTGGAAGTGAAGAAGTAAACAATTTTGTTTTGTGACGAAATTACGTTTTAATATTTTTGCTATTAGTTTCATTCGTTTTATTCTAAGAAATATAAATCAACCTTTTTATAATCAGTGGTGTACTGTGTTTAGGATATCGGTGTATCGAATAAGCGAGTGTCATGTGCATTAGATAGAAAAACTTGCCCTTCTCCCGTCTTTTGTTAGTAAAATATGTGTTCTGAATCAGCTAAGAGGTTTTTTAGCCAATGGAGGCTCTGGATAAGGCCTCTTTTAATAGCACTTTACGTTATATTGATTATAGTGTTAGTGCCAATTTTATTAGCTCACTCCATAAACAATGGTTTCAACAAGGCCGATCAAGGGGCTTTGGTCGGAGGTGGATTCGTGCTGTTAGCCCTACCGATCTCTATATGGCAGATCACACAGCATGTAGTACATTACACAAAACCTTTCCTACAGAAACACATAATCAGGTATGATATACATAGTTCTATAATTCAATCAGCTGCTAACCATTATGTAGGAGCAAAGAGAGAGTCAGTGTTATAAAAACCAACATAATTTGAGCTCTACGCTACAGAACTTGTAGGCTATAATAATTATATTTAAAAACTAAAATGTAAGTAAAATTTGCTATTCAGACTTTATTATTTTTACTATCATTTTTGTTCAGAATATAATGGTCACTGACCTTTGATTAATTTATAGATGTAAATACCTATTTTGATCTCTTTTACCTCAAGAGATACTGTTCTATCATAAACTATAATTTTATACAAGGTCATAGTGTTTGAATAGGTACACTGTACATGTATTACTTTTTAAAACAATATTAATTTTGTTCAAGATACTCAGGCTTTATTTACCTGATTGCACAACAATTTCTCACAGCTTGACTTCTGAATGAAGTACAAAAATGCTGAAGTAATCATAAATATAAAGCCCCATTTTAAATTGGGCTTAGAAACTTTTAAATATTCAACTAAAATTTATTTGGTTTTGCAATACTACGCAATACACTTGATAACTAAACCTTTAATCGAATTACATTGAAAAATAGACTTTATTGACATGTACACGTATAACACATAATTATGACATGTACTTTAGCACAATCTCACGTTGTCAAATTCAATTACAGAATATTATGGATGGTGCCAATTTATGCGCTGAATGCTTGGATAGGCCTAGAATTCCCAGAGCAATCTATCTATGTAGACTCATTGAGAGAGTGCTATGAAGCCTATGTGATATACAATTTCATGAAATTTTTGTTGAACTATCTCAATGAAGAGAATGATCTCGAAGCAGTGTTAGAATTGAAGCCACAGGTTTATCACATATTTCCTTTATGCTGTTTGACTCCTTGGGAGATGGGAAGGTAAAAAGTTATAACATATTACTTACAATCTTTTAAAGAAGAGTGCCCCTGTCTTTACTGTGAGCTGAACTGTTCAAGTTAAGCAATTACAAAAAAAAGGCATATCACATACCCATACTATAAGGTTTGCAGTCAAGAAATTGTTTTTGATTACCATTTGTTGTGAATGACAGTGGGAGACGGTAAGCTTACTATAATATCAGTAGACAAACTATTTGCTTGTTGGATGTTCTTTTTGATAAAAAAAATACTAATTTTTTTATTTATTTTTCAGAGAGTTTGTTCACAACTGCAAGCATGGAATATTACAATACACACTAGTACGACCCATCACAACTGTAATTTCAATGATCTGTGAGCTAAATGGGGTGTATGGAGAGAGTGACTTTAGTCCCAATGTGGCCTTTCCATACATCATAGCTGTAAACAATTTTTCACAGTTTGTAGCTATGTACTGCTTGGTACTGTTCTATAGAGCCAACAGAACTGAACTCAAGCCGATGAACCCTATTGGAAAGTTCCTTTGTATAAAGGCTGTTGTATTCTTTTCATTCTTGTAAGTACCCTTATCTATTTTTTTTCTATTTGTATATATTTCTAATATTATACTAATATTAAATGTTAGAGTAACTGTCACTCTTTCTGAAGTACTGTAGGTAGGTAGTATTTGTTTTAAGGTTATTTTTAAATTGGCGCGGTCTGCAGTAGCAGCTACGCATTTTGCTACTGTCACAAGCTACTTTTGTTAGTCCAGTTGTCCAGTATATAAGCAATTTTCTAGCCAAATCGATAAATACATATATACACTCACACACACCCACACACAAATAATAAGAAATATAAATATTTTAACTTACCTACTGTTTTTGCTACATGCTTTGCTCAAACAATGGGGATAATTTTCAAGAAAACACACATTTGAGCTTAGCAATATGATTTTCACTCGAAGAGAGAAAATCATATCTGAAACTTGTTTATTATAACATTTATGAAATGTATTTATTATTTTCTTATGAATTATTAAGAGTCTAGACATAACAAAGGCAATGCAGCCTGCATTTCGGACATATTATTTTTTGGACAAAATTAGAAATAGTTAAATTATGATACTTTAAGCATTTATTTATTTAGTATTACATTTATTTTATGAAACTACACTTCATGGACTCCAGGGTCTATGCTCTTTTTTAACTAGATTTTTATTTTGTAGTATGTTTTTTTTAATTGTAAAAACTGTATAGCATGATAATTTGCAAAAGAATTTGTTGTCTGTATCTAACAAATTTTTGTAGATACATACAACAAATGTGTGTCAGGTGAGTTGTGGTCTACACCTAGCCTGTCAACCATAAGAAAAAGCTATTTTTACTATTTTGTTCTTATTTGAGTTCAAAGATTTGAAATATAGTGTTGTAAATAGACAAAAGTTAAATCAAAACCAGATTAAAAAAAAAAATGTTTGTAAAATATATGTGCTGCAGGATTGCAATCATGTTTATTATATGAAATCTTATCTAAAATATCTTTTTATCATTGTTATGTATGTTATGTTTACAGTCAAGGCGTCATTATCAACATCCTCGTGTACAGCGGCGTTATTTCGACGATATTCGATATATCAGACAAAGACAAAGTTAAAGTCATGTCTTCTAAACTCCAGGTAAATAAAATTTGTGACAATAAATATAAAATAATAGCGGACTCCTTGCAGTTTCACCCGCGTAGCTTCCATTCCCGTGGGAATACAGGGATAAAGAGTAGCCTATGTCACCCCGGGAAAGTGTAGCTTCCCAACGCTGAAAGAATTTTTGAAATAGGTCCAGTAGTTTCGGTGCCTATTTAATACAAACAATCAAACCTTTCCTCTTTATAATAGTATTGATAGATACAGAACACCCAGACACAGAACAAACATTTGTTTATACCATAAAATGTATGTCCTGGGTGGGGTTGTAACCCACACCCTACAGTTGTTGACGCAGGTATACTACCAATGAGCCAACAGGGTTGTCCATTAGATCTTAAACAATCGGCATTGTATTTATATTATTTTATAGTGCCACTACTGCACTAGTATTGCAGATACACTTAGGTATCGGTGATTACTTACCATCAGACAACTTGTCGGCTTGTTTGCCTCCTGTGGCATAAAAAAAAGTTTAAATTACATCATCAGGTTATTCAAATTTAAGACTGTAAGCTTCTATTGTCGTATATATTATGTCGACTAAGCAGATGAACGCATGCCTGGAATGTAAATCGTTAAATTAAAAAATAATATAATGAATGTGTAGTTATGTACAAGTAGACTAGTAGTTATGCAGGTTTTTGGACAGCAACCATCAATGTCTATTTATAAAACATTAGCCTTGAGAACATTTTTTGTGCTACATAATATTATGTAAATGCGCTGACACTTGCCTTATTCTAGTTTGAAGATTTTATTATATTAGAGATTTTATTGCCGATATATAGAGCTATAGGTAGTTATGTTTCGGATGTCCTAAGTCAACAGGTAGTCATTGTACTTATTATTAGTCAGAACTGTAGGGTGTAGATTCGATGAGAGGACAAACATTTCCGTGACGAGCATAAATATTTGTTTTTTTTCATAATTCATTTATTTCTTGCAAAATAGGTAAATAAAATTGTGGTCTTAAATCTAGGTAATTAGCACTCTATTTTTGCTTTCAAAAGCATGCATGTATTTTTAATAAGTTTTCTGAAGGGGAAATCCAGTATCTATAAATTTCGGTTCTTTATACACTATTAGTTTTTAATTACTAGAAAAAAAATTGGGTAATACAGACCGCGTAAGACATCGCAAATGTGTAATCTTTACAACTTTACACAAAACTGTTTGATGCCAGAATAACAGATATTTACTGCGGTGGTATCTACTTAGACGACCTTCTGCCAAAGAGATCTACCACCTTGAGGTACCTAATGCTGCTACTTTGGTGTAGTTACAATATACAGTAAATAAAAAATGATGAAATACTATAACAGGAAACCGTTTTTCAATTCCAGGATTTCCTGATCTGCATAGAGATGTTCCTGGCAGCCATAGCGCACCATTACAGCTTTTCTTACAAAGAATATGTATCTCCACTAAACCCGTCGCGCTCCTGTCTCGGCTCATTCCTCGCTATGTGGGACGTATCAGACGTCAAACGGGATATTTCCGAGCATCTCGGTGTTGTCGGTAAGTTTATCTGCTTTAGCCCAAGGCCTTTCAAGTATTACGTGAGCAGAATTTAAGTAATTATTAACCCCTCCCTCCTGTCAGCATAAGTAAGCAAAGTTCTTACTCCCCCCTCCTATGCTTACGTAAACATTGGTTTAACTAGCGGTATTATCGCTAAACACGATCTCTTGTAAGTATCGAGAGGATTCAAGAACATGTAGAAAACGTTGTGTGCCAATAAACAAGGAAAATTAAAAAAAAAGCTGACTCACGCCGCGCCGTAGAGAGAATCCACAGATATTTAGTTTGTTTTTATTTCCGCTTAACAGTCGTTTCGATTACATCAGTGATGAGGATTTAAATAAAATTAATCCGCTGTGTGGTTAATACTGCAGTTAGAAGAAGATACAAAGATTTGGTTATTTTAACTAGTTTTTGTTTTAAGTTTTGATTTAGTTTGATGAAAAAAAAAGTTTTTTTTTAAATTACCTACTTTTAATTAATTTTATTTATTTAATCATAGGTATTGAGTAAAGTTTCGGATAAGTTCATTAAATTGTGGATCATCTGTAGTTAAATTTTAATTTAAATAGTCATCACTTTTGTAACCGAAACGACTGTTAAGCGGAAATAAACGAAATATATAGGTAGGTACCATAAACACTATTACTAATTTGTGTGCATACCGCGAGCAGACCAGCGTCCCGCAAGCAGCACGTCACGAGTCAGGGACAGTTTATCAATGCGAAGTAAAATGAGGCAAGGCGCGCACTCCTTGAAAAGGGTCATCGAATAGCTTAGCACATGAATGGAACAAAATTCTGTTTATTCTTACAGGAAGCTCATTCAGCCGCAGACTCCGAGGAAAGTCTTTGTACCACATGGCGCGAGGCTACGACGAAAGCTCACGGCTGGTCGACAGCGAAACCCCCGTACCTTCTAGCTCAGCTCCGAATCTAACAGTAGAGCCCCCACCAGTGCAAGTTAGGCCTTCCACGTACGGCTCTATAGGCATTGCTTCCTCAGCGAGCGACGAAAACGAACCTCTAATGGACTCCGACTCACGACCCAACGATCCCAAAGTATAAAAACTTTAGAACATAACGAGAACCTGTGAATGTTGTGATTTTGTATGAACTATGACTGAACATTGCATGGCTTAGCATCACATACCTACTGTCTTCCTTTGAAGTCAGGCTTCAGTGTAGGCAATAATATTTAAGAGAGTATTATTAATGTGATGGTGATATTTTTTTCTATGTTAACTTATAAGTTGACTAGATATTTTTACTTTTTGTAGTATTCAACGTTTAAAAATATTTAGTCAACCTTCTTTATTATGAATATAATAAATATACATAGTATAATATATGATGAGTACTAATTCTATTTTAGAACTAAGTTCACTAAACTCGTGTTTTCACATTCCTTCACAAAGGTCAAATATTTATCTTAATATTAACATAACACCAAAGTATTTATCCACTGCAAATATTTTTCTTGTAATAATTTCATTTTAATGATCTGTAATATGTTTTTTCGATATAAGTAGGTACTTATAGTATGTTAGTTCATATTTTGTGATATTTTTTCTGTACATGACTTTGTAAGTAATATTGTTAAGTTTTAGAAATAAACAGACATACCGTTTGGTAATGAAGTTTTCATATTTTTTTATCTGGACGCATGCCTGGTTTTTTAATAAGTACTTTGTAACATAGGCTTTAAATGTTTGACCACAGCTGAAATATGTGCGTAGTCTATAAAAAACAAAAAAAATCGAAGGGACAGCTGCAGCATCTCGATAGAGGGGTAAATGGAAATTGATCTTTTTCATGAATTTTTTTGTTGTTTATGTATGACATTTTGGTCTAAGATGGTAGATAGACCTTAGAAGATTCAGTGTAGATCTTCTAAGGTAATTAGTCGAATGTTATGGCATACGCTGCCGTCTAGAATATTTCAAGTAGGTACCTAAGATTGGACGCGCTTTTTATGGCAATCCCAAAACTCATAAGAATAAGAAGTATCTGTCCATTTGTGGCATATTGTGAATAAAACTAGGTACAATACGAAACAGATTTAGTTTAGTCGGTAATTATTTCTTTCAACCTTATGACGTATAAAATCTCGCAAATGACTGAATGTAGCGATAATAGCTTAGTGATTGGTGTATTTGGTTCAGGCGCCGGGGGGCGTGGATTCAAATCGTAGGTATTTCCTAAATTTGCGTACTTCACTTTGCTTACCACAAGGGGAGTTGATGGTAAAACGCGGAATTATACTCGTAAAAAAAATTACAGAACGGCCGCTTTGAACACACTTCGTTTCAAAAGTATCTTCTAAACGACGACAGTTCAAAGTAAGTACAAGATTAGTCATCGGTAATAAAAAACACTATTTGGTTTTGATATGCTTTATTAGATAACATTGATAACGTTAACGTAATTTAATGTTGATCATCAAAAAATATCAACTTACGTTCGTAAATAATTAGCTCAATAAAATACATTTTAGGCATGAATATTTGATAATAAATGCTTTAATTCTTATACTGTGTACCTATACTATATGCGTTATTGTCAATGAACATTTATATACAAAATCACTAAGTACATACTTGAACTTTTTTTTTAATTACTGAGCTTTGCGGAATGTACCTATACTTAAAAAAAGTGTACCTACTTATTGCTTACAACATTGTCAGCTAAAACCTAGCAAAGTTGATCTAGTAAAATATTTATATGACTTTTGGTAATTACGTACTTAAATTCAGGCTATAGCCATTTAAGTCTTTAAATAATATTTAGAATGACATTACATATGACTTGAAGGCAAATATTAATATCATAATTTGAAGTACATATATATTTAGGCACTTTTAGAGTTAAATAAGCATGATTTCTAGTTTGTAAGCTAGCTGATTTTCTCTTGTTTACCTGTCTAATTCTTCATACACAAGAGGTCATTGTTTTCATATTATTTATGAACAGCTTACAAAGTTTAGAGCCAAAAAAAGGTGGCAACAACAAAAACGTTAATAGCATTTTTCTCAAGAACAGATATATTTTTCCAATTTCACTGTTGGCCCCTATGTAAATGTTGTTCATAATGATGAGTACAATGACCTTTCAACTCAATACAACCTCAATAAATTTTGCTGGAGTAAAACTAACTGCAACAATCTCTATGCAAAAACTAAGTTGATACATTGTTAGATGCATGAATAAGGTACAAGCAAATCACGAAATATAATAAAATTATTTATGAATATAGATTTCTATATAAATCTTTTTTACACGTTGTAATCACATTTTTGGTAAAAAACTACCTAAATAAATAATAATGGTCCTCGCTTAACATTACATGATGATACTTTGCGTCATACTTACGTCATCTCATTTTGCATGATTCAACATTAGGTGATAATAAAATTACGATAAAAATATCTAGTTTATTTTAAGATGTACCTGTCTATGTCTACCATATTTAGTGACATTTGTCAACAAATATGGCGGATAGATGACCAATCACAATAATTGGCGGGAAAATGCGGAGCTGTTATTGGTCGATAAACAACGTGAAAATTTATATCAAAAGCGAAACGACAGATTGCATCACGAATGCAGACTTACGAGTCTTAGACCCTTATCATTGAATTACATTGATAAAAATGCCAATACCTACCTCATTTTACGACACGTTCAACTTATCAATCCTATCGGCTTTTAGTTCATTTCTTGTCCTATTAAAATTCTCTAACGCGTTGAGGCCGGCTTTAAGACTATTCAATTCAATCTTGTTCCATAACGACCCCATTATCAAGTAGTAAAAACACAATCCAGTAAGAACGATTTTAATAACATCGTATATAACGTAATTGGGCCAGAATCCTACTGTACCAATAAGAAACATGAAGATCAGGCCGCCCGTGGTTAGGAATATTTTTTTCGTTTTCGAAATGTTGGTGTGAGCTTCCTCACATACTTTGATTGCTTGTGTGATGGTATCGTCAAATGCTTCGTCTTTGCTGATTTGTCGGAGAGACAACGGCGGGTGTTTGAATGCCGCTGGCTTCAGGCGAAGTTCTAATGTCACAGCGTTGTGATCTGAGTAAGAGAATGGTTGCCCCGGAACTCTATCTTCGAGAGGGTTGCCAAAACAGACAACGCTTGGCTGAAATATGAAAACATAAGGTTTTCTAAATACATAATGATAATTAAATAGTATTATAATTTGACAGCCCTGTTTGGCTCGTTGGTATTAGTAACGTAAACGTTTCGACTCTACGTTTCTCATCCGTACGGCCAAGGAATGGAACAAGCTACCGGCTTCCTTGTTTCCTGATAGATATAATCTAGATCTTTTCAAGGTCAGAGTGAATAGGTATCTTCTAGGTCTGCGTGCTTCATCTTCGACCACATCGTCGCTTACCATCAGGCGAGTTGGTGGTCAAACGCGGACTTATCCGTATTAAAAAAAAAAAAAAAAAAGTATCATTGCCTTAAGAGCTAAATCTTAAAATAATCTAATCTGTATAAAAAAAGAGCTGTAGGGCGTGGGTTAGATTCCCGTCCAGGATAAACATTTATATACTTTTTTTAATAAATACATGTTATAAGTATGTATTTATTAAAAAAAGTATTTAAGTATTCTATCAGTTATCTGACTTCTATCACACAAGCTTTGCTTAGTTAGGGGTCAGATGGCGCTAATGGTTTTTTTTTTTAGTAATTTCTAATTATTGTATAAAACAAAGTCACCATCCACGTCTGTCTATTTTCTCGCTTACTTCTCCTTAACGACGCAATAGGTTTTGATATGTTTTTTTACAATAATTTCTTCTATAAGTATGTATTTGAAAAAAAAAACAGAATTATAACGTTGAAGTGTACTTGAAATGCACGCAAGTTTTCGCTTATCTTTTGCGATATTTTGTTATACACACTGATATAGCGACATCCCCGCGCGACACTAGAAAATAACTCCAAGAATAGCCTTTATCACCGAAGCGTTATTTTATCTATGGGATGATGGCATCTTCAGAATCAGCCCATTTTTTGTAAACTGTTCCACTGCTGGGCGCGGGTCTCTTCTTAATGTTTTTTTATTAACTCTCAAACATTAAGTTTCCTTACGATGTTTTCTTTCACCATTTCATCGGCAATACGCACATAACTTAAAAAAGACTGGTGCGTGCCGTAAAATTCGAACCTAGGATCTCCAGATTCGAATCCAGACGATCTCCCAACAAGAATGCTGAAACTTCAGTTACTACTATTATATTATCTAAGGTATAACTTACCTCCCACATCTGACTAACACAGAACAGGATATGGTCTATCCTCTTCCCGTCGGGGCTGGTCTTTACTAGCTGACGGTCCGAGTAGCTGTTGTTTGAATTATCGCAAGTGCCAGACTGCTTCTTTACTAGTGGGTTGCTACCTATACAAATCATGTCAAATGGGTCCAAAAGGGATGGTAGTTGAGTTATTATTCTGTGAAATCATAAATTCTTGTTAAAAGTTTGCATGGATGGATGTTTGTTACTGTTCCACGCAAAAACTACAGAACAGATTTGGATGAAATTTGGTATGGAGCTGAGACCCTAGATTAAAACATAGACAACTTTTTATCCCGAAAACATGTAGCGGGTAACAACGCGGGGCGCAGCTAGTTTCATATAATATGTATTTGGCATGTAACAATTTCAACTTCACATAAAAATAAAATTGGTAAATAATTTGGTAACTAATAAATTCTATTTCATACTTTGTTGTTATGTAATGACACATCAAATACCATTGCAATAATAGCTAGAACTTTGAGCAACAGAACAACATCAATGTTGCTCTGTACTTGGCAACATTGGCACTCGATACCTTGAAACACTTTGACCTTGAAACATTCAAGTGAATCTAGTCAGTAAGTCTCATTAGACCAGTTTGCAAGCTACTGCTAAATGCTACTAAAAAGCTAATTTGAATTCTTTTAGAGCATTTCTTGTGATTGTAATATTAGTCTGAACAAATAGCTCAAATCCAGCTATTAAATTTCTATAAAGAACATAGCCATTAACTTTTCTTATTGACTCTATAACAGTCTTTGAAAAATGAAATATGCTTACTTATAAGACAGGTCTCCTGGACCAGTGTTCAAGTCACCAGCCAATATGGATACATCAGCCGGCGATGATGTCAAATGAATGAACTCTGCTGTGGAATGAGCTTGTAGCACTCTATGAGCAAGGTATATATCATCTGTATGGTATTCTGCATGCAGCTGAAAATAAATAAATAAATATTGTAGGACATTACACATAGCACTATCTGACCCCAAACTAAGCAATGCTTGTACTATGGAAGTCAGATAACTGATAGAATACTTAAATACATTTTTTTTTGTAAATACATTAGTTTGTCCTGGGTGGGAATCGAACCAACACCCTTCAGCTCTTGGAGTAGACATTCTACCAATGAACCAACAGGGCTGTCAAATATGAGAATATACATAGTACATAATTTTTTATTTAATTTATTGCATATAGTTAGTTTCAGCTTGCAGGATAAAAAAGACATTGAATAGCAGGAAAGTGAAAGTTTTGACCACACCCTAAGAAATATCTACTATGTAACAATGAGGTTTTGGTTGAGTATGTCTGGCCGTCCTGTATTAAAAAAGAGCAGGTAGAGTCAAACTGTGCCAATCACTGTCATTTAACATCAGTACAGTTATGATAATACTGCTGACACTGCTGCAGACTACTGCAGCAGTGTCCTGGGGTTTCACCCGCTATTCTACAGCAATCATTAAAATTGTGCGAGATATGAAGTAGCCTCCAACCACAATTTGTGTCCATGCAAATAATAATATTGGTAAGTTGATAAGCGAACAAAGAATAAACACACAACACACACACAACAAACACACTGACTCACAGTTTCATATTTTATATTGTTAGTAGAGTTACCGTTTCAATAATTTTGAGTTAATTCTATCACTTTTTATAAGAAATAATACTTACATGTGTGCAGTAAACATTGACTAATCTCTCCCCACATCTAATCCGGCATAATCCAACACCCTTTCCCCCAAACCAGTCCCCATGGTGTATCTTGTGAATGTAGCCGTTTAGAGGCCACTGGTGATAGAATATATCCTGGATCATCCACTTGGAGAATACACAGAGGCCAGAGCCAAGTACTCCGCTGAAAATAGATATTATTTGTTCCTGTGGCTTGTTCAAAAACATAATTAACAAGCTCGAGTCATAAAAAAAATAATTAAACATCTCTTTGTCATGTGAAGATTACAAGAATGTTTGTATACAGCAAGTTTACCAGCTATTCTACAAAAACAGTTATTAAAATATTTTTCCGAAGTCAATTTTTTTCTATATAAATCCAGAAGTAATTTTCATTACAATTAATATTACTAAAATGTATACCTAACAGTGAAACAAAGAACAAACACACATATTCAAAAACAAAAAACATCAGTGATCATGTAATGTAAAAAAACCTGACAGAAGTAATCAATAAGCAACATATTTTAAAAATGATGATTTATCAGCATGATGATTTTATCAGACTCATAATTAACTATCATGTACTTTTCAGTTAGAAAGTTGCAATGAGTTTATTTTTACCTGTAAAAATAGTGTGAATATGGTAATTTATCTTGAAGGCTGTCTCTTAGGAATAGAAAATCTTTTTCACTCCATACTTCTTGAAGGCACACTATTGTATGTGGACTATTTACCAAGTATCTTGCAATAGCATCAAATCTCTCTTTACGGTTTTTGGATACGACTGGAATACCCCTGAAAAATTTGAATTGTTATGGTAGTCATGCAAAACAGAACGAAACATGGAATAAATTATAAATAAGATGAGGATCTTTTTAAATTAAATGTTATTTACATTTAAAGACAAACATTACCTGCAAAGATTATTGCACTGCACATTAGAACACAAAGAGCGCAGTGAAGGCAACAAAGAAAGTCATGAGTTTTAATATTAGTTTTAGTTCACTGTTGCAGTTTGTTAATAAGTATAAGGAGAATTGTAGAAAACTTACCAGCAGTTCAATGTGAAGACATTTAGAGTAAAATATTCCGAACTCTGTTCAAACATTTTACAGCACTGTCTCGTAAAATATCACAGGAATAATATATACTATCACATCAGTAATAATTAAATATCATCACAAATATCTTCACTTACAGTCCTGCAAGTCTGAGGAAATTTAATTCAAATTTCTAAGTTATATTGATTGTATTCGTAGTATTGTAAAGTTTTAAGTTATAAAAAATTGAAAATGAGAAGGAAGATATAGATAATTCAACTTCAAAATTAGTCCATTCAATTTTCAGTACTAACAGCTTAATACAGTCGCTGCTGTGTAGGTGTGAAGCCAGCTTTAACTATAACACAATAAGTAAAAAAAAAATATTGTCTATGCCATAAAATTGCGCTGTTTCTTGATTGGTCATTCTTTCAATAGCACGGGCCAATAATAACAGTTCAAAATTGTGCGAATTACTTTGAATTTAGAAAATGCGAGACTGGAATTAGACGCCACGACTTTCACATCTATCGCTTCTAAATTACGAGTATTGCAGCTAGCTTCTAATGGTCTAGGAAAACATAAGGTAAGCTATGTCTCACATGTTCCAGAAGTGTGCCTAGTGCCTACACACACTTGGTCATGGACTATGGTCTTACATTTATCGCAATACGAAGAGGCCAGACCAAGCAGTGAGAGTTTATAAAAACAGCCCTCGACTACTAATAGTCGTTGGGGCTATTACAAACCACTATCAGAAACACTTGTCACCACGTACAAGTCTCGATTAAAAAATGAATTGAGCTAGCCTATTCTCAGGGGTTTAGTAATTTTCCATTGCGGAATGCCAGCTCTTGGTTTCATCGTTAGATCACTTTGCTGGTACCATATTAATATAAATCATCATCAGAGCTAGGTACCTAGAACTACATAATATGAATGTAAAATTACTCGCTAAACAGTTCAAATTTTTTAATGTAAATAAGTGTTAAATCTATGCGATTTATACTTGTGAGTGTGTATGAAGTTACAACTATGTTCAAAATAAATTAGAACAGTTTAGCTACATGCTAAACTAAGACAACAGTAATAGTAGAAGATAGAAAAACACAAAAAATAGTAGTTTATTTTATATTTTTACATGAATATATACATATATATATGTATATACACTGCAAAATTGTAGACTGCAAACCTACATTACAATAATGTTTCAATCACTTTGCGTGAAAAACCGTTATCAACTTAGACACGACAGGGGTTCTTAGATTCCGTCGTAATTACTTCTATATCTTCTATTTTATCCCCCATGTCTGTTGTCTCCACTTCATCAATGTGTTCGAGAGAAATATTAATTATGGTACTAGGAGGAGTATTCAGTTTATCCTCCTCTTCATATTTGGACAAATCTGTATCCAGCACTGTTGTCATTTCAAATTCTGTGACTTGTGAATTTAACATATTTTTGCTTTGATTGAGTTCACTAGCTTTTGCTCTTTTAATTTTCTCGCATGGATCGAATAGGCCAGCTATTCTAAGAGCAGTGGAAATTTTTAAAGTCCCTTTGTCCTTCCTGTCTTTGCGGCCAGTTTCTTTTGTTTTTGGATGTTTTCTTATTGAAATGTGTTTTAAACACAAATCTTCTGGCTTGCAGTGTATCTTCAGATGTGCTTTCAATGTTGTCTGGAATTAGATGCAAAAATACTTAATGCACTTAAAAGATTATTAAAATAAGGACATGGACGATTGAGTGACACTGACTATTGAATGCTATGGCGAGTTGGGTTAAATGAAATGAAATAAATTACCTTAGACGACAACTCAGCATTACAGATTTCGCAAACATGAGTCGATTTTAGATGTTTCATATTAATATGCTGTTTCAAGTTACTGTGTCTGGAATAAACTCTGAAAAAAAAACAATTTTACTAAATTTCCTCTCTTCTCTTTTTATGATTGGTATCTAACCATACATACGAATTACCAAAACTACTTTTGATACATTTTTCACAAATAAAGACGTAGTTATTTAGTAATGTATAGTTACCAAATAAATATTTATTTACTTTTTACATTCTAGTGATATATTAAAAAGAACTAAAACATAACCATAGCTACGCCGGAATCAATTCAAGAACAAGAACAAACAAAGAATTTTGCGATCAATGTATATATGTAAATACATTGATCGCAAAATTATTCGATTGTTTGATATCGTCGAAAGTGACGAAAATTACGACCTTTTTTTGTCCGGTATGTAATAACTCGGCCATTTTGTAGTGATGACAGCTCAGTGGTATTTAATACATTTAATACTTTATCTTACTACTTTATTTAAAGTAATACAGATTTACCTCTTGCAGTCTTGGTACCAGCATGCATACTTTTTGGGCTTGGATATAGCCACCATGTGTGATTTGACATGTCGCACTATATGCTCTCTCTGTTTGAACTTTCTCCCGCAATCATTGCAATTATACTCTATAATAAATTTAGAAGAAAAATATGTACATTATTCTGGAAAAAAGGTGAAGGTTAGAATATAGGACACAGGCCTTGTCCACATATAGGACAATATGGGCAGAAAAATATAAGAGTAATATTCTGGTACTGTGGCTAGCAAACACCTGAAATTCATCATAAGAATATAGAATCAAGTTATATAATATTTACTAATTTTTCCAATCAGCTGTATATGAGCTGTTGAGGTATTTTAGATTAAACAAAAAGAAAAGGTAAAAATGAGTCATTAATTCAGAGTCATTGATAGTGTGTGAACTTATAACCACAAAATCTTTGACAATAATACCTTTGACGTCATGTTCCAACTTTTTATGCTTCTGGTATTTCGACCACTGGTCAAATGCCATATCACAGTTTTCACAATTGTAGGTTTTGTGGTATTTCATATGTTTTTTTCTCTCAAGTAGAGTGATAAATTCTTTACTACATAGTTCACAGCTGAAAAAAAAATGTGTTTGTGAATCGTTTGTACAATATTTGGTTTGATTACTTGCTTGCATTGTTAGTCTTTACTATAAAATTAAATATGATTTTTGTACACAAACAACACTGGGTTAGGGGTTTTTGCCAATGGTTGGATATTTCTCTATATCTACAATTTGGGTGTTTGAAGTTGCAAATATACAGGTTTCTTTTGGACAAGCTTACAGTATTGTTTACTTTACTTTACTTCTCAACATTAAACTAGAATAAATAAATATCGTAGGGCATTACACACAGTGCCATCTGACCCCAAACTAAGCAAAGCTTGTACTGGGAGTCAGATAACTGATAGAATACTTAAATACTTTTTTTTTTGTAAATACATACAGTACACCCATGGAATGCAAGTTTATTTTCAAATTATAAAATAAAACCTTGTGTCAATAAAGTATTAATAGCACTACCTAAATGGTTTAACAAGTGTATGCTGGTACATATGAGAACTCAAAAGATGTTTTTTTCTAAAGTCAACCCTGCATACATCACACTTAAATGTAGTCTTTGTGTCATGTTTTATCTTTATATGCCTCTTCAAGTTTTGACGGTTTGAAAACGTTTTCATACATTCTGGACACCTGAAAAAATTTACAAGTAAATAAATAATTTTGGTTATATGCCATAACATCAGCTAGACTAAACTAAGCAAAGCTTGTATTTAGAACCAGTATACTTATATTGTTTTTTGTTATTACCCACATACTTATTATACATTTCTTGAGAACACTCAGATACAGAATAAACTTATTTTTTACGTAGAATATTAGTGTGAGTGGGAATTGAACCCACACCTTGCTGCTCATAAAGCAAATACACTACCAAGTAAGCTAACAGGGCAGGCATTATGTGTATGATAAATTCATAATTAGACTTCAGGTCAGTACTTAATAATTTATACAGCATCTTAAGGCAGACTAGCAACTATCATCTGTAAAAGTACAATTAAATAAAATTAATATCATCCTAGCTGCACTCCACTGTGTTATCCGCTACATGTTTTCGGGATAAAGAGTAGCCTATGTGTTAAACCAGGGTCTCTGCTACCTCCATACCAAATTTCATCCAAATCCGTTCAGTAGTTTTTACATGAAAGAGTTATAAACTTCCATCCATCCAAACTTTCACATTTATAGTATTAGTGGGATTATTTTATAGCTCATGGACTCTATTCTTCATTCATACCATCTTAAGTAATCTCAAGAATCTCTAAATTATTGATGGCTATGGTGTCTATAATTTTCTACTAGATTAAACCTATTGGTTGTGTTGCATGCTAAAAGAGTGTCTTTACTAGAATGTTCATTATGGGTATGGGTGTTCAAAACCAAAGTAAACAAGCTTCTAAGTAAAAATATATTTACCTATGTACAACACCAAAATCTGGTTTTATGTGGACACTATAAAGATGACGGTCTAAATGGCTTTTACTTGTATAAGATTTGTCGCAACCTTCTTCACCGCATTGAAATATTTTCTGAAAAGTGGAAATTGTTGAGTGATGTGATTTGTATAGAAATGGTGTGAGGTTTCAGAATTTATTTTTATGTATCATGATTAAATCTAGGGTCCATAGGATATGAGTTACAATATATGTGTCTAGTTATAATGTGTCTATTGTAACCTCTATGCATTTATAATAAAAATATCAGTTTGTCTTCCATTTATAAAAAATATATTCTTAATACATAGTTTCAGTCATTCTTAATATAATATAGTAGATATAAAAAGTAGAACTGCAACCCGCCTAGCATGCGAGTTGTGACTAGTCTTTCCACTCGCGAATATTACACATTCATATTATAGCTTTGTTGTATTTTCGCGCGGTGAAAGAAAGTTTTGTCAAAGGACTGTGCCAGGGGGGACAGGTATGCAGTAAATATTGTTTAAAAATTATGGAGAAGTTTGGATACTCACTATATTTTGGTGTAGTAACAAATGTTGCGTTAATCTATATGGTCTATTAAATGAGGAGCCACATGTTTGACATACATGTCGTTTATCTGATTTAACTTCTTTTTCAATGTTCGTATTCATGTTACAGGGAATAATATTATTTTCAACACAGTGCTAACATGCACGCACCAAAGAGGCAAAGAATAATATACGCACGCTTCTACAATCTACACTTCTTGTCTTCAATTCAATTCTTGATGAATGGCCTTTGCGGAGGCTCTCCACAATTCCGCCAATGTCACGTAGAATGATAGACTGCCACACAAAGAGATTGGACTATGAATCGACTATTATTTTTGTATATGGTACAGTTTACAGAGTTTTGTGTTTTTCCTTTTCTGAAACAAAGTATTAAGATCTAACTATAGACAAACACAGGACGAACACAAATATAAACAAACATATATGTATATATGTATACAAACAAACATTCATTATAAATATCACATATTTACAGTTTTATTTTATTTTTTTTAATATATTTACATAAAATATGTACAAATGGGGTGAATGCAAGGGAAAGGAGACATTTAAGGGAAGTAGGACGGGGAATTTCAGGAGGGATAATATTGTATAAAGAAAACAGTTGAAGAGGACAATTGAAAAAAATATGATCCACATTTCCCTCATCTAAACCACATTCACAAATGGAATTATTCCTAATCCTTAGTTTGGCCAGAAACACTGGGGAGCATACATGGTTAAGGCGTAAACGACAAATCGTAGAAGTTGTTACCTTATCTGCACTTCGAAATTTAAAAAACCAGGGTTTTTGAGGGATTTCTGGTTGGAGGTCACCATAGAATTTACCTTTTTTGGTTTTGGAAACTTGCCATTTTTGGGACCAACATTTATACAGTAATGGCTTTAAAATAGTGCACAAATCATGGGAATATATGTTGGAGTATACAGGAGAGCCAGTTTGAGAAGCAGCCTTGGCGCATGAATCAGCATGCTCGTTACCAAGGATCCCTGAGTGTCCAGGTATCCAGGCCAGAACTATGCTGATGTCGCGATTGTGGCATTCTAATAAAGCTTCTCTAATTTTTAAAATTATAGGGAACCTGGTTTTTAATCGAAATGGGTTGGAGAGAATAGTTTGGAGGCAGCTCTTGGAGTCTGATAGAATTATGGAATTATTGATGTTATGAGATTTGATGAATAAGATGGCTTCTAGAATAGCTATTGACTCGCCTGTGAAGACTGAAGTTACTGAAGGGCATTTATAACTTAAAATTATTCTTGTGCTGGGGATCCAAACAGCAGCACCAACGGGACTCGAGGGGGATTTAGAAGCATCAGTAAAAATTTTCATCCAGTTTTGGTATTCTGTGTGAATTTTCTGACAAAAAATGTTATTAGCCTCTGGGGAATTCTTGTCCACCCCAAAGTCCAGTATGATGTTGGGTTGGAAAGTTAACGCCTCATATGGCGTAGAGTAGAGGGGAAATCTGGAAGATTGAAAAAGTGGGTTAGGAAACTGAGATAGAAGTAGGAAGCTACGAAGAAGACATGGGATATCATTGTCTGACAACCGCTGGGGATGGTATAATGAAGATAGATACTCTAACTTTAACATGAGAGGATGATTAACCTGTTGGGCTAACTTACAGAAAAACCGGTCTGAGAGAAACTGTCGCCTAAGTGCTGGAGGGGGATCACTACATTCTACCTGCATTGCATTAATAGGAGAAGACTTCATCGCACCCAGAATTATTCTTAGTGACTTTGCTTGGATTTTATTTAGTTTCTCTAAGCCAGACTTTTTGCCAGGGTCCAGAAGGAACAAACCATAATCCATGTGGCTGCGAACTATGGCATTGTACATCAGTTTTTGGGTAAAAGGGTGAGCACCCCACCACACTCCCGATAGGGATCGGAGGATATTTACGTTCCTTTCGCATTTCTGAACCACATAGTCAAAATGAGGGGAGCCTGTTAATTTACGATCAAGCCAAATACCAAGAAACTTCACTTTGAGGTCCTCAGGGACAACTTCGTTGTTAATCATAACAGAAACAGGGGGAAATACTCTTTTATTTGTAAACACTACTACGTTACTTTTAGAAGCCGACAAGGAAAGCCCATGCTGAGAGAGCCATTCTGAAAGATATTCAAGAGCGACGTTCAGTGTATCCACAGCATTATCTAATATTTTCCCAGAAGCATACAGTACTATGTCATCGGCGTATTGCAATATTTGACAGAAGGATAGTACTGTCTGCTCTAAGTCGTACGTATACAAGCTGTACAATATTGGGCTGATAACTGATCCTTGTGCCAATCCTTTCCAGACATATCTAGGGGGCATTACAGAATTTGGATCTTTAATGGATATGGATCTTTCTAGAAGCATGTTATTAATGAAACGTACCAACTTCTCTGGAATGCTCAGCTGTGTGAGTTTTCTCCTGAGCACCGGAAGAAGAACACTATCATATGCTGCCTCAATGTCTAGAAATACTCCTACCAGAAATTCTTTTTTAATAATCGCTGTCCGTATGTCGGTCGTTAGTATACTCAGACTATCCATTGTACTCATACCCTTCCTAAATCCATACTGAGTTTTTGCCAGCAAGTCGTTATTTTCTACAAACCATTCGAGTCGGTGTTTAACCATATGTTCAGTGGTTTTTGCTAAGGCTGAAGATAGAGCAATTGGCCTATAACTATTGGAATCAGCTGGGTTTTTCCCATGTTTCAGGATGGGGATTACAACTTGGGATTTCCACTGTGGAGGAATTATTCCATATTCAAAAAAGGAGTTAATTATGTCTAGGAGAATGTTTTTGCTCTTATCTGATGCATTCTTTAAAAATGAATATGGGATACCATCTGCTCCCGGAGAGGAATCTACCAGACCATTCAAAGCTAATTGGAGTTCGATAAACGAGAACGGGGATTCAAGGTTGTGGGCGGCTGGAAGCGCTCTCGGAGAGGAAGGGAGGCAATCTGAATTTGGGACTGAAGGGGGGGCCAATTTATCAGCAAAAGATTCAATCCAAGACAAAGGGTCCACATTTAAACTACAATCATTGCGCAATGATCCTCGAAATCGTTTTATTTGCTTCCAAACTAAAGAAGAGGGTGTTCTGGGAGACAGGTTTTCACAGAAATTAATCCATCCCTGTCTCTTCTTTTTTTGGAACAGTCTTGTGGCTATAGCTGCATTTTTTTTATATTCAAGGAATGATGTTAATGACATACATATGTTGTAGGCAGCTTCGGACTCTTTTCTTTTCTTAGCAGCAGTTGTACATTCAGCATCCCACCATGGGGTCGAAACTCTAAATTTATAGGGTTTTTTCAAAGGGAAGTTCTCGTCTGCACTAGCTATTATAGACTCTACTAACTTGTCATAAATTTGTGTGGCGTTAGTGTTGTCAGAAGGGGGCAAAGAGTCTATCCTGTTGTCAAGGGAGATGGAATAGGAAGACCAGTTGGGGTTGGATAATCTATGTTTAAGCAATGGGTTAAAGTTACGGGAAGGAAGAGCTCTGTTAGGAATAGAGATGATGATAGGGAAATGGTCACTGCCATAGGAATGGGGCAAAACTCGCCAGGAAATGAGAGAAGCTAAGGATGGAGAGCAAACGGAAAGATCAACAGCACTGAAAGGGTTTTGGAATGGAGTTACTCTGCGGGTAGGTGAACCATTATTGATGACACAGAGGTTGATATCATCAAAAATCTCTAAAAGGGAGCAAGCAAACTCATCGTCTGCACTACAGCCCCACGAAGAATGATGAGCATTGAAATCTCCCATCAAAATCATGGGAGGTGGGATTGCGGAGATTAAGAAAAGGATGTCTGCAATCATTGTAGAATTAGGATGGGGAATGTAAACAGAAACATATGAAGTGTCTAAAACTTTTACGGCTACAATATTAATTCCTGGAAGGGAGGTGGGTAAAGGGATTTGGGAAAAAGGAAGGGTACGTCTTATGAATAAGGCGCATCCGGCGCACCCATCAGCTCTATCATCCCGAAGACAAGCATAGCCAGGCACCCTGAACGAGGAACCTGGCACCAACCATGTCTCCGCGACAGCAATAACTGAAGGGTGGAATTTATTAATTAAATGAAGAAGACTAGGTTTCTTGGGGCGGATACTTCTGGTGTTCCACTGTAGAACAGTTTGGGCCATAGTTGGAGAGGGAAGAAATTTGGGCAAGTTTTTGGGCAACGTGGGACGGTAGGGTAGTGTTGTTTTTGGATATGATAGTAATGATCATGGATAGGAGTATTTCCAGGAGATTATCCTCCTGGTGGGGTGGTGGAGAGTTGGTCATCTGGGACAGAGCAAAACCATTAGACAGGACCGATGGCTCATCAGCTATGATTGCCTGATGAGAAGCCCTATCATATGATTTTCCTGGTGTGATTCTTGGTCTAGGAGAAGATAATACAGTTTTTCTGTATGAGGGATTGGGGAATGTGGAAGGGACTTGGCTCCTTTGAGATGGATAAGGGGTTTGAGATTGAGAGACTTGGGATGTTTGTACCACTTCAGCGTAAGGTCTGTTGACCCTTGGGAATCTGAATGAAGCGTCTTCATAAGACATATTCTCCTGCGACATTAAGATCTTAATCGACTTTTGCCTGCCCTGCTCCGGGCAATCCTTGTTGTTGGCAAAGTGATGTCCAGAACAGTGAAGGCAAGAAGCCTCACTCTCCTGTACAACACAAGCATCACCTGTATGAGGTTGTCCGCATCTATAGCATCTTGGTTTTGAACGGCACTGAGCTGCAATGTGACCAAATCGGCAACAACTCAGACACAAAATGGTGGGGAATTGGTATGCCTCTACTGGTAGGGAAGTATGAAATAGGAATATTCTTTGAGGAAGAATTTGACCTTGGAACGTTATCACTATTGTTTGGGTTGGCACCCAAGAGGGTTTACCATCGACCACTACTTTTCTATTTAATCTACGGGCTTTAAGTATAGTATTACATCCACTCGGAATTTTTAGAGAAGCCGCAAACTCGTCCATTGAGAGGTCCACAGGAACTTGACGAACTATACCCATCTTAGTAATGTTGTAGCTTGGGATCTGTGCTTGATATTTATTTATTTCCAAGAGAGGATTGTCCAAGAATTTGTTAGCTTCCTCCCCAGATGTGAACTCTACAGAAATCTTGTTCCTGCCCACTTTTTTAACTCCATCAGAGCAGATATTCTTTATTTTATTGTTATATAAGAATTGGCCAAACTTAATCGGCCTAATAGCAAGCCCTGCTGCAGGGTCTGGTTCGATGCGGGAAATGTGGATTATAAAAGGGCCCTTATCCATTGGTGAATATTGTTTTACGCCTACTACTAGGGATGGGTGTAGATACACATTTTGGATGGAGGCAGAAGCCAACTCCTGAGTAATAATTGTTTTCTTTGAATTAGAGGAAGAATCATCATTGAATTCCGCACGCCGTTTAGAACCTGCGGAGGAGGGAATCGGAATATCTGGGGGATCCGGCGGATCGGGTTCTTCAACATCCATGATGGATGCTTTCGGTTAGTGTTGTCTACAGAACTATGTTAAAACTACTATCCACTCACCGTATTAAATTATACCACCACCTAGGAGAAACACTTCTGTATTATATTTCGCACATATAGTGGGATAAAAGGCACTTTTTCAATATTTATTTCCGAAAATACGCGACTCCGATGTGATAGCTATCAGTTGCGACGGCAGAAAAAAACCACTTCTTGTCTTGTTACTTGTTAGTAACAGACAGTGACAGTTATTTATTTATTTTTTATTAATTTGCCCCATCGGGCAGGCTAAAGCTGTAAACCTTTGACAGTTATTAACTAGGTACTAATTTTTTTTTTATAAATCTTCGCCTACTAGTTGTTGGTTTTACTTCCCCTTGGAGAGATTTTCTTCTTCTTCTGTAGAAGTGCGTGTAGCCTCATTGTATTGTTTTCCAAAACTAGTGTTTTTGCATAAAAATGTTGGTATTTTATTCATAAAGTGCCGGATCACAAGCGCGAGTGTGGGAAAATGATTTAATGTGGCTAAACATGACTTCTTGTGTTGCTTCCAAAACTCCATCGAGGCTTTATAGTAAAGTCACCACTTCTTTACTAAAGCATGACTGGACTTGTCTGACACGAACTGTTCTTGACAAAGACTGGACTTTGACTATAACTTTAGCTACGAGGACACTTATTAAACTTTTGAAACTTGAAAATATATAAATACTTGACACTGGCAAATGCTCAAAACGCAACGCCAAAACAAAAAAAAAACCTGCCACTTGCGACATAACGCTATGTGTCATGGTGACGTTAGTCATGTCACATCACATTCATTCAGTACTAAAGTGAAGCATTCTTATTGGGGTTCCATGAGATTTTATCTAAATTGCGTCATATATTTAATGCATTTTGTGTAAAATTTATTGTTAAAATTCTTCTGAAAATATAGTCTTAAAAAGTAAAGTCACAATCTTTCGGAATAACATCATACCTTAGAAATAAAATCAGCTGACGTGCATAAACAAAGGGCATGTCTTCGCTCTGTGAAGTGTTTGAAAGTGTTTTGTGATAAACAATAATTTCTCCAACAAAATGGATGTCGATGGGTCATCTCTTCCCGGCGAGATAGATCAGAACTTACTGCTCCAATTTAGTTGCATGAACACTTCAGATCGTGACGAATTAATAAACCAAATGCAGAGATTATTAGGGCCAAGCCTAAATTACTACACAGCTAGTTTCTTTCTGGATATGAGCAACTGGTAATAAACTGAAATACAAATTTCCTATAATCTTTTTTCCCATATACATATTGTAATAATACAGATGAAATATGACTTTTTAGGAATTTACAGGCTGCAATATGTTCTTACTTAGACTACAGTGTGCCTAAACTTCCAAGTATGGCTATAAAGGCAGGCCCTAGTCAGATATCTTCCGTCCCTCCTGGTTCTTGGTAAGTTAGAATTTTTTATTTTTAAGTAAGGACCCCCACTTTTAATATCCAGGTATTATATACCTTTTTTAGAGCAAAATCTCTAAACAATGATCTTTTCACAACAAAATCAGTTTGTTAGTTTATTAGAAGTAAAAATAGTTAAACTACTAAATTGACACATGAAGTATGACTTTAAGTTATCCTATTTAGTGATTTATTTATTCTATATAGCGATAGTGAGGGGAATAAAAAAAAAAATGTTTTGTTTATAGAGATGTAAACACACACTTATGCATAAATTAAGCAGGACATTAGAACATACCTTACTACTGCCATCCCTTTCATTTCAGTTTTGAGCAAAGTTGGACCATAGAAAACTCTGGAACGGAACAGTGGCCTGGTAGCTGTAGGTTAATCCAAGCAGGTGGAGAGTCACTTGGTGCTTCTCCATACTATGTCCCACCACTTCCACCTGGCCACTCAACTACTGTGACAATAAAACTTGTCGCTCCTTCCTCTCCTGACACTCATACAGGATACTTCCACTTAGTAACAGATAAAGGAGAACAATTTGGAGGTAACACTTGTTTTAGTTGAAAGTTTAGATTGGGACTTCTTCATAATGACTACTTGATGGATGGCAGATTATTTTTTATTACACTACTATATATCAATAAAATATAAGTATATGGAGCACATCCAAGTATTTAATATAAAACCCTGATAAATATGTATTGCAACCTATTTAACATAAAAAAAACACTAATACTACAAATACTAGGCTCTGACCTTGATAGCCAGGTTATCTGGAACTGAATAACATGTTGTCATTAATAAAATTAGGAGTTTGAACATGCTATTAAATTCTAGAGTGCAACAAAGAATTTTGAAGAATACTCTAATGATGATTGAGCCTTTGTCTCTTTTGTGCTGTACAAAAATGCTTAACTTCTTTGTTCTAATTAAGTTTGTTATTTTTAGAAACACTTTGGGTGACAGTCACTGTGGAGTGTGAAATGACAATGGCCCTTGTGCAACAACTTGCTGCCTTGCCTGTACCTAGTGGCAGGATGGAAGAAACAGTTCCTCAGGTACTGTGCATTAAGCATAAATTGGTGGTGGCACTTATGAGAACTGAATCAGTGCTGCCAGCAAAGAATTTTTCCGTTGAGTTTGTTGTGAAAAACATGAAATATTTATTTTCCGTGTAGATCTAATCATATAAATAAAAAATAAATAAATAAACCTATATAATTATACCTATTATGGAAATTTACTCTTTTTGGTTGGATGCCGCAATTACTAATGCACCTTTTTAAACTCCGGTTTGAGGACTATTAAAAGCGCATAATTTACTGCTAAATTCACAATACATCAACAATGCACAAAGAAAAATGTGACTTTGACATTCAGTTGCATACTAATGAACGCATAGTGATATCACTATGAAATGCCAAGTACTCCATATTTGGTGTAGTAATTGAACTTCAGCATCGCATCTATTATATAACTTATTTGATTTATTACAAACATTTTATAAAAAACTCAATTCTAAATTGGTACAGCTGTACCAGTTGTCATTTGATTTTTGTTATTTAGAATATTTTCCCACATTTTATGCAATATTCTATACAATAGCAGTATTGGCTTGAGCATAATGGTACATGCCACACCAAGTTGTGTTTGCTGTACTTTTCTCAAATAAACATTTTTGTTAATACACTTTGCTAACAATTTTTTTTATTTAATTCTGTTTTAATTGGGTATTGTTATAAAAAGAACAACTTTCATACTGCCTTGGCCATGAAGTTACAAGTCAAGTATATTTGTCACAAGTAACTATTGAATGACATTTTGACGTAGGGCCATCCAACTCTAAACTAAGCAAAGCTTCTAGTATGGGAACCAGACAACTGATAGATTACTTATGAACTTTTTAGGTTTTGCAATATGAATTTAGAACACTGATAACAATATTTATAATATTTTCTTTTTTCAGACTCCATCACAAGATGATAAAATGTGTTGATTGTAACTGGATATTTTGTAAGGCAATCAAGAGGTTGAATTCAGTTACTTATGAGCTATTTATTATTAAATTATTCATTTATCTGAGGCAGCCTTTGCAACATAAAGTTAACGCTTGTGAAATGGCAGAAACAATGTCACAAGATCTTACATTTAGTGTTACAGTAATTGTGGATATATAATGCTCATACTTTATTTTAATTTCTTTACTTATTTGGACTGATTTCATTAATTTTTAATAAAATAATAACTTCATTCTTTCGAAAGAGTTCATTATAATGGAACATCAGTTCAGTTAATTCTTTTAGAATAAGGAAAAGTAATCACATTTTATAATTAGGAAAGCTAGATTTTTATCTGGATTGGTTTGTTTTTGCATCACATTTAATTATTGTTTTTAATTGAATACTTATTTACTACTTCTTCATAGTGTATGTACTTTAAAATTAAGGATAATGTACAAAACAAATATTTCAAATCATTTACAATTCTTTATGTTAGTTTTGTATTCTCACACTTGTCAGGGCCTTTTTAGGCTTCACTAATTTTTAAAAGCTTACCAACACAAAATGATAAAACGTTTATCTTACAATATATAGATCAATAGGACAGTAAATTATCATAAAAATGAGAATACAATACTGCTCTTAAATTCGTAAGATAATAGATCAGATTGTTACTGCTGTGCTTTCATTTAGAATATATACTGAAGAGTTCAATACCATCTAGGAAAACAAAAACCTTATTGCTAGCCTCTGCCCATTATTTATGTAAAAGTAATGAGACAAATGAGACACTCTCCTAATGGTCACAAAAGATAAAACTCCTGTCCATGACCATAGCATCGATACACAGAACTTTGAGAAGCACAACTAAGTTCAGGGCATCACTGTTTTGGCGCTCATACCACAAAAGTGATTTTTTTAAATTACCACTTTAATATTTACAAACATCGATTTTGAACAGTCACCAAATAAAATCGTGACCTTGAAACAATGAAAAAAAATTTGCAATCTATTAAAATAGGAAAACTCTCACAAGCCCTAGAAGTACCTTCTAGGCTGAAAAACCATAAACTAGTAATTTTAACCATAACAAGAATTCAAATTAGCTTACAGGTATTTCTATAGTATGTGTATATCTACTACCTTTACTCCCATGTAGGATTATAAAGATCATTTTTTTTTATTTGTAACAAATTTCTTCAGAATACTAAATGAAAGTTCAGTTTAGGCATTATATTTAGCTAATTAGGGTGTTGAACATTTACAGTACTGTAAATGATTTTTGAGAGTAAAATCATGAATTATTGCCATTGTAATGTTTATGGGGAATTTATTTTAATAGTGCCTATTATTAGGGTTGAAAAAGCAATAAAAATATTGTTCAAAAATGTTGGTCATTTTATTTTTAAAATACCATGTTAAATTGTTTAGCTGTTATAATTATACTAGCGACCCGCCCCGGCTTCGCACGGGTGCAAAATTCGAAAAAAAACAATATGTTTATTTATCAAAATAGGATGCACCACATCACTTTTTGATAGTCAATATTTACATAGTCTTTATCTGCCTCATATACCTATATGTATGCCTTCTTTTCATATCGCGTCGCGCTGCGGTCGGCGGCTGCCGGCCGATAGGTACCGCCGCAAACGCTACGCAATGTATTTTTAAATCTGTAATATCTTCGAAAATATTCAAAGAAATTATGTGCTGTAAAAGGCCATATAAATCTATGTTAAATCAACAATCTATTTATGGTATTTAATTAAATAAGGAATAATGCTGTAGTGCTTAAAATCGCTTCGAAAATTAGCTATTATTTGCCGTAAAAAGTAAATGACAAAAAATGGTTTTGTGGGATATCGATAAGAGATAGACATATACCATCGCGGACTTTTCTGTAGACCTTTTCAAGGTGTACAATACTTAGTACATTATTTTTATAAATCCTGTAAGGTTAAGCCTGCGTACGCAATGTAAGCGGCAAGAAATGTAAGAATTTACGACACCCCATTAGAAACCCTGAAAATAACAGTATTTCTCCATTATTTAATAGATGTTATTATACATAAAAACCTTCCTCTTGAATCATTCTACCTATTACAAAAAACCGCATCAAAATCCGTTGCGTAATTTTAAAGATTTAAGCATACAGACAAACAGACGGACAAAAATAGCGACTTTGTTTTATACTATGTAGTGATAATTGTTCTATGATGAGGCAGAACAAAAATATGAGGTTCCACTGCATAAGAATTTTTAGGAATAATATTCTTTATTACTTTGTTGATTTGTTGTTGATTTTTTTGAATATCAAGTGTTGTGATGTTAATTAATACTATGTGTACTGTCAACATAAAAGGGTGATATATTGCACATATTAAACAGCCATCTCCATATCAATTTTTGGATGGGGCTTATAGTCCTTGATGATGAAGTCTTCAAGTTTGAAATCATCAATGGATTCAATCTTACGTGCAAATTCTAGTGTCGGGAAAGATCTTGGTTCTCTTTGGAGCTGTATCTTCAAAGGTTCAATGTGGTTGAGGTAAACATGTGTATCTCCTGTTGTGTGGATAAACTCTTCTGCCTGTCAACAAAAATAATTGGTTGATTTTTAGTGTATACTAGCTGAATGCCTGGTACTTTATACTTAATGTATAATTACAGTGCTATTTGAGTTTTTGCAAAACTAACTCACCTAATTGATTTTTCTATATACTCTAAGTAGATAGATTTATGTTTAGTGTAATTTTTTTCATTTTCAACTCTAATCTCATGGGTTACTTACATTAGTTAGTAGAGATGTCTTGCCCCTTTGGAATAAAAATTATGTGGAAAACAGATAGTAGCTTCAAATAGCTTCTGGTATGTTATTGTATTTGTCTACATCCTATACTTCCATATTATTATGTAAAGCAACAATGCAACAATGTGGTCTGGGTTGAAGCATGCTTACCTAGAAGGACCCCCCCCCCCGTTTCCTTTGGATTTGAAGACACCCATATTGTACTTTACGAGAAACACAGACATTGACAGAGATCAACAATATAGTTGCGAAAAAAATTGTCAAAAGTGCAGAGTACATACTAGTGAATGTCCAACATATATGGATGACATTTTAATTGAATGTCTAGCTGCACATACAGGTACACACCGGTTTACATAGGTATTCTTTTATAGTGTACAGGGTGAAAAAATGTCAGTAATAATAATCAGTGCCTTATAATGTCAGATTTAAAAAGGGCTTCACCTATACCAATGCATACAGAAGTTTAATCACAATATTTGATAAATTTGTGTGCTTTGTTTCAGTGTACAGGCTATTGTTTAAGATTGCAGTGAGAAATTACCTCTAAGCCTGTGATGTGAGCGATCATGTGAGTCAGCAAAGAATAGCTGGCAATGTTGAATGGTACCCCTAACCCCATATCAGCACTCCTTTGGTACAGCAGGCATGACAGTTTGTTATTTGATACATGGAACTGTGCAAGGCAATGGCAAGGAGGAAGGGCCATCTTGCTAAGATCTGCTGGGTTCCAAGCACACATCAGTATTCTTCTATCAGCCGGGTTATTTCTGTAAGGTAGTAATTAAACCAGTACAATTAAAGGCCCATTTTAATATTAATACTAAGGCTAAAACTGTTTGTACTGAAGAATTAAACAGAATGTCTATTTGAGTAAACAAGGTACATGTACAATTGTACAATGCTTATGATATACAATATTGTACAATTCTTATGATGTACAAGCCCTACCGGAGCATGCACTCATAATTATAAACAACTTTAACTATGGGTAAAGGGCCTCCCTAAACTAATATCTGAGTAATAAGTTCTAGGCATTGCACAAGATCCCATCCCTGCAATGTGATGGGCCCAGCACCCATACTATAATACTATCAAATGCTCAGATTTTGCCTCATTGCATCGATAAATCATTACTTTAAAAATACATATAAGTCAGTCTATTTTTAAAATGTAAAATGACACAAATATGATAATAAAAAGTTACTAACTTTATTGTATTGATGACATTCTGTAATTGGTCTACACCTTGCCCAGTGTAGTCAGTGTTACAATTTACATATTTTGCACCACTGTGCCTCCATTGAAATCCATACACTGGACCTAAATCTCCTAAAAATTAGCAAGTTAGAAAACAGCTGTATTAACTAGTTACATGGAACAATAGTACTAAGCCAAAATGTAATTTTTCTCAACATAATTCACATCTTTACTGTGGGGTTGATTATAAAATGGTTATTTTTACTTAGAAATCCAATTCTGCATGACCATGCATATATTATATAAAAAAACTGATGTTCTCTTTAAAAAAATTATGAAATAATACCTTCTTCTCTTTCCTTCAATCCCAGGTTATCAAGGAAGGCTCTTGATCCATTAGCATCCCAAATGTGTACACCTTTTTCAGAAAGCACTTTAGCATCAGTACAGCCGGAAATCATCCATAGTAATTCTTCAATAACACCTCTAGTGAAGACTCTTTTTGTAGTAAGCAAGGGCAGAGTATTGTTTCTTAAAGAATACTTTAGCATCCCACCAAATATTGAAAGAGTGCCCACACCAGTTCTGTCTATCCTTTTGTCACCTGTTAAATTTAATAAACTCAATAAAAGCGAATATTAAAAATGTATTTTACGAGTTTTGCTATAATTGTCACTTACCGGTTTCAATGATTTGTTCCACAAGTTTCAAGTATTTGTATTCATCATGTATTTTATTTTCACACATATAAGGTGCCATTTTGGTCCAATAGGTATGAGTAGAAGTAGGAAGAAGAGCTCTCTAAGCTGTTAGAGATTTCGCAAATAAAATGAATACAAATGCACTAAAATATTACAATAATTTTGGATTTTGATTACCTTTGAATCTTTGAGAATGTAAAAAGGCGGCAAATACAGTCAAATCAAATTATAACTTGTTCTGTGACTGTGATGTATCAATAATTTTGATCGAAAGATTTTTTATTAATTTTTTGCATCGCACTTCATACATTCTTCCAAAGTCAGGCAGATATTTTTTTTCTTTGGTTTTGGCGTCGCATTTTGAGCCTTTGCCAGTGTCAAGTGTTTTATATTTTCAAATTTCAAAAGTTAAATAAGTTGCCTCGTAGCTATAGTTATAGCCAAAGTCCAGTCTTGGTTAAGTACAGTCCGTGTCAGTCCGTCCAGTCGTGCTTTAGTTAAGTAGTGGTAACTTTAATAAAAAGCTTCGATGGAGTTTTGGAAGCAACACAAAAAGTCATTTTGCACCACATTATGGCGAGTTGGTGGCCAAGCGTAGATCTCGTAGAGTAAAAAAAAACATAATTTTCCCACACTCGCGCTCCTCGATTGGTAGATCTTTTTTTTTTTTTTTTTTTTTTTATTTATTTGCCCCTTCGGGCAGGCTAAAGCTACAGAGCCATAAGTCGTAAGTCTGCCTTGTCTTAAGTGTTATTTCTGCTGTATCTTAGCTATAGTTATCGTCAAAGTCGTCTTTGTCAAGTCCAGTTCGTGTCAGTTAATTCCAGTCATGCGTTAGTAAAGTAGTGGCAACTTTACTATAAAGCTTAGATGGAGTTTTGGAAGCAACACGAAAACTCATGTTTCACCACATTATATCATTTTCCCACTCTCGCGCTTGTAATTCGGCACTTTATGAATAAAACACCACCATTTTTATGCAGAAAAAAAATACAACGGAGCGACACGACTCTTCCCGCGTTCCCGCCAAAAACCGATTGGTAGATGTTAGTGTGACAGATGTCAGTTTGACATACGTCAATTTGATAGATGTTAGTTTGATCGATGTCAGATTCATGACTATACCTACTATCAGGGTTGGATTTCGTACTATAATTATAGTATTTGTACTACTATTTCATGCTCCGTACTAGATAATATCCATACCTAAGGATAGTACGGAAAAATACTACAATTTCGTTACTTCACTTAGAAAAGACCAAAATAGGTAAATATGACACCCGTTTATAGCCAAACCATCTGTAAAAAAAATGTATTAGGTATTGTTTGGCAGCTTACCACAGCACATTGTGGTAAGCTGTCAAACAATACTTCTTCTTCATCTTTTTTGATTTTGGCTTCGCATTTTGTCTTAAAATTGTAACTTGCCACTGGCAAATATTTGGGGTGCGACGCCAAAATCTAAGAAAAAAAAAATGCAGCAAAAGTGGCAACTGTACCGATTTTATTCTTTCGTATACTCGCAGTTTAGAAGAGATGTTTTTATGATTACATGCTAAGGCTGAAGAAAATAATAGTCAAAAACTTACATAATTTAGAATAGGAGTAAATTTTGTATAAACATGTTGATTCTAACTATCTATTTTATTGATTAATAGCTTTTTTTTTAAACAATGTAAGATTTTAAAAAAAGTGTACTATCGGCGTACTACTATTTTGATGGTCTTGTACTATATTTTTCAACGTACCCGAATCCAACCCTGCCTACTATTGTTTATTTGTAACTTCTCTACATTTCTCATCTATCCTTCTTCAATTAGGGCCTTCATCTAGTATCTACCTACACTATAAAAACTGAGACAACAGAACAAACAAAAACATCTATAGATGTAGTGATTACATTCTCTTGGTATAGATCTAGCTAATTATTCACGAGAAGTAGTACGTAAATATACAAACGTTTGCAAAAAAACAGTTTCTATTTATTCTCATCATGAGCGTTATTCCACTATACAACAATCAAAGCCATTATAGATTGCTACAAATCGTAAAACTTTCTGAACATCAACTTACGTGAATCTTCCAAGTTATTCTTCTACGCTTACGAACACAATCTATCTATCTATCTATCGTACAAAAAATTTTGTTTATTTGGTTACCTAGCAACCAAAAATAAAAATAACCCTGACAAACAAATACGAGCAAAAAAAACATCTTAAAGAAATGATAATCATGGCTTAAATAAATATAAGGAAATCTTTCTACTGAAGAGGGCCCAAGACTAAAAGTTTTCATCTAAGATATTAAAGAGAGGAAGTAGGTACTACCCATTTTTTTCTAGCTTCGTAATGAAAGCAATGTACCTAGTACTAAGTATAAAATAACCATTTAAAAATGTTACGCGAAGATTCGGAAAGAAAGAAGAATTCTGTAATGCTATGCTATGTTTCATAACATTTTTCCTTAACAATAATGAAATTGGTTTATTGGAAGATACAAATGTACACGTTTAGTTTACCTACTAAACGTTTCGATTCCACATTCTTCATACGTAGGTACAGCAAGGATGTGGAACTCTGCCGGCGTCTGTTTTCCCCTCGAACTACAACTTGGGTGTCTTCAAGTCCAGAGTAAACAGGGTTTTTCTAGGTAAGCGTGCTTCATCTTAGAGTACATCCTGCTTAACATCAGGCAGGGCGTCAAACGCAAACCTATTTAGTATTTAAAAAAAAGATATTAATAATAATAAATAAAATATTGCTTTAGGTGATAACGTCGAACCCTGGCCGATGTTTATTAAGATTATTTGCAATTTTTGGTGTGTAATAAATTTGTATTCATAGATTTTATGCCGACTCTTGAAGCACCATGCGTGGAGCTCGGCAGCGTTCCGCAGACGCCCAGCGGGATCGCATCGCCGTCTCCTTCTGAAGAATCTAGTACGAGTTCTACAGAACCACCTAACATTCGAGCCACTCCGTTGTTTAGGTATTCTTATTCTTATTCGGAATGGGGGCGATGAGTCCTGCACTGACGTCCCGCTTGGGGTGTATTGTGCATTTCCCCCTACCAGCGTCTACCCGAGCCAACCCAGCTCCTTGAAGTACCGGAGCGAGGCTCTGGGGCGCTGGCAAAGTAGCTCCAGTGGATGAGTTGGAGTTAAGCATGATAGCGAAAAGCAGTCTGCCTGTTGCGGGGATTTGGATGTGGTTTGTGAGGAAGCTGCTTCATGCAATCTAGTGAGGATCCTAGTTACTTCTGTGGCTTTGCAATGCCACAGCACGTGCTCTACAGTTTCGTCTTCCACCAAACAGCCACAAGTGTACAAGCTAGGAGCCACAACATGCCGCTACATGTCCGCTATGTCGTTTAGGTATTATTTATGACAAAGTACTTGTATGCATTCAGGAGCACGTTATTTGATGGCGTTCGGTTGTTTAGAGCTCCGTAAAAAACTTAAGGAATCCCTAACACCACAATTCTACTTCCATTCTATTTTCATCGTAGTAAATTGCTAAATAGCAGAATTTGCTATCCGAGCGGCTGTTCCCTAATACATACAATCTGGGTACTAATATAATTAAATTTTGGAAATACTCTTGAACCTTGGACTAAACGTGTAAATCATAGGAGATATGAACTCCAAGCATAAAAGCTGGAAATTTTCTGCAGAAAACGCTTCTGGCAAATGACATATGCACTTACAAATAGCCAGTAGGTACTTGGGTGACCGAGCTTAGCTCGGTGTATGCAAAATGTATTGTTTAATAAAGATTCGTAAATACTTGTTTTCCCAGAAATTAGTGCTTGCTAGGTCGTTTTAACTAAACGCCGCATAGTAAATTTCATCAAAATAGTTAGAGCTGTTTTCGAGATTTACAAATAAACCTACAAATATTGCACGTTTAATAGTATTAGATATAGATTTATGAATGTTTTCTTGAGGCATATGGGTAAGGAGGCCTTTTCTTAGAATGGAATTAACACAGGCCTATAATGATAATTTTGAAAATTCTACAGATAGGACGTTATTTTTACAAATTTTATTAAAGGGCTCTGGCGATGCCTTTGCCTGAGCCGGAGCAGCCTCCAGGACAAGAAGAGCTGGAGCGCCGACTGCCAGGGTATCGTCGCATTGTAATACCGCGGGAACTGACGCTTATTGAACTGCTGGTAAGATGGAATTTGTATTTGTGTTTAGCCTGAACAAGAGAGTCGTTTCAGATGAATCTCTTTTGGCACTAGTCCCAATAGATCCTAAAGCTTCTAAAGGCTTTTTTTATCGTGGTACTAGTATAAATAAGTAGTGAGATAACGCTTGTCAATGATTAGTGTATCCGATAATTTTAAACAAAAGAAATCCCTATATGAACGGTCATGCAACCGAGAACTCTAAATTGCGAATTTGTACCAATTTATCATATTGATCACGAAATTTTACTACCGCCTCATTAACAGAAAGAAAGCAGCGGCGCAAGAACAGACGAGGAAGTTCTTCAGATCCGAGATGCGAAGTTGCGCGTAGTCGCAGACAGGGTTGGCCTGAGGCGACTCGACGTTCTCGTTCCCAGATTACGTTCTTTGACGCTGGATGGCAGCGCCATTGCTTCTTTACGGGATCTCGGAATTGGACTGGTGCATCTCAGAGTGAGTAGACGGTTTTTGAAAATATTTTCAGAGACTATTCTGTTAAGAAAAAACGACATTAGCATTTTTCAAAGTTTTTACACTCTCCGAACTTTAAGGCAAAGTCGTAAATTTAATAATGAGTAGGTTGGACGAAATTTGTTATCGCCACCACCTTTTACCTTTATCAATTAGAAGAGTAAAACTGCTGCTATCATCAAGTTAATTTCCAATAGAATAAATTGTTTATCATCCCTTGTTATTGTCTGATATAGTTCTTGTGACTCTTCTAAGTTCAGCGATTTGTAGAAACGATCTTCAGCTGTATACCCCACGTTTTGCAACGAATATTAGTGAAAACAAAATTTTATCCGTGCATCAATGGTTACAATCATGTATATTTTTTTAACATGACGAAAGGACTTTAAACTTTAGTTATAATTATAACAGCTATTCAAAGTAAGTTCAAATACGTTATGTTAGACCCATATTGATGTTATAACAGGGCACTTTAAATATAAATCGTCATTCTACCAGGAAGTTCTTCATTATAGTAATTTCATTATTTGCAGTACATTTCAGACTAGAACACAGTAGTAATCTAATGTTTACACATTACTGCTTGGCGGCAGGATATAGCTACCTATGATACTGCGATGGAACCAAGACATCCTTCTGGTAGGGAGATCTACCACCTAATAAAGACTAAAGATCATGATTTATCTAAAGGTCTTGTAGCAGGTGATGCAGATCAAGCGGTATGTTAGAATTGAAAACGATGTCATCTTTAGTATTTCACAATTGTGGACACAGAGTAGAGAGTCGAAGAGCAAACTTTGTTCCACTACGCAGGTACGGCGCCGGTGAAGTTGGTTTTTGGGCCACTGCCATATACCTATTTCTTATTAACCTATTACATTTGACTTAAATTGATTTATAATTTTGTATTGTCCGTAGACATTGAGCATAAATCGCTGTGGCCTGTTCAGCCTAGACGGTGTCTGGGGCCTGGGGGCACTGAGAGACCTCAGTGCCGCTGGAAACAAGCTGCAAGACTTGCAGCCTTTGGCAGCCCTCCAAAAGTTGCAGACACTTAACTTGTCAGAGTGAGTCCTATGACTTCAGTGCTCACTCTTCGATGAAATTCATATCTAGTTCACTAGTCATTCCTGGACCACAGCCTTAGGCTAAAGTGGAATGTTACACCGTTATGATCAAGTAGATCTAAAGACAGAAATAGGGCAAAATCACGGGAAACCTAGCTTCGCACAAGGGTTTTTAGTTTTTGTTCGTGATTTTACGCCATTATAAAAAAGGCAACAGGCTGACTACTCGGCTAATCAGACAAAGTTTCAAAGTAATACTAAGGGTCAAAGTAGCGATGCCTTTAATATTTTAAAGTTCTGGGTACTGCTGTAATGGTCATGGACAGCACCCATAAAAAACATTAAATGTTAGCCGTTGGTTTTAAGCACGAATACAAAAAGTGATTACCTAGTTGGCGAAAATTGAAAAATATTTGACTTAATACTAGTGCAGTTGTTCATGACGGTAAATATCCATAAATATGTAATCGTAAGTATCACTGTAAATACGATACATCTGTTTTATTGTTTAGTAACCCCATATCGGACGCTAGCCGGCTGTGGACGCTCGGCGTGTGCGGTTCGCTACGTCGGCTGACTATGACTGGTACTCCGGCCGCAAGCGAATTTCACTACCGCGCCCAAGTAGCCTCTGCACTGCCCATGCTGCTCTATCTCGACGACCGACCAATGCTCAATGACGTCGACTGTAAGGATTATAATTTGTATCTCAAGAGTCACGTGGTTTTGAAGGTCACGGAGAAACAACATTTAAAAAAAAGATGATCTCGTGTTTTGACGCTTCACTACCACGAAATAGCCAACGTAAATTCAAAATAGTCTGAAACACGCACAGAAAGCGGTACCATCTAGGCATTACAAAATAGCCTAAAAAATAGTTCGCAGAATACCCTAATTAACCGTAGTTCTGTTTTATAAGGAATGATGTTCCTTTAATATCTAATAGACCGTTTAAAAAATTGCTTTAAACATCTCTCGGAATTGACAACGTATCACCAGCATCACTAATTCTACAGGTGTCTTTTCTCTTGACTTTGTGCTTTCTGTTGTACTGAAAAGTCAATATTTGAAATGTGAGCAATACAAAGCTATAAGATGGAAATACAAATTATGGGCGTCGTATAAATATAGCACGTTTCTTATTCTTATTCTTATTCGAAGTGGGGGCGATGAGTCCTGCACTGACGTCCCGCTTGGGGTGTATTGATAGCACGTTTATCAATATCGTCGTCCCCATACAAGAAATTATTTTAAATGAATTCCCAAACAATTCCACAGTACGTACCTACGAATCGCAACTTTGCTTTACAAGCAAGTATAACATGAATCCTTGATCAGATCATTAGAAGTTTTTATGATCTTAGACTTTTCTTTTCTTAGTCTTAGGTATATAACCTAAGCAAAAAATTAAGCGTATGATTATGAAATAGGGCCCGAAATTGCCAGTGACACCTATGTTACATGTCGTTTTTGTTTTAATATTAGTAATATTTGATTAGGTCCGTCTTGGAAGTACTCGGTGTCTTGGAAGTAATCACATCAGTTTTCATACGTAAAACATCTTACTTATATGTTCGCAATGACACCCAAACAAGGTCTTATGCTTCTATTTAGAAATGAAAACAACATCTAATATAATCTAAAAATTCCCCTCAGCGAAAGTCACAGACGTAGAAATTTCACATTTATAACCACTACAAAAACTAGTTTAATTGGATTACTAAACAATTGCTTACTTAAAATACCACAAATATTTGCAAATTTCTTATACACAGTACCTACGATAGTTTCGTCTATTCTGTACCTACCTATCTACTCTAGTTTCGGAGTATGGAGCTCGTGGTGTTTTTCCTTCAGATGATTCCGATGGTCTCTTCGGCGTGGCTTCCTCGGAAGGTGAAAGTGATGCAGAGACAGAAATGGTCCAGGTTGCAGAACTGCCCCCGGCTGAACCAGAGGTTGTGCTGACTTCCAGCCAAACTCAGGTCTTTCCTTAGGGTGTCTTAAATAATGCACTATCCTTTACCTATAAGTAAGTAATTATCGTGTATACTTACTTATAGCAGCTGTACTTTCTCCCATACCTAGCTATCAGTAGGCATGCCTTTAAGCTTGCGATCCGACCGTACTATTGAGCTATCATTATTACAAAAAAAAACAACAAAAATATCTTCCGTTTCCTACAACCTTTTGGGTGTGGCTTTCTCAACTTCACTTCCGCAACATCTTCGACTGTTTTCATTTCGCTCTGTGTTTGGTCTCTCGTTGAGTTTTTCTGGCCTATTGTCCATACAATTGCCAATGCAGGTGTATTCCTCGTTCCCATCGGGTATCGAAGCCGGAGGTGATGCGATTGAGCCGGCACCAGTGGCGACAAGGGTCCTCCGGAGCCGGCGGCCGGCTACTACCGAAACCGCTGGCGTACGGCCGGCTAGACCAGAGCTGCCGCGCCGGCCGCGTACTGCACTTGAGCGCCCTTCTATCGACGCTCCCACCAGGCTGCAGATATTGAACACGCTCATGGGTATGCAATTTTACACATCGATTGTGCAAAAAGGTTATAACTTTAATAGTTTAGATAATATGTATGTTTTTACATAAAAGTAATAATTATGACGAACGAAACACATTCCTGGTGGTTAGAGACACCGCCTGTAGTATATGACCATTGCAGAGGTAGGTACAACAAAACATAGTCCAGACCTTGCCAGCAGGACTCCAGGATTCCAGGGTATCATTACTTTGAGACATTCGACGGTTGATATTATCAATCAGTAATGTTTTGGCTTACCTCAGTTATTTAGCTACCCTTTAAACTGGAACAGTAGACTGCGTGGCGGGAAAAATTCTGATACTGCGTTGGTACCTTTTGTTTTTTGTTGGTAATTTTAAAATTATATGACCGCTTTATAGTTTTAGTTAGTTTTGTTTGTGTTGTCAAGATGAGGAATGGCGTTGTAGCGGCAGCAAGCTTACATCGCACCAGCCTGTTTGCGGTAATCTAGCGCAAGCCCTGAGAAGGTCTTCGCAACACCGTAGTCAAGGTTTGTTAAACATCGACAGTAGTTTTTATGGCAAAATGATGTGACGAATAAAACGTTCTCTTGATTATAAGCGATAACGCTTGTGAATAACCATTGCCTAAGGTACTCAGAACTTTGAGCAACAAAACAAATTCTAGGGCATTGCTTTGCTGATTTGGCGCATTACTTTGGAACATTCGATGGTTAGTGTTAGTAGCTCTGTTATTGCTCTAGCCTACCCTTCAAACAAGAACACATTAATGTTTACACACTGCTTGGCACCATAAAACATAATACTGTTTGCAGTACTTACCTAATTACACGACCTAATAAAATTAAATAGTAGGTACACGAGTTAATAAATAGTAAACCATTGTGATAATAAAATATATGACCTAGTACGTTCGTTTTCTCTAGATGGTAGTTATAAAAGCGAAAGAAATAAAAAGCTTCTCTAAATAATATCGCTGTGCGCGTTTGTCTCTAACGGATTTTGATACGGTACGGTAGTCACTGTTACTTGGATAATATTTATACACAATGTATCCTAATTTAAAGTTTGCACAACAAGAGACGTGGACGCTCACACATGAGGCTGTGCAGTGTGCACACAATTAGAGTCGCCATGAAGAAGTTCATGCTCTGCATCAAATTCTAAGACCGAGTTTGCAATATCGATATCCGGCGACGAACGACAGTTTGAGACGTCGGTATCGCAGCTATGAACCCAAAGTGGAGCTGGGCAAGATACGTTGGCTAGGAGAAGTGATGACAGATAGTGTAAGGTTGTAACTGAGTAGCGGCCTAGGCAAGGTAAGCGGAGCGTTGGTCGTCCAGTTGTAAGATGGGTCGACGATATAGTTAACCGTCGCGGGTTAATCCTGGACTAGATTAGCACATAACAAGAAAGAGTCCTATATTGACCAGCAATGGGATATAGAAGGCTGTGGATGATAATGACGCTAAGTAGTGAAATTGATTGTTTTGTAATCAAGTCTCCAAAATAGATAGGTACTTATATGGCACCCGTTCGATGCCAGGGCGGGCCGCTAATTACGAATAATTTGCTATTTGCAGCAAGTCGTGGTTTTGATGTAGTGTGCTACGTCTATAATCACTGCAGTATGCTATTATTCGATCCTCTTATATTGTATCGAGATTGAATAAGATCCTGCTTTTGCAAAATGAAAGTAGGTTGAAGTTACAAGTTTGAAATCTAATCTTGGTACTTTTGAAAGTTCTTGTCCTTTATTCTACAGTAATCCACACACCTCTATCAACATTTTCTCTTTTGTGCTGCTTAAACTTTCTTTACGAAACAATGCTAACAAGCGCCAGTAATTGAAATGGGGCAAGTATACACACGTGGTATTTCTCCACAGATATTGGTTTTACGTATGTGTCTATAAGGCTAATAGAAATGTCGATAGAGAAAATGTCGATTGCTTATCACTACAAGACCGTGGTTACATAATTTTAAATGACCTTATGATAATATTTTGGCGGATTCTAACATTACTGTAGTTATGTTAGAATTGAGAGAAATCGAGTTTTGCAACCCATAATTATACCAACAAATAAATCTATTTGAATTTAAACAATATAAAACATTTCCTGATATAGTGCGGGTACGTACGTCGTACATAATATGTAGGTACATACTAAAGTCACTTATTACAAGACAATGAATAAATCCCGGCTCAATAAAACATTTTTTTTCGAAAGTTTTTTTTTAACATTAGGTAATTTATTTAATTACCTAATTTTCTTACCCGTACCTATTTAAAAATAATTATTAAAAAATTCCAACAGAATCCGAATTAGAATCGATGGAAGATATTATAGGAGATGCTACCAGAGTTTTAGCTGATGAGATACCTCGAGCACCAATAATGGAAGACTGGATCAAATTCAAAGAAAATACTGGGTAAGTGGAATGTACTTGCATAGAGAAATAAATTGACAATACAGAATTATTAATTATGATTATGCCAATACAAATTGAGATTTTGTAAAGTCACGGTGACTGATGTCATTTTAGGCATAACTCTATAAGTATGCTGCTTGCATTATTTATCTGCTCCCCTTCTTGACAAAGTTCAATTTACTGCTCCCGAGATAACGAGTATCAATTGAAACTCATTAAAAATTAATAGTAGGTACAATAAAATGAAACCATGAATCAGTGTTGTAGCAGACAATTCCAATTACAGAATCGATATCGACATCGACTTCAACAAGAGAACGAACGAATTCGATTCATCGAAGGCGATCGAAAGATTGGAGCAGATTGAAAAGGAAACTAGAGAGCGATTCAAAATAGGGGATCTCGATCCAGCTACAGGTTGGCCTGTTCCTGGGCCAAGCAACATTGTCCCAAATTTTAATACAATTATGCAGGATTTTGAGCATTGGAAGGCCAATCTTACCCCGCCTGAACCAGGAGACGTAGATAGCTTGTTCAATGATCTAAATGTTATAGAAAGGAACATGAGTAGATACTTGGATAACGACGAGTCATGAATGGAGTAAGAAAGTGGCTTTCGCGGTAAGCAAACATCGGTTGTAGGTCGCGACTGCAGAAAAGGTTTGGTATCGTAGCGTGACACTGTTTAGCGTTATCATTTGTTCTGATAGGTTAATGTATTCTAATTTGTAGTATAATTATAGATACCTAGAATTTTTGGTTTTTGAGCGAAGCGCAGGAGAGAGCTGGTAAAGGTTTAAATTTTGAATTTTATTGATATATTTATTGATATTTGCATTTATATCAAATAGAAAAGAAAGTAAAGGAAGGTCTTCAGTTCTCGGTTTCAAAGCAGGGTAAAAAAATTAACATATCTTCTTATTTACTTATACATACATTATCTCTATTTTGTGAAATCTTATAGACACATACACATGTATTGTTAATAACATAATAATTCTTAATAAAGTAATTTATAATTTATTAGTTATAAATTGTTATGATATTTATTTATACTGGTACTAGTTTACCTCTTAATCATGAGTCACTTGCGAACTTAATCACAATTTTACGAAACTATATCACTTATTGTTGTCTTACATTTATAATGTCTTTATGTCAGGAATATAATATTTTATTCAATTTATGATTGATGATGTAATAATTTACTCATTTTTTTCCTTTTATAACTGCGTAATCTAAATTTATTGTAAAAAAAAAACTATCTATTTACCGAATAATATTTTTAGTTCCAACTATGTACAGTTACATACCTAGTTGTTTAATAATACATAATAATATAATGATACTTGACTAAATCTAATAAGTTAGACGTAAATACTTTTTCATGGCATCATATTTACAATTTGCTAAATATTCAATTGCCTACATAAAATATCAATTTTAATTAATAGGTATTTTATCTAATCCGCGGCAATAATGTGTGCAAACTTTATTCTATTCGTGAAAAAATCAGGTGTTCATAAAAATAACTTATCCTTATAATTAAATAAAATGACACTGTTAATTTTTTTCACGATTTCATTGTTGGCTCGTAACAAAAGTTGTTTACATCAGCGTTATTTAGGTACCCGTATTATGTACTTCTACAAGAGCCGCATGTTTGTAAAAGAGACACGTGACACCATGAACAGGTCAAATGAACACATATTATGTACCTAACTACTCAGAATAAAATATTGTTGTCGTATTCTGTTTAATATCTACCTTCTTACTAATTAATATTTCTAAATTACTCACCTACATGCTTAAATGGTTTTATTGCAATAACTTAATTACAATTTACGTCACTATTATTAAATATTTGTTTTATTTAAGTCACGTTTTTATTTACAAAAATAAGAACACTGTCTATAAATGATTCCTTAAATACACAAGAAAAATAGGGTAGTATAATATATACATTATGTAATGTATATGTTACTACAGATGGATTCACTTACCTAAATAATAATATAAGGAAGTTAAGGTAATGAACTATAGTCAAGAACACAAGGACATTTTATCATTCAACCCATGTTGTAGGCACCAAGGTACAATGAGCTCAGCGCTCGTACGTAACGTTGAGAAAAAAATGAGTTCAAAGCCCTATAGGCATGTACATTGTACGTTGTACAAGAAGTTTACGCCAAATAGGCCTCTCCTAAATAAGTTTTTTTTTCATGTAAAAGTAATGAGACGAACGATGCGCTCTCCTGATGGTAAGAGATAACGCATGTCCATGACCATTGCAGCGATACACAGAACTTTGAGTAACAAAACAAAGTCCAGGGCATCGCTGCTTTGGCGCTCATTACTTATTTGTATGTACATAATAGGCATATCATTGTTATGCAAGTTCTAAGCCTCTCGGGTCGTCGCTTTTTATGCTTGATGGTCCCCCATCTTTCCTAGTACGTTAGTAGTAACAGATTAAAGCGATGTAAATAGCGATTGTTACTGATACAGTCACTGAAGAAAAATTACAATGCCTCTGGTATCTACTTACATAGTAGTACTTTACGTTCCATAAATACTAAGACAGGCAGATTTAAGGTTCAAATCGAGCATTCTCATGCAAACTTGTCGACTATGGACTTTGGAATAATGATATTGCCAACTTTGAACTCTGCTTTTGCATTTTATACTAGTGAAGTGAAAAGTCGCGTTGGCCTTGCTAATTATGTTTGTCATCGTGACAAAATCGTGAAATTAAAAAAAAAAAAACAAACTAAAATTAGCAACGTACAGTGATTGTGTGATAAAAAAATTGTGCAAACAACTGAAATTCTATGCTGATACGATAACAGCCCTTTGATTATTAAATTAAAATTAAAGAACCGGCCTTAATAAAATACATTGATTTAGTTCGTCCATAGACGTAATAGATAGAATAGTATAATAGACGTATCGTATTTAAGCGCCTTGCAAACTTTTTTTAATGCGAGAGGATTTAATACTGCATCATTTTAGCAGTTATCCGAAAGCCGCCGGCTTCAGTAGACGTCTTTAAATTGCTTGTCAAAATTTAGTAAAAATGAGTTTCAACATTTACCGTTTTGTGTGGAGTAATGTACTAACAGTATTCTATTCGTTTGTGGCTTTGTTGATATTTGCTGTGGAATATTTAAAGAACCCCTTTAGGAGTCCGTGGGCGCAGAAGTTGAGATTGGAACCTCCTACCCGACTCACGGACCCCAAATATGGAGTTCATAAATATATTAAAGTCAATGTAAGTATCTATTCTATACTTTTTTTTAATGATTAAAATGTTAGTATTTTGTGACAAAAGTAGCAAGATTTATTTAATTCTAAATATAGTTAAACAATTTTTTTTTCAGATATTCAAATTCAATTTTTTTTTATTGTCAGCCTGTGTAGCATAGGATTTTATTTATACGCCCATTGGGGCATACAATAATAATAAAATATATTATTATATATTTTATTATTATATCATGAAGGACGGTACGGTCGACATCTGTCGGGCATGCCACCGTCCCGGAGAATCGCTCCGACATATTATTTCCGGTTGTTCGCATCTTGCTAACGGCGAGTATTTGCACAGGCACAACCAAGTAGCCAGGATCATCCATCAGCAGCTTGCTCTTCAATACGGCCTTGTCGAGTCTGAGGTGCCGTACTATAAGTACGCACCAGCGCCAGTTCTCGAAAATGGTCGTGCTTTGCTCTATTGGGACCGGTCTATCATCACGGACAGGACTATTGTCGCCAATAAGCCTGATATCGTGGTGGTCGACCGAGCCCAACGCCGGGCAGTGCTCGTCGACATCACCATCCCACATGACGAGAATCTCGTGAAGGCCGAGAAGGACAAGCTCAGCAAGTACCTTGACTTGGCTCACGAGATAACCGCCATGTGGGATGTTGATTCGACGATCATTGTCCCGATAGTCGTCACGGTAAACGATCTTATAGCGAAGAGTCTCGACCAACATCTTAAGAGACTCTCGCTAGACGGTTGGGTCAAGGGTCAGCTTCAAAAGGCAGTGATCCTTGACACGGCGCGCATTGTGAGGAGGTTCCTCACTCTGCAGCCCTAACCACCGGCAGCTTGAGCCCTGCCCCGCTGCCGGCGGCACCCTAGTTTTTAAGTTTTTTTATATTATTTATGTGTTTTTTATATATATGTAATGTAAAAAATTTAAAAATTAAGAAAAGAAATAAATAACTGGAATAATAAAATATATTATAATAAATATAAAAAAAGTCAAATTAATGTCATTATAAGTAGTAAGTATTTTGTTGTTAAGTCAATAGGACTAAGACCGTCAGGTTCGTGTGTCATCATCGCTAGCCTCGCAACCTAATCTCTAAATTATATAAAACAAAAAATCGCTGTCCGTGTCTGTCTGTTACTCCGCTTACTTCTAAACCACGCAACGGATTTTTTACAAATGTTTACGAGTCCTAGTTAATTTTTGTAAAAGTCGAGTAATTGTGTTGTAACAAAGTACCTACACAAAATAAATTGCACATGTACGAAGGAGAAGCAGGTCGCTAGTTTCTTTTTAAAATGAGGTAGATGATAGAATTTGACAGCTCGCGCTGCGTGCCGCAAGCGTATAACTTGTTAGCATTATCATGATGTTGTTCTCTAGGCGCCTTGCATCTTACGTTACCTTGCAGTGCGTGTGCAGTACTGCCCATATTACACATTTGCTTTACATGAAAATGTTCCGCTTTCTGCACCAATAATGCTCCTTCCGGACTCCGGAGTGTTGGATAAACCGGAGAGCTCGATAACTTGTTTTGCACTCCGTAGATCTAGACTATAGAGATATACTTATGTACATACACAGGCAGATGCGACTAGAGTGACTAGTAGGTACACTACGATAGAGAAGTACCGATTGATTATTTATATACACCGACCGGCAGCCCTAGTCGTTTTTGTTTTGTACGTCCCTACATACTTATTAAAAAAACCTCATTCACTCTAGAGGTTTAGATTTCCTTAGTTCTAGATTACTTATTTAATCGATTACTTAGATAAAAAAATACAGTTTCCTCCTAATTCAGCATTTCAGTTATATTTTTATATCTATGTTGTTATACCTATGTAGATTTGAATTTGAATAATTAATCTGCCGCCAAGCAACTTAAGGTGTGTTCCGGCAGCCTCACTTGAGAGCCAGTTCCATTCCAGGCTAGGTGTGCTTTACCATCTTCGACCACACCGTCACTTAATATCAGGTGCGCTGTGGTCAAACACCTAGGCTGTCAAACATAAAAAAAAATATTGAAAATTATTCTATGGAAAGTTTGTTCATTGTTCACTAACTCCTGATTGCCTAATATAGGTACCTATGATCCATTTCTATATCACTATGGGATACATATATGTGTACCTACATATCTTCCCTTTTTTCGTACCTATCCTGTTGCCTTATTTTCTATTGTAATAAATAGGCAATAGATAAATAATCGGCAATATACATATTTTATTTAGATGAAAAAAAACCTCTTAGGTTTATAGATAGGCATCACGATGCTATACATACATTAACATATTCTATGGCTAAGTCAAAAGATTAAGGCATGACGTGACGAAAATAGAGCAGAACCGTTACATCACCTGGAAAAGTTTGCCTCCATAAATTCTCTTCTGACGTAATTCCTACATTTATCGATTGATTAACGCGTGCATGAAACTATTTCTGGCTCGAAGTTAGCAATAACATCCCGAAAAATATTGGTCTATCTAATAGTTACAGGCATACATATTGCAGCCGTTATTACAATGTTTCTGACATATATACCTACCTATTACGTTATAGTTGTACATATTCTTATATACCAGCTGATAGGACATTTTTATATTTTAAATAGGTAGGTAGGTATATGTTTTTGAACTGGCTTCATGTTTACGTACGTTGTTTAAACTACGATAAAATACAAATATTTTATTGATAACAGCACATTCAACTCTAATACTAGTTACCTATTAGATGTCAACATTATTAATTGATTTGAAAGCAGCTTGGTCACAGAACAGATCATAATAGGTACTACCTACGCTTGGTTTTAAAACACGCTGTGTAAGTTGTATCTCAAGTGGAAGCGGGTAGGTAGGTACGCGGGTGTATACCATGGGCCCAAAATGTTTACCGACCTTTTCGAATTCATAAGACGGCATGACGACGTTAAACGGGACTAGGTACCTTGTAAATAAACTCAAAGAACAAAGGCAATACCTATTTGAAGTTCTCTAAACTTTTTTTTTATGGTTGACAGGCTAGGTGTTTGACCACAACTCACCTGATGTTAAGTGACAGTATGGTCGAAGATGGTAAAGCACACCAAGCTTGGAATGGAACTGGCTCTCAAGTGAGGCTGCCGGAACACACCGTTAGATGCTTGGCGGCAGATTTTCAACTTGAGGGTGGTAGCTAGCCAGCCGAGTACCTAATATAAAGTACCCTACCACCATGCTATGGTTTCCTCACGATGTTTTTCCTTCAACGGCAGCTCCAGCTCATTGTTGGGGTTTGAACCCACGCCCTTCGGCACCGACCGCGCTAACCACTTTATTGTATGTATTATACCGTTGTCTGTATCCTACCTACGTAATTATGACATGTCTAACTCATTTCTGCATGAGATTCGTTTTTTGTTGTCGCGATAGGATTTTAAAAACATATTCATTCGTCGCTTTTTTCCGTCGTTTTTCTAGTGCATCGTGCTAGCCAGCACAGATGAATGCATCAGACAAACATTATTCATTGAAAACGTTAAGTCTGCGTTAGGCTCTTGTCTTTTGCCTTCATTTAAGAAATTTATACGACGAAAAGTTTTTGAAGGTAAAGACATCATCCGAAAGCACAGTCATGTTTAATGGTCTCTGCTTGCTATTACCGTAGAATATAAGAAAAATTGACACTGACGCTTTTTCCCGCTTTTATTCTAGCTATATCTGGTGTGTGTAAGCCGAAAGCAAAATAAACCAAAACCGAGGAAATCTAATAAGCGATTTTGTTATGCATGCCTTTACAATCTAGGCGTTGTGGTCTCGTAAGCGTAGTTCCGAGTTGTGACTACGTTTCAACTTTACATGGATTTACACACCTTTTATATTAAATAAATTAGTATGGCGAGTTTTTGTTTGTACTACTTACTGATTTTGCCGACTCCAACGTCATGGGTCGATAGCTTGGTGTATTTTTTGTGCTTATTGTTCTTTCGTGTCACTGAATTTTAGAAGCTGAAATAAATATCATCTAGGTAATAGCATAAGTAATTACTTTTGTGCATAGGTACTCGAATTAAAATAATATTTACTCTTAGCTTATTTCGTAATTATCTTTTCTAGGTTTATTTTTTCGTGGACCCGTTCCTAGTATTAAGATGGTTCCATTCACTCAGAGCGTCATATTCAAAATTTATTGCATTTTGTTAAACAATTACAGTTCAGTTATATTATAAGGTTTTTGAAAACAGATTTTGCGGTAGTAAAAGGCAATTTCTAGTCAAAAATGGCACTTGTTGTTGCTGGCACGTCCACAAATAGGTATATCACCTATTTGTGGACGTACGGGTAGTAAGTTCTCCGCCACAATTTATTATATTTTTGTAGAACGCTAATAAGTACTTTTTTATTTGTTTTGAAGCATATAAAATTACATTACGTGGAGAGCGGGGATCCCACGAAACCTCTAATGCTTTTCCTGCATGGTTACCCTGAGTTCTGGTACTCATGGCGTCATCAAATCGTCGAATTCAACAAGGATTATTGGTAAGAACTTGTTTTTTTTTTAAATTTAAAATCACCAACACCGTGTACACATGATCTAAAAGTTAATAAATATGTAGTCAAATGTCACAATAATAGGTACAGGTGACGGAAACATGCAATAATAATACATTTTTGATTGACATACAATTCAAATTGTTTCAATGTAATAATAATAATAATATCATCAAGAGACTCTCGCTAGACGGTTGGGTCAAGGGTCAGCTTCAAAAGGCAGTGATCCTTGACACGGCGCGCATTGTGAGGAGGTTCCTCACTCTGCAGCCCTAACCACCGGCAGCTTGAGCCCTGCCCCGCTGCCGGCGGCACCCTAGTTTTTATGTTTTTTATATTATTTATGTTTTATACTTATTTAATGTAAAAAAATTAAAAACTAAGATATAAAATAAATACCTGGAATCATAATATAGAACAAAAATTGAGTTACAATACAAGTCAACACAAAAAAGAGCATAATAATTATTTATTATTTGTCCGCGGAAAAGCGAACGACGACGACGACGAAGGCCACGAAATTTGTAAAAACATTTTTCGTGGTCGCCTATTTTTTTTCATACTTAATATAATCTTCTACCCAATTGTTGCTTCAATAAGATAAACAGTCAGTTTGAATTTTTAATTTTAACTTATTAGCCTAAAGTCGTTGTTTGAACTGCAAGAATATGACAATATTTTTGCATTACACGTACCTATTGCGTGCGATATCTGACCGCATGTAGAAACGAAAAACCATTGTAGTTTGTCTTTGACCGATGAATTAAGTAATTAAATAAAAATGCAGGTAGGCAAAGCAAGTACAAAATAGTCGAGCAGTAGGTTTCGCTTTTATCAGAGTATATATTTTGCTGTCATAAATTGAAGGTCTACTTTTAAAAACCACTATGAATATGTTCTAGCTAGTAAGTGCAATGCTCTTAGTAAAAAAACTTCTAAATTTGTATGTACAACATTTTAATTATTGAATATAAAATACAAACAGGTTCTGTAATAGAACCAATGTAGAGAACCTGTTTGTAGCGGTTGGAACTTGTATTTTACTCTCGTTTGATATTGTTTTCATATTATTTAAGGTGTATCGCTGTAGACATGAGAGGATATGGAGACTCGGAGAGGCCGGAGGGACTGGAACATTACAAAATCGAGCTACTTGTAGAAGATGTGCGGGACCTTATACGCCAATTAGGTAACAAAGTAAACTGGCATTTTGTTAGTGATGGAGTAGAAGCACCGATTGTAATGTAAAGTTCGTCTATGGTAAAAAGTTACTGGTTGTATGCGAGCTGTTTTTTTTTGCATTGTAGATATTTCTGGAATGTAACAGTTTACATTTTTATTTATTTTAAAGCTGTCGTATTCATTGAAACGGTTATTGAAAATCTGTTCCATCAATAAAATACTTTCTATCTGAAACCTGCCTGATGAAAAGCAGTATAGTAGGTATGGTTTATTATTGAGCACGTTTACCTGTCTAGAAGAAACTTATTTAATTTATATCACTATGAGCTGTTATAAAAAAACAACTAGAAAGTGCTCTAATATAAAAATAAATAATGGCTATCGGATAGTTTAAATATTTTACTTTACGGTGCAAAGGTCCCCATCACGCTGGCCGCATTGCCACGCTGGAAAGCAACGGACAACCATTGCGGGAGTCACCACCGTTGTCTTTAATCCTGAGCTCTGTTTAGCAGACTAACCTTTTGGCACCATTGCCCCAAATGTTTTCACCATTGTTTTCACCGCGATAGGCACAAAATAATAGCTTTTCGCCAAAGCGGTGTACTTAAGCCGTTCTGGTAAGTAGCATTCTCTGCCGCTGCTGCTGCAGAGAGAACAGAACTAACAGGAGAGATGGCGGTCAAGCGCAAGCCTATCTACAAAAAAAAAAAACTGGCGGCGCTAGTGTCACAGTGCCGAGTCTATAATTTAGCCAACACAAATTGAAATTTTTCAGGTGCCCAGAAGTGCATTATCGTGTCACACGATTGGGGTGGCCTAATTGCGGCCCGGTTCCGTGACGTGTACCCTGATGTCTTGAGCGCTTGCATCCTGCTGGCCAGCATTTCAAGAGAAGCCTGGATGCATGAAATATGGAACAATAGTAGCCAGAGGTTGAAGTCGTGGTAAGATACTACCATTTGCAAGAAACAGTTGCCTTCAGATGACGTGATCTTACGTGTAATTCCACATTCACTGGGGCATATGCAAACACTTTTTGATATTTTATTGGCACATTGATCTATCGATGACCATTGATGATCATTCCCTGACTAGTTATACTAACGAGTAGACAACAAACACACTTATACGTATATATAAGAAATAAAGAAACTTGCTACATACCTAGTTACCTAGCTACGTAATAGGTGCGATGATGTACATATCATAAAGAACCGTCAATGGGATTCATATAATTTGTATGCCATACTAGTGCCATCCGATCATTCGAGTGGCTGACTCCGTCTCCATGATTAAGCACGTTTGCCTACCATGATATTTATTTTACCTACTTCCATTGTTATGTCATGTTTCTCGAGGTTTCTTCATCGAATTCTGTGGAAGTTCATACGTTCAAAGTAATGTGGTGTGTAACTCGATCAACATTATCGTTTAAATTATTTTCAGAATTTATAATGTACTTACGCTAAGAAGATAATTGATTGATTCACGCTTTAGTTTGCGGAAGTTTATTTTGAGTGTTCATGGTATATAAAAACGAAGATTTTTGAGGATTTTTAATAACTTTAAAAAAAAATCTCAGTACCTAGTGTTTTAACCAAAACGACTTAAACGTAAAATATACCTTGTATACCTTGAACACTCGGAAAGAAGATCAATACTATAAAAAAATCTTAGGTTTCAAGCTAATTTTGGAATGAAAGTTTTGTGGTTTAGAGTTAAATGTTGCCACATATTCGCGTGATGCACTTTTTAGGAGGTTTATCCTTATAGCAGATTGATTTTAACGAGAATAGGAATACTAACGATGATTGTATTCAGACTATGTTGTAAACGTATCTCAAGAGTCGATTCTCAAGTATCTTTTATACCGACGATAGCTCAGTCGCTAGCGCGGTCGGTTCACACGCCGAAGAGCGTGGGTTCAAACCCCAGTAATGAGTTTAAGCTGCCGCGGTGAAAATATCTTAAAAAAAAAAAAAAAAAAAATATCTTGAGGAAACCATAGCATGGTGGTAGGATATTTTCTTTACTCTTGTCATGGGCTTAAGATTTTTGTTACACGATAGTACCTATTTACCTATTGCTATAATGTGACGTAATTTTATAGCGACAGTAATTTTACTTTAGCACCGCATCCAATCCCACTAATATTATAAATGTGAAAGTTTGGATGGATGATAATGGATGGATGTATGTTTGTTACTCTTTCCCGCAAAAGCTACTGAACGGATTTGTATGAATTTTGGTTTGGAGGTAGCTGAGACCCTGGATTAACACATAGGGTACATTTTATCCCGAAAACATGTGACACCGCGGGCCGCACATAGTTGTATAATAGTATGTATCTAGTCAATTGACATTATGAACTGCAGTAGATATATTATTATGGCACTTTCTAATACTATTTAATTTTATTACAAAAGAAGTGTTTCAAAGCCCGTAGTGATGGAAATACAACTCATGATTAACTATTTTATTGTCAGTCATCTCAATAATGATATTTACCTAATCTCTCACTGTAGAAGACGTAATTAGTCGCGACTTTAAAGTTACGTAAAACCACAGTAAAACAGTGTAAACTAGCCTTTCTTTGTACGATGACACCAATCAATTTTTTTTTTGGTTGACAACAAATCTGTTTTTGCGTGATAGAGTAACATATCTACATCCAAAATTGCAAACATACAAACTTTAACATCTGTAATATTAGTAGGATAGACTACTTTTTCAGGCTGATTGTAATGATGATTATTGTTTTTCAGGTACGTGTTCCTGTTTAGAGTTCCTTTCATAGCAGAACAGCTAATGCTAATGTCAGACCAACTGTCAATCGAAACTATGTTGGTCAAAGGAAAAGATGGCACAGATCAACAGGACATTGAGTGCTACAAGTACTGGTTCGGAAAACCATGTAAGTTTTTAATTCAGCATTGAAATAAATACGCACAACACCATACATCTCCAGACTAAGCAAATCTTATATAATTAGTATGGGAACCGTTTTACTGATAATTAATACTTCTCTACATAGTATAAAACAAAGTCGCTTCCCGCCGTCTGTACACTTAGATCTTTTAAACTACGCAACGGATTTTAATGCGGTTTCTATTAATAGCCAGAGTGATTCAAGAGGAAGGTTTATATGTATAACTATGACATCTCCTTATATGAGTTCTATTTCTCTAAGTGAGTCAGTCAGTGGTTATTTAAGTTTATATTATAGTAATACATACATGTAGGTATATAGGTACAGCGCATTGGTATCTACATTGCACCCGTGCAAAGCCGGGGCGGGTCGCAAGTATATTAAATTATTTTATTGATTTAATTGAGGACAACCAACCATAAATCAAACAGTAACTTTGTCATGTAAATATTTGAGCTGGGCGGAATTTGAACCCGCGTCTACTGTTCTAGAATCAGAAGTACTACCAAATGAGTCAGCAGGGTAGTGTCAAAAGATTTATGATCAGCAATCAGCATGCTTACAAATTTATTTCAAAAATTTCTAGGAATATTCATTGCTTCGTACATAATGATTTCGTTAGAAAGAACTTTAGTCCATTTCACTGTCATAAAAATTACAAGGCACCATACTTTTTTCTTCTGCAATGTTTTACTGTAGAGATATATATATAAGTAGGTACCTATTATAGGTATTTTGTAAATACCTACCTATTGTAGGTATTTACAAAAAAAAGTTTTTAGGTACCTATTCTATCAGTTATCTGACTTCCATAGTAGTTACAAGCTTTGCTTAGTTTGGGGTTAGATGGCGCTGTGTGTAATATCCTACAGTAAATATTTATTTATTTTATTTAGAATATAAGTACTTTTATAAGATATTTTAGACACACAAAGTAAGTCATGATCGCGGCCGGTGATATCTTAGTAAAGTAACGGTGACTTTCTTCGATGAGTTATGGAAGCAACATACTTAATACGTATGTTACCTTCCCCATACTTAAAGGTGAGATATGGTCAAACACCTAGCCTGAAACCCTAAAAATAAAAACTTTACTGATTCCAAAACCACTTCGAAATAGTACATTTCTGTACAATTTTTTTACGTTTAAAACTCTGTAAACTATGAGGTGGGGTTTATTTTAATAAAAAACATAAATCAAACTTAACTTTTAAATGACGTCACCTCGTCGTGCAACTTTCATAGAATAAAGAAGCAATGGCAAACCAAAACAAAAATTTGACAATGTCAAGTCAACGGCGATCATAATAATATTTTCAATACACATACATCGAGTGAGTTGTTTTTCCGTTTATTGATACAAATACCTGAATTATTTTACTTTAAACGTTATTTGGACTCTGATATCGCTTTAATGACATAAGATTTGTTTACTTCATGTCACAAATTGTAAAAATCGAAGACGTGACAGAATAGCTTTACAGCTTTAGCTTGCCCGATGGGGCAAATTAAAAAAAAACTTGTCAGTTCTGTTGTCAAAGTTAATGAAATGTGTCAAATGTTTTGTATACTTTTTTGTTTTATATGGCAAAGGCATATTCTACATATTCAGCCGACCTCATGACGTCATAATTATAAAAAGTTTGAGAACGTATTAGAATTAAACTACCGCATAGAAAGCCAAAATATTTAAATCAGTTTCATAAAATAAAGTTTACTATCAGTAAAAAATATTAACTAAATACAAAAAATAAACTTTACATACCGATTTCGGCACTAAAAACACCATTATTTTGCCACAAACATGTCGTTGCTCTGAAATTACTAAAAAATGGAGGAGGTTCTCAAGTCGACGCCTATAGTTTTTTCACACATAATACATCATAATCATACATACATTTCGACATAATTATTCTGCGTTGCCACATAAATTCGGCATCCGACTTATATTTGATTTATAGAGTGAAAAGTCGGCGCATATCTGTATTCACAAAATTTTACTACAAGTTCCCATCTCTAGTAAAGAGAAAGCCTGAGCCTGTTGTTATTAGAAAATTTATAAATTTGTTTAAAAATTGTATTTAGTTATTATTGCGTTTAGTTTGTATCGCTTAAATCGTAATAAAATCTGTTTTTATCTTTCAGCGGCATTCACTCCCCCTATCAACTATTATCGGGCAAACTTTGTTTATGATTTCCCGGAAAAGTTTCAAAAGGAAGACGTTCCTTTTCTCGTCGCTCAAGGTCAAAACGACAAATACATCAGCCCCAGCACTCTAGACTTAATGAAGAAGGAATACGCTACAATCGAAACTACAATCGTCGAAAATGTTGGTCACTTTATGCAACAGGAGGAGCCAGTGAAAGTGAACAAACTTATCAGAGATTTCCTGGCTAAACATAACCTTTGAGCCTTATTTATTTTATTAATTTGTTTGTGTCGAACTATATTTTATTGGTGCAGTGCCATTGCTTATTGTTTGTCAATCACTCTTGGTGGTGAAGAAGACTTAGCCACCATAATATTTGAATCTTGTGTTTAATTTCACCTTAGTTAAAACCAATCTGTCGATTTTAGCACAACTTTATTTAGAATGTAAGTAAATCATTGTTTACTAAGGTAGATAAATAAATAAAAATGTTGAATGAAGTTTAAGTGTACATTTATTTGGTTTGCTTCTTCTTTTTTCTTATAATACGTACATAACATTCACAGTAATTGGATTAACACAATATGTGCTACTTTTCCACAATAAGTGCTACTTTTGTCTCGGAAAACACTGAAAATCACGAGGCCAACCACGCCTCGCCTCGTAATTTTCACAGTGTTTTCCGACACAAAAGTAGCACATATTATGTTGATCTAGAGTTTATGCTATTTTAGTTTCAACTTACATCCCTATCTATCATTCTATCAAGCCGTAGGTACAAGTGTAATAGTCACAAACATTGACACATAGGTACATAAGCTTTAATTTTTATAATATTATGTATGACTAATACGTTTATTATACAGATTAATATAACTTCATACCTACTTAATTGTCTTATTTTGATCGTAGTATGTATGAAAAACAACGTAACTATGAGAGTACGTAATTCTTATGTACTAAGTATTTGTAGTACCTATCAACTAACCATGTAATAAGGCAGATTCTACAATTTGACTGACTTAATATCAGGGTTGGATTCGGCATGTTGAAAAATATAGTACAATACTATCAAAATAGTAGTACGCCGATAGTACACTTTTTTTTAAATCTTACATTGTTTAAAAAAAAGCTATTAATCAATAAATAGATAGAACCAACATGTTTATGCAAAATTTACTCTTCTTCTAAATTATGCTATTAAGTTCTTGACTATTATTTTCTTCAGCCATAGCATGTAATCATAAAAACATTTCTTTTAGACTGCGAGTATACGAAAGAATGAAATGGGAACAGTTGCCACTTTTGCTGCATATTTTTTTTCTTAGATTTTGGCGTCGCACCCCAAGCATTTGCCAGTGTCAAGTTACACTTTCAAGTTTCATAATTTAAATACACAAAATGCGAAGCCAAAATCAAAAAAGAAAAAGAAGAAGTATTTTTTGACAGCTTACCACAACACAACTCAATGGTTTGGCTTTAAACGGGTGTCATATTTACCTATTTTGGTCTTTTATAAGCGAAGTAACGAAATAGTAGTATTTTTCTGTACTATCCTTAGATATGGATACTATCTAGTACGGAGCATGAAATAGTAGTACAAATACTATAATTATAGTACCAAATCCAACGCTGCTTAATATGATACAGGGTTACGCGAAACGGTGATACTAAGCCCAAAGGAGATTATTGTACCTATGTAATCATTGATATGAACAAGTTTTACCGTGATTCGCGAAATAAATTAGGTATTCTCTTTGATTATTTATTTAACTGTCTACATCTCAGATTAAAAGTCTACATAATCAAAATGTTCTGTGGCCCAGTCTGTGGTACCCTATATACAATGTTCTCTGTGCCGGTCTGTACCTACACTGCACAAGTGTGCACTTGACACTACAGTGTAGGTACAGACCGGGCCACAGAACATAATGCTGTCTCGATTTGTTTTAATTAAATTAAAAGAGACTGTACTTAATTCGTTTCATTTGTTGGCTCGGTTTATACTCAATATATAACACTGATAAGCGACGATAACTCAAAATGATTATTTATTAAGGTTTTAATTGATAAATAAGTAGTAAGAATAAGAAAGTTGAAATATTTTTTGCTTCTTTTTAGTTTCAAACTGTCCTCGTAAACAGCTTCAAGGTCATGCTATTATAATACTATCAAAGTAAGAAGTCAGTTAATTTTTCCGATCTCTCTTTTCTGTACGTCATCAGTGTCATGTTTTATCTTTTTCTGTGTTTTTGAATAAAACTATTCTCAAATTAACAATTCAATCATGCTTTAGGTCGGTACGTCTACGTCGTGTCGCTACAAATGAAAGCTATGGCTGCTGGCTGCCATTCCTAAATCTCAAACGAAACAGCTGATGTGCGTCGTTTGATTTCCTACATTAAGTAATTTCTATCCGTTTCTTTAGATGATACGATATTCGTGTTACTATTCTATGTGGATATCAGGGTTTGTGCAGTTTACTTTAAACCTTTGTTATTGATGCTGGAGGCTTGTGAGTTTTCTATAATGCTGGCCTTTTCAGATGTCACTGACCATACAACAAATAATTCTGGACGCAAAAAGACTCGCAGGACGTCTCAAGGAGCGGGAAACCGAGACTGATGCTTTGTTAACCGAAACTCAGACGGCTTACAGACAAATACATACAATGAAACAGGTAATTATCTGAAACCTACTAAGAAATTGTCTCTCAATGTCCACTGGCTTCTTTGCTTCTTGTTGACGAGTTACATTCACTTTATCAAAGTATCCACGTAGGCATACACTTAGAATTTAGGTTTTAAAGCATTTTATCTGACACAAATACTGGTCTTGTTGTAGACTTATTGTAAATCTAATTGACCTTGAAATCATTCCAGTTGTGTAAACATAGGGATGGTACTTAAGTCAATGTTTCTATTTCTAAAAATTAACTGTAATTGGTATGGTTTTACTTAGTTTAATTTCTATGCCTCTGGTTGTGGTAAATATGTTACCGAAGAAAAATAAGTTCTTTAAAATAACATAATATTATACCCACATCTGAATGCTTACATTAATTTGATACATCGGCATCTATCATTACTTAGTTAAAAAATTAAAGTAAGTGAGCAAGACACTAGTCTAAATGCTTTATGAGATAAAGCGGTTATAAGAATGAAGCACCTATAATAACATTCTTTATAAACAAAAATTACAGTACAAAGAAGAGGTGGATACATTAAATGAAGCCTCAAGGGAAAGGCCCAGAGGTGCACTCATTGCTAGTATAGAAAGAGAGTCCCGACTAATGCGGGATGTACAACGTGAAAATGGGGAACTACGAGCTGCATTAGAGGAACATAGAAGGGCACTGGAGCTTATTATGTCCAAGTATAGACTGCATACAGAGAAAAGAGTTTGGGAGTCAAGGATAGACTTTACTGCTGCTGTTAACGAGAAACAACAAGAGGTATTAATTAAAATTTTGTGACTTATTTTATTTTTTGTTTATGTTTTGTGGCAGTATTGGTATTTCTATATGTGACTTATATTTAGGGTTCGTTTTAAGGTTCTTTAATAAGAAATCATATTGGAGAGGAAAACTTGAATTCTCTAAATGAGAATAATTAATCATACATCTTTTACCAGACTGCTCTAGAAGAAACACAATTATTTTTAAGTATTATTTTTATGTTCATTAAAAGTGTTTTGAGTCCTGTCTTTAATTTTACAACACATACTATATGCTGTTTCAATAGTAATTACCATTTAAGGTTTCACTATTTAGCTTGTTGTGGTTATCTTTTCAGTTTTCAGGGATATATTTTGCTCATCTCTAAATGTTAGCTCCAAATAGTGGATGAGTAATGATGGGCAAAAAGCATTTTTTTTAACGGTTTTTGATTGCTTAATGTATGAATTTTAAAATCTTAAAAATAATTATGAGCATGTACAATTTTGACTGATACCAGGCAAACAATCTTTTGAATACAATTTGACTATAGACCTGGTAATGCTGACCCAGTAGGGTATAAAATAATTAAAAAAAAAAAATTGTATCTAGATCGAGTAGGCCTCTAGCTCTTGGTATGGCAGAAATAATTAAATTATGCACTACAATTTAAATCACACATATTTATAGTCATTCATCACTGTTTTTCCTCTATGAACAAATCATAATATATTGAACAATAATAAATACACTAGCAACAACATGTTTGTTTGTGATATCTCATTTTTCTAGAACTGAAATTATTATTACTAATGATTCTAGCTGATCAGACAACAGGCGGAGAGAATCAATGAAATGACCAGTGTCATGTACAAAGCAGTCACATTGGATGAGAATGGTGATGCCCGGAAGGAGGAGGAACTTTACCAAAGGCTCATTACTGAGAATAAGGTAAAATAATATAATTTTGCTAAAAGTTTTTTTTTTTTCCTTGGACTTTTTTCTGCGGAGCAACAATAATACACTTAATTTTTATGTATAGATAAACTCTAAACATTCTATCTGTAAGTGTACTAGTGCTTTGCCAAATAACAAACTGAACAACATTTTGTTTGGAAGTTCATTAACATCTAGGCATTCACTGCCAAATAACATAAATAGTGATTCACAAGGTCACTGACCTCAAATCATATTTTGTGTGGTGCCAAAAAATTTATTCTATGACATAGGCAATCCACTCATTAGGTTTATTGCTTAGCAAACAGTAGCTGGAAATAGAAGAGCAATTGACATGCTACAGATACATATAAGAGCTACATAGCACCAATAAGAATTTATTGAATTTATTGCCTTGTTCAGTGTTTTGTTGTGTCTCAGAATGAGATGGAACTACATAATTATCTCTAACAACAATGCTATAAAAAAGGAGTGTTATTGTACACATATCAGGAAATGAAAATTTAAAATTGTGACCATAGTAGAACAACTTCTATTATCACAATCAGATTTTCGATAAAAAAGGTTGTTGGCCCATGACCAAATGTCATTTTGCAGCAGATTTCTTTTCGCAATTTCAAAGTCGTGTCTACAGTAAAAGTTCACAATGATGCATACAATTACCTCTTTCTGCCTAAGTACATCCTTAGCTTAACGGTATGTTAAATGAATGTTTCCAGGGTTTGAGAGAGATGCTGGACCTGTCGCGAAGGTACGGTTCAGAGCGCGCGGTGGCGCCGCCCACCGAAGACAAGGATGTGCAGACGGACGGGCCGCCGCTCTCGGGCGCGTGACCTGCGGCGCACACCTGCCGCCCGCGCCTCCCGTGAGCGCCAACTCTATAAGAACCTAGCCTAGCCCAGCCACAGAGATGATATCCTAGAGAGGTCCAAATACTCAACTGTACACTGAACGAAAATAGTTAATTACGAAAGACTTACAATGTGAGATCAACTCGGAGACTGTGAAAAAAACCAGCTGTTTTATAAGTTTATTCACACTCTACAAAATGTAAGGAACACCTGATTTTGTTCACGATCTCAGGGGTTTATTGGTAAAAGTTGGATATAATGTTGAAATACAGTGTCCTTTTTGCTTAAGTACAGTTCGGCACATTGTTTTTGTCATAAAATCACCAAATTGTAACTTGCGTAGAAACGGGCGAATTTTATTACAATGACGACTTTCGTCGATCATTCTTTTGTAAAATAAATAGCTCAAGTGAAATATGTAACATACATACAATATCGTTTCGTTTTTTAGTTTTATAGCTAAACTTAGTTTGAACATGTAGTGGCTTCAATAGGACTGAATTAGTCACAAGTTTTGGGCCTCTCAATGAAATATTATCTCTGTGAGCCTAGTCCTTCTCGTCTCGGTACGGCGCCTCTATCGCGTTACCTTTCTGCTAAATAGCCTTTACATGAAAAATACTAAATTTGAGCTTTACACACACTGATTCGGCCTATGATACCGGCCATAGTAATTTACATCCAGACTGCTTGTGTGGAACATATTTTACGCGGCAGTTTCAGCAAGTCTAGCCGCGAATTTAGCCATCACTGCAAACCGCGTCACTGTGTGGCAACGTTTATTATTATGGCATTATGAAGCCAGACTGCTGTGTGAAACTATTAGACTAAATTTAAACTTAATTATTTATGACTAGCTGAAAATAAGCTTCTGAAATTACATAATATTTTGTCTTATTTAAGTATGTTACATTGTATAGTTCAAAACATGCAATGCACTATTTTGGCTAGCCAGTGTAAAAAGAAAATACAGTGTATCACCCACTTTATAAGTCATTGAGAAGTCATATTGGGCTGTCATGGTGTCAAATTTAGATTTATTGTAAGTAAAGGCTATTATTAGAAAAGTTACCCTATATGGGTGCGGGTCGCCTCTATGGATTGCAGTGTTTGTCGTTATCTGTTAATTTACCTAATTGCTGTGCCACTGATGACAGTCCTTATTAGATACTGACAGTTAAGTTTTTTTTTGTTTCGAAGTGTTTTTCCTTGTATTTTGGCGTAGCACTTTGTGCTTTTGTCAGTTTTAAATGTATTATTATTATTATTAGGCTCATGTGATATTGTCATCTCGATCTATATGAAAGTGGCAAATGAGTATACTGTAACGCCAATTTGCAATTCTATTTCAATTTAATAACAGTACTTATAAGATCGCATGCAACCCGAGTCGCGTGACTTAGGTTGCTTCGTATAATCTAGATGCATTTAATAAGTCTTATCTGCTCAGTTTTTCACTTCTATATTATGTAAAATAACAGATAAAGAACAAATAATGTACGAAATTGTGCCTTGTGCAATTCACTCGTCTTAGTATAACGTGTTTTCATAAGATCCCTTGTCCCTTTATTGTAATTACCGAATTCGTACCGACACGAGGGGTGGAGAAGGCGCGGCGTTCCTAGGAAGTCACCGGTCCAGTATACACCTTGTACTTTATTGTTACTTGCTGGTTTTGGATCTTAGGTCTTTTGACGAAATGTACCTTTCATATTTCACATTTTGCTAGCCAAAGTGTGAGCTACAAACAAAATACAGCGAATGTCTACAATTTAAATTCTAACGCTCGGTTTCTTTACCGTTACCGTCTCGAAAATTTATTGATCGTCTATCAAATCCATATCACTTACATACATTGTTTAAAGTTAATCTATTGTTTAAAGTCACCCTTCATTTCTACGCGTCACATTTCACGTCGACGAGTAATTTAAGCTTTGGTTAACTTTAAGCTTCGTTTATAAGTACGACTGATCTACAAGTCCCATAGAATCCAATCGAATAAGTCCCATTGAAATAAAGTTGAAAGTTCCTTTGGAAACTTAAAAGCATCACAATAAATGAATTTAGTTCGACATTATTTCAGTGGCGTTACGTCTTGCGGATCAACGATTGATACATTTTCGAAATGATTCTGCGTTCGAGAAATTAGGTGTGGAACTTTCGTTTCTTTTTGTTGTATTTGATGTTAAATCTATAGGAGTGAATATATTTGGAAATTCTTAATTACGTGTAATGGTGGATGTGTCGTGTTCAAGGGTCAAACTTCAATGCCATTTTGTGAAACACTTCACGTGTGGTGGCAAAAACTGTGATCTTTACTATTTTGCTGTTAAGTTTTAGATTGTTTCATGAATGACTAACATCTACGATCAAAACACTCATTGACATCTTTAAAAATTGAATTTAACCTTTGTTCAGACGTAATTATGACTGCACTTCGTTTACCTGTTTTTCGTGAATCGTTTAATTTATTACACGAGGTTTAGTACTTTGAAATATTTGTAATGTGTAAATTAATTTAGGTTTTGCACTTCCAAATCAACGATTTTTTTATAATACTCGACCCTTACAACACCTAAACCTAATGAAACTTAGTAAAACTACATTGTTAGCTCGATCATAGATTGCTCGAATTTCGCTTAGCATAACATTTTGTTTCGTAAGTACAGTACGGGCTTGTCGGGCTTTAATATTTCGAACAATATAGCAATCTCGTGTCAAAATGTCTCTTGTCCATTGTTCATACAAAAAACATCAGTTAGTGCTAAAGACCGATTAACAAAAGTTCGTATATATTGGTGAATTACAATGCACACAGAAAGATACATAATATCTTTCTATTGACTCCCACAAGTACATAAAAGGTAAACCGCATAACTGGCGATCGTTAGTGCTGAAAGTAACATCAACTCTCCTTGTCAGCGATAGCAAGCTAAGCTGTCACCCATGCTTACGACAGCTTAGTATAAAAACAAGAAAGGTAAATGAATAAATATAAACAAATATGACTAACTTATTGTTTGTAGACTAAAACGACAATATGCCAATTGCAAAAGTCCTTAAAAATAATAATAAAAAAAGGTAATTGTATAAATAAAGTCAAAATGAAAATGTGTAAATGTCAAAACATTATCAAAATAAACTAATTAAATAAATAGACATTACTATACAAACTCAAGTCATTAAAAAATAAAACTAACGTAATCACATTCTAGATAAAAATCCGCAATGTTATAAAAAATAAGTAACACAAAGTTACTCTTTGGCGCAACTTTGTGGTTAACTTTGATAGTTTAAAACGAGCTTTTAAAACACTACGTGGTGTTTTTTTAATTTGGAATTGGTATAGAGGATACCATTCCACGCGAATGTAACTCGAATTTTTATCGGATATTATTAGGTGGTTGGTGACAGAAGAAAAGTACCAGCTTTTGTTAATCTGTCTTTTAAATTTTATAGAAATAATAGCGTAAATAAAGCGACCCGATTTAAACATGCTCTCGAGAACTCGGAAGCTTTGTTGCGATGATAACTCAGTGGTTAGCGTAGTCGGATTGCACGCCGAAGGGGGTGGGTTCAAACTCTAACAATGAACTTGAGCTGCTGGTGAAGACCATAGCGTGATACTTTCTAGTGCTCGACTGGCTGGCTAGCTACCACCATCAAGTTGAAAATCTGCCATCAAGTGTCTAACGGTGTGTTCAGGCAGCCTCACTTGAGAGATGTGTTTACCATCTTCGACCACACCGTCACTAAACATCTGGTGCGTTGTGGTCAAACACCTAGCCTGTCGGCCATAAAAAAAAAGTTCTAGACCGCTTATGGTGTAACCGGCGCGTAATAATTTTCAGGTTTTTTTGTATGTAAATGATGGGAACAGACTTTATAAAATAAAATAAGTAGATCACAAAAAACTAGTCAGAAGTAAGACTAGAAGTCCCTGTAGGTACTGTATTTACATTAGCATATTTTAATTTCACATTGTTGAAATGTAGTCTAATACTTATACATGATATTTAGAGAAATACACGTCATCTGTTATGAATGTTGTTCGTGCGGAGTGACTAGTGTACGTATATCGATTTAAAAAAAAACTTAAATATGCAATATTTTTTCATGCGATTTAGCTGGATCAGCTTTGGATGTTAGATAGTAGAATGATTAAATCGTAGAGTCATTGTAGTGAAAAATGGTATGTAAATCTTAAAATATGCCTTGGGCATATAAATAATCAAGCAATACATACAATACAAATTTTAATGAGTATGTTAGGAGTTTTGATTTTGAAGGCGCATAATGAAGTTATTATATAGTCTTTTCTGCACTGTCCTGTGACACCACAATATCTATCGTAATGTAAGACCTGTATTGAAAACTTCATGAAACGCGAGCACGCTAAGTGCGCTCTCGGTACTGCAAGATGAAACTATATGGGCACGATAGGCGTGTTCACTGGCACTGTATAAAGGTGAAATCATAAAAATCCCTATTTCAGCTTCAGATAGAAAATATGCCCAAATTCATGAAAAATTGATCGATCGATTTTTCAAAAAAAAGGTTTATTTTATTCCATTTAACATTCGTTTTAAGTGGGGCATCTATAAACATCTCTCTGGGTTAACAACGTTTTGGCAACATCCCTAATGTAGCACGTATCCATAGGCGGCGGTGAGCTCACCGTCGGGCGAAACTGTTTGTTGCTCGGTTTATGAAAAACAGAAATATTTTTTAAATATGAATTGGCGTCGGTGAGACATCTCAGATCTCCTTTGATCTGAAAATATGTGTATTCGAAATATTGTGGTATGGAATCACAGGGCAGGCAAATGACAGATACAAATTATGAAATAATATATTTTTAATCAAATTACACATTGATTATGTAGAGTGCATATGAAGTTAGTCTTATGAGTAATGTTTTATACTACATTATTATAGTTGTTTTTGTCCCTGTTTATGTAGTGGGAGTGTGATACATTTGCCTGTCAATAAATTACCATATTGTGCACCTTCAGAATTGTCTACAATATTATTGTAATTAATTATGAACTAGTATTAAATAGAGTAACTTAAGTATCCCATTCCCTTGTCATTATTAATATACTCTATATAGAGAAACCAATTATATGATTATGTTAAAGAATACCTCATCAAAATCGTCTTTATTATATTTTCGATAGCGACTTTTAGTAAACTTGTTTCAGGTAATCTATGCCAAAGCCCTCGATGACTTAGTATTAGATTATTCAATTCTAGTTGAGTTTAAATACCTAGTATTTTTAACATACACTGCAATATTATTCAAGAATAATACACTTTTTTTAAATACGCAATAAATTTGTCTCCTTAAAGACTAACATAATGCGAGCGTGTAAAGCGTAGCATAGGCAATGTTTATATTGTTAAATCTTACTTTAACCTTGCATTATGAATAAAGCATGTGCTAAGCGGTGATATTATGAACGTACCTAGATAATCTTGGTTTCTTACGATATTTGATGGCTTGACCACTGTCTGCACTTGGTCAATAATATGATAAGGACGTCTGTAACATCATCATGTGACACATGCCTAATTGTAACAAGGTTTTATTATTTGCATTTAAGTTTTCTGTTGATACTTCAATAAGCCTAAACGAGTCTTCAACAGCTGGTCTATCGATAAATATGTAGTTCCAACAGTTGTATTCTTGGAACATGTGCCAACAGATCATCAGGAACCACACATAACCTCGATTGGACCAGTGAAAGGCATAACAAAACAATAAAACCAAAAAGACCCACATTGTAATAAAGCATTTTCTTGAAGTCCATTTATGTAAACAGGTAGGGTAGACAGATTAATGATAATAATGGAAATCTGTGTCGAAAAATGCCATATTTGTTTACATAACAATATCTAAAACAGACTGTATGTAACTGACTCTCTTAATGTTTAATTGGTACCAACTTAATCATTTATTCAGCTTTGAATCAGAACTTTGTTGTTAAAAAAATTACCAGTGTAAGGTTTTTGTTAAGATAAACATTAGTTAATACTTTATCCCTTTTATTACCATTGTAAAATTATAATGTACAAGGAAGCACATGCACAAATTATAAACATTCACAGCTGAAAATACGAAATGTTTTCTTTATTACTTACAAAATGATTATTAGTATTTACATGTTAATGGGAAGAAAATCAGAGTGTTTAAATCTAGTTTCTTTAGACCTTTGTTGAGAATCAACAATTTTTACAGTTTGTTAATCATAGATATTGTTAAAATTGTACCTATTGTAGTTTTTGTCCAAATATGATTAGAAATGTTATCTAGAATTGTACCTATAATCTTCATGAATAATGCTCACAAAGGGCTAAAGTATTTTTCAACATCTACCAGAATGTACCTAATTATTTTATGAGAAAACATTAAATTGGCTTCTTAAGGAAATTGTTGGTATTTTCTTATTTTACAACTTATAAAGACCTAATAAAAATATTTTCTTATCTATTTTGAGAATAATTCAAATTAAGAGTAGAAAAGACACTAGCAGAATTAATAATAGAAAAAGATTTACACTTATGAATGTAGATGAGTGGTCGTAAAAGTTGATTTTCAGCTTAGAAAACTACTGTAGAACAAAGAGATACTATTACTGTATGTTTATAATGTAACGGATACTTATTACAAACTATCCTAAAAATATTACACAACTTTCAATCTAATCCAACATTTTCCTATTCTGGATATCATTGATAGAAACAATTTATTACATTCATAAGTACACATTAGTTTAAGTCTAACAGGTGCACTTGGCACCTATCAATTAAACACACATTAAAAAAAAATACAGTATATTTGTGAATGTAACAGTAACACAAGTGTCAGTGTCTATACAACAATGAATACCACTCATGAACCGCTTGCCTCGGATCATACTCTGGTTTGGGTGTAGTCAGTGGGGAACTTGAAAGAATGCTGACCAATAGCTTGGATGTTTGGTAGAAGACCAGCATTCGGGATGATATTCCATGATAGTGTCAGTGTTACATTGTTGTGAGCTCTGAAAAACATAATTCATTTTAATTTTTTAGCCTTATTGTTGCCTAGTAGGTAGGGTCAGCTACTCCTTCCCTTTCTTCTATGTTAGTTATAATCCATCCACACCTTTTTAGTATGCCCCATATGCTTACTATCATAAATAAAGCCTAGTTACATTCTTTCGATAACCAGCAGCAGGAGTACCACCCAAGTCTAAACACTAAATTCATATACATCTAAAAAATAAATAACTATAAACCTTTCATCAACTTGTTCCAGAATATATTTATACATTAATTAATGTTTATTAGCTATTTATGACTACCACTAATAGTGACAATGATAGGGTATTACCAACAATCTTTGAAAATAAAGCCTGTTTCATTATTAAGTTATGTATGTGTATAATAATTCTGGTGATGATAGGGTACTAATATCTTTCACAATAAAGGCTGTTTCACTATTCAGAGATCATGAGATTTAAAAAAAAAATAAGCCAGTAGGGTGTTTTTCCCCCAGAATATTTTCCCAATTCATGCATGATTATAATTGTGTAACCTAACTTCATCATATTATGATGATAAAAATATATCATATTAAAGGATTGGTTATTAATAATCATAATTTGCTCCATACTGTATCATACTCACTTGAGACCGTTGCCATCATCCCAGAAATAGTATTTTGTGTTCATATTCTTAAAATCAAGGAGAGCATTTTCACCACGCAGGATTATCTTGTCCCATAGCACTACTTGGTTTAATTCATTGTTCGGTGTTATATACTCTGCCGTGAGATACAGAAACAGTTGTTTCACATTCCAGTTGAATAAGTGGGAGAGGTCAGTCTTCAGATCAAATGTAAGAAAACCCAGATCGTTCCTCTCTCTAGAAGCTCCGTAGTCTGGTACATTTTTACTGAAACAAATTTACCTTGTTAAAGTAGTTATTATAAGGTAAAGACATGACTATTCAGCGGTTACTTACACCACTACTTTCACTGTGTTCATCTGTGCGGCAGTTCTGTAATCAACTGTTAATGTTGATAGAAAACACAAAAACGTGAGACATGCTAGGACACTTAATGTATAGGTCAGAATCGCGTTTCCTCTTGTTAACATAGAATACATTTTTATACGATTATTTATCAATTTTTATTCAAAAAACTATTTGCAGTGGTGGCATGAGAATTTCGAAAAGCGTTTTCTGACGTTTTGTTGACGTTGCTTTATCGAATGACAGCTAAGGACACGTCATTTGAACTGTCAAAATTGTCTATGGACATGCCGAGTATAGACCTGAGGTACAGACTCAGGGTACAGACGTATAGACGAATGTGGTGTTATCTTTTAATCTTTGTTCATTTCAACAACACTACATTCGTTGGTGTTCGTAGGTACGGTCTACATTCAAATGGAACGGTCAAACATTCAAACGTGGCTTCAGACAGAGACCTAATACCTGTTACCTAGAGACCTGATATGCTCGTATGGTAGTAACATCTAATTTAGCCATTTGCGCTTGCCGTGTTTGTATAGGGCCGGCTTTATTGGTACTCAGCTACGAATAGTCGTACTACCATGTCAGTTTCAACAGGCCAAAGTCCCCCAGCTAAGTCCTAACCCCAGTTTTGGCAGGCAACATTTCAGGCGGCGTCACTCGTAGGCAGGCTCCTTAAGAGCGTCCCGCCATCAAATCAATTTTACCGGCTTTATTCTATAGTGGCTATAATTAAGCTATAATCACGGTTTTTGTTAATAAGGTTAGACATAGTAGGCAAATTATACGTCCAGCAACATCGTGCGCGCCCTTTTCAAATGTTTGGTAAAATCAATAATTGACAATGACATCTTTGTATTTTCTAATAAATTATTCCAAAGATTTTGACTTTTCACTATACTATGATTTTGATTTATACATTTTATGATTTAATTCAAAAGTTTTTCGCTAGATGCCATTATTCTTAATTATAAACGTGAGCGCTTGGATACTGTGCTATCCAAGAATGTTAGGACGTTATGTAAGTATCAATTCATACGAATTCGATGTATTAAAAAAAATTATGCGTGGTATACATAAAAAAAAAACCATACGCTTCGACTTGAGAACTTCTTCTTTCGTTTTTTCGTCGGTTAAAAAATGGGTGCAGTATGTACCTACAGCTATTCTAGAAAAGGGAAGGCAATAAATACCAATCAATTTGTATAAAGCATTGTAGTAAAAACTTTATTTATACCAAAGGTCAACCAACTCTTTTTTCAGCATCATTGCCATACTCAGGGCAACTACCATTAGCGATGCCGCCACCGATACCGCATTGTTACAAGGTACACCGCCAGGAATGGAGCGGCAGAAACAGGCTCTAGTAGAAAAACTGCCGTTCGTTTGTGTGTAGCATCCGCTGGTGATAGCTTGGCCTTGCGTATTTACTGCACGGGAACACATGTATGTGGAGTTTTCAACTGCAAACACAATTCAAATGATAATGAGAAAGTATAGGTAAGGATATAATTCTCTCTAGCGATAAAGTGGGCTAGCCGCAGGGCTGTAGTAGCTTATATAATATTAATTTGAATTTTGAAAACTTATTAGTTAGTTATTAAAAAAAGGTGTAAAAAAGTCTATGTCTATGTCGAACGCGTATTTACTACCTACTTATATCTATTAATTTTCTTTTATTTACTACCGATACATTTGTTTACCCTGTATATAATGTCCTCTGTGTCTAGAGCCACTTTGTAGAGCAGCTTTATGTACTTATATTAAATTTCAACGTACATAGATATTCAAGTAGTAGAGATAGAGTGGGAGTATCAGTGTTGTTAGACTGTATTGCCCACATCTACGTACAAATAGTGATGATCAATGATCATACGATATTTTAGTCTAATCTATTTAAAAAAAAGGGTAATTGTGAAACTTCAACTTCAGGTAAACGTTGCCTTAGCGGACGTGTTATAGAAATAAATATTAGAGGACATTTACACAGCGCCATCTAGCCCCAAACAAAGTAAAGCTTGTACTATGGGTACCAGGTGGCTGATAGTGTACCTACTTTATAGACTTTTTTTATAATTACAGATCTACCTACTAATCATATATGCAGAACACCCACACACAGAACAAACATACATACATAGGAAGGCATATGTTCGCAATTGTTAGTCCTGAGACTCCTTTAGAGGGAATCGAACCCTCACCTTGCTAACAAAGCAGCCCTAACCTTTTTTAAGCCCAAATGCCCTAATGCTGGGATTGGATTTTACATTTATATTACTATTTGTAAGATATGACCATATGACGATTGAAAATGTCACACCGCACTCACACTGAAAATTAGTACCTACCTACTTAGGTACTTGCTCGTTGGTTTTTTTAAGACTTTGCCTTTCACCTAGATCAAAAGAGCGGGAAGTCGCGCATTTGATAGGCGACAGATGAAAATGATGACAGGCTTGATGACGCATTAAGATGGCAAAAATAATTGAACAACGCTAATTCTCCGGCGTACGACTATTTCGGTATTGCACACACCTGAAAGTTAAATAATTATGTTACCTTGGCCATCAAAGTAATAAGTGTACGTTGCGCAGACATCATTGTTAGCTAAAATACAAGTAGCTTCCTCGGGGTAGTTCCGCCAAATATAGTCTACGTCCGGCCATGACCCGTCATCTGAAGTTTGAAAAAAAAACATGTCAGTATTTAAAGAATGAAAGATGAAAGTGGTAAGGTCGTTTCGCCACATTTTAATGTTTTCCTACACTACACTTGTGTTTTTACGTATAAAAATAGTGGTATTTCAAAAATAAAGCACCATATTATGACGTGCATGAGTGTGGGAATGTAATATAATGTGGTGAAACAAGACTTTTCATTTTATTTCAATATCTATAAAGCTTGTAGTAAAGTCATTATTACTTTACTATGACATGACTGGAGTTGACATTGTCATAATTTGGTTGTGACTTAGATTTATTTCACTTGATTTACCTTAAAATATATAAATGTTTGACAATGCATAAAGCGCGAAGTCAAAAACAAAGAAGACGGAGAGCGCGTGGCCTACCGAACCTAAAAGTTTATTTAAAACTGCATTAATGTTATTTGTGTTGCAACCGTAAAAGTAGACAATGTAAGCTTACAAGAAACCACCAACGGTTGGAAGCAGGGTACACCGCTGGCAAGCCGCGTAGCATCTTGGCAGGTAGCGTTCATGAAATCGCTGATATTAGTATATTGCTGTCCCAGCCATGTGAACTGGAAGCATCGAGGACGAAGCTGCACTGTCGATTCTTCGGTTTCCGCTAATGCATCTTTAGGGAAATAAGTAATAAAAATAAGTTCCGAGTCAGTCTTTTTTTATAAACTACCCTATACATAATGCTGGACTCGAGCCTCTAGACTTCTCACTGAGAGAAGAGTAAGGTCATATTCCACCACTTTCGACATGTAGGTTTCTTCACTGTTTGAAGTCAGTGGCAATACATACATACATGGTGAGGCAATACATACATACAACTAAGAAAAAACATGGTGCGAGCCGTGGCATTCGAACCTAAGACGTCTAGATTGGAAGCCAGACAGTCGCCCGACAAGGGTGTCGTAACTTCAGAAAAAGTAATTTATTGCCGACTATTTATATAGAATTGCACGAATTATTATTTGGTTACTGTGCAAAATCACATTGGATGTTTTAGCAAAAACAATTAGGTAGATTGATCGATTTATAAAAAGTTACGTGTAGTAGGTACTCAATACGGTTGAAGCTGGCTATATAACTACATATATCAACTACCTTTTTTTGCCAAATATTACTTGTATGTTTGTCCATCATAAGTGAAACTCTATAAGTAGTAGGTATTCTAAATAGGTAGAAACAATTCGATATAATTATTCTAGATCGACGCACTCTACATTTGGTTATGCTATCACTTGGAGGTATAGATCTATTTCTACAGTATAGTATTTATTCACTTGTACTACACTAATAACTTATGGACGAAGCTTGCTATTATATTGTTTATATCTATAGAATTACTTTTAAGTCATTGAATAAAAGCTAATTTTCTGTATTTGTCTTATATGACATAAGATTTAGAAACAATGGAATTGAATACATTATAATAAAATACTCATTGAACTTACATGTAAGCAATGCACTGATGGTAAAACAAATTATTGCTCGATACATTTTTCGTTCCTTAATAACTCAGATTCTTAATAAGTATCACAAAAATATCATTTTTATCACAAAAAAATAAACTTCTTGCACTTCCGCTATTATTCCAATTCTTTGTTTAATCAGTGGTATTGTTTGACGTTGACTGAATTTCTTATCAATTAATTATAAGTAATCATTATCATATGTATTCATTACTGGTAAGCGAGCGGCTTGATTGTGCAGATTTCCTAGATAAGATAAATCGATGTCGAAATACTTGTAGTATGCTAAGAACCAAAGAGTCCCAATGTAGGAATAGTTTTATAGATCTCCAGTGTTACCTACGCCGTCTTGTTTTTTTATGTCAAGGGCTACAAATCGGCCGAATGTTATGGCTTTATAAGACAGTTTAGGATCTCTGAAATCAACACTAACATTGTGGTTGTTGCCAAATAACACTCAGTCTTTTCGAAAAGTAGAATATATGGTGTAAAAATGAACTTAGTACGCAGCTTTTCAGTTTACTCTCTGATAATAATGTTTATTGACCAAGTGATACGAAGGTCTTTTATAAGTAAGTGAGTGTGACTGTACATTTTTTTTCGGTCATTTTGCTTGTTCAATCTGTATTCAAAAGTATAGTAAAGAGGAAGAGTTAGTTTGTTTGAACGTTAATCTCTGGAATAGATTTTTTTTTTTGAGGAAGGAAAATGCCTATTTAATATCACGATACGACTATTTGAAGCCAGTGACTGGTGAAATCCCCGGGCACAGTAAGTTTTTTTAGTTTTGACAAGTTACGCGTTTGACCACAGCTCACCTGATGTGAAGTGGTGGTGTAGTCTAAGATGGTAAAGCACACCTAGCCTGAGAATTGGTTCTCAAGTGAGACTGCCGGAATACACCGTTAAGTATTAGGCGGCAGATTCAACTTGATAGCTAGCTAGCGAGCCGAGCACTTGAAAGTACTCTACCACTATGCTATGGTTTCTTCACGATGTTTTCCTTTACCAGCAGCTCAAGCTTCTTGTTGGGGGTTGAACACGCACCCTTCGGCGTGTGAACCGACAGCGCTGGCCACTGAGTTATCTTCGCTACAAACGTAGCAGTTAGTTAGTTTACAGCAGTTTGTTTAAGTCTTACTGCAGCAGTTCTACGTTTTGCGATGTTTGAAACGTAAGTAGGTACATAAATTTAGCCCACCTGCTTACAACGCACCATATAGCTCGATCGATCGGCAAATCCTCTCCCAATTCGTCGATAGCCAGCGATCCGCCGCGGAGCAATTTCATCCTTTTTCCGCGGAATGGAGGGTTCGTATTGATGGAGGCATATTGTCATTTGCATGATAGTGCGGCCTGGGATCGGGGGCCTACTACCATAGGGATCTTGATTTTTATCCTTTGGACGTAAAATATTTCCTTGAACGAAGGTGAAGCTCAATACCAATTATTTTTCAGTCGTTGGTTTCATTTTCTTTCTTTATGGTCGACAGGTTTAAGGATGCCCTTAACTTATCTGATATGTAGTCAAAGATAGAAAGATAGGAAACACGCCTATCCTAGACTGAATTGGTTTTTAAGTGAGGCAGCCGGAACATACCGTTGAGTGCTTGGCGGTAAATTTTTAACTTAACTTGTTTGTAGTTAGCCTAACGAGTTTTCATTGTTGAGTTACCTTGACCAAGAGAAAGGTGGTAGGATACTTTCCAGCTACCGGTGAAGGCAACTATCAACCATATTGATATATTTTTCTTCACCGGTAACTCGTTGTTGAGATTTGAATCACTTCAGCGCGCGGTCTTCATCATCGCTAAAGTCAGTAACTACGGGAGTCTTGAAATCTTACATGTAAAATCCTACGTATTGTGTGACATAGATATGATCGGTGCATCCTTAAGGGGCCAAACTGAATAAATCACTCACGAGTATGCTCAGTAAGTAGGTATTGAAACATGTTCGTCTGAAAAAAATCGTAAAGGTTTTCGTGTGTAATGTGATGTGGTGGTATATACATCCCATAAAAAACATGTCTTGGACAAACTTTAAACAAGAAATAAGAACATCAAAAACAATCCACTGATAGGTACTAAGTCGACATAAAAAACAATTTTTTATCCAAACCAGTACGTATAAACCTACCTACGTAACCTACGTAAGTGAAAAGCTGCCTGGTTCATGACGTCTGTTGAACACCGACCGTTGGTAATCCCGACCGGGGAAGTCGAGCCGGCCCGGGGGCGGGCGGGAAGCGCGATCGCGGACGGTGCACGTTGAAATGAAATTATTCCCGCTCGCCATCGACGCAAGATAAGCCGATTTCCCCTAACCTCGTTCAATCAGCGCGTCTGAAACCGTCTGCGCTACGGAGATTCCTCCTGCGACTGGCTTGTACATCTATTTTGTAGAAATTAAGCAGCAACGGCTGGATTGGAGAATTGCATTTTGCTGACCTGTTGGTTCGAGTAAATACAGAAACATCAGTGACGGGAAACCAAAAGCACAGAATTGGATTTGATGATTGAGTTTGCATGTTTCGTGCTTGGATTTCTATAATGATCCTAGGTGGGTTGCCTTAAGAAATGCTTAAAGTTTTTAGCAGTAAACAAATTATGTTTATGTTTTCTATTATAAATAAATAAATATTATAGGACATTACACAGAGCGCCATCTGACCCCTAACTAAGCAAAGCTTGTACTATGGAAGACAGATAACTGATAGAATACTTAAATAGCATTTTTTTGCAAATACGTTCTCATAATACATATAGTACACTCAGACACAGAACAAACATTTGTTTATATCACAAAATGCTTGTCCTGGGTGGGAATCGAACCCACGCCCTTGGAGCAGACATACTACCAAGGAACTAACAGGGCTGTCAAATAATGTCATAGCTACGAGTACAAACATTCTAACATTTTGTGTTTGTATTGGTATACTCTTTACGCTTATAGTTCACCAATAGAAATTCTTGTCTTAGGATGCCATAATACGTATGTCTTTGTGACGCGTCGTTAAGGGCCCACCGTCGTCACCCGGATGCAGAACAAATTTATCATTCACACTGTCCGAATGGGAATCGTACCCGGGACTTACTACAGTTTAAACGCACCATTTGTGTCATTTCTAGTTAGAGGATTCAAAACATAGATAGAATCTCGTAAGCCTCGCTAGACTTAAAATAAATATGAAGCAAGTCTGTAAAAACGCGAAAAAGGATTCAATGGCTTTGTATTTCATATTGTAAGTTTCCAGTCTGTTTGCCGGAATCGGGCTTTCTTTCCTATTTTCTGAACAAACCTAGCTAGTCGCGTCTTACCACTTTGCTAAAGAGATAGAATAATATTTTTGCTACATAGTGCTGTACTTACATATCTGTATAATTATGTAGATATTTACTAGAAAACAGCTGCGTGGAAAGGTATTTTTTTTGTAGTCTTTCATGTTATAAACTTTGGTATTTATGTGGCTACAACAATAATGTTATATTTATTTATGGCTTTATTATTCATTTACTAAACATTCGGAATGTAACCTAAGGATTTTATTACGTAATGTAATAGACGTCATTATTTTTAGTCCCTAAGTAACAGCGCTTTGCACGGTAGCTAGATCGATTTTTTTGCACCCAAAAATCCCAGTACTTATAGCAAATTTATACGTACATATACATATATTATACACCTATACAAACATTGATTGTTTAATGGGTAGGTAGGTAGATTAGATTAGATACGTGAAAAATAAATCGACTAATAGTTTTCGCCGTCTATCACTGTTTCATAAACAAATGCTCCCTAACCCTACATGAAAAAAAAAACGTTGTAAATCTTGGGACCAGGAACCAGGTTCCTTCTAGTCTAGATACTCTGTTTTTTTATTTTATTGCTTTTTCGCACAGCGAAAATGTCGCACATGGTCTGTTCTAGACCGCATCACTGTATGTCAGTAAAATCAGATTGCTTGTGAGACACGTGTCCGACTCGTACATCGCCGAATAGGTACGAGACAATACATGCCCACTGAATAGTCGTCTCATCACGAAACTGGCTTCAATGGATGTCTGATCAGTTAAGAGGCTTTGTCCCTGTGTTTATTAGACAGACTGTTTGTATGATCCCAATGGAAACCAGTCTAGGCGGCATTTATAAATACTTACTAGCACCTAGATTAGTGTATCCAATTATATCATTTTGTCTATATTGGCCTCCTTTAGCGATGATATAACTCATTGGTTAGTACGGTCGGGCTATATATTGAAGACCTTAGTGAAACCACATTAATGAGCTTGAGCTGCCGGTGAAGGAAAACGTCATCGGGAAACGTATGAAAAGCACTCAGGCTATTTTCTAGTACTCAGCTGACTAGCTACCAAGTTAAAAAGCTACCGCCAGGCACCTAACCGCGTGCTGTGACAGTAGTCAGATAAATTCCGAGCTATGTGTGTTTACTATCTTCGACCAGATTGTCACTTAACATCAGGTGACCTCTAGAGAAACACCTAATCAGACAGCCAAAACCACTCAAAACTGCTCCTTTTTCATCAAAAAGTAGTACTATTTTTTTTTATTTTTTTTTTTATGGTTGACAGGCTAGTTGTTTTGACCACAGCTCACCTGATGTTAAGTGAAGGTGTGGTCGAAGATGGTAAAGCACACCTAGCCTGGAATGGAACTGGCTCTCAAGTGAGGCTGCCGGAACACACTGTTAGATGCTTGGCGGCAGATTTTCAACTTGAGGGTGGTAGCTAGCCAGCCGAGTACTAGAAAGTACCCTACCACCATGCTATGGTTTCCTCACGATGTTTTCCTTCACCGGCAGCTCAAGCTCATTGTTGGGGTTTGAACCCACGCCCTTCGGCATGCGAACCTACCGCGCTAACCACTGAGCTATCATCGCTACTAGTTTTTAGTTTGAAACCTAAGGATAGCGGAGGGAAACAAAGGTAAAAAAAATATGCTGTGTCTACAAAATATTTTGTAGTAGATTACGTATACCTAGTAAGTTAAGTTTGGTAATTTAGGAAATGTATGAACTACTTGTATGAACGTTAGAATATAAATTCTGCCAAATTGTACCTGTACCTTATTACATACAATTCATTATCAATTACACCGTAATATAGGTTTAAATTCAGATATCGTTTTTTTTTGCGTTTGACCTTCAATGCAGGGTATTGTATTGAAATAATGGTTTGATCCAGGATTGAGAACGTGAAAGAACATACTTAGTCACGCAATAATCGCCTTAGTGGATCACCACAAATTCGTTTTACTCCTATGGGATTACTTACGTTTTAATAGGGCGGATAATCCGCCCATAGTTTCGGCAACATTCGGTAGCCTTTTATAACGCGTCAAAGCAGATTGTGACGCGTTAGTAAAAACAAAATTGTATCAGTAATAAAAACGTCAGTTCCTATAGTAAGATATTCACCACGTATTACAGACAGCACTCTTTTCGCCTTTGTCTAATTTAAGAGGTACTTATTTGACATGAAAGTACTTATGTAAAGTCATTAAAAAAGAAATCAAGCGAATCGATTGCTGTAAGTCTAACCTTACAAGTAGATACTTCATTGTCTATTACACGTACGTAATAATAAAAAAAAAATTGAACGAGCTGGTCTGAAATTAAATGCTTATTTTTTCTAAAAACTGAAATAGGCGAGTAGCGTAACATAGAAAAACACGCGTTGTACCAGAGCATCATAAATCTTGGAGCTTCGGACAATACCTAGGCAGACATATACTATAAGATAATGCGCTACTGAGCATGAAAAATGTTTACACAAACCACAGGTAAAGTTCCCGGATATACGATACTCTTGAGCTCCTTATAGACCGCCTAGTTGTTTGTTTGTCCTGTATAGTATTTTATCTCGAAATGTCTGCGCTTTTCTATCCGGTGCAAAATATTGGATATCATTTTCCGACATAGATTTTGTGCCATTGTTATTTTTGAACGACCTATTTTTAGGATAAAACTTTTTTGACAAAACTCATTGTTTGCAAGTATTATTATCGCTCATTACAACAATGTAGATATAAGTATATTCATCTTAATCTTCTTCCTCGTTGTTATAGTGTATTGTAATTTGTGCATATTTAAATTTAATCTATTAGGAATTTATTATTATTAGATTATATTATTTATATTGACATGTTATTTTGTAGTATACTATTTTGTAATTATGTAGTTCTTTGTGACTTGCCTAGTGTAACTGAACGTGTTATACCTGTTGTGAATCAAAGACAAGTTCGACCAAGACTAAAGTTTTTATTGTACCCTCTATACAAATAACATAAATACATGACATCTTCCCCCTTAAAAAAAATAATTAAAACTCAAATTAATTTTAGTTATAAGGATGCCTTCATTGCGTTGGTTAGGTTAGTGTGAAACATTACATGTGGTTGACATTATTTTAAATAGGACAGAGAAATTGAGGATACCTAGAAAGATATTTGTACAAATAATTATAAGTAACTTAAAAAAAAAAAATCTTTACAGTATATTCATACTACCTAATTCGTAGCATTAGCTTGATATAGTAATTTATCGCTGTTTGTTGAACATTTCTGCTACTTTTTTACGTGCCATGTTAGCCGCCGGTCTGCGCGCGCGCTTTGTGTCGGTAGCGAGGCTTTCGGAGGACGCGCTCGGCGCCGGCGCCGGCGCCGCTTGCCCTTCGCCATATACCTAAGACTAAGACATAAGACATGACAATACCTAAGACTAAGTGAGGCCATGGCGAGAATATATGATCCAAATAAGTTCATTAGAATTCTGATTTTAAAATTCAGAGTAGGTACTGAGTACTTTTTGGCAAATAAAATTATCATAAAAAACATGAAGAAATTTTTATTTATAATTATTATTTTATATTCTAGAAGAATTCGAATTTCGAATGCATAAATTCATACTAGCTAGAAGAGTGAAGGAATAAAAAAATCAAAAAATCGCTCAATCGCTCTCCTATACCCAGCACTAGCAGTTGACTGATGCAATACCTACATGTAAAAATAGGTACTCAACTATTTACTCTTATAACCCTCACTAATACAAAGTGAACCTTTGTTTATTTCTTTTGGGCCAAATTATGCTAACTCACAAGGGTTGGAGTTAAAAATAAGTTTATTTATAATGTTTAAAGAGACACCATTAATCTTAGTTCCATAACTCAGAACCTTATTATTTCTTTCAGACTAATTCACTACGAACTGGCTCTAATTAAGATATCATGGGAAATAAACCCCTCGGCTCTGGTGAAATATTGACTCTCGATTCTACATCTCGAATCTATTTTTTTTTTGTTTTACATTGGGATCCTTTGTATAAATGTAAATAAATAGTTTATTTGCAAATTATGGAGATATAAAATATCAATACCTACATACCTACATGAAGGAAAATATCGTGAGGAAACCATAGCATGGTGGTAGGATATTTTCTAGTATTCGGCTGGCTAGCTACCATCATCAAGTTGAAAATCTGCCGCCAAGCACCTAACGGTGTGTTCCGGCAGCCTCACTTAAAAGCCAGTTCCATTCCAGGCAAGGTGTGGTATAGTTACAATAAGATATACCTACTATTAGAAAATGGATACAAGTAGGTAAATCTTGAATGACGGTGGATGGTGAATGTTTGTGGATGTTCTTATCCTCTTAAATTATACTTATATCTGTAGATATGTGTCTTCGTCGTCTATTGTTGGTGAAATAAGTAAATACAGGGATAAATTTTAATTTATTTTATTATTCTTACACTTTAGACCCATGTTCATAAAGAAATGTACAAAAGTATAAAATAATGTGTAATATTGTACACGTTACAATATCTACAATACTAAATATTAAAAGTGACGGAGGTGTTTCATTAATAATCCATGTTTTTCCTATTACAATTACTTATATAATGTATGTACAAAATTAAATTTTTTACATAAATTAATATTTACAAAATACATAAGCTTGTATTCTTAGAGCTAGTTAAAACAAATCGTGTTACATTTCGCATTCTTATACATAGTTAGGTAGGTAGGTATATAACATAGATTCAAGTCGGTATATATTACATACTACAGGTATAATATTCACATACACATGCGCACGCCGAGCACAAATAACTTTAGAAGAAACACAACTTTACAGTTTTCGTGTTTTCACAAAGGCCATAAATCCTAACGTTTTGCTGCTTGCGCAGTTTACTGCTCGCCCACTCGCGATATAGTTTATCACGTGTATTTCACTGACGCGCTACTTTAGTTCACAGCAAACTTTTGGCCAAATTCACATTAATCCACTGTCACACTTGAATACACTATTACGATTATTGATCGTCCGATGCACTGAGACTTGTTATTTGAGACGTAGCTTTACAAACTAGCCTACGTAGGGGTAGGGGGCGAAAGGGGGCGGGAAGTAGCTGGGGTAGCCCGCACTTGGCTGCACTGGCACGGACGATGTAATGTAAGACGTGAGCACCGTCGGCACCACTTTGGTTGTGAACAATGTGGTGTACAGCGTCTTTGCTCCGAAAGTCAATTTCAGAACTTGACTGTCGGTTGCAGTAACTTCGGTGTTCATGACTACTGGAGTAGAAGTCACGGAGAATTGCTGCGGGAAAAGCGGATTAATCGGCTGCAGAGGCAGCGCTGGCAGGCTACTTGTTCCTATTTCATATTCCGTTTTGGTTATTGTAGCTACGGGTCTAGAGATAGTGCTTTGAACTGTGTTTCTGCCATCGAAGAACGGAATTACATGGGATTCGTAAACTGTCTCGTATTTCAAAACGGGCTTGGATGTAGTAACAACATTCGGTATTTGTGCAGCAGCAGCAGGGTTCAGTAGTCTTAGTAGAGCCAGCTGTTGGGCCTGTTCGGGTGTCAGGGCTGGGGTTACATTAGGCGGTTCGGTTACTTGATTGATTTTGTTTTGTCCGTGAGCTTTCTTCAACCTCAAATGGTTATCTGACCTGTACTTGTCGACTTCGGTAAGATCAAAGTCTGATCCGATGTTGGCGAGGTCTAGATCAGGCGGGAATGATCGCCGCGGAACTCCATCTTCGTCTTCATTACTGTCACCAAAATCTAATTCAAGGTTCAGTTCCGAACCAGCTTCATCTAGACGGCCGTTGAAGTCCTTCAAAGTCTTGCTCGGTATGAATTGGAAAAAGTCCATGGGAGGTAAAGTCTTAGTTGCAGTAACGAGACGGGTGATTTGGTAAGTTTGAATAAATGTTAAGCTGTTAGTGATGTTCACGTCTCTGACAACAGGCAAGATGTGAGTTTTCAGCATGTGCTGTGTCGTGCTGAAAGTTTCCGTCACTGTTTCAAGAGGCGGGGTTTCCATGTCTGAGGATAATGTTATTGCAGGTAGTGTTGCAATGCTTGAATCTAAATTATGATCTTTTCCGTAAGGAGAAGCGGTTGCTAAAATGTTTTCTGTCAAGGGCTCGTTCAGTGTGCTTTGCAAGTTAACTACTGGAGTAGGTTCTATGCGTTTCTCTATCGTAGAAGTGACTGTTATAATTCGAGTGTTTTTGACACGTCCAACCTGAAACAAATGCAGGGAATTAAATCAGCACTTGTATCACTCCTTAAAAATACAACATATATCTGTTGAAAATTACCTGGAAAGTGTATGGAGACTTGATAGTAGCGATTTCATAGTAAACATCTCGGAATTCAGCGGGAGTTGAAATTTCAACTTTGATAGTTTCGACAGGTGGTGGTTTTTCGATAGAATTATCTTCGGTATCATTTTCTAGCAGTGTTCCAGGTCCACTTTGGGATCCTGATAGTTCAAGATCGTTATCTGATCTTGCTTGCAAAGAGAGTTCATTTGATTGCGGATCATCGAGCAGAGGGTTAGGGTTTGGCGTTGTTTGCGGCTCGTCCTCGCCCATGGTTTTCCTAATTGTTATTTTAGGCTTGGGACTTGTTTTATATTGCCAACGTCCCGTTCCAGGAGCACGGTTTAGCTTGAACTTATAAACACTGGTCGAGGGTGCCGGTGTCACTTGTTCTACTGGTGTGGCCTGTATACGAGGTTTGAATCCACGTCTTGATTCGTTACTGTTCGCTGGAGTCACTATTGATTTCTGACCTCCACTTCGCGTAGTCTTCCTTCTATTTGAAAACGAAGAAGCTGTAGAAGTTTCACTGAAAACAGAGACGGTTGCAGGTTGAGGTTTTTTTCCAGGTCGACCAAAACGTGTACTGCAAATAAAAATAAGTATTGTATTAATAGAGAATGAATATGAATGCAAGCTATTGCTGAAGCTCTTACATGCGTTCATGCAAATGATGAGTAGTCGAAGGTCGGTAATACTACGACGATGCTGACTGCCTGAAATGGAACAGCTGCTGCGATGGATGATGATTAGAGAAACCTAAGTTACCTTTGAGCTCTTTGAGCATTTGCTGAATTTCTATTTTTAAACTTTTTAGTTTGACTAGCGGGGGCAGTATCATGTCCTTCATTGTCAGGAACGTTTTGCTGAGACCGGTGTCGATTTTTGTAAGATGCTCCGTTGCTAGGTTGCCTACGAGTAGTTTTACCGAAATTGGTCTCCTCATCTCCGATTGAAGGTGTTGGTTCTAAGTTGAATCGATGGTTCTTTGCAATAGCTGGTGCAGCAGTTTTTAATATCCTATGTGCAGGGGTGGGAGATATTTTTCCTCGATGACCGGCGGGTTGTAAGACTTTTGAGTTACTATTTAAGACTTGGGCGTATTTTCCTGAAATATATGTTCCTATAACACTTGTTTCGTGGACAGTAGTGAGTCCATCCCTTACTATAGTTCCTCCAAGAGTAGTAACAAGACCAATAGGATGTTCGTCATCTTCAGGAGATGGAGTCGGTTGATGGTTTCTATTTTTGTGTGCATGTTTAGGTTTTTGGCCGTGTGCTTTAGAAGGGCGTATGTTTATAACTTTGTAAGTTTCTTCCACAAACTCTGAAGGTTGTCTGGATAAAAAGTCATATTCAGGCTCTCCAATATTGTTGTTTGTTATCAATATGGCAGGTTCTTCTTCAGGTTGACTGGATTTTATATTGATTACGCTGTTGACTTTTGAACTAATAATAGATGGGGGTGGGCCTTGTTTTACTTCAACTTTACTGCTCACGACGTTTGTTACGCTCTTAACAGGTTCATTTTTCTTACTTTTGTTGGATGATTTATTATTTTTAGAAGATGGTTTATGTGAACTATTTTCAACAATTTTGGATGGACCTGCGACTACTTCTACTTTTGTGACGATCTGTTTTTGTTCCTTTACTGCAGATTTTGGTGAATTTGGCACTTGATTTTCATTTTTAGAAGTGACGACTGATACTGCACTAGAAAGTGGAGCTTGACCTTGTGGAGGTTTGTTTGTCTTGCTTTTGTCGATAGTTTTACTGGGCTTAATGGCTTCAGGTTTTACGCTTGTCACTGATGGAGGAGGTGGTTTAGTCTCAATAATGTTTTCCTGAATAGGTGCTTCGGTACTCGGTGGTTCTGAAAAAGTAATAGAGAAAGACTGTGAGACTTAATACTACTTAATAACTATAGTCAGGCTAACTTAGCCATAAAAATATGTATTTAATTAGGTGAAGTTTGACCTGGTGCAGGTGCTGAATGTGGAGAGAAGACCATCACAGTGTTGCCAATCGTAGTAGTGAAGTCTAAGAATCCGTATACTGTTTGTGTAAGTAGGTTTCCATCAGCTGATACCATACAACCTGAAAAATTAGAAACATTTGTTTAAATTTCTCTTAAATTCGTTAAATCTTGTTTTGTATAGGTAATAATGTATGTAGAACCAGTATAGAGTAATAAAATTGACACCTAAAGGTAGATTTAGGAGACTTTACATTAGTCATTTTGTGTGTGTGATTAGAATTAAAGGTCAAAAATCTTTTAACTGTTATTAGTAAATATCACGCCTAAAATTCTAATAATTATTCGTCAGGAGAACAACTTCATCATATTAGTTTCATGTTATATTTGAAAATATCAGGATATTCTCCGACTTTATAGACACGTGTCTTGTCATAAAGCTGCCGGATATTACGTTCTCGTAAACATACACCTTTGAAACTTATCTTCTATGACTATTTTATGAAAGGATCGGCTTATAGTGCCAAACATCCACGCTTATCACGCCACTCAAGTAATAAGTCAGGCTCAATGGCTCGCACGTTTCATATCGAGATCACTTACAGAGGCTTTATGCAAAGCTTCTTGAGTAAAGTGCTGATAAGGGTAAAGTCAGGAGCAACGTTACTTCAGTACCATTGGATCGCAAATGATCTGTGATAGTACCTTCATATGGCTTAAAAAGGGAGGCTGTTTACAAACAAAGCTGTAGATACTGCTAAGCTAATGGCCTGTGAATATGGTTTCGTTAAGTCCTCGATAGGAGTGTTTGCTGAGCCTTCGAAGTTAATGCGAACTTGTATGTGAAGCTAAGAAGGCTTTCACATTATTTTAATATTAAACGAACAGGAAGATATTTTATTTTGTACATAACAAAAATGTTAGACAATTTTAACAATCAATTCTAAAAAACGTTAGTAAATGTACTCCAATGCGTGTTAGCAGCTTTTATGATTTTATAGATAATTTTTACTAAGTAAATGTTCTAGAAATTTCTGGATATCAAATATGTTTTGTTTGATTTATATTTCGTGCTTTATTTCCTTGAAAAACGTCACTGTGTCTGAGATAAAAACTAATGCTGGAACCAGCACGCACTGCTGTCGATCATCTGATTTTATTAGACAGGGTTTCAACTGAGCAAAACTATGGCAGTTAAGTATTTTCGTGCGTGTCAAATTTAAATTTTGAAGATTTTTCCCACGTAACTCGAAAAAAATCTTTTATCTACTAAACAGATATACAATAATATTTTATTTTTTAATATAGTAATTATCCAAATTTAATCATCTTTATCATCATCCACAGCCTCCGTGTATAGGCTCTATGTTACTAAATACATTTTTGTACCAGTATACAGCAATGTAAGTATTACTTAATATTTGTTTATTTGAATTTAGTAGTAATATGTAAATTTATAAAGCAAGAAAGACAACAAATAAATTCATAACATTCAGCGCCAAATAACAAAACATAATAAATATGAAAATACTGAACGCATTCACGTTGAAAAGTGAGTAGTGAATAACAAATTCAGACGGGGTCGCGACACTATATCCGATTTACTTCCACGCCATTTGCTGGCAAGTGGGCTGAGATAGTCCACCTTAGATATGCATCGAGAGCACCCGCTATTCCAATCTATGTGTTTTCAATTACTTAGCAAGGACCCCTGGTCGTATTTGGCACTACGAAGGAATGGGTTTCTTTATTGGATTTCAAACAGCTTCCTTAGGAATTGATTTGAAAGGGTGAAAGATTTAACAGTTGATTTAGTCTTCAACTTTATAGGTTGATCATACTGTCACTTAGCACCTGATCTCTAGTTAGATGTAAAAATAACAAAAGTATTAGAGTCAATAGTTTTGTAATTTCATTAGCTGCAGTATTATTCAAACTGGAATACATTACATACTACGGTATAGCATCAAATTATCTGACACTGTGGTGGTACCTAGATGACCTTCCAGGTTTAATTTTATGACTGAAACATTATGATCTAATAGTTAGGGTAAGTTATTAGATGTTTCGATCTTTTTACGATGATGTATAAATGTAATGAAACATTTGCTCTCCCTGAAGTGGCCAGACTAAGGTATCAAAAGGCTAACAGTTCGTATGACATTTTTTTTTACAAGGCTACTTGAATGAATCTAAGGACCATATTAGCATAAAACGAGTCCTTTCCCATTTTGCCACTCACAAAACTTTTTACAGAAAAATTGAGGTAATACTAATAAAGGAAATCAAGAAGTTTGTTTGCCAATTTTTTATTAAAAAATTAAGTGTATAGTCAGGAGAGCAGCAATGATTCTTCTGAATCGGTCCCGCATTGCATCAAGGAGTTGCTTATGAATACCTCAACGTACAAACATTTATATACTTTTACAATTAATACTGTAGGTGTAATATAGTGTAATAGTGTGTGTCGTATGTGTGTAATGTAACATATATAACGTATGACATTCTTTATAAATTTTCATTGATGAATGTTATATCACGTAAGGCGGCAAGGCGCAAGAAGGTAGTATGGCTTTACAGGTTTAGCCTGCCCGATGGGGCAAATTATTTATTTAAAAAAAAAGCAGCAATGATTCGTACACACACAAAATAAATGCCTAATAAATAGTACTACATACGAGTACATATAAGTATCTACCAGTTTCGAATGTTATTCTTTGTAGTGGCAATAACAGTTAATTTATAGCACATGAAAAATACTTACTGAGGTGTGCGGCAATCGCCAAAACTGCAATGACTCGTAGCTCCATGCTTGATATTTGCTCTTCAGATGCTCTCAGGAGCTTTCAGTGTGCAATAACGTAATGCGTTGGCATCGTGCAATACAACTGCGTTACAAATCTGTAACAATGAAAAACATTCATTACATACAGTCGCTAACATGGTGGTTAATATTCTGATTTATATGACCTGTTCAATTAATCTAAAACTACTAAATTATGCGTCAATTTTAATTATAATATGTGAGAAATATTTTGATTACAGGGTTTTAGATTCATCTAGACGGGTTCATGGGACCTGAATTAACTTTTGTAAAGCTGGTAGAGTAGTTTTTAGCGATGATAGAAGGGCGTGGGTTCAAACCCCAACAACGAGCTTGAGCTGCCGCTGAAGGAAAACATCGTGAAGAAACCACAGCATGGTGGTAGTACCCTACCACTGCTGTGGTTTCTTCACGATGTGGTTTCTTCTAGTACTCTGCTGGCTAGCTACCACCTTCAAGTTAAAAATCTGTTGCAAGCATCTTACGGTATGTTCCAGTAGCCTCACTTGAGAGCCAGTTCCATTTCAGGCTAGGTGTGCTATACCATCTTCGACCACACCGTCACTTAACCATGAAAAAAACACTTGGTGGTAGATCTCCTTAGCAGGAGGTCGTCTAGGTAGGTACCACCGCAGTACCAGTTATTCTGCCGCTAAGCAGTAGTGTGTAAGCATTACTGTGTTCCGGTTTGAAGGGTATTGCAGCTAGCGAAATTACTGGGCTGTTAAGACTAACTCTATCAAAAGTCTCAAAGTAATGAGCGCCAAAGCAGTGATAGCCTGGACTTTGTTTTGTTACTTAAAGTTCTGTCTATCACTGCGATGGTCATGGACAGACGTTATCTCTTACCATCAGGAGAGCGTCTCGTTCGTCTCATTACTATTTACATTAAAAAAAAAAAATCTTGGCAGAAACGCAATTAAGGACCGTTTAGATTATATTATATAAGTTTGCAGGCATAATTACGAAACAATTGTTACAGCGGAAGGCTATACCTACGTCAATTTATGGTATGTACAACACATGTGACCACGTTTCAGTCACATTTGTTATGTTAATCCCGATGCGAATGAATATGAAATCACCTAGTGCTCTTACAGAAGAAGAGCTTACGAACAATTCTCTAATAAGTATATCAATATTTTTGAAGGTTTCCTTCACTTTAGCATAAAACACAATAAACGCATAAGCTATTTTCCATAAAAGTTATCAGCGATCTTTTGTTTTTTTAGTTAACTTTTGCAAAATTTCATACCGTTAGACTAAATTGTCATTTGCTCTTATACTCTACTGGTTGTCGTAAAATATTTTAATTACACAAATTATATTTAAAAGTGGTTTACTGCATATTCCATAATTATTTAACGAGCAGTATTAGTTTTACTAGTCAGCGGGCTAGGTAACACCCTCATGTAGAAAATCTGCCTCCAAGCACCTAACAGTGTGTTCTGGCTCGACCTCTTCTACCTCTTCGATCACACCGTCACTTAATATAAATTGAGCTGTGGTCATATACCTAGCCTGTCCCCAGTAAAAAAAGGAAAAAATATTATGTACCTACAGTTAGTTCTAGGCTTTGAATTAGAAACGTTCTAGATAGGTACATAGTTTATTATTGGTGCCTACATTGACAAATATAGTTTAATTTCCACGTATTGTCTGGAGATTCTAGTTAAGATATGCCAAAGGGCAAGAACGTGTTAGGCACGCGAGATATGCTACGATAAGAGATTGATTTTGTGTGTTACCGCTTTAAACGCATAAAAGCCACGCTATAGGGCATACATTCCAGCCGCCGATATAGTCAAACTTCTATTATAAGAAAATGTTTTACACTATATTATCTTAATAATTATTATGACTTATTAAATTATCTTCGCGTGCTTTATCTTAGACCGCACTATTGCTGAACATCAGGCAGAGTGTGGTCAAACGCAAATCTATTTAAGTATAAAAATAATTAAATTAAAATAAGAACGCGAATAAACCATTGTATTATTTTTCAGAACTGTTTTTTCAAGCTTTTATGAACAATATAGGATTATTGTGTTGAATTATTCGTAAAGTGCCGAATAACGCGTATTAGTGTGGGAAAGTGATATAATGTGGTGAAACATGACTTTTCGTGTCATGTCGCAATCGACCATAACTTACCGTTTTTTCATAAAACAATTCATAATATTTGCCATTTAACATTGGCAAATACTCAAAAGTGCGACGCCAAAAAGAACGAAGAAGAAGACGAACAAAAACGTCAAATATTTGATGGATAGAGACAAGCTTTTTGCAGCTTCACTGGCTACTAGGTAATTTTGTACTTAGTAAAATGTGTGGAAAAATTAAAACGGAATGTCCGGAAGCTCTCCAAAAAATTATCAGTCAATATTAGTCGATATGCAAAACTCGGTACGCAGCGTGGCGTTCCTCATTTCGGCGGTAAACCAATTCATTGTGCAAAACCAATACTGCCTTCAATATATAAACATGTTTGCCGCCGGATGGTGAACGTAATTGTTATACGATATTAAATTGTTTAAATCATTTTCAAACCATTTTCTGTGAACCGATTTATTACGAGTTGGAATTGCTACAATACCCAAATGGTAAATTCAATTTTGCAATGATGGCTATCAATCAGATTTCCAAGGATGTTTTACGTGAAGTTGAATTGAGTACATACAACAATGACTGACTACCACCCTCAAGTTGAAAATCTGTTGTCAAGTATAACGGTGTGATCCGACAGCCTTACTTGAGAGCTAGTCTGTCAACGATAAAAAAAAACATTTTTGTAAGCATCGTACAATTTTGCTCCAACTTTAAATTTGTATTTGCATAAATTAACTGCCTGCAAAGTTGTGGTGATATGATTAACGGTAGCTACTAAACTTATCGTCGCCCAACCATACAAACATTCGAACGCTGTTTTCTCCCCGTAGACTCAGAAACCTCGCTTCGCTTGGTCAAAAACTTTATATTAAGGTAGCTAAAACTCGGAGAAACTCCATATACAAACTAGCATTGTTTACGTCTACAGAGTGCAGTACTTGCAGACAATGTTTTTTACAGTTTTTGTCTTTTGTTAGTATTTTTTTAGATTTGACATTTAATTCTATTTCTTTCCTTATTATTTCATATTTCAACTTTTAGCCTATAAGTAGTGCGAACTAAACAAAGGCTTAATTCTTAACTACGTTAAATAACGTATGATTTTACTGAAATCCTAAAATGAATGGGCTCACAATAACAATGGTAATTCACGACTCGCGTCTTCATGGTGTCGTGGCATTTGTAGGCAGAATCTTAAGGAGCGATCTTTGAGTAATATTCTCGCAATAAGATGAAACATCTACTATGTACACAATTCGTGTTTTAAAACAAAAATATTGAGTATACAGCCGTTTTGAGGGTCTTAGTGCAGACTTAAACATAAAAAAATGTTGCAGGCTCACAAAGGCCGTTAAATTTGATTAATAACTCTCTTAATATGTACAATCAAAAAATCTTTAAAAAAATCTATACTAAAAAATAAAGTAAGTAAATAATATTGGAATATGAAATTCAAAGTTATCAGTAGCCTAATATCGAAATTATTATTAACTAGCGGACGCCTCGTTTTCCCCCGCGTAGTTCCTGTTCCCGTGGGAATACAGGGATAGCTTCCCAACGGTGAAAGAATTTTTGAAATCGGTCCAGTAGTTTCGGACCTATTCAATACAAACAATCAAATCTTTCCTCTTTATAATAGTATAGAGAGTGCCTATAATATATATAGATAGTAGCTATTAGTATTTTTTACCACGCGGTCTACTGCCTAAAGTTTGGCAATATTCAGTCCCCTGTCAAATAAGATACCCTTAGATATACATTTGTCGTGTTTACATCTCTAGATTTAATCGACTCATTTGTTAACTTCCAAAAATCCAAGGCTAGATCTCTAAAGTAAGAGAAATCAGGTTAAAATATTTATACAAACATAACGATGATTTACTTCAAAACCTGCTAAAACATTATTCATAATTTAGGTAATTTCAATTAGGCTAACTAGACAAGATAACTATTAGATCATGAGCCTTTAATCACCTAGTTATAACCTAACGTCAATTAGCTAACTAAGCTCGAATGATGGTTCAATTGAATGTACATTACATTCAATCGAACTGAAAATCATTAAACACATAATTAATAGGAGATTAATGCTTTAAAGGTGTTTTAGATAAGAACTCGTTATTATCGTCAGCGTTAGTTTCAGTTATTCAGTAAGCTACGGAACTTAGTTGGAAGACCATATGGCTGTTAATCTAGAGGTGCTGGGTTCAAATTCCATGACATGCAGCTCTATCTTTAGTAGCTATATAATTATAATATTCTAAGTTTTGTGCGCGTTACTGCTAGTTTCTTTAATATTTTCGATTTATATATATTTGATTATATTTTCGAGTCTTCCAACCTGCACTTGATTTACAATGAGAGGCCCGCACCCAGTAGTGGGACCGTTTAAACCAGGGCTGATAACTACCACTGCGTACAGATCTTTCATATCAATCAACTAGGTTTTGCTAAATTATCCAGGTTAAAGACGCGACTAAAAATAAAAATTTAGTCAGAATTTTCGGACATGATTTATTTGAAACTATTTCCAACCTAGCATTTAGTTACTACAAAATAACATCATAAATGTTAATTCAACAAATTTAATAAGAAATTTTAAAACACATGTATGTTTTCAATTTTTTTTTTTATTTATAGTTATTGCCACTTGATGATTTTTTTTTTTAATGGTTGACAGGCTAGGTGTTTGACTACAGCTCACCTGATGTCAAGTGAAGGTGTGCCCGAAGATGGTAAAGCACACCTAGCCTGGAATGATGTTACCACATACATCAAGATTCGAGAGATTTATTGTGTACATACAGTACAAGATGTTGTTAATACAAAGTAGTATGTATATGATGCACAGCCAAATATGGACCATGTGACATCCAAATCTGTTCCGGCATTTAAAAGTTATAGTGAAATAAAGAAACACATCTATGCATACATGCACCCTGAAAACATTACAATTATATTCATATTTTTTTCAAATTCAAATTCAAATTATTTTATTTACTTAAAAACGATATACATTTACATTTATGTAACAAAAATAGCAAGAAATATACATTAAGAAAAAAACCACATTAAAAAAATAGAAACGAAAGATAATTATAAGAACAATAATGATTCCATCAGTAAACACATCGTCACGAGTAATAGAGCTGTGACGCTCTTTACACTTATGCCATTGACCGGTAAAATTTTTACAATAAGTAAAAAAATATGCCAAGAGCCGTCGTGTAAAAAGAAATAATAAATCCTGTCATTAGTTGTCTTTATAGTAAAATTTATTATAAGGGTTGCTTGAAAAGAACAAACTCAATCGAGAAAATCCTATGTATTCGTTACGAAGACTTTCAGGCAAGCTTGATTTACTTGCCCGGGCATTCGCATACTACTAGAACTATGGGCCAGTCGGTGAATATGCGCGCTTCGCTGCCAATCGGAACTCAGTAAGCATTCAAATGCTCTCAATAGCGGAGACTGGCTGCACCCGTAGTAGGCACAATGCATGCTGATGTATAAGGGAATTTGGCATATTGCTGAGCGGCACGCGTCTCGAGTGGATAGAGCGCTTGGTTTTGCCTAATGCTATATTAGATAGGTACACGGTACAGTTTATGTACAATTTCCAGATTTCCCACACGTCGTCAACAACGATTTGAGTTAAAATGGGTATCAAAGCCTGGCTTTTACGTAAAACAGTAACACTGGCAATACAGTCGCGTTTAGTAGAAATGTAGGATTTTATAGGGTTTAGTTTTTATTTAAACTTGCAACACTGTGTTTAGTATTTGCTCGCGTGGATTCGATTCGAAGCCTTATTTACGAGCGGTAGTAAAATGAACTGAATATAAGTAACACCTACGATTATATGCATTGGAAGTTTCAACACTAGGTGACGTTTGAAAGACCTAGCGTACTTTGTGACACCTTTTTGAAAGTCATACGTGCATACAGGGCTGCGTTTTTTGCAGTAAAGTTTAAATATTTGACAGGTTTTCATTATTAATTAACTAGAACCAGTTTGCCAGCACAAAAGTTAAAAACAAATTCAGGAGATAGTTTCAGAGGGTGGTGTAAAAAACATAACCCTACAAAATCTTTTAATGTTATTTAAATCTTTTATTGTTCGTAAAGTTGGTGTTTGTAAAAAAATGTTCTAGGAAATGGAACAACAAAGGGAAGGGGATAACTTTCTAGGGCATCCCTGAAACAGGGATGTGTAGGTGAATAAAGGTTGATGTGTGAGTGTTTGCTCGCGGGATAGGCGCGGCAATGTCGATGGCGCGGCAATGCCGGTGATGTTTGCGGCGCCCGTCTGTGCCATTCATGATGCTCCCTTTATCGGAGGCGGTACGGACAGAAATTCAGACAAACACTTTATTCTTTGATGAAAACTAATGTGGTCTTGACACATTTTTGTTTTATCACGCAACACACAATCAGGTGAGCAGTGGTCAGACACCAGCTTCTCAACCATAAAAAAAAACATAATCCATAAACTTCGAAGTATAAGTACAAACAATAATTATAAATAAAAATAAACAACGACAAATAAATGATATAAGCAAGAAGTTTTCGAATCAAATTTTTGCGACAAAGAAGTACTTAACCAGTCATAAATATAATTTAATAATGTAATAATCATGTAGACATTGAATGTAGCTGCGTACCTTGGCCGAGAAAATAACTCACAAATGCCGGAAGCTGGCTAAAAGGTTTAGACACAGGCGCGCTAACTCAATCTAAATAGGTTTCGTACGTGCATGACAGAATGACACTGGAATATTTTTTACAATAGTGTTTTTTTTTCTTTGGTTTTGGCGTCGCGTTTTAGCATTTGCCAGTGTCAAGTAATTATATATTTTCAAGTTAAATAAGTGCCATCGTAGCTACTTTTAGTCAAAGTCGTCTTTGTCAAGTCCAGTTCGTGTCAGTTAATTCCAGTCATGCTTTAGTAAAGTAGTGGCAACTTTACTACAAAGCTTCGATGGAGTTTTGGAAGCAACACGAAAACTCATGTTTCACCACATTATATCATTTTCCCACACTCGCGCTTGTAATTCGGCACTTTATGAATAAAACACCACCATTTTTATGCATAAACACTCGACAAAACACTAGTTTTGGAAAAAAATACAACGGAGCGACACGACTCTTCCCGCGTTCCCGCCAAAACTCCTACAATAGTGTTGTTAGTTTATTGTGACAGTAATGTCGGATGGTGAAGGCACGGAATCCGCGGTCAGTATTGCAAGGTCAACATGTCAAAGTCAAAAGTCATTGTATTGCAAGTGCGTTGGCGTTCTAATAACTAGCCTTGGTACTTTGACATTTGAATAGTCAAATTTAAACTTTGATAGTGACCTGTAGAGGATTGACAGTCTCGATAAAAGTCTTTGGCTACAGCCTTACATCTGAATACATAGCAAAGCGGAACAAGAATTTATCAATGCCCTGTTTTCTATCTTATGAGTTTAACGATTTCAAAACTTACTTTGAATAACCTGAGTTTAGCGTTCCGAAGTACACGCTTAGACAAGATTAGTCCTTCTTAAAATTCTAGGCTGTCTAGTAGATAGTATTTGTCATGATAATTTGAGCACACATGAATATCAACTATTGTAAACAGTTAAAAATTAACGAATAGGGAGATTCGAACTTGCGCTACGATACGAATACGCCCTTATTGGTCTAGCCATTTTTTAAGATTGCTTTCTTGCGTTATTTTTACACACTAATGGCGCCATCTATGTTTTAGGCTACTAACTTTAAAATAGTAATATTGTTCAAATGTTGTACAATTGTGTACATAATGGCCCAGTACAAATGAACAAAAACAAAACTGTAAGTTTAAATTGAACAACGACGAGCATAGAGCTGTGCCGCGTAGGATTTTGTTCTGTTATTAAAGTTACATTGTAATACTAACAAAAAATATGTAATTTTTTTGCTGACAGTACAACCTGCGTCTGACCAAGTATGTATTCATCCCTCTATTCAAACAAAATTTAATGAGGCGTACGTCTATACAGGAGGCTGGCTCTCCACGGATAATGTGGACTTTCCCTGTAGGCATCGATATTAATGGATTAGGGAGAAATAATAACGATGTTTGTGTCAGTTATGTAATATGTTCTATGAGAGAATTCTTTAGCCTACTTAATGAACATCTTTGTCCCTAATTCTTTCTGTTAATATCATCTTACGAATATGGCACCATCTGTTACAGATAGGCAAGCTTTGTTCCTTGGCTCAGTATTGACTTGTCAACAAAGAGCATAGGGCATTTTGGCCTTGTAGGTAAAAGGTATACGAAAGTTTCTACAAAAGGGCACGTCTAATATGAGAAATAAATAAATAATTTTCAACTAATTACTATATTTTGCGTACTTTAATTTTTCGTACACAATAAATTTAGTCAAGTACAAATACTAACACACCGTGGGTTCCCATAGCATTGCAAAAGAATACGACGTCAAATTATGTATTTTTGTATTTGTAGGCTATACCACGTTAGCGACGTTTCTTGCACACATAATTTTAAAACTTTAATTTTAATTGTCTGTTAAAGCTACCTACCTCTCACGGTTTAAAAATGTGTATACCTCGATAATTAAATTACGACAATAAGACTTTATTCGATTTCACTTGCTAGTAGATCTCCTTAGCAAGAGGTCGTCGTGTAGGTAGGTACCACCACAGTACCAGATATTCTACCGCCAAGCAGAAGTATATAAACATTACTGTGTTCCGGTTTGAAGGTATTGCAGCTAGCGAAATTACAGTGCTGTTGAAGCTAACCATTGAAAGTCTTAAAATAATGAGCGCCAAAGCAGCAATCGCTGTAATGGTCATAGATATATTGTGTTATCTCTTACCATCGGGAGAGAGTCTCGTATCTTTAACTACTTTTACTTAAAAAAAGACACGTAGAACGTTTATTGAACGACGGCCTAAAATGAGTAATAACCCTATTAACCCCTATTGTTATATAATTTGATACTTTTTTTTGACACCCTTCAGGCAGGGAACCCTAAAAATGATATAGCAATTATGAAATGAATGTTTTTTTTCTGATGCCAATGAGACGTTCTCCCGGACTTCCCAAATGTGATTAGTTTTTGCTTCATGCTATTTGTCATGGCTAATTCAATATTAGACGTACAAATGGGCTTTAATTGAGTTATTGAATCGTGATTACTTAGCAGAAACGATAGGACAAGCATTTATGTATTTAATAATTGAGATACCTACATAAAATCTATAAATTGAATGGTGATTTTATTTCCAATTTAATGTTCACTTATTTACGTTGATGCATTGGTACATTGATAGTACTTATACATAGCAAAACCGTAAATTTAAGTACTGGAACCGTGAATTTAGTCAGCTAATCTTATTAATATTCCAGTTACATATTTGTATGGTTCGTATTCTCTAAACTTTCTTTAGTTTGTTGATATAAACAATAAAAAATATTAGACATATTTATTATTAAATGTAAATAGCCTATTTATATTATTTTGAAAGACTTCATATTACTCTGAAACAGTTACTAGGAGGTGGCATGGGAACTGTTTTCGTACTTAATGGGAATAAGTTTTTCATTTACCATCAAAAATATTGTTTTAGGTTTACAACAAAATTACTCTATAAAGTTCTTAATCAACGCCTCCGCTCACTGTTTATGGCAAAGTTGCTCTACAATAAATTATGTAAAAGTAATAGGTTTCTATGTCAAAAAAAAACTTTTTTTTATATCTTTAGAGAATCTACAACAACTTTTAGCGATCTTTTTAGTGGTTAGCGCGGCAGGATTACAATTCGAACTTGAAAAAGCTTGAGTTGCCAGCAAAGGACAACATCTTGAGGAAACCATAACGTAGTGGTTGTATTCTTTCCAGTACTTATCTAACTAGTTGAAAATCGGCTGCCAAGCACTTACCGGTGGGTATCGTTAGCTCACTTGATAGACAGTTCCCATTCTAAGCTATGTTTACCACATTAAAAAAATCTATTAAACTTGTTTCAATTTTTTTATCACATTAATTATTTTTTTCTTTTGGATATCTCAATTACTAAAGGCCATGAACGAAAACACATCTTTACCTACATGAGATAACGTAATCTGGCTAGTCACCGTGCATGTTTACAGGATTTCTTCTACTAATCTGCGTCACATAAGTTATCAAAATCAGACAAAACGATTAGCTATGCCGTCGTAGAGTAAAAAAAACATTGAAGAAAGTATTAACGTAATGTAGGAGCTCGTATGAGAACGACAAACGCAGCCAACGCTCACACGTTTTGGGAATAGATAAGCAGGTAAACTCAACTTTCTTTGGTACCTTAATGGTGATTTCATGTCATAACATGACAATAATTCTATACAAATGCATTGTTAATGGTTGGGCGCGCCGTAAATACGGCTCATGGGAATGTTTCTCGTGCTATTCAATACTGAAAGCGTAAACCTCTTTTCAGACTTCCAGACATCTTACAAAGATTTTATGGAACGTTTTGTGCAAGACCGTTCCGCGTCCGGAAAGTATCATTCATGGTATACCCATGTATGTATGTGTAGTGGCTTAGTAGCGTGCATTAGGAGAAGCCCATGTCTTTGTTTAGCAGTTTCCTAAGACTTATGATGATGGTGATGCTATTAAGTTCATGATTCAAAATAAATATAAAAGTATGAGTTATCCTGTTCTTTTTCATTTGTTATGATAACAATTTATAACATTAATTATGATGAACATTTTATTGCTCTATGGAAATCACGAGCTATGCGTGGAACTTCTCTGAGAGATCGTATCCCATAAGTAATTTGCCAGAGAACTAAAGTCACAGACGTAGCTCAGCGTGTTAATAAGCTGAAGTGGCAGTGGGCTGGACAAGTGGACATATCTGTCGTAGAACCGATAACCGCTGGGGTAACGGTAGGTGAGATATAGCGAAGAGACCGCGAATTAATGAACGTTGCGTAGGACGCCCTGAGATTCGATGGAGTGACGATATATGTAGGATAGCTTGCGGTGGATGGAAGCGAAAAGCTGAAGATTGGGTTGAGCGGCATGTATTGGGAAAAATCTATGTCCAGCAGTGGAATACGATAGGCTAACGATGATGATGCATTTGATGGCATGAGGTACTCCAAAACTTATTAAAAAAAATAATTGAATGACGTAATCGGAAACCACAGATCCGTAATTCGAGCTCTATGAATTTACCAAAAGGCGATTGTTGTTCAAGATAAAAGCATAATGTTACCGTCAATGTTTGAGTGAAACAACTAAAACAAGTTAGGTAAAGAGATCGGTATGTAAATATTTGGCGATCGGCGGTGGACGCGACGAACGCTGTCCGATAATTTATGTTGGCAACGGTTCCTATTGTCGAACAAACTACGGCTCTGGGGCAAATTTATATTCCAAGTTTGGGTGAACAGGGCCCGCTTGCGGCCGTGCCCTTTTACACAGAACCAGTAACCTATACGTAATTTACAATCGCAGTGCTTAGTTTTGTAAACAAGTTATTTGCCGTCTATGAAAGATATAAAAAAAAGAAAATTACAGAAAATCACCTGAAGTTCTCAGTTCGAGAATAACCTGAGGAACGCTCGGAACGCAGCATTTTGGCTGCATCCCAGACACGTTTTGCATTTTATTCAAAACATTGACGTGAAGGATAAAGTTTTATTATTTTAGTACTCTAACGTGATCCGACTGAGCACCTGAGATCTTCGAAGCCACGTGCCTTCTTCAGATACACGGATTCTGACGTCTTATTTACGGAAAATTTGTTGAGTACACTGACATAACGAAATATTTGATGTGGATGGAAAAGTTTTGTATTATTTTGACAAATTCATCTCTAGCCGACTTCAAAACAGGAGATTCTGTGTTTGACTTGCATGTTTTTCTCACCTACATATTTTTTTCAACGCACAAGGTACCGGACAAATGTGAAATAATTATGTTATATACATTGACAATAGAATTAGTAACAATTTTTGAAAGTGGTTGTAAATAAACGCCACGTTGTATTTTACATAATGGTGTGGCAGTAACTACGGTTTTATTCGTAAGTAGTTTTTTTTCCTCAAAATGGTTTTTTAGTTATGCTATTCCACTACTGAAAAAGGTATTATCTTATTTTATATTAAATATACGGTTAGACAAAAAATATATATTGTATTGCATATCAATGTCATTGATTGATAAAGTATTACTGGATACAAACTTGTAAATAATAAAAAAGTAGGTTTTATCAATTTATTTCACACGTAGATACACTGTGATGCAACAACAAACTTCCCTGAACTTTAAAAACCAATTCCCTTTATGCATATTTATAACACTGAGTAAAGCACGAAGTTAACAATGTTAAGCAGAAATTGAATAGGTGCGGCGAGTGTCCAAAATTTATTTTTGATTTCATCTCGTTTGAATGCAAATTGTGTGAGGGTATATTTTATTGGGCAAAGTACCAATACGCGGCCACGTTGCGAATAAGCTGAACTCTAGCTTTTATTAAATTGAGTGATACTGGAAAACATTTTCTCAGGGTTAATGTAAATTTGTACTAAATGTAGACCAGGGGTAGAGATAAACATACTTCAATAAAATACACTTAATAAGATAGAGTTATGATGTTACAAAGTTGTCAAAATCCACACTGTCTGGCAAATAAAGCGTTATTTTTTATGTTGTGTAAAACATAAGATTGACTCGTGTAATTTGACAAGTTTTCATACCGCGTACCCGCCACTCATTTTAGATTCTGTGTAAAGTTGCGAGATCGAGTGTTACGTTACGTAAGTAAGTTTATGGGCTTTAGAAGAGTTACAAATGCGACCAAATTAATGGGCGATTATTTCTCAAAAGTACTCTAAACGTGAAAAAGAGACAGATAAATGCCACAGTTATCAAACTATATAGGCTATCCCTATTATTCATTCTATCACTATTATCCTATCAATCCTATCCTATCGATTCGGCTCTACTTTCGCCCGTAAATGGAACTCATTACCGGCTCATTTGTTTCATATGAACTACAATTTGGGCGTTTTGAATTCTAAAACGAATAGATTCTTTCTAGATCAACTTGCTCCATTCTCAGCCGCATCGTCACTCTCCTTCAGACTAGTTGGTACCCAAACGTGCATAGATCTATTTAATATATTTAAAAAAAATAGATTAGCAACTTAAGAAAAAAAGTATAGTTACTATAAATAAAATAAATAAATGTAGGTATTTTGATAGACCCAATTAATAATAAAAAATGTGAAATAGAATATCGTGTAAGTTTCTCGTAAAATTTATGGTATGTGCGTTCCGTGGTTGGTGCGGCGTTTCACAACAAAACCTTCGGTAACTTCCTAAGCACGATTATTGTTGCTCCTCTGATATTTCGTAAGGCGGTACTGCAAGGCATTTTGATCAGCTAGTAGTGAGTGAGTCATGAAGCGCGCGAGGTTAGGGCGCGCCGACACAGTTTACTCTACAAATAAGAACAATAGTCGTCGAATACGAGTGCTATTAGCTTGCTATAGCTTCTTAAGGTAAGACTTAAAATGTAGGTGGTCATAAGTTTTTATTTTCAACAGGCTAGGTCTAGATCCCACTACGTTTTGACATCAGATAGATATTTGACGCTAAATTATACTGTAGTTACACAAAAGATATTTTTTTTGATACGAGGTACTTCGTTCAACGTCAATTACTGAAAATTCGTAAATCTTTTAAACACAAATAAGACAGACTAAATACATAAGTTATTATACATTTGTATGGATGTGTAAAATTCTTAACGCACAACTATTTAGTATTACACAACTTTTTAGTCAACCTGGTTACAGGATACCCAAGATACAGGCATTGCCTTGTTAGGGGCCCGTTGTCGTCTCTCTTAGAATTAGTTTGTGACCTATCCATGTAACACCTATATGTACCACTTATATTTTTGGCAATAAAACTTTATTACTATTACATAAAAATCAAGTAAAAATCTTGAGTGTTAACCTTTACAAATGTACAGTTATAAACAAAATAATTTTTGACTAAATAATATTCAGGTTGTTATTGCAAATCAGCAGATAATTTACGCATAAAACCAAATTACACGATAGCGATTAATTTGAAATTTAATCATAATCAACATTGATTTCACAATGTAAAACTGATACAGAATTAGTATATCTACATATTCATAGTAGGTAGATATAAAGCATTAAAAAATAACACTTAACGAGAATAGATACTAAAAGTAATTACATAAGTATATTTTAAGAGAATTACTAGCAACGCCTTACGGTTTTACCTGCGTTTTCCGTAAGCTATCTGCATTTTAAATTTCATCCCAATCAGTTAAACCATTATAGCGTCAAGCAGTAACACATATGTACGTATACAAACAAACTTTTGATATCATAACATTGGGGTAATATTACAGAATTACATGAAAATTTCAAGTAAACATTGATTGCATTTTTAAGAAACATTGGTAATTGAAATAGTTCATCAGGAGTATTTTTATGTTACTTTTACTCATGAATCATTACACGGAAATTCTCTCATAGAATTTTTGATTTCCTCAATGTAAACACAGCATTACATCGTACCACCTGTAACGCCTACTAAAATAACCATAAATTACTAGTTAGAGAAAACATCCAATTCAAGGACCTCGAATGGCTGAGGTCAGATTAGTCACAGCATAATCCATTGATGGAATTTATTATACTCAGATTGATGGGCACCTTCTAATAAATCTACCCAAATGACGTACACCGATTGTATTCGAGTATGCGAGTCGATTATGTGAGTTTTACCCCACATGGGGCACGAAATATATTCAAATTACGTTTTACGGCAGATTAATCGTAAAGAAATCGCTTGCGGCTCGATTGACTGGGATTCGGATGCGAGAGTTTTATGAATATGATTTCCAACAATGACATACATGGAAATATGAGGAAGTAACGGGACTCAATGGATTACTCGTACATACAATTCGAGAACCTTTCAAAGCGTATACGTATAACATGCCTACCTAAATGTGTCCGCATTGGGAAGCCTACTTTCGTCTTATTACATTTGTTACGTATGTAATCCCGTGTTTTATCTATAAGCATACCTGGTAGAAAGAACGAACGAGTGGAAGTAGCTCTCAGAGAGGTCTGCGAGGTATTGTTAGCTGCGATCGATGCTTCCGCGGCCAGACAAAGGACAGGGGAATATTGTTTGTCACAAAATTTATTATCGCAGAGGACAGAGCGGGACACAAGCTCGTGAGTAACGTGCTCGATATATCAACTAGATCGCAAATGTACGCACGCTCGCTGTTTCGATTGTCGGCGCTACGGCGTAGCAGCGTAGCACATGTGTGTCCACTGCGCCTCACCGCTCGATTGACCGCCTGTCTTCGCGCAGATATGTCAATAATGATGGACGACTGTGCTCCAGGGATCGAATATTGAATCATTTCGGTTTGCTGATGTCAGGCTCTCGACATTTCCGCTGACAGCGCCATTGTCCAAAAAATGCGAGAGAAAATCGAACGAGAACAATACATGTTTCTACTAAATTGTTTAAGTGTGGTTTTAGCCAAAATACGTCAGTGCTGTATAATACGTAGTAAACAAGATTGTCAGTTAGAATTTTTCCTTCACCGGCAGCTCCATCTCATTACCTGTTTTGGCGATTGAAGAATATTATGCTCACAGTAAAAACTGTTCATAATGATGAGTGTAAATAACCCTCTTTGGATTGATCCGAGTATATCCAAAGTTTATAATCATGTATAAATATTTTTTGTCATTTATCGATATTGCGGTACCTTTGCAATTATCTTTAAAGTTCAAAATGATTAAAGTAAAGTAATTTTATTTAATTGACTTATCCAACAGCGCATTCACATTACCTGCATCATTCAGGGAAATATATAACGCTGTTTTCTTCGTCGCCGGTAAGTAATGTAGGTATGTGCTATTTGCTCAGTTTGAATAAAAGCTTGTAGCCCGAGCGTTAACCCTGCGAATAAACTGGACTTGCGTCATAGTGTGGAAGCAACTTTAAGCAACCAGGGACGAATTTGTATTTTTAATATTTATACTATAAAATGTTTTTAGATAACGACACGACTGCCAGAAATTTAAGTATATAAAAGTTTTATAGCGATGACGAATCTTTACATGGCCACAGCTCACCTGACGTTGAGTGAACCGTCACTTTTGATCGAAGATTGTAACACACTTTGCCTCAAATGGAATTGGCTCTCAAATGAGGCTGCCAGAACACACTGTTAGTGGAAGCTAGCTAGGCGAGTACTAGAAATTACCCTACCATCATGCTGTAGTTTCCTCACGATGTTTTGCTTCACCGGCAGCTCAAACTCATTGCTGGGGTTCGAACTGACGCTCTTCGGCGTGTAAAATGACCGTGCTAACCACTGAGCTATAAACGTTACAATTTAAATGCTTTGCTTTGAATGGTAGACTAGCGGTTGTTTACTGTATGATTTCCCGTCAGTACATCCCTGCATTATACTCCTTTGTAAGTCAATTCTGTCGTTCGTAGTCGCCATTACGCGACTTGTTTGCATCCCTGTTTTATGTTAGAGCTGTATTTAAATTCTATTATCCAATTTACTTTGTTGTGCGGACGAATGTGATACTTTCGGTGGGCGATGACCTTTTATTAAGTAGGAAGGCGGTGGCAGGGAGGGGGTGTTTTGAGAATCCTTGTAAACGTTTTGTTGACTCAAGAAACTTGTCGAATGAACTCTGCCATTTAAACGTAAGACTATATATAATATGACTAAATGAATAAGCCGTCTGAAGACGACGCACTTTACTGTCGAGTGTGTGGGTTTGATCCCAGGCCAATGACTATTTCGGAATGTTTGTATAGATTATGAAAAAAAACATTACGGACTTTCTTTTTGGTAAAGGTAAATATTGTGAGAAACCTGTATAAGCCAGTACGTGGAGAAATAATGGCTCACTTGCCCTTTAAGAGGTAGATCTATGTCCAGTAGTTGGATTTTAAATGTTAATGTGTAATTTATTTATTTCAGTGTCTAGTAACCCAATGCTGGGCAATGTTCTTAGTTCGTCACACCACATCGTCTGGGTCGACCCTGAGGTCATTTTTGAATTTTGGAGTCCAAACTGTGGTGTCCTTTGCCCAGCAGTCATTCGACATGCGACAGACATGCCCCACCTAACCTTCTTTAGTCGTCCGGCTTTGTGACTAACATCAGCGATATTAGTTTTTGAGCGTAGTATCGTGTTCCTTATAGGGTCAGTAAACCCCTACGTGTACTTGATAACAGTAATAACGACATAAACTCTATAATAAGGTGGAGTGGAAATTTTAAAATCTGGCCAAATAGCGCGCCTTGTGGTAAGTGGTTTGGTGAGATGCTTACATTATCCTGTTGACTAATGTTGGCATACGTTGAACAAAGGCATAATTTGAAAAGTTGGAATAACTAAAGAATCCTTATTTTAGCTCATCGTATTTAGTCATTTCAATATTGCAACCACTATAATAACTTTATTCAGACATCCTGCTGCCAGTCACACCAAAAGCCCGATTTGAATAATAAATGAAACAACAAAAGGCAATCAACAGTATCATTTTTCGCTAAAGCATTAGCTATGGAAATGTGGATCGATGCTTCCAAAAGTAACTTAGTCGGCGACTTTCAATATGGTGGTGAAAGTAATCAATTAGACGGCAGAAATCTTGGCCACGGGAGCCCGGGCCCTCAGGCATTCTTTTCCACATTAACATACTTTTATTGAATAATTCATGTGCATTAAATTGAATAACATTTAAATTCATTAGTCTGCTTCGCCTGTTATCTAAGGACGCTCACAATTATCATTTTGGTGTTCATTTTTCATTGTCCCTCTACCTAGCAACGAACCTTATCTATAAACCTAAACTTTACAAACAATTCGTATTTTAGTATAATTAAGATAAAACGAAATAAAATAATTTTTATTTACCGAATTTTATTCTTTTCATTTATAATATATATAATTACTTCTATTTGATTTAGATTATGAAAAGATTTTGTTCCAAAAAAAAAAAATATGTATAGTCGTGACTAAAATAACAATGTTTTTAGATATGCAGACGCCTTAAGCATTATTTGTTGCTAACAAAATCTTGAATTAAATAGCCGAAAACAACTTCCAAGCCCTCATCTGTTTCAGTGAGAATTTTGAAATTCAGATCTTGGTCGCTCGGTTTCCACCATTAATGGATGAATAATCCACTCTCCACTGTCTCGAAATGGACCCTTGAATATAATTATATTTCTGGATCACATTATGAGACACTCCAACGAACAGCTTAAGATAGACAGTAATCTAATATAACAAGTATCTAGCTACACATTACGTACGTACGTATTCATACCTGTAACTTGTTAAAGCACTTAATACATTTAGATTACTCCAGACTGAAGTACTCAAAGTTATTTCAAGTCTGCAGAGACATATCTACTTCAGATAACTAAATAACTTAATATCGCCTTCGTATTGTACGCGAGCTTTTAAGCTCAAGTGCTTCTTATCTACATTTGAACAAATCTTCTTAGGTGAGTTTACGTCTTATTTGACGTTGTCATTTTAAACTTCATTTGAAAATAAAGTACAACTTTTAAGTGAGTTTTGAAAAAGTAAAATAAAGTTAAAATATGTCATTAAAACGTTAATAATGTAATGCTAAACGTTTCTCTGTTCATTTTCGTTAAAAACGAAATTTATTTAAAGAAAATGATGTTATAAAAATGTATCTTACAAAAGACGTAAAGTTAATCCAGTCAAATTATTTATTCCAATTTTAATTCCATTGTATCCATACGTAGGACAGCTGGTGGTGGATGGAAGCGAAAAGCCGAAGGTTGGGCTGAGTGGCGTGTCTTGGGCGAGGCCTATGTCCAGCAGTGGACCTCGATAGGCTGATGATGATGTATTTCTAAAGCATTCTGTTCTGTTCTGTTCAAATAGGATTACAAAAAAAAAAATACACTCACACAAATACGGAACATTCTTTCACTTTATACTGTTGGTTTTTGTATGTGTTAACTACTTATTGAAACCAACATATGTATATCGCAGTGGAAATCAAAACGTTATTTTGATCACCAGTGGCCAGCCAGGTACCACTAGTCGGATATTGAACGAGCTGAACAAACAAACGCATATGTTACATTTTTCGTATTGGCGCGTCGTCGGCCCGCGGTGATATTGCCTAAACCCGACCGGTTTTATTTAAAGTGAATCCGAATATTTTTCGACTCAACACATGTACAGTTTATATGCACACGGACCGAACCGAAAAAACATTTTCCTAGATAGAAAAATGCCTTTGGCTTTGTAATTTAGGAATTGGCAAATGCGTTTTTCGCTACAAAAGCAGACTCGAGGGGAACTTGACCTTTTTAGAACAATGAAATTCATAATAGGTCGGGGGTCGATATAACATAATACTGAGTAGGTACGCACTTGACGAGTTTCCTGCAGGATACATTTACATTAAGGGTTTACGCAATATTCGTGTATCTAAAGGTTTTACTGAGGATAATTACGAAGGTTTTAACACATTTTTGTTTTATTTTTATGTGATTACTCACTCCGTAATTTAATTATTCAGCCAAACCTATCCGGTATACAGAGTATTTCGGGAAAGTGTAGCAAACAGTGTAGCAATTCATTTTTCTTTTACATTGTTTGTATGAGTCTCATTAGAAACTTTGTACGGTTTCTACGAAACACTTTATTATATTTCGGTTTTTCTCGAGAGGATTATTGCGTCAAACATCGTGCATTTGTATTTTAAAATGTGTAAAGTTAAAATGTGGTACAAAAATTTACAAGGTTTCTAAGAAGTTTCCAAAACAACACAGTATTTTCTTGTTTGTCTCTTTAAGTAGTTCTAGTAGTACCCGCAGGACCAGAGTAATTTAGTTAGGTGGGTATAGGCCTCTGATAGGTCTTGCCTCTTTTGTGGTTAGACACAGGCTGGTGAAACCCAGGGTACTCCTTAGGTGTCATTACTTACGTCAGCACTATAGAGTACTCGAAATCATACGCAAAACTGTGTCTTTTGGTAGCAAGGGCACAAAAAGCATTGACCACAAGAAAAATACATTTTAACCTAATAAAAGAAAGTATAATTGCAAATCCTAAGAAAAACCTACGCAATCCTAAATATTACGACTAACTGGACGCATATGAAAATGATCTAAAATCCGTGAGATCTTGGGTCTTTCGTCAACCTGGCCAGACATATTAATTTTCTCAAAAAAACTCTACCGATTCACTCTCGACTTGAAGACACCCAGATTATATCCAACGGAGAACACCCACAGCGCATATCACTGTCGAGCAGTCCGCACAAAGAACGTGGAAACAAATCGTTTCGTTGAGCTTCTGTCTGTCCGACAGAAAAATGGGCATGGGGGAATTAGACCAATCTATGAAAAAATGCTGGAGAGAATATCCAAAGCAGATTTGGTAGACCCCTATTACATTTGGTTGATTAGGGATGGGAACACACGCAGTGAAGGCGAGTATTAATACATATTTATATGAGCTCTTTAATCCTACACCTAGGTAGCAAAGCCTAGGCACTTCGAGTTCCTGCCCCCGCAACGCGATAGACCCGGCATCCACACGGTGATGCCATTGAATACTAAGAAGCTTCGTCTCTAACTATATTACTTATATTTTCATCTAAGTAATATTAGACTATGACTTAATAAGTGTACTTGATGCTGTAGCAACGATCACAAAAGATATGTCATGTCTAACGATAATTATGATCATGATCCTAATATCTGACATATCACGTCACCCTCTTGTTATCGTATTTCAGTATCGTATCATTAGCATAAAGATAATCTACGCAAATTTACATTAACCTATCGACCCACAAGACTCGCTGTTTGCTGCCTAAATTGATACAAATAGCTCAAATTATATTTGATATATTACAAAGTATATAGATCTGGATGTATTCTAGACACATAAAGGCAACGTCACATTAGTTAACTTGATTTGGAAATACTTTGAACATTTTTCCAATTTTTTTTAAATTTCTTTAGCTTAGTGGTATCTCCTTAGCAGAAGGTCGTTTAGGTGGTTACCACCGCAGCACCAGATGTTCGTCCCGAAGCAGTAGCGTGTGAACATTACTGTGTTTCAGTTTGAAGGTAGCAGCTAGCGAAATTACAGGGCTGTTGAGACTAACCATCGAATGTCTCAAAGTAAAGCGTCAAAACAGCGATGCCTTGACTTCGTTTTACTACTAATGGACAAGTGTTATCTCTTACCATCAGAAGAGCGCTTAGTTCGGCCCATTATATTTACTTTAAAAAAATAGCTTGTTCTTTCTTCAAATTTCTTAACTGAACCTGATACCTGCGATTTCTGTCAACAAAAATGCACAGTTTATATTTGTTCATAAATTGTGGGGGAATGATGTTTAATTTTTTGTAAGCATGACGGACATGTTAGCTATTCCATTGAAAAAGCACATTATACTTGACCACGTACCTACGGAACAGCTAATTTTTTTCAGAGTAATGCCCATAGTAATATAAAAAATACAAATTACAACAAATAAGAACTATTTGCTCTTCCAATGTCTTGGGTACATCCCTGGAAGATAAAATAGTAATGGAACAGAAATAATAAGTAAGGATAGGAATAGTGTTAGATTTTCTTAATTATGTTATGATTACATTGTATAATGTTTGTTGATTTGTTTATCCTTCACCTACACTGCTAAAGGTGAGATGATGTGTTGTATGTCTATTGTACTAATAGTTCAAGTTCCGGTGTATTTAGCAGTCGTTTGTGAAGTTAGTTTGAGCAATTTTACAATTGGTATTCACAAGAGTTGTAAATGACTTTGCAATGAGACTATTTTATTCTTTAACTAATAAATACTTGAATCATGACTGAACAAATTAAATAGAAAATGTGTCATAGGTTTATACTAAAACTCAATGTTATGTTTTTCAATGATCACTTTCATCATATTCAACTTTTTAATCTCATTGTTGGGGTGTGGTCATCTTATCTTAAACACTGATGAATTCCTAGTCCCAAACCTCCTCTAAACTTACGTTTAGAGGAGGCTTCAGGTGACCAGAATGCTGGTATCTACTTTGGTCAAAAGCTAAGCATTGCCATCCAGCGTGGCAATGCTGCCAGCATTCTGGCCATGTGGCCAGAATGCTCCCTCCTCTGTCGGATTTTTAGACTAAGTTTTTTGTATACATTTTGTAAATAGTATAATTTTTGCAATAGTAGTTTTTATCTCAATAAACATTATACAGAACTTACTATGGGAACTGGATTATTGGTATTATCTGTACATTCAATTCTTATCATATTATTGTTCTTTATCTTAATCTAGGTAATTAAGTAGCGTAAGTTTCATGGCGGATAAAAATATTGCTCTTTTGTTACATGTTTAATTTCTCTCCAACTCAATTTTTAATTAACGCGAACAAAGTCGTGGGCGCAAGCTATATACATAAGTATAAGGTTCCTAATTCTGCGTAACAAGATATAATAACTCACGGTACGCGATGAAATTTTCCTACCACACAAGCAAGCGTACATTTCTTAATAACCATGAAAGACCTTCTCTTGTTCATCTCACTAAATAGTTCTCGCAAAGTTCCTTTAATCAAGATCTACAACGATCGTTAAATATAAATTAAGAATTTTAAATAAAGCTCTTAATTACTCAAAGGGACTTAAGCTTTGTGAATTCACGAAACGGGCTCGAAATCTAAAAGGCCGCGGAAAGAACTTTATAGATATAATATTTCATTTGGAAAAGTAGATTGCACCTCAGGAATTAATAAATGTGCTACAAGCAGAGGCTGCACAGTTTATGGATGTGACATCATTTTTTTACTGAGTACAAGCTAAGTGTTTGACCACAGTTCACTTGATGTTAAGTGACGTCGAAGTTGGTAAATCGAGCTTGGCATGGAACTGGCTCTTAAGTAAAGACTGTCTGAACACACTAATGATGATCACTCTACAGGAAATTTTACAAAGTATTTATATTTATAAAAAGTATTTACAATTAAGTTTGTGTTGATAAACCAAATTATTTAAATGTTGTAAAAAACTTTTAATAAACTGCAATAATAATTGCATCGAGGTATAAAAAAAACAAAATTTAAATTGTTCACTTTCTCATCATCTCAGCTCATCTGATGGTAAGTGATAATGTAGTCTAAGATGGGGGGCATGCTTGCCCATGCGGTACATACCTATTTACTCTTGTCTTCAAGTGTCCCAGGTATTTCTTAATACAGGTAAACTAGATTTAGTATCGGCAAGAAAAAAATACCACATCCCTATCTATCACGTCTCCTGATCCTCGGCTAAGGAAGCTCCCGTTTAGATTATAATCAGATGGAAGAGTAAACAAACTTTTCACGCCACGTGATGCGCATCAGAAGCACGGACCATTCCAATTTCACGGCGTGACGAAGAGGCCTGCTCATTTTCCTGAAGACTGCGGATATTTTCAATTTTCCCAGTGGTGCCCTCGTTTTTATTAGTTGTTGTTTCGTCTTGAATACTAATGGTTGATTAGCATTCATGTGACAGTGCTTTGCTTATCTGCGCTGAGTGCATTTGAGACTACGATTACCGAGTCTTTTGCAATCTATTTGCAACTATTGTCTCGATATTTCGAGACTTGGGTCACGTTTGTGTGTTACTTGCAATATTGAAAGGTTTAGAAATTAAACTTTTGTACACGTTATATGACAATTGTCGTGATTTAGTTACAGTTCTAAAATTGTCGCTATCCTTTTTCCAAACATGGACGTATGAATGCTAGGATGCAGAAAGAATAGAACACAAACTTAAAGGCACAAAATAAGACAATGCTTTTTTTTTACAGTTCTAAAATTTTAGCCAGCTTCTTCTTATACATGAAAATGAAAAGAGATACAGAACAAAAGTAAATAAACAAAACGAAGTTAAAATCGATTTAAATATATATTTTTTTATCTCAGAATAAAATAAATAAATACTGGAGAACATTTCACATAGCGCCTTTTATACCCAAACTATCAACACTTGTATGATAAGAACCAAACAATATGTTATGTTCTATGTTCGTTACAAAAATATTTGTCTTAGGATCGAATCCGCACCCTACAGTTCAAGATGCTGAGTTACTACAAAATTAGCTAATAGGGCAGTCGAATCGTTCTAATATACGCTAATACTTTAATTAAAAGCGATTTAAGTTTGCATAAATCGCCACTTAAAAGGAGGGACGGAGACACCTTAATCTTTGTAAAAAATATTCGCCAGAAACGCTAGCTCTAATTAAATCGACCGACCTTTCATTAAACTTCACTCCGATATTATCAAGCATTATGAGCTCTCACACAGAATCCGCTTTATTACCACGGACAATTTTATATTGCTTTCATAAATCAAACTTTTAATTAAGTCGGTTTTACAAAAGCGTAGAGTCTACAATCATTTTAGCTTGAGTCTGAACAGACTATACATCGATACACAGTTGGTAACCGCTTCATTACGCTGAAGATCTCAAACCAACATTGGCGCGAATATAATAGTTGATAATCTTCGACAAGCGTTTTAATTGATTCGGAGGTTATGCCATACACATTCAGTAAGGTACCAGTATTGGATTCGATTACATGTAGTATCAATTTCAATTAAGTTCATTATATCTGATTATCGAAGTTGCTATCTCAATTGATGTTGTCCTTTCACTTATCTTCACCGCAAAAACGCCTCGAAGTTTTAATAATATAAAACAAAAGTTGGCAACATTCGCAACAATTTCAACGATCTCAATTAATTATTTATTAATACAAATTTAAAAAAAAACTCTGCAAAAAATAATACAACAGTTTTTTTTTATAGTTTACGGTATTTGATCACAACTCATCTAATGGTAAGTTATTGTGTGGTCGAAGATGGTTAACACACTTAGCCTAGAATAGAACTGGCTCTTTAGTGGAGCTGTCAGAACATACTGTTAGGTGCTTGGCGACAGATAGATGGTAGCTAGCTAGCCGAGTACTAGAAAGTACCTTAACACCATACTATGGTTGCCTCACGATGTTTTCCTTCACCGGCAGCTCAAAGCTCAATGGTTAGGGCTTAAACCCACACCATTCGGCGTGTGAATGAGAACACCAATGAGAGAGATGAGAGATGGCGTGAGATGAGTTTAAATTTAATATATATCACATTAAGGGCCTATTTACACACGTACTTTTACACATTACAATATAGACAAAGAATTAAAGAAAAAAGTCTAAAATGTCTCACAGTTTTATATCATTGAGAAAACAACGTTAAATTTGAAGGAAAGCCATTCATTCGAGCTATGTATACATGTTTGTGTTCGAATTAGGACATACATTAGCGACGGTAACTCACGGTAATTGCGGAAGCGGGGTGACGTCACATTATCCGCAAGACTGCTAGCTTAGAAGCAAGTAAGCATACCAGTTCTACTATAGTTGGACCACGTTGATGTCAAAAATACAAACACAATAAATATACAGGCTTTTCGCTGGGTGTTAACGGAAACTTCTAGTTAAACGTGATCCACACTCGACTAAATCGCTGCTTAATATCAGGCAGGATGTGGTCAAACGTGGACCTATTACAAAAAGAAGTTCAATTAAATAAATAAAAAATAACAATTAGTTATAACGGTAACCGTAACCGTAACCGTAACCTTAAAAATAAATAGTATCTATCTTGGCGTTGGTGATAAAATTGAAAAAAATAAAGCATCTGGAATAAAAAAAACCGATGTTTTTTTATTATCTTGTCTTAGTAATAACAGTACTAACCTATGTCAGGATTCTGATGGTCTAGACAAAGTAACATTCTAATAGCGATAACGATAATAGAAAAGTCCAAAATGTATGGGATTGACTTAAGCTGTCGATATGTCACGTGGACAGCTTCTGACAATCCCATACAAATTGTACCTATATCTTTTTTCTATGACTGTTATTTTTATCCTGGTCCTACTATCGCGCTGTAAGGGTGGCAGTGAACCAGCAAGTCTAGCGTTGTAATTAAAGCTGAACTTAATCTCCTGTCACCGTCCGCGAGTGAAGTCGACTTAATTAGATTTTTGATGAATTGTTCGTGCTAATAGCTATTGTGCATTAATAAGAGTTTAGCAAGTACAACACATTAGAATCACACTAAAGCCCAACTCACACTACCAGTATTAAGTTCGGCAAAGAAAAACTTAACTTGAGAGTCGACGGGAGACTAGAGCCCATAGTATTATAAAAGGTTAGGAATCTTCCGGGGGTATTGTATTGTGAGCTCTTATTCATTGATGTTAGACGATTCCGAATAAACTACGCGATTGCAAACGTATACTAGTAAAATTCGTCCGTTTACATATTTATTGCAAACAAACTGCGAGTGTAGAAGTAGAAACTATTGTGCACACCAAAAATAGAAAAAAGAGTACAGAAAACTAAAGAATCTCATAGGCGAGTGCCACAAGTGGCGGCCTTATCGCTAAGACCGAACTCTGTCAGAAGACTAAGAATAGAAAACACGATACAGATGAAGAACAGACCTTGAGAGTTATAAATATATATAGGTATGTTAACTATTTTGAATGATTAAAAACTCTCATGGACTCTCGCGCATATCCCTGTGTGTAACAGACATTATGCAGGAACACTCAGTTGCGATATCAAAGTTTGCAAAGTTTTATCGTAGATCAGAGCAAGGTGAGTTACAGCACAGAATATAACCAGTCTCGATGAAGTTGCAGGTTGAAAGTTTAGACATTGTAGTCGTGGCTGAGATCAAAGCAGTGGGATCTACCTATAGAGGTTGTTGGAGCAAAAGTTTGGACATAATTTTGTTAGTTACCTAGCGGTAAACGATTTGTATAAATCAAAATCACTTCAAAACACACCACACTTAATTAACTATTTACAAGTAATGTTCTTGCTCAATGAACATTAATTTAGTATACGGGTAGGTTTTGGCAGCCTACTTGGGAGACCGTCTGACTTCCAATCTGGAGGTACTGGGTTCCAATGCCACGGCACACACCGTTGTCTTTAAATAGTGAGGAAAAACTTTGTCCGGGAATCATGTAGATTTTCGCGAATTCTTAAAAGATATATTCTCGAAGATGTGTGCAGTCTACCAACCCGTACTTGGCCAACGAGGTGGACTATCATATGGACTTACCCTTCTTGTAAAAGAGTACCACGTCCATCAGTGGAGGTTCATAAAAAACAGTGCTGATACGGGTAGGTATTACTTTAATATACAAATACACTTTTTTAGTAACATATAGAAAAAGACTACGCAAGATCAGGATCACGATTCGTGATGAGAAACTAACTTTTTCACGCCAGACAGCGTAGGTTAAATTTTATCATTAATGTTGAATATAACTTATATATAATATGTACAGTAAAATATACGAATCTTGGTGAAATACTCCAAGCTGATGTATATGTATGCATGTCGTTTACGCAACGAAAGCTAAATTGTAGGACAAAGAAGGCGTAACTCATTTCCTCTGTTTATCGTGAAATCATTAAACGTGGTATAAAATAACAAATGCAGTTGCATAACAATAATTATATCAACCTACCAAGATGGATAACTGGCATCCGACATCTGAATCCTTATTGAATGTTCAATCGACCCTGACTCGAGCGGTATTCGAACTGACGGGTAAGTGGTTCGAGTGCTCTGACGTCGCGAGTATCACAATGGTTCCCTTCCCTCGTCCCCTTCGTTCGATACCGTATTCGAGCTCGTACCGTACTTTGCAGATAACCTTTGCCCCAATATTTTGATTGAATCGATGTAATACGACAAGGCCGGAGTCATTGTAGATCCATTGTGAGCGAAGTCGACTTCGGCCCATTCAGACACCCAATTATATAGATCGCCGCACTTTGAAATACGTCTAGTTAATAATAAATAGTTATTAACAAAAGACTCCAATTATGATGGATTATTAACGGTGGGAAGGTTTACCGTAAGACCTTACATACATGTAAAGAAGGTTGAATTTCTTCTTAATATTGTCATTATTGATGACATTAATATGTAAAAACTAGGATAAAACGTACCTATGTTGAATGATCACTCAGGATATGGTCATATAATCGACTAGCCCATTATAGACCGCATAATCGGTAAACATCAGGCGGTCAAACGCAAGTCTATCAAAATCCTAAAAAAGTTTTTATACGATAAATATCCAAAACTGCATACAATTCAGTCAACAAAAATGTTTAGAAGCCGTTAATTTTAACGTTTTCAGGGTGTAGCGATAAGAAACTTCTTTAGAGAAATCGGAGACGCCACCGGGACCGGAAAAGGAAACGATGACTTATCTGTACGCGAATTCACAATGCTAGGGAAACATCATAAAATATTACGAAATTCTAAATTAAACATTTCAACACCAAGTTATGATATAGATCAGCGGCGACATTTAAACTTTTTAAGCGCCTTTTTGAGACGAAATAATATTATATTTTTAATAAAGCGTCATTGACTCGAGTGCTTATCAATGAAAATGTGAAATAACAAAGACAGACAGTCAATTTGTAAAGGTCATTGCCGTGTTAAAACAAAAACGAAATGTAACGATTAGTTACTGTGATTTGTAATTATGTTTGTCAGCTTTCACGTCAGCGAGTTCACGCTCGGCCTTTTGGGTCAAGTATATCATCACAAAAATTAAGTGACAACTCAAAGGTTCTTCAGATATTCTTAGAATATTCAAGCTAATTTAATTTCGTTGCGTACTTGAACGTGAGACCTCACGCGATGTTTTGATTATCGAACAGCCCTGTCAGTTCATTTGGTAGTTATTCTAGTTGTATGTAGGGCGTGAGTTCGAGTCCTTTCCAGGACAAACGTGAGTAGAATAGAACTATATTATACACAGAAACATGCACAAACATACAAATCAATGATGAACAATTGAAACATCGACTCGACGATGAAGAAGAATTTGCGGATTGTTGTTGTAATTATTCATTAACACGCCGCGTATAGTGGCATTTAGAATTTTCTAGATTGGAAGCTGCCTTATATCAGACAATATACTCGTATTCCTGACTCATGAGGCATTTTCGGGATCCAACACAGATTGTCTTATGTAAGTGTTTACAGAAATAAGTATTCTGACAGTTCTTTTAAACTCATTTGGTATTAATTCTGTTTAAAAAGCTGAAGCTGCTGGACATATGCCTCTCCCAAGACACGCCACTTAGCTTGATCTTTGGCTTTTCGCTTCCGTCGACCGCCAGCTGTCCTACGTATATTGTCACTCCATCGAGTCTCAGGCTACGCTACGTTTGCCAATTCGCGGTCTCCACTCCAAAACACGTTTACCCCAGCGGTTATCGGTCCCGTGTTACCATAACTATATTTATAATAATCTCTCAATGATCTTTGTATACATTGATGATTTATCTAATCGAACAAACTATTCAATATACGGTAAATCTCTTCCTTACAATTCCGAAGATGTATAATAACGTTGTTATAATGCCAGCCTCGAATGTTTAGTGTTTATAAAAAGTCAAGGGTGCGCATTGTTTACAACGTAAACGACGCGGGCGTTCGGTTCGTAACATCGGCAAAAGGAATGATCGATGCTCGATTCTGAATCTCCAAAGGCGTTAATTGGTGTTTTCACATAGCTATTAACCGTGCGTAGGTTCGTCGTAGGTCGATGCGTTTATTGTTACGACTCGCGAGGTCAGAAATCAGTTAACATTCGTGAAGTACTTGATATGTCTATAGCAGGGCTCGGTTTTTACATAATAATTGAGTCGTGCATAACCTCGCAGTAACTGATATGGTAGGGTAATTGTGACCACGACTTCTGGTAACGCACCCATTAGCAAATGAATAGAACGTTTACTACAATTACGTATGTAAACATAGAACTTTGGAGGATATGTTCGATTGATTGATGTTGTTATTAAAATTATTTATAGCAATAAAAGTATCTCGTTATTGAGTTATTAAATTGAATGTTTGCTTTATGGTACAGCGAAATAGATGCTTGTGTTAAATCGAGTATTTTTTTTAATTGACCAAACATTCAACGATTTAAAAATAGCTTTTTTATGTTAGACACGCTAGGTGTTTGACCACGGCTCACCTGATGTTGAGTGACGGTTGTAGTCGAAGATGGTAAAGCACAGCACACCTAGCCTGGAACGGAACCGCCTCTTAAGTGAGGCTGTCGGAACACACCAGGTGCTTGGCGGCAGATTTTCAACTTGAGGGTAGTAGCTAATCAGCCAAGTACTAGAAAGTTACCCTACAACCATGCTATGGTTTCCTTCACCGATAGCACAAGCTTATTATTAAGATATGAACCCACGCCTTTCGGCGTGTGAACCGACCGCGCTAACCACTGAACTATCATCGCTACAAACTCTTCGGAAATTAAATGCGACGTCTTCGCTGAGAAAGTTCAATGTAATTCTCGCGCACTCAGCGGAATAAGCACAAAATGAAACAAAACGGTATTATTTTAACGTTCCTGGCTAATAGATTTTTTTTCATTCAAGCCACGGTGCCGAGAATGAGTGGAAGAATTTTTTCGAATTAAAAATTTGCATAAAGAAATTTCTATTAAGACGAGGATTAAGTTCAAACTATACCTCGGAGAGGCAATCATGACTCGGGCCGTCCGCTACCTTGCATAAAACGTACTTGCCGTTTTAAAAAGTGCATATAAACTTTGTGAACTTACACACTCCACTAGCATCAAACCCCTTACCTGAAAAGAAAAGAGGAACATCGTTAAAGTTTTATTTTAGAAAAAGTAATAATGTTTCTGTACGTACGTCTTAGAGCAGACTACGTCTTGAGGCGTTATTATTAAAATATTGCTAAATATGAATTAATAAACTGTAGACAGATTTTACATTAACAATTTTATCTGTATTTGTATTTTTAGGCTTATAGACTGGTGCCATCGGTGCTTTCAACTGGAGGTGCCTTGCATCAGGCACTAAAAAAGTCATAGGAAAAAAAAATCATAAAAGGCGTAGGAGGATATCTCACATACTTCGATTGCACAAAAGCATAGTAGACAGACCTGTTGGCTCATTGGTAGCATATTTGCCTTAAGAGCTGAAGGGCGTGGGTTCGATTCCCGCTCAGGACAAACATTTTATGTATCAACAAATGTTTGTTCTGTGTCTGGGTGTTCTGTATGTATATGCATACCAAAAAAAAGTATATTATGTATTCTATCAGTTATCTGACTTCCATCACACAAGCTTTGCTTAGTTTGAGGTCAGATGGCGCTGTGTGTAATGTCGTACGATATTTATTTATTTATATAATCTTATGAAGATATCCATTTCGTCACAAAAAAAAAAATGTTTGGAGACTGACGCGGTCTACAGAAGCAGCCTAAAATGATATGATGAATAGACTGAAATTGCAGCTAGTCCAGCTCAAAATACCACAGCTTGTGATAGCAGACGCGACACTCAAAAATTTAACCTGTCACATACAAGTATAGCCTGCAATATCATAGTGGGAAGAGCTTTATAACGTTTATAACACGAAAAATTTCAGAATTTCGTGAGCGTTGGCAAGTACGTTCTCACTCACTAATGAGATGAATCTGCTGACTTTCCTGTATTTGTACGAGCTAGACTCATGATAAACAAAAATGTAGAAATTCAAAAGTCGCACGAAGCCCACGTAGTATCTAGGTTGAGTGTTTGAGTTTTCTGGCGCGGGCAAGTTTGCTCTACGTGAAGACTGCGAAAATGTTATATTTCCAGTACATATCTATTCAGTAGCTTTTACGGTTCTACTATGTTTTATATGTTACGTCGGATGTCTAGACTTTTGATGAAAAGAACCGCTAAACAAATTAGACCATTATCTTAGTATCTTTTAGGTCTTAGGTCTAAAGTAGGTTGCGGAAACAAATAAATAAACGTTTTGAATTCCGTTCACATGTATGATTAAAAGTCCATTTATTTGACACATCTCCTTTAATTAGTAAAATGGCTTGCTTTCAAATAAATGTTTAAGTTATTTGTTTAATTCTGTCGGTAATATAACTAGGCAATTTATTGAGCTTTGCTCGGTGTATCCAAAATTTATTATCAATGTCTATAATTTGGAAAAATACGTTTTCTTAGATATGAGGTCTATTTAGATCGATTTTTCGCCCCAAAAACTCCAATCAAATCAAATTTTATCGAAATAGTTAGAGCTGTTTGTATGTATATATAAATGCACATACAAATAGGTATTGTTTGTTTAATCATAACAATGAATCCGTAAAATCCTATTTATATGTATAACATGTTAATTTAACAAAACAAAAATCTTTTATCTATGTATTTTAAGTTTCTTTATTGTTTAATATTATTACATTAATATTTTGGCGTGACGTCTCTGTCTCTTTAATCTATGTAGTCCATATCACTAGTAAGAGCAGCTACTCCTTGCACCACATATTATTCTATAGCATCGATTTGTAATACAAACATATTTCGATACAAAAATACGTACATATAATAAACTAGGTGCAGCCCGCGGTATTACCCGCTAATGTTTTCGGGATAAAAAAGTAGCCTATATGTTAATCCAGGATCTCAACTACCTCCATACCAAATTTCATTCAAATTCGTCCAGTAGTTTTTGCGTGAAAGAGTAACAAAACATCCATCCATGCAAACTTTCACATTTATAATATTAGTGGGATTATTCAGATGGCATAAAATATACAGACCATCGAAAAATAGAACAAAATCTTTCGCTGACATCGCGAACATAGGTAATTGAGATAAGAGCAAAAACCTAGCGCTCGCAGCAAATCTCCTAGATATCTCAACATCTTCGTCAATCAGAGTTCCAGTCCTTTTTGTGTCGCTTTACAAATGATCAAGAAGAAAAAGAGCGTTAGATAGTATGCGGTTGACGTAATAACTCACTATTATAAGGAGGTTACATGAGAAGCACCAGGAAGGAATTATGACACTTGAGGTTTATTGCTTAGCAGCCTCCCACTGCAACTCTTCCGACTTGTTAGTCACTGTTTTGTGAATTTGGTAATGATTTTCACATTTTGTTTATGTTAGTTCTAACTGTTTGTGTTTTTTACGCTTGTCCACAACTATTGCTATGGCATTCAGAAATTTGAGTAATATATAATATTATGAGTACCTTATCATCAGGAGAGTTTTCTGTTTATCTTCTTACAATCATAAAAAATAAACGAAACATGAGAGTCTCACTATTATGTCGAAGCGCATTACTTAATAAAATCTGTAAGGATGCGGTCATCCAATTATGATTGGAATTCATTGAATGAAATGGTTTAAGGAATCCTTAAAACATGAATTTACGGTAAAAATACAGTCAGTGTAAATTCCAAAATATCTACGTAATGTTGCTCGACTCTAAAAAAAGATGCCTTTTTGAGAGTTGGTCGATGTGTTAACAATAGGAGGTTCGTAGTTCAAAAAACTCTTAACACAAGGGTTATATCCACTTCAGTACTTATTTTGTTATTTATAACATAAACCCACATCTATATGCCAAAAGGAATATGAAATTAAAATGAGCCCTTTCACAAAGTTTCCAGTAAATATTACATAAAACATTAAGCCGGATTTTCGTCTAACAAAAACAATGCATGACGTGGGAACCTTCAAAGGGTATCGTAATATTTTGTGATTTTGCCTTCATGAATAATTTATTTGTGTATCGAATATTGGATAAATAGCGTCGTGATTTTATAGTGCCTGTGTAATTAAACAGGCTTAAACTTAAATATACGGAAAGACGGTCTGGTGATATTTGATACCGTCGAGGAAAACATGCAAATGAAAGGATCCCTGGGTTTACTGCTGAGCTGAGATGGCACGATAACTCGATACCTACGGGTCCCTCCCGACGTATTTGTACACTACATACAAATTCTTGGCTATAATTATTCGCATATACGTTTGCTAATGCTTTCGAATGTACAATCCGTGGGGTAAACACTTGAGACTTGTGAAATGAATCATGAGTGAACTAAATTGTACAATATCGCAATGAGACTGCCTTGATGGTAACCCTTCATTAAATATAATGACGCTTTATGAATTGGCAGCTGAGATACGGAATATTGCTCGAGTGGTTTAATTCGCGATAGCGTGCCGTGAGAAGATATCGAGGTAATCTGCACTCGCAGATTGATGCACATACATTGACGAAATTCTACGAGAAAATTACTGAGAATAGCAGATTTACAGCGCTGTTGTAACAAGTAATATACTCAACTGCTTCTACAGTCTTTATAGTTCTTTTTCAAAAAGAAAATATTTGAAAATTATTATAAATACAAATAAGAGTATAATTTTGGAAAATAAATTTCAGTAAATTAATAAACGTGACCGTGACTGAATGACAAGCACCAGAGAATGTTACGTTACACCGTGTGAATAAAGATATGATTGTTTCACACGGTGTGACGTCACGACAAACCTGGATGTATTCGTAGTAATTTTTAATTGTTTTTTGAAATAGCAAAATATATGTAAATACATATATGAATTAAACGTTTTTTACGGTTTTGATTTAAAATAGATATTAAAATTCAGAATTCACAAATTTTTCAAATTTTGTCAAATTGCATATTACATTTAATTGGAGTTTAAATATGGTGAGGTCGGCTGGAAGATCTTTTACAAGATGGTGTGGTAAACTAAGTGTTTTTAAAAAGACTGACAATAGTTAGCTGAACCACTAGGAAAAAATTACTTTCTGCCTAAAACTATGAACGCAATCGACAGATTCTTATGCCTATCTCTTTCTTAATTAGCTTTCGCAGAATAATTCTACGGCCAGTATATTTCGAGTTCTAGACAGTGACGTGGGTCCATTCAGAACGTGAGTCCGTCAGACTCGTCGCATCGAGTCGATCGAATAAAAACAATGTCTTCATTGGAAGTAAGCTGGGGTGAACAAACGCGCGGTCGACGCTCGGACCGACAATGGAATGCAGGAGCACTGCACGGGTATACGGGTAACCATTTGTTTCGAATCCTTTTTACTTTAATTCGGGATGAAATTTGAATAAAAAGTTTGCAATGCGAAACTCGACGGAACTACTCGTGTCATTGGATTTTTTGTGTATTGAAATAGCCTTACGTTGCCTTTTATCTTTGCTGGAATATATTAAATAAATATGGTAGGACATTAAACACAGCGGCATCCGACCCCAAACTAAGCAAAGCTTGTACCTACTGTGAAAATCAGATAATTAATATAATACTTAAATACCTTTTTTTTTTGTATATATATACAATGTACACACACATACTTAACATCCAGACACAGAACATACATTCGTTTATACTACAAAATGTTTGTCATGGGTGAGAATCGAACCCACGCCCTACAGCTCTTAAAGCAGATATACTACCAATGAGCCAACAGGGCTGTGAATATTATAACGCATTTTTAGATGTTTACTTATTAAGTTGTGTGCAAAGTTGTTACTATTATCATCATTATCCGCAACCTTCCTTATCCCCTCTTGTTATGCCCTCTGAATGAATTGCTATGAATTATTATTTTTTCTCTCCTCTTATGAATTATTTATACATGAATTTAATTATTGTAGATAAATTGAATTATTATGAATAAATGGAATTATTATAGATGAATTGAATTATTATAATCCAAAATTATTGTTATAATACGACTTACATTATTGTACACCAGCTCTTAAAGAGGTAGTTTGTTTGGCACTATTTTATTGTATACACCTTTACTACCTACATTCGACAGTACAAATTTTGAACGATGGCTTTCGAATAGTCTCGTACTAATTCATGTCATAATCGACTACAAAAAACTCGAATAGATGTACTACATGCCAACTTTCAATTCGTTCCATCAATTAAATACTATATGAGCAAAAATTATGACTGTTCGATTTTAGTAAGAAAGTTATATTGTTACAAAGTCACATAATTTTTTGTTTAATAGATAGAATCAAAAATTATTCATACACGGAATTCCCGTTACAACTCCATCAATTGAAGCTAACTAGTGGTGGCCCCACACGAGTTCTATTAAACGTGTTTAATCGATTCCGATGTGAATATGATTGCAGTCAGCGGTGTCACTACCGTTGACGGAGAATTACCCTGTCAGGTGCTGTCAGGCCGTTGGGAAAGAAATGGCAACAGGCGCTGACAGAGGGCTTAGTTTATTGAAGACTACTAGATACGAGGTGGTTTGTATTTATTCACGTTAATACTTAAAGTGTTACCTCAATACAGTAGCTGAATTATTTATTGTTAATTATTACTTCAGGAATATATATTTTAGAGTTCCGAAACAACTATGCTTTGTCTGTCCTACTTATTATTTTGACTCGTATTTTCGGAACCGTAACAGGTTGAAATTTTAATAAAATATCTTTCACTACAGAAGATTACTTGGCAAATATTAAAACATTAAATAGAAACATCGTGAGGAAACAATAGCATGGTGGTAGGATACTTTCTAGTACTCGGCTGGCTAGCTACCACCCTCAAGTTGAAAATCTGTCGTCAAGCACCTAACGCTGTGTTCCAGACTAAGTGTGTTTACCATATTCAACCACACTGTCATTTAACACCAGGTGAGCTGTGGTCAAACATTTAGTTTATCATCTATAAAAAGGTGAATTATTCATTGCCAATAAAATTATTACTTTAGAACTAATTGTTTTGGGTTCCGATCCTTTAGCCTACAGTATCCGACCGTTTGTGTGTCCTACTTATTATTTTGACTTCTTTCTTCGAAACCGCAACAGGCAGAACTTTTACAAGAATTCTTAACTACAGAATAATTACTAAACAAACGATATAACATTAAAAATAAAGTCCATGTAACGTGAAACATCATAATATGTAGTGTAACATTATAACAAAATATCTGTGTATATCTAGCGTAGCCCCCTTTCGTCGTAAAAATGAATAAGAACCAACAACAAGGTGAGGCAGAGTGCACACTTAATGCATCATAAAACCAGCATTATGCGTGTCGTGAACGTAAATGCGGGCCCACGAGGGTTCTCGACCCACCTTTCTTTGTACCTTCGACTTTGACAACATGCGCTTTAATGGTTAGAGAATTGAAGGCACACATATAAATCTTTTAAAGCCTATATCAATCCTACAATATACTCATTCACTCATTGAACGAGTGACCAGTAACTGAATGAACTAATCTGCAGTGAAGTGAATGTTATAATCTCTATGGGATATTTGTATATGACAATGAGTGAAAAAAAAAGAAAAGTTTTTCATAAAAGGTTATCTATGTATTGAATAAGCGAGACTCAATGTTTGCATTAAAAATGTTACCTTTCTTTTAATAGCAACGCAAAATTGTTGATTAGTATTAAATAGTTTATTAGTTTTCTATCGGATACCTTTTGGAGAGTACGCTTCAAATTTACATGATTGAAATTCACCTGCCCCACTCTACTTTTGGAAGGCCATGACCTCTACAAAACGGCTCCCATTTCATAGTCCAATAACTCGAACGAAATGGTTTGACTTTACTTTCATAGTACGAATCGTTAGGCAGTGGAATTTGCTGTCTTCAAGTTCTTTGAGTCTTCAAGTTGCGAGTGATCTGTTTATTCTAGTCCAGCGTGTTCCAACGCACATTAGGGGAGATGGAAAATGGTCTATCGCAAAGAAATTTATTTAAATAAAATATTTTCTTATATATAACAGTTCTTATCTACAAACCTCGTGCGATAAACGCATCACAATCTACACTAATTATAATTAGTGTAGTTATTTATAAACAGGAAAGATTTGATTTTTTGTTCGTTTGTTTCTTTGTATTGAATATGCTCCGAAACTATTGGGCCGACCTGAATAATTCTTTCATCATTAGAATGCTACATTATCTCTGAGGCTGTATTTATATTGTTAAACAATTTTTGTTTTCCCATGCGAAGCCGGGACGGCCCGCTAGTATTTTATATATTTGAATAAATAATTTAGTTTCATAATCATAGTTTTGTTATGTAAAATATAAAGACGATTTCTAACCACAACCGTCTCATGAAACATGCCTGCGAATAATGGCGCGTGTCGCTGAATAAACGCGTTACGCAGATTAGACTCGCACTGGATCCCTAATGCCGGGATTGTTGTCGTTGCATCAACATGCACTTACCACCCACAGAATAGAAAGAAGTAGTTGCAAATTTAATGTTCCTTAGAAAATGGGCGAAGACTATTTGGTCTTACAATATTCGTATTAGACGCTAACTACGCGCATAGAAATACGTCAAAGTTTTAGACAAATACATAAATTGTTGTCACTGATACACAAGTTGTTGGACCAAGGCGTCTTTAGCTATTATATATTATCTACGCAATGTTTTTTTTTTTTTTTTTTTCCTTTGGTTTTGGCGTCGCGTTTTAGCATTTGCCAGTGTCAAGTAATTATATATTTTCAAGTTTCAAAAGTTAAATAAGTGCCATCGTAGCTAGTTTTAGTCAAAGTCGTCTTTGTCAAGTCCAGTTCGTGTCAGTTAATTCCAGTCATGCTTTAGTAAAGTAGTGGCAACTTTACTACAAAGCTTCGATGGAGTTTTGGAAGCAACACGAAAACTCATGTTTCACCACATTATATCAGTTTCCCACACCCGCGCTTGTAATTCGGCACTTTATGAATAAAACACCACCATTTTTATGCATAAACACTCGACAAAACACTAGTTTTGGAAAAAAATACAACGGAGCGACACGACTCTTCCCGCGTTCCCGCCAAAACTCCCTACGCAATGTTATGTGTAAGTATATATATTTTTTAATGTTGCCGCTTTTGTTCGAAAATCTGTGGTGATTTCTTACGTTGTAATTTAGAGATTGGGGAATTTTAAATTACGAACATTAAAATAAATGAACCAAACTAGTAAACAACGAGTTAAAGTATGTGGGCAAGTGATGAAATGTGGCAAACCATGCATTTCAGTGTTGTTTCCAGAATCCAGCAAAATCTCCCAGTAAAGTCACCATAACTTTCCTAAAGCATAGACTGGACTCGACTTTGACTGACTTGACTTTAGCTGCGACTTAGACATATTTTACTTGATTTTTATGATAAAGCAATTGAAAATATAAAATATTTAACAATGGCAAACATGTTTTTTCTTGTTGTTTCCAATACTCAGCAGAAGTTCTCGTAAAGTCATCACAACTTTACTAGGACATTATAACATAACAAAACAATATAATAGACATTTGATGTATAAGGGTATGTTGTATGTAGTTAGTTAAGATCTTGGCTGCTAGAAACCTTGTTTTATGACATTGACGAGTATTTCAAACTTAAAGATTATTGAATTACTAGTAAGTAATTATGATTTTTTTGTCATGTCATTTTAATATATTGACAATATTGTTTTGGTATTGACATATTTTATATTGACAGTATGTTTATATTGTCAATATTTTTTATATTGACATACCTTATTTTGACATGTAATCAGTGTTTTAAAACCCATTTAATGACATCTTTAAAATTTTGAAGTGACTTGTAACATTGGTGTTATCAATAAAGTATTTGTATTTGTATTTGTATTTGTATAAGTTACTGTATTTATAAACTTATTTACTGGTTTCTGGTACTAACACGATTCCAAACGCCCGTTAATTTGAGCGGGTACAGATTTCACCCGAAACAAGATTGCAATCAGCTTGCAACGCTGGCTGTTCCTAATTCTTGGAACATTGCATCCAGAGGGCGCCACGAGCCACCATTTGAGTCAGCCCCCGCTTCATTTAGCTGCATTATTCTATGGCACGTCGCGTCCCGGTTTCACGTCACTCAATAGCGCGGGCCACGCATCCGGTGATCGCGGTCGATTCAGCGATTCGAGCGTATTTATGCGAGATAAGAGTTGTTTTTTTACAGAAACTGACGTAGTATTGACACTTTTTTTTTTAATGTAAAGGTAATGAGGCGATCGAGGCGTTCTCCTGATGGTGAGAGATAACGCCTGTCCATGACCATTGCAGCGATACACAGAACTTTGAGTAACAAAACAAAGTCCAGGGCATCGCTGTTTTGGCACTCATTACTTTGAGCCCAGTAATTTCGCTAGCTGTAGTACCTTTCAAACCGGAACATAATAATGTTTGCACACTACTGCTTGGCGGCAGAATATCTAGTACTGCGGTGGTACCTAGCTAGACGACCTCCTGCTTAGGAAATCTACCACCAAGTAAAAACTTATGCTGGATTACTCATGTTTAATTATATCGGAAACTGCGATTATAGTTTCAGTTGTATCCGATAGCCTTAATTCCGCATAAGTAAAACAAAAAATGAATCATTTGTTGACCTTATAGTACTTCCAATTACACAAAGCAAGTCGTATATATATTTTGTTATCGAAACCTTGACAAATTTTTTTGAATAAGTATTCAAGAAATATTTTTGGTGTATTTCCGACTAAAAATCGTTTTACTTTCTACACAAGACGCCCTTAGGTCATGTTGACTCTTCGAGTGCTTGGCCGAGAATGAACTTCTTCGCAAAGTAATATAGACACTCGAGTAATAAAAAAAATGTAATCCGCGATTTTGTGGCGGCGGCCATCTTGGATCGATGTTCATCAAACATAGCTAAGAACACACCAGACTAATTCACTTTTAAAACAAAATAAAAATTGGTTTATCCATTCGGGAGCAACGCTGCCACAGACAGACACACATACATACACGTCAAACCTATAACACCCCGTCGTTTTAGCGTCGGGGGTTAAATATGAATCTAATGTCATATTATTTATTCATCAAGATCGGTTCATCCATTTAGTAGTTACTAATACGTGTGTACGTTCAAACGTAGTGAAAAACTAGAAGCAGTACCTACAGGGTTCAAATATCTACTAATTTCTAGTAGGAAATTTCCAATTTCGTGAAGAAATGTAGGATTAACCTGTCAATCGCCTGTTTCTTGGCCCAAGTGATATACATAAAATTTATGCGACGCGGATTTTGTAGACTATGTAAACGCTTGATTTATCCTCTCTAAATTAGTATAGGATGCAATTTGCGGGATAATAATGTTGTTCTATCACGAACATGGCGTGAGTGTGGTGATAAATAAATTATGTATTTACGCATAAGTATTGGATTATCTACAGTGTGCTGAAAAATGACATCCTGATTTTGAATGTTAATGAATTTCAATACAGAACAACATAAGGGTTACCTATATTGATGAAAGTTTACATACATAACATATTATTATTTGCTTCAACGTTATCGTTAATTATAAATCTCAGTTAAGTATACATTAAAAGAATGATAGGTACTAGCATTTTGGAGTTTTTAGGCTATATTTACACGTATACAAGATATTTACCAGTTCAATAAAAACGTTCATTGAACATTATCGTTGCAACTTCCCAAAACAAATTTTTTCAAAATAATGGTGAATTTTTAGAGCTCATCTCGTACGGTATGACCGGAGGGCGTATAGAATAGTGACCAAGTAATTAATCAGCAAACAACTCACGTATCGGCATTCAGAGCGAAGGTGCACTTTGCATCTGTACCAACTCCATCGAATGTAAACCAACAGAAGCACGAATATCCGCTCACATCCAAACTAAATGGACACACAATTTCAAACTTTAAAGTTGTAGCACGACAACGTGTTTTCTATCACCCAGGGCAAACAAAGACATTTTAATATGATTCGCGTAAAGTTTCGATTTGTCAGGCGAGTTGCGTGATGCGACGATGAGTTGAAGTGTTTTCGAATTGAGTTTTGATTGTGTTTCCTTTCGCGGCCCTCTCTAAATGTAGGTCGTCGTTATACATTCGACACACGAAACTACCGGCCCTTTACAGTTGCGAGGATTCAAATTCTATTTTGAGCTTTACGGAAAGAACATAGAGCTGAAATAGATCGGAACTTTTTATCAGGTTTGTACAAAGTCGTCGGCACGTCAGAAATCATCCACTTACCCTTTATGCGGATTAGAATTCGACAGAAATATATTTTTTGCGTCAGCACAAATGGTTGCCGCAGGATTCTGCAAAATATTATTGGACTCTTCTACACTATCGGAATTGTGTAGAAAACCTATTTTGGAATTCGTACCTATAATGTGATAAATTCCAACTACGTATTCCAAGAGAATTCAAAGAGGTAGAAAGAAGTAAGTAACATTTTTAAACTAGTTCTGGATGAAGACGGTAGACTTTTCTACGAAATAGTTTTGACATCGGTTCTTTCTAGCACATGATATGTAAAATACGGCTGAGATTTTAGGTTTCGTTTAATCAATATGCGATCTCTCGACTCACCGCAACTGAAATTGCACGATTCGGTGAGATAATTCAAAATTACGTTGATAACTGCATTGCTGATATGCGCGGCACACTTATGGAAATGAGCTTGTAATCTAATCGCAAACACGCTATGATTTGCTTTCAATCGCTGGAATGTAGTCCACTGAGGGAATCGTAGGGAGAAATGTCCGGGGGGTGGACCCCCATACGGCCTTAAAGCTAAGCTAAATTTATGAATATTGTTATATCGTGAATATACTGTTTAATGATTATGAAGATGTAGACAAATTGCAATATATAAAAAAAAAATACATGCTTTTTTATTGTTGACGTGAAGTGACGGCGTGATCGAAGATGGTAAACTGCTGAAACGGCTGGAATGGAACTGGCTCACAAGTGAGGCTGCCGGAACACACCATAGATGCATGGCGACCGATTTTCAACTTGAGAGTGGTAGCTAGACAGTCGAGTACTAGAAAGTACCCTACCACGCTATGGTTTCCTCACGATGTTTTCCTTCACCAGCAGTTGGGGGCTTAACTAACTCCTTTCGGGATGTGAACTGAGCACGCTAACCACTGGGCTATCATCGTTATGTGATCGGCTGCTTGCGGGTCGCAGAATATTATTTAAATGTAGTAAAATTCTGCAGTTTCCAAATATGATGACTTTACGTTTCTTGTTCTATAACTAAACTTATTAACTTACTTACAAGTTTTACAAGAGATTTTCGCAAAGCCACACCTTGGGAACTCCTATTAAAGTAAACATAGAAGTGTTGTTTAGTCAGCGCAGCCATACTGGTCGGCCAGACAGGCGCGTCCCCTTGCAGCCGTCCCACGATGATCGAAGCGGGGCACGCGCGTCGCCGTCATTCCGCGGGACATTCACGGCACCCACAGGATTTTCGGTGTCACTCATCCGCGTGACAGAAAATTGGAAAGCCATTCCCCGGGAGTTCCGTGCTTGTATTATTAACGAGATTCTTTCCAGGTGTTTTTCGGTCCGCCCATCAAAACAGACGTATTATAGGCGGTCTTGTTCGTTAGCCTTGATTTATTCAGTGCCTGTCTTGTTACGAAATGTATATCTACAAGTATCTGACTATTTGTTTCTTTTTGATGTTTACTTTATGTTAGGAGATTTCCGGATTAATGTAAATTCCAAAGGGTTTACCGACCCATTGTAGTATTTGTACGAATATTTTTTTACGTTTAGATAAACATCTAAGTTGCAAAATACCTAAACCAGACTTGTCATTTAGTCGTCACTTAAAATTTGTTACAGCTTGCATATTATGAAAAGGTAAAGTTTCAAAAGAGTAAATTATAAATTTAATACGGTAGTTGCTTCATTAGGTCTAGACTTGTAAAAACTGTCCAGCTAGGGATTGCAATATAATTAATCGATTAAACAAGTGTTGAGTTCTAAAACGTAATATTTTGGCTGACTAGGTTTTTGATAACTTTAAAAACCGATATTTTAATTTGTGGTTCACATATCCGATTTCATAAAAATTCAACTCCAGGCTAGTGGTAACAATAGTGACACCATCTTCGACTACACCGTCACATCAGATGAGCTGTGAACAACCTGTTACCCATAAAGAAGGTTACGTATTTGTTTCAAGGGAGTTACACGTTGTGCATCATTAAAAATTATAGCATATTACAAAAATTTTAAAAAAAAAGTTCAGATTTTCTACATAACTAATAAAACTTCTACGTAACAGATATTATAAAGAATTTGTGGACTGTATAATATAAATCATAGTTTGGTCATTTTTTACATAAACACAACACAAACAATAAATAGTATTATTTTGTCTTAGGATAGTAAAACAATTGTAAAAATGGGTCATTGAAAATATTAACTAGATTTTTGTGGCCCATAGCGGAATAGTTAGCTAAAATATATGGCTGTTTCGTGAAAATAACTTAGGGTTGGTGTTGCAACTCCGGTATTTAAGCTAATCTATTGAGGTTTTCCACAATTATCGGGCTAGATCGAGGCGAGGGCAAAATTTATAACAACATAAACTTCCGACGAAATGGCCAAAGCTTGCTTTGCCTAACTGCTAGACTTTAAGCTTAGTTTGCAACGTGGAATTAGTTTCGGACCAAACTTATTTTTTAATTTGGTTTTTCACAAAGCGGCATAATAAATTAATATGCCTAAATATTTAAATAAAATAAAACTCATTCGTTTCATGGTACTGAGACCTATATGCAACAAATATTATTTCAAAATAAATAGATTCAGAAAAAAAATACTATTTGGTTAATAAATAATAGCAAAGAGTTGAAGCAAAGTAAAAAAATACTTATTACTTGATTTTATAAATTATTTATCTGTGTAATAAAATCTCGAATCAATACAACCAACCTACTTTATTTGTCTTTTGAATGGGATTCTGTTTAATAGTTATCATTCCATTCGATAGACCAACCAAATCAGAACAAAGATCTCACATAGACATAAATGTTTGTCATAAGTAGGAATCGAACCCACGACCAAGAGCTCTTGAAACAGATTAACTAAATAATGAGCTACGAGGGCAGTAAAAGTATTATTTTATCTATTATATAAATGTAAAATATTAGGTAAATATGTAAAATATTTCTGGGCCATCAAAAGTTCTGTGCGGCCTAAGCCTTATTTTTTAATGCACTGCAAATTTTAAAACTAAAACAGGTACTCTAGATAAAAATCATTGTTAACTATCGTAATTAACGTATCAAAAGACCTTGTTCAGAATTTTACGTTATTAACTAAAGTCGTAAATTTATGCACATAGTAATGCAATTAAAAGTTACTTTGTTATTAATTTTTAAAAATCACTCGTTTTATCTCTAAATTTGCTATTTTCAGTAATTAATACGTTGATTGATATTGTTATAATCATTGTTATGTCAAATATTAACAAGTCAAATGCCAAGAAAACATTTTATATTCAGCAAATTAAAAAAAACGTTCTTGTTAGAACTATCGACAATTAAAACTTCTAAACATTTAAAGAATTATATAAAATTGTGTGCTTCGATATATGTTGCCGTTCTCGCTACCACAAGTAGCGACAGTTTCAATATCTGTCCTTTTTTTTGCAGGTCGGAAATTGGGCCGCTCCGCAAGCCGCGTCTGTATGTCCAAGACTTATTTTGTAGTCAAGAAACCTAGACAGATTCAAAACCCATATCTATTTACGAAGTTTACTTAACAATGGGTACAAAAGATTTAGCATCACTATATACGCTCTCTATAAAATCACTTAAATCTATTTAACAATGGTTTCGAAAATCAAAGATGAAAGTGCCTAGTAAATAAAATTGAAACCATATATCTACTTTAAATTAATTAACACGCAATTCAAAATTCGTTACTGATTCGAACACAATAGTTAAAACGTAGAGTTTGGAAGACCTAAAATACTTTAAGGATAATATTTGAAAATAATACTTATAGTATTTAACTGTTTGTATCCCTAATAGATTCAATAATCATGCTTATATTACAAATTCATGTTTTGAAAGTGAGTATCTATGTTTGTTACTTTTTTACGCTATGACAGTTCAACGAATGATTAAGAATCGAAACAAGTCAGCTTATACCTTAAATTAACACAGCCTCTTTATTATCCAGGTTATACCTACATAATCGTATATGTCCAATGTCCATATGTTTTCCACGTGCTGCTAAAACTATGTTATTAGAGTTTTAACCTATATTTACGGTTTGTATTTTATTATGCCACAAAGAAATAATGTAATTACATTATTTCTTTAGACATATTCCAAAGCCTTTTTATACACAAGCAAGATGTACTGATTGACTGATTTTTTAAATTCTATATATGTTTGTCTTTGACCACATCCTGCCTGATGTTAAACAGGATGTAGTCTAAGATGAAGCACGCTTACCTAGAAAAAAACCTATTCACTCGAAATTTGAACTGTTGTTATTATATTTTGCTAACGTAGCGGTTCAAAATGTGCTTTAGCCACCGATATTAAAATGTGATGAAGTATTAGTGGATATTAGGTATTAGTTATTTAGGTTATTATTTAATGACTAGTATCCATACTAGATACGTTATGCTCTATTAATAGCTACTTACACAGGGTCGTTAACAAGCTTTAATTAAAATCGATGCGCACCCCTGCCAGTTAATTTGGTTTTACGAGTATCGTAGTAAATTATTATCAGTATTTTATTTTACTCACATCACAATAAATTTGTTGTGTTAAAAAAAAACAAAGGGGAAACATACATTTAGATATTATGATTCTCCGTCTGTCATTAGCGGTCTCTAACTGATCTTATTACATTTTTCATAAAATGAATATTCTTTTAAACAAGTGTATGTAACGTGAAATGATTTTAAGTTAATGATTTATGTATTTACTAGCTATGATTTATGTTACCCGCGACGTGGAATTTATTAACAAAAATTTTTTTGTTAATAAATTCCACGCGGTTCGCAGAATTTACAAGTTCATAATTCTGTATACCTACTTTTAATCTTTGCTAACCTAACATTTTCCGGTATGAAAAGTATCCTAGTATATCCAGGTAATCAAATTTCAGCCAAATCCGTTCAGCCGTTTTTGCGTGATTCAATGATCCAAACTACTGGACATCTAAACATACAAACTTTCACATTTATAATATTAGTAGCATAAGCTATCTATTCGAAGCACCGAATGTCTTTAAGTAGCATTGCCCTGGCCACGTACTGTGATCTTCCTTATACCGATTTCAGTTTGGCGCTTACGAAAACGCTGCGCGACTACGAACCTTATAGTAAGGGGCAACGATATGCGGTTGCTTAGTCTTTTCATGAACACCTAATCGCAATAAGACAAATTTATGTATACAGATTTTGTTTCACAATAGTTTTGTGCGTTACGAGCAATATAGGATATTTTTATAATAATATAGTGGGAAACTTGCTAGATGGTAAGCGAAACGTCGTTATTTTAAAATGCAGACTTTTTAGTGTAAAAGGCGGTTTCAGAAATGCAAGCGTCAAGACTCACAAAGACCTCGCACTATCTCATTGAGATCGGATCACCGGATTATTTCAGGATACCGTCTGAAGCTAACGATATCAGCTGTGCGGAGTAATTGCCGCTGCATCAGCAGCTCACAAAAGGAGAGTTTTATTACGTCTCGGATCGTTACAGAAGTTTCCAGGTTTTATGTAAAACTATTAAGATCTTTGAGAATAATATGGGAAATAAAGTAACTAGGGCAAAAGAAGATAAAATATTTTTTATTGTTCACACCAGTAATAATATTATACAATAGCAGATACAGCTGAAGAATACTGCAATAACTGGTGGCCTTACCGCTAAAAGTTACAAGTTCCAGGCAAACTTAACCGATATACCTACTAATCGCACAAATATTATGAATCTGAAAATTTGCATGACTGTATGTGTGTACATTACTGGGCGGGCTAAAGTAACAATCAACAATTGAAATGCATAAAAATAGAAATATCTTAGACCATGGATTACTTTTTCCAAGTATATGGCGAGTAAATCCCTGGGATGAAGGCAATACATAAAAAGCAGTAATGGTACATAATTTAATATCAATGATTAATCATTTAGTACACTCGGCTTGAGCACGAGTTAAAAGCAGTTTTATTAGCATTCAGATTCTGACCCACCCTTATTTATGTTCCAGATGTTTACCTGAAAAAAGAATTAAAAATAATTTAGTAAGTTGTATTTTAAAATAACACAGAATTACGAAATTTAAAAAGGACATTTAGATTCTAACCTACGCGTAATGTAGTATGTTTTTCTTTGTGATTGTCAGGCTAGATATTTGATCACAGCTCACTTGATGTTAAGTGATGGTGTGGTCGATGATGGTAAACCCACCTAGCCTGGAATAGAACTTGCTCTCAAGTGCGGTTGCCGGAACACACCGTTAGGTGCTTGGCGATAGATTTTCAACTTGACGATAGTAGCTAGCCAGCCGAGTAGGTACTAGAAAATACTTTACCACCATGCTATGGTTTCACCGGCAGCTAAAGCTCATGGTTGGGGGTTGGACCCACGCCCTTCGGCGTGTAAACGGACCGCGCTAACCACTGCGAGATGATTGTTACAAATCGCATATACATATATGTATACGTATATCGGTTGATATCGCATGTATACAGGTCCGTTTCATACCTATGCACCTCGTGAAAATTCATTCACAAACAAGTACATGTATTAATTTGACATTCCTTTACTACTATAGGTACTACTAACAATGTGGGTAACGTAAAACTGTAATAACTTGAAACACGCACAGTGAGTGCTGCCATCTAGTTCTGCTTCATGACCCAATATTTTCCGTATTCTTTGAAATGATGAGGTGTACCTACTTGAAATAAGAGCTTAGATACTGGTAAGCAATTAAGTACATGACCGCTTTAGAGTTGTGGCTGCTGAATTCTTCATAGATTACATTTAGCTGCAACCTGAAGCGTTTAGGATAAAATAATTCTTTATTTCAGTTGATTTGATCTGCAAGCAAATTGGCATTTAAACGTAAATTATAAAAATATTATCAATCTCTTTAACGAGCAATTGCTCTTTATATCACCGAAAAGCAGATTAGGCGTTTCATAAAAAACGGCTGCAATCTGACAATTAAAAAGCAATAGAACATATAGCATACAATCCATTATAGTACACCTATTTAAAGATACTTTGCTACATAGGCAGGCACGTCTTTACTTGCATAAAGTTAGCATACCTACTTGTATCGACATCTAGTAAAGCTGTCAGACATAATTAACCTACGAAGCCGTGTCCTCGCTTATCCCACTACTGACAAAACAATGCTCTAGTTAAAATTCATCAGCATTCACGCGTTAATTACTTACGGATTACGGAATATTTATTGAGTAATCGCAACGCACCGCAGCACCGCGCAGTATTCGCTACCCAGCATAAAACACAACCGCAGCGCGCGCGCTCAAGCCAGAATTAACACAATTTACACGAAAACAACGCTCACGGCATTCAAATGTGAAATTGAAAACTGGCAGACTCCGTGCAATTCGCACCGAGATTAACTTAACGAAATTATACAATCAACCGTGCATTCACGGCAAACCGACGCTGACGCTGAATGGCAAAAAATATCGCATCTGCATTCAGAGCGTGCCGCGCTGAAATGAGCGCGTGGCCGTCGCTCTCGACTTAGATATTTCATGTGAGAAAATGCATTTTTACCCGCGCCTCGCGAAACATTAGCGCACCCAGCGGACACGTTCGCCGATAAAATAAACACAGAACTACGCTAGTTTACAGATTCAGTTCCGCGCGAGCTGTCTGCGGCCGCATTATACGGCACATTTTCTAAACAAATTGTTTTATCGCTACTTCTAAAGTGGATCCGCTCCGTCGCACACGTAATTCTTCTCGGTCCGCATACAAACAGCCCCTAAGGAGGCGACAATCCTCACGGCAAACAATAAAAATATACATAAAAATAAATTTGATACTCGGAAACCGCGGACCTAGCCGTGAGGAATATGCAATAGGCAGGTTCGGGACGAGATCGTTTCGCAAAGTCGACTCGCTTTTCTCGTCAGTTGTTCGCAACGAGTGCGTCAATTCGTGTCTATAGTTTCATTGTGTCAGCAGATAGAATCGTCGTGCGGTTCATGAAGATGAAAATGGAAGAGGTGTGGAAATGTACGCGTGTTGAAATCTCGAATACCTAGTAAATTGCATTGTAAGCGACGCAGTCGAGATGAAATTGGATTGCGCACTATCCAATAATTCGATCGTGATTTCCAATGATCGTGGTCGTGACAGGTGTACTTATCAGCAAATAAATACAAAAATAATGTTCCCCGATATCTAACGATTAAGCCTGATAGGTTCTTGTAGGTACGAGTACATTGTAACACACTTGAACGTAGATGAATTATTAAGTGCAAGCGACATGTTAATTTGCGTAATGAATAATGCATTACATACAAAATATATCAGTGTCATGGAGCATTTCATTTAATGTTTGCTGTATTATTCACTTATGTCGGGTTAACCACCAGTACCAAACCGCACAAATAACGATTATAAAGATAGAAATTTCCAAACTCCGTGATACCGAAATAATTTTTATATAAAAATAAACTGTTAAGAAATAAAACCAGCCAAGTGTGGTTGGGCTCGCGCATCCTGGGTTCCGTACAAGCTTGTAGGTATATAAATAGTACGTCCATCACGGAAACTATGAAACACGAACACTGTTCTGACGAGAGCACAAACATAAACCGTTATTACCATACATCGGCATAGGTGCGCTCAGTTTAGTAATTACAAAAAGCTTATAATCGCAAAACTATTTGAAATAATAGGAAGACTCCCATAGGTAAAAATATGCGGTATAAACGGCCATATATTTTGAATGCATTGACTAAGAAGGGATCTATTTCCATAGCTCCAAGGGATTGCAGACTTGAGTATTTGACATTCATTTCAATTTAATACTGATTGTTGATACTGCCACTTGTTCCTGCGATAAAGGGTCTTGACAAACAGACAGACTGACATACAAAAAAGTGATCATAATATTACAAGGGTTCATTTTTTCCTATTGAGGTATGGAACCCTAAAAACTAAAGAACTTGTACTTGTATTTGTTCTTGGTAATAATTAAATTTGATTATTAAAAAACTTAAATAAATAGTTTGTTAGTTATTGTACCACGAAACATTTAGTTCAAGCTCAAAAATATATTTGTATTAACGTTCATCTGATTTAAGAGTTCGCAGTACTTTTACTGCGAATTAAATTTCGAATGTAGATATTATTATTACTGTATCGCCCGATTTTGTTATCATCAGTTTTTTGAATCGCCTCCCACTATGAAAGCAAATTTAAAGATATATTCCCGTAAAAATAACGGCAAGGTCCTGTAGTACAGCAGGTGATGCCACGGTCCACTGTCTATCTCTCATAAAACAGACGCAACAAATAGTGAGTAATTGAGTAATTTTACTGTCAGAATTAGTTTAGTGACCAATAAATGAATCGAAACGCTAATTCCCCCGAGATTGTCGTAGTTATGATCAGCTGACAATAGTTTGTTGGTAATGCTTGTGAAATTACAAATTGGTTAGGCTTAATAGAGCTAGTAACCAAATTTATTGTCAGATGTTTGCGTAACCACAGCCCGAATATAAAAGTGAAATGTTTTATGAGCGTGTTAATCGATAATTTTATAACAAGCTAGTGACTTTTATTGTTAGTATTTGAAAACCAGTATTGACCCCTGCGAGAATATAAGCAAGATTTCGACGTTAATACGTCTTTTAATTTGTTTCCATAGTGGGAGGCAATTCAGAAAACCGATGATAACAACATCGGGGTTACAGTTACATATATCTATCATATAAATCTAAAATTTAATTACACCATTCCATAGCTAATGTATTAGTTAAATTGAATGAGAATTGGAAATATGGAAATCCATAGGACTTCTTAGTGTTTATAAATGTACAATTGTACGCATATTAAAGTTCACAAGGTCGTGTCCACTATCCTATGCCGATTTCTTTCTTTATTTTCGGTATACGCAGTTTGCATATTCCGTCAGTGTCAAGTATTTCTAATTTTTAAGGATTTTGCAATAAAGTCATTGTAAAGCCAATAATAAGGCAGTGGCAACTATTCGAGGCTTTCACAGTATTCGAAAAAAGCACGAAAATAGATGTTTTCATGTGTATAATTTGACACTTTATGACTACTACTTCTAAACATAAAATTTCGAAAAAACAGTATTTTTGGAAAATAATATATTGCCGCAACCTTATTTTTCCGATTTCCCGCCTAGATTTCTAAGTACTACATAATCATTCATTTTGGGAAAGAAAGACATATCAAGCTTTTTAGATTGAAGATTGAAGATTTTGAAGTTTGTGGTGGAGTATGCACTAATTAATACCTTAAAATGACAGTCGTATTTTGTTACGACTGTCATTTTTTAACGAAAAATTGATAACCCAATTTAAAATCTAATGTAGATCCTATAAATGAGTAAAAATGTATACTTAATTTACTAAGCACATCTTTAGCTCCAAACTGCGCTTCGGAAACTGGAGATCATTCGGTAAAAGGCAGAACCTAAATCACTATTGTAGTTAACTGTGGCCTGTCACAAGGTACAAATTGTTGGCTAACAGCTAATTACTCGCTAGGTTCAAAGCACGTGAGAGTTTCCCACGAAACCATTGTCTTCTCCTGATCGAGTCCACTTCTTAGCGATAACGTACCGAGCGCGAGCATTCGCCGACCGCACAATTTACATTGTTCAACATACTTCGACGCTCCTACTTATCTCCACCCTGATTAATAATCACTTGTACTTGCAATGTAATGTGAATTACTTCAAATCACGTTCATTCACTACGTTGCAATACTTCGTTACTACACTAGGTCTAGGAGTTGGGCAAACGCCCTGCGCTCTGTGAAAAATAGAAATCACAATTCTCAAGGCAAGATCGCTTTCTGGTTACACGTCTGTAAGCAGATGTTGTGCTGATTAGTGTTACAATTAGTCGCGGTTATCTAGTTAATTTCCTATAACGAGATTAGGTAAAGATAAATGTTTAGAATTACGGTTACAAAATGTTCAGTGAAATAATAATATAATTAACCGTGGTCTTAAGGCATAACGGCTGATAGAGTTGTACTAGGACAAAATCACGACGTAAGGCGACGACGACGACGACGACGTTTCTTAAAATGGTAGTTCAAAATATAAAATTCCTCGTGATCAGTTATTTGAAAAATGACCAAGTAGTAAGTTGCTTAACACTTTTGTAATCAAGAATTTTACTATGGTATAATATAATTAATAGTTAGTAGGTTTAAGTTCTGTGTATCACTGCAATGATTATGCGTTATCTCTTACGATCAGGAGAGCACACCGTTCGTCCTATTACTTTTACATTTAAAAAAAAGCTACTGATATCTACCTTATGCCAATGAAATGAAAACTTTTTCCTTACAAGACATTCACGCCGAGTTACTAGAAGTTTTAATAAGTGTACCCATACTGAAAAACCACTGTGGGTTGAAATAAATTGTCTAAATTGTCAATGTCATTGATGTTTATATATTTTAAAAAAATCTGGTTCTTTGGTAACGCACTTTGTGCATTCTGCCAGTCTCAAAGTAATTTTTCGGCTTCAATCTTAATTTTTTTTTCATTCTCCTAATTGTATTGTACAGATAAAAAAATCGAGCGACCCCATAATATCTTATAACGAATGAGTTAATTAATAAAGTTTTATATGTTAATACAATTAATAGAGCTACTCACATTAATTGTTAATTTGTGATCTTATGTGGCATTGAGTATAATCAAGATGTCAAAAGTTGGCTTTTATTACTAAAACTTCGATAGTATGTCTGATTAAACAAATCTGTTGGGACTAATTGCCTGGCTTTTTACCCTGGAGGTCTATTCATATTTAAAGTTATGACTTTGTAACAACTTGGCTTGTTAAATAATAAAAAAACAAGATACAGAACTTGCAAGTATCTTGGAATTGTGATTTTGGATCTTTTGTTATTGTGGATATAGATTTTATGTGCTGCGACGTACCATTTTTATGTGACCTATAGAGCTGCCAAGTCTAATGAAAGCTGACGCCTCAGTGGTGAGGTAGGAAATAATTTTGACAATTCAGGAAAAAAAATTATGTAATTTTGGTTAACTTAGTATAATAATAGAAGTATATGATGTAAGATAAACTAATTCTTAACAACTTGTTACAAAAACTTCTTAAGACATAAACACCTAGCTTTTGAATTCACGGTATTTATTTACTTACTACCATTTAAATACAGCGCTTTTCTAGTTCAAGGATATTCTTTACAACATCCTGTATGTAAATGAGGACCACATCTTTTCACAACCGTCCTCGACAGTGAGCTAACGTCTTATGCTTTGTGACGAACAATTGTTTGCGAAACATGTCCACTTGAGACACAAAACACGACTTGTTTGTTTATGACTAATAAATAATCCAGGATCGTGGCGAGGTATTTCAGTAATGTGCAAATGATCTAAAATCTGAAAAAAGTTGCATAACTTTTAACCGCCTTCAGAATGGAGGAAGGTGAGTACCTTCCAGCCAGCTCCAGCTAGCGATAAGGCTGCTAAGATTAATTTTGTTTTCAGTACTTTTTTTTCTATCTTTGGTGTGCGCAATAAAGAGTTTCTATCTACTCGAGACGAGGATATCAGTTTACCAATGAAAGTTTGCGTAATGAGATTCTTGTATTTGCTGGGACGAGAATAGCCTGTCATAATTTTTATTATTCTATTTACACATAATAAATATAGAAAAAACAATAAAAGGGAAATTGTTTACAAAGGCAGAATCATAAATAATTAAGGAGCAAATTGCATTACTCATGATTTCAACATAGTTAGATATATATTTTTTACTAATTAAATGCTGGGAACATGATATATCTACAATCAGACAGCTATCAGTCAGTGCGAACGCTCTGGCAGTTTTTATATGATTTAACTTAAAACAAAAGAAACATCTCATTAAACACGATAAGTGTATATTGTGCAACAATACCAGATTAGATGTACACTACAAGGCTACATTTTGCTTAATTAGCATTAATTTATTGTTTGTAGGCGTCTGGCGTGATGGATCGATCGATGGCCCCAACTCTATAACCTTACCATAACACATTTTTAAATTAAATCTTTTAACTTCTGAACAATCTTCGAGTATTTTACTATGAAAAAGTACTGCTGTGTAAAAAGATGTATTATACACATCAATGTCTTGAAGCTTTTGTTTATTTAAGTGCGCCAGACTTGATGCTTTTGACGTAAATACCTACTGACTACTCATATTTATAACATAGCAAACGGTTTTGGCGGGAACGCGGGAAGAGTCGTGTCGCTCCGTTGTATTTTTTTCCAAAACTAGTGTTTTGTCGAGTGTTTATGCATAAAAATGGTGGTGTTTTATTCATAAAGTGCCAAATTACAAGCGCGAGTGTGGGAAACTGATATAATGTGGTGAAACATGAGTTTTCGTGTTGCTTCCAAAACTCCATCGAAGCTTTGTAGTAAAGTTGCCACTACTTTACTAAAGCATGACTGGAATTAACTGACACGAACTGGACTTGACAAAGACGACTTTGACTAAAACTAGCTACGATGGCACTTATTTAACTTTTGAAACTTGAAAATATATAATTACTTGACACTGGCAAATGCTAAAACGCGACGCCAAAACCAAAGAAAAAAAAAAAAAAAACATAGCAAACATTACTTTTAAAGCAATTAATATTGCAAATAGATTGCTCATATAACAAAAAAAATACTTCTTTGTAACTGTTTGAGAATCATGGTCACTAAATAATAAAAATAATTTACCGTCCAATGCCGATCAGTGGCCCAGTGAGTAGGCTTTATTAAATAATAAATCATAACGTAGTTTTTGTTTTTTGGTTTTATCGCCGCAATGGTCATGGACATACGTTATCTCTTACCATCAGGAGAGCGCATCGTTCGTCTCATTACTTTTACATAAAAAAATAATCTACTTGCCTTAAATCTTTCGGTAAAATTAATTATTATACATGGCGTAAGGGGGATATCCCCGAAAAAGAAAACAGATAACGTTAGTGATTGACTTTCATAATAAAAAAAACATTTACGCTTACCATTAACCGCCAGCTGTGATTTTTTTGTTTGTGGGATCGTTTCCTTTACACACTTTATAGTATTCTAAACGTAAAATATGCCATACGCGTTTCGCTGTCTCGTAAACACCTGTCTAACATGTACAAAATTCACTCCTATGTGCCCAGAAAAGTTAAGCTAAAAGTAAAGTCTTTTTATGTAAATCAGACATCTCTACCGCAAAATCTATTTACGCTTCTCCGCTTTAGATTTGGACAGCCACTAAACAACCACAGATTATAGTAATACTTACTACGCCCCGTTTGTAGTTAGGTTTTGAGTTCGCCAGCTCGGCGATTGTTCGTGCTTTGAGGTGGAAGCGACTGAGGGGCTGATTAGAGTCAAACTGTCCTCGCCTACCGTCCGCATAGCTTACCGAATTAGGCCTTTGTCTCGGGTTCCTCGGAGTTTTGCTTTGTGATGCTGATTAGCTGTATTTACTGAATATGTGCCAACAACTTTAGGTACCTAAAAAATATCTTTAAAAAGAAGAAGTGTTTGCAAAATGACCGTCAACTCTGCGTGATTGTTCTGTTACTCGTAACGTTTTTATGCTCGAAAAACAAATGATGAAATCAATTTTGTTTTGTGTGATATTATTTTTTTAAAATTAATTTTAAGGGCTTTGTCGCTTAGCGACAAGTAAACAATACAAATAAAATGTCCAATTAATGTCAATAAAAACCATACATGTCAATTTTATTACTTAAAAATGCTCAAAAGTGAGCATATGTTGCGTCTGTGTATATCAAGCATTGTTGTGTAATACATCACACTCACAAATCAATTACTAAATAAATGTGATATTCTTGTAGAGTAGGTACTAAACAAGGTGTATACATTGCTCTGCAGTTGCTAGCATATCGATTTGTGAGATTTACGTTAGTACGCACTACGTTATCGATAGAAACATAAAATAGACATCAATAAAGGTTCAAGTTGTCGGTCATGGGTGAAGAGATTATGTCACCGGTAAGTGTGTTCGAATGATCGATGACACATCTAGCAAAAACTCGTATTGACAGATGTACCATTGTATGCTAAGTGCATGTTAAGTTTCTTGTTACTCAGCATAGTTTGACATTTATCTACCTATTTCTATGCGCGAAATAACGGCTTTTTTTTTCAACTGCATTGATTGCAATAATAATGTTAATATGTGTTATTATTGTGCAACAATATGTTATTGTAGACGAAATGCTTTTTAAATGAAAAACTCTATCATGTTGATTATCGAGAAGTTCTGCATTGCGAGCTGAAGGGCGTGGGTTCGATACCCAACCAGAGCTAACATTTGTGTGACAAACATAGATGTTTGTTCTGTACTCTGTTTGTATTATAAGTCTGTGTTAACAAAAAAACATGTTTAACAGATATCTGGTTCTTAAAGAACAAGCTTTACATAGTTTGAGGTTAGATGGCGCTGTGTAAAAGGCCGGCAATATTTTTTATTTATATTTATTGATCAAGGTATTAATTCAGAATTCTGTGTCGTCACATGTAACGTGATATAACGTGACCCTCGTTGGCTTTGTTACGTATAATGAAGAATTATTTAAAGGTCAGTTTAAACTGGAGGCTTTATTACAAAAAGCTGTGGGCTATGATGATGATGATTGCGGGTACGCTACCCTACACATACATTTTGCTTAACATTAAGCTGGATGTGGCAAAACGTAAACTCATTTTGATTGTAAATAATATTAGAATTGAGAGAATATAAATCAATAAACGCCTAATAACTGCCATGAATTGTATGTTGTTTTTCTAGAACAAAGCGAGGCTATTGACACAAAAGATAAAACAGTAATCAATTACTGTGAATATTTCAGAACACGTTATTTTCATTGTTCAGATGAATACTACACAAATATTATAAATGGATATCTGCCTGTCTATCTGGGTTATTAAGTCTAGACTGAAAGTAATCCTAGTTAGAAAAGGAAATAGTTTTTCATCGTGGTGAGTGAAAAAAACAGTTTATTGTATGAATTGTGACATTCTTTTTGAAGAATTTTATTCTTGACGTCACACTTTGTGCATTTGCCAGTGTCAAGTAATTCGATATTTTCAAGTATGAGACAAGTAAAGTGAAATTAGTGACAGTCAAAGTCATAAAGTAAGTCAAGGTCGAGTCCAGTCATGCCCTAGTAAAGTAGAGGTGACTACTACAATCTTCGACTGAGTTTTGGAAGCAACATACAAAGGCACGGTTTACCATATTAAATCACTTTCACTTCATGAATTTACACCATTATTTTTATACAAACACTCGAGAAAACACAAGTTTTGGAAAATAATAAAATGTGGTGCCATGTCTTTTCCGTCAAAACTCCTTGAAGATTTCAACGAAACCCATTCCCACTTAAAACTGATGTCATAAAAAAACAGCTAAGTTTTGCTTAAACAATTGTAATGAATCGAAAAGTTGTAGAGTTCCATATTATTTTCAAATATTTTTTTAAAGATCTTAATAAATATCAGCTAGATGTAAATTCTCAGTACAAATATTTTAAACGAGTCTTCAAGCGTGAAGGAAGTTACTTCAATGTTAGGTTATTGTGTTTGGTACTATGTCATTTCCTGGAATCTTGAAAACTTGCGTAAGTATATGACGTAAGCACTAAATTTTAGAGGACATAGCTTAGACTGACTATGTCATTCTGTTATGTAATCGAAAACCAAATTGTCCTGTGCCATATTTTTGCGAGAAATAAACTTAAGTATCAAATTAAGTTGAACTTAATTTGGTAGAAATTTTACGGCGTGGTTTTGCTTCAGGACAAACATTTATAAGATGGTTTTTATTATTTATAGTCTGGTTTATGTATTATTAGTATTCTATCAGTTGTCTGGTTCCCATAGAACATATTTTGGTAACCTTTGCTTAGTTAGGCTAGATGACGCCGTTTTAAGTATCGACCGATATTTATTTAATTTATACTTATACTTAAACATCCTACTCATTAACGTGAAAGGTGCTTATATATCTTACTTTTTTATAGTTGGCAAGCTAGTTGTTTGACCACACCTTACTTGATCTTAAGTGACGGTGTGGTCGAACATAGTAAAGCACACCTGGAATGGAACTGGCTCCCAAGTAAGGCTGCTGTACACACTGTTAGGTGTTTGGCGGCAGGTATTCAACTTAAGGGTAGTAACTAGAAAGCACTCTACCACTATGCTGTGGTTTCTTATGGCTTCCTTACGATGTTTCCTTTAACCGGTAGCTCAAGTTCATAGTTGGGGTTGGAACCCACAACTTCGGCATGTTAACCCATCACGCTAACTACTCAGCTATCATAGCTCTCTACTTAATATGTTACCAACGTCAAAATCTCAAAACACAATCGGTGGGTAAAATGTCATTGCAGTCAACAAAATGTACGGAATAAATTAGTAGCAATTTAAAAACTATCCTAACTGACTTTGGGAAATATTTAAAGTGCCTACCGAACCTAATAGCCTACATCTAATTCAACTTTATTAAACAAAGTCAACAGTTTCAGGACTAATGTTCATTTTCAAGTAATATCGATAACTCACAACTAAGTTAAAAGTTATTAAATTATGCCGAAAAACTCAATTTGTGAAAAGAAAAACTGATTTTCTTAAAATTTATTACTTTGAATAAGAACGTTCGGATAAGATTAACGTAAACTTTAATTTAAAATTTTCTTTAAAAGCTTCTGAGTATTGTTGGAGAAAATAAATGAACGAGTTTTAAATTCTTGTAAATCGCATCTATCATTTATCTAGCAATTCATTACTGAATTAATTTTTCATCAAGTATATTTTCACAAAACATTTCACCTTTTTCGTTTGTGGTGACTTTTTAGTTCAGTTTAAATTGAGTTTTGCTGGATTAGAATCTATACTCTATAAAAAGTAAGTATTGTCCGCAACCAAAATTTAATTGAACATTTTCAAACGAAACCAACGTAAAGAGTATCAAACCCACTAAAATTAGGATTGCCCTAGCTACTATAATATTTTTTATTTAATAACATTAGATTATTTTTATTTTGTTTTTTTTTCCGGATCAGCCTGGATTTTTTATTAGCTTGCCCGCTGCTGGGCGCGGACCTATTCTAATTATTCCTATTCTCATTGGTAAAACCAAAGTTCTTCAAGCTTGCCAAGTGCAAGTTGGCAGACTACACACATTCGAAAACTTTTTTTAGGAACTCTTCGTAACGTTTAGGTTTCCTAATGATGTTTTTCACCGTTTGAATTCAATGCAAATATGGGATTCGAACACAGAATCTCAAATTTATGAGTCATATTGTCTCTCAATTGTGAAGCCAAAACTTCAAAACAAAAGATTATTAATGCAACAAAATAATAAAGTATGGATTAAAGCATAAAAGAAATGACATATCATTCACCACCCTCCCCTTTCATTGCCTCATTATGTAAAATAAAAGGCAAAAGTAGTATAAACCACGTCACATGATAGTATAATTTGCTATATTACTGGATTGCCGTAAACGGGAATTGCCTCGGCGGCAAATTGGAAGGTAATGTGTTGTGTTGCCGATAATTTCTTTTTACTTTATTATAGGGCTTTCGAGAATCTAGCCATAAATTTATTATCAAAGCGGGTAGCGTAAATACACTATTAAGAATTCACTAAGATTCATAATAATAATAAGGCTAAGATATACATTTGTTATAAGGTCTGTCTGGAAAACAGCGCCGCTAGTCTGTGACAATCGGCAGCCGTGCTGGGATTCGGCAAAATTTATTTTTTATATTTGTCTGTTTGTATTGTGTCCATTAAAAAAAAAGTAATACTAATGAAATGAACGATACGCTCTCCTGATGGTAAGAAATAACGCACGTCCAAAACCATTTCAGCAATACACAGAACTTTGAGTAGCAAAACAAAGGTGCATTGCTGCTTTGGAGCTTATTATTTTGAGACTTTCGATGGTTAGTTTTAATAGCCTCGTAATTTCACTAGGTACAGTACTCTTCAAACCGGAACATAGTAATGTTTACACACTACTTCTTGGCGACAGAATATTTGGTACTGCGGTGGTACCTACCTTCCGCATATGACTTCCTGCTACTGCTTTTGCATTTTGCACTCATGAAATTCAATACTAGCGCAAGAATTCCATATAATAATTTGAAAACTAATGTAGCAGCAGCTTTTCACATAACGATGAATATTTCTCTCGGTGATATTTAACTAACGATAGAAAACCAAACAACCGATACTTACTGTTATGTAACCTAACATACAATAAGTATAAATAATAATCATAAGCATTGAAAGAACGTCTGAGACAACTTTAAGACTTTAGTTCAGAGAGTACACAGTTAGTATAAAAAATAACCACCGTCAAACTAATAACTTAATTTAAAAAAATAGAATTTTGTGCTCACTTCACTCTCCGAATCCGATTTAGACCAAATTTAAAATAAGGGAGCAGAAAGCTAGTATTGTCATTAATACTGGCAGGCAAAGTTTGGTTTGGCGGCATCTTCGACAGCCGCTGCGAATGTAATTAATGGGTTAGCTAATAAGGTCTTTCAATACCAACGACACGATTTGGAACTTTACTTATTTTGGCAAACGTAGGTAGGACACCTTGAGACTCGATGGAGTGACTATATACGTAGGACCGCTGGCGGTGGATGGAAGCGAAAAGCCGAAGATTGGGCTGAGTGGCGTGTCTTGGGAGAGGCCTATGTCCAGCAGTGGACCTCGATAGGCCGATGATGATGATTTAATTATATAAAAATAAAATGGTACATGAAACTATATTAATCAAAAAATTGTTCATTACACATTTTTTTAGTACGTTGCCGTTGTTGCATATGCGTGAAACTAATATAGCCATAAGTGCCCCGTGTAATGTGTTTGTATAAAAGTAAATTTCTGAAATAGCATTTTAAAAATTCTTTCTGTAATGAATGTCTAGTGCCTTCTCCGTTTTAATATCACTATACAGAAGAATATTATAAGTCGTTAAGTAACGTATCTTCTATTTTGACGGTACAACTCTAACTATTATGTTCTCGCATAACATTTTATTGCTACTTTAGTACCGTTTGTGAGAACTTTATTTTTACGGTCACTCGACTACCATAATGTCTAGACGTCGAAAGTAACTGCTCTTTTTATGAAAATAACTTAGGTGAGGTAGTAATGAAGTGTGACATACGAGTATTGCAAAGGACGTTTTCTGTAATTTTTATAGCGTTCATAAAAATATTGTAATCTTTTTGTATGCCGTTGTTAAAAAAAAAAAACTGCTTACTTTTCTCTACTTCTTGATAGACATTATAGTTATTTTCTTTTTTTTGTTTTACTGCTAGCTCTCCCTCCTGTTATGATATAAATCAGTAATGATTTTTTAAAGTGCTATGTTTTGCAACTTCTTTAGCTGCGTGAAGCGAATTTTTGTAGGGACAAAACCACATTATTTTGTTTTTACTGCTGCCTACACGTCTTTAGGCGTCGCATTTTGTTGCATTTCACAGTGTTAAATATTTTATGATAAATGAAGTGCAATAAGCTTGAGTCAATCATTGTCCCCAAAAGTCATTATTTTATGTTTGTGACTTGTAACTATTCGTTATAAATAAATGAGTATGAGTATAAAACGGCGGGAAAATTCTGGATACAGAAAACTGTCGACCAAGCTCAGTGGCGTGCATTCGGAGAGGCCTACGTTCAGCAGTGGACAGCGAAAGGCTAATGACGAAAAATAAGAAGAACAGTTCAATGAAAGAAGATCGTACTGTGTAAGCAGTCCGATATCGCAGCAGCGCGCTGGCAGTCGGCAGATCGTGTGTACGTCAACCGGATCCTGAATAATGACATCGGGTGACATTTAATTTCGGATACAAAAGGCTCTTTATGCTGTTTACCCTAATCCATTTAACTTACCCCGTATCGGAATATTGACGGTGGATCTTTTAACGAGCTTCGGTAATTATATTAACGTAGATTCGGTTAATGAATATTATATTATTGTTATAGTTATTTGTTAAGTTCGTCGTAACTACGAGCATAATTTGTCATAAAAAGTCTTATCTCTATACACTACTAATATCCTACTTTAATCCCACTAATATTATAAATGTGAATGTTTGGATGGATGGATGGATGGATGGATGGATGTTTGCTATTACTATTTCACGCAAAAACTACAGAACGGATTTGGCTGAAATTTGGTATGAAGGTAGCTGATACCCTGGATTAAGACATAGGCTACTTTTTAACACCGCGGGGCGCAGCTAGTAGTACCTATAAGCCTTGCTTTGTTAGGGGTTGACGGCGTTGTGTAAAATGTCCTGCGTTATAATTTCTTTATTTGTATTGTTTGTGCACTTGTACCTTAGTTACAGCGGTTTATCACTTTTAGTATGTGTATTTAACTGTTTACAATTCAGTGTTGAATTGAATGTTTATTTATGCGTTAATGTATATTTATGTGCGATTGAAACAAAGCTTTACGTAGGAGTAAAAGGTTGTCGGATGGGCGTGCATCGCATTGCGTATTTACAAAGAACATTACAAAGTTATAGGTATCAGCTGTGATTGACGAGCCATTTAAACTGTTGAGCTAATGTATGAATATTAACGCTTTAGCTGCAGGATTTTTGCCAGCGAACGAAGGAATTTGGAAGGGTGTTTATTATTCCAAATATTTTTGATACGGCTCGATTCCATCTTCATTGCAGGTTTAAAATTATTGATTGAATTATTTATTGCACACTTTATAGAATATGTTTTTTTTTCTGCCAGCCATCCCCACAGTACCTATATGAGATGTGTTTGTAGCGTATCGAAATGTATAAAATGAAAACACTAAGACGAATACATGAATAATTTCAGCAAACAAATAAATATGTTCTACTTAATATTAAGAAATTTCTAAATTATACATATAAATATGTACAATTGTACATCTTTGTCAGATGATTAATCGATTGAAAAAATAACTTTTTTTTTAGATCGGACTAGGCATTCGTTTGACCACGATCTCACCTAATGAAAAGCGACGATGTGCTTGAAGATGGAGGGAGCATGTTTGCCTAGGAAATACATATTCGCATTCTTCTTGAACAACCCCGAGTTGTACTTAGTTTGAAACACAGACGCTGGCAACGAGTTCCACACATCAGCAGTTCATCTCCACATCAGCAGTTCCATTATAAAGATAAAAGATCTAGTTTCCATCAAACCTATATTATCATTCATCAGTTCTCTCTAACAAGTTTTGCTATAGACATTTTCAACGTATCCTGATTAATTCTGCGCAGTCAACCAATAAAATGGATTCCAGCAGCGACATTACATCCGAGTTCCGGCGGGATTTTACGTCATCATAACAATTGACTGAGATAGATTGTAGGGCCCGCAATATTTTCCGATTGTCCACTTTTTATGGCTATTCATTTTCATCTCGTTTTTGTAAGTGCCTACACGGTTTTATTTTTATACTGTCATTTGTTTTGTATGTGGCTGGTGTACAAATCAGAGTAATAAGATAGTTTAGTGCGAGTGTTGTAAAATATTTATTCTGGAGAAATTGTAACAAGTCCTGCCTCCCAGTATACAACGTAGATAAAATTGTCTATCTTCGCGCGGAAATGTGACAAAACTAAAGAACGGATCTTGGACCTTTATTATATCAGAAAATAACTCAAGCTTTATGGCATGCGAGAAGTCTTGCTTGGTCAAGAATGGATTCCATGATCTCTATTCTAGACAGAGCATGTGACGACATAAGATTTGACTGTTAGAAATGAAAAGTAAAAGTAGCAGAATGGGGAAAGCGACATGGTTTGGGACAGACCTATGGCAGTAGCGTACTTATGTGAGCTAATGACAATAATGTTAATAATATGCCCTGCAGTGAAAACAACGTGAAATTATTTGACTAAAATCCGTGATAGATAAAATTAAAATTCATTGTTAAAAAAATAAATATCTTTGAAGATTTCACACAGCGTCATTTAGCGCCCTAAACTAAGCAAAGTTTGTACTATGGGAATCTGATACCTCATAGAATACTTATATACCTTTTTTGTAAATACATACAGAACACTTCGAACTATGGTCACCACATAAATGTTTATACGGTATGAAGTCACTTATTAAGTTTTATGAGCTGAATAAAAAACTCACTTACATGGTAAAATGTTGTAATTGTAATCATTTAGGTCATCTTAGTAAAATTACATTTCAATACAGAACATTATAAATATAAAATTCCCAGCATTGTTGGATATAACCTTCAATTAGGTAGAGGTTTATACTCATAAAATAATAGCGTTACGACGTAAGTTTGGATGGTAACTTTTGTGTTTACTTTAAAATCTCTCGAGTCCATTATCTAGCCTAAAATCATTCTCAGATTTTATAAAATAAATTAGAGTCGGAGTTTCCTAAGACAATTAGGCAATTGTAATTTGGTCATCTGGTTTTGTGGAGAATATTTTATTTAAATCCAGATTAGCCAGATCCAGATTTTTGTAGCGATGACAGCTTAGTGGTTAGCGCGGTTGCCTCGCATGCCGATGGATGTGGGTTCTAACCCTAATAACGAGCTTGAGATGCCAGTGAAGAAATACATCGTGAGGAACCCGAAACATGGTGGTAGTGTACTTTCTAGTACTCAGCTAGCTAGTTACCACCCTCAAGTTGAAAATTTGCCGCCAAGAACCTAACGGTGTTTTCCGGCAGCCTCTCTTGAGAGCAAATTCTATTCCAGGCTAGGTGTGCTTCATTACACCGTCACTTAACATAAGGTGAGAGGTGGTAAAAAAGATAAACAGAAACTATAAAAAAAAGATTAGATTTTTGCTGTTTGCAAATTTTTTCTGGCGTTTAATGACGACGTGTCTAGATTGATCTTGATGAAATTTGACAAGGCGGTGGTATATTGCAAATTGGGTATGGGATATTTTTGCCCTGGATAAGTGGAAAATCGAGTAAAACTGTGGGAAATAGTGCTTAGTCGATAATATAAAGCGATGTGAAGCAATTTGTGAGACATTTCTATTACGTTCATCCCTAAAGTAATTGTAACAATGTCTGAGATGAATACAAAACAATGAAGCAATTATAGTTCAAATTTATTTATTAGAAATGTACCAATAAAATAATTCAACTCACCTCTCTGAAGAAATATTTCGAAAGGACGTCCCCTTGATCGTTGAAACTCTGCAAAGAATATTAAACAACACGTTAATAATTTTCTCCAATTATTTCTGTTTTCCTCTATCGAGAACAATGGATGGAAATGCTTTTAATTCAGTGAAAATTTTACTTCAGCAAAAAAAAAAACTCTCATAAATAACCAATGATTATTTCTAAATAATCAGTATTTAAACAAAGATTAGAAAAAAATAACATACTAATACATCCTTACGTCATACAAATGCAGCAAGATTTATATGTGTACGTGTAGTTTGTGTAAGGCCAAACCAAAAACTGTAGGGCTAAGAAATCTTCACTCTTTTTCTACACCACGTGTATCTGTAATTTTTTCTTATCTGTGTATTTAGAGTACAAATTTGTACGCTTTAACTATTTAGCTAGAGTTTTAATTTTTGGTCTGGGTCATTGGGCGGGTTTGTAGTACAGTGTCACAACAGTATTCATGAGCAAAGCAGGCATTAGGAGGTGGTCTTCACTTGACGTTTTGTAACGAACGCAGGCTTGCAGTGTTGGGTACTGTTAGCTACGCTGTGGTATTGGTACAGAGAGCGAAACAAAACGAGACTCAATATAACATTTCGATATCAAAGGGTCAGTTTTTGTATCGTTGGAATGAGTTTTTAGATGAATTATTGTTCGAAAGTAGTACTTCATGTTATTACATGAAAGTCAGTTATTTAAAACTGGAGCCATTACAGTCTTTTAAATGAATTGTATTTTTTTTTATTGTAGTCATTATTGAAGGCAGAAAATACCTTTTTACTACTCTTCAGTGCTTATAAGGAGTGTAACGTGACGTGTTAGATACTGAGTTAAGTTAAGGATTTATTTTTATGAGAAATAGGCATACGTTTGATGATGCGGTCTAAGACGGAGCACGCTTGCCTAGAAGATACCGATTCACTCTCGACTTGAAGACACCCAGATTATATCCATCGGCGAACACCCACTCAGGTAGCGCATTCCACTGTCTAGCAGTCCGCACAATGAACGAATAATCAAATCGTTTCGTTCCAGTTTTTGGAACGTGGACCATAAAACGATGTCGCTTTTTTGAGCTTCGGGCTATCTGACAGAAAAACGGCATGGGGGAATTAGACCATGTAGTTATGAAGCACACTCTCCAAAATCAATCCGATAACAAAACCGATAAACTAGCAACTTTGTGACAATGTTCTAGGCTTTGTAACTTAGCCTGAACAATGAACAAATTATTTATTTCTTATGCTATAGTTTAAATACAAAGTTTGCTTACAAATATAGTAGCTACGTGACTAGAAAAAAAATGTTAACACTTTCCACACGACAGTACCATTGTACTATTATTATGCAAAGCTTCGAGTGCCAATTGTAGATGAATGTTTCGACGCCGAACCACATTTCTTGTGCCAAAAGGTTATATGAATGTAGGTCTCGGTGTGAATATTTTCAAGGTCCCACGCTTATTCTGGTAATAGATTACTCTCTTAACTTCGGAGATAAGATTTCAATGGGCTACGATAGAATGGAGTCTGATGATGGATAGCATTCGGAGAGATAATACATTTCAGCGATAATTTATTTAATGTGCTCGGAATGATTCTGTGTAAAGCTTAAAGTTAATAATGCATTTTTTCTTAATTACAGAAAAAAAGATTAAAGAAGTTATCGTGGCAGAATCGTCGTATAAAATAAATAAATATTGAAGGATATTTCACACAGCGCCATCTGGTCAAACAAAGCAAAGCTTGTACTATGAGAGCTGACGGAATACTTAAATCTTTTTTTTTTGCAAATACATATTTATTATACATACAGAACACCCAGACACAAAACAAACATCTTTGTATCTGTGTATTCTGGCAGCCTCAATTGAGAGCCAGTTCCATTCCAGGCTTGGTGTGTTTTACCATCATCGACTACACCGTCACTTAACATCAGGTAACCTGTGGTTAAACACCTAGCCTGCCCATAAAAACAAGTAACTATAAAAAAAGTATGTTAGTCACACAAATGTTGGTCCTGAGTGGGATTTGAACCCACGACCTTCAGCTCTCGAAGCAGAACTTTACGAAATAAGCTAACAGGGTAGTTCAAAGCAAGACGTATGTGAAATGCTATAGTCTCTGTACACCTACAAGAACAAGGCGTGATTGGAACATGTTTTAGTAAATTTATACATATGCAAAGGGCAATGAGTTTTTTCATATAGTTCATATACATTAATAACTACCAGTTAAAATTATGTGCAAACTATAACAGATACTTATTGGTTTATTAATATAATTATAGAATGTTAACTGATGTTTTTTTATTTCCCTTTTTTATAGGTATTGCAATTTACATAAAAATATTAAAAAGAGTTTACCGCTCCAATTTTTTTTTTTATGTAAGAACTAATAAGTCGAACGAGACGCTCTCCTGATAGTAAGAGATAACGCCTATCCATGACCATTACAGCGATACACAGAACTTTAAGTAACAAAACAAAGTCCAGGGCATCACTGCTTTGGCGCTCATTACTTTGAGACTTTCGATGGTTAGTCTTAACAGCCCAGTAATTTCGACATAAAAAAACTCACCTAGATTTTAAACTGTCATTATATACACATAGGTCTTAAAACTGTTTAAAAAGTAAACAGCAATTTGAGATACGAATTAGAAAAGAATTAAAAGAAATATTTCAAAATATCATTTTCTTATTGAAAAAACATTATAATGAGACTTTTGATTCGATGTCGAAGTAACGAGGTAGACCATTACAAAGGCTATCACAATTTGCCACAGAGTAATAATATATACCTACAAGTATCAATCATTATTGATATGATTGACTGCCAGTATCGCAATAAAGTTGATTTACATTCGAGTTCTGATTAATTTGTATGATAGCATGATAACAGAACACCTTTTGTATGGCTCTACATGCACAGATATACAAAAGCTATCTACTAAAATTATAATGCTGTGTTGAAACCTAGGTCTCAATAACACATCAGCTGATTGATAGATGAGTATTCTATTATATTATTATTAGTATTTTTTGGCATACATGTACAATAAAGTTCACTAATGTAGTTTTGTTTAAAATAAAATTATATTACTGAGCTTGTAATGTAAAGCAATATTTTAATATCTTTCCATATCATCCGTTTTTTCCTCAATAAACTAATTTGATTTAATGTCTCATAGTTATTAATGCTAGTTAATAAATTAACTTTGAAGAACAATTAATTAAGTATATGAACATAAGCATAACGCTTGGCCTAAAACATTAAAATCGAACTACGTTTTTCTACTCCAAACGTCTACGTTTGGACATCTCTGAGCAGAAGTGTACCCAAGATTAGAAATTTTAATATTTTTCAGAACCTAAACTAATATAAAAAATCTAAATAGGTATATAAATGTAAATTTTAAAATATTCCCGTTTGTTTCATATACAGTTAAGCCAAAGTATTTTTACATGTCTCGAGCTGTCTTTTTTTTTATCTCAACAAAAATAAAAATTGGTTGCATCATTCATAATCGCCTACAACCTCATAATTAATTCTTAAGTGTTTACCTACTCGCTCTTTATATACCTGTATACAAACTCTTGTATTCTACACAAATCTCAGTAACATTTATACACCACTCTTCAATATCTGTTTATTTTATACTATACTGTTTATTTTATTTGAAAGTCAGTTCTTAGCGTGTACTATAAAGACGAAGAAACATTTTTACAAATACATGATGGTAGAATCTTATGCTATATTTATATTTTATTAATAACTACAAAAATAACAAGCTACGTATTATTCATAATTCACTATGTATAATTATTATTATTATGTAGAACGACAGGTAGACAAGAATACAATTCGGTATCTCTATTTCGAGTCATGTTTAGACTATCAATAACAATTAATACCGTGTTTAGAGAAGCAACTACTCCGAGTATTAAGGCAAATATATTATTAACCCAAACATTTAATTTCAATATCACCACTGTACACATCTGTCAAGGAGAATTACGCGTAATTCTAACTAATTCATGTAAAAGCATTAGGATGTGAGTGCACTACACGCAAAATCATCTATGACTCGACCAAATATTTTTCCCCGCGTTACGCGTAATGTGCGTCCGGTTCGCTTGGATTTATAAGTAATATGTCTGATAAAAAAAAAGTATCACAATTAAACTACAAACATGCTAAACTTTTATCCATGTTTTTTTGTTAAATTTTCGAGACATAATTTAAATCAAATGCCGCAGAAAAAGGCTTGTCTGGTAAAAAATGTTAAGTCCTTAGTCTTCCTATTTTACTGAATCTATAATTGCACGAGTGTAAAAATATTGTTATAAAACAAAACAGTGTTTTAATAAACAATCTATGAGAATACAATTGCGACTATTTATAGAACAAGTTAATTAACACTCCCTTCAGCGGTCAAATATTTTAATTTTCATGAATACACACAAACACAGAGAGTCATTACAGGTATTAAAAGATTTACGATGCATATCAATTATATTATTAGTGCAATATTAAAAAGTTATAAATTTATAAAATTGTCCGCGTAAGAAGCAAAGATTTTTGAAGGAATTTTATCATGCGAGTGTCGAGCCGTGACGTATAGTGGGCTTTTACCTTTTTTGCGTCGACTCGTGGTATAGCCCGTGAGGTATTAATGTAGCTACAGAGCAATGTATCCTAGCCTTAACCTTTACGTAATCTTTATTAATTAACTATAAGGTTTCATGTTTGCCTCGGTTTGTAAAGAAAATTTCAATTCTGTAGAATTCCAAGGAAATATCTTAGGCGTAGTATAAAAAATATTCCTCTGAGAATTTGTTTATGTTTAGAATTTAGCGTAAAAACCCAACACGCAAAAATCAGTAATCTGATAATTATATAATGATCGATCCACCATAATTAGGAACATATAATAAAGAATTCGTAGCGTAACAAATTCAAAGGTAAAATAGAATTTGCTCCTCATTGTTCGTGCCCTTCGTTTTAATTATATTTGTTTCTAGTGTACACAATACTCGTAAATAATTTTTATCTCTCTTGTTGACGCACAAGTAGCATGCATATGCAGCCAATCTCCATTCTGTTATATGTTATCTACATTTCAAACTCTCAAATCCGTTGAGCCGTTACAACTTGAAACAGTAAAGATACAAAAACACACCACAATTTTTTTTAGTACGATGTTACCTACTACAATTCTGTCAGTCTCACTGTTCAGTGGATTTAAAATTTAGTTTAGTATGAATGATTAGCAATAATGTAGAACGAGCTGTTGCCAATGATTTTTTGTACGGTGCTCTATTGAGAAATAATCTTTTGTTTGTGATAAAGGTAATTTAAAAGAGTGTGCGCTAAATAATAAATAATGATAAATATTATTTTTGTGCGTTTGGATAAAAATATTAGGTGATATTTGAATGAAGTTTTCTATAGAGACTGATTCTTATTACAATTATCTTAGAAATATACACATGCCTATCTTACCCTAAATATGTATTAGGTTTGCGTTTTATCACATTCTGTCTGATTTTAAGCAACGATGTGGTCTAGCATAGAACACGCATAGAAGGAATCTGTTTATAATTGATTTGAACTTTTCGCGAAACACAGACTCCGACAATGAGCTCCACATCCTCATTGTGTGAACAAAGAATGTGGATTCGAAGCACATAGTGCGCATATGGGGAACGTCCACCATGTACGGGTGACGCTTTGGTCGCAATTGTCTGGCCACCCGTAGTGTACATATAATTGTGAAAAAATGTAGGTAACTATGTGACCGAAGCTGAAATCGCGTAATAAAAATCAGATGTACATTGCGTTGAGGAAGAATGATGGAGCCGTTTTTTATTTGTGTAACCTCATGTAAATGTTTTCTGTACGTTGGCGACTCGTTGTATTTCATTGGAATTCGTCCAAATATCGTTTGGTAGAAAGCAAGTCAACCTACAATTAATATTGTTTTAAAATGGAATTCAAGTCATTTGTCCTCAGAGTTGACAATATTTCACGTTCGCGTTGGTTGGTTACCAAGCGCTTTGCTTGGGCGTACTGCCAAAACATTTTAAAATCGACCACAAAATTTCGATACAACTTTGCATTTTTAAAATCACAACTGATACCTAGCAATCTAAGAATATTTAGGCGTCTCAAACGACCGAAGCTACTAATACGATTTATACTCTTTTTCTGTTACTTTGTATGGTTCTTTCATTTATTTAGTTCCTGACAGATTAAGTCGAGTTAAATTTCCTAAGCACACTTATCAGTGTGATTATGAACTAAAAGGAAGTCCGTAATTATCTTGCTTTTTCCGAGAAAATAAAATCAGCTGTGCAGTTAAATTAACCAACAAGATTCTATATTTTTTGTGAATAAAAAACCAACCACCATGAAACCTATTTTTATGTAAATAGTTTCCTGTTTTTCTGGTCAATTTAGGTATCGATTTGCATAACTTTTAAACAATTTGCTCCTAAATTTTTTTCCTAAGGTTTTTACCGGTTCTTCATTACGTAACTATGAACAAAAACTTTTAACCTAAGCGTTACAAGTTTGTTTCTCATTCACTAATCGATGGCAAGAAAAACGTTAGGCTGTTCGTACACGAAGGAATTAAATGTCAAATACATACCGACTTGTACAATACTCGAATTGAGATTATTACAGTTACTTGTATTTTCGGAATATACCGTATTAAGTCTAGTTTGAGATCAAAGCTATAGATTAAAATTATTATACTCTAATATTAGTGTTAATAAACAATTAACGGTTATGATTTTTTTTACATTTGTTCCAGTTATCTGGATAAAAATTAAACTTGCGTTTTACTGCGTAAACCATACTAGATCTTAACTTGTGCTCTACGACGGAATACGCATTTGTTTATTAATAAGCTAAGAATTTCTAGGGAAGACGAGAAAGAGAGACAGAGCATTGACATTTTTTTTAACTATTCTAATGTATGCTTCTCTAATACAACTTAGTGAGAACAATAATGTGTCAATATCAATTAATAATAGTAACTTACTAAAAACTTATAGGTACATTAAATTATATGAAATTTTGCTAAAACAGCATAGCAGCAGCAGTTGGTGACGTATCCAAAAACTTGGTGACGTGTGTGGAAAAAGTGCACGCAACGACAGTATTGGCACGACGCGTCTGACTCATGGACAGATTTGTACAACTTCTTCTTTTTTGATTTTGGCGTCGCACTTAGAGTATTTGCCAGTGTCAAGTATTCTGATATTTTCGTGTTTCATAAGTTAATTAGTATTAGTAGTAGTAGTCATGGTTTAGCAAATTAGTGGTGACTTTATAAGCTTCGATGGAATTTTTGAAGCAACTCGAAAATTCATGTTTCACCACATTATATCATTTTCCCACACTCGAGCTTGTGATTCGACACTTTATGAATAAATCTCCACCAATTTTATGCGTATATACTCGAAAAAATATTAGTTTTGGAAAAAATACAAGGGGGCGACACGACGTTCCCGCCAAAACCTCAAATATTTGACGTTTTTGTTCGTCTTCTTCTTCGTTCTTTTTGGCGTCGCACTTTTGAGTATTTGCCAATGTTAAATGGCAAATATTATGAATTGTTTAATGATAAACTCATTGTAACGACTTGTGTCGTCCTTTGCACGAACAACCTGAAACGCTAATATAAAAATAAGGATAGGTAGGTCGTGTTTTTGTTTGATGCCATCATAGACTTTATCGGGTAATGTTTATTTTTGGATCTTCCTACGTATAATGATAAGATCTCCAATTACTACTATGAACTGTGGCCAGCGCCTACACAATAATGATATGAATATGATGAGACTTTACCATGTTATTGGTAAATACGATGTACCTAATAAGCTTTCTGTAAGCTGTAGTTATAAATAAATATCGTAGTACCACACATTGCCCTCTGACCCCAAACTAAGCAAAGTTTGTATTGTAGAAGTCAGATAACTGGTAGAATACTGCAATACTTTTTTTATACATAGGTATAACATATTATACATGTAGAACACCCAAACACAGAACAAATATTTGTTTATACCACAAAATATTTGTCTTGGGTGGAAATCGAACCCACGGCCTTCAGTTCTTAAAGCAGATGTACTAACAATGAGCCAACAGGGCTTTTAACAAGTGAAAATTGTAGGAGCAAGGAGTCTTTACGCAATATTTTAACTGTATTACTTTTATCAAATCTGTAGTTTTTCGAAAAGAGGGGAGAAAGAGTCTCGGGTAATAATTATATGGTATAATATAAACAAGTTGCAAGTTGAAGTGGCAGTGGGCAGGGCACATAGCACGCAGAACTGATGGCCGATGGGGCTGCAAAGTTCTGGAGTGGAGACCACGGACCGGCAAGCGCAGCGTAGGACGTCCACCCACAAGGTGGACAGACGACCTAGTAAAGACCGCAGGAACGCGCTGGATGCGAGCCGCTTCCAACCGGTCTTTATGGAAGTCAATGGAGGAGGCCTATGTCCAGCAGTGGACGTCCTACGGCTGAAATGATGATGATAATATAAACAAGAGAGAACTCTAGCACCTTGTTATTTTTCTCTTGTAATGTACATATTAAGTACTCTCTATTATTAAATAAAGACAATCTCTTGACATTAAAAACTTAACTCAATGTAGTTAACGACGGAACATAAACCAGCAAACATCTTAACACAATACCTTGTGAATTGTTGATTCTACAATACAATAATAAAGCATAAACTATTATTCCTATCCTTTTTGATCATAACATAGATCTATATTAAAACATTATATTAGAATCACAAAGTATAATTAATGTAGTTGCAACAATAGGCAATGTCGAGCAACTGGTCACAATGGCAGGTCACGACATGACAGATGGACGAACCTTCGATTCGCTATTTGCTGTCAAGGTTATGTCAAATGTCACTTTATATAAATGCAGCAGGTAGAATAATATCTATGGTAGGTACTTGAACCGGTAACGATAAATTCTCTCAGTATGGTGTCATGGTAAACTAATGGGATGTCAAATGAAATGGAATTGATGATTGAATGACTAGTTTTATAACCATTTCGTAATTTAAATAAAATGTGTTATAGCTAGTATAGTCTAGGAAGTAAGAATAATACTTAATATGATCGAATAGACTAGATCTTACAGTCTCTATAAGTACCTATAGTATCAAACAAAGCCGCTTCACGCCGTCTGTCCGTTTAGATCTTTTAAAATACGTAACGGATTTAAATTCGGTTTCCATTTATAGACAGAGTGGTTCAAGAGGAAAGTTTATTTGATTTTGAAAGTTTATTTGACAGCCCCGTTGGCTCATTGGTAGTACATCTGCGTCTTGTGAGCTGTAGGGCGTGGGTTCGATTCCCACTCAGGGCAAACATTTTGTGAATAAACAAATGTATGTTCTGTGTATGGGTGTTCTGTATGTATTTACAAAAAAAAAGTATTTATGTATTCTATCAGTTATTTGTGATGGAAATCACACAAGCTCTGCTTAGTTTGGGGCCAGATGGCGCTGTAATAAAAAAAAAAAATATGCATATCCACCACATTAGTATCTAAATGCACGTACTTTACTTGCTAAAAAATTTCCTACGGTATATTTATTTCTTTAGTATATTCGCTTCACATACACTGAGGTCTGTGACTTTTGTCAACTTGAAATTATTATTTTTTACTTTATATACAATACAGGTAGAGGAAAGCTAGTTTAATTAATCTAAATCTAAGGTTAAAGTAGGTACTAGTTTGTTTGCATACTGCTATTTATTTTATTCTTGTTTTTTTTTTAGCTTGTTATGTTTTAAATAAATAGTTCATAAATTAAAGTTTGGATAAGAATTCATGGGGTTGAAAAACAAAGTTATCGTTTTATCACACGATCTTACCTATATATTTTAAAAAGTTGTAGTACATACAACTTCTTTAAAAAACTAGAAATAAACACTAAATCATTTCGTCCGTTTTTGTTCGTCTGAAGGTCAAAAGTCTAAACAAAATAAACATAGCAAGAAAAGCTAAATAAAAGTGTTATTTCCGTTTTCCTTCCTTTCAAATTGATTTTTACTGACTCAAAGTACCTAAATCAACTAAATTTCAACAAAAAACTATTTAAATAATCAATTTTACCTGCAGCTACCGTTACGTCACCTTTACTCGACGGGTTATTATTTTAAATACCTATTTGTGACAAAAAAGCTGGATTTGTAACAAAAACATTATTTCTTTTAACAGTCTGTCTCCGATGACCTAATAAAACAAACGTAGATTTAATTTAATGCTTGCATCAAGATTAAAAATAATCGTTTAGCGTGAGAAATAACATTGCATAACTTATCAAGATTATTATTTTACTAGGAAAGCGAATGTATTCGTAAGATTGTGCTTGATTTGACGGGGAACTTCCGCGTTACCTGCTCCGAAAAACATCTTTGCTTAAATTGTGAAAAAATGTTTGAATGTAGGTCACGTGTTTATCTGTCGGTGTAGGCAGACTATATTATTATATCTTTCCACTAGTTACGACACTCACAGGCATCTTTCGCTTCTTCTACTTTCGTTGGCGTTTTCACACATGCTCGTCGATTGCGGGACTTTTCAACACTTTCGACTTGGTCTTTTTTAAATATCTTCGATTTGATTAAGATATGCTTATCGCTTACGTCGACGCTTACCGTTTTGAACACTCACACTCGCTTTATAAATCAGTTATGCTAAATTTATTTCATACATCCTATCTTACATGCATCATAATTTTATTTTAAACTAGCGGGCGCCTCGCTGTTTCATCCGCGTAGTACCCGTTCCCGTGGGAATAGAGGGATAAAAAGTAGCTTATGTCCCCGGGGATAGTGTAGCTTCCCAACGGTAAAAGAAGTTTTGAAATCGGTCCAATAGTTTCGGAGGCTATTCAATACAAACAAATAAACATTAAAAAGTGTAGATAAATGAATAAATAGTGTCTATTTAGGTGTATAGGACGCTCTAAGACACAATGGATTGACGAAATACGTAAGCTAATGGAAAGTGACTGCATATGAAAAGTCGAAGAACAGTGTTAATTAGCGTGAATCAGGAAAGGCAATCATCCATCATCCACCAGGCATCAGTTTATAAAACTTTTTTATTTTATTTTAAGGAAAGTAAAAGAAATAGAGAAAAAGAATGAAGGCTCTTGAAATGAGGCGTAAGAAATGTGGCACACTCTTAATGTTACATCAGCGATCTTCAATGCTGTATTTTGATTAATTATTTTAGATATACTTAGTCTCAATAATGATTTGTCACTCTTAAATATAAGAAGCCTACAATGTAAATGCTGAATTAGTATTTCATTGTGAAAACCGACGCTCGTAATACTAACCGTTACTAGCATAATGGTGAAATCGAATGAGAATAAAACCTCATAATCACTTTCTATCATCAATCAGCTTTAAAACTATCTTGTTCAGTCTGAAAAAGAAAGCTTAGAAAAGAGGAGACCAAAGCGAATTGACATTATATTCTGAATAGCACAATTTTACAATAAATAGTTCGCTTCAATTTTATTTCATCTAAGAAATTATATAACAAATACTGCCAACAGTAACCTAGGTAATTTTGTTTTGTAAGATTAGTAAATTAAATCCAATGGCTGTTATAAGGGACACAATTTAGTTTGAATAAATAATTTAACAGTATATAGACAAAATAATAGCACTTTATCCACAGATAAAAAAAAGAAAAACTAGAATTTTGTGCAGAAACTGATGCATGGTTTTTCGACCGTACAATTACTAAGACGACTGACGTGAGATCTTGATGTAGTTGTGTGCGTATAGTTAGCGTATGATGAACAAAAATTGTAACACCCAAGAATGTTCATTCATTTTCTACGCAAAATTGCATCTTGTTTGTAAATAAATAAATGTCGTAAGGCTATACACACAGCGCCATCTGGCCCCAAACTAAGCAGAGCTTGTGTGATGGAAGTCAGATAACGGATAGAATACATAAATACATTTTTTTGTAAATACTTACTTATAATACATACAGAACACCCAGACTCGGAACAAACATTTGTTTATTCACAAAATGTTTGCCCTGAGTGGGAATTGAACCCACGCCCTACAGCTCTCAAGGCAGATATACTACCAATGAGCCAACAGGGTGTGTTTGTATCTCGCGTAAGTAAAACGAAATATTGTATCTGTTACATTTTCAATCTATGAGCATGTTAGAAAATCGTTTGACTCGAAAGTCGCATAGCTATAGGTATATAGCTATATTGTCCAAGACCTTAAGCTTGACTATGTCAACGTGTTCTTATCTCAGCCACGCACGGTCTATTGTTAAGTGATAACAAATGTCTAATTGAGCACAGATAGCGATCAGATCGATCGAGATTGAGACCGGCTATTACAATAAATAAACCCCACAGATTAGGGTTACAGTTAATTTGACCATGAGTATGAGCATTGACGATATTATCTCAATGGGTGTTAATTTTAAACAATGGAGGCTATCAAGATAAATATGCAATTCGATACGTCACTGAATTATATAACCACGGATATAACGATATTCCATAATCTGATTAACGCAATAAACCCAAAGTTTGAATGTTTGTTTGTAATATAATAATTACAAACAAAATAGATACGAGTAAAAAGCGATGATAGTCCAGTGGTTAGAGCAGTCGGTTTACATGCCGAAGGGTGCGGATTCAAACCCCAACAATAGGCTTAAGCTGCCGGTGAAGAAAACCATTGCGTGGTGGTAGGATATTTTATAGTACTCGATTGGCTAGCTACCACACTCAAGTTGAAATTTTGTCGTCACGCACCTAACGGTGTGTTCCGGGAGCCACACTTGGGAGCTAGTTCCATTCCAGGCAAGGTCTGTTTACCATCTTCGACCACACCGTCACTTAACATCAGGTGAGCTGTAGTCTATCAACCGTAAAAACAAAATAGCGTTGAGCATTTCACACAACGCCATCCAGCCCCATCCCCATCCCCGGGCAGTCGCTATCAAATCATTATTAATTTAAGCAATGTTTTATAATGTATCAGATAACTGATACAATACTTATATACTTTATTGTATATACATATAGACTACCCTTAGGACAAAAGTCTATGTTCCTATCACAAATGTTTGCCCTGAGTCGGAATCGAACTCGCGGTCTACAGCTCAGGACAACATCAGAAGCGTTCCCGTTGTCCGTAACTTGTTTACAAACCAAGCCACGGAAAACAATTGATATTGCAATCAAACTGTGAGTTTGGGATTTTATTGGCAAGCCTTGACCCACGCTGGGCTTGATGGCTTGAATAACTTCAATGCCTACACTTTAAACATTTCCAACAATATTTAACAATCGTTCGGCTGTAAAGTGAAGTTTTGACAACGAATATGATATCATACTTGAGATCTACTGATAATGAGATTCTTTACCATTCAAGTAAAATTTTTTGTTTGGTTTTGCTGGTGAAAAAGTAAAATTAGTTATTTTATATTAAATTATGTATATATAGCTGCACCTCGCTATGTTTCCTGCTACATTTTTTCGGGATAAAAAGTAGCCTATGTGTTAATCCGGGGTGTCACCTTCATACCAAATTTCATCAACATTTATCAAGCCGTTTGTGCGTGAAGAAGTCACAAACATACAAATGGACTCACAAACTATCGCTAACTAACTAACTATATAAATATACCTTTTTGTGTGTTTATCAGTATTTGTGTTACCTTTTGACAGTATCTAATGACTTAGTGGATTTCGTTGAAATTTAAAACGTAAACGTAGAAAAAACGTAGCTTAAACTCAGGTAATCCTGGGTGTAAGTAAATAGAACAATTTTTTCTCAGAAAACGTGGGTGAAACCGCGGAGCAAAGGTTGTAATTTATTAAGTACATCTATGGCTCTTTTGAAAATTAAGTAATATCATTTTATTACGAATCAGTAACGAGGCGCTTTCCTGATAGTAAGAGAGAGAGCATGTCTATAGCCATTGCAGGAATACACAGAACTTTGAGTAGCAAAAGTACCGTGAGACTCAAAGTAACCAGTAATGACTTATTTAAAAGATTACAAAGCAATTGTGGTTTCTTGCTCGTCGTCGCTGAAACTGAAAAATTAAGACACGATTTCAGTCAAAGATTCTATTATTTCCATCCCCGTCACTCTTATGTCAATCTGTATAAGAGCGACAAGTGACAAAAACTGTCACTGGTTCTCGAATGATCTGTCGGAGCAAGTAGTCTAATCATTACACCACACACTGTGTTTGATGTTGATGTGTTAAATTCGTTTTGCGATAGACTCGTGCGTGTAGTTGTAGCTTTATATTAAAGCTTGTGCCGAGATTGGCCGAAGTCTTCCCGACGACGTGATCTCATGTTTATGTTCCGACAACTCGAAGACAAAGTTGGAAGTTGCTGTCCTGAGCAGAAAGACTACAAGGCGTTTAATCCTAGACACAATATAATATATTGAAAGCGTGTAAGCAATTAATAATCTTTTATACCGGTTATTGTTTATAGAAAGACAAATTATGCAGTATAAGTAAGTAGTGCCCAAATCACCAATCTTACCTATTTTTTTAATAAAACAGTACCTAGTCTCTTTTTCGAAAGTAATTGAAATCTATGCATGTAAATGCTACTCAATAACTTTTTAATCTTAACTATAAATTTGAAATTATGTAGCATTTAAATGCATAGATTTCAATCACTTTCGAGAGCAATATATTATACTAACTAAAGCCGTGAAGAAATCATAATGCTTTAGTAGGCTCAATTACGTGCAGAATAAATATGATATATGATAATAGTTTTAACTTGATTGCTCGCTATAATTCACTATCAAGGTCAAGTTACAGCATGGGGCGCGCCCTTTGATCATTCCTGTCAACTTCATCAATCGATAAAGATTTAGAGATTCGAAATTTAGTAAAATTATTCAGTAGATTTAGAATGCGATTTTTTAATTTTATTGGGACTGTCACTTTTTTACTTATAAGTTTATTAATTATGTTAAATTTAGTGCCAAACAAATAATTATTAAAAGTTTGATACATTAACCATTTTTTTTATTTCAATTATTGTCAATACTGTTACATATATAACATTTTGTTTTTTTTTACTGTCTGTTGGTTTTGTGACGAATAAATATTTTTTCGTTCTTTTTTTGGTAATAAGTAATTAACAACTTAAAAAAATTAAGTTCTATAGAGTACTTAATTTTTTTTACAGTTGCCATAATACAAAATTTGCTTAGTTTGGGGCTAGATGGCGCCTTTTCCTTTTTCTTTAATTAATGTTAAATCAATAATTTAAGAGAAAGAAAAAAGGGCAAAATTAGTGTTTTCTAGCTAACTTTACTAGCGTCGCGACTAAATTTGCCTTGATCTCCGATACTAACAAAATGCGATCTTTCTAGAGTATTTTCTAAAAATAACACATTTACCTTTTTACAGCTAAGTTACACGAATTTAATTATACGAGCAAGGCTATAAAATATTTCGTAATTACTTCTATAGCATTGCTTAATATCTGATTTATTTACTCGTTAATTACTAGATCTGATTAAAATTGTGACCCTTTGTAAACGTAACAATGCAAACCAAGTTCTATTAATCAAACACCTATCGAAAATTATTTACAAGAACCGGCTACCGACGGCCATTTGTACACTTGGGTTAAATTAAATTCATGAATCGATTGTCAATGTGACAGGTCATTTGCTTACAGCATTATTGTTTGAACCAAAAAGTTTGAACTTGTGATTACGTCAGTTATCTGATTACAGCCCTAAATACTTTCAAATAGAGGGTCACTCTATGGCAATGAACTCAAACTGTCGGCCGCCTGATAATTGAACATGAACTTATTGACAATAGGATGTTAATATTATTGTTTTGTTATTGTTGCTATAAACTTTTGTGGGCCATTCCGAAAGGTTACGAAGACATGCCGTCATAAATACCAAGGCGATTTTTATGTACCTAAACTATTTGGATAAAAAATACTGTATCTCGATAAAGCGATATGTTCGATCATTATCGAACAATAGAACAAATCTATTTGATACTTAATGTGAACGTCGGGAGAGGCGCCTTGGCTTCGGTTTCTTTGAAGATCAGTTTTAATACTTGTTTTGAAGTGTCTGAATAGTTACAAAAATAAAACCGTTCGTTGTTAGAGAAATTATGCAATGGAAACTATTTTTTTATACTTCAAGTTTGTTTTTAAAAAGGACGTGTTAATTCCTTTAAAGCTTCATCAAAATCTAATTTTAAACTTTTGCAACGTCTTTGGCAAATATGGCTTGGAGTGCTATTCATATTTTCAGTCGTGTAGTATTTGACGTTAATATTTGAATAGCTTCTTGTAGAATATTGGCGGAGAGTGTGTTTACTTGTTTGTCTAGCGAGGCAGAATCACTTCTTGTGTTTGTATTTTATATTATTGTTTGTAGCTATTGTATTGCATGCATTGACGCATTAGATTAAATTAACTAATGGCTAGCATCCCATTAGTAAATTTAATCTAATGCTATAGTTTTTAGTATATTATGATATTTAGTAATAAAACTACGACGTCAGTTTTTTTAAATATTTTTTTATTTTATTTTTATAGTTGACAGGCTAGGCGTTTGACCACAGCTCACCTGATGTTAAGTGACGGTGTGGTCGAAGATGGTAAAGCACACCTAGCCTGGAATGGAACTGGCTCTCAAGTGAGGCTGCCGGAACACAACGTTAGATGCTTGGCGGCAGATTTTCAACTTGAGGGTGGTAGCTAGCCAGCCGAGTACTAGAAAGTACCCTACCACCATGCTATGGTTTCCTCACGATGTTTTCCTTCACCGGCAGCTCAAGCTCATTATTGGGGTTTGCACCCACGCCCTTCGGCATGCGAACCTATCGCGCTAACCACTGAACTATCATCGCTACAAATGAGCTAACATCGTTATTTTAACTTAGGTACTTTTACATGTTTTGAATTGTAATAAGTAAACAGATAAATAGATTTTAAAGACACTCTTGATCAATTAAACTTTTTACAAAGGATTTACTGTAGCAATGGTTATCGGTTACATTCGTTTTCAGCCTGGTATTAAATATTCGAGAATGGAAAGATTCCTGAACATTTCATTTCAGAATTTGCTGTCCAAGTGTGTTAATCGGCCTAGTTCGCGTTAAGTAAAAAAAATAGATCATCTTAATCTTATTACCTAACTGCCACAGAAGGTGAGTATTGTTTGCATAATTAAAAACGATGTTTTATTTGTATTTTTTTTAAATCAGGTGCTTAGGCTTGCGTTTTACCACCATGTCGCCTGATATTAATAAGCATAGATGCGGTCGATGGAGCAAGTTTACCTAGCAGAAATCAATTCACTCTCGATTTCATTGCACCCAGCTCAATAAATAGTTCAAAAATAATCAACATCTAGTGATGACTGTTATTTGCATTGCATTTCATTTAGGAGTAAACTTAGAAATACTTGTAATAATAACACAACAGCAGGTAGTTACAGTTATGTAATATAAGACCTTGAACGACATCCTCTATTTATAAACGTTTTGAAAACATCTTTAAAAGAAAACTACGAAATGCTGTGCGCCGAACTGTAACGGTCAGATTACACTGTGTTGTCGTTTTTTTTAATCTTTTGAAACGTTCGATCACACAGATGATTTTTTTTACAGAAATGAGGTAGAATTCAATATATTTTTTTGCATTTGTACATGAAGCAAGACTCCATAGAATCTGCTGGCTCGGTCATCTAGAAAAGCGGATGTCAGACTTCCGGAAGGAAGAAAACCCGTCCGCAGGCCTAAGAATAGAAGTCAATACTTGGCAGGAAACAATAGAATGTAAAGAAAGATTTTTAGTAAGAAGACACCAAAATACATCTTGGGTCGCTGCGCCAGTAAAGTTGGTTAGTATTTGGGAAAGACTGTTTTGTCTCATTATCATGTAAAAAAATCCAGTTTGTCAACTAATGTCAACATTCTTATTATCTATTATTATATATCCGATTACTCGAATCAATGCCCCGAATGCCGCGAACTTTGTTCTGCTACTCAAAATTTGTGTATTGCTGCAATGGCCATGGACATGCGTTATGTTTTACCATCACGACACCGTATCGTTCGTCTCATTACTTAAACATAAAAAAAAAACTCTTGATAAAAAGTCAGTGATGAAAATATTATGTTTACGAATACCAGCCTCGCAGACTGCGAGCTCCTCTGCTCATTGTAAAGAGGATAAGAAAATAAACCACTACGCTGACCAAGTGCGAGTTGGCAGCGTTCACACATCTTCGAGAACATTAAGAACTCTCAGCATGCAAGTTTCCTCATGACGTTTACTTCTCGGTTTAAAACTTGTAGTATCCACATAACTTAGAAAAAACAAGACTGTGTCTCGAATATTTTCGGGTAATTTAAAAAACATTTTTTTTATTTTAAATAAAAAAACGCGTTCTTTATTAATTTTTTACCTACACTATAATCTCTAGTCAACCCTTTCCTGTGTATGTATATAGAGTGACTAGTTGGTCCTTGATTGTCCTTTCCATCACTACAATCGGCGATATACCATCGTTCTATACTATATCTATTAAAAGCGCAATGATCGATTCGTTATATAACGGTGGACCTTGGAGCTTGACCCTAATCGTGAGCGATCACATTGACCGCGCGTGGTGTAAATGTGAGAGGCAGCGATTTGCACGAATACCTAAATATCTTAACTATGCATTATATTTAACTAGTTGATTGCCCGAACTGTGACCCGACCACATGAATGTCTTCACAATTCTTGACCGAATTGGCTTCAATTTGAACATGAACATCATATTTGCATGATCTACGCTTTCGCTACGATCGTTTCTAGCGATAAGGCCCCTACTTTTGGGACTAGCTCATAAGGTTCTGTTGTTGTCTGTACCTACGTTTTGATTTCTTATGTGCACAATAAAAAGTTTCTATCTATTTACTTTTCTATTAAATGCTGCAAAGATCAAATTGATCGATCGAATGTTATAGTTGAATAAGATATAAAAATCAATCTATACGATGTATAGAAACGCTATTTTTCTTTCACTTTCCTTTTAGAAAAAAAACCCTATTTCCAGATAAAATAACAATAGTAGAATCTTATAACCTATCTATGTACTATAACTTTCGCATGCCGATTAGAGTAAGATGTGCTGTACTAGTATTATATATTTAAGATCAAAAATGTAACCACATCTTGAGCGAATAAAAACTTTGAATTTGAAACTAGTAGTAAATTTTTGGTGGAATGTTTTATTTGACACAATTTCTAAAGAGTTCCAATTTGTGCTTGTTTCGTTTCATAAAAAAAAACCAGCCAAGTGCGAGTCGGACTCGCGCACAAAGGGTTCCGTCTATAAAAACAGCAAAAAAACGTCACGTTTGTTTTATGGGAGCACCCTTAAATATTTATTTTATTCTGTTTTTTTAGTATTTGTTGTTATAGCGGCAACAGAAATACATCATCTGTGAAAGTTTCAACTGTCTAACTATCACGGTTCATGTGATACAGCCTGGTGACAGACGGACAAATAGACATACAGATAGACAGAAAGACGGACGGACAGCGGTGTCTCAGTAAAAGGGTCCCGTTTTAACCTTTGAGTACAGAACCCTAAAAATGTAACAGTAATAAATCAACGCTCATTTCAAATAAATTACACCTACCAAAACAATGGACTTGGTGATGTAATTACCATGTTTACTTTTCAAATGATCTAACTTGAAAGTCAATGTCAAATAACTATTACAACTGGACTTTATTATCACTTTTGTAATGTTAATTCTAAACTAGGCGTGACATTTACAATCTTATCCCACATTCCTCTAAGCACGACGATCGTGATCGCGTGAGCTTCAAGTTTACCTAAGTATAAGTTATGTCTAAGTTATCTCTAAGTTCGATCGTGTTTCCCTAGTTATATCAACTTACATTAACTATTACGACTGACAGTTGAAAGTGCCGTGGAGGGCAATGTCTAAGGGTCTAACAAATGACTCAAATAACAAATTATGCTATTTCAACTGAAATGAATCATTATGAGAATGTTTGACGTGTATGTCTGTGTTCAAAGATTAAGTAAGACGAGTATTATTCAAAAGCTTGTAGATCCGTTAAAGCTACTTCTAGAATTTTTTTTTTATTTAGTGCGAATTAAATACACGAAAGAAAAGAGGATGGGCGAGGTTTTATATAAAAAAAAAGGACATTTCACACAGCGCCATCTATCCCCAAACTAACCAAAGCTTCTACTATTGGAACCAGAATACTTATTTATTTTTTTTGTTAATGATTGACAGTCTAGGTGTTTGACCACAGCTCCCCTGATGTTAAGTGAAGATGTGGTCGAAGATGGTAAAGCACACCTAGCCTGGAATGGAACTGGCTCTCAAGTGAGGCTGCCGGAACACACCGTTAGATGCTTGGCGGCAGATTTTCAACTTGAGGGTGGTAGCTAGCCAGCCGAGTACTAGAAAGTACCCTACCACCATGAATCTACCGCGCTAACCACTTATATGCTTTTTTGTAAGTACATAGACAAAACATATATACACAGAACAAACATAAATAGTCACATAAATGTTTGTCCTGAGTGGGAATCGAAACCACGCTCTACAGCTTTTGAAGCAGATATTCTACCAAATGAACTAACAGGGCAGTCAATATAAAAATTACTGTATGTAGTTTTTTTTACACGAATATTTGAGAATTATTATGATTTTTATAGAAAAATAATGATAAGATAAAGATAATAGGAAAGCCTTTATACGGAACGGATCAATACAGGCTGACGATGATGATGCTGATAAAAAAAGTAAATTGAGGTCTCATTTTTTTTTAAACAAGCAGGTATTACGAATATGATAAAACAGTGCATATTCATATGCGAAAATCATTCGAACGATTGCATATAAATGTAATTACAAAACAAGTATTTGATTACACGAATTATAAGATTAATCCAACCAGAAATTACTTCTCTCTGAGAAAACAAGATAATCAAACGTAATTTTAGTGTGTAGTATAACTGTATGATCTACTACGGAAATGACATAAGCCTTGAACAATTGTGTGGTTAACACAAGACAAATGACCTAAATTAGTGCATGTAAATATGCTTTGTGCGAGACCAATTGAAACTTTTCATAACAAACTTGACTGACCAACTCTTTGTCTATCTGACATTAATAAATAGTATGTTTGAAAGGAAATGCTCCGAATAAGTAGCAAGATAATAATAGATCATGCAACTAATATTGTTTGTATTATTAAATTGATGATCAATCATGTGTTGTGTTGCTGTTGGTTTAATTAAAGGTAATTAACCCTTTCACGACCATGGGAAACATTTTTCCCCATTGAAAAATAGGCAATTGTGATATTTAACTTAATCCATTACATATTTTTTTACACAAAATAACATAATGTAATGTATGCCGAACGCAATTACGTAAACAGGATTGCATAGGAAAAAAAAGTTCTGTCAAATCAATTGGTACCAAAATTAGCTTATTCGCGTGCTGTACTTTGTTTAGTTATGGATTATTGTGGAGTGTAATTATAAATATTCATTGTGTTTTCTCATATGTTTTACATTATTTGGTAAGTATATTTTTGTGTTATAATGAAGTTTATTTGAATAAATGAAAACAAATGCATTATAATGACAAATTATTGCATGGGAAAAATAATTCCCTGTGGTCCATATGTAAAACTTTTCTAAGGTGAGGTAAGGTAAGGTGTTTTGTTTCTTTTTGTCATAATAACTGTTGTTTATTTTATTTTTTTACGTATTTATTGTTTTTTTCCTTTTTGGTTGTTTATTTTGTTTGTTTATTGCAGAAAGCTAGAAAAGAGATACCTATAATGAAATATTGCAGTTACTTTTGGCAGATAACAGTAATTATAATGAGCTTCAGTTGAATAAAGAAGATCAACAGTTCATCACTGAAACCCTGAGTTTCAACATCCTGAGATCCACGCGATTGTCGAAATAGAAGAATCTTTTCAGAAAACAAATCAAATTGTTGCACCATATACTTCACGTGAGAATTCGGAAGATGTTCCTAATTTTTGATGGAGAAAGAACTCTTATGTTCCTCATATAATCAACATCCTTCATAAAACGGGCCAACTGTAGTCACTGCAGAAAAGCAGCGGGCTGGCACAATAGGGATAGATTCGTATATATTTTAGAAAAAAATAAAAGATGTGCAAATTACGCTAAACACCGCATAGAAAATAGGAGACATGACATATGTACCATGTGCAATGTACATTTATGCTTTACAACAAAAAGAAATTGCTTCGCAGAGTATTATAATTAGCTTGATCTTGATACTAGTAACTGTATTTCAGTATTTTGTATCACTTTTTCAGCATAAAAACAAATAAATAAAACACATTTCGAAATAAGCCTTACTATTATTTGCGTTACCTTTATAGACCATTGGGAAAAATATTTCCCTTAAAATTCCAAAAAATCTAAAAGTCGTCATGGAAAATCTTATTGATTTTTATTTATTTTACATCTAAACGAACTAAAAAAAACAATTACATATTACAATTTAGTCTTAGCAACCTTATGGTCCTGTAAGGGTTAATGGTTTGGTTTATTGATGGTAATATGTAGATTCAGTACACATTTAGGAAATAAATAAAGTAATTGCATGCTGATTTATAAATTAAATATAATTTTTTTAAAACAAATCAACTTTTTTTACGAGAGCAAATTTGCCTTTGTTATATATTTTTTACAGGCTAGATGTTTGACCACAGCTGACCTGACATTAATTGACAGTGTGGTTGAAGATGGTAAGCGCATCCAGCCTGCAATAGGATTGGCTATCAAGTGAGGCTGACAGAACAGACCGTTAGGTGCTTGGAATAATTTTAATTTAAGAGTGATAGAAAGTACCCTACCACCATGCTATGGTTTCCTAACGATGTTTTCTTTCAGTCGAAGCTCAGCTCTTTGGTGGGATTTGACCCCACGTCCTTCGTCGTGAGATCCAATCGTGCTAGTCACAGAGCTATCATAGCTACAAAATGAGGTACGAAATGTGCTACAAAATCTGGTACCTACTTAGCTGACCTCCTGCTAAGGAGATAGATCTCCTACGGGAACGGGAACCCGCACTTGGTGGTAGACCACCAAGTGCGGGTTCCCGTACCTACTACGTGAACTCGACACCCTATCGTCGATAACATGAAATATTGACGTGTTTATTTGAACTAAAACACTTGTGACATTTTTTTTTATCTCCATCAACAATTTAGTCTCGAAGTTTTCACTTACGCCAATCTATAACGTCAAGTGAAACAGACCTGAAAATTACAAAGTCATTGAATTCCTGCACGAAGATGCAGAATAAAAACTGAATTAAATAATTCTATTCACCTTGTTAAGAATAGAATAGCCTAAATGAGTTGCGGTTTCCACTTCAATTGACAGATTTATTGTTTTCGTAATTTTTTATGCGTCTTATTCAATTAGACAATTTCCGTAAAGGCTATTTTTGGATGACTGACTGGCTAAAGTAGGCCAGTCAGTCATTGTCAAGTGAACACTAGATACTAAAAAAGTACCGAAGGTTTCTTGATATGAAAAAAAGTGTTGATATTATTTTACTTATATGTTCCAGTCTCACTCTCCATTACTAATTTCATTATTAACTTGGTTTGAAGGGTACTGCAGCTAGCGACCTTACAGGGCCATATAAAGTCTCAAAATAATGGGCTCCAAAGCAGCGATGCCCTAGACGTTGGTTTGTTCTTCAAAGTTCTGTAATGGTCATGGACATCCGCCATCGCTTACCATCAGGAGAGAGTCTCGTTCGTCTTAGTACTATTACATGTTGAACTAACTTTTGAGCTCATTAACAGTGCACATGCCTAATGATAAGAATCATAGATACTGTCAACTCATCTCATAGTAGGTTTTATTTCAACTCTGCTTCAAGAGCTGTAGGATGTGATTTTGATCTCTATGCAGGACAAATATTTGTAGAACTTAGATGTTTGTCCTATGTCTGGGTGTTCTGTATGTATTAAGTGTTTGTGTTCACAAAAAAGCATATAAGTATTCTATCAGTTACCTAGTTTCCATAATAAAGCTTTTTACTTTGCGTTTTTATTTGCTGAAATATAACTGGTGGACAAAAAAACTAATTTTTATTAAATTGAGCATACTTCTTTTTTTCAAGGGATGTGTAAATAACTACATTCAAATATCGAATTTTGACATGTATGGACTTGCGTAACCGTTATATGCTTGCTCTGCTGAATTTAATCTAGGCCGACATAGTATTATACTACAGTAACAAACTTCCTTAAAACATCGGAACATATGACCTTAAAAGAATTCAAATTCAAAAGATTTAAAAACCTTATGTCTTCGTGTATATTCTATTGAAGTTTATATGACAACTGTGTTAAAGTTTATCTGTGCTTAGGTTCTAAACAGCTAGCGTACAATTAGTCTGAGTAGACATTTTCTATTTTGATAATTGGTGTTTCTAGAAATGAGTAAAGTTAACAAAAAGAGATTAGAAAGTTATCTTTGAAGTCACGTCTATCCTAAGAAAGTTTGACGACGTAAATATTTTTTATTTCATTGTTAATTTCGCTAACCTAGACAAAAACAAATTATTAATATTTATCTTAGTCTATTTACACAGTGTTTTTTTGTTTCATATATAAAAAGTACGTACTAGAAGCGCTTCGTGGTTTCACTCGCTATCCTACGATAACGTAATTTTTTTAAGAAATTAATTGGCTTTTGTATTTATAAATTCTAGCCACATGACTTTTAGAATGAATTTTTTTTTGTTTGTAAATAAGTATGTTAATGGATAAAAATGTTTTTTACAGGAAATGAATTTACATTTAGATTATTATTAGATAATTTCGAGAAATTTAAAATTATTTCAATGGTTTATTACTTTTTATTACTAAAATTTATTTTACCTAAAATAAATTTTAGTATTAAAAATACAATATGAGCAGCTGCTCATATTGTATATACTCGTATATAATTATAAAAATGAACGTGTTTCTATTTATCTATAATAATATATTATTTTAAATCAATTTAGAGATTATTAGGTAAGTTAAGTGAGATGAAATTCTAAAACAATACGCGTACACATACTTACACATTAGGTAAGAGCTACCGCTTTACGATATTAAAGTCGAAATATGAAAAAAAAACAATGTTAAGTTTACCACTTTTGTCAGGTTTGACATTTGTACCGCAGGAACATTTCCACATATTCATTAAATTTCGGCTCTCCCAAAAGGCAAATATGATTAAAAATATAAACGTAGCCAGTTTTAATTGCACCGTGTGAGGTGAACAGGAATTAACATCTCCTAGGACAAAGCAGCGCTTTGTTTAGCTAAAGCATTACCTTGTCTTCGCTTTACAAATAAGCGTATCTTACCTACTATGAATATAGGGAATATAGAAAACAATTTTTAGAAAGATGTCTCTATAGCTCAAGTAATAGAAAAAGCATGCGTTTGAATGTTATCATATCTAAGAAAAAAAGAAAGAATTAAAGTACATTTATTCAATACAGTGTAGACAATATAAAAACATACCGAATAAAATAATTGAAAAACGTTTGTAAATTGCGACTGTATGAAGTTATAAATGCACAAAGCTGTGCTATTTTATAAGCAAGAATTTCTAGTAATCTTATTTCACACGAGCGTAGCAAAAGTGTTTACAGTTTGCTACTTCCGCTCATTCCCTATCTAACTGCAACTCGTAGAAAACCCGGGTTCATTGGAACACAACAAAACGATTGCAGAGCGTTCGTGTGTAAACACCTTTATTTATTGGATAAACCTGGAATTGTCTCGTATGATCAGAGCTCAACAGCTTCATTAACTTTGACAACAGAATGCCAAATATTTTATTACAACATTAATCTATCGATATTTTTCGAAGCCTTCAAATGTTCCCTTTGTGTTCCTATAGCTAGCGGCTTCTTAAAAATTATAATTATCTCTAATGTTTGAGTTGAAATACTCAATGTTTGTGGAATTGCAGTTACCTATATACCTCTTACCGAAGTCAGCTTGCCTGCCTGATTTGTCTCTATCTTACAAAAAAGGAAACTCAGCACTGCAATTAAATAAAAAGTCATGATATTTTAGAAATTTTTATTAGCAACTGTGTCATTTATCTAAGATACAAATATATTTATTTTATACCGTTTAATACTTTTTTATTAATACTACTTTATTCAGAACACTGAGAAAATAATTCGTCGCAAGATACTTTACACACTTTCCCCCGTGCCAGAAATCTCCGGTTCGGTTTCTTTAATCATTCCCAGCTTGGCCCACTGGGCACTATTCGTCTTTTCTGCTCTACCCTGTGGTGTAAATATCCTTATTTACGGAATTAACCTGGGGAAAGCGTCTTGGGAGCCTTAATTCGGTCGTCGACACCTGATATTTCTTTTTATTAAACCCAAACTTATTATTGCTTACCTGCTTTGGGTTAGAAATGTTTATGATTGCACTAAAATAAAGTTATACCTGAGTTAATTAAAAAGTTTTGGTATCAACAACTAAAAAATATGGACTTGTCTAAGATATCTATAATTTTACTTTCTTCGGAAAATATAAAATTAATATAAAATTATATATTATCCATTAATTTAAAACTTGTAACAAAATACAGTCGTTAAATCTATATCTAGATTCTACTTGTGAGCAAACTTCCTGAGATTACGTCAGTCTTATTTCCGATCTTTTTATTTAATGACCACGAGACACGATATTTATTGCAGTTATTAGTTTTAGATTACAAGTGCTTATTCAGTCTGATTCTTAGTGAAAGTTAAATGTCGGTATTGAAGTACCTGCGAGTTAAAATCAAATGCACCAGATAAAATATAATCACAACATGAAAAGTTTAAGGTCAGAACTCTAATTACGCCTTCCAACAACATAAATAATTAAACCAAAATTGTAAACTGCTTAGAAAATGAAAGTCGAAGAGAAAAGCCACCATAATAACCGAATAGAACCATGTGCCTAGTAATTTTTGGTCGAAATTACAGCAATTAAGAACGATTTATATCTGCACGGTAAGCTTAGATCGGCTTTTATCTCGCTAATAACACAAATGACTTATTAACCGTGCCAAATAGAGCGTATTTTATCAATTAGTCAAGCCGACTTAGCCGACATGCCATTGATATATGATCATATAATCACGCTACATACTATTGTAATTTATACAATTCTCATGAATTAAAAGAGAAATTTCTAAAGGATGATTCTCAATCTCCATAAAAGCAAGCGAAAGTTGCTTGCGTAAAATTTGGAAGAAAGTCAACCTCCATTTTTGTTTTGCAAAGAATTATCGAAGTCATCTAAAGTCGATTGCTTTCCGCGAGTCAACAATGCCCGATACTTTTGCTTATTACGTTACAGCATAGATTCGGCCATGACTCGGAATGCATCGGAAAGTTATTGACTTTTGATAATGAACAAAACTAGTTTGCGGCGAGCTGACCGCGAGCTCGCGGCCCCGTTCAATACCAGATGCACTCACTCACAAACTCTCACGGGCGACAATTTCAACTTCACGTAAACACATTACTTGCTTAATTAGACAACCAACCTCCACCGCTCATACAAAACAAGTAACGTAATACAAACAAGGCTAACACACATACTGAAAGTCGCCGCGTAAGAGATAAGTTTACGATGACCGACAGGTCTTGGTTTGCCGGCAAAGGCTTTGCTTGTTTTCGATGCAAAATTGATAAGAGGAAGGAAAAAGTGAAGTCACTTTGTGTTGATAACCAATAGCCCGGGGCTTTGTGACTATGAATAAGTAACGAGCGAAGTTCGAAGACGGCCGCGGTGTTGATGGCTTCGAGTCGCTTCAAGTTTTTTGATTAATGACCGCTTATATAACGGACTGTGCCATCGTAAATTGTTATTTATTGCGAATTTGCTTATGAAATGACTTATTTAAGACATAATTATCTGGTGTTTAAATTTAAACAACCAGTGTGATTGAATTGATTGATATATGTACATTGGTGAACTGATTGATATAATTAATAGGTTTGCTTTAAGCTAATTATGCTTTGGAAAAAGTTAAGTTTTTTTTTCTGTAAAATGTATGTCAATGTAAATATAAGTGTGATTGGGCTATTTTTATCATACATCTATTAATATTTCGTAAGGGTAACTAACTGTGTTAACTATAAACGCATAAACGCCATAGCAATGCTTGACACGGAAAACTTGTGGTCTACCAATCACGACCAATTTCGTAAAGTTCGCTTGTTTCTGCCTTCAAACTCCTTACGCAAGTCTGTAGAAACGTTCAATTTTTTTTCTAATAAAATTTTTCATAGGCCATATTGCACGCAACAGGTCAAAGATTGGCTTTCAGAATGAAACTGACTCAATTAGATTAGTAACCACTTGTTGCAAAAGGTCACGATTTGTTTAGGATCCCGTAGGCTCAAAGTAACAATGTAAATTAATACATCTGTTGGTTACACCTACTAAATAGATTTATACTTAAATAGCTTGTAGCCTTAAACATATGCACATAAATATAAAGAAAACAAGATAACTAGCACAGACAAAAGAAAACTGTAACCACAAATGAGCGAAGACTATTGTGTAGAGAGAGACATTAATCTATGTCGTTGCTTTCTAAGTAACGCGATAGAATCGATCTTTCTAATGTGACAACACGGCGTATGCGCATATATAAAGTGGTCAGAGATTACGTTATATTTATTGTTACGGAAAGGCCCCGTGACGGGTCCGGGAAGGAAGCCATTGTTCTCGCCGCTAGAGGCGTCCCCACTCAACACGCTTATGAATCTTATGATAATACAGACGTCCGCATAACACCCCATTTACATACCTGCACATTTCCATTAACAAACCACATAAATAACCTCTCTGTACGATACACGGTACACGGTATTCAACGGAACCGTTCGCCGGGAGAAAACGTTAATAACAGCATTTGAGCGTCTGAGCGCTGGACTTTCGTCGTGCTTTTACTTCTATTATTTTCACAGCGAAAATAGTCTTGTTTAGTCTAAAAAGGAATTTCTCGAGTTGAGCAATAAACAGTTTGTTGTTTAAAGTCTGGGAAATGAGGGGTATGAGAGGAAATTCCGCAGTTTTCTTAAAGTTGGTTAGGTCGTCGCCGGCGCGGTGTGCATTAATAAAGAGATTGCCTTCGGGCGAGCAATCTACCTGCTATCTACTCGTCTCGGAGGTCTTAATGTTTCACGAGTCGTTTTCCACGCAGCGTAAACGTTTTGTGCAGAGATTTATTTTGACAAACACCTTGTTGTTTGATGTAATCTATGGCTCAGGGCTATTTTCTGTCATTGTTTTTGATGCGACCGAATGTAGAGACGTCATGATGGCTGGCAAAGGACCTTTAGCGTTTGTTCTTGACTATATTTTTGGATTTTGATTTCATGAGCATCATATTTGTAGGTCCTCACTACTGAACAATATTATCATTCAAGAATGGTTAAAAATGACCTGTAACTTTGGTGTTATCAATTAAAGATTTGTATTTGTTTTTTTGTTTATAAAGAGGTTTAATTAAGAAAAAAAAACGTTGTAATTTCAACCGGGAATCTGGGTTTAGGTTATCGGCGTCTTGGATTTTGGTTCTAAGCAAGTGCTTGTTTCGCAGTTTGAGAATAGTCTGCAGATACCGGGTACTGTAGTGTAACGTGGTGATAACCTTACGTTTTTCTAAGTCTATACTAAGAGAATAAGGGTACTAACTACCACTAAGGGTACTTACTAAGAGAATAAGGGTAGGAGACCGTAATTCCCACAAATTTTTTAACAAGATAACTCACACTATCTCCAGTTCTTCTTTTTTTTTTTAATGTAAGAAGTAATGATACGAACGAGACGCTCTCCTGATGATAAGAGATAACGCCTATGCATGACCATTGCAGCGATACACAGAACTTTGAGTAACAAAACAAAGTCCAGGGCATCACTGCTTTGGCGCTCATTACTTTGAGACTTTCGATGGTTGGTCTTAACAGCCCAGCAATTTCGCTAGCTGCAGTACCCTTCGAGCTGGAACACAGTAATGTTTACACACTACTGCTTAGCGGCAGAATAACTGGTACTGCGGTGGTACCTACCTAGACGACCTCCTCTAAGGAGTTCTACCACCAAGTGAAGCACGCTCTCTCCAGTCAGCTAGTGACCACGGCTATTGCGACATGGCTGAATCGTCTGAGTAAATACCCAAAACTAATTTTATAGTACTTTGTGCGCGATGTAGTTTCGATGATAAACATAATTATAATTTTTGTAGACGTTTCCTTGTATTCTGTACGTATTATAAGGTTAAAGTCTGTCAGTCGTTAGGTTGTGGTAAGACGCGATGCAAAATATTACAGCCAATCTAAGTGGCAGTAAGAAAGCGTAGGTTGGAATTGCAATGATTATCTCTCGTTTGAATAAAGTTAGCATGATGAAGGATAGTTTCCAAAATAGCTAAGATAATTAAAGTGTTACATTGAATAAATCTTGTTTCAAGTTTAGTTCAGTTTAATTATAACTTATAATAATAACGTTTTCCTAAAACTACGTTCATTACCCGACTCTGGTCTCGATTGTCACAAAGAGGAAAGTAGCGAGCAATGGTCTGCGAGTATAGGACAAATAGATTGTAGTCTAAAAGCTTCCCCTTACTTTGAACGTTAATTACTATGTAATTGCTAGGAATGTACGTGACAACTAAATGCAAGTCTATTTTGTAGAACTTGGGAAAATTGAGGAGGTTTGTGGATCTACCATTGACTTGCATATTACTTTGTAAGGACAGGGCTTGTAATGTAATAAAAGCACATTCAAAATGTCATTGTCTCATTGCTATGAAAACATTTTTTTCTTTCCATGTGTTTTGTATGGAAATAAAAAACAATTGCCATACAAATAAATGTGTAATATTGTAAGGCATTTTACACAGCGCCATCTAGCCACAAACTTTAACAACTAGCTAACTAACTAGCTTGAACTAGTATCCATGTAAAATAATAAATAAATGTGTTTTGTGCAAATGCAAAGTACTTAACGTACCGCGTATAAGAACGTATAAGCAGATTCATAATAAAATGAGAGCCATTTTTGTCCCTACATAGTACATGTACAAATTTACCCACAGCGTCTCAAGTGGGCACTAGAACTGGTGCCATAATACGAATAATCGAATCCAGTGGTGAATTTATGAACGATTCAAAGGCGTACATAACGACCCCTCAATTTCCTTTTCACGTTGAATCTATTCACGGGGCTAAAGCATTTCCTTTCGAAGCTTCCAATCATGGCTATGGTGAAATATTATTTGCTGCAGAAATACAGATTGAATATCATTAATGAGTGAACCGACCCTGTCTTGGCTTCGTTGGGTATCATTTTGGTTTATTAATCTTTACGAACAAAAGGAAATCGTATCGGTTGAGATAGAGGAAGGCACTGACATGGAGCAGAGAGTCTGCCTTTTCTTAGGTTACTCGTAGTTCAAGTCTTTGTCGGCAGATTTTAAACTTGAGGGTGGTAGCTAGCCAGTTAAATGATAAAGTTTCATATGGGATGGTGACGTATTCTTTTTACTAAGGAAACTGACGTAGTTTTCACTTATTTTTATTTTACTTAGGGATTATTTACATTCAATTACATTGGATATTCGGACTATAGTTACTATAGACCAACCAACTGTCCGACTATAGTCGGAGTATCCGATAAAACTTAACGTGAGTAAAACAAAAACAGAAGTATTTAGTTATTTGTCGGAAAACTGCAGAGAATGAAAAGACGTACTGGACTTTTTCAAATGAGTTTTTCTGCCGTAGTTTGGGTGCTATTGATGATAATGCTTACCAATTTCTGGTACAGACAGATGACAGAAGTTATAGATAAATTGAATTGAATTATTTTTATGATTCAACTGGTAGCAAACATTTTCAATTTTCATTCATAAACTAGTCCATGCACCAGTAAAAACTGTTTCTAGGTAAATACAATTACCCCAGTTGAAAATATTCAAATGAGTTCAAGCCCATTTTTTCAGGCACATGCTCGAATAATTAACCTTGACTGCAAAATGTGGTAACAACATATTAACTTAATTGAATAACAAAGCTTGAAATGGCTATTAGAAAACATAAACGGGGTTTTGCGAAATGCCCACGTATTTTATATGGAGTTGGTAGTGTGCAAGAAATTAGCCGGCTCTAGGCGTAGTGGCATTGACTTTTGAGTATAATCTGTTGCAATTTTACACTGTGTTTACGGCTCAATTTCAAGTGGAGCAATTTTTGTGGCCACGGAAGCATGAAAGTACGTGAGACGGTGCGTCGGCGCCAGTACCTAATGAATAAAATTAAAATAAAAACGCGAATACGAGATCTCATTGAGTTGTAAAATCGAGATATGACAACACGTTTTATTTACGCTGTAAAATTGAATTTTACATGTTCTAGAGATGAGAACATGATTCGTCAAACATTGCTGTAGAACTTTTCGGTAATTTATCAATTGTGATTATTTAGGCAAACAAAACGCACCGATTGCAAAAATATATTCCAAGCTGTCATAATTAAGGGCTTCATAATTTAATTTTATGTCTAGTTTTTTATGTAGTAGAAACGGCGGCAAATGAGCATACGGTTGGCCTGATGGTAAGCTCACCATAACTTTACCTTTTTCCACAGTAATAGTATAATGTTATTATAAATACTATGTAGGTACATACAGTAAACAAACTATACCTAAAGTAGTAGGTATAGTTTGTTTTTACTTGTTGCCAATAAATGACTTCCCCAAGAATTACAATAACGGGTGATTTCAGATCTCATCATTATCATCATCAGCCTTTTGTAGTCCACTGCTGGACATAGGCCAGTCCAAAGACTCAGCCCAATCTTCGGTTTTCGCTTTCAACCACCGCCAGCAGCTGCCCTATGTATATAGTCACTCCATCGAGTCGCAGGGCGTCCTACGCAACGTTTGCTAATTCGCGGTCTCCACTCTAAAACACGTCTACCTTTCACGTCTTAGATTTTAGATCTATAATGTAATATAACATTTGGCAAGGAGTGGTTAAGTGCAAACCTATTTCGAATAAAAAGTCTCCTTTTTAACAATTTTTACTCTTGTATGCCAATTGTCGAGATAATCACACTTACTTATTTAATTACTATGATTTAGTTTGTGGTCAACGTCCATATTTTTTGTTGTTCTGATTGTTTTAATAGAATTTCTCTACTAATCGTGCAGAACGGTGACGTTCTATGGAGTGATTTAATGAGAGAAAGTTGTGACAAAAACTCAGTCACGGTGCGTGCTCTGATGAAAGGGAGCTTGATATTAACTAACGAAGTTAAAGCAAATAACAACCGAGGAAAAATCTCAGCTTATCCAATAAATAATAATTAATCTGTGTTTTATAATATTAGTAGGTACAGGGTTACAAGCTTGATGTGAAGGTAAGCTTAATAGGTGTTATTAATTACTAGCTATGCCCAGCGGTTTCACCCATCATCATCATAGCCTATTAACAAGAGATCGCTTTTAGCGATAAGGTCGCCAGTTGTTACAACTGCTAATTATGTTTATTCTGTATTGTATTATTTTTAGTGTGTACAATAAAGAGTTAATCAATTAATCGATTTAGTTAAATATATAAACATATTTGGATGTTTGGGGTATCTAGAAAATAGAAGAATCCTTACATCGTCTCAAGTGACAATGGCTATAAATGAAAAAAAAAACATTTACTACCAGGTTGTTTGTGTTTTTTCAATTTTTTTGTTCAAACTTGTTGAACGCCTTATTGAAATCCTTCGGATTTCCATGTTTAAAGTCCTCACTCATCGTAACGAATTATTTGATTATGCAGCAATCACGTGGTGTAAATACTTTTATTTTGAATGTAGATTTATAGATATTTAGCTGCAACAAACTTTACCTACTCCCTGATTTTGTCATTATTAGTTTTCTGAATTACCACCCACTATTGAAGCAAATTTAAAGACAAGATAACATTAAAACACAACTAACAGTTTTTATTGTCTATCATTTTGCGTAACTGAAATAAAAACAAGTGTTAAACATCAAGTCGGTGCCAACTATCAAATTACTCCAAGATTTATGTCCTTTTCATATCAATACTACTCGTTAATGTACAAATTTATCGCTCATGACTCGCTAAAATACCTGACATTACACGTGCCAAAACCATTATCGCTTTGTAATTCGTTATAAGCACTACTTTTTAAGCCTAAATTAGGTATAATGTTCAACTTTATTAGTCCCTCACCCTATCATTTGCAAAACAATAAATAGTATAGTTAAATAAAAAATTGCGCGTTGCAAAAGATTATTGCAACAATTCTAATTATCGTGTATAAAACTTGCAAATGTTAAACGAGCATTAGTACCTTGAATAAGTTGCCTGTTCCGTCATTTCCCTTTCCTGCACTAGAGGTATAATCTAATGTTTAAATAGACTACGATGCAGTAATTAACGCAGAATGCATGAAGGTTAGCTTTTCTTATATCTCGCTTTGTCTTGTGAAACCGATAGATTATGGTGATTAGCTATAGCACACAAACTTGGTGGTAGATCTCCTTTAGCAGGAGGTCAACAACAAACATAGGTGTAAACATTACTGTGTTTCGGTTTGAAGGGTACTGCAGCTAGCGAAATTACTGGTCTGTTGAGACTAACCATCGAAACTCTCAAAGTAATGAGCGCCAAAGCAGCGATGCCCTGCACTTTGTTTTGTTACTCAAATTTTTGTGTATCACTGCAATGGTCATGGACAGGCGTTGTTTCACATAAAAAAAACAAACATTGTTGTGGAAATCAAATAAGATTTTTTTAAGTAAAAGTAATGAGACAAACTAGACGCTCTTCTGATGGTAATGGAGATCCATGAGTCCATGATCAGTAAAACAAAGTCTAAGGTATCGCGCTTAGGGGCTCTTTATTTTGAGAGTTGCAAGGTCTAGGCACTATATGGGTTCGTCCCTGCAACGAAATACCCCATGTACAGATTGTACATGGCACCCGCATGGAAGTCAGATAACTGATAGAATACATAAATACTTTTTTTTGTAAATACATACTTATAATACATACAGAACACCCAGACACAGAACAAACATTTGTTTATTCACAAAATGTTTGCCCTGAGTAGGAATCGAACCCACGCCCTACAGCTCTCAAGGCTAGTATATACTACCAATGAGCCAACGGGGCTGTTAGTATTTGAGTAGTTCATAATTATAATCAAAATTTAAATAAATACCATTGACCTAATAGATTGGTTTTTTATATAAATAACAGGGCCAATTCGTTTTCAATTATATTAAATCTTAGCATCTTTATTATAAATATTATTTTTAGCGATGAAGCTAAAACTTACTTAGGGTCAGCAAAGTTTGTTTCGTTGAAATTATACTTTAGCAATAGTCTGTGTCCACATCATATGCCAGAATTCTGCCAAGATAAGATCCCCTAATGGCCGCAAGTAGACGTCAAACGAGTGTGAAACTCGCTTTATTTTTCACTTTACATTTAAAATATCGTGTTTTATCATGTTTCTTGGAATAAAATATTTTGCGGTGCGCAATTGTGGTGTTTGAACCATCTCGAGCTTCACAGGAAAATGTTAAAATATTACAGATATTACTTTTTATTATTTCAAAAATACGCAAATTAAAGTCTCAACGTTATAAAAAGTATCATAAAAAGCTTTTTTTGTACGGCAGAATGTGACGTCACCATGCAAAATATCAACATAAAAGTTTCAATTTTCGAGGAATGTCCCCCATCCATAAAAAACCTGTCTATTAGATAATTGTGACATTTTTGCGAAACAGCCTCACATATGACTGTGTAACATTTCCGCCAAAATGTATCTAATGATATAAGAAGAACTGGATCTTTTTTGTGACACTTTTACTTTCGTAACTTTACTCACACTTATGAGTGAAAGTGTTGCCTTGTTAGAAAATATCACCGTGAACTAACATACTGGTATACATGGCAATGTGCTTTTACTCAATGTAAGTACCTAAGTAAATACACACGCATAACTCATGATTTTTTTTGTAGTAATCTTCTAAGGTAATTCATTTTTGTGTTTTCAATTTGAGAATATGTGTAAAAATAACTGAAAATAAAATTAAGGTTACACGTTTTTGATATAAAAGTAATGAGATAAGTAAAATGACGCATGATGATGAGATAATGCTTGTCCATGACCATTGCAGTGGTACTAAGAACTTTGGCATCTCTACTTTGCCGCTCATTATTTTGAGACATTCAAAATTGCCATGATATTTTAGTATGGTGATATTTTTGTTTTATTTCATTAAAAGTACCGAGTGTATTTGACGTTTTTAATGATTTATTTGAAATTATACTATGGACATAGACTAGTAACTTTGGTGTTGTTAATAAAAAAAATGTATTTTCTTGTTAGTATCAATTGTCTTAGAATTTACTAGTTGCCCTTCAAAACAGTAATATTCACTGACTACTACTTTATGGCAATATATGTATATGATACTGCGATAGTGGTGCTACGCAACTTTCTGCTAAGAAGATCTCCCACATAGCATTATCACATGCACTAGTAACGCGCCGCATTTACGCTACGCGAATTTCGGCTTGAACTCGCGTGGAATAGTACTCTCTATGTCAATGCCAATTTAGGAACGCGACGAGGTGTGTTGGGTGTTCGTTTTCAATTTCCAAAATAAACTTTATAACCGTTATAAAAAACTACATGTTTTTAAGGAATCTTATTCTAGAGTTTAAAAAAAACGTTCTAGAAAGAAATCGTCATCATCGTCGTTCATCTTGAAATTGGTCACAAATAAATGCTACGGAGACTTATTTGGATGTAGTATTTTTGTTTCACTTTAATCCCGCATAAGTAAAACAAAAATGTATTAAAACCACGTCAGTTTCCGTAGTAGAATGTGATTATATTGAATAACGTTACTAGATACGAAAACGACATCATTAACACATTGCTATGCTAATAGCGATTTTTATGAACAGCTATTTAGATTACGTGTCATCGTATTATGTCAACATAATCATGTCATGACCGACAATTGTGAAATATGATGTCACTGCCTTGTCCCATTGTTGTGGTGAATAATTGCCAAGGTGATTGCTTAAATATCTTGGATGCACGCACTTTTTACGTTAAGTTACATGTAACATCGAACTTTTGTGGATTAAAATGTTTATTGTTTTTTGTGTTTATTTAAGTAATTAAAAAGTATAATTGCCTGCAAATTTATATTTAAGCAATTTTTTAAAATAGTTTGTCTGGAATCGTTTTTTACCCACGACGGAACGGAGACGGTATATGCGTTTGGGGTGAGAGGATGTTTGTTTGTGCAAATACATGTTGCCATTTTTCTCCAAAACTAAAAACAAATAAGATAAGAAATTATTACAGTGATGTTAGAGGAAAAATGTGATGTTTTTTAAAAAAATGTAATGAAGTTAGGTATTCATTGGAAGTAGGGTTCCGTAACTGAAAAAGAATCAACGGATCACTTTTTTGTACGTCAAGCTCAAGCTCATTGTTGAGGTTTGAACCCACGCCCTTCGGCATGTGAAACGACCGCGCTAACCACTTAACTATCATAGCTACAATACTGTCTCATGCAATATGTTTACAAGTCTTATATTCCCTACAATCGGATCACATCCTCATGTAGTTAACCAGCGAACATTGTATCAAATCGTAACACATTATGAAAATACTCAATTATCTGGATAACTTGAAATTGCAGCAAAAATTTAGTTACAGCAAGTAGACTGTGACGGACACAACACCGCCTTGAAGTTCTTGTAATTGCTTATTCATAAACTTCTTTACTTATTAGAACCCTTTTTTAAATACATAGTTCTAATATAATATTATATATTACATTAAAACGCTTTGTTCTAAATATGCTGTAAAATAGGATGCCATGACCATAAGATCTTTTTTTATAGTTGACAGTCGAGGGGCTTGTTTGCTCACCTGTTGTTAAGTGACGGTTTGATCGAAGATGTTAAACACACCTAGAATGGAGCGGGCTTCTAAAGCCTCCTGAGACCTTAAGTAATCACGCTGCAGATCGTGGAGAAACAGATAGACGTATATAGATTTTGCTTTAAATAGATTGATACTAGCTGTTACCTGCCCGCTTCGCTGGGTTTGTACCTACTATCAAGGTGGAAATATAGATAGACAAATAGAAACTCTTTATCGAGCTTACCAAAAACAGAAAAAAACACATAGAACAAAATAATCTTATGAGCGAGTGCCATAAGATTAAGAATAAAAAAAATTCAAACTAATACGATCTGGTTCTTTTTATAAGTTATGTTAGAATTTAAGCATACTAATTCACGCTCGGAAAATTGAGTGTGGCGCCGCCCCGCCGCTCGTTAGCGAGGCGCAACTCGCTAACGTCAGTTCTTCCTCGAATTCGAACACCGCCGCAACGACGACGCACGGCACCCTTTTTAAATACAATAATCATCGTCAATCCGTCGCGAAACCTTCCGAAAAAGGACCTGACGACACTTGCGAGTGAAGCTACAGACCACGGAGTGTTTGTGCCTAATTTGTGGATTGTGGACCGGCGCGCGCTGCGCTGGCCACGCTGCCATTGCGCACACCGACCTCTGGCCGCTGGATTGGTATGTACATTCTGCATAACTTTGTACTAAGAACAGGAAACCCGGCCTTCAGATTCTCTCCGTCTTCCCTCGCACCCGCAGAATCATATCCGCCCATATGAAAATACAAGAAAATATCCGGGAACCACCGCACCCCGCCGGTGTTGAGAAAACTAGATATAAAGCCTTTCTCTCCGCCACGATCTCTTCTAGGCATCCAAGAATAGAAAACACGATGCATATTAAGAACAGACGGGAGATGTTGTAACAACAAAAAGTAAGATAGCTAATATACCATTGCGGACTTTTGTGTCAATCCATCTATAAAAACAAACATTAATAAAATTGATATAAATAAAACTTTATACAATGGAATTTATTTATTTGCACGGTCTTCGTGAAACTTATAAACAGTCAGTACTATGTTGTTTCAACCAGTTCTATAGTAAGGAGAATGAAGCTGTTGAAATTAAATCGGTTAAAGTGCACTTACTGAAATGTATTCGACGAAATTCACCGATACCTTCTATAAATTACAACGACCAAGTTTCCTGCCAGTAGGTGCCGAGTGGCAGCACGTATAATTGTCATTTGTAAATAATTACGACCTCTAGTGGTCGTATTTTACAACAGATGACGTCATATGGAAGAAATTTCTCTCGGGTTACCCTAGTATTATTCTGAATGAAGCTCTAAGTCATCAACTTTATTTTATTAATCAAAGTTCTGTGGATCGCTGCAATGGTCATCAATATTTCAGCCGTAAGACGTCTACTACTTGACATAGGCCTCCCCCATTGACTTCCATAAAGACCGGTTAGAACCGGCCCGCATCCAGCGCGTTCCTGTGGTCTTTATTAAGTCGTCTGCCCACCTTGTGGGTGGACGTCCTACGCTGTGCTTGCCGGTCTTTGGCCTCCACTCCAGAACTTTGCAGCCCCATTAGCCATCAGTTCTACGTGCTATGGTCATGAACATGCGTTATTTCTTACCATCAGGAGAGCGTCTCGTTTATCTCATTATAATAACGTAAAAAAACAATTTAAATTACAAAACAAGGTTAGAAACAGCGCGACCACCTGCTGGCCACCTTGAATAAAGGATTGTTTACGGCAGTTGTGTATGGTCATACATTCTTTTCAGATGTTTCTATTGCGCTGCTGCAGGCAACACGTGACTCTAATGTCAAATTAAGTAGGTAGATACTATTTTGCAATACTATAAGTTTAAGCTGTATTCTCACGTGTATTTTCACTCTAATATTATTTATAAGTTTTGACAAATTTTTGTTTTAATCGCGAATTAAACAAAAAAGTTGTATTTACGTTTGTTTGTTACTTCTTTACACTGTAATGGCTGTGTTTTTATATTACTTTTTATGTAAAATACTTAAGACGAACAATACGCTCTTCTGATGGTAAGAGATAACGCATGTGCATGACCATTGCAGCAATACACAGAACTTTGAGTAGCATAACAAAGCCCGGGGCATCGCTGTTTTGGCGCTTATTAATTTGAGACTTTCGATGGTTAGTCTCAACAGCCCAGTAATTTTGCTAGCTGCAGTAGGTACCCTTCAAACCGGAATACAGTAATGTTTTCACACTACTGCTTGGCGGCAGAATATCTGCTACTGCAGTGGTACCTACCTAGACGATTTCCTGCTAAGGAAGTCTACCACCAAGTAAAGTATCGATTTAGACGAAATTAGAAATGCAGATAGCTTTCACCCTTAGCACTTAAAGCACGTTTAAAAACGCACAGAGTACTATTGGAGATTTCTGTCTTATTGATTACTTATAAACTTGCTGGAAAACAAACGAGCATTCTACTGAGATACAATCACTAAGAGTAAGTGATTACACGGTTACTTAGACACGTTCCATCTCTGAAAATCATATTTGGCATATCTAACGTTTTCTTATGAGCAGTTTTCCCATAAAAATGATATACACCTCGCTTTCAGGCATGCACTGCACTCCGCTCGCCATAACGTTTCACATGATATAACACTGCTGTGAAACGATAACATAACATAAATTCTAATGCATAGCACACTACCTGTTCCGCGTGAATTCTCGCACTAGGGTTTAAAAATACGATTACCGTAGTAATCGTGTTTTTAAACCCCGACGCAGAAACGACGGGGTGTTATAAGTTTGACGTGACTGTGGCATCGTAGCTCCCAAACGGATGAACCAATTTTGATTTTGTTTTTTTTTTCTTTGAAAGAATTTCTTTGAATTAGTCGTGAGTGTTCTTCGCTATGTTTGATAATAATCGGTCCAAGATGGCCGCCGCCACAAAATGGCGGATTACATATTTTTTCACAACTCCCTCAATACGGGTATCAAATGTAAGGGCTTGACTAGTAGAATACCTGTCGGGGTTTTATCTTATAACGAGATTAAAAGCTCGTGTAACTACTACCTTGGAGGTGACTAGCAGAAAATGCTTCAGATGTTATTTTTAGTTGTATAGAAATTTCATCTATGGGTGGTGTAAATCACGAGAAAAATGAGTTACAAAATGGAGAAATACAAGAAAATCACCGGTAAAAGCGGAGCACATTGCTAGTTATAAATGTAAATATGAATAAGTTACCGTTTGATTTAGTTGGTTTGCCAAATCTCGTGTTCCACAGAAATAAGTCCAGAAGATACGGTGTAAGCCCAGAGTTGGTTCTTGCTTATAACTTCTTGTAAGTAATTGATACATTACCGCCTCGTGTACAAACGGCTTGAAACTTTCGTATTCATAACACTAGTGATAACCATAAATATAACGTTTGTCATAATGCAAATGTTAACACGTAAAAGTGAGAGCCATACAGTGTATTCCATTATAATTTTTCATATTTTGTTACGTAAAATAATTGAGAAACTACGACGAAACAAGATTGTTAGGTCAAAATAAAATTGCTAAATCAAATGGGCGTTTTATTTAAATGCTATAGATAAAGTTAATTTGATAAACAGAAGTTACAAATGCATCCTCGCTAATAAAGCAATACATGATAAAAATTGCTATTCATAGTATGTTAAAAAACATGTGCCTTTCGGGAAACACAGACCTCGTTGTACGATAATTTTTTAGTAAAAATTATAGTAATGATCGTACAACGAGATCTGTATTCTCCTAAAGGTATAAGTTCTCAAATGTAGAGTAAATAGGTTTCTTCTAAGTAAGCATGCTCGTCTAAGACCACACTACTGCTTTCTAACATCAGACAGGGTGTGGTCAAATTTGAACCTATTCCGAATAAAAAACATAATCTATCCGTTAAACCATCAGTATTCAGTCTACTACTGACATTTCTGCTTTAGGGTTAAATTCTTATACAATTCATATTTTGATCTTATGTTACACAAAATCAAACTTAGACTTGTGAGTTTTATGTCTCAGAACACGTTAGTACTAAATATTATACCGCTATTAAAATGAGATTTATAACTACACATAAACAAATAATTAACAAATCATTTTTGTGAACTTGAGAAGGCATTACAAATGCACTTATGAGCATGAATCAGTGTTATATAATGTACAAACAGTCGCTCAAAATCTCTGTAATTAATTATCAAGTCACGCTTGATAATTAACACATCTAATCATCTACCTTTATTGGCCGTGAATGTACAAAAAACTGATAGAAAAACTTCATGTACCGTGAAGAGTATTTTTTATTGACGGCCAGTGACATAAAGCTTGCTACAAGATTACTTTTTGTAACTGACCATGGGCAGTTGTAGCGATAGTAGCTAAGTGGTTAGTGCGGTCGGATACGCCTTGGTTTGAAATCCCAACTGCGAGAAAAAAAAAGGAAAGGTACAAATTCTTTAACATTCTATGAATAGCAATTTTTATCATGTATATCTTTATTATCTGTTTTTAAAATAAAAGAATTCTAATGTTTGTAATTTTAATTCATTATTGTTAAAATATTATTACCTGACATTACAAACTGATCATAAGTGTAAGTGGTTGTTGTGCCGATCTTATTATTATAAATAAATAAATGAGAGATCAAATGCTTGGGCTGCCGGTAAAGGAAAAACCATTTTGAAGAAACCATAGCAATAGGGTTGGGTACATTCTTCTACACGGTTGGCTACTTCTACTACCCTCAAGTTGAAAATCTGCCGACAAGCATACTTTCAAATTTAGCAAACAAGCGGCTATTGAAGAAATCCATAAAAATATTATGGTCTTTGAACAAATTCACGATAGACAGTTTATATACACACATAGTTAGAGATATAGAAAATCACAAAACAAATTTATACACCATAAATGTAAAGCCCGCGGCTGAGACTGACTCCTTACATTTCAGTTCCAGATAATTTCCGAAATAACAAAAGACCTTTGAATAGTATACACAAAATCCTTTTCATTAAAGCTATTGGAATACTGCCGCGAGTAATGTAAGATTTGCCTTTTTGTGTATCATAACGTTTTGTATTAATACAGATCTCTCTTTTGTTTCAATTACCAACGTGATGTTTCGTAAAGAAGAACTTGTTTTCTGATCAAATAAATTTTAATTGAGATCAGAATATGTACGATTTACCTATTTTTTAAATGTTTTATTTGGAATACATTTTTAGAGATCCATGATTTGAACAAAGTTAAAGAAATCAAAATAATTAATTAATATACTGTTTTAATAATTAATTTCAGTTACGTATTTTAGGACAAAGTGTAGAAAATGTAATAAAACGATAGTAGACTTGGTAGGAACGAAACTTTAGTGGTGAAAAAGTACTAATTGTACTTGTCAATACGAACAACTTTTAATAAGGGATCAACTCTGAAATCCCGAAAAAAAACTATACCGTAATTATGACTATCCCATAACAACTATCCCATTTGACAGCCCTGTTGGCTCATTGGTTCGATTCCCGCTCAGGAGAAACATTTTATGTATCAACAAATGTTTGTTCTGTGTCTGGGCGTTCTGTATGTAGGTATTATAAGTATGCATTTACAAAAAAAAAGTATTTATATATTCTATCGGTTATCTGACTTCCATCACACAAGCTCTGCTTAGTTTGGGGTTAGATGGCGCTGTGTGTCCTACAATATCCTACAATATTTATTTTATTTATGATTCACATCAGGCAGAGTGTGGTCAAACGCGAACCTATTTTGAATAAAAAAAAAATAAAAAATTTTTGTGAAATGTATGGAACGGTAGTATTTGTCATTATTTCGAGGTATACCCCATACCAAAAGTTGTTCTCAATGATGAGTAGAAAACCTCCGTTTGGGCTAGTTCTGCCATTTTGGGTAATCTTATAGAAGTATAACATGTAGTGACTAACATACATATCAACTAACATTCATTTCTTGGTCTCATTACTATCAGCTCTATATTTAGCTCGAAAGCGAAAAGGAGAATTTCAGTTACTATTATCTACCATTGCCATTATTCTGTCGCTGTTTATGTAAATGTCATCACCATCGAGTCACAGAACATTCTACGCTGCACTATGTTTTTCAATTGATAGTTTTCATTCTAGATCACGTCTACCCCAATAATTATTATCTATCGTACGACAGATTTTGCTATCCTACTGCTGTATCTGACATCTCTACTAGGCATATGACGTTGTAAACCTTTAAAAAAAATGATGGTGGAAACCATGTTAAAATCAATTACGCAGTTTAGAAGAACTAAGCGAAAAAATGGCGACAAAGCGAAAAATGCAACTACATTTTATTTATCCGACTGTGGCGAAAGAAGTGTGACGTGTGATCTGCATATATGTCAATATGTCTGTCCCTATATTCCCTCGTAAGAACGGCCCAGCATCTGTAATAGCGGGGCCGATTTTGGCGCATGTGTCACTGGCGTTATTTAAAATTACAAAAAAAAACAAAATATGGAATTTTTACCGCCAAAAATACGTTGATTATATTACAGTTATTTGTAGTTATAATTTTTTTAAAGCTTTTAGCTTATACTTTTTACTAATTACGTCTTAACCCGTAGTATGTGTTGTAACTTTTCCATTAATACGAACCAGATATAGAGTTGTACGATTATAGATAGTGAAGTAGACATCGGTAATTGATCGATTGTTTTCTTCTTTCGTTTGACGTGTCATATTTCCTACAACATAAATCTGTGGTCAAATTGGTCAGTCTGTATCTTGTTCGTTAATTTCCCAAGAGAGGCCGTGCGCATCGCTGGACAAATCGAAGTTCCTCTGTAGGTACATGCCGTATCGGGCTTTCATAGATAGGATTATTTTTATAAATCTGTTTGGTATACTTCAATTTTGTCAAACTTCTCACAAATACTATAAAATGTGTGTGCGTTCATTACTTATTGACGTTGTAACGGCTTAATGGATTCACATAAAATGCGTAAATTAACATGTAAGTTATCTTTTTGTTTAAAAAACGCCGGTTACCTATATATATATTAGTGCTTGTACCTTGTAGTTATAGAACGAACTTTTTGAAATAGTATGAATAGGACAAGCTGCGCTCCGCGTGGTTATAGTTGTTTTCGCTGGTTTTTGGTTGTTTTTAACTGATTTAAATTAAAAGTAAATAAATTTTAGCGAATATTGAAGCCCTTATCTTAGCTAAGCTTGCACTATGAATAAGTGATAGAATACTCACATACTTTTTTATTGTTAATACATAGGTACATACCTGTAATACCCAGACACAAAACAAACATCAAATTCACAAAAATGTTAGTTCTTGGCAGGAAACTACGCCCTATATAACTCAGGTAGCAAAGCACAATACACTCTAAATAAATTATAAATATACACATATTATCATAAAAATAATTATCAATTGAAAAAACTAAACAAATTATTGCTGTCAATAGGAATAGCTCCCAAAACGCTGGTCCCATTACCGTATTGTATATAAATATATACTTTTGCAGGTGTTTCTAAGTAGTAGTGTTTTCGCATTACTTTTGTCATAGCACTCACCTACAGTCGCCATTATTTGTCACAAGTTAGAACGACTTCTGTTTGTTTTCTCGAGGGGAAGTCACCGGAATTCCTTCACATTTGATTTACGACTATACGAGACTTTCAAGTATCACTCGCGTCCCCCATACTTTGATCTTAAGAATTTTTCACTCGACAAGTATCGTTTAACTCGAAACTAAGTGAAAAAACTCAATTTCGTTTGATGAGAATTTTCTACAGGAATTCTTTTAAGTTCGAAGGGGGAGAAATGTAGAGAGAAAATATTTAGATACTCTGCAACATATTTACCGATTTTGAAGTACTTTATTTGATTAAATCAGTTTCCATGTTTAAAGGTTCTCTTTGTTCAGAATTAATTTGAAAATATTAGCAACTATCAGATTTTGTAGCGAAAACCTATGCTTGTTTTTTTTTCTTTCTGTTCTATAATTTATCTAATCTGAAAAGTGAATGTTTCTGCTTGTTTAATTTTATACTCAAGCTCCTATAAAATAGAATATACCTTGCACACCAAACATACATACAATACATACATATATATTATGAAAAATAAAAACTATTTTTTATTTTTTTTTATCGTCCGTATTATGGTACTACAACGGCGGCCTTATCGCCTAGTGGATCTATCCGATCGATCGATCATCGAACGATCTATCGCCTATATGGAAGCTATGTAAATGTCTTTGCGATAATTTGGCGATATTTTAATAACATTACAATTATTTAAATATTCGTGTAAGTGATCCTCCGACATTAACTTACTTATTTTCTTCTCTAACATCTACAGGATTAATTATTATTATTGAAACATTATGTATTATAAATCTGAAAGTTTGTATGTATGGTTGCTTGTTATTTTTACACGCTATAGTGGCTTAAAGGATTTGGATTAAAGTTGGAATGTAGATAACCTTTAACAGGACTTTTTTAGACATGGGTGAAACCAAGGGTTAAAGCTAGTAATTAATTAATATTTATCCTATCTACGTAATATACTGTCAATAAGTTCTCATTTTATGGTTTCTCCTTCATAACGTAATTAAATTCACTACAGAAAAAAACTTGTTAAAATGTAACTTGAAATCTGGCACCGAAACGCCAGACAACAATGTAGCAAAATAGAAGGGAAAACATGTGGACGGACGCCAAACCAGGATTAACAAAACGAAGGTAGCCGTCCCAGTTAGATTAACTTGCATGTCTTATTTAATTTGGCTCGGGCCACATCGGAAACTATTGGCTGAAGCCTCGAGCGCTGGCCGCTGCTGGCGGAAATCAAACTAATCGATTTTCATTTCGCCGACAGGAAATTAAATCCTTTGAGAGTCGTTCTCGATAACGGATTTCAGCTAAGCACGACACATGTTCAGCTATTTAAGTTCCATTTGGATTAGGAGATGTTGGACAATTTAATCACTCAAAGCAGAAATTGAACGTACTTGCTGCTTGCTTTATATTAGCACAACTCTGAAATCGTATAAAAATTGCTTCTAAAGGAAAAAATCGTTGACCCTTGACGAAACGTGTACGTCACAAGTTGTTCTCAATTATTAGTGTAATGACTTTCATTTGGCTTAGTACACCTCAAACATATGACTCTATATTCGTTTGTTTCACACAAACAATTTTTTTCCCCCTTTTTATTTTTGATTGATTTTTTTATATGACAGGTATGATTAATACTTATTTATGTTTAATTAAATTCCTAACGTCTTAACAATTTCATTTGACAGATATCTTAGCAATTATTTTTGAAATCTTATGTTTCTAATTAAATCGTTACGCACATGATAATCGGTTGACGGAGTTTGTGGTCATATTAAAACTGTTTTATTGGATTGCAAAAACTGTAAATAAATAAATAATAAATAAATAAATAAATATCGTAGGACTATACACACAGCGCCATATGGCCCCAAACTAAGCAGAGCTTGTGTGATGGAAGTCAGATAACTGATAGAATACATAAATACTTTTTTTTAATTGTAAATACATACTTACAATACATACAGAACACCCAGACACAGAACAAATATTTGTTTATTCACAAAATGTTTGCCCTGAGTGGGAATCGAACCCACGCCCTACAGCTCTCAAGGCAGATATACTACCAATGAGCCAACGGGGCTGTCAATGACATTTTTAATTTAACAAGACATGCCATAATGATAAAAAGTTTTACTTGATATTTTTATAGCTTTATAAGGACAACTATAATTAATCTCGCATAGTGAATGAAACATTGCAACATTTTTTTTTTATTTTAAATCGGCCTTCGTTTCTATTTATGTTGAAGTGCTATTTTTTTTAAAATAGCTTCAATCAAACATAGACTATTTTTGTGTAATTATTATTAGTTATAAGTGTGTTTACAGGAATACAGTCTTACTTTATAAAAATAATTTACTGAAACTGAATATTTTAATTTCCAGTGTTCTGTAAAAAAACTTACACACGTAGGATTTGATTATGTTTACGTATGCGATCAAGTGTAAAGATATTGTTACGAAACACTGTAGTAATTATATTGTGCCATGCCGAAGGGCGTGGGTTCAAACCCCAACAATGAGTTTGAGCTGCCGGTGAAGAAAAACATCGTGAGGAAACCATAGCATGGTGGTAGGGTACTTTCTTGTACTCGGCTGGTTAGCTACCACCTTCAAGTTGAAAATCTGACGCCAAGCATCTAACGGTGTGTTCCGGCAGCCTCACTTGAGAGCCAGTTCCATTCCAGGCTAGGTGTGCTTTACCATCTTCGACCACGCCTTCACTTAACATCTGGTGAGCTGTGGTCAAACAACTAGCCTGTCAACCATAAAAAAAAAAAAAAATTGTTCCACTATCTCCTAAACTAGTCAGGTCCCGTAATTACACCGTATTATGTTTCGCTACGTGTGGCGAGTGCACGTGTGCTCAGATTTTTCAACACAAGTAGGAAAATGAATTACTTACTTATATTTTAATGGCAACATTATGGCTCGTATTCCTATATACTATAGTTATAGAGATGATAGCTCAGCTCTTAGTGCGGTTGGACTATACGCCGAGGGGCGTGGGTTCAAATCCCAACAATAAACTTGAACCGATGAATGTAAACAGCATAACCATATCACATACATCATAGTAATCAATTGTTTAATTAAATGTTTCCAGCTATTCAATATTTATCATTGTTCATCTGCTTAAAATAATTTCACAAACAAATTAAGAAGATGTGTTTACCTACCGAATGGAGCAGCGGCCAATGTGTTATTCTGTAACAAACAACAATAATCAATTAAGCACATTATAGATATTATGAATAAATTATTTTTAGCATCATTGTTTTGATTGGAACATGGAACTTTCTAGGCGAATCGTACATAAACAGTAGGTACATTATTTTCATTGACCAATCTTTTCTAAAATAAATATATAATTATTACATTTTTGTCTATAAGGACAATTAACGATTTTAAAGTTATTTATTGATACTTTTAAAAGTATGCTTTTAGCGATAAAGGCACTTGTTACAGTAATACAACATGAATAATGTATATACACAACAAAGATTTCTACCTACAAATACAGTGCTCGATAGTGATTTTGTCATTAAAACCTATTTAATTTAATTTGATATAAGTCAAAAAACTGGAAGCTGGAAGCAATTAAGCAAGCACTGCTAATTTACAAAGTTGTATCCTAAAAATGTATAAATGAAAGGAGACGTCTTATTATAATAAAATTACTGTTTTGACATTAAAATACTGAAGAAAGATCTTGGAATATCAAATTTAGATAATATCTTACTTACTTCAGTATTTTTGTCCCATAAGAAGTAAATTTATTTTGTCAGCGTATTTCACTTTTATGTGACAGACAATTTGAAGTAATCCTATTTCTTATCAAGTTTGACGCTCTAAAATCCCTTTTATCGGACAGTTTAAAACCCTTTAGCAAGCAAATGACCCCTTTCATCCCTTTGAGGTGGAAAAAGGTATAAAATCTTTTCCTTTATTGGTTTATCCATTAGTCACTCAGAAACGATTATGTTGAAATTTTAATAGACGTCGGCCCGTTTAGGTCGTTTTCCGAGATGGGACGATTATTGCAAATAGGTTAATATCGATTGATTTTTTTTTCGAACACAGGGTGGAGCTGCTGAGCGGGTTTCCTGATGAAATGGGATAAAATAGATTTAGCATTTAAGGATGTACAAAAACGTAATCTTGTTTGAACTGTTTATTTAAAAAAAGTTGAATGTTACGAATATATGTAATAATAATTAATGGAATGTCTCAAATACCCTGTTAGCTCATTTGGTAGAATATCTGCTTCAAGAGTTGTGAGGTATGGGTTCGATTCCCACCAAGACAAACATTTAAGCGACGATAAATGTTGATTTGTGTTTAAGTAGATGTATTTGTGTTGATGTAGATGTAGCGATGATAGCTCAGTGGTTAGCGCGGTAGGTTCACATGCCGAAGGGCGTGGTTTCAAACCCCAACAATGAGCTTAAGCTGCCGGTGAAGGAAAACATCGTGAGGAAACCATAGCATGGTGGTAGGGTACTTTTTAGTACTCGGCTGGCTAGCTACCACCCTCAAGTTGGAAATCTGCTGCCAAGCATCTAACGGTGTGTTCCGGCAGCCTCACTTGAGAGCCAGTTCCATTCCAGGCTAGGTGTGCTTTACCATCTTCGACCACGCCTTCACTTAACATCAGGTGAGCTGTGGTCAAAACACGTGGCCTGTTAGACATTAAAAAAAAAAGTATTCTATACATATTTTATATGCATGTCTAAAAAAAAAAGTATACACGTATTCTATAAGTTATTTGTATGACAGCTTTGCTTAGCTTGGTGCCAAATGAAATGTACTATGACATTTATTTGTTAAACTTTTGTTCTAGTTATAATATAAATCAATAACACGTTACTTTAAAAAGAGTCAGTCTTGAGGACTGGTGACACAAGTGGAAACTTAAAACACGTCACATAAGCATGCTAGTTACGCGAAGTCATAAGTTTTGCCTCCATCAAAAAATCGCTTTACGCGGCTAAAGAATTGTCACTTCAAAAACCGAATGCAAAGGATTTTAATCGTAATCAATCGTTTTTCATTTTACATAAAGTTGACCAGTTAAGTTATAGCAAATTAGTATTTCGATAGAATTTCAAACGATCCATTAATGTATCAAAGGAAAATAATTTTCAGATATTGAACAACGGTGACAATTTAATGGACGTTTAATGACTCTTTAACAACATGTTGATTGGAGTTTGTTTGAAATATCGCAAGCAGGGTGGGTTAACTTTTACGCTTGACGTAAATTATTTTATTCTGTATTCCTAGATACGGTCTCAAAATATTTAATAGGTTAAAAAAAGTAAACTAATAAAGATTAATAGAAAAGATTATAAAAAAATCATTAAACAACGTATGACATTATACACAGCGTCATCTGACTAAGCATAGCTTGTACTATGGAAGCTAGATAACAGATAGAATACTTTTTGTTAATACACATTTGCTGTATTAATAAAAAAAACCGGTCAACTGCTAGTCGGACTCGCGCACAAGGGGTGCCGTACCATTATTTATAAAAACGGCAAAAAAATCACGTTTGTTGTAAAATCCTTAAATATTTACTTTGTTGTCTGTCTCGGTTCATGAGTTACAACCTTGTGACAGACGGAGAGACGGACGGACAGCGGAGTCTTAGTAATAAGGGCCCGTTTTACCCTTTGGGTACGGAACCATAAGAATTGGCTGATCTGTCCAGTGTTTAGCAACTGTGCTGAGGATTCCTCCGCAGCGCTGATTTTCCCCACTGAATTCTCAAAACGCACGGAGGAGATGATAGCACAACTACAAATTATATCCCCCAATATTGTTATTTTCAGTTTTCTAAACTGCCAACCGCAATGAAAGCAAATTTAAAAACGGTACTAATCCACGGGTACAAAATTTAAGCATGAAGTTTAGGCCTATAGCAATTCACTTACATAATTATTCTATAGTCATTAATTCAGTGGGTACTCCATGGTTGACAATGTTTTGTTTATTTTCTCGGCTCAGTTTCCATGGTGGATCGTCTGGTGACGCAACCAGTGATCAGCCGAGAATTATCCGGAGTCAGAGGTCACGGAGAGAGCGCCAAGTGACCTCCTCTCGGCTCTGATGTCACACACTATAATACCGGAAACTTGCTGTGTAAGTAGAAGAGAACACGAGTATTGTTGATAATCATTTTAAGCTTATGGTATTTATGATTATACAATACGAGTTGGATTTGTCGTCTATGGTAATTTTCTACTACCATGAAAGTAGCCGACAGGGTCATAAGCATTGAGTGCACTAAACCGAATGGTTAATGGTTATTGTCATAAGTACCTTTTTTATGTAAAAATAATGAGACGCACGAGACGCTCTCCTGATGGTAAGAGATAACGCCTGTCCATGACCATTGCAACGATACACAGAACTTTGAGTAACAAAACAAAGCATCACTGCTTTGGCGCTTATTACTTTGATGCTTTCGATGGTTAGTCTCAACCTAGTCGTATAGTTGTTCATAATGATGAGTACAATGACCTCTCTCCTGAGCTGTGGCGGTTTTGAAATCGTGAAATATATAATCAGTGCTATAGGAAAGTATGACTTTGACCGAATGCAAGTGTTGCTTTTTTTAACATAAATAAGAAATAAATACTGTAAGTTTTACTTTTTTATTGTTTATAGTTTTATCAAGCGATCAGTCTTTTTGGCTATGAGCAGATGTGGTGTTAGATAATGATCGGGTGCAGATATTTTCCATCAAAAACATATTTATTCCAGCTGCTAGAATGTATCAGTTAGAGATGAGTTTCAAGATCCTTCATCTTTTCAGTCGATTTAGGCAGTTTGGTAGTGTGAGCTGGCGATATCATAGTTGTGACCATATTAAAAAATTATCATAGCAATGAGTACAATGACCCCTTTTCGACTTAGTAGACAAGCTTTATTATTAAATAAGTATTATAAGTAGGTTTTTATGATTGATTGGCTATGTGTTTGACCACAGCTCACCTGCGCTGGCATAGAATTGGCTCTCAAGTGAGGCTGCCGGAACACCGTTAGATGCTTGGCGGCAGATTTTCAACTTGAGGGTGGTAGCTAGCCAGCCGAGTACTAAAATGTACTCTACCGCCATGCTATGGTTTCCTCGCGATGTTTTCCTTCACAAGCATCTCAACCGACCGCACTAACCACTGAGCCATCATCGCTACAAAATATCAAATTAGTAAGTTCACTTTGTATCCCAGAATTATAAACGGTTGCTGTGGAACGGTAAATATTAAAGCGCGGTGTTGCCAGTAGTGTAATTAAATCAAAACTTGGTAGTATTTTAACACAAAAAAAAATAAAAAAAATAAAAAAAATATCATAGGACATTACACACAGCGCCATCTGACCCCAAACTAAGCAGAGCTTGTGCTATGGAAGACAGATAACTGATAGAATACTTAAATACTTTTTTTTTTTGTAAATACATACTTATAATACATACAGTACACCCAGACACAGAACAAACATCGATGTTAGTCACACAAATGTCAGTCCTGAGTGGGAATCGAACCCACGCCCTTCAGCTCTCGAAGCAGACATACTACCAATGAACCAACAGGGCTGTCGAAATACCTTCTGTTGTTTATGAAAAACAATATACATAATTTTTTAGCATAATTGTTTTCTTTAGAAATCTAAAACCAACGCCCTAAGTTAATTAATGACGACTTTATTAATTTTCACAAATCAAAATAGGAACTTGAAGAAACTTTACAAAAGTTTGTTGCTTTTACATTGACCTCGAAATACAACAGAGTCCATTTCAATTTACATTTACAATATCGCGAAGACCCAAGTACCAAAACTTATTAATTAAACTTGTTTCATTCGATGAAGCTGAGAATGAGTTGAACTGACTTCCCTAAATTAATCAGTGAGTTGGTACTTATTTGAATAAGTCAAGAAAAAGGGACTTCTTAAGGAAAACTGTGAAGAAATTAAATTTCATTCTGTTTGTGAAGAGTATACCGATTAACATAATACAAGTCAAGATGAGAATTCGAAGTGGTCACATTTAGACAAAGCATATTTTTAACCTGGATCTTGATTGGAGTTGTTTATTATACGCGGTTATTTTTAATTAACCGGCACCGCTCACAGGCAATTTCAGGATATTGATTAGAACGACTGTTCTACTAATTCTTTTTCGAAATAGTTACAGCACTGACGTCCCGCTTGGGGTCTATTGTGCATTTCCCCCTACCAGCATCTACCCTAGCCAATCCAGCTCCTTGAAATACCGTAGCGAGGCGTTGGACTGCTGCCATAGTAGCTTCAGTGGGTGCGATAAAGGTGTCGATAATGATGAAAGACAGTCAGCACTTTGCGATGACCTAGATGAAGATGAAGCTGCCTCATACAATCTAGAAACAATCCTTTTTTCTACTCTGGTTTCACAGTGCCGCAACACATGCTCTACAGTTTCGTTCTCCTCATGGCAGCCACGCCTAAGTGGGCTATCCGTGGCTTCCAGTTTGTACATGTGATTATTCAAATTGCAATGACCGGCCTAATAAGGCCTACTAAAAGGCGAATATCCTGTCGTTATAATTTCAATAGTTTGTTTGTAATCTTTCTGTTAAGGTTTGGAATAACAGTCTTGCCATGTTTTCAGTAGTCTTTCTTAACCCACGGGTGTTATTGTAGAACAACTGTTATTCCGTGACTTATTAATTCGCCAATTTGATTTTTGTTATAAATGGAAATTGTGAGGGAAAATATTAGAAGAAAAACTTTATTGACAAACAAGATAATTATGATCAAATTATACAATTTTCTCGTAAATAAAATAAGAAATGTTTGCCAATAGGGGCTAAATCAACTTTATACTGTAAAAATATGATTCTTACATTGCTAGTTATCATTATGCCCCTTTACTCTCGAATCCAGGTCTTTGAAGTTTGTTAGTACAGCGGGTAATTTAAAATCAACATTGGCACTCTAAATGACAGTAAATATTTCGAACAAAAAGAAACGCCAGGGACCGAAAAAAGACCTGATATCCAACAAGATTTTACACTTTTTTTTTGTGAATTTTGTGAGGTGAATGACACCTTTACTTTATGGTAAGACATAACCCCTGTCCATGACCAACGATACCCAGAATTTTGAGCAGCAAAAAACGTTCAGAATATAGCTAATTTGCTGCTCAATACTTTGAGACGTTCGATGGTGGTCTCAACAGCCATGTAATTTCACTAGTTATAAAACCCTTTCAATAAGAACACACTTAGTAATGTTTACACATGACGGTGAAATAGCTGGTATTGTGATGGTACATACTTAGTTGATCTACTGCTTAGTGAGTTCTATAAAATAAGAAAAAAAAACATAAATCGCTAATATTAATTTTGTGAAACATTTGGATCTATTTTTATTGAAAGTCGTTATGACAATTAATAAAAGTTGTTATGATAATTGATGATGAATAATGCCATTAAACTAAGGTGGTGGCGGTGGTGGTCGTTTCATAAAACATAGCCCTGTATTACAACACAAAAATCTGATTCTCTGTAGGTATCTGATTCTCTGTTGTATAACAGAAAATTGATCAAAAAAGCCATGCCTGAACTGGAACTCTAATGTAGCAAAACACAAACAGATAAGACAAACAGAGACCAACAACAGTTTACTCGCCATGTAATTTGAACCAAGCTTTTAGGGGATCGCTTCGCTTGTCACTAGTCATATCAAATTCTATTTGCTATATACAGCATACTAACATATCAACTGTAGCACAATTTCTACAGGGCCTATGTAGCATACTTAGGCTACGATATTATTTATTTTTATGTAATAATTATGAGACGAACGAGTCGCTTTTCATCATCAGCCTATCGAATACCGCTGCTGAACATAGAACACTCAGCCCGATTTTCGGCGTTTCGCTTCCAGTCACCGCCCGCTGTCCTATGTAAATTGTCCTTCTATCGAGTCTCAGGGTTTCCTACAATACATTTACTGATTTGAAGTATGTAACAACTCTGAAATCCTGCGGTAAATGCCTAATTTATCTTTAAAAAAATTGCCTTTTTTCATAGATTTATTTATTAAAAGTCACAACGATTTTGCGTTAACTTTGGTGCCGTAAAATCTATGCGTTAGTAAATCTTTGACTTCTAATAACTTTGTAACTCCACTGTGATTTGTATGAAATATCGACGAAGTTTACGAAGCCGTAACATTTCTATAGTTGTTATTGTGACCTATTACCAGTATATGAAGCCTGCTTCGGGCAATCGTGTCGGAAACTAGTTCCGCTCGATCCCTTGTTGGAGTTTATACAACCAGTTCTAACATCGGAGCTTATAGAGCTACATCCATGCCACGGGCAGCAGTTTATTGGCACCCAACATTTGATTCAACACCTTATTGTCAAAATAATTCGTTGGAACTCTCAACTTAGTTTCAAAAGGCGGAATTGAATGAAGCACCACCAGGATTCCGAGCTCCACTTTGAAAATTTTAATGAGAAATTCGTATCTCATCGCTTTAAGAACGGCGACGGAGGGCGGCAAGAATCAACTTCAATTTATTCTACCTCGACCGAAGTTTCCACTGTTTCAATGAAATTCCTTTCGGCAACATCTTATTTGTCTATGCAGCTTAAATTAAAAGGTAACGTGTTGAAGTTTAGCCATTGCAAAGTTTGGCTATGTCGTTGGTGTGGGTAGGAATTATTACCTGGCTGCCTAACACAGGGGCAGCGAACGACCACTGCCGTTAATGCTAAAACTCCACGATTTATTTCGGTGGCCAGATGCCGACAACAATCACTATGACAAATGGCTTTAGTGCGTGACTGACTTTAAATTTTTATAACTGTTTCCTTTAAACTTGTCCTGTTTAAGGCAACCAACCTTAGAAATATATCATTCTTTAAGTTCCGCGTGAATAATGTCGTTATGTCGTGAATACCTTCAATCTCCATATTATACCTATATGGGCTTCTTTTTATCTAAACCTTCTAGATCAATTGAGTTGCGATCTACAAATATAAGCATCATTTCGATGTTAAACAGATCAAAAGATAGAATCTGATTAAAATCTAGACTGACAGATTTATATAGAAAAAATATGGAGATACGTACCTACTGTAACAAATCTGTGTCGAAAATCAAATAGCTATTATTAATTTTTATTAGATATTATTAGATATTATGATGTCATACAAATGTAAGCACGAGGAAACCGTCCCAGGACGTCAAGCAAATAAAATGTATTACCTAATGTTACTCATGTTCGTGACACGACCGCACGCTGCTTCTCCTGACTCTTTTTGTATACAAATAGTTCAAGACTGGTTTTAAGACGTGCACGATTCGGTATACTAATGCAATGGCATGGTCATATTTTAGCTTTGTTCCGTATTTTTGACAGACATTTTTAATTAATCGAACTAAAAACCTTTTTTGTACATCCGCATGACTCACTAATAGAACGGTTGTTCTAGAATTAATTTAAATGTATGCAACGGACTCGACTTACGTTCTAGAAGATAAGTTCAAACTAAGATTTGTGTTCAAAACGTGTGTCCTGATTTGTCCTACCATAAAGTTGTATTTTTGTGATCGAATTTTTTTTTACAAAATCTGTTTCGTTTTTTTTTATAATAAAAAAATCTTAATTTATTCACTAAATTAATGAATATATTTAAGTGCTGTTAGGTGCATATACTGCTCTGGAATTGTGCTGAACGCAGAGAGTTTGTGGATTAAATTATCTAGTACGCAGTGGTACATATATATCGCTAATTGTAAGTATGTAGCTGTGAATATATGCTTGCTTGAAATTATTCTATGTGCGTCGAAATTTAATGGGAATTGAAGTTATTTACATATAAATTCAAGTAAAGTCTAATTATAGAATTTGGTCACTTGTACCTTCGGAGATGAATGTAAATTAGTGTAGTTGTAAAAAAACGTATTTGACGGAATGATTTTTGAAGTAGTTTTATTCTTCTTTGTTATTGATATCGCATTTTGTGCATTAATCGATTTCTAAATAAGGGACAATAACTATGGGGTACTATAACGTAGCAATTTCGTGACAATGATATGTGATGATGATGATGATGATGATACGTGGGTTCAAACTGCAACAATGAGCTTGAGTTGGTTGCCGGTGAAGGAAATAATAGCATAGTGGTAGGGTGTTTTCTAGTGTTTCTTTCGCGTTGTAAAACTGCCGCAACAGCGTGTTTCAGCACCCTCACTTGTGAGTCTGTTGCATTTCAGACTAGGTGTATTTACCATTATCGACCACACCGTCACTTAATCAGGTGAGCTTTGGTCAAAACAAAAAAGCCTGTCAAAATATAACTAAAAAAAAACGCTTGTAAATGACCCCCACGTATGAAATTCTGGATTCGTGCCCGTCTTAAACCAATATCACACGTAACAACAATGCAGGAAATAAGCGCCAACATTCGATACATAATGCTATAACACGGGGCGCGCCGATGCGATCTTGTCACCGCGAAACCCGATACAAACGAGTTCCATAACTCCGACTCACGATCACACGGAAGAAAGTGGGTAAGTGTTGTGCGCACTGATGACGACTTGGTAGGTTTTCAGTCACGAAATAAAGGAAAAGACGGGACACATACTCATTCGTGGAAAATTGTCCGTATAGCACGTTTCAGGCAAAAGGTGCATGTGGTTGAATGAATTTCATAAGGCAAGTTTCATTGCTGAAGTCTTTGGACCGTCGAAAAATCTCAGAAGTTTGGTAATATCCTGTGTTAGCCTTGTTTTTATAAACTGACCCACTGCTGGTCTTCTTATTTTAAAAAAGGTCATAGTCCACCACGCTGGCCAAGTGTAGGTTGGCTGACTTTACACATCTTCAACTTTTTTCAGGCATGTAGATCATAATAGAACAGACTATAATTAGAATATTACTTGGTGGTAGATCTCGCGCAAGAAGTCGTCTAGGTAGGTACCACTGCAGTATCAGATATTCGGTAGTTCTTCCCAATTGATTTAATTTAATTTGAATCAAACTGATGATAGACTAAGAAAACGGACATTGGATTTTAACAGTTGCCAAATGGTAAGCAGTATATTCGTTGAGCTTGGACTCATACGTAACTAAAGCTGCCAAGAGTAGTTTTGTAAAATATTAACTTTAGCACTTTTGAAAATCTTGAATAATTTTAACTTTATTTTTAATTGATCTTTAGTCAAACTAACAGCGCCTGCGGCTTCACTAACGGTTTTGTGATAAAAATAGCATAATTGTGTTCTAATCCAGTGTTTAAAAAAAGCTATCCATAATCCAATTTACAAATCTGTCGAGCCGTTGCAACGTAAAGCAGCAACGAACTTAAAACTTTAGCTTTAACGTAATTGTAATTAAAAAGTAAACAGTTTTAATATTTTTAAATAACAAAGGGTCTAATGAATTCTTCTCAATTCCAACCAGTGTGAAACTATCTTTAGCTGTAACCTATTCACAAAGATCGGAGAGAGTTGGCGACGTACGACATGAGCGTTTATCTAACATCTCCGCTACTGTCAACCACATTGAACTACAACCATACAGCGTGTACACTGTACATTAAAAAACATGTATACGTTTTTTTTTCAAATGTTTGGTGTTCGATTACGCTGTTCTTTTTTTTGGTTTTGGCGTCGCACTTTTTGCACGTGACAGTGTCAAATATTTTGTTATCATAAATTGTTTCAAGATACATCAAATGAAATAGATCTAAGAGACAGTTTAAGTCACACAAATTAAGTCACGGTCGAGTCCAGTCATTTTAGACTTTGCTATAAGCTTAGATGGAGTTTTGGTAGCTACAGGAAAATGCATGTTTCAGCAAATTACATCTTTTTTTCAGACTCGGATTTGTAATTCAGCACGTTACGAATAAAACAACACTGAACTTATACATACTCGCAAAAACATAACTTTTTAAGTAACTGCCAATCTACACCTCAGTAGCATCCTGTATAGAAAGTATATGTATGGATTTGTTCCACCGCTAATTTATTCAACAACTTGTTTGAAAGATGTCTTGATAAATGAATATGTCAATCTCAAATTTTAGAGAGCAGATAAGACGATGATATTTGGCTATCAGATAATTAGTTGCATATTGATTGATATTAATAGATTTAAAAAAAAATCAGTTGAAGCGGGTAATGTAAAATGGGTGTATAAATATTGAGATTTTATATGGATCGCAATGTATCAAAATTCGTTTGCGTTAATGACCAAAATAAATAGATGTCGTTATAACTTTTTAACAGAACTACTAGTACCAAACTAAGTAAAGCTTAGTACTATGGAGACTAGATAGCTTATGCAATTTTATATGATTTTATAAATACTTATAGTGTGCATAAATATCACCCAGACACAAAACAAACATCTATGTTCGTCACACAAATGTTTTGGGTGAGAATTGAACCCACGGTGCTCGCCGCGTCCGCGTCGTACTTTGCTTTGACTCCTTGAAAAAACCATAGGATGTAGCTGAAACTATAGTCTGAGTATTCAACATCATTAAACATGGATAATTCAAAGTAAAACAAAAAAAAATAAGACAAAGTCGGTTTCTTTGTTAAAACGAATAACGAAGTTAAATGCATTTTTGTTTTCCAAGATCAGTTTTTAAACTAAGCTTAGCAAATAGAACAGGGGATAAAAAATTGCACATACATATTAGCTAAAAACGCCAGTTAATTTTTATGTTCGTGGGCTGTGGCTTACATTTTGCTCTGATAAATATGAATGTACGTTTGAAATATCTTAGATACAAGAATAACTTGATAATAAACTATGAGCTTAATTATGACGTTTTGGAAATAAATGCTAATAGAAAAACAAGAAATCACATAGGTCGCTTGTTCGGAATAGGCTTCAATGCCTTGAACATCGACGTAAAGTTGCTTTAGGTTTTCCGCTGGGTTTACTTTGGAGAACGCGCTTAGATCTTTATGGCCTAATTCCATTCTACGCATTCTACTATCAGACAACCACGACCTCGAAAAAGCTCTTCTAGCGTTATTATAATTATTGTGTAGTCAAATATATTGCGAATTGTAACATAAATAGTCGAGGATACTTGTATTATGTTATTACGTCGATGGTTAAGTAATAATTCGAGTCTATTTAGTATGCACCAATTGACAATATTTTACATCACCCCTTACAAAGCCATAGCGTGCGTTGAACTCTTTTTAACGGCGATCTAGACCGCTTTACCAATGTTACCATGCCATTACTTGCGTTTGCGCAAGTGTCATTGCCGTCATTTGCATAAGAACAACTGAGCAACTAGCAGTCACTATCGCAATTATTGTATAACCTCTTGGAAAATTCCTTGACATTAAGGTAAATAAACAGGCATATATCTTAGTCGCAGGATTGTGTTTTAATGATGCTAGTGTTAAAACTGATGTTTATAGCTTTTGTCGCTAAATAGAATCATAAGCTTGGGGTATACATAGCGGAAAAGGACCATTATGTTCATTATCATGACTAAATATTATTATTATATTATATTTTTCGACAAAACACCACCACACAATACACAAACGATTGTTGAGAAATTTACCTTTAAATTCGATTAAGCTTTTTAAAGAACGTACTATGTTAGTCAGCGTGCGATGTAGCGAGTCAAATTAACAGACTGAATAATAAATACCTACGACACTATGCTCTAAAATCTGAGTCGCTTGTGCCAGCCACAAAGCCGGACAGCTGATATGGGGCTGGACAGGACACGTATGTCGGACGTCGAACGATTACAAAGTAAAGTACCTACAGATTGGGCCCCAAAGACCGGGCAGTCTGGAAAGAGGAAATAGGGACCTTTTGCTCAGCAGTGGGACAATTTGATGCAGGTATTAATAATAACCTTTGAATAAATGCAGATTTGCCGAGTATGACATGTCCGCCATCTAGTCCTAAATTAGGCAAAGCTTGTGGTACGAAAACCATATTATGTCATTAATATACTTTTTTTATATAAGTAAATAAATTTATCTCTTCAATCTACGGCAAGATGGCGAACTGTCGTGAAATCACGGTACTAAAAAATTCTATAATTAATCGCTAATTTCAAAAACTTGGATAAATTGGAACGCTGAAATAGAAACTACCTTGCTAAAGTAAATAAATATCATAGGACTATACACACAGCGCCATCTGGCCCCAAACTAAACAGAGCTTGTGTGATGGAAGTCAGATATCTGATAGAATACATAAATACTTTTTTTTTTGTAAATGTATACTTATAATACTTACAGAACACGCAGACACAGAACAAACATTTTGTTGATACATAAAATGTTTGTCCTGAGCGGGAATCGAACCCACTATTAAGTATCAATATTACTCATCTAATGCATATATCTTTTACATTTTATTTTCAAAAATAGAATTAAAAAGACTGAAATCATTCACGGATGCTTTGTTTCCTGTGATCTAATCTAGGCATTTTTAAGACTAGAGTGAATAGATTTCGTAAATAGAATGATGTGCTCCATCGTCTGTCCCATGGTCACTTTCCATCAGGCAAGATAGTGGTCAAATATAAATGAAAAATAAAACACAGCGCATTTCACATTTAAGTAACTTCGTTTCTTTTGCGTTCGCGGAGAAATACAAAACGTAAATAGTACGTCTATGTAAAGATTCTAACATCATAACTTCTTACGTCTCCTTGACATGAGCAATTAACGCTCAGGATGCTGATTCAGAGCTAGATATATCTTATATAGCACTATACGCCATACGCAGGATGTCAATGTGATTAATAGTTATAATAAAGGCAGAATCGTAATGTTAAGTAATTTATTATAATTCAGCCAACGTTGTTATAGATAGCAAAGGTCAGTATGAAACGAAGCACGAGCACAAAAAGGTTGGTATTGTAAATCCTTACTAATGCTATGAACTAGCGACCTGTTTTCATTACGGCCATAAGTATAAACATTTCAAAATAAATATACTGAATGATTCAATTTTACGGAAAGTCGCCAGTTTTAATAAAAAAAAAAGTTTTAAGAAGTATACTCATTCTAACTTTTTACTATAATCTTTAATATTTTTAAAATAAATATTTAAAATTTAAATGTTCAGTACAACTTCATATTCGATTGCAGTGCCATCTACCAGGTTTAATTGTGAATTTAAACCATCCAGCGAATCACTCAAACGCACACTAAAGCGATGATAGCTCAGTGGTTAGCGCGGTCCGTTCACACGCAGAGCAGCACAGCGTGGGTTCAAACTCCAACAGTGAGCTTGAGCTGCCGTTGAAGGTAAACATGTGGAAACCATAGCATTGTTGAAGGATGGCTAGCTACCACCCTCAAGTTGAAACATAAACCTAACTAGATTTATGACTACAAATAGACCTACACCTATATTTAGGTTTATTTTTAGAATCGACAGGTTTGTCGCTTCTAAAAATAAATATCAAAAAAATATATGTACTTTTATACAATTGCCATATAAATACAATTACACGTAAAAGCAAGTTACTCATGTCACATAATTTTGACACTTACGGGGTTTTATGAGCTGAATGAAGCTTAGGTAGCAATACCTAGTTATTCGGTTCCTTTCAAGCTATACAAAAGCAATTCAAGCTAAACGGTGTCATTGCATAGACCGTCATCGTCATTAAAATGAAGTCTTTGACTTGACGTTTGTTTGCATTGAAAAGGAATATATTCCATAGTTCTATAGCTTTTATCCAGGTCACGGCTTTGTTTGCAACGTAAAGAAGAACTTAACCAACCATTAATATAAGAGTGACCGGTTAAAACTAGTAATTGCTATAATTTATGAAAAAATAATGTATCGTAGATATTTCTTATCAGATTTTTATACACGGTTATAAACTTGAGTACTTAGCTGACAACTTTTACTAGATAAAAACTTAGAAATCGCGAAAATAAACAACTGTTCTATAAATTTGGTCAAAGGTCAACGAACTATTTTGTGAAACAAATGATTTTTTATAGCTGATTTGAGAGCTGTGCCTACATTAAACTAATTTATAATCATAATTACACTGACCCCGTTTTTACACGACTGGAAAAAAGGAGTGTAATGTTTTCAGAGTTCATGTATGTAAGTATGTGAGTTTCTTTATTCCATCATATAACTTTAATATACATGAACAGATTAACATATATGAGGTAACGTTAGAATCCTTATAATATGCTGTCATATAGAAAATTAAAAAAAAAATTGTCTTGGCTATTTTTCATTTTCCAAAGTAAATGAAAAATTAGTTTTTTGGCATGTCAGTCGTGTTTTTTTAATAGTACTAGCTGCGCCCCGCGATGTTACCCGATACATGTTTTCGGGATAAAAAAGTAGCCTATGTGTTAATCTAGGGTGTCAGCTATCTCCGTACCAAATTTCATCCAAATCTGTTCAGTAGTTTTTTCGTGAAAGAGTAACAAACATCCATCCATTCATCCATCCATCCATCCATCCATCCATCCATCCATCCATACATCCATCCATCCATTTATCCATCCGTCTATCCATCCGTCCATCCATCCATCCAAACTTTCACATTTATAATATCAGTGGGATACTTATTTAAGTTACACGTTTGACCACTAACTCACCTGGTGGTAAACGATGATGTGGTCGAAGATAAAGCACTCAGACTTAGATACCTATTCACTCTGATTATGAAAACATCTAGATGAATAGGCTTAATACACACTTACTAGCTTTAAAAAAAACAATATTATGTTGTATCTTTAAATACTTGTACCTAGTTGTGGAATATTTTATCCGTAAGCAGCTAATGAAATAAAGTCTTTAGTATTTTATTTAAATGGAACGAGATATATGATGATATACAATGAAAAAGTTATTATACTGGCAAAAAATATATTTATATTTAGTTTCCTGCGCATTTGACTCGGTGCTTACAATACAATTATAATATAGTCGTACATTTTTAGTATTCAATATACCACACAACTTATTGACATCGACTTCGGCCATGACATCTTTTCTATTAAAATAACCATCACAATAATGCATGATATTACAGTAATTATTAACTGGTTAAAGGCAAATTTTCAACAGTTCATTTATTTTCCTTTATACTTGACTGGCTAAGTGTTCGACGACTGCTCGCCTGATGATAAGTGACGGTGTTGTCGAAGATGGTAAAAACACAGCATAAAATGGAACTGGCTCTCATGTAAGGCTGGCGGAATACACCGATAGGTGTTCGACGACAGATTTTCTACTTTTGAGGAAACCCATTTACTACAGCTTAAGTTTGTTTAGCCTCTATACGGCTATTATTAATTTACAGATGTCAGTTTAACAGATGTGAGATGGGCATTTATTAAACAAAATAAATAAAAAACCTTAAATTTATACTATTTACAAATTTTTACAACAACTTAGTCTAAATTTCTAAATACTAATCTAATTAACACTGCATTTCTGCGCCAATAAATACCGAAACGGATGTAAAACCGGACGAGTACATTAACAAAATCTATATACACTCATTGCATAATAATAATAAATCTATATCTATCTATCTTGAGGGCGGTAACTAGACAGTACCCTACAACTAAGCTATGGTTTCCTTACAGAGTTTTCCTTCACATACAAATCAAGCTGTTATTTTTTTTAAATGTAAAAGTAATGAGGCGATCTATACGCTTTCCCGATGTTAAGATATAAAACCTCTCCATGATCATTGCAGCGATACACAGAAGTTAGAGTAACAGTAAGTCCAGGGCATCGCTAATTTGAGACATTCGATGGTTGGTCTTAACCGCTCAGCTTGTTAGTCTAATTTCGCTAGGGTACTGCAACCCTTTGAACCGGAACACAGTAATACTGGTACACTACTGCTTGCCGTCAGAATATCTGGTATCGACCGACGAGTGAACTAATTGCGCTAACCACTGGGCTATCAGAGTTACAAAATCATTTCATTATAATTTGTGCCAAGTCTGATTTAATCATGGAATTGTCAATAGAGACTCGATTTTGATGCGTCAAAGCATTTACTTGTACAGACATTACTTCTAATAAAATAAACATTAAGCTTATTCATATCTTGAAGCTTATGTCCTAACAATGATATGTAATTATTTTAATATATTAAATTATGTACAAACAAAGTCTGCCTCTCTAGGTTTAATTCCAAAGTGACGTTATATCGGAGCTATAAAAGCTATATTAGGAATGGATTTGCAAAGAAACGGTCTTTTGAACTTGTAACAAATTATTTATTAGCATCATAATGTAAAATGTATTACATTAAAGGCAAGCATTATTATTATTATAATGCTTGCCTGATGCATCATTATGCACATAGATTACAATTAAGTTGAGAAAAAAATAAAAAAATATTTTTTTTTTTAAAAAGAAACAATTGATACCTTTATTAATTGAAAAAACAAACAAAACCAACAACACTGAGTAAAACTATTCCTGTATCTTTCATAAACAAAATATATTAATTAGTAGGTATTTGCTACATTAGTTTTTTAAATGTAATAAGTAATGAGACGAACGAGACGCTCTCCTGATGGTAAGAGATAACGTCTGTCCATGACCATTGCAGAGATTCACAGAACGTTGAGTAGCAAAACAAAGTCCAGGGCAGCGCTGTTATGGCGCTCATTACTTTGAGACTGGATGGCTAGTCTCAACAGTTACAGCCCAGTAATTTCCAATATTTGCTACATTCTACATTAAAGCTAAAACTAATATGTTCCTATAAAAATATAGCTAAAACTTACAGCACATGTAATAAAAACGTTAATACCAGAGGAGGTAGAAGGTCATAACAACCTCCTTGCAACTGGTGAAGAGTGGTTTGTTCAAATAAAGTGGCCGTTCTACCGCTTTCTAGATGCCAGTTTTAATCAACTTGGCTCTGGGGCAGGCACAGAGATAAGTTTCAAGATAGAAGTGTCATCACATTATAATCTTTTAAGAATAAAAGAGAGTGCTATTGTTTTACTTTTTCTGATTAATCTTATTTTTAAGAGAAATTCCAAGCAAAGTAAATTCCAGCTGAACTTGTTACCCCAGCACAAAAATTATAATATCTAAATTATGTAATTTAATTGTATTTGAAAAAGAAAATAGACTAAAGTCGCCACTACTTCACTAGTGTAAGGTGTATTAGACTTGACTTACTAGGAAATGCGCAATGTGCAGCGCCAAAAACAAAGAAGAAGAAAAATTACTTCTTGTTTTGGATTTAATTTTACTTTAGTAAGTACTTCAAAGTTCATTTCTATCTTCATTGATACCAGTGGTCAAAAACATCTACTTTTAGCCCGTGTGTTGCTAAGAGCTCTTGCGGACGTCAAGTGCACTCCAAGCTCGCCTGATTAAGTCTCACGACGCACCTCCTGGCCTAAATTATTTTCTGGAACGTATTTTATACTCGTTAATATTAAAAATGCTTGCTAAGTCCATAATGTGCTGATGAACTTTGGTTGCCTTAGGGTTTTAATGTATACGGATCAGCACTGCTTTTATAAACTGTTACATGGATGGGTGCATGCCTCTTTTCATAACGAGTAGGGTAAGACTATAGTCTTCCACACTGGCTAAGTGGGCGTAGAGAAATTTCCATATCTCAGAGATTTAAAAAAAAAATCTCCGACATGTACATTTCCTCACGGTCTTTTCCTTTGTCGTCTGACGTTATCGGAAATACTCACAAAACTTAGAAAAGACGAAATATATGTTGTCGATGTGTGAAGTGTGCCAGCACTCGGGCAGCGTGGTGGAATATCCTTCTCGCAATGAGAAAAGACCCGTGCCCAGTAGTGGGACAGTTTGTATAAACAGGGCTGATCCGGAAGCATACGTCATACATATGTGTAACGGAATCAATGCTCTTGTTGAATCTTTCGTTTTAATTATAGTGGCGATATAAACGCTGTGTTTCGGAGTCAACGGCTGCAAGGATGCGATCGATTTCAAGCAGCTCTCTGAGGAATCTCGGCGATAGTTTGCACGATGTTTTTGACATCTACGTTTGTCCAAACATTCTCAGGAAATTTATACGAGGTTTGCAAACGATTCTATATCGCACGATTGAGTTAACAGTCTTAAAGATACCTCTTAGTCCACAGATACTAGCTTAAAACTATGTATAGTCAGTAGCCAGTGTCACGATATACAACACCTTCAAATCTGTTCTGGCATTTAAAATAAATAAATAAATAATAAATAAATATCACAGGACGTTACACACAGCGCCATCTGACCCCAAACTAAGCAGAGCTTGTGCTATGGAAGACAGATAACTGATAGAATACTTAAATACTTTTTTTTTTGTAAATACATACTTATAATACATACAGTACACCCAGACACAGAACAAACATCGATGTTAGTCACACAAATGTCAGTCCTGAGTGGGAATCGAACCCACGCCCTTCAGCTCTCGAAGCAGACATACTACCAATGAACCAACAGGGCTGTCGAATTTAAAAGTTTTGGTGACATAAAAAACCTTATACACATACACATAAATGCATACATGACCCCTGAAAACAATACTTCCTTTTTGGGCAGTTGTGTAAAAACACGAGCTTAAATTTATGAAGATAATGATTTTATGAAAAAATAATCTTAAACAGACAAAAATCATAACCTACTTTTTCGTAAACTTACGAACCAAGTGTAAACAGTTAGAAAAAAATTGAACAAGTCCACCGTGATCACGCTTGTCCTTTGTCTGACGGGAAATAGATTTAATTTCCGTTTTCTTATCCGTCCGATCTTTAAAAGAAGGCCTGCTTCCTATCGGGGCTGCACGTCGGGATGAGAATTAATAATCCTACACAGAATTTAAAATTATTAAATTTTTCCTCAAGCGTGCTGCACATTTTTCTCTAAGATACATTAAAAGATAATAGGCTTCAAGATTACTGGTAAATGTTCACGTACAAGTTTCTTTAAACTGCCTATACGGTTATCGACATCTTAGTAATAAAGAGATTGGATGTGTCTGAATGAAACAGGAGTTGTCAAGTACTCAACAATTTAAGGTATAAAATAATGGAAGGATTAATGCGATTTTGACAGGAATTGCAAATTGCCACAATTATCGTGAAATCAGCAGTTTATAGTTTTAAAACTTCTCATTACCATTGTTTTTGCTTTTTTCCTTTAAGTTACATATTATAATCGCAATTTTGTTCTGTAAACAGACAACATACCATATAAGTGTTAAAATTGCCGGGACATCGTGTTATGTCGCCTTTTGAAGTCAATTCAGTTTCTTTATTGCATTCCATCAGCATTTAACATCCCACCTGACCCAGCGTGGGTCGGTGAATACATATACCATTCATATACATACGCTAGCTGTTCTCATCCGCACATGCTCGTATGCAACGAACAATTTTACCCTCTTTTTTTTCGCAGCGTTGATAGCTCAGTCGTTAGTGCGGTCGGTTCACATAACGAAGGGCGTGGGTTCAAATCTCGAGGATGAGCTTGATGTGCCGGCACAGTAAAACATCGTGAGAAAACCTTAGCATGGTGGTAGGATACTTTACTCCGCCTAGTACCTACCGGAGTGTTGCGGCTGTCTCTCATGAGACAGTTTCTTTCCAGGCTAGGTGTGTTACCATCTTCGATCACACCGTCACTTAATATCAGGTGAGCTGTTGTCGAACACGTAGCCAGTCAACCATTAAAAAAAAGTTTTTTTTTTTTAAATTATTAAACCTAAATTCTATGGAAGTAATTAGTTAGAAAAATCGTTACTATTTTACTAGGACTCGATTCGGACTTTATTGTGACTTATCTTATGTGACTAACACTAATTGGACATGACACTACCCAAAAATTGAAAATGGCAAATGCAAAATGTGCTGTAGTACTATAAATAATCTGAGGTTAAAAATTAGAGCTGAATTTGAATGATGTCTATTTGTAGTTAATTTAAATTCAATTAGTAGTTAATCTATGCACAATTAGTAGCAAGTTCGAGTGGTGTCGTCTTGCTCCAAACAAGATGTGGTTGTGCGCCACTGGTCTGCAATTACCGGAATTTCGGTCGTCCCGTCCGGTTGGACATCAACGACCGAACTTGCTCTTGAAACTTGAAACTTAAAGTTATTGTCGGAATCAGACTTGTGCTGGCAGCTTGAACCAATTGGCCAGGGACGTTTTTGATATAGCATCGTTGGTTGAATTTGGGAAACTTATTGAGAGAACTTACTATAATTTACTTAGGCATGAATAGTTTTAAAGTCTTTTAAACCAGTGCGTTCTACCAGTCATTACCTACGGAGCCGAAACGTGAACACTCACAGCGGGAATGGTCAAAGAAGTTCAAAGTCGCTCAGCGAGCTATGGAGAGAGCTATGCTTGGCATTTCTCTAAGGGATTGTATCCGGAACGAAGTAAGTCACCAGAGAACTAAAGTCACAGACATAGCTCAGCGTATTAGCAAGCTGAAGTGGCAATGGGCTGGACATATTTGTCGCAGAACCGATAAAACCGCTGAGGTAGACGTGTTCTAGAGTGGAGACCGCGAATTGGCAAACGTAGTGTAGGACGCCCTGAGACTCGATGGAGTGACGATATACGTAGGACAGCTGGCGGTAGATGGAAGGGAAAAGCCGAAGATTGGGCTGAACGGCGTGTATGGGTAGAGGCCTATGTCCAGCAGATGTTACTAGTATGCTCACTCTAGTCTTTGGGCGATGGCAGATTCGAGATCAAAGAAAAAAAACAGACATTCATAGGAACTGCTGACACAAATGAAAACTTAAAACACGGCATATTAGCATGTCGGTAACACGAACCCATAAGTTTCCCCCTACCAAAAAAAATTATTCAACGCGGCTCAGAAGTTTTGACTTCAAAAAAGTTCGAAGAAAAATAATCATACTCAATTTTCAAATAAGGACAAATACTTATTTAACATGCAGCTCAAATTTTATTTTCAAATATTTTATTCTTAAAATAAATAAATCAAGAAATATCAATGTCGATCGCCGTTCGGTTGTTTTAAAAACAAAAGCAATACATAAAAATAGTATCGTAGAATCTTTTGTACTCTAGTATTGTTTTCACCCACAAAAGGACATACAGTGCAATATTGCTTTACGTAACACTTTTAAAAATATTGTGCACTGAATAATGAAAACAAGAGCGATTGTCCAGACGTACGTATTTGCATAATATACTTGCTTACATTTAGGAACTTTTGAATAAGCTGACTCGAGAGACGTAATGTTACCCAAATTGTTATAAAATTGTTCACGGTCGCTTTGCGTTTATCTAAAAACTAGCTGCGCCCTGCGATGTTACCCGCTACATGTTTTCGGGATAAAGGTAGCCTATGTGTTAATCCAGGGTATTAGCTACCTCCATACCAAATTTCATCAAAGTTAGTCGAGCCGTTTAAGTGTGAAGAAGTAATAAACATACTAACACACACACTCACAAACTTTCGCCTTTATTACGAGTATATTAGTGTGATAAATTATTAAAAAATCATAAAAAAACGCGTGTTACACTAACAACGTATGCGCAAGTATTGTACAATATATCATACATAGCAAATTGTAGTAACCTTTATCTAGGTCGCGAATTCCCTAAAACACTTGGAGCGCGAAGCAAGGCCACCGTAAATGTCGCTTTCATTGGAAAGTCGGTGGCCGGAACTACCGGCTCATACTCCGTACGAACACAACTCAATATAACTGGCCTTAATGCGATCGTACGAGAGTTGCACGCCTTTTGATGCACGCAAAGAAATCGTTGCTGGGAATTACCAAGAATTCTATGCAAGCGAGGTATTAGACTAGGAGAAATGTATAAGAAATCCAGTGACGCTTAAGGAAGATAGTATACATAAAGATACCTACTTTTTATAGCTGACCTGACAGACGTTGTCCTGTCGCAGATTAATCAAATGCGCGAACTGCAAAAAAAAATAGGCGTTAAAACTTCTGAAACTTTCCAATTTTCTGCGCATATTTCTTAATTTTTCTTTCCGTAAGAACGTTCTTAAAATTATTAGAAAACTTAAAAAATGAAATCGGTAAAGCCATTCTTAAGATAAGGCGTGACCAAGGGAAACAGGGATTAATTTTTCTATACATATATAAATTTGATAATAATAAAAAGACATCATTTTTTGTTATTATGTAACTGTTTTGATTTAAGGTCATTTTACAGGAAGATTTTTGTACTATAAGTTCAGGGTTGCCCTTAATGTATTTGACAATGACTTGTTTTTTTTTTAATTTATGACGTATGTTTTCGTATAGTTATATAAAACTGTGCACACCAGAAATAAAAATATAATTATACGCACAGAGAGATATCAGAGATAGATGAGCGGAAATGGGTAATAGAAAGTAATTTAGTACTATGTCATCAGTTTGAATTTCACTGAAAGCAGCACGTAGCGTTGTGAGCTTAGTGGTTAGTGCGGTCAGATTCCACACCGAATGGCGTAGTTTCAAATCCTGATAATGAGCTTGGGCTGCCTGTGAATGAAAACATCGTGACGTCGTCAAAGCCATAGTTATTTCGTTTCAAACAAGGTGTGAATTTGGTTCTTATAGGTAACCAACGTACTGACAATGCTTCGGGTATTGAAGGCGTCCATAGGTGGCGGTGACCACTTACCATCAGGTAACTCGTCACTTATTTGACAAATTTCACTTTAAAAAGTAGCATGCTAGGAAACTTATGGTACTGGTTATAAATATGTGCTTACAAAAAAAAGTGTATAAATATTATAACAGTTATCTGGTTCCCATAGTACAAGCTATGTGTAGTTTGGGGTTAGATGGCTCTCTGTGAATATATGTATAATTGTATATTTATTTGAACCTAATCCGAATAAAAAGGCTTTATTATTATTATTATATTTATTTGACTAGCTCATCTCAAAATCTGTCGTCAACTAAACAACTAACGATGTATATTTCGACAGCCTCTGAGAGCCAGTTTCTATTCCAGGCTAGATGTATATGCCATCCTCGACCACACGAGAGTGTGAGGTGCGGTCACTTAGCCTGTCAAACATAAAAGCTAGCTATTAAACAATATTGACCCTTGATGACAACATTGAAACAAGTTTTTTTAACTTTTTAATATTAGAACGCTATCTATTGAAGTCATCGATTGGCTGTTATTGGAACCTCTCTTATGTAGTTTACCTTTTGTAAATCTTTTATGATAAAATTAGATTGACTCATCAAATTAAAGTTACAGCTATCGATTAATAAAATTGCGAGTATCGATTAGATACATCATTTTCATTCGAACAAGTTAATTAATTTGAAATCGATAACTCAGATTTGAAACAGATTCATTACTCTATAAATTACATTATGGAGAATCTGAAGTTATAATTGAAAAATAAACAATTGTCTTCTATACAATCGTTTCATAAATAATATAGGTTACTAAAATAAATATTCCAAAACAAACATGTTGATAAATATACAGTTTTGCAAACGAGCGGCATTTTTTTCGCAGACATTTTGCGAATAGGACGTTTTACTAATTTGACGTATTGACGACTCATACGACCTCAATAATTAACATCTTGATATATTTGTTTGTAGCATTTTAAATAATTATGTACAATATATTAGAGTGTAAACCGTATGGTTCTTACGACATTAATTAACTACGACACTTTAACGGGTTTTATTTTTACGTTTCAGATTTATCTATCAGTCTTATTTCTAATCTGTATAAAACAAAATGAATTGTAGCTACATTCACAAAACAATAAGTAATCGTTACATAAAACTGCGGATATCATAATGTTCAGCTACGTTGTGGTGAGAAAACGCTTATTATAAGTCAGCGATGTTTCGTAATCGTTATGCCGGGATTTATTTATTTGGTGCGCTAACAAGGTATTAGAAAACAGCATTTATGAATTTAACGATCTCTACTGCAGCAAATACAAAGCGAAACACAGCGCAACACTTACGCACTAACGCTATTTGCGTGTAACGCTACGTTACATGACAAATTGATTTATATTTCCTTAAAAATAATGTACCTATACATTTGTATGGAAACAAGAAAGATGTGGCAAGATAAAAAATATACACGCGTGGATAAAGATGTCAACATATATACATCGTAGTTCTTTTTTTAATTTGCTTTTGTGCCGAGGGCATGTAACCTAGGTGCAAGTTTCGATACGCATTAATACTCATGTTTACTATCCTTTATTTCATCCTCTTATTCTTATTTAAAGTGGGGGCGATAAGTCCTGCACTGACGTCCCGCTTGGAGTGTATTGTGCATGTTCCCCTGCCAGGATCTACCGAGCCAACCAAGCTCCTTGAAGTATCGGAGCGAGGCTCTGGGCCGCTGGCATGGAGATGGGTGGAATATTTAAGGGCATTGATGACGAAAAGCATTCAAGGTGTTGCGGCGACATGGATGATTTGACGACGTCATGATTTCATCCTCGTCGAACCAAATTTATGATTTACGTTTGATTAGGTCGGATACTTTGCTTAGAGTTCATTTACATCCGGAGAACTAAAAAATTAATATATTTCATAATTTACGAAAGTACTGCAAAATATTTTTACTACTGCTTCGATAATATTCTACTAAAAATGGAAACTTTATTATAGTAGTATATATATGTATTAATTTGTAATTTCAAAATGTTGCGTCATACTAACGCTTGCTATAACAACTAAGTAACTGTGTAGAATGAAATTGCAACAACGTGCCCGAATAAATTCAGACCAAGATTAATCCTCAAACTTCGAAGGTATCGACTCTGAGTGCATTATTTTCCGCTGGCCCGAACAGCACAGACAAGCTACTTTCGTATTACTTAACGAGCAGTTTGAAGTTTCTAGTTCCGAACTGAGATTGGCTTCTGCTTTTTAATTTAGACGAGTTTTGGATCATGTACAAGTTGGAGGTTTACTAGTGTCTGATTGATACTGTTTTTTTAATAAGAAAGAAAATTATAAATGGTATTGTATCACATTTGCTGTCTTTATAGCTTACTAGCTGGAGCTGCGGATTCACGTGTGTTTTCCGTAAAAAGTAAGGAATATTTCAAATTTCATCAAATTGCTCCAAATTTTCGACTTTTCTTGTCGAATTTAAAATAAAAATTCTTTAATAATAAATAAATAAATAATAAATATCGTAAGACTATACACACAGCGCCATTTGGCCCCAAACTAAGCAAAGCTTGTGTGATGGAAGTCAAATAACTGATAGAATACATAAATACTTTTTTTTTTGTAAATACATACTTATAATACATACAGAACACCCAGACACAGAACAAACATAATTACGTTTATTCACATAATGTTTGCCCTGAGTGGGAATCGAACCCACGCCCTACAGCTCTCAAGGCAGATATACTACCAATGAGCCAACGGGGCTGTCATTTTTTTTTTTTTTTTTTTTTTATTCTTTTTTTTATTGGGGGCTTTTATCGCAATGCGATTATGCCAGCCCCGTATTACAAAACAAATTATATTTACAAATTTATAATACGTCATCTGTACTGCGATTGGCTAGTACTTCCGAGATGCCGGCATATAAGACCCTCGCCGCATCACACGTGGGTGCGGCCAGGATACCTTGAAACATGCCAACATCTCGTGGGTTAACACCATATTTTAGCGACATATTTCTCCTCACAGTCTTGGTCCGGCCACATTCCACCAGGAGGTGAAAAACGTCTTCAGGGCTCCTGCAAAGAGAGCAGGCGGGGGATTCAACTCTGCCCATTAGAAATTCAAACCTATTAAGTGGCATGTGGCCAGACCGAAGTCTATGTGCCAAGACTATAATCCTCTTTGCAGATTGCTGTTTGTGCACCAAGGTATTCGAGGAGGTTCAGCTTGCAAAGTTCTGTACCAGATACCTTTTTGTGAACATATGTTGATATAGTCAGTTTTCCATTTCTCATATATTTTATATCTATATTTTGTCAACACTTCTGTATATTCTGGGACGATGCCCCATAATATACAGAAATACAGAATATACAGAAGTCATTTAATACGAACTTTATCCTGATAATCACAATTTTACAAACACAACGAAAATGCTATCAGTCAAGACGATCAGCCGTAGTCTTAATGTTGTAATTGAATACAACATACGAAAATGGAATAAATAAATATCGTAGCATATTTCACACAGCTCCATCTAGCCCCAAACTAAGCAAAGATTGTTCTATGGGAACCAGATAACTGATAAAATACTTATTTACTTTTTTCTTCTAAATATATAATACATATAGAAACCCCAGAATGTATATTCTGGTGGGAATCGAATCCACACCTTACAGCTCTTGAAGCAGATATTCAATGTAACATAACAGGGCAGTCAGAAAAATGTGTCACAATATCCACAAAGAATAATATTAGGTTGTCCTTAGACATTAATGTCCATATTTCAAGAATAAATTACAGTCTTGTTTGCACATTACCGACTCATAATATTATCGTCATCTGTGATGATATCAGCGACGCGACGTTGTCCTTTGATATAAAAAGGCCATTGCCCGTATTTTTAAAAACCATCATTCCCATAGATAACCACCACCTACTGCAGAGAATAAGGCTGTATAATTCATTCATGCGATATCGAGTCTATTACCAATCTCGCATGAACGTCAGTCGTAAGAAATCGTATTCACAGTCACAAAGGTCTGCTATAAATACCGTTTAATCAGTCAATATTCCACATATATCTACTCTATTGTACTATAGATCTGCATATTAATTGCGTTGAATCGAGGCGTGCGTATATTCTAGCTGCTCTTTTAATTTCATCTGCTTTTACTTATCGCTACTTCGATCACACCGTCACTTAACATCGGGTGAGCTGGTCAAATACCTAGCTTGTCAAACATAAAAAAACCTATGTAGATTTCGACTGTCCTGTTAGCTCTTTTGGAAGAATATATGTTTGTTCTGTGTCGGGTGTTCTGTACTTTTTTTTGTAAGTATGTATTTCCAAAAGAAGTTTTTAAATATTCTATCAGATGTTATAGTCAAGAGTAAACAGGTTCCTTCTAGATAAGCGTGTTCCATCCTAGACCCCATCGTTGCTTAACATCAGGAAGTATGTACAAACGCAAACCTATACAATAAAAAAAAAATTGTCTCATTGTGCAAGCTTTGCTTAGTTTGGGGCTAGATGTCGCTATGTAAAAAGTCCAACGACATTTAATGTAATTTTAGAGACAATTTAATGTAATTTTCAGTTTAACTATATTTTATACTTGGCTAATTCAACAACAGTACTAGATTTTATCAGATACTTTGTATCCATGTTTGTAGTACTTAAAATGTAATCGGTTTGCTGTTTTGTTTTGTGTTCACAGTTTCCATTTAGCCAGTAGCAGCCTACAATGGCTTGTAAACATGGGCACAAAGACAACAAACCATAAAATGGTTGTTCCGATACATAAATAGTGTACCACGAGTTTTAATGATCGTTTTTCATATAGCGTATTAAATATGCATTTTTGTGGGTCAGTGACGCTAGCGAGTAAATAAACATAGCCACAGTGAATCAAAAGTCAGTTGATTATTTAACGCCACAGATGAATTCGAATTGTGCGTCAAGGAACTTATTTAAAGTTAACAATGCTTAAAACACTTTTGTGTTTTTTACATTATAGTAAAGAGTTTCTATGTATTTAACATGTTCTTAATTAACTTCTCGTTCATGTGATATGTTACGTGTAAAAAGCTTAGTATATGCATATATGTTTAAACCCTAAGAATCAAGATTGTTAAAAATTTTACTAGGCGGTAGATCTCCTTAGCAAGAGGTCGTCTAGATAGATTCACCACCGCAGTACCAAATATTCTACCGCTAAGCAGTGGTGTGTAAACATTAGTGTGTTCCGGTTTGCAGGGTACTGCAGCTGGCGGCAGGCTGGTTACAGGGCTGTCGAGACTAACCATCGATAGTCTTAAAGTAATGAGCGCCAAAGTACCGATGCCCTGGGCTTAGTTTTGCTACTCAAAGTTCTGAGTATCACTGCAGTGGGCATGGACAAGTGCGATTTTTAATCATCAGGAAAGTGTTTCGTTCTTCTAATTAATTTTACAAAAAAAAAAAAAATGTGCTCTGTTACGTGTTAGCAATAAATACTTTTGACTTGCATGGTGGCAAGTAACTGGACGTGGAAATACTAATATATTTTAATATCAATTTTAAATTAAAACCCAACTAAATCTGTTTTGACCGTTTTGGAATCGAGTTCAAAAAATATTGGTGTGTTTATATCGAGGTGAACATGATTTTTGACCGCAACTTTTTTACCTGTGTCAGAGTATTGAATGTTTTAAACAGCTATTCTGATATCATTCCTCTGTGACATAGTCTGGTGACTAAGTAACTCGTTTGGACTCCTTGATCTTGACATAGATTTTGCTGAGAATAAATCCTTTACTGTAGAACCTGTTGGTCTGCGTTCATTCGCATAAATGTAATGTATGTAACTAATAGTTGAAGTCATAGATGGTTAGAATTTTGAAAAGTAAGTGTAAATTTTATTCTATTATGTTTTCAAATTCAAATAATGTTTCTTATTAAAGTATATATCACCTAAAAATAACTAATTAAAAACAAAAATACAAAAAAATATAGAAAGCATAATGTTAGACTGAGAGATGAATAATTACTAATCAAGAAATATTGAATTAAAAAAGCTAGTTAGTTATTTCCCAATTTAGATAACTGTAACGTTTTCAAATATACTATTTTGACTAAATGTTTGGTATTTGTTCATGATAACCCTGATAAAAATATCTTTTGACTTTGTCTGACAGGAAATAACATTTTTTTTGTTTAAAGTCGTAAAGAAACGGATACCATTTTATTAAATATGATATTATTTTCTTGTGTCAGGGGTAGAGAGCGCTACTTTCTGTGCGTTTTTCTGACTGTTCTGTATATTGTTTGTTTTGTTTAATCTATCAGTGTATAAACTGCCCCATTTGTATATAATGTTAAAATGAATATAATAATTGTAATTTTCATTAAAATAAATCGGTTACATGTAACCATCTCTAAAAATTACAAAAGATTGCGTTTTCTAAATTCTGTACAGTAATTATTTTTATAACACGGCACTTATACATGATAAACCGTACCAGTCAAATATCATACTAAGCTACCTTACTAATTAAGCATAAAGTCCCGTGCTAATTGTCTCATCCGCAAGTCTTAAAATTTAAGTACGCCATGACAATTTTTTTTTTTGTTATTTAAATTTTATTTATTAATTTCATTTATCATTCCCAGTTTATAATATTGACACATAAAATATTTACTTATTTTTGCAAGCTTATGGTATTACGATTAAAACAAACTTAACGTATGCTAATTATCTCGTTATTTATGTACAATCAAATAAAAAATCAGTTAAAATAATGCCTAATAAATTTTGCTTCTTTTGTCGGGTTCTATTAAGCCCCATGTTATGAATGATCTACCTTGAAACTGGTATTCAAGGGCTCCTTTGTCTGACACCATTGATGTCGAAGGACATGCCTGGAATGTAAAAACGTTTAACGTCTACCTGCCTATAATTTGAAGGGATTTTAGAACCTGGTAAAATTCTCCGTCACGTCATACTAGTAAGATATATATATATATATTAACAGATATACATTTACAGGTAGCGTATCATTCAATTATTATAAAACAAACAGTTTTATTAAAACCTACAAAGTTGCGTACAATAATTACATTCAGTTGTATTCTGAGTTAACATTCATTTAGATAATTATTTTACGGCTGGGGTTTTAAAAAGTAGAACAGATGTATCGTTATGATATTTTGTGTACATTTAGTTTCCTTTATGACAAGCGAAATATTTTGAAATGTTAAAAAAAGTTGTGTGAAGAAGTTTTCACCTATTTTCTAAGCAACACTATATCTGTACTATTCTTTTCTATCCATGTTTTACGGCATAAATGTAAGGTTAAATGTAAATATTCCAGAACAAAACTAATTCATAAATAATGTACTCAAATTAAACGATACTTTTTATTGGCATTCCTAACATTGTAGAAATTCTCATACAAAAGCAAATAAAATTGGTATAAATAGGGGTCGCTATGTATTAAAAGATCTTATCTAATGGGAATTCCAACAAAAACTAACATTGCTATCGCAAGACATTTTGCGTTATATCTCATGCTCCTTTATTACTACACTATGACAGAGACAAAGCAAATTCTACGCAAAAAATGTATCCTTATCTTGACCCTAATAAATTGTGTAAGCTAATATTCGGTCCAGGTTCCAAACAACCCCTACATTTTCGTTCAAGCTATTAGCTGTGAGTGACCTTTTGAAGGTAGTAATCTGCTGTAACGAGCTAGTTTAGGCAGAAGGAAATTATATTTGTAGGACATTTTTTTATATTCAGAATAGATTTGTTTACACCATAACATGTTTAATGAGTGCTTAGAGTAAAAAATAGGCAGTCATGAGGATTGCGGACAAATGAGAAAACTTAAAACAAGTCGCATTAGCATGTCGGTATAGAGAACCCATAAGTTTTATCCCTTCTGAAAAATCGCTCGCACTTCAAAAAAAGCCTGCGGCATTGTCGTCTATATTTTCGAAAAAAAAACTTATGTTTTAATCCAAATCACAAGCTCAAGCGACTCCAAATCAGGTAAACTGTTAGTTACTACACGAAAAACATTAGAGACACAAACACACTCATGTACGTAGGTACACATAGCTACATACTATTTATGTTATTATGATTAATTTAATTCTACTTGAATAAACTTGGCTATCTACTATAGTCGGAATTTTTATTTAAATAACAAGTATAGTTTTGGATAATGTCGGGTAATTTATCAAAAGCTACTCAGTTACATTAGTTTTCAGCAGTAATTTTACGCGCATTAGAATAACTGCCTACTTAAAAAAAATACATACATTTTTAGTACATTATTTGTGATTGATGTAGACAACGAAAAACCGCCAGTTTTTTTTGCGTTTGTAAAGTTTGACTCAAGTTTTCGTCATAAATTGAAGCAAGAACACAGTTTTTGTTGGAAGAATGATGAATTGCCATGATTTTTCATCAGTTATTTAACACATATAAGGTGTAAGTAAAAATACTGATTCATAATTAAATAATATAGTTTACTAGCAACCAATCAGCTTTGTATGGCGATTTAAAAACAATGTAAACATTGTTTTTAAAAGCAAATCGCCAAAACAAAATAAGTAAAAAAAAAAAATTGTTTAATTAGGACGCATTTGCACATAAAACCTGTTCTATATAAAAAAAAAGACTAGCAGTGCAAAAAATGATGGCCATAATAAGACTAAGTATCTGGTTTTTTGAAACGGAATTGTTAAGTATAGTTTAAATGGAAATGTAGTTATTTTTCAAGGATTATTGTTAGAATTCAGTATTCTAGAGAACTAGACAAGATAATAGGTTCACGTGTGGGACTGTATCACAAGATCAAAGTTAACCGTAATCTAACCAGGCCATCCTGACAATGGTTATGACATGTCAACCACCGTTTCATTTTATTGCAATGCTCGGCTTCTTTATATCAGACTTTATTACCATGTCCACATTGTGTCTAAAAATTCATTTAATAACTTTGTTTAGTTCTGTACAAAATGTTAACCTGTTTTTGCGTTGGTAGTACTTGCATTTCAATTACATGATACTAAATACATACACAGTCGCTCTCAAAAAATCTTCAGGTTTTCTGCGGGAACATTGGAAAATTATGTCTTCGCATTGTATGTACATCAGCTTTCAAAACTTGCCTGTTTTTTTAATAGTGGTCTTTTAATTTAATTACAAAGGGTTGAATTATATACGCATGAATCTATTCGGCTCTTTCTGTAGCATAATGTAGAGAAACATGTTTCATCGTATTGTTGCCCAACCTCCGTTGAATCTTCTAGTAGTCATCACTACAAAAACATGAAATAAGCTTAACGATGACGTAAGTTACAAACACAAATTTATTGATAACATCAAAGTTACAAGTCATTCCTTTGAGTGCAACTAACTTAATTTACTTGATTATTATTTGTGACACCTGAAAGATATGAACTACTCGACACTGGCAGAATACACAAATTGCGGAGCCAAAAAGAAAAAAAGAAATGAAAATCCCAAGTGTGCTTGTTTCTGACATAGAACAGTTAATTTCAAGTATAAGTTGTTATGTCACTTCAAGTCTTGAATAAAAAAGGATTAACAAAAAGATAAATAATAATTTGTTTAGAGTTTACTCACCAGTCTTTATGGTTCTCAAATGAATAAAACTACTTTGACAACAAATAAGTACCAGTAAATCTATTGATCATATAAATGGAGACCTCACACATAATACCTAAGATTACCTGGCTATTTTAACCTTCTACATAAACCTAAGAGACGTTCGGTATTTCATGCTCAAGGCTCATGGGATTAAAGGAGTCAACTTGTCTCAATAATCGTGGTTCATTTGCTAAAACATACTTTGCTTGGTATTATAAATATTACTAACAATATAGAGGACAATTAAATGGTTTGATTCGTATTTGTTTGATATTACTAAAGGATACTGGAGATTCTTGCACAGAGATGTAAAACGTTCTAATTAAACAAACTTGTTCTACACACACCTTTATCATTTATTATTAATTCTAGTATAGTTGTAAATGTATTTATGATTAAATAAAGGTCGTGTCTTCTCGTTTGCCTTCTTTACTATAAAGAATGAGATTACAATCTGCCGACCATCGCGTAAATAGTTTATACTTATATGTAAGAATTACATTAATCTTATAAGTGCAACGTAATGAGATATTATGTAGGTATTTAACAAATTTAGAATGTCAAGATCATTGTAGGAATGCATCACACCACTTGACCGACTTTGTAGTTTCTTCTTTAGTTATCATCTTAAAATTAGTTGAAATCAATTTGCGGGCATCTAAACGGCTAAACTATAAGGTGTTTCCGAATAGATACATCTGACGATCAAAAAATGTTTGTTAGCGAAATTAAGTATTTAATTTGGATTGTATACTGTTTCTTTTAAATGAATATAATTATTGTTGTATTGACTAGACGTGGCACTAGTTGTCTGTGAGCGCGGCTTCAACCAATAGGACGCTAGTGGAGAGAGAAGTAGACAGAGTGGGGTTTTTACCTCTGAGCAAAGCCGCGTCTCACAGGCAGTTGAGTACCAGCGTTCGAGACAACTCCACTTAATACATAGTTGGTGAATATTTTGAATCAAGTGAATAAAACAGTGAAATGTGAGTATTAACTAATTATTTTATTTAAAACCCTATAACAGTATTCTTAATAAGCACAATAGCTACATCCTGATATAATACAAACTCATAATTGACACTAAACGTTAACATGTTTGACAGCAAATTTTTTTTAAGTCAAAATTGAAAATCTGTCGCCCAGCACCTAACGATGTGTTCCGGAAGCCTCTTCTTAGAGCCAGTTCTTTTCCAGGTTAGATGTGTTTGCCACCTTCGACCACACTGTCACTTAACATCAGGTGAGCTATGGTCAAACACATAACCAGGCAACTATAAAAAAATCTAAACGCTTTATAACGATAAACTGTAAATATAGTACTATAATATTAATTGCTCATTGAGATGGTTTCTTTATGAAACTGCACGCTTTATAAGGTTATGATCGCAACTTCAGTGTGTTAGGTAGGTATACTAAAGCTCAATCTACAAAGCGTATTATTAATATAGATTTCAAATATGTATCACAAGAACGTGTGAAACGTTTGTAACTAGAGTTCCGATGGATATCCTTCCTTTGATACAAATAGAATTCCTTTTTAGATTTCAGCGAGACAAATTACGACAAGAGAGGTTATAAGCGCTTTTATCAATGATTGATTACTTATATGTGTAGGTGCGTATAGGTCTTATGTTAAGAGTTACATATTAGATCAGGGTTTGCTCAATGTAACAGATTACTAAAGTCCAAGTAAGAACGACTATGAATAAAAAAAATAATTGTTATTAATCGTCAGTCACTAAAACTTCCGTGGAACGTAATAGGAAGTTTATAGGTAGGCTTCATGCGTTTTTAAGTATTGAACACAACTAATATTGTTTTCTTTGATGAGACACTTCGTTTTTAGTTTCTAATACTATCAATAAACACACATTTTATTATTACACGCCGCTTGTCCAAGGCACTATAGCATAAAACAGTCTATCCGCAACCTACGCCAAAAAACGCCAATGAAAGTAGAAGAGAAGCGAAAGAAGTGTACCAGGATTTTAGTAAGTGAAAAGATAATAGTCTTTGCTTACCCTTACGGGAAAAGGCTTGATTGTATATCTGTATGTAAACATTAAATTTGACATGACAAAATATAGTACAACAACAGGCCTAAATCTCACTGCTAACAGGAGTGAAAATCACATTCAGAATTACGAACGCAACCAACGAAAACAAAATTCCTGTGGTAATACCTCCATTGCACGAACTTCACTCACACTTGTCTGATTCTAATAGATGCACAGAATTTGGCGTGTCGCCATAGAATAAAATGAATAGTAAGTTTGGACCCTTAACTGCTAAAGGCAACTATAATATTGCCAGGAACGCTATGAAATATTCATGAAATTCAAGTAAATATACTTTCTTAATGGACCAGAATTATTGAACCGTGGTCACTTTGTTATCAACAAATAGGTATGTAATTTTTTTTGTATTGCCAATTTTGGGTCTTAGTTGTTTTGTGCGTAAAATAAAGTAAAGAACACAGGTTCAAAAATGCAAAAAAAATGTTACATAAGGTTAAAAATGCTGTACTAACTAACGTTTTACTTTAGACAACGTACCTATATAAGACCCAGATAAGCGCATATTTTCAAATTTTGTGTCATATTATTTGATAAGCCGAAGACCGGGCTAAGTGGTATGGGTTAGGAGAGGCTAAAGTGGGCTGATGATAATAACGATATTATATGCAAATTGTCAATAATAGCTCATTACAAATATCTAAGGATCTTTTATGATTGTGGTTCCGCTGGCTTACATATTTTGCTCGTTTTTTGAACAAATTTTTCATTAAATGTACAACCTAATGCCTTATCTGTTTTATCGCATAGCAACTGTTTTAAAGATATTTTCATTTCTTTAACTATAAGGACATAAAAATGAGTTAAGACTTTTTCGTTAGCTTTTAGTTTTAGATTAGTCTTAAATGAAATAATGTCGGATACTCTTATCTCAGGATGAAAATAAATGTAACGAAATTATATAACTTTATCAACACTAAGTTTTCTATAAAACATTTATGTACTAACATTAGGCATGTATTTGTACATAATATGTATTTATGGTACTTATTAAAATTTTCGCTTGGTATTTAATTTTTTTTAATGACAATGAAAATGCAATCCATGTGACATAACATTATGTGGCAAGATTTTAGGGATTCCTTATTATTATCTTATACAATAACGCTTACTTCGTAAAATAAAATATTGAAGGCAAACTCCGTTCTGCACTTACATGTTTGTGAAGCATGTGTAATAAATAAATAGTTAATAACGATAAATGTTCGAGAGAGACAGCAACAGTAATATGACTATAATGCACTTAAGCAACCAGACAACAGAACGTAATTTCAAATTCTCCGCGATACCCATTTCAGAAATTGCACAAGAGAAGCGCGAAACGAACTCAATTTCCCAAATGCTTGTGTAGTGAATTCTAAAAGTTCGGCAAAACCTCAACTGTCGCATACACATTTACACGATATATATAAGTTTTAACATTGTGTACGTGGGTAGAATATCTGGAGATGTAGGAGCACTGAACTTAAGCGGGTGCATTGACTCGGGCACCTTCGCGACGCCGCGATTATGTCAATTTAAAAGGGTGTTTAAATCTAAAGTCGTATTTCTGACGTTCGTGGTCATTTTTATGCGATATATAGTGACAGAGACTTTTGGTTTTTAATTATTTTTTATTTGTTTGAATTGCTTTATTAAGCTAACTGCGGCTTGCGTTATCACCCACGTTATACAAGATAAAAAAAAATTGCATAAATATGAATCCAGGATATACTCTACCTGATAGAAGATCAGGTAGAGTCTATCCTGGATAGTTTTAGTGTGAAGAAACTAACTAACGTACATACAGTCATACATATAAACTTTCGTATGTATATATTATATACGTATGTAAAAATGAATCCTTGTGTTGCTTGGTCACGCTATGGCTTAAGAACGACTTTACTATTCACCTTTTTTAAAAGTTTTATAACACTTTGTAGAAGCTTCTTACGGAAAGAAAAAATCATAAAATTGCACAGAAAATTCGACAACTTCTGAATTTTAATTCCCCGCGGCCTATGTCGCGGGTAACTGCTAGTTTATAATATTAGTGAGATATAAACACACGAGTTCAAAATAAGATGAAATGGTGTTTCTTGGTTTACGTAACTCAAGTTTTTGTAAGCACATGTATGATATGACGGGTGTGGCCAAAAGATTACAGAAACAACAACAGACGAATCGGTCGGCTTTAGACTTACAAACAAGTGCTATTGTTGGACGGATGACACGTTAAATTCTTTGTTCAGATTTTGTGTTATAACAACAACAATAAAAATTAACAAAAAAAATAAAATAAAATAAAGCTATTTACTTCTTCGCCTACTTTACAATACAACAAACTATGTCATTATATCTTACCATATTTTTAGTGTTTAGCTATCATAGCCACTGCATATACGTTAAAACACAAAGTTCACTCTAGACTGCACTAAGAATATTGAAAGGCCGAAATCGATTTAGTAACTTTACAGATGAATATTGAACAGTCTATAAAGTAATTGAACAGAGATAGTTCAAGCGTAACTTTGTGTAACATTTGCATAGAAAATTTATTTCGTGTGCCAAATTGTTTCAACTATACGTTGTGCTATGTAGTAACTGCAAACCATCTAAATAAATAACGATACCTTTCCTCTTACAAAGCCACTGAGTAGACAATACATTTTTTTTACAATATAATCAAATTCACTTGCATGAAAGGTTTTTTAAGTAAAAACTAGCTTACGACCGCAACTTCGTAAGCGTTAACTTAAGAATTAGGTTCAGAGAGAAATGAAACGGTTATTTTGAAAAACTAGTAAGAAAGGTTTTTATTACTTTTAGTAAAGAGAATTTACTGTGAGTTTCAAACGCTACTACCAAAAATAATGATGTGTTATATAAATTTCCAACCCCTATTTTCCACCCTTAGGGATGGAACTTTTAAAATCTCTTTGTTAGTGTTACTGCACACATACGTCACCTAAGGAACATTTATGCAAAATTTCATGCTTCTAGACTCAGCGGTTTCAGCTGTGCGTTGATCGATCAGTCAGTGAATCAGTTTGTCAGTTTCATCTTTTATACTTAGATAACGTGAACGAAATGGTCAAAGATAACGCTTGTTCTTGACATTAAAAAGCTTACCATTGCGCTAACTGCAGAAACCAAAACACATTACTGTCTGTAGCGGAGATAGCTCAGTGGTTGGTGCGGTCGGTTCACACGCCCAAGGGCGTGGGCTCACACCCCCACAACGAGTTTGAGCTCCATAGCTAGATGGTAGGGTATTTTTTAGTACTCGGTGTATTCCAGTAAGAGCTTCAATTAAGAGTCAGTTCCAGGCTAGGTGTGCTTTATTATCTTCGACCACACCGACACTTAACACTACGTGAGTTGTGGTCTAACACCTAACTTGTTAACCACAAAAAAAAGTTTCAAAACTAACGTAAGCTCATAACAATGACTCAAGTTTTTAATTATTAGGGTTCCGTACTCAAATTATACTAATAGATTTCTATTACTGAACCAGTACAGTCTTTTTCTCTCCTATAATATTTCAACTTGAAAAAGTTCATTTTTATGATTTACAGGAAATATAATACAGGATATATCTAATGTATATATTTTAATTTAATTCTTAAATTACAATGCCAAGTACATAAAATAATGTTATTACCTGTATTTCAAGTTTTTTGTCATAACTTAACAACAGACTGTAAAACCCCAAAACTAAAACCCGCCAAGTAAGATTAGGTTGTACGTTTTGTATCGTAAATGTACCGAAAAAGGATGGAACCCACTATACACAAGTTCAACTTGCACTTAAAATAGAAAAGATTTTATCGTGTTTAACCAGCCAAAATGAAATAACCTCAATCTAGAGCAAACATAAAACATTGAACTAAGCATTAACGTCGACGCCTTTTGAAACACTTAACTTAGTACCTACTTACGTGAATATGGTAATTAAGTTAAAATTAAGTACAATCTGTAACCGTTTCGTCAATTTACGCACTGAGACGATTAGCATTAACGTATGTTGTTTAATTACCATGTACTCATTGCACTTAATGTGCCATTCTGATTTTCACCATAACTTTGATAAAAGAAAATTGTGAAATATTTCTTGCTACTATTTTATCTATTTTACAATGAAGCTTAATTTGATTCATATTACCAATATATTGAAAGGAAATTTTAATGATGTGTTCATAATCGTTTTATCGTAAGATATTTTACACAGTGCTACATAAATAAATAAATATCGTAGGACTATACACATAGCGCCATCTGGCTCCAAACTAAGCAGAGCTTCTGTGATGGAAGTTAGATAACTGATACATAAATACTTTTTTTTTTCTAAATACATACTTATAATACATACAGAACACCCAGACACAGAACAAACATTTGTTTATTCACAAAATGTTTGCCCTGAGTGGGAATCGAACCCACGCCCTACAGCTCTCAAGGGAGATATACTACTAATGAGCCAACGGGGCTGTCAATGTAGGCTGATAATGTAAAGCTCCAATCTTTTTTTTTTTTTATGGTTGACAGGCTAGTTGTTTGACCACAGCTCACCTGATGTTAAGTGAAAGGTGTGGTCGAAGATGGTAAAGCACACCTAGCCTGGAATGGAACTGGCTCTCAAGTGAGGCTGCCGGAACACACCGTTAGATGCTTGGCGGCAGGTTTTCAACTTGAGGGTGGTAGCTAGCCAGCCGAGTACTAGAAAGTACCCTACCACCATGCTATGGTTTCCTCACGATGTTTTCCTTCACCGGCAGCTCAAGCTCATTGTTGGGGTTTGAACCCACGCCCTTCGGCATGCGAACCCACCGCGCTAACCACTGAGCTATCATCGCTAAATCTAAGCAAAGCTTGTACAATGGGTACCAATCTGATAGAATACTTATACATATGCTTTTTATTTGTAAATAACTACTCATAATACTTACAGAACACCCAGATACACAACAAACATTCATGATTTATGTAAGGCATAAACGAAGTAGTCACTTTTATGAAATCACTAGCTGTATCCGCGAATATGTTCGCGACACGTGAAAACTTAATTGGACATTTTTTCTTTACACGCTTGACGCTTTGCAGCAGTGAATACCACTTTGGGGTAACTCATACAAATTTAAATAAATAAATGCCTTGCCTACCTGCCTTGTCTTAACTTAAATAAGTTTGCAAAGAAAAGTATATTAATATTCTATCAGTTGTCTGGTGTCAATAGTATAAGCTTTGCTTAGTTGATTGAGTTGTCAATTTTTTTTTATATTGACATGTTTGTGTATTGACATACTTTGTTTGACATTTTGTTTTATATTCATTGATAATAATTCATTCATCAGTTTTTTAAAACTTTTATAATGATATATTTGAAATGATACTATAGAATTGACTTGTAACATTGGTGTTATCAATGAAATATTTGTATTTGTTTGGGGCTAGATGACGCTGTGTGAAAAGTCCTACGACATTTATTTTAGTCAATATTTCAAAATTAAAAATAATAATCTATACAAAGAGAAAAGATTTGATTGTTTTTTTGTTTGTATTGGATAGGCTCCGAAACTACTGGACTGATTTAAAAAAATCTTTCACCGTTGGGAAGCTACACTCCGGGTGACATAGGCTATTTTTTATCTCTGTCTTCCGACGGGAACGGGAACTACGCGGGTGAAACCGCGAGGCGTCCGCTAGTGTCATATAAAAAGAAATTAAAATCACCAGTATGGTACTTGTTGCTGATATATTATTTCGTACTAATCACAATTTTATTATTGTAAGACGGTCATATTACACACTGTTACTAATTCAAAGGTAAATTTGCTTTCGAATCTAATGAAGTAACTTCAATTGTAGCGTTCAAGTGCTATCAATATTACGTCGGACTTTCGCTCCACTAAGTCGATCAGTTCGATTGGCCTGTTGAAGCACACACATAATTAGTTGCGTCAGAGACCGCTATGTGGCGTGTGCTATACCGGTCCCATAGTTATACATAGACAGATGGTTATAGCGTGTGTAGAATATGTTATGCCTACAGCTACTTTCACATGCCATTCGTCGCGAATCTCGACGCGCGTGACGATATGGACTTCTTTTTAGATTCGAATGGCATCACACGTTTCCGCTGTTGCTTTGAAGCCATTATGCTGTTTTTTACTTTTATTTTTCTTTAGTTACGGCATCAAACTTTTTGAATTTTGATAGTGTCAAAAATTTCGATATTTTCAAGTCCAAATCAGCTGTTTTTGTTAACTCACTGCTGGGTGCAGCCCTCATCTCATTCTCGGAGGGTATGACATCCACCACGCTGACCAAGTGCAGGTTGGCAGACTTCGTAAATCTTTGAGATTTTTTTTTGTATGAACTCTTGGACATGTAGGTTTTTTCACCATGTTTTCCTTTACCGTTTGAAATCAGACGGTATCGATGATGATGTTATCAATATCGATGAAATCGAGACGAAATAACGTAATATAGAATCGTATAAAAAAAATGTAATAAAAAAATGAAGGTCACCGAAACCTAGGTCTAATTTCTGTTGAAACTAATTTGGCTCTGATATAATGTTTATTATAATTTGGTAACCATACAAAGATAAGAACTAATTTCTAAACTTGTTACATCTATACTAAAGACTAACAAAACTAGTAACTGCCTATGTTCGACAACACAAATAAATCTGAAAACTAATTTTTGTTGGTGACAATTATGTAACAAGTATGTAGGCAGATAATCTCATTTGAGAAATGTAATACAGTTATAACAATGCTTTGAAGATGCTAATCACAGTTTTTGTTACGAGCTTAACGGCTGCTTGCCTAGTTTCAGCGATAAAGAAATAAGTAAAAAGGTAGAGTCAGTCAAATCTTACATTACAATATATTTAATCCTAAAGAAAATTAATTGATTAATTTTTTGTTGGTGTACGAGAACCGTGTATTTTTTATGATTAACAAGCTAGGTGTTTGACCACAGCTCACCTAATGTTAAGTGACGATGTGATCGAAGTTGGTAAAGCACACCTAGCCTGGAATAGAGCTGGCTTTTAATTGAGGCAGCCGGAACACACCGTAAGGTGCTTAGTGGGCAATTTTTGAATTCTGACTAGCTAGCCAGCCGAGTACTAGAAAAATCTTTGTAGGTTTGCGTTAAACGACAGTCTGATGTTAAGCAACAATGTGATTTAAGAACGATTACGCTGACTTAAACGAGACACATTTGTTCTTGATTTGAAAACACCCAAATTGTACTTTTCGGAAAACACATACGCCGGAAATGCAGGATATTATAGTTTTGAACACTTGAAATACATTTTCATAGGTTACAAGTTATACTTTGTGCAACGTTCGCAACTACTGTGTAAAACTACAGTTTTTTTATTTTTACTAAAAAGGTAATTTGGAGCGTCAATGCAAACAAATCACTTTGCGCGTGGACCGTGTTAAGTGGATGTTATATGCACTTGTTCGCCAACATTTACTGCCTGTAAAATTTACTACATACACGATGGACTTTCAGAATAATTTACAAATTTTTATTGGAATATTTTGAATGTATTTGTTTATTCCTAATTGAATAAATATATTGCTAATAAATAATATACATTCAACGAACAACATTCTATAATTGGGGTACGTAAACAGATTTTTAATTGGGATCATGATAGTTTAACAACGAATTTTAAAGTAATTTTGTAAAATAAACTTGTCCAAATTAATCCTTTTAGTTGTACAATCAGCTTATTGTAAAATATTGTAGAATAAACCCATTAAAAGTACTCGTACTACGTCTGAAAAATTGCTTATCATTAAATAAATTTTATTATAGAACACATGAACAAAGTGTCTTCCCCTTAATAGAGACAGTAAGAAAAGTGTCGATGGACGCATTCTTAGAATATACTCTACTTAGCAATTTAAGTTATATTAAAATTACTTATTAGTCTCAACTAGGCTAGATTGTAATAACAATGAGGTATCTATCAACAGAAAGATACATCATTAGAAGGAAAAAAAAAAAAAAAAAAAATTAAATAAATTTTAGTTTCGGTGTATTTCAGTTATGTAAATTTCTTCATTAAGTATTATTTTATTGCGTAACCGATAACCTAACTACCTTAATAAACAAACTTGACGAAATTTACGGCCACGGAAAAGCAATTAAATTTTTATGCAAACGAACCTATCTGCGATTAAGATGATTGGTCGCGGTTGCATAACGCCGTCCCTTGTTTTTGTCTATGAGCGACAGTGAGAGTATTTCTCGTTTTGTGGGTCGCGATGATCTTCGAGCGTGGGATAATGGGGCCAAGTGAAATGTAGTATGAGTGAATGACGTTTCTGCTTTTTTATATTGTTCTAGATTCAAGAATTAGAAGTTAATTATTCATTAACAAGTCTCTCTATGGGTTGTTAACTTCACTTCAATAAGCAGCTGTATTTTTATTAGTCTCTCTGTATGCCTTAAATACTTTTATTCCTTGTCTTGTAGTATTGTAATGGTCAGCGCGTGGTTACCAACTTCGACCACGTCGTCACTTTAACATTAGGTGAGCTGTGGTCTAACACCTAGCCTGTTAACCATAAAAAACAACATCTTCGACCACACCATCACTTAACATCAAGTGAGCTGTGGTCAAACACCTAGCTTGTCAACCTTGAAAAAAAGTATTGTAAAAACACAACTTGAAAAATAAATTGACGTTTTTCTTGATGTGTATTGGAATTCTATAAATAAATAAGTGACGATTAAGTTCAACCATAACACAGCACAGTAATAATAAATTATGTTAAAAAGCCTTTCCTTGCAAGCTAATTTCAAAGTTTCTTCAGCGCCCTTCCATCACATACCCAAAAGTATATTATTATCTATATATACCTTCTGGTTCTAGAATATCCACAAACCAACAGGATATTTTTGCTAATAGCGGTCGTGTTCTAATGGAAATTCGTAATTTCGCGAACTTGCTAATAGGATTTCGTCCGTTATGGCTCAACGATGTTACACGTTTCGCGCCAACCGTATCGGAGTTACGAAATGAGGGTAGGTAGAAAAAACGCCGGCGGTCAAATTGTTGGGAACATGCTAATTTTGACTAAAACCCCGTTTCTAAAGCCAGGCATAATTAATAATTTTAAATGAATTCATATTTTCTCATTTCATAATTATGATCATTTTATTAATAGCCCTTTTCCAGAATGTACATAAAATATTTAAACTATACACATATACTATAGAGATCATAAATGTTATTTTATTAAACTTTTAACATGTTTAAGTTTTTTTTTATTAGTAAATTTTTAATACTAGGCAATCATTGCTAAATTTAATTAAACAAAACGACTAATGCAATATTATCATAATGTAAAAAATACCTACATTTAATTACTTACGATTTCTTATCAACACAAAAAATGCGCTCGAGAGCACATAAATGTGTCGGCAAATCAATTAGTAACAAGATTAACTACAACACCTAAAAAATTGTCTTCTAAAATTTACATCACAATAAAGCAAAATCGTTTTATAATTTGCAATAAAATCTGCATAAAAACAAATAGAAAACCATGAAACAAATTAAAATTACTAAATGTACGTTTGTAGACGATAAACAATTTCTCTAACTTTCTTTTACTCAAACACAACTCGATTTTACAACTTTTTACATCTCTAGAATGATTTGCGTGTCTAATTTATTCGCTACAGCCGTATGTTATTTTATTGCATACCTTTTACGAAAATCATTAGTCCACATATCAATTTAAATCAACTTTTGGGCATCAATTAATTGGTTCCTTAACATTTAATTTTAAAAAAGAACGCTCTCCAGATTAATTTGCAAAAAAATTAATACTTACAGTGGATAATAAAACCAACACTGTCACTACCACAAAAGTTCACAGTTCACAGGTCGCGCAAACGATTACAAATCGAATTGAATCGAGTTTCTAAGTTCGTTCTCCTCAAGTGCCGTGGTCACACTGAGCGGACCCAAACGGAAGAGGTGCGCGTGCTTACTACGCCGAGCGTTCACCTAAAAGTAAAACCAAAACTGCGCTTGCGCCTTCTAACACCCTAAAGCAAAAATTAAGGTTAAGGATAGAAAAAGCAACGCTAGCGCAGCAATATGCTTTTTCGTAAATCGATTCGATATATCGTGAGCACTATAGATCAATGCTAATTGTGTTCGCAATTGGAGCGTGAGAGTGTTGTGCTTAAATCATTTAATTAGTAGATGTATGCTGAGGTTATGAAAGAAATTGCGATTTCTAAATTATGTCATTAACGTTCAAATACAAGTTGTGTCAAAAAAAAAAATGTAACAATAATACAAATTGGGACAGCAATAACATAAAAATTAGGTAAGATAGAAAATATGTCAAGAAAATATAATAGGAAAGCTGTACTTATACATATATAATTATAAAAATAATTAGAAAAAATGTTTTCATGATGAAATTATGGATAATTTTTTAGAAGAATAATAAATTAAGGTTTCTGTTTCTACGTACGATGAGATACCTTATCGCACCAGAGTAGAGACGTCCAAACGTCTTAGCAGAAACCATGTTATGGTTCGCTACATCAGCTGGTGTTGAATCAAAACATCTACTTTACTGAACAGAATTAGCTATAACTTACATAGGATCTATAATAATATTATGTACTGTAGTATTGGTAGCAAATTAGATCATAACAGCGATAGAATACATTTTCGTTATACTTATACGGGATTCCGTATAAGCTTTGTTTTTATAAACTGTGTCCCACTATTGTGAGAAGAGTACGGTCGGATTTTACTATCCCTGGTCAAGTGCGGGTTGGTAGACTTCACACATTCTTGTAGGATTTTTTTTCCTAATGTATAGGCTTGCGTTTGACCGCCATCCCGCCTGATATTAAACGAGGATGCGGTCTACGGCGGAGCACGCTTGCCCAGAAGAAACCGATTCACTCGCGACTTGAAGGCAGAACCCAGACTGTATTCGTCGGGAAACACCCACTCGGGCAGCAGATTCCAATGTGTAGCGGTACGTATGAAGAAGGTGGAATTAAACCGCTTAGTTCGAGCTTTTGGAACATCAACCATAAAGCGAACTTTACTGAACTTTATTTACTGAAGTCAACGCACACGCATTACGCACATAACATACATATACGCAATACGCACTGAAGTTTCGGAAACCTAGAAGACCGTGTGACTTTTAATCTGGAGGTTCTGGATTAGAATCCGACGGCTTGCGTTTCTATTTTTTTAAGTTATGCGCGTATACGGGACTATTCTTTTTTTTTTTATTAAAATAGGTTCGCGTTTAATTAGGTCGGATACTTTGAACGAAACAATGTGACTTATCTTGTGTGAGTAAATCCAAAAAATGTCAAAACTATGTCAGTTTCCGTAACAAAGCACTAGAAAAGTATTTTCCAGACATTTACAGAGGTTTTTTTATTAAAGGCCTCTATTATTGCAGTTTTTATTGTCTTTAAGTTTTAAATTTACTTGGTAACTGAACCGTCTGTTTTTAATACTAGCGTTGTTTAAAAAAATGGCTTCATTCCCTGCTGTCAATATTGTGTGCTATATTCGTATTGTTTTGTTCACTCTGTGGGTAATATTTTATTACTTGGAAATAACACAATGATTCGTTGCCCTGAAATTCCATAGCACTATGTCGCCAGAGAAATATTTTCTAACAACTTACGCCAGATCGTTCTAATCCATGTGTGATGAAAGTTTAAGTGGAACAATCTGTTTAAAATTTTATTCGCAAATTCAGTGCACAAAAAACTACAATTGTTTCTAAACGTAATCGATTTGTTGCAGAATAGGTTCATTCGAAATCGATTACTAATCGAAATGAAAGCGAACAGTTTATTAATTTTTTATGCGTTTCGTTGAAAAATTTTGGAACAATCGGAGTTTTTATGTAACGCGTAAATATCATTTCTACCATTACCATTCCATTTCTACTCGTACATCTGAACAAAGCATTTTATTTTGGGCTTAGAAAGATAAAATAGGGAATATAAAATGTATGCCACTCGAATTAGATACGCGGTTCATTTACATATTTTTATTTGGCATTCAGTGCAGGAATTTTAGCAGAAACTTTACGGGATGCTGGTTTTTTATTTTATCATTATAAAAAAATATATAATAATTTATCTACACTACGTCTCTAGATGTTGTAGTTTTTGTGAAAACTAACAAACAGTCTAAGACAATGTTAGATGAGTTTATTTGACAATAAATAAATAAAATAAATATTGGAGATCACTTCACACAGCGCCATCTAACTTTAAACTAAGGTAACTTTGTACTATGAGAATCTGGTAGTTGATAGAATAATTGTATACTTTTTTTTTATTATTATAATATTTTTTTTCAATACTGATAAATAAATAAATAAATAAATATCATAGAACATTACACACAGCGCCATCTGACCCCAAACTAAGCAAAGCTTGTGCTATGGAAGACAGATAACTGATAGAATACTTACATATTTTTTTTGTAAATACATACATACATACATAGACACAGAACAAATATTTTTATTCTCGTCATACAAATGTTTATCCTGAGTAGCAATCGAACCCACGCCCTACAAGCTCTTGAAGCAGATATTATACTATTGAATGCGCCAACAAGGCAGTCGAAATAAACGTTATTTAGCTTCTCGTTTTCGATATTGATAAAGATACTTAAGTATGAACTAGTACTAATCAGTCAATCATCGCCTCTTTTCAGAAAAATATAAGAAGTGTTTTGTTCCCTTGAATGTTACATTGATTGCAGGAACTAGGCTCAAGAAAATACGACTCTACAAAAACGGGGTATCATCCTTCGACGCCATTATTTGTTTGCACATAAATCTGAAATTTCCCGCATTAGATGCACCATTCCCTTCTCCAACGGTCGTTGTACCGCAGACTACACCACCAAAATGAATCATGTCTCAACTATGTATGAAATATTACCATGTTTTTTTTCTTTTTCTCTATATTTGGCATCGTACTTTGTGCATTTGCTAGTGTCAAGTATTATAATATTATCAAGTATTTTATTAACCTACTCAAAAAAAAGAGGAGGTTCTCAATTCGACTGTATGTCTTTTGTATGTATGTTACGCGATCATTTCACTAATTAGGAATCGATTTTGATGGTTCTTTTTTTGCTTCGTAGATTATACTTTAGAGGTGGTCCCATATAAATTTTAAGGAAATCGATCGAACAGTTTTATAAAAATAAACAAAGATCTAAAATTTGTACACATCGATGATATACGCTATGGTTTCCTTACGTTTGCCTTCATTGGCAGCGTTCATTGTTTGGGTTTGAACCCTGGCCCTTCAACATGTGAGTCCACCGCGCTAACCATTGAGCTATTATCACTACAAAAGTCAAAAAAGTTACTTTTATCTAACTTACATCTAAAGAATCAATTTCTTTTCAAAGGTTTTTGCAGCGTCTTCGGCCCCCAGCAACCAGCGCAGTATGATTTATCTCCATAAATTGATTTGATGATTTAGAGGACAGCTTGCTGTGTCGGAAGTTTCCAAACTTTTATCCTAAGATAATGGATGAGGCAAGTTGGGACAGTTGTGACGAATTCGTGACCACGGTTGTCGTTCTCGCGTCAACGTGTCATTATTTAACTTGAAATTAAAGATAAAGTATTGTTGTGGGCGATAAGTGATTGCATTAATTTTACTTTTAGAAAGTAAAAGTAGGTAAGTACAAAAGTAATTTATGACAAAATAGAAATGAAAATATTGTACATTCAATAAAATAATGCAACAGTTGCCTGAGTTATCTTTTAGACTTTAGAGTGATCAACTCCAACCAACTATATTACTATTGAAAAAGTGTGTTGCAGTAGTTCTAGTTGTGCATTGCTATTATATCATACTAACATTAAAATTGCGAAAGTTTGTGAGTATGGATGGATGTTTGTTACTTTTTCACGCAAAAACTTCTGAACGGATTTGGATGAAATTTGGTATAGAGGTAGTTGAGACCCTGGATTAACTCATAGGCTACTTTTTATCCCGAAAACATGTAGCGGGTAACACCGCGGGTTGCAGCTAGTTTCGAAATATATCTTCTTATTAATAATTCCGTTAAAATGTACGCTGATATGTATATTTTTTCTGGTGACAGGCTAGGTGTTTGATCATAGTTCTCTTGATGTTAAGTGACAGTGTGCTTATAGATGGTAAATACAATAAGGCTGAGATGGTAATTAGATCTCCAGTGTAGCTATTGGAATGTACCGTTAAATGGTGGCGGATTTTGAACTAGAGGATAGTAGCTATCTAGCCGAGTATTAGTCAGTACCCTTATAACCATGTTCCGGTTTTGTTACGATGTTTTCCTATAATAGCAGCTCAAGCTTATTGTTAGGATTTGATTTTACGCCTTCCGGTGTGTGTTCTACTATTGAGCTATCATCGCCAAAAATATAGTCTCTACTAGAATTGTTTCCGTCGAAAATGACGTGAAGTTTACACAAAGATACTCTGCAACCAATTTTGCAGCCACGTTTATAATTAAACATGTACATTGTACACATATCATCATAAAATCACGTCTTTTACTGGAGAGATAGAGAGACTAGTTGTACACTACTAACCATCATTCAATCTTTGGGTACTTTAGTTATTTCTGGCTTATTTTGAACTTCAACCTTTGGCTTTGTCTTCTAAAATAAACGTGATATAACGGAGGTCACAATGTAAAATTTTATGTACATTGTATTGTATACGCTTTTACGGAAATTATGCTTAGTTAGATTTGCTTTTCAACTCAATATTTTAAGATTGTCATTCAACGCTTTTTTGTTATAAGAAATGTATAAACAGGTAATTGTATTCATAAAATTAAATATCGAATTTATACAAAGTCTGTTTATGTGAAGGGATTTCGGATTGTATAATAATTGCATTTCATATCGTGCTGGCCGTGAAGGATTTATCTCGAGATCAGAAACGTCATAAAGAGGGATTTCCTTAAATGTTTGATTTTAGCGAACGTTGCATGTGTTCTAATGTGTTCAGTTTAGTCTGTTCCACACAAATACGGCCACGGGCCACTGGTAGTAGCTTAATTGGTTGCCGAAACCATAACGTCAGACCGCTTAGAAGAAATTCAGAAAGAAATCTGATAAGCAAGTTATATTCACCTTAACTACTATACCCTGAGAAACCTTAGTATATGATGCATGTTTCTGGTATTTGTTTAAGACAACGAGGGAGTTATTGTGTAACCTAGCAGTGGGATTTTTTTGTAACATGAATAACATACAACTACGTAATTTTAGGTCATTTAAGAAAACTAAAATATTTTAAAACATACTAGGTAGGTTTAAATCAAATAAACTAATCTAAACTACCACTATCAACGGGAACAATTCCCGAAATGCTGGCCTTTTTGCCACATTGCATGGCAATACTCGATCGTTGTAATAGAGACTAGCATTTCACGTGTGGCGATGGTTGAGCAGAAGATATTCCAAGCCAAGGTAAAAATAAATGTTTTCGTCCCCCGTGGGTGGTGGAAACTTGGGGTAGCACACCCCAAGTTTCCACCACAAAAAGGGATTAAAGATGAATCAATGGTCTAGACTCTTTTGCTAATAATTCTGCTGCTACGCAAGTCTCAGTCTGAGTTCTAGTAAGATGTGACGGTACCAAAGTATTAACAAAAGTAAATAAAAGCTTTAACTAATTCTACTGCGTGTTTACTGAATGCTGATTAACTGTGTCCGAAGACATCATTAGACGTTTTCCTCCCAACGCCAATTAAAACCATTTCGGTGCAATAGACACGGCTCACGCCTCTCTAGATGCTGACGCTACAATTATATTCTTAGCTGTAAATATAGGAAGTCGTAAGTAAACTTTGATAATAAGTTAAAGCTAGAAGAGTTTTTATTAATAAGAATTAAGCACTATATAGTATGTAATATAAATCAAATTTAATGGAAATATCAAGTACCTACGACAATGCAATGGGATAGTTTTAACATCGACATACGTCATACGTCGTATTTTCTTGAATGTGCTGTATTTTTTACATCAGGCTAGACATGCCATTGGCCATGATCTCACCTGATGGAAAACGACGATGTGGCCGAAGATGGAACACTGTGATTAGGAAACAAATTCCCATATCCGAAACCCCGGGGTTTTCAAAAAATATAGAAGTTATATAAAATATAGGATATACTTTTTTTAAATATAGGATAAAAGATGGAAACACAGACACTGGCAAAGAGTTTCATACATCAGTTGTTAAAAGAAAGGAGGTCTGAAAACACTAATGCGTTTAAGGAGAATTTCCACTGTATGTAAAAGTGTGTCTTTTGGTCGAGCGTCTGGTCGTATTGTTGTAAAACGTCGAAGGCAAGATATGGTCATATAGTACTTAGGCACACTCACCGTAGTGTATACCTACGATAAAAGACTAGCCAGAAACTAGAGGCAAAACGTAAGGGTTTGCGTTTTTTTTAATGAGAAATGGGAACGTTCGAGTGAGTTTCCTAATACAGTATTCACAAAGAATACCAACTAGCAATTTCCAATCTCATTCTTGACTTCAGTTGAGTTAAACCAATATTCAATTCACCGTGCCAGTCATAACTATCAACTGTTACACATAAACTAAAACTGCGCAATTAGACACATGATACTATTAGGTATTATAATATTATTTAAATTACCACATGTTGAGTTTCATGCGTGAATTTCTTAAGACTGACCTTCATAAATTGAATTCGACGTGATGAGGCTACTCAAAAATTTCGTTAAATTAAAATATATTAAATTAAAAAACAATTGCAACAATCAATGTTGTGGTCACACGGGGGATGGACTCTGGTGTAAGTAGGTATTTCACTCTTTCTACTAGAAAGTTTTCATAAATATCCGTTTTCAAATTACATAATATTTCAATTTATACTCTATCAATTTTCGAGTTCATTATGATATTTTGCCTGTCAATATCTAGAAATCAAACTACGGCAACGCCGTCTATGAAAAACATTACAGTTAGATTTCGGCTGTTCTGCGAAGTCTTTAAATGAGAAGAAACTTCTTAGCATTCAACGGTGTCACCGGCACCGTGACAATGCCGAGTATATCGCGTTGCAGAGACGGGAACCTGTGCAGTTTCTAAAATTTGCGAATCAGGTGATTAAGCTCCTTTTAACATGCATCGCCGTTCCCTTCACTGCCCGTGTTCTCAACTCCTTTTTTGTCCAGGAAAAATCCACCTGCTCTAGGGCGGGTAGGGTGATTATGTGGCACTATCCGTCCTAATGACGGCCTACCCCCTAAAAACTTGAGGTGTTCCACCTCGACGTTTGGTGGCTGCGGGGATTATTTCACGCTCTTCCGCGGCCTTGACGTCGCTCGTCCTCGCGGACGCGCCTCGAGAAGACCAAGCTCACCCCGCAATGATAATGATGTGCTGGAGCACCGGACATAAAGTGAACGTAAGAGACTAAGCCAGCAAATAGGCGTCGAATGACCCCAAGTCCGCATGCCACTGGTCTCCATACGGCCTGTTTTCTCATAATTGCCTAATCAAATTGAAATGATCTAACCAATTCTGCTTCGGCCACTCTTTCTAGAAATAAACTCATTGTTGTTATGGGCAAGCCGAGGTTTTTTATCAGATTGCTGGTATTTCTCTGAGTATTCCTACCACTTCTACTGCGTGTAAATTTTCCACAAAACCATTTATGGATAATGCATTTGTTAGGTCATAATATCAATTTAGTTTTGTTGTGTGGTCTTTAAGGAAATTTGATTCCTATCGTACTAATAAGTTCTTTAACTAGCTACTATAGTTATATTGAGAAGAGTAATATAGTAATATCTAGTCTATGGCAAAACAGTCTAGTCGGATTTTTTACAGTATTTCATTCGGTTCCATGATTAAAATCTAGTCAGAAACAGTTTCAGGATTGGCTGGGGCTTGTTTTTGAGTGTGTCAGATTAAAATTTATAAATGTATATAATAAATATCTCACAGTAATTACATATTAAATTGTGGGAAAACGATGCTGAATTCACCAAATCTTTGTTAGTAGGTCTCTGTACGTGACAATATCTCCAGTGTGAAATAATTGGTACTCAGGTGGGTCAAAGTTTGAATTCGTGAATCATTTGAACTTTAGTAACCTCTTATTTTCGAGTAATGCAGTTGCAACTGTTTCGTCGTGTTGGGTTATGGATATGTTTTGCATCGTCATATTTTCTATCAAAATAAAAGCAACTGAATTAGGAAACTGATGTGGTTTCGACATATATGTATTATACATATTTATTTATTATTTTCAAGGACTCAAATAAGAGTACGATGCGTACGCATCCTTGTTATACTTTGCACTGCAACCTGAATAAGAGTATTTTATTTTTTCTGTGAGTAAATTAGCCGGGCTACAATTAAAGTGGAAAAAGAAATAAATGATAGCTTACTTATAGACTATTATATTACATGATATAATAATCTTGAAAAAGACTACATGACTGAATATACAGTTATGTAATTTTTTTTGTAATACTCAAACTGTTGATAAAGTTTTCACCTAAATATGTATTCCAGCAACCTTACTTGAAAGTGAGTTCCATTCTTGGCTAGGTGTGCTTACCATCTCCGACTATACCGTCACTTAACATTAGTTGAGCTATGTTCAATCACCTAACGTATTAAAAGGCAAAATTTCCAGCAGTTCAGTCTTGGCATTAAAATTACCTTGTAATAAATAGCTAGGTTCAGATAGCGACCTTTTAGACTAGAAGATGTTCAGTGATCGTTTTTTAACAATCGGCTTATCGCTCTAATTACTAAATAGCTTAGATTAACGCCAATGCCAACATTAACGTTTTTTAAATGGCACCCTGAAACCTATTTAAACGTTTTCTACTGAATTTTTTTTCATAGTCTATGTGGAATTGGAAAAATATGGGTGCTCCAATGTACATATTATTTATATTCTCTATTTTTAGTTCAGGTATATTTGTTTAAAAAAATATTGAATTATAATTCAGCTACTGTGTGGATTATCTACTTTTTTAGAGTAAAAAAAAACAGCAACAAAAATCAACTAAATTAAATATTTGATTCACTAGATCCAAAAATTGTTTGTGATATCAGTAACAATATTTCGAAATAAAAAATAAGTACAAAGAGAAATAATTACTTTCCAGGTTTTTACTTCAAAAAGGAAACCATTAATTGGAAAACTTATTTTTACGTAAAAGTAATAAAAAGAACGAGACGCTCTCCTGATGGCAAGAGATAACATATGGCCAATGGCCATGCCCAATGGCCATGACCAATGTAGCGATACACAACACGTTGAGTAGCAAATCAAAGTCCACGGCATAGCTGATTTAGCGCTCATTACTTTAAAAATTTCGATGCTTAGTTTCAACAGCACTGTACTTTCACTAGCTGTACCATTCAAATCGATACTTAGCAATATTTACCCATTACGTCTTGGCAGTAAAATATCTAATGCGGTAGTACCTATCTAGATGAACTCTCACAAAAGAGATCTACCACCAAGTAAAGGTCTTTATAATAAATGCCATAGCGTAGTGGTAGAGTACCGAGCCCTTAAGTTGAAAATCTGCCGCCGAGCACTTAACGCTGTGTTCTGGCAGCCTCACTTGAGAACCAGTTCCATTCCAGGCTCAGTACCTTTTTCGACCACACCGTCACTTAACATCAGGTGAGCTGTGGCCAAACGCCTAGCTTGTCAACAATCAAAAGGTACGGTAAGGTTGTTTACACACTATTGCTTAACGGCTAACTTTTCCGTACAATTTTTTTAGATGTGTGGTCTAAGAAACTTGCCCGCATAGAGAAAGATTCGAGTGGGAAGATCGTGGGTGGTTACAATACCACGATTACTGCACACCCATACCAGGCGTTCTTACTCGTACAAAAAGGCTTGCAATATTATCAATGCGGCGGTTCTATCATCAGTAGTACAGCCATTTTAACCGCAGCTCACTGTCTTTTTGGGTGAGTGATTAAAAGAAAAGCGAAAAATTTAAGCAGTTCCCAGTAATTGTCTAATAGGCTTTTAACTCTTGACTTTGAAAAGATTCAGAACCAAACCTTTAGGAAACGAGAAAGTCGGCAGCCAGCTTCCATTCCTTGGCTGTACGAATGAGAAACGTATGGGCAAAACAAGAACTACGTATCCCGTATTGGCTCATTGGTAGAACTGTAGGTTCGTCAGTTCCATTCCCAGGACAAAGATTTTGTGGTTGGTATAAACAGATGTGTGTTCTGTGTTCAAAGTATATAATTATGTATACAGTTTAATTCCGCTTAACCGTCATTTAAGTTACAGCCGTGATGGGGATTTGAGTTCTGTGTCTGGTTGTTCTGTATGTATTTTGAAGTAGATATTTACAAAAAAAGTACATAAGTATTCTATCAGTTATCTGATTCCCATAGTACATGCTTTGTTTAGAATGGGGGCAGATGACAAATTATAAAGTATTGTTATTCACGCTTATATTAAAAATTACACCTGAAACAGCTGTTTCAAAGTAAACATTTTGCTGTACGTAACAATGACATATTACGACGTATGGAAATTGGCATCTTTAGGAAAACGCTACGAATTAATTCCAACTCTTTACTAAGTCTTGACTGTGACTTACATTATTTAATTTTGACAGTGACTTAGATTCATTTCAATTGATTTTGTCATTAGTCACTATAAAACATTTACTATTTTGTATTAGCAGAACGCATAAAGTGCCATGCCAAAAATGGAGAAAAAAAATCTAACTTACAATTTATTTTTTACATTTCAGAATACAAAGAGCCTACATAAGAATTGGAAGTACAGATGCTGCCAGTGGAGGACATCAATATCAATCTTCCTTGTTTTTTAGACATCCCAGTTACAACTCACAGTCAAGCGATAATGACGTTGGAGTCATCAGGCTCCTACTGAATATGGAGTTGGATGGAACTACGTCCAATACGATTAAGTTACCAGAAAAAGATGCTAGTGTGCCTGCTGGATCTAATGTCACAGTTACCGGTTGGGGGACTACTAGTGTAAGCATGTATTGTTATAACCACCAGAATTTTTAAATTCTACTATTGACATAGATATTTCACTCATTTTATTGTTCAACATCGAATTACTGCTGTAAATATAACAAACGATTTTGTCTACAGTTTTTTTATACATAGATATTTCTTCTTGGCATCGCACTCTGTGCAATCTGCCAGTCTCTAGATAGGTTTACGTTTGACTGCTGTCTCGCCTAAGTGATGATGCGGTCTAAGGTGGAGCACGCTTGCCTAGAAGATAACGATTCACTCTCGACTTGAAAGCACTCATAAGTAGTTGTAGTAGTAGTAGAAAAGAAGCCATATTAGTACAAAATAAGCCATTTTAGTAAATTAGAAGCCACAGTTGTGCGTAACTAATTTTTTGTCTAGAATTTTTAAGAGTTATGCAAATGTGCAACATTCGGCCCCGTTGGCTCATTGGTAGAATATCTGCCTTGAGAGCTGTAGGGCGTGGGTTTGATTCCCACTCAGGGCAAACATTTTGTGAATAAACAAATGTTTGTATTGTGTCTGGGTGTTCTGTATTTATTATAAGTATGTATTTACAAAAATATATATATATATATATGTATTCTATCAGTTATCTGACTTCCATCACACAAGCTCTGCTTAGTTTGGGGCCAGATGGCGCTTGTGTATAGTCCTTCGATATTTATTTATTTATACGATTTTGACCACAAAAACATACCTTTAAACCAAGACCAAGTTAGTGAAGTATATTATTTTAAACAGAAAAATAATTTCTCGAATTGGCCCAGGCGTCTTCATGTAATCGGTGAACATACATAAAAAATACATTTCTCCTCCTTTTTTAAGTTGGTTAATTAAGCGATATTTAAACTATGTATTTAAAATATCATTGCATAATTTCCTTGCACAATTATTATTAAAAATACACGGCGTGTCGTTGAATCTAGCTTACCTACAAATAACAAGATTTATATGTTTATGATTCCAATATTTTGTATTTGTCATTTTACAGCAAGGTGGTGAAACGAGCAACACTTTAATGGCAGTAACAGTGCCTGTCATCTCCAATGAAGATTGCAGTATAAGGTGATAAGTGGAATAACAGACCGAATGTTTTGTGCCGGCACACCTGAAGGGGGCAAAGATTCTTGTCAGGTTGAATACCTATATACCTTTATTAATAGACTATTAAAAATTCAACCTTTTTTTGCGCAGGGAAAATCCTTGGATACCACCGGCTCCGCTATCGCTTTGTAAAGCTCTATCTCTTTATCTTCCAGATATGCATTGGATGACTTAGGCCTTAGTAAAATCCGCAGACTTCTTCGGTGCCTTCTTGTTGGTGCAGTTAACGTTAATATAATGTAATATATCCTTTAGAGCACTTTGAGTACTTCTATGAGCTGTTCATCACCATCCTCGACTACTACCAGACCAACAAGGCTCTGCTTTAAAAGCCCGATCCGTTAGCTCTCTCTTCGGCATCTTTCCTTTGAGAAACTTTCTTCTTTCAATTTATCAAGAGCGCCAGTTAGGATAGCAGGTGTCTTGAATTCCTCGGAGACAAATTTTTTTTGTAGAAAAGTACGCAACCTTTTTTTTTTTTTTTGTCCAGGGAAAATACTTTGTGTATACCACCGGCCCTGGGGCGGGCACGGTGGTTATGTGGGACTCTCCGTCCTAATGACGGCCTACCCACTAAAAACCCTGGAGTGTTCCACCTCGGCGCTTTGTGTCGAGGCTGCGGGCACGCTTTCGCACTCTACCGCGGCCTCGACAGCGCTTGTCCTCGCGGACCCGCCTCGGGGAGCCTAAGCTCGCCCCGCAACAATGACGATGTGTCCGAACACCCGACACATCGTCATCCACCTCGGAGACCAAACCAGCAAATGGGCGTCGGACAGCCCCATGTCCGTACGCCCCTGGTCTCCATGCGACGGGTCAGATAAGTGGCCCCGCCGCCTGCCACTTGGTTGCTTGGAATGGGGATCGCCAGACCGGCACTCCCCCCATTCCGCAACCCCCTCCCACTCGGCTCCTCCACTGCGCCCTCAGCTCATCAGAGGGACACGTGGAGAGCCCGTCGCCAGGCCAACTCCTGGGGTCGGGCCCCTCTTGCCGTTGCGACATGCCATAACATGGCTTGTCGTGACCCACCTCGAGGACCAATAACAACTGGCGCCAGACGACCCCATGTCTGAACGCCAGTGGTCCTCATGCGACGGGTCAGGTCAGTGGCCCCGCCGCCTGCCACCACGGCTGCAGAGGACAGGGAGAGCGGCACAACACATCACCGACACTCCTCTTCCTCTGCAGCCCCACCGCGTCCGCCATCAAACGGTGGCGGCCCCGTTAAGGCCGCGGAAGGTAGGGAAAGCGGCAACGAAACACCGACAGTCCTCTCCCGCCGCGGCCTCCAGCCCTCAGCCGCAGTGTCTCCCATTCGACACTGCAGCCCGCCTCAGTTGCGATACCGCCCACACAGTCCGCAACCTACTTGGCTGCTTCTACCAGGCCCGGGGGAACACCCGGAGAAGCAGCCCCACCTCGGGTTCCGCTTAGTTTCACCGTGGTGACCAGTCACGGTTACTCGGCCCCCCCGCCACGACAAGGCGGGAACCCACGGGGGGGAAAGTACGCAACCTAGGCTAACCACAAGGCTAATGACTAAAGCAATTGGGATGTTTGTGCATCAGTAGAGTCGCTGATAGAATGTTGCTTACATAAGTGTTTTTTTTTCTTATTTTCGTTCCCAGGGAGATTCTGGCGGTCCAGCTGTAAGTGATGATGGAATCCAACAGGGTATCGTATCGTTTGGCCTTGGCTGCGCACAACCAGGCTATCCAGGAGTCTACACAAAAGTATCTGCTGTCAGAACTTGGATAAATATGGTTTCAGGAGTTTAAGCTGTTGCATTATATAATATTGTGGTACTTGAATGATCTTGTTTATGGAACTTTATCCTTATAAGAATAATTTCAATAGCAGAGGAGAAGAATAATTTCATTTCAATAATCATGTGGTTCAATGAATTTACGTATTTCCGTATTCATTTTCTCAAGTTTTTTCTCGCGAATACGAGATATGTCTATTTATATTCTAGTTTTGTTATATTTTTTCGAGGAAATAAAAAATATTATATGTATATCGAGGTGGGTTGATTCATTAATTGTTAATTTTCTACACGCCTTCGATATAATACAATATTTAATATTGTTTAAAGCAATTTTAAGTGTTAGATAATTCGACTCTAATTTATTCCGAAATTGCTTTCAGTGTTATCATAATATTTGTAATTCAGAATAATTTTGTTTGTATAAAACTTTTACTTTGCTGTGTACCACAATATGGTGCTGTTTACTCAAAATTCACGACTTTTGATGTTTCTAATAACTGTTTTAATAAAGGCACTGTTTACTAAATAAAGTTGTTTTATTATTTTGTCTTCAATCTGTTTTCTTTCCATCAAAGTTTAACATTAGTTAAGTTAAATCTATCTCGTATTTTAATTATCAAAATTTGCTATGGAAGGCTTAATAAGACAAAGAAACTGGTAATTTGAGCATACACACATAACTACAAGACATGTTTTGTTCTAACTAATTTCAAATAATTAATACATTATATGCGCAGTTTTTGAAGCAACACGAGAAGGCATGTTTCCACACTAGCACTCAATTTGGCACAGTATGCAGAAAATACCACTTTTTTGTATATATAAGCACTACAAAACATTATTTTTCTGTGTTCTCTCCTTTCCTAAACTCCAAAGCAGCATTACTACTGCAATTAAAATCGACGCTCAACAGCGAGTGCGGTTCTATTTTACTCCAGGTAGGTCCAAAGTTAAGTGTTGGAGATCAAGAGGTTTGCCAAAGGCACAGGACAATATTGCAAAAAAGAGATAGGCAGGAGACACGACAGGTTTTGCTAGTATTGAATTTGACTGGGCTTTCGGCACACTATTTTAAAACGATAGCAAGAGCTTATATCATTCGCTCAAAAATATAATTTCTGAGCGGCTGAAAATAACATTTAATGCGACAGCTTTTCAGGTAATTCTTTTTTGTTTCTATTGATTTATTTATTAATGTAAATGAAATCGCATAGCGATGGACTTTTAGCTGTATCTAAATTTAGTAGAATTGTATTCACTGCCTTAATGACTCTCTCGACACACTCGTAGACCGTGACATTTGCTGTCTTGTTCCTCAATAGATGCTAGTCTTCGTGTCTTCGAACCAAGAGAGAATCAGTTTTGTCTAGGAAAGTGTGCTCCATCGTAGACCGCATTTTAGCTTAACATCATGTAAGGTGACGGTCAAATGCTAGTTATGTATTTCCCTATATGTATGTATACCCTCATTACTGACACACCCCGTCTTCCTATAGTCCTTTCCAACCTAGAATGATCGCTTAAGTTTATTTTATTTTTCTTCTATACACAACATTATATATTGTATAACTGTTGATCTGGACAATAAAATGTTAATAAATCAATTAACCCTAATTTTTTTTTTGTTGTGACCTGTATGATCTATTTTTAATTTTTTTTTCCTTCTAATGATGTATCTGTTTGTTGTTTGATACCTCATTGTTATTACAATCTAGCCTAGTTGAGACTAATAAATAATTTTAATATAACTTAAATTGGTAAGTAGAGTATAAACGAAGAATGCGTCCATCGACACTTTTCTTACTGTCTCTATTAAGGGGAAGACACTTTGTTCATGTGTTCTATAATATATGTAGTACTCACTGCACTGACATTACTAACTAAACACACTAACTCAAAGGGTTTTGTCCTTTTTAGTCTTCTTATTTTTAATTTGAAACCAAAAAATAATTAAAATATTTTAACGATGTTTACAGGAAGGTGGCGGTGTATAGAGAGGCGCGCTAGAGACAAATTGGCAATAACGCTCTGGCCACGTCTCAATTACAAAGCCTTGAGCACCGACGCAAAGTCGCTTGCTTGTCTGTCTTCTATCGGATACATTTCGGGGAGTGTGCCACGGAATTGCACAATTTGGTTCCGCCAGCCCCTTTCTATTACCGGACGGCTAGGCAGACTAGGCCTAAGCGCCATCCATGCATGGTGGACATTCCCCACGTACGGACTAAGCGCTTCGATTCCACATTCTTCATACGCACAGCGAGGATGTGGAACTCTCTGCCAGCGTCTGTTTTTCCCGCGAAGTAGAATTTGGGTGTCTTCAAATCTAGAGTAAACAGGTTTTTTTCTAGGTAAGCGTGCTTCATCTTGGACTGCATCCTGCTTAACATCAGGCAGGGTGTGGTCAAACGCGAACCTATTCTGTACAAAAAAAAAGATACTTTTCTCAAACCAACGAATCTCTTTGAAGTAACTTGGGGCATAAATAAGCACTTTTTTGCATCAATGGGTGATTTTCAATTAACGTTTAGTCGGAGTGCCGTCTTAGATGCTATACCTAACAATGTATTCTAGCAGCTTTACTCGAGAGTCAGAGAAATTCCAGGCTAGGTTTGTTCACTATCTTCGACACTTAACAACAGACGAACTGTGGTCAAACACCTATCCTATTTAAAAAAAGTTGAGAGTCACAGTTGTTTGCGGATAAGATTTTATTTGTTTATTCAACTTTTCGGCTTCAGTGTTTTTTAAGCCCAACGTTGACAGTGAAGACCTCATTCTCATTTAAGGTTAGGTCGTTAAGCCCTCACTGACGTCCAGGGACCTTGAATTGATGAATTTAATCTGTTTGCTACAGCTGATACTCCCTAACATAATACTTTTATGTTGTTACAACAAATAATGATAATAAGTATGAGTTCATTATTTTAAAAGCTAATTACTTATTGTTTTAGAAATTTTTTTTTAAAGTTAAAATTATTTAACCTCTGAGCGATTTTAGCTAGAGGCAAAACTTTTAGGTTTGCACCACCGACATACTAAAGTGACGTGTTACATGTTTTCACTTCTGTCGGCAGTCCCCACGACTGCCTATTTTTTTGTATAAAACAAATGAATACGTATAGGTTGCAAGAAAATCCTAAAATTTCGCGTTCCTTGTATCCAGATATTATCATGAAGAAATTGGTTTAGGCACCACTCGTTTACTGAACGATATTTTGCTTGTTTGGTTTTGAGTTAATAAAGTATTTTTTTTACTATGATAGGCTAGGTGTTTGACTGCAGTGCACTTGATATTGTGTGATGGTAAACACACCCAGCTTCGAATGAGAACTTGCGCATAAGATATATTTTTTAATATCAGTGTATTTACAACCTTCGACCATATACACTATTACGTGCAAAAAATAAATATACTTTTACGATTAAAAGGGCTATCTTTGTAGATAGTAATAATCTACTTCTGTGATAGTCGTCATCTAAAAACAATATTTATAAAACCTTTACCTAATTACTCCTAATAACAGAGATAAAAATTGTCCATGATAATGAATAGATCAACAAGGTATTTAAAGTATTCTAACGCCAGCAGTCATCACAGTTCACAAACGCAATATGGGTTACCTGACTTACTTTGCTTTGTTCATTTGCATTGCTTTAAGCTATGGTGAGTTTAATTTAATGCTTTTTGTTTATTTTTTTTAAATTCAAAATGTTCATCATCATCAGCTTATCGAAATCCACTGCTGGCCACTCCCAATACATACCACTTAGCCCGATCTTCGGCTTTTCGCTTCCGTCTACCGCCAGCTGTTCTACGTATATCGTCACTTCATCGAGTCACAGGGCGTCCTACGCTAACTTCACCTGCAGGTCAAGCTCATTTTTAGGGCTTGAACACACACCATTCTGCGTGTGAACCGCCCGCGCTAACCACTGAGCTATCATCACTAGGAAATAACTTATTTTGTTTCAAGTAGTTTTAAGTTTAGTAAGTTTTATTTATTTTATCTTTCAGATATGATATCAGCTCGCAGATTGCTGAAGAGTGAAAATGGAAAGATTGTGGGTGGAATGGAAATTCCTATCGAAGATTCTCCCTACATAGCATACCTCTTGCTATCTGATGGGAGGGATTTCTACCAGTGTGGAGGGTCTATTATTAGCAGATATTACATTTTAACTGCGGCGCATTGCGTTGACGGGTATGTTGCTTTATTGCATTTCACATTAATAAAACAATATTATGTACATGTGGAAGTTTATATATTCGAATGTTTAGATGTGTGAATGTTTGTTTCACAATCACGCAAAAACGGCTTAACGGATTCGGTTGAAATTGGTACATAAATAGTTAACATATAGAATACTTTTTATTCTGAAAACACGAACAAACTACAAGACGTATCCACTTGAAATGTGATACTTATAGATGTGCCTTATGGAGCATTATTCCGGGATAAAAGATATTCTTTATCCTAATCTTAAAAATGTTCACTATTGCTTTTTCATTCCTTAGGCAATATATTTTATCTCTTTTTTGAACCCAAACATAAAATCAACGCGAACGAAGTCGTGGGCGCAAGCAGGTAAAAAATAAAATTATTGTGATACGGGTAAATTCAGAATGATACCCCTGTTAGTTCATTAGTAGTATGTCTGCTCCAAGAGCTGAAGGGCGTGGGTTCGATTCCTACCCAGGGTAAACATTTTGTGGTATAAACAAATGTTTGTTCTGTGTCTGGGTGTTCTGGTATTTATTATAAGTAAGTATTTACAAAAAAATAATTAAGTATACCATCAGTTATCTTACTTCCTTAGTACAAGCTTTGCTTAGTTTGGGGTCAGATGGCGCGGTGTGTATTGTCCTACGATTTTTTTGATTTTTTTATTGCAGCATAAGGAATGTGACTGTAAGAATAGGGAGTTCTATGGCTATGAGTGGTGGCAAGACTTATTCATCGAGGTGGTTAAGGAAGCACTACTTATACAACTCAGGCAATTACGACTATGACGTGGGAGTTATCAGAGTATCAAGAATGGATCTAGATAGTGTGAATGCAGCGGTTGTTCCTTTGATCGAAAGAAATACAGCTATTCCATCTGGCACTGAACTAAATGTTACTGGATGGGGTGCTACCGAAGTAAGTGAGATTATAATTATAAAAATAAATAATTTTATTGACAATAAACTAATTACAAGAACTGTACACAAAATATACTTACATTACAACAACAATAATAACATCATACATCCTTTTTTTGCACAGCGTGAATCAGGAGTTCTCTGCCAGAGTCAGTTTCGTTTAGATAAGTTTTTAATAGTTGAATTTAAATTCACAGCACTATTGTAACTGAAATGACTGTTAAGCGGAAATAAACTAAATATATACCTTGAATATTCACAATCAATTATAGACAAAGTTCTTTCATTGAAGGAAAATATCGTGAGGAAATCAAAGCGTGGTTGTAGAGTACTTTCTGGTACTCGGTTGGCTAGCTATCAAGCTGAAAATCGGTCGCTAAGCACCTCACAGGGTTTCCTGACAGCCTTAGACAGACTCGAGAGCCAGTTCCATTTTAGGTTAGGCATGTTTACCATCTTCGATCACACCGTCACTTTACATCAGATAAGCTGTGTTAAACACCAAGCCTGTCAAACATTAAAAAAAAGACATCGTATACCCAAATGAAAGGATTGGTCACGTAATTAACTTTGTATGGGGGCACGATGGTTTTCACGAAGCAAACCCAATCCGTGTTGTTGTTGTTCAAATTGATGTATTTACCCTTTATTACCCTTATATCTTGCTGTATTACGGTGAAGCATACTGTGTGAAAAAAAAACGACGAAGGGCCCTTAATACTTTCATTTAATATTTTTATTTCTATTTTCAGGAAGGTGGCCCAGTAAGTGACACCTTAATGGGAACGACTGTTCCAACTTTGACCAACCCTGAGTGTGAAAGCATACTCGAAATCCCCGTCACGGACCGAATGCTCTGCGCTGGCCTAGAAGAAGGCGGCAAGGATGCATGCCAGGTACTAAATATAAATAAAAATATTATTTATTTTAATTTTAGGTACTAAATTTATACTATGGACGGGTTTCTCCTTACTTTTATAAGAGATTTTTTTTAATTGGCTAAAAAATTAAATTTCAACACGGTACTAGTAGGAGGTGAAGGGTGCAATTGTACCCATTTCTCCTACTTATATTGACTTGCCGATTTTCACCTAAATACATACAGCCGTTACAGCGTGAAGATATCTAGATCAGCCCTGTTTTAATAAAGTGCCCCAATGCTGGGCGTAGGCCGCGTCTCATTGTAAGAAGTATAAGACCATAGTCGTTGACTATAGTGAAGGTAGGCAAACTTCACTCATCTTTTCCTAAAGATATTTTTCCTTCGCCGTTTGCAATGCCGTTTCTGTTAGAAGATACAGAGATCCGTATTGTCGGATTTGAACCCGGCACCTGCTAATAGGAAGCCAGACGCTCTCCCAACTCATTAACGTTTCTAAATCTAATATTTGAATCAGTTTTTTCCGACTTTGTAATGGGGCAGATGTTGGGAAGTGGTTGCTATCGGTATAATCCTTCACTCTACTACACAAGGTTGCAAATGTTGATCTGGCGATTTTATTGCAGGGTGATTCTGGTGGTCCGGCTGTTTCAGAAGGAAAGCAGCTGGGAATAGTATCAAGTGGGTTCGGCTGTGCTCGCGTGGACTCACCTGGGTTGTACACTAACATAACCAATCCAGGCATAAGGTCATGGATTAGAATGAACACAGGAGTATAAAACCTGTTGCCGCGTAAATAACTACTATTATTGTTCACACATTTTTAGATTATTGCTTATCGATTTGTAATGGTCACTCTTCGGGGTTATAAGCTTGAGACGTATTAAGTAACTATATGTATATCTATATTACATAAATTTATTTATAAGTATCTATTATGCTTAATCTGAAATCGCGAGAAAATAAATCAGCTACTCCTACATACCTACGCTATCGTAACCAAATGTAAAGTATCAGATAACGGTTTTTTATGGAACATATGTTTTTTCACGGTTTCTGGGTTGTATCTATTATAAAAGTAGATCATATTTTTAGACATTGCACACAGCGCCATCTGACCCCAAACTAAGCAAAGTCAGATAACTGATAGAATACATGAGTACTTTTTTTTGTGAATACCCAGAGACAGAACAAACATTTTGTTTGTAGTCTTAGATTAAGTCTTATATTTAGATCAAATTTGATGGAAAAAGTAAATAATCAGGAAGGTATCTCACAGCACAACCTTTTCTTAGTATGTTTAATAAATCACGCGTAAAATTTGTCTTCTATTGCTTTATCTACAGCTAATTTATAAATCATAACAGGAAACTCTGGAAAGATCTTAATTTTTGGAGAATAATTAACAAACATTGTTACAATTATAAGTAGGTACTGGCACTTCGTAAAATTTCTGCGAAATCTTGATTGTAAAGCCTGATGAAAGGCATAAATAATTAATTTAAACGAGAAAGCCTTCAACAAAAATCATTAATAATAAAATTATAAATATGAATGTCTTATTAAAGCCGTAGAAGACGTTAACTTTCAAGTCATAGCTTTTAACAAATTCTTGAATAACAGTTTGAAAAACAATAAACAAGTAAAACTCATTTATGTGTTTTAATACATCTATCTATCATCTATTATCTATCATCTATCTATCTATCATCTATACATATATCCAAAGGTTGTCTGGAAGAAATCGCTCTAGGCGATAAGACCACCCTTATACATCATCTATTCTATTGTTTTGTTATATTATTATGTTTTCTTTTTTTTTGTTTGTTGTTTGTTTCCTATTTGTATTAATTGTGATCTGTGTTTCTGGTGTATAATAAAGTTATATTCTATTCTATTCTATTCTATCTATCTATATCTATATACCTACTATTATAAAGAGGAAAGATTTAATTGTTTGTTTGTATTGAATAGGCTCCAAAACCACTGGACCCATTTCAAAAAGCCTTTTACAAGAAACTAGCTGCGCTCCGCGGTGCTATCCGCTACATTTTTTCGGGATAAAAAGTAGCCTCAGTGTTAATCCGATACCAAACCAAAAATTTTAATAAAATGTGTTTAGCTGAGTAGCTAAAAGAGTTGAATGTAAAAAAGTCACAAACACACTCACAAACTTCGTTCATTGAGTGGTTTAGTAAACTAAGTGAACGCAGTAACACAAAAAATGCTACTTAATTGTATATCTAGTAAGAATTATATTCGAAGTACAGAGCTTAGTAAGATAAGATTACACCAAGTTGTATGAAAAGTGAATAAATCAAGGAACTAAAACTAAGTACGTTTTTTTAAGAAATTACAGTGGTGGCGTCACCACATTGCTTTAAGGGTTTTAGACTGACAAATAAACTATGACATGTTCAAGGCAGTAAAATGTGTGGATTAAACAATAAACAGAAAATGCATAACAGTTAGATATCATTCTACTCACGTATCAGCTGGGGAAAAATACATAATATTTTTATTTATAACATTAAAGTTTTTTTTTGGTTTACTTATGCGGGACTGCTCACGTTTAATAATAACGGAAACTCCGACTAAGTATACTATGTTAAACGTGAAAGTAACTCTGTCCGTCTGTTACGTTTTCACACCTAAATCGCTGAACCAGTTTTGATGAATTTTGGCATAGGAATAGATGAGACCTTGGAGAAAGAGATAGGCTACTTAGAATAGAATAGAATAAAATGGAATGGAATGTAATGGAATAAAATGGAACGGAACGGAACGGACAAATATGAAACATAAAAATAAAAAAAAAGAAGAAGAGATAACTTATTGTATGGGAAACCAATAATTTCTCAAGTAAGAGATAACAAAATTATTACATATTTACTTTTGGTAAGAAATAAAGATTTTTTCCGCGTTTTTTATTAATTAAGGAAAAGTTGATATCACCCCCGATATCAACTTTTTCTTGATGTACTTACTAACCTAACTTACTGTACTTATCTAACTTGATAGTGTAAACCCAGGGAACAGCTATTTTAAAATAATTCTAACAATATTACAGATTTTACTGACAAAAATACACAAAGAACGATACTGCGAATGTTCCGAATGAAAACAGGTAGAAACAAAAACTTTTTCTCTGAATGACAAAACTCACAATGAATACTAACGCGGAATACCTTAGCATTTAAATGAACGGGTCCAGAAAACTCCTTGTGTAGCTGAAACTTTTTTAATTTCGTCGAAAGCGGCCAGGTGCTGAACTCACGTCAGTTACAATTTTAATAGAGCTGAACTGATTACAGTTTAGCCGGGTTTCTAACGTAACCGCACGTTGCCGCTTGCCGAAGAAAAACGCTTTCCAAAAGAAAAAACTGTATTTAGGAAATTGTTACATTTGTATCTGTTCAGTGAGTCCTACGATCCTATCCTACTTACATAATATAACTAGCTGCGCCTCGCGGTGTTACTCGCTATAAGTATTCGGGATAAAAAGTAGCTTATGTGCCAGGGTGTCAGCTACCTCTATACCAAATTTTATCAAAATCCATTCCATAGTTTTTGCGTGAAAGAGTAACACACATCCATACATATACGAACTTTCACGTTTATAATATGATTATTACAAATGTGACAGTTTTGCTTGTTTGAATGTTTGTTACTCAGTCATGCAAAAAAGGCTAAGCGGATTTGGATAAAATTTGGCTCACATATAGTTTATTACTTGGATTAACATTATAGGATACTTTTCATATCAGAAAAATGTACAGATTTCTGTGGGATTATTTAAAAAAAAACGAACTACTCGACGTATCCACTTGAAATTTGGTATAGGGGTATCCTTTGTCTTAATCTAATTATAAAATAGCGCAAGGTTCATGATAATTACTTATACACACATTTCATTTATCTCTGAGCTTAATTGAAGTCGCGGGCGTAAGCTAATAATAATTTGTGACTTAAATTATTTATTAAATTTAAGTCACAAAGCGAAAACTACGTCTTATTAATTATATTATATTATACAAGGCCATGAGCTCGATGTGTACTAAGCCGAAATAGGGTTATTGTTCTGGTAATTCTGAACAACTTTTAGTATGAGCACAACTCTAAAATCGTAAATAAATATTTACTGTTCCGTAGATATGACTCTTGACCAAAATTATGGAGCATCTGATTCCAGACTTGTGATGAAAGATGACGAGCGATAAAACGCGATAAAGCGTTTGCACATTATGCTAATGTACAACAGGCTTACTTTGAAGATTTACGAATGGTAAATGACATTAATAACAGCACATAACATAGAGCTTATTATATTTTGACATTATTAACAAGTATACGTGACAAAGTTTTACCATCAGGCCACGATCGCGGGCAGTCAATTTTTTTTAATGGATATACACAGGCTATAAACCTAAAGATTTTAAAGTCGTTAGCATTAAATTTGTAAACTAAATAAACTACCTACTTTATAATCTTAAGTTAAAGCCACAGATGAAATAGATATGTAAAAACAAACGAAGCTATAGTCATTTATTTAATGTAAGATTAATGAAAGACGAGACGCCCTTCTGATAGTAAAAGATAACACATGTACAATTTTACATGACCATTACAGCAAAACACAGAACTTTAAATAGCAAAACGTAGTCCAGGACACCGCTACTTTGTGCTCATTACTTCGGGACTCGATTAGTCTCAAAAACCCAAAATAAATAAATAAAAATACTTTTCCAAAAAAGTTACCAATATTAAATTTCCAGAAATTTTGAAAAGCTTGTGTTAATAGATTGTACGGTTTGTAGTTGTCTAAATCTTGCAGTAGTAAAGTATAGTGTAGGTACCTCATCCCTAGTCATGTCAGGTTCAATTCGACAGACAATCCCCACCTTCCTGAATTTCAGAGATAAGGAACACTCATTTCGCGAAGAAATGTAATCGTTTACTTTTTTAATTGAGATTCTGTTGATTAGTTCCATTCGAATATTCAAGCCATCTGCAAAATTAGTTTATGAATTTTAATTGGAAGTAACGTTCTTTTTATAATTACCTAGAATAGAAAAAGTTAAGTTGATAACGAAAAAGTCTAAATTGTCGTTTTTTAAGTACAAAATGAATCATGGAGTTTTTAATTTAATATCTTGACAATAATAAAATAGCAGCGCTATAACTGTTTAACGATTAACATGGAGACTAAAAAAATAAAAGAAATTGTTTCCCCAAGCGAACGTTTTTCATTAAGCGTTCCTTAGCAAAACTGTCTTAGTTCCAACACTTTATTATATGGAAAGGAGTGAATAAAGATGTTATTTCACTATAGGCCGCGTTTAGTCCGCCCCTGCGCCAGGCTGGACGGATGAAGGAAAAGATAAATGAAAATGTAATTAAGCACAAGGAAAACTTTTAAGAGAGCGTTAAAAAGTTTCTTAGCTCCGGCTACATTATTTATTTCTCTCCGAGGGGTAATCTTGTTATTTGTTTGTCTGTTTTCAAATTATATTTATTTTTTTGGAATTTAATACATATTTATAGATGTAGTAATTCGACCTGAAGTTTTATTAATGGAAAGTTAGGAGCAGATTAAAAGAAGTTTATGTCGTTCTTGCATAAAAAAATAATAAATAAATACTGGAACACATTTTACACAGCACCATCTAGCTGCAAACTAAGTAAAGCTTTTATTATGAAAATCCGATAACTTGTTTTTGTTTAAATTTATTCTCATGTACAAATAATAATAATAAATTGACATTTAAGTCGCTATAAACCAGTGTCCGTTGGTACATTTAGCTGGCTCTTTTTTAAATATGCGAGTGCAATAGTCGAGCCCTATCGCACAGGGCACAAAGGACCGGACAATAAAAAGCTAGTTAAAAATAAACTAGAGAGTAAAAAAACGATAAATATCCTAAAAGTGATTTGCATAAAATCACTTTTAGAAAATAATTAGGATTTAATTTTTTTTATTATCTAATTGTTCAAAAACTTTCATGCTCAATCGTCCTTTTACATTTCAGTCATTTCTAATATTATAGGCGATGGTGAGCTTACCATCAAACCGTTTCCTTGATTGCTGCTATTCAAAGAAAAAACACTTATCTGAAAAATATCTGATGTTCTGATTTTATAACGCACAGCAAAGATTACTGCTTGAGAAATTATATCCCAATATTTCCATCCCATTCCTCTTTTTTCGCCATTTAAATAAAGATATCGGGTTTCTGCATCCATTTGCGAAAGGGAAAGTAATTCAAGCGAAACAAGAAAAAGGTGGGTCTTAATTGCGAAACAAAATTACGACGATACTGGAAAACCGAGCGATAGAGGAAAAATAAGGCAACGGTGTCTGCGTTTACCCTTTTTATGGGGTTACCTTTAACATGTATCTGTTGTGTAGTGCTTACAACGTTACAGTTAAAAATTCATTTTACGTTTGCTTGGTCTTATTATTTTACAACTTCGCAATGAAATATTTAAATTGCTTGTTCCGTGATAATTAATAATGTATACAGGATTACTGCTAAAAGAATCCGCAAATTTTGTTAACGTATACTTGATTAACATCAAAAAGTTCGGTATTTTTTTACCTCTTCCGGAACAAAAATATCAAAATAACATACCTTAGAAAATTCCGTATCAACAGCCGACGTCATAGCTAACAGTTTTGAGTAGCGCGGAGCTGAGTAGCATGCAGCGGGACAGCAGCCTACTAGTTTGAGAAGCGCAGAGCAATGGCCGATGACTCCAAACTATCCTTCATACTTTAAAGGGCTTTTGGGACCTTTTTTGGACTTTATTATTCTTTCTAGCTTATGATTTATTATAAAGCATGTTCAACAATCGGCCATAGTACGAAGCCTTATAGGTTGCTATTGCTATTTCGACAAATGGCTTAGATGACCTATTAATAGTATATTGTTTAACGTGCCCCGTGCCTTTTGTAGAGTTGACCTTTTCACATTTTAGTATCATTAAATTGGTAAGGAATTTAACCTATAATAGGTAATAATCACATATTCTGTTGCCAGCTGTTTTTTAGACGCAAAGTGCAATCATTTTCAAAAGAACATAAAGGTTGGGAAAGGCGATTATGGTTACCTACATAAATATTCTTCATACAGCGCCGACGTAGACTTATTTGGACTTTGATTAGACTTAGGCTTAGTGAAATGACGATAAACGTAAATTAGTTGGCTGCAAGTTAAAAACTGAAAATTAGGTCGAGAGCCTTGGAAAATGCTTATGTCTTTGAAAAAAAAAAATCTTACATCCACATTTTGATTATGATTCTTATTTTATTAGAGAGTGAAAATGATCAAGAGAGAGAGAGAGATAGAAGGACATAGGTATGTACATTGTACATATATTATGACTTTCTACAAACAAAAAAAGTTTTAGAGCGTACAAATGTGTAGAAGTCACACTTGAAAATTGCAGGTAACAAACTCTGCTTTAAAAAGAAATAGCTGCACATTCTGCAAAGAGGCTAATTACGACGTAGCTTACTTTAGAAAATAAAATATTCACAGATTATACCATTTTCTTTGAGTTTTTTACAAACTTCGCTTCGGAAAATTCCGTATTATGTTTAGTAAGTTTTGCCTACTGCCTCATTATGATTTAGGGCAATTTTGCCATCAATACAGTAAAATGTAGGAAGAGTGTATGTATGAGTTTCATCTCCAGAAATATAAATTAATGCTTATTGATGAAGTTAGTAAATTAAATACTAAAAGTGGAAAAATATTTGAATTTATAAATTTAACTTATAGATTAATGAATTTTTTGGTAGGCAATACGAGTAAAGAAAAAGTGTTACTAGAGCAAGAGCAACCACAATCTTTACATGTAATGATAATCTACGATGATTTGAGTCAGTCATTTGATTTTCATCTTATTTTTAGAACCAAAAAAATTAAAAATGTTCGGCTTTTCCCTTCCATCCACCGCCAGCTGTCCTACGTATATCGTCACTCCATCGAGTCTCAGGGCGTCCTACGCTAAGTTTGCCAATTCGCGGTCTCCACTCTAGAAGACGTCTACCCCAGCGGTTATCGGTTCTGCGACAGATATGTCCAGTCCGTAACCACTTCAGCTCGCTAATACGCTGAGCTACATATGTCTGTGACTATAGCCTTATGATATTGATATACAAAAGATTCAATTATAGGTAAAATATAATGTATCTATCAGAACCTAACTAGTCTATCAAAAAATCTATCAGAATGTAAAAAGGTAATAACCTTTATCTATAAAAGATTTAATTTCCTTTCTCGCTAAACAGATGACGTGGAAAATGGCGTGTTTCTGCAGGGTTCTTTACCTGTGTTATGTCATGAAACTGAAAATGTTAAGCGACAATTATGGCGGGGGAAATTTTCGTATAGCTTTTTAGAAGTGAAGTAATTAAAGAATAAACATTTTGTTTTTCTTATGCGGGATTCATCATCATCATACACAGCTTTCTTGATCCAACTGAGAGGGATAACCTTCCTCTAGTAAGGTCATCTGCCTAGGTTTTGTATAAGTCTGGTCTAGGTTCAACCTGCGACTGTGCGATTCATCTTGCGGCTGGACGACTAACGCTCCTCTTACCTTACTTAGACCACCACTGTGTTACAACCTTACTCCAACTGTCATCACTTTACCTAGCAACGTGCCCTGCTTAGCTCCATTTTAGGTTTATAACTACGATCCATAACTGTGCGCGATTACTCACGTTCAATTATATCGGATACTCTGTATATAATAGCGATGATAGCTGAGTGGTTTGCACGGTCGGTTAAGGGCGAGGGTTCAAACCCTAACAATGAGCTTGAGCTGCCGGTGAAGGATAACATATTTATAAAAGGTACTTTCTAGTACCTACCACCCTCAAGTTGTCAAATCAGTCAATTGTTGTCTTTATGTTAATCTGTATCTTTTTATTTGTGTGTTTTGTTTGTACTTATCTGTTGTTGTGTCTAGTGTATTGTAAGGGGAAAAAATATGTTTTTCTTTCTTTCTTTCCTTCTTCATAAGTTGAAAATGTGCCACCTAACATCTAACGGTGTGTTCCGGGAATCTCACTTGAGAACCAGTTCCATTCCAGGCTAAATGTGTTTACAATTTTTCAGCTGAGTTGTGGTCAAACACATAGCCAGCCTGTCAACCATAAACAAAAAAAAACTGCTACAACCGGTGGCCTTCTTCATGGAGACAAAGCTGAGTACAACGCAATGTCTCTGTTTTTCATATCTAAAAAATTAAGACAGGAACCCTCATAAAACAAACATAATATGTAGGTACATTTATTAAAAAAACTCTTTACTGTATCATATCCCATGAAAAGAAAATCAAATCGCAATTTTACCCAATATAGACCTGAAAAGGGCTGGAAATGAAAGGCGTAGGTATAATAAAAACACTTTTAGGCTTCATCATAAAAACATCAAACAGGTTTGCCAATAATCATGTTGTCGATAATATTTTTCCAGTCATTCTCGATAACTTTATCGAAGGTCGACGAAAAATTATTAACTTAGTCTCATATGAAATTGGATCAATCCTGCCGATGATGGTTTCGGTTGTTTTGTGCATTGGTCCTACCAGCATCTCCCCGAGCGAACCTAGCTCCTTGAAGTACCAGAGCGAGGTCTACTCTAGTGGTTCCCGCTTCAGTAAGTTGGGTAAAATGGTCAATTGGTCAATCGTGATGATGAAAGCAGTCAATCAAATACAAATAATAAAGAAATGCTTAAACAACTATATTGGTAGGACAATCTATTAACACATAACATCTGAGTGAGTTCTATTTCAACTCAGGGCAAACATTTTGTCGTATAAAGAAATGTTTGCTTGTCTGGGTGTTCTGTATGTATTATAAGTATGTATTTACAAAAAAGGAAGTATTTAAGACGTATTCTATCAGTTATCTGATTTCCATAGTACAAGATTTGCTTAGTTTGGGGTCAGATGACGCTGTGTGTAATGTCATACGATATTTATTTATCTACTCAGAAATAATTTAAATAGATAAAACAGAATATTTCTTGATGAAGTAGAATTAAATTTACATAATTAAATAATTAAATTCTACTAATCATACATAAAATAAAAGCTAAATTAATCATCTACTACGATAAAAAATTAATATACATGTATTCTAAAAGACCTCCTTTAAAAATAATATAAAAGAAACAAATTAAAACCTGTGAAATAGTTGCTCAAATTACAAAAAACGATGAAAAATAATTAAACCTCACTCAGAATCGTAAATTACCGATCAAACCTTGGTTCAATCGTTATTCTAAACCTAATAATCTTTAGATATGGCAGATTTACAGGAATTCGTAGGAAAAGAAATAAGATGAGCACATTCTACTTTACAAAGAAACGCAATTTGCATTATAATAAAAACATTGAAAGCATTCGCAGCTTTGAGAGCGATTCAAAAGCACAATATCCACATTTTGTACTTGAATAGTTGACTAACAGAATGGGTACTTTACCTATTAGAAATTGTATCAAAAAATAATGTGGTGCTTGAAGTAAATGTTGTTTGTAAAATAATATAGCACAGCATTATTTTAATGTTTCAACTAATAAAAAATTTTATAATTACGAGTAGATATTTTAAAGGAAAGTCTGGCAAGTTTATCTTTTATTTCTTGTATCTTTTTTTTTCGTCTTTAAAATACTGAATAAACCCTTACTGCAGTGAAAGTTTAGATTCAGCAAAATGAAAATAAGAGCGTATTTCGTATAACAATTTACTTTATTTAAATAACTCGTGCACATTCAATGTTATTATATGTTGTTGTTGTGCTTTGTATAAATGGTTTCACGAAATAACTGAGATGCGTAAGTTACTTACATTTCTTGTGAAACGCACCGTCGATTTGTTTATCTAGAAGATTTGTACTTTGTCTATTCTTCCAGTGTTAGAAGTGTGTATTGTGTGTGTGTGTGTTCAGTTGTTTATTCTTCTAATTAAATAATTTTCTTTCTTTCTTTTAGTATTCAAATATTTCGATATTTTCAAACTTTTCATGTAAAATCAAGTAAATTTAATTTTGCATTACATGTCAGGCTAGGTGTTTGGCCACAGCTCATCTGATGTTAAACAATGGTGTAGTCTGAGATAGTTTTTTTTTTTTTTTTAATGTAATAAGTAATGATACGTACTAGACGCTCTCCTGGATGGTAAGAGATAACGCCTGTCCATTACCATTGCAGTGATACACAGAACTTTGAGTGACGAAACAAAGTGCAGGGCATAACTGCTTTGGCGCTCATTACTTTGAGACTTTCGATGGTTAGTCTCAACAGCCCAGTAATTTTTCTAGCTGCAGTACCCTTCAAACCGGAACACAGTAATGTTTACACACTACTGCTTAGCGGCAGAATAACTGGTACTGCGGTGGTATCTACCTATACGACATTCTGCTAAGGAGATCTACCACCAAGTGAAACACCCAGCGAACACACCCAGCCTGGAATGAAACAATCTCTCAAGTAAAGCTGCTAAACTTGGCCGTTAGGTCCTTGGCGGTAGACTCCCAACCCGAGGGTTGTAGCTAGTCAGCAGAGTAATAGAAAAACCTACCAGGCAAAAATAAATAAATCTGTGTCTTAATTAAAAACAAGAATAAATACAGCCATGTCCTAGCAAATTAGTGGAAATTCTGCAAGCTTAAATGGAGTTTTGGATGCAGGAAAGCAAGGTCTACTTCACCGCAAAATATCACTGTCCCACACTTAAATAAATAATGCGTCAACACAACCTTGCCACATTCCTCCCATTGGTACTTGCGGCAATGGCGGAGGAAAGCACAGTCGAACCTGCAAAAAAGCTATTTGCAAAAAAATGGCTATAACCTTTGTCTATTGACTCTTTAGTCTATGGTTTGACAGATATGAATGACCAACTCGAAGCATTGCCTAAAAGTCACATTACGAATGAAAAACCGCAGGATTGCCGTAATTGAAAATTCCCCGTATAATATACGACTTGCAATTTCAGAGAAAAGCGTTCGGGCTCAGTCCTGTAGGGCGTTTCCATTTTTCTCCACTCTTAACGATATTATTTAACACCACAAATTTCACCATTTTTCTTATAGACTACGGTGCCGAGCAATTTCATTATGATAATCGCACATTACCTGCGCCGTTTTATACAATAACTGTTCACTTTTGAATAGAAATTTTCATTAAAAGACTTTGTTGTATTAATAAATTTTAAAGGCAAATAATCTTCCGGGAATACTGGAGGACAGAAAACATTATGAAATAACTTCTCCGGAATGGTTACGATAATGGTATTTCCCTTTGAAAGAGTTGTTTTTTTAAAAGTAAACACAAATATCTTACTTCATTTTGTGAAATTGCGGGGTAGCAACCAGGAAGAAGAGAAAGTTTGATGACGTAATTAAATATTATATAGACATTATAGTAAAGATGTTTCTAGTGTAACAATCGCTTGCTAACTTTTCTCGACTTAGGTGACAATGTATGATGTATTTTTTCACAAAACAAATGATTTTAACTAAATATCTAGATTCTCTGATAAAATGTTAAACAAACTTTATCTACAACACTTCGAATTGTTGTTTGGCAAACAAACCAATACAATAAATGAGCTTCAAAGTTTATCAAAGCTTTGTGAAGGCACATCAGCCCATTGGAATACGATTTCATTACTCACTACCATGCACCACCTTTTCCTTGTATTTTCCAACTCAGCAGATGTATTAGAAGGTGTTCCCTTCCACCCCTTTGAAAACTTCGTAAATACTGAAGTCGACAAAACTGAGTCACCTTTATTGAAATTCAGTTTTGAGGGCAATCTCACTTGAGTCTCTTTATTACTTTTTTATCGAGAACTGAACAATCTGAACTGGGTTGGAGATAAGGAAATGTGACTGTCAGGTTTGAATGAAGTTTGTTTGTTCAGTAAAATAATGAAACCTTCTGAAATCTGCGTCACAAAGTTGAAACCCGAAGAAATCGTTGGCACCTTTCAGAATCGACTTTACCTGCCTGACCATAGCTATTATATATTCTTTTTAATCGACTCAAAAAAGCAAGAAGTTCTCAATTCGACTGTATGTTTTTTTTTGTATGTATTTTACGCGATCATTTCGCCAATTATAAATCGATTTTGATGATTTTTTTTTTTCTTGGTAGATCACACTTGGTGGTTCATTTAAATCGATCTAATGATCTAAAAAGCGACGATGTGACCGAAGATACGGAATATAAATCTTCGGCAAATATACGGATATTTCTACTATTAGAAGGTGTTGACGTCTGGTCGTGTCTTTGAAAAACGGTGATGGCAAAATAAGGCCATAAGTACGTTTAATACAAAAAAGTATTTTTTTGCGACCTAATAAGTTTATTTTATTTTTATCTGTCACTAAAATGTTAATACTAAATTAAATAGCTCTGACGCTTTGACACAGAATTACACATGGTTTACCTAAAACAGCTAACTTGGACAAAGGTATCCAATTATCCACCTGTTTGAGTATTTGGTAATATATAAAACATTTTTGAGGCTTATGAAAGTTAGATATACTTCATGATCAAGGGGCAAGAAATCATTTTTCTTTGTATTTATTTTATCTTAATCACTACCACCATATTGAAACAGTCTAAATTTCAAGTTGATAAATTATTGCTGTCAATTATAAACGTATCTGACCTGATAAATATGAATAGTAATTATCATCGAAAATGTCTGCGTGATTAACCAATAAAATTGCTCTATTTAAAAATTGCTCTAACTACCTAAGCTCAATTGTACTATAAACGTATTTAAGCGATTTCAAAAAGGAAGTTTACATTTAAGCCAATGTAAATTGATGAAGTGTTTCTGTTTCCTTTTGGAAGGTAAGCAGTCCTAAAAATATAAAAAAAAATATCTCTACATAGTTTAAAACAAAGTCGCTTCCCGTCGTCTGTACGCTTAGATCTTTTAAAGTACGCAACGGAATTAAATTCGGTTTCCATCAGAGTAATTTAAAAGAATCACATTTGTATCTACATTGCACCCAAGCGAAGCCGGGGCGGTTCGTTACAAGACCTTGGCAGATTGCATAGCAAGAGGCTTGCACTCAGCTATGGGATAAGGATGAATACGTAACGATGATACTCACTACTAAAAAAAACTTACCTTAATTACTCAAGATATGTAACTTTTAAACTTTCGGTATGTAATCATGTAATTATGTTAACGGCCGTAATTTCAACGCACATAACGCACGTAAATAAAACCGTTTTATAGTAGTTTATGGGTGATTAACTTCCTTGAGGTTGTTTAAGTATCTTTTGCAAACGAAAATATAATATACGTAAAGATGACAGCTCACTGGTTAGCGCGGTCGGTACACACGTCGTCGACGACACGACGTCGGGCGTGGATTAAAATCGAAATAATGAGCTTTAAATAGTTGCTTTTTTAAAAAAATATCGCGATTAAACCATAGTACGGTGGTAGGTTACTAAGGGCTTGTACTTGGCTGATTAGCTACCACCCTTAAGTTGAAAATCTATTAGCAGATTTTTTTAGAAACACATGGTAAGATACGGCAGCCTCGGTGTTTGCTTACCATCTTCGACCACACCGGCACTTAACATCATCTGGACTAACAACCATAAACAACCCGTTACAGATTTTGACACCATTACTAGAATATATTGTATCAAATTTCAGTAGAATTATTTATTTAATGGCACAAATTAAGTAAATTGACCTAAATATATTGCAGCTATTGGCCATCTATGGACCTCATAAAGATAGTTAACGGCAGTTTGATACCTCATCTGGCTATCCATTATTATCTTAACCCTCTAAGTTCCGACTATAAACAACGCCAGTTTTTGTTAGCGCAATGAAATCGTACATAGCTATGTTTCTCCCCAATATTTAGTAGGAGAGTTCGGCGATTGCCCTAACTAAGTTGGTCCGTTAAATCGGGCAGGTAAAGGCTGTGCCAGCCTAATTAAATATTTTGTACCAACAACAAAATAATATTGCCCACTTTGGCGTGACGTTTGAACGTTAAAATGGAATATTCTAGAACCGCATCATATAATGAAGTTATCATACCAAAAAGAGAGATTCAAACGAAAGCAAAGTGGCTAACCAGTCCACGAATTTGTTGCATGTATTTTGTTTAGTCTAAAATAAATAGTGTTTGTGAAAATAATTTTGACTAAATAAATTTCAGATTATCACGATTTTTTTAGTATTCACAAAATGAGTCTAGTGAGGAATACTCATTACACTGCTCTACAGTTGCGCTGAACAAAGTGTGTTATCGGTGTCGTTTCACATAATACATTTAACTGGTTTATGGACAATTCATTACAATCACACATATAATATTGCCCGCATTACCGCGAGGTTTGCGCGTGAAAATGGAATATTCCAGAATCACATCATACTATTTTTGTCATTGACATTCTCTTTTCGATGACCGATACAGAGAGAAACATTAGTACATGTTTGGAATCTGATGACTGAGTTCATTATTTATTTATTTACTTTAAACATTTTACTACAAAGAATATTTTGTATTTTCTCAACAAGTAAATGCAACTGATTCTTTGAAAAAATAAATATCTTAAGCCATACTCAAGGTGGCTTAAAATGTATACTTACAAGCCTGATTTTATACTCTTCATACCTACCTATAGAAAAAATAATAGACAAAAATTGTAGTCCTTCATTTTAAGAAGAGAGTAAAACTGCACGAAGTTGAAGTTTAGCGTGATTTTACCAACTTGTGTAGTTTGGTAAATAATTATTAAACCTATGTAATTTGATGTCAGCGGCATTATTTTCTAACTCACGTGAGACTCCTGGCAGAAAACGCATAAAGCGTTCATAAGCTTTAAGTGTTTGAAGTATATTTTAACAGTTCTAAAAGATAACGTAACTCACCTCGTCGCGTTTTGGCATCGAGAGCAAGTACCATTCCACGCGTATTACGCTGCGATATAACTTAGATAAATTGTTTGCTTGAAATTTTTTTGCTGCTCGTCATATTCTGTTGCAAATTGTTTTGTTTTAAAGCGTGAAATAATGTCAAACTGAGGGCAAATTGTATTAAAATATTGGTCCTCAATTTAAATCCATTAGTTTTATCTACCGAGCGAGATAATTTAAACAAATTGAAAAATGAAACCTATTTTCTTTTGTTTTAACGAAAAATGCTAAAATGTGTTTTTAACAGATGTTCTGCGCAAGAAGGTTTATTATAACTGTGTAATTATAAGAATTACAATTGTATTGCTGATGTTCCAAAAGCTCGAACTAAGCGGTTTGATTCCACATTTTTCATGCGTAGGTACCGCTAGACATTGGAAGCTGCTGCCCGAGTGGGTGTTCCCCAATGAATATAGTCTGGGTACCTTCAAGTCGCGAGTGAATCGATTTCTTCTAGGCGAGCGTGCTCCACCATGGACCGCATCTTCGCTTGACATCTGGCGGGATGGCGGTCAAACGCAAGCCTATACTATACTATAAAAAAAAAGACTATTCGAAATAATTTACAATGTGATAAAACTTTAAAAAGAGATAAAAGTGTACTCACGTTGTATAATATACTTATAATTTTTCACAATGTTGTCACCAGATAGAATTTGCATTAGCGAGAAAGTTATAAAGTTATTAGTAGATCTAAAAATATTTGGATACTAAATTATTTCAAACATTTAGCTCTACCGTAATGAATGGTAATAAATAGTACATAATTATTATATCCTAAAATTACTATATCACTTATGTAAAAATATAACATACGAGAAATGAATGCAAGCATGACGCACCTATAGTGTCATAATATAGTACATGCTTACTCAAAAATGATACATGATAAATAATAAAATTGCAAAATCAATAAAAATATTCATTAATCATTTTAATCAAAAATATATTATTTGATAGAATAAACTTAATCAAATGAGTTAATGTAGCAGAATAAAGCTGTAAAAGCAATGCTCAACCTTCTAAGCCAGAGGTCATTGTTGTAATAGTAGAAACGTTAAGAATGAATCGTTTCCATCGATTAGTGATAACGCTAATAGAAAAATCCAAAATGTACGGATTTTCACAAGCTATCGATATGTCACGTAAGCAGCTTACGTCAATACCGTAAAATTTTGGACTTTTCTATTAGCGTTGTCTAACATCGAATGTTACTAATTTGTCCTAGGTCCTTATATCTGTACTTGTAGTGATGATAGCTCAGTGGTTAGCGCGGTCGGTTCGCACGCCGGGTTCAAACCCCAACAATGAACTTGAGCTGCCAGTAAAGGAAAACATCGTGAGGAAACCATACCACGATGGTTCGGTATTTTCTTGTGCTTGGCTGGCTAGCTACCACCCTCGAGTTCAAAATCTACCGCCAAGCACCTAACGGTGTTCTGGCTGCCTAACTTGAAAACCTATTCCTGGCATGATTTGCGTGGTATTGTGATTTACCATCTTTGACCATACCGTCACTTAACATCAGGTGAACTGTGGTCAAAAACCTGGCTTGTCAACCACAAAAATAATGTACTACGTAATTCAGAGACTCACTTTGTTCTATTGAACTGCAGAGCAGTGTTGGACAGAGCAAACCGTGATAAGTTTACCAATAACTAGACAACTATGGCTAGACAAGCGGCGGTAGGTGGTAACTATTGACATGTTTTGATTGATTATACCTAGTGCTCAGCTAATGCACATTCCGTGTAATCAATGACAATGGAGCTAATTCGTGTTAAAGGTAAGCTTAGAGTTGATTCAATAACTTTCAATTAGGTGTACTGTTACATACTTTTATTGAGTTATTGTACCATTGATAGACGTGCGGATCCCTTTACAAATCTATACATATGTTACTGTAAAATCCCCAATATTAGTTAACCTTAGGTTTTACCAGTAAATCTTAGGATTTACAAACACGAGTTGGTAATGTAAGAATTTATCAAAAAAAGGAACGATTTTTTCGGGCTTTTACCATTAGAATTTAGTACATACTAGGTTTTACCAGTGACAGTTGGTAAGTGTTGGTTTTGGGAATAAAACAATACTAAGTACTTTTTAATAAAGAAATAATGCCAAGAACTTTTATGACATATATTATTTGCGTAAACAAATGAGACAAACTGACAAATAATATGGGTTTTTTTTTGAAGTCGATTAAATTATTCACAATGCACGAGAATGTGATCCAGGGTTTAATAATGTAGCTTCATAGCAGCACACACGACAGGTTAATCCCCGTGGCGCAAGATAACATATTCAAACAACCACAAAACTTATATTATTTTCTCGGCATATACTTGAGTGGTTTATCCGAAGTTTTGAGTGCAAATATAACAAGAGTCCCAACATTTTGAATAATGCAAATATCTCATAGTAAGATTCTAGAGGTGAAGTTTGTGCACTCTGTACAAGCTCAGCTTGTAATTTAATGCATAAGGATTAGGGCTCCACTATGAGGCACTTTGAAATTTTCTTGCCAAAGTTCTACGCGTAAGGAAAACGGTTTCACTTCAAATTGAAAATAGTATATACCTCTAGCTTTGTTTATTAATTGATTTTATTATACTTATGTCGTTAAAATAATGCCAAATTATTTTTTAATGCGTTAACTTTTGTTTGTAAACAACTTTTTAAACAGTGATTTCAATTTGCAGGTTGAACAATTGCGATGATTGTTATAAACGATTTTTAGTTTTTTTGCAGTGTTTTAGTTTAGTTAAAATGCCTTTGAGGTCATTATATTTCTATTAAATACTAGCAGACGCCTGGTGGTTTCACACGCGTAGTTCCCGTTCCCGTGGGAATACAGGGGTAAAAAGAAGGCTATGTCACCCGGGGATAGTGTACCTTTGCAACGGTGAAAGAGTTTTTGAAATCGGATAGTGTATCTTTGCAACGGTGAAAGAGTTTTTGAAATCGGATAGTGTATCTTTGCAACGGTGAAAGAGTTTTTGAAAGTAGTTTTTGAGTTTATTCATTACACACATACAAAAATCCAAAAAAACAAATCTTTCCTCTTTATAATATTAGTGTAGATTTATGTATTAGACATACATACATAATTATATCTATGAGAGCTTGAGCATTTGTTTTTTCGTATCCCTATCGTATTGAGATCGTCTAGGTAGGAACTACCACAGTATCGGATATACTTGTACTACCGCTAAGCAGTAGTGAGAAAACATTAAACACATGAAACTGTATAAAAATGATTGTGTTCCGATTTGAAGAGAACTATATGTAGCACTTACTTGGTGGAAGATTTCCTTAGTAGGAGGTCGTTTAGGTTTGTACCACCGCACCAGATATTTCGCCAATCAGTAGTTTCTAAATATTACTGTGTTTCGGTTTCAAGGGTGCTGTAGCTAACGTAATTACTGGGCTGTTGAGACAAACCATCGAAATTTTCAAAGTAATAAGCGCCAAAGCAACAATACCCCCGCCTTTGTTTTGTAACATAAAGTTCTGTTTATTGATGCAATGGTCATGGACATGCGTTATCTTTTAACATCAGGAGAGCGTCTCAGCAAAAATAGCAAAATTTACAGCTATTGAGACCACCCATCGAATCTCTCAAAGTAATAAATAAATACCATACCAAAAATACCATAGGACATTACACACAGTGCCATCTGACCCTGAAGCTTGTACTATGGAAGACATAAATAACTGATAAAATATTTAAATAGTTTTCTTTTTGTAAATACATACTTATAATACATACAGTACCTACACCCAGACACAGAACAAATATTTGTTTATATATCACAAAATGTTTGTCCTGGGTGGGAATTGAACCCACGCCCTTCAGCTCTTGGAGCAGACATACTACCAATAAACCAACAGGGCTGTCGAACTTATAGTATCATGTTATTTTCAGCTTAAATTATGCAGAGCTAATATGATACGTGTGTCGTTTATATTAACGCCCTTTGAAAGTAAGGTATAAGCGTACAATTTAATTGGGTCAAAGTACTTGGAAATTTCCTACCACAAGGACCTTTCCGCATATTATTTTTTACATCACACGTGAAAAAACAATCAGTATAATAATTAATGTGATAATGCATACACATATTATGGGGTTACATGTGTCGTTAGTACTAACCGACAGGAGGTACTCGTAATTAGGTAAAAGTTGTTAGCGCGGTCGGTTGTCACGCCGAAGGGCGTGGGTTCAAACCCCAATAATGAGCTTGATCCGCCGGTGAAGGAAAGCATCGTGAGGAAACTATAACATGGTGGTAGGGTATTTACTAGTAATCGGCTGGGTAGCTACCAACCTAAAGTTGAAAATCTACCACCAATCACCTCACGGCGTTCTGACAGCCTCTTCTGAGAGCCAGTTCCATTCTATGCTAGGTGTAATTTACTATCTTAGACTACACCGTCACTAAACATCAGGTGATCGGTAGTTTTTTACTATTACAACACTTGTAACCTGTCAACAGAAATAGAAACAGAAAACAAAAACCTAAAACCTAGAATACCTGTAAACAGAATAAAATAAATTGTTCCCATACAAAAACGTGCTTTGCCGTTTTTATAGATAATGGTACGGAACCCTTCGTGCGCGAATCCAACTCGCGCTTGGCCGGTTTTTCTTTTGGATTTCAAGGTTTGCCCTTATGGTAAAACTTGTTCCTATTGATGAGTACAATAACCTCCTGGTGCCTTAGTACTACTACCTTTCCGCGCAACCCTGACTTATTTTGATTGATAAATTAGATAACTACATAACTTGTTGTATTATTTATTCACACTTTAAACGACATCATTAACGATACATGATAGGCGTTTAATAATACATAAACGAGTTTTTTACTCATAATTAATATGAAATATAGTGAAGTATCATAATTGGTTAATTTTATTTTAATTAAGTGTTTGATAGATTATTGTAAGTTTTAATTCAAGGTGATAGGTACAATATACATATATTTTTTGTAAATTTACGAATACAAGATACATTAATTCGTCTAGGTAGGTACCACCGCAGTACCAGATATTCTGCCGCCATGCAGTAGTGTGTAAACAATACTGTGTTTCGGTTTGAAGGGTACTGCAGCTAAAGGGTGCTGTTAGATTATGCTAATAATCTACTGTTTTATTTAAGCATGTTAAGACCAAATAAAGACCAAAATAAATGTCAGTAGCTGTGATTTCACTGTAAAATTATGCTCCATTTGTCCACAAATGGCAAAAATTATTTGTATGGAAATCGAACCACCTTAATGTCTCAAACTAATAAGTGCCCTGGGCTTTGGTTTGTGATTCAAAATTCTGTGTATCGCTGCAATGGTCATGGACAGGCATTATCTCTTACCATCAGGAGAGCATCCCGTTTGCCTCAATACTTTTACATGAAAAAATTAAGGGTGTTTCATAGACCGCAGTATTGAACGCGCTGTTTTGAAAAAAATTGTCAAGAAAACATTTGTAGTTTTTTTTTTGTTAGCACCGTATTTGAATAACAAGAACGGTAGAAAAGATTTGAATGCAATGTTCAAGCATACTAGGCATTTTTGGAATATTTTTTTTAGAAAGCTCTACTTTTTTTAATGTTACTGATCTACTTTTGGCCACCAACTCGCCTGATGGAAAGCGACGGCGCGTAGAAAAATCATATAGACATATCACCGTCAACAATCTACTTTCGTAATAGAGTTTGAAAGTCAAGAGCTATACTGCAAAGTGAAAAGTTTATAAAATATACTGAACCAATTAAAGACCTGGTCTGATGAATACGTACCAGGTTTAAATAACATCCTATAGGGTCATGAAAGCGTCGAATTGGAATTGGTTTTTTATGGGCATGCATAAAATAGACTCGCAATAAAAAAAAAAAAGCAAAGTCTAGTAAATCCTAGTTTACGGTACGATACGAGTGGTCTGTTATTGGAATCATAAACATTCATTTACACTGAATGTCACACTAAGAATTAGAGTATTTGTTTGCAATAAAATCTGGACCACCTCATCTATCTATATCTATTTATATCTATACTATTATAAAGAGGAAAGATTTGATTGTTTGTTTGTATTGAATAGGCTCCGAAACTACTGGACCGATTTCAAAAACTCTTTCACCGTTGGAAAGCTACACTATCCCCGGGTAACATAGGCTACTTTTTATTCCTTTATTCTCACGGGAACGGGAACTATGGGGCAGAAACCGCGAGACGTCCGCTAGTGCTAAATAAATCTACCATAAAGTATAACGCCTTTTCAAAAATTTGATAAAAGTTGTTATTCTATAATTATGTCAATTCCAAAAGTATTATTAGGATCTAAATATATCGATGTTCTTTACAGTGTTTATCCATTTTTTGTCGCAATCACTACATTGAGCACAATAAAATTGAACAAAAAGGTTTCCCATTATTCCATTCAATAAGCAATTGAATGGAGAAACTCCTGGTATTGTCATGGGAACAAAATACGTATGCTAAAGGAAGGTAAGCACGAGTACATAGATATCTATTGTCCGTTATGTTTCCCTCGCTAGGCAAACAATAGGAGTTTACAGAAAAATATAACTGTATAGTTGAGAAATTATATTCACATAAGTTTGAACACAAAACTTAAAAAGTTTGGGGTCCATTTTACTGTTATTCTAATGTCACATAATCAAGGCCATACAGAAGTAGCAAACTACAATCAAAACTGTTCGTATTATGTCCTGTTTATACATTTTCTGGGTTGTTTTAAACGATGTAAACATTAAATATAGCTATGCAAAGGCGTATCGGAAGTTGCCAAGTTTTAGGCTTTAAGTATTACGTCTTGAATATGACGCCTTCTTTGACGTGACGTCGTCTTAGTAATGAACCAGCCTCTTGAAGTTTTTACCCCTATACAGCTGCCCTGTTGGTTTATTGTTAAAGTATCTGCTTCAAGAGCGGGGATCTTAGGGCGGGGGTTCGATTCCCATCCAGGAAATTATTTGTTCTGTGTCTGGGTATTCTGTATGTATTATTTTACAGCCCCGTTGGCTCATTGGTAGTATATCTGCCTTGAGATCTGTAGGGCGTGGGTTCGATTCCCACTCAGGGCAAACATTTTGTGAATAAACAAATGTTTCTTCTGTGTCCGGGTGTTCTGTATGTAAGTATGTATTTACAAAAAAAAAGTATTTATGTATTCTATCAGTTATCTGACATCCATCACTCAAGCTCTGCTTAGTTTGGGGCCAGATGGCGCTGTGTGTATAGTCCTACGATATTTATTTATTTATATTATTATCATTGATGTATTAAAAAAAGTATTTCAGTATTCTATCAGTTATCTGACTTCCATAGTACAAGCTTTGCTTAGTTTGGGGTATTATTTTTCTTTCCTTCCAAATCTAAATGTTATGGAAATTTAGTTATTGTTTTCTGAAGTTAAGCTATTAAGTGGTCGGCTAGTTTAATAAAATAATGGGTTTTGGTTTTCCTAAAAGAAAATAATTTTTGATTTAATCTTTTTTATGTAAATTTACGCGACATTGTATTTTGGAGAAGTGTTATTTGCAGTAAAATAGTTACCCTAAAATGATTCAATTATATTTTCTCTGTCTAAGCTAGCTATGATGCCACAGACAGACGACACACACACAAACACGTCAAACTTATAACACCCCATCGTTTTCATTTTAATTGAAAGCACTTCGCTATTAACATGCGGTTCTACAAAAAAGGCTAGTCTATTTACAAAATAAGAAAAGTGGTAGAGCTATTTACCAGAATATATGACGCAATTTTATATACAAAAGGCTAAGAAACAATAGACACCTGCGACCTCCCATAATGATGGATGGCGACAAATACGCACACGTACGGGGAACATTTCCCCACGTGATTGGAGATTTTATACTGAGATAACAGAGAAATAAATTATATTCGCGCCAAATGAATTATAATGGCCTAGTGTGGAGGTGGTACAACATAATAAAACCTACGCGTCCATTATTATAATGGACTTATTCTTACGTAGCCGAAAAAAATATTTTATTTTCATACAAGCAGAAAAGTGGTAACTTTTTGTAAATAACCTTCAAGGGGGGTTTGGGGTTTTGGCGGGAACGCTGAAAGAGTCATGTCGCCCCGTTGTATTTTTTCCAAAACTAGTGTTTTATCGAGTGTTTATGCATGAAAATGGTGGTGTTTTATTCATAAAGTGCGTTCATCACAAGCGCGAGTATGGGAAAATGATATAATGTGGCGAAACATAACTTTTCGTGTTGCTTCCAAAACTCCATCGAAGCTTTATAGTAAAGTCGCCACTACTTCACTAAAGCATGATTGGACTTGACTGACATGGACTAGACTTGACCAAGATTAGACTTTGACTATAACTATAGCTACGAGGAAACTTATTTAACTTTTAAAATATGAAACACTTGACACTGGCAAATGCTCAAGATGCGACGCCAAAACTAAAAAAAAAAACCTTCAAGGGGCAACGTATCCACCATTATGAACATTTCCTACCCTGAATTCAAGAAAAAAACAACTGTTTTTCAAAATATGTCATCGACCCCTAAGAAAATGTACATTATAGAATCTCACTACTACCCAGTACTAGGTATTTCTGTTTGATCTATGTTTTGAATAGTTAAGTAGGCAACAAAGGCGTAGAATTACCAAAATATTCCGCAGGCTATCAGCAAGTTGGCGAAATATCGCCTATAACGGAAGTTCAACCACTTTTGTTACACGTTCCAAGTTTTAACACTATGTGAGGGAAGGTAGTAAATCAATTTACTCATGATTTATTCTACGAAATGTTTTTGCTCAGTTCGAAAAAAAAAACTAAATCAAAAACTTAGCCAGTATCTTAATAATAGGGTGCCATTTCATATTTCGGTTTAGTTTAGATATGTATGTATAGCATATAAATCAATGATGATAATGATCGTAAATGGGACAGCCAGGAGCTCTAAGAAGTGACACCGTACTAAAGTTCGTAGAAGAAGAGTAGTGATTATTTTTATGGTTGACAGGTTATGAAAGAAACAAAAGAAAAACGTTTAGTTCTGTAACAAGCACAAAAACAAACAGAGACAGACAAAAGTTACAAAATATGTGACCTATGCCTTTGACCATAGCTCTCCTGATGTTAAGTGAAGGTGTAGTCGAAGATGGTTTTTTTTAATGGTTGACAGGCTAGGTGTTTGACCACAGCTCACCTGATGTTAAGTGAAGGTGTGGTCGAAGAAGTTAAAGCACACCTAGTCTGGAATGAAACTGGCTCTCAAGTGACGTTGCCGGAACACACCGTTAGATGCTTGGCGGCAGATTTTCAACTTGAGGGTGGTAGCTAGCCAGCCGAGTACTAGAGAGTACCCTACCACCATGCTATGGTTTCCTCACGATGTTTTTCTTCACCGGCAGCTCAAGCTCATTGTTGGGGTTTGAACCCACGCTCTAAATTAAATATAGGCTTGCGTTCGATCGCCGATTCACCTGATGTTGCGAAGATGCGGTCTACGATGGAACACGGTTACCAAGAAGAAACCGATTCCATCTCAACTTGAAGACATCCAGATTGTAACTATCGGGGAAGGCCCATTCTGACAGCAAATTCCACTCTGTAGGTATTTTCTTAGCGCGTGACCACGTCTATTGCAACATGGCAGAAAAGCCGAGGTAAATATACAAAACTAATTTTTTAGTATTTTGTGTGCAATTAAGACACTGTGATAAACATAATTATGCGTACAAATCGCAACAGTTTAAAAATTACAAAATGTACCTACTACGTGTTTTTATTTAATCTGTATTTATTTAATGTGACTTGAGTCATATAATACAAAACACGCCCTTTTTAAATAAATGTAAGATTCAGAGCTATTTTTGATCTTTTCTAATATTCAATTTCGATTTTCGATTCGAGGCTTAGGTTCGATTCCCACCCAGGCATTTTGTGATGTAAACAAATGTTTGTTCTGTGTTTAGGTATACTGTATGTATTGTAAGTATGTATTTACAAAAAAAAACGATTTAAGTATTCTGTCTTTCATAGCACAAGCTTTGCTTAGTTTGGGGTCAGATGGCGCTGTGTTTAAATGTCCTATAATATTTATTTATTATTTATAATGAAGAGAAAAGATTTGTATTTTTGTATATGTGACGAATAAACTTAAAAACTAACTTCAACCGTTGGGAAGCTACACTATCTCCGGGTGACTACTTTTTATCCCTGTATTTCCACGGGAACGGGAACTAAGCGGGTGAAACCGCGAAGCGTCCGCTATTTATTTATAGACCTATGATCAATTAAAAAAAACATTCATAGCTTGTGCTTGTTGTTTGTAGCTTGCTCAAAGTAGCACAACGCGCTATGGAGAGGGCTATGCTCGGAGTTTCCCTACGAGATCGAATCAGGAATGAGGAGATCCGTAGACGAACCAAAGTTACCGACATAGCCCAACGGATTAGCAAGTTGAAGTGGCAGTGGGCAGGGCACATAGCACGCAGAACTGATGGCCGATGGGGCTGCAAAGTTCTGGAGTGGAGACCACGGACCGGCAAGCGCAGCGTAGGACGTCCACCCACAAGGTGGACAGACGACCTAGTAAAGACCGCAGGAACGCGCTGGATGCGAGCCGCTTCCAACCGGTCTTTATGGAAGTCAATGGGGGAGGCCTATGTCCAGCAGTGGACGTCCTACGGCTGAAATGATGATGATGATGATGATGATAGCTTGTAATATCACTCGTGCATTTAAATGTTTGTAGGTTTAGTTTAACCTCACATACAAGCAGCATAATAATATCTACTATGTCTCATTAAATAAATTACACGTAATTGCTTGAAATAGCGTTTAACTTGAAATATGGGGATTACGTAAACGTGTCAGCGTGCGGTTACTTTCAAACCACATCCTTAGATACAAAGGCCTGATAGTTTCGCCCTTTGAACTTTATCCCGGAGCTTGAGAATTAAGATTTAAGACCCTTACTCTGAAAGCAATCCTCACTTTTATATGAAAACACATATTTAACATAGTTGTTTTGTAAAAAACAACTATGAGAGAGGAGGGTTCTTGATTATTTTAATTAGATTTTTTGTGGTTTCAATTTAATTTTTGTCAAATTAAGAATATTTCTAAGTTTATGAGCTCTAGATTTTAAGTAAGATTAGGGTTTTTAATTAATAAGCAGTGTAAAATTAGTTTAATTTAAGTCTCCTCGTCACTGTTGGAACTGGAACGACTGTTAAGCGGAAATAAACTAAATATAAACATTGAACATTTTAAAAATGAACTTCCGCAAAGTAACGCCTGAATCAATCAATTATTTAGTTGTTTTGTTGCTTAAAGTTCTGTGTATCGCTGCAATGGTCATGGATATGGATAGGCATAATGCCTCTGTGTAAATCACCATCAGGAGAGCGTCTCGTTCACTTATTACTCTACATAAGTTTCATTACATTTACAAAAAATTAATAGTAGGTAGGTACTTACAAGCAAATGTTTATGCAGGATAAATTATCCCATCGACCGTGTTATTTCCCCTATGGATACATCCTGTTTTTATTTACTGGGCCATTGCTTGGCGTGAGTCTCTTCTCACTGTGAGAAGGATAAAGCCATATCCCATCACGCTGGCCATGTTTTTTGTTTTTTTTTTATTCAAAATAGGTTCGCACAATAGGTTTGACAGACTGTACTCATGATTGAGAATGATTTTTTTAAAGAATTTTTTTTACGGACATGTAGGTTTCCTCACGATGTAATACGCACATAACCTAGAAAAGTCAGTTGTGCGTACTATAGGATTCGAACCTGGGACCTTTAGATTGGAAGTCAGATGGTCTCCCAACTAGGCTGCCGAAGCTTCAACATGTAATATTGTTAGCAGGATATATATTCTTAAGTATAATTATCTAGTTTAGTAGTTTGTAGTAGTTATTGCTTAGGAGTAATTAGCAGTCAGACGGGTCTCCCAAGTAGACTACTGAAACTTTATAATTTACATCTATACTTGCACTTATTATACACGAAAGCGTTAGTTTTCGCTTTCCGTCAAACCCAATAAGTTTACTGAATAGCATAAGAAAAATATATAAAAAAAAATTATTTTACCAATTTAAAAATTTAATAATATTATCTCACTTAAAAGAAGTACCTTACTTTATAAAATCGTGCACGAAGATTCACAAAGCAGAATGGACTATCAATAGAATTTCGTGACATTAAAATCAAACAAATACTTGTAGTACACGTTTTTTATTACAATTATATTCATTGATCGCTATTTTGACCTTTATCGTGTATCAAGGTTTTGCTTTACAAATCTTCTGACAAATAGTTGATGTCAAGTTACATATTCATCACACACTATAACACCATGGTACGGGCAAAGTCGTGACGCGCAGACAATCGGTTTTCGAACTTCCCTTCCATGGCCTGTGTAAATCACAGTCTATTAAGCGCTTGTGTACTATGTTATACCTACACTCAGATAATGCCAGTGTTCAGGTGTCACCTTGAGTATACGCTGCTGGCGTGGTAATCCATAGCTAAGGAAAAAAAAATCTTATATAAATGTAAGAAAACAATACAATTTTGACCCGAGTGCGGTGAAGCTAAAATATGATGGTTATGTGTTTGATCTGTGTATGTGTCTAGCCTTAAACATATGAATAAACTATTTGTAGCGATTTTATTTATTAAGCGATTAGTGCGGTCAGTTCACATGCCGCGTGCATGTGAAAGGCGCGGGTTCAAACCCCAACAATGAGCTTAAGCTGCCGATGAAGGAAAACATCGTGAGGAAACCATACTATGATTGATTGATTAACTCTTTATTGATTTATTGAACACACTAAAAATAATTAAATAATAGCATGGTGGTAGGGTATTTCCTAGTACTCGACTGGCTAGCTACCAGTAAGCTACCGCCCTCAGTTTGAGAATCTGCTGCTAAGCACCTAACGGTGTGTTCCAGCAACTTCAATTGAGAGCCATTTACATTCCAGGCTAGGTGTGTATACCATCTTCGGCCACACCGTCACTTAAAATCCGGTGTGCTGTGGTCAAACACTTAGCTTATCAACCATATAAAAAACAACAAATCAGTCAAATATCGTCAATTTAACGACGACTAACTTTACCATTACCATACCATACCATATAGCCATTAGCTACCTTGAACTGAATACGAAAGAAAATAAAACTCCAATTAAGAGCACGTGTCTAAAGTTTGCACCTAAACAACGCCCCAGGCGTTAAGCCTAACCAACGGTTAAACTCCGATAATAATCGACGCGTAAATCAAACTACGAGAACCGATTAATTGCTCCAATTGTCTGGATCAGTTTGACATTGCACGAACAATCTGTGGACAAAGTTTGCACGCAAAAGTCGCCATTAAACTAACTTCACGATTGGATTGTCTACGGGGCGAAGTTTCATAGCTTTTAGGGTGCTTTGATATAGGTTTGTATGAATTATAGTCCTATAACTAAATGGTTCCTATATTCAAAGTAAAATCGGATAACTTGTAAATTACGTACTTATTAATAATGGATTATTATTAGACTAATTGAACAGTTAGAAGGACTACGACAGCGAAGAAAAAGTTTTGGGTTAAGCTTCTGAGTTTCTTAAGAAAGTGAGTGAGGTGTGGTCGAAGATGGTAAAGCACATCTAGCCTGGAATGGAACTGATTCTCAAGTAAGGCTACCCTTAATCGGAACCGGCACCGTTAGGTGCTTGGTGACAGATTTTCACCTTGAGGGTGGTAGCTAGCCTGCCGAGTACCCTACCACAATGCTTTGGTTTCCACACGATGTTTTTTTTCACCGGCAACTCAAGCTCATTGTTGGGGGTTGAACTCACGCCCTACGGCATACGAACCGACCGCACTAACCACTGATGATAGCCCAGTAGCTATCATAGCGACAAAATTATTACTTACTGGCTGCACCCCGCGGTGTTACCCGCTACATGTTTTCGGAATAAAAAATAACCTACGTTTTAAGCCAGAGTCTCAGCTACCTCCGTACTAAATTTCATACAAATCCGTTCAGTAGTTTTTGCGTGAAAGAGTAACAAGCGTCCATCCATCCATCCAAACTTTCACAATTATAATATTAGTTAGATTCGGGATTGCTTACGCTTGATTGTACTCGTACTAAAGTTTCGGTCACATTCAGTGATCTTTTTCAAGGAGTCAAAACTGTGTACCGCAGCGCGTCTCACACGTGATGCCAATAAATGTGTCAAAACTACGTCAGCTTCCATTGCAAAATGATATGTGACTGCCCTGTGTGTGATTATGTGACTGCTGTTAGCTCATCGGGTCTGTAGAGCGTGAGCTCGATTCCACCCAGGAGAAACATTTACGTGATGATAGAGTTTAGCATAGTTGACATGCATTACCAACTTTAAGGAAAGTTTATCAGTAGAGCAATACCTAAACATTATTTGGGTAAAGCCGACACAAAGTAATTTGTAAATGTAGATTTGCGTTCAGATAGAACTAACTCTTAAGTGGCAGGACTAATTAACCTAGACAAGAAAATCTTTTCTCGTCAATGTCGAGTATCGACAAATCCACTCAATTCATCGGCTTAGCAGATTAGCTACTCAGTACATCAGTCTTTCAGTGTTCAGCTTAAGCCGCATTTACACACGCGTGCCAAGGGCATGGTTTGCCGCACTACCCACGGAAATATTCGTACAGCGGCCATTTGTATTAAGGACAAAGTAAGTATAGATATAAATAAGTAAGTCTATACTCTATGCTAATATTATAAACAGGAGAGATTTGTATTTTTGTATGTAACGAATAAACTTAAAAACTACTACTGAACCGATTTCAAAATTTCTTTCACCGTTTGGAAGCTAGACTATTCCCGAGTGATATAGGCTACTTTTTATCCCTGTATGCCCACGGGAACGGGAACTACGCGAGGCGTCCGCTAGCAGTGAGTAAAGTAAATAATCTAATTCAGAAATTTGAATTGAAGTTTCTTAATTTACCAATAAAATGATATGTGCAAACAATATTTAGACAAATATTTTTTGATTCTTTAAAATCTATGTCGTGGGTAGGTAAACGTTACACAAATTTATCACACTTTTTGCATTCTGCCAGTGTCAGCTATATTTGTATAATTTTATGATAAAATTAAAAAAAAACAATTAGTGTCAGTCAATTTGCGTCCTAGCAAAACAATGGTGATTATTTTACATGCTTCTATGTATTTTTGCAAAGAACACAAAAACACGTTTCTCTACATAACATCAGATGACGTTGACATCATACACGTATTCACTTTAAAATAATAATCATCTGTCTAATAAAATAAAAATCATCTGTTTAAATATAATACTAATAAAATGCAAGACATGATTTTTCCACGTTCCCACATAATACATCCCACATAACATAGCATAATTATGTTTGTGTGTATAGGCTTGTATTCATCTTTTTTCTCTTCCATATATAAATGTAGTGGATTTTTAAGAAAAACCGCTTAGCCAAGCCCTTTATTTCATTCTTTAACTAACATCTCGCGAACAAGTAACACCCACTTACACTACAATTTAATTTTACTGCGACTGTTACGTGCCGACTATAACTCGCCTCACCAGTTAAGAGTTGTCACTCAAAATAACTGGGACATGAACATTAAATAAAATAGATGCTGCATGAATATTGCGAGAAATACTATTTTGTAAAAAGCGTCGTTTATCATGTGAGTTATTCCCAGTGAGAGTGCATTAACCATAAGTTAAGCAAATTTAATACTACAGTTTTAAACACATTTTAAATAAATAAAACTTGTACTATGGAAGATCAAATTAACTGATAGAATACTTTTTTTTTGTAAATACATACTTATAATAAGTACAGTACACCTAGACATAGAACAAATGTTTGTTTATACCACAAATTGTTTGTCCTGCGTGGGAATCGAACCCACGCCCTACAGCTCTTGAAGCAGACATTCTACCAATGAACCAACAGAGCTATCTATTTAGTATTAGAAGAACCTTTTTTATGGTAAAGAAATGAGATTAACGAATCATTACTCCGATGGTAAGAAACTACGCATGCCCATACAGCCGTAACCAGAACTTTGAGTTACAGCGCAAAGTTAGTTAGCCAGTTTCGCAGACTTCGAAAACATTAAAAAAAATCTCAGGCGCTCACGTTTTATCCCCGTTTGAAGATAGCACCAATTAATATAAACCAATAATAAAAAAAAAGTAATTAGTAAGTATTTGTAATTTATTTTAATTAAAGTATTTGGATCTGAATCTTAATTTGGCTTTTGGATCTTCACTACCATATAAGTTAAACCACCACCAGATCACCAAATGGTTGACTTTATAATGTCCAACTAGATGTTGAATATCGCTGTAACAAGCTTCAAAATACTAGGAATATCAAATAATAATCTCATACGGACCTATCTTTTTCTCATACATCATTGACAGTAAATATCATAAACTGTACAACAATGTAGCGGTTTACAAAGTGAGGCATAATTCTGAACACTGTGCTTTATTCTCCGCCATAAACTTAAGATGACGGCATGGGATCTGTAAGGCGACAATGTTTGAAGATTTTTACTGAAATGTTGAATTTTAGATTTCATTGTCAAAGCACTTGTAGCTTTCTAACTTAAAATCCAAATTTAAAGTCGGAAGAGTTGCATTAATTTTGATAAAAATAGCAAATATAATTATGTACCTATAAATAAATATCGTAGAACATTACACACAGCGCCATCTGACCCCAAACTAAGCAAAGATTGTACTTTGCAAGTCAGATAACTTTTACCAAAAAAATAAATACTTTCGTGTTTGCATAATTAATTATACATAGGTAGGTACTTATAATACATACAGAACAACCAGACACAGAACAGACATTTATGAATAATTTATGAATTTTTTATGCTAGGTGGGAATTGAATTCACGCCCTAGGTACATCTCTCAAAGTAGATATACTACCAATTGTCAAGCAGAATTAATTTGAAAACCTAAAGTTAAAAAACTTAAAGTACAACTTAAAGTATGTAGTTACCTTACATTTACATTTTAGACATTGTGCACACCAAATATCGTGCGGCATTATTTTTAGAAAAAAAAACACTCCTTGAAAGTATTTTAATCGGTTACAGATACAGATAACATTTTGTGTCGTTACATATTATCAAATTCCGAGAACCACTAAACATAATCAAACAATCAGGGTATTCTACTAAATATAATATAAATGAAACATCTTAAAGCCTATGAAAATACAAGAAAGTCGAGGTAGATCATAAATAGAAGTGGTCGCCAAGCAACAGCACCAAATTTATTTCATAGAAAATGAATACTATAGAAGCTATAAAAGAGGCTTTATATTTATAACAGTTACGTTCTTCAGGCAAAATGAAGGTTTGTCACGTATCTAGTATGTTACACCTAGTATTTCTATCATCTTCATCATCTACTGTCATGCCACAAGTACAGTTAGCTTACCTCTATTTTGAGCAACGGAAAATACTTTGGAAATGTACGTCTGCTCCGAAATGATCGGTAACCATACTTTTTTCCAACATTATGAGTTTGAGAAGTTGGAACCAAAAACGTTGCAGTACATAAAGGAGAAACGTAACTTTCCTTCTCTTAGCATTTTGAAAGAACTCACGATCTATACCGAAGATCTGAGAAACGTCAAAAAAATAGGTTTTTTTTGTTTGTTCAGAATTTTTTTTATTGTTCACAGTCTTAACTATTTTGACTACAGCTCACCTGATGTTAAGTGACGGTGCGGTTGAAGATGGTAAAGCACACCTAGCCTGGAACGGAACTGGCGGAACTCTCAAGTGAGGCTGTCGGAATACACCGTTAGGTGCTTTGCGGTATATTTTCAACGTAACGTAGCTAGCCAGTCGACTACAAGTATCCTACGGCTTCCTCACGATGTCTTCATTCATCGATAGCTCAAGCTCATTTTGGGTTTGATGGCATGGGGCCATTCCACATGTGAACCGACCGCACTAACCACTGGGCTATCATAGCTACACTATCCGCTATCTACTTGATTCGGAACCTACTGTGAGACAAATTTCTAATAATATATACGGTATTTGATAACATAACATCTACTTACAACATTCCAAAGATATCTCAATAATTACAATATAGTTGACATTAAAGGAAGTGAGCTATACTTGTAGACACTACATAGATGTGAAGTACGATATCCCAATTCAATTATCGTTAATTAATGTTATTGTTTAGGAGCTGACGTTAATTAGATCATCTAAACAAACCTGTCTTTATTAGTAGATTCGCATTGATCATCTTGATTGAAAGTAATTATTATTATATTGTGACCAGCTGTTTTATAATTTTCTGCGCTACAAATAAAATAAAATAAAATATTTTTGCATTGATATAAATTTATAAAATCAATTTATGCGTTAATATGACATTATTGGATTTTTGGATTGATTTAGTGGTTTTTTTTAACTGTTGACAGGTATAGGTTTTTTTTCTCTTTGGTTTTGGCGTCGCATTTTGAGCATTTGCCAGTGTTAAGTGTTTTACATTTTCAAGTTTCATAAGTTAAAAAAGTTGCCTCGTAGCTTTAGCTATATTCAAAGTCCAGTCTTGGTCAAGTACAGCCCTTGTCAGTCAAGTCCAGTCATGCGTTAGTAAAGTAGTGGCGACTTTACTATAAAGCTTCGATGGAGTTATGGAAGCAACACGAAAAGTCATGTTTCACCACATTATTTCATTTTCCCATACTCGCGCTTGTATCTCGGCACTTTATGAATAAAACACCACCACTCTTATGCAAAAACACTCGACAAAACACTTTTTATACCACAAAATGTTTATCCTGGTTGGAAATCGAACCCACACCCTTCAGCTCTTGGAGCAAACATACTACCAATGGACCAACAGGGCTGTCACAAAAAAACTAAACCAGATAACTGATAGCATGTTTACTTTCTTGTAAATACCTATATTTAGATGAACCAGCCATAAGACAAACATGTCTGTTTATGGTCGTCACATAAATATTTGCCCTGGTTGGGATTCTAAAGCATACAAAGGAAAGTTACTACCAACTGAGCTTCAGGCAGTTAATTGTAAATAGACCGATCAAAGTCTAGAAGCAAGCCCATACGTATAATACTATACCGTATAATATATATACAATTTTATACGTCATTATCTATCAGTATAGTTACACAACCAAGTACTTAAGTTTCCACGAGCTTCCATCCGCCAGTGATTATACTAAAATAGCAAAGGAAAAACGCTATGAGAAATCTCTCAAAGGACGGAGGTAAAGCGAATATGAAATGAGAAAAACGGAAAACACTAGACACAATACTGTCTCGTGAACGTGATGAAAGAGGCGTCATGATACTTGAAGGTACAAATATGAAAAAGCTTTTGAGAATAGTTGAAAAAATATAATATTACTAGATGACGCGTTGAACTTCGTATTACTTAAAATTGATTTGAATTAAAAATAAACTATTTTTAACAAATAATATGATTAATATATTACCGTACATAATTACATTTTTTTTTTGTTTGGCAGGCTAGATATTTGATCACAGCTCACCTGATTTAAGTGACGGTGTGGTCGAAGATGGTCAAGCACACTTAACCTGGAATGGAACTAGCTCTTAAGTAAGGATGCCAGAACACAGCTTGAGATGCTTGGCGGCACATTTTCAACTTGAGCGTGGTAGGTAGTCAGTCGAGTATTAGAAAGTACCCTACCAGCTATGGTTTCCTTCACCGGCAGCTCAAGCTCTTTGTTGGTGTTTAAACCCACGCCCTTCGGTATGCGATCCGACCGCGTTAACCACTGAACTATCATCGCTACGAATATATTTTTACATAACGCAGCTGTCAAACAATAGGTACGCTACGTCTGCAATCAATTGAATATAATCAGAACTGGTATTTCCCATACAAAATTATAATTTCTATTTTCTATGTTCCTTTGTGTTTTTCCTTTTTTGCCTAAACTACTGTATTCAGGAGAACAAAACAAAAATCTTAATAAATGTAAGACCAGTCACAAACCGGCTTCCACTCAGTATAATGACGACTGTACTCGACCGGCGCTGATTTTCTTTTGAGGCCGTCGTCAGGTGAAAAAAAAAAACAAAATTCCTCTACTTATACAAAAGTTCAATTAGGATGAATCGTATAATAATGTAATCTATCTATAAATATATCTATATGTATATATATAGGTCCAGTCTTTATTAAGACGCCGAGTGGCTGAATATATTTTAGTTACGGTAATATTGACTGATATTAAAAACTTTTGGTTATTTAACTCACGTTTCATGTTCAAACACCTGCTAATTAATTGCTACTAACTAACTAACTTTTAACATTCCAGTTTTTTATTAACTAACAGATAAATTGGCAGGCACCGCTATGTGAAATATTTTACCAAATGCTATTGTACCAAGCCCTTAGAACAAAACAGGGTCACACATGGCACTACAAAAATAATTAATTTAAAACCAACTTTAAGTCGAAAACGAACCGACTGGTATTTTTTGTCAAATTTATTTAATTTTATTAGAACGTGCACTTATTAGATAAAATTTATGTCATTGGGCGTGTAAAATTATTGAATTTTATGAAAAACACATGTAGGTAGTTTTCGGGTTCAACATTATAGTTATACTAATGAATTATGTATTGAGGTTTCGGTCACCTTTAAAGTGTATGACAGTGTGCTAAAGCTCTTGTTATATTTCGTCTTAAAAATGGGTTCTGTGAACGGATACAACTAAGTGGCAAAAAGTGACATTTGGTCGGAGTAGGCGCGTTCAATTTAAGATCTATGACAACATTTGAAAAGCTAAATCGACTGCTTTATAGCTGCATTACAATTACTCTTTGGTTAGGCTCATAAAAACAATATAAATCAGTTTGCAATTTGAAACAATATTTTCATGGTTGACAGGTTAGACAATTGACTACAGTTCACTTATAACTAGCAGTTTAACGTAAAAAAATTAAACTAGACACTACTGGAAAGCTACAGTACCGTTACATGCCGTGGTGGCACTAGTTGGACTGCAACAATGACCGTCAAAGCCCAGGACACGGAACACTTACCTTCACCTCCTACATCTCGATCAAGGTGTTAGGCAAAGGGATGTATTTGTTCAAATTGTTCACAAACTCTCTGGAAGACGTGTTTAAGACACTGGACTAGACAGGACAAGCAAGCAGTAGTGCGTAAACGAATTTGTTCAGGTTTGGAGGATATTAAAAGCCATCGGATGTCTAAAAGTGAGAGTCAAAGCAGCGAGGTCCTGGATTTATTTGCTACTTAAAGTAGGAACTGGGCACCGCTGCAATAATTGGAAACGCGTTTTAGCGATTGTGTCATTAATATTGCATATAAATATTAAACAAGTCTACGGGATTGTATCCGGAACGAAGTAACTTGTTAGATAATCAAAATCACCGATTTTTTTTTTTTTTTTCACTCGATGGAATGACAATATACATCACGTACTACATTGTCACTCATCAGGAGAGTTTTACAAAAATACATTGCAATTACGAGTATTTGCTTATAACTAGATTCCACGACGACTTCTATTGTAACATGGCTAAAAAATCGAGATAAATATGTGACATAATTTTTAAATATTATGTGCACGATTTAATTGCGGCCATAAACATAGTGATGTCAATAAAATAGATGACGATTAACATTTAAAAAATCATCGAAAACTTGTATCTTTTTTGGCCAAGTTTGTGCAGCGTTTGTATTATCATTTGCAAGTTAAAGACAATTGCACCGCCACAGTTACATTAACCTTTCGCATTGTTATACAAACTCAACTATTAACTCAGCTAGAACCACGCCAACTGTAGACTCACTTCCAGTAGGGTTGTCTGATCATTTGAAAAAAATCAACATGTATGTAGTATGTAACATGCCCTTTACTGTGTATGCCCATGTTTTCACAGTTTAAGTACAATATAAATAAAAAACACAAATGTCTTAGATTGACTTTAAGTTAGACCTGTGTTCTAGTTTGAAGGGTTTGACTGTGTCTCTACAGCTAGCAAAATAACAGGACTGTTGAGACTAACCATCGAATGTTTCAAAGTAATGAGCGCCAAAGCAGCGATGCTGGTTTTGTTATTCAACGTTCTGGGACACACAAAATAATTATTCATCTGTTTATGTGTATATAGTTGTAGAAAATTATATAACCGATGATTAACAATGTCGACAATCAAAATAAATATAATAAAACTTTATGTTTCGTATGTGGAAACCCTAACCAAAGGTAATTAGTTCGCTGCAATTCCATGCAAATGCTATCAGGTCCTGATTACCCCAAGCGTTGTGTTCAGAACATGGCTAATGATATCGAGATGCCACACTTGTAGTCTGAGTTAGTGAGTATGCGTGATATCGGTAGTAAAAGAAAGGTATTTCTATGATCATAGAGTCCTAGAATATCAGTCTATTTACCGTAACTGACCTAAGTATCCACGCCTTGGACTGGAATGCATTAATGACCTAGCTGCTTTCTATAAATCTATAGTAATAATAATACCTACTAAAATTATAAATATCCTAGGACTTTTAACACAGCGCTTTAATCTAAGTAAAGCTTGTTTTATGAGAACCAGACAGCTGATAGAATACTTACATACTTTTATTTTATAAATACATACAGAACACACAGACAGAACAAACGGTTATCGTCACATCAATGTTTGCCCTTGTGGAAATCGAACCCACGACTTACTGCTCTTGAACCAGATATTCTACCATAAGCCCAAGGGCGTGGGTTCAAACCCTAACAATGAGCTTGAGCTGCCGTTGAAGGAAAAATATGGTGAGGAAACCATAGCATAGTGGGAGTGTGTTTTCTAGTACTCGGCTGCCTAGCTACCGCCCTAAAGTTGATAATCTGCTCCCAAGCACCTAACGGTGTATTCCGGCAGACTCACTTGAGAGTCAGTTCCATTCAAGGCTAGATTTGCTTTACAATCTTCGATCCCACTGTCACTTAACATCAGGTGAGTTGTGGTCAAACACCTAGCTAGTTAAACGTAAAAAAAGATCGATTATAATTTTTTTGATACTTAGAACATTTCCGCTTTCCATTTACACTGAAATTAGCGAGTACTTGGGAGTTAGTAAAATGCGGGTGATGCTCTATTTTCCGTTGTTAGGTCTACAAATCCTATTTCTCGTGAGTATTAGGTACAGAAATATAGAGATAGAACCAGTTCTGTATCTGGAATCGGTTCCGTGGGGATCGCCGACTAGTTTGATTGTTTCTTGTTTGCGCAACCGAACATGAGTGCGGTTGTCGACAAAGGGCGATGCGGGTTGGAATATCCAAAATATGGATTTTGCTATCCAACAGTTTCACTCTTAATTTTATTATCTTAATTTATTTATCTCAATTGGTAGTTTCAGCTCTACTTTAAAAGCTACAGGGTGTGTATTCGATTCTTACCTAGGAAAAAAATAGATGTTTGTAGAAAATTAACAAAAAAACACGAAAAAAATTTTTTTTAAAAGTAATAAGGCTAACTCAGTGCTCTCCTGATGGTAAGAGATAAAACATGATTGCCACTTAAGATTTAAATTTGTCTCATAACATGTCTTAATTCATCCAAAGAGTATTTTCAAAATATCTATCAAACATTTTCTTGTTTATGACTGATAAAGTTAAACCATGTTTAACCACCAACTGGTCTGTAGGTAAGCGATTATGTGGCCGAAGTTGAAGTACGCATACTTAGGTAATGTCTATTTACACTTACCTTAAACATTCCTACTAAGTCTACATCGCTCAGGAAATCAGGGACCCTTTTGTCGCTCTCTTGCTAAACGGTTTAAAAAGACTCTACGTTAATTCTTAATTTATATTATAACTAGCTGCGCCCCGCGGTGTTACCCGCTACATGTTTTCAGAATAAAAAGTAACCTATATATTAATTCAGAGTCTCAGCTACCGCCATACCAAATTTCATTCAAATCCGTTCAGTAGTTTTTGCGTGAAAGAGCAACAAACATCCATCCATCTATCCAAACTTTCACATTCAGGAAAACATCGTGAGGAAAGCATGGTGGTAGGGTACTTTCTAGTACTTGGCTGGCTAGCTACCACCCTCAAATTGAAAATCTGTCGCCAAGCACCTAACGGTGTGTTCCGGCAGCCTTACTTGAGAGCCAGTTCCATTCCAGGCTAGGTGTGCTTTACCATCTTCGACCACACCTTCACTTAACATCAGGTGAGCTGTGGTCAAACACCAAGCCTGTCAACCATAAAAAAAAAAAAAACATTTATAATATTAGTGGGAAGCGAGATGCTAAATTGGGTAACATGACAATAATATTGCAAAATATTTTTAGTGATGTTTTGCGTTTCATCGCATTTTTTTGATAAAACACAGAGCCTAAAATACCGATAGCTATAATTACATTTCAAGTAATTATAAAAGTAAATTTATCTCCCTATCTCCGTATTTGTTACATTTTTTATACTAAATAAGGCTGTACAGCCATCGTACCTTTTTGTAATCAAATATGTTCCTAAACTTGATCATTAGAATGGGGCTTTGTGGTAGCTACTGGAATTTCTATAAATTTTCCACAGTACACAATTTCAAAATTAATCAATGTTATCTATTTGGTTGAATAAACCGCTCAGTAACTTTAACGTGTCACGCCTTGTGATTAACTGATAGATAAATTTTGTAACGAGTGATTTATTGAAAATAAATGTTCCCTACTTAATTTTAGTACTAGTGAATATGACTATAATTTAAACTACTTCGTAATGAATTTTCTACCAAATAAAACAATGGCATAAAACAAGACCAGAAATAATAAACACAAAACAATTTTCTTATTATATCAAAGCATGGTAGAAAAATATGCGACAAAATGGCGAGTTAGGTTTGAATATCTAATGGGCAGAGTTGAATCCCCCGCCTGCTCTCTCTGCGGGAGCCCTGAAGATGTTTTCACCTCCTGGTGGAGTGTGGATGGACCAAGACTGTGAGAAGAAATATGTCTCTAAAATATGATGTTAACCCCCGAGATGTTGGCATGTTTCAAGGTATCTTGGCCGCACCCATATGTGATGCGGCGAAGGCCTTATATGCCGGCATCTCGGAAGTACTAGTCCATCGAAATAGAGATGGCATATTATAAATATATAATTATGATATTTTTGTAATACGGGACTGACATAATCGTATTGCGATTAAAGCCTCTAATAAAAATAAGAATTAAAAAAAAAAAATGGCAAGTAACATGCTATCAAAATATAAATTGCAGTAAATTAAGAAAAAACGACATTAACATTTTTTGTTTTAAAACTAATAAAACAGGATTTTATTTAATCACTTTAGAATTATAGACTAGAATGGAGATTTGGCGGGAACGCGGAACAGTCGTGTCGTCGTATTAAATTATTTTCCTACACTAGAGTTTTTTGCGTGTGTTTATTTATAACACTAGTGTTTTGTTTTATTCTCATGCGAGTGACTAAGAAAGTTAGAAAGTAAGAAAGAATTTTGCTAAAACATTACTCTTCGTGTTGCTTCCAAAACTCTTTTGAAGTTTGTAGTAAAGCCACCACTAGTTAACTAGGGTATGCAAGAAATGACTAGGACTTAGGTACCTTGTCGATCTTGATTTTTTTAAAGTGGCAAATGCACTATGTGCAACGCTAAAAACAAAAAAGTAGAAAAAGTAGGATGCAGCTGTCAGTATTTTATTTTAGAGCAAATAGATTATAATTTTTCAGCCAAGTAGGTACAAGCTTAGATCATGGATATGTCATTAATGGTTAATCTTTTGTTAGGCTTAGTTCGATATCGTCAGTTCTGAGTGGCGAGTATAAGTTTTACCAATCGTGATGACTAATTTAAATATGTTAATTTCAGCCAGGTACAATAATTATATGAAATGAAAATAGTACTAAATATTGACACTAGATGGCGCTGCTCATATTTCATACAAATCTTGATTATACATAATAATTATTAATATATTTAAGCATTAGTATTATTTATATTATAATTTTATCTAAGTATCAGTATACATAAGCTAAAAGAACGTTTCGTCCATGTTACAACACTCTCATTCATGCCCAGCCTATTTTAACATGATTGATACGTTAAGGTAAATAAATAGAACTACTTTAAAACATTTAGTGTGCGATTAAGCCTCGGTGATAAATACAATAATATATTTTAGTGGCGAGAGCTTAAAAGTCAAATTTGAAAATTATTCGTCATTACTCAAGTCTCCGAACGATAAATGGTCTACGCCACACAAACATTTCACAACAATTATCGGTATTGCAATAGGTAGATATAATCGGTCTAATCTAATGATTAAAATAAACCATTTTGTTTAACTATTTAAAAAAAAAACATGAATAGAAAAACGTGTATCAAAGACATCGAATTCTTCTTATTGATGAGTCCTGCACGAACGTCCCGCTTGGTGTGTATTGTGCATTTCCCCCTGCCAGCATCTACCCAAGCCAACCTAGCTCCTTGAAATATCGGAGCGAAGCTGGCATAGTAGCTCCAGTGAGTTGGGTGGAATGATCAATGACGATGACATGAATGATAGCGAAGCAGGCAGCCTTGTAGCAGTTCTAGTACATCGAATTATTATCTATTCGATGATTGAAGATAACTGTATGATAATTCTCAGGGGAGTGTTGTTTTTGAACCACAATTTAGAAAACATTTTTCAATAGAAACACATATTAAAGTAATAATAAATGACGAAGTAAATTTTCCGTTTTATTATTAAGTATATGGAAACATTAATTTAATTAGTAGATTATGCTCAATATTGTTTTAATTTTTTTTATAACGCACTGTTTTAAGTGTTATTTATTACTAGCGGACGCCTCGCGGTTTTACCCGCTTAGTTCCCGTTCTCGTGGAAATACAGGGATAAAAACTAACTTTAGTCACCCGGAGACAGTGTAGTTTCCCAACGGTGAAAGAATTTTTGAAATCGGTCCAGTAGTTTTGGAGCCTATTCAATACAAACAATTAAATCTTTTCTCTTTATCATAGTACAGATTATTCAGTAAATGAATTGTACAAATTACAATGTCGACCGCGTAACTGCCATATTTTTTGCTGCGCCACATGCGACTCTGTGTAATGTTCAATAGGTCTAGTAATCACGACACGCTGGCTTCAGGGAGCGGAACAATACTTCTAGCTTTTTCGGGGGGTTGGGGAGAGGGGGTTAATGTCGGTCAAACTTTATAAGCGCTTCTAATAATATACCCAACGCCTACCCAGTTTGTGTGAATATGACACTCTACATATCTAATTTAGGATTATTTCTTTATTAGCCAGTAAGCATTAAAACTGGTACCCTCTATAAAGGCTAGCTGCCAAATGGTTATTTGTCTACTTACTCGTAACTAGCTCCAAATATTCGGTGAGAAGATCGTATCTATTCTTATTCATTGTAATTGTTAGGTAGTGGCAAATTTCCTTAATAGGTCATATAGGTAGGACCAGGAGTATGCTGCAAATACTAACATAGATATTTTTGTGTAGTAGGATAAGTGAGTTAAGTGTTTATTCAAATATTAAACATTGCCAGGTATCATAGGTACCATACCAGGTACCATAGGTTATTGGTTTTATCTTTTGATAATATCTTTGCAATGTAACATTTAAAAAAATAGCATTTTGCATTCGCACTGCAAATAAATTTATTTTTGTACAAATAATGAGACGAACGCTCTCTTTGTAATAAAATAGTTGCAGATTATGCTAGTCCATGACTAGTGCAACAAGACCTAGAACTTACAAGATACAGTCCAGGTCTTGTCGCTCATCATTTTGAGATATTTAATGGTTAGTGTCAATAACACTTCAATTTTGCTAGCATAATAATATATCTTCTGAAAAGTCAAGTTCCTATATTTATATTAAATTTTTACGATAAAATTATGAACTTTTTTTTTTATGTAATGGTAATGAGCCGAACAAGATGCTCTCCTGATGGAAAGAGTTAACGCCTGTCCATGACCATTGCAGCGATACATAGAACTTTGTGTAGTGAAACAAAGTTCAAGGCATCACTGCTTTAGCGTTCATTACTTTAAGACTTTCGATGTTTAGTCTTCTGACGGTTAGTTAGATGGTTTCTCTCATACTCTCTTCTAAACGCTGCCGTGCCCGACAGGGTCCATATTGGATTGTGTACCATAATACTATTTTGACATCTTGTACGATATGGACGCAATAAATATCTTGAATCTTGAATCTATTAAAAAGACTACCTATAATGACAAAATGCGGAAAAGCGGAATGGAAATATTCCTCCTACTATTGTTTTGTTGATACCTATAAATATAGCTAAAGTAATATACAATGGACCTGCATGCCGTGACGGAGCCGAAGTTAAGTAATACTCGTAGGTTAGCAGAACGGCCCAGACAAAACTTGTCCGATTAAAGGCTAACTGCTCCAAAAGCCCGAACCTTTGGGTGCGGGCGTCCTGCCACTAACCTCAACGAATACTCCCACAGTTTGCTGTTATGCCACACAGTTATCAAGCTTAGTACAAAATATATGGAAGCAACTCGTGGCTTTACTAAATAGTATGAAACATAACCGAACGTGTAGATATCTTTCTGTTTGATTAAGCATTTTAAATTATGCAACTGTCTTTAATTCGACAGTTTCCCGGAATTCCAGTTCATGTGTCGTGCAAAAGTAATTTCCAAATTCTTGTATAAACAACATTATTGCTATGAGTCATCAGACGTTTCAAAGCCTATTAAATACAAACAAAACAAAAAAAACAAAAATCTTTCCTCTTTATACATAGGTGACCCGGTGAACTTTGTATCACCTATATATTTGATCTGAAGCGAAAAAACGATTCATTACATAGAACCGCATGAAAAACGCAACTGTCAAACGATAAGTATAAGTATAGCCACGAACGCCATCTATTGAAAGTAAACCGAACTGACAACTTCCATACAAAATTACAATTTCCTTTTTTCGATTTTTCCGCTGTTGATTTGTTTGATTTTTCGGCAGGTCTTTGCGTCAAGTTTTTTTTCAACGATCTAAGCCGCGTATTGACGACATCTGCGGCAGAGGAGACCGCAAAAAGAGACAAGACAGTGCAGGTCATGCACGTCGCGAGCAGACTTCACAATTTGCTACCGCATCTGTCACTGTAAGACGCATCAGTGTGGGCAAGCCTAGCCACAGCTAACAGCATTTTCAATTGCTATCGCGGCCTACTTAAGCCTATTTTTAGCAAGCTTTAACTCTACTTAAGGTTTCCTACACTGCTTAAACGTAGTGTTTAATTTTGAAACTACAAAAAACACTTAATTACCAAATACCTACCTGACACTAGAAAGTAAGAAACCGAATCGACGCAAGGCTGTTTAAGAGTAACTAGTATTTTGTTACTATTCAACTTTTATATTATTATTTACGTCAATTATTACATTAGTTTGTAGCGATAGCTAATAGCGCAGTAGTTAGCGCGTTCGGACCGCATGCTGAGAGACGTGAGTTCAAATCCCAACAATGAGATTGAGCTGTCGTGCGGAAAACAAGGTAATTTCTAGTACTTGAGTAATTAGCTACCATCCCTTGAGAGCCAGTTCTATTCTAAGTTCAATGTGTTTAGGTACTTATTTCGTCACTTTCATTTAACATTAAGTGAGCTGTGGTCAAAGCTTAACCTGTTAACCATAATATTATAATATTCAGATCTTTCATAGGTGGATTTTAGATGGATTTCTAAAATCCAACACGACTCGATAAGATGTCTCTTTCAGATTGGCAAAAGTGTATATAACGTTTAATTTAAAGCCCACGCAAATTTACGTACTGCCTATTTATTTATACTCGTACTTCAATCCACTCGTTGTTTCGCAACATTTTCAATACAGCAATTTGGAAAGGCGGCTAATTCGAGCAACTCTAGGATTTCCTATTATCCTATTTGAATATTATCCGGTCAAATAGATTGGAAACGTTCGGAAACAGCACGCCTCCGATATTGACAATTATTTGGTAGAACGAATGTCGTCTACCGAAACTCGGCCGAGATACGAGCACTTAAATCTTGGACATGATTGGGTTAAGATATCGGTTGTTTTAAGATATAATAAAGTGTTATACACCGGTAACATGCTTTTCTAATATTAAGTGTAATTTATTAATTGCTAGCACCCGATTGGTTTCGAACGGACGGGGTAATGGGTTAACGTGTCGACTCGGTGAAATTGTTTCGCAAAAACAATCACGGACCGTTATTGGAGTTAATTGCTGTGAAGTATTTTAATAAAGTAATTTAGCTGGAGCGCATTTCGTGAATTCCCGCGGGCACCCGCCTCGGCACTTGCTGCCGCTTGCGCAAGAATCACCTCGAAACACGTGCTATTCAAATTGACTAGATCGATTTTAATTTCAAATTCCGAATAACTGCTTACATTAATATCAATAAAATTATGTTCGTATAATATCATAGTTAGTACTGCTCAAAAGCCTATGCCATGGTTTGACTATTACATTGTGCTATCAAACATTAAACGTACATTAGCATTTAATTGTGACTCGCGGTTACTCATCCCAAGACAACCGATTCGGTTTCTTATTTCGGTATTCAGAATACGAGTATTTTTCATATTTTTACATTAAATATGTTACATTAATTTTATTTAAGTAATTTAAATATACTCATAATATTATTTATGTTTCTTAGTTTTAGAGAATTTTAGTTAGTTTCAAAGTACACGTTTTCTCTCGCCGTATAAGAATCCAAATGTATGTCTGTTTATTCACGATAAACTAAAAAACTGAACATAATTTAAAACAGTTTTGGCGAAAGTGCTGTGAAAACTTCTGAACACCACCATAGCCATTATAGTTAGCCAGTAAAGTCAATATAAAAGCAAAATTACAGACCTATTCAGACTAACCATGGAAAGTCTCATTACTTACTACAAAAGAGCGATGCCCTAGACTTTGTTTTGTTACTCAAAGATCTATGTATCACTGCAATGACCATGGATAGGTGTTATTTCTTACCATCAGGAGAGCGTCTCGTTCGTCTCATTACTTATACATTGTAAAAATATAGGCCTCTTGAGATGTAATGTAAAGTCTTGCAATGAACAATAAGTACCAAACCACCGATACCCTGGAATTGTTTACTCAAAGTTCTGTGTATCGCTGCCTTGGTCATGGGCATGCGTTATTTCTCACCATTAGGAGATCGTCTGGTTCATCTTAATACGTCTTTTACAAAAAAAAGAAAATTGTATAGAGAAGTGTCTCCAAATACTACCAGGCATTAGCCCTATAATGCATTCAAACACTTGACTGCGTGAGCGAAGCCGCGATTATAAGCTCATTAAAATAAAAATAATATAATTTGTATCGAAAACAGAATAAAAATAAATATTTGTAGCGATGATAGCTCAGTGGTTAGCGCGGTAGGTTCGCATGCCGAAGGGCGTGGGTTCAAACCCCAACAATGAGCTTGAGCTGCCGGTGAAGGAAAACATCGTGAGGAAACCATAGCATGGTGGTAGGGTACTTTCTAGTACTCGGCTGGCTAGCTACCACCCTCAAGTTGAAAATCTGCCGCCAAGCATCTAATGGTGTGTTCCGGCAGCCTCACTTGAGAGCCAGTTCCATTCCAGGCTAGGTGTGCTTTACCATCTTCGACCACACCTTCACTTAACATCAGGTGAGCTGTGGTCAAACAACTAGCCTGACAACAATAAAAAAAAATAAAAAAAATAGAAATACAAAAACATTCAGAAACAAACCACAAGTAAGTAGTAGCAAATGTATCATATATTAAAATATAGGTGTACCGTGAAATAAGAAGCAGTTTACAACTGTCTAAACAGTTTTATTTATTGAACACTGCAACTATAACAATTTATTTCGCTTCTATAAAACTGTAATAAGGTTGACAAGCAAGCTATTACCACAACGTATTTTCAAATACCTTGAAGTAGCCCAAAGTTGACCAGGTGTTAATTGTTATACCTTATTTATCACCAAACTTCAACATTCTACTGGCATAGATTAAATAACAACTAGTTTGCAGGCCAGTTCAGGGTGAAATTCCTTTAGCGCCTGTATTATTAGACCAAAATATTATGACAGTGGACACACAAGCCCTAAATAATCTGTACTTTGACTTTAGGCTAGAAAACTAGATCTAGTTGTTGCAACACCGCTATTAGGATAGAGCCTATAGAACCTTGAAGTGCCTGTTACTTAATTATTATGCCAGCCAAATTTAATGCAGACCAAGATATACCAATACCTATTTTTGTGGTGGTAAAGTTTATGTAACGGAACACGGGCCATTAGCATTAATATTGGATCAAATTATGATTATCCTTTTTGAATTTAAATGCAATTTTAATTTATACGGAAAATGTCGGTAGGTGATTTGTAAGTGTGCTATTTTGTAAGCAGACAAAGTACATTTCCGAGCGTCGATTTAGTGGCAAACAACGTGTGAAAACTGATATGTCTTATCAGTTGTAAGATTTGTGTAGCTATGTTTTATTTATCTAAGAGTTATTTACAAATGAGGACGTAAAATAAAGTTGTTATGTATAATACTATACAATTAACTCTCATTTTACCTGACTGCCTGAGATTGTTATGTTTTTCTTACCTCATTAGTTATAAATGAATGACCATTCGTTTTTGTTGTTTTCAATTTGTGGAATGTCTTACAGTAAAGGGTATGGTATGTGAAACCATTTTTATGTTATTATTATATATAGTTTTTGTTTTTATGCATGTGTTAATCTGGGATTTAATCTATCTTGATTACAAATTTTATCTAGCTGTCTAGTGTGCAGAAGTAACAAACATACATACAAATATAAAGATACACTTTTCCATTTATAATATTCGTATGATTGCCAATTTAAATTTTGTAAAAACATCTATAGAGTTACCACGCAACGATATAGTGTGCTCAAGTAAAGACCCCACAGCAATGGCTTTTCTTTTTGTTACTCTAAGGATTTTTTTGCTAGGCTAGGTGTTTTGACCACAGCTCACCTGATGTTAAGTTACGGTGTGATCGAAGATGGTAAAGTACATCTAGCCTGAAATGGAACTTGCTTTCAAGTGAGACTGCCAGAACACACCGGTAGATGCTAGGCGGCAGATTTTTAACTTGAGGGTGGTAGCTAGGCAGCCGAGTACTAGAAAATACCCTTCCACCTTACTATGGTTTTCTCACGATGTTTTCCTTCATCGGCAGCTCCAGCTCATTGTTGGGGTTTGAACCCACGCCCTTCAGCATGCGAACCGACTGCACTAACCACTCAGCCATTATCGCTACACGTCGGTTTTTATTTTTATATATTCAAAATAGGTTTGTGTTTGACCACACTGTCTCTGGTGTTAAGTAGTGATTGGTCTAAGATGGAGCACGTTTATCTAAAAAAACCGGTTTACTTTGAATTTGAAGACATCCAAATTGTACTTAGCGGGAAATACAAACAACATGCACGCTGTGCGTATGAAAGACGTGCAATCGAAGCGTTTTGTGCGTACGTGGGGAATGTACATGTATCGTATGTTCAGGTATCGCTGCAATAGTCATAAGTGCCATTATGTATTATTTATTGATACGAAAGCATCTTATTAATTTACAGTTAACCTTAAAAAACCTATAATACTTAGCAAAATATTTTGGGTCTACGAAAAACTTCGTACCTATGTATGAGGAAATGAAACAACTAATACTGTTGAAAATAAATTTACAAAACAATGCTATCTAATTTGCTTATAACTAGACAGAATAAAGTACGCAATTATCTTATTTCATTACCTTATCTATTGGCAGATAAAGAACTTATTACTAACAGTAATAACACAGTTATCGCATAAATTGTGACCTAATTGCAACCTGTCAAATTCATGCAAAAAGCTTTTGTGGCACGTGGTCATTTGGTCAATCAATTCGGACTAAATTTTAGAACAACTATATTTGATATTGGATACCTAATACAAAAATGAATGTGATACTTTTTTGCATATATTTTTTAGGTAGGTACTTGTAACGGAAGTATTAAAATAGTAATAAGAGCGTAAATTTTTCATATTTTGTTTAATTTAGCAGTTTATTGAAATCCTTAGATTTTTTTTGCTACAACGATTACGTAGATATCATTTTGAATTTCTCCTCCTTACGTTATAAGCTCTAGTCTTTAGGCCATTGTAAATTCAAGTCCCACCAGAGAGTAGGTTCTAAAACGTACGGAACAGTTCCTTATAAATATTTTGGTAACCAAATGCAACGGTTCGAAGCGTATTCCTTTGAGGGATCTTGACAGATCTCGATTTTGAACGGCTTAGCTCACATGGATATATTAAATTCCTTTAATACTATATTTAGGTAACTATACAATTAATACCTGTCTAGTTATTTTCAACTGACTACATAAAGCCAAATGAGTAGAAACAAAATTAGCCAAATACGCACCAAATTAAATAATTATTGTGTTGGCTTATTGGTAGTACTGCTTCAAGAGCTGCAGAACGTGGGTTCGATTCCCACCCAGTTCAAACATTTTCTAGTTTAAACAAAATGTTTGTTATATGCCTGGGTGTTCTGTTTCTACCTATTATAAGTAAGTATTTATTTTAAAAAAGTATTCTATCAATTATTTGACTTCCATAGTACAGCTTTGCTTAGTTTAGTTTACAGATAGCGCTGTGTGTAAATGTCCTACAATATTTATTTATAAACAAAACTAAAATATGTCAGTAGTTTTATTTGTAGCAATATGATAAAATAAGTAAGTTTAGAGAAATCCCAGGGTTTTGATAGGCGCGAGTCTTTCTATGGTGAGATGGGTTAGGCCATAATCCCCCACGCTAGCCAGGTAGGTTCGGTTGGCAGACATTACATATCACCGAGAATACTAAGAAGTCTCAGGAAAACAGGTTTCTTAACGGTATTTTTCTTAACTGCTAAAGTAATATTTAAAATTCTCACACAACTTACTAAAACTAAAGGTGCCGGCCGTGGTTTCAAACCCAGATTGGAAGTCAAATGGTCTTCCAAGTAAGTACCTGTAGAAGCTTGCTAAGAATAGAAAAACATTAACAAATATCGTCGTTTTAATAACGGATACCACAAATTCTGGAACTACGTTGCACTAGAGCGATATGGTGGTACGATGACAGCCGTCATTTTGCGCCGTACAAAGCTCCGCATGAATATTTGAGCGCTCATCAATGTTCAGCTTGAGATATCGGATTTTCCGCTCGAGTAGTGATATTAAGAGCGGTACGTTGTATGTTATGTAAGCGAAGCGAGCGGAATGAGCGAAGCAAGCAGAATGAGCGAAGTGAGCAGAATGAGCGGATGTTTTGTAAAAGGCGCGCGTGAGATGACAGAGCACAGAAAACTCGTTGGTTTATGACGACTTCGCACGGTCTTGCACTTTGTTTGGTTTTACATTTATTTTTGAATGCAACATTTAGAAGGCTACTGTAGCCTTGTTGGGAAACTGTCCGAATGTTCATATTCCCGGTTCAAACCCCACAGTTTGCATTTTTGTCCTTTTTGAGACATGTGCTTATTGACGCTAGTTTCAAACGGCGAAAGGACAAATTAACAATTCTCAGACATGCAGATTTCCTCAAAATCTGCATGTCTGAGAATTGTTAATTTCCTCCAAGATATATTAAGTCTGCCAAACCACACTTGGTCAGCGTGATGGAATATGAACTTACTCTTTTCGCAATGAGAGAAGAAGGGACAGTTTAAAAAAACAGGGCTGAGCCAAAGGTTAAATTTTAGAAGCGAATTCTATAGTAAACGCAAAAATTATTAAATTAGGAAAAAAATATCGGATTACTTCATTCGTTCAACATGTTAAAAGTTACCAACGTCGCTTAAAAAGCAAGCTGTCTGTAACGTTTATAACAACAACATTTACATTGTTATGTCACTAATAGGTTATGGACAAAAATTTCATCCATATTCGTTAAGCCTTTACAGCGTGAAATAATAACGAACATACATTCAAACAGAAACACTCTCTCTTTTTTTAATTCGGTGCGTGTGTAATGGGTTGTTAATGTAAAGTAATTGACAAGTATAACAAAATGATAAGAATATAAAAGTTTGAAACGGTGATATTACAAGAATAGTATCAGTAAAAAATTATACAATACGTAAATAAATAAATAAATAAATAAATAAATAAATATCGTAGGACTATACACACAGCGCCATCTGGCCCCAAACTAAGCAGAGCTTGTGTGATGGAAGTCAGATAACTGATAGAATACATAAATACTTTTTTTTTTTTGTAAATACATACTTATAATACATACAGAACACTCAGACACAGAACAACCATTTGTTAATTCACAAAATGTTTGCCCTGAGTGGGAATCGAACCCACGCCCTACCGCTCTCAAGGCAGATATACTACCAATGAGCCAACGGGGCTGTAACGTATAGCAAAAATTTAATGGATGAATCTAGAATCATATTCTTTTTCAGCAAACTCGAGAGAAAATGGAGAAAATATTTTCTGTACAAAGTTTTCTTTGTTTTTTCAACTTAGTTATGCGAACAACTGAAAGTTTTAATGAGTTTCATGTTTATTACTTCTATTATCATTCTTTTGGTATAGGCATATCTACATCAAGAGAGAAAATAAGACGTAAATTAACCACAGCTCGGACATTGGGTATTTTCCAAGTTAATTTGGGTTTCTTATTTCTACACCGTGACCGATTGTGATTTACTGGTTAAACTTTTAACTTATTTTATAAGAAAATTTGCGTTATTTTTTTATGATTAACAGGTTTGATGTTTGACTACAGACAGCTCACCTGAGCATGTGACGGTATCGTCGAAGATGGTAAAGCACACTTAGCCTGGGATGGAACTGGCTTTCAAATGAGGCTGCAGGAACATACTAAATACAAAATGAATATGCGAATAATACGAATTTATTAAAGCAAAATTGTTTGGTATAAAGAAAGAGTATCTATTGTCGAAGAACACTACGTATTTTGATAGATTTCTTCTTGGTAAATGTGCTCAATCTTAGTTCGCACTACTGCTTAACATCAGATAGAGTGTAGTCAAACGGTAGCCGGGACGGGCCACTAGTATTTTATATAGGTGCATCTATATAAAATACTAGCGGGCCGTCCTGGCTTCGCACGTCAAAACAAAACTCGACTAACAAACACATAGCCTTATTTTATGTGAAAAAGTGGCAAACAAGCGACTGGCCATCTGATAGTAAGTGATCATCGCCGCCTATGGACACCTGCATTTCCGGGGGCATAGCCTATGTCACTCAGTGATAATGTAACATTCTACTGATGAAATAATTATTCAGATCGGTCCAGTAGTTTCGGAGCCTATTCAATACAAACAAACAAACAAAAAATCAAATCTTTGCTCTATATAATAAGTGTATATTAAAAATGTGCCTAGTACCTACTTTACAAAAACCAAATGTTTGTTAATACACATTTCTAGTTTACATTTTAATTTTATTAGTAAACGGGAGTTTCTAAATAGTTTGTTATTCCTGTATCAAATTTAAGATAAAAACATATGCAAATTAGTGAACATTCGAAAGGTAAAGAGGTGACTGGAACAGTTCGAAAATATCCCAGTGGTGTCGCACAGTCTCATGCATAATTTAGAGGGAATATCGACCTCACCGCGGGTGCCATTGTGCTAATAAATGTAACTTGTGACAAAATGTGGATTATGACGTCATTGACTTCAAAACAAGTGTAGATAAGTTCAAAGTTCAACGATTGGCGTATCGACTGTCTTGTTAGTTTGTTGGGTAGTAGCCAAGCTTCATGAGCCGTATGGCGTAGGTTTGATTCTCACCCAAAACAAATATGTATGTGACGATCAAAGAAGCTTGTTCAGTTTTTGGGTGTACAAAAAGAAGTTTTTAATTTTTTTGTGGCGATAAGGCCGCCACTTGTAGCTACTATTAAGCTGCTTGTATGTGTTACATTTTTAAAACACAGTAAATACTTTCTATATTCTATCTATATATTTTATCAGTTACCTGATACCCATACTTCAAGCTTTGCCTAGTTTGGTGATAGATGGTTAATGTTAAATATTCTACGTTATTTTATTATATGTCAGGTTAGTATCATTCTTAAGCACAAAAAGTATATCAAATTTGACCATGCTATTAAAATTGATCGCAAACACAAGCGTACGTAGGACGCCCTGACACTCGATGGAGTGACGAAATACGTAGGACAGCTGTCGGTGGATGGAAGCGAATAGCCGAAGATTGGGCTGAACGGCATGTCTTGGGAGAGGCCTATGTCAAGCAGTGGACTACAAAACGACGAAATCAAAACTGATGATGATGATTTATATAAGTATTATTTCAGTTATGAATTTCCCATAGTACAAGCTTTGCTTATTTTGAGAGTCAAAAGCGATGCGCATCAAAAAAAAATTTGCAAAACTTGTGTTAACCGCCATATCGCCTGGTCATTAAGCGTCTTTGCAGTCTACGATGGAGTACGCTTGCATTAGAGAAACCTGTTATAGTGAGCGTGCTCTACTTGCCAACAGTTGTCACTTAAAATTATGGATGTCAGTAATTAACGATGGATCTATTTGCAATTAGAAATAGCTTTTATATGAAAATGTATGGTATTGGCTTCCATTAGCCTAACTGCTGCGGTAGTCATATAAATATCACAAAACAATGATTATGAAGCATTTTCAAAGCACTATCCAGCTTGTTTGGTTCAGTATGCCAACCGCACTAAATTGCTCTATATAATGTCAGTACTTAACCAGTAATTTGGTAATCTGTGTTCAGCCGGCAACGGTAATTAAATGCTGGCAGGAGAAATCACTTGCGAACCCAACTTTATCACGTAATTACGAGTTGGTAGGCACGTCACCATTTTGCAAGGGATCAAGCCGGTTCGAGGTTGCTAATGATAGATAGATAGAAACTCTTTATTGTGCACACCAAAAATAGAAAAAAAAGGACAGAAAACAAAAGAATCTTATTTATGTACTAGTACCACAAGTATTTTTTTAGTCTGATATGTAATTATTTCTTTGTGAAATGTTTCTAATATTTTTTGAATGAAAATAATGTTATTTTATCTTTGTTTATCTTTACAAGTGGCGGCTTTATCGCTAAGAGCGATATTCCAGGCAACCGATAATGGAAAACATGATACATCCTAAGAACAGACGGGATAATATGTTGCAATACTATTAAGTTAAAAAGTTCAAACTAAGAAAAATAAGTCTGTCTGGAAGGAGGAAAGAAAGGTCTGTGCCCAACAGTGGGACAATTATAGAGGCTGATAAATAATAATAATAATACATATAGTACCTAAGTATGTAAAAATAATACACTCACACCCCCACTATATCCCCAAACATCCTTTTTTATTTCCTTTAGATTAATTTATTATTGTCTATGACGTGCTTGTATTGTTTTTCTTGTCCGGCGGAGGGTATTGTTATGCCATAACACAGGTTAATTCCTAGCATGGGTAACAATGCTTCTCTATGAGTGATACTTATGTTTAACTTTTTAATAAACGATGTATGTAATTGCCAAATAAATTTCTTTCATTTCAATAATGATGTGAGCAATTAAAAATTGCTATTTATTATCATTATGTCACGTGAATCAATCAATTCCTTTTACCCACAAAAACTGGCGCGCAAGGACCTATTTGTACTCTGTATATTCCTAATCCAAATTGCTAAAAAAACTCAATATTATCCTACCCGAAGTTGGTTTCAAATCCACGAGATATACGCTAATAGAGTTTCTTCCAACTACCAAAATGGCCGCGATAATCAACTGACAATAATTAAGAGCAGTCAAACTTTCCCGGCCATTTTCTTCCGTGTCGGTGGTAAAGTTTAAAATTGCTTTACCTTGGTTAACGCCGGGTTCTGTTAACGTAGAAAAGATTCCAAGTGTGCTTCATTAAAACAGACTTGGGCCGACAATAGGTGGATCGCTGGCCTCGGAAGCAATTAGTGCGGGAAGAAACCAGACCCGCCAGCGCATTACTCTGGCGTACCTGCCTTTCATACGACAGAACGCAGTTGCACTGAATTCAATGAGGTGACCCCGCATTCATTCCTCACATTTGCGACTTTAATTTTTAAAAAGAAAATAAAATCTATGGGTTTAGATAGAGACATTAAGAAGGGTGAAGCTGTTCCTACACTGATATGAAGTATAGTAAAGTTGTTTGTAGTCATTATTATTTTATCTTGGTTATTCTCAACTTCGCTAAGTGAAAAGCTTGAATACTTTAGACAGCATCGTTGCTTAACACCATCGTTGGATTTGGTCAAACGCGAACCTATTCAATATAAAAAAAAGTGTCGTACGTCATTACACTCGTCATTATGTGCAACTTTTGCGACGGTCAACTCTAAAATAATTAATTAGTTGATCTTTACCACGTTAGTTGAACAAATGTATTAGTATCTGATTTTTTTTCTCAATTTTTTTTTCAGACTGCCCATTATAAAAAGTTGTTCATAATAATGAGTACAATGAACTACTTTCAGTGTAGTAGGTACACGTCAATCTTAACCTTGCATATTCAGCTGTATTTTATAGCAACTCGTTTTATTCAAATAAATAACCGACCGACAATAAAGCTAAGTCGATAAAACTGATCGACTCAATTTTATACAAATTTCGTAACTTCTAAGAAATTAGCCTGTCGAATACATTCACGATCTAAATCCGATTCCAATTGGCTGAATAGCAACTTGATTGTATATGAATATACGAAATTGTCTCGACAAATCCAATTATTGTTGTAAAAATGTACGAATTTTATGGACTCAAATTTAACGATTGCTCAGCGTCAGCCGCTAGGATCATTTCTGATTTAACCAGTGTTATGTTGATCCAGATTTTCAGATAACGAGTGTATGATTAATATTGAAGGCACCGACTGCGAGCCGTGATTAACGGCGCGGCGGCCAATCTACGAGTACTAGTTGCAATAATACCGATTCATTTGGATATTCGGGATTTTAATTAAACATGCGTAGAGTAAAGTTATTTTTTATCGATTTTCACGTATAGATCGTTTTTTTATTTTACTGTATTAGCCATTAAAATTATCCACCAGGTTACTAAAAGTCACAGGTATTGCTCAACGTTTTAAGCTGAATCAACAGTGGGCTGGATATATCTGTCACAGAAGCAATAGGTAACTGCTAGGCTAGACGTATTCAAGAGTGAAAACTAAATCGGCGAATTTAGTGTAATATGCTCTGAGACACAATGAAGCGATAATATACAAAGGACAGGTGGAGGTGGCCAAAAATAAAGAGTTAAGATCAGGATGCGTGGCGTGTTTTTGGCAAGACCTATTTCTAGCAGTGGACTAAAAGCAGTGGTGCAGCCTTATTATGATGATGATGTCAGTTAGTCACAATTACAAGCGTACCATGGATGCCATATCTGTATTATTGCATGATTTTGTGTATTCTATTATTTTTGAGTCTAAGTTTTAGTTTTAAAAAACATACATACATATTTACGATAGTTCTGCCAATTTTTTATATACATTATCAAAAACTAATTTCGCTTGCTTATAATTCATACAAAACAAACACTTATCGTCACAGAAATGTTTGTCTAGTGGGAGTCGAACCCACACCTACATCTCTTGAAGCGGATGTTCTATCAAATGAGCTAACAGGGCAGTGATATAATGTCAGGTATATGCTACCTGAATTCCATCCTTCGTAGAAATCCATTAACCATTACGGCGTGAAGACCTAACAAACTCTATTTACGGGTAACAGAGTAGGTGTTTGGCCACAGTTCACCTGATGTTAAGTGACAGCACCGTCACTTAGTCCAGAGTGAAATTGTTCGCAACAAAAACAAAACAATACCATTTATAAACAAATTAAAATTCGAAATCTGGTTATTGGCATTACCAATTCAAACGGACGATCACTTCAGCAATAAAACTCATCCAAATATTCTATTCGGGAATAGCAAAACAGCGTTCAAGCTCGTCCGGTTTGAGTAAATCCGATTTTATTACGCTAATAAAAGGCAATCCAATTAGAGCTGGAGATTTTTTACTGCGCAAGGCTTGCAGGACTCTCGAGTGAAGGGCTGCGGCTACAAGTCCAGAACGTAACTGTTGCTATAACGAGCACAGAGTAAATATAAAAGTAACGTGACATATGCAAAGAATTATGCTGTTAGCTGCTACACGTTTATAAAGCCACAGATTATAAATAATAATAACATTATATTTTCTTTTAAACATTTAAAAGTTTATAATTTCGTTTGGTGTCCTCTTTTTGTCTGTGCCAGAGGACACCGTTCTTTCAAATTTACAGAACAATTTATGTAATATTTATGTAAAACTCTAACAACATCCTTTTTCCCCAGGGAAAATCCTTTTACCACCACCGGCCACGGGGGTGGCAGGTGGTTATATGGGACTCTCCGTCAAGATTACGGCATACCCGCTAAAACCCTGGGGTGTTCCATCTCCGCACCTTGAACCAGAGTAGCGGGCACGCTTGCGCATTCATCCGCTACCTAAACCTCTAACAACACCCTAAGGTAACCATATATTTTATGGGACAAAAATAGCACAGATAGCAGATAACTGTCAAGCCATGTTCAGTGCAGTACTTAAAATCTATAAAAAGTTGTATATAGATAATAATTATCTCTGACACTAAGGCTAGCCACGCAGCATAAACAACTTTTCATAGATTTTTATATATTTTTTCGATTCTACCTTCATTTTTTATGTAAAAGTAATGAGACAAACAAGATGCTCTCGTGCAAGATAACGCATATCTTGCTGCGGTATCCATAGCTTTGAGAAACAAATCAAAGACCAGGACATGATTTGTCGCTACAACTGATAGACAAACGTAAAATGCTTTGGAGACTCAAGCACTCATAATGTGAATCCATTACTACGTAACTTCTACTAAGCTATTTCGACCGTATATAAAAATTCTCGAGCTTATAAATAAAGAAATGGTACGCCGTTTCCTTTTTATATTTGATCTGTGGTAACGAGTACGAATATGCGTTGCATACTCTTTGAATGCGTTGCCTGCTTTCGTAAATGTGAGTGAAATATGAAAAATTATGCCGAGTTGAGAAGCTATTCAGATGTAATGTTAGGTTACTTATGTTTCTGTTTGCAGTTGATTCTTTGTTGAAGACCTTTTTAGTAGCAGACATAATATACTGAATTTAATTTCTGGATTAGGAATAAAGTCTTTCGCAAAACGAAAGTTGTAATATATGTTAGAAACGAAAATTGGACTTTGTCACTGAGCGTACAAGTTGATTTGATAGTGAAAAAGGATCGGTAAGTATCAAATTAATAATGTGAAATGGAAAGTGTGTCTGCTTGTTTGTATGTATTTATATTTGTTACTCCTTAATGCTGTGACGGTTTAACAAAACAAAACCTTTCACCACTAAAATATAGTTTCCACCCTAACGCATAAGCTACTCTTTATCCTGTAAAACAAACACGTGTAAAAGAGCTAATGTCATATAAATAATTTAATTTTTTTTTATAAAAATATATAACAAAAAAAAAATATAACTAAAAATATAAGTTTCGAAAATTCCAGTAGGTACGCCACAACGGGGTCTTTATACACCGTTAGTCACAGTCTTGAACAAATATCCATATAAAGTTGATAGCAAAAATATCAATAATAATAAAGCAAACAATAGTAATAAGTAATAATAAAAAGTAAGTAATCATAGTAGTAATAGTGTGTGTGTGTGTGTGTGTGAGTGAGTGTGTGTGTGTGTGTGTGTGTGTAGTGTGTGGTAGTAGTAGTGTAGTAGTAGTAGTATGTAGTAGTAGTAGTATGTGTAAGTAGCAGTAGTAGTAGTAGTATGTGTAAGTAGCAGTAGTAGTAGTAGTAGTAGTAGTAGTAGTAGTAGTAGTAGTATGTGTAAGTAGCAGTAGTAGTAGTAGTAGTAGTAGTAGTAGTGGTAGTAGTAGTTAATATAGTATTGATATATTAAATTTTCTGTAAACATCGTTACCATCCAATATAGACCGATTACGTGGTATTTATAAAATCGCTCATGTTAAATCTTACTTAAATCATTAATATTTCATTTAGATGGGCTTTTATCTCTGAAATTAACGCTGTATGAAAACTATAAAATATTTTATAACTATTTCTCATTGAGTTATGTTTTTGTATGAACCTATTCTTTGTTTAACGATGCTCTTAAAACAACACAGAAATAAAGATAGGGAAGTGAGGCGTGCATATTTTGACCACATCGTGAGTCTAAAGATATAACAACTCTATTGGACTGATTGCACTTGTTTTTTGTACCATTATGTGAAGTTGTATGCCGGAAAAAGGATATTGTAACCTTAGACATGGTAAAGGTACACTTATGGTCGGCGCTCGAGGCCGTTTTGATTATTTTGAGTCGACTTTTAGTTTTGTGGTAATGCGTTTTGATGGTATATAATAGAAGAGGCTTTGAGGTGAAGATAGAAATAAAATCGTGATGTTGCGAGTATATTTGGAGTTTTATAAGCTTAGCTAAAATCTCAACTGAGTTTTTTTGTGTGTACCTACTCGTATGTATGTATGTGCATACATTTGTACGTTACTTCTTCATACTGTAACGTCTTACGGATTTGGATGTGGGATGTAGATATGCTCAAAATATAGGCTTCTTTTTATCCTGGTAAACGTGGATAAACCCACGGATAGGAACAACCATTTTATATTGGTTATAGTCCTGAAGCTCGAAAAAGGAAAATTCCAAAGTTTCATGATTGAACTTTCAAAATCACGAATTTAATATTATAATTTTGGTTTGATTTTACTTTTTTTTGCAAACCGGCTTACAGTAGAATGTGTTGCCCTTCATTTATCTCTAAACGCAATCCTTAATTCGATGTGGACAAAGTCGCGGACGTAAACTAGTGTCAAATAAATTTCAAAACAACACGTACAAAACAAAAATAAATGTAACAATTTTGTTAACAGCTGTTGGCCGTCAGTTGTTCCTCTAAAATTACACTCAACCAGTTACTCTAGTAGCACTAAAACAAGTACGCGAATTGTAGCCCATAAAATATCGGATAAAATCAGCGAACCGACAGGACATTCGAAATATACAGAACCATGTTCGAATCCAATGTGTCTATTTGGCAAAAAAATATAATTGGGCTAGTCCCTGACGAGATAAATTGGGAGCTCGCAACGGCACCGCACGGCCTTTTATTGCTATACTAAAATATGGTTTGAACGGAAATGAAATTTTTTAAATGGATTTTGTATTAAATGTTGTTTGTTGAAAGTTTCCAACTGTTTGTGCTCACTGGCTTCTAAATTTATGAAAAAAATACATCGAGATTTCATTTTATGTTACTTATAAAACTACTACTACTACTTGATGTTAGCTGCAGTGTAATTTATCTAGTTTTTGGTTTTTCATACATAGTCAATTTACTTTATGCCTTGTTTATCTATTTCAGATTGATTACAACAGCGACGCCCTCTCATTTTCTTAATAGATTTCGAACGTTTTGCTTAGAAGAATAATAATGAAAGTGATAAAAGAAGGTTTTTTTAATGCTAACCAGTAATAAAACGCATAAAAAGCTATTCATCAACTTTCGACTCGATAAGGACAAGGTTTTGTGGTATAAACAAATGTTTGTTCTATGTCTGCGTGTTGTGTATTTATTATAAGTACGTATTTACCAAAAAAAAGTATTTAAGTATTCTTTCGATTATCTGACTTCTATAGTAGATACAAGATTTGCTTAGTTTGGGGTCAGATGGCGCTGTGTGTAATGTCATACGATATTTTTTTTTTCGATGGTCATTGCAGCGGTATACAACATTTTATGTCATGACGCTAAAGAATAAATTATTATGTTGTTTTGTTTAATGTAGAGTTTCCAAATCAGCCCTGGTTTTCTTAAACTGTTACTCTACTGCTGGGCGTGGGCCTCTCTCTCCTCATTGTAAAGTCCTCCCAGCGAAGAGCGGGTTGATAAACTCCACACATATTGAATTTTTTTTTATAGAATTTTCGGTCATGCATGTTTTATTACAATGTTTTCCTTCACCAAGTCATCGGCAATACGTATTACGTACGTTAGAAAAGACAAAAGCACGTCCCGTAGAATTTAAACCCAGAACTTCCAGATTGGAAGTCAGAGAATCTCCCTACAAGGCTGCCGAAATTTTAGTGACACAAATTTGGCGATAAAGCTATGAATCTTACACAAATGAAATTGTGTGGTTACACAATTCTTTCCCTCTTCCGTCATTTTCTCCAACAAATAACACGAATCCCGTCACCTCGACAAAGTCAACACATCTCGAGAACACACGAACATCAACACATTTACCCCAAACTGGTTCTAAGCTCTAAGCATTACTTCCCTTATTTTCTACGAATCTCGATATAACGCTGTTGTTTTTCTATAGAAAGTCTCGGTAACATTATCTTTAGCGGAGCTCCCACAAGATTAATGGTAATGGGTTCACAAGCTGAGGTGACGCTCAGCCGTACCGACGTGGAGAAAAATGAAAATATTTATGTTTGCGAACATTAAAGGGAGTTTACTTGGGCACTTTACATTATTGTGCCGTGCTTTGACGTCAAGATGGAAGTGACAAAACGCTCATTTCTTACTTGGTTCACAATGTTTACCTGTTTTTGTGTGGCTATTAAAACATTTTATTTTAGTGAACGACGTAGATTTTACACAATAACAATTTCAAATTTTTGATTACATTCTACTTTTATAAAATTTGACATGTAAGTAAAGCATTAAATTTATATGAGTCACGAGTTAGTCAGCTTCTTCCAGGCGAGCGTGCTCTTTCGTAGACCGTATCTTTGCTTGACATCAGATGAGATAGCGGTCAAACTCAAGCATACGTCGTCGTCTCTCCCGTCTGTTTCTTATGTTCTCTATTGTATTTTTCTTTTCTTGGTTGCCTGGAAAAGATCGCTGTTAGCGATAAGGCCGCCACTTGTGGCACTAGTTCATAAGGTTCTTTGTTCTCTGTACTCTTTTCTATTTATGATGTGCACAATAAAGAGTTATATCTATCTATCTATCTATCATATTCCTTAAAAAACATTGTATATCCGTAACGGAGTTGTTGATACTTACCTATCATACGTATGCATGTGAATATATTATGTATCTATGTATATTTATACTATTATTTTCACTCAATTTAACATTAAATAACTACGATTAACGAGATTTTTTTTCGAAAAGTAACTTTTTTATATTTGCTAGTCTAGGTAGAAGACAGTAAACACATCTAACTTAAGCTTAGTTTCAATAGGGGCTGTGTGAGAACACCGTTAAGTGCTTAGTGGCAGATTATACATTTGAAGGTGGCTAGCCAGCCGCGTACTAGAAAGTACTCCATAATGCTATAATTTTCTCACGATGTTTTCATTGGCAGCTTAAGCTCATTCTTGGTATTTGAACCCACACTCCTCGTGTGACGGTTCAAAACCGCACTAACCACGGAGCTATTATCGTTACAAAATTTCCTAGGCAAACGTGCTGCATCTTCTGCCAAATCATCCCTTTCAGGTGAACATACCTAGGCTAAAAAGCAATAAAGAGTTCATATATCTATCTATCTAAGCAAATGTAAAAAGGCAGAACTAAAAACGAATAAGTTGAACGCCTTGAGCTTCCATAAATATAACTAGCTATGCACTTTCAACAGTAAATACTAAACATCCTTGCATTAACTAGTTTTAACGCGGAAAATGTAACTAATAGTGAAAGAAAAAGCGTTCTAAGGTTAACAGGATGCTACGTGAGGACAGCTGATGAACGCAGCACTTTGCGTAAACAGTAACAAACCAACAGGTTTGTTGGTAATTGCATACCTAATCGCTTTATCATATTGTCACGAACGAGCGTTCGCGTTTAGATTGTGCCTGAATTGAGAAAGAATCGTGCATTGCAAATTTCTAGGTAAGCCATAAAGCAACCTAACTGCAATCAGCAGCCTTTACGTATAGTGAATAAAAAAAGACGAGCACGTAGCTTCATGTATGATTACCTATTGCTCGTGACAGATTATCTCGCTGCCGTCTAGCACATGCTCGGAACGTCCACATTATGTAAATATGTCTTTATTGTTTTCGTGGTGTAAATACCAGCAGAAAGTTTCATATCCCGTGCCGAGGTGGTACTCAAGGATTGTTTTTTTTGCAACATTATGGATTACTCATACATCTACGTACAGAGCGCTTCGATTCCACATTACAAGCAAGCAAGGTTGCATAGCAAGGTTGTAAAACTCACTGCCAGACTTTGTGTTCCCCGAAAAGTACAAAATGGGTGTCTTCAATCAAAAATCTATAGCATGGTGGAGTTTCAAAAGCCTAGTTGGGAGACTTTCTGGCTTCCAATCTGGAAGGTCTGGGTTCGAATTCTACGCCACGCACCTCCATATTTTCTAAAGGTAAAAGAAAACATCGTGAAAAATCCTACACACGTAAAAAAAAGTAAATAAAAAAAAGTTTTCAAAGTTATGTGAAGTCTGCCAATCTGCACTTGGCCAACATGTTCTTTTAATGAAACGAGACACGGCAGTGCGACAGTTTATAAAAACAGAATCGATTCGGATTCAAAAGCGTGACCCATCTTAGATCGTGCCACTGTTTATCATCCGCCCGGGTGTGGTTCAAAGCCAGTCTATTCAGAGTTAAAAAAGTTACAATCGAAGCACTAAATGCGTGCTCAATTCTATCTGTAACAATATTATTAAGTTTTCCTTATATATCTATACTGACGTCAGAACTTATATATAACACCGACTAATCTGGGTCAAAGATTTAAACCGCTTATTACTCAAGCCATATTTTAAACACTATGTACACCAACATATCCTTCTAAGCAAATAATTTGGCAACCAACCCAGATAATTCAAGTGAATTTATATAACTCATGACCCGTGTCATTTTACTTTGAAACGTATTTTTACGTAAACATTGTAACTGTTATCTTTATGACAAAAAAGCTAAAACACTTCCTTAGTAGTAGTTGCTATAAAATTCTTCCAACGACATAAAAATGCTCTAACACTTGCTACTTTGTTGCTGTTAAGCTAGAAATTAGCCAGAATGCATTATGTGTGTGCTAAGTTTAACTTGGCTGCTATGTTCTCCAACTTGGAGTAGCAAGTTTTTTTATTTTTTTTAGCTTTATATTTTCTTTTCTTTGCTAAAGTATGAAATTTCATATAGAATTTGTAAAAAAAGTAACATAATTATGATTGTGATGAAACTTCACATCTCGTGTACTCGACGCCACACGTGACCAAAACGCTGGCCTCTTTTTTTATGTTCATGAGATTGTATGAAGTTGTATATAGTCGAACTCCTAGCTTGCCAGTTTTTAAACCTTTATGTTTTTTTTTAATTCTTTTCCATTTATTGGACTTAGTCGATATTCCACTATGCCACTGCCATAATAACATAATAAATGTACCACTCTTGGCACAGCATCTGTTTTTTGTTTCACCAAACTACAAGCTACGCTTTGTTTGGGGTCAGATGTGTGTAATGTCCTACGATGTTTATCTATTTTATTTTTTTATTAATTTCATTAAAAAATAAGAAGAATACACCATGTCAAATATTTATCTCATGTCAATAATGATAAAAAAAAATCACAGATAAGTAAAACATCGCCAAGACTAATATTATTATGTTATTTAAGACATGAACGTGGTCATACTATATTTAAAGCTCGTAGCGAGTGCGATTTGTCTTCATTAATTTTATTTGGGTATGTACCGCCAACGAAATAGTAACGTTCACTTGTAACTATTTAATTTATAACGTTATTTCTTGCAGCTGCAAATATTTTGCCACTGATTGGTTCGCTTACAATTAACCAATTTGTTTTTGAATAATATTTCACTCGATTTGTTTACAATTACAACGAATGTTGTATCGGTTACTTCGTTACAAATATTTACTGTATATGTACATATCGTGTTTTCCAATATTACTCATGGAGCAATGAGCAAGCAATAGATTTTTAATGTGAGGGTTAGTAACAAAAAAGGGCAATATTTCTTTTAAAACTTGAAAGCTTTTTATGGCAAGTTAGTTTTTTGTTGCCAAGGTGAGTTTATGGCCACAACTCACCTGATGTTCTGTGACGGTGTGATCGAAGATGGTAAAACACACCTGGAATAGAACTGGCTCTCAAATATGGCTGCCGGAGCACAACACAATTTTGTAGCGATGATAGCTCAGTGGTTAGCGCGGTAGGTTCGCATGCCGAAGGGCGTGGGTTCAAACCCCAACAATGAGCTTGAGCTGCCGGTCAAGGAAAACATCGTGAGGAAACCATAGCATGATGGTAGGGTACTTTCTAGTACTCTGCTGGCTAGCTACCACCCTCAAGTTGAAAATCTGCCGCCAAGCATCTAACGGTGTGTTCCGGCAGCCTCACTTGAGAGCCAGTTCCATTCCAGGCTAGATGTGCTTTACCATCTTCGACCACACCTTCACTTAACATCAGGTGAGCTGTGGTCAAAAAACTAGCCTGTCAACCATAAAAAAAAAACTTAGCTGTGTTTTCCGGCAGCATCATCAGTTTCGTTCCAGAGTAGGCGTGTTTAACATTTTCGTACACACCAATGTGACAACCATAAAATAAACTTAAAAACCAATTAAATTATCTAAAAGCATTCATACAATAGGCGTAAATCAATGTTTAGTGGAAAACTTAGTCAAATATAATCTATCCATACTATTATTAAAGAGGAAAGGTTTGTTTGTTTGTATTGAATAGGCTCCGAAACTACTGGACCGATTTCAAAAAACTTTTCACCGTTGGGAAGTTACACTATCTCCGGGTGACATAGGCTACTTGTTATCCCTGTATTCCCACGGGAACGGAAACTACGTGGGTGAAACCACGAGGCGTCCGCTAGTAATAAACTCAGTACCTACAGTAAAATTAATTAATCTAAAAGGCCGTTATCAAAAGGATTGAATAGTTCTCAAAACTCTGATCTCATTGCCTCATTGCAAAGTATGTTATGGTTCTTACATTACTTTAATTTTACACTTGAAGAAGTACGCGGAAATGATACCTACACCATCAGTTTTGATTCACTAGTAATAAATCGGTGTCATGTTGGTAGTCTGCATGTTCGAATCGTAATTCACAAAAAATAAATAAAAGTAATTTATGGACGAGCTGTGTTAAATTATTGGATCATCGAAAATGAAAAATTGTCGAATTCTGTTCATAATTTTTAATCGAACCGACTGTTTAAAGAAATTTTATTTATTGGTTTACTTTACAAGTTATCAGACTTTACGTTGGCGTGTTTATCTCAATATATTAATATCACATGTTGTTTTACAACTTTATTCAGGAAACTATTATGAGAGCCACAATTTTGTACACAATTAAAAATAACTCCCCCGTAACTTAACGAAATATTAAACACAAATCTGAATGACGTATTTCACAATATTTGTTCGTAATAGTTTAAAAAAGTGTGTTCTTGTTATAATTATTTTAGCAAGCGGTCTGCTCTCTTTTTTGCCATTACGTTGCAATAGTAGTCAGCATCGTCTCAGCCAGTAGGACGCCCACTGTTGGACTCCTTTAATAACTTTTACGATGTCAGCATTGGAAGCGGTTTATTTTATTATTAGCGGTTTACATTTAGCGATGATAGCTCAGTGGTTAGCGTGGTAGGTTCGCATGCCGAAGGACGTGGGTTCAAACCCCAACAATGAGCTTGAGCTGCCGGTGAAGGAAAACATCGTGAGGAAACCATAGCATGGTGGTAGGGTACTTTCTAGTACTCGGCTGGCTAGCTACCACCCTCAAGTTGAAAATCTGCCGCCAAGCATCTAACGGTGTGTTCCGGCAGCCTCACTTGAGAGCCAGTTCCATTCCAGGCTAGGTGTGCTTTACCATCTTCGACCACACCTTCACTTAACATCAGGTGAGCTGTGGTCAAACAACTAGCCTATCAACCATTTAAAAAAAAAAAAAGAAAAAAAAGCGGCTCGCATCGCGATTCTGTGTTTAGTACAATAGTAATAAGTATTCACAATAGAAACATCACGAGACATTTGTATGCATTTTATGTGTAAGATGTCCTGCTATTATAAAAATTGGCCTTAATGCATCTGTTTCACATCGTGCACATAAATTTTAGCATCACTCGATTAGTTTAGGCGAGGTAAAGCTCATTAATAGACGACTCAATACAGAAGACCAGAAAACGATGTCTAAGACGATTATCGAAGGGTTGATGTATTAAGTTAGCAATTGTTGCACTTCCTTAAACGAACATTTATCTTGAAGAGCAATTTGTAATAAATAACGGGCACATTTCAAAATAAGCACTTCGCAAATATAAAATGTAGTAAAATTTTAATATTCTACTAGAATATTCTTTTACATTTAAGATTATGCAGCCCGCCGAGACTAATAAATAATTATAATAATTTTATTTAATAATAATGTATTTCTACAAATTTTCTCATCAATGGGCCCCAAACTCGGCCAGGACGGTGTCTTGGGAGCCCTATCGAGATGTACCTTTTAACTGTTTGTGCGCGTTTACTAGTGTTATTTTTTTCTTGTTAATTAATTTTAATACTCATAATTATATACCTAAACATAAAAGATAATACAAGCCACGTGTGTTAGCGAGTGTGAGTATGCTTGAATTCGACTATGTATTTTACATTTTGTAGTTACTAAGGAGAATGTAAATGAATTTATTTATTAAACAAAAAAGATGAAATCGATTTGAAATAACAAATAAGTAAAGTCATTATCTGACATTAGACACGTATAATAATTATGCTGCACAAGTCTCCCGTTTACAATCCTAATTTAAATTTCGCAGTTGAAGTAAATAATTTTGCTAAAAATATAATGAATACTAAACACCTCCACCTGAAACAAATTCATGGTTTGAATTCTCTCACTCTACATTTTTTAATTAACATGCGCATTAACTAATCATTGCAAGCTCTAAAGACAAAAGAAAGCTAACCGAATCCCATTAAAAAAAACGAAATGTGTAAATGTGAGATTCAAAGTGGGATGTACGTTTACTCAAAAGGCTTTCCTGAACGCTAATGAGGAAGCGAGAGTGAAAATTATAGATATAGAGGACGTAGATAACGCAAATAGATGCTAAATATTTAGGATTATATTGAAGAGTCTATAATTAACTAAAGCAACGATAGCTCAGTAGTTAGCGCACAAATCTCAACAACGAGCTTGAGGTGCTGGTGAGGAAAAACAGCATAGAGAAATCATCGCATGGTGGTAGGGTACTTTTTAGTACTCTACCACCATGCGATGATTTCTCTATGCTGTTTTTCCTCACCAGCACCTCAAGCTCGTTGTTGAGATTTGTGCGCTAACTACTGAGCTATCGTTGCTTTAGTTAATTATAGACTCTTCAATATAATCCTAAATATTTAGCATCTATTTGCGTTATCTACGTCCTCTATATCTATAATTTTCACTCTCGCTTCCTCATTAGCGTTCAGGAAAGCCTTTTGAGTAAACGTACATCCCACTTTGAATCTCACATTTACACATTTCGTTTTTTTTAATGGGATTCGGTTAGCTTTCTTTTGTCTTTAGAGCTTGCAATGATTAGTTAATGCGCATGTTAATTAAAAAATGTAGAGTGAGAGAATTCAAACCATGAATTTGTTTCAGGTGGAGGTGTTTAGTATTCATTATATTTTTAGCAAAATTATTTACTTCAACTGCGAAATTTAAATTAGGATTGTAAACGGGAGACTTGTGCAGCATAATTATTATACGTGTCTAATGTCAGATAATGACTTTACTTATTTGTTATTTCAAATCGATTTCATCTTTTTTGTTTAATAAATAAATTCATTTACATTCTCCTTAGTAACTACAAAATGTAAAATACATAGTCGAATTCAAGCATACTCACACTCGCTAACACACGTGGCTTGTATTATCTTTTATGTTTAGGTATATAATTATGAGTATTAAAATTAATTAACAAGAAAAAAATAACACTAGTAAACGCGCACAAACAGTTAAAAGGTACATCTCGATAGGGCTCCCAAGACACCGTCCTGGCCGAGTTTGGGGCCCATTGATGAGAAAATTTGTAGAAATACATTATTATTAAATAAAATTATTATAATTATTTATTAGTCTCGGCGGGCTGCATAATCTTAAATGTAAAAGAATATTCTAGTAGAATATTAAAATTTTACTACATTTTATATTTGCGAAGTGCTTATTTTGAAATGTGCCCGTTATTTATTACAAATTGCTCTTCAAGATAAATGTTCGTTTAAGGAAGTGCAACAATTGCTAACTTAATACATCAACCCTTCGATAATCGTCTTAGACATCGTTTTCTGGTCTTCTGTATTGAGTCGTCTATTAATGAGCTTTACCTCGCCTAAACTAATCGAGTGATGCTAAAATTTATGTGCACGATGTGAAACAGATGCATTAAGGCCAATTTTTATAATAGCAGGACATCTTACACATAAAATGCATACAAATGTCTCGTGATGTTTCTATTGTGAATACTTATTACTATTGTACTAAACACAGAATCGCGATGCGAGCCGCTTTTTTTTCTTTTTTTTTTTTTAAATGGTTGATAGGCTAGTTGTTTGACCACAGCTCACCTGATGTTAAGTGAAGGTGTGGTCGAAGATGGTAAAGCACACCTAGCCTGGAATGGAACTGGCTCTCAAATATGGCTGCCGGAGCACAACACAATTTTGTAGCGATGATAGCTCAGTGGTTAGCGCGGTAGGTTCGCATGCCGAAGGGCGTGGGTTCAAACCCCAACAATGAGCTTGAGCTGCCGGTCAAGGAAAACATCGTGAGGAAACCATAGCATGATGGTAGGGTACTTTCTAGTACTCTGCTGGCTAGCTACCACCCTCAAGTTGAAAATCTGCCGCCAAGCATCTAACGGTGTGTTCCGGCAGCCTCACTTGAGAGCCAGTTCCATTCCAGGCATTACAATCCTAATTTAAATTTCGCAGTTGAAGTAAATAATTTTGCTAAAAATATAATGAATACTAAACACCTCCACCTGAAACAAATTCATGGTTTGAATTCTCTCACTCTACATTTTTTAATTAACATGCGCATTAACTAATCATTGCAAGCTCTAAAGACAAAAGAAAGCTAACCGAATCCCATTAAAAAAAACGAAATGTGTAAATGTGAGATTCAAAGTGGGATGTACGTTTACTCAAAAGGCTTTCCTGAACGCTAATGAGGAAGCGAGAGTGAAAATTATAGATATAGAGGACGTAGATAACGCAAATAGATGCTAAATATTTAGGATTATATTGAAGAGTCTATAATTAACTAAAGCAACGATAGCTCAGTAGTTAGCGCACAAATCTCAACAACGAGCTTGAGGTGCTGGTGAGGAAAAACAGCATAGAGAAATCATCGCATGGTGGTAGGGTACTTTTTAGTACTCGGCTAGCTAGCTACTGCCATCATGTTGAAAATCTGCCAAAGGGCGCGTTTTGGCAGCCTCACTTGATAGGCAGTTTCATTCTAAGTTAAGTATATTAACCATTTTTGACCACACTGTCACTTAACATCAGATGAGCTGTAGCCAAACACTACACATCCCGTGAAAAATCCCATTAAAAATCTCAAAATTGAAGGAAATATATTTACGATTGTGTGTTTTCCTTTAGTAATAAAATTTGACATTGACTCTATGTCTTATAATTTATCCAAATGTCATTAAATTTTACAGGGAGGTGCGAGAGATTTTATGCAAATGAAATTTTTAAATTAGACTATGAGCAAATATTTAGATGACGCAATCTATTCGACAGACAATTGTCAAAGTGTAGGTGTGACGATGACCGAGTTAATTACAAACTATTAACCGGTTATATTTTATACTCAATTTACTTTTATTTTTTTTATGTGAAAAATAATGAGACGAACGAGAAGCTCTCCTGATGGTAAGAGATAACGTCTGTCCATGGCCATTGCAGCGATACACAGAACTTTGAGTAACAAAACAAAGGCCCGGGGAATAACTACTTTGGTGCTCATTACTTTGAAACTTAATTTTCTTTATCTATGATCCTAATACTGTGTAGAAAAACTTCCCCCTCTAAAAGAATTTTCAGTCTAACTATCTCTCACTAAGCGCACCACATTTTATATGCGGTCACACAGGGTTTTTTTTTAAACCATGTTGGATATTTTACTTACGTGAATACTAAAATATAAATCTCGATTTGAATTATGGTATTGCACTATCATGATAAGAGTTAGTGAGTAAGTTATTCTGCCGCTAAGCAGTAGTGTGTAAACATTACTGTGTTCTGGTTTGAAGGGTACTGCAGCTAGCGAAATTACTGTTGAGACTAACCATCGAAAGTCTCAAAGTAATGAGCGCCAAAGCAGTGATGCCCTGGACTTTGTTTCGTTACTCAAAGTTCTGTGTATCGCTGCAATGGTCATGGACAGGCGTTATTTCTTACCATCGCGAGAGCGTCTCATTCGGCTCATTACTTTTTACATAAAAAAAGACTTAGTCATTAAAAATAAAAAATAATTAGTAGCATCGATTTTTACAAATCCTTAACAACACATAACCTAATGACAATAAATGTAAACAAAATAAATAGTGTGAAATGCCTACATTTCACAGAGCACCGTTTAGTGCCAAACTAAAACAAATCTTGTTATGAATCAGATAAGTAGTTAGAATACATGATTATGTTTATTACTTGGACTTAATCACGAACAAAATACGATAAATCAGATCATTTTATTTACCTTGGCGTTTTATATGTAACAATAGACGTGGTCACGAGGTGATTAGGTCCCGTTGATAAATATAATTATGAATACAAAACGTGAAAGTTTATAAGTTACCAGTAGTAGAATGCCTTTTTGTAAACTTTAAAATACATTATAAAACTCAAAGACATAATAAAATTCTACATTAGTTGGTAATTAGATAGATACAACCACAGTACCGGATATGCTGTAGCGATGATAGCTCAGTGGTTAGCGCGGTCGGTTCGCATGCCGAAGGGCGTGGGTTTAAACCCCAACAATGAGCTTGAAATGCTGGTGAAGGAAAACATCGTGAGGAAACCATAGCATGGTGTTAGGGTACATTCTAGTACTCGGCTGGCTAGCTACCACCCTCAAGTTGAAAATCTGCCGCCAAGCATCTAACGGTGAGTACCGGCAGCCTCACTTGAGAGCCAGCTTCAATCCAGGCTTGGTGTGCTTTACCATCTTCGACCACACCTTCACTTTACATCAGGTGAGCTGTGGTCAAACACTTAGCCTGTCAACCATAAAAAAATGCTGTATAAAATATGTCAATATGATTAAATGCCCAAAAAAAAATTATAACTATTTAAAAAAACAAGTCTTCTTGAAGCTAAAATCATTAACGGTTATCGGTTCTACGACAATTATTTATATATGTCCAAGCACACAGTCACTTTAGATTAGTAAAAAGTGACATACACTTAACGTCAAACTTCTGTGATTTCAATTATGTGTGCGTCAGACTTGAAATTTTACACGTTCTCTTAATTATTTTGAGGGAAGCAAAGTTAATACCGAATTTTCAGTTTTGAAACAATTTGTAAGGAATTTATTCATGATTAAATTTAGTAACTTTAGTTCTAAGTAACAAGAAGGATATTCGTAATAGAATATACTCGAAGCCTTAGCTAATGTGGTTATAAGTTAGTTTTCCACGCCTTCGTCATTTTAATTCCCGGGTGAGCACTGAACATTTTACTAAGAAATAATTTATTACGTACAAAAATTACAATTACACACACTTCGTTCGGCGTAACTGAGGGCAGTATATGAACATCTTTTTAAATGGTAATCATTTCAAAGTATTGTGAATTATTTATTTTAAGTATTGCGTAGTGCGTTGTCGTTTCATAATATGAAATTAATTTTAACTTGTTTTACTCTAAAAGAACCGTTATAGGTAAAATAGTTATTTACGGAAAATTCGCCCGTTTGTTGGCCAATAAAAACTTTTTTGTTCTGAAGTTCTCTTTTGGATACAAATAATTAGTTGAGTATTTGTGAGTAACCGTGGGTACCTTAATAATATAATTATGATTATAATGTGTTTATAGTGCGACCTATTCACTCGCCGAAGGGCGTAGGTTCAAACCCCGACAATGAGCTTGAGCTGCCGGTAAAGGAAAGCATAGTGAGGATACCATAGAACGGTGGTAGAGTATTTTCTTGTACTCGGCTGGCTAGCTACTAACATCAAATGAAAAGCTTGCCACCAAGCACTTAAAGGTGGGTGTATTCAACGTAAGGTGTGTTTCCTGTCTTGGACAACACAATCTATAATAAAAAAAAATCATCATCATTATCAGCCTGTAATCGCAAACTGCTGAAGATATGCCTCTTTTTTTACACGCCACTCATCCCGGTCTACTACTGCTTTTTAACAGCATTTTTTGCAGAAAAGTGCCTTACAAAAAACAATACACCGAAAACAAAAAAAAAATAAGGTAAAAATCACTTATCCGAAAATATTAAAAAAAAAAAAATATAACTACAATGGCACGATGATAGCTGATCCAAACTTGAATTTTACAACCGTGCTAAAGAATATTGTTGAAAGCAACAAAGCTAGTTTAAGACATGTCGTAACCCGTATATGCTTTGATCGCTATATTGTGGGCTTACCAGACTTCAGCGTAGTTACCAAACGGATTAACAAGAAAAAATAAGCCTTATTTTACTAGAAGTAAAGACTAATGTGTCTTGAGCCGGTTGCAGCAGCTATAAACCTTTATCGACTCCTTAGTAATTTAAGGCTTTATATATCAGGACGAAGAAGCCTGGGCAGCGCGGCCCTCAGTTGGTCTTAGGCACGTCAATGTCGTAAAACCGTAGTCGAGGCTTAAATGATAAATTTCCGCGCTGGAGCATCCTAACTACAGACTTAGCTATTACTAAAACGTAGCCCCTCTTTATTGAGCATCTGTGTCTAACTATTGAAGATGGGCGGTATACGGACAACGATTATTTTGGGTAGCGGTTAGGAATAAGAAAATGTTGTATTTGAACTAAGCGCATTTTTATTTTAATAATACGGAATTAATCACATTTATATAGCTATATTGAATACTCTGACTATAATTCCAGCCACATCCGGTGGCCTTCTTCACGGAGACAGAGTTGAGTACAACACGCGCACGGCCTCGTTTTGCTGTTTACTACGGGCCGCTGCGCGCCTCACACGTGAAGACAGCGGTTGGTGCGTATGAAGCACGGCCCACGACCACGAATTTTCTAACATTTCCTGAAAATAGTCTCTAACTTCAGACCCATCTTTTTACACGATAGTGCGTAAAAATATGTTAGCTTTTTAATGAAAAAGCTCAATGCCGCCTATGGGCAACAGCAAAATTGCAGCTGCGCTACTTAACCCTTCAAGATTTTGTTAAAATTTTTGTAGAAGCAACCCATGTTATAATATCTTCTCGAAACCCAACTCGTAACTCGGGCCACCCAAGGAAGAATATATTATTAAGACCATCATGTTTCCTTAACATAATTCTATCGCGATCCAATCAACGAACCAGCTATGAAATGACAACAGAGTAATAAAGAATTATTCTTAGATCGCAATGGGTCCTTTATGACATGTATAATTTGGATTCCACAAACGGATTACAAAAAGAGAGTGTTGGTTGTCCGTACTTCGTATCTTTGTGCGTGTCAAGGACTTCGAAATTTTAAATGATATAATATACGAAAATCGATAAGCATTAGTAAAAAGTAATTTAAAAAAAATTGTACACATAAGTACAATCAGATCTCCATTAAGTGTCCAAAAATATAGTTATTAATTTAGTAGGTTTATAACTTGCAGTTACAGCAACGCTATGTCATGAAAACAAATTGTAGCTTGAACCTTTAAGGTCTGCTAGACACATTATTAGTGTATGATACTTATTTTCAGGTGAACGACTTTTAGATGAGCGGAAAATTCAAATCGAGATAAGAGGAATTTTATTTTATGTAATCTGGCTGCCAGCTGGTGCATGTTGCAAACCAAATTAGCTTTTAAAGACTTTTAATTGTTCTGTACCCTCGCTCAAATTCCATTAATGTATTTTAAGCATTGTGTTTCTTTTTTCTTAACGTACTTAATAATTCAGTACTGCGGTGGAACTTGGAGTTGTAGTTTTTTATTGCTTATTTTTAGTGTTTTTCGATACGTAAACTTAAGAAGCAGTTTTTTTTAAAATTAATACGCTTTTTATAAACACTCTAAATGTTGTTTTAAAATCTATTGAATATATTTAGGACAGCGTTATCATTATTTTTTCCTAAGCTAGGACAGCTTAGGTAAAATATTTAAATTACTGGGTAAAGATTTCTAAATAGCCTTCAAAATATAAGCATTAATAGAAAAATAAAAACCACTTTCTTTATTAAACCCACGTAATCTTCTATTTTACTAAAAGTTTTTAATAAAAGAAAAACATTAAAATAAAATTTATCAGAGTAATTTAGATACATATTACTTTGTCCTGGTTTGATTAGATTAGTTATGTTTGCTAGTTAATATTACGCTACCTATGATACATCGAGTGTTCCGCGAGGCAATATCAACATTCAGTTTCGTGCCGCAGCTGTCACCGCTGCTATTGAGCTCATTATCAACTAAATCCAATAGAAATTTACGCAAACAGCGGCTTTAGCTTTTACCCTATTATGAATAAGCCCGCAGAATGCATGATGTCGCTATCAATAGATAAACCCTTTATACGTAAACAGGGTACGTAAAGCTAGGGTGTATCAGGTGTCATTCTTCTGCAATGCGTGCGCAAAATTATAGCACGTGTAGAATGCCAAAGGCCACGTTTTTGTTTTTAGATGTTGTAGCGAACAATCTGCGTCGGTAAAAAGGGAAATACTTTTTTGTTTTATACTAAAACTAGCTGCGCCCCGCTGTGTTACCCCCTATATGTTTTCGGGATAAAAAGCCTATGCATTAATTCAGGGTCTCAGCTACCTTCGTACCAAATTTTATCCAAATCCGTTCAGTAGTTTTTGCGTTTAGCAATTTGTGGTCCGACCACACTAAGTTGTCATTGCTATAAAGTTTATTCTTAGAACATAAACCCAGGACGTGTATCTTGAAGTTTGAACGGACCAATCGCTGAGTAATTATTGCCAAAATTTTGTACCTACTCATTGCTGTGGCGCGCACTGTACACCACACCATATCAGCTCGCTCGTGTATGTGCCTGTTAAATGGGCGATAGATCAGACCCTACAGAGTCGGGAGCAGATGGTTTTGGAAACTTGTAACATCATAATAGATCTCAGGTAACATGCGATGGGCGATGCGAGATAACGAGCCCGTCATTCATATAGTTGGGATGCCAAGTTTTAGACATTTTGCTACACGATAGCTGCAAGGATGTCGTATTACTTGGAAGGTAATTACCAAAGCTGATTAAATTTACGGTTTCATACCCACAGGGTGTTCAAATGCCCTATTTCGTTTCTTTTGTATCCGTTTGACTGTCTGTCCGATATATTTTGACAAGAATCTTTTGAACCATAAAACAAAAATTTATTAAAAGATCTCGGCTTGTTAAGAACAACATAAATTAACTGTTGGAAAAAGTATCAAAAGAAGCGTTGTTAGGATCATATAAAAACAGTTTTTTTTATGTAAAAGTAATGAGACGATCGAGGTGCTCTCCTGGTGTTAAGAGATAACGCCTGTCCATGACTATTGCAGCAATACACAGAACTTTGAGTAACAAAACAACGTCCAGGGCATCGCTACTTTGGCACTCATTACTTTGAGACTAGACGGTTAGTCTTAACAGCCCAGTAATTTCGCTAGCTGCAGTACCCTTCAAACCGGAACACAGTAATGTTTGCACACTACTGCTTGGCGGCAGAATATCTGGTAATGCGGTGGTACCTACCTAGACGACCTCCTGCTAAGGAAATCTACCACCAAGTAATGTGGTGTTTCTTTCATAAAAAGCTGAATCACGCGCACTAGTTTGGTAAAGTACCTAATGACATGTGATAAAACGTGACTTTTCGTGTTGCTTCCAAAACACCATAAAAGTTTGTAGTATTTACTTATTATTCAATTAACGCATGACTGAACTCTATATTTTACTTTTTGTGACTTAAATTAATTTCACTTGATTTTTCATAATATCCTAGAAAATATTAACACTTGACACTGGAAAATGCACAAAGTACGACGCCAAAAACAAATAAAAAGTAGATAAATGTTCTCCTTAACAAGAAAAACAAACCTAGCACGATAGCAAAATTTGCTACAAAACATTGCTATTTCCTGTACACAAAACAAGATAATCCTGGGATTGCAGGACAGTATTGTTTTCCGATTCTCCTGAGCTGCACGATTATCCCGGGAGCAGATGCATTTGCACAGTCCGCTGTAATGAAACACCATCAACTGTGTGAGCGCTGCGCTAAAATGGCACTGTTTACTCCCTTGTGCAGGAATACAATGTAACTAGAAGTGACAAGTAAAATGAATTGAGCTGTAAGTACCATTTATCGAGGAATTATAGTTTTCGTATCGTTTAGTTCTTTGTTCCGGGATTTACACAAACAATGTTTTAATTTTCATTGATTTTGTTCTTGGTTTATCTTATTTTTTTTGCGTGAATGCATTTTGAAATATGATCCATAAAGATGTATACATGTTTGTATACATAGTATCTTATCTTGATATGTTAAGCATGCCAATTTGCATATGTCATCGTGTGTGTGCTCAGAGAATCAGCAAGTTGAGGTGGCAATAGGCAGGGCACATAATATGGTCGATGGGGCTGCACAGTTCTGGAGTGGAGGCCACGAACCGGCAAGCGCAGCGTAGGACGTCCATTAATAATAATATTATTTGCATTATAAATATTATTGTGATACACATACAGCTAAAATAAAAATTATTTTTATCGATCTTTATATCTATAATCTTCCCGAAAAAGTATCAAATTTACCAAAGCAGCGATTGATATAATAGTAGTTTAATTTGATGAGTATATTAACATTTTTATGTATTGCTTATCAAACTTCTTAAGAAAATACGACATAAGAAAAATAGATGTCGCTTCTAGTAATATTTAACTCAACACAGCGCTGACCACTTACGAACTGCTTTCTCAAGGGGGCTGTGAATACATAATGTGATAAAACGATGCATAGCTAAAGGAAACTGAGGCAACCCTGATTACCCGCTGTTGGGAACTTCCAGGTTGGACAACTTGAGTATGAATATTATACAAGAAGCCCCTGATTAGGCCTCGGATTTTTTACTCTGATAACTTTAATAAGGAGAGAAAATTAGATCGATAAGATCGATGAAACTTATGCAGACGAGAAACGTAAGCAAAAAATAATGTGGCTGTATCATGGACACTATAGCAACCATGACAGCCGATGATGGAATCCGCGAACATTTTGAACTCTAAGACGGTTTCCGAATGTTCCAAGTTATCAAATTCTCACTCAACGTAATGAACTTTTTAATTAGCATATTTAAATTTTGGATGTATACTATCGATAATATATAGCTATAATAAAAATGTATGGTAATGCATACATTTTTATTAAACCAATTTTTCTATCATTAGTGTTCTGAATTAGCGTTTTCTGATTTCCCGATATTTAAAACAGTATTGACGTCAAAAGTCAGAGCTTTAAGCGAGTTCGTGACCAGTCTAAATATTTTTAACATCAAAATTAGTGACATCATTCATAGTCAGTGTTCGTATCCTTAAAAACTCTATAGGAATGAAGAAGATTGAAAAATAAATAAGCAATACAATGTGTTCGTATTTTTTTAATCTATAATACGTTTACTTTTGTTTGTACTACTTAAGTAGCCCTAATTTAATATTTAATTAGCGATAAATAGTACCTCTAAATTGGCCTCTTAAGTACGTAATATTAGAAATATAAGTCAATAAATGTTGTTTTTTTTTTAATAGCAGCATCTAGCCCCATTCCAAGCAAAAGTTCGTTCTTCAGACACTAGATAAGGCACAATACTTTTCTGTTAATACCACAGATTACATAATAGTTAAAGAGCGCAAACAACTGTGCAACATTAACATTATAAATGTTTATTAAGAGTGAGAATTAAACCCACACCATATAGCTGATGACGTAGAGTTTTACTAGCTAAGCTAATGCAGTCATAACAATTTTAATTTTATATAGCAAGTCACAAATGTTTTTAGTAGTTTTTCCATTTTTATTTGGTTAGTTCAGAAACAATTGACCCTTTATTTTTACAGAGCAATTTCACTCTGAAATTCTCACAGTTATAAATCTAGATTTATACGCTATCAGACTTTGCTACAGACCAATACTTACTTTAGGACTACAAAGCCGCCAATAAAAAGTACAATTACATTTATAGGCTTTGAATAAAAACTGATTTATTAAATGGCATTATTTCTGAATTATGTTATTTAAAGTATGTCTATAGATAGATACGCTATCGTGTCCACGTCAGAGCCATATTTTGATTTAATATAAAAAAAAACTAAATGAATACAGGTTACAATAACAGAAATTCGTGACAGTCATGTGAATTTAATTCCGGGACGGTAACAATTTACCAATTACCTACTTGTGAATTCACGCACGAATTTAAAAACTTATATTATTGGCTTTTTGGTTACGGATATGTGTTGTCTTGCCTATGTCCCAAAATAAATTAAATGACGTGATTTTTTTTGTATGATGTTATAGTAGCCTTGTTTTTATCGCCATCTCATCTGATGTTAAGTAAAGATGCGATCTACAAAGGAGCACGCTTGCCTAGAAGACGCCGATTCACTGTGGACTTGTATCTATCAGGGAACACCCATTCAGGTAACGTATTCCACGCTTTAGCCGTTCAAATAATAAAGGTAGATTCAAATCGTTTCGTACGGGCAAGTTTGCGACGGTGTTCAAGACTATGAAGATTAGTTTGAACGAGGGATAAAAATATGTAATGTAGTGTTTTGTGTAATTTTATTACACAAAACACTATATTACGTTCTGAACTACATTCCTAAATGTTTATAAACAACTTGTTTAAGTAAAGCAGTACTGGTTAAGACGAATTCCATAAAATCTAAATTAAAATATTTTAAGGAAACTAAACTAACTGCTGCATTCAATATAATTAAGACTTATGCTATTAATCGAGTTTCGAGACTTATGATTTGTACCAAGCCAGAGTGGCGAGATATCAACCAATCACCCTTCGCATAATTTTCTAAGCTCCGTAGTAAATCATACAAAAAACATAATTCCAAATTGTTCTACTGACATTCTAGATAGATAAAGCTACTTGCCTATTAAACATTAACCTTTAGTACAGAATAAATGATAGTTTCAATGTAACCTTTAGCAGTGTTATGTAACAAAATATTTACCTTCCTTCTAAAAATACTACCTGGACTATCAAGATAACAATCGGTAGTGAGCCAGTGTCAAAACCATAACAGGCGAATTGATGTTATCAAATATGATGGAGTGTTTTTGTTCAAAGTTTAATCATAACGCTCTAATTAGGCGACCGATAGTGTTTACATGCGCGATAGAAATTATCGTGAAATTCAGGGGTGACTTTTTGTTTTCAATTCGAAATTGCCCACGTGCTTAGGTATGCAGGGTTGAACAAAGGTTGAGCTTGGGTTGTCCTAAGTGAAATATCATTGTACTCATACCATTATGAATAAGTACGTACTAGAACTTACTGGACAACTTTGAAATTGCAAATCAAAATCAGCTGCTCTAGTTGTTCAAGGGAACACTAACTTTTTTTTAAATATAATTGTTGTTTTGTTTCGTTTATTCCGATGTTTGTACATAATGATGAGTATAATTACCCCATTTTGGTTTAGTGCACTCCTGGTTTGTATCTCTGAATACTAATAGCATATTTTTTCTCTATTTTTGGCATCGCATCGCAGTGCATTCTGCCAATGTCAAGTATGTCATATTTTTATATGTATCATATACGTATATATGTATAAGTCTTAGTCACAGTTAAAGTCAGATTCAAGTACAGTCCATAACATAGTAAATTAGTGTTGATTTTATTAGTAGCTTTAACAGGAAAACACATGTTTCACCGTAGTATATTATACGGGTAATTTATCACTTTATGATTAAAACATCACTATTTTTTAACAAAAAAAAATACTCGTAGAAACACAAATTTCGATGTAGCGACATAATTTTATCGCGGTTCTTACTAAAAAACCTCTTATTACCATATTGTTTTCTACATCTACACTAATTATAAAGAGGAAACATTTGATTTTTTGTTTGTTTGTTTGTATTGAATAGGCTCCGAAACTACTGGACCGAACTGAATAATTCTTTCATCATTAGATGCTACATTATCACTGAGTGACATAGGCTATATTTTTGTATATTGTTAATCGAGTTTTGTTTTCCCGTGCGAAGTCAGGGAGAACTGCTAGTAATTGTTATATCAATTACTAGGCTAGCATTAATAGGCTTTTTAATTCCTATACAATAAGAAGTCTATCTTTTATAAGTATAATCGATTTGACGACTAAAATACTTTTTTAAATTGTAAATGATTAAAATATCGTGTCCATGGTCACAAAACGCGGGAGGTTGTTTGACCGCGTTTCATACGCTTCAGCGGTCAAACAACGTCGCTGTCACTCTGCGTTGTGTCACAGAGTTTGAACAGTTGTTTTGCGGTTGTTTTTATGGACATTTTATTGTGTTCCGCGTGACAACAGATGTAAGCAATATAAAGTACTTAGGTACATAGTAGAATGTCCGTCTATTGTGAGTATGTTAGAATTTAAAGATGAGAGTGATCGTTTGAATTATCTTTATGTCTTTTTATTTAGAAATACTTTGAACAATTCTATTTATTTTTAATTTAGTACTTTGGGATGGTTAACAAACTTTAGGTATTTTAGTTTCATGGAAATTTCATTTTATTATATTACTATGTAACATTACTGTGTTCCGGTTTGGGTAGTACTGCAGCTAGCGAAATTACTGGGCTGTTGAGACTAACCATCGAAAGTCTCAAAGTAATGAGCGCCAAAGCAGTGATGCCCTGGACTTTGTTTTGTTACTCAAAGTTCTGTGTATTGCTGTAATGGTCATGGAGAGGCGTTATCTCATACCATCAGGAGAGGGTCTCGTTTGGCTCATTATTTTTTACAAAAAAAAAAAATTGTCCTACTATTTTCCAGGCTAGGTGTGCTTTACCATCTTCGAATACACCTTCACTTAAGATCAGGTGAGCTGTCGTCAAACAACTAGCCTGTCAACCATAAAAAAACTATAAATAATTCATTGCCAAGATTTATTTTGTTCTTCGAGCAAATTTGTATGAAAATCAATATTAGTTTTAGTTTGCAGATTACCTACACTAAGTAAAGCTTTTACTTTGGAAACACGTTTGGAATTGAATAATTCCTAATATCCTTTTTTTTTAATATAAACTTGTAATACATACAAAAAATAGACACAACAAACATTCATGCTCGTCACACAAATGTTTGTCCTGAGTGGGAATCGAACCCACACCCTAATACTCATAAAGCAGATATTACAAAAGTAAATGAGCTAACAGGGCAAACAAATTTTTAGCGAAACTAGATGATATTCCTCTTGTTCCTAATTCTACTCAACAAAAACATTCGTTATACTTTGAGTAAAATATCTATCTGTATATTTATCTATATAGGTATATGTTCCGTGTGTCTATTTAGTATTTAGTGTATCTATGGACGTAAGATATATAATTATGATATTAATTACATTCACGCGACATTATCAACTCAATAGCTCAATTTGCATGTCTCGTAAAGCAAAAAGTATCGATTTATTGATAACAGAGTAATATCCTGAACTAATTATTGTCACTGTAGGTATACAATGTTTGATCAAACGTTTTGCGCAGTTCATTAATGTCAATACTTGATTGGTAATAACAATTGTTATTCTTTTGCTGGGACTAAATTTAATGTAGAACCCACAAAAGAACTGTTCACTGGCGCTTGTTTGAAAATTGAATTGTTCTGAATATGGTTTAGATTGAGCTATTTTGTCGTGATGTTTTTTTATTCAAAAGAGGTCTGTGTTAGAGGGTGGTATATTCAAGGATAAAGCATGTTTACTTAGAAAACACCTGTTTACTCTGGATTTGAAAACACCTAAATTGTACATAACAAAAAATAGACGCCAGCAGAGTTTTATATCCTCGCTTTACAGGTGAAATTTGTGGAGTTGAAATTAGTGCGCACGTGGGGAATTCTCACCATGTAGCGATGACATTTTGACAGCGTTGAATGGCTTTTGATAGCTTCACCATGAAACTTTGATGTTAGTTAAAACATACGAATGATTTATTCCGGCTAGTGGTGGGCTTGATTATTTGGACTTTTATCGGTTTATAGATACAAAATTAATTTCTTGAAGTGTAGTTTAGGTGGATTATATAGTTTCTTAAGTCCCGTCTTAAGACCGTCTGACTACCAGTCTGGAGGTCCTAGGTTCGAATCCCACGGCCCGCAACTCTGTCTCTTTTAAGTTATGTGCATCTTCAAACGGCGAAAGAAAACCTCTCAAGGAAACCTGCATGTCGGAGAGTTCATAAAAAATAAGATCTCGGAGGTGCGTGAAGTGTGCCATTCCGTACTTGGCCAGCGTCGCCCTTTTCACAATGTGAAGAGGCCCACGCCCCGCAAGGGTACAGGATTATAAGAATATCATATGAATCAATTCTAATTTATTTTTCGTTCATCTATAGGTTTGAGTAGGAAAAAAGTTGACTATACTGGCTTTATGTCAGGACAATACTCAGAATCCCGATACTGCGCTAACCCAATACTCGGTACTGCCTTACGTGAGCGATGGAAAACGACTAGACGCGACAATCGACATGCGAATCCTTTACGTGATCATTGGTCTACAGGACAACATAGGCAACATCAACTGTTTGATATTTTCACGTCGCCTTGTATCGCGTCGCGTTGCTGTGTTTATCGTTCACGTAGGACGGTGTGGTAAAGTTAAAGATGAATAATGTAAATGAGTACTACATTGTCTACATTCTTATGATTATAGGAGCTATTTGTGTATGTCATTGATTCATTTAAGTCTTGGCATCTCAAACAAATATCCTTACCTTATTAAATACGTCAGACATATGGTCACATATAACTAATTGATAGATATTTGAATCATCTCACAGCGAATGCTGTTAGTAAAAATTCTTAGTCAAAATAAGTTATCTGTTTTTTTATATAAACAAACCAGATTGCTTATAGATCCAGAGTCCAGATTGATAGCCCCGTTTGTAGTATATCTGCCTTGTCTACGAGATCGTATCAAAAATTCGATCAGTAGACGAACTAAAGTTTCCGATATAGGCCAGCTAATTAGCATGTTGAAGCAAGTTGAAAGGGCACATAGCACGCAGAAGTGATGGCCGATGGAGCAAAGTTCTGGAGTGAGGACCACGGACCTGCAAGCGCAGCGTAGGACGTCCACCCACAAGGAGGACAGACAATCTAATAAAGATTGCAGGAACGTGTTGGATGCGAGACGTTTTCAACCGATTTTTATGGAAATCAATGAGGGAGGCCTATATCCAGCAACGGACTTCCTAAGGCTAAAATGATGAATGATGGTGGTAGATAAACAAGTTTTATAAACTGGGTATTTGTTATTTATGTATAGAACAAAAATGAAACCAACAGAAATGATTAATTCATATTCATGTCACGAAATAGAGCAAAACTCTGTACCGCTCTACGATATATAATTACCAAAAAATAATGTAATTGATAAATGGTTTCAAGAAATCAATTCTAAGATCGATGGAGTAATTAGTAGCATAAACTGTTTCCTGCCCCTGGGTTCCTTTAATATATCTACCGCTGACTTGTCAAGGAAAACGCCCATATACAAAAGAATAATCAGTTTTGTAATTGATTAATGTTGTAATACTCAGACACGAAGGTATATCAGGAAATCTAAGAAGCAATTTCCACAATTGTATCAATTAATGTGCTGGTGGCTGATGTTTAGCTGCCGTTTCATGATTTTAAGAGAAGATGTGGCTTATAAGTGAGTACGTTTAGCTAGAAGTCGATCGTTAATCGCGATTTAAAGGTAGATTGTATGAAATTGAAAATGGAAACGAAAAATGCTTCATTTCTGTGACCAGTTTCCTTAACAAGTAGTAGGTTGAGACCTTCTGGTAAATATAAAAATGCATGTGGCAGAAAATCATTAACTTAAACCGCATTTCAAATTCTGTAATTAATAATGTTTAAATATTTTGACCAAAATTGTTTGCCATACCCTAATGGTGTCATATGTACTAGGAACAACATGTAAAATTTATAAGCATAAGAACCTGTACATATGTTGCAATAAAGTATTGAGTATGAAGTATTGAGTATCGATCCCGCTCTTCTATATCTTTATAATATAATATTTATTTATTTACATAATACATTATCAAAATCTGGATACTATTAGGTCGTGACCAAAGCACATGTCACAATAAAAAGAGGCTTACTCCAGAAGTTTGATAAAGTACAGTATGAAGATGATTACTATCCGATGAAGAAAGGTGCATCTTAGAGGCCTAAAACACTTTAAAGTGCAACAATTCAAACTGGTTACGGAATCTTGGTCCCACGAAATAAAAACAAAAGTAATAATGATCTTTATGAACGAAAAGGGAGAGGAGTCTTTATTTTAACCGATTTCAAAAAGAATTCTGTTTGTTTTTTAAAATTCTTAATTCGGAATTTTGAAATTTGTTTGAAATTCTTAATTCAGGTGTTTTTTATTCCTTTCGATTTAAAAAATATATTTTTTATTTGAAAGAATAATATTATACTTTCAGATTAGTCTCGTAGAAATTTTATAAAAATAATACCTAAAATGTTTAACGTATTTCGAGTTAGATATATTTTTTATTGTTTATAATTGAACATGACGGTTATACCAACCACATGTGCAGACAGTGACTAAAGTTGAGCAAATTTAAATGGAACTGTTGTTATTGTTATTGAAAAGTTTATAATTGCCGTTTTTGAAAGCACCGTCTAAACTGTTTAATAGGTTCCCATAAACTTTAACTAATGGGTAGTAAATGTGTTAATTGATACTTTTGTGCAGTGATGATTGGTTATTACACAGAAGGTTATAATTTAACGCCTTGAAAAGGAATAATAATTTGTGAGTTACTCATGAGTAGTTTTGGCCTTTGTTACAGTTCTGTTAATTTTATAAAATGCAACATTATTATATCACTCACGTTATATAATAGTCTCAAAATGTACTTTTCGGGAAACACAGACTGCGGCAAAGGGTTCCACATTCTCGGAATGTGGATTCGAAGCGCTTAGTCCGCACATAGGGAACGTCCACCATATACCAGTTTAAAGACATTTATTTTCTCAAAAGAATTACAATTTAATTCGCTTATTTGAGAATCAACTACGTAGTATTTGATGCTTTGACATTAATAAATAAGTACATACGGGTGACGCTTTTTTGTCCGCACATGGGGAACGTCCACCATATACGGGTGACACTTTTTGTCCGCACATGGGGAACGTCCACCATATACGGGTGACACTTTTTTGTCCGCACATGGGGAACGTCCACCATATACGGGTGACGCTTTTTTGTCTGGACGTCCGGTAGTAAAAATGGGCGGGGGGACCAAGTCATGCATCAAGGCACAATCCCCGAAATGTATTTAATAATCTAGATCTTTTTAAGGTTAGAGTGAATCGATATCTTGTAAGTCTATGTGCTTCGTCTTCGGCCACATCATCGCTAACGATTAGCCAAGTTGGTGGTAGAACACGGACTTACGCGTATTTATAAAAATAATAGAGTTTAAGGCGCAGTTTTGCATAACAATAAAAGCAGTCGGATATCACTTAACAAAAGCGCGCCCCCTTTCCGCTTTTTTTTTTGTTGCACTGAGATTGTATTTAGAAGTAGTACTTGAGTATATACTTTCTTCAATAAAGTTTCCCCACATCATTAAAACCTTTATACACTTATAACTATTCCTAGGGATTGTAAAGAGAGTACTCATTCGCATCCATATCGCCCTTGTTTGCCGTCACTCAAGAGTATGTATTGCACCGTACTCCATCCAAAGACATTTCCGACAATTATCAACGAAAACAAAACTTTATTGTAACAGCTTTAGGTTTAAATTAGACGGTGTATAGCTAAATGCAGTCAGTGTATTTGACTTGGCTGTCTGAGTTATGTTTGTTAAGCCATTGGCCGTGTTTACGATGTGGCGGAGTGTTTTGTCGTATATTATGTTACTGATGCATGCTAGGTTCAAGTCTGAATAATGGGTAACTCCGTCAAATTGCCTTTTTACGACAAGAAGGCATTGTGTTAAGAGCATACTAACTGTGAGTTATCAAAATCCTTTTAAAATTTTACTGTGTTCCATAATAAGGTTTCAACATGGTATCCATCAAATTAATTATGTTTATCACCGGGATGTATCGCGCACAAAATCATACAAATTCATTTTCAATTTTTAATTTCATTTACCGCGTTTTGTTCATGTTGCAATAGCCGTGGCTAAGTGCTGAGTGGAGAGTACGGCTAATTGAGTTGAATGTAATGTTTTTAAATGTAACGGATTTCATTCTTTTTTTAAAGTTCGCTTTCATCACCAACTCGTCTGATGGTAAGCGATGACGTGGTTGAAGATGACCTCATGACTAGCTTAGGAGATACCTACTTACTCTTACCTCGGATATATCCAGATAATATTTGTCAGGAAAGAAGGAATCCGTCAGCTTCTTCCATTCCTTGACCGTAAGGCTGAGAAACGTATTTTATCTCAAAGTAATAACACTTACAAATCTAGGTAGGTACCACCGCAGTACCAGATATTCTACCACCAAGCAGTAGTGTGTAATGACTGTGTTCTGATTTAAAGGGTACTTACTGCAGCTAGCAAAATTACTGAGCTGTTAAGACAGCTTTTTAAAAAAAATTAAATATCGGCGCATCTTTGACCGCCATCTCACCTGATGCTAAGTGATGATGCGGTCCAGGATAGAGCACACTTGCCTAGAAGATACCGATTCACTTTCGATTTGAAGACACCTAGATTATATCTGTCGTGGAACACCCATTCAGGCAGCGCATTCCACTATCTAAGCGTCGAAATACTCAAAGTAATGAGCGCCCTGGATTGTTGTTTGTTACTCAAAGTTCTGTGTATCTCTTACTATCAGGAGAGCGTCTCGTCTCATTAATTTTTCATCGAAAAAATCACGCTTCTGGGGGTTAAGAGACAAAGCATGTTTATGACGCGTGCTGTAGGAGCCATAACTTTAAGTAACAAAATATCCATACCATTGCAGAATAGTCGCAAACCAAATCCTAAACCGCAAACCCTTGTAAAATGATTGCTAACTTCCTTGATAAATAATCATGGATCAAAACAGAATCGTACTATTTTAATTTCCGTTGTTATAACTTAAGACATGCCACGATTTTCAAATTACAATCTGTAGCATTTAGCAACCCATAATTATACCAATGTTTGTACGCGGAAGCTAATTTGAAAGGAAATGGGCAGGCATAGGCGTCTAATTATTCCTTCCATTGTTTCATTGTTTGTATAGGCCACATTCTACAAGTTTAAACTGTACCTACTTATCTAGTAGGTAGGTATCTTAACATCAGTCAAACCGACGAGGTGTCAATCAAAACTTTTTCAACGATAGGTGTTTTAAATATTTAAATAGATACTATCTAAATGACAAAGCTTGTCTCAGTTACAAAACTACGTGCCAATCACATCCACTGTCAAAAATGTTTATTACTTAGCCGTTCTAAAACAATATAATTAGCCGTGTTTTTAAGAAAATTGATTAAGTATCGTAAAATAAAAAAATAAATAAAATAAATATCGTAGGACTATACACACAGCGCCATCTGGCCCCAAACTAAGCAGAGCTTGTGTGATGGAAGTCAGATAACTGATACAATACATACATACTTTTTTTTTTGTAAATACATACTTATAATACATACAGAACACCCAGACACAGAACAAACAAACACTTTGAAAATCTAGTCATCTGCTTTGTTTTTTAAAGCAAAACAATGGACTATGTTTTGCCTAGATTATTTAGATTTTTCATGGGTTTATTTTATGATTTTTAATAGAAAGTTTTTTTATACCACAGATTACTATAATATTTTTATTACACAGCAAGCAGGCAGACGGGTTGCCTGATGTAAGCAACCACCGTCGCCTATAGATATCTGCAATACCAGGGACACAATAAATACGTTGCAGACCTTTTAAGATTCTATTAACACGCCTTTTGAAGAACCCAATGTTCTAATTACAACATTCTATAATTTGCAAGTGTTTTGAAGATCGCGTGAATCGCACAGCGTGCAATTTTCATGAATCAATTAGATATAATATAAGGATGAGCTTTTAAACGATGACAGCTAGTGCGGTGATGGATCCACGACACCGGCATAAGAGCAAATAAAATTAATCGGACCACTTCCCGTTGTAAATGCGATAGAATACGCACAGATACCCGACGTCTCGACGCAAACTAAGGGGTATCGGTGATCCCGGAGTCTTCGACAATTCTGATAGCTTTTCGCTGTAATGCATCGAAGGCCTAAAGTTGATGGGTGCTCCATTCTAATGGTGAGAACAGTAGGTATGTAGGTAACTCCACGTGAGGTCAGACTTGCGCTTTGTACAGCAGAAGTTATTTTATCCTCACTATATGTTTGCATGATGAATGATCGTGAGAGCCAGTTCCATTCCAGGCTATATGTGATTTACCATCTTCGACCACACCTTCACTTAACATCTGGTGAGCTGCGGTCACACACCTAGCCTGTCAACTATAAAAAAAAAATGAATTCTCAAAATCCGTTCCCATGTTTAAACATATTCGGATCAGCCCTGTTCTTTATAAATTACTATTTGTTACCTGCAGGTGATACACTTATCATTAAAAAATAGGCAGTCATGGTGACTGAAGACAAAGTGGAAACTTGAAACACGTGACGATAGAATGTCGGTGACGCGAACCTGTATATTACCTTACCAAAAAATCCTTCAACGCTGCTAAAGAAGTTTTCACTCAAAAAATTCAGAGCTGCATGCATATTTGAACCTAGTTCTTTCAGATAGGCAGAATGATTTTCCAAGCTAAAAATAGGAAGGAAATCAGAAGCTACCAGCTCTTAGTTCTCTAAAATAGATCGAAGACAAATTCTAAAACTTCTACCTACTTATATGTATCAAAAACTAATTTTAGTTCACTATGAAACTATGCCTATCTATCGTGTGAGTTTGCGACGAGCTAAAATTAGTTCCTAACGAAGTTCTATAGTTAGTTAGATAGGTTTGAAGCGCTACCGCACTATGTAAGGAGCGACTAAATTATGCGTCAGACTAAATTAAAAAAATTATATTTAGAACCGATTCTATTTTGCGTCAGACTAAAACTACCTATCGTTTTACCATTACAACGTCTCAATTCGTCATGTTTGTCGTGACTCCATTAATTTAATTCCTATTGTAATTGAGTTAAATTAGCTGCTGTCTTTGTTTTAAATTAAGTTTATTATGACGGCTATTATGGGCACGCATGATTTGCATGCGATTCTAAGTATAGGTAAGGTATAGGTTGAAACTAATACATTTAATAACAAGACCGCATTGTTCCAATGACAAGAAAATAGAAAAGGTTTGATAATGTTTTTGTTTTACTTACGCGGCATTACGTTTAAATAAACGTGAGTCGATTAATTATACGCTGAGATTATACGTTACAGTTTCCATAGGTTTTTTTTTTCGTTTTGGCGTCGCTTTTTGAGCATTTGCCAGTGTCAAGTATTTTATATTTTCAAGTTTCAAAAGTTAAATAAGTAGCCTTGACTGACATGGACTGGACTTGACCAAGACTGGACTTTTACTATAACTATAGCTACGAGGCGACTTATTTAACATATGAAACTTGAAAATATAAAACACTTGACACTGGCAAATGCTGAAAATGCGACGCTAAAACCAAAGAAAAAAAACAAGCCGTTTACTGTCATATGCAGTGTCAAAAGATACCAGATACAACAACCAACGGTAAATTCCTCAGCGTGTCATGGTCACCAGTTCAAGACTGCTCCTAATTATCGTACCCTTAAGTCCTTAAGCGTAGGAGTTTATATTGTGATAAATTATGTAAAACATGAGCTTATGTGAAGTCAATTACGCTGTGTTAGATAACTCGGTGAGTAATGAAATCAGCTTGCAAGGCTGGTGATTTATATTACTTAGGTTTATGAGCCAGCTTTTGTCTATCTAGGTACAAAGGTAACATATTTGGGTAAATGCTTTTACTTGTTATGTTATTGTAAAGGGTTGTAAAATAAAGTTCAGGTGAAACAACTGGCGGGAATTTATTAATACTGATTGTATGGGGTATGTATCCGGCAACGCAGATAAGTAGGTAATTACTTATAATTTAAAATAAATTTCTCTATTATTATAATAAGTGTTATGTTTTTATAACTAAATCGGCTTCTTTCATGTATCCACTCTAAATTTTCAAGTGAGCGTAAAATATATTTTTATTTTATGAAATATCTGCTCAAATAAAATCACTTAATTTTTGTAGTGTTTTCTTCATTTTTGACATCGCACTTTTGCATTTCGCCAATATGCAGTTCTAGATATACATTCTCAAGTGTCTTATGAAAAAATCAAATGAAATAAGTCAAAAAAACATGAAGTAAGTTATGATTAAGTACAGTCCATGCTTCGGTGAAGTAGTGATTACTTTTCTGGAAACTTCTACTGAGTTCTGGAAACCACACGAAAATACGTGATATACCACTTGCCTACAGCCATTACTATATCTTGACATTTTATGATTAAAACAATACCTTTTTTTAAAAATAAACACACAAAAATACACTACTGTTAAATAATATTGCAGTGCAGTGCATGACATATTTTTAAATTTTTTTCAATCATCATGCCAAAAATAAATTTTCTGTTGGTCAAACCTTGAGTTGAAAAGTCACACAGGTGTGTCATAATAATTATTGACGCAACTTTTAGTTAATTTTCAAGCTAAGTATACTTTGACGTGTTAATGATGATGACAATATTTTAACACGGCAACGCTAATGTGGTCGCGGAGATAATGTAATATTACCTAAATAATTATTATGAGCCTATTGTCGTAGAATAAATTAATATTTTAAAACTTTGAAGCCTTGAACACCACCGGAAGGTAGCAATTCTGTCAATTTTTTACCAGATTCATTTCGGAGAATGTGCTACAGAGCTGTACGACCTTGTACTTACATCCCTTTTTTACTACACGAGAAGTAGAAAGACGACCCACAACCCCCCATAGTTATATTATTTTTGTTCTTAACTGCAACAAAAAAAAAAACAACAAAAATACCTTATAGTTGACTATTAATTCAGAAGTTACTTTGCGGAAGTTCATTTTATGTGTTCAAATATGTTTAGTGTATTTTCGCCTTAAATTTTAAGTTTATTTTTAATGAAATCCTCATCAATATTGTAACTGAAACGACTTTTAAGCGGAAATACACTAAAAGTATACCTTTGTACAATCAAAACAAGTATACCTATTACTGTGAAACCAGAATTAATCAGGGTGTAACTGTAACATTTTTGGCCTCGAAGAATTCCTTCGGTTTGCTATATTTCAATTAATAAAATTACTAATTCATTTATTGCGTATATTGCGCCTTGCAGCATGCACAACATTTTGAGTAGATTCATGCAATGTTTCGTCAACGTAGCTAATACCTACTTTGATTCTTTAGACATTGAGTGGTGCAGTTAAACTGTATACCTCGATTTTTATCATCAGTATCCTGAAATGCCTCTCAATATTGGAGACGTATTTACATCAATATTTATTTACAAACCTCGCCAGCCATCATCAACATTTCCACTAAGGAAATGACATTTGCCTGAGCATAGCAAATTGATTTTTTCTCACCTCGCTTCTTCCTGTACACGATGACAAGCGCATTGAGTCGTCTGTCACCATGATAGGTACATAAGAGTACCTACTATGTATTGTTAGTGCCTACATATTGCTCGAGGCATTAGTAAAAGTAGTTTAGAGATATTATTATGGTAGGGTTATGCTGTGTGGATGACGTCTGATAGGTATATTTGATTCTTTTTTTCTGTAAAGGCAAAACTTGTAATTTAGAAGGGGATATAATCTGGATCATTTCAAGTGAATAGATACATTCTTAATAAGTGTCGTAGGTACTTAATTTTCACGTCATCGCTTACCATTATGCTAGTTATTTGTGAAACGTGAACTTATATGTGTAAGTTTTTACAATTTTTTATTCAACTTGTAAGTTATACATTTCAAGATTTGCAAACTGTTATCGAGCATTTTCTGATTTTCGATGGAGCTGAAATTCTTATAGCAAGTTGCACATGATAAATTCCTTTTTTTACTTTTAAGTTCAGGTTAAAAGCTTATGTGTAAAATATTTAAACTTTTAATTTATTGTTATGTAAAAGTAAGAAAACGAACAAAACGCACTACTGATGGTAAAGTATAACGATGCCCATAGTGTCGCTGCTTTGGCGCTCATTACTTTAATGCATTCGATGGTATGTCTTGTAATTTCTTTTTTTGATGTAAATACCTATGTATTATACTACATATATGTAAAAAAGTATTTAAGTATTCTATCAGTAATCTGACTTCCTTAGTACAAGCTTCGCTTAGTTTTGGGTCAGATGGCTCTATGTGTAATGTCCTACGATACTTATTTAAATAGCCACTTACATTTGCCCTTTAAACAATGGATCCATATGTCTCAGTCGAAATAAATTTTTCACAAGTTACACCTATTCTATTGTCACGTATTCACACCTTCTGCACAAATAAAGCTGTAGGAAGTATCACCTATTGTCATGGCACATGTGAACGGATCCTGTTTGGGCGGTCAGAAAAATTTATCATTGTTATGTTACCTTTCGTGTTGTTAGTTCGTGATGTCTGTATTTTATGACGTCAAACGTTTTAAACAATTACAGACAGGCAGACTTTACAAATTTTTATTACTTTTATGTATTTTTAAAACCCGACGCAAAAACGACGGGGTGTTATAAGTTTGACATGTCTGTGTGTCTGTCTGTCTAAGGCATCTTAGCTCCCGAAAGCATAAACAGATTTTGTTTTTTTTTAAAGGTAAATTAAAAAAAAAAAATTAATATCGCGGATGTTATTAGCTATGTTTGATGAAAATCAGTCCAAGATGGCCGCCGCCACAAAATACACCAAGATGGCCGCCGCCACAAAATACAACTTTTTTCGCGGACTACAATTTTTTTCACAACTCCCTCATATGGGTATCAAACGAAAGGGCTTGACTAGTAGAACAAAACTTGTACTATTGGATACAGGTAACAGATATGATACTTTTATTATTTTTATATATACTCATATATACAGAATACCCAGATTTAGAAAACAAACATTCATAATATTTAATTATACAATACTCAAATATTTCTCTTGTGCAGGAATAAAACTTACGCCCAATAACACTTCAAGCAGAGGTTCTTCTAAATGAACTAACAGTGAGCCAAATAAAATAGTCAATCTATCATAGTGGATAGAGTTCAGACGAATGAAAAACACCCCGTGTGTTATATTGTGTGTGTATATTTCGACAATATTGAATTTATAATTGGATCAAAAAGTTGTCAATATTTTGATTATGGCGTCGTTTTTGATAGACCTTGGAGTACTTTCCCTAAACCGATGGGAAATTAATTAAACGTGCACATTCCTACCTACAGAAGTATTTACAGTAAGGAAATTGCCTACAAATTCACAATGTCCCGTCGCGCATCTAGTGATACAAATAATTTTTATTATGATACTGCTTTATATTGCCTAAGACATGACAGTTTCAATATATCTCATTAAGAGTAAAACTGTCTACGTTTTCGACGCGAATAATTAAATTGGCTACGATAGGAAGAGGTAATTCAGTTATCTGAAGATATCAAAATCAAGTAATATTTAGTTTGATATTGCAGCTATATAATTTATCTATTATCTACATTCAAAACTGAACAGAATTTGATGCGTTGAGTGAGGATTTGAAACATGAAAATCCAAAGGAATTCATTGTGTTAAATACTTTTTTATGTTATAGTAATGAGGCGAACGAGATGCTCTCTGTAAGAGATAACACAACATGTGCACGACCATTGCAGCGATACACAGAACTTTGAGTAACAAAACAAAGTCCAGGGCATCACTGTGGTGCTTATTACTATTTGGCTTTCGGTGGTAAGTCGCAATAGCCCTGTAATTTCGCTACGTGTACACGTATTCTCAAAGGTACACACGGCCGTGTTTACGACAAAACCACATCCTGATATAGAAAATAGAGTTCAAGTAGGTAATTTTTTAGCAACAATGAGCTTGAGCTGCTGGTGAAGGAAAACGTTGCGAGGAAACCATAGCGTGGTGGTAGGGTACTTTCTAGTACTCGACTGGCTAGCTACCACCCTCAAGTTAAATCTGTCGCAAAGCATCTAACGCTGTGTTCCGGCAGCCTCACTTGAGAGCCAGTACCATTCTAGATTAGGTGTGTCTTACTATTTTTGGCCACACGGTCACATAACATCAGCTGAGCTGTGATCAAACACCAGCTAGCCTGTCAAACATTTAAAAAAATTGTCCAAGCAACCCATACTGTGCAGTAATTACGAATTATTCTGAGCAATCAGTAAACTTTGACGTCGATACTCTGTGTAAACGCACCGAATAACGCCTACTTTGAAAGCTCCCCTTTACGTAATTATTATGGTTTGAAATTAATTCGATATTCATGAAACTCGATAGGCGGCATACTTGTTCTGTTTATTTGGGATGATTTGTTGCTCATTTTCTGTAGAAAGTTAAAACAATCAGACCACGGCGGAAATGGGTTAGGGGATTTTTTTTTTCTTTGTTAGTAAATACGATCTTTCTCGGCCGATAGATAGACCTACATAAGCAAATATATACTAATGCAGAGGACAATAGTAAAAAACGAATATCCACGTGTACTTACATATTCATATTTCTTAATCAAAATAAAATATTTTAAATTAATACTACCTACAAATTTATAAAAATAACTTAATCTAAAAAACCGTCTGAGGAGAGACATGTGGCCAGAATACTGGCGGCATTGCGACGCTGGCTGGCAATGCTAAGCTTTTGACCAAAGTAGATGCCAGTTGAATATTTAGATACGTTTGAATATTCTGTGTTACTTTTTTTGTTTGTTTTCAATTAATTAATATAGTGATAGTGGGACATATTTAACACAGCTTGAGCTTAATAAGCTTTAGCTGCCGGTGAAGGAAAACGTCGCGATGAAACCATAGCATGGTGGTAGGGTACTTTCTAGTACTCGGCTGGCTAACTACCACTCTCAAGTAGAAAATGTGCCGCCAAGCACTCAACGATGTGTTCCGGCAGCCTTACTTGAAAGCCAGTTTCATTTGTTTATTTATTGAGGCTTCACATTAGAAACTACAATGATAATTATAATCTTCATTATTTCTTAACCTTCATTCCAGATTCTCCCATATTTTTTTCTAAGTATCTTACGTTTACAATTTTAAATAATAATGAAGATTTAAATAAACTTAGATGCGATAATACAAAAATGCTGTTCAATTTATTCGATTATGTCATACGATAGCATTTGCAGTGTCAGTTTGACTTGTGTCGGATTGGATCAAACTGAGTGACAGTCACGAGTCAAGCTCAAGGCTAGAAACCTTAACCCTGAATACCTACGCGTTATAACCACAGAATTAGTTATCAACTAGATTAAATTCTAGTTTTATTCGAAACAATATCATTTTTCCAGAAAAACCAAAAGTGTTTTACTATAACAATGAAAAGTAACTAAAACCGCATTAAAAATGTCATTTTTTTAAATGTTATTTTTTTATCTGTTACTTTTTTTCTATTTCTGGTATGTAGGTACAATAAAATATGATATACTATATACGCCTCGCGGTTTCACCCGTGTAGTTCCCGTTCTCGTGGGAATACATGGATAAAAAGTAAGCCTATGTCACCTGGAGATAGTGTAGCTTCCCAACGGTGAAAGAATTTTTGAAATCGGCCCAGTAGTTTCGGAGCCTATTCAACACAAACAATCAAATCTTTCCTCTTTATAATAGTATATAGATAGATATCTTAGGATTACACAGTGCCACTTGACCCCAAACTAAGCAAAGAAAGTCAGATAACTGATAGAATACTTATAATACATACAGAACATCCAGTCACAGAACAAACTTTTTTTGTACTATAACATGTTTGTCCTAGATGGGAATCGAGCCCACGTCTTACATTTTTAAAGCAGTTATACTACCTATGAGCCAACAGAGGGTTTCTAGCTATGTATTGTTGCGATTCCAGATATTTATTGCAAAAGTGTGGGAAAATGTTTTATACAAAAAACAGTGCCATACAAACTACTACTAAGGTACTTTATAAAATCGATTATAATCTGCACCTAACAGTCAGTACCAAATGCAATTGGATTATTCAAATCTTGTGCAGTTGGTTGTGATTAGATTAAGTTCAGCAAATCTGCAATTATGCTTCTATAGCACTCTAGTAAGTATAATACATTTATATTATTGTCTTTGTCACGAGACTGCCCTGTTAGCACTTCTGGTAGTCTTTTTGACGGTCTAGTTATTTGATCACAGTTCAGCTTGAAATGGAACTGGCTCTCAAGTAAGAGTGAGTGTCGGAACACACCGTTAAGTACTTAGCGGCAGATTTTCTAATTGAGAGTGTAGCTATCCAGTCGATTACAAGAAAGTAGCCTACCACCACGCTTTGGTTTCCTCATAATGTTTTTCGGAAAAACGGAACGGAACGGTGTTGGGGTTTGAACCCATGCCCTTCGACGTGTAAACTGACCGTGCTAACCATTGAGCGCTACAAAATTAAATGTGTATGTATATAAATTTGTTAATTAGCTACAACCTAAAAACTAGTCAAAAGAAAAAGCAATTTATGTATAACAGATAATAATTATGCTAATTACTAGTTATTCAAAGCTGCTAACATTTTTAATGTTTCAACGAACAATTTTAATCCTAGATTAAAAATATATTTGTTTCACTCAATTAAGTTACTTGCTTTTTTTAATTTACCATATCCATCCAGCGCAATGACAAATTCCAGAAAGTTCTAGCAAGAATACACGTGCGAATAAGCGCATCTCAGTCCAAGACGAGTGCACTTGAAACGGGCGTTTCTACATTCCCCGCCTAAACGTGAGGTGCTTAAAGTGCTCTAGTACATTCCACAGAGCCTTTTAATAAACGAGCTTAAAAGAAAGACTCCGTTAACTTTGTAAATTAGGAGCCAACGTATGGCGCCTGAGAAAAACTTTTTTGTATGCAGTTTTCATTTAGATTCTTGCTTTTTTATAAGTACCTATCTACTTTATAATTAAAACATAGCATAGATATTCTGCAAGAAATATGATAACATCGATAACAAATTAATATTTACACAATCATAATAGGTTCTAAAGTTATTATTACATTTCATACGTCGTAAAGGGTTTATAACTTATTAAAATGCTGTCTCTATCAGACAAAGACTTAGTAAAGTTGCATTACTTGTCACAATGCTGAGCTGTACTTGTCGTCATTGCTGTAAGTTGGATTACTTATGTTTATGTACGTCGCTGCTGATGTTGGTTTTTATTTTACTTTTGATTTTATCTTAATGTATATATATATATGTATGTGTATATTATAGCCTATATACTATATATGTATTATGAGTGTATACATATTTATATATGTAAATATTTCGTACATAATAATACATTATTATATTATTATTATGATCATTTTTATATACTTAGGTACTATATGTTTAATTTTAATTTTATTTTTCTTATTAGTGTTACATCTCCCGTCTGTTTCTTATGTTTTCTATCGTATTTTTCTTTTCTTGGTTGCCTGGAAGAGATCGCTGTTAGCGATAAGGCCGCCACTTGTGGCACTAGTTAATAAGGTTTTTTGTTCTCTGTACTATTTTCTATTTATGATGTGCACAATAAAGAGTTATATCTATCTATCTAAAATATTTAACAATTTTAGCATACTTACATTTCTGTTAGCGGTAGATTTCATTCATGAGCTGAAAATAATTATTTATACGACGAATATATTTCTTTGTTTTGTATCTGTGTATTTATATATTATAAATGCACAGATACAAAACAAAAAATTATTTTCGTCATATAAATATTTATTTACAATATACTAATACACAAATATACATCATATTAGCACATTGCACCCATATAAAACCAGAGCGGGTCGACAAAAGGCTTTGACAATGTACTTGCAAGTATAAATAATCAAATTATATTATACACAGATACAGTTACAGGTAAAACAAACAATTTGAAATTATTTATGTCTACGTATTCCTTTAAACAGAAATACCTCTATTTAAAGGAACAAATAGAAGTCATTAAATCAACAACTTCGGTAGGTGCAATTTGAATGTGCATTAAAGAGCACAATAGTACTTATTGACCTTATACGGTAAGCCTAATAGTTTTAAAAGTGCTCGTAAAAGACAAGATCGTGTGTCCATTTGATAGTACTTAATTCATGAACTTTGATTGTCGATATGTTTGTCAAATGCCGGTAGTCGGCAGTACTTTACATACAATTGAATTTTTGATGAACGTCAATCATATTTTTTGTTGCCTTTATTGTAGAATGCGCTCTGTAGGAGGCGTACGTTACATAATATCACTGAGTTTATTGAAGTAAATTACAGCTGTGTTATGTTCGCTAGTTGTACCTACCTATGAATAATAAATGACAAAAGATAAATGATAAATGACAAATGACAGATGACAGATGACAGATGACAGATTACAGATGACAGATGACAGATGACAGATGACAGATTACAGATGACAGATGACAGATGGCAGATGGCAGGTGGCAGATGACAGATGGCAGATGGCAGATGGCAGATGGCAGATGGCAGGTGGCAGATGGCAGATGGCAGATGGCTGGCAGATGACAGATGACAGATGACAGATGACAGATGACAGATGACATGTGACAGATGACATGTGACAGATGACAGATAAATATCGTAGGACATTACACACAGCGCCATCTGACCCCAAACTAAGCAAAGCTTGTGTGATATAAGCCTTGACGAACTCGAACTCTAACGCGGCGAGTTCGAGTTCGAGTTCAGTCAAGTTCGAGTTCAGCCGTAGGACGTCCACTGCTGGACACAGGCCTCCCCCATTGACTTCCACAAAGACCGGTTGGAAGTGGCTCGCATCCAGTGTGTTCCTGCGGTCTTGTCTGGTCTAAAATAATATCACGAAAATAAAAGCACTCAATTTTCTTCCACCTAATATCCATAGAGAGCGTTCCTTTAAATTAATGACGCACTTATTCATAGTTCGCAACTACACTCATTATAAGTTGCGAGCAAAACTTGAGCGATAACCGTAAGACGTCTAAAGGTAAACTCAAACTCAACTTGGCGGTAGAATCTCGATTTACACAAAAGAAAGACGATACTCGTGTAATTTTCCAAAATATGGTGGTGCATACAAGCATGATATTGCGAAATTCGTTTTTTCCTTATTTGCACTAATTTCTCCATCAAATAATATATCAAAGTCAGACTTACCTAATCACAAACTTTCTATCAACCAGGTTACAACTAAACAACAATTAGGTTACAACAAAACAACAATTAATTACAACACAATTTGGTTGTTTTTATAAATTTGTAAATCATTTAAATTTTTTTTAAGTTATTTGTAATTTCTAATTATTTTAATTAGTTTTCAAGGATACGTTTCTAGACGAAAAGATGATTGGTGGAGTAAGGTTGCGACAGAATGGTAGCCTAAGCAAGGTAAATGGAGCGTTGATCGTTTAACCGCAAGATGGTCGACGATATCGTCACCGCCGCGGGTCGAAACTGCACCAGATTGGCACAGGGCCGACGCAGATGGCATAACAAGAGAGAAACCTATACCCAGCTGTGGGATAAAGAAAGCTGTGGATGACGATGATGATAATTTGACTAATTATTTTATATTTTTTATGCTCGGAGGTAATTGCATTTTATTTTTTTGGACATTTTTTTAAATTTTGTTTTGACATTTTGACATTTTTTAGTAAGTTCTTACTTTGTTGTACCAATGTCAGTTCTGCATCTTCATGTACCTTGACGATTTTTTTTTGCATGCCACAAGGCATTAAATGTGTACAATATTCATTGTACCCATTTACTCAATAAACGAATTATGAATTTGCGAATGAATTGAAGATGAATTGAAATGAAGTCGAAAACTTTTTGTGTGTCAAAAACGAAAACGAAATGTGCGCAAAATAATTTGCATCTGTTCTTAAACAAGTGAAAAACTTACCGCTTAGCACCTGACGGTGTGTTCCCTGATAACCTTTTCCATTCCAGGCTAAGTGTGTTTATCATCCTAAGCCAAATTGTCTATTAGCAGTGGGGCAGTTTAGAAAAAAACAGGGCTGATTCACATGTCTTGTACATATCATTATTTGGTAAACAAAGAATACAAAATGTTTTTATTATTTTAGTTTGTTCTTAGTTATGGATGGTAATAATTGAGGTCGTGCTTTAAACCCCATTGTTAGTTAGTTATTACCAGCGTTTTAAAACGTTATATCATGGCATGACTTTTACAAGCACATTAATTCATACACTTGGGACACGGAACCCGTGTGCCTTTCCGATCCATCATCATAAAATTTTCCGGCCCCTGCTCGCCGTAGCCATAAACGCGCATGCCTAATGACTATTTTAATGAAATTGATCGATTTATATCCGGAGCAAAAGTGAATTTGCCAGTTCACCTATTAAAAGCACTCTCGTATCGGTAAGCGTGCGAGACGGACGTGCATCGTAATCGGTATCAGTATTATATTTTTACGCGCCGCGATAGGCCCGGCATAGGTCTCGCTACCTGGCCGGGGTTAACGCTCCGCGCGCTGAGACTATGGCGTCCAGTACATGCGATGACTTCGAATTCGAGGAGGAATATAGGGAACCCAGCCTAGCGAAACCGGTGAAGCGAGTGTACGAGTCAGTGGAGAGCAATGAGGATGAGTGGCAGACAGTGAAAGCAAAACCTAAAAAGTCGCGTCAAGTAAATAAAAATACAGATAAATCGGAGATATACATTTCTAGTGAAACACCTCTGCCAAAGCAATTTGCGTTGGCCAGGCTATTTAAGGATTTGAATATTTGTGATATTTCGGGGATAAAGTATCTCAATCCCTACAAGATACGAGTCACATTTATGGAACAAAAGGAAATTTCAGATTTATTCTCCATCGAAGGATTGAAAGAAACAGGTTGGAGATTTAGTAAATCGTCGGAAGTGAGCTACTCCTACGGCGTGATAAAAGATGTAGACTTAGACCTATCTGAAGAGGAAATTTTAAAAAACATTACTTGTAATGATTCGGTGGATATGGTGTCCTTAAAGAGGTTGTCTCGCAGGGCTAAAGAATCTGATAAAGAAGGAAGATGGAGTCCGTCGGAAACAGTGCGTCTTTGTTTCAAAGGCAATCTACTACCGGCTTTTATATATGTCCATGGAGTGAGAGTCCGAGTTGAACCGTACGTGTACCCTGTCACCCAGTGTTTCAAGTGCTGGGCAATAGGGCATACTACGAAGACGTGCATAGTAAAAAGAGAGGTATGCCCTAAATGCAGCGGTGATCACGCGAACTGCGCTACTAAAATTTTTACATGCACAAATTGTTCAGGGAGACATATGGCTATGGCAAAAATATGTCCTGTTTATCTTAAAGAAAGAAAGATAAGGTTAATCATGGCAGAATTTAATTACACCTATAGTAAGGCGTCCCAACAGTATGCGGAATCTCATATCATCACACCAGCTGACAAAAGAGAGCAAGTAATTTCTCAGACAAATCCGCAATCCAGTGGTATAGGTAGGTATGATTTGCTGACAAATATAAAGAACACACCATCAGATTCTCGATCCGAGCAGAGTATTACACTCCCGCCAAGAAAAAACACAAAAAAGAGTAGAAAAGACTGGGCCGGATTATTTAAGTGCAGTGACAGGGAAGAAAGCAGATGTGAGGATGAGACAGCGCAACGGGAAGAGACAAGAGAAGAGGAGAATCCTGAGAAGACCACTTTTAGCGAGTTGATATTCAGATTGAAAGAAATAGTGTTTTTGAAGAGTGTTAGTATTCAGTCTAAAGTGAAGCTGGTTGGTCAATTGTGTGTCGAGTGGATAATCGGGATGGTAGTTGACATTTTTTCAGATTGGCCTATCGTTAGCTTACTATATAGTTTCTTAAATCAGAATGGATAAGAACTGTAAAATCAATCTGAACATTTTACAGTGGAATGCCCAAAGTCTGAAAAATAAACTGATCCCGTTTGAACAGATATTAATACAGGAAAGCGTCCATATTGCCTGTGTAAACGAGACGTGGTTAGAAGAGGACAGCTCTTTAAGAATTAGCCAATACAATGTATTCCGTGCCGACCGCGACTCCCGCGGCGGAGGGGTGGCCATACTGACTCATCGATCAATAAAATCCCAACTTAATCACTTGACCGTGTCTAACTCAGGTATTGAAGTAGTTTCTGTTAAAATTCTAAACTGTAAGTACATAGATTATATTATTTCCATTTATTGCCCACAAACCGCTAATATATCCTCATCAGATTTTGAAAATTTATTATCTATAATTGATCGCCGAACTCTCATACTTGGCGATTTCAACGCGCATCACGTGTCGTGGTCGTATAAAACTGATACTAGAGGAAAATTACTATTCGATGCTTTGACAGACAGTAAGTTTATTGTTTTGAATGATGGCCGTGACACACGTGTCAAATTAGTAGATGGAAATTTGCAAAAAACATCTCCAGATATATCTCTAGTTACTTCCGATATTGCTATAGAATTTAATTGGTTGGTTTTACAGGAAAATCTCAAAAGCGATCACTTAATCATTAAAATTAAAATTAACTACCTTACATCCTACAAACCTGTTACTTTAAGAAACTATAAAAATGCTAACTGGTCCGAGTACAGTAATTACCTCAATGATATATTTAATTGTTTTGAGATACCAGTTAATGTCCAAACTTTCTACGATTTATTTTTAGATAAATTAAATACAGCTGCGGATAAGCATATACCTAAAAAAAAAATTTGCCAGAACCCTAAATCTAAATTTAAACCAAAACCGTGGTGGAATAGTGATCTATCTAAAGCAGTAGCTTCACGTAGATTGGCGTTATCCCAATTTAGAAAAAATCCTACACCGACCAAATTAACTATTTTAAATCAAAAGATTAACGAAGCCCATAAGTTAATAAGCGAAGCTAAGAGTAACAGTTGGTTTGAGTTTTGTTCATCGGTGAACGAGAAAACATCATCAGCCGAAATGTGGCAGCACATGAAATGGGTGAGAGGACGACAATATAACCAACAGCACGTCAGCAAGACTCAAGCGTCTAAATTACTCAATTCCTTAGCCCCCGATTATGTCACTACAAACCGCCCAATATTTCAGAGTTATAACTCGCCGCTAGAAGTTGAGATCTCCATTCAGGAGCTCGACGCGTGTATCAAATCGAAGGATACATCTCCTGGATGTGACGGTGTCACATATTCAATGATTAAACATCTCCCCAGTAACGGGAAATGTTTACTTCTATCGCTTTACAACCGGTTCTTATCAGTTGCTTTCGTACCCACTCAATGGCGGGCGATCACTATTGTGCCTATTGCCAAGCCGGGGCGTAATCCTAATGAAGTTTCATCATTACGGCCTATTTCATTACTATCGTGCTTATGTAAAATTTTTCATTTAATTTTGAATAAAAGATTAGAGTGGTTTTTTGAACATAATAATATGTTCTCCGCAAATATGGTTGGTTTTAGAAAAAGCAAGTCTTGTGTTGATAGTTTAAGTAGTTTAATAAGTAGAATTCAAATAGGGTTCTCGGAAGGCTTATCTACAATGGCATGTTTCATAGATGTTCTGAACGCTTATAATAACGTAGATATAGTTGTACTTTTATCGATATTAGACAAAATTAGGGTTGGCCCAAAAATATGTTATTATTTATGGAATTTTCTAAAAGAAAGAACACTAAAAATAAATATCGAAGATACAATTTTGACGAGGGTTACGGGAATCGGTATCCCACAAGGGGACCCTCTCTCGCCTTTCTTGTTCAACGTTGCAACATTAGACATTTGTAAGATATTAGAAGATAGGATTTATATATCCCAGTATGCGGATGATTTTGTCATATATAATCATTATAAAAATATTTCGGAAGGAGGTCAGAAATTAGAATCCAATTTAAATCTGCTAGGTTCACGTTTGAAGATGTTAGGACTAGATATTTCGCCGAATAAAAGCAAAGTATGTATATTCAAACGGGGCTATAATACAGACTATTTGGAAATAAAATTAAATAATATATCACTGGAAGTCGTAGAAAATGTTAAATATCTAGGGTTATGGTTAGATAGGGGAATAAGATGGACTAAACATATAAACGTAATTTATGACCGCTGTTTAAAATTTGTTAATATTCTGAAGGTATTAGTTGGCTCATCATGGGGCGTACACCCTACACATTTGAGGCGCCTATATCTGTCTATTGTTCGCAGTCGCCTTGACTACGCAAGCTTTTTATTCGATAATTGTTGCCGCACAAGGATTACTAGACTAGATAAACTTCAGAATAGATTCTTAAGAATAATTGGAGGCTTCATTAAGAGTACGCCTACTCATGTAATGGAATCAGAACTGTGCATTCCACCTTTGTTTGTTCGTAGGCAATACCTAGCGTCAAAGTATTGGCTCAAGGCCAAGTCTATTAGAGATAACATCGTTATAAATGTACTTGAAGAGCTGTCCTCCCTGTCCCTGCTGAGACTACCTTATTGGGCTCGAAAAAATAAGCCGCTATTAGTATCTGTTCATAACACCCTTAAATGTAATAGTTTTAACTGTAGTAATCAATTAGATATGTTTAGTATGAATACGTGGGTCAGTAACATTAATTTAACCGATGTCTTGGAATCAAATATAGCTATTATAGATAAACCAAAAAGATGCTATAACCCTTTTGACTTGAAGCTGAAATGTGCACATTATTTACAAGAGAGGTACACGGGATACTATAAAATATTCTCTGATGGGTCATTAACAGATAACAGGAGAGGATTAGCGTTTCTCGATGCAGAGACTGGAGATAGTATGAAATTCACGGTTAAATCGAAAATAGGTATTATGTACCTGGAACTGATAGCTCTAGTAGAAGCAATTTCTTATATAGAATCTATAAATCATAATAAATTTGTTATTTTTACCGACTCTAAGAGTGCCATGTTGCATTTAGCGAGGTGTGTCAGTGGATCCAGTTTTAGAGGCATTCCCATAGCCTATAGCCTACTACAAAGTGTGGTTCGTTTGAATAGTGGAAACAAATGTGTCAAAATACAATGGATTCCTTCTCATGTCGGCCTGATGGGTAACGAAGAAGTGGATAAACTGGCGAAGGAGGCGGCCGTGGAAGGATCTTTATTTAACTGCCTCCCTAACTATACTGACTTAATACAATACATAAAAAATATTGCATTTGAAAATTGGTCAGAATACTTTGATGAAAGATCTCTAACAAAAGGTATTTGGTACAAAACTATCCAACCTTCGCTCCTTCGATCCCCATGGTTTCTAAGGGCCGACATGGGAAGGAACGAAATCGTGACAGCTGCACGGCTCCGATCTGGGCACGTTCCATTAAATATGTTCGCGTATATGATGAGACAAGTCGAGTCTCCCGCTTGTGACAGGTGTGGCTCGACGGAAGATGTTTACCACATATTGATGGAGTGCGCCTGGAACGAAGGAATGCGCCGACAACTCTTTCACCGGGAGCATGTTTTGTGGCAAATTGGTGGTTGTAATGGTATACTGAGCGAGCCCGACTCTCCGGATGCTAAAAGATTGTTCGACGTATACCATGCAGCTATTAAACAAAGAGCTCAACTTAATTAATGATTGTACATATTTTGTTTTGTTATAAGGGTGTCATTTTATTAAAACCCTGTATAAATAAATAAAAGACTTAAAAAAAAAAACCTATTAAAAGAGAAAAAGTCGATTTCAGTTCAGAAATTCAGCATGTGGATATCAGTCATTTTACTAGTAGATACTCGGCTGTCTAGCTACCAACCTTAAGTTGAAAATCTATCGTTAAACACCTAACATTGTATTCCTTAAGAACTAGTATAATTATACAAACCTAAGTATTTACAAAAGAAATGTTTGTTTTTGATACTTACCTAATTTGTATTTTTTCATCTTTCACAAGCTAGGTGTTTGACCACAGCTCACCTAATGTTAAGATGTTAAAGCACACCTAGCTTGGTACGAAACTGGCTGACAAATGACGCCGCCGGAACACACCGTTAGGTGCTTGGCGGTAGATTTTCAACTCGAGTGTGGTAGCTAGTCAGCCGAGTACTAGAAGTGCACGATGTTTTGCTGAAGTTCATATTAAGTTTCGGTAGACTCACTTGAGAACCAGTTCTATTCCAGGCAGACCAGTTGTATTCATCTTCGACTACACCATCACTTAACATGAAGTGAGCTGTGGTAAAACGTCTAACCTGTCAACTATAAAAAAGTACGACCGAGATACGTACGAAAGTAAGTTAAGAGTAGATAAGTGAGAATTTTCGGTAACTCTTACTCAGAAATCAAATGTAATCCTTGTCCAATTTTGTCCTATTTCAATTCGTTATAATACATAAAACATTGTATAAAGAGATCAAAATAATTAATCATAACAATACCCCATCCCGTAATCCTTCTGCATCCAAAGAGAAGCGCTGAGTTAACTGATTATTATCATCCAAATGCCGACAAAATTAATTTATTATGTGAAGCCGCCAAGTAATAGCGGATTAAAAATTAATTACAGTTCCAAACTAAGCTTTGGGAACAGTCACGATGAAAAAGTTTATCGCGGATTTTCACTCCAGTACCCAACGTTTGAATGGCTTGCGTAACCATACCTACCTATAATAGTTCACATTCAACATCTCTATTTAGGTAATTAAAACTTGGTTATTGTAAATGTGGACCTTCTATAGTGGACGCAGCTAACATAAAAAGAAAACAAACACATATCGCTCAGCGCCATCTGACCCCAAACTAACCAAAGCTTGGACTATGGGAATAAGATAGCATACTCAAATACTTTTTTTTTTGTAAATATATACTTGTAATACGCTCAGACACTTTCTGACATTTGTTTAAACTACAAAATGTTCATCCTGGATGGAAACCATACCCACGCTCTACAGATCTATAAGCAGATATACCTATTACCAATGAGTAAACAGGGCTGTCAATAACATGATTTGGAGTTAGAACTAGGAATGTTAATTTGTTGGCAAAACTTGGTGGAAATCTGTCGGCAAGCTCTTAAGGTTACGACAATCTCAATTGATAACCAGTTTACATTTTAAAGCTAGCTATACGCTCTTCTTTGTTTATGTTGTTGCACTTTGTGCTTTATGCCATGTGTCTTGTGTTTATAATCGAGTATTTAAAAAAAAAACAAAATAATTAGGTCTGAATCACAGTTAAAGTCACAGAAAGTGTTAGGTACCTTGTGGTTAAAGGACCTTTAGGCTCAGGGGAAGTCAGGTATGAGGATCTGACTACCCATTTGCTTACTTACTTAATTGAGTCTAAGGAAGACAGCGGCAAAATTCTGGTGTTCTCCGTCTACCACAGAGGCAGGTCTCCGAATATGTTTTAATTGGTACAATCCTACATAACCTGGCTGTATCGCAATATAGTTGTGTATATTTAAAAGTTTTCCCTTGGTACCAAAATAAAGTACCTAATATTTATAAAGTTCAATGCCTAGCTCGACTCTCTGAAAAATGCGGTGACCGCTTTGTGGACTCAGATAAAATTCTAAATCAACCGCTATTAGTATTTTTTTTTAAATTACTTATAGGCTTGCGTTTGACCGCCAACTCGCCTGATGTAAAGCGAAGATGCGGCCTACGGTGGAGCACGCTCGCCTAGAAGAAACCGCAACTTGAAGGCATCCAGATTGTATCTATCAGGGAACACCCACTCGGGCAGCAAATTCCATTGTTTAGCGGTTCGTACAATGAAGGTAGACTTGAACCGTTTAGTTCGAGTCTTTGAAATATCGACCATGAAGCGGTGTCACTTCTTGGAGCTCCCAATTATAGGAAGACTCTTCCCATCAACAGATCCTCGTTCAATTTAAAAAATAAAGAAATACCATATTAAATAAAGTCAAAAAAACTGGTAAAGGCTTGGCGTACAGAGCCCGACGCATTGTGCCGTGATAGTCAAAGGGTTTTAACCACATTACCACTTTGACCTGCGTTATAAAAATCAACAGCCACTTTCCTTGCTTAATAAAAAACGTACACGCTATATAGAAACAAAGAAAGTAGAAATTTTGAGCCAAATATGTACTTGGAAAGTCCAAGCAATGGAAATTCCCTTTGCGTGTCAGTAAACTTGTGTAAGTTATAACCACGTGACAGCCGACGGTGGTTATTAATTACACTTGTCCGGCTTTGTATAAAGCCAGGGTTGTAAGCAAGTTCGTCAAAATAAAGAAAAAAATTCATAACGAGTAGTTAATAAAGAATCGATGAGTAGGTATGTATGTACATACCGGTAGGTGCTCTCATAAGTGAGTTTTTTTTAATCTAACTTTTAGACTTATTTTGCTACTATGGAATTCAGAGTAATTTTAAATGAAAAGTAGCATGTATTTATTTAAATTTTTTTTGAAATCTTTTTTAGCTGTGTTGTTTTTTTTGTAACTATCAAAGTTTTTACTTCTGTCAGTCCCCATGATTGCCTTTTTTTAACCAACTCAAAAAAGGATGAAGTTTTCAATTCGACTGTATATTTGTTTTTGTTTGGTATGTTACGTGATTATGAATCGATTTTGATAACTTTTTTTTTGCTTAGTAGATTATACTTTAGTGGTGGTCCCGTATAAATTTTATCGAAATCAATTTAGCGGTTTTTAAAAAAAAATCAACAAAACTCTAAAAATTGGATACATCGATGATATTTTCGTTTATTCGGAAACCTCGCTGTTTCATTGGAGCAGTTTAGTTGGCCTGAGAGTCATGGAGTCAATTTTTTTAATTGTAAATTTATACATTACTTTTTTGTTTATTCTGCTATATAAGCAGCATTGAATCCAAATAAATGATAAAGCGTTACGTCAGTTGTTTCCTGGCAACTTAGCTAAAAACTAAACGCTCCAGTACATTCCCTGTGAGCTTTGCAAAAGTTTCTTAGTAGAGCTATATGTGGAGTTGTGGTCAGTTTTCCGCGGGCTTTAGTAACTTCCTTTGAAATAGGGGCTTTGATTGCGCTCGTATGTGTATTTTATTTGATTTCGAAATTTAACATAACCTGTGGACTTTGTAGGTGATTACTTGCTGCCTCAGACAAGTTTAATGAATTGTTACTTCCAGCTCAGTAGGCAGTAGATGAAAGTCTCAAATCAATGAGCGCCAAAATAGCGATGCCCCGGACTTTGTATTGCTAATCAAAGTTCTGTGTATTGTTACAATGGTAATGGACATGCGTTATATCTTAACATCAGGAGAGCGTATCGTGCGTCTCATTACTTTTACATTTAAAAAAAAACTGATATGTTTCGTAAAACATTACATTATAGACAGCGCCATCTGACACCAAACTAAGCATAGCTATGGATATCAGATAACTGATAGATAACTTCAATATATATTTTTTAAGAATATTACATATAGAACATACATTATAATAAATAAATAAAAATAAATATCGCAGGACATTACACACAGCGCCATCTGACCCCAAACTAAGCAAAGCTTGTACTATGGGAGTCAGATAACTGATAGAATACTTAAATACTTTTTTTTGTAAATACATACTTATAATACATACAGTACACCCAGACACAGAACAAACATTTGGTTTTATATCACAAAATGCTTGTTCTAGGTGGGAATCGAACCGACGCCCCACAGCTCTTGAAGCAGACATGCTACCAATGAGCCAACAGGGCTGTCATTATGTTTATGTCAATATTATGTTTATACCAAAAAAGTTTGTCCTGGGTGGGAATCGAACCCATGCTCTACAGATCTTAATCTATACATAAGTATATCTGACTACCAATGGGTCAACAGGGCTGTCAAACAAAATATGTAAAGCCACATAACAAATTGAATCATAAATATAATGTAGTAAACATAGAAGTGGCTATTATTTTGACGTTTTTATATCCTAAAAACTAAATCTTCTATATTAATTTGTTGGGAACGATTAGTGCATCATAATGATCTCAATCTCCTAAGTAAAAAATACATAAATCTTTATTATATTGAACCGAAAAGGCGTCATAGACATTACTTTGAAATTCCAAAAAAAGTAACAATTTCAAAAGATGTTTTTTTTTACAAATAGGCTTGCGTTTGACCGCCATCTCGCCTGATGTTCAGCAAAGATGTGATTTACAATAGAGCACGATTACACACACGAGTGAATAGAAGAAACCTATTCACTCGTGACTTAATTCTCTTGTTACTTTTAACAAATTTTTAGACAAGATTTTTTTTTTAATGTAAAATTAATGACACGAACGAAACGTTATCTTGGCAGTAAGAGATAACGCCTGCCCATGACCTTTTCAGCGGTACCTAGAATTTGTTATAAAAATTCATAACAATACAGTTTCGATAGAGCTATGTAAAAAAAATTGCATCCATTTTATACCTGGTTGTTCCTCTTGAACCATGGGTCCGTGATCACTGTATCTTCATAACCTCTCTGCCCAAATTTAATACGGAAACTTGTTTGATACATTTATAAAATTGAATCGCGCATCGATGCATTATTTGCATTTCCAATATTCAGAGTAAAAGCGGTCGCACCGGTGCTCTGATGGATCTAGCTTTTAGTCATGTTTCTTGCTGTAATGGAATACGAGCGCTCAATTCTTGTTCCTATTTTGAAGTATAGATTTCTACAAGTAGGTAGAAAAAGTTCTATAATAAAAAATTAATTGATACTTTTGCAATCAAAGGTTTTTCAATGTAAAAGTAGCACTCGATGGTAAAATTCATAGTCAAAGCTGTAATACGAGTAAATTGATTGCGATTTTGGTTACACAGGAATCGCGTTTAGTTTCCTTGAAATAATCGTGCTGGTTATTACATTTTTCATGCAACAAAGGATTTTTTTTGCAGTAAATATTAAATTCTTGATTTCCTCACGCTATTCGTTACTTCAGAAACAATTGACGAAGTCGCCAGCTCATTCAGTATACCATTTCATGATTATGGTAATTAAATTTGCATGTGTGTTTTATTTTATTAAATACGAAATAAAACTACTTTTTCACGAATACCCTCAATTAAAAAAACATAGTACAGGCCATGTGATACTAACAAACTCGCGAAATTTTCTAATTAAATAAAAAAAACTAGTAAAATGTATTATCATGGTGTTGAACTTGATATTCGTAATACTACTAGGGTTATAAGCTTAGGGTATTTTAAGCCTAATGGGGATTATTGTACCTACTGTCATTGTACATTATGACAGCCCTGTCATTCATAAGCAACTTTTACTATACATACATAGCATAGATTGGACATAATTGCTAAATCACTAAAAATCTGTAATTTCATTAAAAAAGTTCATTGAGATTTGGCTGATAGAATGGTTCAGCATAATTTTTTCATTAGAGTTGTGCCGATTATAGTAGCAATAAGATTCATAACAAATTAGTACAATGATCCACTGTAATATGCTCAGTGGTTTGCAAGAAAGTTTTTTTTTTTTTAGTACATATTATATTGTTAGTTAGATGTGTCAACTAAAAACTCCAGAATTAAAATAAGCAAGTGACAGTAGAAATTTCGCTATAGGTGTTTTAAATGAAATAGCGTAATTGAATATAACCGAATACAGAAAATATGAAACAAACATTAACACTTCAGGAGAATTAAATATTACTGATCCTCTTCTCGCCAATTTTCTCAAAGACTTCATAGCCCGAGGCATCTTCGAGTTTCTTTCATTAAATGGAGAGGTGCTTTCTTTGGTACTATCCGACTCTTTTCTAGTTAAGAAAAAGGACTATATGTTTATGATTGGTTTTGGCGGGAACGCGAAAGAATCGTGTCGTTACGCTGTATTATTTTCTAAAATTTGTATTTTGAAGTATTTGTTCACATGAAAAAGTGATGTTTTATTCATAAAGTGCTGAATTACGTACACGAGTATCAGTAAATGATATAATGTGATGTACAATTTCTTTTTGCGTTGCGTTCAAAACTCCGCCAAGGTTTTCAAGTAAAGTTACCACTGCATTACTTTATGTGACTTTGACTGTGATTTAGTCATTTTTACTTATCATTTTGTCAAATACAATACAATATATACATGTCTAAATACCTGACTGCCAAACGAACAACGTGTGATGCCAAAAACAAAAAATAACAACCATGTTAACTATTTTAATGAAGTATACATTTACAATGCTAAAAACCTACATAACATACAATTTACATATAATTATATCTAGATAAAATATGGATACTTCTTTGGTAGATATTGTGATTCTAGAAAACGTGGATTACTTTCTTTAAAAAAAAATTGCATCTATTTAAGATAAGCTATAAGATTTGTTTACAAAAAGAAAAAAAATATCGTAAGGCTATACACACAGCGCCATCTGACCCCACACTAAGCAAAGATTGTGCTATGGAAGACAGATAACTGATAAAATATTTAAATACTTTTTTTTTGTAAATACATACAGTACACGCAGACACAGAACAAACATTAAATTTGATTATATCACAAAATGCTTGTCTTGGGGGGGGGGAACCGAACCTACGCCCTTCAACTCTTGGAGCAGACGTACTACCAATGAATCAACAGGGCTGGCCATTGCCCAATGCCAGAAAATTTCATTTAGGCCGATTTCAGTAAATAAACACATAAATAACAAACATTTTTATGAAAAAAAATGTTTCGCTTTATTTTTGTAATAACCTATTTTTTCCTTTTGAATGGTCAGTTATGTCGGCTATCCGGCTAAAGCACTCGCTCCATCTCTAACCTTTGGCTTTCTTTCATTAAATGTTCAAGAATTCTCGCCTCGGGACGAGTCTTCTCTTGAATTAGCTCGCGTTTATTTAATACTTGTGACAATCAGATGGGACGCGTCGGGGGCGAAATAACAATTCGAGATGTCATCTCATTACGCGCCTTCTTACTTTTGAAGGTAGGGACGGGTTCACAAAGGTGACAATACGCTCTGCATTTGGACGTGAAATGTGTTTTCTCCGTTACTTCACATTTTTTTTGCTTAGGTTGAAAAAAAAAAAATTGGTTTGCCTCAAACTATTTACACTAATATTACACATGCGAAAGTTCGATATATGTATGTAAATTTGTTAAAGGACAGCACTGAATAGGCACAGAAAAGCAAACTCCGCAAATTCGTTTACTTGGATGACATATTTTCTAAGGTTATTTTGGTTTGAAAATCAAACTACTAAACAGATTTTGTTGAAATTTCCATGGGACCAATCTGTATGTATACTTTCAAAGAAAGTTCAGAGGTAACAAAATGAAATAATAATATGACAGCCCTGTTGCTTAATTGGTAGTATGTCTTCTGAAAGAGCTGAAAGGCGTGGGTTAGATTCCCACCCAGGATAAACATTTTGTGATAATAAATGTTAGTTCTGTGTCTGGGTGTTCTGTATTTATTATAAGTAAGTATTTACAAAAAAAAAAGCATTTAAGTATTCTATCAGTTGTCTGACTTCCAAAGCACAAGCTTTGCTTAGTTGGGGTCAGATGGCGTTGTGTGTAATTTCCTGCGGTATTTATTTATTATTTAAATACTACTGAAATGAGAACCTCCTCTTTTTTGGGTCGGTTGAAAACAGACAGATGTTATTCTACGACTGTGATTCTTTTTCAGGATTGAACTGATTTGACTTTGATTAAAATAAAAAAAATATTGTACAATACTCGCTGACATTCTCATTGTTTTGTACAGTTTATTGTAGCGTTATTATAACGCTACCTTATATTAATCTTCAGGAACAATGTGCGAGTTTTCGCGAACTTGAGATTACGTTATCGCATAACGACTGCTTTAGAAAATATATTTCACTCACGGAACGATGTTTACTCGCACTTTGCTTTTATGCTCTGCCGCAGAAAATATGAAATTACAGGTGTGTTATTAGTAGGTATTGTTGTCACACAAGTATGTAAAATTGTGAAAAAGATTTCACAAACGGCTCTAAATTTAGGATTTTGGGAAGTAACTAAGCTGAATGGCAGTTATTATATTTACATGTCATTGAGACTTTTATTAGGTAATAAACACTGAACTTGGTGATAAATCAGCGGTAGTACAGCGGTGCTCTTATCGTCTAAAGTAATTTCATCTAGACAACCTTTGGATGGGCAGAACAGAAGACACACACGATTTACGAAGTATAAAAAAATAAATAAAAATAAAATTACGTACATTAATATATAAACACACATGTTAAAAAAAGCTAAAGATAAACAACATAACATTAATATATACTTATAACAAATATTGAATGCATACAAATATGTAAAATTCAGCATACTAAAATTATGTTTTTAATTTATTAAACATAAATTAAAGATTTAGCCTACCGGCTAAAAAAGGAAACATATTATTTCAAGGAAGCACTTTTAATATTGGGACCGTCCACGGAATGACGTAAGTAAAATTATTCTTTACATTTTTTACGCCACAAACAAGCAGATGGTTTTTCATGATATTTTTTCTGTAGAACTGCTAGTTTCTCGCAATTCCATTGTTGGTCCAATAGCAGAAGTTATTCACAATGATAAGTAGGTACAATAGCTTCTTTTATTAGATAAGTAGATATTACTAGGTATACTCATACGAGTACAAATGTACTCAGATGTATTTTTTTAGTCGAAATTAAAGTAACCGTGAGTTAATAAAAAAATCCTGGTGGCACAGGATATTACTATCTACAGCTATCACATTTCCAGAATTTTCCAGTCAGCAGATATTTATAACAAAAACTTATTACCCACCTCCCTATATTTTTATAGTTTAGTTTTTCATTTACATATTTTTTTAATGTAATCATTATTTATCATCATCATCATTGTATCTGTAGGTACAATGTGCATATACATTATAGCGAAAATATTATCGTTAAACAATAACCAAATATTGCGTTTACAATGTGTCTTCAAATCTTCAAAAACATTACCCTTTAATTAGGGCAGCTGAGTGGAAATGACTAAACATATGCTGTCTATTTTCGTCAAGGCTTTTATGACCAATATAAAATTTTCCAATTCGAATGTTGGCACCACTCACGCGGCATTACTTTGTGGGGCAAGTCACAAATCATGTTACCAGACAGTATGGTCGGCCATCTTGGTTTTTCGCGACCGCTTACCCGTGCGAGATTGAATGCTGAGTCGCAAGCACGTCCGTGCTTTCATGCATTCGTGGAAACGTGTGGCGGCGCCGCATTCGTGCATCTATTGCTCTACGCGAACGAGCCACTCACGACTCGTCGAGTAAATTTAGCTAGTGGCAACCACTAGCATCAGTGATGTGTACGACTGGCTACTAGTGGCTGTAACATGCCACAAATAACGCCGCCAAAAAAAATAATTCAATTCAATGCTTGGTTTATGGCTTTTGTGAAAATGTTTCACAACTCCGCCACTGTCACGTAGAAAGATAGCCCATCAAACGCAAGAATTTGTACGGTGCTGAGTCTCGTCATTCGGTGAAAAAAAAAACATTCAAAACGTAAAAATTTATAAAATATGTCAATATAAATATGCCAATGATTACTTACTAGTAATTTAATAATCTTTTAGTTTTAAATATGCGTAAAAATCATAAACAATGTCTCTAGTAGCCTAAATCTCAGCTTGTTTCGGAAGCACGCGGCGGAAGGTGCATCCTGTAACGTAGTGTACGTAGCTGAACCCCGGGCCGAAAAAGGTTTACTAAACTTTCTAACTTGTACGTTACTAGTTGATCTTTTTTATTTCTGCGCATATCTAAGGTGCTGTGGATGCCTTTGCGTTGATATTTATCTATGTTCCTATGGGTGAACAACACCTAGTATGAGTAAATGAGCTCACAGAAGGTAGTGTCTATAGCATATATTGTGGTGTCAATCAACTAGTAAACATGTCACTGTCTCCGAATATTCGTGGCTCGTTTGCGCAGGGCCTAAGCAGTATTCTTGCATCTATGCAATGTTACGCTCGCATTCATGCAAGATGCAATACAGTTGACCTATTACACAGTTGACTTGACACAGGTTCACTTTCAAATTTTATTTTATTCAACACTAAAGTGTAGACGTCGTAGAATTTATATTGCAGGCGTACTGATAAAGTTTTCCGAGAATTTTGTATTCCTACAATTTTATTTCGAAGTTTTCAATATCAATGTGTATTTACTGCTGTTACTAGGATTCCCTCTAAGTAGCATTTTATCAGTAGGGCTTATGAGTGAGAAGTATTACTCGATTGCGCCTCACGACACAAAAAAGTTATTATTTTAGAAAGATCACATAGTTTTGGAGACACAAAGAAACAAATAATTTCTTTGTATCTTCAAAACTACTTTATATATAACTAGCGGACGCCTCACGGTTTTACTCGCGTAATTCCCGTTCCCGTAGGAATACAGAAATAAAAAGTAGCCTATGTCATCAGAGGATAGTTTTACCTTCCCAACGGTAGAAGAATTTTTGAAATCGGTGCAGTAGTTTTTTGGTTTATTCGTTACAAACATACAAAAATACAAATCTTTTTTCTTTATAATATTATAGTGTATTTGGCTGCTTATTGTTTTTATGTATTACTATTACAGATAACGCGACATCGAGACAAACCTCGCAAGTTTTAATGATTTGTTGTTTATTTATCTAATTGTAAAAAATAATATTAAACAAATAAAACGAAAAGTGAATAGAAAACTTTTCCACCTGACTTTGATTGAGGTGGTATGATCAAACACAAACCCATGCCATCCACCCATAAAAAAAACGCGGCGTAAGTAACAATAAAAAATAATCATAATCATATTTATTGAAGGTCAATAATTTTCAATAATAATCATAAACAAATAATAAATGTCAGTAAAAATATTAAGAATTACAAAAAAATGTATGCAAAAATGTCAAAATCAATAATAATTGCAATAAATGTCAAAATTCTTTGTGGCTGTAAAACGTAAGCTCGAAGAGCCTGCGCTTGAGTCGTGACTTAAAGCTGACCATAGAGGGCGCAGCGCATGTAACAATCAAAACTCTGGCGTGGCGTAAGTAAAACTAAAAACCAAACGAAGCGTAAGGAAATAGGTCAGTTTTAGTTTTTTTCTTGTCGGCTTAAAAATAATACATAACAATTATGTAGAAGCTGTACATTGAAAATGGTTCGTTTCATTGAGTCTTACGTCTAATGTGAAAAATTTACTGAACAACTTTATTTTCAGACATTTCTATCATTGAAAACCTTATAATAATGTTCCGGTTTCCGAGACATCTGTGCGGACGTTACGGCACAAGCGGGGATGAGATTAGATTAGACGAGGCATGGCGGCGGCCCGAGTGCATTTCCTTGCTACGGACCAGCCTGCGGCAACGTAATGGAATGTTTACGTGATCGGAGCTTCGATGGCACTGGTACAGATATTCATGGTAGCGCTACTAATCATCACAATAGTCAATAGGCCGCTGCAATGATTGTCGGGATGCGTTATATTGTATCATAAGAGCGTTTGGTTTTATTAATCACAGGACAATCACTTTTTGATACAAACAAATGTTTGTTCTGCACCCGAATATTCTGTATATATTTACAAAAAAAGTATCAAAGTATTCTATTTTATTCCAATCATTATATTATTTATTTCTTTCTTATTTTTTTACATTAAATATTTACAAAACATAATTATATAATATAAAAAACTCAAAAACTAGGGTGCCGCCGGCAGCAGGGCAGGGCTCAAGCTGCCGGTGGTTAGGGCTGCAGAGTGAGGAGTGAGTTATTTATTGTTAAGGTACGCCAACATCACACATATTTCTAAATTTACAAACACATTGCAAAAAGTTATGTTCCGATACATGCGCCAGTTGTAGGCATACCTACACAGCTTAATAAACATATTGTTTGCAGTTTTATCAGTTCTCTGACTGCTATAGTACAAGCTTTGGTTTATTTATTTTAAGACCACTATTACTTACTCAGAAATGATTACTTACACACAAACACATAAATATTACTTAAATTTTAATCATTTAAATGCAAATTGATTCCGTATGTTTTACTGATGAAGCGCTGAGATACTGAGAATACTATAAACAAAGTCAAAGTTAAAGCAAATTAGCCGGTAGACCGTGTGGCTTCTAATTTGAAAGTGCGGGATCGAATGCTACATACGCACATTTATCACTGTGTTTAAGGACACATCGTGTGGTAACCCGCATGTCTTGAAGATGATGAAATATTCCGTATTCAGCTAATCCGTTTCTGGAAATTAAGATGAACTTATGGGACTTATTATCCCAGCAGTGGGACAGCTTATAAAACAGGGCCGATCCATAATAAAGTCAAATAGCCAGATGATTAAGTTATTACCGTATTTTATAAGAATAAGCTATTACCGTATTTGCACCAAACTAGGTGAAAGCGAGTGGCACGACCTGGTAATAAATCAATATGCAGCCATATTGTACGTTGACAGCGGTTGTGTTGACAGATCTAAGTTGCCACCCCGCGTGTTTGACTTACGAGCTTCTGCACTTTTATAGGTATGCAAGTTACAAGTGGCATAGATAAGGGTTTACGAGCATTCAAGGCGATATTTTTAAAATGTTAATGTTATTTTTGATATGAACTGAAATTCTATGTTTGTGTAGCCTGTATCTCACTAAGTAGCGTGTAACACTTTTTGGTATAAAACTTGTAAACCGGGCCACCAAGATACAGGCTTTGCCTAGTTTGGGGCCCATCGGTACTGCTTAATTAAACAGTCTGTATTTGTATGTACTGAAAATTAAAAAAAACTATCGTGAACCAATACGTGTGTTTAACATCAGGTGAGCTGTTGTCAAACAAAATAAAGTAAGTATTTCACTGATGAACGTGGACGTTTTCATTGCGAGAAGAACGTCTACCACGCTGGTGAGCTTCGAGTTGGCCAACTTGACATGTCCTTTGGGAACATTAAGAAACGCTCAGATGTACAGGTGTCCTCACGATGTTTTCCTTCACCATTTGAAGGTTGTGCTAGCTCTACCACTAGCTAAGAGGTGTCATATGAGATTTCAACTCAGGACCATCAACTGTACAGTCAGTTGTTCTTCTTTTATTATAATGCCGTAGTTTTTAACACCCGAAATACACAAAAGTATATTATAGTAGAACCATTTTACATTTGAATATTCTTTTATTACATATTTATTAAACAAAATAAAAAAACCTTAAATTAATACTATTTACAAAATGTATACAAAAAACTTAATCTAAAAGTCCGTCAGAGGAAGGATATGAGGCCAGAATGCTGGCAGCATTGCCACGCTGGATGGCAATGCTAAGGTTTTGACCAATCTAAATTCTAGTAGTAGCATTCTAGTCACCTGAAGCCTCCTCTAAACGTTTGGCCAGGTCCCGATACAGTTCGAGAGCGGCCGGTCCCCACGAACCTAAAGTTTGAACATACTTTGCAGTTTTGCTGCTAAAATAATTTTACAGAAACATTTCATTCATAAAAGTCAAAATTATATAGCAACAATAAATACAGATAGATTAACTCTCTCCGCAAAATTAAAATATGCATGCTTTTGAGATACATTTCCTCAATTATATCACAGAATGTTCAACCAAAACGCGGACAAATTTCAAGAAAATTAATTTGCATTTCTCGTGTCTCCGTTCCTTCACAAACAGACATGAGAAATATTTCACTTAAACGCTGACATTTTCTGCCATTAATATTTAATTGAGTGTTCAAAAGAAATTCTGTTTGCTTCGTCGTGAATCTGCGAGCAAATAACTAAAACTGGTTTTAGTTACAATCTTGTATAATTAAATTGCTATCCATAATTTTTTTTTTCTGAAGTGAATAACTATTTCCAAACCTAACGAGTTTGCCATTTGGTATTCAGAATGTTTATTTTCCCACTTATAATCAAACCAGCTTTATGATCAGAAGTAAATATCTGACAAATTTCTACTTAATGAGACTTAGGGGATTACATATAAACGTTACATAAAGTTAATCAACTTTTTAAAATTGGATTCAGGGTGACGTCTCTTGCGTAGAGCTTTTTAAAGAGCTACGAATACTGCTTCTACCGTGTGAGCTCATTTACCAGGTAGCTCTGTTCATTCATTCGAACATAGGTATATTTCAGCGCAGTGTAATTTCGTCTATACGCAGTAATAAAAAGAAATAACTAGTAACGCCGTCGCACTAGCTCGTCGAGTCAGAGAAGTCAGCATATATTCAGAGGCCCGCGCTCTTCAACCGTGTATTCACCTCCATTCGGGATGCACGTTCCATCGCCTGCTTCAAAACCAATCTGAGACCTTGGCTTCAAGGGACCTTGTTATATGACTTTGAAGATTGTTTTAAAATAAGAAGTTATTAAACGACTAGTAAGTTATGTATACAATTATATTTTTAATTGACATCTAAATATATTGCCATACTGGCATTTTGTAATGTTGACATTTTAATTATTATTTTTAAATATAACATGTTTGAATGCTAATGGTTTGTAACTTTGGTGTTATCAATAATATATTTGTATCAAAGCTTTAGTTAAATAAAAAAATAAATATCGTAGAACATTACACACAGCGCTAAACTAAGCAAAGCTTGAATTATGGAAGTCAGATAACTGATAGAATACTTAAATACTTTTTACTTACTTATTTTAATACTTTACTTTTTTGCTTTTTACGTTTTTGCCTTGTAACATTTGTCTCACCTAAAAAGTTACGCGTGAAAGCAAAACATAATCTTAATTTAAGGCAACGTTTATAAATAAGGTATTTAGTGAAAACTATCCTGAAGTAATTTAAATTTATTCCAGATCACGCTACTCGAAAAGCAAATACATTGAAATAAAACATTTATTTCTAAGGTAAAGAAAGTAAGTAAGAGTTACTTGTTTGTATCCTACACAAAGATATCAGATGGTTATTCAACAAACACAATCATTTTACTTGTTACCCTGTTTATTTACACCCAAGCCGATGGTTTAATCAGACCTGCTTAAAGTTTACCCCGTCTAAATAATGCGCCGTCAAACATTACGCGCTCCAGTTAATTCTGTCGCGAATTTAACTGTATATTATGCACTTTCACCAAGATATCTTGAACTACCCTGCCTGTCTATACGGTATCCGTTCCCGAAGTTTCAAGTGGGAGGCCAACATAATGGCAAGGCTCAAGTGATAGTGGTCTGTTGTAGCGATGTTTAGGTTACTAATACGCTTGGCAAATACATCCCCTGATCCGCTTACATCTTGTGTATAGGCCAATTTGTACTCTTATGCTGTGTGAATAGGAGCTACTACGCTTATTTAAAGATATCAGTAGAAACGAAATATAGTGATGTGAATAATCGAGGTAATCACCTACGTAAAATTTAAATAAATGCATTATACTCGGCATTGTACTTCATTATGTTTTTGTGCCAGAGGTCCAGAATTTGTTATATCTGGGCATATGTATCAATAAGTCAGAAATGTTTAGTAACTAAATAACAAAGCCACAGTTGACTGAAGTGGCGCTGAGTGGGTCACGTTTGTCGCATGTCAAACGACTGATGGGCAAAGGTCACCACAGTTTTGTCGCCAAAATTTAAACGGCCTCAGGATCGACCCAGACGAAGGTGGTGTGATGAACTACATCGTTACGATAGTCACTGGACCACCAAAGCCGAAGACCGGGCACTTTGGAAGGAGAAAAGGGAGGCCTTTGCCCAGCAGTGAGATAATAGAGGATGATAAAAAAACATAATCCCAGTCAAAATTATCATAAACTAGCTGCACCCCATGGTTTCACCCACGTTTTTCTAGAGTAAAAGTAGACTATGTTTAAATCCTAGAGTTTAATTTTTAATTCCTTGTTATAATTTCTAGAGTTGGACAGGACTCGTTTCCAGGCAAAGTGATGGCAGGCACGAACCGGGAAACAACGCGTTGGGCGCCCACCAGCTCGTTTGGTTGACGACATCGTAAAGGTCGCGGGTCGAATCTGGAGAAGGGTGGCATAGGACCGGAATGAGTGGCATATACGAAAAGATGCCTATGCTCAGCAATGGGGTAATACGGGCTGAAAATTATGGTGTTGGTTTAATTCAAGGTATGAGCTAGTTACAGCGTGAAGAAGTAACAAACATACACACGAACCAACACACAAACTTTCATTATAATGAAAGTTTGTGTGTTGGTTCGTGTGTATGCTATTCCAATCGCTTATTTCCGTAACATCAATTTTACTGCTATCAATAGAGTCCAATGTATTAATAAAATGGCAACAAAGCTACGCGTAACAGCTAATATTTCCGCTTCATAAACTGACATCTGGGACATTATAACAAGAAAACGAAGATGGCTTGGACATTAAACGAATATTGCTGCAATAAATCTTGAAAGGTGAAAGAGCAAGGAAAAATATAAATAAAACGAAAGCCTGTTTTGACGTTTCGCTGGGAAAGCCTTATTTCTTAGTCCCAGCAGCAGCTGTCCTGTTATATTAAAATGTATGATAAACTCTCCTGTCTGTGTTGTCTGTGTTGCTAGAATATAATTATTTCCGCACTGAGTATTAAAAAGATTACAATTAAAGTTCGCTAAGATAAAATGATAAATCAATGATATCCGAAGCCGTACACATTGCTAAAATTAACACTTTGTTTAGCTACTTAAATAATCAGCAAAAATTGCTAATACAGCAGAAAAATCCTTGTGTACTTACGTATATACATAAGAAGTTATACTTCTCTGACAAGAAAACCAAAAAAAAAATGTTATTATGCATTTAAACAAATTATCACTGAATCAAACAAACGACATTAAACATCATGAATACAAGTTTGAATATATTACAGTTGATAGAATATGTAATTCCACAAATAGAAATAAAATATTTTAAGCAAATTAAAAAAAATCTGCTGGCAATACTGACCGCAAGATTTAAATCAGAAAGAGACTTTTTGCCAACGACTTACTTTTTACTTAAAATGGGAAAAGTTTCTTTGGTTTTCTTTTGTTTCGTATTTGGAGTGTTTGTTTATGTATCCGAGTACAAAGCGCTAACTCTGTTGTTTAGCGAAAGTAATTTACACTTTACGTAAGTACCCTACCTCTAGTCAGGGTATCAGTCAGTTTACATAGGCTATTTGTTTTAAAAAAGTAGAAATATTTTAGCTTGTATGAGAACTTTAACAGCTTCAAACTCTCAACTGAGCTATTTAGTATCTTCATTAAGAGGGCTAGAGCAGCTATATACCGTCTTAAATCCAAGTCCCCGGTTACCTATCGCTGATAAATAGTAAATAAGATATTTGTATTTTCTTTATTGTAATCAACGTTATTGTTACGAAATCTTTAAGTTCCTAGCTACGCCCCGCGGTGTTACCCGCTACATGTTTTTGGGATAAAAGTAGCCTATGTATAATGTGTATTTTAATAATATTAAAATTAATATAAATATTTTAAAAATATTTTCCAGTCTTGAATTTTGTGGTTGAACGTGAGATTGCCCCCGAACATCGCCGAACTAACCATGTTTCACGGCAACACTATTTCACGCGTAAATTTACACTTCCTCGTCGCCAATTACTGTGTATTTTAATTAAAATAACACAGCGAAATGCTTTTCTAATCAAACCATTTATTTGACTAAACCACGCTGCCGAAACAAAAGACTATCGGCCAAGCGCACGACATAAAAGTAACAGGCCACTTATAAAAAGTATAAAAACTCCTTGGTGTACATATCACAATGTGTTAATCCAGGGTCTCAGCTACCTCCATACCAAATTTCATCCAAATGCGTTTTGCGTGAAAGGGTAACAAACATCCATCCATCCATCCAAACTTTCACATTTATAATATTAGTGGGGTTAGTGGGATTATTTATAAAGCGAAAGTTAGTTAAGTTATAAAAGTGGTTACTCCTGTCTAAAGTAGATGGCGCTGGCAGCGAGTTAGCGCGAGGTGGTGATTTTTTCCGCCAGCGTATGAAATGTTTTTGTTTAGGCGTAATAAATGTCTATGCGTTCCGGAGATGCGATTTTATTACAAATCCCTTTTCTTGACTCGAACAAGAAGTCTCATTTCAGAGCCAGACCTTGTCGTCAACGTCAAATGAGCTGTAATCAAAACACGGCCCCTTCGTCCATTAAAATTTAGTTATATCAATGAAACACATCACATAATTATGTTTCACTTAATTATGAAAAGTAGATATTACATCACATGATTTGATTGCCTGAATGTTACCATATTAATTACCCTTTGCTGATAGAACTACGCCAATTACATTCATGCATGGTTTTACCTAAATTATGGATTTCAACTCTATCGAACTGTAGATATTGTAGGGAAGTTAATTAACTTATCTGATTACATGTGACAGGATGGTTGGAATACCGCCCGCGCCGAGACTTATCTGATGTTACACAGGTATGTAATCCCAGTGGTCAGCTTTAGGCTTTATGTCTTGTTAATAGGAAATAGATGACGGAATAGTTGTTCGTCACTGTTTTATTCTCTAGAAATTTCAATTTTACACACCGGTGGTTTCTATCGGAATAGATACAGCCTTCTCTGTAATATTTAAAAAATTTATAGCAACGAAATAAAATAAAAATGTTTTCGGTACATAAATGTATTTGTACATAATAATAATTGTTAATGATTTTCTAGCATCTAACAAATAAAATTGTACATAAATGATTATTTTTGTATTGATTGTATCCTCTTTTATTAATAATTGTCAAGCTAGGTGTTTGAATACACAGCTCATCTAATGTTAAGTGACGGTGTGATCGAAGATGGTAAATCACGCTTAGCCTGGAATGGAACTGACTCTCAAGTGAGGCTGCAGGAACCGACCGTAACGTGCTTAGTGACAGATTTTCAACTTAAGGGTAGTCTAGCCAGCCGAGTACTTGAAAAAACCCTACCATCATGATAAATGGTTTCTTCACGATGTTTTCCTTTACCGACAGCTCAAGCTCATTGATGAGGTTTGAACCCACACTCCTTGGCATGTAAATCTACTGCGTTAACCACTAAGTATCGCTACTCGTTAGTCTTGTAGTGGTCAGTATTGGTGACGCTGACGCTGCTCAAAATTAATGTTAAATATAACATTATTTGTGTACCAGCAATTCAAATGCTTCAAAAGCTTACCCTTTTAAAGTCTTGCATTGGAGTGCCACTTATAATTTCAAGTAACGACAAAAAAATATTTCAGTCCACTTATTAGCATTAGCGTTAATTAAAAAATGGAGGCGAGCCTGCATCTGACGATGTTGCTTGCAGTAGATACGCTCTAACCAAATGAAATCTGCTGCAATATACACAGGACATAATTCTCGTTAACATTTTTTTTTAATTGCTGTTGTCTACTTGCCCATTAGAAAGTACTGAAAGGGTTAATAAAATGTGCAGGTTTGGTCAAAAACTTTATTAACACTTTTATGGTCTTGTTTCATTTTGCATAACATGGATCTTTTAATAACTTAGTTGGATCAATATGGTCAAAATGAACTGGTGGTCATCGTTGTAAGTCTCTTACAACAAAAGTAGGAATCAAATCGGGATCGGTCTCTTTAAAAATACTAATAATGCCGAACAAATCTCTCGTCGAACATCCATCCTTCTTCTTCCATTTTTCCCATCTCTTTTCTTCATTGTTCTGTTTCGGTAAAGAAAACTAGCTCAACTCAGATATATGCAAATGAATTGAATTACATGTGCAATGTGGATACAATCAAAAGATACTTAGGAAATGCTGTACAAAATTACAATCTTGGTCCGTGGGGGCCGGCCGCTCTCGAACTGTATCGGGACCTGGCCAAACGTCTAGAGGAGGCTTCAGGTGACCAGAATGCTGGTATCTACTTTGGTCAGAAGCTTAGCATTGCCATCCAGCGTGGCAATGTTGCCAGCATTCTGGCCACATATTCCTCCTCTGACGGTTTTTTTTGACTAAGTGTTTTGTATACATTTTGTAAATAGTATAATTTAAGGTATTTTTTAGTCTAATTAATTAAAGTCAAGTATATTTAAAAAAAAAAAAAAATCTTGCAGAAAATAATTTGGCGCAAAATTATTTATGTTACAAGTGCGTCTGTATGTATTACAATTTGCACAAAAACGCTTTATAACTTAGTAGGTAATACTAGAAAATTCAGTGGCGATAATTTAGACACAGTGACCTTTGTTCATACAGACATACTAATCCCACTAATATATATAAATGTGAAAGCTTGGATGGATGGATGGATGTTTGTTACTCTTTCACGCAAACACCACAGAACGGATTTGGATGAAATTTGGTATGAAGGTAGCTGATACCCTGGATTAGAACATAGGCTACTTTTTACCCTGAAAAAATGTAGCGGGTAACACCATGGAGCGCAGCTAGTATTACAATAAAACTAAATTTGAAACAAGTCGAAGATCTAAGTTAAGAGTATTCCAAGAATCAGAACTTTGATCATACTATTAATAGACAATTAATTTTCCAATAAAGCTATATGTGAAATACTAAGTTGAAAACCTAAGTTACGAGTATCCCAAGAAGATAACAGGTGTAACTTAGAACGAGAATGCCTCCCAAAGGAGAATAATTCAACCACGTCGTAGACGTGTAATATGTTATTGTCATAACGTGTATTGTCCTCGAAACATGTGGTATTCGTATAGACACATACTTGAAAATCTTTGTTGTCCTATAGTTTTCCAAACAGAACTTCATAATTTGTTTACTTGATATGTTTTGACTTGATTTTTGCAGGAATAAATGAACATTTTTATAGCTTAGTTAGTTAATATATCTAACAGTTTTGTCTGAAGACTTCAAAATTTTACAGACAGTTTGCCAAAATAGTGGAGGTTAATAGTGGACTGTTTCTTTCGCGCATCTGTCTTATGTGGAATGGCTTACCATCTTCCATTTTCCCGCCGAGTTTCAGTCTACAGAGCTTCAAACGAAGGGTGAATAGGGTTCTTAAAGGTAGGCAATGCTCTGGCAATGCCTCGGGTATTGCAGGTGTCCATAGGCGGCAGTGACCACTTACCATCAGGTGGCCCGTCATTTGTTTGCCACTTTTTTCACACAAAAAAAAATGTTTATTAGAAGTGGCATAGTGATAAGTGATACGACTTGCAGGCATCCAGATTGTATCTATCAGGAAATGCCTTTAGAGTTTTAATGTAGTGAAAATTTAAACCAAGTTATAGATGGCAATTCTGCAAGGTCTCAGCGCAATGTTCCGATTAATTTATTATCTACGGTCAAAGGGAAACTAACTTAGTCACAAGTAATCCTTACCAATCCCATACGGGAACTTGTCTCGCTGCTTAGATTGGGGGCCAAGGTGAATCTAACTTATTGATGTCTCTTTTGGGACAACAAACTTGTTTGGTTACACATTTTGCCGTTTATGTGGACGTTTTGATTTCACCGGTGATTACCTATAGATTTGTGATTTCAAATTTATATTTATCATAAAAACAATAACAGTATCAGCATGCCGTTAAGCAGTATTGAGTAAACATTATCTGTCGCAGGTTGAAGGGTTGTACGAGTGTTTTTTTTTATAATGGTGACTCAGACCATGCAACAGACATTCTACTTTGCTGGAAGCTACTTTGTATCTAATGACGGTGTAAAAGTCCGGAACCGAACACGTCCAACGCACTGCAGTAACGTGGTTTTTTTCTATTTTTTTATGGCTGACAGGCTAGGTATTTGACTACAGCTCACCTGATATTAACCTGATGTTGCGGTCGAAGATGGTAAAGTACACCTAGCCTGGAATGGAATTGGCTCTCAAGTGAGGCTACCAGAACACATCGTTAGATGCTTGGCGGCAGATTTTACTAGAAAGTACTCTACCACCAAAGTATGGTTTCCTCACTATGTTTTCCTTCACCGGCAGCTCAAGCTCATTGTTGGGGTTTGAACCCACGCATCGGCATGCGAACCGAATGTGCTAACCACTGAGCTATCATCGCTATATTATGCTTATATTCTTTTCATGAGGATGCGGAATACAATAACATCATTGTGCTGCACCTTTATGGTGTGATACATTTTCTGCTTATAGTTTGGTACTTAGTCCACAGCTGACATGACATAGTCACAAACAGTAGGCTTGGAAAAACAGGCTCTTTCGTTCACGTTCCATATGTATGTCATCAGTTAGATCTTCTGTTAAAATGTGCCCTAAATACTTGAAATGCCGTACAACCTTCACTAGCAAGCCATTCATTTAGCAAGCCAGATCGAAAAATGACCATAACATGACACCGTATCTTTCACAGAGAGCTAGAAGTTTTTATTGATCATAAAAAGGTAAGGATCGAAACAACACAAATAGCTACATCTATATTGGTGATACACGTACCCATCCTAAGCAACTAACCAAACCACTAGCTATCACAACCATGTGTCTACATATTAACTGAATATTATATCAGTTGGTTCCATTCCCTATATCACGTAAACCGTCCACTGTCACTAGCAAGCTTCGGCTGTGGTTACTCTTGCCCGCAACTTCTTGCATTTGACATTTGTCAAGAACTTGGAGTAGTTAGCGTCATGAACTTAGAATACAGTAAATAACCGTCAAGTGTTTCAAGGAACATTGATAAATAGTTTAGCATTTACTCTTGTACTAAATTTTAGTAGGATTAGGATTGAGTGAATTGTAGAACAAATGGCGGGATCTAAAGTGGGTGTGAGTTAGATGACTGTGTAGGAGTATGGTGAAAGTAGGAGGTGGATTTCAAAAGCTCAATTCTCAATGTCATCACGGTCGATATCCCGTAATTAGCACTCCCATATTGTTAAATTGTCTCATCGTTTAATTACGTACTTTAATAAATAAAAAAGGCTACAGATATGAAAACGGCCATCACGGCATATTATGCAAAAGTACATTCGAGATTAAGTTATAAAAAAAATATATTTTGTGAATTTTAAAGCATTAGCATTGAAATTAACAACAAAATTAAACTTCTGCATTCTTTTGTTCTCTGTACTTTTTTTTCTGTTTATGGTGTGCAAAATAAAGAGTTCTATCTATCTATTATAAGAATATTAAATAATCGTATGACAGAAAGCCCCGTTGGCTCAGTAGTATCATTGGTAGTATATCTGCCTTGAGAGCTGTAGGGCGTGGGTTCGATTCCCACTCAGGGCAAACATTTTGTGAATAAACACAATCATGTTTGTTCTGTGTCTGGGTGTTCTGTATGTATTATAAGTATGTAATTACAAAAAAAAAAGTATTTATGTATTCTATTAGTTATCTGACTTCCATCACACAAGCTTTGCTTAGTTTGGGGCCAGATGGCGCTGTGTGTATAGTCCTACGATAGTTATTTATTTATTTATTATTATTTATTACACACAGCGCCATCTAACCCCAAACTAACCAAAGCTTATTTGATTGAAGTCACATAACTGATAGAATACTAACATACTTTTTTTTGTAAATACATCATACCTACCTATAAAATATACAAAACAAAGATTCATTTATACCCCAAAATATTTGTCCTGGGCAGGAATAGAACCCACACGCTACAGTGCTTAAAGCAGACATACTACCAATGAGCTAACACAGCTGTCCAATGTGTCACTCTGGGTTAATCGGATGGGTTTATTAATATCTTATAAGTTGTAAGTCACCCAAAAAAACATTCTAACTTAGTTGACAGTTACATGCTAAAGGAAAATGGCTTAAGCTTACAAACACAACGAAACTCAGGTAAAAAATGGAAATGCTAGTGTTTAAAGCTCCAAGAATATTTTACCATGAAGTACCCTAACTTGTCTGTGAAATCAACTGATGGAGCTACGGTCGTAATTTCTGTACAGTTTATTGTTATAAATCGTCAAGAACATTTTAGTTCTTTATTTCTCCGTTTATATAGACAAGTTTGTTATAACGTGTATAATGAATGCGTTTCATGTTCTCCATTTCTAAATCTAGGTTAATTAACGTAATGAGCTACGTAGCTTGCTTAGAACTTGAAAATCATTACGCATACATCATAATTATGACTCATTTATATGCAAACTTTTTAAAATTATGTTTTAAGTCATACCTACTAGTTTTTTACTAGTTTTCTGCAACTATTATCAAATAACTTTTGAAGTCCTACAGTAAACAAAAGTGATTATGGAAATGAGTTTTGGTCGTTAGCAAAGCCTTTGAATTTGATGATGAACGAAGAGCAAAAGAACCAATAAAATTGTCTATTAAATAAATTTCACACAGCACCTTCTAACTTCAAAGTGAGTTATTATTGTACTTTGGCAACCAGGTAATACATTTTTTCATAAATACACACATATTTCAGTACATATGGGACATCGAAACAGAGCAAACATCTATGTTCGCCACACAAATGTTTGTCCTGGGTGCTAATCTAACTAATGCCCCACAACTCAAGAAGCAGAGCTACTACCAAATGCAGGATAGTCCACAATCAAGAATAGATTCTAGCACCATGGGTTTCTTGAGCCAATTTCCGTAAATACGCTTACAACTCTTAAAACGACAAGTCTCAACTACGAATACTCATAAACACGAAGATACCTGTCCATATTATAAAACACAAAAACTGCTAATTTCGGACTTTATTACCACGAGGTTTACATTAAAAAAAAAAGTTTTATAATATTAAAAGTTATACACAACTTGTCATTACAATTACTATACTAATTTTTATTTACAAATGTACGACACATCTGAACGCACGAGACGATTTCACTGAATTGTGAGCTTATTCATAAAATTCAGGGTCTTTGTCGAATGCAGTAGAACTTTTTCCTTTTGGCATCCAATGCTCGGGAGTACACTTATGATGACGACGGCGTCTATGTCTCCTGTTCTTAGAATCATTTTTTTCTTCGTGCTCTACGGAAACTGGACACGCATTTGATTCGATATGTTGAGAACGAGAACGGGAGCACGCGGGTGGGCAGGCAGGAGATTCTGACCTACGGAAAGTCCTTTTCGAGAGGTTCCGAATGAATTTCATCAGATAAACCATTAAAAGAACGATTGTGCCGTAGCATACCAATCTTTGAGTGATCATGTCGTCAAGTTCCTTTTTCACAAGCATTTTGACTAAGCCTCGTGGTAATATCCTAAAATAATATAAATGTGAAATTTTTTTACATTATTCTTTTACGTCAATATGTGTCAAACTTGAAAGACTTTTCACATAGATGTTTATTTACAAACCATTCTCATTGCAAGAGGTTGTAGTGATCTACAACTTCTTGCTATGATAATCCTTTATAGAACATCAACCGTACCTGTTTTCTACTTGAAATCTATAGTTCTGAGTGCGTATGAAGTCAGAAACGCTGAACAAATCTTTTCCATTCGAAGAAATGTTGTATATATCAACGTAAAAAGTTATATTAGTTATTGTTTAGTTTATCTGTGGAAGTGTATGTTACCCAAATTATTAAGTATTGTGCCTAAAGATTTTTCATGTTTCAGCTTTCACATGTTTGTAGCAATTTTTCGTTGAAGATCCAATGAATCAACATATGTAACCTCGATGTGAAAACCATAAAAACTTATCCATACTTGGTAAATTCTTCAAAGCTGCTTCGTTTCTTCGAGGCGTAACTGTATTTGCATTGTATGACGAGTTTAGCAATCCTAAATATATTATACAATGTTATAGAAAATGCGAATGTGAGTTCATCGTCATGAAATTTTATATACACGTTGTCATAGGTATTGAAAGGTGCATAGGATACCATTCATCCGGAAAAGTACTGTTCTTCAGGCATAGAAAATATCTACAATAATGCAAGCGAAGCCGCGGGCAAAAGCTAGTACTATTTAATAGCGAACTCCAATGACCGTTTTTATTGTTTTAGTGATAATGGTAGAGTATAACATAAAACGTGTCAATATTTATATGTGAGATGAATGTAAGGGAATCAAATTTAAACGTAATTTCAAATTGAATTTTAAGAAAGTCCAGTATTTTTACGCTCAATGCCGATAGTAATCTACACAAATACTATAAAGAGGAAAGATTTGTATTTTTAGAAATTTGTATGTTTGTAACGAATAATCTCAAAGACTACAGAACCGATTTCAAAAATTCTTTCAACGTTAGGAAGGTACGCCCCGGGTACATAGACTATATAGCTACTTTTTATCCTTGTATTCCCACAGGAACGGGAACTACGCGGGTGAAACCGCAAGGCGTCTTCTAGTAATTAATATGATGGTAAATTTGGACTGTTTGGTATGACTTTTATAATTTTTTTTTATCACCTTACTAATCATTTCTAAATATTATACAGCATATTCACGTCTGTCTGTTAGTTAGTATTAGACATTTAACGAGTAAATAATATAGTTTATATATTCAGTCAGTTTCTCGGAGTTTCCCTACGCGATCGAATCAGGAATGAGGAGATCCGTAGACGAACCAAAGTTACCGACATAGCCCAACGGATTAGCAAGTTGAAGTGGCAGTGGGCAGGGCACATAGCACGCAGAACTGATGGCCGATGGGGCTGCAAAGTTCTGGAGTGGAGACCACGGACCGGCAAGCGCAGCGTAGGACGTCCACCCACAAGGTGGGCAGACGACCTAGTAAAGATCGCAGGAACGCGCTGGATGCGAGCCGCTTCCAATCGGTCTTTATGGAAGTCAAAGGGGGAGGCCTATGTCCAGCAGTGGACGTTCTACGGCTGAAATGATGATGATGATGATTCAGTCAGTGCCGTACACCTTCGAAAACTAAACTTCCGTATCAATTAGTGAAGTCGTTCAGAAAAACAATGGTAATAAAACCAAGTCAGGAAACTACCCTTATGTTTGGCCGTGTGTATCTAACTTAACTGATAAGGATAGTGTATTCGTTACCTGATTTATTGCTTTATTTTATCAGAGACGGAAATGCTCGGATTGACTTACAAACTTTTGTGGATCAACGAGTATTGAATGAGGGAAGTTTGGATTAAGTCGTCAAGTGTTTTATGAGTGATTTTTATGTTTGTACGTTTATCTATTTGTACTATATTACAGCTTAATCTCTAGTACCTACTTATTAACATTATATTATTATTTGTACATACTATAATATTATATTTCATAACATAATACTGAGCTACTTAGTTAATTCTAGCGTGACTTTTCTTTACGTTGGTTAGTCAGGCTTTGGTATTAATTTTTCATAGTTCATTTTTGTACATTATTCTTCTATTCTCATTAGCTTTTTCAAACATGCTCGTCAATGTTAAAAGAAAGGGGGTCGTCTACAGATCTAATGGTGGATATTTTACTTTGATTTACTTATTTTTAATGACTGACAAAAGGGTTTAGACTCTAGATAGTGATTACGTTGGCATTTATTTTTTTGCTCTTCTTGTTTTCATACTAAAATTCTGATGTAAGTATACGAAAGGGGTGCGAGCTTTGCTTACTTTCGCTGAATGGGTCAGCTGGAGGGACGGTTGAAAATTAATAAAAGTTTTTTGACGTACCTAATATTTGAACAGAATGTAATACTAATACGTAGGTAATACTTCTTTTAAACGGTCTTTCGTTTTGATAACAATACGTTTGCCCACGTCGATCCGTATCAGCTTGCCTTATCAAGCCAATATTATATGTTATATTTGCCTTGGCTTTCATCAATTTTCATCCATCCATACTCTTTACATATCCAAACTGACTTAGCATAAGCAAACTAAACATCTCTATCATTATCTTTGTCACAACACCTTCTAACATACTGCAACGCTCCTATCTTATATACTTTTCATGAACAAAATATTAAAATCACGTAACGTACTACTTCATCAGAAAACTCAAACAGTTATGATAGCCGTCCTCGTTTTACCCTCAAATGGTGGTAGATAAACTAGACGTTATAGAATAAACGGCGTCTAGGATAATGTTATGCAAAACTCTGTAATCAACTTTAACTTTTATGGCTATGTTCCAAGCGGTACAGAATCTGTTGGCACGGAGCAAAGCGGTGTGCATCTTAGATTTGACGATTAAAAATGTAGTGGATAAAAGTTTTGGAACGTGGTTTTGTCAGGTGAATTACGTATGTAACTACATACTTAGACACAAAATTGTTTTCTACGTCTATTAAGATAAAAATATAACTAAATCCACAGCAAATCATACGACAATCAACTTGCTTTAATAAGAATAAGAACTTGCTTTATTAGATTCAGGAAAGTTTTAAATTTATTTTTTATGTAAAAGTGAGACGAACGATACGCTATTCTGACGGTAAGAAATAACGCATGTCCGTGACCATTGCAGCAATACACAGAACTTTGAGTAGCAAACCAATTTATGTAAAAAATAATGAGACGAACGAGACGCTCTCCTGATGGTAAGCGATAACGCCTGACCATGACCATTGCAGCGATACACAGAACTTTAAGCAACAAAACAAAGTTCAGGGCATCACTGACTGAGCTGTTGAGACTTTCGATGGTTAGTCTCAACAGCCCAGTAATTTCGCTATTTGCAGTACCTACACTTCGAACCAGAACATAGTACTGTTTACACACTACTACTTGGCGGCACATAGTATTGTTTACACACTACTGCTTAGCGGCAGAATATCTGGTACTGCGGTTGTACCAAACTAGACGACTTCCTGCTAAGGAAATCTACCACGAACTGACCTAAGTGAGTACTACTATTTTAAGTATATTATTACCTTGATTGCTTACCAAAATCAGTGCTTAAAATATTACAACCTATTACAAACGGATGAAAATAACATCTTAATATGTTACTATACAATAAGTAAATCCGTATTAATGCGACGGTGAATAATTTGTGTGTTTTCAGCAGTGAATGTGTTTAATTAAATAGATACGAAACACATTTCGGCAACTGGTTACTGCAGCGAAAAGAGGAACGCGGAAAGAGTCGTGTCGCCCCGTTGTATTTTTTCCAAAACTAGTGTTTATTAAAGTGTTTATATGTATAAAAATGGTGGTGTTTTATTCATAAAGTGCCGAAAAGCGCGAGTGTGGAAATATGATATAATGTGGTGAAACATGACTTGTCATGTCGCTTCCAAAATTCCATCGAAGCTTATAGTAAAGTAAGAAACAAAAATACTCATTCATTTCCGACATACATTTTAGCGTTTGATTAATTTTTCAATCGAATATAACGTTTCTTAAGTAACATATACATACATACATTAACAACCCTAAAAAAAATCGCAATTGAGACCTTTTCCTACACAAGAGATAATATGTAAATTACCTATGCATTTCAATTACAAATTGAACAGTGTCCAAAGACTGGATGAAAAATGTAAATTGCCATTCTAACAGTCTGGCTACCATAAGTGGCTGAAAATCGCTTCGGCACCATTCAGTCCAATTGTTGGGGATTTAATGGGGGATTTTATGCACCAGCCGATAGTGGTTAAGCCTTCCAGTTATATTTTTACAAAGAGAGAACAAAGTCCCGTTTATGAAAATTGTAGTGGTTAGCAGAAATTAGGCGTAAATTGTTAATGTATAAATTGTAGTAATTATAGGTTAGTGCAGTCGGTTTGCACGCTGAAGGGCGTGGGTTCAAACCCTAATAATGAGTTTGAGCTACCGTGGAAGGGAAAAACCATAAATACCATCGAGAGGAAACCATAGCATGGTGCAAACACGCAAAAAAACACAATCATAGGAAAATGTATATAATGCGGCGGATACATTTCCGTGTTCCTGATAAAAAATCAGATTTTGACTTAGAAATATTCTATTCCGCAGTCTAACATTTCGATAAAAGCTTTACTACTGTTGGCTATTCTGATTACCTATACCTACTTCAGATAAAATGTAAGCTGAGGTAAAAAAATTCGTGCAGTGCATTCGAGCGATAGAATTTTTTTAGACTTTTTCTGTGACTATTACCTAACCCGAAGTTATTACTACTTGTTTCGAGTATTCAAATGATTGGGCTATCATTTCATTAGCTACTTTGTCGGTGGTTGTTCTAATTGCAATGTTTACATGAACACCGGGAGTAAAGATAGCTCCTCTAGGATAATCGCTAGATAATTTAAGAGTTTTACCATGCAGGAGTGTTTTTTGTTAGTTAACTTTTAAATAGCTGATCAAATTTATGTTTTCATGTATCTGACCATTCCAAGATGATATTTTGGCGTAGAATTCTTAGTGCAATCAAGGGATTAGCGCAGTCGGTTTACACGCCAAAGGCCATGGGTTCAAACCCCAACAATGAGCTTGAGCTGCCGATGAAGGATAAACATCGAGAGGAAACCATAGCATGGTGGTAGGGTATTTTCTAGTACTCGGCTGGCCTGTTACCATTCAAGTTGAAAATCTGCTGCCAAGCATCAAACGTTGTGTCCGGCACATTCATTTGAAAGCCAGTTCCATTCCAGGCTAGGTGTGCTTTACCATCTTCGACCACACCGTCACATAACATCAGGTGAGCTGTGGTCAAACGCCTAGCTTGTCAACTATAAAAAAGGTACGGTCTACGATAGAGCCCGCTTGCCTAAAAGATATCGAGTCACTCGCAACTTGAAAGGATCCAGATTGTATCTATCGGAAAACACCCACTCGGGCATCAAATTCTTTATCGGCTTATACGATGAAGCTGAAATGGAAGCGTAATCATATTTTATAGTTTGTAATTTAGTCACACCAAGTTGTGTACTTTTTTCCGGATACTAATAAATAATCAAAAACTTCACAATGGGGGGAAAAAACAGGAATTCATTTGAAAACTTGTTTTAATATCTACTTTACTATTATTTATTATCACATATCGGATAGTTACGAGTATTTTGTGACGTTTTAACGGTCTATTGATTTCGTATGAAATTAAAAAAAAATTAAAGCACTCTTCATGTACAGAACCTTAAAACGTCGATTGAGATCGATTTGGAGACCTGGTATAATAAAATTTGCAGTAAGAATAAGACAAGTGCTACAATTTGCATGTTGGAGACTTTCCAGTACTCGGCTGGCAAGCTACCACCCTCAAGTTGAAAATATCCCGCCAAGCATCTAACGGTTTGTCCCGACAGCCTCACTTGATAACTTAGGTATACCATGTTCAAACACTCTGTCACTTAACTTCAGATAGTCATACACTTAGCTTGTACCGCATAAAAATAATACGATATATCTTTCATTCATACTCTTTTTGACTATAAGTGAGTGAACTGTTTTACATAGTTTTCAAATTTCATTAAAGAAAGAAAGAAAATGTTTTTTAATTCTGTAACACCACAGAACACACAAAAACAACAAACAGTTACACAATAGGGGCTCACCTCAGCATAATACTGATCATACTAAGTGATATAACCAGCGTTGGTCTTCCGGTGAGCCCTTGTCGGTCAAACAAAATAAACATAACAAATTACTAACAACAAAAACAAATAAGTATAACAAATCGAAATTTAAAACGCAAACGAACAACTGTTAATAACTACTCCCAAAATATCAACCTATAAATGTACAATATTAACGATACGGTTAAGTCGTCACAACCTTTGTTTCTTAGACGTCGCTGCGAAATTAAAAAGGAATTTGTTAATGTATGCTACTCAGTGCGACTTTTTAAACTGAATAGGTTCAAATTTTTCCACACGAACTTTTCATGTGGTAGTACAAGCTTTTCAAGACAGTATTATGACGGTTTGGTAACGTTAACACACTGGCAACGTTGTGTGTCCTCGCTCTTAGTATCGATATCAACTTTTCCGTGTCAGCACACTTATTTACCACAAACGCTTGGCTGCTTTGGTATGCGTCGTGCGGTTGACGGTCACTGGACGGTGTTGCCAAACTGCTCGCTCAGATTTCAGAGTAAATTTGTAAATGGAAATGTTTCTAACATAGCTAAATAAACATAATTATGCTTCTTATCTTAAAACAAGAAATGCATTATTAACTGTTAAAAATGTCTGCGAGTAATATCTTTTCTCAAAAAGCTTATATAAATAGAGTGAACATAATCATCACAAATACGGCATTCGAAGTCGACAACCGTGAATGATGCCATTATATTTATTATGTTTATACTCAGTTGCTATAAAAGAGATAGACTGTCTGTGTGAGACAGGTAACTGATACACAAATGGCATAAAGAAACTGGAATACTTTAAACTTCGACACAAAACATCGCTTAAAGTGTTCTTTCAAAGAGTTTGAATATACTATACGTATAAATAGCAAGAATAAACTTCCAAGTTGACTAGATGAATGAGACAGTAATTTTTATACTTCATTGACATACAAAAAAAACACGAGACATGTCGAAATACTATAAAACAGTTAATATGTATAGAACTCACAACAAAGGCATGTCACAACTTTTTGACAATATTTTTTTGGTATTGACATTTTATATTGACATGTATATATTGACATACCTTATACTTTTTTGACATTTTTGTGTTTTTTTAATCAGTGTTTTAAAACTCATTTAATGACATAGGTATTTAAAATTTGGATGTGACTTGTAACTATAAAATATTTGTATTTGTATTTGTAGGCGGCCTCTTTCATTTAAATACCTCCGTAACACATGACAAAAAGAGACAAAAGATGTTTGGGAAAGAGCACTTCCAGGCAGGCAATCGGCAGAGTTACTTCTATGTCTCCTCATTCTTTTAAAGTAAATCATCTTTCAACAACAGATGAAGAAACCAGATCAATAAAATCTAATAAAGGACAATTGTATTGCTATTTTTGTTCTTTGAATAGATAGTTGATTGCTTTAATAAAGCACTACTACATAACCAAAATGAATTACTATAATAACTTTATTTCTGATCCGTTTTTTATAATTTCTAAAACAGTTTTCTAATCTACAAACCACCTTAGCCATCCGCGCCTAATTAATTATATCGTAAAACTAAATGCTTCTGTTAATAAGGTGTCGTCATATCATTTTCTATCCTAGGCAAATATTCAAAAGAGGCGCTCATTAAACCCAGATGTGGACACTTTGATTAGGTATTTAACAAACAAAATGAAAAAGATAAAGCTTTACTATGTTTTTAAACTTAATAAATATTTTTTTTTTTTTCATAATTTGCCCCTTCGGGCAGGCTAAAGCTATAAAGTCATACTGCCTTGTCTTAAGTGTTATTTCTGCTGTATCTTAACTATAGCTATCGTCAAAGTCGTCTTAGTCAAGTCCAGTTCGTGTCAGTTAAGTCCAGTCATGCTTTAGTAAAGTAGTGGCGACTTTATTATAAAGCTTCGATGGAGTTTTGGAAGCAACACGAAAACTCATGTTTCACCACATTATATCATTTTTCCACAATCGCGCTTGTAATTTGGCACTTTATGAATAAAACACCACCATTTTTATGCATAAACACTCGACAAACACTAGTTTTGGAAAAAAATACAACGGAGCGACACGACTCTTCCCGCGTTCCCGCCAAAACTCCTAATAAATATTAAAACAATTACTTTTTTACCATCTTCTTTTTATAGATTTTCATAGATTTTGGCGTCGCATTTTGTGGATTTGCCTGTGTTTTGATATTTTTCAGTTTCATTAGTAGTCAAAGTCCTGTTTTGGTCAAATCCAGTCCGTGTTAGTCAAATTCATTCATGATTTAGTAAAGTTGTGGCGACTTTACTAAACTTCGATGGAGTTTAAGAAGCAACACGAAAAGTCATATTTTACCACACTACATCACTTTCCTCTGGAACACTGTACTCTGGAAAAAACGCTATCCTTTTTATAAATCTAGGCAATTAATACATTTTTCTCTGAACCTAATGGTGTGATTCTATTTTGTTATAAACTTATAGTTAATTTAAAAAAACATTAACAAAATTTAATGAGATTAAACTTTCATAAAATTTTGTTTTTTTTCCCGAGATGTTGGCATGTTTCAAGGTATCCTGGCCGCACCCACATGTGATGCGGCGAGGGCCTTATATGCCGGCATCTCGGAAGTACTAGCCAATCGAAGTACAGATGACAAATTATAAATATGTAAATATGATTTGTTTTGTAATACGGGGCTGACATAATCGCATTGCGATAAAAGCCCCCAATAAAAATAAGAATAAAAAAAAAATTGTTTGGATTAAATTTATTATAAAATTAGCTACGCCCCGCGGTGTTACCCGCTGTTTTACCACGAGTATACTACATTTTTTCGGGATAAAAAGCCTATTTGTTAATCTAGGGTATCCGCGGAAGAGTGCGAAAGCGTGCCCGCAGCCTCGACACAAAGCGCCGAGATGGAACAGTCCAGGGTTTTTAGGGGATAGGCCGTCATTAGGATGGAGAGACCCACATAACACAAAGTACCTACCTGAAAAAAGGGTGTCAGCTACCTCCATACCAAATTAAATCCAAATTGGTCCAGCCGTTTGAGCGTGAAGAAGGAACAAACATACAAACACACTTACACACACAAACATTCGCTTTTAATATATTAGTGTAATAATAGCCTTACAATGACACCCTACACACTTTCAATCAAATTGTAACAGAAACACGCAAAAGCCGTATAATAAAATGATACGTCATTCCAGGAGACGGCATGACATAGAAACATAGCATTCCCGACTTATACCATAAGTCATCGCGTCGTCGAGCCTCGTAGGGCTGGACAAATTTGCTGGCATTACTATAACGTATAGGGGTAGCGGTGGGGTAACGTATAGGGCCGCACTATGAGTAGTCACGTAGGGCACGTCATCCCTCGTGATGTTGCGTGTGAAATCATTCATGTCCTGTTTACATACGCGATGGGTTTCAATTGCTCGCGCATATTTTAGCAGGTGGAATGTACAATTGAGTTTTGAATTTGGTCGCCTTTGTAGAATATTACGGGATTTATAGTGAACTAGCGGTTTCAAATGCGTAGTTCCCGTTCCCGTAGAAATACTGAAATAAAAAGTTGCCTATGTCACCCGGGGATAGTGTAGCTTCCCATCTGTGAAAGAATTTTTGAAATCGGTCCAGTAGTTTCGGAGCTTATTCAATACAAACAAACAAACAATCAAATCTTTCCTCTTTATAATAGTATAGACTAGCTGCGCCTCGCGGTGTTACCCGCTACATTTTTTCAGAATTAAATGTAGCTTACATGTTAATTCAGAGTGTCTACGTTCATACTACATTTTATCAAAATTGGTACAGCTATTTGAGCGTGAAGAAGTAACAAACATACAAACTCACTCATAAACTTTCGACAATCAAACAAACAATCTAATCTTTCCTCTTTATAATAGTATAGATAGATATAGATAAATTACAGATTATATGAACCCTAAAGACCACTTAAAGACCACATAAAGACACTTAAATCTAATCTTAATATTTAAAGACAGACATTTACATAATTTGTAATCAGTGTTTTTAACATAATTATTTAAAATGATATAACGGAATTTGACTCGTAACTTAATATAATAAAGTATTTTTGTATTTGTAAAAGCCAATTTTTATTGTGTTTATACAATTATCATTGTCGTTACAAATATTTAAAATTAAGTAGCTTAGAGGTCAAATAATTGTCTGAAAATTACAAAATAAAATGGATCAAATTTATTAATTTCCTTTTTTTTTTAATGTAAATTAATGATAAGAACGATACTCTCTCCTGATAACGCATATCCATGACCATTGTATCAATACACAGAAGTTTGAGTTGCAAAACAAAGTCCAGGGTATCACTGCTCTGGCGCTCATTACTTTGACATTATCGATGGTTAGCCTCAACACCCCAGTAATTTCGCTTACTGCAGTACCCTTCAAACCGGAACACAGTGTTGTTTACACACTACTGCTTGGCAGTAAAATATCTGGTACTGCGGTGGTACCTATCTACAAGATTTCCTGCTAAAGAAATCTACCACAAAGAAATCTTCTTTTGTACTACATAATCCATCATCCATCCATATTGTAGGCCGCCACTTGTTCATAAGGTTCTTTTGTTCTGTGTACTTTTTTCTTCTTCGGGTGTGCACAATAAAGAATTATATCTATCTATAATCACCAGAAACCATTGTCGTTAAAATTTCACTAACATCAAAATAAAATTGTAATTAAAGCTTTCCACTAAACGATCAAAAAGGCGCCAAATTATTCCCGTTCAAATTCAAGCACCTTTCCAAATCATTGAGTTCACTCGTTTTCCCTTACAACGCCTCCACTTCACCATTGCTTATTATTATAAATATAGAGCTGATTACTCTCATAAAGCCTGTGCCCTTCTAATACGATGCTATTAAATTAAAATTACCTACACTCGAGATCTTAATTACAGTGAATATTATATACGCGGGTATTTTCGCTTTATGGGCGGGGTCGGATGATAAGTGGATGCGGAAGTATTTAAATTAATATCTCTGTGTAGTTAAGACCTATTTAATTTCTGTATAATTATATTCAGTTGTTTATTTTCTTATAGTTTTTTAATTTTTACATTAAATGTAAATGTGGTTAAATGTAAATTTAAGTGTTTTTTTTTGTAAATGTACAAAAACATTTTGAAATTAATTTTAATAACGTATTACGTATAATCTTAGGACCAAATTGTTAGTTGAATATTCAAGGTATATATTTAGTTTATTTCCGATTGATGAGGGTTAAAACTAACTTTACAACAATTTAATAACTAAAAACTTATTCGAAACTTTACTTAATATCTAAAACTAAATTTGACGTAAACTTAAATACTAAAACAAATAACTAATTAAAACAACAGCAAGTCCTCGCTGCAGTAACCACTTGCCGACACGTGTTTCGCCTCTACACGAGGCATCCTCAGGACGTGTTGACTCTTCGAGCGCTTGGTCGAGACTGATTTTTTTATTTTGAAATAAAACATGAAACAGTAAGTATCTTACATTAGTGGGTACTCCACAGTCCCAACAGCCCTATGTCCTTAACCCAAGACGTGACGAGTCGACCTTCCCCGTCGACTCCTGCTATAATTCACATTGTCCGACCTGGGTGCGTCCACCAACTATGCAGTGACTGTCTTCAATGTATGCTCCAAGGTTACTGTCAGCGGTGATTGTTCTATAAGAAGCCTACACTAGGGTCAGTAAATTATTCCGACGCTTCACGTTTGTTTGTGTCATGGCAGACTTTGTTAAAGTGCGAGAATCACAGCTAGTAATAAATAAATAATAATTAATGTTTAGAGTTAATTGTTTATTTTGTGACTAGTATTTTAACAAGTAAAAATCGTTGCTATGTTACTCCGGCCATGGAAATTTCGTTTGATCTAGAATGTCACATATTGGATAGGTGTTTTTCGGTTTTTTCTAAATTCTAAATATAATGCGTTTGGCCACGCCTTGCCTGATGCTAAGAAGGATGCAGTTTAAGATAAATCATGCTTACCTAGAAAAAAAACTTATTTTCTCTGGATTTACTTAGTTGATGTAACTAAGAGTTGGCTCTGACATATTACTTTTATTGCCTGTTTTCACTATTATTTTGTTCTGTTGAAAAATACTTTAGTCAAAAAAAACACAACTAACTTGTACTAAGAGATTTAGGAGGCACAAAATATTAAAAAAAAAAAACAGTTTCCTACAACAAAATTCGGGCAATGAAAACATATAACAAGTATACATAATATACGACTGTAGAGACTAACCACATTAAACATTTCTTGTAATAAGTACGTGGTTTTATTTGCATCTCACGAGAGTGACCAGTTGAGCTTATGCTTTTAGTATTGTAAAAGGTAGATATAAGTGATCGTTCACATGACCCGGCTTAAGGTCTCTCGGAAAATAGAGCAATGACGTGAGGAGCATATCCAATACCAGACAAGGGAATGCGAAATGGATAATTGAAAAGGGATCTAGAATATAGATTGGGTCCAATTGATTGAAATGGTAATGAGGTGGTGAAAATTTAAGCGCTTTTTAATTGAATGATTTAGAATTGGGTAGGCATTGGAGAAGTATTTTGGGGATACGAAATTTAAGATGAAAGCTTACGGATACATAATTATGTTAATGTAATTAGTTTTGTTTAAAGATAATAAAGTGTTCAAATCGCAAAAGTTTAAAAATTACTTTGTACACGTATAAATGTACTCATCTACACTAGGTATATTCTTATGTTATCTATCGTGTTTTTCTTTTCTTGGTTGCCTGGAAGAGATCGCTGTTAGCGATAAGGCCGCCACTTGTGTCACTAGTTCATAAGGTTATTTTGTTCTCTGTTAATTTTCTGTTTATGGCGTGCACAGTAAAGAGTTTTATCTATCTATATAATATTATGAAGAGAAAAGATTTGTATTATTGGATTTTTCTATGTTTGTAATGAATAAACCAAAAAAAAACTTTTACCAGTAGAATGCTACATTCTCCCTGAGTAGGTAACATATGCTAAAAAAAAAAATATTACAAGAATTTAATTAAAAATAAATGTCCACCCGTGCGAAGCCGGGACTAGCCGCTAGTATGATATAATTTGTAACTATATTTTTTTCTAACTGTACCAGTGTACCTACATATCAGTTTCTATGTCTTTATACGTTATAATTACATATGTGTTGTGTGATGTCTCGTTTTTAGAGCACGAAACTTTAACGTAACTTTCGAAACAACAAAGCAAGTCTAAAAGTATCACAACAGTACTCGGCACTCATATTGCGTATTTCTGTATCAAAGTCAGTCCCATCACTCACAGTTCTCAAGTTTCAGCTTTTATGCTTGACACAGACTTCCTATAGTACTTAACAAAAGCTTACCACTATTGTTACTAGTGGTAATGCTTCAGTTTCTTTGTTTTATCGGTTCGAACTCGTATATTGTGCGAGTGTGGACGACTTAGCTCATATTTGGACCAATGATCGATAACTGAAAATGTATTATTTTTTTTTCGAAAAACCTATTTTTTAAACTAAATGCTCAGTGGAATATAACACGATGGCTCCTTAAGTACTTTCAAATCAAAATTAATTTACTTCGGATACAAATTGCATAGTACACTAGTTATACTTTACGTTACGTTAGATAGCCCTGTTGGTTCATTGGTTATATGTCTGCTTCAAGAGCTGAAGGGCGTGTGTTCGATTCTTACACATGACAAACATTGTGTGGAACAAACAAATGTTTATTCTGTGTCTGGCTGTACTGTATGTATTATAAGTATGTATTTACAAAAAATACACACACTATCAGTTAATGGATTTCCATAGTAAAAGTTTTGCTTAGTTTGGGGTCAGATGGCGTTGTGTGTAATGTCCTACTTTTTTATATTTTATTATTATTTATACTTCAAATTATTTATACATTACTTTGTTCATCCTCATTTTGCTATCACCCTCCCACGTTTGAACATTTTGTATAGTAGATATACTATATATAGCAGCACTTTAGGGCATTACTCGTTATTTTATATATTAAAAGTTTGCATTTGACTTTATTTTGACGAACGCTACGATCTGGCCTAGAATAGAACACGCTTACCTAGAAGGAACCTATTTACTCTTGAAGAAACCTATATATTTCGGAAAACACCGACCTCGGCAAAGAGTTCCACATTCTTGCCGTGCGGATAGAAAATGTGGAATCGAAACGCATATATGTAGTAAAGCCTATTATAATATACGGATAACGCTACATCTATATGTATATTCTAATAAATAAATATTTGATCTTTTTTTTATACTTTATTTTATCTTAACTTGTTATATTTTATTTACACATACCTACTAGATGTTTTTAAGGTGTTTTTTTTTCTGTTTTTTAAGCTATGCAATCCTTAGCGTAAACAATGAGAGTTAACCTATCTGTCTATTATAAGACGTATTCAGGCAACTTTTTATTTTCATTAAAATCGTCCAATGCTTCATTCCGATGATGTACTGCAGCAGACGTAACAAAACCAGTTTTAAGGCAGTCAAATAAACATCTGCTACCTACACTAAATTAATTTATAAGATCCACATTTAATCTGCATCGTAAGTTATGAGCCGTGGGATTAGTTATTTTATCTGCAGTCAGATCGCGACTTGGCACAATCTTATGCTCCTTGTACAGGCTCGCCAACATAATGCGGGTTATATTTTGAAATAATGTAACGCTTCGTCATTCTCCGTCTCAACCAGATACTGAAAGTAATAAAGACGTTTTCATACAAACTTTTGTGCATTATTTTGTACTTACAATAGCATTTTTTAATAGTTTACAGGCTTGGTGTTTGACCACAGCTCACCTAATGACCTATTAAATGACGGTGTGGTCAAAGATGGTAAAGCACACCTAGCCGGTAATGGAGCTGGCTCTCTGTAAGTGAGGCTGCCGGAACGCACCGTTTGTGGCGGCAGATTTTCAACTTGAGAGTACTAGAGAGTACCCTACCACTATGCTATGATTTCCTCACGATATTTTTCTTTACTGGCAGCTCAAGCTTGAAGCAAATTTGTTGGGGGTTGAATCCACTGAGGCCTGGAATTAAACTGGAACTACTTAATAGATGAGCTGAGGTCAAGCACATAGCCTATTAAGCATAAAAAGAACATTTTTTAATATACGAGTTGTGATAAATACATAGAAATAGATAGATAAAACACTTTATTGTGCACACCATAAACAGAAAAAAATACAGAGAACAAAAGAACTTCAAAAATAAAAACTAAAACAAAAAAAAAACTGCTTAAAACAAAAACAAACACTTAAAATACTTGATTTTTAAGACCAGGAATTAAAAAAAAAACTTGCACGAAGCAGCTTATGCCACAAGCGACAGCCTTTACCGTAACAACACTCTTGTATACTAAATATATGTGTCTCAATACTTTTCAAGTAAATATTTAAACTTGCACTGTACCTAATAACTTCGCCCTTCACATTATCTGCAGACATCTGCCAGCTCCAAACAATAGGTGGTTGTCACTCTATCAGCGTATCACAGCTGTGCGCTTTCACGCTGCTACAGAAACCTGTCACTTCACTACATTACTTATCACGGTGTCTATCTTTTGAGACGTATCTTCAGAGTCAGGAGAATCTTGAAAAATGTGGATTTGTTATTTTAAGATTTAATTTTTGCTTGCAGCGCCTTGGGGGCTTTATCTGCTTTTATACCGAAACTGATTTTATTTTCAAGTATTCTATGTGTCCCAAAATAATTTACTCCAATTCATTTAGCTATTATAACGTGAAAAATATAAATTCAAAATTTAAAAAATCGTGACTTCAGTAACGGAATATCAAATTTCGACTCGACCAGACCTGTGGAAGATGGTAGCATTTGTTTAGAAAAGAATTTATATTAAACAGCTGCTCAGACTTTTTAAAATATTAGTTACGGAAACTCTCGATCAATTCACTTATAAAAAAATTACATTTATAACAAGTCACACAATCATAATACAAATAAAAATACAAATACAAATACTTTATTGATAACACCAATGTTACAAGTCACTTCAAAAATACATTTGGGTCGAGTAAAAAGCGAAATGTTATCCAGTATGCAGATATAAGGCAGACAAAATGAAATAAATAAATATCACAGGACATTACACACAGCGCCATCTGACCCCAAACTAAGTAAAGCTTGTACTATGGAAGATAGATAACTGATATAATACTTAAATACTTTTTTTTTGTAAATACTTACTTATTATACTTTCAGTACACACAGACACAGAACAAACATTTGTTTACATCACAAAATGCTTGTCCTGGGTGGAAACCGAACCCACACCCTTCGGCTCTTGAAGCAGACATACTACCAATGAATCAACAGGGCGGTGTTAAAACGTCTAGTAGTTTACAAATATATACCTAGTTTTGATACAAATAACGAAAAAGTTTTCATAAATATCAGCTACTGGAGGTCAAATGAAATTGCAGCTAAAGCCCACTTCATATGAGAGACCGACACGTCGAATTGACTGCTTAGCAAGCAGTCCATGTCGCATCGTATACACAATTCGTATCCATTTCCACCCCTTTGCAAGTAAACATTTACTCGTAGCTCTATGTTTACAAAACAAAAATCGAGCTAAACTAACGGAAAGGAAGGAATGTAATCGAACTGCGTTTTAATCGGAGACAAAAAAATTAGTGTCTATCTTTATACCCCTCTTTAAAATGTATGTTACTCTCAGATATAACCAAAAATAGGCTGGAGTGCATTTTTTCCGGTTTACGAGATATTAGATCTTTTTTGTTTGGCCTCAGCCGACTTAATGTTAAGTGTTCGAATCTTGTTATCATTGAAGAGTTCTTAATCTTTCCGGTAGCTGTGATGTGTTATTCTTTTACCACACATTTTTTCCCCCTGTTTTTGTAAGTTTTTTAACCGACTTCAAGAAAAGGAGGAGGTTCTCAATTCGGCACAATTTTTATTTTTTTTAATTACTGTTACTTCATAACTTCTTCAGTTACAAACCAATATGGATAGAAATATATTTGAAAGGATTTTTCAGATTGGTCCCATAGAAATTTCATAATAAATAATAATAAATAAATAAATTGGTTCTATAGTTTTATTTTTGAAGCAATATAAATGGAAAAAACATGTCATAAAAGAAAATTGCTTATTTTGCGTTCTTATGAATTTTCAGTGCTGTTCCATAGAATAAGTCCAAGTGAAATTACCTATTAAAATTAATAAAAATTATTTATTGTAATTATTTTCAATACGTTAGGTTAATTACCTATAAATCAATTAATTAATTAAACTTATTTTTCGACTTCATCATCAGAATATGATGATGAATCCGAAAGTTAGCCATCGGAACTCGATATTAAAATAATTTAATCTGTTTTTAGGCTTACTGAAATGAAATCGGTCTTTATGTATAAATGATAAAATTATAGTACAAGAATTCATAAGATTATTATGATTATAAATCTGCAAATGAATTCACTACAATTTACTCAGCTCACTCTTGTGGTAATAATATACCAATATCCTTTAACCATTAACAAAGTTATTAAAAGTATAATTATTTATTTAAACTGCCTAATAAATAACTCAATGATTTCTTGTTCACTACAAATCGCTCGAAAATGTAGCTATTGATCTAGAAATTTCGCAACTAGGTTTACTAACAAGATTGGTAATATTCAAATAAGTTGTTCAAATAGCGTAGTGGTACTTGGTCGCACTTTAAACGAAAAATGTGCATCAATTACTAAGACCAATTATAATAGTAGGTATTTTAGATATACTAGCCACCCGAGTTATCTTAACACTGACATTAAAACTTTTCTATAAGATGGTTTCCATGCTATGGTTTCCACACGATGTTGTCTTTTTCCCGGCTTATTGTTGGGATTTGAACTCACTTGAACTCAATTTCTAGTGAATCAATCGTACCATCCACTGTTACCTATTGTCGCTACAATTTATATGCAGTATTCAAGCTAATTACAGTTTCGTCCTAATCGCGACGAGCTGGCTAATAAACGGAAGGCCGTAAAGTTAGTGAAGCGGTGTAGTTATGTAGTTATTACTGTAAGCTAAACGTAATACGAGAGACCTAATCTTTATGGCAAAATGGTTACTATGTCAGTTAAACTGTTTGTTTCATTGTTTTATTGAAGGTTTATTTTTAAAGAAAAAAAATTACGAAACATATTACGATTAAAAAATAAACAAAATAATGTACTATTTGTTTCAATTTTGTTACAATATGCAATCTTTTTTCTTGTTTCCAATAGAAATATATGTATTACAATTAATTAATAATTATTTTTTTATTGTAATAAATAAATAAATAATATGTACCTACGTTAATAAATGATAATATTATTATATGTTAATGATTTTGCTCTAAGGTTTACGCTAAGGTTAAAATTCTACCGCGAAGCATCTAACGGTGCATTCCGACAGCCTCACTTGACTGCCAGTTCCATTCCAGCTAAGTGTGCTTACCATTTTCGAGTACACCATCACTTACCACCAAGTGAGCTATGGTCAAACACCTAGCCTGTCAACCATAAAAAGAAAACGTTTTGTCAAAGCTTCTCAAAATTTTGGGGTTGTTTGGTTTATAGTAAAACTTTGCGATACAATTATAATGCACTCGCCTATTATAGTTCCATTAGTTGTCCCGTATTCATATGCAAAGTTAGTCTGACGAGGGGCTCGGATGTGATTAATAATTAAAATCTATAACAAGCTTATGCAAGATTGTTAGGGACTGAATGAAATCGTATTATCGTCTGTGTTGTCATGTTTTGGTATTCTATTCGGGATCGACTCTCGTATTGATTATAGTTTGAGTACCCATACTGAGATTATGCTCATAGTTTGAATTGTATCAGTGTACGGAAAATAACCATAATTGATAACTTGTTAGTTAAACGTGAAATACGAAGATTTTGAAATAATTACCTACTATTTATTTGTGAATTCCTGGGAGATAATTATAATGTATAGTTTTCATTCCCGCAATACCAAATTACTGGGCTGTTGAGACTAACCATAGAAAGTCTCAAAGTAATGAGCACCAAAACAGCGATGCCCCGGACTTTATTTTGTTACTCAAAGTTCTGTGTATCGCTGCAATGGTCATGATAACTCTATGAAATAAACGCATTTTTTTTGGAAAACTTTCACAATACTTCTTTGACTTACTTTGAGGTACTTTATGGGGTTATATCCGAATCAAAGTTACAAATCTTCAACTGTTGTAATTTAGTGTTTAAATGGTTTTCTTTTTCAGAAAAGGTCACGAATCAGCTTTATTTCTTACCATCGGGAGAGCGTATCGTTCGTCTCATTACTTTTGCATAAAAAACACATGAAAATGTAAAAAAATATTTAAATAATTTGAATTTTTAAAATGCCAATTGTTATCTTCAGTCACGATTCAAAATTTTCTGTTTACTATGTCAAAATACGTACGCGCTGTTCTACACTGTTAGCTGCAAACAATTCAAACTATTAAACAAACGTGCATACTAAAACGCATTATTACTTTCAGATATTGCTACTGCGCCTGCCAGAGTAATAAAATTTGAAAACTAATAGTTGGCAGGAAAGCTTTTAAACTGTTAGTGCAATATTCAATCCATTAAAAATCGAGCCCAATGGCGCTATATATGGCGTTTTATTTATAGTTTAGTTTAAATATTTTATGGGAAATGAATGTTTACTTTTAAGCTAGCTTTTGCATCACTGAAAAGTAAACTTCTAAAAAAGAAATTGAATCCTATACATATTCGCTTTATCCTGTATGTATTTAGATGTCTAAATAAAAGTATTCTTCTATTTAGACATCTAAATATGACACCTAAATGTTTACAAAAATAAACTACCTCCTAGAGAGATTTTTTAAACAGAGTTGTAGCCTTAAAAAACACTTGACCGGAAGGCGTTATGAGAAACTTTTGCTTTGGGGACAAGTCTGAAATCGCAAAAGTGCTAATTTTTACGATTTTAAAGTTGTACCAAATAAAAGTTATTTAAATTACTTATAATGATGTGTGCAATGGATGTGACCTTTAGGCTAAGTACATCCCCATGGTTATCACCCTGATAAGCGTGAATACATGTTCGACTGCAATTGTGTCACTCAAAATAAACTAAATAAGTCAAAGCGCCTTGGCTACAAAGGACGCAAGTTACGACTCTACCCTGACATCAATACAAAGTGGACTTCCATAGATTTCCATAGCAACGTCGGTCTAACTGGCAAAGAACTTTCCTTAACGCGACTCCATCATAAGATTTACTTGTTTCTCAAAGACGGAATGGAACAAAGGAATCCGTTCGGCGTAAGTAATGCAGCCTGACTGCATTAATAAACCTCCACTAAGTTTTTTGGCAAGAAAATTGTTTGCTTTGGTTTGTTAGTGAGTTAAAGCTTTTAGTTTGAACTCGCCGCGGGCCATTTGATGTTCGGAAAACAATCGACATTCGAATAAAATTGTAATTATGTCAAAGTTCTTATGTTTTGAACCGATGACCGGGCAGTACCATTTGTCTCAATACGCTGTGAGTCTTCAAAGATTCGATCATTTAACCGGACAGGTTAAGATTGAGACCACTTATAAGGCATAAAATATTTGCTAAGGAATAGGCCATTCTCTTTCTTCGGTCATTGTGTACCGTTCTGAACGATAGGACAAACAAATTGCCGGAAATATTTGAATAAGAATGGTAAATTTTTGGGGACACTAATGTGCTGGGCGGGAAGCCGGGACGGTGAGGGCGCCTTTAATATCTGTTTTATTTTTTCCGGATTTGTATGAACAGCGCTGCTTCTATTGTCGGGACGCGACACGAAAAAAACACGTTCTCGCCCAATAATATTATTTTTGGTGAGTAATTTTATGGCTTTATTTGGCGACGTTATTTAGCTATTACATTTTGGCAGGATACGGAGGCGCGGATAGGTACGCAATAAATTCGGAGCACTCAGAATAATTTAACTTTTGTACCCAATAGAGGTTAGGTTTTGTAGTCTTTTGTGGAATTCGTATTTTACTGGCACAATAGCAATTTTAGTAGGCATTACTTTGTATTACATTAACTCGAAGGGAAAATTTCTGTCGAACGAAATATTTTCATGCCATGCAATTGGTGTAGTATTATTATACGCCTTTGTGATGAAATAAAAAATACGTTTTAGATTGCTAACCATCCTTTTTTTGTTATTCTATAATAACCGGCGAGATCAAAATAATTGTAAGACCGTGTAGTTTTACTTAATTTTTTTTTATCCTCAATATATTCATAACTTAATTATTTTTGAGTGTTTTTCTATGTTTGACAGACTGGGTGTTAACCACAGCTTACCGGGTGGTCGAAGACGATAAGCACACCTAGCCTGAAAAAAAACCGGCTCTCAAGTGAGGCTGTTGGATCACGCCGTTAGGTGCTTGGTGCAGATTTATTTATTAATTTTATATGGAGGGTAGCTAGCTGGCAATCGAGTACTAGAAAGTACCCTACCACCACGCTATGGTTTCCTCACGATATTTTCCTTCACCAGCAGCTCAAGCTCATTGTTAGGGTTTTAACCCAGGCCCTTTAACTTATGAACCGACCGCGCTAACCTCTGGGCTATCATCGCTACAAACCAATTCACGTCAGCGTACATTATTTTAAGTAGTGATACGGTCTAAAATGGAGAACACTTAACTAGAAAAAAACTCTTTACTCTGTATTTGAAGACACGCAAATTGTACGTATACTAAGAAGTATTCCTTCTAAAACTACAACCCCCGAGCTACAAATTCGGGATGCAACACCTTGAGAGTGAACCGTAGACCGAGACCGCACAATAACCAGATCGCTTACCACGTTTCCTTTCAATATTTCCCAATTTGATACGGTATTACCCCTCTCGGCGAGACAATGGAAAGTAATCGACAGTGACAAGGGAGGGGCTAAATTTCGTTAAAATAAAAGCGTACAGAGAGCATAAGATATGGCGCCTACGTGGTCGCCGTGAGCCCCCGGAGCTCTTACAATGGAGAATTGGAAAAAGCTTTTATAATCCGGCACGTGACACACATGCACAAACGGCCATATCTTAAACTCACACTTGCTCAGGTCGCTAAAGCAGAGCCCTATCTTAGTACACACATAAAACCACATAAAACTGGCAGTGCTCGTTATTCTTTTCGCAGTGTTTTATATCAGAGCTTGGAGTGCAACGCGCAGGGTTGTTGCGTAATTTGGCTACGATCACACGTGAAGGATACGCAACTCGTCGTCAGGGTCTATATCAAAATAATCAAGTGAGATGATAAAATCTCTATATCCCACTATAAATGGATGGATGGATGGATGTTTGTTACTCTTTCACGCAAAAACTACTTAACGGATTTGGATGAAATACGGTATAGAGGTAGCTGAGGCCCTGGATTAACACATAGGCTACTTTTTTTTATCTCAAAAACATGTAGCGGGTAACACCACCACAAATGTTTGTTCTAGCTAGTTATAAACGCCATGTAGTATCAAGATTGACGCACCTAAAATGTTTATACTATGATTGCTCCAGAATTTTAGTATAGTAGTAGTGTAGCCAACGTGTCCTTTACTTTCGTCCTCTATTGTCCTATAATTCACTTATCATGTTTTACCTTCTGCTGATAACATCCAGACGAGAACCCGATATCCCATTAGCCCCTTTGAAGAAAAACACGCGGTCTATAGGTGGATAATGTTACTCAAGTCTCTAGAGAAAATAGTGACACTTTTTGGATAATACCGTTCTTTATTATGGTCCGGTCGTGTTATGCTAAAGTTCACAAGGTGCTTTTTTTCTCAGTAATTTAACTAACATGTTTTCACTTATATTTTGACCTTTCGATATGTAGCTTCTAAACTGTGATTTCTGAAGATTTTAAAGCATTCAAGAGTCAATATTTTTTTGTAAATGGCAAAGGAACCCGTGTTTATATAAGTACTATTTCATGACAACGAAGCACTTAAATTTACTAGAAATTTGTACCTAGACTAAACGATTTATTGTTAATTAATACATATTATCACGATTTGATAATATGTATTAATGATGATAATGAATGATTTTGATAATAGTTTTTAAATATGAATGGAAAAATGACCTGTAACTTTGGTGTTATTAATAAATGATTTGTATTTGTATTTGTATTTGACTGTTTAATATAATTTCTCGGCCAATTGCTAAAAGAGCCAACACGTCCTAAAGATGTCTCGTGTTGAGGCAAAACAGAGTCAGAGTCATGAAAAAAATTATAAAAATTTACTTGACGTGTAAGATTTAAATTTAAAATAAACTAAAATGTCTATTTTAAATAAAAGCAAGTCTTTATAATTAGCCTCTTCTCGCTGCAGTAACAACTTCTAGACACGTGTTTTGCCTATACACGAGGCTCGAAGAGTCAACACATCAAATTATAAAATTATTTCAGAATATTACAGCAAAAATAAGTATCTCATATCTCATATATATCAATAAGTTACTTTTTCATAATTTGTATGAGAAGGAAAGATGCGCGGAATGGCTTTGCTGCCGTTAAAGTGCACATGCGCTTTGATTTTAGTTAAAGATTTGATTGTTTTGGATTGTTTTGTATTATTTGCAGAATTCTGCATTTTTATAGGCTTGGTTTTTAATTAGTTAAGAATTCTTCACAATTTAAATGAGCTCCAGTCGCCTGTTGTGCACAACAACAATTTCCATATCATTATAGCCTAACTTAACTCCACATGAAATGCAAAAGTTTATTCAAATTACTGGTAATTTGCAAGCGGCAATTTTCCGTGAACTTTGATAGTTCCGAAATAGTTTTTCTTACGATCGCGTGTAGTTAAAAACTTGCCGAATAACTTAAACAAGCTTCCGTTTTGCTCTCTAAACTTGTCAAGTTATAAAGTTTGTAGGTAACTCCTTTTTACATGGAAAATTTAGTTAGCCTTGAAATAGAAATTTTACTTGTTGAAAATTACACTTTGTGTATAAATCCGCCTCAGAAGAAACCTCAACTATGGTTGCCTTAGGTTTTTTATCTTAGTATCAAAAACGATAAAGTTTGACATTTTCATGAAACCTAAGATAGGCGTTTGACCGCAGCTCATTTGAAGTTAACTAATAACATTACATTATAATTCACAGAAAAACATGTTTTTTAAAAAATCTAATTACATTTTGTAGCGATGGTAGCTCAGTAGTTAGCGCGGTCGGTTCACATGCCAAAGGGCGTGGGTTAAAACCTCAACAATAATTTTGAGCTGCCGGTGATGGAAAAACATCGCGAGGAAACCATAGCATAGTGGTAGGGTATTATCTAATATACGTCTGACTAGCTACCACCCTCAAGTTTAAAATTTGCCGCCAAGCACCAAACGTTGTATGCTAGCAGCCGCGCTTGAAAGTCTGTTCCATTCTAGATTAGGTGTGCTTTACCATCTTCAACCACACATCCGGTGAGCTGTGGTCAAACAATTAAGTAGCTTGTATTCTAAACTAAATAGTAGATTCGCATTCGATCACGCCCAGAGTGATTGTAAGCAGTAGTGCGGTCTAAGATGGAGTACATTTTTCTAGAAGAAACCTATTTAATCTAGACATGAAGACCTTTTATTGACATATTATACCTTTGGAACACAATTTATTTTCTGTCTTATGGCTGTGCAGTCACACCCTTCTAGCTCGTGTCAGGGTCACAATCGTGTGTAGTAAAATGCTCCATCGCAAGAAAGTAATTGGGATGCTGATGTAAAATTTAGATGAATTGACGATAAAACCATATTTGCCTTTTCAAATTTGGCCTACATGTGTGATACGGTTGTCGTAAAATTTCTGTCGTTTTTCGTTGTATTTACAATATTAAAGGATACAATGATATCTGAAAAAGAAACAAAACGGAAAAAATAACTCTCATAAGTTTTTTTTCTTTGAGTTTTTCATGTGTTCCTTTGGATGCAGTATTTAAGATTTGTAATTGAGCACTTATTTTTAATCTATACTGTTATAAAGAGGAAAGATTTAATTGTTTGTTTGTATTGAATAGGCTCCGAAACTACAGAACCGATTTAAAAAAGACTTGCACCGTTGGGAAGCTACACTATCCCCGAATGATATAGACTACTTTTTATCCCTGTATTCCCACGGGAACGGGAACTACGCGGGTAAAACTGCGAGGTGTCCGCTAGTTAATTTTAGAGTAAAATACCTATTTATGTTATAATAAAGTGATAGCATGTTTTTTTCTGTTATTCTGTTTCTGTTGACTTCCAGTGTAGTATCACACTGTTAAAATGAAAGCTAACAATTTATCTTTTTAAATGGTCTGAATAAATTGGATGGATAAACTCTCGATTACAAATGTATACGTGCACGCGAAGCGCGTGTGAGCGTGTTTTTAACAATGCCAATTATCTAAACGGACGTGATAGGATTCAATTTAACAGTATTCTATTTTGTTGGATTTTTTTTAAATTAAATTTTTAACATTTTGTCTGTTACAACTTTTTTAGAAATATGTCCAAAGTAAATTTTGATATCTATTTTGTCTCATGTTTTTATTTACAGCCATTTAAACTTTATGGCCAGTTTTTTGTAACTTAAATTTAATGTGACGAACGATACGCCCTCCTGATTGTAAGAGATAACGCATGTTCATGACCGTTGCAGCAATACACAGGACTTTGACTAGCAATGTCCGGGGTATCGCTGCTTTGGCGCTCATTACTTTGAGACTTTCGATGGTTAGTCTCATCAGGCCGGTAATTTCGCTAGCTGCAGTACCCTTCAAACCGGAATACATTAATGTTTACACACTACTGCTTAGCGACAATATATCTGGTACTGCGGTAGTACCTACCTAGGCGACTTCCTGCTAAGGAAATCTACAACATGTGTCCATGTTGTTCTCTACTTCCCTACTTACATTTCCAGACACTGTCCAGTTATATTTGCAAAACATACATACAAAAAAGTTCTCTAATTTTACAACTAACCCTAAAGTTTTGATCGAATTTGTATTCATTGATTTGTATTTATCTAAATCAATTCGTATGGCTTACTCCCATTACTTATTTATAAAACAATCAATCCAATCACGATGTTAGGTACCTAGGTTACTTATCTAACAATTTCCTATTAATATTACAGAGTATAATTCTCAAAGCAGGCACTTTTATTTCGTAACCTAGCTAAGCATTTCCACATTTTAAATCCTTTTTGCATAAAAAGAGATATAAAATAATGTGCTACTACATTGTAAGGGATTATGCTAAACCATTGCAAATTCAAAAAGCAAATGACTGCCCACCTCTAACGAGCACACACGTATCGGGCCGCCCAGAATGGTCTCGAATATTCTGGAATTTTCTAGAAAATTCCGGAATGCCTCATAATTTTGAAACAACCCTTATTTCTGGTTCGCTCCACCGAGCGAAGCTCTGTGTGGCGTTATTGGATTACTGTGCAGACGGTTTTATAATCAGTCAGAGAGGTAGAAGACTGTATTATTTTGAATTGCATTCATAAATCAGATTCATTAGATTAGCCAAGCGGACGTTAAGGTTTTGTTAGTTTGCATATATGCGCATGCCCCTTTTTTATATAACATAGATTAATTTCAGTTTTATTGATTTTGATTTTGAAAGTTCTTTGCTAGAACATAACAAATATTTATATTGTGGGTTAATTAGCTGAGGTAACTTTTTTTTCGTACCTGAATGGGGTTTATGGATTTTTTTATTACAAACTAGTTGAATGCCCGGTGCTTCGTACCCGATGCGATGAGCTCAGCCTTTGCCCTCGCACGAATTAGATTATCAAAAAAAGAATCAACCAAATCAGTTTAGCAGTTCTCAAGTTACGCATGCGTTCACCAACGCACATTGTTGATTTTTTATTCAGATACACATATAAGTGAGTTAGTTATGGGAGTTTATGTAAAAAATTGAATAAATAAATCAATATTTTCTATTTTTGACAGAAAATATATCAATACAAAATTAACGCTATTCATTACTTCTCCCATTTAAAAAATTCTGGGTAACTTTTCCAATTTCTCTTTCCATAATAAAACCTAATTCAAACCATGGCGAAAAACAAAAAACAAAAAATAGATCAATCGGTTTAGCCGTTCTGAAGTAACGCTCTTACAAACTATCGTGATTAAATTTTTATTTATTAAATACATGCGCTTAAACCTACGCTGACTTTCTATCTGATTGTCCTACTTAGGTGTAATATAATATCTATCCGTAATGTTGAACTTGCAAAAAGATTTATAAACATATATTCACGATATTTTACCGTAATTGCAAGCAAAGAAGATATCGTTTCAAAATAACAAAATGTGGTTTACGTTAATACGAGTAATTACGAAATTACCCCAGTATTCAAATACAATTTTGCTTTACCGAATCTAGTGGTTAAATAATATACCTAGTTACTTATTCATACAGTACCTAACAGAAATTATAAGGCTAATTATTTCATGAAATTAGTTTATTGTGAAATTGAAATGAGAATGTACAGTAATATTATCTAGTAGAAGTTGTAAAATAATGTTTTGCCTTTTTTACATGGGGATTTTGACACCTATCTCACGCATGGCTACTCGAACACATCTAGCCTGGAATGGGAACTGGCTACCAGATCGCACCGTTAGATTTTTAGCTGCATCAGATTTTCAACTTGTAAGCGAAAAGAAAGATTAGGTTTTTAATTAATAAGTTGTTGTCAAATTAGTTCAATTTAAGTCCTTATCACTGTTGTTACTGGAGCGAGTGTTAAGCGGAAATAAACTAAATATATACCTTAAATATTCAATATGAACTTCCGCGAAGTAAAGCCTGAATCAATCAATTAGCGAAAAGAAAGAAAGAAAGAATGAAAAAGATTGTTTTCGTGTTTGTAACAAATACAAACACAAAAACAAAAACAAACACAAACATAAACAAACATGCATGGTAGCATTACTATTATTAGTATTATTATGGTAGGTAGCAATATTGGGCTACCAATAATCGAAGGAACTTTACCACCACACTGTTTTGCCCGCGATTTTTCCTTCACCGGCAGCTCAAGCTTATTGTTGGAAATTGAATCCACGCCTTCCAGCGTATGAGCCGCTACAAGGGTGATCTCTGTTTCCTATTTTGTGAATGAATGTGTGGAAGAAGATCTCAAAGGAAAAAAAACTTTAAGCACATTACGTAAAGTACAAATTTACTTACATGTGTTATAACAATTTTATTGCGACCGAACAATTCTATACCTACGTTACTAAAAGCAATAAAAAACTTGTTTTTTTTATGGTTGACTGGCTAGGTGTTTGACAACAGCTCACCTGATCTTAAGGGAAAGTGTGGTCGAAGATGATAAAGCACACCTAGCCTGGAATGGAACTGGCTCTCAAGTGAGGCTGCCGGAACACACCATTAGATGCTTGGCGGCAGATTTTCAACTTGAGGGTGGTAGCTAGCCAGCCGAGTACTAGAAAGTACTCTACCACCATGCTATGGTTTCCTCACGATGTTTTCTTTCACCGGCAGTTCAAGCTCATTGTTGGGATTTGAATGTACTAGGGACAACATTGTTAAATTGATAAGCATAAGAACCTGTACATATGTTGCAATAAAGTATTGAGTATTGAACCCACGCCCTTCGGCATGTGAATCTACCGCGCTAACCACTGAGCAATCATCGCTACAAACTTTAACTTACGCTGTTTATATGTATGATTTATTTGTGTTCACACTGACCACGAATATTACTTGTCTATTTTTTACTCATGGCAATACTGACCATGTACTATGTTTTGGCATGTTCCTACATAGCCTTTGACAAAAGTGCAACAGAGTTTCACAGTCTACAATATGATTTTTCTGCAGAGTTCATTGAGTGAGCTACTATCGTATCATCTGAACATTTACCTGTTAAAATATCTAGTTCTCTTGTTTAACCGTCTACAGATTATAAATTGGTTTAGCTGTACGGAAAATAAACAGTGTAACTTTAATAGCTTCCATGTTCATATTATGTCGAGAATAGCACTTCAAATTTTATGCCGAACTTTTATTTAACGCGCTTGTTATGAGTTGAGTTTCATGTAGTTTTTAATGAATGATAAAGCTTGTATCATTTTGTAACTCGTGAATTTGCTTGTGGTGACGTCTTTGACTAACCCGAAGATTTTGGAGTACACAAATCGCCATTTCTGTGGTGATTTGTATGATAGTTTGCAATTTTATAAAAACTAAAAAACTTACAAAAGCTTCAAATAAAGGGTGAATATGATCCTCAAAAGTAGGCAACACACTGGCAATGCCCGGAGTAGTAGTTTACCATGGCTACTCACCGTCGGCATATCGGTTGTGTGCCACTTTTTTTTATAAAAAAGTTTTCAAACCCTTTCGAAATTTGTCAAATAAAAGCATAATTATATCGTTTTTGTTTCGTGGCTACTTTTAATTATTATACTGAAATAGATTACGCGAATTGACATTACTAAATGGTATAGGATGCAACCTGACATTTTTATTTAGTTCGAACACGTTTTTACTTTAGACGGTAGTGTATTTCATTGCCATGAGTTATTGCTGTAAGTTTTTTAATGCCACACATATCTTGTCAGGTACGGTTTAGTATAAAGTACGCTTGCCTAGTTAAGTAGAAACCTGTTTATATTTTGGATTTGAAATCACCCAAATGTTACTGTTTGAGAACCACAGACAAAAATACAAATATTTTATTCATAACGCAAAGTTACAGGTTCCATTCATATTTAAAAACAAGATTGAAAATGTAAAAATTATAACATAATATGTCAATGTAATAAAATGTTAATAGAAAATGTTTAATTACTTACTAGTAATTCAATCATCTCTAATTTTTCAGGCTAGGTATGTTTATCATCTTTTACCACACTTTTTTTTTCTTTTTTTTTTTAGCGCCATCGGGCCCCAACCTAAGCAGAGCTTGTGTGATGGAACACTGTCACTTAACATCAGATGAATTGTGGTCAAATACTTAGCTTAACTATAAAACATTCTTAAACAAGCGTCAGAGTCTCCGGCGAAGAGTTCCACATCTTTGTCGTGCAAATAAAAAGTATCGAGCTTCTTTATCACATGAGCTGAATAGGTTTATTTTTCCATCATAACTGCCTTTACCACCTATTTTACCGTATTTTTTTTAGATCAAATATGTAATATGCATGGTATTTTAATATTTATTAGCATTGGCACTTAGGTAGTTTTTACGATGTCATTTTTTGTAGGGTTACCTACTACAATGAACGAGTAGGTAAGTGTATCTGATTAAGTACTTCATATTTTTTTATTTTGTATAGTTGCTTAATTCTTGTTTTTTTGTCTTTCATCTGACAATCTCAATAGATTGATTAATGAATTATGCATACACAATCATATTTGATATCATTATTCATAAACCGTTTGATCAAATACTTGTATCGATAGCATCAGTACTTCATTACTGATATTCAAATTTAAATTTTGCGTGCCATTCTAATTTTTTTTAAGACAGAATGTTCGTACACTTATGTCCCTATTCATATATGTATAAATATATAAATAAATAAATATCATACGAAATTACACACAGCGCCATCTGAGCCCAAAAAACTAAACTATGTAAGAATACTTACATAGTTTTTTTTTTGTAAATACATACTTATAATACATACAGTACACCCAGACACAGAACAAACATTTTCTTATCTGGGTGGGAATCGAACCCACGCCCTTCAGCTCTGGGGTGTATATCAATTTCCATTACAATTAAGTACAATATCGTACTGAATCAAATAATTTTATTCGGCTATCCAACAATTTTGATTAATAGAGTAAATAAAATATATTATACTTAATTATAATAATGTGTTCGGTCTGCTGTGGTCTCTGATTTATTCCTTTTATTTCCTCTTATTGGCAACGTTTCGTCGTTAAAGTGAGTTTGCTTTATTTTTGGTTCCGATGTGTCCAACAATAACAATGAGATACAATTTTGAAGATACCTAACCTGACCATATTAAAGATGTTGCTGTCCTTTTCTAATATATTGCGATGAAAAAGATAACAACATTTTAGCAAGTTTAGGTCTGTCGATTAAAGTTTTCGATATTGGACTTAGTGTATTTTGAGATTTTATGAAAAGTCAATTTTAACAATATTTAAGACACTGTCAAAGTCACACAAAGTAAGTCTTGATAGAGACCAGTCATGCCATAGTAAAGTAGTGGTGACTTTAAGCTCTACAAGCTTACTCAATGCAGTTTTGGAAGCTACGCAAAAAGTTAAGTCCCCCCCCCCACATTATGTCACTTTCCCCTGTCCAACTCCATTCATATTTCATGATTGTCAACCAAATATCCACATCTTTAAACATCTTAAAAATAAGATACCTGTAAAAATTGAGTTACTTTACCCGCTGCATGTTTTCGAGATAAAAAGTAGCCTATGAATTAATCCAGGGTCTCGGCTACTTCCATACCAAATTTCATCCAAATACATTCAGTAGTTTTTGCGTGAAAGAGTAACAAAGATACTTACAAACTTTCGTATTTATAATATTAGTAGAATTTATCTAAATACTTAATTTCACACAGTACTTACAGAATAACTTTAAATTCTATAATTCAATTCGGCATCTAATACTTATCGTCCAAAACAAAGCAGTTTTATAACTTACACTATAAATCTGCGCAGAGTTCTAAACAACTATAAACTGTGGGCGATCGAAAGCATTTTCCAATAACACAGTGAGCATTAAAAGCATTTACGACATACGTGTTTGTCTGAAAAGTTTTCATAATGTGCTTTTGTCCTGTTAAATAGATGTCATTTGAATACACTAGGTATTTTATCTTACCTCAATTTTACATAATTATTTTTTTGCGTGACAAATTTAAAGCCCAATAAACATAACCATAAAATAATAAAAAAGCGTACAATGATAGTATATTTTAATATATTTTATGTAAAACTAATAAGACGAGATACGCTCTCCTGATGGTATAAGATAACGCATGCCCATGGCTTTGAGTAACAAAACAAAGTCCAGGGACTTTCAATGGTTAGTCCCAACAGCTCAGTAATTTCGTTAGCTACAATAACCCTTCCAACCGGAACACAGGACTGTTTACACACAACTGCTTGGCGGCAAAATATCTAGTACTGCGGTGGTACCTACCTAGACGACCTTCTGCTAAGGATATCTACCACCAAATTAAATATTTTATCCGTGACATATTTCGTAATAACTTCGATAGGCTGATGATGGTGATAAAAAAATGTGTGACTCAACAATTCGATTGAATTACTATAAAGTAATAGATCCTATCGTAGAAAAGCCCATTTACACCACTTTGTACGTGTCCAATAATGATAATAGTTTTACAAATACATTACACAGATAGTATACAATTACAGTACACAGCAATGTTTCATTTCCGTAAGCAATTCGTATAATACATTGATATATTACTTAATGAACACTTAAGCAATACTTGACGTGCGTGTGCGCACGGTCAATGCATAATTTCAATCACTTAAACCATTTCGATTGTGTGTGCCAACATGTAATTCGTCACGGTCAAAATGTATATTAATGATACGATATTGGCTTGATATCGATAAATCGAATCGATTTAATTGTATGTGTGTTGTGATGTCAGTTGCAAGTATTTGAAATATTGTACCAGATTTACCAATCTAGCTAGTTACTAAACCAAATAATTGATACGATCATTATTTATGATTCTTTGTGATTTATTTTAGTAATGCATTTTGACTTTACGTGTATGTATACGAAAGAAAGATTTTTCTCTCGCATAAGAAAATTAAATGCGCTTAGTACATTCCACTTTATGAGTATCTTTGTGATATTTCAAATATGTGTAGTTTAATTAAGCTAATTTTTTTTAAATTTTTAGCGTTGCACTTTGGGCTTTCTGCCAGTGTCAAACCACACTAATATTATAAATGTGAAAGCGTGTTTGTATTCTGAACTCATTTACCAGGTAGCCAGGTTTCTACGTAGAGGTTTTTCACACATTCACAGCGAGTTAGATATTTGCAGTAATAAAAGAAAGACCAACTAGTCAACTAACGCCGTCGCATCGGTTCGTCAAGTCAGAGAATAAATATTGCTAGACATTTTGGGGCCCGCGGTTAACCATTATTTATTAAAAAAGACATTATTAAATTACTAATTAGTGATTATAATAATTATTGGCATATTATATAATATTGTATATTTTGACATTTTTAATATTTCTAAACATTAATGGAAATATAATTAGTAAATTTGGTGTTATCAATAAAATATTTGTGTTTGAATTTTTTGTCAGTTTTGTTCCTTCTTAATAACGAAACGCTTCGACGGATTTCATTTCCACATTGCACTCGTATTAATACGGATTCTAAACACCACAATTTTTTAATACACTTGAAAGAACACAAGTTTTAGACACGCAGCGAGATATTTTTTCCATGGCCCCGTAAAACCTCAGTAGGTAACCTGCCAACCCAAAATGTGAATTGATTCTCTAGCATAAACAAAGCTAAATTCAACCGCAACATAAACATCGTACAATAAATGGGTATAATTATTTCATTCCGAGGTAATGCAACGTGCATACAAAATGCTAAAATTGTTCAGATATCACGCGTTCCTTGCTTGCGGTGTGAGATGATAAGCGGCAAAGGTTCATTTGTTGCACAATTTAATGTAGGGCCACAAAAACCGCATTAGACATATTTATGCTTTACAAACCATTAGGATAAAATACAAATCAAATCTGAGGTAAACCAATAAATGTTAATATTATTTATTTCATGTTTTTCTTGGTGTTAGATCTCCTTATCAGCATCAACATCATTTCAGCCGTAGGACGTCCACTGCTGGACATAGGCCTTCCCCATTGACTTCCATAAAGACCGGTTGCAAGAGGCCCGCATCCAGCGCGTTCCTGCGGTCTTTACTAGGTCGTCTGTCCACCTTGTGGGTGGACGTTCTACGCTGCGCTTGCCGGTCCGTGGTCTCCACTCCAGAACTTTGCAGCCCCATCGGCCATCAGTTCTGCGTGCCATGTGCCCTGCCCACTGCCACCTTAGATCTCCTTAAGGTGGTACAATTTCCATACAAATTAATTTTTTGCCGTTTATGGGCAAATGGAGCAAAATTTTACAGTGAAATCAATCACAGCTACAGCCATTTATTTTGTTCTTTATTTGCGGTAAACCACAATTGCTTGAATAAAAAAGTAGATTTATTAGCATACTCTACTGTTTTATTTAAATATCGTAAATTCACAAATCATTACTAAATTTGATTTTATGCTAATAATCTACTGTTTACCTTAACAGGACGTCATGTAAATAGAGCAGTAGTGATCAGTGGGTAAATATTACTGTGTTCCGGTTTAAAGGGTACGCAAAGTTGCATTTAGCGAAATTACAGGGATTTATTAGATTTTCATTTATACAAGTCAGAGGTTTTATTCTGTCCTAAACTACATAGGACTAAACTCTTACCATTGGCCGTAGTCAAAATATTTTTTTCCTCGGGTATACGTAACTTACAATAGAAACTGGCGTGGCGACATATTTTTGTTTCAGTTACTCGGCACTGTATCTGCCCGCAGACCAGCTGCTGTCGTCGCATGCGAGACACAGAGCAGCCCGTAGTGCGAAGCAAGACGAGGCCGCGCGCGTATTGTACGCGGTTTCGTCTCCTTGAAGAAGGCCACCGGTGTGGCTGAAACTAATTTGACTATCCGACGTAATTAAACTTAAGTAATCCTGCAGAAGTAAAACAAAAACGTAGCTTGGCTCAAATATGGAGTGTCAGCATAAGAAAAACCCTTGAAATCGCTGGTTTCCCAGCCACACCGCTACTCTGATACCATGCTCACGAATCCCTGCACTTGATGTTGCAAAACCCACGCCATTGTCGTGCATCCCGTTCACGGTGAACGTTAAATAATTATTATGTGTTTAAGCTTATTTGCCTCACAAATGGCTGTATTATACTAACTCTGGGAATATTTTCGTTAAAACGAGTAAATATGAAAACATGTTTGTTTGTGAAAAGGTATTTGTTTGTTTACTTTCGCGAAGGTCTACGAGTATTCTGACAGACAATAAATTACTGCGAGATCTAAATACGTATACGATGGCAGAAAAAAAATTAGAAACAAAGCCGTAAATTATTTACAACAGAATTAACTTATATAAAATAAAGTAGACACAATTTTATTAACGTGATGTGATATTTTTTATTAGCAGTAGTATCCAGGTCACCTTTTAACCGTAATAAAACTGTAGAATCTCATTTTCCCACAGATTTTCTAGTGAATTCTCCACCAAAGTTAACAACTTTCTTTCTACTGCCGTTAATATTGTCCCTATTCCAACTTGGTTCCATTGTTTCAGCTTAAAAGTTCCAGCTAGTTCAGAGTTAGTAGACTGGCAATGCATTGAAGTAAGTTCCTAATGAGTAACACCTAAAGGAAACTTTGTGGTATTTCTAATTACAAGAATTAGTGGAGAACCAAATTGTGAGGTACTCCATTTATGAATGAATTGAGTTTTATACGAAAAGTAAGTTTAAAAGCGCACGATGTGAACATAAATAAATATTAAGGGACATTTCACGCAGCCCCGTCAATGTTCAAACTAAGCAAAGCTTGTAGTATAGGGGTCCACAAAACAATCTGTTAGTCACATGAATCGTGGGATGCGAACACTGGTTCGAATGCCACGATTCTTGTACTGTAAGACCAGTGTCTTACAGTACAAGAATCGTGGAATTCGAAAGAATCAAAACTACTACGAAATAAACCAACAAGGCAATCAATACAGAAAAATGTAAATATCCAAATTCCAGAAAACAGGTGTGAATTTTGATTAAAATATTGGTAAGTAAATAGAATGAGAAAATAAGTAGGCAAGTAGCTACCTGAACGCTTTCAGAATGTTTAGAATTAAAAAAGTGTGAAATTAATAGATAATAATAGATATAGTTTTTTCTATCATTTCACTAAGCAGCACAAAAACAACACAAAACACAAATACATCATAATACAACTAAACACTTTGTAGCAATGATAGCTCAGTGATTGGCACGGTTGGTTTGCACGTCAAAGAGCGTGCATTCAAACCCCAACAACTAATTTGAGCTGCCGGTGAAGGAAAATCATCATGCGGAAACCATAGCATTTCTTGTACTCGGCTGGCTAGCTACAATCCTCAAGTTGAAAATCTACCGCCAAGCATTTAACGGTGTGTTCCGGCAGCCTTACTTGAGAGCCAGTTTCATTCCAGGCCAGGTGTTTTACCATCTACGACCACACCATCACTTACCATCATGCGAGCTGTGGTCAAAAATCTGGCCTGACAACAATACAAAAAAAAGTGTAACTACACTACTTCTGGTATTGTAATCTCTACTGAACAGAAACGTAGCGAATATTCGACTTAAAAAAATAAGATGACAAGAGAAAATTGGTATTTCTTAGTTCGTTTGCGATTCCTATGAGTACAGACCTTTTTACCGTCGAATGCTGACTAGCAGTGTTGTGTGATTGGATGCTCAAAACGATTCCTCTTTAGTCAGACGGGACTAACACAAAGGGATGTAAAGGGATAATTCAAAAAAGGACATCCTTGAAACGCCCAATTCTTCGCTTCATTTCCCGGACCCTTCTATCTACCTTAAAAGGAGTGATTTGCTTCGTCTAGTCAATTTGTTCTTTGTGCAAAGGATCCATCTTCACCATGATTTAAATATCAAATCCCTTGCTTTTTAGAAGAACAAAAACGCGTGGCGTAATTGTGGACACAATCTATTGACTGAAGTTTTCTTGGATCTTTGAATTGACTTAGGCTTTTTGAGAACAACTTTTTGTCAAAGTATAGCCGTGCGGTTGACTGGAGGTTTGGTCACGAATTAAACGTGAGTATTAAAAAGAGATTTTGACAGAATCTTCGAAGGTCATCAATGTTGTCATATTTATAGTGCCCTTGGTACCCATGTGCGACGGGGATTACCATCAGCCAACCCATCAGCTTATTTGCCACTTTTGACATCATTAAGAAACAAAATTTGGTTGTGATTAAAAAAATTTTTAACTATGTTTATAAAAAAAGCTTTAGCGGCATTTTGACGCTAGTTTTAATATGTTAATTCAATTTTCATAAACACTAAGTATTTTTTTAAAGTAAAAGCAATGAGACGAGCGAATCGCTCTCCTGATGGTAAGAAGTAACACTTTTGGAATGGACTTTGCGCTGAGCTAGTCTTGTCTGACAAATATTAGATGCTCACGACAATTTTTTGCCGTGAGGTTCATGAAATCCAATAGATAGTAAGAGTAGCAGCTACCGAATGTATAGGTATCAAATTGCAGCTGTTTGCAAAGCCTTTGTTGTGGCTGACCGTTTGTGTGCAGTATGGACCGTTGAACAAAGAAGATTATTTTTATTGGACACTAAAAGGTGCAACAAACCGAACATGTGTGGAATTGAGAGTGAAATCGATATACGTGATTGCAATATGTTGGGTTACGGTATGGGCGCTTGCAACAACTGATTTAGTTAAACAAAAATAATTGATATATTTTGATTATTGATTATTCCTTCGTTTGGTCAACTTCTATGAAGTTGACCAAACGAAGGAATTTCAAAAAAATATTTTTTGAAATTCCTTCGTTTTCATTCGCGTTTTTATTCACCGACCGACCGACCACATCGTCCCTCATCAAGTTGGAAATCCGCCCCAAAGCTTCTTCGACTACGCCGTCACTTAACATCATTGTGGTCACACACCTAGCCTGTCAACAATAAACAAAAAAAGTGCACAAGTGAAAAGCGTCCTTACGCAAAGAATAAATATCGTTGGACATTACACGCAGCGCTATCTGACCCCAAACTAAGCAAAGCTTATATTATGGAAGTCAGATAACTGATAGAATACTTTTTTTTTGTAAATACAAACTTATAATAAATACAGAACACGCAGACACATTAGACACGCAGAACAAACATTTGTTTATACCACAAAATGTATATCCTGGGTGGGAATGGAACCCACGCCCTTCAGCTCTTCAATGGCGACGGTTTGTCAGACGAAGGCGCGCCACCACTAGCAACGGAACGGATGACCACAACCACTCTGCTAAGAGTGCAAACGACTGAGAAGAATATTCTAGGGGAGCGTGCTCCATCCTTTTTTTTTAATGGTTGACAGGCTTGGTGATTGACCACAGCTCACCTGATGTTAAGTGAAGGTGTAGTCGAAGATGGTAAAGCACACCTAGCCTGGAATGCAACTGGCTCTCAAGTGAGGCTGCCGGAACACACCGTTAGGTGCTTGGCGGCAGATTTGCAACTTGAGGGTGGTAGCTAGCGAGCCGAGTACTAAAGTACCCTACCACCATGCTATGGTTTCCTTACGATGTTTTTCCTTCACCGGCAGCTCAAGCTCATTGTTAGGCTTTGAACCCACGCCCTTCGGCATGCAAACCTACCGCGCTAACCACTGAGCTATCATCGCTACAACGATCCTAAAATACTTTCAAATTTACGTTCCATAGCTCCTTCACTGAGCAAACATTTAGCGATGATAGCTCAGTGGTTAGCGCGGTAGGTTCGCATGCCGAAGGGCGTGGGTTCAAACCCCCAACAATGAGCTTGAGCTGCCGGTGAAGGAAAACATCGTGAGGAAACCATAGCATGGTGGTAGGGTACTTTCTAGTACTCGGCTGGCTAGCTACCACCCTCAAGTTGAAAATCTGCCGCCAAGCATCTAACGGTGTGTTCCGGCAGCCTCACTTGGGAGCCAGTTCCATTCCAGGCTAGGTGTGCTTTACCATCTTCGACCACACCTTCACTTAACATCAGGTGAGCTGTGGTCAAAACAACTAGCCTGTCAACCATAAAAAAAAAAAAAATATTTTTCGTCTAAAAAAACAGCCCAACGTTAAAACAATGTGTACTAGCTTGTTATTTCACATGGCCGCGGAACGCGGATCCGCGGGCAATAGATTGCATCGTCCAGCCAGGGACGGTCGTATATTGACAACAATTCAATTTTAGAAGCTATGGCGACGATAAGTCTCGGTTAGGGTTGAGCTGGTCCGAATATTATTTATACGCTCTAACTCAGAATAACCGTTAACCGTTATTTAGTCGCATACCTAAATGCCAATATTTTCCTATAACGGTTTGAACGATAATTTTCCGAGTTCCAGAACGCTTACGTTAGCAAAGTAGGTACATTTAGTTTTATATTAGTGTTCTGGGTGTCTCTTATATTGTATTATCAGTAAGTATGTATTTAGGAAAAATGGTATAAGTCATTCATTGATTCAGGCGTTATTTGCAGAAGTTAATTTTTGAGTGTTTAAGCTAATTGTGGTCAAGTAAGATACATTTGTGGCTAGATGTTTGCCCACTCCGCACCTGATGTTAAGTGACGATGGAAGACGATAAACACACCTAGCCTGAAATAGAATATAGGAAACCAGATTGTTGATAAAATAGTCTTAAACTTTTTTTGTAAATACATACTTATGATACATACAGAACACCCAGACACAGAAGAAACATCTACATCTGTTCGTCACACAAATGTTTGTCCTGAGTAGGAATTGAACCCACACTTTCTACCTCTCAAAGTCTGCTACCAAATGAGCTAACGGGGCAATTAATTAATAAATGTACTGTATGTACTTACAAAAAAAAAGTATTTAAGGATTCTATCAGTTATCGGGATTCCATAGTACAAGCTTTGCTTAGTTTGGGGTCAGATGGCGCTGTATGTAAGGTTCTATGATATTTATTTATCCCAGTTATTTATTTCTTTTCTTAATTTTTAAATTTTTTTACATTACATATATATAAAAAACACATAAATAATATAAAAAAACTTAAAAACTAGGGTGCCGCCGGCAGCGGGGCAGGGCTCAAGCTGCCGGTGGTTAGGGCTGCAGAGTGAGGAACCTCCTCACAATGCGCGCCGTGTCAAGGATCACTGCCTTTTGAAGCTGACCCTTGACCCAACCGTCTAGCGAGAGTCTCTTGAGATGTTGGTCGAGACTCTTCGCTATAAGACCGTTTACCGTGACAACTATCGGGACAATGATCGTCGAATCAACATCCCACATGGCGGTTATCTCGTGAGCCAAGTCAAGGTACTTGCTGAGCTTGTCCTTCTCGGCCTTCACGAGATTCTCGTCATGTGGGATGGTGATGTCAACGAGCACTGCCCGGCGTTGGGCTCGGTCGACCACCACGATATCAGGCTTATTGGCGACAATAGTCCTGTCCGTGATGATAGACCGGTCCCAATAGAGCAAAGCACGACCATTTTCGAGAACTGGCGCTGGTGCGTACTTATAGTACGGCACCTCAGACTCGACAAGGCCGTATTGAAGAGCAAGCTGCTGATGGATGATCCTGGCTACTTGGTTGTGCCTGTGCAAATACTCGCCGTTAGCAAGATGCGAACAACCGGAAATAATATGTCGGAGCGATTCTCCGGGACGGTGGCATGCCCGACAGATGTCGACCGTACCGTCCTTCATGATATATTTCCGATAATTGTTCGTCTTGATAACTTCGTCCGCAATCGCACAGGCAAAACCCTCAGTTTCCCCAAAGAGGTCTCCGAAACGTAGCCAGTTCACCGACGCGAGCATGTCCACATCGGGGCCCGTTAGGACCCGATAGAACCGCCCGTGCAGCTGCTTGCTCTTCCATACTTCCTTGCGGTCTTCGGTGCTGAGCACCGATGGTTTGCGCCAGTTCTCGTTCGCTAAGGAGAGCGGCGTGAGGCCCTTGTCAACTGCCACAACATCTCGATGCATCCCGCACTCGTTGTCGCGGACATAATCCCTGAGACTGCACACTTCACGATTATGGAGGTTCTTGGTGCTTAAGAAGCCACGACCCCCCAATTTTCGTGGAATGTACAGTCTCATAACAGACGAGCGTGGGTGTAGCATGCGATGAGTTGTGAGCTGTTGACGGACTCTTCTATCCAGGGCGTCCAGCTCAGTCTGAGTCCACCTCAGTATGCCAAAGGAGTATATCAGTAGAGGTATCACCCAACCGTTGAAGGCACGCACCTTATTGCCACCAGACAAAAAACTATTAAGTACTTTTGTCAGGCGACAAAAGAAGCGTTCCTTCACCGATCGCTTGATGTCCACTACCGCTATACCCAACGACTCTGACATACCGAGGTACTTGTAAGTCTCGGCCTCGGAGAGAGATCTAAAAGTCATTGTCTCGGAAAGCTGTAAATCTGGACAATTTACAACTTCCCCTCGCTGTACGTGCATGACCGCACACTTGTCTACCCCAAACTCCATCTTGATGGCATTGCTAAAAACCTGTGTAGTTTTTAACAATTCCATCAAGTCTGGACGTTTTGGTGCAAACAGCTTGAGGTCATCCATATACAGCAGATGAGAAATGACTTCACCACCTCTCCGAAGCCGATGGCCTAGCCCTGATTCCTTCAGCAAAGTGCTGAGAGGATTCAGTGCTAGACAAAACCACAATGGACTCAGACTGTCACCCTGGAAAATGCCTCGCTCGATCCTAATCAAGTCCTGCGGCTCAGAAGAGCCATCTCCACTACCTGGTCGACGAAGGACTGTGGTCCATTGCCTCATACATGCGCCTAAGAAAGATTTTAGAGTTGTATCAATTTTATATAACTCTAAAACTCTCTCTAGCCATGAATGAGGCACTGAGTCATAGGCCTTCTTATAGTCAATCCAGGCAGTGGAAAGGGCTCCCTTGTTCCGCCGAACTTGCTGGCTAATGGTCATGTCGATGAGGAGAAGCTCCTTAGTACCACGGGACCCTACCCTACATCCATTTTGAGCAGGAGCCAAAACGTTATTTGCGACAACATGCGCGTTAATTTTTGTTCTCAAAATGGACGTAAGGAGCTTGTAGATGGTAGGCAAGCACGTGATGGGTCTATAATTTTTTGCTTCTGTGGTACTACCGGTCTTATGGAGCAGGAAGGTGACACCAGTGGTCATAAAACAGGGAAGGGAACCAAGCTCGAGGGCTTCTTGGAATTGTGTCGCTAAGCGGTCATGTGAGCAACGAATCCACTTAATCCAAAAGTTGTGCAATCCGTCCGGCCCAGGACTTTTCCAGTTCTGTGCCGTACGAATCGCACAACTAACGTCTACGGGGTCTATTAAAACAGACCCCATGGATTCGATAGACTCACATTCCCGCTCGACAACACGCATCCAATCACCCTCGGTGTGCTCGACAGGCAGCGACCAGATACCACGCCAGAATTCAGTCATGACGCTAGTATCCGGTAGCTGCCTGTCACTCACACGTTGACCGGTTCCTTCCCAATCTCGATACACCTTCCTTTGGTCACTTTGAAAGACGCGATTTTGCCAATATCTATCCGCACGCTCTCTATAGCGGCGAATACGGTTTGCCCACGCATAGACTTTCTGCTTCAGATAGTCAATGCGTTCCGTGACACTGGCTAGATAGTGCTGGGGCCTAATACCCGTTCCAGCAAAAGCCTGTGTCACAAAACGCATGACTCGGGGGCGATTATTCCCCCGGCTGAAACAGATCAGCTTTGCAATGAGAGTCCTGAACGTGCTGATACGCCGCTCGATCCGCAATTGCCATGCGGGCACACCCCCGGCGGGTCGCGGTGCACGGTTAGTGTCCGGAAACTTAACACGTGCAACGCGACACGCCGCGATGGCACCGCAGTATAATATCGAGTGGGTATCAGTCAAATCTTCGCTAGCCCGTAAATACGGGGCTAGCAAAGCGTTCAAGGCTCCCATCAACGCTAAATTTCGTCTATGGGTGGGCAAACGTGGTAGTCGCGGCCTAGAATCGGGTGCGAATCTATATTGACAAATCGCGTCTTCCAAAGTCCTCCTCAAATGCTCACTCACCTGGCTACATACACCCATGCTCGTGCATTCGCCTACATCAACTACGGGATCAGTAGGTGTCGCTAGTGTCGCCATCGACGTCGGCACTGACACCAGTGTCGGGGCTGACGACGCGACAGGCGAATCCCGTGTCGAAACAGGCGTTGGACGAGCAGGAAGTGCCTCCAGGCGGAGCCGATCAAGCACGGACTGATCCAACAGCTGAAGTCGCTGGATAGCCCGCACTTGATCCGATAGTCGTTGGGTAGACACGGCGACGGTCGGTTCAAGGGCCTGAACTTTAACATTTATTTATTATTATTATTATAAATGAATTTAATTAATGACTGGTGATTTTATTTCCAAGGTTTGCTATCAATAAAAAAGTAATAATCGTATTTTCATGAGTAATCCAACTCAAAACAACAGTTTAAAAACTATAACGCCTGCCATTATTCACAACACAAGTGGTATTCGAGTCAAAACTATTTTAACAGGGCCTCATTCACATCCAACATGCGTATGCCGACATCGAGCTATTAAAACTAATTTATGTGTGCGGACAAATATTAATTCGCGATGTTAACACCCTTGTCAAAGTAATTCGGGACCCTTGGGGTCTTTCCGCCTTGCGGTGGACAAAGCCTCCTATTCGCAAAGATACCGCTTAGTCCGGAAGTTAACGGGAAGAAAATAAAATCACTGAAACAAAGCCTTTCAATCTTTGTTTAAATAAAAAAGGTAAAGTGTCTTGCAAGTGAAACAAAAGAAAGAAACATTTATTTGACAACATACAAACAAAAAGCTTACTCTGAAATAATGATAAAATTAATTATTTTTAATGTTGTTCATCAATTAAAATAAGAGATTGTACAAGGTGCTGGTCGCTTTTCTAACACTTCCATCTCACCCACTGGAGCTACTATGCCAGCGGCCCAGAGCCTCGCTCCAATATTTCAAGGAGCTAGGTTGGCTTGGGTGAGTGCTGGCAGGGGGAAATGCACAATACCCCCCAAGCGGGACGTCAGTGCAGGACTCATCGCCCCCATTCCGAATAAGAATAAGAACAAGAGATTGTACACCCCCCGTCCTTTACTATCACCAAAAATCCTTTCCATGCTAAAGTTGCCTGGAAAAGATCACTTTAAGCGATAGAACCGCTAGCTATTTGCACTATTATTAAGCTGTTTCTGTTATCAATAATTCTTGTTTTATGGTGTGAACAATAAATTATTTTCTTATAAATACTCTACTGCTAATAATATCATACATATTTTTAGTCAAAATAGTTATGGTTTAGTTAATTCATAATAAAAAAGAGAAGTTTAATTTTAAAGTCTTAGGCACACCTTTACAATAAAAATTAAGTAATGTAGTTAAGTACTTAGTTTAAATCTACATTAATATTATAAAGAGGAAAGATTTGTGCTTTTGTGCGTTAGTAAACTCAAAAACTATAGAACCGATTTCAAAAATTCTGTCACCGATGGGAAACTACACTATCCCCGGGTGGCATATACTACTTTTTATCCCTGTATTCTCACGGGAACGAGAACTACGTGGGCGAAACCACTGGGCGAGGCGTCTGCTAGTAATATATAAATGAGCAATTAAAAAAACCGACTTTGTGACCCTTGGGCCAACTAAACACACTGCTCCAAAGAAACAGCAAGGTTTCGGAGTAAACGAAAATATCATTGATGCATACAATTTTTAGATTTATGTTGATTTTTCAAAACCCGTTCGATCGATTTCGATAAAATTTCCACTTCTGAAGTATAATCTATCAAGCAAAAAAAGAATCATCAAAATTTATTCATAATTGGCGGAATAATCGCGTAACATAAAAAAAAACATACAGTCAAATTGGGGAGTAACTAAATTTTAGTCCTAAGAATAAAATAAAAATTAAGTAACTTTATATGGAGTTCCTAGCTCCTGGTCTAGCACTATTCACAGGAATTTCTCTTCAAATCCCCCGTCACAAGTGCACTATCATCCATAATGTGGATAGTCTCCTAACATGGCGTTTATCTTAGCTATGATAAATCGAATAGTTTCTACGCCGATGGCTGTTTATTTACAAGGAGTAATATGTTTTTTATCTTTATATTTAAAACTCGAGTCATTAAAATAAAATATTTTATTTTTATGTCATTTTTTTTGAAGTTAGGTCGTGATGTCGTGTCGTCACTGCGAGACACAGAACTCAGAGTAGCAAAACAAAAGCCAGGGTACTATCGCTGCTTTGGCACTTATGACTTTGAGATTTTAGGACAAAATCTAACGAAACTTTTAATGAAGTCAAAGTCTTTAAGTATTTACTAGGGCATGACCGGGCTCGATCAGAACTTATTTTGTGTGACACTTACTCGTAATTTTAAAATTATCGCAACAGTTGACACTGGCAAATGCGCAAAGTGCGACGCCAAAAACGAAGAAAAGAAGCATGTAATTTTTATTTCAGTTTTCTATAACGCTTACAACATTTGTGATTTTTAAATTATCGCAATAATTAGCAGAGTTTAAAAATTTTTAATGCACGATCAAACAATATTTCTCTCTAATTTTAGTAAAGTGCATAGAACAATTTTACGTTTTACTTTTTTTTACAAATTAAGCGTAGATTTCACATGATGGAAACTGTCGATAATAGACACCTATATATATTAATGTATTGCTATATTGTGTAATATAGTTTTATAAATTTAACAAAGTAATTATACCCATAGAAGTAATAATTATACAGATGAACAGAATAAGTGTCAAAATCATGTACAAGTAGATTATTTCGCGGTAAATGTGTTTCGTCCTAGATGCAAGATGTTGTCATACAGACATTTATTGAAAAATCGAAAATTATTTATAATCCAACAGAAAATATACGACATAAAATAAATATTTTCAGATAAATAACGCAACTTTTCATTCTGTGTTCGCACTAGTAGAAAGGTGCGCTTGGCGTTTTATGAAATTCTTTACCAAGGCAGAAATAAAGCCTAGGTGGCTATTGAAACTTTTGATTAAATAGGATTGCGAACTACTTGCTACAGATTATTAATTCTGATGTTTTTAAAATTTGTTATTTTTTTCACAAAGTTTGTTTGTTGATTGATTTTACTTTTTTTTATGTAAAAAGTAATGAGACGAACGAGACGCTCTCCTGATGGTAAGAGATAACGCCTATTCATGATCATTACAGCGATATACAGAACTTTGAGTAACAAAACAAAGTCCAGGGCATCACTGCTTCGGCGCTCATTACTTTGAGACTTTCGATGGTTAGTCTTAACAGCCCAGTAATTTCGCTAGCTGCAGTACCCTTCGAACCAGAACACAGTAATGTTTACACACTACTGCTTAGCGGCAGAATAACTAGCGTTTGGAACTTTGGAAACTAGCGTGAGTTTAACACAATATTTTAAACGTGAATAATTCCGCATAAGTAAAGTAAAAAGTTTGTCTGTGCGTTTGTTACTCTTTACCTAAACATAGTTTAAATGAAATTTGAAATATAAGTAGCTTATACCCTGCTTATATTTGGGCGCTATTTTTTTTTCAAACAGCGGGACGCAGCTTCTGATGCATGATTAATTTAAACTGACTTCAAATACATATATTATGTATGTATACTACTATAGACAAGCTAATAAAATCTGCGCTTCAATCAACTCCGATTGAATAATATACTAGGTATATGAAATTACAGCAATTGTAATTTAATCGAGTAATCTAAGACAAATAATAAATTAAAAACTTTTTTTTTTATCAAACAGAAAAAAACTGTTTTATTATAAAATACCTAATGAAAGCAGTGATTCTAACAATTTAATTCTTTAACAACATTTTAGCAGAGGCATGTTTTAATGAAATTTTAACCTCAACATCGCAACTAGAAAATGAGGGGTTGTGAAACACAAAATGCAAATGTCGAATACCATCGTACCTGTGTCTAGGATGCCAGAGTGGCGGAAATTACTAAAAGCTTCTCCGAAAACGTTTTCGGCAATTTTAATCTCTTTGATGAAAACGTTGATAGTAAATGTTTCATCGTTGTAGTATCATAAGGAGTACTATCACATGGTGTTTATCGTACTACCAAAAAATCTTAAAAAAAACGCAGGTAGGTTTACGTATTTTATAAATATCTAAACAAATAAAAAATATTTCTGTTTTACGTCTGCTGTTTTAATTCTTGTGTGATCATTCCACACTTCATTTTTTTTTATGGTTGACAGCTTAGCCTGTCAACGTTTTTGATTACAGCTCACCTGATATTAAGTGACGGTGCGGTCAAAGATGGTAAACACACCTGGCCTAGGATGTATACGACTGGCTAAAATGAAATGGAACCCAGTTAGGTGGTAGGTAGCAAGGCGAGTATTATACAGTACCCTACCACAACGGTTTCCTCACGATGTTATCCTTCACCGGCACTAGGCTTTAATCGCTACAAGTCCGCACTTTGCAGCGCATACACGCCACAACTCCATAAAAAAAAACCCCACTAGCAATTAATTATATTAATTTAACGATTTCCGCTATTACCTCAACGCGACTATCGCACATGATTAACGTAGTGCCTTTACATTTTTTATAGGCTGCTCCACATCCATACACGTTTATCTCTTTGAGCGTTGTGAACTGTAAAACTAAACCGAATCATAGCGAGTATTATTTTCCTTTACCGCGAAGTCACGGCGTGACTGCGCAGCGAAATCACGTTGTGAATCATGGGCGTCGTGTGGAGCGGCCTTAACGAGAATGCACTATGTTTTTTTTTCTAGTGTCTGTGCTAGTGATACTATTGATTTTCTTTATAATATCATGCATCATTATACAATGTAGTGCATATGCATAATTATATTATACACATAAACCGTTCTCTTAAATCCCTCTGTATATTGACGGAAACCGAATCAAAATCCGTTGCGTAGTGTAAAAGATCTAAGCATACAGATGGCGCGAAGCGACTTTGTTTTATACTATGTAGAGAAAATAGAAATCACTGATACATTTATGTAGCGAGTGTGATTTATAAATATTCATTGAATATAATACCTATAGATACCGTAAAAAAGTCATATTAACAACCTTCTAGATTTTTAAATCATACATTATTTTATTTCATTTCACGCAAACAAGTAAACAAAGAAAACACCATAAATATTTAATCGCGTACTCTGGTTTATCGACATAACGCTAAATCGATAAAGCAGATAAAGCTACGTCTGATGGAGACTTGCAGAGTGCATTTGAATAATCAAACGAACGGCATGAAACGCGACATAGTTTATATTACAAATTAAAGGAAGACATTTGCTTACCAATGAATATATTTTACGTTGATTACTGTAATTCAATCGGAGAAATCGCAAATACGTATAGTTCGCTCTACGAAGCCTCTACGAAGCGAAACTTTTCTTCAGGGCTTCAAATCGAAGTGACTGTAATCGTCAAGTCCCATTAGTAAATGGGTGGGCTTGTTACAGTACAATATCCAACGACAGCCCTGCACTAGTGAGCCATGAAAGCGAACAGCGATAACCTTTCATTGTCGCACAAAGGGCTCAGTCAGCCGCGAACGGACAAAATTGATTTTTGCTCATATTGTACAAGGCCAAGTGGAACGAGCCAGTATGTGTCATTTCAGTTTCAAACGGACCATTTACACTAGCATGAAAATGTTTTGCAGTTTTACGCTTCTGACTTTAAAGTACCATGTTTTGTCTGTTCGAAGCTTTCATGATTTTATATGTAAAGTACTTAGTAAAAGAATTTTGATTTTACTTTAATTACCCACGCCACACTCCGTGACCTTTTTCAAGGGGTTACAGTAGGGTACAATACGCGCGCGACCTTGTCTTACTCCGCTTCTTGAGCTATACATTGGAGTAACCGACCTAATCAAACGTTAGTAGTCTCCAATTCCTAAGTATTACAACACAAAGTAGCTCTCCATCTGTAGGTTCGCTTACTTCTTTTAAACCACGAAATGTACTTTTGTGCGTATTTTCACTGTCATTTAGAAATTATTTTCCATAATGTTTGTATCTAAAATTCAACTTTATAAACTTTTGTACAAGTGCAGAAATTCAAAGTTTTGTAATTAACTCGCAGAAATAAATTAGACCCGTGTGAAACCGGGTGCTTCATATTTCTTCACCTTGTAATATTTAGCTTAACGCATTTGAATAAAATTATTTTCGGAATGTTCATCCGGCATAAAAATGGTCAATGTTTATGCCGGATGCAATTTATTAATTTATCCTATGTAAAATCTCCATTAAAAAAATCATTTCAAATTAATTATAATACCTACATTGTCTCAACAAGAAATAGTAACAAATACATACATAATACATATATTTGCTCACGATCTTTTGTATTTTTAGTATTACGAGTACTGCGTATGTTCGCTAGTACTTTCACTACTTTCTATGATTTTATTTATCACTAGCTGCGCCCCGCGGTGTTACCCGCTACATGTTTTCGTGGTAAAAATCCTATGTGCTAATCCAGGGTGTCAGCTACCTCCATACCAAATTTCATCCAAATCCGTTCAGTATTTTTTGCGTGAAAGAGTAACAAACATCCATCCAAACTTTTACATTTATAATTTTTGTGGGATTTAGAGATAAACTTTGACTCATTACTGTTAATTGCATTGCATGCTATGTATGAGGTGGTAACGCGGAAATATGGTGGTATTGTTTAATTTTATATTTAACCTCTACTTTTTTACCCGAAGGGTTATGTTTTTGCGCGTATCTTGTATGTAGGTATGTATATTTGTGTATTTGTTTATTACCTCATATCTTCCAAAGGGCTGGATGGATTTCAACAGTTAAGGTAATGCTAGATTCGTCAATTAACCAAACCTATCGAGTAAGGTATCAAAACAAAGTAAATTAAAACGGGATTAAAAAAATTGTTTAAAGTTAAGACTTGTCATCTCGTCTAGTCGACGCCACACGTAAACAAAACTCTGGCCTTTATTTTGCCCAGCGTTTGAGTATTGCCATATAACGCGGCAATGAGGCCAGCGTTTTGGGAACTAGTATTTCCATTGATAGTGGTCTTTTAAATTAGTTATTAATTCAAATGTTGTTTGTTTTATTTAGTTTGATTAAGTCTAGTTATAATGCATTAGATAATAAATTGGTTTAAAAAGCTTTTTCCCCTAATTAGGTATAGCAATTTTATTTACAGTCTGGTTATATGTAGTTTAAAAAAATGGTGTAATCATAAAGTACTGCATTATACGCTGGAGTGTGGGCAAGAGAAATAAAGCGGTGAAACTTGTATTTCCGTGTTGTTAGCAAAACTTCGTAGAAGCATCTAGTAAAGTCACTGATTTACTAGGGTAAAGAACTTGATTGTGACTTATTTATGTGACCTTAACTAAAATTTATTTTACTTGGTTTTTTCACGAGACTCTTGAAGATATGAAAGTCTTGACACTGGTAGATATCATAAAGTGCAATGTAAAGACATAATTACATGTCCCAGACTTAAGAAGGTAGGAAATGTATATTATTACACAGAAAACAATGTAGGTAGGTGCATTGACGTAGGTATAAACGCGGATGAACGTGCAATCAGGCGTGAGGAGCAATTTCGTCGCAATACAATTCTGATTCATGTTCCTGCGCTCCGTGTTCCGACTAGAGTTTATCATGCGTTCGATACATACATAAATTGAAGAGAAAACGCAGATTTTTGTGCCATATTTTGTTTTCCGATCGCAATTGGAATATTCATTGCTTTTACCAGTTCCGATGTGAAATTGGAGTGTAATGTGCTGGCATCATAACTTGTTAAAATATAATAGTACTTATATTGCCATATTGGCATAGACTGCCCGCTTAGCTCATTTGGTAAAGTTCAGCTTCGAGAGCGGGCGTGGGTTCGATTCCTACTCAAGACTAACATTTATGTGGCTGACATTGTTTATTCTGTCTGGGTGTTCTGTACATATTGTAATGTATGTATGTATTTACAAAAAAAAAGTATTGAAGTATTCCGTCAGCTGTCTAGTTCCCATAGTACAAGCTGCTTAGTTTGGGGCTAGATGGCGCTGTGTGTAATGCCCTCCAATATTTATTTATTTATTCAAGTTATTATTTTATACTAGCTGTGCCCGGCGGTTTCACACGCCATCGACTTTTGCAAGTGGTATCGTGATGTTAAATAGCCTATAACCTTCCTTAAGAAATGGACATAAATTACATACAAAAAAAATAATCAAATCCTGTTTTTTTTTCGTATTTCGGGATAACAAGTTTCTAAAAACCCACTTCATAGCAAAATTGTGCCAAATTTCATACAAATATCCTTAATAGTTTTGGCGTAATGCTCTTTCAAAAATTAATCAAATTTCATTTTCAGCTTAAATATAGTAAATAGACTACCCTCCAATAAAACTTTTCATAATATTATAATGTTTTTTTTTTAATTTTATGATAAATAGGTTTGCCTTTGATCACCATCAATCTCACCTGATATTAAGGGAAGATGCGATCTACGATGGAAAACAAATACAAAACATACGAGTATGTAACGTTGCAATATGGTGTTCCCTGGTTACAGACTACTGGACATTCAGCTTATTAAAAAAAATGTTATGTATATCTACCAAGTACTTTATCAGTTACATCTGGTCATACTACAGTATTTGCTTAGCTGTGACATGTCCTACGATGTTTATTGGCATTTTTTTTCTTTTTTTTTTTGACATTGTGCTTTATGCATTTCGATGTTTTTCCAGTATCAAATAATTCATTTTTATTAATATTTGATGTTAAATGAAGTGAAATAAGTTTTGAGTTACAGTTGTTGGCCAGAAAGCGATGCGTGAAATATCTTACAATACTAAAAAAATATAACACAACGCTTTAGTAGCTTTTGTATATACCTACTATGACTGCAAAGTTTTTTTTGTGCTTAGTTAAACCTTTTTTGTAAATCACTCGGAAGGCAAATTTATATAATATTGATAGCACCTACATTTCGCTTTCCGTGGACTGTCTCAAAACTTATAGTTATTATCTTTTTACGAGCTCGGACCCTTTTCCATTTCAATTTATAAATGTGTTTTGGATGTCCCGCGGGAATATGTGGAACTGCCCCTCTACAAAAGCGGTCATTTTTTTTCGATGCTTGACATTTTTACTTAAACTTTTTTTAAACTTTTCGTTGATTATTTTTTTACGACATGTACTTTATCAAACTATGTTATTCAAGCTTTCTTTAAAATGTTTAGTATACGTATTAACATTTTGCGGCAAAATATTTTTGAGGTACTGAATATTCTTTCATCACTCATCAATATTATCACACATCATCATCTTAGCCGTAGGGCTTCTTCTATTGGACACAGGCCTCCCCCAATAATTTCCATCAAGAACAGTTGACCAGTTCACATCACACAAAAGCGGTGAAATCAAAGAAAACAGCCCTCATCTCGTCGTCCAGTTTACCGAAGTAATAGATTTAAAATTTGTAAAAAATGCAAAGGAAGTAAACCCTTTTTGAAAAGGTCCCGCACAAATATTTTTTTATTGCCACCATTAAAGTTAGCAACAGCGCGATTTAGATATCTATTCAATTTCTTATCAAAAGTAAAATTTGAATAACGGCATTTGGAGGGAGTTTCGAGAGGGGACTATTGTTAAACTTGATGAAACTTCTCTAATATTCGAAGTGGAAATTTATTCTTTAGCTGCTATCGGGAAATAAACCCGGCTCTCAGTGTGATTGAACGAAATTTATTGGGAAATCGAAATAAGGTATCGGGCCAGTAACGGAAAGGAGATCGTCAACCGAACATTGATGAATAGGACCTCAGTAATAAGTCTCTGAATTTTCGAATACAATAAAGTGTCTTGTTCGATTCATTGACGTCGCAAATCAATCGCTAATGTACAACATTTCCGACGCTATTTCAACTTTAAATTAAGACTCGATTTACTGAATAAAGAAATGATTTATTTATTTGACAAGTCCAATTTATTTACGTTTTCATATCAAATAAAGCAGGAAAAAATTGAAACAATTCAAATTCTTGCATAAAAACAAAAAAAAAAGATTGTTTTTTTTTCAAGCAAAAATCGTTCAATGAACACCATTTCACAACTACTCTCAACAAGCTTTAATTAAATTGAAAATTCTGTGCATATGCAAAAGTGTTGTTTTGTTAAGCAAATGTTCTACAAGAGAGCACCCATACTTGGTAAGTTTTACACGGTGTTGCATAACTTCATTTTGCATTATACTACTAAATTAAGTTAAGAAACTTGAGCATCTCTATTTTTGTACAGCGCCGTAGCACACGTTTTAAGCGGATAATAGCTGAAAATGTACCCGAACCATTAACATTTTCACTTTTGCTCGAGTTTCTTAGTACTTTCTTTAAAGCTATGAAGTAGAGCACTGGCTGGAGCTTATTTAAAATTAATGCTAACAAACGCTCCCCAAAGGTTTCTGCGAGCAGTGCGAACGCAAGCTGACTAACTGCAAGCTGTTTAATTTAATAAAACGAATTATTGTTGGCTACTTTCATTTCTCCGTTTTGTTAGGGGACTTAAAAATATGATGATCCATTTTACGATCGTAAAGCTTGAGTACTCAAATCAAACCAGACAAGTTTGTTGAGAGGGAGACTAAATTGGGGGCTAAAATCAAAATTTTGCCAAGTCAGCACCGTAACATCCAACCGTTTTAAGTAATGCTCAAGGTAACTTTAATAAAACCCGCGTAATATTTAATACCTGCAGAGTTTTACAGTCAAAATTTTATCGACTTCATAAGATATTTTCAGGGATTGAACATCTTTGAATGCAAAATTCGATTTAAAATACCTCGAAGAGTTGAATAAAAGTCACATTTCGACCGTTCTCATGAGGCAACTGAAACTCGCTGTGTTGTATTTTGTATCGAGATTTTAAGCAAATGGCACATTTTCCTCGAAATAACGGGCTTGGGAGTAGACTGAATGAGCTGGTTTCAATGGTAATATGACAGTTGCGTACTTTGTTGACATATCCTGTGTATAGAATGTGCTTTCTAGATTCATTTGGTAAGATATGATGCATCAAGATCGATTTAATTCATTGTGATTAACTGATTTGTTTCTGTTGTTGCTGGTCACCAGGACATCAGTATCGCCAAAATCCGTATTGACGGTCGCTGAGGAGATCCTTGGCTTCTAGTTACGTCTGTATCCCATTATTCATACTCTTACAAAGTATGGAAGTGCTGGAAGATGAAAATCTGCCAAATATAGACCTAAATGGTCTATATTTGGAAGTAGCAGATTTTAAATTTTATGTTGGTGCTAGCAAGCCTAGAAAGTTACCACCACTTAACGTTTTTTTTTTGTGAGTGCATTTCGTAACTTCGTAAGGGTCTGGTCTGTAAGTTTATGGTTTTCTTTAGTCTATGGTCTTATGGTTTTTGTTACATCTGTACTGTACCCACAGCGCAAATAAATAATAACTATTATTATTATTATGCTATGGTTAGCTCAAACTTATTGTCAGGATTTGAACCCACGGCCTCCGGTGTGTGAACTGACCGTGCTAACCACTGAGCCACCATCGCTACACAATTAATTCTCTTTTGGTTTCAACCTCACAATAGTACATATTTTTAACATAACCAACAATAATTTGAAACGAAAAAAGTGCCTGATTTATGACTGGGCTTCATTCGTTTTGATTTACGGTGCCAAGCGCGCGAATATTAAAGATTCGTATTGATATATTATTCCTTTATCCTCATTCTCCCTTCGTGCTATTTACGAGAGTTTCCCCTACCCTCATAACTTCCATCATCCTTTTTACGGTGAGACTTGTAAAAACAGCCGCGGCTTTTCATATAAAATACTTTTTTTCCACTGGTTATTGGTAAAACCTATTTTTATGGGGTGCTAAGCTAATGTTACTTAGAGAAATTTATGTTGCTCTCAACTTGACTTTCGAATGGTCATGATATTTCAAAGGCTTTGGGCGATAAAAGGTTTTTCAAACGATTTTGGCCAGTTACAACTCTCTTCTCGTTTTATAGAATTAAGTAGGAGGCGCAACTGTTTTTTCCATTCTGTCATGATTTAATTTTATTATCTTTACTTACTCTATTCAATATATTTTTATTTAATTATTTCATCATGGAAACCAAGCACAAATCGGTAAAATAGTAAGTAGTACATGGCACCTTGATGATCATGATTTACTTGGTGGTAGATTTCCTCAGCAGGATGTCACCTAGGTAGGTATCATCGCAGTAACAGATGTTCTACCGCTAAGCTTTAGTGTGTAAACATTACTGCGTTCTGGTATAAAGGGTACTGCGGCTTACAAACTTACTGGGCTGTTAAGACTAACCATCAATGTCTCGAAGTAATGAAAACCAAAGCAGCGATGCCCTGGGCTTTGTTTTGCTACTCAAAGTTCTGCAAAATGGTCACGGACAAGTATTATCTCTTACCATAAGGAAAGCGTCTCGTTTGTTTTATTACCTTTATAATATGAAAAAAACCGTCAACACTCGATGGACGAAATAAGTAGGATAGCTGGCTGTGACTGGTGGTGAAAAGCCATTGAATGGGTTGAGTGACATACCTTAAAAAATACTCATGCCCAGCAGTGAACTCGACATAATCCTTCCTTCTCTACTAGCACCAATAGGCACAATTAAAAAAAAATAAGTAGGTACTTGTCGTGGAAATTGAACCCAGAATTTCCAGGTAAAATTCGAAAACCTACTTGGGAAACTGTTCCAGAACTGGACTATGATAATAATGAATATTCTTGCAAAAAGAATTCTAACCAAGCGAATGAATTAAATTCCCTAATATCAACAGATCTTATCACGCGCAAGTAATTGAAAGCCACCAGTATGTAATAATTGGGTCATAAATACCTTCGCCACTGAGCTGCGAGAAAGCAATAAAAAACGCAATATTCTCAAGAATTACCGAATGCTCCATCATCAGTCGCCGTAATAGAGGCCGATTGTGATCTTTTCATTTGCAGTCAGTCATGAGTAATTCCTAATTCCCCTTCAATGAAGTTATAATGAACACGAAAATTGTATTATATTTCTGATTACTCTATTGTTTCGGGATTTTGATTAAACGGGGTTTCGCCAGAATTTGTTATTTAATCTCGGACAAATCCGAGAGGGATTAGAGAGACTGCTCGAATAATGTCGATTAAAAAGTTGGGGTTTGAAGTTAAGTGACATTAAACTAAAGGTGGCTGTTATTGTTCAGAAAAAAATAATTAAAGCAAACTTTTTTAAATTTTTGATAGGTTTTCGTTTGACCACGTCTTGCTTAATTATGTGGTGAAGGTCTCACAAATAGCGGCTTTATAGCTAAAAGCAATATTTACATCTTCACCGCGTAAATATCTTTTTAACCTTTTTAATAATATTATTAACAACGATAGTAATGAAATCCTGACCTAACCCTAACCCCACATTGCCATGAAGCTGAGAAGATTTGTTTAATGCAAAAGTAGTTAGGTAGACATAGGTAAACGACTACAGGTAAATGGGAAACGATAATGAAGATAGGTACAAATTAATACAAATATTTTATTGATTGCCTCAATGTGGCAAGTACAATTCCGTTATACCATTTCAAACATATCATTAAAAATGTATATTCCAATGAATAAAAAAACAAAATGTCACAATAAAGTATGCCAATATTAAAATGTTGTCAAAATGACAAAAAAACACGATTACTTACTAGTAATTTAATAATCTTTTAGTTTCAAATACTCATCAATGTCTTAAAACAAAGTGAACGACTGAGAATAGATGATACCTGCTTATTGTCTGTCCACACCCTTAAATCGTTACCCAAACTTTTGAGTAACAAAATAAAGTCCAGGGCTTCGCTGCTTTGGCACTCATTGCTTTATACTATTTGATGGAAAGTAATTGAATTCTGTCTTATCTATCTATCAAGTAATATCACATGGAACTGTCGTCCCTTGTCTTCACAATTACTTTGACGAGTGTATCATAAAACATTTTACTACTAAATAATTTCGCTATTGTTCAAACACATGTCTATGAAATGCTATATACGCTCTTACTACACTCGTAACATGCACGATAAAGTACAGCATACACTTTATGCGGTGAAACGGTTCTTTTACCCATAAATTCTTTGTGTCTTGTAACATTAAAGCTGTTTGCGAAATAAATCTGTTCAGTTCGAAAAGCTACAACTCGATTAAGAAAAGTAATGGCTGTATCATTAATGCGATCTACATATAATATTTTGTTGAGTTCAAATCCTTGTCCACTGTTTATAATTCACGGTATAGGTACAATTTCAATTGACAAAGTCTGTAGAGTGAAACAAGTTCCAGGCTAGGTGTGCTTTACCATCATCGACCACGCCGTCACTTAACATCAGGTGAGCTGCGGTCAAAGACCTAGCCTGTCAGCTATAAAAAAAACTATCCATATTTAAATACTAGCGGACGCTTCGCGGTTCACCCGCGTAGTTCCCGTTCCCGTGGGAATACAGGAATAAAAAGTAGCCTATGTCAAATAAACCACCAAGTACTTCATGTGTTTTTATCAGTTAACAAAGTGATCTCTTTTCGAAGCCTACGACCCGAAATTTAAATACCTTTTATCAGGCTATCCTAACAAGACCGCAGTAATTTAAAGCATAAAATAAGTAAAATTGTTTTAAATAAATGCTATAAAAACTCTACAGAAGTATTTTTAACAGATTACTAGAGTAACTCATAAAATATCCAACCGACCCTCTAAAATAAAAAAGTCTTCAACTCGCTAACTGTTCGCCCGCAAACAGTTCAAGAAATAGCCAGAGGAAGAATTATTTAGTGCTTCAAACTACTTCCGGTTTCGTAGTTGACTTTCCGATATCTTACCCGCAAACTTCGTAACTCCTCTTTATAAAGTCATTGCACGTTTTATTTCCGTGTCATTCGGAAATGGTAAGGCGTGGAAAATAACCTAAAGCTTAGGTTGCGATCAAAGGGATAATGAAACCCTATTATAACACACTTATAGTTCCTCGCGGTTTCACCTGCGTAGCACTCTGTGTATCTGCTATAAAAAATATATTATGCTATATGAAATAAATAAATAATATCGTAGGAGACACAGCGCATTCTGACCCCAAACTAAGTAAAGCTTGTACTATGGAAGTCGGATAACTGATAGAATACTTAAATACTTTTTTTTGTAAATACCTATACATATCTACTTATAATAAATACAGAACACCCAGACACCGAACAAACATTTGATTATACCACAAAATGTTTATTCTGTTTATGTTATTTTCGAATTTCACTAAAAGGTCATAAAGTAAGTTATTACAGCCGTGGTTGTATTTTGGAGTGAAGACCTCGAAGTATAGGACGAAATATAAGAATCATCAAGTATAAGACGCGTTCGGAATAGATGTAGTGACGATATACATACGAAAGACAGCAGCAAAGGATTGAAGCGAAACTTCTAAGAGCCAGCCGAGTGGCGTATCCTAAGCTAAGCTTATGTCCTGCAGTGAACTATGATAGGTTGATTATGATGAAGTCACTACAGACTGAGTGGGTATCATAGTGTCAGAGTAAATGTACCGCCCGAAAGCTTTACTAATAGCTAATAGTGTTGCCCTATCCACCTTCTGGCTACGTCATTCGATAACTTTGATAGTACTAAAATTGTATTATCATCGAAACACACCTACATAGACACATTTCAAACTGGGTTGAAATCGACTCCCAAAATGCTTTAAAGCACTTATTACAACTTCTTTGGTTACATATTTTACTTATATTTACAAGTGAAACTAATTGAGTGCATGTTTGTAAATTGAATGCCCTGTTACGTCATTCTTGATGCATGGATTCGACTCCCACTCAGGATAAAAAAAACCGGCCAATGCGAGTCGGACTCGCGCACGAAGGGTTCTGTACCATTTTCTATAAAAACAGCAAAAAATCACGTTTGTTGTATGGGAGCCCCCTTACATATTATAACAATACAAACAAACAAACATCTTTCCTGTTTACAATAGTATAGATAGATAGATATACGTAGCTGCAATACCAAACTGTATCCCCCAATGCAGTATCAATGTATCATCAGTTTTTTGTATTGCCTCCCGCTATGAAAGCAAATTTAAAGACGTATTCGCTATTCCCGTCAAAATTTATATGACGAACTTAAATGTGTGTTCGTGTATTTTAAATATTAGCTACATTTGTTTAGGTATGTATTATAAGCATACTCCTAAGTATGTATTTTTAAAACAAAGTAGGTATGTAAGTCTTTTATCGGTCTAATATCCGTACTACAAGCTTTGCTTAGTTGGGGAGTGATATTGATTAATTTACGGACATTTACGGACATGAAGTTTTCTTCACGAAGTTTACTTTCACCGTTTGAAGTCATAATGCACGATATTTTAAAAAAAGTGCGTGCCGTGGGATTTAAGCCCCGAACTTACAGACTGAAAGCCAGACGGTCATCCAACAAAGCCGTCGAAACTTGCCGTGTTAAAAATAATTACCGAAAATTTCAGATTATAAAAACAGTATACACATTGCAGAGTGAACACCGCCTTAACGCCCCACATCCAAATATCCCGCGGTGTCTTGTTTTCCCCATTTCCCGAGCGACGGCAGGAAATAAAATCGCCATCACGGCTGGCGCTAGTAATTTTAAAATAATGCTACAAAAATCCGAGGGAATGCGAATTTGGACACAAATTGCGGTCCGGAGGCACGAGCGCCGGCTGTCCGCTTCGGAGGCCATCCCGCTGTTACTGGAACCATATTGATCCTTAACGGCTGTAAAGGGATGCTGTATTTTTATTTAGTGTCATTTGCTGTGTTTTGTTTGAGTTTTGAATGTTAATAATGACGATACAAGTTCGTAGTAAAAAAATATAAGAAAAAAATTAAAAGTGCAAAAATATTTTTTAAAAACAAGCTTTTATCTGAGACAATGAACTAAAATTTCAATACCTTACCTTTATTTTTAAAACCTTGAGACACAGAAGTATAGTTTATACCTAACCTGTAACGGGTGCCTTATCATCAGAACCTGGGCAAAAAGTTCTCTGCAGGATGAATCAATCGAGCCCAAACTCGACGGGTTTATCTTGTTTAGTTTAGAAGTTACTATGGGTATTTGCCGTCTCCATCATCAGAATAGCTAGCTCCATGGTATCATATCATTATATTGTCACCAAAGATAGATAAGTACACTAAATTTGAGTCCAATCGGGCAAATTTAAGGAAGTGCGTCAAGTTTAAACGAGCCAAGAGGAGTATAGACAAAAAAAAATCTGTTATTTTATGCAGTACCGTTGGGCCCCAAACTAGGCAAAGCCTGTATCTGTTATTTTATGCAGTACCGGTGGCCCGGTTATAAGTATGTATTTACAAAAAAAAATACATACTTATCCTATGAGTCATCTGGTTCCCATAGTATCAGCTATGCCTAGTTTGGGACTGGTTGGCGATCTGTGAAAGGTCCTACTATACTTATTTTATTCATTTGTACACTTAATTTAAGATTTACACGTCCACATAATAATTTCTTATGTTAAGTACATTAGCTGCAATGCGGAGGCGAGAAGTACAATAAAGGTTATTTTTCGTACAATTTATTTTGTTTTATAAAAACTCGCTGACCTTGATCAGATCCCCTTAAAATAATGTTTCTTTTTTCGTATATATTTGACAAAAACCTTTGTAAGTGGATAATGTTAAATTGATCCACTAAGGGTGTAAAAGGGATGGAATGTTTTGCATTTCGAACATTGTTTTGGTGTCATATTCAACCGTTCATGGCAAAAAGGGACCGATACAGATAATTGAGTTTTGAAAAGGGTTATCTACAACTTCTGCAAACGATTAAGCCCTGAATGCTTTAAGTAACATATTATAAATATTATATTCTAAATTAAACAAAATCAAACTATTGCTTAGTAGAAGTAGTAACGTCGTAGTATATAATCTAAAAAAAAAATACTAGACAACGCAAACTTTTAAATTTAAAAAAATTTAAAAGTTTTTTTCCAGACGGCTACATTTTATGAAAAATGACACAATCGATGCAGAGCCAAATTAAATTTTGTTTTTTATTTACAAGAAAGGTCAGGAACGCGCATTTTTCAATTTAAAAAAATCAAATATATATATCAAATTATTTTTCCCATTTTTCAAAAAAACCGGATGTTTCTTCATCAGATTTGAATCATTACGGTAACTTGTTTTAGTTATGACTAAAACAAGCCCGCCCCCACCAGATGAAAAAATCTGTTCACTCCATACTGTTCTCTTGGAACGAACGAACGAAATGTTTGAAAGTATATACAAAGTGTCCGTTCGGAACATTTTTTTTTTTTTATTCAAAATAGTTTCGCGTTTGACCACACTCTGCCTGATGTTAAACAGTAGTGTGGTCTAAGATGGAGCACGCTTACCTAGAAGAAACCTATTTACTCTAGATTTGAAGACGCCAATATTGTACCTACAGGGAACACAGACTCCGGCAGAGAGTTCCACAACCTCGCTGTGCGAATGAAAAATGTGGAGTCAAAACGCTTTGTGCGTACATGGGGAACATCCACCATGTACGGATGACGTTTTGGTCTCGTTTGTCTGGCCGTCCGGTAAAAAAAAGGTGCAGGTGGAACCAAATTGTGCAGCTCAACAACATGTGAACATGAACATGTTCTATAAAAAAAATCGAAATGCAGAGTCGTCCTCGGACGAATCACCTGGCGTAGGGCTGAGTCGTCTGGACTAAAACCATCTAATAAAAAAATAAAATTAAACATCGACTCGACGAAGAAGAAGATTTTGTACAAATACTCATTTTATCCAAAAAATCTTATTATATGCAAGAAAAACAATTTAGGTACGGCTATAATTCTTTTTCATAAGAATCGCTCTAAATAGAGAAAAATAAAATAACATGATAAAACAAACAATGTATTTTTCCAACGTCCTCGCTTGCTGTATGAGAACACCTCACAAATCATAGAACAGCGAAGCCAAACAACGTCTTTGTGTAGACGTAGACATTTTATCTGCATGCCTACATATTTCTAATGGAATCACGACAAACAAAATGAGATTAGATTTGTTCATTCAGAGACGGCCGATTACCTACTAAGCGTTATTAGAAATATTACGTAATACGGTTTTTCAGACTTAAGGTGGTTAGATTTCCATACAAATATTTTTATGCCATTTATGGGCAAATGGAGCATAATTTTACAGTGAAATCACAGCTACTGGCATTTATTTTGGTCTTTATTTGCGGTAAATCACAATTGCTTGAATTGCTGTAGATTTATGTAATAACAATAATACATATCGTTTGACATTTCACACAATGCCATCTAGCCCCAAACTAAGCACACTAGTACTTGTACTATGGACACGAGACGCTGATAGAGCTGTCGCTGATACTTATATACTTTTTTGTACAAATATTATCCTTCCTATGTATACGAAAACAATTAATAAAAGTTCATTATTATTTCATGAAATTAAAACAGATATAGGAAACGTGAACGCTAGATTTCACAAAAAAGCGTTATCTCAGCAGCTGTTCAATTTCATCAGACTTTTATCGGTGCTGAATCGGCAGTACCATAAAACTTACTAAACCTTTCAAATAATAAAAGTAAAGTAGATGAAAACGCAAGGAGCTGACGCGGGCGGTGACGACAGCGCGTGTAGGCTTTGACGATAACGCTACCAGTGATTTACTAATATTAAAAATCCCACGATATCCAAAAGATGGCAGGGCTGCTTACGTAGCCAGTCGTAAACTCCTGCCGGATTTAATAAAATTTATTCAGCACCATTCTATAGGGACCGACAAATCATAATTTTCCTTGAATACGTACTTATTTAGTTGGGACGGAAGTTTTAGAGCCAGTAAAGTTTATTTGCGACGATGCTTGAGAAAATGCGCCGACGGATGGGGTGATATTTGCCATTTTACGCTCCGGGGCTAGGTTCGGCAATAATGTCATTTATTTTGTTGGCTGAAATGAATTTTGTGCTAAAATTAAAGCTGCTGCCTTTTTGAATGGAGTAAAATATTTATTGTGTTGGAAGATAATTCTTTGTTTCATAACTTACTCGGTGGTAGATTTCCTTAGCTAGAAGTACCACCGCAGTACAAGTTATTTTGCCGCCAAGCAGTAGTGTGCTCCGGTACGAAGTGTACTGCAGCTAGCGAAATTACAAAGCTGTTGAGACTAACCATCGAAATTCTCAAAGTAATGAGCGCCAAAGCAGCGATGCTTTGCTACTTCAAGTTATGTGTATTGCTGCAATGGTCATGAACATTCGTTATCTTTCAATATCAAAAAAACGTACTGTTCGTCATTTTACTTTTACATTAAAAAAAAAAAACATGATAATTATAAAAAAATATAGCAGTCGATCTTTAGGTATTTTTGCCTAGAAACATTGAAATAAACTTAAATATTGTGTACAATAAAGAGTTTATCTATATATATCTAACTAAAAATTGATAAGTTGAGTATACAGAAGGGAACTAGGTATAGACAGATGCCTTTATCCGCAACAGTGAGCCCAATTAGCCTCCAGAACCCGCTTATAACTAATGATTCAATAAATCAGCCTTATGGCCTTTATTACACGTCTAACATCTACGTAATTAAGGAGTAGACGAGGCCGACCGCTGATAAATTTTCGGCAGATTTTGATACCTAGTTGTTTGCTTTTTGTGGGGATCTGGTGAAACTGAAATTTCAATTCACGTTTTGTGTGACCTTTATTTTAAGTTTATTTTTAACCTGGCCAAACGTTTAGAGGAGGGACTTCTCTTGCTGGCAGCATTGCCATCCAGCGTGGCAATGCTGTCAACATTCTGACCACATATCCCTCCTCTAACGGACTTTTAGATTTAGCTTTTTATAAAAATTGTATATTAATTTAAGATATTTTATTTTGTTGGATAAATTGATCAATTCATTTTTGAAATGTAAATGGAATGGTAGTTTATTTAATTACCTATAAGTATAATTATTATAATAATAAATATCGTACGACGTTATATTTTATTTTTTTTTTATTTTTTTTAATATTGAATAATTTCGCGCTTGACCACATCCTGCCTGATGTGATGCATCGATGCGGTCTAAGATGGAACACGCTTACCTAGAAGGAACCTGTTTACTCTTGATTTGAAGACACTTATATTGTACTTGTCGGGAAACACAGACTCCGGCAAAGAGTTCCACATCCTCGCTGTGCGAATAAAGAATGTGGACTCAAAGCGCTTAGTGCGCACATGGGGAACATCCACCATGTACGGGTTACATACTTTATTATTATGATAATTATTGTATTTAATAAAAAATTGCATGAATAACCTTTTACTTTTTTAATAATGAATAACTCGCGCACTCTCCAGAGTTACCCAGTAGAAAACCGACAGACAAACCACTTTGCGACGATGTTCAAGGCTTTACATGCAGACCTAAGAAGATACTTCATCCTGTGTTTAAGAACCTTCTATTAAAATAATACTAAAATCTTCTGTTCCGGTAGGTACAAGTATCATCTAGAAGTTTCTGTCAGATAGTGAAAAGCACTGTCCGAGTAGGTACTTCCTAAATGTTTTTTTTTTTTATATTAACAAATCAGTTTACGTTTACCCGCTTTCTCGCCTAATGCTAAGTGAAGATGCGATCTACGATGAAGTACGCTTGGCTAAAAGAAAAAAAATCACTCGCATCTTGAAGGCACCCAGATTGTATCTATCGAGGAAACTTAGTAAATAAACATCTGTATTATGGTTAAACCCCCAACAGAAATAGAAGTAGGATTGCGAGTACATTAATTTCCCCTGGCAATAGTTTCCCTGAATAATAGTCGAACTTGTGTACCCACAAATCAAACGATTCTAATATAAACAACAATTACTTCATAAACAGCGTCTGATATTGAATTTAAACATAATTGATATTCAGAGCTCCTCTAGTCCTTGAACACTACTTAGTACTAATAACTTTTGTTATTTGTTGCTAAATTTGGGCTTAATACCTCCTGATTCTGAGGCACGTGTAAATATTCTAATACTAGCTGCGCCCCGCGGTGTTACCCGCTACATGTTTTTGGGATAAAAAGTAGCCTATGTGTTAATCCAGGGTCTCAGCTATCTAAATACTAATTTTCATCCAAATCCGTTCAGTAGTTTTTGCGTGAAAGAATTACAAATATACATTCCATACTCACAAACTTTCGCATTTACAATATAAGTAGGTTAGGGTAGGAAGGCTTAGTAGGATATAATATAGTTTTCCATTCCAGACTATGTGTGTTACCATCTTCACCCACACCATCACTTAAAATCAGGTGAGCCGTGGGCAAACACCTACCTTGTCAACCATAAAAAAAAATCAATTACCTACCCATAGGAATCCTAAATTAATTTTAAACTTTTTTTTAATAATACAATTTTTTTGCTCGTATAAAATAATACTCCATTCAGTTCAAAAGTACAATTAACATCAACGAATTTTATTCCTCGAAGATGAATTTACATTCAAAGCAAACTCGTCAAAGAACGCTTGGAAACGTTTTTAAAAGCAACAATCAGAAGGGTCTATTTTGGATTCTCTGTAAGCGAAAGTTTCACCACTTACCTGTTACAAATTTGTATAGGAAAGTTACATGCCCCGTGATCGGAAAACTTTCCGGCACGCCGTGTGCGATTTAATCTACGAAGTCTCACTATAATAATTCACGCAGTACGTGGAACTCATGTAGGGTTTTATGATTCGAAAAAAAACGATTAAAATTGATATGGAAATTCATATTAGTTATCTGAAAATTTTAATATTTTCAGCCAATGTCTCAAATTAATGACTTTGTTTTTTACGCAAAGTTTTGGATACAATTTTTTCTTAGAAGTATGATTTTGAAAGTAACTTTTTAATAATCAGCATTCCTTATTTGACTAAAAAACTAACTTTACTTTGTAGCAATGATAGCTTAGTGTTTAGCGTAGTCGGTTCGCACACCGAAGGAGGGGTTACAAACCCTAACAATGAACTCGAGCTGACAGTTGAAAGAAAACATGGTGAGGAAACCATAATATGGCGGCAGGGTATCTTTTATTATCGGCTGGTTAGCTACCACCCTTAAGGTGGTTCAATTTTCATACTAATTAATTTTTCCATTTATGGACAAATGGAGCATAATTTTGCAGCGAAATCACAGCTACTGGCATTTATTTTGGTCTTTATTTGCGGTACTGTTTTATTGAAGCAATTGTGATTTACCGCAAATAAAAACCAAAATAAATGCCAGTAGTTGTGATTTCACTGTAAAATCATGCTTAATTTGTCCATATATGAAAAATTAATTAGTATGGAAATCGAACCATCTTAAGTTGAAAATCTGCCGTCAAGCATCTAACAGTTTGTTCCGGCAGCCTCACTTGGGAACTAGTTCCATTCAAGGCTAGGTGTATTTACCATCTTCGACCACTTTCTTCTTTTTCAGTGTTGACCATTGTTATTATATGATACTAACGCCCTGCGCCCCGCAGTGTTGCCCACTACCTACATGTTTTCGGGATAAAAAGTAACCCATGTGTTAATCCAAGGTATCAGCTACTTCCATACCAAATTTCATTCAAATCCGTTTTGTAGTTTTTGCGTGAAAAAGTAACAAACATCGGTCCAAACTTTCACATTTATAATATTAGTGGGATTTGGTTCAAGTGTTCAAGAAATCAAATTTCCGACTTGATTGTGTCTTACTTTCCACCCTCTCAACATACCGACATCTCATTATAATGTCATAACTTAGTGTGTGTGTATACTTTTTAAGTTACTTATGATACTGGTGTGCTATTTCTTGACATAAAAGGTGCTAAGCCCTTTAGAACCAACTCACGTTGATGTTTCGTAATATTTCCTTGATGTCTTTAAACGGAACCCTGTGTGTAGTTCAAAGTTTCAAGGCTTTAGGTTTGAACTTTCATGTTGTAAAATAACTACGTATGTATACTTCATAATTCATCGAGGTGAACAATATTCCATTAGGTTGCTCTATCCAAGGTTCTATCCATCAAAATAAAAAAACTTTTCTAGAATAATTTCGTTACATTTAACAAATGAATTGTGGATATATGATGGTTTTTTTTGTACTGGTTACAGGCTAGGTGTTTGCCCGCTTGACCACAAGTCTCTTAAAGTGATGGAGTGGTTGAAGATGGTGAACACACAGCCTGAAATGGGAGCTGACTCTCAAGTGAGGCTGCCGGAACACAGCGGCAGCTTGGCAGCAAATGTTCAACTTGAAGGTGTTAGCTAGACAGCCGAGTATTAGAAAGTAACCTACCACCAGTTTATGGTTCCCTTATGATGTTTTTTTTCACCGGCAACATTCAAATTTGAACCTAACTCTACTCCCCTTGGATTATTGACAGTGTCAGACATAACATGATTAAACGAATTGAACTTGGCAAACAAATATCGATCTTAATGTTGGCTATGTTTCTAATTAAATCCCTTTTGTAGTTTAAATGTCGGCTAACGGTAAATTAACTGGAAAACAACACAGGTGCCAACACTGAAATCTAACTGCCGCTTAGTTAATACGTTTTTAATTACTTCATCCCTAAACTAAAGCAGTTTTAGAGAATATTCGCATATAAATACAGTATAATTGCATTCTGTTGGTTTAATAGTTAACGAGATTAATGAGGATCTTATTTCTATGGTCTGTCAGTCGTATTGTAATTAGATCGAGCCATTAGCCTCGAATTCGATTCCTGGTCAGGTTGATGTCGGAAATTAAATATATAGACAAAAAAATATGTAATGTGAATAATTTTTTTCACGGTTGTTGGTAACACAGCCAGCCTGGAATAGGACTAGTTCTCGAGTGAGGCTGACGGAACACACGGATAGGTGCTTAGCGATAGATTTTTAACTTTAGGGTGGTAGCTAGCTAGCCGAGAACTAGAAAGTATCCTTCCACCATGCTATGGTTTCGTCACGATTTTGTAGCCTTCACCGGCAGCTCCAGTTCATTGTTGAGGTATGAACCCACGCCCTTCGGCGTGTAAACCAACCGCGCTAACCACTGAGTTATCATCACTACGAAATAAAATTTATTTATTATTTTTTATTTTTTTTTTTTTTTTTTTTTTTTTATTTTCATGTTTTTTTTTTTTTTTCTTTTTTGGCTTATTTTTTGTTTTTTGTTTTTGATTTTGGCTTGTGAGATAGATGTAACTGAACTATTGTCGTTTTTATCTCAATAAATAAAAAAATAAATAAATAAAATAAATAATAAAATGAATTGTCTAGCTTAATTAATGAATATCCTTATACTTAGGTACAAAACAGGACAACACAAAGTTGCTAGTGCATCGGTTATCTATCGGATGCATTTTGGAAAGTGTACTTCAGATCTGCATTATCTAATTCCACCCTACCGAAAAATTTGTAAAAGCTCGAAAAAAACTACAACATTCGATTCCCGAACTCTTTATCTACCTACTAGTTTGTACGGAACCCTCCGTGGGCAAGTCTGACTCGCACTTGTCCGTGTTTTTTTTACACAAACGCATCAAAGGTTTTCTGTTTTGACGAGCACAAAAATTTTAATCATTATTTTCCTGATACCATGCGAAGGAAAATTTTAAATGTGTGTATTTGCCTATTAAGTTAGAAGATTAAATCAATTAAAAAATTGTTAAAGTTAAATCATCAAATGTTTTTTGTTTGTCTTCATAAAAATAGAACTCTATTTTGACCTACTCCATAAGTTTGACTGATTCGTTCTCGCGATACAGTGGTCCCCAACTCAACGCGAGTTGCGGTCGCATCCACCGCTACAGGAATAAGCACTCACAACTTTGTTGCTGATAGCCGTTACTCGCTTAGAGCTTAATTTGTTTGACTGCAAAAAGGTTTTTAGATACCACGTGGGGTGTAGTAAATCTTTCTCACGGGAGCGCTCGAATGGTTTACGAAACGCGAAAGAATTTTTGTGATTTTATTGTAATAAAGATAAAAGTTATTGAAGTTTTCTGTTGTGATAATAATTTATTGTCGAATTCAAAAGTTTATTTGAGCTGCCAGAAAAATGGTTTTCAAATTATTATTTTGTTCTATTTTTCGTCAGCGTATTTTTCTCGTTAAGTAATTTTTAGATTCACTGAAATACAGATCAGAAACCGTTCCTTGTAAAATTTATCGAAATCATACCTAAGTAGACATATTTATCGAAATCATACTAAAATAGACAATCACATTACACATACATTGACAGACATAAACTCTTTATTGTGCACAAGAAAAAACAGATAATAAGTGCAGAGAATAATAAATCTTATGCACTCATTCATGGAATGTATAGTCCCTTATCATTATTTTCAAGTAAAATATAGTGAAAGTTAAAAGATCACTGCAACATTTAGTATCACATTACAAAAAATAACACTTCCATTAAAATTACCTCCTAGTACCATATCATATCTATATGTAATCATATCCGTTGTAACTTTTTTTTTTAATAAATAATAATGATAATGATATATGATAATAATGAAAGGAACGGGACGCTCTCCTGATGGTAAGAGATAACGCATGCCCATGACCATTGATACACAAAACTTTGAGTAACATAGAAAGTCCAGGGCATTGCTGAAACTGGATATACCTACTTATTACCTCCTTCATACAAAGTACGAATAATTTTTTCTTTGTTTTTGGCATAGCACTATTATTATTATGCACTTTGTATGTGTCAAATATTTCGATATTATTATTAGCTATTAAACAAATAGTTTTTGAAATAAGTCGAAACTACAGGCAAAGTAACACAAAGTAAACCAGATTGAAGTTCGGTCGTGTTTTAGTTATATATATTTACTTATGCGAATTTACTAGAAGCTTCGATGGAGCTTTGAAAAATAAAATGATTTTTTTTACCATATCAAATCACTTTCGCATAATTAGGCACGTTATAAATTAAAATAACACTAATATATATGTAAAAACTAAAAAAACACATTTTTTTTAAAACAATACAACGATATCATTATTATTTAAATCTCAAGAAGATCTAATGATTGAGTTATCTTCTATTCTAAACCGACTAACTAATGTTAACGAGCCCTAAAACACGAGAGATTAATTTCATGACCCGCTTTCAGAATGACAACGCGGGTGGAGAATACCGAAAAGATAAATAAGACAGTTAACTGGGATACATTAAATTACGTGTTCTGCGTTTATTTATAGGATAACACATCAGTTACAACAAAGCGAGTGTATTTACACGTGAAATTGAGCAACATCAATCACAATTTTCTCTTGAACAAAATTCTTAAACCTCATTTCGCTTGGGAAGGGGGAATGCGGAGTGTCTGTAAAATTCAGTATCTAAGACTCGCTGTTTAATTTACAGTTTACGACAGCGATTTGACAAACAGGCGCTAAGGTAATCACTTTGACTCTATATTAAAAATATATGGACATTGCATACAGCGCCGACTACCTTAAACTAAGCACAGGAATACAAATAAAAATACAAAAAAACAAGGAAGTAGGGTACTACCTAGAATTCGGATGGCTACCTACCCATCAAACTTTTGTATTTCTCGCAAATACCCCACTAATATTATAAATGCGTAAGTTTGGATGGATGGATGTTTGTTTCTCTTTCACGCAAAAACTACTAAACGGATTTGGATAAAATTTAGTATGGTGGTAGCTGAGACCCTGGATTAAGACAGGCTACTTTATATCCCGAAAACATGTAGCGGGTAATACCGCGGGGTGCAGCTAGTAAGAATTCAAAAGGAAGTACCTAAATATGCAGCTAGCTATAGGAAGTGCATAAAAATTAATATGACATTATATATACCCAAATACTATATTATAGTCAACTATAGGAAAATTTCTAGTTTTTTTTTTATAATATAAAAAGTAATGATACGAACGAGACGCTCTCCTGATGGTAAGAAATAACGCCTGCCCATGACCGGAGCGATACACATAACTTTAAGTAACAAAACAAAGTCCAGGGCATCGCTGCTTTGGCGCTCATTACTTTGAGACTTTCGATGGTTAGTCTCAACAGCCCAGTAATGAAGCCACAAAATCACAAGTCACAATTTTTCTAAGTTAGAATTGAAGGTTATTTTACCATCGTGATCGCCAATTGTAAATAAGACAGCGGGCCGCTCCTCACCGACATATTAGCGGCTATAATTTAAAGATAATGTTCGCGTAATTTCGCTCGAGCGACCCCCACAATCTATGGCCTTTAATAAACGCAAACGAACTCTATGTAACAATTATTTAACGAAATTACTGTTTTACATGTTCCCTTTAGTGAAATTGCAAACAATGCATCGAGAACGTGATTTAATTTTATTTGACGCCATAATTAAATGTACGTTTTGTTGTGGGGTCAGGACGAGAGATAATTGTCATGTTTTCATGCGGGAATACTGTTCTGATAGTCATCATACAACTAGTGAATTGTTTAAATTGCATATAATTAGTTAATATTATTTTCATACTCGTAGTAACAACAATACACTCGTAGTACATACAAGACTAGTGATGTTAAAAAGCACGCCTACTTGACTACCCATAAATATCATTTCTCGTTAGCTAACTGACTGACAGCCCTGTTGGTTCATTGGTAGTATGTCTGTTTCGAGAGCTGAAGGGTTCGATTCACACAGCACTTCTTACATTTGTGTGACTAACATCGATGTTTGTTCTGTGTCTGGATATACTGTATGTATTTACAAAAAAAAACGTTTAAGTATTCTGTCAGCTATCGGGCCCCCATAGTACAAGCTTTGCTTAGTTTGGGGATGGTGGCGCTGTGTTAAATGTCCTCCAATATTTAATATTACTATAATTCTTTTAGACACTAAATTTAACTACCACTGAATTATTTTAAGGTAAAAACCAAATCAATCCGTGTAATCAAAAATTTAATTTAATTTCTTCATTTTAAGAATGTAATAAATTTAATTATAAAGGCTATCAAATCTACGGAAGTAGTTTTATCTTCTGTCAAAATGCTGTTACGTGTTTGGCGATAGATATTGGAGCAAACGTGACAAAAGATTACCATCATCTAAGATATTTTCACAGTACATAATTTTCTGTAAGTGGCTACATTATACGCTGTAATTGCTCACACTGTACATAAAATATTACAATGTATGCCAGAATCCCGAACATTTCGTAATAAATTGTCGAAGGATCGAGTTCCCAATTATCCGAAGATCAGAAAGTAAGCCAACACTACCATTATCATCAAACCGATCCCTTTTCAACATGAAATTATAAGTCTTGCTAATTTGATTCTAAGTTAGGGGTAAGTTTTAATGGCGACGCATGTCGATCAATTTTTTACAATGAATTTTTATTTCATTATTGTGTTCGTAAACAGCCAAGTTATGCCTCCACGACTATACAGGGTAAATATAAGCTTGGAGTGTACTAAACCGAAAGGACGTCATTATAAGCAACTTTTGCTACGAGCACAATTCGGAAATGACAAAGAGTAAAATAACCTCCTTCCGGCTTAGTACCCCCAAAGCTTAAAGTCTTGTACGTATATACTATAACTCATGTGTATACATTGCAGCTAAGGTTGACATTCTGGTATTGATTTATGATTTAATTATTTTGAAATGGTTCATTTAATAACAATGAATTTGGATTTTAAGTATTTTTAATGACATACCTACCATTTGAATGATATAATTTTATAAAGTACAGATATATTTACCAGAACACTGTAGTGGGTGTGGATTATAAATAATTGTAACAATTTATAATCAGCAATATATATGCTTTCGTTTTGCCAAATATTGATTGATTGATTGATTGATTAACTCTTTATTGCACACATTGAAAAAACCAATACAGAAGAAATAAAATTAATTAATTAGTGTAACAACTGGCGACCTTATCGCTAAAAGCGATCTCTTCCAGGCAACCGTAGGACGGACAGGATCAGAGGAAGAAAAATACGGGGTGTGACAATAACGAGGATATGCACAAAGGATAACATAACTATAACATAAATACTTATATCTACATTCTAATAATAATATATCCTAATACATAAAATAGGTAACTAAAAATACACTAATATATATAAAATTAATTTATTATTTAGAAATAAAATAAATACTTGTATTCTGAGAATATATACACAAATAAGCGTCAAGTAACAACAATTAGGTATTATAGCTGCGAAAGATAAAAATATTCAAAAAACTTGACAAAGTTATTGCTAAAAGTAAACTGTCCTTTGACAATTCGATTTGACAAGTATGTCTTTCATGTTACTTATGCATATAATTATGTATAACTAGTTAAATTATATGTATGTATCTAGATCTATGTTATAGGTACTTTAAATTCAGTCGCCACTGAAAGTATATACGTATAGATGTGAAATAAAATCCCCACCGGCATATGATTCTCCTAGCGCGGTTCAGACGTCAGGGAAATCCTCTTATTTCATTTGTCAGCCGCGACAGGGCGATGTCCGACACCACTGACAATGCGCGCCACGTCCGCTTCCAACCAACGTTGGAGTAAGACTGATGGCGGTATCTCTCGCATATAACCTAATTTTATACACTTTATTCTGTAAACTGACCTAACTAACTCACACCAGGCTACACAGGCGTTACGTGTGTCGGTGAAACTTACTACATACAGTACATAACATACCGGGAACGCATATCGCTACTGAATGCAAGTATCAGCGCTTCAGGTGGTTCGATTGCCATACAAATAATTTTTTGCTATTTGTGGACAAATGGAGCATAATTTTACAGTGAAATTATAGCTACTGGTATTCATTTTGGTCTTTATTTGCGTTTGACACAGAACAAACATTTGCTTATAGCACACATTGTTTGTCCTGGGTGGGAATAGAACCCACGCCTTACAGCTCTTGAAGCAGACATACTACCAATGAACCAACAGGGCTGTCAAATAAAAGGCTTATCTGTTCATATGCTATTTTTTAAATAGATAACTAACTACATTATTAAATACGAGTTAATCAACCCGCCATGGTCCATACAAGCTGGCAGCAATACCGCAGTAAATTATTCACGCACAACGTCAGGTGTCCGTTAATTGCAGCCTAGCAACTATTATTGTTAGCTAACTGGATTCATAGCATAATAGAACCTATAAATATTATCTATAGTATACCTACAGTCGTAAGGGCTAGGACGTATGCAGACAAATTAAGATATACAAGGCATGGTGCGGACAGTTGAATGAAATTAACATATGTATAATGTATGTAGGTAGGTCGAGTGGAATTAGATAATTGTGCTGGGTGTTCAAAGTGTGAATGAATTGATGTATGATTTATTTGTCTACGGTAACGTGTATTTGTAATTCTTCTTCTTAGTCGGCATCTTCATTGCTAAAGGTCATGTCTAGTCTTAAATGCGAGTACATTTAGCATGCTGTTTCTGTCCGCGGCGGTCTTAATAGCTTTAGTGATTGGTAGGCTAGTGATCGTCTTTATAAACCTATTTTAAATGTAACAATAGCTTCACAAAACTCTTCTAACCGTAAAGCTATCCTGCTTCTAAATATTTCATTGAATATATAGGCTCTTGCTTCTGCCTCATAATGTAATAAAGTTAAAATAATAAAAATAATAATAATAAAGGTTATAAGGTTAAATGAACCTACTTACTCCTACAAACATACAAAAATAGTGAAAAATGCGTCACTTCAAGCAAGCCGTTTTTAGGGTTCCGTACCCAAAGGGTAAAAATGGGGCCCTATTACTGAGACTTCGCTGTCCGTCCGTCCGTCCGTCCGTCAGTCACCAGGCTGTATCTCAAGAACGGTGATAGCTAGACAGTTGACATTTTCACAGATGATGTATTTCTATTGCTGCTATAACAACAAATACTAAAAATAAAATAAAATACATATTTAAGGGGGGCATTCCTATACAACAAACTTAATTTTTTCACCGTTTCTTGCTCGATACTAATAACGGTGACAGGTAGACGCTTTAACAATTCACAGAATATTTGTTTTATTATAGATAATGGTACGGAATCCTACGTGTGTGAGTCCAACTCGCACTTGGCCGGTTTTTTTTACTCATCTATATATTTTTGTACAAGATATTTATTTATGTTTGAGTTCATTTATACTGCTGTTCTTATTTTATGTCTTATCAAACGATAAGTCTTAGCGTAAATATGTGCCTTATTTTTATAATAGGTAAAAATTGCCGAATTAGGTAAGAAATTATTTCAATAATAATAAAATTAATCAAGCAGCTGCACAAGCGTTCAATTAAGGGTCTGGTCACATAAGGTGCTGACGTGTTACTGACAGCTCTGTTGTATATGTCAGTTGGAGTAGACGGGTACAGGGTCCATTGCTTAGAATTAATTGGCATTTGGCGACGTGACTTGACTATAGGTATCTATATTTTGTAGTAGTAGAACATTTCTCCTTCGACGTATCTAGCGTTCACAACATCGTCTGTCTGAGAACATAACTTATTTTCATTGCAGGTTAGATGAGTTTAAAGTTAAATTTTAACATGGAACTTAATCTTTGTTGTCATTGGAAAATGTTTTATTGGCCGTTTTGGAGAAATATCACAGGATTCAATGATACTTTTACTCTTTACAACAAGACGCTCAAGACCAGACGCTCGACCAAATGGCATATTTCAGTGGAAATTTCCTTCAAACGCACAAAACGTTTCCAGAACACGTTCCTTGTAACAACTGCCGATGTGTAGTTTTGTATTTCCAACGAAGTACAACAAAGGGTTGTTCAAGAAACACCTGAATAGGTATTTCCTAAAGAAACGTGCTCCATCTTCGGCCACATCGTCGCTTTCCACTAGATGAAATCATGGCCAAACGCATGCCTAGTCCGACGTAAAAAAAACCTAACCGGGATGTACCTAATTGTGTGCATACTAAGTTTCGGTACCAAAAAACAATGTTGCCAGAAAAAAAATAATGAAAATAACGTCAAATCTTATTTCAACAATCAAGGCATCAGAGGTGAATCAGACATCATCCATAAATAGGAAAGTACATAAGAAAACAATTTTTTCAATCGCCCAACTTTTACGACACAAAGAGTAAGTACGGATTTACAACGTAAGCCCTGCCTTTCCAACTTAGGAAATTTCACTTAAGAAACAAAAGTAGTCTAATAAAAGAAGAACAATCATAAAAAGAGAGACGTAAGAACGTTTTCTTAAAAAATGGCTGATGGTACAGCGTATTGGATTCAAAGGTGCCCTTGCTGTCTCTAGGTTGTTCAAATTTAAGTTAATTATACTTTCCACATTAGCGTAACACCTAGTTACTTAATTTAATCAGTATTTTTAACATTTCAAATAATTGTTTGCGTTTTCCTCGTTAAAAACCGTTGAAGGTAATCCAGCTGTCTGCATTCTAAATTGTTACCAAATCCATCTAACCGTTTCAGCATGAGTAAGTAACAATAATATAATAAAGCATAGTTATGTACATAAAGACAAACTTTAGTATTTTTAATATTTATGTTAAATGTGATTTTTTCCCAAATGATCCCCATTTGTCTATGTAAATATGACCAGGGTACGAATAAATTCTAACATAATATTTGATTTTTTTTTCAACAGTCTAAAAGAACTCCCATCCAGAGCGAAGCAGCCGCCGCATGCGACACGCCGTTGTCCGCACCGTCGTCGTCGCTATCTAACCGCTCTACACGCAGGAATAGGCCAGTGTTAGATTACAGGAAACTTTTTTAGTTTAAGGGGGGAAAGATGTTATGTATATACATGTATAGTAGATAGCGATGGCTACGTCCACCGCGCCGTATATGAATAAATGAGTGTGCATTTAGCTACCGCCGTTATCATTGCTTCTACCCGCCACACATACGTAACAATTTTCCAATACGTTGTTTGAATTCAGTTTTCAAGATTTGACCTAAACCAAAACCAAACATTGCAAGTCGTAAAACCTTATAAAAATGAAAAGTAATGATGTTGACTCCTCGAAGTCCGATATCGACTGATTCTATCGTTTATATAAGCCATTTTTTCCTATTCAGTATATTCTAAGAAGGCACATCTACTAAAATTAATTGAAAAATTCGCAGCGGGTATCCCAGTTTTATTAAAAAATTCAATTTGGCTCGGAGGACTAGACGCTCCGGTGAGGTAATTTCATCGCGTTTAATCCCGGAATCACTTCTTACCTCCGCTGATTACAGAATGAAACGCAAAAGTATCTCATCGTGTTGAAGGTGAACTGTTTTGGTATCTGTTACCAATTGAGAACTAGTGGTCCAGCACTGAGTTATAAACGTAAACGTAGTTTAATGAATATTGGTTCTACTATAGAAATTTATATATTTTATATAATTTATTTGTATTTGTATAGTTTCCCGTGGCTATAGTCTAAACGTGAGTAATTTCACATAAGTAAAACTATAACATTGGTTCTATTTTGTTTCAAAAAGTATGGCAGATCAGGGTGGCAGATCTCTTACGCAAGAGGTCGTCTAAATATTTTACTACTGCAGTATTTCAAGCCTACTCGTATTTCCGCACCAAACAGTAGTGTGTAAACATTAATTTGTTCTGGTTCGAAGGATAATTGTAGCTAGGAAAATTATACGGCTAATGAAACTTAACGTTCAAAGTAATGAGCGCCAAAGCAGCGATGTTCTGAACTTTATAGTGTAGCTCAAAGTTTTCAGTACCGTTGCAATGTTATGTCTCAACATCATACATTTCCGTCCACTTCTCTCAGAACATCCTAATTTCAGACTAAATAATTAAAACTACTTTAAAACTCATTGATTTTTGTTAAATATATATTATCAACAATTTGTAGAGCCGTGTTAGTGTAGTCGAGCATGTAGGAAAATATACGCTTCAAAATCGAGCGCTTGGCTTCAAACCCGTATCTACTAATGATTTCTACAGAAAATACTCGTACGTGAGGATCGCCGGAAAAACATCAAGGTTTCATATTCATGCGAAAAAAAACTATGATTGCATTTGCCAAACGGACTTGGGTAAATTGGAAAAAGGCTGATGCAACAGACGTTTAAAATTCAAGCTAGTGTTCTACAAAAAGTCCTGCATAAATTAAAATTCAGATAAAATTTTAAAACAAAGTCGACTAAACGTACGGAACCCGTCGAACTTCCACCACGCACCGGTACAACTAATGAGGGTACTCCCAAATATCTTGGTCCTTTACAATCTAGTGCGAACATAAATTGTGATAGAGGGGAGGCCCGGGGCTTGTTTAATTTCACGACTGGATAAATCCAAATGTTATACCGCCGAGACCGCCTGTACTGACGGCTCCATCGGTCCCGTCCATAAAATTAAACTACCCAGCAATCGGCAGACACCCTTTATAGAGGTTTTTAATTTGATTCTCTAGATTAAAATGTTCGTACCTAGATTACGGCTTAAGTGCTAGATAAACAATACATAGTTGTCAAAATACTTGTGACGGACATTAAAGCAATTAAATAAAATCCACACAATAATCAATAATATTTATTGGCCATTAATAACAATAATGTAACAGGCAAGTCACTTATTACAAATAATAAAACTTACAATTACGTTTTGAATACAAATACAGCTAGTGAAATTACTGGGCTGTTGAGACTATGGTTAGTCTCAACAGCCCAGTAATTTCACTAGAAACTAGAACTCGAAAGTCTCAAACTAATGAGCGCCAAAGCAGTGACGCCCTGGACTTTGTTTTGTTACTCAAAGCTCTGTGTATCGCGGCTATGGTCATAATCAGGCGTTATCTCTTACCATCAGGAGAGCGTCTCGTTCGTCTCATTACATAATACAAAAAAAAGAACAAATGAAGATATATAATTAATTACTAGGTTAACAACAACGAATATAATTATATTAACAGTGCAGGCTAAGTTTATGTGTCACGTAAATGAGAATTCCGAGAACCTCTTTGACATGTATCCCCTTAATTTGTTAAATGGATTGCTTTCAAAGAAATGTTTAATGTTTTTTTTTAAATTCGATATGATTTAATTGTATGACAGCCCTGCTTTTGAACTTCAGTTGCAAAACAACTGTAACATCGACTGTGAAACATCGTTTCATGGTCGACGTTCAAAAAACTCTAACGAATTGACTTCATTCCCCATTCATTGTGCGGACAGCTTGACAGTGGAATGTACAACCTGAGTGAGTGTTAATAATCTGGGTGTCTTTATATCGATATTGAATCGGTATCTTTCTCCATCTTAGGTTGCTTCTTCACTTAACATCAGGTGAGATGGCAGTTAAACGTAAGCCTATATCTATATTTATGTATTATACTATTATAAAGAGGAAAGATTTGATTGTATGTTTGTTTTTTTGTAATGAAGGGGCTTCTAAAATACCGGACCGATTTCAAAAATTCTTTTACCGTTAACAAGCTACAATATCCCCGGGTATCATAGGCTACTTTTTTATCCCTGTATTCCCACGGTAACGGGAACTACGCGGGTGAAACCGCGAGGCGTCCTCTTGTCTTATATAAAAAACACATTTACTAAACAAAGCAACTGTAGTTTAAGATTATTTCCTTCTATCTACTTCCCTAGAAGATACTAGTCCCGTACCTCACAGTTCCAATATGGCCAAAACAATATCCTCATATTGGAGAGGGAGCAAACCGTATCGACTGCAACACAATACACGGGTCCTTTTATTGAATATTTACTCTTTGCGGAAAACCCGCCTCCGCCCGTGTCGAGTTAAAGCTTTTATATTTATTCTACAAATGAACATTTTAATGTGAACAATTATTACGCGCCAGTTGTGCAGTAATAATTAAAAAGACACTTGGACGAACAATCAATGTTGTTTTTTTAATTATGTATTATTCATTTCATTTTATAGACGATGCGTGTACAGCGGCCGGCTTTCTGATGTTCGTGACCGATTCGAACAAAATGTGAATGGAAATATGACCTGTATCTTTTGTGATATTAATAAAAGATTTGTATTTGTTTGTACTTGATAGACTGATGACTCCTGATAGTAAGAGATAACGCATGTTCATGACCATTGCAGCAATACACAGAACTTTGAGTAGCAAACAAAGTCCGGGACATCGCTGCTTTGGCACTCACTACTTTGAGACTTTCGATGGTTAGTCTCAACAGCCCAGTAATTTCACTAGCTACAGATATATTGATTTATTGTATTATGCTGAAATGCTGTGGCTGTCTGCAATTACTTTTTTCTATTTGAAAAAAAAAGTATAATATAAGTATTCTATTTTATGTTACTATATTATATTATACATATTTTATAAAGTGAAATATAACAAATAAATAACAAACAGATCAAAATATACTTTGTTGCATTTTAGAATTTATTAATTTTTTAAAATTTTTTAAATCCATATTACTACACAAGCAGCAGTGAATAAACATAACTGTGTTTCAGTTTGATTCTCAGCATCTCTTCTCTAACATACATCTGAATGTCTCAAGAACATGACATCCTAAATACTTACATATCCCTTATGGTGCGACTAATTATATAAACTGGAACACTTTCCTGAGCTTGACTTATTTAATACTAATACTAATTTGATTAGACTTATTAATACTACAAACTGGTTAGGTGTGTGTCCCTGTCTGACTTTTACTCCATAACACAATCTATACTACAAAACATAAGCATTTATTAAACAAAATAAAAAAGACCTTAAATTATACTATTTACAAAATGTATACAAAAATCTTAGTCTAAAAATCCGTCAGAGGAGGGATATGTAGCCAGAATGCTGGCAGCATTGCCACGCTGGATGGCAATGCTTAGCTTTTGACCAAAGTAGATAGGTTATAGATATCTATACTACATAGGTTTCTCATCTCTATTAGCAAACAAGCTTACGTTCAATATGCGAAACTGATAAATGGTGTTAAAATAGTAATTTTGTTGAGTAATTAAGATATTTATCACTGTATGTTTTGCCAAATAAAATAAAATGGAGTGCATATTACAATATTATAAAAACTCCTTACTAAAATCAGGTCAGAAAGCACATTGTTGCGTAAGTTTTATTAACGCTTGCAATATAGTAGCACCACATGCGCTTTATACGCCGCGCTTGCTAATTATGAAAAGCTATGGGCTGGCGTGCTTGCTGGCCGCAATTATGCAAATCTTATTAGTCAATCCACTTTTCTTGCACGATTTCCTTAAAAATAAGTTAAATGAATAAAAACTGTATTGTTCAGAATTACAGGGGACGCGGAGGCAATAAATCGAACACGGCTACAGCAGTTTTAATTTTTTTAATTCGTGTAAAATACGGGTTTACGCTTAGGACTAGTTGAGAGTTAACCTAAAAAAACCCCATTGTATTCATTTTTGTAAATATTTTTTTACTAGATTTCTTTAGCGAAAAGGCGTCAAGGTATGTGCCACCGCAGTGCCAGATATTCTGCCGCAATTAGTAGTGTTTAAACTGTGTTCCGGTTCGAAGGATAAATAAATATCGTAGAACATTACACACAGCGCCATCTGAACCCAAACTAAGCAGAGCGTGTGTAGTGGAAGTCAGATAACTGATAGAATACATTTTTTTTTTTTTTTGTAAAAACATACTTATAATACATACGGGTCATACACATAGGCATGTTACGGTTGAATAATATCATCAAATTTTTGAAATAATACTGTGGCTTCTGTTTTAATATATGACTTATGGTTACTGCTTTAAATTTAAACACCAATTATAGCATTATTTAAATACTAAATAATTTAAAAGTATTTTTTTTGGCTTCAATGTCTCCTTCTGTGGACTGTGCGTAAACGCAGTTGGCAATTTTGTACTGATATTGCTCTTATTTAAATAGTGTAATTTTTAAATGGAAATATTTTATGACTTGAATATATACTCATTATTAATATTTTACCCATTAAACCATTTTAAATCTAGATGATTCACCAAAATGTTTAATAAACAGTTGGTTATACAGAACCGCGACTTTTCTGTGGACCTAAAATTGAACCGAATAAATCGATCCACTAAAACTACTATTCCACATTTGTTATTTTATACTGACCACACCATACAGCCGGTGTCTGCCGATTTTGATTCAGTGACTGTGCGGTAAGTAAACTGTTTCCAACAGATTTTATAATTTTTTAATAGTTTTTGTTAAAGATCAGTAGCACTTTTCTGTTCTTGGTGTATTTTAGTAAGTAATCATATATTTTTTTAATTAACATGCAGCCGTAGGACATTACAGGGAGGGGATTCGAAATATGTTCAGCTACTCGTCCAGCCTTAAAATTTCAAAGAGCATTATTAACTTTTTTGGTGAATGTCGTTTCTGTAGACATCTTTTCTGCAGACTTAAATGTACACAGGAAAGACGATGTTCACAGAAAAGACTAATATATGATTTGGCAGCAAACTCAGCGGTGTGTTTGTCTTTAAACGTGACCGTTAATTGCTGTGTGTTTGATAACAATACATAGTGATATAACCGCTATGAAAAAAGTATAAGATTTACCTATATACATAATGTCCACAGGAAATACCATTGCTTATTGATTTTTAGCTAACTGATGCACTGTTTCTCAATGTAAGGACGTAAACTCATGTGGGCTTTACAGTTATAAATTATGCATAAAATTATACATACCTGTATGTATAATTGGCTTTAGGTTGGCAAGCATTTGCGTCTATCGCATGGTGTGAGTGGGTAAAGGGTGGAATGCATAAAGTTTACTTTTTTCCAGACACATGATGCCTCGTTCAAGTGAATGTAAATCGAACCTAACCGATGCAGAAGAGAAAAAATGGCGGCGAGAACAAAAAATATATGCGCAGAGCCAGAGCTAAGTTAGAAGCTGTTGTTCTTGAAGAAGAAAGATGTAGAAAAGACAGAGAAAGGTACTACCCCAAGAAATAACAAGGCTTAAGCCACAGATAAGAAAAATATTATAAAAAGCTAAGCTCAGACGTGAGAAAGAAGAAAGAAAAAATAAGTAAACGGACGAACCAAATACTACAGGAACATACATCACTTTCAAGCCAAATTTTATCGTCAAGTTTGTCTTTTCACGAATTGCTGCAGGAAAATCAGTAGCTGCCCGTAATAAACGGAGAGTGAAGGCCCACAATAAATATTTGACAAATAGAATAAATATTTTGAAACGAAAGTTAGCTAACTACAGAATACGTGTTCAGCCGCGAAGTAAAAATACAAATCCGTCTCTTTAAATGCCACACTTCTCAATCTGCACTAAATATTCGCCGATAAGACTGGTTTGAACATTTCATACGAGACTTTTCGTCGATATCGTCTTTTTTGGGTGATCTTTTTTAAGCAGCAACAAGAAACACATGCTTATGTTCAGTTCATGCTAACAACGACTATAGGTATTGCTCGTGCTTTAAGCCAAGCCAAGATAATACCTTATTCACCACTGATGCTGCGAAGTCTCTTTGCTCTAAATTACTTACTCTCAATGTTTTGAAAACACAAAACTGTTGCCTAGAACGGACATTCTCCCAATGTTCTGGAAAAACGATAACTTTTAATGTCATCAACGGAAATGATACGATTCTTTACCAAAGATGGATTACTAAGAAAGTGACAGAAGTCATTAAACACAAAGGAAAACTATGCCAAAAACTCTCGAAGAGATCGTCAGAACTTCTCATCAGTTACTTTTAATCAACACAAATTTACCTATATTTATGCAACATCTCCCAAACATTATAAATCAACACAAAGCTATCACGATCCATCAAGCAAAATTTAGCACCAACCGGAGGTTTACTCCACATTAATTTTTCTGAACATTATTCTTGTAAATATGGATCAGAAGTTCAAACAGCCCATTTTGCTGCTTCAAAATCACAACTTTCGCTTCACACATGTGTTTATAACTCTTTTAATTCTCAGCCACAAATAAATTTTACAATAACCTCATCTTTTTGCTATTTTAGTTCTTTTCTGTGGAAACAAGTCCCTTCTGTTGCCACAAAAATATTAAAACATTGAATATTTCAGCCAAATCTGAAAAACGATCTAGTTTGAAACTATAATTTTAATGTTATTATTATTACCTAATAAATGAGACTAATTTTTTGAAGATATCGACAATGTTTTTTTTCTCCAAATTTTTGCCTCGTTTTGTGTATGACCCATACAGAACAACCAGACACCGAACAAACATTTCTTAGCAGCAACAATTGCAGCAATTTGTTTGTTACATGGCAGTGTCCTTCGAAAATGAACACATCGGCATAGTCATATTGGCTTATCTGTATTAGAAATACTTTTCTTTTATAGATACTTGTAAAATATAAATTTCATTTAGTATTAACCAAGCGTTCATACACGTGTAATGAAATAAACAACCACTACTTTTATAGTCTTAATTATGAATGTAATTTACAAAATTATGCGGTCTGTTAGTGCTAAGCCGAACGAAACTAATTATTTTTAATAATAACTTTTCATTGAGCATAACTTTTACTACAGAACCAACTTTGAATTCGCAAAAAAAACAGCTGTGCATACGAAAATGTCATTTGCACCTGAGAAAATCTACAATTTTTTTTCCGATTTTAGAGTTGACATCGTAATTTTTTTGTTTAGAACGAACGAGACGATCTCCTGAGACGACCTCTTTGAGTAGCAAAACAAAGTTCAGGGCATCACTGCTTTGGTGCTCATTATTTTGTGACTTTCGATGGAGAGTCTCAACAGCCCTGTAATTTCGCTAGCTGCAGTACCCTTCAAACCAGAACACAGTAATGTTTACACACTACTGCTTAGCGGCAAAATAACTGGTACTGCGGTGGTACCTACTAGACGGCCTCCTGCTAAGGAGATCTGCCACCAAGAAAAATTCGTATATTTAAATTTAAATTAATTCGTAATCATTAACATATCTCCAAAATGTAAACGAACTTTACGTACAGTATTTACGTCCATTTCGGCAGTAAAAGAGCAACATTGCAGATGCAGTGCAGTTAGTTTACGACAACAAACTACGAGTGTCGTCGTACATTGGGACATTTATAGAGGCGATTGTGTATTTATGCCCTTTTAATGGCGTCTCACATTACCTCGGAACATTAGCCTGGGAAATGACGTCTGAGTCTGTAAATCGAGACTGTTTTTCTAAGTGAAGATTTAGTATACTACATTTATGTTAACAACACATCAAAAAAAGTAAAATTAGTATTGTATTAACACAGAAACAAAAATAGTTTCTTTTTCATGTTTGAAGGCTAGGTGTTTGATCACAGCTCACCTGATGTTAAGTGACAGCACGGTCGAGGATTGTGAACACACCCAGCCTAAAATGAAACTGGCTCTGAAGTTAGACTGCCGAAACACAACGTTAGATTGCCGAAACACAACGTTAGATATTTGGCGGCAGATCTTCAACTTGAGGGTGATAGCTAGTCAGCCGAGTACTAAAAAGTACCCTACCACCATGCTTGACGTCACTAAAAATATAAAACCAAATCAATTGATTTACATTTTGAACCGATTGGCTCTGAACTAGATAACTAATGGAAAACGAATGGATTCTTCCAATATCTTATTCATGAACAAACTGCTATAAACAGACTTAAAAATAAAATACACCTTTATCAAAATCGGTCCAGCCATTTAGTAGGAGTAGCATACAGACGTAGAAAAAAAAATTATCTATAAAAATTGTATTCCCGCATGCTAGCGGCATTGTCACGTTGCTTAATAAAGTATACTCATATCATTTTTATCGCAAATATAATATTTATTTATAGTAGCTGTGAATTTTTATTACAATGTCAGACTAAGATATTATTATATGAAGAAAAATTCTGATTTAATAATCACGTCACAACACAAACACATTCAAAATAACAAAGTTGCGTCTTACAAAATCGAAACAACATTTTATCTTACATTGCAACTTCATTTTCTAAGAAAACTCGTGCCAAGTAACGAAATAAAGAATTGCATTCGTCAGACAGCATACTTGTAATAATTCTCGTACCAAACAACGTAGCCGAGTCTACAATTTATCGTAGCGCGTCTACGGCGTAGCGCTCATGTTTATGACCTCTACGGGTTCGAAACTGAATTTCGAAAACAAGATTGTATTTTCAGTTTATTTCTGAAACATTTATTATGTGAAATGACAAAGGTCAGAGCGTAGAAGAATAGTTTATGACAAGAACAAAATCAGCTGCTTTATATTATAATGTTGCTGAGAGATTTTCTTGAATATTCGCATAATATAATTCATCATCTACGTTATTTTTTGTCCGTAACTGCCCACTGCTGCAAAAGACTACAAAAAGTATAGTATCTATAACTACATGTGTTCATTTGTGTTATTCAAACAAACTAACAGAAGGACTCATTTATTTTTACAGAACGTGATTAAGTTTGAACGATACAAACGGTATAATTTACCGTTAAAATTTTTGCGATTTTCTTGTTTCGTGTATTCACAGAATAATTTATCGCAGGGTTTTAACTTGAAGAATTAAAATATAATCGTCATTACATTTACAAATTCTTTCATTGGTCATTCAAATCACCAGATAGATTTTCTGGAAACCAACCTCTAATCCAACAAGTACTTAAGCAAACACTTCCAAGAAAGCTCTCTGCGTATTCAACAGTCAGAACTGGAGCCTTTGATGAAACCTAAATATAGAATCAGATAGAATTCCTACTTAGTCATTAACCAGCAGTATTAGCAAACCAAATTAACGCAGCTAAAGCGTAAAATTAATGAGATTACAATAATCTGACTCCAGGCATCGAGATCCTTTAAGGACTGGTCCCAAGATAACAGGGACTTGTACCGCGAGTAATCCAAGGATTTCAAGTAATGTGCGGCGCCGAATTCAACTAATTTCAGTTTATTTGTAGGCCAAGTTTATACTTGTGATTCACTGTGATTCATGACTCAGGCGGATGACGAAGTATCTTTGTATGTATATTTTGTAGCTTAGGTATTATTTCGGGTTGTTGGTATGAACGTCAACCATTTAGGTATATAGATAGATAGATAGAAATAAACTCTTTATTGTGCATAAGCAGAAAAAAAGTACAGAGAGTAAAAGGATTTTATGAGCTAGTGCCACGAGTGGCAGCCGTTTAATGGTTTATGAAACGACGAATTTGCAAATTTAGATGACATTTCCGAGTCTGTTCTTTTTTTATAAACTGGTCCACTGTTGGCTGCGGGTCCCTTCTCATTGGGAGAAGGATAAGGTCATAGTTCACCGCGCTGGCTAAGTGCGGGTTGGCAGACTTCACAGATCTTCAAAAATGTTTTTTAAGTACTCTCAGTCATGTTTCTTGCGGATGTTTTTCTTTATATCGTTTAAAGTTATCGGCAATACACACATAACCTACAAAAGACCGAGGTGCGTGCCATGGTATTCGAACGCAAGAAAGTCAGACTGTCTCTCCCAACTAGACTGCCGAAACTACAATACAAGTTGACATTTAGTTAATAGATAGATAATTTAAATAAATAATAATAAATTCTATCCTACTCCTATTATTAGAAATTTGTAAGGATGGACCTGAAACCAGCCATAAGAAATGAGTGCCAAAGCAGTGATGCCCTGGACTTTCTTCAGTTGCTCAAAGATCTGTGTATCGTTGCAATGGTCATGGACAGGCGTTATCTCTTACCATCAGGAGAGCGTCCAGTTTGTCTCATTACTTTTTTACATTAAAAAAAAATACACTGCGTCTGCGGTCTTATCGATGGATTTTCAACTACGTTATAATTCTGTAAAAAGAATTTCAGAATTGTTTTGAAATGTTATGAAAGAATTTTTTAAAAACGGAGCTGAACCATTCTTTTTACTAATCATCATAAAATTCAAATACCCAACGGCTATTCCAGCTTACCCCTTACATTGGCGTGCAATTTTTCACTTAGACGTTTAACTAAAAGGCACTGAACCAAACAAAGGGTCATTCTATCGCGTGCGCCCGTCGTTATCAAGATCCAGAATAATGTACCCAAATCCTTCTAATTAAAACCTGGCTGTAACGGAAGCAGCTTTAGTTATGTAGTAGCAAGGGTTGAAATGTTCGTACGTTTTCGTTAAATTCTGATGACAAATTCAAGTAGTGTAAAGAATTTTGTTCATTTTTGTTTGAATGGTAACGTGAAAATAGTTCTCGAGAAGAAAAAATATTCAAACGTTTTTATGTAAACAAGCAAGTGAATCATCTGATGTGATACACGAGGGCTACCACATCATCTGCAGAATCAATGCTCAATTTATGTTTTGGGTTTTTGTTGTGCTTTCAACCGCTGTCTTCACGTGTGAGGGTACAGTGGCCCGTATTACAAAGCAAGAAAGACTGGCCCAAGTCTGCGTTATACTCTGCTTTGAGTTCATAAAAAAGTCCACCAGACGTAATCAAAACTTTAATCGAAGTATCCGATGTAAATAAACAAAAAATACACATTGTCCGCAGCAAACAAATCCAAAAATTACATGAGTTATATTCCTTCTGTACTTTGTTTTGGGGTTACATTCTGATAATAGTAGTAATTATTCCTAAATGAAGGCAATAAGGTTAATAACCACATTTAAACGTAAAAGCAATCGCGTGTCAGACGCCAACTGCGCCAACTAGACGTCTGCTATCACAAACCCGCACCCAAGTCCATTACTAAGCAGACAACATTAACGCAAACTGACGCGTTTCTTAATACAAAAACAATGTCGGAACTCTAACCCTCGCTCTAAGTCAACTCCACGATTACTAGATTCGTGCATTTAAAAGGGAAAATGTTCCGATAAGGGTTTCCTTCGATAGCCCGTTCGCCGTTAAAGAATGCTAAAGATTTTAAGAATCCAAATAGAATTTTACTTAAATGTGCCGAATAAAAGTTCCGCTTTAATAAGGAGAAGAAAGCAGTCTTAGGACCGAGTTTGATGAAAATTTAAATGTGACGTCAAAGAGTAGGTGCTGAATAATAGCGCTTTATCGCAGGAGCTACGGGGCCGTGATTAAAGAGCTCGAATCATGTAAGCCGGGAAGCCGCACCTCGGAACGCGCCCGCGTAAAATTAATAAGCGGAATTACTCTTCTTTACCATCTCATAAATTACATTGATGGTAACCGGCAGCAGTTACAGAAGCCGTAAAGACGAGCTTTATTAGAATCAAACAACAGGTGAAATTTATGTATTGAAACTCGTTCGCGAAGCATCAGCTGTGGCGTGATTAAAAATTCTTTCTGTTCCAGATTGAGTCAGCTTCCGAGCGTGCAGCTCCGATTCGAATATTGTTCTTCTGAATTTAAAATTAAAAGAGATGAGTAACAATAGATGTCGGAAGTATTTGATATCTTCATTTCCATTCGATGGTATTGTCTTTAACGTTTTTATTGTGAATGTTTTCTAAGCTATCGGACGATTGGTAGAGATGTAGGCGGCGCCATTGTGTACTTAAATCAACGAGGGTACAGCGCGGCACGGTTAACAGAAACAAAGGCTGCCTCTAAAATCAACCCGACGCTTTTAAAAGCGTCACTCCACTGAATTTCTTTTTTGTTTTTCTTGTGTTAAAAATTCGTGACAGAATTTGACATAAAAGCTTTGAGTGACTCCGAGCAGTATATTGGAAACATCCATGTATTTTGTGATTACAGACTTTATCGTTTAGTGTTGTTAGTGTTGTCTTTTTTAAATTGAGATCTTTGTTATTTTATGTTGTCAAATTAGTTGTTATTGAAAATCATAACGGTTATTTTTTTGATAATAATACAAGGTTATACATTCAAATGTATGTGTTTTTTTTAATTGTGTGCCTTATGCAACTTAAGTTGCATAAGGCACACAATTAAAAAAAATTTGTTCAACGTCACATTAGCATGTCAGTGATACGAACCCATAACTTTTCCCCCTACTAAAAATCACACAACGAGTCTAAATAAGTTTTCACTTCAAAAAAATTAACAACTGTTGAATAAGATAAATATGTAAATGCACCATTTGACCAATAAACTTTAATCTAGAATAGTTATTTTGTCTATTTCAGGAGTGTCATCATGATGATAAATATAGCAGTACTAGCTGCGCCCCGTGGTGTTACCCCGTAGATGTTTTCGGGATAAAAAATTGCCTATGTGTTAATCCAGGGTTTTAGCTACCTCCATTTCAAATTTTATCCAAATCCGTTCAGTAGTTTTTGCGTTAAAGAGTAACAAACACCCATCCAAACTGTCACATTTATCATATAAGTGGGATTAGTGGGATAAATTATTTTCATCAAAATATTTCATCAAAACGTCGCTTATTAATTGAGTCAAGCGAAAATATAATACTGTGTATGCAAAAAAGTTAACATTTAATGTAACAAAGTTTATGGGAACAGATCGTGACGCTCACTACGACAAAGAACCAATTTATTATAAGTGCCGTTATTTTTCACCTGACAAAAAGTCGTGACGAACCCTAATTCTGATAACCTCAATAGTGTTCGGACTAATAAACGCGTTAGCCAATTATGACACTGAATTATGAGACTGCCATTTTGCGTGATGGAGGTACTTTTACCAAAAAAAACTGTCGTAATTCAAATGAATTCTAATTACAAATAACGTCCAAGTAAGAAAAATGTGTTAATATTACTGAAACAGCTGTAACCTTGGACTATTTATGGCGGGTCAAAGTACAAAATTTATTTTTGGGATCTCGTACACCAATGGTTGGTCATGTTGCTACTTGAGTATTCAAGAGATGTATATCTAGTGTATGTCTTTTTAAGTGAATACAAAATATGTCAATGAGGTACTCGTAATTCTTATTTATGTGCAACACATAAACGAAGCCTGCATTGTAAGTGTGTTTCTAGTTGTTAACTTAATAAATAATTGTATAGCATCATTTATTCAAATCGTCATAGTAATATTTTTTTGTAACAAGAGTCTTGATTGTAACATTATTGTTATTTGAGGCTAGTAAATATTATTGTTTACTGTGTATTTCCGCTTAAAAGTCGTTTTGATTAAATAAGTGACGAGGATTGAATTTAAATATTTAGTTTGCTTGACAACAATTTTTAAATATATAAACAAAATATTCAATAATAATTAGTATTGAATATTTTGTAATAATATATAAAATTAAAATCTGATTACCTGAAATTCAAAACTGGTTTTTTTCAAATTTCCAACCTAAAATCTGATTTGATTTTTTTAATAGACGGGTCAGCGAAATTGATGAGATTTTCTGGAGAACGCTTTTTCTAGAAAATAAGACCTTACCTTTTGAAACATCTGAACTAATTCTAATGATATAAGTCTACCGTAAATTTCAAATATTATTCTTATTATGTATGTATGTAAAAACAACAGACTTGTAATGATAATTAAATTGAAAACATACGATGGATCTAGGTACATTTCTTTTATCATAAATAAAAGTTACATGGCATTCTTTTTGTCACTAAAACGACACGCAAATCCTTCAACACGAAAGGACGCTATGAAAATATTGTAATTTTGATAAAGCATTTTTATTCCGAGTTACTAGAGTCGTGTGTGGTAACTCAAATGAAACTCGGCCACTCCTCCCGTGGCCACAGTAAAATAAAACAGTAGGTTACGTTCAGTATATTTCACTTAAAAAGCAAACTCATTTAAACTTTCTCCTTATGTCTATTGTAACGTGATTGAAATGTCGTAAGTACATATGTGCACAATAATTTATACAAAGATATACACATAAGTAGTTGCTTATCGATAGTATTTAGCACCTTTACAGTTTTCGATTTTTTTAATAAACTGTTACCCGCAATATATTTGATTGATTAATGATTGGTTAGATAAGATAATACTTTATTTAATCAATCATTCAAAAAGTTGTAAATATTGCACCGAGCATACAATTTCGGTTTCAATAAAAACGTATTACACTGGGCTTTCTTATTCTTGTTTACTCGCTGATACACTGAAAATAATAGAAAACATACCTTTACACTGAAGACACAGTAATCATATGACAGAATTTATTATTTACATGTAGGTTTTCCACTGCTCTATTTCAGAGACGGTAATATAGCTGCATGCCAACTCGCGAGGTTGACAAATGAGAACCGCTTTCACTACACTTTTGTATTATTTTTCTGGCTTTACCACCATTTTAATGAGGACGCGTTGAATGCTTTATCTGCAGCGATTTATAAACCGTGATAATAAGGTCACTGTTGTGTTGAAATAGATAAACGTGCTTTTGATACATCATCCAACACACACTTTCAATATTTATTCTCAACACCTGAGAACATAGGCTTTGAGATCAACGCTGTTTGATCGTGCAAAATCTCTGACACCTGGCAAGTATGGTTTACAGTAAGGCGTAGAGACCCCGGTGACAATAAAACATCGCGAACCTGAGTTTGGGCACACGACAAATTGCGCGACCGCTAGTTTGCTAGAAAGTTGCTAGAGCAACACGAATTTTTACTTTATTCGCCTCGCCGTAAGATTTTTATTATTATACTTACCCTTTTTGTTGTTACGGGCCGCGTTCGTCGTAACGACGCTAGCGTGAAATACGCACACATTTCGGTACCCTAGAAATGGTATGCACCTGCCTCCTTACATTTTATGAGAAGTTTCCTCACCTTCTCACAGCTCGGTAAGGGCTGCCAATATCGCCTGCTTCACTTTGTGACCCCTCATAATAGCAGTAATACTTCTTGAAAGGGTATTGACGCGGGCCGCCGTCTTCGCGACCGTCCCTAACTTTACGAGCGGGCCCAAGTAGGCACCAGTTTGTTTTCCTTCGATGTTATAAGAATGTTTGATATTAACATTTTTATGATCGACAAACTGTGTGTCGGGTGCTACAAGGTTTTGCGGTTGACGTTTATTAGTATCATAATAACTGTTTTTTTTCTTTCTCCATGACGATGACTGTCGTTAAACGTAAAAAAATAACTTTTATGATTTCAGCCACATCTTAATACGTTTGTTTGTTATAATAAAACCTCTTACATTTCAGAATAAATTGTTCTTTAGTGTTTAAAAGTTAAGAGTAGTTCAAAAGAATATATTTCATGAGAAATAAGAAAGAGTGGTCATAATAAACAGAGCTACAGTAAAAATGGTCGAACAAAACTACAACAAAAAAAAACAAATGTGAATTATTTACATTACTGCGTTACTCTGAAAAGTTACTTTTATATGTTTAAAACACAAATCATGCTAAATTATGTTCTCAGTCCTGCTTGTATCTTTTTCCAAGTAATCCTCTACGACTATAAAAGTCTTCATCGAATATGTTCTCAAATAAGATAAATTTATTTATTCAGTATTATATTCTATTATATATATATATATATATGTTTTATTATTTTCAGTATTGTATTATATTATATTAGTAGTTATATTCTATTCTATTCTATTCTATTCTATTATTTTGGGTAACTAAATCCTTGCCTGCCAGAATTTTTACCATCGCTTTTGTATTGAGATATGCTTTGTACAGTTTATTAGCTTGATTTCGACAGCCTACGTGTTTGAACACAACTCATCTGATGTTAGAAACGATACTATAAAAAAAGATGGAAAAATATAAACTAAGTGAGTGATTGTTGAGTGACGAAGCTGTCAAAAATAAAAACACACCTTACCTTAATTGAGGACTAGCTCCCAAGTAAGACTTCCGGAATACTACGTTGATCTTATCAAGACTAGACTACATTTACTAAAATAACTTCGCAATTCGCCCTTCGCTATCTTTCTCTCTCTCACTCTCTCTCTCTCTCTCTCTCTCTCATTGCTTTAAAACATTAGACAGTCTCAACAGCAACTTCGCAAGCTACGGTATTTTCCAATTAGAACATCGTAAAGCTTACACACTACCGCTTGGCGCAGAATATATGGAGCTTCTGCCAATGAAATATACCATCAAGTATAAAAGTAATAAAACTTTAATCTTCATAATTCTAGCTCCATTTTGGCTTTTCGACACAATTTCCACTTCTACATCATAAGCTTCTCCTCATTAACAACGTTATTTCCCAAGTTTATTACCTCCGTCATTACTGACCACATTACTGAGCAATTAACTAAGATCAAAGGCCGCTTCCTCAAAGTTCCAGTTTCATTGCGACCAAAGCCAAAGTAACAAGCGTAAGTGCCAATAAAAATCCTTTGGCACGCCATTAACGTAAGTTGAAGACTGCAAAAGCGGTAGTACATCATTAGACCCACTGTAATTGCTCGCACGCTGTAAGGGAAAGAATTTTCCCAAATTTCGGCAAGGGCACCGTAAATTGTGATTATCTTTAAGTGTGGCGCTACCAACAGAACCACTCGTTGTATTTTATGAGTAAAGCCATCTGGGTCTCCGTCTACTACAATAAATTCAAGCCACTGTTATGTCTTTTTCATGGACAGGATGGACGGAATTTTATCCTCTTCAAATTTCTGTTCCGGTTGCGTAAAGTTGTTAACGCTTTTTTTTGTGAAATAAATGATTAGCATTTGAATTGATTTATTACAAAAAAGTAGCAACCAACTATAGTTCGTTTTTTTAACTTATATTTGCAAGCTTACACTTAAATAGTCTGACCAACAAAAGTAATTTCCTTTATACAATTACATAAGTCTAATTTTCTGCGATGTGTTACACAATACACATTTCTGATTTTTAATATACGATACTCTAAGGCAATTTTTGGGGCAAGGGCAAAACTTGCCCCAAAAATTGTATATTATTACTAGTATTTAATTCCAATATAATTCCTAATCTTTACCGTCTTTCGAATATTTTTTTCCGGACTGGGCGTATTATCTTCTTGGACCACATCGTCACTTAACATCAGGTTCTGGTCAAATACCTAACCTGTCATCAATATTCTGAGTTTTTAATACCTAACAGAAGACGCGGTCTGCAATGCAGCACACTTGCCTATAAGAAAACGATTCATTCGATACTTGAAGACATTTAGATTGTAACTATCAGGAAACACCCACTCATGCAGACAAACATCCATGCATTCATCCATCCAAACTTTCACTTTTATAATAAATAAATATCGTAGGACTTTACACACAGCGAATAATAATATTTAATATTAATGGTATATCTGTTCATTTGTAACACCGTGTATAGTATAGTAGTAATAATAAATAAACATACTCACTTCACTCATTTATAATACCAGTATGATTTTGTAGTTAGAGATAAAATCAAGCAAACCCGTTTACTTACAAAGTTTAAATTTCCATGACGATGTGCAGATGTGAGATCTCTCACGTTCTCTGACGTCAGGAGTTTTAGGAGCAAATGATTCTAGCGTTTGTCAAATGCCCCGCCACTTGGCAAATACAAAAAGAATTACACTTCTTTTCGGTCTCAACCGCAGCATGTTGCCTTATGATAAATCACTTTTCTACTGGAGCAAGTGAACAAAAACGCTTGAAACGGTCTAGTCGGTGGAAAACAGTTAACCGTTTTAGGAGTGATGCTGTTCACCTGCAAGTTTTCTGGTAGCAATTAAGATTTATGTATCTAACTATTATTATGTAGGATTTTGGGATTCAGCTGTAGATTGGAAACCCAACACTGGGCTTAGGTTCTTACGCCACGCTACATTTTTTGTTGCAACTGACACCGCATCACATTTTTATGTGTTAGTTAAGAATATAATTTGTTTATTTAGTATTTTCATTTGGTTCCAAACACGATAACTATAGCTCAAAGTTTAGTTGAAGTCAATAATCGGTAGGTATTTCCATAGTCTGTGTTTCATTTTCGACCACATTGTTACTCAAGAACAGGCGAGTTGGTGGCCAAACACACTAGTGTTTGGCCACCAACAATTAGCTACTAATTTAATGTGGCTATACAACACTGCAAACTTCTGTTGTCATTGTGGTACTTAGTTCTAATCACTAAAGCGTTTTTCCCCCTAAGCGTTTTCGATTTCGTAATCACCCATATTCATAAAATATAATTCTGGTTGCTACTTTCGTAACAGTAAATATGATATAATATAATTCGAGAAACTAACGACAACATACAAAAAATTCTTCTTAACTATTAGCTATTCTAATAGGGCTTCATTAAAAGTTTTTATCGATTGAACGAAGCGTAAATCGTAAAGTTATTGGAACAAATTGGTTTTGTTATGTGAGTAGCAACGTCTTCAGAGTCACTATTGTATATTACACACTATATACTACAAAAATATATTATTCAATAATACGATAAAAGGTAGGTTAGGTTAGGTAGGTTCTGTAGGTTAACCAACAGACATGTTTCGTTACAATCGGATTCGTTTACGGAGGTGAATGAGGAACGAATACATTGACATACAAATTTTTTTTTTTTATATGTATGTGTTTGTTTCAATATACGTATAGAGTTACAACAAATCCCGTTGTAACATGTTTTCTATTCTTAGTTGCCTAGAAGAGATTGCTTTAAGCATTAAGATCGCCATTTGTCGCACTAGCTCATAAAATTATTTTGTTTGCAGTACTTTTTTCTATTTTTGGTGTACACAATAAACAGTTTCTACCTATCTACTTATAGTAAAATTTCATGCATAATAAATAGTGAACAGTTAACGCAAGTACCTTTTTTTTTACCCAGGGAAATCCTTAATGGATACCACCCGCCACGGGGGTGGCAGGGTGGTTATGTGGGACTCTCCGTCAATATGACGGCCTACCCACTAAAAACCCTGGGGTGTTCCATCTCAACACTTTTAGTCGAGGTATCGGGCACGCTTGTCGTCCGCTACCTCGACAGCGCTAGTCCCAACTGGACTCCTTCTCGGGGAACTACTACTCCACCCGGGCTGATGACGATGTATGGGAACACCACATACATCGTTCATCCTCGAGAAGATCATTCATGGGCGACAGGTTCCCCCGAACCTGTTACCCTGAGATCCCTAGTTAACGCAAGTACCTACTAAGTAAAATATAATTAATTCAAATAATTAGATGCAATCGATAACAATCATTTTATTATTCAAGGTATTCAAAACAGAATACAATCTTCATGAAAAAAAAAACAAAATATACTTAAAAGTTACATTCTAAACAGAATCCGAAAATATGTAATCATATAAATATATAAACTGGTTATTTATCGTCTATAATAGATTAAATAAAGATGTTCTCACTCTCGAGATGTCACTCTTTTATTCTCTAAAAATGGTGAATATTCATCTGATAGAGCATTATACTAGAGGACCTGTTGGTCAAAACTACATCAATGTTGCCATCAAATACTACAAGGCCCGTAGATGTGTTCAAAAAGAGACAGCGAGATGAGCTTCTCTCACACGTGTGCGTGTTAAAAAACTGGTCATGCAGTGGCTTCAATAAATAAACTAAAAACAGTTTTAAGAATAAAAAAGCCCCAGCCATAGTTTAGAGATGATAAGAAGTATAGCTTGACTACTGCAACCTCATTACAGCAGTCTAGTTCGTAGCAAAAAGGTGTGCGGTTGTGAAACCAATGTTCACTTTATCAAAGCTAACAAAGGGCACGCTAGGTGTGTCCAGGCTTTATGTCGCTTCCTGTGTTTAGCCGTACGTGCCGCTTAAATTACTTTCCAGTAGAAGTTTGTTTTTGTAGCTAGGGGTGGCCTAGGTGGTTAATTGCTGGTTTTTGTTTGATAACTGAAACTTCATTAATAAAATATAGCATGCTAATTTTGACAATAAAATCTCCTAGATTTATAAAAGATAAATACTCTTTATGGTTTGCATCATAAATTAAAGATACGAAATAATAAAATAGGTACAGCTTATAAGGTTTTTTTTTTGTTTGGTTTTGATCATTTGCTAGTGTCAAGTGTTTCATATTTTCAAGTTTCAAATGTTAAATAAGTTGCCTCGTAGCTATAATTATAATCAAAGTCTAGTCTTGGTCAAGTATAGTCCTTGTCAGTCAAGTCCAGTCATGATTTAGTAAAGTAATGGCGACACTCGAAAAAACACTGGTTTTGGAAAAAAATACAACGACGCGACACGACTCCTTCCGCGTTCCCGCCAAAAAAACGCCTAAATAACATTATAAGCTAGAGTCAGAAATTACTGCATTATAGTTAAAAGCAATAGAATGTCAAAAATAAAACCAAGCAGGAAATGCTACAAACACTTTTATAATGGGTTCAACATTTTCATAGAAATACATGACATAATATTTACAAACTCTTTTTTGTCTTTCAATGTTATTACGAGTACCTTATAGAAGAAACTATCTCCATTTCAGCGCAAAACAATATGCGGTAAGCGATATTCCTTGCATTGCCTTTGTTTTACCTCTATACTGCACCTACAGTATGCATTCATATGAGAGGTAAGCTTGAATACAAACTCATCGGTGAGTTCACCGCGTTATTGCTTCTGTGTGGACTCGATACGATACTTGTTTGAGTTGATAACCTGTGATCACAAAAGTTCGATTGGAATCGCCACTGAATGCAATTAAAAACTGAATTTGAAACGTTTGTCGCGAACAAATAGGTAATCACGGTGCTGCTGCAATAGCATAAGAATATAATCAAGCGCTTTGATCGCTGGATTATGTTTTTCTCTATAACTTGCACACCGTTTTTATAATTTTCGAATGCAATACGAGCGTAATGAATTTACTTGAAACGAAACAGCCACTGGGTAACCAAACCCTAAGACCGGACAATCTGTAAGGAAGGGCAAAGTCTTTGCCTAACCATTAGACACTAGAGCCTGATAATGCTAATGATAAACAGTACATCGGCTGACGTGATGGTATAATTATACTCTGTTATGACGCAATTATATTTTTACGTTTAAAGCAATGAATATTCATATCCAATTCCTACACGTGCTGTTAATCATATTCCATCACAACAAGAAAGAAAACTAGCTCGACTCTCGTGAAAAATAGCACCAAAGAGACAAATGGGAAGACCATTAAAATCGTCGTCGCTGATAGTAATAAATCATTCGCTGTGTACATTTTGTTTCCAATGATTTATCCCATTGAAATCTTGTATAATATGAAAATTTTGAATAGCATACGTTAAGATAAAACGAATAGCGCAATTACTACAAGAAAATAAAAGAGTTATAGTGTTATTTGACAATACATTTGAAACGTGCCGAGGACGATCTCAGTTCGTTGCTCCAGCTAGTTACGTCGAAAATCTTACGCGGAACGGGTATCGTATATCTGAGGTCGTTTCGCTACATTCGTGTCAATTATCCGGGAGTTTTCTCGGCGACGATTGCGGCCAATGGCCATCATTTAGCCGGTCGGGCGCCGTTCCTTAAATGTACGCTCTACCCGCCATCACTTATGTACGTAGGTTATTAAAGGAGATCCATTCGGCCGATCCCACGGTTAATGTCTCAATTAGAAAACAGATGTTGCGCCTCCCCTAATGGAGGATTGATGCGTTTTTATTTGCGTCCCTCTCGAGTGCTACTAATTACTTTGTGAAATATTCGAACGCGAGCATTTTTGACTCCGTGCCTGGGGGTGTATTAGGTTTTATCGGTGCTCATATATAAAGTGGTAGGGTAACCCCACGGTCACTTTTTCAAGCATCCGATTGGGAGAAGACTGTACGTGGTAGCAATTTATGAGAGCGATAATATCTGGGTATAAATTCAAAGGATAACAATAAGACCCTTTATTGCTCCCGTTGTTTTCACAAAAACGATTCAGCGAGCGATGTGGAGGTTTTTTTGCGAACATAAAATTGCGTAACGTCACGTTCCTTGATATACAGATCTTTATGTTAGAGCTTTATTGTTATTCTGTGTGACTTTAATCTCTAATCTTTTGAGTGCGTTATAAGTACGTGAACCGAATTACTTTTGGATCTTATTCTGAATACATAATCATATACCTAGTATATAAATCATTTTAATAATAAGGTGCCACCTTCTCCCTTTCGAAGTGAATTTCTGTCAAAGGTATTCGTGCGATACCTTAGCTGAAAGCACACACAAATATAATGAATACGCTTACGAAGCGTTGCCGTCCTCAGATCATTGAATATAGATGAGGGATCAAAGAAAATTACGAGTCCTCGATAAAATTTGTGCTTCGCAAAGATATTCTACTCGGCTTCCTGCGAGTCTTCGTTTGCATACCTTAGACTAGAGCTTAGGAACTGTGCCTAAGTTATCGCCCTCGCGTTACCGGGACGCTGTTTTAGGATTCGGAACACAATACAAAGGCGATTTTATTTAAGTGGCACTTCAATAAAGTAGTTCTTTAATTTGAGTAGCCATAAATATGAAAATATTAATGTACAGCGTAATCATACAGCGCCGTCTAGACTCAATACAAACTAAACTTGTGCTATGGTAATCAAATGGCTGATAAAGTATTTACATAATTTTTTTTAATGCACGCTTATAATGCATAACAAAAACCCAGACACAGTACAAACATCTGAGTTGGAACTGAACCCACGCTTTTTAGCGTACGAGATAGAGCTTTTTTAATACAAATAGGCTGGTGTTTGACCACAAACTCGCAACTGCGTTTTACGATGGAGCACGCTCGATATCTCACAATCACTCACAATAGTCACTGGCATGGGCTGTAGCTAAATAAAGTGTTGCCAAAAATAATCGCCAAATGAAGTATTAATATAATTTTTTTTTATAGTATAATAGGCCTGCGTTTGAACGCTAACTCGCCTGATGTTAAGCGAAGATGCGGTCTACGGAGCACGCTCGCCTACTAGAAACCGATTCACCCGCGACTTGAAGGCACCTAGATTGTATCTATCAGGGAACACCCACTCGGGCAGCAAATTCCATTGTTTAGCGGTTGGTATTACAACTAAGGTAGAATCGTAAGTAATAAGTAAAGCTACTACCAAATGAGCTAACAAGAGTCTCTAGAGAGTTTCTTCTTGAGTAAGCATCAATCTTAAACTTATCTCACGCATAAGCTTCCCTGGGCAGTTGATCGGTCCAACTTTCTCCCTAGTTCATCGCTGTTTGACAAATTTATTTGTAACAGTTAATTCCTTCAAAAGCCATTTATGCAGATTTTATTACTAATAAGTAAGTAGTGTGCTTGTACAGAATTTCAAAAAAATCTTAGGGTTCGAAATCAATCTTATAACCCCCGAATATGGGATGCGTCTTTTATCAACTAAGCAATCACATTTTTTTGCCACTGCAACTCTTTTAATCTCTACTGTTCATCATTTAAATAAAAAAAAAAACTGATTGATACCACTAGGTAAATATGAAATTGCGTACAAAACTTTCGTCTCTATATCGCAGATTATAAAATTGCATCTGCGAAAACAAGGAGTTTTGTCTCGATCCCACACCAATTTAATCCCAAAACCCGCAGCTGCAAAACAAAACAAAATCAATTACAGTCCACTTCAAAAAGATGAAATCATATTTCTTTGAAAACAAGTCGGATTAACCGGTAACACCGGAGCGCGTGGCGCAGAAGATTCAAATTTGTTGAAATTAACATATAAATCGAAAAGATTTACCCTAAACAAGATCAAAGGAATTTGTCCGACGTGGAATGGTTGGATACTGATGACTGTTTATGGCCTGCGCCCTTACCACAGGCTTATCGATTGACAATTATTTCGACTCGTGATATGACTTCGGAATGAGTTTTAAGAGCTTAGTCTGAATTAGAACATAGCACTTAATATAAACCTAAAGAAAGTTACAAACAAGGAACCATTGATTTTGTTTATCATCATCAGCCTATCGAAGTTCTGGACTTGGCCACTTAGCCCAATCTTCGATTTTTTGCTTGCATCCACTGTATGCTGTATTATGTATATCGTCAATCTATCAAGTCTCAAGGCGTCCTACGCTACGTTTGCCAATTCGCGGCAAACTCTAGAAGACGTCTACCCCAGCGGTTGTCGGTTCTGCGACAGATATATTCAGCCCATTGCCGCTTCAACTTACTAATACGCTGAGCTATGTCTCGCTTTAGTTCTCTAAATAAATAAATAATATCGTAGGACATTATACACAGCGGACATATAGGACATTATCGTAGGACTTTAGTTCTCTGGCGAATTACTTTCGTTCGGATACGATTACTTAAATAAATGTCAAGCTAAGCTCTTTCCATAGCTCGCTGTATGACTTTAAACTTGTGGACCTTTACCGCTGTGAGTGTGCACGTTTCGGATCCATAGGTCAAGAACACATCTGACACAATTCTTACTTTTGAGATCAGATGACACCTACAGCGTCATAGGACTTTTGGCAAGCGCAGATTGCGCTAGGTCCAAGTGCCTTCGCAAGTCAGGCAAGCCGTCATTCGGCTACCCTCCAATAATACTATGTTCCAAAAACGCATATAAATCTCTTAAGCCGAATGCAAATTAAAGCGTACGATTCTCAGAGCCCCTGGAGATCCGATACACCGCACCCCATTTTGTACGTCTACGATCGGAAAATTTGATCTCGACGAATTATTCCCGGCCGATAGGGAATATTGATTATTGACATTTTCTTAATGTTCTGTGACGTTTTCTCTCATAAAGTTCTAGATTTTACCCGTTGATGAAAAGTAGATAAAATAATTTAAGACAAATAATAAAATGACAATTAGTAGTACTGTTACTACGTAAATGATATATGTATGTGATACTATTATTATGGAAACTATGCGATGCTGGTAATTAATAATACTTTATTTGACACACCAAGAAAAATGTACATTACATAAAGGGAGTGTTAGCACACGAATAAGAAAATGTGAATCTCGGGCACTAAGTCCTTCCTGGGGTAGGAAATGAATATACATAAATACAACGAGCAACAATAATTATAGTAAACTAAAATTTTATCTTCTACTTATCCTTTATACTTTTAGTATAAAGGATAAGTAGAAGATAAAATTTAAAAAAAAAAACCATGGAAATAAACACACTTTTTGCTATATTTTTTGATCCCTGTTTTATAGAAACCGTTAAAACACGAAAATATCCAAAATCATCTAACGACAGTTTAGATCGTTTTTTTTAATATTTAATTCCGAGTTAGGATCGCATTTTACCGCTAATGATGCAAGTGTATATAAATAGGTGGCGTAAATTTTTGTATTAAAATGTCTATTGGGTATTTTACAAGGACTTTGACTCACACGAAATTTATTGGCGAAAACGCATGTAGCATAATTTATATTGTACACCTAAAGTTTATTTTGACTGTTCAAACAAGCGTAAGCATAAATTTGAGTTAAGTATTGGTACCATTCCACGCAAATTGCCGCGTTAAAAAAACGCGGCTATGTTACGTACCACGACTACGTTATGTGTTCTGTGCGCATCTACACTAATATTATAAAGAAGAAAGATTTGTATTTGGATTTTTGGATTTTTGTATGTTTGTAACGAATACACTCAAAAACTAAACTAACAAACTGGACCTATTTCAAAAACGGAATGGAATTTCCTTGGGTGCGTACCAAACGTTTCGACTCTACGTTTCTCATTCGTACGGCTAAGGAATGGAACAAGCTACCGGCTTCCTTGTTTCCTGATAGATATAATCTAGATCTTCTCAAGGTCAGAGTGAATAGGTATCTTCTAGGTCTGCGTGCTTCATCTTCGACCACATCGTCACTTACCATCAGGCGAGTTGGTGGTCAAACGCGGACTTATCCGTATTTAAAAAAAAAATCTTTCACTGTTGAGAAGGTACACTATCCGCTCGTGGCATAGACTACTTTTTATTCTTGTATTTCTACGGGAACGGGAACTACGCGGGTGAAACCGCGACGCGTCCGCTTATAGGAAATAAGGCCCATAATGATTTGAAATACAAATCACTAAACATAAATAATTAATTAATTATAGAACTATGAAAGTATGTACTTCATCTTTTGAACAATAAAACTTTTAACTTTGAAGAACATTAAAAAATGTATTTACATTACATTTGATCAATCAAATCACCTTTCACGCTTTATAAAACGATATCCTGTAAAAATAATGGTTTTATTTCTACATAAGTACAATTTTTTTTTATAATTCCTAGAAAGACCACAAAATGGTATTCGCGTGTTACTTGAACATGTATAACAAGTGGAATGGTTTTTAAAAACCTCTCGGCTTCATAACATGCATGTTTTATAAAAGTTTGTTCACTTTGGCACGACATTTTACGGTAAACCTAAATTAACACTGCTATTTCATATCAGTAACTTTTAGGTATATCATAAATGTTCTGTAAAAACCTACGTAAAAATTATGCATAAAAGCTATGATTTCCATAATCATAGCTTTTATGCATAATTTTTACGTAAAGTAGCAAGAGTATTTGAAAATATAAAAACTGATAAAACGTGATGTACAACACAACGAAACAAGTGAATACAACTTTATTGTTTACCGAAAAATTAATTAACACAGACATTTTTTTTAACGTATAATTAAATACGCAACAATATAACGTATTGCATGTTTCCTTTTTTTGTTTAATAAATGAAAAAACTTTCAACTTCAAAGTTTGCTTGAAAATATCCTTTTAAATTCGCGAATCCTTCATCCCCAAGCAACTAAAATTAAACGAGAAAATTTGTTTGTTTGCGTGTATTTATGCATTAGCAGATTTGCTTGAGATAGTTTATATTTTACACGTGGTCTACTTTTATCCTGGAAAACGTTACGCCCGCAGGGTACGAGTATAGCCACAAGGTAAATAAATATCGGAGGTCATTTTGCACAGCGCCATCTAACCCCAAACTAGCAAAGCTATGGGTATCCAATTGTAGTAATGATACCTACTAGGGTTCACTGGAAGACTAGCACTGCTCATCTCACAAATTATGACGAGCAGCATTATGCTGAGGTGAGCTGTGAAAGAACAGTCATTTAGGTTAAAAAAAATAAATTTCATTGTTTCTTTCCGATAACAAATAAAGATTTTTTTGTAAATACATGTTGGCTCATTCAAACACGAATAAGTTAAACTATCTAGCTGACTAGACGCACTAATAAGCTGATATTTATCGGAACTTCCTAGAAAAATACGAGAAAAACAGATCCGATATTCAGCAACATTGAGGTCTAAGGTTGGCACGTTACAATAACAAACAATCAATGAAAGCAATCCAATTAACTTCACCAACTTTCGCTTTCTTGCCTGAACGGTCGCCATAATCATTACTGTTAAGTACTACGTCTTGTAGGGCTGACGCCCACGTGTTTTTTCAAGGGACCTTTCCCTTTCAAGAAAAGTAATTACGTAGGTAATGATATTCTACGAGTATGATAGAAACAACATTTTTTTGCCAAAACGTTTCGACAGAAACGCAATCTTTGTTTTGTTTTTTTATTCTAGTTTATGAGTAAAAAAAATGGCATAGTTACCTACATATTTACGTTAACGGCCAAGTTAACGTAAATATCTGACTATGCCAATATAAACATAAATATGCCAAAAAACTGGCTTATATTAAAATCACGATTTTAATATAAGCCAGTTTTTTCCAGAATCAGCCAGGTCTTCCTTTAGATAATAAAACATATCAGTTAAGCCTAGCCCAAACATCTTAAGCCCAGTAGGGTAAACTAGTTTCACCTAGGCTGATCGGGTTGGTCCTACAATGCTCTAGGATAAACTTGTACGTAGTTTCCCTAGAGCATATCTTAAAAATAAGTAAATTCAACAATTATGAAAAATTCAAAGAGAATTTTTTTGTGTTTAATACTAAACTTATTAATCATTAATCTTTTAACTAATACGAATAAAATGATATAAATAAATTAAATAAATAAATATCGTAGGACATTACACACAGCGCCATCTGACCCCAAACTAAGCAAAGCTTGTACTATAGGAGTCAGATAACTGATAGAATACTTAAATTTTTGTTCAGTTTACAAGGCAATTCTTGTAGGATAAAGACTAGGCAAAATTAACTCGGGCTGTATCAGTTTCTGAGCTGTGCTTAAATAATTATCTAGCCTGTCAACCATTAAAAAAAATAGCAGCGTGTGAATGACCACTACACCTTTTACCATTACCATTTATACCCTGGAATACCACTTAGCATAAGCTACTTTTTGGTACAATATGCAGTTCCGATAAAATAGCGCGTGAAAGCACAGAAGACTGCTAGAAGAGACTAAATGATTTTGCGTCTCATGTCTTTGTCTAGAGATGTACCTACTAGTGACAGCTGGACATGTATGGTATGTCAAAAACGTGTATCGGAATTTATAACATTAAAAAAATGATACCAGCACCGCTTTTGTTTGCGTTTCTGCATATCACATATGACAACCCTATTGCTAGAGGGACTCACGTTAGCAACGTGGAATTCATTTAGTACAATAGCATCGACGCTGAAATAGAAAACAAATCTAATGTGCCGGCAATATCGATAAGATTTTATTATTACGCTAGAAAATAAGTGGAATGTGTGGGAAAATATTCTATCTATCATCATTATACTCACATTCTTTTAAACAATGAGCTGTGATTTTTCCAGTAAATGCACATTTTTTTTATTTAAAAAATAGTGTATTGTTTTTGTAAATATGTGTGTAAGTTTCTTTTAACTTTTCAATTCCTAAACGTAATTGGATGTATGTGATGTCGCTAGAATCCTTACATAATGTCAAGTGACACTGGCTGTAATTAAAAAAAAAAAAAAACACGATAAGCTAGTTTTTTATTATTAAAAGGAGTTTTATCGACATTTGCTTATGACATGTACACGAGGCAGCTATAAATTTTTTTTTCCTCTTTCTTCTTGGCATCGCACTCTGTGCATTCTGCCAGTTTCAATGTTTCTTAATTTTGTGTACAATCTTCAGTCTTCAACTTCTTTAAAATACATATTATATAGTCTGTAATATTTTAACAGTACCATATTATTTTATGCTTGACTGGTAAATATGACGTCATCTACATTGGTCTTCTGCTGCTATAAAGTTTCGACCGATTCACGTTTTACACTTAAACGACCGAATTGCAATTTAAAATACATACTTATCTCTCTTAGTTTTCGAAAGTTAAATGGTTACGGTAAGTCTGCGACGAAACTGTAGCTGCATTAAAGCGCTAACGCTAGTGCAAAAAGCACTTTTAGCACTGGTGTTTTCTCTAAAGCATCCAACACAATATTTTACTAAGATTTTCATGTCTTTTATATATTGGTATAGCATATAGCTCAAGCTCGTTGTTGTAATTTGAACTTATGCCTTTCGACGTAGAATCTTACCACGCCATACTACTGAGCTATCATCACTACAAAGCATAATATTTTCATATCGCTGCAGTAGTAAGTTCAAACACTTTAGATCAAGATGAATAAAGCAAATACTAAAATGTTCACTTCCACCACAAACATACGTATGTGTCTAGTCTCCATAACCTAGGCCGTATAAAGGCTTGAGCACATCAACAGACCTATCTCGGAAAAAATAAAGCCACTGTATGAATACTTGTATAAATAAGCCATCCCTTACGTCCCGGGAAGTAGCACCATAAAACTGTGGAAATAAAAAGAATAGGAAGCTCCCACCACTTTATCCAGCGTCTATGATTTACGACGCAAGGTGGATAGACGTTTGTTGCTATATTCCTGATTTATTGGCATATATTTGTGATTGAATTTGTTTATTAGAATAAATAGATTTTGTCGTGAACAAACAAAGCAATTTATGATATATTCTCTCGATCGTAAAGACGACAGTTATCGTAGGCGATGTGGAACGTAGATACTGAAAGTTTCGGAAAATGTTCTGGCTGGTTTCCATACGATGTATTTGTAGCTAAGTTAAGATTGTTCATGTAACTACAGTCACTTACCTTATTAATACTTAACAAACAAAACGCAAGCCTACTATATAGCCAAAGCATAGATATTTAATTCGAAAAAAGACCACACACCTTCGCTAGTAATTTGATTATGTTTAGTGTCAAATATCAACTCTTTACGATGTTCAATAAATGTTAAAACAACTTGATAAAGATAATTAGTATACACGAATGCATATCACTAAAAATTGTCAGTTGGGTTGATGTAAGGATTCTAACGATACCCCATACCTTGAACACTCATAAATATATTTTTTTTTTTATTTTACAATTTTTGCAAATGATATGGTGTTCTACATCGGACCCTAAACTAGGCTTAGCCTGTGTCTTGGTGACCCAAGTATAAGATGTTGCCAGCTTTGGATTTGCGCATCTACATGCATTTTGTGATTTTATTAACATAGAGTTTTATAATATGACTGCAATTTCGTTTCCCTTGTCAAACAAATAAATAAATTTATTTATTTAGAGACTCTTCAATCTCTGACTTAAAAAAATATTACAAGACGGTTTTTACTCGTCCAATTTCAGCTCAAAATTACTTCGAGAAGGCTCAAGACTCGAGACTCTAGCCACAATATCGGCGAAGCTCTATTTAAATAGGATATGAAAGTCATTCATCAAGTATACCGGGATAACCTCTATATAAATAATTCGACGGTGCCTCCACGTCATAGAATAAAGATGAGACCTCATTGGGTATCGTCAGTCTAAAATATAGACAGCAGTGACTGAGCTTTATGTAAAACCAGACTACATGTAACATTATAAAAGAGTTTGTTATTTCTTCATGGACTTAGGTGAAATTTGTAATACAGATAGCCCATAACTTGGTTTAATACATAAGTTACTTTTTATAAAATCGGTTGTGAAACCGTTGGGCAAAGGTAGTAACTACTATATTATGTATATCTAAATGAGTACTTATTTTACTAATAGGTAAGAAGTCAAATATTTTGCATGCCGCTTAGCAGAATATGACGTTCAATTAATGTACTCCTTCCAACTACTTTATATACCCATATACGCAAATAAATAATATGAAAATAACTAATGCTTGCGACCTTCGTAGCGACGATAGCTCAGTGGTTAGCGCGGTCGCTTCACACGCCTAAAGGCGAGGGTTCAAACCCCAAAAATAAACTTGAGCTGAAAACATCGTGAGGAAACCATAGCAGGTGGTGTATTTTTTAATATTCAGTTGGCTCCTCATCACTCAAGTTGAAAATCTCCCGCCAAGCACGTAATGGTGTCTTCCGGCAGCCTCGCTTGAGAGCCAGTTCCATTCCAGGCTAGGTGCGCCTTACCATCTTTGACTACACCGTCACTTAACATCAGGTTAACTGTGGTCAAACATAAAAAAGCTTTGTTATCTCTCACAACGCTGCCTGATTCAACTGGCGCGGCATACGGTAACGGTCGTGAATTTAAAAATACTACCGTTCTAACGCAGATCATGTTTGTGGGAATATTTTACTGAGTATTGCCGTATCCGTCATCACAAACTATGACAGTTTTAGCTGGTTGCATTTTCAGGTCACCACCCAGGTCGCTTGTGTCTGAGGCACAATCTACTTGTAATTTCGTCGTTAATTTCCAATTTGTTCGTCAAGTGCCTAGATATAAACATTTTCGCTTATAACGCTGCTTTTACTAAAGAAAATTTCCTTGTTATCATACAATTTGGATTACCAGTTAAGCGTTCTCTAGGCGAGTATCGATCGCGTACATGCCTCATTCCCGTTAAATAGAACGGCTTATCCAATATTGGATCTATTGTCTTTGTGACCGGGTATAAGAATGGTAAAAAACTTCAGACTCCTTCATTCAATGAAGATGATGATTCTGATTGAGTTTTTATACGCCTTTTTTCTATTAAATTAATAGTTATAAGGTGTGGGTTAGTGTTTTAAATTAAAGTGATACCTTCTAATTTTTTTAATGATTGATGTTAGGTTTATTGACACACGTAGGTTGGAATGGTACAGCTTTTTTCAGTGTAATTATATAGAAATTTACAATTTAAAAATACCGACTCCATGGCCCTTTTTTTTTTTTTTTTTTTTTTTTCGTGGGGGAAATGCATTTACGCATACCCTTCCGCCTCGGGGGAGGCAGTCAGGTTATGTCGGGCTCAGCACCAAGTAGATGCCACTACCGACTAAAAACCCCACGACATTCCTTCTGCGATGACATATACACAGAGCCGCGGGACCGCTCTCGCATTCTCCGCAGCTCTGTCATCGTCAACGTTCACCTGACGGTGAACCCGCCTCAGAAGGAAACAGAACACCTTCCGTTCGGCTCGAGCGATGCACCGGGAATGTATGGTGCATCCCTGGCTCAAAAGGGTCGATCATAGATCGGGAGTGCCAGACGCCCCCGTGTCTAGCACTCCAGACCCTCCAAGCAAAGGAGGAGACAAGGCCTGATTTGCCCGTCTGCGCCGTCGCACCCTCCTGCGCGGTGGCGCGAGAGGAGCCACCTCCCTCTCCCGCTCCTCCACTTCTCTCCTTGAAACGACAGTCTCACAAAAGGAGACCATCGCGTCCCATGATCTCTCATCATCGACCATCCTGAGTATGATGATCGGCAGTGAGAGATCAGCCCCCACTACTGCAACCAGTTCTCTCCGAGGTTCCATCTCTGCTGGGCAACTCTCCAGTACGTGCTGTGCGGTGTCCATCTGGTACCCACAGCGATGACACTCCGGGGTCTGCTCCCTTCCGGCAACAGAGTGCAGGTATCTCCCGAAACAGCCATGTCCCGAGAGAACCTGCGTTAGCCGGAAGTTCTGTGCCCCATGCCCTCGCTGGACCCACTCAGCAAGTACCGGCCGTATAGCCGCAATCAAACGTTGGGCTCCGGTCCCCCTTTGTGTCGGCTCTGAGAGTAGCCGCTGTCTCCACGTTTCCAGAGCCCTGGCTCTAGCAGTCAAGCGCCATCGCACGACCTCCTGTGGTGTAGGTCGCAGGTCCTGCTCTTTTGCCCTCACTCTGCGCCAGTAAACTGAAGACAGGACTTCAGCCTCCAGATCCCATGGCATAGAGCCAGCCAGTACGCACGCCACCTCGTGTGAGAGTGTGCGGTAACCCCTGCACACTCTGACGGCCATCACACGCTGGGCTCTATGGAGAAGCGCAGTTTCACCCCGGTTCAGAGACCCCGCCCAAATGGGCGCACCATACAACGCCATGGACCGCACAACCGCCATGTAGAGGCGGCGGCAACTTCCATCTCCTCCACCGATGTTCGGGAGGAGACGACTCAGCGCTGCAGCAGTGCCCGTGAGCTTTGGGGACAGCTGCCGCAAGTGCGCTTCGAACCTCCACTTGCTATCAAGCACGACACCGAGGTATCTCAGCGTCGGCCGTATAGCAATGGAGGTTCCCCCCACTACAATATTGGAGCCTGCTGGCGGCCCACTCCGAGGGCCATGAAAACATATGGCCTCGGATTTGTGGAGTGCCACCTGCAAGCCCAGTCGCCGAATCCTATCCACTACTGCTGCAACTCCAGCCGTGGCCAAAACTGCCGCCTCCCTGTAGGTCCCTCCCCGGGCGGTAACCAGCGTGTCGTCAGCATAACAAATGACACTGACGCCACGATGGTTAGCGCCCCGAAGGACCCAGTCATATCCTATGTTCCACAGGAGTGGCCCAAGAACCGATCCCTGTGGAACGCCCCGCGTCATGGGAATACGAACCTCCCCCTCTCCGGTCAAAAAGACTACCTCCCTTTCGGAGAGGTAGTCAGTAATAAGTTGCCGGAGGTATCGGGGCATGCGGTGGTATTCCAGCGCCGCCAGTATTGTGCTCCACGGTAAGGAGTTGAACGCATTGGCGATGTCTAAGGACACCGCCAGCATCACTCCCCCACCAGAGCACGCCTCCTCAGCTAAGTCTCGCAGGTGCGCTATTGCGTCCAGTGTCGAGCGACCCCCTCTGAATCCGAACTGGATGTTGGCCAGGTCCGGGCCGACTCTCTCGAGGTGTTTGACGAGGCGGGCAGCAGCAACCCGCTCCAAGAGCTTGCCAGCCTCGTCAAGCAGCACTATTGGGCGATACCCGGAAGGTTCGTCCACCGGTCGTCCGTCCTTACGAATAAGGACCAGCCTTCCGCTCGTCCACCGCCTGGGGAATCGCCCCTCCCGCATGCAGCGAGTGAATAGACTCCTCATGCGGGGCTCCAGGGCGTCCTGAGCGAGAGCCCACGCACGGCCAGGTATACCATCAGGCCCCGGTGCCGTGTTTTTGGCCCTCATTCTCAGGACTGCCGCTTGGAGTTCACCCTCCGAGACATTCGGGACCTCGTCGTCTTCAACTCCGGTATCACCTCTCTGTGTCATCACCATTGTAGGAGGGACAAATTCAGGTCCTGGACTAGCCGGGAACAGTCCCTCAACCACACGACGAAGCGTGGAAGTCTGCAGCGTGCTGGTGACAGGAGGCGCCCATGGCCGAAGCTTTCGCCTCGCCAGTAAGTAGGGACGCCCCCACGGATCATGCTCCAGAGTCTCCAGCAGCTCCCTCCACGTATTCGCCTTGGCCTCGCTGATTGCAACTCGGAGAGCCTTGGATGCTTCTCTGTAGGCGGAATAGAGAACATCCGGCTCATCCGAGTCTTGGTGTCTCCTCCTCCGGTATCTCTGGTAGCGTCGGCGTCTCTCTACGCACTGGCGACGGAGCTCGGCGATATTTTCCGACCACCAGTAGACTTGATGCTTTGACGGCAGGATCTTTGCGCGAGGCATGGCAGCGTCACAGACGTGTGCCATTGACTCGCACAATCCATCCGCCTCCGCGTCAATGTCTACGGGCTCCGACGGTGAAGCGTTCCACGCTTGCACGATAGCCGCCTCCTGCAGCAGCTCTCGGTCCAGACGCTTCAAAACCCACCGTGGACCAGTCGCAGGAGGCCCACACTCACGACTCTCACCCAGGGACGAAGAAACCGTAAACCGGATGTATCTGTGGTCAGACAGCGTCTCTTCATCGACCAGCACTTCCCAGTCACGAACCCGCCTTGTAAGTTCGGGAGTGGCAAAGGTCACGTCGACCACAGATCCACCGTTCCACCGTATACACGTGTTCTCCGTCCCCTGGTTGAGGACACACAATCCCTGCTCTGCAAGCCAGTCTTCAACTGCTCTTCCTCGCGCATCCGTCGTCGGGCACCCCCACGCCATGGATTTGGCGTTGAGGTCCCCAAGAACGATGACAGGCTGAGGGCGACTTTGACCCACCAGGGTCCCCACCTCAATGAGGAAAGCCTCAAACTCGGCGAAGGCCCTGTTGGGTGAAAAGTACACCCCAACAACAACTACACATCCAACCTGGGCTGCAATGTACCCTTTGCCTCGTCTCACACCGTCAAGGGCAGGAGAGGGCACCGGTGATTGGGTAGTGACGGCCACCACTCCGTCAAGGTCCCCGAGCCAGTCAGCCCTGAGCGGGACCACATATGGTTCTGCAACCACAGCCACCTTTATCGCCCGCTCAGCCATGCTCTGCAGGAGGAGATCCTGGGCACGGGCGGAGTGGTTTATGTTTGCTTGGAGGAATGCCAGGGCCATTCTAGTTTTCCTCCATGCACTCCGCCCGCTCCATTACTGGGTCAATCGGCTGCGACTTGGCCTTGGTCTCAGTCGCAGCGGTTTTTCGTCTCCTCCCTGACTTTGACGGAGGCTTGGCGCATGCTTTGCCCCCGGAGAGGTGGTCAGCCGACTTACCCGCAGCTGCACATATAGTGCAGTGTGGAGAGGCAGAACACTCTCTGGCTTTGTGGCCTGTTTTGCCGCAGCGGTGACATTCCTCGCTGCGATCAACCTCCGATCTACACTGCGCCCTTACATGACCCTGCTCAAGGCATTTGTAGCAGCGACGTGGTCTGCTGTCCAGGAGTTGGACCTGCGCTGCCACCCACCCAACCATCACTCGACCACCATCCGTCATCAACTTTTTGGCGGCTGTCACAGGACATCTTACAAAGACAGTCCCCATGCCCGCCGGCCCCTTTTTGATTTCGCCAGCTTTAACGGATGGGACAGGGCATCCGCCGGCTCTGGCAAGAACTTTCACGAGCTCATTAGAGCTTACAGAGTCGTCCAAGCCACTCACGCGTAAGTCCGCAGTGGTGGTTGGTCTGGACACCTGTATCTCTTCCGAGCCTTGAAAAACCTCCCTAAGTTTTTCAGCCAGAGCGTTCGCCTTTTCTTCCTTCTCCTCTCCAGGAATCTCAAGGACACAAGCCCAGTGGCTGCGGCTCTCATCTTCAAAGGTGGGATGCCAAGAGTCCCAAGGTTAATGCGACTCTTGGCCTCCGCCAAGACCCTGGCATAGGTGAAACCCTTCTCCGCCGCACCCGGTAACAGAGTGATTACCACGGCTGCAGTCCGAGGAGGGCGGAGTTTAGCCACCTTTCTTTTCTGCTCCGGTGCCTTCGAAGCCTGGGACCGTATAGGACCAGCTGATCTTACGGGCTCAGCTTTCTTCCCACCCTTCTTGGAGCCCCGCCTTACAACCTCACTCCACGTCTCTTTTGTACGAGCTGTTGGGCGGGTTTCAGGCACAGGCTCCGCATTTGCAGCTGGTAGCGCAGAAGGAATGGACTTCCCTTTCCCTTTTGTGCCAGCGCCCCCTTTGCCCTCTTTGCCCTTCATAGAAGAAGAGGCAAGGACATCCGCCGCCGATGTGCTGGCAATGGCTGGCATCACTTCAGCATTCCGCCTGTCGGCAGCCAAAGATGGTCTAAGGCGCTTCTCCGGGAGAAGTCTTTCTTCCAAGCCCTCGAAGCGAGCATTGATCATTGTGCCAACCTGCACCATGATCACTCGCATTACTTCTTCGAGGGCCGGAGCCGTCGCTGGCGTAGGAACCGGCACCGTAGGAGGAGGCTGCGCTCGCGCAGTCCGCAACTCTTCCATTTCCCGGCGAAGCTCTTTAAGCTCTGCCGCGAGCTTCTTATTTGCCTCTATCAGGAGGGTCATCTCCTCAGGCATCGTACGTCCTTTCAGCTCGCTGAAGGAGTCCTTCACAATACGTGCGGCCTCCTTCAGTGCCGAAACGTACGTCCCTTTAAGGTTCTTTGACTTAGCCGCAACTTGCAGTATGGTCTCCACAGAGTCAGAAACCATACTATCAATTTGAGCCGCGTCGCAGCCCTTTGCCTGCGGACCCTTCCTGAAGAATGCCCGCGACTTCTCCATCTTCCGCCGTTGTTGATCGGCCATCTGCCGTTCGGCCTCAAGCTGTAGCTCTTCCTCTTTCGCCCGGTTAAGCTCCGCTTTAGCTTTTGCCAGTCCCACGTACTCCCCGGTGGTAGGCGGTCTTCCACGCCCACGTCGGGGTGCAGCTACCTTCGAAGACGATGGTTCATCTTCCATGGCAGCTTCCTCCATGCTCTTACGGCGTTTCCGCCGAAGAGTAGATGACTTCTCAGTTTCCCGAGACGCCACAGACTCAAAACTTACATCGGAGTCAGACTCCGACAAGTTCTTAAACTCTGACCCCAAAAGGTCATCGTCCACCTCATTTGCGCAATAGGCGCCCCTCTTCTCATCGAATTTATTTAAAAAAAAAAAAAAAAAAAAAAAATTAAAAAAAAAAAAAAAAAAAAAAAACAAAAAAGACTCCATGGCCCTTAGGCCAACTAAACGAAACGCTCCAATGAAACAGCGGGTTACGGAGTAAACGAAAATATCATCGATGCATACAATTTTTTTTTTTTTTTTTTGTTTTTTTTTTTAAAACCGCTCGGTCGATTGCGATAAAATTTATATGGTACCATTTCTGAAGGATCGCGTAACATACATACGAAAAAAAAGCATGCAGTCGAATTGAGAACCTCCTCTTTTTTTATTTTGGCGTGGTGTGAAATGCCTGACGATATTTATTTTTATGATCGTATTTTCGCCGAGATAATTACCTAATCTTTAAATTATTGTATTCGGCTTTGTAAGGGCATATACAGTAATGTAGTATAAAGAATACAATTATAATTATATATACTATCTTACTTTACTACCTTAATAAAAATATCTCTATATGACAGTGAAAATCGTATTACAACCCAACTTATACTACTACTACTTATATAACTCAATTTATTGTAGAATTCAAGTAGTATAGTATTCAAGTTTAGAAGAAGTAAGCGGAGAAGCATATAGACAAAGGTAGTGACTTTGTTTAGTAGGTGTGTCTTATCTATACAACCGATATTATGATTGCATTCTTTACAAAAGTAACATCAAATAGAGTTGAATATTGCTTATTTTCAATTATTTTTGACGTATTTTTGTTAATTTTCTAAAGTGTACATAATAACTTCACTTGGTTCGCGTGACTATTTTCAATTAAAGTTTGGACTAACGCCGCACCCCATACATCACCTGGAACAAAAACGTATATTAAATTGCGTGAACACTTTGAACTAACTCTATGTTTAAATAAAACTACGCCACCAGTGCGTGAAATCGTCTGGTTTTGAAGTTAAATTAGCTACTAACAACAAAAAAAAAACGATTAATCGAATCTAAACTATAAACTCAAAATTTTGAAAACCCGACACACGTTACTAAATAACAAATTACGACTCGATCACACCCGTGGAAGTTGCTCAAATCATTCAACAACCAAAAAAAACTGATTGTTTTTGGACAGCTGTACTTATTTTTTGAATTATAATCAAGTTACCTACCAAACAAAAAGTCGGTTCGCACGCCGATTGTTCCAACCCCAACAATGAGCTTAAGCTGCCCATAACATCGTGGTAGGATACTTTCTAGTACTCGGTTGGCTAGCTACCACCCTCAAGTTGAAAATCTGCCGCCAAGCATCTAACGGTGTGTTCCGGCAGCGTCACTAGAGAGCCAATTCCATTCTAGGCTAGGTGCGCCTTACCATTTTTGACTACACGATCACTTAACATCAGGTGAACTGTGGTCAAACACTTAGCCTGTAAAGCATAAAAAAGAACGAATGACAAAGAAATATTTAACTGCCCTAGAACGGAATCTGGCTCTCTACATCTCTTCTTCAATAATGAATTTTATGTTTAAAATGTTCAAAAATAAATACAAAACGAATTTTTTGGGGTCTTACATGTTCGTCTAATGACGTCTAAGTGAGACCCTCCCACGCAATCGGCAAACCCCGTTTAGATGACGCAGTTACAGCTCTCATGTTTTAACAACCCTAAAGTTATGTACTTTATGGATTGCAACACCAATTTCCAGTTTAGTAACTGGATCCAGTTGTCATTTTAAACATTAACCAGAAAAGCTGTTTTATAACGCATTTAAAAAAACTTCTTTTCTTATTTACCCTGTTATTATTACTTGTAAAAGTTAAAATTTTACCCGTGGAAAGTAAATTTGAGTTAGACATAATGGCGTAAAACTATTTCTACAAGTTTTTTCGGTATTTTTTTTTATCGTACGACAAACTAAGCAAAGCTTATACTATGGTAGTCAGATAACTGATAGAATACTTAAATACTTTTTTTTTTGTAAATGCATACTTATAATAAATACAGAATAAACATTTGTTTATACCACGAAAAATGCTTATCCTCGGTGGGAATCGAACCCACGCCCTTCAGCTCTTGAAGCAGACATACTACCAATGTACCAACAGGGCTGTCAAATTAAAAGAAGCCAACCTCCATATATATTGGTAAAATGAGGCTGTCTAAATTGTGTGTGTTTTAACGGCATGCAGTTCTGCCACATTACATTTATTTATTTATTTACATTAAAATGTAAATATAAAAATTTTCCTTGTAATAACAAAAAAAAACATTAGATATAGTAACTTGATCGAGTGGCTGGATTCAGTTACTCTTGCAATGTTTCGACACCCTTAACTGACGATTTCCAATTGAGTGCCCCCGGAAAGGAAATTTCGAACACGAAACGTGTTGTTACAAATGTTTCTGCATGTTTATTGAGAAAGCTATCTGCGTTATATCCGTGTTTATTAAGCTATCCTTCAAACGTTTTATCGGAAAGTTAATTTAACAAGCGTAGTTACTAAATATTCTTTTTACTATTGTATTGTTTCTGTACTACACAATCAACAAACTTGTAATTTTGCTAGCTGAATTATCTTTGAAACCGGAACACTTTTGTTAACAAGTAAAATTGTGAAAATTTAAAAAAACACGAATGGCATTAAAAAAAAAATTGTCAAAAATAGTTATAGCCAGTGTTATACTTAGAATGATGTAAGGACTTTAACAATACTATTTACATCCAAATCAGTTAATTCTATTCATCATCATCATCATCATCAGCCTATCGAAGTCCACTGCTGGACATAGGCCTCTCCCAAGACACGCCACTCGGACCAAACTTCGGCTTTTCGCTTCCATCCACAACCTATCCTTCTTAAATCATCACTCCATCGAGTCTCTGGGCGTCCTACGCTACGTTTGCCAATTCTCGGTCTCCACTCCATTAATCCAGGGAATAAATAAATTCACATAATTATATACTTGAACCTTGGAAACATTACACTTCTTTTTAGGGTTCCGTACCCAAAGGGTAAAAACGGGACCCTATTACTGAGACTTCGCTGTCCGTCCGTCCGTCGGTCCATCCGTCCGTCTGTCATCAGGCTGTATCTCAAGAACGGTGATAGCTAGACAGTTGAAATTTTCACAGATGATGTATTTCTATTGCCGCTATAACAACAAATACTAAAAATAAAATAAAATAAATATTTAGGGGGCTCCCATACAACAAACTTGATTTTTTTACCGTTTCTTGCTCGATACTAATAACGGTGACAGGTAGACGCTTTAACTATTCACAGAATATTTAGTTTTATTATAAATAATGGTACGGAACCCTACGTGTGTGAGTCCGACTCGCACTTGGCCGGTTTTTTTATAGTCGCGTAAAAACAGCATACTATTCTATTTTATACATACGCGAACATAATATATTTATTTAGATTTGTTTGCCAGTTTTATGGGTACGTTTGCGGCGGGCTCGACCGGTGGACCGAATTTTTAATTAATTAATTTGTTTTTTTTTTTTACTTGTATTACACATAACATTCATATATTTTCAGTTTTATATATTAATTATTAGGAACCGCAGGAACGCGCTGGATGCGAGCCGCTTCCAACCGGTCTTTATGGAAGTCAATGGGGGAGGCCTATGTCCAGCAGTGGACGTCCTACGGCTGAAATGATGATGATGATGATGATGATATTAATTATTATTTATTTATTTATAATGCATAAATGCGCGTCACCGACCGTTGCCAGGGAGGGAGCCACTACTCGAACGGTCGGGATCGCGCTCGACGAGTCACGAGACTCGAAGGGGCGAGGCGCGCGGGGAGGATATGTGACGCCGGCCGCGATACACGCGCGAACCTGTTGCTAACTGATCGTACCTGCGCGCGCGCTGTTACAGTAGTTAATATTATTTAAATCTTTTGATGTAGCAATTATTATTATTTACCTAATAATTATTTCCTAGTAAACAATAACAATTCAAAAATATATATATATATTTAGATTGAAATATTCAGTATCACTTATAGTTCATAATCATTCATCAAATATAGTTCAGTATCAATATATTGTATTTCAATCTGAATTATAACGGTAATTTACCGCTCTTATAAGCATCGGCAGATTTCCGTTCATACAGGGTGTAGTTGTCTATATCTACTCAACTTCGAATAACAAGTCAATGTCGATATTAAAGTGGTATGATGAACAACTTCATAAATTTTACAGCGTGCTATCAATATGGCACGCTCTTGGATAAATATTTTATGTTGCTTTTTATCGGTCGTACAACTTGAATGATGTCGAACTCACAAAGATAGTGGTACATTTTAGTGTTTGACTTCTAAACTTGCATTAAAAAAAATAGTTTATTCAAGAAATGCAAATTCTGAAATTGGCACGTATATAACATACCACTAATATTATAAATGTGAAAGTTTGGATGTTTGTTACTATTTCACGCATAAACTACGGAACGGATTTAGATGAAATTTTGGTATGGAGGTAGCTGAAACCCTTTTTTTTTTTTTTACCCAGGGAAATCCTTAATGGATACTATTATGGGGGTTGGAGGAGAGCGTAATTTCTGTATTAACATAAAGGCTACTTTTTATCCCGAAAACATGTAGCGGGTAATAATGTACAGCTAGTAAGATAAAACTCGTCTTAAAAAGATAAATCCTAAAAATGCTTTTTTTTATAATTTTATGTTTCTACACTTTCAAGACGTTATTTTGTGTTGTAGAATAATTATTTCTCAAATGTGTACTTATTTATGTTAAAATAATACTTATAAATTTATAACAGTGCATATATCGACTAAATTTTAAAAAGTTATATTAGGAAATTATTGCAACGAAAACTAGAACACATATTTTATTATTTATTGTTAAAAACACTCCAAACTAAGCAAAAGCTTTTACTATGGAAGTCGGATAACTAATTGAATAAATAGTTTTTTTGTTAATACATACAATGGGTGTATTGTATGTATTATGTATTATATGTATATGTAGTATGTATTATATGACACAGAACAAACATTTGTTTATAGTACCACACAATGTTTGTCCTGGGTGGAAATTTAACCCACTACAGCTCTAAAACTCTTGAAGCAGACATTCTTCCAATGAACCAACATAACAGTCAATATAATGTTACACCTAAATTAAATACAAAAAATAAATATTCTGTGTGAACTTTTGTGAATTCTGCCAAGGTACGCTGGAGGTGACCCCTTCGTCCAGCGTTCAGAGCAACAACGATACGTACCTTCAGAGCGTGGCGTCCCGCCTCACTGTATACCTGACTGTTCTCACTAATTAAAATAAATCCTCTCAATTCGTTTTCCTGTGTATATCTATTGCGGAAAACTTAACCAGCATTGAGACCACACGTTGATCCAGGGCCGCTTTTAGACCTCAGAAGGGCACGAGTTTATTTTCGTCGTTCGCAACAACACAAATGGTAATTCTCAGTTCTTCTCCTACGTTACGTAGTATTTTTTTTAATATTATTGACTAAATATCTATTGTTCAAAGATAAACCAACAAATTTTGCTCAAACAGCCCTGTTGGTTCATTGGTAGTATGTCTGCTCCAAGAGCTGAAGGGCGTGGGTTCAATTCCCACCCAGGACAAGCATTTTGTGATATGAAAACAAATGTTTGTTCTGGGTGTACTGTATCGTAGGACATTACACACAGCGCCATCTGACCCCAAAATAAGCAAATCTTGTGCTATGGAAGTCAGATAACTGATAGAATACTTAAATAATTTTTTTTGTAAATACATCATTATAATAAATACAGAACATTGGCTGCTACCAACGATTTTTAATACCCCCTAATATTTTTTTAGAATTTAATTTATCTCTATAATTATATACAGTAAAACCTATGAAATGCGTTTTTTAATTGCTACCAAAGACTGTATATCACCACATGAAATATAATTATCATGATTTACTTTGGCCCTGACTTTTTAACCTGATTGCGGCTCTGGGTGCCAGTATCAAGTGAGATCGAACGACATAAATCCCTGTGGGCAATGTTATCGCAAACCCACGTGATATATTATTAGTCGACTTCTAACTCTCTCAGTACCCGATACATGCAAAAAGAAAAACAGATGGAAAATATTAAAAAAAAATGGAAACGCATACATTATTAATTTTTTTTTTGAAGTCAGATAGAACACTTAATATTTTTTTTGTAAAAACATACTTATAATACACAAAACCCAGAACAAACATTTTTGTTTATACCACAAAACGTTTATCCTGGGTGGGAATCGAACCCACGCCCTTCAGCTCTTGGAGCAGACATACTACCAATAAACCAACAGGGCTGTCAAAGTCACACAATCCCAAGTCAAGAGTCACACAAAATTTTATAAAGGAGCTAAGGAGATCTACCACTAAGTGAACTTACCGTTAATTTTAATGCAATAAATAAATGTTCGAATCACAACGCCGATTATAGTTTCGGCCAAATTCAGTGGCCTTCATCATGGAGACAAAACTGAGTACCTACAACGCACGCGCGTGCTCGTCTTGCTTTGCTTTGCGGGTCGTAGTTTATAGTCGGTGTTACCGATAAAATTAAACGTGAGTAATCCCGCATAAGTGAAACAAAAATGTGTCAAAATCACGTCAGTTTCCATCTGTTCTTTCCTATTCTGTATCACGTATTTGTTATACAGCTATAATAAGCATAATTTATAGCTCTGTATAACGATACAATATTTTTTGCACGAATTTAATTTATGACATAGATATTCGGTATAATACAGCGATCTTTTTTGAAATCATTTCCATAACAGAAATTGGTTAGTAGTATAAAACAGTAAATAAATAATAGTCTAATTTTACAAATACTGTCACTGCAGTGTTGCTGTCTCATGTGCCTTAAAATGTTAACCAATTTTGATTAAAATTGCCATGTACAATAAAATAGTACATGTCTAAAGGAAGATTTAGCCCGAGTTAACCTGATGTTAAGTGTCGATGTGGTCGAAATTGGTCGAGCACACCTAGGCTGGAATGAAACTGGCTCTTAAGCAAGGTTGTCGAAACATACCATTAGTTGCTAGGTGACAGATTTATAACGTGAGAGTGGTAGCTAGCCAGTCGAGTACTAGAAAGTACGCCACCAAAGTACCACCATGCCTTTTTTCACGATGTTTTCTTTCACCGGCAGTTCAAACTCATTGTTAGGGTTTGAGCCCACGCCTTTCGGCGTGTGAACCGTCAACGCTTACCATTAAGCTATCATCGCCGCAAAACTGTTTCTGTACTGTTTTGTTTCTCCCGAACAAATGTTGAATAACTAAAAATCTCTCTAGAATCACACTGTTAGTTTAAATGAGAAAGTTTGTTTTAATGTTTATTAACGTTAACAAACTAGTGTGAAATTTGGAATGCAGACACTATAAACTTATACCTACCCTGGATTAAGGCACAGACTATTTGTATCGAAAGAAAACGCAGTTGAAACCGTGAGGCACAAACATCACTTTTACTTCATATTATGAAGTAAGGTGTAAAGTAAAGTTTACTTTCTTTACTTGTTTATTGTTTATTTTATTTTGTATGTATGTATTATTAATTATGTTGAAATGTGTTTTATGTCTCAAATAAAGTGTTGTCTATTGTCTATTTAGTTATCAATAGCTAGACTAACCTGGAAATGATAAAAGAACTAAAGATATTTTGACCCAGAAATATATAAGGTTGTTGATAACATGATTTAAACTAGTGTGTAAACCTACGGAACCCATAGTTAGCCATAAAAATGCATGAACAGACCCAAACGAAATAAAGCCGAGTGCAGAAACGTAATCGTTGAAATTATACAAAATTATTCGAATATAAATCGTACCTTCCTCATGCATTAAGCATTGAGAGCCTCTTAAATAATAAGAAAAGTTTCTCGGGGATACTATTGTTTATTCTATTCTTTTTAGAGGCTCAGATTGGAAAGGCTTTTTACACCATCCCATTTGCCGGGTCTAGAGAATACATTCCCCGTATTGGACGGGGAAAAAATAAGAAAAGCGCTTTATCTTGAAACGCCTGTTATTTTCTTGAAAGGTACTATAAAAAATGTACGTAAAACATTTACGCGCCATAAATTTAAGCATTGAAAGTTATTTGTGGCCATTAATGAGATTACCTACTGCAGTAAAATTGTTCGTTTCTAAATGGGCACGTGTTTGAACAGAAAAAAAAATATTTTGTTGTGGTGTGATGTCCTCCATTATTATTTTTTTACTTATTTATTTATTTACTTTCAATTAAATTTTAAATATTTATCTGACTTGAAGATAATTTTAAATATCTGTCTGAAAAATCCGTCAACCACTTAAAATCTAAATAACATAAAATTATCTAGTTAAAATAACCACAAGTAACCACCAGTTGTCGTCACGTCTTTCGCCTCTATACGAGGCATCCTCAGAACGTGTTAACTCTATGACTGCTAGGCCGAGAATGAGAATTGACCCATTCTCGGATCACCTCTCAAAATTAACTTCCGCAAAGTAACGCCTGAATGTATCAATAACTTTTTTTAACTAAATATAATTAAAGTAATTTTAATTCATTGAATATGGTACAAAAAATCTTTGCCAAAATAGCACAATATTTACACTTAGCCAAAAACGGATAGATAGATAGATAAAACTCTTTATTGTGCACACCATAAACAAGTGGCGGCCTTATCGCTAACAGCAATCTCTTCCAGGCAACCAAGAATAGACAAACACGATAGATAACATAAGAAACAGACGGGAGATGTAACACTAATAAGAAAAACAAAACAGAATATAATAAGTATATAAAAATAATCATAATAATGGAGTCTTTTTTTGCCGTCAAAAAAATTTGCATTACTTTTTAGATAGATAAGTAATTAGATGTTATTTAAAAATTGTTTTGCTCTCCACTCTTTAGCCACGGCTGCTTTCAGGTCGAATGGGCAAAAATGATACTTACATTAAACTAGATAAAGTCTACTGGTTCTAGTTTTGGTAGCAGCCGCGCGGCCCCCCAATTTAGTCGCTACCATAGCTCGTTTTTTTGTGCATGTTTTGCTGTATTTGACTGCCCTGTTAGCTCATTTGGTAAAGTTATGCTTCGAGAGTTGAAGGGTGTACGTTCGATTCCCTCTCAGGACTAACATAGATGTTTGTTCTGTGTCTGGGTGTTCTGTATGCATTATAAGTATACATTTGCATAAAAAAGTATTCTATCAGTTATCCAACTAACAAAATACAAGCATTGCTTAGTTTGGGGTTAGATGGCGCTGTGTGAAATGTCCTCCAATGTTTATTTACTTAGTTTATCTCGTCTGCCACCACAAATGGCAAAAATTTGGGCAAGCCTAGCTTTCGCTTTCGCTATTTTTCGTAATCGCATTTCAGGCTGCCATGCTACGTCGTGTCTGTCTGAAACAGACTTTAAAGTCCAAGTCATATAAAATAACTAAAAAAAGAGATTATTTTACACAAAACCTACAAAAAAATTACCTTCGTAAAAATAAGCCTCCTCAAATCACAAAAGATTTATTAAAAACGGAATAATCCGTTTTTCATCCCACACCCACATCGAAATCCAACTTTGCAAATGCCATTTCTATTGTTACTCTTTGCATACTTAAAATATTTTACTAAAGCTTTCAACATCAGGCTTATGTTTGTATTTTTATTTTTGGACATGAAATAAATTAGCCTGAAGCTTTGGAACAGCTCTGAACAAAATAAATAAAGAACTGAATGAACATTGGTCTTCACATAATACAAATAGATTCTTTACAACTGTAAGGCTTTTTACTACCAGATTAACGATATATCTAAAGAAAAGAAAGACTTTTGTTATTTTGAGGCATCACACAATTATGAACAATAAAAATTAAACTAACTAACGCTAAAAACATATATGATGCCGCTAAACAGGCCTCATCTCAGCACAAATGCTGTTTGGACTTCATACGTAATATGTATGTGAAATTGTGCATATACCTAAAACAAAACTAAGATGTGCCATTGACTAGAATGCCGAGTCTATATACTTTAGCCGAAATTTACTATAGCCATGCAGCGTGGCAATGATTGGCTGGATTTTGGATTATTATTTTACTGTTTTTATGATGTCAAAATTTATTGATAAATATCAAGATTGAATGAAAAGTATTGGGCTTGACTCTAAGTCAAAAGTTTTTCCTAGCATTGCAATTTGACACAATTTATCAAAGATCAGTATCACAACTTCAGTAGAAATTTTATAGCCACACTGCGAAATAAATAATAGCAGTAACTCACTTCGTCAATGTTAAATTACAGAAACATCACAAGGTGCGTCTGAAATTTATCTGTACCTATTTCTATCTATAAAGGGTATTCTTGTTAAAGAAAACCATTGTTAATTAACATGATGCAAAAAAATCTATTTATTTAAAGTTATCCGATTTTTTTAGAGAACTGTATCAAATTATTTATCAAACATTTCCATGCTACTTCTTTTAGTGTGTGTGTTATAAAATAGAAATAAATAAACAAAAATTGGTGGAGTTTGCGCACAGTGCCACCTTTACATGCCAAATTAATAAAAAACAAAATGTCAATGTAAAAAAAAACTATGCGAATATGGGAACGTTTGGGCGAGCAGAGGCAGAGCGCGAGTGACTACTTGTTTTAATGAATGGCAAGTTAAATAACTTGACATATTTCGTCATTTTCTTAAGACTCTTGACTTTGTATTCATTTTCATATGATTTAATTATTTTGACATTTTGATTGTAATTTTTTTTTTATGTCTTTTCGTTATTTTACGTTTAATTATTGTAAACATGGATGCAACTTAAATAAATAAATGTACGTATGTGATTTACTGCTTTTATGTATGTACTGGTATTGTATAGAGCAAGCTCAGAGATAAACAGTAATTGAAATGTCAGAAGCATTCTTTGTATAACAGGATTAAGTAATATTTTTGTGTTGCAATATGTTCTGCTGCTTCGAAATTCTTGGCCACATCCTGATACAGGAAATTGGGTATCTGAAGTGCAATTTTTAGGAATCGTTCTGATGTTTTGAGTTCATGTTTTTCTGCTACTATTGAATTAATTTTAATTTGTTGACTGACTTTTTTTAATGTAAAAGTGATGCGATGCACGGGGCACTCTTCTGATGGTAGAGTGCCCCTTCTGATGGTAAAAGACAACGCATGCCCATGAGTATTGCAGTGATACACAAAACGTTGGGTACCAAAACAAAGACTGTTTTGACGCTCATAACTTTAAGACTTCTTGTCAGCCTCAAATAACCTGTAACTTCGCAAGTTGCACTCAACCAACCCTCAACCAATCTTCAATGCTGTATGTCTGTCGGTTTTCTACCGGATACACTTTGAGTGCGGTTCAGATATGCGTGACCCAATTCCATTCTGCCTATTCTACTATCGGATTGTCAGAAGCATTTAAAAGCGGCACCAAACTTGAAATAAACGGTTCGATTCCACCTTTATTGTAATCACCGCTGAACAATGGAATTTGCTGTCTGAGTGGGTGTTCCCAGATGAATACAATCTGGGTGCCTTCGAATCACGAGTGAATTGTTTTTTTTTTTTGCCAAGCGTGCTCTATCGTAGACCGCATCTTTGCTTAAGATGATGATGAATCTGCTCAGGCGAGATGGTCAAACGCAAGTATATATATATTTTTTTTTTAAGTAAAAATAACTGCAACCAAAACTGACTGCATTTGTTTATACTTACGAGTATAAACAAATGCAGTCAGTTTCGAGTGTTAGTACGTTAAACCAAACTTTTCAGTAGTTTAGTTGAACACAAAACACCGAATATATGTAATAAGTCTATTTCTATAAATTATCTGGAAGAAAACATCACAAAAATAATTCTTTATCTACATTTGGTCGATCAAATGCGTGTATTATCAATGTGTATCTTCCCCGAACAAACTCTGCAAATCCACATATGAGTTTCAAACACCATAAAATTTCAAAACAAAGTCGCTCTAAACAAAACGTTAACATAAACAACATTTTGCAATTTCCTGTTTATCTAGACCGAAACGAAATATGATCAACCGTAGCCCAGTCGGTGCCAAGCGTATCTATTTTTCTTGTTAGTGGAAATCTATCGGAAAAACGACAAATGCGACCTCCTGACGGAAGGCAAACAACGACAGATAAGATTTACTTGCTTTTACTGTTTGTAAACCGGATGGTAAATATGAAATGGCTTGAAGCGAAAGGAACAAGTGAAAATGCAGGGCCCTTATTGTCTACTAGCTGCGCCCCGCGGTGTTACCCGCTACATGTTTCCGGGATAAAAAGTAGCCTAAGTGTTAATCCAGGGTCTCAGCTACCTCTAAACCAAATTTCATCAGTAGTTTTTAGGAGTAGTTTTGTAGGAAAACATCGAGAGAAAACCACAACATGGTGGTAGGGTACTTTCTAGTGCATACTCGGCTGGCTAGCTACCACCCTGTCAACCATTTAAAAAAAAACTATGCAAAGTTTGTACTATGGGATGAAATGATCTGATAGAAAAACTAAGATAAACTACCATAGCCAGTTCCATTCCATACTCGGTGTGCTTTACCGCTTTCAACCACACCGTTACTTAACATCAGGTAAACTGTGGTCAAACACAATCATAGACTGTCAACAATAAAAAAAAACCCCGGCAACTAATACCGAATAATACTATACCCGAATACTGATAGAAAGACTTCCAGATAACCGATAGAAAAACGATCAAATAACTCATAGAAAAACTACCAAAGATCGGTCCAGTAGTTTCGGAGCCTATTCAATACAAACAAACAATCAAATCTTTCGTCTTGATAACAGTATATCTATACTGTTATCAAGACGAAAGATTACATCTACATCTATCTATCTAGATAGATATAGATGTATACATATAGATATGTGCGTACAGAACTATAATATAGTGATCATAGATATAGTTATAAGGGTAGGCAAGGTTGTAACGAGGTACAATTTGATTTACATTCTCGTAACCACACAATGTACGCAATGAGATTAGTGGTACAGATTACCTCAGAAATTGTAAGGGTATTACAATTCCATCTCAGGAAATGTATGCGGTAGGTACTAAGTTTCGTAATGCGATTTGTTCGCGGAAGCTAGCACAAAATAATAATATCAAGACGTACGTGACTGAGTAGAGGGTTATAAAGAAAGCAAATGGATGTATTCGATTTGTAAAATGTGATATATTTTATTCCATTCCGCGAGTACTAACGTTAAACAAATTACGTACCAAATGCCGTTCCTTATTCGCAGCTTGATAATATTCCTTCAATAAATCAAGTTCAAAGCATTCCGACTTCTATAGTATTGCTATTGCTAATTAATATGGTTCGTTATTTAATGAAACTCTCTGAATAAGAAACCGCTTCATTGAAATCAAGCTGGGATTGATGAGTCTCTCAATTTGGTCGCAGTATACAATATAATGCAGTACCTAGGGTATTCGTTACTGAAACTAAATGATATAGGGTGACATTTAAGCTTAATACATCCAGCATGTACGAGCGAAGAAATACAGAAATAAAATAGAAAATTGGGTTTTTTTAATGCTTGACAGGCGTTTTGACCACAACTCACCTGATGTTAAGTGACGGTGTGGTCGAAGATGGTAAAGCACACCTAGCCTAGAATGGAACTGGTTCTCAAGTGAGGCTGCCGGAACACACCGTTAGATGTTTGACGGCAGATTTTCAACTTGAGGGTGGTAGCCTACGAGTACCTACCTACTAGAAAGTACCCTACCACTATGCTATGCTTTTTTTATGATGTTTTCCTTCACTGGCAGCTCAAGCTCATTATTGGGGTTTGAACACACGCCCTTCGGCATGCGAACCGACCGCGCTAACCACCGAGTTATCATCGCTAATTTTAACATTCCGCTTTATAAGTAACGTAGGGGCCGTCGGTTTCTCGTGTAAATCCGTAATGAACGTGTAAGTTTTGTCGTTTCTGTACGAAGTTAACAAACTGTTATGACTAACAAACCGCTTCAGTACGCCTACACAGCCATCCACTGGTTTATTGTATAAATGAAAAGGGTATAAACTTCAGTAACTCCGTTTCAATTAGGTTTTAAAGCTCACGGAGTCGTTTTTCTTTTACTGCATTTCGAGTGGTACAGCCCACATTTTAAAAGAGTTATGATAACAATTGTGTTTTATCATTTTACTAGCAAGGTTAATTTTTTAGATGGAATAGCAACGAAAATGAAAACTCTTGTTTCTAGTAGTATTATAATTGTTTTTGTTATGTAGAATTATTTTTTTACTGTTTGAAAGTAAAATTGTTATAAATTTTAAGCAAATTAAATGAAATGTGCTTGCTTTTCTTTGTCTATCTCGGGTACGTTTCTTTTGAGCCCTGAATTTTAAAGTTAACAATTAGTTTCTCCTATTTAGGTATATAACTAGCTTGAATTTCATTAAACATTTAATATCTACTTCCTTCTTTATTTTACTGCCGGGTATGTATTTCTTGGTATGTTTAATTTCTCAAACCTTTATGGCACTTTTCTTATCTTTATTTAATTTAAAAAGGTTTATTCACACAGTGGGCATAATCGCTATATACGCCATACGAAGCTAAAATGATACACAGAGGCATCTCACATAATATGCTACTCTTATATATTTTTAAACAGTTTTTGGTATCCTCTGACGCCGGTGCAGCCAAAATGCTGTTACACATCCCTACATCATAATTTATTATATTATTATTAAAAATAAACATATCTCGCCTTTAATGTGAAATTAAAAAGATTTCAGCACAGAATTTCAGCTTAAAAAATCCTACCTTCCTTTAATGTGAGTATGCATGTGAATATTTTTGTTACCTTTTTAAGTATATTTATCTTTTTTCACCGTCATCCGTATTGGTTATGCCCATCTAAATGTTGCCTGGAAGGCATCGCTAACATGTAATTGCATTAATTTAAAATAGGTACTTCTTTCCATTTTTTAAATATGTATGTTTCCGTGTATAATAATGTATATTCTATTCTATTCTACTATCATACGGATTTCATTTACGAAAAATAACGTCATCGTGATGTCTAGTCAATGAACTCACTATTCACTCACAACAGACGCGCGTATTTGTTGTTTGCAATCGCGTTTCAAAACATCAGCTGAAAAAACTTCCTATTTTTCCGTAATTTTGAAAATAAACTAAGGTATCCTTACAAAAGAAGTCTTCTTGGGTTTGGTTCGAATGACCTAGGTAGCCAGTGCATGTCTGCAAAGCGACTTATATATTAATACATGTATACACGTACCTACTATAAAGATCAGTTTGTTCCAGCTATCATTGTGCCACTCTATATTACTCGTAACAGCAAAAAAATTCAATAAAGCCGTCCCATAACACATAGTTCCTAATTTACTATCACGTCTTATAACAAGGCACTATAAAAACAAGGGGCTCTCACCCCAATATTATCAGAGGCGTAAAAATGTGTAGGTGTCAACACCGCAGCGCGTAAAGCACTGAATTTATTCCCTATAAACGTCTGGAGGAAAACAACAATATTAGGGGAGTACTATCGAAGGCATCTTAGTGGCATCTGAACTCTTGTTTGTAGGGGGAAAGTTTAACTAGTTAATCTGTAAACACGTACACATATGTACAGTTACCTACCTTAAGCTGTATGTCTATTTTCATTGTATGTAGTTTAAACATGTTAAATAGCCATAATAAAAAACCGGCCAAGTGAGAGTCGGGCTTGCGCACGAAGGGTTCCGTACCATATAAAAAATCAAGTTTGTTGTATGGGAGCCTCTCTTAAATATTTATTTTATTTTATTTTTAGTATTTTTTGTTATAGCGGCAATAGAAATACATCGTCTGTGAAAATTTCAACTGTCTAGCTATCACCGTTCTTGAGATACAGCCTGGTGACAGACGGACGGACGGACGGACAACGAAGTCTCAGTAATAGGGTCCGGTTTTTACCTTTTGGGTACGGAACCCTAAAAATTATATAATACATATTATACTTTAAAGTGATTTAAAAACAAAGTCGTAATATTCCAAAACGCTCATTTCAATGTTTTTTTTTTTTTTTTTTTTTAAATAAATAAATAAATAAATAATAAATATCGTAGGACTATACACACAGCGCCATCTGGCCCCAAACTAAGCAGAGCTTGTGTGATGGAAGTCAGATAACTGATAGAATACATAAATACTTTTTTTTGTAAATACATACTTATAATACATACAGAACACCCAGACACAGAACAAACATTTGTTTATTCACAAAATGTTTGCCCTGAGTGGGAATCGAACCCACGCCCTACAGCTCTCAAGGCAGATATACTACCAATGAGCCAACGGGGCTGTCAAAAAACAAAAACAACAAAACAAAAACACAAATAATAAAAAACAATTTGATTACAAAATTGCTTTGTGGAGGCACTTCCTAACACCTGAGATTTTTTAAATTATTCTTCCCAGTAAAGTATCTAAATAATGCACCAAACCCGCACCCATCGTTAAAAAAAAAGAACGATTTTTAAAAGTTTCATACATTAGTGATCCACCCTAATGTCCATATGTACGTACCTAATGATTATATTCACGCGTATGAGAATTTTAAAATTATTATCATTTGGTTCGCCAGAAAACTACAGTCACAGACATAGCTCAGCGTATTAGCAAGCTGAAATAGCAACGCGGTGGACATATTTGTCGCAGAATCAATAACCGCTGAGGTAGACGCGTTCTAGAGAGGAGACCGCGAATTTGCAAACGTAGCATAGAACGCCTTGAGACTCGATGGAGTGATGATATACGTAGGACAGCTGGCGGTGGATGGAAGCGAAAAGCCGAAGATCGGACTAAGTGGTGTGTCTTGGGAGAGGCCTATGTCCAGCAGTGGACTACAAAAGGCTGATGATGATGGTTGTAGATCTCTTTAGCAGGAGGTCATCTTAGTGTAATTTATGATTTATGTGTATTTAACGTAAAAATTTATAAAATAAATAAATATTTGTGAATAAATATGAATTACAAATAATGATTTGCGTAAAAAATATACCGGACGTGTTTTATAACTTTTAAATTGTATGTTTCGTTCTCGTAAATAGGTAGGCGCCACCGTAGTACCAGATATTCTGCTACCAAGCAGTAGTGTGAAAATGTGTTTCGGTTTGAAGGGTACTAGTGAAATTACAGGGCTGTTGAAAGTTTCAAAGTAATAGACGTCAAAGCAGCGATGCCCTGGACTTTCTAATTCTGTCTATCGCTGCAACAGTCATAGACAGGTGTTATAATATCTTACTATCAGGAGAGCGTCTCGTTCGTCTCATTACTATTACATAACGAATTGATTGATTGATAACTCTTTATTGTACAAAACTAATATACAAAAGATTGAAGCAATAAACTGAAATATAGGTGTAACAACTGGCGACCTTATCGCTAAAAGCGATCTCTTCCAGGCAACCTTAGGATGGATAGGATCAGAGGAAGAAAAGACGGGATGTGTCAATAACGAGGATATGCACATAGGAAAATACATAACTATAAGTTTAATAATATATCTACATTCTAATAACAATACATTCTAATACATAGAATGACTAAAAATACACTAATATAATTATATAGAAGAGAATCACTCGGTTACTTAATACTTAGATTCAAAATCAAATTACTCTGTAATACTATCAAGTGACTTTACTGACTGTCAACTCACAGCAGGCCACAAACAAAGCAGCACGCGCAATAATCAGTTTAGGAACAAAGCGCATCACGACCGGACTCTGTGACGGTGGGCTTAGTAATGGCATTTGGATCAAATACCTAATGCAAAGTTTCATTTCTACGCCAGTATGGAAACGTAAGACGAAAAGGACAGTCATGGAAAACTGGACTAAACTGGAGGAGGCCTATACCCAAATAGGGTTTCCTTTACAAGTAAACAAATGTAAAATAAGTGAACGTTTATAAATATATATTAATGTATTACAATAACATTTAATGCATGTATATAAAATAAAATACAAATGTAATATATAACTAGGTAATGGGAAATAAAAAGAATTTATTATTATTATTATGGAAACGTAACATTTTGTAAGTTTTCGACGTCCATCACAAAGAACATTGCACGTGACACATGTAATGCGAAAATATTGGAATATGTTAACTATTTGATCAAAAGTTTTTCTGATGAAAAAATAAAATTTTTAATTTATTGAACCAAAGTGTGTGTATTTCATCACAGATTTCATCGAATTTGAAAACACTTTGTGGTTGAAAATGTTGAAATTTTCTTAAAATCTTCGAATAAGCTTTTGTTAAGGTATGTATGTAGGTCAAAATGCTTTCACAATTTTTTTTATGTAAAAAGTAATGAGACAAACGAGACGCTCTCCTGATGGTACGAGGTAACGCCTATCCATGACCATTGCAGCGATACATTTGATACACAGAACTTTGAGTAACAAAACAATGTCCAGGGCATCACCGCTTTGGCGCTCATTACTTTGAGACTTTCGATGGTTAGCCTCAAAAGCCCCGTAATTTTGTTAGCTGCAGTACCCTTCAAAACCAGAACTCAGTAATGTTTACACACTACTGCTTAGCGGCAGAATAACTGGTACTGCGGTGGTACCTAGACGACCTCCTGCTAAGGAGATCTACCACCAAGTAAAACATGTCAACGAAATGTATACATATTAAAGCAGCAATGTTATTTATTAACCATGATAACATGTCCTTACTGTGAATTGCACAAATACCCACGGCTTCGCAGACACCAGTATCGGGTTTTAGTTTCTAGTCAGCGGCTTCGCCAACAATAGTCCAACTTCAATCCATTTTCGAACACAAATCTCCCGTGGAAGTTGACTTTGCTCGAATATCAGCCCAAATCTCCGGATCGTGTTTTCGGAATTACTTCCGCTAAGGATTCCTCTGTTGATGGATATACTGCCTTTTCAATTTCACGTATTGTGTTATATTTTTTGCGATATAAGAGTACATTGCGAAATTGGTTTTCTAATTTTAGCGGAGGCCCAAATCATTTTAGGCTGTTTGCTAGCCAAGTATGTTCATACGAATACAGTTTTAAAATTGAATATGTGAAATTTCTGAGAGGTCACAGTTCAGTACGACAAGAACAAGCTTTTCCTACCCGAACAAAGCGAAATTTCGAAAGTTTGCAAGAAAGGAATAAATAAACGGCAATTTAGGTGTACATTGAATCAAAGATAATTTGTACCTTGGATTGTCAAAGTTTTGAAGGAATGTCTAACAATTCATGCAAATGCAAGTTTCAAATTAGAATATATGAAAAGTCAATTTGCAAAACAAGGGGTGTGAAAACAAAGCTAATTATAAATACATTTAAAGAAAGTGTAGAAAAGTAAAAAAAGAGAAAAGTAGAAAAAGTAGTAAGTAGTGTTTAAAGTAGTATTTTCAATTTTAAATGCAAAAAAAAAGGATTAAGTTCAAAATAACGTTATTGTTCTCACCAAATATTTATCTACAACGAAAAACTTATTACTGGTGTGACAACCGATGGCTTTATCGGTAATAGTGATCTTTTCCAGACAACTTTAGAGTAGAAAAGTTTCAACAGGAGTTACGGACGGCGATTGTTTTCATGAGGAAATACGTAGAAAAAGGTAATCGTACTGGAAACTAAGTATATATTAGTAGTATGCTAGTAACTATAACATGTCTACTGTTAGTGTAACACTGTTCTCTAATTATCTTTCCAAATTGAATAGGACAAAGATACGAGACCGATGTCACATCTAGTCTTTTGTTATTGTTACTTTGATCTGTATTATCTCAAAAGGTAATTACTTAAGGCAATTAAGCAAAGCCAAGCAGGGCCTACAGAAACGATGGAAAACAAACATGCCAGTATATGCTTTTGTCTGGGCAAAACCAAAAGGGAAAGGAAGGAGGTGTGTGAACCAGAGCATAAAGTTTACACAAGTATCAACACTGGAAAACATTTACTTAATCCGTGTTTTGGCGGGTACGTAGTAAAATCTTGCCACTACATTTTGTAGCGATTATAGCTCAGTTGTTAGCACGGTCGGTTTGCACGCTGAATAGTGATGGCGAGAGCTGATAACAATGGAATCACATTATCTATTTAGGAAATAATAAATAGTCGTAACTTGAACATAACATTTTTTTTTTTGTAAGAAGTATAAACATACATTCTGTACAAAAACAAACTCTTACACGCCAAACATACCGGCACAAAAGAACCTACGTACACCATAAAGGATTGAATCACTAGACCATGAAGTTCTAAACAGCAAAGAGAGTGGGTTCAAACCCCAACAATGAGCTTGAGCTCCCGGGGAAGGAAAACATCCAGAGAAAACCACAACATGGTAGTAGGGTGCTTTCTAGTACTCGTCTGGCTAGTTACCACCCACAAGTTAAAAATGTACCGCCAAGCACCTAACGGTGAGTTCCGGAAGTCTCGCTTGAGAACCAGTTCCATTCCAAACTAAATGTAATTTACCATTTTCGACCACACCGCCACTCAATGTGGTCATACATTTAGCCTGTCGACCATAAAAAAATAGAAAATATTGAAAGAGTATTTTCAGTCTGTCAAATATGGTTTCAAAAAATTAAAATGAAACTGAGCGAGTGAGACTGAGAAGCACCGTAACTTTTTGCAACGAAATCTGTCAACAAGAAAAGATTTAGTACTGTTTTCTGTATAGTGATGTTAGTGTAATGATATTGGATTGGACAAGGGACGGACGGCCTGTTAGATAAGATCGCGGGCTACTTTTAGTAGACTTAGACGAGGACAATTAGACTAATGAAAGCCGGGATATAGGAGTGCAAGGATCGAATTCTTATTGAACATGTTCAACTGATAGCACTTATATCTGTGCGTGTTTGAAATCAAAACAATGTAGTTTGCTTGTCTCTGTAGATGAAATGAGAGATCTGTTTTATGACTTTTTCTTTTGGCTTCTATTACTCCCTAGTTTAATTAGGTTCTTTGTCTTTGCTACGATATAATTTACCAAACTGGATTTATCGTTGTTTTTTTTTTCTTTGGTTTTGGCGTCGCGTTTTTGCATTTGTGTCAAGTATTTATATATTTTCAAGTTTCAAAAGTTAAATAAGTGTCCTCGTACCTAAAGTTATAGTCAAAGTCCAGTCTTGGTCATGTACAGTCAAGTCCAGTCATGCTTTTTTTATTGAGAAACACAGATATCGGCAATGAAGAAGAAATGTTTTCATACTTGAAGACTCGAAGCGCTTAGAGCGTACATGGGAAATATCTTTCCTATAAGGGTGACGTTTTGGTCGCGTTTTTTCAACCGTTCGATAGGGAAAAGGCAGGTGGAATCAAGTAGTGGGATTCCAAGGTACAACCCTGATATGTATTCGGTAGAAAATCAATGAACAAGAAGCCCTACGATGTTGTCCAAAGCGAAGTAAACCCAAATACAGTTATTTTCATTTAGATATTCATAGAATGAATGACGTATACGACATAACGAAACTCTACAAAATGTAGTTAAGCTTCTTTTAGTAAATGTGATGTTAAAGGTTTAAGGTGACAGTAAAAGGCTCAACAAAACAATGAATTTGTTACCTCACCTTACATTATCGGATTAACTGTTAAAGTCTTCGGCTTTTAGGCAACAGCTGGTAGGGCACACGGTTGGGGTAACCATGAAATCAATACATATTGCGAAGAGGTATTTGTAACGATTCAAATAAGAATATATATACTTTTAGTAGGTATTTTTGTATTCTAACATTTTTTAGAAATTTTGTTTTTTTTTTATGGTTAACAGGCTAGGTGTTTGACCACAGCTCACCTGAGGTTAAGTGACGGTATGGTCGAAGATGGTAAAGCACACCTAGCCTGGAATGGAGCTGGCTCTCAAGTGAGGCTGCCGGAACACACCGTTAGATGCTTGGCAGCAGATTTTCAAAAAAATCGCAAAAAAAATAAATCGGTAAAGAGTCGCAGCGTACTTTAATATTTTAGGGCTTTTGGTATATTTTATATGATTACTCTAAAAATATTAGGTAGGTATTTTAGTATATTTAACGCAAACTACTTAAAATTTAAGGACTTTTAGTAGTATTTGACGCAAAAAGAAAATTTAAATCAAGAAGCTGTTATCTGAGTTTGTGTGTATGTAATACGCGTTCCAAAGTAACGCAAATATTATGCTTTATAAAATAGTAAATAATAACAAGAACTTATAGCAATTTCCGATAGTTCTATTACAGGAGTTTTAATGACACTCCGTCCGAGCGTACAATTTAATTTCATACAAAACATAAAGGTAGCTAGGAAACGAGTCATTACTGCCTAGGTATATTGCATCCCAAACATTTACTCACAGCGGGCGATTTGATTACGATTTTAGATATTTAAAAAAAAAAATCTTGCATCGTATTTAAGCTAATCATCGTTGTTTTTTTTTTTTTACTATTTGACATCGCACTTTTTGCATTTTGCTTATGTCAAACATTTTATTATTAATTATGAAAATGACAATCAAAGTCACGTAAAGTTAGTCATAGTCAAGTTCAGATCGTGTTTGTCAAGTAGTAGTAACTTTAAAATCAGATTATGAAGTTACGAAAACAAAACGTAGGTACATATATATTGCACCACATTATATTACTTACTAACACTCGTTCGTGTAGCACATTTTGTTTTTTTTAAGTACAAGCCATGTCTAGAAGAGAGTCTTAATTTTCCTACGAAAACGCAAAACATTTTTACCCTTATTTTAACATAATTTGCGACAAATTCTTTTCATTTCAAAGAAACGTGACAGTATAGTTTATTTTTATTTATAAAAAAAATTGTTACATTCCGGTCACATTAAATCGTTGTTCAGTTACTGTGTAAAAGAGCAAAATTAAAAACATCAAAAAAATTCACAATATTAAAAACATTAGCAGGAAAACAGGGATAGATATTCGCTTCGCTGAGGCATTCGTCTTAATGAATGTCTCCGTAGAAATAAATTTCTGTGTAAATACTTTATTGTTTTTTGCAACTGAGCTTCTTCTACTGACACGCATTTCACGTTAACAGCAGCATGTTACATTAGATCGAAACTTGTGAGTACCCATCAGTTAGCAGGTACAGTCAAAAACAGTTTCCTCAACGGCGACGAGGGAGCAGGCGCCCTCTCGGATTCAATTACACTCGCGCCAGATGAAATTGAGTTGTGTCTGTTTATAGCTTGCCTGAAATCACCCTATTACCTGGTTGCAGAACTTACTTCGAGCATTTCGTGCTCAAAGGAGTGCTTTAAATAAATCGAAATAATGTTTCAAACGCTTTTGTAGTTCAAATAACTGTGAGTCAAAGTACTTTTGGGTTTTTACCCTGCAACAACATAGCCACAGGATTGTAGCCAGCATTTAATATCTAATCGAAGCTTCCAGTCCACTGTCTTGTGGTCCAGGGCAAAATGGATGATGTCACATAAGAATGGAAGGTTACATGCGATCGGACTTTTACTTGATGGTATATCTCCTTAGCATGATATACTGCCTCCAAGCAGTAGTGTGTAAACTTTGACCCCGAAGTAAGATCTCACTACCAATCTTATTAATGTTACTTCTTCATGTTTAACGGATTTGTATGAAACCTAAATAGCATATTGTTTATATTCCTTCAACCCGGAAAACATAACAAGGAAACAACGGAGAGCAGCTAGATACCTAATAAGAAAACACGAGGTATGGAAACTGACGTGGTTTTGACACATTTTTGTTTCACTTATGTTTTTTTTTTGTTTTACTCGCGTTTAATTTCAGAAACTCCGACTATAGTTTCGGCCAAATCCAGTGGCCTTTATCATGGAGACATAGCTGAGTACAACACGCGCTGCGGGCCGCTGCGCGTGCACGTGTAGATAGCGGTTGATGCGCGGGCGCGGGGGGTCGGGGCGGACAGTATATCAAAATGCGCCGGCGCGGCGCCCGCACCCTTCCTCACCGGAGTTCTTCTCTACGGTGTATTACAACACACAGAGCTCACCGCGACGTCTTCAAATACGAAGAACGTGAGTAATCCTTCATAAGTAAAACAAAAAACACGAGGTACCACTACAAAAAGTTATGATTAAATCTTTTTTAAATGTTTAGGACTAGATAGTGCAATGACCAACACTATTAACACTCATATATTTCAGAATAAAAAATGACAATACATTTTAGTAAATAGACACGACATCACTATGAAAATGCCAAATATTTTCATTGAACAAAAACAACTTTCTCATATTACACATGATGGAAAATAGCGATTCCATTGTCGATAGAGCACGTACTACTATTATCCAACCGTTAGTATTTTTATCCAACTAAAATGGTTTTTTTCTGTACAAACAAACAAGATACAAATTACAGAGCAGCTCCAGTGCCAACAAAGGCTTCTAAGGATATAAATTATTCAAGTCCTAGTCACGAAAAAGTGTTTGCTATTGTATAAAAAATCTGTTGTCACTCTATCGCGTGCTAAAGTTAGACTTTTGCCGAGTAGATTGTGTATTTGAAAAATTGTGCGATTCAGAATCGACCATTCATTTGTTTGAATTCTTGAGTGCCAGACTAATTTGACAAAGTCTTATTATGTCTGGAATTTATTGAATAGATTTTAGAGATTTGTTCGAACGTGGTTTTTCTTTTCTATGGTTGCAATGCTCAGTTTATTAAATCTAATCGTTTTGCTTACTTAAACAGGCAGACAGTAAGGGAACCCGGCAAAAACTTGTTCCGCGATCGTTCATAAAGAATATAAGCGAGTAATATTTATGGAAAGTTTGATAAGAGCTTTTTATCAGCTTTCTCATTAATTAATTTTGTCAAAGGTCTAAACGATCCGACATAAAAGTTTGATATCGTTGTTTGTAGTGATGATAGCTCAGTGGTTAGCACGGCCAGTGCACATGCCGAAGAGCGTGGGTTCGAATTCCAACAATGAGCTTGAGCTGCCGGTGAAGGACGAGAGAAAACTACGGCATGGTGGTATGGTACTTTCTAGCCATATATAGTTATAGCTATGGTACATTATATTCCGGCATCCTCGAGAGACAGTTCCATTTCAGGCTAAATGTGCTTCTTGTATCTTATATGATAGAAGAATATAAAATTTGAATTTAGTGTAACAATCATCATTATCGTTAAAATGTTCGTAAAAAATAATAGGTACATAAGTATAACATATACATCCCTACATTATATCCTTATATTTCAAATGACGTATTGTAAAAGTGAATTTGAATTCAGCAAGATTCTTTTACCAGTAAGTTAGTATTTCTCTTCGGTACATTATTTACAATAGCTCACCGTTCTCACAACAAAATAGCCCGTCATTTTTAGCGTCAGTACCTAAACGCAACGTAACCAAAGCCGGAAAAAATTGCCAAAATTAAGAGTAATTCCGGACGTGCCTCCGGCAGAGAGCTTGTAAATAATAAAACGACCAGCGAAATAAAGCACTATAAACTATTCAAAACCATTTCAAGCTCTCACGTGTCTGTTACGGTTTCGCGGTCCTCGGAAAAGTAATTTCAGAGAATAAACAGCTTTATACGGATGTAGTTTAGGGCTAAGGTCCCATGGGGACAATTTGCATTCCGCAATCAGGTGAGCGACGAGGGTTGAGGATTCACTCTTCAACAATTCTTAGTTTGTTGCGGACTGATTTAGAAGAACGAAGATTTCTTATAAGAACTTGACAGGTTCATTGGTAGTATGTTTGCTTCTAGAGCTGAAGGGTGTGGGTTCGATTCCCACCCAGAACAAACAGTTTATGGTATAAACAAATGTTTGTTCTGTGTCTGGGTGTCCTGTATGTATTATAAGTATGTAAATAAATAAATATCGTAGGACTATACACAGCGCCATCTGACCCCAAACTAAGCAGACCTTGTGTGATGGAAGTCAGATAACTGATAGAATACATATTATATACTTTTTTTGTTGTAAATGCATACCTATAATATAATACATACAGTACACCCAGACACAGAACAAACATTTGTTGATACATAAAATGTCTATCCTGAGTGGGAATCAAACCCACGCCCTTCAGCTCTTAAGGCACATATGCTACCAATGAGTCAACAGGGCTGTCAAAAAATTGTTGTTAATTGTTGTATTTACAAAAAAAAAAGTATTTAAGTATCAGTTATCTGACTGCCAAAGTACAAGCTTTGCTTAGTTTGGGGTCAGATGGCGCTGTGTGTAATGTCCTACAATATTTATTTATTTAGAACAATAGACAGAACTTCTTACACAATGTTATAGCTATATAGCTCGCAATAGTGCAAGGGCAGGGACCCATATATCGTATAGGATATGCAACTCAGAGGGCCTAGACAAAGTTCCATTCGATTAGCGATAACGCTAATAGAAAAGTATTCAAGGTATATATTTACTTTATTTCCGCCTAACAGTCTTTTCAGTTACAACAATGATGAGGATTTAAATTTGACTAACTTGACAATAATTTAAAAATTTATAACTTATCCGAAAATTTAAATTTGACTAAGCGATAATATTTTATTTGAAGATTTTATACGCCCTTATTTATTTGAAGGGTATGTTCCCATTTATTCCGCAAAAGATGTTCCACAAAAGCCATTTGTGAAATAGTTCTTGAATAAGAACCCCAACGCAATTAATTTTGAAAGGTTTCATAATCTGGAGACGAGACTAGATTAAATTGGATATCCATTTGCCTCTAGGTCAGGTCTCTCTTTAGGTTTTGTTAACTAGAACTCCTCTGGTGGAGCTTTTATAAAAAGCAAACTAGTATTTTAAACGTTTATCAGACTACGACTTGACTTTAAACTTAAAATGCACCGTTTCAAATTATACAAAATAAATAATGAAAATCGTAGGACTTTTCACACAACGCCATCTAGCCCCAAACTAAGCAAAATTATAGGACCCGGATAACTCATGACCCTGAGACTCGATGAAGTGACGATATACGTAAGACAGCTGGTGGATAAAAATGAAACACCGAAGAACGGGCTGAGTGGCGTGTTTTGGGACCTATGTTTAGCAGTGTGACCTAGGTTGTTGATGATGTTGATGATGATGACGTAACACCCTTTCATTTTATATATCATATTGACTGCCCCGTTAGCTCATTGGTAGAATATCTGTATTTCAAGGGCGTAGGATCAATACCCACCGGGACTAACATCGAAGTGAAAATGGTACGCAAATTAGGTAAAAACAAATTAATTTCCGCACAACTATGTATTCATTGTGAAGTTTTAGGTTACCTATATCAGCTAGTGTAGCATGCAAACAAGATTAATTAAAATATTTAAAAAAAAAACGCAACCGATACCCGTTTTTATTTTTATTAGAATGTCACTCGAGAAAATGTAAAGATTCTAACGGTACCTGTCAGTTCTATGAATAAATAATACTCGATCTCGAGGATAAAATTAGAGATATGTATAATATATATTTTTGGTTGTAGACACATTACACGAGCACGCCGAGCTGATTATGAAAGGTCCTAGACGCCTAGCTTACCAAAATTGCTCGCGACCGACAAGCTTCGCTGACAGTTGACATTTCATTTTTTTTTTGTTTACAATACTCAACAGTATCCCATACATCCAAATCTATTAGGCATTTAAAAGTTAAAGTAACTCTCAAAACAATACGCTCCTTTTTAGGGCAGTCGTGTAAAAGATAATTCTTTCAGTATCACCCCTATAATATTGTTCAGTACATTCTGAGAATGTTTTCTCGTTTCGCATCCGCCGATGGGTGTATTGATAAACGAGCGTTCTTGCCGCGACACGCATACAAATATTGTCGCAAATTTATCATGTTTAACGCTCATGTGGAACAGCCCGATGTGTGCTGAGATGACACTTAGATTTCAGATAATATAGGCGTAGGTTTTATTTTCAGTTACGCACACATATATGACTGTGTGTTCTCCAATGGCAATAGAAACTGCTATGGTGTGTTCTCACAAATTTTGACAGGCAAAAAAAAATTTCTAAGCCGTATGGATGCTGGTTTTATTGCCTAGGACCTACGACTGAGGTGTAGATTTAAGAGGCCCTTTTAGATACGTATCTCACTCAGCTTCACTGCCCATGTCCCCATCCTTACCTAACCAAATTTGAAATAATCCTACCAACGCAGCTTTGGATAGTATTTTCAGCTATGAATTTGTAGATGTTATTAGGATTAAGTAAGTTAAATATTAAGTAAAGTGTCGAAAAGTTTTGAATTTTTAAATTGTTGTCAATTAAATTTAAATCCTCATCACTGTTGTAACTGAAACGATTATTAAGGAGAAATAAACTATATATATACCTTGAATACTCAAAATGGACTTTCGCAAAGTAACGCCTGAATCAAGAAAGATTGTATTCTGGGATAACTGAAATAATACATACTCGTACTTTTTGTAAAAATATAGAAAATAACCAGACCCAGATTCATTACACAAATATTTGTCCTGGGTGGGAGTCGAACCCACATCCTACAGCATAGGTAATACTAATAAATGAGCTTACAGGACAGTCAGTATTGGTAATTCGAATTTGAGCATTATTAGTGTTTCTAAAACTGTATTTTTTAACTTAACTGCAGTAAGTAAAGAAACTCACATACATACGTACATTCATAAACCCTGAAAACGTTACTTTCCTTTTTTTGGCAGTCGTATAAATAGTAGATCATAACTGTGACTTATGATATAAAAAGCTAATTTGAAAAGATTAATTGATATACTTTTCTGTGTTACAAAATTATGTTTAGTCTAAAAATCTTCTTTCAATGACCTTTGAAAAGACTTCGTGGCTGCTCCTTGACAGAGATTCAAAGGAAGTTATAAAACAGTTCCAACTTCAGAGCGCCTAATTTTAAGTAACTGACAAAGGAATGTTCAGGCTGTCGCATAACCTTATCCTGTAAAATATTTTATAACGTTCTAAAGCGGAACGTTATCAGAGAACCAAACTCTCATGAGAGTTGACGAGCTCTCTCTATAAAATTTTGCATGAATTCCAGTCGTTCCAGATAAGTCTAGTTATGCCGTCAATCTGTCTGCTATTTGTTTTCAATAATATACTAGATCTAGAATAAAAGAAATAAATAGTTACGTATCGTAAGACGTATTTTCCACAGCGCTATCTAACTCTTACAATATAGCTTGTACAATGGGAACTACTAACTAATAGAATGTACAGATTCTGGCATACATAATTCATAGATTTTAGTGATGATAGGTCAGTGGCCAGCGTGATTAGATGATATGCCGTAGGGCGTGGGTTCAAGCTTCAATAATGAGCTTGAGCTGTCGATGAAGGAAAACATCGCGAGGAAACCATAACATAGTGGCAGGGTAGTTTCTAGTGCTCGGCCAGATAGCTACCTTCCTCAAGCTAAAAGTCTGTTGTCAAGCACCTAACGGTGTACTCCGGTGAGGTGCGCTTATCGTATTTGACCACAGCGTCACGTCACGTAGCATCAGATGAGCTGTGGTCAAACACTTAAGCTGTCAACCATAAAAAAAACCATTGTTTTATTAATGACAATTGATAAGGTACGCCCAAAAGTCTAAAGTAACGCATAAGTAATTAAATTCAACGCTTTGACGGAGATACACGTCTGTACTAAAAAATCTTGTTAGTTTCATGATGCTCTAGGATATTGCCTTTATGATGCTAGGAAACAACTTTTAAAGATATAATAATAGTAAGATAATCATAATCCCGATAGTCGTCATGGTGAACGGTCTTATAGCAAGTGACTCTTCCTACACGGTTGGGTCAAGGGTCAGATGCAAAAGGTTGTGATTCTTGACTCGGCGCGCATTGTTAGGAGGTTCCTCACTCTGCGACCCTAAACGTTGTAAAGTATTTTATGTTTTTTTTTGTGTAATTATAAATGTTGTAGGATATTACACACAGCGCTAGCTGACCCCAAACTAAGCAAAGCTTGTATAATAGAAGTCAGGTAACTAATAGAATACTTAAATACTTTTTTGTAAATACATACACATACTTATAATGCATACAAAACACCCAGACACAGAAGAAACATTTATTTGTATCACAAATACTAAATAAAGAAAACATATAATGAACTATCTAAACTAAGTATACAAAAATTAAGGGATTGTATATAGGATATTGCGTATGTACTAAAACACAATTTTTTTTAATTGAAGCCTGATTTCGATACATTTTTTTATTTCAATAATGATTTAATAAATACATAGTATATCTTACATAAACCACATCAAAATATTGCAGCAGAAAATTAAACATTCACTATAATTTTATGGTTGTCAGGTTCAGTCCCCGATGAGGGATACATTTTGTTTATCTTGGCTAGCTATGTACTCGGTATTCCCTTTGGACATTATTTTTCAAGCTCTGTCAGCTAGCGTATTAGCAATAATGTTTTTACATGTTATGTAATTTAGTCTTGGTTTGTTTCCAAGAAAACATGACACGTTGAATGGAATACTTTCATTATTTTTTAAAAATAATATCACAGTTGTTTCTAATTGTTTTTCGTGTCGCCGTATAATATAATTTTACGTATGTGTAGTTTAAATTGCAAAAAATGGCAGAGTCGTTAAATTGAAACATCGGGAGACAATACCTAAACTTGAACATTTCCCTATCAATCTCACAGGATAATCCTGTAGTTGAGTTTCCGGTGTCAGTGTTCAGAAAGTGTCATCTAGTATGTAGTATATATGTATAGTACATATAGGTCAATGGCTAATATCCTATTTGATACCAAAGTCTATAATGGTTAAGTAGTATAACATATGATCTACAATACTCATAAAGTTAATAAGCATACATCGGTTTACGACTGAAGAGAGGCACCGCGGGCGGTGCCTGAATAAACATGAATCATAAATGTTTATGGTATTCGAACTTCATTGGTACCTTGCTGCATATGAATAATGTCAAGATAAATATATCGGTTTAATGGATTCAGTTTGACTGTACAATGACGTATCGACAAATTTTAACTATATTCGAGTTTTGGCAGGAACGTGGGAAAGTCGTGTCACCGCATTATACTATTTTTCAAAACTTGTCTGTCATGTTTTGTGTGTCTATTTGTAAAAAGAATCGTTTTTTATGCAAACATTATTAAGCCGATTTATAAACGCGAGTGTGGGTAAGTGATATAATGTGGTGAATGGTCACTTTTTGTAGCTTCTAAAGCTCCATCAAAGCTTGTAATAACGTCACCACTATTTTACTAGAACATTACCAGACTAGACGAAGACTTACTTTGTGTGGCTTTAACTGATTTAAATATATTTTTCCTTTATATTTTTTATTAATTTATACAATAAATTAATTATAAATTAAATATGAAAACACTTAACTACTTCAAATGCATAAAGAACAACGCCAAAAAATCTCTATAAATCGTCGACTTTTAATCAAATTGCTTTTAATTACCATGACTTTTTTTAAAGCCTTAGTTTCACTGTTGACAATGCAGTTTTGCGAGAGTGGTCGTCATGGTAAAGACCAGAAATACAAGCGACAGCTTTTCTAGCCGCTGCTGGAGGCTATGACTGATATTATTTCCGAAGACAACAACTTGAAAATTCAAAATAATTAATTAACTACCTACAACCCTGACGTACATCTTTCGCTTCTTCTATTTTCATTTGCGTTTCCATACATTGAACGTCGGTCGTGGGTTCTTTTGACCTAATATTTCTTTAAAACTTCTCCAATTTGATCATGATATGCTCGCGTGCGTCGACCTTCACCTTACGCACACTCACTCGCCTAATAAATTTATTTATACGATAAATTGTTTTCAAACAAATCAAAATACATTTCAGTTGTTTACCCAAAACTCGACGAATCGTAGCGTTATAAGCTGTTGAAAGACCGTGATTACCGAGGAAACTAAGTATAGGCACCAACTGTTTGTCTTGTTTCATTACCGTCATCCGAACACTCACTAACTTGGTTAGATGCTACGCAATTTACCCTTTTCATCGCTAATAAACCGGTTTGTCGCCAAAACAAGAGGTACATTAATCATATCAGTTAACTTTGATAATGTAAGCAATCATGAGTTCCAGTGTCTCCGGAATCCGTGCTGTGGTTTGCTAAGAGATCGAGGCCTCAACGCGCGTGATGCGAATACATGAATCCGCGATAACGCTTCTCGAATCAGATTTGAATATGAATGGAATATTAATGAAAAGTTTGCTGTTTACTATCAAGACATCGCGTCGGTGATTTGTTTTGGTATTGCGAGGATAAAGATCTGGTGAGAGGATAAAACTCGGAAGCAAGCGCAAAACACGTCAACAGAACTAAGACAAGATTAGCAATGGGAAAAGCACAGACTCGTGCCGAGGCGCCGCACACCGAGATGAGAATGACTGCAATACTATAATACGTCGATAATACTATAATATGTTTTTTTTATATCCAAGTTTTATGTTTTCATGTCACGACTTCTGTCCAATTACTATTACCTAAGTTCACTAGTAGTCATAACGTACTGTGTGTTCAAGCACTGCAAAAACAATACACATAAACAAAAAACCACGATGAAATATTTTTACATAATATTTTTCCACAGGTAAATTTTATTTATTTATTTTAATTATCTATTTTTTTGCGCTCCACAGACACAGGTCAGACCTATGTCAACTTTAATTACTTTTTTTTTTGAGTTGAGTTAGTATTGAGTGTATGCCTCAAGCATTCATGCTCACCATCGAAGGCCCGTTCTTGCGGCGGCGTCGTGTGTCGGGTCGCTCTCTTCCCTCAGATATGGTTAAGGAGGGCGATGGCTGGCACATGCGTCATACTCGTGATCGGGTGCTGCTTGCGAGTCGCTGGTCTGTTCGCGGTATACACACAATCTAGTACCTACTTTAACCTTAGATTAAGATTACTAACGTAACTTTCCTTTTTTTGTATTGTAAGATTGTAATTATCTATTTACAACTTGGAACACAAAACCTTAATACTGTCGGTCGGCATCATAATTCTCACACACGCAAGAGTTCCTACTGCGTAAACAGCTCGCTTTGGCTAGCCAAGTGTGCTGTGTCACGCACACGTAGTTAGCCGATTGACATCACTACGTTTGATGTAAAAACACAATCTGCCTTTTTTCCTGACATCTGTGATGATAATTTACAAAACGTAGGAACACAGCTACTGTGTCTATTTCCTTCATATTCAAAATAAGCTTAGCTACTAAACTTCATTTCGTATATGAAGTACGGTAATTAACTATTACAAAAGTGGAGTTTTAGGGGGAAAATAATTTTTAAGAAGTCGACTGGTCGACATTGAGCAATTGCCATACTTTATGCTAAGCTCCGTATTTTAATTACTACTGAGCACTTTTCAGTTCTCCGTTGTAACTTAGAAAAAGACCGGGATTTCTCATGCTTTTTAAAATTTTGCTCGTATTTTAGTGTTAATTTGCTCGCACTGTACATTACGTGAGGAAGTAAGCGAGAAAAATGTGAGACTTTATTTATGAAAATTCTTATCCTTATTTATTAAAAAAAAAAGTATGTAAGTATTCTATCACGTATTTCGTTCCCATAGTACAAGCTTTGCTTGGCTTAGATAGTACTGAGTAAAAAAATGTCCTACATTATAATATATTGTAGGACATATTATGTATATTATATATATTTTTAATACGGATAAGTCCGCGTTTGACTACCAACTTGCCTGATGGTAAGCGACGATGTGGTCAAAGATGAAGCATGCAGACCTAGAACAATAATTATTAGGAATATTTATTTATTTAGATGCAATAATAATAATAAGTTTAGAGCTTTCAAAGTTTTCCTTAGTATTTCAACTTGTTCAAATGCACAATTTTATCAGAAAATCTAAACACGAAACAAATGAAACACACAACAAGCGACACGTGAACAACCGAAACAGAATTCTTCGTATCTGAAGACAGCACTCACACGAACGAAGATTTGTTTCGTCGTTGTAAAATGTATAAGGTTCGATCCCAACGTCACGTTATAAGGGTAGTTTACACTTACCACACAATAATAAATAAATAAATATCATAGGAAAGCAAAGCAAAGCTTGTACCTACTATGGAAGACAGATAACTGATAGAATACTTAAATACTTTTTTTTGTAAATACATACTTATAATACATACAGTACATCCAGACACAGAACAAACATTTATTCTGTCAGTTATTTCCATCACACAAGCTCTGCTTAGTTTGGGGCCAGATGGCGCTGTGTGTATAGTCCTACGATATTTATTGTTATTATTCCAATTATTATTTATTTTTACTTATTTTTTACATTAATCATTTACAAAACATATATATAATATTAAAAACTAGGGTGCCGCCAGCAGCGGGGCAGGGCTCAATATTATTATTATTATTGTTGGTAATTTTGAATGTTATTAATATTTCACAACTTTGTATAGTCTGTCCTGGCCTTTGCAACACACTGTACCTGTTCGAGACTCTACCAATTTAATACAACACCTTTTGGGTTGTTCCTTACCGTTTCCTGGTTTGCGGTTATCCTGATTTGGAATAAAATGAAGCTACGTGTTCATTAATTATTTATTATTTCACCTGCCACGTTCACATCTTGAAACTAAAATGTATTTTGTATGATTATGGTCGTTCAATTTCCATACAAATATATTTTTTCCATTTATGGACAAATGGAGCATAATTTTACAGTGAAATCACAGCTACTGGCATTTATTTTGGTCTTTATTTGCGGTAAATCACAATTGCTTGAATAAAACAGTAACAAATAACAATTAACAGTATTTTTCGTTTTAACTTTTGTTTTTTCGTTTCAATGCATCTTTGTCATACAAAATAAAAAAAAACAGACTCTATTCCCATAAGTATTTTGGGTTCAATAATATAATCAAACTACTGAACCGATTTTCATGTAATCTCTATGGGACCAATATTTTTCAAATAGGCTCATAAATAATGGAGTTCTGAGTTACCAAACAGGAAAAAAAATCAACCGAATTAACTTCTTCCTTCATGAATGGTGGTAGGGTATTTTCTAGTACTCGGCTGGCTAGCTACCACCCTCAAGTTGAAAATCTGCCGCCAAGCATCTAACAGTGTGTTCCGGCAGCCTCACTAGAGAGCCAGTTCCATTCCAGGCTAGGTGTGCTTTACGATCTTCGACCACACCGTCACTTAACATCAGGTGAGCTGCGGTTAAACACCAGAAGTCAACATCTTTTTTGTTGAGAAAAATGCAAAAAGCGTGACTCTAAAAACTAGCAAAAAAAGCATCTATAGATACATAACATAGCACATACAATAGATACATAGACATGTAAAAAGCGGCAGGTAAAATAACATTGCGTTCACTAGACGAAATAACCATCACGTAAAAATATTCCGTACATATAATTCGCCCTCATACCGTACGCACACTAATGTAAAAGACGTGTAGAAGATTAGAGAAATTGTTGTGTTAATAGAATCAGACTGTGCAATAGCATATGAGGGGGTGGAATACGCTTACTGTTCCGTGGTCAGCCACGCGTGAAGTAGCGGTACAATTCACAGGAGCCAGCGAGTGAAAATGTAGGCTTCAAAGATCCGTTGTAGAGCTTTTTGACTACATTTATACGTACTACTTGCAATACAGATAAAGTGTAAATAACTTGTACTCAAGACATGTTAATTAATAGGTAGGCGCAAGTCACGGACCCTGATGTCTGCAGAGCTGAAATAAAAAATAGGCATATACAATATACATTATAATTATACATTGTTGTACAATAATACTAAGTTTTGAAAAATAATAAAATGCAGTGACGTTATTTTTCCGCGTTCCCGCCAAAACTCAATGTATTTATCAAGAGCACGGATTATTGGGATTATTTTTTAGCGGTTGTTTTTTTTCACTTGTCACTGGCCTCGATTAAAACTTACTTTGTGTGACTTTGACTATGACTTATTACTAATTTATCTTGATTTTTCAATTAATACCAAATTTGCAACATTTATAATGACACTGGCAAATGCACAAACTGTGCCGCCAAAAACAAAAATAAAATACATTCTTGAATGCAATTAATGTCAGAAGTTTTGGCGGGAACGCGGGAAGAGTCGTGTCGCTCCGTTGTATTTTTTTCCAAAACTAGTGTTTTGTCGAGTGTTTGTGCATAAAAATGGTAGTGTTTTATTGATAAAGTGCCAAATTACAAGCGCTAGTGTGGGAAAATGATATAATGTGGTGAAACATGACTTTTCGTGTTGCTTCCAAAACTCCAGCTCCAGCTTTACAGTAAAGTCGCCACTACTTTACTAAAGCATGACTGGACTTGACTAACACGGACTGGACTTGACTAAGAAATAACACTTAAGACAAGGCAGTATGGCTTTACAGCTTAAGCCTGCCCGATGGGGCAAATTAATACAAAAAAAAAAGCAATTAATGTCATTACAGTCAAAACAACAATACGACAGCAACGCTTGCTACAGTCGTTTGAAAAAACTCATAAAATCTTACAAGTCTAAAGGCACCTTATTAGTATTTTGCACTTACGTAGTGAGATGTCAACTAAAGTTTTATTTGTTCCAAGTAAGCGGTTACTCCAACGCTCTTAAAAACATCGCTTTTAAGCCAACCGCGGACAGCTCTCCAAATATTTAGTTAGAAGCGACCTGTTATTACATTTTGTCCGGAGTCTGGCGAAATTTAATTGTGCTCTCCACCTGAGCACGAATTCAGCACACACAAAGCAATTTCTTCAAACTTACCGTTCCCACAGTTTTCATGATTCCCTACCGTTTTTTTACTCGTAGAGAATACAACCGTTCTATGCGGTTTTTAATATCATTATTACGTTTATAACCGTGATTCTATTTTATGCGCTGCAGCGAGAATCGTTACCCCTTGTAAACATTTGCTTGTTCCCTTTGTTTGAATAATGCAATCTCATAGGTAATGTTAAAGTTTATCTTACGCGTAGGTATTGCGTTTAATATTTGGCTACTATAACTATCTACACAGCTAATGATGATAACTATGTAGATATTTACTACTGCAGTAATACATATTCGGCTGCCAAGCAGTTGTGGGTAAGCATTACTGTGATCCAGTTTGAAGGGTTAGCAAAACTACAGGGCTATTTAAACCAACTTGAACCTACTATAGAAAGTCTTAAAGCAGAAAATCATCGATGAAATCGGTTTAGAAGTTTTTGAGTTTATTCGTTACAAACAAACAAAAATACAAATTTTTCCTCTTTGTAATATTAGTGTAGATTTATTTATTTGTATTAAGACCATGTTTTAAGGTTGACAGATCGTTCATATCAAAACTATCGCTGTGGACTTTGACAGCACAGCAAAATTTTAAATTTGCATCATTCAACTAAAACTTCCGAAATTGATCCTATTAAAACTCTTATGTAAAATTGAGCCACGAATGTAAAAGCGGTGTATTGAAATAGACAAATGTAACATACTGGTATATTACGTCAAATGTGCAGACAGCTAAATTTAATGTGAAATTCAGGTAAGTGAGATTTCAACGTCAGTTCAATTCGCGAGCGGAAATAGACGCCGATATTGCATACTATTAATTTTCAGCGCCGAGGCAGCAGCAAACATGCTGTGTTATTATTACAACGGCGAATTAATATAGCACGTACGTTTGTCTGTCGTCGTTACGTCTGTGATATTACAGACATGGATTATTGGCTAGGTATTAGAACTGCATTAAGTTACTTAAATTCAGTTACATCAAAATGTACTGCAAGGTTGTCTGGAAGAAATTGATGCAGGCGATAATGCCGCCGTTTCACTACCACAAATGAATATTAATGTCGTTTTGTTATTGTTTTTAAGATGTGTATGTTATAATATATCGATTGTTGATGTACAATAAAGTTGCAGAAATTAATGAAATAAATATCGTAGGGCATTACACAAACCGCCATTTTCTAGTACTCGGCTGGTTCCAGCTACCATCTTCAAGTTGAAAATCTGCCGCCAAGCCCCAAAGGGTGTGTTCCAGCTGCAGCACGTGAGGGCCAGTCCCATTCCAGGCTAGCTGTGCTTTACCATCTTCGATCACGCCGTCACTTAATATCATGTGAGCTGTGGTCAAACACTCATCTTGTCAAACATAAAATAGGTAAAATTTAAATGTATACGCAAGCACTAGGTTGCATTTCTAGAGGTAGAAACGGAAAATCAATTTGCTTCGACGAGTATTATACTGCGACTTCAATTGAGAGTTTAAGGCGAGGTTTTTTAATACTTTTCCGACGAGGTCGGGAGACGTCTCGCTGCGAAGACGGCACGGTAATCAGGAAAATTATTTACTCATGTCTACAGGCTCTTTTAAAATACAAGCAGGGCTGGCGAACTGTGTTTATATAACAGCTTTGTTTGAATTACGTGACTGACTAACTTTATAGTAAAATGACTTTATATAACTCGGACACGTTAAAAATGATTTTTTGTTGATGAGAGATTATGAGAGTTACATCTACATAATTATATGTAATGTTTATAAATGGTTTAGCATACTCAACTCTTTAATTTATGCATTGTTAAGGTTATAAGTAATTTAAAAAAATTACCATTGAGGTCATATTTGAGACAGTAACAAATAATCGTTACGGCAGTTTTTTTTAAGGTTGACTAGTTAATTTTTTTTAGTACAGTGCACATAATTTTTCGTGATAGTGTGGTCGAAGATGGTAAAGTACACCAAGCCTGGAATGTAATTGGCTCTCTAGCAAGTCTACACACCGTTAGGGGCTTAGTAGCGGTTATTCGACTTGAGAATGGTAGCTAGCCAGCCGAGTACTAGAAAATACCTTACCATCATGCTATGGTTTCTTTATGGTTCCTTTAGTGTGTGAACCGACTGCGGTATCATCGTTACCTAAAATGTAAAACTTTGAGAACAAAAATACACATTCTATGGTAAATAGTTATTAGCCTAAGAATAGTCAGCCCGGAGCTGTTTATAAAGCCCATTTCTTGTTAGAAGTTCTCATTACAAGGCTTTTACTCTATTCAGTTGATTTAACTCAAAAACAGTGTAGCTGAAAGTATCTGAATAATTCCGACAATTTTTTGCCGCTCAATCTACGAGCTTCTCATTTTTATCACCTACCGTAGACCATCCTACCATCTGACTATCGAAGATATATTTCCAACAAAGAATAGTAACATTTTTCTTTTTCCTCTTTTTTTGTATAAAAAGTAATGAGACTAACGAGCTCTCCTGATAGTAAAAAATAACGCCTGTCCATGACCATTACAGCGATACACAGAACTTCCAGTAACAAAACAAAGTCCAGGGCATCACTGCTTTGGCGCTCATTACTTATAATCATTCTAATTATAATAGTAGTCAAGTCACCTATTTACACAATTGTTGAATGTGTAACATTAACACAAATGTCATTGACAGAACATTTCGAATACGTTATCAAACTTATACCATGATGATTAGAGTTTACAGATCCAGCAGCAAACTCTCAGAAATACATAATAACACTTCTAAACAAAGAAACCGAGAATGTAAACTAGAAAGTGTAAAATTGTAAAGAAAATGTATGGTCTTCTGAGTTTAAAACAAACAAGCAAGCGAAGCAAGATGAGGCTAATGAGACACGCGCGTAGTACGCAGCTTTGTCGTTATGATAAAGGCCACCGAATGTGACCGAAAATATAGTCAGAGTACCCGATGAAATTAAACGTGAGTAATCCCGCATAAATAAACATAATAACAAAACCAAATCCCGCATAAGTTTACTTGGCGATAGACCTCCTTAGCAGGAGGTCGTCTAGGTAGGTACTACCACAGTACCAGATATTCTGCCGGCAAGCGGTAGTGTGTAAACATTACTATATTACGGTTTGAAGGATACTGCAGCGCTAGCGAAATTACACAGCTGTTGAGATTAACCATCTAAAGTCTCAAAGTTATGAGCGGCGATTCCCTGGACTTTGTTATGCTACTCAAAGTGCCGTGTATCGCTACAATGGTCATAGACAGGCGTTATGTATTACCATCGGGAGAGCGTCTCGTTCGTCTTATAACTTTTACATAAAAAAAAGTAAAACAAAAATGTGTCAAATCCACGTCAGTTTCCATAGTCATAAAGAAATACGAATACGTAACACACAAATATATATATTTTTTTTAAATAGTCAGTGTTACTCGGGATGATGGAAGGATTTTAACAATACCCCATAAATCCAAATCTATTCAGGCATTTAAAAGTTATGGTGGAATAAATAAACTCGCATACATACGTACATACATAAACTCTAAAATATTACCCCTTCTTTTTGTGGGCAGTCGTGTAAAAATACAGAGCAACCCTAAAAAATGTCGCAAGCAGAATGAAGAGCTAGGGGAAATACGCTCCAAGCGCGTTTTGTAAACAGTCACCGCGGTGGGTTCTTGCAGATTAATTTTCAAGTGAGAGTGCAATACGTATTGAAACGGGCCCCCGCTGTGATACTGGTGCTGCTGTTCACTGCAAGTCTACATTATTGTTCAGAGTTCAACCAGCGTATATTTACTACTCGTATTGTTCAAGTCCATGGTAAATCCAAGAAAGTACTCTACGGTACTTTATTTTATCCTTAAGATAACTACTACTACTACTTAAGATAATTATAACCACTGGGCGATCAGCACTATACATTTATACCATAAGATCTAAGATCTATCTAATTTTTTTTTTTGTGTGCACTATAAAGCGTTTCTATTAGCCTTAGCCTTTAGTTAATATTGCGTAAAAAAGCTGAAACATGCATAAATCACATGCTTAAATTATCGCAAAAAAATATGTTTCGTAACTTATTTCAAAACGCATGTAAGATAAACAAAGACTTCTATCGCATATAAAATAAATAAATAAATATCGTAGGGCATTACATACAGCGCCATCTGGCCCCAAACTAAGCAGAGCTTGTGTGATGGAAGTCAGATAACTGATAGAATACATACATACTTTTTTTTGTACTATTATTACATACATATTGTTATTATATTCTGCGTTAATCCTGATTCTGGTTTGTAAAAACTTTACACATTGAATTTTGAAACCTAAGAGCACCTAGTCTTTTTCTTAGATTATCTGTTAATAATTACATACATCGCCCTATCAGTTGACAGCCCCGTTGGCTCATTGGTAGTATATCTGCCTTGAGAGCTGTAGGGCGTGGGTTCGATTCCCACTCAGGGCAAACATTTTGTGAATAAACAAATGTTTGTTCTGTGTCTGAGTGTTCTGTATGTATTATAAGTATGTATTTACAAAAAAAAAAGTATTTATGTATTCTATCAGTTATCTGACTTCCATCATACAAGCTCTGCTTAGTTTGGGGCCAGATGGCGCTGTGTGTATAGTCCTACGATATTTATTTAGTTATACAAAAGTGTTGTTCGAAAGATAACATTCATAGAGAAGCATTGTTACCCATGCTAGAAATAAACTTGTGTTATGGCATAACAATACCCTCCGCCAGACAAGAAAATGACTACATGCACGTCACAAATCAATACAACATCCACAAGAACATTCCTTAGCGAGCATCCCAAACTGCATCCCTAACCTACCGTATTTCTGACGTCACTATGGCGAGCTATATATACGTCCTTTTTCGATCCAACTAAAGCACAATTCTCTGCATTTATACTTAAATTTATACTATTGCAAGTGGAAGATTTATGTTTTTACGCTTCGTGCGTGGTGGGTTTTCCAAAACGCCGTATATCTTTCTTATTTATGTTTACAGCTTTACCGGCCGCATCTATTCCCTATACAAGATTACACGGAACGGGTAGTTCAGCCCGTAAGGACATTTCAGTTCTACATCACCACGATATTACATTAATAATGTAATATCGTGGTGGAAATATGTAGTCATTATTAATATTATGCATAATAGAGTTTATGGATGTTTGTTAGCTACCGTTTTATGAGGAAACTAAAGAACTGATTTTTATTAATTTTGACCTAGAGCTCTTTGCGTTATAAAGACGCATATAAAAATCATTTTCATGTTGGTTATTCAGCAAAATTATTTCACTGCTAAAATCTATGGAAACTATCTTATTTAGCTCATAGATATAATATTTGATGTGTAGGTGTGGTAGTTCTAAGACAATGTCAACAACAATGGCGTTTTGCACGACGTGACGTAACACTTTCCGCTTGGTATTTACTGAATGCCTTATTGGCTATTAGTTACGTGACCGTAAATATTTTTCGAATTTATTTTCCATAAAACTATTTTTTTGTTTTTAGGTACATAATTATCGTGAATAATCATTAGAAACTTTAATTCATTTCAAGACCCAAGACTATAATCGTCTTTCAGCTTAGCCTTTCTCTCTAGCCCTATATAGTTTGAATCCGTTTATCGGATTTCGAACACGTCGCGGTTGGATTCTATACCACTGGACTTGATATATAAGTGTGGTCGAATACCCTTATAAAATTACTGGCAGGATAAAGAATCGCAATTGGTATTACCGAATCGAATCAGAATAAAAAGAATATTCAAATTTCCATGATTCCTGCTTGAATATAGAAACGTTCGATTATTTATTTCGGAAATAGTATTTCATTCATATTTATTGCTCCGCAAAATAATATTAGAAGATTGGGTTGGGGAAGGATTAAATGTATGCTAGGGGGGGACATTCACTGACCACATTAACAATAATGTATGTGCCGAAATATTAATAAAAATATTTTCTGTTTACAAATTAGCATAGAACATAATTGTCCTTACATAGGTCGTAGAGAACTAAAGACCAAAAAAAATAATTTTGACGGGAATGTGGAAAGTATTATTTTCTAAAATGTATGTTTTTTCGAGTGTTTATGTATAAAAATAGTGGTTTTTTTATCTATAAAGAGACAAATTACGTGCGAGAATTTGGGAAAGTGATATAATGTGTTGAAACATGGCTTTTCATATTGCTGCCAAAATTCCATCGGAGTTCGTAATAAAGTCACGACTACTTTACTAGAGCATGACTGGACTCTACTAAGACTTACTTTGTCTGAATATCGACACACTGGACACTGCACAAAAATTAAGGAAAAAAAGACCAAAAGTATTGAGTTTTTTACTGTCTATAATTATATTTCATTTTCTGATTTGCTCAATAAAATAAGTTTATATTTATCTGTCTGCTAGTAGTTACCCGCGACTTCATCCTCGTGAAATTTAACTCAAAGATTGTTCAGTTCGCAGAGTTTATGAAAAGTTAATCCTACTTATACATAATAAACGTGAAAGTTTGTATGTTTGGATGTGTGTTACTTAATCACGCAAAAACGACTGAACGGATTTGAATGAAATTTGGCACACACTATTATGAATATATGTATATATTCGTAAGTTCTGATTAGTAAATAATTATAAAGTTGTATTTTATTTTTTCTGTCGGTTAAGAAAATAAAACACAACCATGTAATTATTATTTTTTACGGAATTCATACCAGAAAGAAAATTATTACTCTGACGATCGTTTTATTTCACAGCAGTGGACGCTTCGTGGTTTCACCCGCGTAGTTCCCGTTCCCGTGGGAATACAGGGATAAAAAGTAGCCTAGCCTATGTCACCCGGAGGTAGTGTAGCTTCCCAATGATGAAAGAATTTTTGAAATCGGTCCAGTAGTTTCGGAGCCTATTCAATATAAACAATCGAATCTTTCCCCTTTATAGTAGTATAGATAGATGGGAATTAAGTTCCGCAAAATTCAGTGTAAATTAATACAATTACTTTAAAATGAAGTATCTACAGGTACACTAAAGGTTTTTATAGGTAAACTTAAACAAAGGTAATTATACAATTACCGAGTATAGCATATACAAAATACCGGGTGTGGCAATTCATACCCGTAATCTTTTCGTACGTTTTTATCATAGCAAACAAAGATAACTGGGTCGATGTGTAATGTTTTATCTCTGATAACGGAGCAGTTACTATTCGATCGAGGCCGTGAATGGACCGTGAATTTCTTTTTGAAAAATTTAATATTGTGAAGTGTTTGTAGTGAAATGGCGGGCGCTGGAACGGGAGAGGGCCTCGGCCCGGCCGTTGGCAAACTCGAGTCCAACATCTATTGTATCAAGTACACTTTGTTTTGCTTCAACGTCGTATTGTGGGTAAGTATTGCGCAAATTGAAATCGCTGTTAGGCTCTTAACGTTTCGTTTTGTTGGCTTTGTTGAGAATGGGTGCAGACGTAATACTTCTACTGTGGAGTACGTGTTCCCATTTGCGGAGATTAGGTACTAGGTACTCTGTTGTGAATAGACTAAGCTGGTGTAGAGGTGGAGTGTCAACCTGTTCTAACTGTAACGTTCCCTTTGAGATTATATACAGAGTATGTAAGTAGGTAGGCATAATAGTGTCGCGTGCTTTGACGGAACATTTACAAACAAAGCAATTGGTCAAAGATAATTTAACGTCTTCTTCTTTTTTTCTTTCTTTTTTCATTGATGAAAAGAATATCTAAAACAGCATTGGTAGGATCATAACTATGGCTAGACAGTAATGGGTAATAAAACACAAGTAGTAAAAGTATGCGTTTTAATTTGTTTTTAAATGAGCCCTTTAAATCTACCACGGTCACAAGTCTTAGGTTCCGTATCCTGTCTTTGGAACGCGATGGACCCGGCACGCACACGGTTAAACCTTTGAATGTTAAGAAGTTTCGTCTCACTTTTAAAAAGCCTATTTGATATCACCATTCTTACGCCAGTCTATTTGTCTATTTCAATGTCTTCTAGTTGCCATTTTCATATTTATCATGACTTCATATGCCATAAAACCAGTGCCATGTCTAAATATATATCTCCTAGTTCCCATTTAGCTGGTCTACAAAACCAGTTGAAACAAAACAGAATCACACCTAATAACAATTATAAAACATGTGCCTTGATTTCAAAGTAACCATCATTTTTTGTCTTTGTCACTCCTATTCAATTTCTCATGACAATGAATGTGACGGTGATAGAAATATAAAATTTTAAACTGTAATGCAAAGTTGCTACTATTATAAGACACTCAGCATACTATAGCTTTACATGTATATTATAATATATTGCCAGCATTTTTCTTTTCATTGTAAGTTATTTTAACCGTTTGTAGAGGATATTTTCATCGCGCGTTTTATCGATTAAAACATTTTGATATCATTCATAACCTAGAATAAAAGGGCCAGGCATAAAGAATTCGTTATCTATCTGATAAGCCACTTGTCCTGTTTTCCAAGTATACAGCAGTCATACGTTGAATCATGCGTGGAAATAACAAAGCGTCATTTTTGTATGGAATTACATTTGTAAATCGTATAACTTCCGGAAAGTACCTAATCAAGATGCAGGAAGTAAAATGACAAAAAATAAAGCTATTAATATAAAAAAAAGATGTAATCGGCTTTATACTGTCTCATTTATTCACAGAACAAAGTGTTCTAATTTGTAGAAATAATAGCACAGTGGTTAGAGCGTTTGGATCACACGACAAAGGGTGTGGGTTTAAATACCAACAATGAGTACATGCTGCCAGTGAAGGAAAGCATCGTTAGGTAAAAGTAAACTAAGACATGGTGGTCGGGTATTTCCTCATTTTCTAGTTCTCTGCTGGCTAGCTACCATTAAGTTAAAAATCTGTCGCCAAGCATTTAACGGTGTATCACGGCCTGGCTTGAGAGCCAGTTATCATTCCAGGTGTCAATACTATTATATAAAAAAAGTCGTTCTTAAAATAAAATTAGGTTAACTTTTTTGGTACCTTGGGTATAGGCTAGACTTAGGGAGAATTGAGGTCAGCGCTCAATATTGAAAAAAAAAACATTTCTTGGCTACCAATATTCTAAAAGAAAAAATTCCGAGTAGAATTTCATGCTTCAAGACTAACCTATTTTGTCCAGGAAAAATCCTTAATGGAAACCACTGGCCTTGGAGCGGTCAGAGTTGTTACATGGAATTCTACGTCTTAACACGTGTCCTGCCAGTAAAAGTATACTCGTAGCTGGTAGTAGATTATAGTCAAAAATATGGGTGTGGGGTTGGCGTAGGAAGCATTTCTTGCAGTTTTATTTAGTGAAATTTTGTTATTTCGTCGCCCACGACGCCAATGCGCGGGTGAGTCAAATGCATTGCCTGAATCCAAAGCCTTGATTCTCTAATCCGCATGAGATTCCTTGCCAAAACGCGTATAGTATTTATAATGTTAAACGCTTTTAAAGTTTTTTTGTATAGTACCTTCAAGTTCAAAACCAACCCATCCGGTTTTTCTTTAACAGTTTTACGTGTTTTTACTGACATATAAACAACTTACCCGTTGAACCTAGAATAGAAACATGACCAAAGAATAATTTAACAAACCGATATAGTGAGTCACATATATTATTTTCAGTAATTAACCCAGCTCAATAACGCTACTTGCGGGCAAAACTTGCAAGTGCGATTTACTGCAGACGCCGCGTGTCGCTAATGTCTGTAACTTGCCACTAACTTTGTTCATGATTTATATAGCTGGAAGCATGGGAGACCATGTCGGCGTGACGTCACAGCCTTGCCAGTCATTTGTCATGACTGTCATGCTAGATGTTGAGTTGTTATTATAGTGAATCGGTAATTACTACATTGTATTCTTGTTTAAACGGTCTACGCTCGGTTCGTCTTCTCTCTACACTTTTGTTGATCTATTTTTCTAACAGCCAGTCTAAACTAAGATATTACATGCGAAAGTTTGTCCGAAACCTTCGTATTGTGTATATTTATTTACTACTTCTTCACGTTGCAACAGCTCGATAGATATGAGTCAATTTTTAAGCGGAATTAGCTTACCTATAACCTGAAATAGCACGTAGATCTCACACTACATTTTATTCTCAAGAAATATAATGTCGTAGAAGGATGGCGGGGAAAACTGTGAAGTGATAAAATCAGATGGGAAATGTTATTTCCGGAGCAGACCATCGATATATTTTAAAAATATTCCCGCTATAAGATTACTCTATCGTAGAATTATATAAGCTTGAGTCGACTCTAGTACACTTTGTAGGCGAAAAATAGACCAAAGTAATAATTCCGGCTTTTGAAAGCTGCAACAAAATCTAGAGGATTGATTCATGGTCGATATTCAAAAAACTCGAACTGAGCGGTTCAATCTACTTTCAGTGTACGAACCGCTAAACAATGGAATTTGCTGCCGTAATGGATGTACCCTAATAGGTACAATCAGGGTGTCTTCAAGTCGCGAGTCAATCGGTTTCTTATTATAGGTGAGCGTGCTCCAGCGTAGACCGCATCTTCGCTTAACATCGGATGAATTGGCGTTTAAACGCCAGCCTATTTATTTTGACAGCCCCGTTGGTTCATTAGTAGTATGTCTGCTCCAAGAGCTGTAGAGCGTGGGTTCAATTCCCACCAAGGACAAGCATTTTGTGATATAGACCAATTTTCTGTGTTTGGGTGCACTGTATGTATTATAAATATGTATTTACAAAAAAAAACTGTTTAAGTATTCTGTCAGTTACCTGTCTTCCATAGTACAATCTTTGTTTAGTTTGGGGTCAGATGGCGCTGTGTGTAATGTCTTACGATACTTTACTTGTTGGTAGATCTCCTTAGCAAGAAGTCGTCTAGGTAGGTACCACCGCAGTACCAGATATTCTGCCACTAAGCAGTAGCGTATAAACATTACTGTGTTCCGGTTTGAAGGGTACTGCAGCAAGCGAAATTACTAGGCTGTTGAGACTAACCATCAAAAAGTAAGTAAGTCTCAAAAACGGACTTAGTTTCGTCACTCAAAGTTCTGTGTATCGCTGCAATGGTCATGGGCAGGCGTTATCTCTTACCACCAGGAGAGCGTCTCGTTCGTCTCATTACTTTTTACATGAAAAAAGAAAAATATATTATTTATTTATTGCAAATAATAATATTTGCAATAAAAAAAGTTCCTACCGACTTTTTAATTATCCGTAATTCCTAGCAATCGATTCGCTCTTGAACGAATAAACCCAAAACTTTTGATTAAGAGCCTGAACCCGCAAACAATGCTCTTTCGGCCAGCTCAGAACAAACCTGCACTCTAACTTTAATCACCCAAGTCGTTCTGCGAATTGAAGCCCTGACTGCGCGCCAAAAACTGCGCGAACCGACGTCAAGTGTCATTCAGGCCGTACCTGAATACTCGTTAAGGTGTTCCAGCACAAATGAGAAATAATTGCCGAAGTCGCTCCGCCGAGCCGATAATTGACTTTGGATTGCAGCCAAGGAGTTAGAAACCATTTGTTTATACGCTAAGATTAGTGGATTAGGCTTTGGCTGTATTAATTTCACAGAAGTCTCATATTTGTATATCTAGGCAGCTGAAAATAAGAAACTCATACTCAAAGTTCTGAGTACCGAGTAAGATGCAGAATTATTATTTTATTATATTACTTTTGTAATCACAAATTGTCTCCGTTTGTCTCATTACTTTTTACCATAATATGATCATATGTTTTTGTTGATTCCTTTTTTACACAATAAAACGAAATTTTGAAATTGTCGCTAGACTTTTATCTAGCTACAACCAATACATTTCTTTTTGTGCAGTAGGTTAGTCTAGTCTATTTTGGACATTGCGCCCTGGAACTGCACGATTTTCTATTATACGTTTTATTACCGGACGGCTAAGCAGACGCGTCCAAAGCGCTATTCGTACATGCTGAATGTTCCCCACGTACGTACTAAACGGTTTGATTCCACGTTTTTAATACATACAGCGAGGATGTGGAACTCTCTACCGGCGTCAGTATTTCATGCGAAGTACAAATTAAGTATCTTAAAATCCAGAGTAAACAAGGGTTCTTCGAGGTAAACGTGTTCCACCTCAGACCGTATCCTGCTTAACATCAGCTTGAGCAAAAACGCAAACCAATTTTAAAAAAAGTTACATTCTGGTAATTTGTACTCATTTTGTTGTATATGTCACATGTCATATTTTGACACGTGTCATATTTTTTTTCTTATTAGTGTTACATCTGTCTGTCTCTTATGTTTTCTATCGTATTTTTCTTCTCTTGGTTACCTGGAAGAGATCGCTGTTAGCGATAAGACCGCCACATGTGGCACTAGTTCATAAGGTTCTTTGTTCTCTGTACTCTTTTCTATTTATGATGTGCACAATAAGGAGTTATATCTATCTATCTATCTAATATTATAGATGTGAAAGTTCATCAGTTTGTATGTATGTTTAACTGTCCCGTTGGCTCATATGTTGTAATATCTGCTTCGGGAGTGTGGGTTCAATTCTACTGGACCGATTTCAAAAATTCTTCCACCGTTAGGAAGCTACATTATTCCCGGGTGACATAGACTACTTTTTATCCCTGTATTCCCACGGGAACGGGAACTATGCGGGTGGTACTGCATGGCGTCCGCTAGCAGTTAATAAGGACGAAATTTTTTTATTTTTTTTTATAGCTGACAGGCTAGGTGTTTGACCACAGCTCACCTGATGTTAAGTGACGGTGTGGTCGAAAAATATAATAAAACTAATGTCTAATGGCACAAAATATCTATAACTTCTGCGTAAACATGAAGACAAACCCATCTTTGACAATGTCGCTAAAACGTTAAACAACAAGTTAAAGTGCAACGCAATTAAACGCGGCTATAGTCTGTGATGAACTTTGTAGGTACGGTAATCCGTTAAAACCTATAGGCTTGCCTAAAGCAACGCACATCGTTCAAGAATATTCCGAGAAAGGCGAACTTGGTTGAGTTTAAATTATATGCTTCATTTGAATAATGTTTGCACAAGATCTGCTCGTAATTGTAGCAGATTCTGCTGAGCTGAGTTAGTTCATTCAACTAAGTTTGTTCTTATACATTGGTGACAATGATATCCTTTAAAATTTTCGCCGATATCTACAAATATGTATCTTTTCAATCGAGGACACAATATCTAAAGTTTCTTGTTATGTTAAGAAATTTTCCGATACACGTTCCAGAAATTTTTAACACACAGAGCGTACAATTATTGTTTTAAATTAGTTTTTGACAGCAGCTCACCTGATGTGAGTAATGGTTAAAGACAGCACACCGAACAACTTAAGGGTGGTAGCTAGCCAGCCTAGTACTAAACAGTATCTTACCACCATGCTATGGTTTCCTCACGATGTTTTCCTTCACCGGCAGCTCAAGCTCAAGGGGTTTAAATCCACGGCCTTTGGCGTGTGAACCCACAAAAGTAAGTCAATCCAGTCTTGGTTCAGTTTAAATCCAGGTTGGTTTGATGGTTTGATACCATCTAACCAACCAAATTATCTTAGAACACAATGAGTATCTAAAATTACACTGCTACTTTATGTTGTTACATCGAAGGTAATTAGGTTTTTGTATATATACTTAGTTTGAAAACAGTTTTGACAAGTTAATTATGAACAATAATTAGCTTTTTTCTCAAACTAGCTGCTGGCAATAAGCTGCCAATAAGATGGGTGTAATTAAAAACTTAAAGCGTTTTTCCTACACATTCATTCATTTTTTTTTCTTCATTTTCACTGAAGAAAATTTAGAAATGACTATAATGTCTGTAGTAAATGCAAATTTTAAATAAGTTTGTATTGACTAAGTGGAATAGAGTCACAATAAATATGCCTCCCAAAATAGTAGAATACCAAAAGAAGTGTCCCTTCCCAAACATCTTTATCTTTTTTGAGATCTCATTTTGTGTTTTGTGCCTAGGGATTGCAATCCGGAAAAACGGATCCGGTAATCCGGCGGATCCGGCACCATATAACGGTTACCGGATCCGGTACCAATACACCGGATCCGTTGCTAGCAGTTTGTGGCAAAATAATATAGCTGTTGTATTAGTAGGTATTTTAAATGCGTTGTGTTCATGCGTGCGAGTCGTTCGTCGCCGAGTCGCCCCGCTACGCTTCGCCATTCGCCATCCCGCTCGCTACCCGCATCCGCGTCGCGCGCGCCACCGCCAGACAGTATCATTCTCATTCGCCTCGCGCGAGGAAATAAATGTTGTTGTTGTCTACTTTTTTATAAACTACCTACATATAAGTGCAGTGACACTTGATTAACTCACTTATTTTGTACTAAAAAGTGAAAACCATCCTGATTTGTTCAATCCGGTCGTATCCGGCTGGACTGAAAATGACGCCGGATTGCAGTCCCTATTTGTGCCAGTATCAAGTATTTGATATATTAAAGTTAATATTGAGTAAAATAAGTTCTAGTCAAGCCCGGACCATGCTCTATTAAAATAGCGGCAACTTAATAACACGCTTCTACTTTGGTGACTTTACTAGGAGTTATGGAAACAATATGAAAAAACATGTTAATAAATAATGTTATATTCGGTATGATTTGACACCACAAGATTAAAACACCGCCATTTTTAACCCTAAAAAACGCAAATTTTAGAATAAAATAAAATGCAGCAACTGGATTTTGTGATGAGAAATTTATAAATACAAAGACATTGGTGCCGTCCTGCTTCCGACCTTAACGGTGATCAAATTCTAGATGTGTCGGTACGACGTGCGGTCAGAATTAACTAAATCAAATTAATGTTTTTTTACAACCTTAAAATTAAACAGCAATGTTTGTTAATTTGCTGAAGTCACATTTTTTATTTCGAGTTTAATTAGAACCATTTTCTCTTTTCCTGTGGAGTTAAAATTTGACACACCTTTTTTTATGGTTGACAGGTTAGGTGTTTGACCACAGCTCACTAAGTGACGGTGTGGTCGAAGATGGTAAAGCACACTTAGCCTGGAATGGAACCATGCCTATTTGTATACTTTTGACATAGAATTTGTAACTGTCATGTTATGACAAATAAATATCTTTATCTTTATCTTTAACTAAATCAACATTGATTTAGTTCCGACAACACATTGGATTAGTTCCAGACGAAAGAGCTTCTTAATTCCTCAACAGAAATTTTGTATACATATAAATTTGTGTATAGAAAATAGCCTATTTAAAATTACATCGTAACCTGGAAGGTTTTCTATTGTTACTTTTTCTCTTTAACAATCCACATACAAGACCAAGACATGCCTCTATTTCGATAATTAAATCAATAGTAACAATCTATACATTTATTTCTGCGAATAGGATATTATTAAATTTTGATTCGATGGAACTTGTATGTCAGAATCGTTTTAGCAGTTAATCAAGAATCTCATGATCAATCAGACGGCTTTCGAACATTCAAAGGCACGAGCAGAAATTTTGAGTATGACATCAAAAGAAGAAAGTCTACTGTATAATGAAACAACACTGAGCTTTCGAATACGGTCATTGCGTAGGGCTGCCTCTGGATTCGATATGACTGTAAAGTTATAATAATTATAACAATTATATAAATAATGATGTACTTAAGCTGATGCTTATATTTGTTAAGACAACATAATGTGACACAGGCATACAGTGCCAAGCTATACTTTGTTGCTGCATTGATGATTTCGCTAGATGGTAGATTTCCTTAGCAGGAAGTAGTATATGTAGGTACCACTGCAGTACCAGATATTCTGCCGCCAAGCAGTTGTGTGTAAACATTACTGTATTCCGGTTTTAAGGGTACTGCAGCTAGCGAAATTACTGGACTATTGGGACTAACCATCGAATGTCTCAAAGTAATGAGCGCCAAAACAGCGATGCCCCGGACTTTGTTTTGCTACTCAATGTTCTATGTACTGACGCAATGGTCATTGACATGCGTTACCTTTTACCATCAGGAGAGCGCAACGTTCGTCTCATTACTATTACATAAAAAACCATCTACAGATTAGAAAATTATCATCTATCCTATATATTATCATCATCACCAACCCACTTCTGGGTGGGCATGGGCATTCCTAATACACGCCGCCTAAGTCGAGCTTTTTGATTCTAGTCACTGCCCACTGCCTTACGTATATCTACATTGTTACTCCAACGAAGATAAGATTAATTCAATAAAACTCGATTCCTCCGACATAATGCAAACAAAAATGAACGCCTACGATGAGACACGTCCCGACAAATTATAATCACGCTGGTTACCGTAACTAAAATAAATAAATACATAAATATCGTAGAACATTACACACAGCGCCATCTGACCCCAAACTAAGCAAAGCTTGTACTATGGGAGTCAGATAACTGATAGAATACTTAAATACTTTTCTTTTTTTTTTTGTAAATACATACTTATAATACATACAGTACACCCAGACACAGAACAAACATTTGGTTTTATATCACAAAATGCTTGTCCTGGGTGGGAATCGAACCCACGCCCCACAGCTCTTGAAGCAGACAAGCTACCAATGAGCCAACAGGGCTATCTTTGCAATTTTATATTTTGTTCGGGAAAAACAAATAACGAATCGATGGAACTACGATACACATAAGGCAACCAAAAACCTGAATTTACTGAAGTGCTGAAAGGCGTACTTTATGAAAGATATCCGATAATCTCCTAAGTAGACTTATGTTCAACGGTGTATCAAGTAAAGCCGATTAAGATGTTATTTTTTAGAAAATATGCGAAGTGGCAGCTGACAACCTTATGAAGCCGTCTCATTCCATTTGCAAAATTTATTTTTCCACAATCTTTCCTGTAAACGTCGCGACTAAGTCTCGAGGCGTAACTGTAAAGGAGTCACTTTTCTTGCATGAATTCTATTTATTTGATACCCAGAAACACTCAACGACATTTTTGCTCTTGATTAAACTTTCAGTAAAGACAGTGTAGATTTGTCAGGTTGTAGGGTAGAGAAGTAAGCTATTATAGAGTCAGCCAGAAACCTACTCATAAAATCTGTTAAAAAACGCGTCACACTGAGGCACGCAGAATTCCGTACTTTATTTTTCTTTGAATAGCGATCGAGTAGTTGCAAATAACAAAGAAAATGCAAAGAAGAAATTCAAAAAAGGTTATTGTACGAATTTAATTTTCAGTTTAATCAAATATTTATACAAAATATAACAATTATCTAGGCTGAATAAATACTGAACAGACAATACAATCGCGTTTGCAAAATAGCGTCTATTTGTTCTGGCTAAAATTGCGTTCTCCCGGGGAAGTCAAACACTTCAAGTTTACCCGGTAATTCTGAAACAAAACGGCTGAAACGTCGATAAATGCTTTAAATCTATCTTAACTTAACACGTCAAAATGTTAGGGGAATTGCTTTGGAAAAGCGAGAAGACGGATTCGTCGCGGTATAGATAAAGCGCGCGGTATAAGATATTCAAATCCCTTAAGTGCACGTAGCGGTTGAATTGCGGGAAAAAGTCCCATTTTGAAACGTTGTAAAACTCTTTATTATTCTAGCTTTGCAGGTGTCTCTGCGGAGATACAATGGGTCGCGGAGAGTGACGGAAAACCGGGACAAGCGGCGAAGTAATAGTTTACGCTCCAAAATAGGTTAGACAAACCGAATAAAAAGGGTTAGCCAACTGGCGCGGTTATTATTGTTATGGTTTAGACGCCATACGTTTGACAGAATATTGTTAGTTTGTCAATGTACTACATATTTTAATCTGTAACTGGTAAACAGTACAAGTATAGGTTTTTAACCGACACAAAGTTTAGAAACACATTTTGTTCATAAAAATAACAGAATAACTGTTTTCTCTTATGCTATTCTTAAGATTTCTGGTTACTTTGTACCTTTTAACATGTTTAACTTACGTTTTGGAAATACATGTCTGTAGTTTCATACTCTGCACTTATTTTAAAATTGTAACAAATTTAATTTTTCGAATAGTATGTATTAATTATTAAGCTATGCTTATTATCTTTTGACAAATACAGATTGACTTAAATTAAATTAAAAACAAACAACCAAATTGCGAACGAGATATTTTCTTTATTGCATGTCAATTGAGGTATAAAATTTTGATTACTAATTCTTGCATTGTATAACCTTTTTTGAAGTCGGTTAAAAAGAAAAAAACAGTAACTGCAACAAACATGTACTAGAATTTATTCCCAGGTATTTTTATAACTAGAACTTAAGAGACAAACGAGACGCTCTCCTAATGGTAAAAAATAACGCCTTCCCATGGCCGCTACAGTGTGGTGCAAAATAATGGGCAACAGAAACAAAAGTACAAGGCATTGCTGTTTTTGGCATTACTTTGAGACATTGGGTGATAGCTCCTGTTAGCACTGTAATTTCGTAGAAAAAGCAAATATTAAAAAAAACCTTTAAACTATATACTAGAAACCGTCTTGGCTGTTCTCAGAAGTCTGAATATGCTTGCTTTCATATCATTACTCCGGGTATTACGTCACTGTTACATTGTACTTCATATTCGCAGTGTCGGCAAACGAGCGCGGTGACTTTTTACGAGGTCATAAATTTTTAACGTCTCAAAAAAGTACCTCTTTTGCTCCCGAAAAAGAGCAAAACGCATTTACGCAGCATTACTATGACTTGAATACAAAATGGCTTCGGTAATAACTTTGTTTCTCATTTTAATTGCGGGGATATTAAGCAAGCGCCCGAGGGGAGACATTCGAATTGAAAATCGAGATGAAATGAAAAATAATCCTCTCTCTCATATCGATGGAATTGAAAGATAAACGTGATCCATTTTATTACGTTTCTAAATGTCATTCGAGCGAAAAAATATTAATCTGAATTGAAGAGCGTTGCTACGATATTGGTCCCACGATTTACTGTCGCAGTAAATATAATATGTATTTATCTATTTATTGCACATTTACAACTATAACAATTGTACAAAAAGAGTACTTAATATGATGAGGTGTGTGAGCTACATAAATGTACAAAAATACAAAAACGAATAAATATGTATAAATACAGCAAACAAATAAATATGATGCTTTTATCAAAAACATAAATATACTAGGTCTAACAATAAGTCTAAGCAACAGGTCAGTCAAAACCCACGCTCCTGACTATAGTGCAAAATTGCCCACAATGCTGGCATAATTCCCGCGCTGGATAGCAATGACCAACATTTGCACCACAAACAGAATACTAGGTACTTAATACTACTAATATGACACTACTAAAATGATACTACTAATATGATACTACTTATATGATACTACTTAATACATAAACAAATAACATACCATATTATGTTATTGATGTTATTTGTTTAATAATACTAATGAATATATGTAAATATACAAGAACATATTATATACTATACACACTTCAAGTAAATTAAAATCATAGTTTTAGTGTTCAATTCCGTTTAGTAAACTTTATCAAATAGGTACTTTTATCATAAACTGTATGAGATGAGGGTTTCCCCCATAGATTTTCGATATTATAATATAAAATTTTATGTCCAAGCACCGCTTTTCATCCCCATAACAATAACATTCCATCGTATCCCTTATCCAAAGAGCTAACATAAAAATACCTTCGATATTATTAAAACTTACTCATTTGTAATAGCTTCTTTACACACAAACATGGTCGAATGTTTATAAAGATTAATGCTTCTACTATTTCCTACCGTTCAGTTTTTTTAATAGTAGAATGTAGTACTAGCTTTTCATCGTGATTATATGGTAAAATTTAAATCTATTTTGTGTAAAAATACATATTTACATTTCTCCTTGCAATAAATTTTACTCAACAAAAAAGTTAGAGTAGCCGTTACAGTAAATATTTTGAACAAAGAGTGACTTCTGTTATTGGACTTACTTTTGTTCGTTTTGGCTTTGCTTTGGCCACTGTTCGATATTGTCGTTTTCTCTACATCTTTATTTAATGATATTCAATTTTAGTCAACATACATACGTTAAAAATCTACAGATTTTAAACTAATTTTCCGAACGAAATGACCCCTTAGCACTGACTAAAAGCACTTCTCAAAAATCCTCAAAATCCGCGACATTATTCTTAAATCTGATAAGCTTTTTGTGAGCCCTCCCCTTATCTTACACTAAGGGTCTTTGTCACATTATTTAATTTGATTAATGCCACGAGTACCAAGCCCGAAAAATTAGTAAGCTGAGCATCCGAGTCAGCCACATGTCTCAAACAAGCGATAAGTTGCGATGCTCAAAGCTATACTGAATGTTAAGAACCAGCGCAAATAAAATCTGCACCCTAGAACTTCTACATGTCAATTGTACATCTATTATCTGTTCTACGAACTACAATCAAGGGCTGTTAATCCGTGTGCAAATAGGTGAAACGCATTGTTCCCAGCATTACCTAGCTATAGTCAACTTTCCGCATCATTTGGCGGGCCTTAATGGATTGCGAGCGGGCCGTTTGTTGTCTCCCGGATAGCTAGAATGCAGTGATGCGGCTTGCTTTTATGTAATATTTCCAGGTTAGTAAGTTTTAGAATAAAAACAATCATTAATGTAAAGATACCGTATCTTGTTGCGGATTACATAATTATCATGCATGCGACAGGGACTGCCCGTAAGGTGGTGTTAGCATTTTTTACACTTATTAAACAAAATCAATTTGAATACACGCCGAAGAACGTAGGTTCAAATCCCGGCAATGAGTTTGAGCAAACATCGTTAGAAAACCATATCATGGTGATAGAGTACCATAAGTACAATAAAGATAGGAATATAAGTGTACAATATGGTATACAATGTAAATGTACATTGTTAATTTTATTGATAAAGTGACAATCTTAGACTCACGCACACATTCACGCGTGTACAAAAACTACAAGTGTGTAGTGTCTGTGTAATAGGTAGTTATTTATAACGAGAGGAGTATCCGGGGTATGCTACTACTTAACGTATCATGTGATCCACGGTAGCACTCAGAAATAAATGCTACTCACGGTCAATCATCCAAAGACAGACTAGATCATCCGTTGCATGACTTTGATGATCTTTTCAGCTTTTAATTAAGCACTACGTGCGAGGTCTACGTACGGAGTCTACGAGGTCTACACCATATATTTATTATTAGGATACATCATAGGGTCATAGGATTCAGGATACATCATATATTTATTATTTTACTTTGTTGTATTTTTTACCTCTTTTTTATGTTTCCTGCGTATATGTTTTGGTGTATAATAAAGTTGTATTCTATTACATTCTATGTGATTTGTTAAGTGATACGCAATATAAAGTAGGTTTAAGAATTAAAAAAATATATATCAGCATTTCTTAAGCAACGATACATTTTCAAACGCTCCTTCAATTAGGTAACTGAAACCAATAGAACTAAGTTACTGAGTGTTCGACGTCCAGTTGTCTCTACAACGCTTTTTGCAGACAAAGTATAATGATGATACGGCCCAGTTCTTTAGTTTCGCTCTTCCGTCCCAGATTGAGGTACATTTACCTATTTCTTGTATTTGCGCTGTCAAATTGTTTTTCTTACTTCCCTAATGGTGAGTATCTTTGGTGAAAGGAAGGCATTAGTTTGCGTCTTAATCGTCATTATTGCTGTCGTTAAAAGGAATAGCTTGAATAAATCTGATAGGGCACTGAAGGTACTCCAGTAACAATCTTTTTTGGATATTTATTTATCCAAGGTATTTTAAGCCTAAAAGGATCATTTTATTATTATTAGCAACAATTTTTACCAAAACTTAAAAAGCAGATTACAACAGAAATCAGTTTCATATATTTGATCAAAAATTATGAGTTGACTGCCCTGTTGGCTCATTTGTTAGTGTATCTACTTTTAAACTTGTAGGGCATGGGTTCTATTCCCACTCCAGACAAACATTTGTGTGACGCGCATAAATATTTATTCTGTGTTCTGTATGTATTATAAGGAGGTATTTGCAAAAAAAAAGTATATATTATGTATTCTATCAGTTATTTGGATCCCATAGTACAAACTTTGCTTAGTTTAGGGCTAAATGACGTTGTGTGAAAAGTCCTAGGATATTTATTAATTATTTTGGTCTGGACTAACTGATTGTGTGCTCGATTGCAGAGTTGTCCATAATAATAGTTTTCCGTAATGATGAGTAACCTCTATCGGCTTAGTACACCCTAAACTTGTAACCTGAACGCAACTTTACTCAATATGGTGATGAGTGTTCACAAACTAGCTCTTGGTATAAATATATCTTCTTTTAGAAATCGTATGTACTCATTTCTTTTGTAAGTTTCCTTCAGAAATCATCATCATCATCAGACTGCAAATTGCACATTGCTGCAAATGACATCACAGTTTTCTCGAAGCACGACACTCAGTTCGTTCTCTTATTGCTACTCAAACCTGTCCCGCATTGTAACTATAGTTTATTTGTAAGTCATTCAGTACATTCCCAAAATATACATATTTATTAATTCACGAGCTCCATAGTTGACAATTTCTATATACGTCCTCTATCTGCCCGAGGGCAGATATACGATGTTATTTGTGGTAAATTGGCGAACTAATAGGGTTCGACCAAGATAAAAGATATGCCTAAACTTCGCGGACTTTCTGTAAATCAATACTGATGAAAATAGCCTGAACGTAGAAGATTTACTGCTTTTACCCTTTTGCCTCATAGGATTAAGTTGGAAATGCCGATTTGTCGATGTCGAGTATATCAGAGAGAGATTCGAGATATTTTTGGTTGTCTGTTAATAATGAAACGGAAGTCATATTTATCCAAGTACCTACTACATTCAACATTATCGAAGAACTTGTACCACAACAAAAGTTTACCTTGCTTGAGTGTTCCAATGTATTTAGTTTATTTCCGCTTAACAGTCGTTTCAGTTACAACAGCGATGAGGATTTAAATTCAACTGACTTCATGACAATTTAAAAAACTTATCCGAATCTTTATCTAAAACTAAAATTTGACATGAACTTAAAAACTAAAACAAATTAAATAAAAACTCATCATCATCATAATAAGCCTATCGAAGTCCACTGCTGGACATAGGCCTCTCCCAGGACACTCCACTCGGCCCGATCTTCGGCTTCAACCGATTGATGGCGGGATAACCATCACAATTTACGGCGTAGCTACATTTCTTACTGGTAACAGGCAGCAGTGTTACCAGTGCGAGAAGCTACGTCCCTGCGGTTACCAACCTCCCATGAGAAATAAAAACTAATTAAAATAAAATAACCACAAGTCTTTATATCCTCTTTTCGCTTTACCACTTGCCGACACGTGTTTCGCCTCTACACCAGGCATCCTCAGGACGTGTTGACGTTTACCTTGTTCTTTCTTGTAGTAAGAGTTTTTAGTAGAATGACTTGTAAGGGTTAGGTCTACGCAAGCTAACCGCAAAGCAAGTATCAGAACGCAAAACGAAAAGTGGTGAGCAACACGTTTACTTTGCTTTTATCATAGAATAATGTGTTCGTCGTGTCACTTATGAGATATAAAATGTATTTCTTTAGACTAATTACAAGCAGTAATTTATAAATTCTATAGTGAAATAATATAGTCGTGATTGGGTGCTAATTGCGGGTCGCTTATCTGTTCGTGGTGTATACATAAAACTAATAACAGATTACCTTACCTCTCCCTGTATTGCAAATAGTGTAAGTTTATTTAAAGAAAAAAATGTGTTAAGTTGACAAAAGTCACGGAACCTGGTGCCTGTAAAGCTGAAATAAAAAAAATTCTATTGCTTACTAAACTAAACTTATCTTAGCATTATAATACTGTCTTTGTTTCTGTTAAATGCATAGCAATGACGGATAAGTGGTTTAATTTTAAAGCCGTTAAATTTATGTTATAAAATGTAAAACCAAACTTAGTATCATGTGAGTTAGTAGCGAAAGATGTGTCATTGATTAAAACACATTATAATTTTGAACTGTTAATATAAGTAGGCCCTTATTAATGTTGGTATAAACAAACATTGTTCATCATACTCCAAAAGCATAATTTATGTTATGGCAAGAAAAGCAGAATTTACCTATAACAAAACACATAAACAATGTCTATTAATACCATCGTAGGAATACATTTTATGGCTAAATAGAGACTCGAAAAATATCAGCCAGACAATGGCCGTCGCTTATCTCAAAATATCTTTATGGAAAAACAAGACTATTATGTAAGACTAGATTTTATTCCCTGTTTTACTTATTTCGTTGATCCTAGTTCTTTAAAGGAGTACTCTAAATTGTGCTTATTCCCTTATTCTGCCACCTAGTTGTTCAAACCCGAACCAGTCTCGTCTGAATATATTTTTTTTTAGTTTACTAGAGAAACATTTGACCACGGCTCATCTGATATTAAGTGACGGTGTGGTCAAACGTAGCTAGTCAGGCGAGTGCTAGAAAATACCCTACCATCATCCAGCTATGGTTTCCTCACGATGTTTTTTTTTGTTTCTTATCAGCACCGCGTCTCTTGCATCTACTGTTTATATCAGCTATTGTGCTGTCACATATAGTTTCTTCAATTAATCTAGTAACGTTCCCGAAGATGATTGTGCCGGTAAGATATAAAGCTTGCCCATAACAATTTCAGCGGTCCCAGAACTTTAAGTAACAAAACAAAGTCCAGGCCGTCTCTGCTACTTTGAGACATTCGATAGTTAGCCTCAATAGATCTGTAATTTTAATCTGTAAATTCTAGTTACAGTATCCGGACAAACTGGAACACAGTAATTTTTACACACTACTGCTTGGCAGTAGAATATCTGATACTGCAGTGGTCTTGAGAACCTAGAAGTTCTATTACCGAGTAAATCTTTTTGGTCTGAAAATGTTTATAATTTATTATCTGCACTGTCTTTTGTGTCGCGTATGGCACTGTGACTTATTTACAGTTCGTTCACGTTCCATACACTCAATAATATACGTTACGTGAAAGTCAATAAGAATATTGCCATTAATAAATTAAGCTTATGTTCAGATTTTAAAAACTCTTAATAACTCTGTTCAAAATGCTTTGTTGTTACTAGACACATATCAAATGTAGGTATTATAGGATCGCCATTTTCATCCCTGTCATATATTCGCAAATAGATAGGGAGGATAAATTACGTCGGACTATAGTTTTGGCCACATCCGAGGCCTTCTTCCAGGAGTAAAAAGCTAAGTTCAACGTGCAACCTTATCTTGATTCGTATAAGTTTTTTTTTTCATGTAATAGTAATGGGGCGACCGAGTCGTTCTCCTGATGGTATGAAAAAACGTGCGTCCATGAACATTGCAGTGATACACAGAACTTTGAGTAGCAGACAAAAGTACAGAACATCGCTGCTTTAGCGCTCATGACTTTGAGACTTTCGATGGTTACTCGAAGTATGAGTAAAACAATTATTTGTCAAAACTAAATCACTTCTATAGTAAAATGTTACCTTATTTCTTAAGTTAAGATTGTGCAGCGATATAAACGCCGCTTTAATTAAACTAGTTTTAGCTGTCAACAAACTAACATCCACTTTTATCGGTAAAGCTTCTGTGATCGCTGTCTCGTGCCGAATAAAACTTGACAGCACACTCATAGCATTAATGAGATTGTAAAACTTTTACCGACTGGAGGCAAATAGGTCGCATTCTCATCTCACGGCCAGTTTTATTTGTTTTGGCGATCCGTAAACATGTTTTTGTTTTCTTTGTTTATTACTAGCTTTCTTACTGCAGGTGAGGGTATAGGTTAATAAAATCACAGATAACACATACATATCGTAGAACATTTCACACAGCGCCATCTAGCCGCAAACTAAGCAAGGCTATGGGATCCAAAAAACTGATAGCAATATTCATATAGGTTTCTTTGTAAATACATACTTATTCTACGCATAGAACACCCAGATACAGAACAAACATGTGTTTATACCATAAAATGTTTGTTCTGGTGGGAATCGAACCCACGCCCTACAGCTGTTGAAGCAGATATTCTGGCAAATGAGTTAACAGGGCAGTCATTTATATTCAATAAATGACTGCCCTGGGCTGTTTTGGGCTTGTATTCACGGCTTTCAGATACATAAAGTTATACAAAATATGTTATTGTAGAAAATCGGGCTATTCTTAGGAGTATTTTTGTTCTTGTGGCTAATTTAGATTTACGTTAGCCACTTCACATTAGTGTTCTTTTAATTTAATAGATAGCGTTTCTCTTTGAGTGAATTTTTGTTAGGCCGCTTAAAAGTACTGAAATAAAATTTAAAAAAAAAATTAGCTATGAAGCCGCCAGTTGTTGCACTAGTTTTAAGTTTTTCAAAAAAAAACTTCTCTCATTTTAGACAAAAAAATTAAAGAAATGAAACACTCTACAACCTTTATTGTTCTATAATATCACGATAACGACTCTTAGGAATAGTTTAGCAATATAAAGATCATTTCAAGTTTGAACGAATCTCATAAACTTAATGTAGTTTTGGAAGAAATTCAGTCATAAGAGCGTATCCATTTACTTTTAATGTTTTCAGCTAGGTTTTTTTTCGATTTCAATAAAAACAACTTAGACCAAGACCGCACTGGCGAGTGCTTTTACTTAACTGCTAAAATATAGCGAGTTTTCTGTTTGGTAAACGAACAATATTTTTTGAGAAAGAACACCGAAGTAAACAATTACTATGATACAGAGAAGATGCTTTCTACGTAAGAATAACGAATTCCGTATGATAGCACAATAATTAGCGCAGTTGGATCGCACGCCAAGAGGTGTGGGTACACATTTTAACACTGAGCTTGAACTGCCAGTGAAGGAAAACGTCGTGAAGAAACCATAGCATACTGGTACGGTAGTATCTAGTACCTAGTCGGCTGACTAACCACCTCCTTCATGTTTAAAAGCTGCCACCAAGCAACTAACGGTGTGTTTAAAAAGCCTCACCGGAGACCTTATTCCAGTTACGTTTATCATTTTTGATTACACTTTTATGTGTCACTTTAGTTCTCAACCATAAAAAAATGCATAAGGCAGTTGACATTACGCAAATAAGTGAAAACAGGACTGAGTAACGTGCTTCAGGAGCTATATTCAATAATGTGCTGTGTAAAGCTGATTATAAAAACCAATATCGTATGACCTGTTTTTACACAGCGCCATCTAGCCCAAACTAAGCAAAGCTTGTACTATGGGAACGAGACAGCAAAAAAATTTTTTTTTTTAAGAAGACATACTTATAATACATACAGACCACACAGACACATAACAAATATCTATGAATGTCACACAATTGTTCGTCCTGGGTGGGAAACGAACCCACACCCCTCATCAGCTCTTGGAACAGAGCTATTGCAAATTATATATATCATAATGATGATGAGATGACACTCTTCTGATAACTAATGTATCGCCACTAGTAAAATTATTACATTTACCTGATTAAATAACAGATTTCCTTATGAGTTGTTTTGTCTTTTCTAGTTATTCGGCGTCTCCATATTCGCGCTTTGTCTATGGATCTGTATAGAGCCCGGCTTCAACGAATGGATGAGGATCCTGGAACTTCAGAAGTATTTCATAGGAATCTATATCATTCTCATTGCGTCACTCGGAATCATGGTCATCGCTTTCCTTGGTTGCGGATCTGCCCTCATGGAAAACGTCATGCTATTGTATGCTGTAAGTACAAATAGATAAATTTTATATTTATTATTTATCAATTCTTACCGCTGACACAAGGGTTGGCCACTTAGCTCTCAATGCAATCGGCTCACGAATCTCAATTGTTTTTCCAGTACATAGCGTCCCAAATCGCGATATTCGTGTTTGGGCTGATCGGAGCATGCGTGGTCCTTGACTTCTCGACATATGACTCCAGCATCCAGCCTCTGATACGTGATGTTATTGTGAGACTCATGAACAACCCCCAGCACGAGGGCAGCAGGGAAATCTTGAGGATGGTGCAAGAAGGCGTAAGTATATTTCACGTTGATTGATCTATTGTGACTAACCATCGAATGCCTGAAAACAATTAACTGCATTACCACTGCTATGGCGTTGTTCTGTACTTCATTTTCTAAGGTACCGTAGATAAGGTAGGTACTGTAATGGTCATGGACAGATGCTATCTCCTATCATAAGATGTAAATTTGATCCAATTTAAAATAAAAAGTATATTTTCGGGAATAAAAGAAGCATATATGTTTAAACTATCATTTAAAGTATGATCTATCTGCATTTTAATTTTTTTTTTCAAATCCTTGTGGTTGTTACAGCTACTAGATGCAACATACATACATATTACATACATATACGAACAGACACAAACTTACGCATCAACGGAGATATTAAATGACTTTTTAGCACAGTCCGCCTAGAAACAATATTGATAACTAATTATTTATCGTAAAAGGTAAATTTATTATCTTTGTTGACATCAACCTATATAATATCAGCTTTAATGATAGGCTGATGCGACATCTCAGTTGAAACTTTCAGACTGCATTGTGTATTGTAGTCATCCAATTTTATTTCCGATTTTTTAATAATATGTAACAAAAACCATTCGAAAGTGGATACTATTTTTTTTCAAAGCTAAAAATGCTGTAGCATTTTGTTGAATATGAGAACTTGCTATTTCCACCACCCACCGTGTTTCCAGTTACAAGTGGAAAAAGGAAATGATTTCTCGTCAAACTGTGACTAGAAAAACGCGCAACAAAACTGAGGGGCAGCGTAACGAAGCAAACATATTTGTTGAATGGCACAGGACCGAAAAGACAGGCGTGTTTAGTTTCTATTTTTGAACTCTCTTGTTCTCTGTCTCCACAAACATCAAAACTTTCCTTAATAACTCTCACACGTTTCAAACAGAAAGGTAATAGAAAACAGTTTAAATACGTTTATACACGGTCATTTTAGCTGAACGGCTTCCGTTCACAGATTGATGAATTCACATAAAACAACTGTTATACAAAAGTCAAGTTAAGAAAAAAAATATAAATAATTTTTTAGTTTCGTATTTCATGACTGCAAATTTCGATTTCTGAGCTTTACCAAAATCTCTTGTTATTTTTAACATTTATGTGACGATAAATGTTTGTTCTGTGTCTGGATATTCTCTATGTATTATAAGTATGCATTTAGAAAAAAAGTATTCTATCAGTTATCTGGTTCCCATAGTACAAGTTTTGCTTAGTTTGGGGCTAGATAGCCCTGTTTGAAATGTTTCACGGTATATATCTACGTATATGTACAATATGTTAAAAGAAATTATTAGGTAAACGTATTTTCAGATTAGTATACGTGTTAAAATACAACGGCAATGGCCACTATAATCGAAGAAAATTCCCGTAGAGTTGCGCATGAAACGGCAGTCAGGAACTCTATGTCAGGATACGTTTAATACACGTGCCATGTGCTACCAGAATATAGTACATTCACTAATCAAATGGACTTGTGCGTCCTGTTTCATGCTCTATTGAGCGCGGCGCCAATCATTCTCTATGAATGGACGCTAGGCTACTCGGGTAGAGATAGGCGGTGTTAGAATAATAATCGGAATATTTCACACGCAGATGTAGAATTTGTATTTATAAGCAAATTATTTATTAAACAGTTTACACTATTTAGGATTTTTGACTACATTTTTATTCCGCTAATATTATAAATGTGAAAGTTAGGATAGATGGTTGGCCGGATGTTTGTTACTCTTTCACGCAAAAACTACTAAGTGGATTTGGGTGAAATTTGGTAGCTGAGGTCCTGGATTAAATAATAATACTAATATTCTACTGTTTTATTCAAGCAATTGTGATTTACGGCAAATAAAGACCAAAATAAATGACAGTAGCTGTGATTTTACTGTAAAATTATGCTGCATAAATGGCAAAAATGTATTTGTATGTAAATCGAACTACCTTAACAGGCACGTTTCTTGGATAATTTTCAAAGTTGTAATGTAATTTACATAATAGTAAAGTGTAATCTTCTTACCTGTAACTTGTTCAGATTGGATGCTGCGGTGCGGACGGCCCCATGGACTTCATCAATATGAACAAGCCACTCCCAGCTGAATGCCGCGACTCCGTGACTGGCAATGCCTACTTCCACGGCTGTGTGGATGAGCTGACCTGGTACTTAGAAGGCAAAACTGGCTGGCTGGCGGGCATTGTGCTCGCTTCGTGTATGATTTCAGTAAGTGTTTTTACTATTCAAAAATGAAGTACTATCCCACTAATATTATAAATGTGAAAATTTGGATGGATGGATGTTTGTTACTCTTTCACGCAAAAACTACTGAACGGATTTGGATGAAATTTGGTATGGAGGTAGCTGAAACCCTGGATTAATATATAGGCTAGTTTTTGCTACATCCCAAAAACATGTAGTGGGTAACACCGCGGGGTGCAGCTAGTAAAAAATATTGCAAGACGTTTCGCACAGCACCAACTACTACTCCTAAATTTATCAAAATTAATAGGCACTTAAACTATAACTAATAATTGGTTTATGTAGAATTTCACGTACATAGCCAAGGCAATAAAGGTCTTATCCTTAACTATAGTTGCGTACCAACTAACTTCTACTCGTATCAAATGTGGACCCTAAATCTCACACTAGTCTCGAGAGACTCAGTGATTCCCGGCTTTATTGACAACGTATTGTAATCTTAGAATAGAAAACGAAAATACAAGTTCTTTTTTTATGTTTGACCACAGCTCACCTGATATTGAATGACGGTGTGGTCGAAGATGGTAAGCACGCTTAGCCTGGAATGGAACTGACTTTCAAGTGAGGCTGCTACACACCGGTGCTTGGTGGAATATTTTTTAGGGTGGTAGCTAGCCAGCCGAGTACTAGAAAGTACCCTACCACCATGCTATGGTTTCCTCGCGATATTTTCCTTTACCGGTATCTCAAGCTCATTGTTGAGATCAACCACTGAGCTATCATCGCTACCGATCTATCATCCTTTATCGAGGTGTAGCAATTAATGCAGGAGGTCGCCTAGGTAGGTACCACCGCAGTACCAGTTGTTCTGCCGCTAAGCAGTAGTGTGTAAACATTACTGTGTTCCGGTTTGAAGGGTACTGCAGCTAGTGAAATTACTGGGCTGTTGAGACTAACCATCGAAAGTCTCCAAGTAATGAGCGCCAAAGCAGTGATACCCTCGACTTTTGTTTTGTTACTCAAAGTTCTATGTATCGCTGCAATGGTCATGGGCAGGCGTTATCTCTTACCATCAGGAGAGCGTCTCGTTCGTCTCATTACTTTTTGCATAAAAAAAAAAACTCTTAAAAAACCAGAATTGCTAAGTTAAAAATAATAGCTTGTCTATCTTTCTAAAAATCTACCTTTTAACTACATGTAATTAAATTATACTTACTTCCTTTTTTTGTTATACAGGTCGTGAATGCCGTCATGTCGTTGATCCTTATCCAAGCCGTCAAGAAAGAAGAGGAAGAGGCAACGATATACAAAAATTAATCAAGTTTATTATGTTTAAAATATTTTAAAATAATATCACAAGATTTTTAATATCTAACTTTAAGATTACATAACACAAAGTTGTTATTAGTAAAACGAAAGCTTTTTCGAACTTCAAATTAATGAGTTATTATCGACACCACCGTATGTATAAGTTTTAATATTACTTAATTAATTATTGTGTTCTTTACTGTAGAACTTATTTTTAATAAATGTTTTAAATAAGTTTATTTGCGTTTTACCTGTTTACAATTTAAGGTTAACGTAGTGGGTAGTGAGGATCTGCATAGAATGCTGCTATCCGCAAACACCACGTGAAATACTCGACTATCACTGCCCCGATAGTCATCACGGTGAACGGCCTTATAGCGAAGAGACTCAGCCAACACCTTAAGGGGCTCTCCCTGGGTTAAGACATAGATTAAAAAGGTTGTGATGGTTGTGTGCATGACATGACACGTATTGCTTGGAGATTTCTCACTCTACAAGCTGAACCGCTGCCAATTTGTAACCTGCCCTGAATTTTCTATCTGCTCCTAATTATTGTTACATTTTTATAGTTGACAGGCTAGGTGTTTGACCACAGCTCATCTGGTGAAACCTATCCTGGAATGGAACTGGTTACGCGGTAACACACTATAATTGGCAACAAATTTTCGGCTTGAGAGTGGTAGCTAGCCAGCCGAGTACTAGGAAATATGCTTCCACCATGCTATAGTTTTCTCACGATGTTTTTCTTCAGCGGTAGCTAAAACTCATTATAGAGGTTTTAACCTACTTCCTTGCAGCGTGTGAACCGAATGCACTAACCATTGAACTAAGTCAAGTCAAAGTCGAGTCAAACGCCAACCTGTTTTAAATAAACCGAAATTTTCAAATGGTGGCAGATAGTGCTCAAGGTATGGCGAGGGGAGATGAAACTTTTCCAGTCTAACTACTCTTTGTATCTTTGCTACTCTATCGCTGGTATAGTAAAGTCCAAAGTTGAAAAAGCAATAGTTTTAAATCCAGACTTTATTGGTGAGCTGGTAAGCAAGTGTTACTTACAGAGAGAATTACTTAACATCAAATAGGTATACCAAGCGTAATCAGAACTTTCAAATCTTGTTAGAGAAAATCCACCTCACGATCTGAATTCTCAGAGATGCTAATTAATTAATTTGATTAAAAGATAAAGTATTCTATTTCTTAGGATGTTGTCTGTATAGTTCGTGTAATACACCAACTTTTATTTAATCTGTTAAAGTTTAAAGAAGCTCAAGTTGAAGAAGGCCCCTGAATCTGTAGTGATCTTTTTTTAATGTTGAATGACTCTGTAATGAATTATTACACTGGTTTTTTTTTTTTTTTGTCGTGTCGGTCGCGATTGTTTTTATCTATGAAACATCCGACTTTTTTTTTCGATACAAAACTAATAAAATAAAACTCAAATATTATGCTATAGGTACTGAAGTTAATTCTTCACCGAATAACTAAACCCCATTACCTTATATATAAACTACAATGTCAAATTATTATTTTTTCACCAAAACTCACTTCCCTACTAAAGATATAAAACATCCAGGACTCGCCAATTGATACCAAAAACAAAAACAACAAATATTTTATCACTACGGAAAACAAACACATTTGCCGTTGATTGTTCCGCCCGAGTAAATACTGCGATGACATCGTGCAAACAGACAAACCAAACTTCCTCATGCTGCGAAGAAAAAAAAACAAATTATCACCGAAATTTCTATATACTAACCACCCCAGTCGGTCGACGAAAAGACACGTTCTTATTGTGAAAATTCCTTTTAACTGCATTAAACATTTTCAGACCGCCTGTTAACACTGTTGATGCGTGGAACTTTTTACCTCTGTTGTCTTTCCGATGCGGATTATTCAAAAAAGAACTCATGTTTTTTTAGGTATTAGGTTAGGTAGGCAAACAAGTTCTATCTTAAATCACGTCGTCATATGACCTCGTGGTCAAACGCTTATTTCGTTTTCGTTATATAACTAATTAAAAAAAATCTAGATCTCTGCTGGGTACAATCTTCTCTTATGCTATTCCACCTGCTTATACTGGTTTAGGTTCAGCCCGTGATTGTGAACTTAGTCATTTTTTTTTAATTTTTTTTTTGGCTTGGTTGGCAGCGAACAATTTGTATTAAGCGTTCGTTATTATTTTGCTTAGTACTATAAAAAATGACGAGTGATTTCCATAATGATAGGATGGACAGTTTTTTTGACCGAAACATAAATCAGTGGTTGAAAAGCAGTTTGCGAGATTGATTCATCATCACACATAAGATCTTGATTTTTTTACTATTGCTACGTAACATAACAAACTTTAAACTTGTTTATGAGACATACATTAACGTAAATGCAGGGCTTGCATAATCACATAAGATGGGGTTTGACAAGAAATAGGTTCGCTTTTCACGATATTCTGCCCGATGTTACACAACGATGTGGTCTAGGATGCAGCATGCTTACCTAGAAGGAACCTGTTTACTCTTGATTTAAAGACACCCATATCGGGATTTTCGGGAAACACAGATTCCGGCAAAGAGTACTAGTAAGAGTAAGAAACTATAAGTTAGTTAGTTAGTTTTAACTTATCCTTGTGATAAGTCAGTATAATAAAATCGCATACAAGTTCCAATACAAATTCTTGTTACAAAATCTAAACACAAATAGAAACTGCGACTTACGATACGAATTGCCTTTCCTGTATTCCCCACATGAATCGTTCCCATCCGTCTTTTTCTGTCATGAATCACTATCAGATAAACAACAATATAAATTAATTTGTCGTTATCCTGCACACAGATGAGTTGCTTCCTCTTTTCCATTCTGTTCCTGGCGCTATTTCCTTGGCACAACAACGCTTGTCGCGCGGCGGAAGACACCGTCTTACATGAATTTTCCTACAAACTCACCAGCCAATTTAACTAAACCCCCTTGCATCTTCCGTCAACATTAATTGTCAAGACCATGAAGACTTCTATTCGGGTTTCCACAGCTCTTCATTAAATGGCCGACTTATAAACTAACACATAAGTCTGAGCGGTTGTCGGTTCATTTACCGAAGTAATAAGTTGCGATCTTTCCTCGTTTGATAGGTTGCTTATTAGAGAAAATTTCAATGTATTCTTATGGTTTCAATAGGAGTTATTAATGCCTTCTTTTCGTAGAAACATCGCTTACTTTGAAAATCTACAAAAAATCATAAGAAGATATTTGTACTCATGCTGGGTTTTTACCTCAATATATTAGTGTTTTTTTTTAACTTTTTTAGGTGAAATATATTTACGATAATCTATTGAGCATGGGGCAAGACTGCAAGACGAAGAAAAGAGAGAAGATATAAAAAAATATTAAAAAATGGCAGTAGTTGAGACTCAAAAGTCTTGAGAGCTACCAATGTCCAACAGTGAACTACAATATGATGATATGACAGTGGACTACAGTTGATGATGAACGCTTGATCGGTATTTTGATTCTGTGAACAAAATTCTTCAACTGAACTTTTTAAACAAAACGTATCGCAAATTGTTTCGACGCCGACTTGTTAAATGTTGGCGGTCATTTGTAACAAGTCGGCCAGCAAACAATTAGTAGAAGTTAGGCCCTCTGTTTGCACCGATCCGTGTTTGTTGACTAACGCGCCCGGATATTAGGCCTTATCCGGATGTAGAAGAATGTGTAAGGTTCTTTTGTTTGTTGGTCGGGCTCACAGTCAATATGGGTGAAAGTTACTTGTTGTCGGGTAGACTCCGTGTACTATGGTCAGCTAATGTGGATTTATATTTGGATTTAGTGTTGAACTAAATTTAATCTGTTACGCCTAGTTCTACGTGGTTCTTCGTAATACTTGTAGGTGTATAAGTATGTCATTGGGAAAATAGGTCATAATTTTATCGTCGAGCAAGAGTAATTTGGTTTATTAGAGATGTAAAGCAATGGCTGTAATCGTTGATATTTTTGTGATATACAGCTACAAATAAGATTAAAATCAAGTAAGATTCATGTTAAAATATTTCGCTTCTCGTTAATTTTATAAATTCTAAAACTTTTTCATCGCCAGATTTAGGTTTGTTGAAATAAGTAATTTACATTTGATTTTAAAAATAAAATGTGAGATGGCGCAATTATTAATATCATAATTTACTAGACAGGGTTATTAAGCTTGGAGCGTATTAAACCGAAAGGGGGTTATTGTACTCAGCATATTAACGACTTAAAAAAAGCATAAGCAAAAAAGGCAAAAAAAAAAACACCTGCTTAATATGATTACGGGTCACCGAAATTTTGTTAAAACAACTGTTTTTTTCTCGATTTCAGTCATGAAAGTTGTTCATTAAGATAAATTCCATTCGGTTTGATGTAATGAAAACTATTTGTTTATGTGTAAATAGTGCCATTTTACGTAAAAATTACTTATGCACTAGATAAGTGTGTCGCAAGTTACAATAATATACATTTATATACCTACATAATTATAATCTACACTAATATTATAACGAGGATAGACTTGTATTGTAAGACTTTTGTATTTGAAATTATATTACGGAATTTAGCGCCATCGCGCGCCATCTGGCCCCAAACTAAGCAGAGCTTGTGTAATGGAAGTCGGATAACTGATAGAATACATACATAAATACTTTTTTTTTTGTAAATACGTACATATATACAGAACACCCAGACACAGAACAAACATTTGTCTATTCACAATATGTTTGCCCTGAGTGGGAATCGAACCCACGCCCTACAGCTCTCAAGGCAGATGTTCTACCAATGAGCCAACGGCGCTGTCTTGTCAAATTTGACTTGTAACATTGATGTTATCAATAAAATATTTGTATTTGTTTAATAAACTTTTAAAATCGAATTTATCGTATGTATTAACGGGATGATGGATTTCCATCATTAGACCAGTACAGAGTTGTGTATGCCAAACTTATTAGAAGCAGCAAGCGCGAGCCAATCAGCCAGTACTATTTACGTAGCTTACATCATTGGTTAACGGATATTGCAGTCGAGAGAGCATTCAGTGCCCTGTAAATTGGTTAGAGCGGTAGAGCAAATGAATGTCTACATAGTTCAGTGTCATTTACATAGCATTCCATATTCTTTGCCTACATATGTTCTAAATTATTTGTGAAAAAAAACTCCTTTAGATGGTAGATTTATGCCCAGAGGATGTTAAAAATCAGAAGGAATAACATATCAAATTAATAAACTAAAGAGCACCCAAGCGTGATACCATAAACTTTGTACACAAAATTCAAAGTATTACTTGGTGGTAGACCTCCTTAGCAGGGGTCGTTTAGGTGGGTACTACCGTAGTATGAGATATTCCCATGCCAAACAGTAGCGTATAAACATTACTGTGTTCTAGTTAGAAGGGTACTGCTGTTGAGACTAACTATCGAAAGTCTCAAAGTAATGAGCACAAAAACAGCTATACCTTGGCCTTTGTTTTGCTACTCAAAGCTCTGCGAGTCGCTCCAATGGTCATAAACAAGCGTTATCTCTTACCATCAGGAGACCGTCTTGTTCATTTCATTACTTTTAAAATAATAATATATAAATTTACAAGTAAAAAAAGGCCTTTAAAAGACCCTTAGGCCAACTAAGCGCACTGCTCAAATTGAAACAGCGAGGCCTCAGAACGAGGCTTTTTCAACGTGCAACGTCGAAAATGTACGCATTACGTACCTACTTTGTCACTGTCAATGACAGTGACATTGCGTACGTACGTATGTCGAGTGTTGCCAATTTTCGTTAGATTTTTAATTAATTTAATTTAACTGAGACGTTTGCTTCGACACTCACCGGTGTGCCTTTCGTGACATCACCGTACGGCCTCATCGGATGATCAGCGCTGTTGGCAGATGGTCAAGCAGTATTTGTGCTTAGATGAGGCCTGTTTTGCTGCGTCTTATAAATGTTTTAAGCATTGGCTAATTTAGTTTTTATTATTATTTTTACATAATTGTGTTATGTCTCAGAATAAAAGTAAAGTATTTCTTTCTTTCTATCGTCGCTACAAAGATTCCTCGAAAAAGACTATAAAAAACAATATCGACTAGTTGTTTAGTGAAATCGTTGTTTATAGCGTCTATTAAGGACGGAGAAGTGCGATAGATCCAATAGAACTTCGTTAGTAGAAGGCGAACGTTATAAATCTCAATCGGGGCTTGCTTCAATAAAGCATTAGGATCAAGGTTCCTTTCTTCTGTTTGCCTGTGAATTTAAATTTACCATTTGTTTTGATCGTGGGTGCTGGAAAGTGTTTGCACTGAAAATTGTTATCAAGCTTGTTTTTACGATTGTTATTATGCTGTTTCACCAACAACTTGAGGGAATGTTAATGTAATTGCATACTTACGTGAAAATGAAGACTTCAAAGTTGCTGCTAAATGGAATGATCATACAAAGATGATATTATAAAATAGGCATCTGTGGGAATATTCTTGTATGGTTGACAAGCTAAGTGTATATCCACAGCTTACTTGATGTTAAGTGACGGTGTGGTCGAAAATGGTAAAGCATACCTAGCCTGGAATGGAACTGGCTCTCAAGTGAGGTTGCCGGAACACACCGTTAGGTGCTTGACGGCAATATCTTAATCATACGAATTAAAAAAATGCGAAAGTTTGTCTCTGACTATAACTTCTTTACGCTGTAACGGCTTGACAGATTTAGATAAACTACAGAAAGCAAATAACTTATACATACCCGAAAATGTGAGTGGATTCTATTCTATTCATTTATTACTTTTGTCTGTTTTTTTTTATTTTGTTCATTTTTCCATTTCATCCATTAATTTTATTATGTTAAGTTTCATACGGCTTTTTATGGCTTCATTTGGTGGTCATTAGCAGATAACAGATGTTATTATAAAAAGTATATGCTTCAGAGTTGAATGAACGCATAATTCCATTACATTTATTTATTTATTACATTAATTCATTCACTAGTTCATTCGTTCATTTGGTTCCTATTTATTTCATTCTTTTCATTTATGTATTCCATTCATTACTTTCAAATAGGTTAAGAATATATCGTCAAGAATATAATTCCACTATCCCACTAATATATTATAAATGTGAAACTATGGATGCATGGATGGATGTTTGTTTCTCTTTCTTTTTTGTATGCACAATGACAAAATGTAGATACATTAACTCAAAACCAATCTTAAATCTCAAATTGAGTATTAAAATAAAATCAATGATAAAATGATGGTGCAATTTTTAGTATTAATATTTAATTATTCCATTGACATTTAATTTTGTATTAATTATGAATTAAATTCATTGTTATTATTGCATGCAATAATGTCACTACAATTATAGGTTTAGACAGTATGCTGTCTAAACCTATAATTGTAGTGACATTCATCTGTATAGGTACTTTCTATTTCCCTTTTTACTTTTAGTCATGCGATAATGTATACAACGTTGGTGTACATAAAATAAATAAATAAATAATGAAATGTTAAATAAAGATCTATCCAAGAATAAGTTGCCGACGGTTCTTAACCTAATTTACCTCTATACTCTAGGAAATGAAAGCAATTACAGAAAACACAGGAAATTGTTCAATATCCCGTGTAATGCTCGTATTTACAGAGCAACATAACTCTATAGAACTTTGTCATATTAAAGTACAGTATGCTTACTTCTCGAATAAGAACAAAATGTATCAGATGAAATCATGACACAATTCTATTATAGTAACACGCAAGTAGAAAGTTGTGTTTGTACTGAGACCGCAACTACCGCAAGTAATGGTTAGTACTTTAAGTATTCCTGGTATTCCTGAATTCTGATTTTAACGGGAACGATGAAATAACTTGGAATTTGTGTCTTATTGATTACCTACTACCCAACTTTGGCCCACGAAACAGCCCATTCTCGAAACTCAGTATTTTGTATTAAGAATGTTATTATGGAAACTGTCGTGATTTTGACATGTTTTCGTCTTTTTTTTATGCGAATTAAGATAAGGCTACATGCACGTCGAAACATTGTTGTAACTCCTTGAATAAAGAGTCTTCAGATATGACCAAAATCCGTAGACGGAATATTTGACCTTAATAAAATACAAATGATAAACGCATTTTCTAATTTCGTACAAAGCGAGGCATGTGGGTTGTGGGCTGCGTAAAACTTGTAACGTTAAAATTCTGTAGATTGTAAGTATGGGGCAAGTACAGGGAAACAAATTTTACTACGGGCACAAACAAAGTTATGAAAAAAATCAGCTGGTCCATTAAAAAGTTCCTTAACCCGTGGCTAAATCTAAGGAGATGAGAGGAGGAAATGTACGATTTTTAAGTTCCTATTATATTATTATTAGATAGATAGAAACTCTTTATTGTGCACACCAGAAATAGAAAAATATACAGAAAACAAGAGAATCTTATGAGCAAGTTCCAAAAGTGTCCGCGTTATCGCTAAAAGTGATCTCTTCCAGGCCACCAATTATTATCATTATTTTTTTAAAGTCATTTTAGATGCACAAAAAATTTCGTTCTTTACAACCTAACTGAGTTTAAAGTTTTAACATTTAAAGAATCTATAGATCATTTGATCGATATCTAATTTCAGATAATGTTTCCGAAATGCTGGCCACATTGCCTTGCTGTATTGTAAGGCTCACTTTGTGCAACAATTGAAGCCAGCATTTTATGAAATGTAGACTCTATATACTTATACATCCCTAAAAATCTATAAAATAATCAAGGCATCCGGCTCAAGTCTGTGAGTCATTGTATCATCAAATGTAAACAAGACCAAAAGTCGTCCCATTTTCCAAGAAACAAGAGTCATTCAAGCCACACCATCATTGCTAATTAGACTGTATACTATATTCTATGTAAAACAGATAAATAAGCAGAGAACATTTATTTATTTTAAAATCCGCAAGTAGTTTCCACGTAAACAAACTTCACAAACCAAAAGCAAACCGAATTAATTCCCCAGGCCGAAATATATTGATCGGTTAGAGTAGTTTTAGATAACCACCCCTTGATTCCAAATATTTAAGGGCGCCCGAGGCGGGCGGAATAATTGCATTCGCTCTCAATCTACGGAACCCGAATTAGGAACCATTACTCGATGTATTTTAGATCGATACGGGACTATCGAATTTTATGCTTGAATTTGAGGAAAAAAAATTACTTGGAGAGTTAATATCAATATCATGTTGGGCATACGATTACCTCGATTCTGCTTTACCCATTCTTTTCATGTACTTGGTTAACGCAAAATAACTATATAAAAGAAACAAAAGGAAAACAAAAAAAAAAAAACAAAATGTAGTAAAGTCTAAGCTAACATAATATACGTATGCATACAAAGGAAATTGATATTTATCGTTAGCCATCAGCTCTATTACCTGTCTCGCTACATTAATATTTCAGCGATGACGTCATTATTACGAAGAATTTGTCTATTTTAGACTGGAATTTTAAGCCTAATACAGCATCGGCCATTTTACATTTAATTTCACACTTGGATTTGATGGTGGTGGAAGATGCATCCCGAATGGAAACGTATAGTATAGCATAGCACCATGTCTCTGTGACATTTCCTATCAACTAACGCCAGACCTGTGTTAATACATTCCACCTGTTAGTGCCAGATTATCAATGTGCTATCGTAATTAATCTGCTTTGTAGACTGGCTTGCCGTTAGGGACTATTATATGTATATAGCCATAATTGCGCTAAGCAATAAGGTTGTCATGTTAAGCGATCAATCTACGATAATCACGAGATGAATAAGTGAGTGTGTCTTTAATTTGACACATTGACCAGGGATTTTAGAACGTTTCCAAAACTCTCTAAATATGAACCGTAGTGAAATTAACAGAAAATTGTCTATAAATTAGTCTATAAAACTCGATTAACAATATAAATATAGCCTATATTACTCAGTGATAATGTAGCATTCTAATGATACTTTTTTTTTGTTGTGTTTAAAAATAGTAGTATTTTATATAGTAGTGCTGAATTACGTGCACGTGTGTAGGAAAGTCGTATAATGTGTTCAAACATGACTTTTCGTGTCGCTTTCAAAACTCTATCGAAGCTTGTAGGAAAGTCACCACTACTTTACTCGGGCATGACCGGACTCTACGAAGACTTACTTTGTGTGACTTTAAGTTTTTGATTTTTTTATGATACTTCGTATGATTTTAGATTAAGATTACTTTAGCCTAATTTTTTTTTGTTGTCATGCTTTCATCGCAAGGAGAGCTTTGTAAAGAAAATGTTTTACCGACTATTAGAGAAATATATATTTACAATAACTCCGTACCTACGAATCCAAAACTGTAGCAATGATCGGGTTGTCTCAATTTACATAATTAGAACGAGATCCTGCGAAGCCTTTATGGAAACCCTTCGACCTAGAAAGCTTGAAGTTATAGGTAAAGACCCTTTGGAAATCTTGGGACAGGCGAAGGCTTAATTTGGGCGTTCTTTTATCTCTGTTTGTGGAAGCAGAAACGGGTTTCACATCTGGTGATGTGGGTGAAACCAGGTAAAGTGATGATTTTGAAATCTTTGATCTTACTTGCTCCGTTAATGCTTTAATCTTGCTATATTTATATTTCCATAATATAATGTAGTGGATTACAGTTTATATCTATTTTTTAATACAGCCATTTCTGAGTAAATCGTTGCGTAAAAATGACGTAGGAAAAACTGTACGCTTTATACTTACATAATTTTGACGCAACGAGTGACGGCAAACAAAATTAAACGTGAGTAACCACGCATAAGTAAAACAAAAATATGTCAAAACCTCGTCAGTTTCCATTGTAAGGTTCTTTTGTTTTCTATATATCTTTCTATTTTTGATGTGCATAATAAAAGGGTTTTATCCATCTTATGTCAAAACCACGTCAGTTTCCATCGTAAGGTTCTTTTGTTTTCTATATATCTTTCTATTTCTAATGTGCATAATAAAAGGGTTTTATCCATCTTATGTCAAAACCACGTCAGTTTCCATTGTCAGGTTTTTTTGTTTTATATACATCCTTCTATTTTTGATGCGCATAATAAAGGGTTTTATCCATCTTATGTCAAAACCACGTCAGTTTCCATCGTAAGGTTCTTTTGTTTTCTATATATCTTTCTATTTCTGATGTGCATAATAAAAGGTATTATCCATCTATGTATAATTGTATATACCTATTTATATGTATTAACATACAAATGTTCACGTGTGCCAATTCAAAATTGATATCCTTTTAAATTGGGTTACCTTCAAAATTAGACGAAGTGTATTTTAAATTAATTAATCCCATAAATACATGGAATACCCTCATTTCTAGCGAAATCGGGTCTTGCAAAAGGATACAATTTCAGAGGGCGCTAATCTTGAATTTTCGAACAAATTTCTGAAAATAATAACACGTAATAAAACTCGCCGGTCGCGTTACCTACGTTACAGTGTAACAGAAGTGGTCAATGAAATCAATGCAAACAAACAAGCCGATATATAGAGACAGTCAGTGTGATTCTCACCACTGGCGCGCGACGGGGCGGTTGTTCCTGCATAAGCATTTTGTGATATAAAACAAATGTTTGTTCTGTCTGGGTGTACTATATGTATTATAAGTATGTATAAGTATGTTTAGCGATGATAGCTCAGTGGTTAGCGCGGTAGGTTCGCATGCCGAAGGGCGTGGGTTCAAACCCCAACAATGAGCTTGAGCTGCCGGTGAAGGAAAACATCGTGAGGAAACCATAGCATGGTGGTAGGGTACTTTCTAGTACTCGGCTGGCTAGCTACCACCCTCAAGTTGAAAATCTGCCGCAAAGCATCTAACGGTGTGTTCCGGCAGCCTCACTTGAGAGCCAGTTCCATTCCAGGCTAGGTGTGCTTTACCATCTTCGACCACACCTTCACTTAACATCAGGTGAGCTGTGTGTGTCAAACAACTAGCCTGTCAATCATTAAAAAAAAAAAAAAAAAATGTATTTACAAAAAAAAACTATTTAAGTATAGGTACTTTTTTTTGTAATGGTTGACAGGCTAGGTGTTTGACCACAGCTCACCTGATGTTAAGTGAAGGCGTGGTCAAAGATGGTAAAGCACACGTAGCCTGGAATGGAACTGGCTCTCAAGTGAGGCTGCCAGAACACACCGTTAGGTGCTTGGCGGCAGATTTTCAACTTGAGGGTGGTAGCTAGCCAGCCGAGTACTAGAAAGTACCTACCACTATGCTATGGTTTCCTCACGATGTTTTCCTTCACTGGCAGCTCAAGCTCATTGTTGGGGTTTGAACCCACGCCCTTCGGCATGTGAACCTACCGCGCTAACCACTGAGTTATCATCGCTACAAAATTCTAACAATTCTATCAGTTATGTCTTCCATAGCACAAGCTTTGCTTAGTTTGGGGTCAGATGGTGCTGTGTGTAATGTCCTACGATATTTATTATTTATTTACATATTCTTATTTTCGCGTGGGTGAATATTTTCTACGGGTGCAAGGCAAGGCAGAACAAGGTTAGGTTTCGTGTTAATCGTAAGAAATTATTTTGAAAACTAATCCAGCATCCAGAAGTCAGAGTGGGCGCAATGGCGGCGTGGCCAGCGCAACGTCATAAAAACGGGATTAAAAATGGTTATGTGTTAATCCAGGGTCTCACCTATCTCCATACCAATTGTCATCCAAATCCGTTCAGTAGTTTTTGCGTGAAAGAGTAACAAACATCCATCCATCTAAACTTTCCCATTTATATTACTAACTGCACCCCGCGGTGTTACCCGCTACATGTTTTCGGGATAAAAAGTAATCTATGTGCTAATCCAGGGTCTCAACTACCTCCATATCAAATTTCATCCAAATCCGTGCAGTAGTTTTTTCGTGAAAGAATAACAAACATCCATCCAAACTTTCACATTAATAATATTACTGGGAAGTGGTATTAATTCACATGTTGATTTTTCAACTGTCATATGAAAATATTTTCTGCAGCGGTGCACTATGTGGACATAATTGGAACACATGATACTCTTCTCTCTATACTATGGCAGAGGGCCGAAACAAAAGGACGGCGGGTTAATTAAATACGGAGCCCGAACATTTTCACCGGCCATTTTAATGTTATTAAATTGTTCGACGGCACTTTACATCGTACTTTACGATGTACTTCTAAACCAATGAGATTTAATTTACTTAACTGAGTAATCAGATGTGTTTTGGTAATCTCTAAGTTTTAGTCTAGATATGTTCGGGGCTTATTGTTAATTATGTTATTACTGTATAATGGACTGGAGGATCTAGAATTATACATCAATATATCTGAAAATGAGATTAATGGCTTTGATGTTTGATTTGGTATTCCTTTAGATGTATATTAGTACCTAATTAAATGCTTAAACTATGGATTTGCATGTATTATTCAAATTTAAGTTTATATATTCTTGCAAAATGTATCTATACATTTAATTTTATTGTGATGATTGTGATTAGTTGTTATACTTTTTTGTTCTTCGATAATAATAAATAAGAATAAACATAGTAGGACGTTTGACACAAAACCCACAGTCACACAATATCGTTCGTCCTGGGTAGGAATCGAATCTCAGACCTACTCGTACTAACAAAATTTGGTAACAGTAGTTATAAACATACTTAAAATTTAAAAAATATATATTATCGACAAAACCCGTTACAATGATAATGTACTATAACTTGTAGTTATGAAAATATCAAACCTGTATTATATTAAATTCTGTTATTTAACCAATTACCCTTTGTAGGCGTAGAACCGAGTCTACCTACTTGTCTATCAATCATAATTACTTCAACCATCAAAACATTTTCCATGTTTTCCTAATTAAGTACATTAACAAAATATTTCTTGTAGTTTGTATTTATATACGTAAATTGACAACCTCAAAATACATTGAGCTGGGAACAAACAGGTGGATATCATTTATGGAACTACTTAGACATAGTTCTTTGGGCATATCTTCAGAAATGAAGACTCGATGGATATACTTGTAGTAAAAAGCCGTATAGATGGCAAGAGACTCGCTTGGTACACCTTATTACAAATGCTACGCACCACCACCGCAGTACAATGCATTCCCATACATTTTGTATTTTTTTATATTCCATAGTAAATGTTGTTCATAATAATAAGTACAATGTTCCCCTTTGGGCGTAGTACACGCCAAAGTTATAACCAAGCTTTTTACTTGGTGGTAGACCTAGCCTGGAATTGAACTGTCTATCAAGTGAGGCTGCCGAACCACACTGTTAGATGCTTGGCAGCACATTTTTAACTTGAGGATGGTAGTTAACTAGCAGAGTGCTAGAAAGTACCCTACCACCAATGCTATGGTTTCCTCACGATGTTTTCCTTCACAGGCAGCTCATGCTGAATCTACGCCACTCTTTGCCGGAGTCTGCAGTTTGACAATATGAGTATATTCAAATCAAGAGTAAACAAGTTCCGTCTACGTAAGCGTGTTCGATCCTAGACCGCATCGTTACATCAGACAGGATGTGATCAAACGCGAATCAATTCCGTATAAAAAAAAACTATTATCGCTACATAAACTTAAACTAGTTTCCGAATTTGAGACCAATGTTATGACGTCATTAACTATCTAATTTTCTAACTTAAATACATACACACATTCATCTTCAGTTAGTCCATAGTTATAGATAGATAGATAAAACTCTTTATTGTGCACATCATAAACAGAAAAAAGTACAGAGAACAAAAGAACCTTATGAACTAGTGCCACTAGTGTTATAATTAAGAACGAAGTACATCGACCACACCTAGTTCCTTCTATTTTCCAAGAAATAACCTAAGAGAAGGACCAACTGAAACCGTCACAAGGCAGAGAGTGACTCGGTAACTCTCGCACTTTACGAGCTTCGCGGAGTGTCTATGTGAATAGCAATAAAATGCATGGAGATGCCACAGAAGCAGTAATATCGAGTAAGATAGTGTACTATCATGTTCAGGCAAAAACCGTCGGTAAATTTTGGGGTTAAATGAGGAAGTAAGTAAGTGAGGTGAAATTTTGTCAATATTACGAGAGGGAAAAAATTGAGGACATAAATTTATGTACAAATGATCAAGACCACGTTCGTAGTACTTGGTTTATCCGCCAATGGCAAACGATAGTTTACTACTTTGTAGCGATGATAGCTCAGTGGTTAGCGCGGTCGGTTCGCAAGCTGAAAGGCGTGGGTTCAAACCCCAACAATGAGCTTAAGCTGCTTGAAACAGCATGGTGGTAGGATATTTACTAGTACTCGACTAGCTAGCTACCACCCTCAAGTTGAAAATCTGCCGCCAAGCACCTAACGGTGTGTTCCGGCTGCCTAATTTGAGAGCCAATTCTATTCCAGGCTAGATGCGCTTCACCATCTTCGACCACACCATCACTTAACATCAAATGAGCTGTGAAAACAGTTCCACTGCTGGCTGCGTGCCTCACCTTATTGTGAAAAGGGTAAGGCCATAGTCAACACTGGCCAAGTACGGGTTGGCAGACTTCACAAATCTTCGAGAACTTTTTTTATAAACTCTCAGACATGTAAGTTTCCTGACGATGTTTTCCTTCACCGTTTGAAGTCAAGGGCAAGATGCACATAAGTAAGCAATAGAGGTGCGTGCGTACGTAGAGGTGGGATTCGAAGTCAGGACTTCCTGGTTGGAATACGGCCTCCCAACTAGGCTGCGGAAACTTCCTTTGTAACTATGACGTTGGATATGGCTTACAAATCCGGATTTTGATATAAATAATTGCATGCGACTTGCACAGTGCAATTGACCATCGGTGTTATAAAGGAAAGCTTAGTTCTTTAGGGTAGGGTAAGATTTTTGTAGATGATTTTGTTCCAAATTAGTGACATCCTCGTAAATAGAGTTGTACCATTTTCTTTTCTGTTTCGCCAGCTCAGGTTTAGGGTTGACATAGTTTTATCTTATTTATACGGTACATGTACTTGTATGTACTTAGGTACTTATGTACTATGTACATAGGTCTTGAACCTTTTATTTGGACAGTATTTAATTTTTTACGTGTTTGAATGCGACGTGCATTGTAAACTTCGTCTTTTAGAATATTCCTGAAACATCAGATAATGATTTAGCTAAAGAAAAGCTTCAGGTTGCGCCAGCACAGCTAGACATTTCATCTTCCTCCCCTCATCAGCATAAGTTTAGTGTATTTTGTTCAGTTAGTAATTCTTAAAACCAATTTAAAAATAGTATAAAATAAATTATTGACTCAAATAAATGCGAGTATGTAATTTATTCCGAGAAATAGGAATTAAAATTTTGAATTAAAATTAAAATTTCAAGAATGGAACTCGGCAATCTGTTGTCACATTATATAACAATTCTTTTGTTACCCTCCATTGAAGGAAAGCACCTTTTTATGTTCTCAACGCAACGATTTTCAATTCGTGCACTTAACCACGTTTTTAGCAAGCACATAAACGAAAAGACAGTAAGGTAGATTTCCAGATAACTCGAGCTTTTGACAGATTCACCTAATAACTGTCTAATATTTAATCAAACTTCGCGATATGAATTATTATTGGTGCATGGTAGATATTATTCCACTATACTTGAATATATCTACGAAATATACCTACATATCTGTAAATATGTCTTAATTGTTCGCATTAATAATAATGTGTTATTGTAAAAATGGCTTTACCTGCAATTTGGCTCGCATTTTCCTTTATGGTAATCCAGCTATATAAAGATAAAGATAAAGATATTTATTTGTCATAACATGAGTAGTATGTATGATGTCCGTAACTTAGTTTAATGATCATCATGTTATACCTGAAAAGGTGTACAAATAATTGATGGCAACAAAATAATTAATCTAATAATATGAATTGAAATGTATACAATGTCAAGGAAAAATAATAATTGAAATATAAAAAATAAATGATAAAATTAGAATGTCAATGAAATAACAATGTCAATTAAATTAATAAAATGTCAAGATAAAAATTAAAAAAATTACATACGTGGTTAGAGTTTGTCAATTAAATATGTATTTCGAATTTATTTCAAAGCAGTTTAAACGGATTTTTCGAACGTTCCAAATACGCCTGTTACTGCAGTCAATAATGATATTAGTGTTGCGTCAAATAGGTCGCATTTAGTGAAGCGAAAATATTACGCAGGTTCAAGTGTATCAAAACTCTATTTTTCAGTCTTTCTTACATTACTCGAAAATTAAAAAACTAAACCTAATTAATTATGTCTAACGAAGTTGTTAAAAATAAAATACTTTTATATTGTTATATCATTTACATGTTTTTATAATGGAATCTTAATCATCAAGAGTTTTCATTTAATCTCGAAAAAACAAAGATTCCAGTGTCATCTTTGACAAAAAAAGTTGAGTTGATCATTCCAAATTACCCTTATGTTTTTCAAAACTCTTCAATAGTTTTTTAGTCTCTAGTATCCCACTGCTGGGCAAAGGCCTCCCATACTTACTTAACACAGACTGCCTGGTTTTCGGCTTTGGTGATCCAGTGACTATTAAGTTCATCACACAACCTTCGTCTGCTTCGGTCGCTTAAATTTTGAGGACTAAACAAAAGTTGTGTTTGATCGGATAAAAACGCGAACTAAATTGCTAAACAACCGCCTTACCGCCTTAAGCTATACAATATTTATCGAATTCAAAATGCTTATGTTATGTAACTACTAGTATCGTAAACTTTAGCTCACGTTGTCAAAAGCTTAACTTCTGTTTGCTTCATCTATTGCGCTATTTTTAACCGGCACGTGCGTAGGGATGTTTTTCAAAAAGATTTAATAATTTGACAGGAAGAAGTTACCCCAAAGAGTAGCTTGAATGACGTGACCTGACTGCGTGGAGACTGCCATTATTTATTAACGAGTAGCGGCTTAAGTGTTGTTGGTTTGTTAAAAACATGTACGGGAGCTATCTTTGGGTATAAAACAAAAAAAAAACATAAAATGCGAATCTGTTGCTATATTATTTAAACCCTTTCAGACTAAGATATGGGGTCGTTTAAATATTACTTAAGCACCAAAATCGGGGGAGTTGCTTTACTTATTTTTGATGACATGGCGGCAGATATCTAAATGTCAATTGTCTTATTAATATTTATTCACTATTGAAGCTGACGTGGTTTTGCCATATTTTTGTTATTATAGTTATCTGACATAATCTAATATAAAAAATCCCGCATACGTCAAACATAGATATTTATTCATTTACGTTTCTTATTTTAATAGCGATGCTTATGTAAGCACAGCGCTTACTTTCGCTGATTAAGATTGCTAAAATTCTGCTTACATAATACTTAAACGACCTCTACGAGCTCAAGTTTATGTTGTGTTATTTTTTAGCAAACGTATTGTAGTGGTATTATTAGAGAAATTGGACGGTTACCAAATAAAGTGTGTTTGTGCCAATTACATTTTTTTATATTGGTAACAGGCTGGGTTTTCAGGCATTGGGTGTTTCCCAATGAATATAGTCTGGGTACCTTCAAGTCGCGAGTGAATCGGTTTCTTCTAGGCGAGCGTGCTCCACCGTAGACCGCATCTTCGCTTAACATCAGGCAGGATGGTGGACAAACGCAAGCCTATCTACTATAAAAAAAAAAAAGGTAGGTGTTTGACCACAGCTCACCTAATGTATTTCATAAAGAAAAATGTTTAAGCATCTGTACATGGCTCTAAGAGCTGTAACAGAGTACATATTTTATTGGTCTAATGTAGACTTGAGTTATTTTTGTTAAACTTTCAAAATCTTGCCAAAATTTAAGTTTTTTAAATTAAACTGTAAGTTGCCTACAAACAAGTCAATAGAATCTCGTTAAAACTTGCCCCTTGCAAAATGTCGCTGAAACTTTTCCAACAAATCAAAGAAACGGGGGACAGTTTTTTAATAAAACTAACACCCTCCAAGTGATCCCACCCGAAAGCTCTCGTCTTTCGCGAACTTTAGGTCCTGCAAGTTCGTAAGTGACAAGTTCCCTTTGTCACTCGTTTGTACTTGTGCAAAAGTTGCCGAAGAAAATTGCTATCATTTCAAGTTGGGGAGTAGTGTAATAGAATAGAACATATCGTCTACTGAATGCTGTATTAAATTTTATGGTATTAAAAGTTTCAATCGATATAAGTACTTGTCTTATAATTTTTTTGTGAATGACAGGTTAGGTGTTTCACCACAACTCACCTAATGTTAAGTTTCGTCTTGTGTCGGGTCGCTCTCTTCCCTCAGATATGGTTGAGGAGGGCGATGGCTGGTACATGCGTCATACTCGTGATCAGGTGCTGCTTGCGGGTCGCTGGTCTGCTCGCGGTATACACACAATCTAGTACTTACTTTAACCTTAGATTAAGATCCTACTAACCTCTCCTCTTTTTGTAATGTAAAATTGTAAAAAAAAAAAAAATATGTAACTAAAGTTGACAAAGGTCACGGACCCCAGTGTCTGTGGAGCGTATAATTATAAATATAAAAAAAAAAAGTTAAGTTTCAGTGTGGTCGAAGATGCTAAACACGTACACTGGATATAACTGGTGAGGCTACCGGAGCACACCGTTAGGTGCTTGGCGATAAATTTTCAACACGAAGGTGGTAGCTACAGGTTTATACAGAGTTCTAGGTAGTACCCTACCCACATGCAAATAATAATAGATATATTTATATCTATAATAATTAATTTGCGACGTGCTATATTATTTGAGAGTCATGTCAATAATATCGCCAATAATTTATCGCTGTATAATCGCTTTAGTCAAAGAGTATATTTTGTACGTTATTTCTGTACCAGCAGATTCCATTATGTAGCTTGCATGTTACACTTAAGTATAATATAATTAATTATTGCAATAATGGAGACATAGTGTAAGCGTGTAGTCTTAGTACAGCTAGCGAAAATACAGGACTATTGAGAGTAACTATCGAAGTCTCAAAGTATGATATGACCGCCAAAGCAGCGATGCCCTGGACTGTTTTATTACTGAATGTTTCGTGTATCGCTGCAATGATCATGGATATGCGTTATTAGAAGATCTTCTCCTTCGACTTTTTAGATATCTTCTTAGAAGCCTTTGTTATGTTTCAGTCAAATGATTTATATTATAATCATCGATACTTATGAGAAATAACATAAGCAGTTTCAACCGCAATATCGTAATATATTTTGAACTAACGTGTAATTATTGCCATCAGACGTTTAATTCTAACCACTTCATTCACGTGATATTTAAAATGATATGTTTAAGCTATGATTACTGCGATAGTAGGCGTTAGGCTTAACTATACGTTAATGTGACTCTAGTACTATAGCTTATCTATAGTGATGACGTAGCTCAGCTGTAGATAGTGTGGCGTACCTGAGCTCTAGATAGCGTGGCGTGTTTCAGGTGTAACTTACGTGACGTAGTTCAGCCGTAGCTAATGTGGCGTAGCTCAGCCATAACTAGTGTAGCGTTGATCAGTTGTACCTAACGTGCATAGCTCATTCGTAGCTATCATGCACAGCTCAGTCGTAGCTCACGTGGCGTAGTTCAGCCGTAGCTAATGTGGCGTAGCTGAGCCGTAATTAGTTTAGCGTAGCCCAGCCGTAGCTAACGTGGCGTAGCTCAGCCGTAACTAACGTGCATAGCTCAGTCGTTGTTAGTGTGGCGTAGTTCAGCCTTCCTTCATCCTTGTGGTTTTTGCAAAGGCAGTAAATTCGTCGTCTCTATAGTCAATAAATTCAAGTTTTCATTAAATCATTCATTTAATCTTTTCTACATACAAGCTACCTTATCACCTGCAACCTAATACAACTTAGTGATTGATCCTAAATTGAAATCAATCACCGAAGCACGAACCTTTACTTTATCTCATTCCAGAATTACATAGCGTGGCAATCTACCCAGAAGTTATCCTACCATAAAAAGGTAGGTACTACAGAAATATGTCGAAATATTTTTTTAGTTTCAGCGAACCATAATATTAATCATGTAAGGAAATTGACAACGGTTGTAAAAATGTGACCTTATTTCGCGAATTTATGTTGATTTTTCCTGGTATTGCCGCTGAAGAAATAGGTTGATATAATGAATTCTGAATAATGTTTTACTTAAATATACAAAATTACTCGTTCATATTATATGTATAGACACAGACGCATGTTCTTCCAACTTAAGAAAACTGTTTTTTTTTTTATTCAAAATAGGTTCGCGTTCGCGTTCGATTGTCTGTTAATCTTTCGGAAAGAAATTACATGTATGTGTAATGTTAATGTAATGTTGTCAATTTGAAACTTCAACCCCATCAGTTTTAGAACCAAACGGACTGATGCGTGACGACGGCAAGAGACCCGACGGGATGACACTTATCCCTTGGAAGATGGGACGGCCTCTTGTGTGGGACGCTACTTGTGTCGACACCGTGGTCGTGGTTTAGGTCCGTGGGGGCCGGCCGCTCTCGAACTGTATCGGGACCTGGCCAAACGTCTAGAGGAGGCTTCAGGTGACCAGAATGCTGGTATCTACTTTGGTCAAAAGCTAAGCATTGCCATCCAGCGTGGCAATGTTGCCAGCATTCTGGCCACATATCCCTCCTCTGACGGTTTTTTAGACTAAGTTTTTTGTATACATTTTGTAAATAGTATAATTTAAGGTATTTTTTAAGTAAACTTCAAGATTATTGAATGACTAGTAAGTAATTATGTTTTTTTTGTCATGTCATTTTATTACATTGACAATATTTTTTTGTATTGACATATTTTTATGTTGACAAATTTTATATTGACATATATTTTTAATTCATTTACAAGTAATCATTGTTTTAAAACTCATAAATAAAATGACATATATATTTGAAATTTTGGATTGACTTGTAACATTGGTGTTATCAAAAAAATATTTGTATTTGTATTACTATATTTATTTATGTTTACTCAGTGCAATACTATTGATTATTCCATGAGTCAGTACACTGTCACACAACATTACTTCACCAAAACAAAACGTAAACAGAAACAGGGAAGATAAAAGTCCATCTTGGAATTCGGAAAGTTTTCAAGCGAACCTATTCCATTTGGGTGTAACTTTTGATTCATTAGCCTTCGATGGCGTTCCCCGGGCGTCGCTCGTCGGCGTCACCGCAGCGCCTAATGGCCCGACGTCACTTTCAAGTTTCTCCATTCCGTTATTGTTACACATTTTTCAAGCTGATCCCATTTGTTCTTGTTCTTTGTGAGCATCGGTGGAAACAAAAGTTTGTAATAGACCGAGAGAGCAACACAAAACTATTACGCGACTTGTGACTTACATTTTGTCTTTTGCTGTTGAAATATTAATGGCGTAAAGTCGAGTGTGCTCGTATCCTTTTATACGACAGTGTTTTACTTTGTTGAACATTAGTGTTGTGTGCACACTAGGAACTAAGTACTTAGAAAATAATAAAAAGTAAAATTTCCACGCAATAATTAGTAATTAAGTATTGTAAGTATGTTATCACAAAACCAATGTCAATAATTTTGAGATAACATACCTAAATCATCACATAACATAACAAACGTGGCCAACAATTGTCACGTCTGGTCTGGTCTGGTACTACACTAGGTTGCCTGAAACCTTAAGCGATAAGGCTGTCGTTGCACTATTATTAATCTGTTTATGTTATCAATATGAGCCTTGAGAGCTGTAGGGCGTGGGTTCGATTCCTACTCAGGGCAAACATTTTGTGAATAAACAAATGTTTGTTCTGTGTCTGGGTGTTCTGTATGTATTTACAAAGAAAAAGTATTTATGCATTCTATCAGTTATCTGACTTCCATCACACAAGCTCTGCTTAGTTTGGGACCAGATGGCGCTGTGTGTATACTCCTACGATATTTATTTATTTATATTTTATGGTGTGAACAACAAAAAGTTATCTTGTCTTGTTTTGTTTTATCTTACACTACTTTTGTTTACTATTTTACTAAAAATTACCAACGATAATTAATTGGCTGTAATATTTAACATAAACAAAAAATTCAACGTTACTTTTTTTTTATAGAAAAATGATACTGTAATGTTAAAACTTCTTAGTTTGTGATTTAAAACTACATAGCTTCATAAAATTTCGATTCTCAATGCAACATTATTATCTTTAATAACTTGGGAAAGAAACCAGATTTTACAAAATAATGTAATCATCTTTTAATTTTGGCAGCCGGTCGTAAACCACCTTTATAATGATTAGATTTTTTAGTAGACTAGTATTAAAATAATGGCATGTTTTAAAACGAGACAGTCATAAAGAAATATTATTGCAAAGATTCCAAAAATATCTTGTTCAGAGAGCTACTAAATGAAACTTAAAACATTATGGTTGGATTTTAATTCTTAGCCAACCTTTCAGGAAACTACAACTATTACCGGTGTATTTGCTGTAAAAAAAGGCAAGTTAAACGTGAGGTAACTGCACTGTACCACATCTGCTGGGAAATTTCCTTACCTAAAATGGTAATTCGGAAACCACCTTGCCAGCGCAACGCGGGATTTCAAAAATGCTGAACCTTTATTCCCTCACGAGACCGCCGCTGAGCGCTCCAAATCGTCGGTTCAACTCAGCCAAGTTTAGAATATTCATACGATGGAGTAACATTAGATTTTATGTCGCCAAGCGTTGCCAGCAATAACTCGGAACGTTCCCGTAACGCTTTACCGAAGAGCAGTATGAATGCTGGGACACGAGCATTGTTCGACCAGTTTTATTCTATTACTCGACTAAAACTTTAAAGAGGGCTTTCGACTGGGACAGCTATAAGCACTAAATCAAAACTTTCCCGTTAGGGGTTCTGTGCTCAACTAGTTCAAGTGAATACCTACGTCGGGAGGGGTGGTCGCCCCGATATTGTCCGTTTTCCATACAAACTCTATGAAGAACAAGGGATGGGAAGTCACCCCGCGCAACTTTGATACGGTAATATTTTACCGAGATATTACCAGATTAAGATGAAATATTGCGGCGCACCGCAAGCGAGAGCAAACAAAGGAGATATATTATTTGATCTCTCTTTCGATAGATCCATATTTTTCCATTAACTGTTATATGCTCCGCTACTAACCCATAGTTATCATTAAATGACCAGCAAATTACGAAATCATTACGAGAATACTTACACTTTAGCTTTTATGTGATTTGTAACTTAGACACTAATACCGTGGGTTCAAATCATGGTGAGCATCGTTTTATGTGTTTGTTTTGTATGCCTGCCTTTATACATATATTTTTTTTTAATGTAAAGGTAATGAGACGATCGAGGCGCTCTCCTGATGGTAAGAGATAACGCTTGTCCATGACCATTGCAGCGATACACAGAACTTTGAGTAACAAAACAACGTCCAGGGCATCGCTGCTTTGGCGCTCATTATCATGATCATTTGGCTTTCGCTTTGAGACTAGATGGTTAGTCTCAACAGCCCAGTAATTTCGCTAGCTGCAGTACCCTTCAAACCGGAACACAGTAATGTTTGCACACTACTGCTTGGCGGCAGAATATCTGGTACTGCGGTGGTACCTACCTAGACGACCTCCCGCTAAGGAAATCTACCACCAAGTAAACTATAAACTGTCCCACTGCTCGACGTGGGTTTCTTCTCACGGGTTTCTTCTTTTTCTTCTCTTCTTCGAAAAGGGTAAAGCCATAGTCCACCACGCTGACCAAGTGCGAGTTGCCAGATGTTTCGAGAACATTAAGAACTCTTAGACATGTTGCTTTCCTCGCGATGTTTTCCCACGCAATTTTTTTTATGTTTGATAAGCTAAGTGTTTGTTCACAGCTCACCTGATGTTAAGTGTTGGTGTGGTCGAAGATGGTAAAGCACACCTGGAATGGAACTGGGTCTCAAGTTAGGCTGTCGGAACACACTGTTGAGTGCTTCACATGCCGAATGGCGTGGGCTTAAGCCCCAGTAATAAGCTTGTCGGTGAAAGAAAACATTTGCAGGATATTTTCTAGTAATCGGCTGGCTGGCACTCAAGTTGAAAATCTGCCGCCAAGCAACTAACGGTGTGTTCCGGCAGCCTCACTTGAGAGCCAGTTCCATTCCATGTGTGCTTTACCATCTTCGACCACACCTTCACTTAACATCAAGTGAGCTGTGGTCAAACACCTAGCCTGTAGTTCGCTTCTATATACACATATAGAAGCGAACGGGCTTACTTTTATAATCTTAGACTATAACTTCGATTCTTTCGGTGACTCTAATAATATGTAGGTACCAATACCACGTGTGTTTCCATACTAAATTCGTTTAATGGCAGTACTAACTGGATCAACAAAATAAGTGGTTGAACCGTAAGAAGCCATTCACTGTGTTTAATATTGACTAAACTATTCGACCTAGTTTTGGTGATAAATAATTTTGTACCTCTGCGAATTTAGGTCACGCGTTTCTATCATTTTATTATTAGTTTGATATTTACCTGACATTTACGGCCAAGCTGTAATTGGAAATTTGACGTCAACATACACAATGTACAACACTTCAATAAGGCACAATTCACATCGTTTGGTACCTACGGAAGTTTGTCATTCATTTTTGGCAGGAACGCGTAAAAATCTTCTTTACAAATCATTCACCAAAATTTGTATTTTAACTAGTGTTTTGGGTACTATTCCCATTGATAGCGGCCTTTTAGATTAGTTATTTTTTAAATGTCGCATGTCTTAGTTACTTTACTTATATATAGGTTGTGTTTCTTATAAGATTTTAACTTACAAATAAATAAATATCGTTGGACTATACACACAGCGCCATCTGACCCCAAACTAAGCAGAGCTTGTGCGATGGAAGTCACATAACTGGTAGAATACATAAATACTTTTTTTTTTGTAAATACATACTTACATACAGAACACCCAGACACAGAACAAACATTTTGTTTATTCACAAAATGTTTGCCCTGAGTGGGAATCGAACCCACACCCTACAGCTCTCAAGGCAGATATATTACCAATGAGCCAACGGGGCTGTCATAAATAGTTTTACTTGTGTGTGTTTATAAATAAATAGATATAAATATTGTAGGACATTACACACAGCGCCATCTAACCCCAAACTAAGCAAAGCTTGTACTAACTGATAGAATACTTAAATACTTTTTTTTTTGTAAATACATACTTACTTATAATATACACAGAACACCCAGGCACAGAAGAAACGTTTGTTTATACCACAAAGTTTGTCCTGTGTGGGAATCGCACCCACACCCTTCAGCTCTTGAAGCAGAGATTCTACCACAAGAGACTATGTGATGAAACATGACAACATAGTATGCTGCTTACGAAACTCCATCAAAGTTTATAGTAAAGTTATCACTACTTTGCCTGAGCGGACTCGTCCTTAACTTACATTGTGTGACTTTGACTGTGATTTTTCATAAAATATTCAAAAATATCGAAAAACTCGACATTGGTAAATGCACCAATTGCGACATTGAAAACTAAAAAGAAATTTGTAATTGTACTCTTAAAAGCATACCATTGCAGCTAAACTCAAAACTAAAAATTGTTATTAAACAAGCAATTGGAACTAACAGTTTAACGTGGCATCTTACATGTGTGGTGGCATCGTAAATGCCACTCACGGTCACCCGTCTGAAAACTGACCGGATCGTCTGATGATTCACATCGGTGCACTATGAAGAACACTTATTCAAACTACATCACGAGCGCTATCGTACGACATCTTCGACCAAAGTATATCTTTTGCAAAGAGATTATATACATTAGGTGAACTATAATGAAACGCCTAATCTGTAATTCAAAAAAAAATCTTGTTATCAAAATCTATCTAGTTTATCCTCTATGACACTAGTGCTCGGCGCTAGCAGTAATATTATAAGAGATTTTATCTGTTCAAAACACGACCTTATACAATTTGTCTCATAAAATGATTTCGGTCTGTTTAGTATTATAACGTTAGCAAAAAAGGAAATGGGAAAGAAATAGAGAAGGTCGTGGCAGTTCATTTCGTAAGTTTATAGCAAGGTAGAATAGTCTTTACAAAATAAAATGATGTCTTACCTGAATCAAACCTAGCCGATCATTTACGATTCATATTATAAATGTAAAAGTTTGTGTGAGTGTTTACTGTGTATGTGTTTATTCACTGCTCAGTGGTACTTTACAGTACGCGGCTGCAACTTCAGTTCATATCACCTTGACGCGGACTATAGAAGTTAGTGCAGCACCCTAAGTTACCGAGCTAACTCTTTGATTCTCACGGTTCTCTTTTTGGATGTTTGTATCAGTATGATAAATAGTTGTAAATAGTTATAGAACGATGGGACTGACATGTCAGTGTTAACAAAAGTCCCAAAATAAATAAAGAATAAAAATAAAAACGGTTCTCTTTGTTCTTAGTGTGATACAGCAACTACTCGTTTTACAAATTACACCGAATTCCGTATAACCAACCTGATTTAACACATTTTTGTTTTTGTTTTTGACATCGCTCTATGTGCATTTTGTCAGTGTTTATTGTTTTCAGTAGTTGATCATTTAAAGTATGAAAAATCAAGTGACGCAAAGTAAGTTTATGTCAACTCTGGCCATGTTCTAGTAAAGTAGTGGCAGGTTTACTAGAAGCTTATAAGGAATTTTGGAAAAAAAACGAAAATACATTTTTCATTACAACGTGTCACTTTTAGATACTCATGCACGTAGTTCGGGATTTTATGACTCACATTTTTTTTTTAAATAAAAAAACCCAAATTTTCAAAAAGTGCAGTACAAGGACTTTTGTCACATTCCCGCCAAAATTAGCCTATGGAAAACTACTTCTTATTTTTTTTTAAAACAGCTGACGTTCTCTTTGTGTCACGACATGGTTTGGCTGTTCTACGTGTATCCAGCTCTTTGGATACCGCATCACATGTTGCTCCGGATCTGTCGCCACAGTGCCGACAGTTTGCCCGTGATTGATGCACGGTATATTAAATAAACCACCCACAATATTACATTTCAACCATATTATTTATATAGTTATCTATTACGAGAAGATTGATCGACGTATTTATTGAGATATTAGCTGCGTACTGCGGTTTTGTTCAATATTATAAAGAAACTAGCGACACGCCCCGGCTTTGCACGGGTGCGATGTTTATAATAATATAGTGTAGTGTATTATAAATATAAGCCTTCAGAACATTCCATCAATAGACAGAGTGATTCAAGAGGAAGGTTTATATGTATAATGCATGCATACTATAGCAAAGAAAATCCAAAAAATTCTAAGATTTGTAATGCGACGTCGTAAAAACATGTTTTAGTGATGTAAGCGACATTACAAACGCTGGCTAAACCTTACGAGATAGATCAAAAATATGTACAACGTTGGTATATATATTGCATTCGTGCAAAGCCGGGGCGTGTCGCTAGTGTATTCGCTAGTGTAAATATAAATGCTAAATTATTTTTCGGTTTCTTTTATGTACATTTTAAACAAGATTTTGATTACGTCCCGTTCACGATACGTTGTAGAAATTGTTCGCCAATCTAAAAACTAAATTTACGCAACGCAGACTTCTAAGTACCTAACAAAGAATCACGTGGATCACATAAGCCTCACGAATTTACGTCTTAAATGCCTTGGCATTTATCAAAAGCTAACTTGGGAATTCAATAAATGGATAAAGGAAATTAAGCTCTGTAGACAATTTATTTCAAGACGAGACGTACCTAAGTGTTTACAAAGAATTAAAATTACGTAAGTACATGTATATAATCTAATGCCGCATGTGGTGGTCATATCGCTAAAAGCGATCTCTTCCAGACAACCAAGAATGGGAAACACGAACGAACAAACAGAACAACTATCTTTGTTCGTCAAATAAATTTAATATTTGTCCTAGGTGGAACATATTTTAGAAAATCCACTATAGATATTACATAATGTTTTAGAATTGAATTATAAGTGTCTGTTTCTAGCTGCGTCTTACATGCGTTTTACGGGATAAAAGTCTAATTGTTAATCCAGGATATAATGTAGAGATAAACCTACACACGCCCTTATTAAAAAAAAAAAAAAAAAAGTTATTCTGCCGCTAAGCAGTAGTGTGTAAGCATTACTGTGTTCCGGTTTGAAGGGTACTGCAGCTAGCGAAATTACTGGGCTGTTGAAACTAACTCTATCAAAAGTCTCAAAGTAATGAGCGCCAAAGCAGTGATGCCCTGGACTTTGTTTTGTTACTTAAAGTTCTCTGTATCGCTTCGATGGCCATGGACAGGCGTTATCTCTTACCATCAGGAGAGCGTATCGTTCGTCTCATTACTTTTTACTTAAAAAAAAAAAACAAAAAACTTTTGCTGTTATAAAATTAGTGTGATCTATAACTCTGACCTCTGATGTACCTGTAAACCCACAAATCAGAGTAAGAAGACTTCGTACCTACTTTCACGTTAATAAATCCTCATCTATCACAATTAGGGAATTGTTCAGCCAACATTCAATTTGATTAAAAGCTTTCGAGACCAATTCCGGCTTCACCCGTGGTCGTTGCAGCCATGGATCATCACAAGTATGTAGACGGATGTCTCATATAAAACAGGATGACTATGATAAATTATTATAATATATACTATTTTGATATAATATACTAGCCCTGTTGGCTCATTGGTAGCATATCTGCCTTAAGAGCTGAAGGGCGTGGGTTCGATTCCCGCTCAGAACAAACATTTTATGTATCAACAAATGTTTGTTCTGTGTCTGGGTGTTCTGTATTTTTTTTTTTAATAAAAAGTAATGAGACAAACGAAACGCTCTCCTGATGGTAAGAGATAGCGCCTGCCCACGACCATTGCAGCGATACACAGAACTTTGAGTAACAAAACAAAGTCTAGGGTATCGCTGCTTTGGCGCTCATTACTTTGAGACTTTCGATGGTTAGTCTCAACAGCCCAGTAATTTCGCTAGCTGCAATACCCTTCAAACCGAAACACAGTAATGTTTACACACTACTGCTTAGCGGCAGAATAACTGGTACTGCGGTGGTACCTACCTAGACGACCTCCTGCTAGGGAGATCTACCACCAAGTAAAAGGCTGTATAAGTATACATTTGCAAAAAAAAAGTATAAATGTATTCTAACAATTATCTGACTCACTACACAAGCTCTGCTTAGTTTGGGGTCAGATGGCGCTGTGTGTAATGTCCTACAATATTTATTTATTTATTAAGCCGTAACTTTGCTGACGATATTTCCTATGTACAAATGACTTACCTGTATAGACGATATCATTAATATACATATTTGTGTATTTGATATTTTGTTCTCATTTAAATTGCTTCACAGTGCTTTAGGCAGCTTGTTTGCTACAGATAAGTCTCGGTTGGCGATGTTTTATTGGATAACATTACAAACCTACATGTACATAACATAGTAAGACTAAAATAAACGTGAATGGCATTATAACGTACGTAATTTAGAAATAAATGATAGAAAATTTTGCGCAAAAGCAGGACCAGGTCTGATTTTTGTATTATAAATAAATTAGGACATATCACATAGCGCCATATAGCCGTAAACTATGGGCTGATCATAATGATGATGAAAACAGTTCAACGTCTATTGTGCCAATATTATGCATTTTTTATTTGAACATTATTTCAATTTAAAGTGTACATTTTACTTAAATGAAACAATAGATAAAAGATGTGAAAAGATCTCGAGTCAAAGGTTTTATTTTAGTAATTTAATTTTTTGAACAAATATCTCAATAATATACTTTATGTATACAGTGTACTATTTCTAAATAAATATCGCAGGACTATACACACAGCGCCATCTGACCCCAAACTAAGCAGAGCTTGTGCTATGGAAGTCAGATAACTGATAGAATACTTAAATACTTTTTTTTTTTGTAAACACATACTTATAATATATACAGTACACCCAGACACAGAACAAACATCGATGAGTCACACAAATGTTGGTCCTGAGTGGGAATCGAACCCACGCCCTTCAGCTCTCGAAGCAGACATGCTACCAATGAACCAACAGGGCTGTCAATTTCTACCAGATACACTTTGGTAAGTGCGTTTCAGATCTACTTAAACTAATTCCACCCTACCCATTCTACTATCGGACAGCCAGGAACTCCAAGAAGCGACACCGCTTCATGGTCGATATTCCAAAGATTCGAACTAAACGGTTCGAGTCTACCTTCATTGTACGAACCGCTAAACAATGGAATTTGCTGCCCGAGTGGGTGTTCCCTGATCAATCTGGGTGCCTTCAAGTCGCGAGTGAATCGGTATCTACTAGGCGAGCGTGCTTCACCGTAGACCGCATCATCGCTTAACATCAGGCGTTCAAACGCAGGCCTATTATACTATTAAAAAAAATATATATTAATACTTCATTTGGCGATTATTTTTGGCGACACTTTATTTAGTTACATGCCCATGCCAGTGACTATTGTGAGTGATATTCCATGGTCGCGATAAATCAAAACTCCCCCATTGCAATCGCGACACACGGGATCAACTGCCCCGGGCAACAGAACCAGCGAACTTTATCACCAACCGACCAACTTTATTGTCTTGGAAGTTTTACGGCATCAATCCTAGTCAACCCTTGCTTCCAAGTTTGGTCAACGCACGACCAACTTCGCCCATGTTTGATGAATCTATTTTAAAGTTTGCTTGGGTAGTAATACGAAGGAGGTATTTAAATTTAGGTAAATATGTACCTCTATTTGGTAAGTTGGGGTGGTTACTGGGTGATCAGCCTCACATTCAGAGTATCGTAGATTTTGTTAGATAAGCAAAAAGTTAAATGTTTTGTAAGTATTGAAGTTATTAGGTACCTAATTCAACAAGTTATTAATAACTAAAATAAAAGCCGCATACGTTCTAATGATATGCTATTTTTTTTATTGAATTTTATGGCTCACTATTTTTTAGTGTAACTTGCGTCTCACTATATTTTTAGTGTAACTTAAAAATAAAGATAAGATAAAGATAAATTTATTTAACAGAACGTGTTAGGCACATACACAAAGAAAAGAAAACAGTGAAATTAATACAAACATAATATGGGCAATTAATGTTACTATTATTATGTACAGCTCACTTAAAGTGTAACTTACGTCTCATTATTTTTTAGTGTAACTTACGACTCACTATTTTTTTAGTGTAACTTACAACTCACTATTTTTTTAGTGTAAGTTACATCACGCTATATTCACACTGACAAGTTATACATTATTTAGGACATGCTCAACTACTCATTGACCCCTTTTATATGACTCTACGCACGTTTTTCCAAAAAACATAAGTTACTTTAAAAACCCACCACATTGAATTTACTATGATACTAAAAAAAACATATTTTAACATAAGAGGTCTCAACGCGCTTTACTCTTCACATGTCATAGGCTAACCAATACCAATTTAAAATTGTTTGTTAACAGCTCTACACTTCTCAAAAACTATTGAAATCATTGCAGTTCATTAGGCAAGGGCAGCTATATAATTAAAACTGGTATTGGTATTATTAAGAATTAAAACGCGTCAAGACCTCATGTCAAAATGTGTTTTTTTATGTCCTAAACTTCTATTAGTATACAAGATACAAGCAAAAACACACATGTATACATAAATACAAATAGGCATATTGACTTTAAACCCCCTTCATTTACGAAGTCAGATTGTAATAATAATATACAGTGATCAGCTCAAATAGATAATAATAAATAAATATCGTAGGACTATACACACAGCGCCATCTCGCCCCAAACTAAGCAGAGCTTGTGTGATGGAAGTCAGATAACTGATAGAATACATAAATACTTTCTTTTTGTTTGTAAATACATACTTATAATACATACAAAACACCCAGACACAGAACAAACATTTGTTTATTCACAAAATGTTTGCCCTGAGTGGGAATCGAACCCACACCCTACAGCTCTCAAGGCAGATATACTACCATTGAGCCAAGGGGGCTGCCAATGAGTATAAATAGAAACTTGGGGTTTTGTAGGAACGTGGAAAATATTTTTCCGCATTATTTTATTTGTTGGAGTATTTATTTCCAATAATTATAGTATTTTATTCAGAAAGTGCCGAATTGCACGCGTTTGTACGGGGTAAAGTGATTTATTGTAACATGACTTTTCGTGTTACTAGTACTTTTATTACTTTTACTATTCATTCTTTACTAGTACTTTACTAGGGCATGACTGGACTCGAAAATGACATACTTCGCGCGACATAGACTTATTCAACTTAATTTACATAAAATGCTTAAAAATTTTAAAACACTTAACACTGGTAAAAGCATAAAGGCGATGCTAAAAATATAAAAAGACGTAATAGAAACTTTTCGTTGTGTACACCAGAAGGTAAAATAAGGATTCACACTTGAAAGTATATTAGGGTGTAATTTGATTTTATTTTTGCTTGCTTTACTATATGAATTAGGTTAAACATTGCTTAAGTGAAGCCTATTTGACATGGTAGCGGCTTAAGGCCTTCGGGCGACTGGCTCGCCGTGTATCGATTTTAGTAGAAATTAAATACCTGCTTTAAGCCGTGCCAAGTGCTTAGTAAATCTCGAACAACATGATTAATCCCAACCACTTGTAAGCGTTCAGAAACAAGTGTCTGAAATTGCTTTGAGTTTGATGTATTTGCCTTCTCTCCTCTAGAGATAAATTTGTTCGAAAACTTGGTGAATGTGAAAAGTTCCAAGCTCACTTCGATCCATTACACGAGTGAAATATTTCTTTGTTTTCTGACTTCACTCGGAGACTTTACAAATCTGGTGTTTAGCATATTCCGTTGTCTTGTCTCCGTAACTTTACTTGGCTAAGGCGCAGCCTGTGAAACTTGGTAGAGCTTTGCCAATTTTAGCGACGCACATCTGACAACTTCCACCTTTTTATAAAAAAACTATTGTTTTAGTAATTAATAAGCTTGAGGTTGATTTTACGTTTATCGTTGTTTATAATACATAATACGTTTGTACTTAAATTGTTATGTACTAAACGCGTCTCTCGGTTTTTGCCAAGTTTTCCTAAAAAAAGTAGCCAATACCTAGGCGATCCAGGTTAAAAGCTATCTGTATTCTAAATTTCATCTAAATAAGCAAACATACAGTCAATTTTCATTTTTATAATATTTGTATGATTTATTAAGAACAATACCAAATTACAAGCCGGACAACCTTTTTGAAAAATTATTAAATTAAGAAAAATTTACTTAGAATGTTTTATGTAATCAAAAATTTTACTATGAAAACTGACGTGATTTTAAGACATTTTTGTTTTACGTTTATGCTTATACTTTTACTATAGTAGTGCATAGTATAGTAAGTGTAGTATATTATAGTAAGACAGAAATAACCAAGAAGTAATCACTTTTCATAATTTATTCTTATTTCAAACTAGCACTTCGTTTTTAGCCTCGCCTCTATATGAATCTTGTTTAAAATATTACGAAAAAATACTCTCGCAAAAAGCCAAATATAGTGAAAGCTAAGAGCTGACGTCACATCACTTTACTCGATCGAATACACAATTTTAAACTAAAAGAACAAAGCATTTTTACTTCATCAGCAAATTTACCAACGCCCTTTACTCGGCGCAACCGTCCATTTTTCCCTTTTTGCGATCACAAATTTTATTCAGATCACAAAGCGTGGCAAAACGAGCACACCCCGTAATCTCATTACACAAGCACTGTATTAGACAAGCGGGTGTGGATTTAAAACAAAAAAATCAGAGAGCACCTGAGGGCCATTGTGGGAGACGTGAGGGTCTGTTTATTCGAGGCCGGTTCTCCATCAATCACTGCGAGGTCTGCCGGTACTTTTTTCAGGGCTATTGCTCCCGTTAGATGTGAGCTGCAGGCGACATCCCTTGATAGGCAGTCGGGTTTTGGACTTTGGGCAGCCCTGAAAAAGTCGCACATGGTCTCGCGTCCCATGGGCGCGGATTAGTCCGGTTTTTGCTGTGGTTAATTTATATTTTTTGTTGTTGTTTTTGGTGAAATTGATGGTCCTTGTGTAATTTTTGTATCTGCGACGGTCACATTTTTTCTCTTCATACTTTACAAAAGCTTGTTAAATCGCAAAAGATGAATAAGCCTCCTGGCGCTTTCCTGGTTAGCTCATAACCAGGAAAAGCCGGTTGAAAATATTAATGATGATGATGGTTTATACAAACAGCATGAATCAAACATAGTGTCTTATCGGCAGACTCAGTTTGGCAGTATAACAATGATCTTTTCATCATTGTCTTTATGAACACCTCATCATAATGACCAACTTTTTACTAAGAAACTTAACGCAAAAAAATAATCAGCTGTTTCATAGAAAATGCCTTTGACTTACAACCTGCAACTTTGTTCCACACTAAAAGTTGTTTATAAGACTTATACCCCGATATATCCTATAATAACAAACAATGATTTAATTTCCTACCTATGGTACTTTCATCTATACTATTATAAAGATGAAAGATTTGATTGTTTGTTTGTAATAAATAGGTTCCGAAACTATTGGATCGGTTTTAAAAATTATTTCACCGTTGGGAAGCTACACTATCCCCGGCTGACATTGGCTACTTTTATCCCTGTATTCCCACGGGAACGGGAACTACGCGGATGAAACCGCGAGGCGTCCGCTAGTAAGTCATAAAATAATTATTTCAGTTACTTGTACCACGCATTCGTTATGTAGCAACTTTATGCCTATGGCTTGTGTTAAATAACTTTAAAAGTAAATTAACAGAGTTCATTTAAGAACACAACGTCTCACTCAACCAAATTAAAGAGTTTTGTTACTCACATTACGTAACACGCTCCGAAAACTTGCACCTCCTAAACCACCGTTCGCGTTCGTCGGAAGCGAAGGGGATTAACAAAACATTACCCTTTTTAGTACCTACGACGAAAGTTCATCTCTTTATAAAGGACAAAAATTAATTACGCCTGTTTAAATACACCTTTCGGATTTAGGGCTTTATTTTGATTCGCCGCAGATCATTTTATAAAAGAAGACCCATATTTTTCAAAAAGTTTAAGTTGAGAAGTTGCGTATTGTGACGATTTTTTTACGTAAAAGTAATGAGAGAAACGAAACGTTCACCTGATGGTAACATCAACGCCTTACCATGGCTATTATAGCGGTACTCATACTCAATTTGAGTAACGAAACAAAATCCAGGGTATAATAGCTGTTATGTCTCAATAGCCCTGTAATTCATCTGATGTTTTAATGTTATGAGTCAAGTTATTCTGCTGTATTGTTTTCTATATTTTTATGCACGACGATAAATAAATATCACAAACAAAAAAATTTTTTCCTGCAATGATAATTATCATTGATTACAATGAGGGAACTACAATTCTACAATACTATATACCTAGTCGGCTCCGGTAAACAGAATTCCTTGTCCGGAGTCCGACAGATTGCATGTATAATTTATATAATTTCATTGTTATTTTCACAAATAAGTAAATTGATTGAAATTGAACTTCGATGTTCAATACCTACATACATATAAGTGGCAAGTATTCGTTTGAATGGTTCACAAGAACTTGTTTAAAAGTCGTTTTGAAAACTAGTCCAGTAAATTATTTATCTCATATCATATCATATCTCATATTATCATAAAGACCAATTGAAATTTTGGCAACCTAGTTGGGAGACCAACTCTCATTTCATATAGTGATTTTGAGTTTGAATCCCACAGCATACATCTCTGTCTTTTTTAAACGGTGAAAAAAAGCACCGAGAAAAAGTGTATGAGAGTTTAAAAAAAAAGGTTCCCAAAAATGTATGAAGTCGGTCATCCCGCATTTTACCAGCGTGGCTGATTGTGGCCTTACCCTTATCACGATGAGAATAGACCCGCGCTCATCAGAATAACCAATTAATAAATTAAAATTAAAAATACTATGTGCCAAACCTTGCACCTAGGTAAGGACCTAATTATTTAAAGGACCATGTACCTTACTTGATAACAGACTTGATAGTGTAAGCTTAGTACTAAATCAAGTCTTTTCGCACTCTTTGCTGCTTTATACTAAAAACAATTTAAAAAAATAGAAAGTTCTTTAAAAGTTCCAATAAACTTTTGCTCCTATTGTAGTGAACAAACAAAGAACCAGTATCACCCTCGAACAAAATTAATTCATCAGTAAGTGAATCAAACATAAAAATGTGATAGTAGAGTATACAGAAACGCATTTACAAAATTAATACAAAAATGTTTTCACACTGATTGTGATCTAGGTAAACGACGGCGACGCTTGAACGGAATAGATCTTTTGTAACAAAATATTTTGCCGCCACTGACCGGTCAGATGGGAGCTCTACACGCATGCGCCATCTAGAAACGACCCGCAGTAAAACGAGTGGTCACGTGACTCGACGCGGCATTCCGTCGTCGAACTTCGGCAGTCATCGGCGATTCGCCCTGGCGTCCGGGTGTGTCCACGCGCGTTCAACACACATTGCAACATAAATGTCAAATGAAATTATTTCGAAAAAAAATAGTGACATGTGATCGCAAATAACCTCGCCGCTCTCAATAACATTGCGTTTTTAACATTCGCTCGTATAGTTATACGCATTAGCCAGTTTTACGATCTCTTGAGTTTGTGTAGCGAAATTTATGGTCCCGGTTCTCTTCGTGATTGTGTTTTCGCTACTTCAACATTCCTGGTGGTCCGGGACTCTGAATCGATGACTGACAACGGGGTTTAGGAATCGCTCTGTTTTGTGTGTCGTGTTTGTAATCAGGATTATATTAGTGAATTACAATGGACCGCGTGAGTGGAGTGTGCAGATTTGGTGGGATGGTATCCGCCGTGAGAACCAGAACTGGGAGAAGTAGAAGACGTCTGACGGGACAGAATCAAGTTCCAGAAGATTTACCTGAAGCACCACGAAGAGGCCTCGGTGCAATTCTTGTCCTAGCCTGTATTATAGTGTACCACAACTGTCTCTACTGCGGCTTCGTTTTTGATGATATTAGTGCCATAAAAGAAAACAGAGACTTGAGACCTCAGACGCCTATTTCAAACATTTTCCTCAACGACTTCTGGGGAACTCCAATTCATAAGGTGAGGGCATCGCCCCTAGAATAATCGCATAAATTCAATACCAAGACTAATTCCTCGAAGCATTTCAACTGTTTTCGTGAAGGATGTGGGATCATTTGCATATTTATTTTTCGTACGTCCGACGTTAAAATTCAAAAAGTAACAGTTCTTTTCAATTTAAAAACTATTAATAATTTTAGGTAGATGACAAGCTTTAAAGTTATAGGTATACCTATTATATTAGCGGCAGGCCCCGGCTTCGCACGGGTGCACTTTACAAAAGAAATTCGCTACAAAAAACTTTATACTATCACCCGCTGAAGAAATCTGATGATTTCTTGAAAATTTTATCATAATCGGTCACGTATTGGAATCCATATAGAACGTACATACATCGAGTTTTATTTACACATATTATGTATTATGTGTCTATATATAGATATAAAAATCTTGGAAAAACTGGATTCATACCTAATCAAGAATCAGATTCGTGATCAAAAGCTGATTATATTGACAATGCAGTAGCCAAATAGAAAAAAAAAACAATAAGAGGAAAAAAGGAAAAGTCAAAATAATCATGATTCTCTCCAATTACGATTACAAATGTGTCAACTGCAAAGCACACACAGTATCTATCATAGCAAGGACAAATAAAACCGAGAAAAGGAACAAAAATAGGATCGTCAGGAAATATCTTGTTATGAAAGATGATTACAATAAATCCTTCCTACTGGTTTTGCTCCCTATCATTCCTTATAGCTATGTTTATCTACTTTTACAGTATACCTTTAGAAAATACAGACGGGAGACAGTTGGCGGAAAAGGGATGAGAATCTCTTAAACCGCTGAGATATAAATTATGTAACCTCAAGTTTGGGAGTCCTAAATCTCACTGACTCTTAAAAAATTATAATATAAATCAACATGTTTTAAATTTTAGCGCGGTGCCTATGAATTAATTAAAATCATTCATAATTTATGTGAAAACATGGAATGAAACAGAATTTCAATGAACAAGTAACATTTCATACATCAAATTAACTTTTATTTTTTGAATTGATCTAATTAAAAAATAATAGTTAAAATAGTTAGGTTAGGTTAGTAAGTTAAATGTGTAGTTTAAAAGATTAATACAAATTGACAAACGCCATTCACGCCAATGTAATGTAAAAAATACACACACAATGAAAATGTATTGGAATACTGAGAATGATTCTCATAAACGCGCACTTACACGCTTATGCAATATAATTACTCGATGCACAAACCGTTAAGTAGCCAATTTAACAGAGAAAAAAAAACATTTTGTTTTGCTGTGCAAATGCAATTGTTTTTTCTTTTTTAAATATAAAAGTTACTGGTTAATCTACTATGTCTGAGGTTTATGCTTGCTATTTACACTAAAAACCTCTTACACATCGATTTATCATCCGTCTGACTTAAGCATTTTGTAAAGAATATTTTACAGAAAAGTCTCGAAACTGTGTGATATTAGCAGGGAATAGGAAAAACAAAAAACTGAAAACAGTGGATCCATTATATCGAACCACAAAAAGAAATAAAATTCATTTTAAAGCGGCGAACCATATGGAAGCTGAAAATCGGAAAATTACACTCTAGATTTATGGATTTAATCATAGTGGATGTTCGATTCGTGTGCATCGCCCCATCATTGGTCGGTGGTAAATCACCCCCAGCCATAACACTTGTGACAGTAATGGATTAAAACATTTATGAGTTAATAGGCAACGCAGTCGTGTGTTAGTGATGGCAATGTGTTGTATTTTTGGTCGACAAATGGTGTGCTGGCCTTACCTAAATCACGGACAGAACTTCTTAGCATTCAATGGTATCGCCTTGCGGTTATAGTGCATAGGATTTGGAACAAAGGTGTTGGTTGAAGGTTCTTTACATGGGTCAATGCTCACTTTCTCTACCCGTGTTGCTACTGTCATGTCTAACCAAATTTGATACGATTGGCTACTACTGGCTTGGATGCTTTCCACAAATTGTTATTATGATGTAAATTCACATGATTATTATTAAACAAGTGCAAAATTGTGGTTTAAACAGTGAATACTCACAAAATTATTATTTATGGCTCTCAGCAAAAATGTTTGCATTGCAATTACCTATGGACGCAGAAAAGTAAAAACTCAATTTATAACTATTTAAGTATTTGTTGTTACGTACGGTTATTAAATTTTATTGTTAAATGTACGTTTTACTATAATTAATATTGAGAATTGCACTGATACGTGTTTATCTTCACTAAAAAGTTAAAAACAAAATCGCTGTCTGCGTTTGTCTGTTTCTTCGCGGGTTTAACTGTTATTTAGATTTTTTCTGAAAGGTTTTTATAAAATTGCATCAATGCACAGCAGAGGCGGGTCGCTAGTACTTTATAAGTTAAAACAAATAAACCATACTCGAAAGACAAAAGTGAGATGTAGGCAGAATGGGTTTTTGTTTGCAATTCTACCATCCATATCAATCAATCCTTTCAGATTACTTCTCCCTACGTTCATTAGCAACTGAATGGGGACCGTCCGTGATGTCTGTATTAGGGTAAGGGATTGGGGATCACTATTTATTACCTCCATACGGCTCTCCACAAGTTTTTGTTGGACCTATTAACGGACTTCTCTCTGATGTTTTGCCTTCGTATAGGTTCAGATCGTACTCCCTTAGCGATAATTGCTAAGGGTACCTCGTTTTTATTGCAGATTCAAACTATTTTTTTATATTTACAAATAAAGCTAAAGTAAAATAAACCAAACACACAAATAAAGATCGATCGCAAACTGGACATCAATCACGAAACAATATCGATAACATTTCTTCTTAACCTACTTCGGCTGGGAAGAGATGTAAAGATGATATCTACTCCTCTTGCATTGCACCTGAATCCTGCGGACTGGTTCACAAAAGCAATCGACTGCAATAGATAGACTAAGCGAAGGAAAAACTTATGAAATTAAAACCTGTCAAGTACAAGTCAGGGTTATGCACTGGGGGTTCTTTTTATTACTGGTAGCTAATTTTTAATTTGAAACACGATTTACTGAGTTGTACCGTAAACAACTTCAAGAACGGTATCTATTCTGTGTTAAATATTTTCAGTAAGTACGCCACAGAGGGCTCTTAAAAAGCAAGAAGAAGTTATAATGATTCCACCGAGTGCAGCGCCGCGTAAAAAGCATTCTTTGAAAATAAACGACAAGGAAATAATTGTTAAATAATGACCCGTTGCATTAAGAACTTGGTACTATCGTACTATGAATTTGTTTTTGTAATAAAGTGTTTAAAAGAAACGCTGATTATAAATAAATATCGTTGGACATTTGACACAGCGCTATCTAGCTCCAAACTAAGCAATGCTTGTACTATGGAAACCAGATAGCTGATAGAATACTTTTTTTTTGTAAATACATACTTCTAATAGATACAGAATACCTAGCTACATAGAACAAACATTTTTCGTCACATAAATGTTTATCCTGGGTAGGAATCGTATCCACGCCCTTCAACTCTTGAAGTAGATGTATTTCCAAATAAGCTAACAGGGCGGTCAAATGAATAATGATCATTACTTACACTTGTTCTGTTAACTTTTGTTAAGTTATAGTAAAACAGAAGTACTTACTTTTATCAAATTGCCACCTTAATAAAGACTTATTATTTCCGCTCTCTTGTTATCTATTCATACTAGTTTTGTTTTCAGGTTTTGTTTTGTGTGGTGCCAGGCTGGCTAGAACCAGTGCTATTCCTGGCTAGATGTGCTTTACCATCTTAGATCACACCGTCACATAACATCAGATGAGCTGTGGCAAAATACATAACTTGTCAACCATTAAAAAAATTTACATTTATCTATCTATACTATTATAAAGAGAAAAGATTTGATTGTTTGTTTGTTTGTATTGATTAGGCTCCGAAACAACTAAACCGATTTCAAAAATTCTTTCACCGTTGTGAAGCTACACTATCCCCGGGTGGCATAGGCTACTTTTTATCACTGTATTCCCACGGGAACGGGAACTACGTGGATGAAACCGTGAAAAGTCCGCTAGTTTGCAATATAGATCAAATAATTTATGTATTAAAAACTGTTAAACTTATAAATATATTAAAACTTGAATGTTATGGTTTAAAAATGGTAATCACAAATCAGATACTTTCATATGTCAGAGAATACATATTAACGTAATTATATCATTAACAATATCTCTATTCAAAAGAGAATTGTGATACATTTGTTTCACCCCGATGCTTTACATACTGCAATAAGTAATAACGTCCAATTGACACGTTTGCTGAGGGTGATTTTATATTTTATAATCCAGATTGATTTTGTATCATTGTACAACTTATGACATTGTCCACGGAGCTATAACATTAGGGTCTTCAAAGGGCGTGTTAATATAATCTTAAAAAGGTCGGTATCATAGTTCAGGTTCATAGGCGAGGATGTTTGCATGCCATGTCGCAACCCGTCTGCTTGATTGCCACGTATGGCATAAAAAAAGATTATATTATTATTTTTAGCGTAACTAACAGGTAGAGTTTCCCTATTTTGTTAATGTAAATGTTGTTATTGTTGTTGTTATGTTACGTCTAATTCGAGGCAATCAATTTTAGATTTATTGAGCTCTTATGAGCTAATGCCACAAGTAGTGGCCTCATCGCTAAAAACGATATCTTCCTTCCGTAATCTCTTCCAGCCAACCAAGAATGAAAAACACGATGCTTGTTAAGAATAGAAGGGAGATATTGTTACACTTTGAAGTTTGAAAAAGTTAAATTAATAAATTTATAAATATCGTAGGACATTACACACAGCGCCATCTGACCCCAAACTAAGCAGAGCTTGTGTGATGGAAGTCAGAAAAATAATGTATAAATATTTCATGTACTTTATGTGAAATATTTAAATAAAACTATATATTTATGTACCTACATATTTATTAATGCTATAGCAATTTAAACCAGACAACGTCCCTTAATAACTGAAAGCTCAATGACATACAAAATTATTTTAATAACACGACTAGTTTCTTCGTCGAGAAAATTTTCTTGAAGAAACAAAAGTTCTCTGAACTCCTCAGATCCGATATCAACGACAACAACAGACAAAATCGTGCCTCTGCTTGGTAAACAGACAATTTCAACGCAAACGATTGGCGAGGGAGTTCGGACGATTGTTTCCGAAATCTGAGCCGCTTCACTTTGACAACTCCCGTCAGATTTGGAGTCTCAGCCTTGCTTAAGTGGAAAGTTTGAATCTCTATTTAAGAAGTTTATCGTACTACGGATAGGATACAATTACCAATTTAGAAAATAGAGTTTCTGAAAAAGCTTTCTTCGTAAGCTATAAATAACAATACATCCCAGCTTTCGTAAGTACGTTTGTTTTGAAAATCAAAGTATTTGAAACATTGTACTAAACTAATTCAACATTTTCAACATTAAAATTTAAATGTAACAAAATCTAAAATGTTCGATAGGTTAGATAATTATGCGAAAGAAGAACACACTAAGTAATATCGTAAACAAATAAGTGAATATTTGGCACAACTCGTAACTAAATAAAACCTGGCTAGGTTATGGATAAATAAAACTCTCCTGTTGAGGCTTCCATACCAATTAAGAAAATGTAATTTCTTATATTTTATTGCTTTTGTGTTTACAAGCCTTATAACACTTGGCCAATTTTATGTAAAATAATAAAATTATCAATGTAGTAAAACTAAGTTTAACTAACTTTTGTACTTTTATCTCAATATTTTTATCATGACGCATAAATTGAAAATATTAAATAAATCTCCTGATAAAGAGACCCCCTTGATTTTTAACTGGCTAATTAATAAGATTTAAACTTGCACCAAACTATTAAAATTAGTACGTAAAGACAGGTTGTTAAGGTTGAGTTACCATTTTTTTAAGTTTTTTTCATGGTAGGTGGACGACCTCCTTATCAGGTTGTCGTCTGGCTAGGTATCACCGCAGTACTACATAATCTGCCACCAAGCAGTAGTATGTAATCATTAGTACTGAGTTCCAATTTGCAGGGTACCGTAGCTACCTAAATTACAGGGATGTTGCGACTAACTATCATAAATCTCAAAGTAATGAGCGCCAAAGCAGCGATGCCCTGGACTACGTTTTGCTACTTAAAGTTCTGTGTATCGCTGCTATTATCTCTTACTATCACGAAAGCGTCTCATTACTTTTACGTAAAAAAAGGTATGGAACCCTAAAAAGTGTAAACAAAATGTAACACCATCATAAATTACAGCGAGCCATGTGACAGAGCACACACAATATATGGGGTCGACACGATTACTGAGTATTTAGATATGGGATTAACGCCACTTCTCGTGTCAGCTTTACGGAATCCAGACTAACGTTGTTTCTACCACGCAAATAAGCTAACAGGATACAAACATGCCGCTGAACCGCCGAAATATCAACGATCTAACAAATTATGTTTTACTTTACACACTGTACACAGGCGAAGCTAAAGCCTACGTAAACGCGCCGACGCAGACGGTAAAATCGTAAGTACCTTCACCAAAGCGATTATTACTGGAAAAAAATACTCCAAAGCTGCATTTAAGTAAAGCCGCGATGAGCAATTATTATCAGTGACGTCTTGCTATGCAGAATTCGTTTAATACGGAGTAGATACGACTTTGCATCAGACTAAAAACCAACGTCTGCAAGATTCCTATCCATACAAAGTGTAAATAAGTTAGTTGTTTTGTTCACCCATAGTGCGACTTGATGCAATCGATATCAAACAGAACTCTAAAGGATATCGACAGATCGTACGATGTCATTAGACATCTGAAACTGCACGCATTATTTTAGGACCAACACTTACACGAAATTACAGGGCTGTTAAGACTAACCATCTAGTCTCAAAGTAATGAGCGCCAAAGCAGCGATGCCCTGGACTTTGTTTTGTTACTCAAAATTCTTGTCGCTGTATATGATAAATTATAATTTTATTGAAGACAAGAAGTCATCTAACGGATGTTTTGTTTAAAAAAAAAACAAACATCAAAATAGTGTATAATTTAAAGCTTTATCTAATTTCTGCCTCGTGTTTAGCTGTTAGGGCATTTAAACGCTAAGTATTTTGTTGAATTTCTAAATGATAAATGTTTTATACAAAAACTCATATTTTAACTGATAAAAATACTGAGCTTTTATTTCAATTATAAGCACCCAAACAGTTTCGGAATTACAAATAGGTATACGTGCCTACCAACTTTTTGGGTTTACCTTTTAGCAAAACAGCCAGAGCAGCGTTAGCGCTTTGCCGCTCGCATCCATCAATGTCAGCGAAGCAAGTTTTTCGTCGGGTTCCGTCGAAGCTACCGCCCTCTCTGTTTTTGTTTGCAAACTTTCAACCAGTGTCACTTTAAATATTAGCTTTCTTAAGCTTTGATTAATACCGCGACCCATTGGGAATTCTCGAGGACAGTCCTTGAAATAAGTTTTGTTTTCTCTTGTAAATTATTTTACTTTTATAATTATGATTAAACACAAGTCTATTAACGGGCAAGTCTTGTGAAATAAGGCAATCGATGTGTTTTTGTCAATATTTTTGTGCCGTTATACATCATGTGGAAGTTTGAAATTAATGAATACTATAGTACATATCCTGAATTATTATGCTTGGAGAAAAAATAGTTTCAAACGCTTTTCGTTTCTTGAAATTATGAAATAGAATATGGCCAAATTATTTTTAATCCGTAATCTTGACATCAAAATAATTATAGGAAAGGCGCAATTTTATAGATGCTAACTTTGATGCAGATACATTTAAGGCTTAGACCTTTTATTGTACGTTTTGTTTATTCTATTAGCAGATAAGTACGGATAGTTTGATGAAAATTTCTGATAGTGCCTGCTGAAAATCTCTTTTCTGCGTTACGTCTGTTGCTGTTTTATTTTGGTAGGCGCTACAAACCATCGAGAATCTCTGAATCTGACAATCTAACGTCACGAGTCTCGTGGTCGTGTATAGCACGTCACGAGAGGCCGCAAGAGGTGGGCGCGCGGTGGCGGCGGTACCGAGCACCGCGCGCATGCTTCCCGCCCGTTTTGTATTTTGATTCTTCTAGTGTGCAACTAAATACCGACCGACCGCGCTCGGTCGTATTATTTTGTTCTTACCTCTTTCGTTTGAGTAAATGATACGTTACCGCGATTAACGCTTTTATGTAATTTAGTGAAGTGAATCAGTGATTAGTGCACAGACGCTTTTTTGTTTATTTTTTATTATTCGTCTTGTGTACATAATATTATAAAAATGGGAAACAAGCAAGGAGGGAAAAGAAAATGTCTGTTTGTTTGTTACCTCTACACGCTTCAGTAGTTTAATTATAATCTTTTTGTTTGTATTTATAATTAACTAGTGGCCGGTCCCGGCTTCGCACGGGTGGACATTTATTTTTTAATTAAATTCTAGTAATAAATATAGCCTCATAGTAATTACTCTAAACTACTTTTTTAAAATGGGTCCAGAAGTTTTTCAACAATGGATATTAAAAAAGTCAAAGAGCGCCATATTCTGCATTGCGCCGTGCAAAAATAATCATGTAGGTACATGACTAACGTAGATATACAAAAAATGACAGAACCTTTACAATATTATATTCATCGATAATTCGATGATTATAATAATATTATTAGTGTAGACTAGCTAACCCATGTTAAATATATTGTAATGTATGTAGTAAGCCTTATCCGTGTGCGGTCCACCTTACTCTATGGAAAATGTTGAATCGTGTGGTCTATGGGAAGGCGTCGGTTCTGAACGGTGAATAAAGATGGTGCCCGATATTAAAATGGTTTTCATTTAATATCTCAAAAACCCATCGGCCCCATTGCTTTCTCCATCTACGCCCCACCCTTTGCTGCCTACTTGCTACGTGCCCGCAGGCTACACGATGCAACTAACTATTACTAAATACATTTGTGTTCTCTGTGACTTTCATTAACGTCATACGAATACCCCTACGTTGTGTGTCATACGAATACGAAGTCGTGATGAACATTTAATTTGTACGAAACACCGAAGGTAGATTTATTCGTTTCCAGAGCGAAAATATCAATGTAATCATAAGTTCCCACGGTTGCTTTATGAAACTTGAAAATATAAAACACTTGACACTGGCAAATATTCAAAACGCGATGCCAAAACAAAAAAAAAACTTCTGTCATAATGTAACAGATAATCAATGTAAAATCCGCTTCCGGCAATAGGAATAAACATTCTGTCTCCTTCTTGCTCGTGGCTATAGTAATTTAACTCTCCTTATCTATTTTAGCGTGACGTCAATGTATTCAAATCTAACGTCAGACGTATGTACGTCTGTGTGAGTGGAAAATATCAATGTAGGTGTTCAAGCAGAAGTTCCCACGGTCGAGGACTTGGCAAGAAAAAGAAATGCTATTCTCATCGAAATATAATTAATGTTGGTTCAATTGGGTAATAAAACAAGGGACCATAGAAGGTAATAACAGACCTTTTTGTCGTAAAATTAAGGTAGTGACATGAAAATATAGGCATGGGTAGAAGACACGGAAGAAAGTTAAGAAACACTGATTTAAGCACTTCACATTTTAGGCTTACAAGAAAAAACAAAAACATTTTATAAAATTATCAGCCCAACAACTGACACAACCCTCTTTACCGACCCACGTACAAAGCCATATGTAAAAACCAAAATTGTACTTCTCTACCATTTTGAATCACCAGAAATAAAATGAAAATTAATGACACAGAAAGAGCCCTGAATATTAATTAAGGATTTAGTAGCACGAGTAAGTTAATTGAATACAAAGGTTTTTACTTCTCGCCGATGTGAAACGAATCCTGAATATGTGATAGACCCACCGCGCCGGAAAGGGACCCAATCAAAATTGGAACATGAACCACACTGGTTCGTAATCGGTTGATCGAACACCTGGTGAACAAAGTTCGGTTACGAATACGGGGGTGACAATCGAGAATAAATTATTCACCGAAACGGAATACATTTTATATCGGTTATTCATGAAAATATCAGGGATCGGAGCGGTTCATCTGACGCTGGTACTTCTCGTTCGATTATTCACTCGGCGCGATTTATGATGACTCGCCATCGGGTGATCGCTTTGTTTTTGACGCTTCCACTCGATTCTCATTTCCGTATCAGTCGTTTGTTAATTCGTTCGTCTGCTCACTGACATTTTCGTGATGCGAACTTCAGCACGCCACCGGACAAACATTTATAACTTAACGGTTAATTACATTTAGCCAATAACACAAACACAGTCGTGGTAAAATATGAATTTATTGAAATATGAACGAATCGTACGTTTTTCAGTGGGCGTACCGTTTTATATTTTCGTTTCATTCCAACGCTCAAAAACATTGGACGTTAATAAAACTGTGGCGAGTTTTGCTGGCATCGTAACTGACGCGATTAAATAATGTAATAGGTAAATATGTACAAGGGTTTAGGGTTGCGTGACCGGACATTCAAGTGAACTTCTAATTTCTACGACCTTTTCAAGAAATTCATTTGTAGTTTGGTCGGTACTCGTTTTATTTATGAGATCGCGTGGCGGCTTGTAGTGCCTAATATCCTGTATTAAAGTATAGGCAGGTAATAATAATAGTGTTCAAATAAAACGCTCGGTTTAATATTGTAGCAGTGAAATCCCCTTCAAGACATCCTTTGTATCAAAAACTATGCCCAAACTACAAGAAAGTACTCGGGAATAGCTTATATTTGATGGTCATATTTACATTATTACAGGCACCAATAAGGTTTAAACTACTAATATTTTTGTAATGGAAACACAGGGTTACATATTTGGGGTATAATGAGTCGTAAGGAGGTTATTGTACTATCATGCTGAACATCTTTTTCTATGGGCACAATTCGGTAATTTTGAAATAAAATTTGTTGCTCCATTGAAAAAAAATCTGAAAAAAACAGCATACTGTTTTTGCGAAGAGTTGTGCCTATAGGAAAATTCCTTTCGGCTTATTATACCGAGCTAACTTACTGACCATTTTATTTGTTTTCAAAATGTTACTAGGAAGAATATTTTGTGTAAACTCGCTAAGTAATGGATTTTATACAGAAAAATTCCAGAAATAACACAATGGCAATAGCGAACGCCGGAATTTGCGATTTCCGTGAAATTACCTGTGATTTTAAAATCCTTAAAATTTTAGGAACATCTTTCTTTACAATTGTCACAATTACAACGGATTCTTTAGAAAATAAACATCTTAAACCGTAATATTTACCTAACAGTAGAAAATAATTCAATACTATTATAGCATACACCTTAGATGTAACAGCTAATCACATAACTTTAAACGGAGATCAAATGGCGACGGTCGACCACGATACAGCCATAACCATAACATGAAGCACTCAGACCAACTCCCCAGACATTTGCGCGTCGCTATCCCCCATGTATGCGTAAACAGCAATTTCGTCCAGTAATTTGTAATATGCATTAGAGAAGCCTTATCTTAACCGGGATTCCGGGATGAACCGGAGTTGCCGGTTGTCTCCGGACAAACAAACGTAGAGATAAATCAACGTCAGCGCACGGAGTTTATCGCGCCTTCAAGCTTTCTCTCCCCTGAATCTTGGACGCACACTTTTTAATGTATTTGTTCTTCAATAGAAAAAGGTTACTACTTTTGTACTAAGTTCACTATTTAAAATGTAGAGAAAGTTTTAGAGATCCAGAGAAAAGAGGAGAGGGAGACAGTGTTTTATTTCCGTCATACCAATTCACACACTACTACCATACATCATTAAAATTAGAACCCTTGTTCTCTATTACCACATGAACATATAACGCGAGTTAAAGTTAAATTCGCGTAGAATTGTCAAAAAAAAACTGAAAAAAAACTCTCTATGCCAATGTAAATTTCATAATGCAAAAATAATAAATAATTTAAAAAATGATACCATGAATTCTAAACTTAATAAAACCTCGTCATATTTTTTTCTTTGAGTAAAAATATGGTGGGGTGGAAGCTTGTTTTTAAACTCTATAATAGGCATATAGAAACGTGTAATATTATAATCGCTATACACGTTTTCTGTAAGGTGTTTTTCGTGTGATCTAGAGACTTAGGGGCCAGTTTTGAGCCGTAAAAACTTTGACTAAACAGTTGTGAAAAAGTAACACACATATATTATATACAAAGATACCAACTGTACAAGTGTACATGTCTAATTTATAAGCTAAAGTAGGTGACAAATGATGGTAACTTGCACTGCGCTCCATAAACTTTTATAGACAAATTGTTCTACCTTAAAATGTAAACGAATGAATTTAAATTACTGATTCTATTTACATTGAGCGGAAAACAAAGAGAAAATAGAAACATTACCGTCAAGAAGACGGTAATTGGCTTTAAATAAAATAGAATTTGGAGCTTAATAAAATTTTGGGGAAGCGCCTAGCGTAAACAAATTGAGATTGCTAATTAGGGAAGCCTAATTAGTTTCGCTACCTAACGAGGACTTGGCAATTACTTTCGGTGTATGTGTAATATTTGCCAACAGATACGATACTAAAATAGATAAACTTAAGGGTTTCAGTGCAAAAATCTTAAATGGCAACAAAAGAAAAGTACAAAATATAAGTGACTAGCGACCCGCCCCAGTTTCGCTCGGGTTCAATGTAGACCATGTGTACTAATGTATACCTTCCTCTTGAATCACTGTCTATTGAAAACTGCATCAAAATCCGTTGCGTAGTTTCAAAAATCTAAGAGTTTGAATGAAACGGGAAATGACTTTGTTTTATACTATGTAGAGATATAATAAATTATGTGCTATGCTACATAGAAAAATAAATTATACGTGTATACTCTTGCAATGAGTACCTAATTAGTTGAGGTATGCTACTTTACGTAATATTCAGTTTGCTTAATAGAACATTCAATAGGAACCTTTCTGAAACAATGGTGCTCTATTGTTATGCAATGTTCAATCGCCATAAAGTTTGATTTTCTATGATAATTAATTCAGCAGCCTGCAGCGGTTTGGCCACTAGCTATTTTGTTATTCGTATGTATGGCTAAGTTGGCGCTAGCAAAATAGCACGAAGCAATGGCGAACGACGGGTTTTCGTAATAAAACTCTATGAAATAACCGCCAGACTAACTCTATGATATTGAAATCCTTTCAAACTTTAGGAATAACGGGTTCTTTAAGCGTGTTAATAAAATCTTAAAACTTAGGCAACGAGTTATATGCTCCTGGTATTACAGATATCCATAGACGACGGGGATTGCTCACCATAAGGCAATCCGTGGACTTATTTGCCACCTATGGCAAAAAAAATCCAATCTAGGTACGACGTTGTGCTCATTTTTTTTTTCAATAATCGCTTACACTAAACGCTCAATAAACAAAATCAAAGTAATATTTCTTTAGTCTCGCTTACATGAACGAAAAATCTTTAGCAAGAAGTTTATACATAATTTTGTGGCCGTTTACTTTATAGACTTTTAATAACTACAAATTTTTAATTTTTTTTCTCGCTGCAGTAGCCACTTGCCGACATGTGCTTCGCCACTACACGAGGTTATCCTCCGAACGTATTGACTCTTTGAGCGCTTGGTCGAGATCAAGCTAAGGCAAACAAAAGCCAAGTCTCAGTCTAGTGCTCGAAGAGTCAACACGTCCTGAGGGTGGGTGCCTCGTATAGAAGCAAAACACGTGTCGGCAAGTGGTTACTGCAGCGAGTAGAGAGTTTTACTTGTAACCGTAGGCAAAGGTACAAGGCTAATTCCTAGTACTTCTCTTACCAGTACCTATCATTGTTAGCCTATATATCTATACCATTATAAAGAGGAAAGATTTGATTGTTGGTTTGTATTGAAAAGGGTCCGAAACAACTGGACCGATTTCAAAAACACTTTCACCCTTGGGAAGCTACACTACCTCCGGGTGACATGAGCTACTTTTTATCTCTGTATTCCTACGGGAATGGGGACTACACCGCGAGGCGTCCGCTAGTATGTAATATACGTATATAAAAGATATATATTAAGCATATCATCCATTGTTAATAAATCTAAAGTCACGCAAACATTCACAAAGAAGTTACGTGAGACCTATTTGCCCAAAGATCCTTACTCAAATCCAACACATTGCAAATACCGTTCGATACTGAGAATTAGTACGCACTTCTGACCCCATAAATCAGAAGTTCTAACACAATAACCGTACAAACTAGAGGTGTTGCTAACCTAGCCGCATATAATATCGTGCGGGTCCTTTGAGACGGGTACCCGTATAGGCGCATATACAACTCGCACACTTCAACGAGACTTCAATAGACGCCTCACACTTTGTGCCTTGCCTGACTCACACCTGCATTATGAGTTCCTTGTACAGTTCAGAGTAGGTAACTTTGTATACCACGTATACGAGATTAGTTTAGTAGTTTACATTTATATTAATATTGTAGCTGTGTTGTTATGTTTTATCGAGTGTTCATTTTAACGTTGCTAATTACAAGATTCCGAAAAATTTAAGCTAAGTTCAAACTTCAGCATCAGGTGATCAAACACCATTGTCTGTCAACCATTAAAAAAAAACTTGCGTTTCTGCTTTTGTTTCTTGAAATTGTGCCTACGTCTAATTTATAACTGCATCAGCATCATAATAGTCCATTGCTAGACATAAGCCTCTCCAAAGATACACCACTGAGCCCAATCTTCGGATTTTCACTTTCAATCAATGCTAGCTGAATTATGTACATCGTCACTCCGTGGCGTCAATCTCAGGGCGTTTTATACTATGTTTACTAACTCACCTGCAAATTTATGACTTTAAAAACTAGATATTTATGATAATTACCTCAATTTCGAAAGATTCGTATGATCAGAAAGCACGAATGTGATACTAAAAATTACGCTCTTTGGACTCTCACGGTGAACCTGGTCCACGAGTTCAGTCATTCAGCGAGTTCTAAAGAGAGCTATGCTCAGCGTTTCTTTACGGAACAAAATTCCCAACGAAGTCATCCGACATAGAGTTAAAATCTCCGATATACCTCAAAGAATTAGTTAGCTAAAGCGGCAATGCGCTGCTCATATTTTTTTAAAACCGACAACTGAGATAAACGAGTTCTAGAGTGAAGACATATGTAGGCAAACGTAGTATGACCTGCGGCTAAGTGACGACATGCGTAAAGCGGCTGCAAAAACTAGATGCAGGAAGTTGCCGCTAAAACTCGGCGGCGTGCATTAGGAGAGGAGCCTACATTCACAGTGGACCGCAAAAGGTTGATGATAATACTAAAAAGTAGTATTCTGTGGTTGATGTTAAACTCTGTACAATGGTTTTAGCTATTGTTTCATGAATCTTGAACAAACGTCCAATTAACAAAGCTGCGTGAAAAATGTGTTTGCGTGGGATGTTACACAAGAATAATTTCACTACGTCCATTCCAGATATTTATTCCCACATCCCTCCGATAAGTAAATAATTCCCCGCCATTTATTTAGGGTACGCCCATTGCCTTTCTACTTCAGGAGCGACCGCTAAAAATGATTGTGTATATTTATCAAAATCATGTTTCGGCCATTACCCACCGAAAACATTACAGACCAAAACATTCGTTGCTATTAATAAACGTGGCGTGCCATTACAGATGGGGTAAATCTCGTGGCTGTTGGCGCCAGATTACAATAAAACAGGCTGCTTCGCAGGCGCCTTGCCAAGCAAGTTTCCCCTGACGCGAGACCGCACGCCACACTTGCGCGCGCGGCTTCCCTTTCTCACTATCGACGTTCGACAGGGACAGACAACAGTTCACACTTCTTATTTATACAAAGATTTTAAACACAAGTTAAAGACGTTGCATCATTAACTACTAAAAGCTCGGGACCGACAAGCCGTTGTCAGTGTTTATATTGCTTCCCCTAAGTTGTTGAGACCGCATTAATGAGTCCCGGACCCGTGCTAATGCGTTGAAATTATTCACATTAAATTTTACTAGAGATTCACGTTTTGGAGAGGATTATAATGTAAACTATTCCATATTATTTTACATATTTTGCGAAACCTTTTGAGGTTTGAATTACCTACTTCACAAATATGTAGATTATAATTTGAATCATAAAGATAGAAATCACAAAGTTCGTACATGTATTTATATTGTAGATAGCAACTTAGGATAAGGGAATTCAAAAAAGATTAAAATTTATTTTTTAAATTCTTATAGGTACCTACCTACGTTTTTTTAATTCGGATAAGTCCGCATTTGTCCAACTCGCCAACCAAAACATAATAAGCGATAGTATTTTTTTATCATTAACAAGCTAGGTGTTTGACCACAGCTCAGCTGATGTTAAGTGACTGTGTGGTCGAAGATGGTAAAGCACACCTAGCCTGGAATGGAACTGGCTTTGAAGTGAGGCAGCCGGAACACACCATTAGATGTTTGGCGGCAGATTTTTAATCGAGGGTGGTAGCTAGCCAGCCGAGTACTAGAAAGTACCCTACCACCATGCTATGGTTTTCTCACGATGTTTTCCTTCACTAGCAACTTAAGCTTATTGTTAGGGTTTGAACCCACGCCCTTCGCCATGCGAACTAACCGCGCTAACCACTCGGCTATTATCACTACAAAAGTGTTGTCGAAGATAAAGCACGCTGACTTAGAAAATACGTTTTCACTCTGCCCTTGAAAAGATCTTGATTATATCTCTTAAGAAACTAGGAAGCCGGCAGCTTGTTCCATCCCTTGGCCGCACGGATGAGAAACGTAGAGTTAAAACTTACGTACCTACCTAAGGAAATTCCATTATATGGGTGGTAGATGGCCGTCTTTCTACTTGTCCTGTAATAAAAAGAGAATGGCAGGACAAGGTCGCACAGCTCAGAAGCATATTTTCCGAAATTAATCTTGTAGAAAATTGACAGACTACTACCTTCCGGCGGTATTCAAGACTTAAAAGTTTTACTTTCAAACAATTGAGATAAAAATCAAAATATTTTCTAACTCATTTTATTATTGTTTCAGGTACGTGTCACCAGCAGAGAAAACACTCGCAAAAACAATGGCGGAACTGTAAACACGACAGTCACGCATCCTTCGTCAAATTAATGACACACTTCGAAGACAGTTTCAAAACGGGACAAGACGTTACAACAAACTGCGAAGTTGATATCAAATACAATCGACGACGTTGAACCAAAACCATCCCAAACTACTGAAACTGGGTCGGGCGCATTGTGGCACTGTCTCGAAATTGAGTTAGGTACAATGTCGAGGAAGGGTAAACTTGCGTCCTTTTCAATGGCACGTTCGAAAATTGCACGCTCGCCGCTCGCCACAAAAACTTGGTTGACCTCCTACTATCGATTTTCGATTTTCATTTAATCGAAATAAAACAAAAAATCGAATGACATACGTTTCGGAATACACCATAATGATCTATATATAATATATGACTAAACACAAATTAACATAACATTGAAAATAAATTTAAAATAATTTAATATTTGTAATTAAATCTTCGTCTTTTTGTTTATTTATAAATTACTAGCTGCGCCCCGCGATGCTACCCGCTACATGTTTTTGGGATAAAAAGTAGCATATGTGTTAATCCAGGGTCTCAGCTACCTTTGTGTCAAATTTCATCCAAATCCGTTCATGCGTGAAAGAGTAACAAACATCCATCCAGCCATTCAAACTTTCACATTAATAGTATTAGTGGGACAAGCTGCGCCCGCTACTCCGATGTTACCCGCTGTTCCCACGTAAACACTAAATTTTTTCGGAATAAAAAGTATGTGTTAATCCAGGATGTTAGCTCCATACCAAATTTCATCTCAACTGACTTGAAGTGGGTAGTGGGAAGTGGGCATTGGTAATTGAAAAGTGGGAAGTAGGAAGTGGGCAATGGGAATTTGAAGTGGGAAGTGGTGAGTGGGAAGTGGGAAGTGGGAATTGCAAAGTGGGCAGTGGGCATTGGTAATTGGGAAGTGGGAATTAGGAATCGGAATGTGGGAAGTGGGCATTGGGACTTGGGAAGTGGGAATTGGAAAGTGGGCAGTGGGCAGTGGGAATTTGCAGTAGGAATTGGGAATTGAAAAGTGGGCAGTGGACATTGGGAATTGGAAAGTGGGCATTGGGCATTGGGAATTTGAAGTGGGAATAGGAAGTGGGACTTGGCAGTGGGCATTGAAAAGTGAGAATTGGGAATTGGGAAGTGGGGCTTGGGAAGTGGGAAGTGGAAATTGGAAAGTGGGCATTGGTAATTGGAAAGTGGGAAGTGGGACTTGGGAAGTGGGAAGTGGGAATTGAAAAGTGGGCAGTGGGCATTGGAAAGTGGGAAGTGGGAAGTGGGAATTGGAAAGTGGGAATAGGAAAGTGGGCAGTGGGCATTGGGAATTGGAAAGTGGGCATTGGGCATCGGGAATTTGAAGAGGGAATAGGAAGTGGGACTTGGGAAGTGGGAATTGGAAAGTGGGCAGTAGGCATTGAAAAGTGGGAAGTGGGCATTGGGAATTGGAAAGTGGGAAGTGGGAAGTGACAAACTTTTGCCTTTATAATATTCGTGTGATTCTTATATAGTTATAAAATAGGTTTATAATGTAATAACAGTTTGAAGATGCAGCTATTCGAATCGTAATTCGAAATCTTTAGTTACTCTCGCCAAACATAGATACAGCATGAGCCATTGCGAACAAAGTTTATTTCTCGACAAGAACAGAGCACAAAATGTGTGTACTGCGGTCGTAGAAACTTGCAGAGTTATCGCCACGAAATCGACAAGACTTGAAAACACGGGTAAATAACATTCCAGAATTAATAGGTGCGTAGGTAACATGAGTTTTTCAAACAAAACAAACATCTATGGCATTATGAGAGAAATAAAATTAGAAGCTTATTCATGTATCGTTAGATGTCATGACAGATTAACTTGGCGCTTACATTTGTAGAATATGACAGCTCAATTTGCTGTATCTTGATAAAATGTGTCCTTTGATTTAAGCGGCATATTATAGAGTTAAAAAAGCTTAGACCAGAATATGTATTATTAATCCGTTCCACAAAGCCGAAATTTAAATTTAGTAATGATAGGTGCTACAACATGGCGCATGGTATTTCAAAGTTTCCATGCGCCTAATTTGCCACATCCACGCGCGCATTTTTCCTTCTAATGATGTACCTATCTGTTTGTTGTTAAATACCTCATTGTTATTACAATCTAGCCTAGTTGAGACTAATAAGTAATTTTAATATAACTTAAATTGCTAATTGTAATACTTTTTTTATATGAACTCTCGGATATGTAAGGCATTGTAGGGTTCTTCGTGATGTTTTCCTTCACCGTTTGAAGCCACAAACAATACGCACTTAACTGTTTTTTTTAATGTAAAGGTCGTGAAAATACGTAAGTAAGTAAAAATACTTCAATAGGACCGATAGTTGTGACTAAGTCAAACGACTTCATTCTGTGAGTTTTAAAAGCTAATGTAACTTTTTGCTCTGGGATCTGACGTTTTGTACTCTATCCTCAACTAATCCCAGGATTATGTGGTTACGGCCGGAGCCGAGCCGGGGATCCTGGGGGCCACAGAGCTAGGGGGACAGGGGAGATAGGGGATCCGAGAAGCCGCGGTGGACGCAATCAATAAGCTAGCTTTGATCGCGCTCCGGGATCATCCCGGTAAATGAAGTCGAGAAAATCTCCGCTTTATTATGCACATTGCCTTCGCGTGTCCTCACAGATCATTGTCTTATTGCAATATCCGTAATAGGAGCTGGTAATAACAGGAACTATGGCAAGTAAACACGGAAGCTTTAACCAACGCCGCTTATCTGTGACAATCTGCAGCCATGCTGAGATAGTTACATTCGGCACAGGTTTTATTTTGTATTTGAAGTGAAAACTTGTTGAGCCGGTAGTGATTTCCGGTAGGTGCAATGATGGTTGACAATGGATGCAAATAATTAAATTTTTGAGACCTTGTTCATCTATTGTCATGCTAATAAAGCTTTTCAATTGAAACTTTGGCAAAACTTATGGGTTGCGTCATGCGTCACCAACATGATTTGACGTGTCGCACGGTTATTGACAGTTTTTTTTTCAAATTTTTAAGTTTCTATCGGCAGTCCCCATGACTGTCTGTTTGTATTGTATTGAATAAGATTTGATAGTCTATAGTAGTTGGGAGATTGTATTTGTTTGCAATCTGGTGTTCCTGAGTTCGAATGACATGCCGATAGTAGATTTCCATTACAGGAGGTCGTCTAGGTAGGTACCACCGCAGCACCAGGTATTCTGCCGCCAAGCAGTAGTGTGCAGACATTACTGTGTTCCGGTTTGAAGGGTACTGCAGCTAGCGAAATTACTTGGCTGTTGAGACTAACCATCGTAAGTCTCAAAGTAATGAGCGCCAAAGCAGCGATGTCCTGGACTTAGTTTTGTTACTCAAAGTTCTGTGTATCGCTGCAATGGTCATGGACAGGCGTTATCTCTTACCATCAGGAGAGCGTCTTGTTCGTCTCATTAATTTTACATAAAAAAAAACTTATAACACATATGGAGCACCCAGACATTTGAACCCACATCCCATAGCTTAGGAAGCAAAGCTACTACCAAATGAGCTAGCAGGACAGTCCATAACTAAACCACCAATGAAAGTTTATTCGTGGTTTAGTTCAAAGCTAGGTACTGTAACTATAATATTTCTACAATACACGTCTTAATAGATATTACAATTTCAAAGTGAAATCGATGTGCGTTTCGCTGATGGAATATTATCGTCTGCGGATAAGCGGAATTGATTCGAAGTAATCTTGAGATTACATGCTAGTTGATATTATGCGTATCCGATATATCTCTACCGAAGATCATGCTATTTACGGACCAAAAATCTGTTCTTTAACGAAACTAATGACTGTAAGAGACGGGACGGTTGAAATGGTTAACCGAAGCAAATGAAATAGTTCGGCAAAAGCAAGATTAACACGCTGACTAAACAGCGATTACATTAAAGATCTAAATCTAAATTCGGGAGCCGCAAGAATCCGTGTCGACTAAGCCCAAAGACGGAGCGTTGGCGGAGCGTCCCCAGCTAGAAGGCCTTATTGATAACTGGAGAGACAGGATGGATCTAAAAACATAATTATTCATGCTTACAGAGGATTTGTTTACGGCTAGGCAAGAAAGTTTACTCCTACGGCAGTTATATTTGTTACTTTATTGGCTGGTATCACACATCGTCGTGAAAGGGAACTTTTTTTTTTTAATGTAAAACTTATGAGATACGATATGCTCTCTTGATGGTGACGCATGTACATGACCATTTCAGCAATACACAGACTTTGAGTAGCAAAACAAAGTCCAGCCCCTGTACCCTGAGCTTCTTATTTCGATATCTGTTAGGCGCTCACGAAAAAGCTACGCGATGGCGAACCATATTGCGCAGACATACGATTTATGATCGCGTAGCCACTTCTTGAGTGTCTAACAGATGTCTAACAGGTATCGCTATAAGTAGCTCAGAGTACGGGGGCAGGACATCTCAAAGGAGAAATGGAAGGCATATGACACGCAAAACAGTGTAGTTATCCACGTTTATATAAATACGGGTATAATGTTCTAAAAACAGCTGAACGTATTTTGATAAAATGTGTCACATATATATAGTTTATTACAAAAAAATATTTATGTAAGCATATTACATGGATTAACATGTAGAATAGTTTTTTATAAGATTTTATTTATTTTATTGAAAAGTCATTTATTTATTCATTCGTTGATTAGTTAATTTATTTATTTAAAAGGTTTTGTCGCTTAGCGACCACACTGCCTTGTAATCCTAATTTGTACTATTTTATTTATCTTACTTCCTACTATCCTACTATACATATAATATTATATTACGTGGACAAAGTCGCGGGTAACAGCTAGTAAGTATATAAGTATTTATTCTTCTTCTTTGATTTTGGCGTCGTATTTTGTGCATTTGCCAGTGTCAAGTGTTTTGATATTTTCAAATTTCATAAGTTAAATAAGTAATCAAAGTCCAGTCTTGTCCTGGTCAAGTCCAGTTCGTGCTAGTCATACTTTAGTAAAGTAATGTCGACTTTACTATTTATAAGCTTCGATGGAGTTTTGGAAGCAACACGAAAAATAACGTTTTACTACATTATGTCACTTTCCCACACTTGTGCTTGTAATTCGGTGCGTTATGAATAAATAACCACTATTTTTATGCATAAACATTTGAAAAAGGCTAGTTTTGGAAAAAAGTAAAATGGACACGACACGACTCTTCCCGCGTTTCCGCTAAAACTCATATTATTCTACCAGCTGTGGAAACCAGTTCTTTGCTTAGTTTGAGGCTAGATGGCGCTGTGTGAAATATCCTATGGTATTTTTATAGAGAAATATTGCTAAAGATATGGTAGGTATTTGTCATGGTATAATAATTATATGGAGAGTTACAAATTGAATTTATATCGTTTTTTCCTATAAATGTTGGTACTAAGAAACATTCGACGTGTTTAAGAAACTAAAAAATTGAATATCTTAGTCATGCCGCTTCTTTCTTCAAAACGATATTGCGAATAGTACGTACGCATAGATTTCTTTCCTAATCCAATGTTTATGGACCTATAATCCTTTATGAACGAATATTACTTGGAAGGTCTCGTACAGCAGAGATATGCTTTCTCGTCAGAGCCAGATGAATGCCGTAAAAATCTGCGCTCCGTTACTTTGTGATCGTAAAACTCGCAAATTATTCGGTACGGAAATGCTTTCAGTGGTGAAAATTATTGCAAATATGTAAAAATGGAAAAACATACCAATTGTTGTCAGTAAAGTTGCTGTCGTTTGAAAAATGTAAATTTAGTCATTTAAATCTTTAGATAGAGATTCTATTGTGTAAACTAAATCATATTTTTTTTATTACTGAAAACTATTGCTTTGATAGCTCAGTGTTTAGTGCGGTAGGTTCACAAAAGGTGGTTCACGAAGGGCGTGGGTTAGAATCCAACTTGAGCTACCGGTGAAGGAAAACATCGTGAGGCATGGTAGGATAATTTATAGACCTCGGCTGGCTAGCTACCATCTTCAAGTTAAAAATCTGTCGCTAAGCACCTAACAGTGTGTTCTGACAGCTTCACTTGAGAGCCAGTTTCATTCCAGGCTAGGTGTATTTACCATCTTCGACCCCACCGTCACTTAACATCAGGTAAGCTGTGGTCATACACCTAGCCTCTATGTAATCTGTCATACAAATCTTAATGATAGTAAAATAAGCACACTTACATTCTATAACAAGAAACTTTATTGAACGGTTTGTTTAATTATTGAATATGTTTTGAATGAAGAATTACTGTGTCACTTAAGATGAACTAAACATTCGAACGACACCGAGTTCTTCCAAATCTATTCAGACATTAAAAAGTTATAGTGGAATAAAGAAACTCACATACATAAATAAATAAATATCGTAGGACATTACACACAGCGCCATCTGACCCCAAACTAAGCAAAGCTTGTACTATGGGAGTCAAATAACTGATAGAATACTTAATTTTTTTTTTTTTGTAAATACATACTTATAATACATACAGTACACCCAGACACAGAACAAACATTTGGTTTTATATCACAAAATGCTTGTCCTGGGTGGGAATCGAACACACATACATACATATATGAACCCTGAAAAGATTACACTTTGTTTTGGGCAGTCGTGTAATAAAGTGACCTTCGTAAAGAGCGCTTGCATCCCAGCCATTTCCTCAAATGACTGAGAGCTAACAAAATTACAGCAATTTTTTACACCCATCCGCCTAATAGGGGATGCAGAGTGGAACATTCAAAAAACATTATTTACCCTTAAATCAACCCCCAGACAAAATAGATTACGCCGAGGTCTCTTGTTACACTGACACGCTGATGAAAGAGGCTTAAACGAAGAAAAAAGAAAGATGAAACTTCGCTTAAATACGAACTAAATCAAAACAAATAATAATATCGATCACATAAACGAGTGGCACACAAAGTGACATAATATGTGACTATAGTATGTCCTTAGAAACTATACTGTATATATGTATGTATATTATACGTGTAGCCAAAAACTACCTATATACTGCTAACCACAGAATAATTGCTAGTATATTATTTCGTATGTACCCAAGGAGACGGAAAATCTTTGAAATGTGCATCAATCAATTCTAATCAAGGAATCAAAACAAATCAATCAAGTCAGAAAGAAAAAAAAAAATCTAATCATCGAACGCTCTTGTCAAAAAACGGCTTCCAGCTGTCAAAGGCATCGGTACGTCTGGTCTTGTATTTGGTTTAAGTCTTCTTCTTTGATTTTGGCGTCGCATGGCTTTGCATTTGCCAGTATCACGTGTTTTGATATCAAGTTTCATTTGTTAAAAAGTAGTCCAAGTCCAGTCGTGGTCAAGTCCAGTCCGTGTGAGTTAAATCCAGTCATGCTTTAGTAAAGTAGTGGCACTTTAATATAAACTTCGATAAAGTTCTGGAGGCAAAACGAAAAGTTATACTTCACTCGCGGTACTTTATGAATAAAACTAACTATTTCTATACATAAACACTCGAAATACACTAGTTTTGGACAGAAATACAATGAGGCGACACGACTCTTTCCGTGTTCACGCTAAAACTTTTTAAGTCTATGATTGGTTGTATTTCCGATATATCGATAAGCCTACTTAAATTCATACTCGTGCTACAGTTAAGCATTACGCAATCCTAACTAATATTGTAAGTAAGAATTTGCGTTAGTTTGTTTGTTATGCTTTCACGCTTTTGACTACGACTGGTTTTTTGTTTTTATTTAAAAGTAATGAGACGAACGAGACGCTCTCCTGATGGCAAGAGATGATAACTCATACCCATAACCATTGCAGTGATACACAAAACTTTGAGCAACAAAACAAAGTCTAGGGCATCGCTGCTTTGGCGCTCATTACTAGATTATGCTTGCTCATTATGATGATGCTCATTAGATGGTTAGTGTCGACAGCCCTGGAATTTCGCTAGCTGCAGTACTTTTCAAACTAAAACACAGGAATATGTTCACAGTATTACTTGGCGGTAGAATATCTTGCACTGCAGCGGTACGTACTTAGACGACTTCTTGCTAAGGAGACCTAATATCAAGTTAAAAAAGGTATTACATACCACGGTGTGTAATGTACAAGACACAGTTACAAGTGTACAAAAGGCGTACACATAGGACGCGTCTAACGCATTTGACCATTTCATAACAACAGTGCGTGAGATCGAGCCATCACCGCAACACAAAACACTTGCATCGCAATAACTTACGACGAAACATAGTTCCCGACATCAATGGCTAACAAAACTAAATTGTTCTAACAGCCGGGCGCTAATTCCCCCACGACATGCGAATAGCATTAAATATCAGCAGCATGCCAATTAAAGTCGTAAACTTTAATTGTTATTCATGGAGTCATAATGGGGTATGTAGAGTTGAAAACTTCCACTCCGCAGCACCCCTAATTGCGCTTGAAACGGGCGAGCACCTGAGCAAGTCTCACAAATAAAGCCATCTTGCTTCTAAAATACATTTTAAGAATTACACCAACCCTGGTTGGTTGGCAGTTCTCCGGTTTTCTAAAAAACATATTCACTGTTGTAAATCGGTACAATCATTTATAACAAAACCTCTAGATTTAGAATAGAATAGAATACAACTTTATTACACACCAAACATACATACATTATAACATACAAATATAAAACATAAAAAAAAGATAAAGAACATAACAAATCAAAATGATAAATACATGGTACAGCGGTCTTTTCGCTTAGATTTGAAAACTAAAAACGATTCTTAAATTAACAAGCCTTATTTACGTTTTGTACTAACGTTTTAATCATATTTGCTTTAAAGAAGGAAAAAACCAACACACTTCCAGATACATAAGAAAGATCTCGTACTTTGAGAAACAACCCATTTTAAACAATACCAACAGAAGCCAAAACGCGCCGCTTTGCTGCAAGACACCAGAAAATCGAAAGTTCTCATACCATACGTCCCAATTATCGGTAACGCCTCCCCGGGGTGGCTGACCTACATACGTACCCACACTTCCTCACCCAAAACGTTTCAAAACAAAACAAATAAATCTATACCATATCTCCAGAAAATAAAGTCGCGAATAAATTAACACTTCCCAACTGTTTAGCATTCAGAGGCTTTCTGCCGTTCGTACCTATCAATTTGCTTAGTAAATGACACTTCACACTTTCTTCCCTTTATTTTATTGGATTTTTTGTAATTGTAGCCTTAAAAATTTAACTTTGAAAAAAACCCGTCAAAAACGAATAAATCTTTGAGCATTTGTTTAATTTGATTGGGTTCCGTAAAGTTTTACGAAATTTAAAAGAGTTTTTCAAATGTTCTGGAAAAAAAATATTGCACGAAAAATTTTCGTGAAACGCATTTGAGAAAAGCGTTATGTTCGTGCGTGAGTCGACGATGGGGTGCACGATTTTTACCTGACATAATATGCGCTTGTTGTTTATTAAAAATAAATATCGGAGCACGTTTCATACAGCGCCATATAGCTCTAAACTAAGGAAAGCTTGTACTATGGGAACCAGATCCCTAACTGATAAAATACATAATTATATACTTCTGTTTGTAAATGCATAAGTAACACCCAGACACAGAACAAGCACCAATCAAAGTTAAAGGTTTTATTTAAATAACAACAGTATAAAAAAGTCTTAAATGTAACAGTTTCCATCTATTGTCAACCATTACTGTGTGCAAATACATTAATTGAATTCTACATAAATAAACAATTCGACACATAAAAATAAAATAAAATATACCTACATTATGCCTTATCTTATTTACGTATAATGTTTTTTTTATCTTAAATGTAACAGTTTGCATCTATTGTCAACCATTACTGTGTGCCAAAATATACCTACATTATGCCTTATCTTATTTACGTTAATGTTTTTTTTAACTACTACTAAATGAGCTAACATGGCTGTCAAATGCAGTGTAGCCAAAAAGGGATATTCTGATTAACACGCGTGTTATAGCATTTTGGAAAACAGTACAGCATTTAACATTCTTACCATAAAACCAAAACTAGGTTTGTACGGTTTGTGGCGGTACAGATGCAGTTTATGCAGCAAAATCAAAAACAATATGACGCCTAGTTTTCATTTAGGTAAACTAGGGTCAGTTTGATTGATACTCTTACACAAGATTTCTTGTCAAAAACGCGTAGGTATAGCGCTTGTAACGTTATATGCCTATAGAGTTTGTTTTCACGGTTTATAACAAGCGTGTAACATACCTCAATGCATATAATGTACCTCGTTGCTCTCTCTTGTTTATTTCTTCTGTTTTCTGTATTTTAGTGTGTACAATAAAGAGTTATCAATCCATCAATCAATGCGTTTTTAAATTTAAAAATTTTCGTAGAGAATACCATTCCACACAAAGTCAACAAGAATTGCGTTACGTTACGAGAACGTGCCGCGTTACGTGTCACGACTTGATATGCGATGTGTTTTCCTAGGATAGATAAGTATTCTATACCATTTACGAAAACAATTAGCCATAAGAATATATATTTTTATTTTGTTATTGCATTGTAAGCTTTGTTGCATAAGAAAAACAGCAGCAATGAGACAGTTAATGATCGTGTATGAGCTCTTCAAAAAATTCTTGTGACGTTTAAACTTTAAATTCTTCTCTCGCAAATTGCAAATTCTTTCTAACTCTAAAAGAAAATATAAAACGGAAAGGTTCAAAAATATTTTTCTACTGAAAGACAGGTAAGAAAATAGATTAAAGGTCGTCTTCATTTTGTAAGAGAGTCGAGACTTAACGATGACTTTTCGGCCTAAAATTTATACCTATGAATATTTATGAGTCCCTTCTTTTTCCTTTCTCAGGACAATTCTTGACTTAATCAAGGTTTTCTTCGTAACTCGGCGCTTAATTACCAAATTGTTTAGGCGTTATACCTTTGCTGTTTACATAATTATAGGTACTTAAACCGAATTCTACGATGAATCATGAATAACCTCTTACTTTGGCAATTTCTTCTTTCTTTTTTTATAAATTAAGTTGTTTTTGCTGTCTAGAATATGGCAGTTTTTAACGATAAATGAATAATCGAAAGACGGTTTGTATGTGAAAACATACGCATACCATTCCTATATTAAAGCAATTTGTCACACTTATATTATAAATGCGAAACTATGTCTGTATGTATATGTAATTACGTATATTTAAAAAAAACACACAAGATCGATTTCGATCGGTGAAATTTTTAATGAAAATATAATGTACATTATATTTTTTATGAAAACAATGAATAAAACCGCTTGGCGCAACTAGTATTCAATATTTGCAGATTTACACTGAAATAATTTCGACTCGATACATTTTTCTAAAAACCACAGCGACAACCTCAAAGAAAATATAGCTTGTCAGTACAAGGTTTCAATTTCGCTGACATGCAATTTTTTCAAAGATTGTACCACCACATTCAAGCAAAAAGATTTCCATCGTTGCTGGGGAATTTGCGAAAATGTAAATTTATTCCGGGGTACAATGAGGCCTCCGCAGTGCAAAAACTGAGGTTAATAGCAGGGCGACATGCCTCCATAGGATTACGAAATTCGTAACTCCGAGCTCAGCTAATTCTAAGGAATTTGTCCTTTTGTATGTGCATATTTGCTGAAATGTTCTAGGGACTTATGCGCGCCCTTTATTTCAATTTGCATGAATTATTTTGTTTTTCTCTCGTGTTTTTTATGCCGGAGAAGATTGTCTTGACGCGTTTTTTGGCTTGCAAAACTGTGTTCTTTTGCTTGATCAAAGTTAAACCAGAAATACGACAAATAAATGTACCCTACTTGTAAATACGTTGATAGATTTCAAACATTGTGTATAAGACATGTGCATTGTTTAAATGTTTTCTGGTGAATTCTATCAAATAATAATTAAAATAAAATTCAGATTGGTTTTCGGTAAAAGGCTTATATATAGTCAGAGATGGTTTTACAGTGTTATAAACTTGAAGTGTATAAGACGAAGAGATGTCATTATACTTTACATATTTATTCTTTTTTTTTTTGTTATGGCATAAAAAAACAAACGCTCTTATTAACGAATAACTAATTTTTTTTACGATTGAGTTGTGCACATAAAAAAAAATTATAATAATGAAGAGAACAATGAGGTGTAACTAGTCAGTTAAACAATTATGTTCAAACCGAAATTTCTACGGGAACACCAGGGCAACCACTATCACACTAATATTATAAAACGTTTGAGTGTGTTTTTATGTTTGTTACTTCACGCTCAAACGGCTGGACCAATTTTGATGAAATTTCGTGTGGAGGTAGCGGAAATCCTGAATTAACGCATTATACTTTTTATCCCGAAAAAATGTAGTGTTCACGTCGGAATAGCGGGCAGCACCGTGGGGCGCAGCTAGTTTATTCCATAAGTCTTAAAACAAAATTGCGTGTTCGCTATCAATATCATTACAGTAACTACATAATTTTCCTAATTCAAGTGACCGGAATTGTTTCGCGAATGCGGTAAAGGACCCGCGGCCTCGCCATTGGTCACGGCAGTCTCAAGGGACAAAGGGTTAATCATAATGTTAATGGTGTACTTTGTATCTATATACATTATACATTTGAATACTACGAGTAGGTATGCCTGAATATTTCCCGAAGCACCAAAACAATTTGACTGTTAGATGAAATTTTTACTTTGTTTTTCTTTGGTTTTGGCGTCGCATTTTGAGCATTTGCCAGTGTCAAGTGTTTTATATTTTCAAGTTTCATAAGTTAAATAAGTTGCCTCGTACCTATAATTATAGTCAAAGTCCAGTCTTAATCAACTACAATCCGTATCAGTCAAGTCCAGTCATGCTTTAGTAACATAGTGATGACTTTAAACTTTTTACTATTAAGCTTCGATGGAGTTTTGGAAGCAATACAAAAACTCATGTTTCACCACATTATGTACATCATTTTTCCACACTCGCGCTTGTTATTCAACACTTTATGAATAAAACACCACTATTTTTATGCAAAAATACTCGACAAAATACTAGTATTGGACAAAATTCAACGGGGCGACACAACTCTTTCCGCGTTCCCACCAAATCTCCTCATTTTTTACGTGTGATTCATTCGGATACTCGTAGGAACGTAGTACATTTGTATCAATGGGGCAGAGTCAGAAATATAACAAATCGTGTAATCGTATGTAATTTTTTTTTTTTTTTTAATCAATTAACCGACTGCTCTTTTAATAAATGTAGAGTGATTTATCTAGAATTTTCTTAACCCATAAAAATCCATTTATGTTAGTAAAATAAGGTCGTTTTTTAGTATTTCGTTGTATAAAAGTAGTTTATGAAGGCTCTTGCACACTAAAATTGAGATACTTGCACCATTCCAGTACTTACCAAGCGAAGCAAGACGAGGCCGCGCGCGCTTTGTACTCAGCTTTGTCTCCTTGATGAAGGCCACCGGATGTGGCCAAAACTATAGTCGGAGTTTCCGATATACTTTAATGTAAATAATCCCGCATGAGTGAAACAAAAATATTCCAATACTTATTGTGTTTATTCAAAATTGTTTCTTTACTCAGCTTGAAACAGACACAGGTTTTATCTATTATTTTATTGTGTTTGTTATGTGTATTAGTGTTTTAACTAAACGAACTAATTACCCGAAAGTACAGACAAATTTGCTGCGAACTTAACTAATTTACTACAATTTGTATTCACTAAAACAGCTTTTATTTAGGCTTTTGCTAATAATTGTTTCAGAGTGAAACTGGGTGTGATAAGCATTTGGTATTTATAAATAAATATCGTCAGACATTTCACACAGCGTCATCTAGCCCCAAATAAAGCAATGCTTTAACTATAGGAACTAGATAACTGAAAGAATGCACTTTGCCCCCAAATAGGTACATACAGTACACCCAGACACAGTACCAACATTTATCGTCATACAAATGTTTATTCTGGTAGGATTCGCAGCGCACCTACAGCTATCTAAAAAGGCAGTCAAAGAGTTAAAAAGTTAAAGAGATCAAAACTCAATACAAAGTTAATTTTCTCCCCATTACAAAAAGTACATTTTAGAGGGTTGCTTTCATGGCGTCCACTTTTGTTTCAAAGGCGCTGTCCGTTACATGTAAAATATCGGAATCCCAAGACACCGAGTGTGCAGATGACAGCGTAATAATAACCTGTCGGGTACGAAACCCGGCTATTTCCTAATTTATAAATATACGTAGCTCGTGACATACCCTACGGCGAGGGTATATACTTAATTAATAGGTGCGTAGGTAACATGAGTTTTTCAAACAAAACAAACATCTATGGCATTATGAGAGAAATAAAATTAGAAGCTTATTCATGTATCGTTAGATGTCATGACAGATTAACTTGGCGCTTACATTTGTAGAATATGACAGCTCAATTTGCTGTATCTTGATAAAATGTGTCCTTTGATTTAAGCGGCATATTATAGAGTTAAAAAAGCTTAGACCAGAATATGTATTATTAATCCGTTCCACAAAGCCGAAATTTAAATTTAGTAATGATAGGTGCTACAACATGGCGCATGGTATTTCAAAGTTTCCATGCGCCTAATTTGCCACATCCACGCGCGCATTTTTCCTTCTAATGATGTACCTATCTGTTTGTTGTTAAATACCTCATTGTTATTACAATCTAGCCTAGTTGAGACTAATAAGTAATTTTAATATAACTTAAATTGCTAATTGTAATACTTTTTTTATATGAACTCTCGGATATGTAAGGCATTGTAGGGTTCTTCGTGATGTTTTCCTTCACCGTTTGAAGCCACAAACAATACGCACTTAACTGTTTTTTTTAATGTAAAGGTCGTGAAAATACGTAAGTAAGTAAAAATACTTCAATAGGACCGATAGTTGTGACTAAGTCAAACGACTTCATTCTGTGAGTTTTAAAAGCTAATGTAACTTTTTGCTCTGGGATCTGACGTTTTGTACTCTATCCTCAACTAATCCCAGGATTATGTGGTTACGGCCGGAGCCGAGCCGGGGATCCTGGGGGCCACAGAGCTAGGGGGACAGGGGAGATAGGGGATCCGAGAAGCCGCGGTGGACGCAATCAATAAGCTAGCTTTGATCGCGCTCCGGGATCATCCCGGTAAATGAAGTCGAGAAAATCTCCGCTTTATTATGCACATTGCCTTCGCGTGTCCTCACAGATCATTGTCTTATTGCAATATCCGTAATAGGAGCTGGTAATAACAGGAACTATGGCAAGTAAACACGGAAGCTTTAACCAACGCCGCTTATCTGTGACAATCTGCAGCCATGCTGAGATAGTTACATTCGGCACAGGTTTTATTTTGTATTTGAAGTGAAAACTTGTTGAGCCGGTAGTGATTTCCGGTAGGTGCAATGATGGTTGACAATGGATGCAAATAATTAAATTTTTGAGACCTTGTTCATCTATTGTCATGCTAATAAAGCTTTTCAATTGAAACTTTGGCAAAACTTATGGGTTGCGTCATGCGTCACCAACATGATTTGACGTGTCGCACGGTTATTGACAGTTTTTTTTTCAAATTTTTAAGTTTCTATCGGCAGTCCCCATGACTGTCTGTTTGTATTGTATTGAATAAGATTTGATAGTCTATAGTAGTTGGGAGATTGTATTTGTTTGCAATCTGGTGTTCCTGAGTTCGAATGACATGCCGATAGTAGATTTCCATTACAGGAGGTCGTCTAGGTAGGTACCACCGCAGCACCAGGTATTCTGCCGCCAAGCAGTAGTGTGCAGACATTACTGTGTTCCGGTTTGAAGGGTACTGCAGCTAGCGAAATTACTTGGCTGTTGAGACTAACCATCGTAAGTCTCAAAGTAATGAGCGCCAAAGCAGCGATGTCCTGGACTTAGTTTTGTTACTCAAAGTTCTGTGTATCGCTGCAATGGTCATGGACAGGCGTTATCTCTTACCATCAGGAGAGCGTCTTGTTCGTCTCATTAATTTTACATAAAAAAAAACTTATAACACATATGGAGCACCCAGACATTTGAACCCACATCCCATAGCTTAGGAAGCAAAGCTACTACCAAATGAGCTAGCAGGACAGTCCATAACTAAACCACCAATGAAAGTTTATTCGTGGTTTAGTTCAAAGCTAGGTACTGTAACTATAATATTTCTACAATACACGTCTTAATAGATATTACAATTTCAAAGTGAAATCGATGTGCGTTTCGCTGATGGAATATTATCGTCTGCGGATAAGCGGAATTGATTCGAAGTAATCTTGAGATTACATGCTAGTTGATATTATGCGTATCCGATATATCTCTACCGAAGATCATGCTATTTACGGACCAAAAATCTGTTCTTTAACGAAACTAATGACTGTAAGAGACGGGACGGTTGAAATGGTTAACCGAAGCAAATGAAATAGTTCGGCAAAAGCAAGATTAACACGCTGACTAAACAGCGATTACATTAAAGATCTAAATCTAAATTCGGGAGCCGCAAGAATCCGTGTCGACTAAGCCCAAAGACGGAGCGTTGGCGGAGCGTCCCCAGCTAGAAGGCCTTATTGATAACTGGAGAGACAGGATGGATCTAAAAACATAATTATTCATGCTTACAGAGGATTTGTTTACGGCTAGGCAAGAAAGTTTACTCCTACGGCAGTTATATTTGTTACTTTATTGGCTGGTATCACACATCGTCGTGAAAGGGAACTTTTTTTTTTTAATGTAAAACTTATGAGATACGATATGCTCTCTTGATGGTGACGCATGTACATGACCATTTCAGCAATACACAGACTTTGAGTAGCAAAACAAAGTCCAGCCCCTGTACCCTGAGCTTCTTATTTCGATATCTGTTAGGCGCTCACGAAAAAGCTACGCGATGGCGAACCATATTGCGCAGACATACGATTTATGATCGCGTAGCCACTTCTTGAGTGTCTAACAGATGTCTAACAGGTATCGCTATAAGTAGCTCAGAGTACGGGGGCAGGACATCTCAAAGGAGAAATGGAAGGCATATGACACGCAAAACAGTGTAGTTATCCACGTTTATATAAATACGGGTATAATGTTCTAAAAACAGCTGAACGTATTTTGATAAAATGTGTCACATATATATAGTTTATTACAAAAAAATATTTATGTAAGCATATTACATGGATTAACATGTAGAATAGTTTTTTATAAGATTTTATTTATTTTATTGAAAAGTCATTTATTTATTCATTCGTTGATTAGTTAATTTATTTATTTAAAAGGTTTTGTCGCTTAGCGACCACACTGCCTTGTAATCCTAATTTGTACTATTTTATTTATCTTACTTCCTACTATCCTACTATACATATAATATTATATTACGTGGACAAAGTCGCGGGTAACAGCTAGTAAGTATATAAGTATTTATTCTTCTTCTTTGATTTTGGCGTCGTATTTTGTGCATTTGCCAGTGTCAAGTGTTTTGATATTTTCAAATTTCATAAGTTAAATAAGTAATCAAAGTCCAGTCTTGTCCTGGTCAAGTCCAGTTCGTGCTAGTCATACTTTAGTAAAGTAATGTCGACTTTACTATTTATAAGCTTCGATGGAGTTTTGGAAGCAACACGAAAAATAACGTTTTACTACATTATGTCACTTTCCCACACTTGTGCTTGTAATTCGGTGCGTTATGAATAAATAACCACTATTTTTATGCATAAACATTTGAAAAAGGCTAGTTTTGGAAAAAAGTAAAATGGACACGACACGACTCTTCCCGCGTTTCCGCTAAAACTCATATTATTCTACCAGCTGTGGAAACCAGTTCTTTGCTTAGTTTGAGGCTAGATGGCGCTGTGTGAAATATCCTATGGTATTTTTATAGAGAAATATTGCTAAAGATATGGTAGGTATTTGTCATGGTATAATAATTATATGGAGAGTTACAAATTGAATTTATATCGTTTTTTCCTATAAATGTTGGTACTAAGAAACATTCGACGTGTTTAAGAAACTAAAAAATTGAATATCTTAGTCATGCCGCTTCTTTCTTCAAAACGATATTGCGAATAGTACGTACGCATAGATTTCTTTCCTAATCCAATGTTTATGGACCTATAATCCTTTATGAACGAATATTACTTGGAAGGTCTCGTACAGCAGAGATATGCTTTCTCGTCAGAGCCAGATGAATGCCGTAAAAATCTGCGCTCCGTTACTTTGTGATCGTAAAACTCGCAAATTATTCGGTACGGAAATGCTTTCAGTGGTGAAAATTATTGCAAATATGTAAAAATGGAAAAACATACCAATTGTTGTCAGTAAAGTTGCTGTCGTTTGAAAAATGTAAATTTAGTCATTTAAATCTTTAGATAGAGATTCTATTGTGTAAACTAAATCATATTTTTTTTATTACTGAAAACTATTGCTTTGATAGCTCAGTGTTTAGTGCGGTAGGTTCACAAAAGGTGGTTCACGAAGGGCGTGGGTTAGAATCCAACTTGAGCTACCGGTGAAGGAAAACATCGTGAGGCATGGTAGGATAATTTATAGACCTCGGCTGGCTAGCTACCATCTTCAAGTTAAAAATCTGTCGCTAAGCACCTAACAGTGTGTTCTGACAGCTTCACTTGAGAGCCAGTTTCATTCCAGGCTAGGTGTATTTACCATCTTCGACCCCACCGTCACTTAACATCAGGTAAGCTGTGGTCATACACCTAGCCTCTATGTAATCTGTCATACAAATCTTAATGATAGTAAAATAAGCACACTTACATTCTATAACAAGAAACTTTATTGAACGGTTTGTTTAATTATTGAATATGTTTTGAATGAAGAATTACTGTGTCACTTAAGATGAACTAAACATTCGAACGACACCGAGTTCTTCCAAATCTATTCAGACATTAAAAAGTTATAGTGGAATAAAGAAACTCACATACATAAATAAATAAATATCGTAGGACATTACACACAGCGCCATCTGACCCCAAACTAAGCAAAGCTTGTACTATGGGAGTCAAATAACTGATAGAATACTTAATTTTTTTTTTTTTGTAAATACATACTTATAATACATACAGTACACCCAGACACAGAACAAACATTTGGTTTTATATCACAAAATGCTTGTCCTGGGTGGGAATCGAACACACATACATACATATATGAACCCTGAAAAGATTACACTTTGTTTTGGGCAGTCGTGTAATAAAGTGACCTTCGTAAAGAGCGCTTGCATCCCAGCCATTTCCTCAAATGACTGAGAGCTAACAAAATTACAGCAATTTTTTACACCCATCCGCCTAATAGGGGATGCAGAGTGGAACATTCAAAAAACATTATTTACCCTTAAATCAACCCCCAGACAAAATAGATTACGCCGAGGTCTCTCGTTACACTGACACGCTGATGAAAGAGGCTTAAACGAAGAAAAAAGAAAGATGAAACTTCGCTTAAATACGAACTAAATCAAAACAAATAATAATATCGATCACATAAACGAGTGGCATCTGTTTGTTGTTAAATACCTCATTGTTATTACAATCTAGCCTAGTTGAGACTAATAAGTAATTTTAATATAACTTAAATTGCTAATTGTAATACTTTTTTTATATGAACTCTCGGATATGTAAGGCATTGTAGGGTTCTTCGTGATGTTTTCCTTCACCGTTTGAAGCCACAAACAATACGCACTTAACTGTTTTTTTTAATGTAAAGGTCGTGAAAATACGTAAGTAAGTAAAAATACTTCAATAGGACCGATAGTTGTGACTAAGTCAAACGACTTCATTCTGTGAGTTTTAAAAGCTAATGTAACTTTTTGCTCTGGGATCTGACGTTTTGTACTCTATCCTCAACTAATCCCAGGATTATGTGGTTACGGCCGGAGCCGAGCCGGGGATCCTGGGGGCCACAGAGCTAGGGGGACAGGGGAGATAGGGGATCCGAGAAGCCGCGGTGGACGCAATCAATAAGCTAGCTTTGATCGCGCTCCGGGATCATCCCGGTAAATGAAGTCGAGAAAATCTCCGCTTTATTATGCACATTGCCTTCGCGTGTCCTCACAGATCATTGTCTTATTGCAATATCCGTAATAGGAGCTGGTAATAACAGGAACTATGGCAAGTAAACACGGAAGCTTTAACCAACGCCGCTTATCTGTGACAATCTGCAGCCATGCTGAGATAGTTACATTCGGCACAGGTTTTATTTTGTATTTGAAGTGAAAACTTGTTGAGCCGGTAGTGATTTCCGGTAGGTGCAATGATGGTTGACAATGGATGCAAATAATTAAATTTTTGAGACCTTGTTCATCTATTGTCATGCTAATAAAGCTTTTCAATTGAAACTTTGGCAAAACTTATGGGTTGCGTCATGCGTCACCAACATGATTTGACGTGTCGCACGGTTATTGACAGTTTTTTTTTCAAATTTTTAAGTTTCTATCGGCAGTCCCCATGACTGTCTGTTTGTATTGTATTGAATAAGATTTGATAGTCTATAGTAGTTGGGAGATTGTATTTGTTTGCAATCTGGTGTTCCTGAGTTCGAATGACATGCCGATAGTAGATTTCCATTACAGGAGGTCGTCTAGGTAGGTACCACCGCAGCACCAGGTATTCTGCCGCCAAGCAGTAGTGTGCAGACATTACTGTGTTCCGGTTTGAAGGGTACTGCAGCTAGCGAAATTACTTGGCTGTTGAGACTAACCATCGTAAGTCTCAAAGTAATGAGCGCCAAAGCAGCGATGTCCTGGACTTAGTTTTGTTACTCAAAGTTCTGTGTATCGCTGCAATGGTCATGGACAGGCGTTATCTCTTACCATCAGGAGAGCGTCTTGTTCGTCTCATTAATTTTACATAAAAAAAAACTTATAACACATATGGAGCACCCAGACATTTGAACCCACATCCCATAGCTTAGGAAGCAAAGCTACTACCAAATGAGCTAGCAGGACAGTCCATAACTAAACCACCAATGAAAGTTTATTCGTGGTTTAGTTCAAAGCTAGGTACTGTAACTATAATATTTCTACAATACACGTCTTAATAGATATTACAATTTCAAAGTGAAATCGATGTGCGTTTCGCTGATGGAATATTATCGTCTGCGGATAAGCGGAATTGATTCGAAGTAATCTTGAGATTACATGCTAGTTGATATTATGCGTATCCGATATATCTCTACCGAAGATCATGCTATTTACGGACCAAAAATCTGTTCTTTAACGAAACTAATGACTGTAAGAGACGGGACGGTTGAAATGGTTAACCGAAGCAAATGAAATAGTTCGGCAAAAGCAAGATTAACACGCTGACTAAACAGCGATTACATTAAAGATCTAAATCTAAATTCGGGAGCCGCAAGAATCCGTGTCGACTAAGCCCAAAGACGGAGCGTTGGCGGAGCGTCCTCAGCTAGAAGGCCTTATTGATAACTGGAGAGACAGGATGGATCTAAAAACATAATTATTCATGCTTACAGAGGATTTGTTTACGGCTAGGCAAGAAAGTTTACTCCTACGGCAGTTATATTTGTTACTTTATTGGCTGGTATCACACATCGTCGTGAAAGGGAACTTTTTTTTTTTAATGTAAAACTTATGAGATACGATATGCTCTCTTGATGGTGACGCATGTACATGACCATTTCAGCAATACACAGACTTTGAGTAGCAAAACAAAGTCCAGCCCCTGTACCCTGAGCTTCTTATTTCGATATCTGTTAGGCGCTCACGAAAAAGCTACGCGATGGCGAACCATATTGCGCAGACATACGATTTATGATCGCGTAGCCACTTCTTGAGTGTCTAACAGATGTCTAACAGGTATCGCTATAAGTAGCTCAGAGTACGGGGGCAGGACATCTCAAAGGAGAAATGGAAGGCATATGACACGCAAAACAGTGTAGTTATCCACGTTTATATAAATACGGGTATAATGTTCTAAAAACAGCTGAACGTATTTTGATAAAATGTGTCACATATATATAGTTTATTACAAAAAAATATTTATGTAAGCATATTACATGGATTAACATGTAGAATAGTTTTTTATAAGATTTTATTTATTTTATTGAAAAGTCATTTATTTATTCATTCGTTGATTAGTTAATTTATTTATTTAAAAGGTTTTGTCGCTTAGCGACCACACTGCCTTGTAATCCTAATTTGTACTATTTTATTTATCTTACTTCCTACTATCCTACTATACATATAATATTATATTACGTGGACAAAGTCGCGGGTAACAGCTAGTAAGTATATAAGTATTTATTCTTCTTCTTTGATTTTGGCGTCGTATTTTGTGCATTTGCCAGTGTCAAGTGTTTTGATATTTTCAAATTTCATAAGTTAAATAAGTAATCAAAGTCCAGTCTTGTCCTGGTCAAGTCCAGTTCGTGCTAGTCATACTTTAGTAAAGTAATGTCGACTTTACTATTTATAAGCTTCGATGGAGTTTTGGAAGCAACACGAAAAATAACGTTTTACTACATTATGTCACTTTCCCACACTTGTGCTTGTAATTCGGTGCGTTATGAATAAATAACCACTATTTTTATGCATAAACATTTGAAAAAGGCTAGTTTTGGAAAAAAGTAAAATGGACACGACACGACTCTTCCCGCGTTTCCGCTAAAACTCATATTATTCTACCAGCTGTGGAAACCAGTTCTTTGCTTAGTTTGAGGCTAGATGGCGCTGTGTGAAATATCCTATGGTATTTTTATAGAGAAATATTGCTAAAGATATGGTAGGTATTTGTCATGGTATAATAATTATATGGAGAGTTACAAATTGAATTTATATCGTTTTTTCCTATAAATGTTGGTACTAAGAAACATTCGACGTGTTTAAGAAACTAAAAAATTGAATATCTTAGTCATGCCGCTTCTTTCTTCAAAACGATATTGCGAATAGTACGTACGCATAGATTTCTTTCCTAATCCAATGTTTATGGACCTATAATCCTTTATGAACGAATATTACTTGGAAGGTCTCGTACAGCAGAGATATGCTTTCTCGTCAGAGCCAGATGAATGCCGTAAAAATCTGCGCTCCGTTACTTTGTGATCGTAAAACTCGCAAATTATTCGGTACGGAAATGCTTTCAGTGGTGAAAATTATTGCAAATATGTAAAAATGGAAAAACATACCAATTGTTGTCAGTAAAGTTGCTGTCGTTTGAAAAATGTAAATTTAGTCATTTAAATCTTTAGATAGAGATTCTATTGTGTAAACTAAATCATATTTTTTTTATTACTGAAAACTATTGCTTTGATAGCTCAGTGTTTAGTGCGGTAGGTTCACAAAAGGTGGTTCACGAAGGGCGTGGGTTAGAATCCAACTTGAGCTACCGGTGAAGGAAAACATCGTGAGGCATGGTAGGATAATTTATAGACCTCGGCTGGCTAGCTACCATCTTCAAGTTAAAAATCTGTCGCTAAGCACCTAACAGTGTGTTCTGACAGCTTCACTTGAGAGCCAGTTTCATTCCAGGCTAGGTGTATTTACCATCTTCGACCCCACCGTCACTTAACATCAGGTAAGCTGTGGTCATACACCTAGCCTCTATGTAATCTGTCATACAAATCTTAATGATAGTAAAATAAGCACACTTACATTCTATAACAAGAAACTTTATTGAACGGTTTGTTTAATTATTGAATATGTTTTGAATGAAGAATTACTGTGTCACTTAAGATGAACTAAACATTCGAACGACACCGAGTTCTTCCAAATCTATTCAGACATTAAAAAGTTATAGTGGAATAAAGAAACTCACATACATAAATAAATAAATATCGTAGGACATTACACACAGCGCCATCTGACCCCAAACTAAGCAAAGCTTGTACTATGGGAGTCAAATAACTGATAGAATACTTAATTTTTTTTTTTTTGTAAATACATACTTATAATACATACAGTACACCCAGACACAGAACAAACATTTGGTTTTATATCACAAAATGCTTGTCCTGGGTGGGAATCGAACACACATACATACATATATGAACCCTGAAAAGATTACACTTTGTTTTGGGCAGTCGTGTAATAAAGTGACCTTCGTAAAGAGCGCTTGCATCCCAGCCATTTCCTCAAATGACTGAGAGCTAACAAAATTACAGCAATTTTTTACACCCATCCGCCTAATAGGGGATGCAGAGTGGAACATTCAAAAAACATTATTTACCCTTAAATCAACCCCCAGACAAAATAGATTACGCCGAGGTCTCTCGTTACACTGACACGCTGATGAAAGAGGCTTAAACGAAGAAAAAAGAAAGATGAAACTTCGCTTAAATACGAACTAAATCAAAACAAATAATAATATCGATCACATAAACGAGTGGCACACAAAGTGACATAATATGTGACTATAGTATGTCCTTAGAAACTATACTGTATATATGTATGTATATTATACGTGTAGCCAAAAACTACCTATATACTGCTAACCACAGAATAATTGCTAGTATATTATTTCGTATGTACCCAAGGAGACGGAAAATCTTTGAAATGTGCATCAATCAATTCTAATCAAGGAATCAAAACAAATCAATCAAGACAGAAAGAAAAAAAAAAATCTAATCATCGAACGCTCTTGTCAAAAAACGGCTTCCAGCTGTCAAAGGCATCGGTACGTCTGGTCTTGTATTTGGTTTAAGTCTTCTTCTTTGATTTTGGCGTCGCATGGCTTTGCATTTGCCAGTATCACGTGTTTTGATATCAAGTTTCATTTGTTAAAAAGTAGTCCAAGTCCAGTCGTGGTCAAGTCCAGTCCGTGTGAGTTAAATCCAGTCATGCTTTAGTAAAGTAGTGGCACTTTAATATAAACTTCGATAAAGTTCTGGAGGCAAAACGAAAAGTTATACTTCACTCGCGGTACTTTATGAATAAAACTAACTATTTCTATACATAAACACTCGAAATACACTAGTTTTGGACAGAAATACAATGAGGCGACACGACTCTTTCCGTGTTCACGCTAAAACTTTTTAAGTCTATGATTGGTTGTATTTCCGATATATCGATAAGCCTACTTAAATTCATACTCGTGCTACAGTTAAGCATTACGCAATCCTAACTAATATTGTAAGTAAGAATTTGCGTTAGTTTGTTTGTTATGCTTTCACGCTTTTGACTACGACTGGTTTTTTGTTTTTATTTAAAAGTAATGAGACGAACGAGACGCTCTCCTGATGGCAAGAGATGATAACTCATACCCATAACCATTGCAGTGATACACAAAACTTTGAGCAACAAAACAAAGTCTAGGGCATCGCTGCTTTGGCGCTCATTACTAGATTATGCTTGCTCATTATGATGATGCTCATTAGATGGTTAGTGTCGACAGCCCTGGAATTTCGCTAGCTGCAGTACTTTTCAAACTAAAACACAGGAATATGTTCACAGTATTACTTGGCGGTAGAATATCTTGCACTGCAGCGGTACGTACTTAGACGACTTCTTGCTAAGGAGACCTAATATCAAGTTAAAAAAGGTATTACATACCACGGTGTGTAATGTACAAGACACAGTTACAAGTGTACAAAAGGCGTACACATAGGACGCGTCTAACGCATTTGACCATTTCATAACAACAGTGCGTGAGATCGAGCCATCACCGCAACACAAAACACTTGCATCGCAATAACTTACGACGAAACATAGTTCCCGACATCAATGGCTAACAAAACTAAATTGTTCTAACAGCCGGGCGCTAATTCCCCCACGACATGCGAATAGCATTAAATATCAGCAGCATGCCAATTAAAGTCGTAAACTTTAATTGTTATTCATGGAGTCATAATGGGGTATGTAGAGTTGAAAACTTCCACTCCGCAGCACCCCTAATTGCGCTTGAAACGGGCGAGCACCTGAGCAAGTCTCACAAATAAAGCCATCTTGCTTCTAAAATACATTTTAAGAATTACACCAACCCTGGTTGGTTGGCAGTTCTCCGGTTTTCTAAAAAACATATTCACTGTTGTAAATCGGTACAATCATTTATAACAAAACCTCTAGATTTAGAATAGAATAGAATACAACTTTATTACACACCAAACATACATACATTATAACATACAAATATAAAACATAAAAAAAAGATAAAGAACATAACAAATCAAAATGATAAATACATGGTACAGCGGTCTTTTCGCTTAGATTTGAAAACTAAAAACGATTCTTAAATTAACAAGCCTTATTTACGTTTTGTACTAACGTTTTAATCATATTTGCTTTAAAGAAGGAAAAAACCAACACACTTCCAGATACATAAGAAAGATCTCGTACTTTGAGAAACAACCCATTTTAAACAATACCAACAGAAGCCAAAACGCGCCGCTTTGCTGCAAGACACCAGAAAATCGAAAGTTCTCATACCATACGTCCCAATTATCGGTAACGCCTCCCCGGGGTGGCTGACCTACATACGTACCCACACTTCCTCACCCAAAACGTTTCAAAACAAAACAAATAAATCTATACCATATCTCCAGAAAATAAAGTCGCGAATAAATTAACACTTCCCAACTGTTTAGCATTCAGAGGCTTTCTGCCGTTCGTACCTATCAATTTGCTTAGTAAATGACACTTCACACTTTCTTCCCTTTATTTTATTGGATTTTTTGTAATTGTAGCCTTAAAAATTTAACTTTGAAAAAAACCCGTCAAAAACGAATAAATCTTTGAGCATTTGTTTAATTTGATTGGGTTCCGTAAAGTTTTACGAAATTTAAAAGAGTTTTTCAAATGTTCTGGAAAAAAAATATTGCACGAAAAATTTTCGTGAAACGCATTTGAGAAAAGCGTTATGTTCGTGCGTGAGTCGACGATGGGGTGCACGATTTTTACCTGACATAATATGCGCTTGTTGTTTATTAAAAATAAATATCGGAGCACGTTTCATACAGCGCCATATAGCTCTAAACTAAGGAAAGCTTGTACTATGGGAACCAGATCCCTAACTGATAAAATACATAATTATATACTTCTGTTTGTAAATGCATAAGTAACACCCAGACACAGAACAAGCACCAATCAAAGTTAAAGGTTTTATTTAAATAACAACAGTATAAAAAAGTCTTAAATGTAACAGTTTCCATCTATTGTCAACCATTACTGTGTGCAAATACATTAATTGAATTCTACATAAATAAACAATTCGACACATAAAAATAAAATAAAATATACCTACATTATGCCTTATCTTATTTACGTATAATGTTTTTTTTATCTTAAATGTAACAGTTTGCATCTATTGTCAACCATTACTGTGTGCCAAAATATACCTACATTATGCCTTATCTTATTTACGTTAATGTTTTTTTTAACTACTACTAAATGAGCTAACATGGCTGTCAAATGCAGTGTAGCCAAAAAGGGATATTCTGATTAACACGCGTGTTATAGCATTTTGGAAAACAGTACAGCATTTAACATTCTTACCATAAAACCAAAACTAGGTTTGTACGGTTTGTGGCGGTACAGATGCAGTTTATGCAGCAAAATCAAAAACAATATGACGCCTAGTTTTCATTTAGGTAAACTAGGGTCAGTTTGATTGATACTCTTACACAAGATTTCTTGTCAAAAACGCGTAGGTATAGCGCTTGTAACGTTATATGCCTATAGAGTTTGTTTTCACGGTTTATAACAAGCGTGTAACATACCTCAATGCATATAATGTACCTCGTTGCTCTCTCTTGTTTATTTCTTCTGTTTTCTGTATTTTAGTGTGTACAATAAAGAGTTATCAATCCATCAATCAATGCGTTTTTAAATTTAAAAATTTTCGTAGAGAATACCATTCCACACAAAGTCAACAAGAATTGCGTTACGTTACGAGAACGTGCCGCGTTACGTGTCACGACTTGATATGCGATGTGTTTTCCTAGGATAGATAAGTATTCTATACCATTTACGAAAACAATTAGCCATAAGAATATATATTTTTATTTTGTTATTGCATTGTAAGCTTTGTTGCATAAGAAAAACAGCAGCAATGAGACAGTTAATGATCGTGTATGAGCTCTTCAAAAAATTCTTGTGACGTTTAAACTTTAAATTCTTCTCTCGCAAATTGCAAATTCTTTCTAACTCTAAAAGAAAATATAAAACGGAAAGGTTCAAAAATATTTTTCTACTGAAAGACAGGTAAGAAAATAGATTAAAGGTCGTCTTCATTTTGTAAGAGAGTCGAGACTTAACGATGACTTTTCGGCCTAAAATTTATACCTATGAATATTTATGAGTCCCTTCTTTTTCCTTTCTCAGGACAATTCTTGACTTAATCAAGGTTTTCTTCGTAACTCGGCGCTTAATTACCAAATTGTTTAGGCGTTATACCTTTGCTGTTTACATAATTATAGGTACTTAAACCGAATTCTACGATGAATCATGAATAACCTCTTACTTTGGCAATTTCTTCTTTCTTTTTTTATAAATTAAGTTGTTTTTGCTGTCTAGAATATGGCAGTTTTTAACGATAAATGAATAATCGAAAGACGGTTTGTATGTGAAAACATACGCATACCATTCCTATATTAAAGCAATTTGTCACACTTATATTATAAATGCGAAACTATGTCTGTATGTATATGTAATTACGTATATTTAAAAAAAACACACAAGATCGATTTCGATCGGTGAAATTTTTAATGAAAATATAATGTACATTATATTTTTTATGAAAACAATGAATAAAACCGCTTGGCGCAACTAGTATTCAATATTTGCAGATTTACACTGAAATAATTTCGACTCGATACATTTTTCTAAAAACCACAGCGACAACCTCAAAGAAAATATAGCTTGTCAGTACAAGGTTTCAATTTCGCTGACATGCAATTTTTTCAAAGATTGTACCACCACATTCAAGCAAAAAGATTTCCATCGTTGCTGGGGAATTTGCGAAAATGTAAATTTATTCCGGGGTACAATGAGGCCTCCGCAGTGCAAAAACTGAGGTTAATAGCAGGGCGACATGCCTCCATAGGATTACGAAATTCGTAACTCCGAGCTCAGCTAATTCTAAGGAATTTGTCCTTTTGTATGTGCATATTTGCTGAAATGTTCTAGGGACTTATGCGCGCCCTTTATTTCAATTTGCATGAATTATTTTGTTTTTCTCTCGTGTTTTTTATGCCGGAGAAAATTGTCTTGACGCGTTTTTTGGCTTGCAAAACTGTGTTCTTTTGCTTGATCAAAGTTAAACCAGAAATACGACAAATAAATGTACCCTACTTGTAAATACGTTGATAGATTTCAAACATTGTGTATAAGACATGTGCATTGTTTAAATGTTTTCTGGTGAATTCTATCAAATAATAATTAAAATAAAATTCAGATTGGTTTTCGGTAAAAGGCTTATATATAGTCAGAGATGGTTTTACAGTGTTATAAACTTGAAGTGTATAAGACGAAGAGATGTCATTATACTTTACATATTTATTCTTTTTTTTTTTGTTATGGCATAAAAAAACAAACGCTCTTATTAACGAATAACTAATTTTTTTTACGATTGAGTTGTGCACATAAAAAAAAATTATAATAATGAAGAGAACAATGAGGTGTAACTAGTCAGTTAAACAATTATGTTCAAACCGAAATTTCTACGGGAACACCAGGGCAACCACTATCACACTAATATTATAAAACGTTTGAGTGTGTTTTTATGTTTGTTACTTCACGCTCAAACGGCTGGACCAATTTTGATGAAATTTCGTGTGGAGGTAGCGGAAATCCTGAATTAACGCATTATACTTTTTATCCCGAAAAAATGTAGTGTTCACGTCGGAATAGCGGGCAGCACCGTGGGGCGCAGCTAGTTTATTCCATAAGTCTTAAAACAAAATTGCGTGTTCGCTATCAATATCATTACAGTAACTACATAATTTTCCTAATTCAAGTGACCGGAATTGTTTCGCGAATGCGGTAAAGGACATGTGACCCGCGGCCTCGCCATTGGTCACGGCAGTCTCAAGGGACAAAGGGTTAATCATAATGTTAATGGTGTACTTTGTATCTATATACATTATACATTTGAATACTACGAGTAGGTATGCCTGAATATTTCCCGAAGCACCAAAACAATTTGACTGTTAGATGAAATTTTTACTTTGTTTTTCTTTGGTTTTGGCGTCGCATTTTGAGCATTTGCCAGTGTCAAGTGTTTTATATTTTCAAGTTTCATAAGTTAAATAAGTTGCCTCGTACCTATAATTATAGTCAAAGTCCAGTCTTAATCAACTACAATCCGTATCAGTCAAGTCCAGTCATGCTTTAGTAACATAGTGATGACTTTAAACTTTTTACTATTAAGCTTCGATGGAGTTTTGGAAGCAATACAAAAACTCATGTTTCACCACATTATGTACATCATTTTTCCACACTCGCGCTTGTTATTCAACACTTTATGAATAAAACACCACTATTTTTATGCAAAAATACTCGACAAAATACTAGTATTGGACAAAATTCAACGGGGCGACACAACTCTTTCCGCGTTCCCACCAAATCTCCTCATTTTTTACGTGTGATTCATTCGGATACTCGGAACGTAGTACATTTGTATCAATGGGGCAGAGTCAGAAATATAACAAATCGTGTAATCGTATGTAATTTTTTTTTTTTTTTTAATCAATTAACCGACTGCTTTTTTAATAAATGTAGAGTGATTTATCTAGAATTTTCTTAACCCATAAAAATCCATTTATGTTAGTAAAATAAGGTCGTTTTTTAGTATTTCGTTGTATAAAAGTAGTTTATGAAGGCTCTTGCACACTAAAATTGAGATACTTGCACCATTCCAGTACTTACCAAGCGAAGCAAGACGAGGCCGCGCGCGCTTTGTACTCAGCTTTGTCTCCTTGATGAAGGCCACCGGATGTGGCCAAAACTATAGTCGGAGTTTCCGATATACTTTAATGTAAATAATCCCGCATGAGTGAAACAAAAATATTCCAATACTTATTGTGTTTATTCAAAATTGTTTCTTTACTCAGCTTGAAACAGACACAGGTTTTATCTATTATTTTATTGTGTTTGTTATGTGTATTAGTGTTTTAACTAAACGAACTAATTACCCGAAAGTACAGACAAATTTGCTGCGAACTTAACTAATTTACTACAATTTGTATTCACTAAAACAGCTTTTATTTAGGCTTTTGCTAATAATTGTTTCAGAGTGAAACTGGGTGTGATAAGCATTTGGTATTTATAAATAAATATCGTCAGACATTTCACACAGCGTCATCTAGCCCCAAATAAAGCAATGCTTTAACTATAGGAACTAGATAACTGAAAGAATGCACTTTGCCCCCAAATAGGTACATACAGTACACCCAGACACAGTACCAACATTTATCGTCATACAAATGTTTATTCTGGTAGGATTCGCAGCGCACCTACAGCTATCTAAAAAGGCAGTCAAAGAGTTAAAAAGTTAAAGAGATCAAAACTCAATACAAAGTTAATTTTCTCCCCATTACAAAAAGTACATTTTAGAGGGTTGCTTTCATGGCGTCCACTTTTGTTTCAAAGGCGCTGTCCGTTACATGTAAAATATCGGAATCCCAAGACACCGAGTGTGCAGATGACAGCGTAATAATAACCTGTCGGGTACGAAACCCGGCTATTTCCTAATTTATAAATATACGTAGCTCGTGACATACCCTACGGCGAGGGTATATACTTCTGAGGGCCTAGATAAATAAACAAAATATTTTCATTTAAAAGCGAACCGCTAAAAATAATTTTAAAATTTCAAAAAAAAAATAATTAAAAAATACGCTTTCAGACTCCATTAAAATATACTTTAAAACCTCGTCAAGTTATACCTATACCTACTGAATCCATTATATGAAAAGCGCTCCATGTATCTGTCATACTCATCTTCATAACATGTTCTAAACTTATACGAGCATAAATATGTCTTCTAAACAAGAAAAAGCTTTTACATCATAAAGAAGCATTCTATGCTCATTATCTAAATATTCACAACGTGAAACACGGCTCGAGCTCGTACACTAGAATATGAGCACATCGGTTAGCGCTTCATCTTTGCGTTTCCATTTGGGGTTTTGTCTTTTGTTCCTTCCCGTCCGCTTTGTCTGCGTCGTCGGCACCGCAGTTCCGATGCATACAAATATTTACCTAGCCCTACTTTGACAGAGGATGCATAATTTTACGACCGTAGAATTTATATCATAAGCCAACTTGACAATTGTAACACATTTACAAAACTTTATAGCATTACATTTTGTTTCAGGTACGAGGAATATTCGCATCCATAAATCTTGTAAGCAATTTTCCCTTTTGTGTATAAGGTAAATAAAGGAGTCATGACATACCATAACTCATTGGACGTTCTCTAAATTCCCGATAGTGAGTAATACCGCAAATATCTTTAGTATATTTCTCGGTAAGAAATGGAAGAAACTAAAATAAATGGGGCATAGTCGGAGGCTCTTGAGGAGATGAAATTCCAGCAGACCCTCATCCCGGGTGCGGCTATTGAATATGATCGAATATCTTGGCTTGCAGTGGGCGGGTGCGTATACCTAGTTTACGATGGCACAAGTGTCTATGTGCATATTTTACTTTATGAACTTGGGTAAATCGGAGATTATCATTTTTCAGTAACAAATAGCTTGTCATTCAGTGAAGAAATAAAGGATTTTTGTTTTATTGATTACTCTCTCTCTCTATGCGAAGCAAAACAAGGCCGCACGCGTTGTACTCAGCTTTGCACTCAGCACTCCATGAAGAAGGCCACCTAATGTGGCCGAAAGTCGGAGCCTTTTTTACATTATAATCAATTTTTAAAGTATTTTGTCAATTTCATAACTTTCTTAATCTTATCTTTGTTTATTTATAGACAAGGTCATTGCAAAAAACTATCCGTTTGTGTCTATGATATTCCTTCCTGGCCTGGTCTTCTTGCTATCAAATATTCATACGTGACTTTCTGCTTGTCTGATAAATATAAGTTCTCAAAACAAAAATAATACTAAACAAATACCGCTTGAAGCAAAATTAATTTTATAAACAGTGAAATGATAATAAATATCGTAAGACATTCCACACAGAGCCACCTGTCCCAATCTAAACAAAGCTTGTACTATGAAAGTCAGATACTTTTTTTTGTAAATACATACTTACAATACATACAGAACACCCAGACACAGAACAAACATTTGTTTATACGACAAAATGTTTGTCCTGGGTGGTATTTGAACACACGCCCAACAGCTCTTAAAGCAGATATACTACTAATAAGCCAACAGGGCTGTCAATGTATTCCATGATAAAAGTTCACATAGAAGAGGGCTTCTCACAGAAAGGACACAAACTATCGAGTAGGTGTCATCGCCCACTATGACAGAGTGAGGCGGGCGACTGGCGTGCCCTATCGACAAACGTGGTTTTTGTCTCAATGATTGATTGATGCTGTTGTCTTCTAGGGTAGCAGTATTGAACGTGATCCTTAGCTCTGTGACCTTGTAAACTGGGGCATTTGGTGTTATTTGACAGATTCTCAAAACGACTGCTACTTTTACAATAAAATTACACATGTAAAAGTAGTATACATGTCAGAGTATCCGACTATAGACGGGAATATCCTTACTAATCCTATTAATATTTTAAATGTGAAAGTTTGGATGGATGGATGTTTGTCATTTTTTCACGCAAAAACTACTGAACAGATTTGGATGAAATTTGGTATGGCGGTAGCTGAGACTATAGGTTACATTTTATCCTGAAAACATGTAGCGGAAACCCCGCGGGGCGCAGCTAGTATTATAAATGCGAATGTGAGTTTGTTCCGCTTTCACGCGTAACAAACTCACATTCTACTCAACGGATCTGGGTGAAATTTTATATGTAGGTTTTGGTAGGTGGTTTTGTTGTAGGTCCTGGAATAAGACATAGGATACTTTCATCATCATCCATCACCACGCGGGTAAAACCGCGAATTGCAACTAATATTGTACATATCTAATCAAACGTGACTTATTTCTTAGAATTAAAATAAAAATGTCAAACTTTTAATGATATATTTGAAATGATTTTACGAAATTCCACTTGTGACATTGGTGTTATCAATAAAATATTTGTACCTAGGTATTTGTATTTATATTTGTATGGAAAAAAAAGTAATAAGACGAATGATACGTTCTTGTATTTTTTAGATAAAAAAGGCAATGGCCTATTTAAAGAAAAGTTTTACCGATATAACGCTTTTTGTATACATTTATACCTAGACAAAACAAACACCTATAGTCCTAATTCTATCAGTTATCTGTCTTCCATAGCACAAGCTTTGCTTAGTTTGGGGTCAGATGGCGCTGTGTGTAATGTCCTGTGATATTTATTTATTTATTTATTTATATTCACTTAAATATTTATCCTGAGTGGATAGCGAACCCACACCATACAGCTCACGAGGCAGAGCGACTACCAACTGAGCTCTCATATACAACATCGATATAAACGACATGAATACATAAATCAATTCAAAAGTTATGGTAGAGAACATGCTACTGTAATACCTCTGTCAAAAGCTTATTATGAGGGTAGAGGTTCAGAGAAAGGGGTGCGGTATCCCTGTATCTACAAATAACAGCGACGTCACTTTCTACCCGAAAAATAACACTTTGTTGGGCAGAGGTCATTTCTTTGTTACATTTGGTCTCCATGTTTCAATTTCTGAAACGAGTAGGCAAAATTTAATTTATTAAAAACAAAATTTACAGCCAATGAAAACATGAAATTGCTACCTTGCAAACATAACAAGACCAATTACAAATGAATATTATATGAATAATTAAATATTTACAAAAGCAGTCGAATAACAAAATGGTAAAATATTCTTTCTCAATTTTCTTTTTTTCAAAATAATAAGCGTCAACGCTGCCATGCCCCGTTACTCAAAGTTCTGTGTATCGCTGTGGTCTCTCTTACCATCAGAAGAGCGTCTCGTTCGCCTCATTACAATATAAAAATGAAAAAAATATGTCTATGAGGTATAACAAAAATAACTAACGATGATAGCTCAGTGGTTAGCGCGGTAGGTTCGCATGCCGAAGGGTGTGGGTTCAACCCCCAACAATGAGCGCGAGCTGCCGGTAAAGGAAAAACATCATGAGGAAACCATAGCATGGTGATAGAGTACCTACTTTAGTACTCGGCTGGCTAGAAAATCTGCCGCCAAGCATCTAACGGTGTATTCCGGCAGCCTCACTTGAGAGCCAGTTCCATTCCAGGCTAGGAGTGCTTTACCATCTTCAACCACACCTTCACTTAAAATCGATAATTTTTCCATTGACATATTTAATTTATTTACAATTGTTTTATTATTATTATGAATTTTATTATTCCTCATGTAATTTTAAGAATGTGTGTACGGTACGTACTATAAGTATGACATGTAAATTATATTTACCAATAAATATGAATATGAAAGAATTATTCAGATCGGTCCAGTAGTTTCGGAGCCTATTTAATACAAACAACCAGACAAAAAATCAAATCTTTCCTCTTTATAATTAGTGTAGTTGTAGACTATAGAACACTGCGTAGTTAGTACAATATTGAAATATCGATTCGCCGTCCAATTCTCATGCTATACACTTATTCATAAAATAAAAGCTTCTGATCTCGCTACATTTTTATGTTTGTGAATGAGATTGCTCGCGGATTCTCACGTTCGCATCGCATATAAATCTTTGAATGATAAATTAAGCCGAGCGTGAGCTGAAAGCGTGTCTTGCATTAAAATGTTAGCTAACTCTTAGGGTGTCTAAGTAAAAAACATTCTGGTTCACACCGACACTGTATATTTAGACTGCTTTATTAGCTCATTTGTTAAAATATCTGCTTCAAAAGCTGTAGGGCGCGGGTTAGATTCCCACCACAACAAACATTTATGTTTTTTATGGATGATAGGCTAGCTGCTTAACCACAGCTCACCTGATGTTAAGTGACGGTGTGTTCGAAGATTGTAAACACACCTAGCATGGAATGGAATGTGACGAGAACTGTATCTATCTATACTATTATAAAGAGGAAAGATTTAATTGTTTGTTTGTATTGAATAGGCTCCGAAACTACTGGACCTATTTCAAAAATTCTTTCACCGTTGGGAAACTACCCTATCCCCGGGTGACATAAGCTACTTTTTATCCTTGTATTCCCACGGGAACGGGAACTACGCGGGTGAAACCGCGAGCCGTCCGCTAGAATATTATAAGTAGGTAAATGTTTACCAAAACAAAATTGTCTATAAGTATTCTAACAGTTATCTGGTTCTAACTTGGCTTAGCTTTAGGGCTAGATGGCGCTGTGTGAAATTGCCATTAATATTTAATGATTATTTATTTATATAATTATTTTTTTTAAGTGCACTCTTGCTAAGCCTGGCCGTGTCGCTAGTATAGTAGTCGTTAATAATTAAAATACTAAAATCATGGATACTAAAATTCTGTATATTAACTATCACAAAAAGATTATAAATTTAAAAGTTTGTCTCTAAACATGTTTGTTACTCTTCCCGTCACGGATTTGAATAAAATGTAATGTTCAAATAGATAATAATGTGGGTTAACACAGATACTACTTTTATCGAGGTTAAACCCGCAGGACGCAGCTAGATTTTCATACTTGGTACCTGGTAACATTCTTTTGTGTCCCTTAGAAATGAGATCATAATACATTTCTAGTGAAACGTAACAAAGGTTCACTATCATTGTAAGGAAAACTTATCACTCTTTATTTTTAGTGAACACAATCCAATATCTCTATAAAAAAAATACCGTCGGTGACAAATTTTCCAAAGCATTTACGCCCAGACATTCAGCCGCCTAGATTCCTCATCTAAATGCGAGCCATGCAACCTAGCTATCGAATTTTCTACAAATAAAAATTGGTTAACGTTTCTATACCTACAATAGAGCGACATTCTGGCAGGCCCAGCAGAGCACCGAAGCTGTACGTGCCAAACGACCGATTCTCTCGATGCAGTCAACACATAGGCATAATATTTAGTCGTACCTCGTACGAAATAGAGTTCAAAATAGCAACACTTTCACTAAAACTACAAATCACATGGAAAAATCACGATATCTTTCCGAAGACTACCAGAATTTGTTTCTTTTTATTCTTTCGCTCTTTCATTGTTCTGTACTTTTTTAACCGCAAAAAAAGATCATAACGCTTCAAACTTGTATTGGAACGAAAATGGGATAGAAAAATCACAGGTCGAAAGAATATGTCCTAACTCGTATTGAAATTCCGATTTATGTGCATATTCTTCGGTTTGCATCGGATATGTTACAGAATATTTGATTGCTTGATGAATATTAATAGTTCTACCTTCGTAATCAAAGATTCCCGTTGGCATCGACTTGATAAAGCTCAGGTGTGTTCTTCATTATTTAGTAGAACTTGAGGATTGGTTTATTTAATAACTCTTTATTACGAGCAAGTATTTTAGTATTTCTATTCACTTTAATGGGTAGGTCCCACATTAATGCTTACTATAAACTATGCAAATGTCATTATTTACGATCTTGCTATAATTCTTTCATGTTCTTAAACTTTTTGTGTTGCTATTATTTATATGATAGGTTTATGTGTGTATATTCATAAACTAGCGGATGCCTCGCGTTTTCACCCGCGTAGTTCCCGTTCCCGTGGGAATACAGGGATAAAAAGTAGCCTATGTCACCCGTAGATAGTGTAGCTTCCCAACGGTGAAATAGTTTTTGAAATCAGTCTAGTAGTTTCGGAGCCTATTCAATACAAACAAACAATCAAATTTTTCTTCTTTATAGTAGTATACGAGTATAGATAGATACGTGGCATCACACAAAACTCTTATTTACATCAAATTGCATCGATTATTTAAAAAAAAATCGATGCAATTAATATTAAGGTAGGTACATAAAATAAAAGTTTTACAAAGTGCTAATAATTATCAAACTTCTTAGTATTTAAAAGACAATAACGGAGGTGACATTAGCTTGTAATAGTCATAACACCTAATTATTACGTGCAAATCTTAGAATGTCTAATTTGTATTTTTGTATACGTATATGTATACTCACAACTTTCCATACACGCACACACAGACACACACTTACACACAAAACTGGAACTGGCAGCTCAATACTTACTCTCCCGCGCATCTCCCTTTGCATATGATACAAAATACAATTGTTTTTTGCGCATTCATTTCACCAAATTATATTGAAATTGACAAAAAATAACAACCAAGACCGCCTCTTAGTTTTTACGATATCAACCAGTAGGTAATAGACTTTATTACAAAGCAATACACTTTTACAGGTGACCGTAAAGATAAAAGCAGTCATAGGCGATAAAACGAAACTGCCGAATCAAAATTAAAAGCAGACGGTGCATTCTCATAACAATTTCATGCGATATGAACACAGCCAACCAGATAATCTCTGGCAAATCTGACATAGAGCATAAATTGTACGAATCAGCGAACCATAAACAATGAACTCGCGTTTTGAACTACAGAATAAGACCTCAGGAAAGTTTTGGCGGGAGCATGGAAAATAATGTCACCGCATTGTATTATTTTTAAAAACTGATTTTTTTTTCAGTGTTTATGCGGAACTACTACTTTACTAGGGTTTGACTGGATTTGATTTTGACTCTCTTTTTCTGATTTAGAATATTTCTGTCGATTTATACATCACTCGACATTGAAAAATGCACAAAGTGTGATGCCAAAACAAGAAATAAAAAGATAACAGAATGTGGTAGCTTGGCATTGCGCAAAAAAGTTTTCCTATTAACAAGATACAGTGGGACGATTCAGTAGTGCATAGTTAATTCACATATTATTGCAAAAGTTAGCGTTTACCATGCGGCTATAAAAAGTTCCTTAGCTGCTATTTGGTGCTGTTTCAGCTCTGTGGTTGATTGGCGACATATTTTCAACTTTTTTTTTTAATGGTTGACAAGCTACATGTTTGACCACAACTCGTCTGATGTTAAGTGAAGGTGTGGTCGAAGATAGTATAGCACACTTGTCTGAAATGGAACTGGCTCTCACGTGTGGCTGCCGGAACACACTGTTAAAGATGCTTGGCGGCAGATAATATTATGATAGTCAACTTCAGGGTGGCACCTAGCCAGTCGAATATAGAAAGAACACTACCACCATACTATGATTTCCTCACGATGTTTTCCTTCACCGGCAGCTCAAGCTCATTTTTGGGGTTTGAACCGACGCCGTGTGAACTGACCGCACTAACCACTGTGCTATTATCATTCAAGATTTGATGAAATTCAGAACGAAGATAATTTAGTTTATACTATTCATTATTACATAGGCGACTTATTATCATAATGATTCCCGTTAGGCAACGGAAAGGGGCAGGTACAATAAATAAATACTCATTGATGGACCATTATATACAGCGCCATCTAGGTCCAAACAGCAAAGCTTGTTGTTGTGGAACCAGATAACTGATAACCTATGTATATTTTTTTATAAATACATACTTACCATACATGTGCTTTATATAAATGTTTGTTTTGGGTAGGAATCGTACCAGCTTCACTGCTTATGAAGTAAAGCTATTGCCAAATGAGCCAACGAGAAATTCAAATATAATATTCGCACTGTATGAGTATCGCCATCATCAGCTGTACAGTCCGACCATCTTATCTGTTCAGATGACAGCGGCGCTAGTGGAAAATTTGTAATTTGGCCACCTAAAAAATTCACCAAGAAAAAGTCCAAATCAAAACATAGGGCAGTCTTTCAGGCCAATCTTTAATCTGCACTTATATCATTAGCTATAATATAATCAAACTAAAAAAAGCGCAGAGTAGTTATAATAACGCGGCTGTAGTTCCATATTTAGCTACCTGAACAGATAAGTTGGTGGCACTATACACTTTATTGTACACACTAGGCTGTGCCGCTTTTAGCATAATCATCATCAACCTATCGTGGCCCACTGCTGCGCATAGGCCTCTCCCAAGACACTCATCCTGAACTTTAACTCTTATGATCGACTATACCGTTTTAAAATTCAATAGTCAGTGCCTAGTTCCTTGTACCTAACGCTACATGAAATACTAGTGACCCGTCTATGCATTAAAAATATTTTCATCACTGCGAAAATTTATTGCAACACGTTTTACTAGAAACTAAAAATACTCGGCAACGATTCGAGCATCATGCAAATCTGTTATATTGTTTGCTATGAATATTAACATCCGTCCGATTTGCGGTGTCTATTTGTTTGTTCGGCGGCTATGGGTCAACGCCCGAAACAGGCCAATCATAACGATCCTCAATTTGTATGTGCAGTCATAGCAAACAAAACAAACAACAGTGTACCAGCAATGCTAAAACAAAACTTATTAAATGAACAGAAATAATTGTGCTAACTTTGTTATCCAACAGTCTACGGAAATATCAAAGTGGAACTATGCACGTAATACGATTAGAGATATTCTGCAGTACCTATGCAGCCGGAGAAGACAAAAAGATCTCCGAGTTTCATTAAACTTTTGCCGACTCAACAACAATACGTTGGCTGCTTTCTTTTGTTTTCAATATCTCTGACCAATAATAATAATTATTTTATTTTGTTCGCTTGCTCACATTAAATTTTTTTCTATTCATTGAGCACAGTATTTTTTTTAATGAAAATTGTGTCCTTTTTTCCTTGACTTGTATGCAAAACTTCATGATCGGTTGAGTAGATAAGACACTAGAAAAAAGATGAAAGATCGAATGATCATTATGTTTATTAAAAACAGCAAAAATATTTTTTCTAAAGTCGGCTGCCATGTTCACAGGTTGGTTCTGTTTATCTTAAAAATAGGTTTACTTGATGGTAGATTTCCTTAGCAGAAAGTCGTCTAGGTAGGTACCAGCGCAGTACCTACCAAATATTCTGCCGCAAAACAGTAGTGTGTAAACATCACTGTGTTCCGGTTTGCACCGAAATTTTTGGGCTATTGAGACTTGACCATTGAAAGTCTTAAACCAAAGCAGCGATGCCCCGGGCTTTATTTTGCTACTCAAAGTTCTGTGTATTGCTGCATAGGTCATAGACATGCGTTATCTATTTTGTAGCGATGATAGCTGAGTGGTTAGCGCGGTTGATTCGCATGCCGAAGGGCGTGGGTTCAAACCCGAACAATCAGCTTGAGCTGCCGGTGAAAGAAAACATCGTGAGGAAACCATAGCATGGCTCTAGCGTAGCTCTAGTACCTACTCGGCTGGCTAGCTACCACCCTCAAGTTGAAAATCTGTCACCTAACGGTGTGTTCCGGCAGCCTCACTTGAGAGCCAGTTCCATTCCAGGCTAGGTATGTTTACCATCTTCGACCACATCGTCACTTACACTTACCACAGCTCACCTGGAGCTGTGGTCAAACACCTAGCTTGTCAACCATAAAAAAAATATATCTCGTACTATCAGGAGAGCGTAGCATTCATCTTATTACTTTTAAATAATAATCTTCTTCTTCTTATTTTTCGTCGAGTCGATGTTTAAATTTTTTATTTGTTTATTAGGTTGTTTTCTCCCAGTATTTAGCCACTGCAACACCGCTTAAGTAAAAATAAAAAGGTTTTAGTGTTTGCACCATGTTTACTATATTTCTCTCTTTTATATTATTTGTAGCAAAACTTGTTTTGTACGTTTCGCGAATGAACAAAAATTTACACTCGGAACAAGTTTCTGCCAAGCAAAGTCTCATAAAAGCTACACGCCCTTTCACTTGCAATGTGCCCAGTGCCCACCGGTGTGCATTACTTTGTCGTCATAAGCGTTTTCATAGCATAGGAACCAGTGACCTATTTCACTTGCACGTGTGTTCACGCCAATATGGTGTATGTTAGCGCAAATGCGAACTATTTCCCCGCTTCATAAATTACAATTTGGTCCTTGAGATGTTTGCGAGCGAGAATATGCAAAATTTATCACGGATAGGGGTTGGGTCGTGTGACAACTCGGTGGCACGCAGGGAGGCATTAAGTGATACACATTCTGCGTAGATAACTGATGCCGCCCGTCTTGTTATGCCACTGTTTAAGTTCGCTGTTAGATTTTATATCCCTATCATAGTTGTTATGTAACTCCTTCGAGAGAACCCTCCTACCTTCATTAAGGTTAGGGTTCTGGTGATGCCCTTTTATTCATTATTTCTAAGTACTTGGGTATTATGTTAGAAAAATGTCGACTATTAAAGTCGGCTGTTAGTTTGGGCATAAATAGAGGGTCCCCTATTATTTGTTCGGCCTCTTTCGCTGTTATTTTCATTGTTCTAATTGGGCTGCATACATCCTTTGTTTAGTTTTAGCGGACGGACTATAAGATGGGATATTATTCGGATAAAAGTTAGGTGTAGGTTGTTGACATTGTCTGAAAAAAAAATATGATCGATTAAATTTCAGTTACGAGGGTTATTTCTCTATTTTATGAATTATCTATGAAAATATAAAAGGCAACTGTGTCGAGTTACAAGCAAAAACACTTGAAATTATTATTTATTTGTATAGGGAAGTACGCGAATTGGCTTTTAAGAAAATTTGCTAATGCTGCGATTTATATAAATTGTAATTTCCTATAACCGATAACTAATTGTAACCTATCTAAAATGGATCCAACTTTATTAATAGTTCAAACGAAATAATAGACTTGAAACTTTTTTAGACAATTGTAACTTGAAAGCGTTTATGAAACTTACAATGTTAGTTTAAGTGATATCTACCTACCTATGTTTACAATTAGACACAAAAGTTTTAAGCAAGTAACATTTTTAAAACATAATATCAGTCATGATCTACAATGGTTTTCTGTACAGTTCAGTTATAAGTTTAATTATATAAAAAAGTTATTAAACAAACTACTTAATATCAGTTCTAGTTCAATTTATATATTTTTCTTCAGGCCACTAGCACTACCTGGGACTTTTTATCGTATGGAAAATGGCTGACTTTCAAACGAAATCCATGAAGTAATATTTTTTTAATATTGACATCACATGCTCGCATTTTTTTTCACCAATAAGGACGCGCGTGCGTGACTTCTCCTGCCGGCCTCAACGGAAGACCAGCGCCGGATGTGTACTGTCGGCATTATGCTGAGTTGAGGCCGGTTTGTGACGTAATGATTTTTTTTTTCTTTGATTTTTTATCCATGTTTGTTGTTTTTATGCCACAAATAAAGTGTTGTTTATTGTCTATTGTCATGGCAATTTATTTGATTTTAAAATACAAATAGTAAAATTCCTCTTTGGAAATCCTAAACTTTCAGCCGTCTGTCTCATGAAGTTAGTTTTACAAAAGAACTAATTATATGAATTGACCAATTGTGTCGGTGCCTTTATACATATTTGGTGTAAGGAGAACGCTCCCAATAACAAAGACTGATGTTTTTTTAGATGACAGATTTGACGTCAAATGACGATGTAATCGAAAATGGTAATCACGCCTAACCTGGAATGGAACTGGCTCACAAGTGAGCCTCCGGAGCACCGCAAGATACCGCTAGGTGTTTGGCGATAGATTTTAAACTTGAAGGTAGCTAGCCAGTCGAGTAGGTACAAGAATTTAGCTGTATTCTACCACGATACTATGGTTTCCTCGCGATGTTGTTTTGTTTCATGAGTAATACGATATCTGCGGGTGAAAAGTTAGAATCTAATGGCAGGGACTCGTTTGTTAACCTTTAGCGTCAGCTGAAAATTTTTTTTTGTTTTATTTTTGTTGTTTCATCCGTTAAAAAAAACTAGATTATTTGCACCAACAACAAACTTGTAGAAATTGTAATTGTGAGTTGTCAAAGCCAGTGTAGTATTTGAGGTGCTGGGATTTCGATACAAAAAAAAACTTTATTTTTAAATCGTATCGTCTCTTTAATCACTAGCGTTATCACCTGACTTCATTCACAGGAATGTTTCTCATACGCTCAGTAGAATTTAAAAAAAAGACCTATACAATCTATAAAATTCCATCAATGTAAAATAGTTCTTATGTTCTTATGAAACTCTAGGACGCAAAGAACTGTTTCAAAGCCCTCTATGTAAACAAGCGGAAATGACACTTAAGTTGAAGGAAACTGTTGAAACGAAGAGATGGGGTGAAACGGAATGGTTTCCTCAGCAATTCTCAATTTTAAAGTGCTCCCAAACAAATATTTGATCAACGATTCTACTGAAAGTGCCAGTTAAGAATAAAGACCAAAGTTAAACATATCTTAATCCATTGAAATAAATGAACCTATTATAAGGTTTTAAGACACATATAAACTACATTTGAAGTAGATACGTCCAGTAGTTCGTTTTTTGACAATCCCACAGAAACCTAACATTTTTCTATTATAAAAAGTATCCTATATCTTTATCCAGTTAGTAAACAATATGTATCCCAAATTTAAACCAAATCCATACAGACGTTTTAGCGTGACTGAGTAACAAACATCTAAAATCAAAATGTTTTACAATATTAGTAGGGCATCAGATAAAGCGGAGCCCTTTATCTGATGCCCTTAACGCCTACGGATATATGTACATAAATATAATAACACCAATAACATGGTTCATAAGTGCAATACGATAGCTTTGCCATAAATGTCTTTGCAAGGGTTTATCTAGAACATTGTTTCCCAAAGTTGACAAAATTGCGACCCACTAAATAAAAATTTCCAAATTCGGGACTCATTGCTTGGTTGTCATGAAAAAAGGAGCATAAGTTAATTACATGAAAAAAAACTAGTCGAATTAAAATAAAAGGATTCAGTTTTATTTAAAATGTTTATTACTAAGAGTGGTATTTTTTACTACAAGATTAGTATAACTTTAATTTTAGTTAATTTTAACCATAATGAGTTTGATATGTTCAATTTCCCCAGTTGGATTTATTTCAGAGCCCCCTTAACTTTCTGTTGCAATCCTTTATATTAGTGTGTCGTAACCCATACTTTGGGAATCGCTGATCAAGAACAATACAACTCCTAAATTTTAATCTTTGAAAAAAAAACAATTTCAAAGGTTAAAAGAATTGTCTCAAGATGATTAGATGTCAAAGGTAACCAATTCTTGGGCAATTGGTATTTAAAACATCAGTGTCAAAGGTTCAAGCATTCGAGGACTTCCCATCTTAAAAGTTTGTAGGAACGTGGTCAAACATCTCTTGAATTTAATTCCATTAAGCACCGACGATATCCCAGCTACCTTGTTTTAAACTACTCCGCTTTCATTTAACTTTGTAGTATAAAAACGGCTAAGACATGCGACTTTGCAAGTCCATCGGCATTGTTCTGGAATTATATTTAAAATCCAATTCCTCTATAGCGACGTCCCAGTCTACGGGACTGTTTCATTATTTTTAAAAATGTCGCAGAGTGACTTTGCTAATGTGGTTTGCCTTATTTCAAAGAAACTGAAAAGTTCTTACAAAGAAAGTTGAACGTCGCTGCGGAAACCGGAGAAAAATTCAATGCTGCCATCTCTGTTGATTAACAGATAACTAATCGCGCATGTTACTCGTGCATATTATTCATTTGTTTTATTGTATTTGGAAAACGTACAATGATAAATATCTTAATTATTTACTAAACAATATTACTATCTTAACACCATATATAAATTTTCGCATATTAAACCTGAGCCTTTTTGCTAATAGAGATGAGAAACCTATACAGTACAGATTGTGTTATGAATTTAAAGTGAGACAGGAACACGCACCAAACCAGTATGTAGTAATATTTAGTTTAATCAAATTAGTACTAGTATTAAATAAGTCTAGCTCAGAAAAGTATTCCAGTTTATTTACGAAATAAGACGATCTCATGAAAAATGAATTTCGCGTGTAATTAGTTGCACCATAAGGGATATGTAAGTATTTTGGATGTCTTGCGGTTATTCTAGGGGCATTCAGATGTATGTTAGAGAGGAGATGCGTATAATCAATATAACATTACGCTATTTTAGTTATGGATGTAATATTAGCTATTTTGCGTCTCTCCTCCAGTAGTTATATATATGATATCTCCTGCATCTCGACTCATAGTCGTTGCCGTATCTTTTGCTTTTGATCTGAAGACATCTAACAAATCTACGTTGGATTGATCATTGTCTATTAATATACATAGTTATCATGCTAGAGGTTCCAGTTTCGCGAACAATACTCGAGTAGGCTACGAACATACGTACATACAATATATGTCACCATCGTCATCACAGAAGTATGTTCCTACACTGTCGGATTTAGAATATTTCTATATCTGCGATGTGCATAACATAACTCACTCCCACTCAGGGCAAACATTTTGTGAATAAACACAATCACGTTTGTTCTGTGTCTGGGTGTTCTGTATGTATTATAGATAGATAGATAGATAGATATAACTCTTTATTGTGCACATCATTATACAGTAAATAGTACAGAGAACAAAAAACCTTATTATCTAGTGACACAAGTGGCGGCCTTATCGCTAACAGCGATCTCTTCCAGGCAACCAAGAAAAGAAAAATACGATAGAAAGCTTAAGAAACAGACGGGAGATGTAACACTAATAAGAAATAAAAATAAAATAAAAATTAAACATAATATAGTAAGTAGGTATATAAAAAATAATCATTTGATTAAAACGAAATATCTACATATATAAACACGTATACACTCATAATACATATACAGTATACAATATATATAGGCTATAATATACACATACATATACATATATACATTAAGATAAAATCAAAAGTAAAATAAAAACCAACATCAGCAGCATTATAATTATGTATTTACAAAAAAAAAAGTATGTATGCATTCTATCAGTTATCTGATTTCCATCACACAAGCTTTGCTTAGTTTGGGGTCAGATGGCGCTGTGTGTATAGTCCCACGAAATTTATTTATTTATTTAACTCTACTTCAGGTTCACAAAATTTGTTCAAACACAATATATTCTAAACCAAGAGCTCCTTTAGACGAGTTTGATATAATTCACTTTTAGTCCAACTAGTGGTTGGTCCGATTCGCGATTGGTCCAAAACGGACATATAATGTTTCTAAAATTATACAAAAATTATTTGAAAATCGTAGCACATGTTACAGATTCCGTACGAGTAACTACAATGTATTTAAGTGACACAGAGAAAAATATGCTTGTTAATTTAATTAAAAAAGTAAGTAACTTTTACTATCAAATCGTCCAAGCTACTACCAGAAAGCTACTACTACAAGATTCGCAAAGGTGATTGAAAAAAGTCCACAGTATTCATAAGCTTGCATTTCTACTTTCTACCCATTTATCTACCTATATATCTACTTTCGCAGCTTTTTATGACGAGCTGAGAGTCTTGGTTTCTGCTAAGGAACATCGTTAGACCGCCATTGACTTAATAAATTTTGCAATTATGTACCTTATGAACACTGCTCCGAGCTCTGTTGTAAAGTATAACCTACAAATTACATTGTAGCAGCTCGAGTCTTGATTTTCTCTTGAGCGCCCCATTATTCTTTGAAATACGTTAATTAAAGAAGTTAACTAATTAAGGAAAACTATTTTATACTAAAAATCTAACTTTGACTTCGCAGTACGAGTTATTTTTGACTCGTTTTATATAACAACACTTACTCAATCGCTCAGTCTACTCATTTTTAAACATAATTATGTCGTTTTATATCTTTTATAGCCCAAACTAAATAAACGACAGCAACTCAAATAGCTGACTGCGACCACATTTGCTATATTCTTTTTTTAAAATAATTGGCACACAGCAAATTAACATTTTATCTAATTGGCTTGCGTTTGGCCATCTTGCCTGATGTTAAACAAAGATACGATGGGATATGCTTGTCTAGAAGAAACCGTTTCACTCACACTTTTAAATTACCCAGCTGTATGTACATTGGTAATATTGTCCTAGAACAACTGTTGAGCCATGTAAGCTTGCTAAAAAGTATATATCAGCATTATCAGCTATCTCGTAGCTTTACTTAGTTTGGTGTAGTTGTCGTTTTTTATTGTTAAAAGATAAAATATTATTTTATGACGCGTTGTATGGCAATACTCAAACGTTAGGCAAAATAAAGGCCAGCTTTGGTCACGTGTGGCGTCTATGTCGTCGATTCTTTATTTATGTTGGAACGGTTAAAATAAAATTGACAAATTAGCCTAAAAAAGTAATATTTTCAATGGTTTAATTACAATAACAGAATGCATATTTGTATTCGTGTGAAATCGTCTCCCACAGTCTTAATTATATAGTGAACCCTAAACTTGTTACAATATACTCAAAAGCTCTTCGCAGAAATTTAGGTTAGTTCGATTATCCAGTCACTTGTAGCCAGTAATTTATCCAGTTCGGAGAATATTAGTTACGTAAAGATGTCGATATAACAAGCACTAGGAACATAGGTATCATCCAATAAATCGCTTTGTGCCACAGGGTCGTACTCGACACTCGCCAGTTACCACAATTTAGTACATGTGATAAAATAGCAAGGTCTATGCAGTGTCCTGGTCCATTTAGCTGCTTGTGCGCGAAATGGATCAGGATGGTCAGATGTAGTTGCTAAAACATTCACAAGACTACATTTTCTGCAATATATGTAGGTCCTATTATTGCAGTTCGGAACTGATGATTGGTTGATTATGATGAAAAAACATAAAATGTCCATGCAACAATAACAAAGGATTAAATTTTGGCTAAAAAGTCGGCCACAGACTTAAAAAATGATTTTTCACATTCGCACCAAAACTTAGTTGTACATAAATACGTATATCGAAATTGCTTTTATGGCACCGTTGAGGCGTCTAATAAAGTTACCACAGCACTTTAGGGTATGACTGAACTTGGGCCTGACTTACTTTATATAATTTTAACCGACTGACTGATCGACTTATTTAAATCGTCTTAGTGATTTTCTCACACGAAATTCCTTGCCAAAACTACATAAAGCGTTTATAACATTATACGTCTATAAAGTTTATTGTGACCATTCATAAATTATAATTATATTATATACACTCGTCCCGTTTTTTTTAATATGAAATTGGAATATAGAGTATCATTCCACGCAAATTTAAATAGAATGTCGTCGCGTTCTGAAAACATGCATTACAAGTTGATGTGCTAATTTATTTCACTAGTTTTATCGTACAATGTTAGAACAAATATATAATTAATTGTCACGGGCATAATGCACAAAGTGTGATGCCAAAAACAAAGAAAAAAAAGACAAAAAGAAGTCTTAAAAATCGCAAACCCCAAGACCTCGACACTAGCAAACGATTTATAGAGGGCAGTAACATCGGGTGCAGCTCGCACCAGTTAATTGACCCGGAGTCCTGTTTGTGTTGGCGCGGCGCCTGCAATGTTTGCTCGCCGAAGCCTGATTGTCGTAGTCTACAAGCTGGATAAATGTTAGGACTGGAAGCTTGAGTTAGAACATTAAGGGCAAAGGCGAGGAGTCGACAACTCGACAAATACAGGCTCAGTTTTATTACCTACGTCGTACTTACATTTTTCACATTTGTTTTTTAGACAGGACAATGAATCAGCCATAATTGAGTGATAACAGATTTCAAGTTTTCCGTTGACAGATAACTATCCCTGAGTCGACGACATCAGACCCATCTAATCGAATCACACGTTAATACATTATCTGACATTTTATTTTGCTGAAATCTCATCAAAATAAACTGTACCATAATACAGAATATGTAGTTTGTGTGTATAATAGTAACCTACATTTTGTTTCTAATTTGGTTCACCAACTCCAAAGAGAGTCTTGTGACCTCCGATTGTTAAGAGCTCTTTTGCAAGGCAAGTAAAATATCATCTTCAGTATAAAAGGCTAAACACGCCATTTGTCTTTGTATATCTATGCTATGACTTTGTGAAAATCTAAACAGTACTCTTTTTTTACCTAACGTTAAACAAGAATACATTTAAAGATGGGACACGCTCACGTAATCTAGGGTTCATTGAATAATATTTTCACGTATTTTTATTCCACGGGATTATTTTTCCGATGCACCAAAAGAAACAAGCAAGCCCTAGAAAAATACGCGTTTAAAAAGATTAACCCGAAACCAGATTCCCGAAACCCCTTGAGTATCTTTCATCGCGTTGACTTAGATCATATTCAAAATGTGTATATCCGCCTATTATTATATGTAGACGGTGTTATTAAAATTAATGTGTCTCGAAAGTATACCCGCGAAGTGTATCCAACGCGGGCGACGAAAATGTTACAATTTCGACAGGTGAAAGCGAAATTCCCTCAAACACATTAGAGCAGACATTACTCCCCCACGTGTTAGGTAATGTAGATAAAACATTAATATGTATGAATCTCGTTGCTTGTTTGTGGGGAGAGCTTAGATTTTGAGGCGGTCTCGAGTCGCGATGAATAAAGAACGATCGTCCCAGTTACATATTATGAAGAACACAGGCTTTGATGGCAACATTGATATAATTTATAATCATCAAATTAGAGGATCAAGCACGGAACACTGACGGAGGGAGACTGGTTTAACATAGAGTCTGGAAGGGCGTGAAGTAGGCTGTGACTGCAGGTGTTAGAAAGCAATGGCTTATATTGGCTTGGTTCGGAAAGACCGGTATATTACTAAAGTAGCAACAAGACGCGAAGGGGCGTAATTTGTTATGGAGCATTAAAACTGATTAAAAATCACTACAACTAGGTATACTAACAATGATTTCAAACGATAGTAATAATAATTTGTTTCGGCCTAAAACATTTAAATAAAATGGGAGCACATAATACGACAATGTTTGTACATTAATCAAAGCATATTTATTTTTAATATTTACATTTTTAAAATATAGAAGCTGGGATAGCGTCTCTAGCGGAAGTAAATGGAAACTGCTTTTTTTATACATTCGTTTACGCACTACGTAAATCTCGCAAATTAAAAAGCTTCTACATTTTTTAAGGTTGTCTGGCTAGTTGTTAGCTCACCTGGTGTTAAGTGCAAAATATGGATGTATAATATGCGAAGATGCGGAACTCTCTGCCGGCGTCCGTTTTTCCTGCAAAGTACAATTTGGGAGTCTTCAAATCCAGATAGTTAGATGCTTGACGCCAGATTTTCAACTAGAAGGTGGTAGCTAGCAAACAATGAGCTTGAGCTACCGATGAAGGAACACGTCGCGAGGAAACCATATCATGGTATACTCTTTTGTATACCATGATATGGTTTCCTTACCATGGTTTACCATGGTATACAAAAGAGTATACCATGACATGGTTTCTTCGCGACGTTTTCCTTCATCGGTAGCTCAAGCTCATTGTTTGATTTTAAAGCCACGGAATTTGTCGCGCAAACCGCCCGCACTAACCACTGAGCTATCATCGCTACATGAACCAAAGTAATCCGTATGATAATTCAATTCCATTCGCATGCACGTTTGGGTTGATATTCGAGCGGTTTATGTATTAAAACACAACCTTAGGTGTTTTGAAAGCATTCCACTGCGCCAGTTAAGCATTGCGTGACTAAGAAGCGATGCTATCGGGCTTATACCCGCCCACCCCTCGTTATCAGCGGCCCTTGGGCGGGAAATAAAACATTCAGCCACTAGTGATTACCGAATGTAAAGTTAGTGGACCAGGAAGTGATATACCTAGCTCGAATGTCTTTATTTTTACACAGGAAAATTGTTTTTTACTCGACTACGTAAAAAAAGAAAGTTTATCATTTTGAAATAGAACATAGCTTTATTGTATACCGTAGCACAGACAAAACTAAATACAATTAAACGTTAGTAAGTACATACATATCTTGTAGAAAGCGCTAAATGCGATGTCAAATGTGTAATTTTAAAAAATATATTAACTGCCCATTGCTCATTTATTAACTTGGTAGTGTAAGTAAATATATAGTTCAAGAACTGTGGGGCGAAGGTTCGATTCCCATTCACGGCAAAAGAAAATAGATAAGTATTAATGTTTGATCTATGTCTGGGGGTCCTGTATATACCTATTTACAAAAAATAAAAAAGTTAATGAGACGTATTTTATCAGTTCCCATAGTACCTACAAGCTTTTCTTAGTTTGGGGCTAGATGACGCTGTGAAAATGTCCTGAAATATTTGTTAATTGATTAACATAAAAATTAAAGAAACTCACAAATGTTGCTCACAAAAATATTGTCAAGTATTTCATAAATATCGCTACCCCAGAAAGCCGCCCCTTCAGTAACCCCATACATATTAACACTGTAATCAAATCCGTATGTATGCGAAACATGAACATCATTGATGTCATGAACCCTCATAAGGTTCAAAGAGGAGTTGTGCATAAAAATATTTCCTTTTAATTTGGTTGTTTATTTTAAAAAACAACCTTATGCAAATTACAGATTATGTATAGAAAAAGTAGTACATTATGTAATGTTGCGCGAATAACGAGCGCAGACTTCCTTCGTACGCCTAGCAAGTCTCTTAAGATGTGTAGTTTAAGTTATTGATAGATCTATTTACCAGGAGGTCGTATAGGAAGGTATCACCGCAGTAAAAGTTCAAAAAAAAGTAGGTAAAAGAAAAAAAAGTAAACGTAGGTAGTCAAAGTTCTGTGTATTGCTGCAATGGTTATGGGCATGCGTTGTCTTTACCTTCAGGAGAGCGCTTCGTTCGTCTCATTACATTTACATAAAAATAAAAAAATAATAAGTATAATATATTCTGCCAACAAGCAGTAGTGTGTAAACATAACTATATTTAAAGCTAGATATGAGCATAGAATGCCCACTCAGGCAGAAAATTTTATAATCATAATTACTGGCCTCGAATTCGGCGACGCGTCCCAAATGCAAAATTTTCAGCCCTGCATCGCCCACAACTGAACAATGAACATAACTACTAATCTTTGTATACATCACGTCAGTCATATCACGTTTATACCGCGATTTTATGTCACGTGATTTGTTAAAAACCTGTCAAGTAAAGAATTTAATGAGACGAACGCTACCCTCTCCGGGTGGTAAGAGATAACGCCTGTCTAGGAACATTGCAGCGATACAAAGAACTTTGAGTAATAAAACAGAGTCTAGAGCATCGCTGCTTTGAGATATTCGATTGTTAGTCACAAAAGCGCTTTGTGTAATAAATATCCTGTAAGGTTACATAGCTGAACTATGCCGTGACCCTGACAAATCACCGAAGTTTATAACTTATGTTTTTTATTTAATAAACCTTAGTGGGAAGACACTGTCTGCAGCAACACAGCGAAAGTTACAGCTGCAGGCAGGGTTACTATACTACCTGTACTATTTTGATGAAACATTAAATTTATTTGTATTTGTATTTGTATTTGTATGTTACGACACCTGACAATTAAGCGCATACACGAACAAAATAATGAATATCGGTTTCCTGTCATAGAAAAACACCATTAAGCTATTAGGGTAGTAGATTTCGTCGCTTAGCCTTCACGATTCCTTTATAGTTATGTATATGTCAAGTAATAGAATATCTGGTACCAGTGTTACCAGATCATATTTCAAAAAGTACTGTTAAAATACGGTGTTTACGAAAAAAATACTGTGTTTGATGAAACAAAATACAAATTATTTTACAGTGCAATTAAATGACGTATTACTAATGGGGAATAACTATGATTTATTTACGATATTTTTCGTAAGCAGCGTTCATTATAACACGAAATATTGTTTTTTGTTGCCAAAACAAAAATACTTTGTCTCCATATACTGTATTTACATATTAAAATACGGTGTACAGTAGGTGGCGTGGAAATACGGCAGATCTCTTGTAATTACAGTGTATCTAGTAACACTGGGTGATACACACAACTCTACCACCAAATAAAGTTAACTAAACTAAACGTAAAGCAGTTGTATTGAACAAGCATACTATTATGTACACGTATGATAGCTATATAGTGCTTACACCAAACTGTTCACTTCATTGCATAGGCATTACCCAAATGGCTACCGGACTCCGACATCGGAATACAATGCCAAATGAGCCCAGATGTCCATTTCACATTAAATTCAATCCGTACATCTGAATCTCTAAACCCATGTACGTATTACCGTATTGTAAATAGCCTGGGATGAAAACATTTATGGGACCAACTGGGTCCCATCCTTTTGCCTTTTCTACAAATGAAATGAAACCCATACCCTAGAAAACCGCATACACGTTTAGGGACTTTAAAAAAGGTTTTCTGATGCCACAATTCATTTATAACCACCGATGGCACTTAATAGCAATAAATACTCGATTGTAGCCGAGTTTCAAGTGTTTATGTGTTTGGTTAACACAATTTTCTACTTTTTAAGTTGCAAAAGCTTGCCTTTTTAGTTGCCGAGTAGGTACTAAGGTGGTTCGATTTCCACACAAATATTTTTTTTCCATTTATGGACAAATGCAGCATAATTTTACAGTGAATTCACAGCTACTGGCATTTACTTTGGTCTTTATTTGCAGTAAATCACAATTGACGTAATAACAATAGAATCTTTATTAAATTTCCGAAACTTTTATTTTTTTTTAATTTCTAAATAATATAAAAACTTTAGTAGTAAAACAAACTAATTTGGCTTGGTTGCCTGGAAGAGATCACTCCTCGCGATAAGGCGGCCACTTGTGGCACTAGCTCATAAGATTATTTTGCTCTCTGTACTTCTATCTATCTATTTGTGTAGCCGCCATATTTTTGTTCCGCAAATGTGATAGTATTTCACACTGCATTAGACTGATGATCGTCGGCAGTGACCGACGTTTTCGAAACGTTAGAATATAGATCCCTAATATACTTTTATAATAAGCAGTTTCGCAAAAAATAAAATAATATTTAGCACCATAACCGCTACGTGTGATTAAAGACTTAGACGAGAATCGCTAAAATTATCACTAGCGCCTTTGAATAAACACTAGTAACTTAAGTATAGACCAATTAAGTACATGTTAATAGCTTTAAGTTAGAGACTTAATGAGCAAAGTTGGTACAAATTAAACCCCAATTCAAGGCTTTGGTCGGAATAATTCTAGACATTTACCTAAATATCGAACATACGAGAATTCGGGTACAGGTTAAGAAGGTGAGTCATGTTTCCAGACCGATAAAGCACTTACCTCAAAGAGCCTAAGAAACTTAAGATAGGTTAAAATACTTAAGAAACCGATATCAGTAAAGGTTTAATTATATTATCAACACTAGCTGCGCCCCGCGGTGTTACCCGCTACATGTTTTCGAGATAAAAAGTAGCCTAAGTTCTAATCCAGCGTCTCAGCTACCTCCATACCAGATTTCATCCAAATCCATTCAATAGTTTTTGCGTGAAACAGTAACGAACATCCATCCATCTATCCTAAATTTCACATTTATAATATTAGTGGGATTTAATCAAGTCTAAGGTAAACGTAGCTTTGGACGTCCAGCCGCAAGATGGGTCGACGACATTGACACCGTCGCGGATCTAGCCTGACCAGATTGGCACAGGACTGAGGCAGATGGCATACAAAGAGAGAAGCCTATACCCAACAGTGGGATAAATAAGTCTGTGGATGATGATATTTACACACACCGTCACTTATACGCCATTCTTTAGAGCCAGTTTCATTCCAGGTTAAGTGTGTTTACCATCTTTGACCACACCGTCACTTAACATCAAGAGTAAGGATTGTGCGTATGCCTCGAGCATTCATGCTCACCATCGAAGGCTCCTTCTTGCGGCGGCGTCGTGTGTCGGCTTCCCTCAGATATGGTTGAGGAGGGCGATGGCTGGCACATGCGTCATACTCGTGATCGGGTGCTGCTTGCGGGTCGCTGGTCTGCTCGCGGTATACACACAATCTAGTACCTACTTTAACCTTAAATTAAGATTACTAACTTAACTTTCCTCTTTTTGTAATGTAAAATTATATTTAAAAAAAAAAAAGTAACTAAAGTTGACAAAGGTCACGGACCCCAGTGTCTGTGGAGCGTATAATTATTAAAAAAAAAAAAAAAAAAAAAAAAAAAAAAAAACATCAAGAGTTCTGTTTCATAAAAAAACAGATAACTGACAGAATAAATAAATAGTTACTTCTTTGAAAATACATGAAGTCACAAAACAAACAACTTAGCTCTTCACGTAAATGTTGGAGAGAATCAAACCTACAACTTAACTTTCCCTCACGAAGTAGAACTAAAAACTGATCACGGCAGCAAAGTTAATAAATGGAATCGATTGTCTGTTTGGAATATGTAAAAAATAATAAATAATAATAAATAAATAAATATCGTAGGACTATACACACAGCGCCATCTGGCCCCAAACTAAGCAGAGCTTGTGTGATGGAAGTCAGATAACTGATAGAATACATAAATACTTTTTTTTTGTAAATACATACCTACTTATAATACATACAGAACACCCAGACACAGAACGAACATTTGTTTATTCACAAAATGTTTGTCCTGAGTGGGAATCGAACCCACGCCCTACAGCTCTCAAGGCAGATATACTACCAATGAGCCAACGGGGCTGTCATTAAAAAACAAATTAGAATACTATATAAATACATAATGTCATTCGCGTCCTGTTATTCCATATTTATGTTCTCATAATGTAAATATAGTGCAAGCTCTATTTAGTATTCGGTAAATTCTAAAACGATTCTGCTTTTAACTCACGTAACTCAAACTGTTGATTTACCGAAACCAATACGGCGATACATTCTATGTGACCAATCTCGTGTCAACTCGAATTCGATTCAATGCATTTTCAAACTAAATCTAGAAAGCGTGTAGTAAATAGAATTGTTTCAATAGAAAATAGCGGAACTACAAACAACTTTACCTGTTTCCTCACTATTTCGAAATGTGAAAATTTAGTCGGTATTGACTTTATGACTTGTGTCCTTTTTAAAGTTTTTATCGAAAAAGTTGTTGGTTCTCGATTCTTCTGTATTAACAACAACCACTTAACAGTGTGTTCGGGCGGCCCCACTTGAGGGCTAATTTCATTCCAGGCTAGGTGTGCTTTACCATCTTCGACCAAACCGTCACTTAATATCAGGTAAACTGTGGTCAAATACCTAGCTTGTCGAACATATTTTTTTTATACTTTTTATCAAACTTATGTCGTTACCAAACGACGGAAGGTTAGATGTTGTATACTACCTAACGCTATTGCAGTAGTTCAAAAGGTATTTTAAAACCATCACGAAGTTTCTAAGATTGTTTTTCAAAATCACGCCATAATATTTATCATTTTATTTTACCCTCTAAATTCTATTGCGGCTTTAAAGAGGCATTTATTCCATAGGTACTTACAACGGCTAATTTTGCAGTACTTAAACGTGAATCGCAATACTCACATTTAATCACCCGAGGGCCATTGTTCTTTGAGAGCCTTTTGAAAATATTAGCTCACTGGAGATTCGCCTCTACGGTTCTCACTGAAGTGGACAAGGCAATGTCGCTTCGGGCCCTCTGCAAATAACTCAGCTGATTGCAAATTACATTAAAATGTACCTTTTCAAACGCAACCTCTTTTGGTTGAGATAATGAAAGTAATGAATATGTAAAAAAAAAATCTTAATGATAATCCCTTTCTAAGGCAGTCTAAACTTTACTCGTTTTTTGCAGAAAATAAATTGGCACGATGCTGCCTAGAAATATTTTCCGTGTTTGAACAACAAAGAGACACAAGATGTACTGTTCGTGAGGACAAAGCCTATGTACAATAGTGAGACACTGGCACGAGAGAAAAATGAAACACAATATTGGACACTTCACCTCAACAAATTCCCTTTATATTTCACCGGAGGCAGCGTTCAGAAACACTGCAGATGTGCTAGTCATTTCGTACAAATGCCGCGCAATATCGTGTCTCTATTGACTGAATCTAACTCCTACATAAAGGGCATCGACGACAAAAGCGAAAGAAACGAGCTCCCAGTCATAGAAATTAAATTTTGTATCTCGGAAGAAGTTCCTCGCTTCGACGGCGCGGCGCCGCGCCGGCTTTGTCCCACCAGACAATGCCGCACGAATAAGCTATTCACTCATATTTCATTCGAATAACAATGACCGCTCTTTCGCTATATCCGATATCCGATGGGAGAATAACATCTAGCTTAATGGGCAGCTGTCAATGAAAATAAATAACGATACGACTAATCCGCGCAACACATTCTAGCTATCGCGACTAATTCATTATGCATGCTCGATGCCACCGCAATTCCACCCTCGAATGTTTATTGTTTGCCCCAAAGTGACATAGGAAGGCGTTCCATGCGTTCCTATTAATAACCTCTTTACGACGTACAGACAAAAAGCTCGTAAAGCCAAGTGCGGTCTGAACATCGTTATCCGTTCGTCAGCCGCCGAGCTACGACAAAGGTCCGTCAGATTGCAAATTAAATTAGAACATCCAACCGAGCCTGTTTGTGTGCGGTCCTTAAATGTGAAATTTCAAGGGGATGCTTAATTCATGAATCTTTGCGGAGTTTGACCATTCAATTTACATTTTGAAACTGATGCTCGGGTTGCGCATTTGCATTCTAGCCGCCGCCAGCCGCTGTGTGTTGCATTTCTATTTACTTTATTTCGTTTTTTATGAGAATAGGAGAGAGGCGATTAAAGAAATGGGGTTATTTATGTTCGTGAACTCGATCCATTGGTGTTTACCAGCAGAGCCCACTGCCCCTCGTAAATCGTTTAAAGGCTGGGCGTTCTCCATCCTCAAGATGAATGCCCTTGTCAGGCTGATATATTTACTGTCCGCCACACAGCCCAACTCCACTCGCGCTGTTTTACATTTATTTGCTATTTTAAAAAGAGAAACTGAATAGAGATTTGATTATTATATTGAATTTACTCTAAGAGTTTTTATATCTACATAATATGCGACCATGAATATACCGATGGAATATCAAACGAGTGACATAAAATACAAAAGTATACTAAAGTCATGACGTATATAGGTACAAGTATACATGCATACTTAAAGTTCTGCACGTAAACAAGATAATATTGTTTATTACCCATTCTTCACCATAACCATGTAACTTTACTCCTATTTGTACGTCGCACTCCGTCGTAAATAATCCACCGCAACTCTTGTCCTACCCATACTAAGCATTTTTTCTGCCCGACAACACTGTTGTCGTGTACAACCGTAATAAAATCTAACTGTGCTGCAGTAAAAGTGGCTTTAAAATCTTGAACCACTTAATTCTAGCGTGGCGATTGCTGCTATAGTATAGTCTCCGTCTATAAACCCTTGTAAGGGTAAATCGTTTGATTCCCGTCACGTGAAGTTTTTTTATTAGTTTATTGCGTAATGGATTTACTCGGTTGATTCCTACGATTTCTTTGAAGTCGCAACTTTGGGAGCAAACCCCTGAAATTTGCTGTATAAGCCACATTTGTTATTTCTTTAACCTTTTCTTAAGGAAACCCTTTTAAACATACATGTTTGGAACTTTACTTATCCTTTTACGGCGTTTTTCGATTTTCACCGATCTTACAAATCAAATTCGAACACTTTGGGAAACCTTTCCTGAACAGTCTAAGTCGGTTTAGGATTGTTAAGTTGTCCGGCAACTTTCTTATTTGTGGACAATTTGAAGCGTACAAGAAAACTAAATTCGTGTGTTTGCTAGTGGAAAAAAAGTTTAAATTAAAAAATATAATGTTAAGAAAATTCGAGCTCCATTTATCGTCATGAGCTCGCACGGCTCGGTGAACCAAAAATGTTTCAAGTTGAAACAGAAATGTGCCAACTTTACAAAGGTACGCTGTATAGCCTAGTAGGTACAATGAGCCAACACGACCCTTGTCATCGTGTCACATAACAATATCTGTCTAACTTAATTTCAGCCCTTCATCTTGACTCGAAATGAATATGACTTGTCTTATTTTTCCAAAAAGTTTTCGCTGACGTATTTGGTTTTCCTGCTGCTTCAGCATGTTTGCTATGAAGACGTTCCATTGTAAACATTAACATTATCAAATCAGTCACGTAGTAGTTACTGTGCTTATTGAAACCAGTAGTAGATTAAGATTACTAACGTAACTTTCCTCTTTTTGTATTGTAAAATTGGAAAAAAAAATGTAATTAAAGTTGACAAAGGTCACGGACCCGAGTGTCTGCGGAGCGCATAATTATAAATTTAAAGAAACAGTTGTTAGTTGATAATTCATATTTATTTTTGAATCTTAAATTTCCGTTTTTTTGCAATAGAAATATAAAACATAAATATTATAAAAAACCAAAACATGAGTAATGATACTCAATTACATATAAGTATGATATACATACCTATGTAGATATAAGGGCAATTTGCAAAATGCCATAATAATTACGTTGACATAATTATTATAATAACACAAGTTTTATTTTATTACGCAAAACATGGTACACAATCATATACATGGTATTTATACAAATCCGTTAAATCTGAAACTAAAAAGTAACAATTATTTTTATTGAGATTTGTTTATATTGACATCGTTTATTATTTTGACATTTTAAATCTTAATTTTAGAAATATGACTTGTCACTTTGGTGTTATCAATAAAATATTGTATGTTGTTGTTTGTTGTTATTGTTGTTTATTGTTGCTGTTGTATTGTGTATTGTTTGTATTGTATCTTTCTGTAATCTATAAGACAGCATGGGTTACCTAAAGGTGCATATACCTAACAAACGTTTGCAATAACTTTAACAACGACAATACGTTCAATTTTCTGACTACTTGACCAATCTACCCGCTGAATATTGCTAGAAATATCTCAGCCCCCTTTGGGACATCGGTGCCAGCTGCAGCTCTTTCGTTGATCGATTTTCCATTCTCAGTGGAGTACCACATTAGGTACATCGAAGTAATCAAAATGAAATGTTTGAAAAGAGTTACTGTGTTTTGTAAATACGTTTATTTACACCTAACCTACTATCAGCATTATCATCAGTACATACAAATTGAACACTAGATAATTAGAAATACGTAGACTTCTCTCATGGTACACTGTTCAACAATCATCATCATCTTTTTACTAATTCCGCGTTTGACCACCATCTCGCCTGATGGTAAGCGAAGAATGAGATCGATGATGAAACATGTAGGCCTAGAAGATACCTATTCACTCTGACCTTGAAAAGATCTAGACCATATCCATCAGGACACAAGGTAACCGGCAGCATGTTCCATTCCTTGGCCGTACGGAAGAGAAACGTACTTTTATATTTAGTGTCTTGGTCAAATAAATAGTCTATTTTCTTGTGGAACGCCAGAAATTCAGTTTTTTTTTCACTTTATTCAACAATAATATTTGCAAACAAATAATTTAAACATCATTACGACATCATTTTATTTCACGTGTCTGAGAAACATCTGCCAACCCTCGTTCCGTCTCAGCGTGCAACATTTCTGAAGAAATTTAGTCGAATGACGACGTAATAAATTTCCTTCTACGTATGATCCATAAAAGGGACTTCGTTGAGAGGCCCTAAAAGGCGAGCTGAATATTTTGGGCATAAAACATTTGGATTAGAAAAAAACTCTTTATTTTCCTAAAACTTATACCTAATACGTGTCTGAGAATAAAACTTGTGTTAGAAACAGCATTATTTGTGCTATATTCAATTAACTCACAACCCCAGCCCCTGCTATTGACAGCCCCGTTGGCTCATTGGTAGTATATCTGCCTTGAGAGCTGTAGGGCGTGGGTTCGATTCCCACTCAGGGCAAACATTTTGTGAATAAACTAATGTTTGTTCTGTGTCTGGGTGTTCTGTATGTATTATAAGTATGTATTTACAAAAAAAAAAGTATTTATGTATTCTATCAGTTATCTGACTTCCATCACACAAGCTCTGCTTAGTTTGGGGCCAGATGGCGCTGTGTGTAATGTCCTGTGATGTTTATTTATTTTAAGTCAATTTATTTGGTATCGAAACACTATTGATTTGAAAGTAGTAGCTATGTAGCATAATTATGTACGTAATTATACATACATAACTTATGTTACATCAGAAAATTGTGCTGTTTAGTTCGATGTTCTCTACTTAATTGAATCACATGATCTCTGTACTAAGTTAACATTTTATGTGATTAGGAGATGTCTACAAAATTACGTTCTTAGTCTATTTAGAGAATAACAACCTGAAAGGCCAGAAAAGAACTTCAGTTACAATTCGAAGCCAACAAATAATGCAAAAGTTGGAATGCTATTGGCATGGAGCGCTGACGGTGCTCGGATCAGCTTTTAGCTAAATTGGATCCAACTGATATAAAAGCAATGTCCAAATGCAAAGTTAGATATCATTGTCGATATAACCCTTTTTGAATACTGTACTGCTATACTATGTATGAAGGTGTACTTAGCGTGCAGAAAATTGAATGAATTAAATTGAAAGAGATATGATTGCGTGTGTGTTATACTAAAAGCAACCACTGAGTCCGAAAAGCATCGAACTTTTCCTTCTATGAGTAAAAATATATAATATGTATTATAGTAAAAAGCTTTTTTTTTCTTTGGTTTTGGCGTCGCGTTTTAGCATTTGCCAGTGTCAAGTATTTATATATTTTCAAGTTTCAAAAGTTTAATAAGTGTCCTCGTAGCTAAACTAATAGTCAAAGTCCAGTCTTGGTCAAGTACAATCCGTGTCAGTCAAATCCAGTCATGCTTTAGTAAAGTAGTGGTGACTTTACTATAAAGCTTCGATGGAGTTTTGGAAGCAACACGAAAAGTCATGTTTCACCACATTATATCATTTTCCCCACACTCGCGCTTGTAATTCGGCACTTTATGAATAAAACATCACCATTTTTATGCATAAACACTCGACAAAACACTAGTTTTGGAAAAAACAACAACGGAGCTACACGACACGACTCTTCCCGCGTTCCCGCCAAAACTCACTCGTAAAAAGCTTTTCTTACTTGGGATACTTATTGACGTAATATTAAGTACACTTTTATGAGAGGTTTATGATTTACTAGCGGACGCCTTGCGGTTTTACCCGCGTAGTTCCCGTTCCCGTGGGAGTACAGGAATGAAAAGTAGCCTATGTCACCCGGAGATAGTGTAGCTTCCTAACAGTGAAAGAATTTTAAAAATCGGTCCCGTAGTTTCGGAGCCTATTCAATACAAACAAACAAACAAATCTAATCTTTCCTCTTTATAATATGGATACGGTTAATTTATATGTAGACTATACCCTATAAAAGTGTCATCTATTAGTTTTGTTCAATGATTAGATGTATTTATATTGAAATTGTTTATATACGTATATGTAGGTAGGCATTTATTCGTATATTTGTTTTATTTATGTTATAGATTTATATATTCGTATGTAATGTTATAATTTACATAGATATGCATGCATGTGGTATAAATAAATGTTACGTGTTTTCCTTACGCTTGCATACATCGCCGTTTTACCTTCTCGGCGAGTACTATCCATACAAAATTTGCCTGGAAGAGATCGCTCTAAACGATAAAGCCGTTGTTGTTGCACTATTGATGAATATCAAATGTTTCAATTTTGTAATTCTGGTGTAAACAATAAATAGTTACATCTACTTTGAAATCTATGGATTGAATGTTTTTAGTAAAGTATACAAGAATACGCACTTAACGAAGCGAAATAGTTTACTAGTATTTTATTAGGGCTCCGGTACTTATAGCTCTGATTCCCAATCAAAATAAGCGCTAATAAATTCGCAGGCTTATCGCCCCGTGCCCCGTCCTACCTATTACGAAGCTGTCCGAGTCCGCACGCACCTAGGTCCGTCCCAGATTTACGCACCACTAACGTGCCCCAAAATAATTGGTCCGTCGAAAAATAAATTGTAGACGGACATCGATTTCAAAGTTGGGAGCAGTCAATGTAAAACTTTACACACTACAGCGTTTTGTTATCATATCTTGTATGGACTTATCGTAACTGCATCAAAATGGTTTATTTTATAAATGACAGGATAAGTGTTTGACCATAGCTCACCTAATGTTAAGTGACGGTGTGGTTTTTTTTTTTCTTTGGTTTTGGCGTCGCGTTTTAGCATTTGCCAGTGTCAAGTATTTATATATTTTCAAGTTACAAAAGTTAAATAAGTGTCCTTGTAGCTAGTTATAGTCAAAGTCCAGTCTTAATCAAGTCCAGTCTGTGTCAGTCAAGTCCAGCCATGCTTTAGTAAAGTAGTGGCGACTTTACTATAAAGCTTCGATGGAGTTTTGGAAGCACCACAAAAAGTCATGTTTCACCACATTATATCATTTTCCCACACTCACGCATATAATTCGGCACTTTATGAATAAAACACCACCGTTTTTATGCATAAACACTCGACAAAACACAAGTTTTGGAAAAAAATATAACGGAGCGACACGACTCTTCCCGCGTTCCCGCCAAAACTCGACGGTGTGGTTGAAGATAGTAAACACGCCTAGCCTTTAATGGAAACTGGCTCTCAAATAAAGCTGCCAAAACACATGATACGTATTTGGCAGTAGATTTTCTACTTCTATTAGTCTACAATCAAAAGGGGTTTATCTTTTATATCTTTAAAATCCTGCCCAAATATTAGGCTTAGGGTCCGGTCAAATACGATATATTCATCACATACGATAAAAAAACTACTTCTTTGTATTTTCTCGTTTACTTCTTTTTGTATTAATTCCATTAAGAATTATCAAGATTCACGTCGAAACAAAACAATATATAATTTATTTTATTATTTTAGTTACATAGCAAGAAACAACCTGATACATATATATATATGTTTTTTTTTTTAACAAACGTGTGTATTTGCGACATAACCTTTCTAATAAGTGATTACGAACGTTTGGTTTTATACTTCAAAAGAACAACGCTGCGCTAATTGCGATTACGAGTAACTCTTCAAGATTAAAAACCATTCAAAAACAAACATACAATGATTAAAATATAACCCTTTTTCCCCATACACTATAAAACTCAACAGTATCTAACCCCAACGCAATTTAGACTTTCTATGATATGTTTCTGGCCTGGCTCTGCACTGCCACCATCGCCATCGCAACGTTGCGTGTGGTCGACAACTTTATTCGTATTAGTCCATCTATCACCTAACTCTTTATTTTATTGGTTTCAGGTAAAATTCACCGAAAAGAAAAGCAGCTGCGCCCATCTCTTGGGTGATTCGAAATATTTTTCAAACCCTCATAACGGCGGTGTGCTGAGGGTAATATTTACTATATTCGTTACGTTTTATGTGAAAATACCGAATAAACGTCAATCTAAAATGTTTGTTCAACATTTTTATCTATAGTGGTTTGCTAACATTTTATTGAATGATTTTCACGTTTTATCTTTTGATAATTTCAGTCGTTTGGTGAAGCGTTCAAAAAGTGTTAGTCATTATATCTATTATGTATTTATTTTGTTAAAAACTAGCAGCTCGCCCCGGCTTCGCATGGGAAAACAAAAATCGATTAATAATATAAATGTAGCCTATGTCACTCAGTGATAATGTAGCATTCTAATGATGAAAACAAAAATTATCAAAACAAATGAGGTATGCGATCAACAATTGCACAAAATTTTACACTGAACACAATTGGTATTAGTGTTTTCATTCCACCTGAAACTCTAGTATTGTTATTATATCAGTCAAAAAACCTAAATCTACGAGTGTCGAAAGAACATTGTTAGCTTATATTAGAAGCTTTCGTGCAAATTAAACCCTCAGATCTTGTCTGGGAAAGCGTTATATCAGGCGCAACAAGACGTCTTGTCTGCATCCGCCTTAATAATGTGCCTCCGAATAATTATGGCACAGAAAACTAATAACGTTTCTTGGCTTCCACGTAGATTAAGAGAATTAATTACTACTGTACAGAGGAAGTCCTATAATGTCTTTTGAATAGGAATTTACCTCCTAGAAACAAATATTAACTAAAGACATTTTCAACTGCCTAAACCACTTACAAGCTTAATTATCTCTACTAATGTATGAGTTTACATCTTTATTTTAAGGGCATTATCTCGTAGAAAAAGTATATCATCTTTGCTTTTGAAGGGCATCGTTTATTGCAAAATTTCAAGCTTAAACATTTAGACGTAAAAAGAAAATAGAGTTAGAAGAATATAATGAACAGACAGATTAGGTTTTAGATTTCAAATACTGATATTTATTGCAATTACTGTCAGTGTAAAATTTTCATGTACTCTCAACAAACTTTTATATTAAGTCTATGTTTACTGTGTGGTAGATCTCCTTAGCAGGAGGGCGTCTATTTAGGTACTATTGTCGTATCAGAAATTCTGGCGCCAACTTGTAGTGTTTACATCACTGTGTTCCAATTTTCAAAGATACTGTAGCTATGGAAGTAACAAACCTATTGAGACAAACAATGTAGCGATGATAGCTCAGTGGTTAGCGCAGTAGGTTCGCATGCCGAAGGGCGTGGGTTCAAACCCCAACAATGAGCTTGAGCTGCCGGTGAAGGAAAACATCGTGAGGAAACCAAAGCATGGTGGTAGGGTACTCGGCTTTAGTACTCGGCTGGCTAGCTACCACCCTCAAGTTGAAAATCTGCCGCCAAGCATTTTAACGGTGTGTTCCGGCAGCCTCACTTGAGAGCCAGTCGCATTCCAGGCTAGGTGTGCTTTACCATCTTCGGCCACACCTTCACTTGACATCAGGTGAGCTGTGGTCAAACACCTAGCCTGTCAAACATTAAAAAAAAAAAACTGCTATTGAATGTCTCAAAGTAATTAGCGCCAAAGCAACGACACCCTGGACTTTGTTTTGTTATTAAAAATTCTGGACACCCCTGCAATGATCATGGACAGACGTTATCACTTATCATCAGGAGAATAAGTTTCGTCCGGCTCATTACTTTTACATAAACTTGAATATCTGCTGCTAAGCACCTAACGGTGTGTCCGGCTGCCTCACTTAAGATACAAATACAAATCCAAACATTTTATTGATAACACCAATGTTACAAGTCACTTCAAAATTTTAAATATATCATTAAATGAGTGTTTAAACACTAATTACATGTCAACACAAAAATGTCAAAATAAGGTTTGTCAATATACAAACATGTCAATATAAAATATGTCAATATACAAACATATCAATACAAAAAAATATTGTCAATATAAAAATAACTGTCAATGTAAAATATGTCAACATAACAAAATATTGTCAACATAAAAATACTGTCAATACAAAATATGTCAATACCAAAAAAAAATTGTCAATATAATAAATATACAGTTCTATTCCAGACTAGGTGTGCTTTACCATCTTTAGCCACATCATAACATAAGGTGAGCTGTAGTCAAATACCTAGCCCGTTAACCATTAAAAAAACATAAAAAACCTGCATCACAATCGTTGCGGTAAAATTTACATTACCATTACAAACTGTAGCTAGAACACACTGGCATAGTATTGGAATTTCTGTAAAGCAATTGTTGTAATCTGGGCATATGCCAGCATTTTGCCTGCAACCGAGTCACTGAGCGCGGTTCAGTCGCAACCAAGCACTCTATTACCATTTTCAAATTAATTAATTGTTATAGTTGCATTAAAATTCGTATTAAAACAAAACCGTATCTGTATTTACGTTATATCCACTTATTGATATGATCAGTGATTATGACAATGTACGTCATTCATTAAGGGGAAATGCTTTCTGATTTTCCATGTTGTGGGCGAAACAGCACGTTTGCAAATTTTATTGTTTGAATTTCGAGTGGCAATGCGTGAGCAATCAACCAACAGATGCCGTTTTAATCAATTATTGATAATGAAATACCATAAATTAATTAAACAAAGTAACAAATGTATATGTTGTTTCAAAGAACCAGGGACATGTTATTTACTGGGGTTGCTACCAACATTGAGTGCGCTACTAATAAATATGGTAGTAGCTCTATTTCATAAGATTCGATTCCCGCCCAAGGCATTAAAACACTTTGTACTGTTTCTTTGTTTTACATTACTATGTATGCGAAAACAATACACATAGAAACACCTAGACACATAATAAACATAGAATTATGTGCATATGATTATGAGTGTTTTTTTAATTCGTTGTGCGTTAGTTATATCGTTGACCCTTGACCTATTCTTTAGAACAGCTGTTTTTTTTTCATAGTAAGAGTTGTTCATAGTTACGAGTGCGATGATCCCTTTCGGCTTAGTACATCCTAAACTTATAGCCCTGTATATGTTTGATATTTCTTCACGCAATATCGAATTTGGATAAAATTTAAAAAGCAGCCCCTGTACTCTGAGCTTATTATTGCGATTCCTGTTAAGCATTCGTGAAATAAGCTGAAGTGGCAATGGGCTGGACATATCTGTCGCAGAACCGATAACCGCTGGGGTAGACGTGTTCTAGAGTGGAGACCGCGTATTGGCAAGCGTAGCGTAGGACGCCCTGAGACTCGATGGAGTGACGATATACGTAGGACAGCTGGCGGTGGATGGAAGCGAAAAGCCGAAGATCGGGCTGAGTGGCGTGTCTTGCGAGAGGCCTATGTCCAGCAGTGGACTAATATAGGCTGATGATGATGATGATGATGATTCGTGAAATAGCTACGCGACAATATATCTTATACCGGCGCAGTAGGGTTCGCAGTTGCACAACTTTTTGGTGAGCGAACAGATATCTCAGTAAGAAGTTCAAAGTAAATGCGAAAAATGTGGGTGAAACCGTGGGGCAAAGCTGATCAGCCTATACAATTCACTGCCTAGCGCGGAACAGAGCATTCCTTCATTCACATTAAGTAACTAAAACCAATCCCAATATTAAAAAAAACACTAAAATGTGTGTATGAAAAGTAATATAGCCATTTAATATGAATAACCGGAGAAATCGCTGATAGATCGCAATATCAGACAAGACAACTGATTAAGACTTAGCTGACCTAATTTAGTCGTTTTCAGTCAATAAGGTCTCTTGTTCCGGAGTTTCCCTCAAATCGGCTTAATTGCCTACAAGAATCGCTACATAAAAACTCGCATAAACATAATTACGAGTGTAATGACCCTAGACGTTATAAATTGGATATTTGGACGAGCTGATTTCGCTTGGCGGCAAGTTAGATACCTACAGTAGAAGATTTTCTTACAATTTTGGCTGAATTTCCTGGAAATAAATCCTCGGAAGTTGTTTAAATAAACGCTAAGTTTTTATTTTGAATAAAAAAGCTTCTAAAAAGGTACTATTGAAATAAAATAAAAAAGAAATCACAACACTATCTTACTAATATTATAAATGCGAAAGTTTGTCAGCATGGACGTTTGTTAAATTTTGATGAAAAAAAGTGAAAATTAAAAATCGATACACTACAGTACTACAGTGTGATTAACTTATTACTTAAGCCTAACTTAGTATTTTTTTTTAACTTCTATGCATAAAGTAGAGTCTCAAAGCCAATATTTCACTTCGGCGAGAAGTTGACAGAGCATTTTAAGCATTGGTGAATTTTAAGCTGCGTTGATAAATAAGATCCAATGTTTAAAAAAAGCTGTCAGTTTTAACAAAAAGCTATTTTCGTTGTCTTAAAAAAGAGTTTAACTATCTATCTAAAGATAGCCGTATAAAAAGATTTAGTTGACAGATTTAAACTTACTAAAAAATGTCACTGTCATTTATACTGCAGTCCAATAGACAAGGACTGCAACATTTTTAATAGTGACCGAAATCGAAGGTTCAGTTTCGGCCGCACCTTTACTGTTTTGGAAACGAAACTTGATATTCGTGAATTGTTGTCACTCGATTTATCAAAGTGTTGTTTTTATTTTATTTAACATTTATTGGCTGTCTGTATATGGGTCATGTAAAAATACATTGAATTATGCACCTGCTTTAAAAAAGCAAGTTTCAATTTAATATGTTTCAATAAGTTTTGATTTTGGCTGAAGCTATGACCAGAGATAAAAAATAAACAAATAAATATCGTAAGACATTACACACAGCGCCATCTGATCCCAAACTAAGCAAAGCTTGTATTATGGAAGTCAGATAACTGATAGAATACTTAAATACTTATAATTTGCCCCTTCGGACAGGCTAAAGCTATAAAGCCATACTGCCTTGTCTTAAGTGTTATTTCTGCTGTATCTTAGCTATAGCTATCGTCAAAGTCGTCTTAGTCAAGTCCAGTTCGTGTCAGTTAAGTTCAGTTATGCTTTAGTAAAGTAGTGGCGACTTTACTATAAAGCTTCGATGGAGTTATGGAAGCAACACGAAAAGTCATGTTTCACCACATTATATCATTTTCCCACACTCGCGCTTGTAATTCGGCACTTTATGAATAAAACACCACCATTTTTATGCATAAACACTCGACAAAACACTAGTTTTGGAAAAAAATACAACGGAGCGACACGACTGTTCCCACGTTCCTTCCCCATGGCGGAAACAGTTCGATTTTGGCTGTTTCGCTTTAAATAAGTTTAAAGCTGCCAACCAAATCCTTATAAAAAGGTTTTAACATTTATAAAAAAATAATAAACCTTTTTTATTTTAAAATAATTAATCATTCCTAATTTAGCCTTGAGTGTGTACCGTACCTTAGCTACCAGAAATTAAGGAAGCCAACTTAGTCTGAAGGGTCCTCATTAATTTGGCCGCCATCTTATTACGTAACTAATTAGCTATTTATCCTCATTTATAGAACATTCGCGTAGAAACATTTTTTTCAGACTCATACAATAACCGCTCTCCATGGTAGCCATTTGGGAAACTGGAATGAAAGTGTCGTTGTGGAATGTCTTATAATTCTGTTGATAACAAGAAAATTGGTTAAGAATACTTTAGTAACACGAACTTACATGATACATTGATGTTTTATTTTATGCGTAAGCCTATTTATTATAAAAAAAATGTTATTTCGATTTATTGACCTTAACAAGGAATTAGGTGTACATTATGTCATACAATACTTACAACCCAGTTATTTATGGATGTGCTTTTTGTTACCCAAAGGGTAAAAGTAACTTATTTATAGAATAGAAATAAAATAGATATAGAAATAGCAAAAACCTTAAATAAATAATTCTACTTGATCGTACTCTACATGCGTAGTCTTTCCTATAATATTACGACCGGGCTGGACCACCTCGAACGGCCAGAGTGGAGCAGAATTAAACAATGTGCTTTTTCTTTTTCGCTCTTGTTGGTCATAAGACAGCCTGCCATGATCTAGACGTATTTTTTTTCATCTGATGTTAAGAGACGGTGTGGTCGAAGATAGTAAAGCACACCTAGCCTAGAATGGAACTGGTTCTCAAGTGAGCCTGACAGAACACACCGCTAGGTGCTTGGCGGCACTTCAACTTTAGGGTGGTAGCTAGCGAGCCGAGTACTAGAAAACAGCACCATGCCATGGTTTCCTAACGATGTTTTTCATCACCAGTAGCTCAAGCTCATTGTAGGGGGTTGAACCCTTCGGCGTGTGAACCGACCGTGCTAACCACTGAGCTATTATCGCTGGTTTAGACTTTGTCATACCTCAATATCACAGATTTTTTGTAGTAAATTGTTAAGAAAATTAAATTTGGGTGTATTAGAAGAACCTATAATTTTAAAGCTACGTTTTACTGTGCGATTGTTAATTGAATTTAATTAATTAGATGAAATTCTATTTCAGTAGCGAGGACATCTTCAAAGGTTCGAATAAGCACCTATATCCGAAAATAAACGTTAATTAAATGACTTGCTTATTGCTCTTATATAAACCATGTCTAAGGTATTATCTACGTTAGCCATTTCTTATTAGATTAAAAACAGCCTGTCGCCATTTTCTTAGAAAGTTATTTGAATCACCAAGAACTTGATGGCAATTTAATTATAGAATCGTCATATTTATTTATATGTTATCATTTGAAGCCAGAGAACAAGAATATACAAGAGAATTAGATTTATATTTCCTAAAGGTCGCTTTATTTTATTTCACTATCTGTAACGGAATTTGCATTAAAAAAAAGAAACCGACATAGTAGTTCGTTCTGTATTTAAATTCTCAAACGTCCGCACATTAGTTTTCTATAACTGTTGTTGTTGGTGGACGTTACGAAATAAGCAGGTTTCCAATTACACGTATCCTGTTTGCGAATAAAATTCATTTGAGTGTTACGAAGTCAGTAAAGGTCGTATGACCTGAGCGGGCTTACAAAGCGCTTGACGCGTAGCTGTAATGTAACAAGATCTCTTTACACAAAGAGTTAGCATATAGAGTGAGCAAAACAATAAAAATCAAGCATAAGTTTCTAATAGTCGTGGATGATGATGCCAATTATATTGCGTTGATAAAAAACGAATACCTTGACTGAGACTGAGACTGGACGAAATTCTATGAAACAAGTAACTGATGAAGGATTTTTTGCACGAACGCGGAAAAGGAGTGCCTTTGCATTGTGTTATTTTCGAAAACTTATGTTTTCTAAAGTGATTTTGTATCAAAATTGTGGTGTTTTATTCATAAAGTGCCGAATTACGTGCGCAAGTGTAGGAAACTGACATTATTTGGTAAAACATGATTTTATCATCACTACTTTTAAAAGTACCCTACCACCATGCAAAAAAACTAAATGAATATTAATTTATATATTTATGTCCAAATGAATTTAAACTTTTGTATTCTTAAGATTTATCTCATGCTAAAGCGATTGAAATGTAGGTATGTATTCAGTTTAATTTGAGCATAATTTCTGAGAAATACCTCCATTGTAACTATGACGGGATTTCTAAGCCCATTTCATATTCATCTGAGATGAGATTAAGATAAGAATAAACTGATTCTATTATGTGACCAATATTTTCTCAAAGTTCAATTTATTTTCCATTTACGATTGACAAATACCTAGTTACTTCGGGTATTCATAAACGAAATCTAAGATTTTTTATTAGTATTACTTAGAATTTTTCCCAAGGTTGAAAGTACAAAATCTGTTTTGTATTTGCTGATGTTTTGTGAACAAAACATTTTTATTTTATTAATCGACACATTGTCTCGTACCCCTGGTTTACGCCATAGCTTGTATAAGAAAAGTTGTACTGCATATTAAAGTAGTAATAACCCTGTAGTTTTAGTACATGTACCCAAATATCTATTGACGCTCTACGACTGCAACGTCATACACCAAATTACCCAATATACAACACTGGATGCCGCTCCGGTATTTCAAGGAGCTAGGTTGGCTTGGATGAATGCTGGTGAGGGGAAAAGCACAATACCCCCCAAGCGGGACGTCAGTGCAGGACTCATCGCCCCCATTCCGAATAAGAAGAAGAACACTGGATTTAAATCAAAATTTGAATTGTAACTGTACTATATTGAACAGTACTTTTATCATACATAAGTAACTTTTGACAGCCCTGTTGGTTCATTGGTAGATTGTCTGCCCCAAGAGCTGAAGAGCGTAGGTTCGATTCCCATCCAGGACAAACTTTGTGGCATAAACAAATGTTTGTTCTGTGTCTGGGTGTTCTGTATTTATTATAAGTATGTATTCACAAAAAAAATATGTAAGTATTGTATCAGTTATCTGAGTTCCATAGTACATGCTTTGCTTAGTTTGGGCACAGATGGCGCTGTGTGTAATGTCTTACGATATTTATTTTACTTATTTTTACTATTTATGCATCTCTTGTGTAGTAAATGTAATTCTTTTTTTATGTATCTATTGTCAATAGGAACAACGATCTGTAATAAAGGTTTATTGAAAAAAGTATTAAACAAGGTTACTATCTGCGCGACTTTTTTATAGCTGTCAAGCAAGGTGTATGACCTCACCTCCCCTGATGTTAAGTAACGGTGTGGTCAAAGATGGTAAAGCGCCCCTAGCCTAGAATTGGTTCTCAAGTGAAACTGCCGGAACACACCGTTAGGTGATCGGCGGCAGATTGGTGGTAGCTTGCCAGCCGAGTACTAGAAAATACTCTACCACCATGCTATGGTTTCCTCACGATGTTTTTCTTTCACCGGAAGCTCAAGCTCATTGTTGGTATTTAAATTTACGCCCTTCGGCATGTGAATCGACCACGCTAACCACTGAGCTATCATCGCTACATCATTCTGTTTGTACACTAACTTCTAACAAATAACGCAACGGATTTTGATACGGTCTTCGGTGTTTCTTCGAGGTAAGTCTTTCGAAAGATTTATATATACGAGTACAATACATCCTAATAAACTAAATTCCTACATTAATATCCTTCATGTACCACCTTGCTGTAGTCAGTGCAAATAAATAGAGGGGCATTCTATCCCGCTTTCATTATTAGGTGCGAACTATTTCACAGAAATATCAAGCGAGTGACAGTGGGGAATCGCCGGCATTTTCGGCATTTTCCGTCCAGTCCACCGCTAAAATTTTTATGAGGCAACCGCGCTTGGACTGTTGCGCTGAAGTAGCTTCTTTTTCTTTTTTTCTAAAATGGCGAAGAAACGAGGGCACATTTCGGCAGGAATTCTGCACGTTTCAATATACTGTTGTGTTAAAAAAAAAGATTTAGCACGTGCTGGTATTCCAACTTTTGGACACCACCGGTGGATTGTTCGATAGGGATTTCGCTTGTGACAAATGAATAGAGCTTAATGAATGTTGATCTCTCGTTGCTGGTATATCGAGATAGTTAGTGATGGTTGTGATGAACTTTATAACTCAAAGCAAGAGCAAAAATATCGTGAGGAAACCATAGCATTGTGGTAGGGTACTTCCTTGTTCTTGGCTGACTAGCTACCACGCTCTAGTTGAAAATCTGCCGCCAAGCATCTAACGGTATGTTCTGGTAGCATTACTTAAGAACTAGTTCCATTCCAGGCTAGTTGTGTTTACCATTTTCGATCAAACTGTCACTTAATTTCGTGTGAGCTGTGATCAAAAACTTAGTCTGCGAACCAGAAAAATGTGTTACTTTACGTAGAATGTGTCATGTGTTTGTGAGTTTGAGAAAATCAAACTCTTTTATGCGAGTATTTTTTTACAATTTACTAGTCTTGATTTATATCTGTGGAGTTAGATTTTTCTATGTAATATTATAAATTCAAGACTAACATAATTTGTCCATTTGTTTGTCTAATTTTGATGAAATTGAGTATAGAATAAAGAAGAACAGAATAGAAAATGAAAGACATTAATTTAATAGTCACTTTCATCCCCATGTTAACTTTCGTCAACAACGATTACTGATGCAAGTACTTTCTAGGTTATGATACAAAGCTACACGTTACATTATTCATGTACTTACTTAAATACATACAAACATGTAGTAATTATCATTAAAAAGTACAGCACGCAATCCACGGGGCTTGTTATACATTCCTTCACTGCACCTCCCCTCCGACTCACCCCCAGTCGTTAACTTTCCATGCCTACTAGTAATATTTAGAGATAACGTAATTTAAATTTACTGGAGGATGACTACAGAATAATTATTATTATGATTGCGGCTAAGTAATAGAGTTAAGATAACCGCTGGGGAGTTGATGTATGAGACCACGGAATTCACATCCCTTCTCATGGTCTATTCACACACCTTTCGTCCTTATTTCCCAAAACATAGGATCTATAAATCTTTTATAATTTTTTTAACAGACTTCAAAAATGCAGGAGGCCTACAAATTGACTGTATGTTTTTTTTGTATGTATCTTACGCGATCTTTCCGCTAATTATGAATCGATCTGATGATTGTTTTTTTGTTCGGTACATAATACTTCAGATTCCATATAAATTTTAACGAAATCGATCGAGCGGTTTTTAACAAATCAACAAGAACCTAAAAATTGGAAACATCGATGATATTTTCGTTTGTTCCAAAACCTCGCTGTTTTTTTTTTTTTTTTTTTTTTATGGTTGACAGGCTAGTTGTTTGACCACAGCTCACCTGATGTTAAGTGAAGGTGTGGTCGAAGATGGTAAAGCACACCTAGCCTGGAATGGAATTTCATGGAATGGATGTTTCATTGGAGCAGTGCGTTTAGTTGGCCTAAGGGTCATGGAGTCGGTTTTTGTTAAATTATAAATTTATATATTATTTAGAGATTCATATCCAAAAAGTGCTTAATACAAACACGACGTCATATAGCCAAGGCTCTATGTCTATATGACGTCGTGTCTGTGCGTTTGTCCATTTTCCATTAATGAGCTATATTTACCCGAAAAAAGAAAGGGTTTTATTTTTAGAAGTCTATGCATGTAGTTATTTCTTCTGCCGTCGGGTTATAGATTTTTGGCTTGTTTCAAGCATAATTGTTAGCCGGTTAAAATTAACTGTACGGCCACTCATCCAAAAACTTTTGCGTTTGAGAGTCAGTTCCATTTCAGGCTAGGTGTGTTGACTAGCCTCGACCTTGCCGTCACTAAACATCAAGTGAGCTGTGGTCAAAAAACTAGCCATAAAAAAACTAACCGCGTCAAAGCCATAATTCTAAACAACAATATTAGTATTGCTACCAGTCTACGTTTTTTAAATATAATTATAATGTAGATAATAGCCCCTGAATGACTTAGCTCTTCCAAACAAACTTGACTACAGCAAAGTTTTCAGATTAATGTAAGTCTTGAAAACTTTCCTAAAAGCATCTTCAACGAGACACCTATTTTCTCGAGAATTACTTTAAAATAAAGTAGCAACTAGTCACTTGACTTAAGTCTTTTTACAGGTCTCTGGATACTAACTTTTCTGATTATACCTATAGTATCCCTGACTTCGATGATTTTGCCGTTGTTGGTAGCAGAAGTTCTATAAAAGCTTAGCTGTGCCCTGCGATGTTACCCGCTACGTTTTCGGGATAAAAAGTAGCCTATGTGTTAATTCAAGGTCTCAGCTACCTCCATACCAAATTTCTTCCAAATCCGTTCAGTAGTTTTTGCGTGAAAGAGTAACAAACATCCATCCATCCAAACTTTCACATTTATAATACTAGTGGAATCCATTATCCCATGCAAAAACAGTACTACGATAAATCGGCTCAGTCTTCGGACTGCAAAGATGCAGACTGTCTAGATGTTGCCACTTTTGGAGCATGAATTGGGCTATTTTGGTTATACATGGGTATAGCGTGTAACTATAACTACAACTAATAAGTTGTATAGCGTGGTGTTTCTTTACTTTTTTTTGACTGGGTAGGTGATTGACCACTGCTCACCTGATGTTTAGTGACGATGTGGTCGCAGATAGTAAACAAGCCTGGAACGTAACTGGCTCTCAAGTGAAGCTGCTTGTGAAACACATGCAAGCACATGTTTCACATTACTATCTACATTACACCCGTGTGGAGCCGGAGCGGGTCGCTAGTAAAGTATACTCAACAAAATGGCATATAGACTTACGTCACTCAACAAATTTGATTTTGAGCCGTGTATAAAATACCACATCGTTAAAATATTCATCAATATGTATTGGTTCGATAAATACTACAAATAGGTTTTTTTTTAAATAACAAAAAGTTATGGTTTAGTCGTGATACTAACCTCAATTTTGCTACTCTACTAAAAATAACAAATTGTTTTTCACGTTTGTTTTTTTTTTTAATTTTTGCATATTTATATAAATGTAAAAGTTTACAATGAATAAAACCACTCATGTCACTAGTTATATTCTATTCTATTCTATTCATGTTTTTGCCAGCTGATACTTGACATTGACAAAAATAATTCATAATTCATAATTCATTTATTCCTTGCAAAATAGGTAAACAAAAAAATTGTGGTCTTAAGTCTAGTTAGTTAGTACTCTATTTTTGCTTGAAAAGCATGCAAGTATTTTTTAAAATCTAAACAAAGGAGAACAATAATTAAAAATCTACTTTTGTCAGGGCATATAAAAAATAATAATAACAATAAACCAATCAAAACAATAATAACATCATTTATGTTTTTTATTTAGAAAATAGCGATGTAAAATTGACTTTTTTGTCTTTTTGTCTTTTTATTGATCTTTTTGTAGCGATGATAGCTCAATGGTTAGCGCGGTAGGTTCGCATGCTAAAGGGCGTGGGTTCAAACCCCAACAATGAGCTTGAACTGCCGGTGAAGGAAAACATCGTGAGAAAACCATAGCATGGTGGTAGGGTACTTGCTAATACTCGGCTGGCTAGCTACCACCGTCAAGTTGAAAATCTGCCGTCAATTAATAGTGTGTTCCGGCAGCCTTGAAAGCGAGCTCTATTTCTGGATATGTTTGGTAGTTTACTATTATTTTTCAACCACACCGTCATTTAACATCAGATGAGGTGTAGCCTAAATCTTATGCCAGAGTTTCAGTTATATGTATCCCAAATTTCATGGAAACTGAATACATTAATCGTGTCTTTGATCAATATTAACATTAGTTAATGGTTAATGGGTGGTAGCTAGCGAGTGCAAGAAAGAATCCTACCATAATATGAACCCATCGCGCTTACCAATGAGCTATCATTGTTATATTTGCCGTCATCATCACGCGGGCGAAACCATGGGGTACTTTTAGTCTCAACTCATCACAATAATCTTAGAAATAAATGTCAACGTTTGTATGTAGGTGTATATTGCTTGAATAACACCAAACATATATTATGTTTGGTGTTATTCAAGCTCTTATGGATTACGATGATATTTGCGTGTTCAAAATAACAGGGCTGTTGAGACTAACCATCGAAAGTCTCAAACTAATGAGTGCCAAAGCAGCGATGCCCTGAAATTTGTTCTGCTACTCAAAGTGCTGTGTATCGCTGCAAAAATTATAGACAGGTTATCGTCTCGTTCGTCTCATTAAAATAAATAACTAATACCTTGAGTTAACACATAAGCTACTTTATGCTATTTAGGTGCTACTTTATCCCAGAGAACGCGGGATGCAGCTTATTATAAAACAAATAAACGGAACAAGACCCGCAGAGTTCTAGGTGGAAAACAAATGCCTCCATTACCATCTGGTCCAATCTAGTGGACAATAAAAGTGTTGGCCGTTGTTTCTGGGACGGTGAGATGTGGACGCGGCTATTGTTCCCAGAACCATTGTGCAGCGCTGAATGTCGGCTCAATGGGAATCTTATCGAACGAGTTTTATGCTGGAATAAATGTAGAGATTGCAAGAACTGACAATGTGCGAATGTAGTTGAAGTATTAATTTATATCTTAAAGAAAATTATTCTTGTATGAAATATTGAGACGCGTAAGAGGCCCCTTGATTAAAAGGAACTAGCGGACGCCTCGCGGTTTTACCCGTGTAGTTCCTGTTCCCGTGGGAATACAGGGATAAAAAGTAACCTATGTCACCCAGAGGTAGTGTAGCTTCCCAACGGTGAAAGATTTTTTGAAATCGGTCCAGTAGTTGCGGAGACTATTCAATACAAACAAACAAAAAATCAAATGTTTCCTCTTTATAATAGTGTAGATAGCGCATGCCCTTTATTGTCAAATATGTGTACTTTGTTTGCGCGATAAAAACGTGTGTTTTTTTCTTCAAAGTTAGTATCGTGCTTGCTCGTTGCATGTTTTTTTATCGACAAGACTATGTGTTTGACCACAGTTCACCTGATGTTAAGGGATGGTGTGTTTGAAGATGGTAAACACACCTAGCCTGGCATACATTTTGATATTGGAAACTCGACGAAATCGTCGTAAATTGTCAAGCTAGACGTAGCGTCGCTTGAAATAAATTCCTAGCCTAGTTGAAGTTTTAAGAATTCAAACAGCTAAGCATGCCATTAATATACCTCCGTTTTCGAGTAAAGCAGGTAGTTACCAACCTCTGAGCTCCCCGCCTTATCTCTACCTCGGCTTTGGACTTGAATTAAACTCGTTCAATCGCCTTTTGTTAGCTGGAAATGGTCCGCTGAATATAGCTACCAAGCTATATAGAAATGGCAATTTGACATCGATTATTGAGAAAATCGATTGTTTTCAATAATGAGATTAGGTATAGATAGATCGATTTAAATAGTATACCTATGCTGTTTTAGTGTTCTATCGAAAAGAAAAAATGTTTTGACTTACGTAACATTTCCTTTTTCTCTAGAAACTTTCGTATTACAAAAGACGCTTAGCAATGATTACGCTAAAGAGATATATTTAAAAAAAATAATTGAAGTTACTATAGATAATTTGTTTCTACATTTGGAATGCAGTAATTATTACACACTATAATATTGTTTGATGGCAAAATATCTGGTACTGCGATTGTACCTACATAGACAATCTCCTACTAAGAAAATCTACCACCGAGAAAAAAACTTCAAAAAAAAACCTCGTATATATTATGTTCTTTTCGTGTTTTTGATGCGTTATTTGTATTCAACAGAAAGTATTTGTTTCTAGATTTCTATGTTGTTATGTCCCAATGTAGCACTCGCAATATTACTATTATATTGATGGAATGAACTAGGCACCAGGTGCGGCTGTATCTATCATATCGTAGTGTAAATGGAAACAAGAACTATTGTACTCTGGACTTACCACATGCGACCACACCATCACTGTGCTGTAAGGTGAGCAGTGGTCAAACACCTAGCTTGTGCACCATATAAAAAATAACTTTAATAAATTAGTCTGTGTGTATTTATATACAAAAAAATAACAGTATAAAAATATACTTTTATACTGTTAGAGAGATTAGAGAGGTGTCAGTGTCAGTGTCAAAGCTATAACAAACATTATTTTCGGCATTATATCTTAGAGCAATATATTCACTGAAGAAAACTTACAATCTTGAAGTTCATTGCTTGTTTGCATTGTTTGAAAAAATACCTCGAAGTTAACAACGTCGTAATTTTTCATTTTTATCTCCCGAATGTCGTACAAAACAAGAAGAGAACGAATCACAACATTAAGATTGGCCAAATTAATTACCGCTCGAGGGCCACATTAAAAATACTGAGTCTCTAATTATGAGGAAGCCATGCTTGCGCCTCGGGCTTAATATTCCAACATTATTTTCCGTGCCAGTCTTCCTCTCGGATGACGGAGTTCTGGGATGTCAGGGATATCTAAACAAGTGTGGGTGGCGGTGGGAGCGTAATTTTTTTCTGCGAAACATTTTTTATTATGCTTCCTATAGCTTAAGGCCACGCTTGCGTGGACTTGGGAACTTTTGAAATGGGTATCTCCGTGAATGGCGTACATTGCCTCAGTAATATTTTTATGTAAAAATATTACGTATAAAAAACATAAAAGATTTGAGAGGTTTATTCCCGAACTTTTCAGATTCCACCATTGTTCTGTGCCAGGTTAATGAACATTTAAACCTTTTGTTGTAAACTCTGAAATCCGTACCTACAAAGTATTAACAATAAGGTGAGTTTTCATCAATCAAACAGAAGGGCTCCGACCTTTCCGCGAATCAGCTGTATTAGCATTTCAACAATCTCGGGGAGGATTTAGAGTTTTGCAAACGCAAAACGTAGCAATTACCGATTCTTGCCTGAAAGCAAACTTTGTTTTACTCGAAAGGAATTAATATTCATTAAAAAATCCTTCTCGGCTCTCGGCATCCATACTGTTAAAACTTTGTAATCAGTCTGTCAGGGGAGATCGGAGTATCCAGCCGGCTCCGGTGTCAGCAATTTTGAGACTTTACCAACTGCTGCTTAGCGAATGGATTTTTTCCACGGCCTTAATTCGAACAATCTGAAAGAACATTTTCAACCGTCTAGTTCGGGAGACAATTTCAAGTTTCGATGTGCTCGCACAGTTTTAAAGTTGAAATTTAATTACTTAAACAATTTGAAAATTGGAACAGACTGTGTTAAATATTGTAGTGAAACAAGTGGAGCGTTCAGACTGAGACCGGGCAGCGCACATAATTTGAAACTTACGTTTCTCGAGGCTGATCATTTGTCGGAATTTTCCGGAACACATCTCGCCGACCTCACGTCCTATCCGAATTATATCCCTCTTTCCTTAGCACACACGTACTTTTCCGTAGCTCGCACAAAGCTCTTTGAGTTATTCCGGAAACTACGACATGGTGGCTTCATAATGATCATGTTTGAAACCACGGAGAAGCTCATTATTTGTGAGTGGAACAGAATTACTCGTTTCCGTCTCTTTCGCTCCTAAAAGCGGCGCAAATTGAAAGCAATCAACGTATTGTTATTTTATTTTTCGTTGAGGCTGTCCCAATTTCACTAACACATCGCAATCCCTTCCCAAATGTATAAACATGATGTAATAAAGTGGCACTTTCCACAGAGTCGGCCTTCCCTTCATTCAGCTGTAAGCGTAAAAAATTGTCGACTCGCCGGCGCCGAAATAACTTTTTATATTATAGGTGCTGAATCCTTGAAGGGTTGAAACATCGACGGCCGGATTCACAAACAGTACATAAAGATCCGGCAATCTCACGGTTTTTCTGAATTAAGCCATGAAGGGACACGCGGAGACCGGCCCCGGGTGAATTTACTTACTTCCCGTAGCGGCCAGGCCGCCGCTACGCCCGCCGCATTATTAAGTGATTTCACAGAAACAAATCCTGCGGAATTACTTTAAAAATTGCCCCAAAGAAATATACTTTTCCATTTACGTAGCATTTTTATGACAGCTCATTTGTGAAAGTTTACTTTCGGGAGCGCGCGCCGCGCGTTTCAATAACCATTCCTACTGAAAATCAGGATTGCGGGAAGGTCCCTTTTCATATTTGTTCCAATTTTTGCGGTCGTTATTTTAGGTAAATATGGAGATCCCTTGTTTTATGCGAAGCTAATAGGAGCGGGGAGGGGAATCCCACGCATCGTCCGCCTGGAACCCGTCCAATTGGACCATTGTGGACTCGGAAATAAGTCAGCGAATAAACTTGGCTTCCGAGCAATGGAATGTTCTAACTGCGCTTTAAGAAAAAGTTCTTTATGGTTCCTGATTGTCAAGATTTTCAGATTCCGAAACTGCAAACTATGCTATTTCTTACTAATGACGTAAATAGGAAAATGCTGTTGTTACTTTGTATTTTTGTGCTTCTTTTATTGCTACAAATAAATAGAATGGCGTAATTTTTAAAACGCTTTAATTTAATACGTTGAGTAAATTTTTATTACTATTAACGTTATTACATAGATAATAGTTTCGTCAATTTTTGTGGATGAAAGAACCAGAATTAGGATTCAGACTAACCAGAATAAGTATTTAGCAAACCAGTGTAAGTATTTCAATTAAATTCTCTACTCATGCGTCCCAAGCACATTCTCTGTTCCAACCAATAAAGACATGCAGACAAGAAGCATTACAAGTGAAAGAACAAAACACGACAATACGAAGTCGCCCCGAGGCGGTCCTGTGAGAAACTAGAGGCTGCTAGCGGTTGCATATTAGACCCCTCGCTCCTTTGCCCGTCGCCGTAGGCAAGGAACGTTTAGATTACATTTCGCAAACTTACTCGACTGTTATGAGTTTTTAATGTCACTACTTTCTTTTGAATGGAGTTTGTTTTTGTAAGTGGTTCAGCTAGCAATGAAAACGATGTGATTTAGTTAGCTGAAGGATTAGTGACTACGTGATGATGGTAAGCGCAACCATCCGTGGTTAACGTGTCACATCCAAAAGTTATACAGTATCACATGGATCGCTGAATTTGTAGTATATCTGCCTTTGGAGCTGTAGGGTGTGGGTTCGATTCCCACTCAGGGCAAACATTTTGTGAACAAACACATGTTTGTTCTGTGTCTGGGTGTTCTGTATGTATTTACAAAAAAAAAAAGTATATATGTATTCTATCAGTTATCTGACTTCCATCACACAAGCTCTGCTTAGTTTGGGGTCAGATGGCGCTGTGTGTATAGTCCCACGATATTTATATTTATTTATTTATTTAAGATTTGTGCCTTATAGTGGATTATAGAATAAAAAAAGTATCCAGTAAGATTTAACATTGTGGCACATAACCTTAACTAACTTAATTAAAACTTAATTAACCTTAAAACTTAATTTAATTATTAAAAATTAAATTAAAAAACTTAATTATTAAAACTTAATTAATATTAAAACTTAATTAACCTTACTAAGCAAAGCTTTTATTATAAAACCGCGTCAAGGACATAAATACTTTGTAGATACTTATATGAATACATAAAGTCCTTCTTGTCCTAGATAAGAATCGAACTCACGCGTTATAGATCCCAAAGGATAATATACTACAAATTGAGTTTTAAGGTAAGCCCTTTCTATGTCTTTGGTTACAACAAAGATGAGAACTTAATTAAACATGTAAAAAATCATAGTTCAATTGTTTGAATAAAACTTAAAATCTGAAATATTTTTTATGATTAATATTCAAATAAAAATATTTTTTGTAATTGAATTATATCCCGTTACCGATGACTGAAATTCTCGAAAAGTTTTATCTCTACACGAGACATCCTCAGATGAGTGTTCATATTTATCTGTGTCCACAAGCGCGCCACCTCGAAACAAACTGTCGTAAAACTGACCAACCCGACGAATTCATATCCGACCGAGGGTATGTTGCCCAACGCAAAAATGAGCAGTAGCAACATTGTGCCCCTTGGCTCAAAACGCCGGGCAACTAAACCGTTCTCATACAAACACAGATTATAGAAAGCGATAGATTTATAACTTTCGAAAAAACATCAAAATAAAGTGAGATCTTTTATTTTAACAAAAAAATACAACAGTTGTTTATTGTAAAAGTGATGAGACTAACGCAACGCATCCCTGATAGTAAGAGATCGCTCCTGCCCATGACCATTGGAGCCACCCAGATACCCAGAACTTTGACTTGCAAAACAGGCCTTACAAGTCTAGGGCACTACTACTTTGAAACATTCGATGGATAGTCTCAAATAGTTCCACAATTTTCGTTGATTGCAGTTCCCTTCAATCGTTTCTTTTTTACGTGTAAGATTTTCTAAGCAAGAGGTCGGCTAGGTAAGTATCACTGTAGTACCAGATATTTTGCCACTAAGAACAGTATTCTGTTCCGGTTTGAAGGGTACTAGGGCAAGGCAGCTAGCGAAATTACAGGGCTATCGACGCTTTTTATCGAATATCTCATAGTAATGAGCGCTAAAGTAGCGATGCCCTGGACTTTGTTCTGTTACTCAAAGTTCCGTGTATTACTGCAATGGTTATAGATACATACTTATATTACATACAGCACACACAGACACAGAACAAACATTTGTTTATGTCACAAAATGCTTGTCCTAAGTAGGAATCGAACCCACGCCCTTTAGCTCTAGAAGCAGTTTTTTTTTTATGGTTGGCAGGCTAGTTGATTGACCACAGCTCACCTGATGTTAAGTAAAGGTGTGGTCGAAGATGGTAAAGCACACCTAGCCTGGAATGGAACTGGCTCTCAAGTGAGGCTGCCGGAACACACTGTTAGATGCTTGGCGGCAGATTTTCAACTTGAGGGTGGTAGCTAGCCAGCCGAGTACTAGAAAGTACCCTACCACCATGCTATGGTTTCCTCACGATGTTTTCCTTCACCGGCAGCTCAAGCTCATTGTTGGGGTTTGAACCCACGCCCTTCGGCATGCGAACCTAGCGCGCTAACCACTGAGCTATCATCGCTACAAAATATGCAGATGATGATGAAATACGCAGATATGCTACCAATGAACCAACAGGGCTGTCAATTTCGGTGGTGGCATTATATTTTGTACGTATGTAACTCGCCTCTCTCCAATATTCTGCGTACAACTAAACATCATACCGAATGCGTACCCGATAAAGTTGTCCACGGATGTTCGTATCGCCTCGGGGGGCACATTACTCCAGTTTAATACTTAGGGCTGTCGCGCACAAACGCAGACTTTGTGATAAACTCGCCTGAAATGCGGATTTTCTAAATATAGAGCTTGTTGTGATGACCGTTTCTGGAAATGAATTTAAGCCCGGCGTTGGTTGTGTTTTAGAAGCGTGATATTACATTTTCGCATACGTTCATATGTATGTATTATAAGTATGTCTATTAATAAATAGTAGTTATTAATAAATATATCACTTATGCTAACGGTGATTAGTGGTAGATCCCTAGTAGCATTTAGTTTCTATACAGTTACGCAAATAAAGGGTTATGGCTTTAGTAGTCTATGTAATTAGATATGTATGTTCGGCTGTTTTTATTCGTCATTATATCTTAACAAATTGTGTCTCATCTATGGTTTTTATTTCTTTGCGTGTCGTAAGATATATGTCACAGTTTTTAGTTACGGAAGATTTTATAAGTTAAAATCGCAAATAAAAAAATGACATGTTTGGTAACAAAAAATTGAACATCACAAATACATTTGTATAATGTATAATTTGGCAATTAGGTAGATTACGAAAAAGTAGGTGGATTTCCAATTTTCAGTTCCCGTTTTTCTTATAACATTTTTATTAATATATAACACCGTTATTTATCTTTGGTGTGAACAGTTTATATATCTATCTGTCTAAAGTTATCAAATAGCGTATTTTTTGTATTCGACAACCCTACAAATTAGTTGCAATGTCGCATGCCCTTGTCACCGCAAACAGCCCCCATACAACACCGTAAAGTATGTGCCACCCTCTGCAGTTCCTCCTAATGGAAGGAAACTTCTTGCATAATGATAATTTCATTAGTTAAGTTTAGGTAGGTACTGTACTGTGTTGATTGAACCATTTTCCAAAATGAGGACGAGTTTATTATTGTCAAACAATTCATAGTTTAAAAACTTTCGCAATTCGAAGACATTACATTTATCACCGGAGATATGTGCGCGATAAAATCTCAGAAATGATAAAAAAAGCAAAGTTAAAAATTTTGAAAAACCCACGACGGTTAAACAATAATTGTCATCTCAATCAACCATCAATGAAACCCGAACCCATAACTGAAAACTGCATCGAAATCGGACAAGTAGTTTTGGAGAAAAATGGCAACATGTATTTGCACAAAAAATGTTTGCTGCAGCGCCCCCTGGTGAATTGTCACCGTAACGCCTATCTAAGAACATGCACCAATCAAACCCGAACCCATAACTGAAAACTGCATCAAAATCAGACAAGTAGTTTTGGAGAAAAATGGCAACATGTATATGCATAAACAAGAAAACAAACATCCTCTCACCCCAAACGCATATACCGTCTCCGTTCCGTCGTGGGTAAAAATTGTTTCCAAAAAAATAATTCTGAAACGTCACTTTAATAGGTAAATCAACATCCATAATAATAGTAACTGTTACACTTTAATCAAACAATGTGTATTGTGATATATGCATATACGTATATTCTACACATAGGTATATGAGTTTGTCTGGTATCCACCGAGTGCCCGGCACAGTTTATTGAAATTGTTTGTAACACCTCTAGCACGAAACTACGGCATCAAAGCATTGCGAAATAGAGCTTTGGCAAGTGAAGCGACAACCAATTGGCGACGCCTTTCACCAAGCAAGCTATGAAGCGTCTGAGAGCATGGAACGTTTAAACTCGTATTCTGGCTGTGGGATAGCCAGCTCCATTCAAAGGTAACCTTCGTAACATGTCAGGTATGCTACATATACTGAGGTAAAATTTCCAATACAGCGCGCATCTCTTCTTCTTTAATCTCTAAAGGTGTGACACAAAGTTTCTATCGGTGCCTGTCTGTTTCTCTGCTTATTTCTTCTAAACCACGCGTCGGATATGGATACGGTTTTCACTTTCAGCTAGATATTTTGTACTAAACATTTGTATTTACAATGCATCCTTGAACTTTTTGTATAAGTAGATAAAATTCAATATTTTGTAATCAAGTTAAAAATAAATTGAATCCGTGCAAGGCCGGGTCATGTCGCTAGAGATAAGTACCACGTGTGTACATATGAAACTATTTGACATATGTGATAAAGATGTGCTGAAACCCGAGCATGCGTCTTAAAAAAAAGCTTTTTAAAAACGATCGAAGCAAATCCACCTTGATACTGAAATTGGTCTCATTTCGGGCGTAACTCCATAAAATAGCGATTCGTCCACGTCCCCGCGCAATCAAACTTCACTTGGCAATCAATTCGTAGATTTACGAGTGCACTTAATACGAGATCGCCGGGATAAGTGTCCACCGATAGAATTTATTCGGGAACGACCTCTGGAATGGACTTGTTTCGTAACCAATAAAATGGCTAGATAGTTGTAGATACAACACAGATAGCTAAGTTCTTTAGAAACCTTTATTTATTTGTGCGTCGCAAAGAAAACTAATTTATAAATCGAGAGAATGGAATGGCTTTGAAGTAATAAAATAGGATGTAGGATTATCTATCAAAGGGTTTCTCGCTTTCTGTAATTGCGAAAATTTCTAACATGGCTTTTGACTAATTTCCATTTCATTTCGAACCTTTTTATTTGCGCCTGCATGGTATAAATGTATGTCCCAAAAAAGTATAAAGTTAACGTTATAGTATAGTGAAGTAAATGTATATGTTGCTTTAAATGTTAACAACTGACACAGAAATACAATAATTTGTCTATCATGTATACAAAGCAGAGTTTCAATGTTAAGTACAGTTTCTGTTTCACTTATACGAAATTATTAACGTTTAATTTTGTCAGATACTCTCGACTATAGTTTCGGTCACATCACCACGTGAGTAATCTCGCATAAATAAAACAACAATATGTCAGAACCAGAAAAATGTTAAAAATATAGACAATAAACATATGTATATACAGTACATAATGAAACATAACTACAAAGCTTTGTTTTCCTCGCTGCGGTCATCTATAAAAAAGGAAAAAATTCGACAGTCAAGCATGGAAGTGTTATTTTATAGACAGGTGCTTAAGTGTTCACGCGACTTGAAGACTCCCAGATATTATCGATCGGGAACGCGTTTCCCGTCGCCCGGTAGCGACTACCAATAGCTCTGAGCCATGAATCCTTATCCGAAGTTATGAACGGGATTTACACCAACAGAAATTATATGTTATTACAAAAGGTAGAGTAAATAGAATTTTTTTAAATGGGTGTCTTTCATCCTCGGCTACACCCGTCATTTGTGATCAAGCTAGTAAGCTTAACGTAAAGATTCTCACAAACACATACTTACGACGTTAACTGGACATAGCCATGGTTTCAAAGTTGTACCACTATCTTTATCCCAATGCTGAGTATAGGCTTCTCTATTGCTATGCCATCTGAGGTCCTATACTAATTTCGTCCAGTTTTGACCCGCAATTATGACGAATATCGTTGCACCAACATTCCACTCATCTTCGTAATACTGCTATTGTAGTATGTATATTGTATAGGTATATACCTATGTCTGCAGTCTATTATTGACCTGGTCACAATAACTGAAACATTTTTGTTGAAATTTCATATCGATAAAGTATCAGAAAAACGATCAAAAATAGGGAATTTAATTACAGTTTAAAAAATAATTTAGATATTTTTTTTTCACAAATAAGATTTACCTTTTTTAATGTTTAAGTAATGAGGCAAACGACACGCTGTCCTTGTAGTACGAGATAACGCAACGATACATAGGACAAAACAAAGTTCAGAGTATCACTGCTTTGGCTTTGGCGATCATTATGGACTTTCTATAGTTTGTTGTAACAGCTCTGTAATTTCGCTAGTATCAGTACCATTCAAACCGGAACCAAACCAAATTTACTCGGTGGTAGATTTCCTTAGCAGGAGGTCGTCTAGGTAGGTACCACCGCAGTACCAGATATTCTGCCGCCAAGCAGTAGTGTGCAAACATTACTGTGTTCCGGTTTGAAGGGTACTGCAGCTAGCGAAATTACTGGGCTGTTGAGACTAACCATCTAGTCTCAAAGTAATGAGTGCCAAAGCAGCGATGCCCTGGACGTTGTTTTGTTACTCAAGGTTCTGTGTATCGCTGCAATGGTCATGGACAGGCGTTATCTCTTAACATCAGGAGAGCGCCTCGATCGTCTATTTACTTTTAAATAAAAAAAAAAAAAAAAAAAAAACCGAAACAGAGTAATGTTGGCTCATATACGCGTATGTCTATATTTTACCTTGTTACACTCGTTCATCATAGCACTCTAGAAAAAGAGACAAGTATATAAAATTAATGAAGGATTAACTCTAACAAGGGAGCTGGCTTCCCCTTTGCTTCATGGGGTAAGAGGCTGTGCGAGTGGCACTCCAAAGGGCAACTTTATCCGCATGACATCGACGTGACCTACTTACCTTCCAATTATTCCACAGCTTGAACGCAACCGTAGTTTTATCAGGTCAACAAAGAACCTACTTTACCGTATCTTAAAAACTTAATCGACACCCTAAATGGACTCATTTAACCGAGGCAAATGTTGGCGCAAGTAAATTTGTATGCTAATACGACGGCCAACTTGGAAAGTCAGAGGCTTTTTAACAAACTGGAAAATTGTGCGCCGATATGATAAACACGTATTTCTGAAAGTCTGCTTTATATTTTGGATTAGATTGGATTAGGGTCGTGATGAAACGAAGAAATTGCAGATAACTTTCTAGCATAACAATCGATAAGAGCTTTGTTTCGGCGTAACATCTAAGATCATTATCGGAAAAATCTTTTCATATCTAATCTTTTCTCTAAGCAGTAAAGCAAAGTCGCTGTCCACGTCTCTCTATGTCCGCATACTATTTCTGAAGCACGCAAGGGATTTTTCAGTCAATTTGATATTTATTTATTTACATAGAAAATATTTTCTTAAAAAAACTAGTAATATAAATATGAAAAGCTTCGCTGGCGTCATTGCCCCGTTGTATTACTATGCTTAGCTTTTGACGTAGGTAGGCGCCAGCTCTAAGATTTCCCGAAGCGAGGACCAGCCGCTTCGAAATGTCTGTAATTTTTATTTTTTGTATCGGACGACCACGGGCCCGTCGTTTCCACAGCTAGCCCAACAAACTCATAATGAATACTCAGAATACTTTTTTGTTTGTTGAGCTGGAAAACTGAATTAGGAAATTACAAAATTAAAGTTACGTGTCACAGCAATTACAGTCAAAATACGGAAGGTCTACGACAGAGCCTGCTTGCCTAGAAGGATTCTCATACGGGCGGCAAATTGCGCCGTTTTGCAACACGTATAATGAGAGAGGAGTTAAACCATTTCGTTTAAGTTTTTGGAATATCAGCCATGAAACAGTGTCGCTTGTACAGAATAAAGCAAAGCGCGAGTTTCTTCCTTCTAAATAACTCGTGGATACTATTAACATTACATGTCGAACTTGTAGCAGAGGCACAATCTAGAAATACATTTAATTATTTAAAATCTATGAAAAAATCTTTTGAAATGGGTGTTGACCCAATTATTATCATTGTTTTTTACCCATGACGGAACGGAGACGGTATATGCGTTTGGGGTGAGAGGATATTTGTTTGTGCAAATCCATGTTGCCATTTTTTCCAAAACTACTAGTCCGATTTTGATGCAGTTATCAGTTATTATCGAATACCATTTTTATATAATAGTTTCTATACTTAGGGTACAAGGCTAAGGCAAATATCATGGAAATAGAAAAGCCCAATAATGGAAAAAAGACGATAAAAGCTTTAAAGTTGTTTGAGATTGCTATAACGAGTACAATATTACGCCTAAAATCAACTTTACAATCTAGAGCCGTCATCCAAAGTAATTAGCGAAAACAAACCCGGATGTCTGTCTAGACACAGACTACAAAAAACAGATGTAAATTTTTGTATTTTCGCATTTCAACGAAATTGATACCATAGACTTCAAAGAGCTCATTCCGAACTAATTTTACTGTGATTGAACGCACATACCGGCTTACGAATGAAAAATAGAAATGTTTTTCTCTTTCCACTACTTCGTTATACGTATATCTGTAGTTATATACAACAGTTGACCTTTTCTATTAAATTAGGAACGTGTTATTGTTAAGTAGCAATTCCGTCGGAACGAATTGACCCTGCCCATTTAGATGTTATCGCCCAGTTTTACTAAGTCCCCTAGCCCGGAATAATCGAATGTTTATACGCCAAGAGTGAGATTAAGCTTCTTTTGTTTTGCTTAGACTGTAAATGGAGAATGAATAGTAAATCTAGGATGTGGGTTCGTAGAGAAAACCACCCTGAGCTGTTTTTTTCTGCTTAATTCTGTACTCGATTTTTAACCCTCGACGCAAAAACGACAGGGTGTTATAAGTTTGATGTTTATGTCTGTGGCATCGTAGCTTTCGAACGGATGAACCGATTTTGATTTTATTTGTTTTTTGTTTGAAAGGTGAATCAAGGTGGTGAGGTGAGGTGGTCGGGAATGTTCTTAGCTATTTTTGATGAAAATCGGTCCAAGATGGCCGCCGCCACAAAATGGCGGATTACATTTCACAATTCCCTTAATATGGGTATCAAATAAAAGTACACACTATGATAAAATTGAAATCGTAAAAAGATGAGAGCGTCTTCAACAGGTCTGATCAAATCTAAATTTGGTATGCTGTACTACCAAATGATAGTACAGGATCAAGGTGCAAACTTGACATTGATTTTGATTTTGACATTGGCTCTGCTAGTTTTAGGCCCTTTCTACAAGAGATGTGTTAAGACTATTTGAAATCCAAAATATGTTACGTAAATCTAAAAATAAGCCTATTACTCAGTACGTGTCATAAATCATAACATCTACTTTACTCAAGAAGCTCGGTAATTGATAATCCAATCACGCTTGTCTAGTAGGTGTTCAATTAATTTTATCGAGTAAAGGCCGGGGTTCAAGTGCCTTGTTCTAATATATTAAATTAAATTAAGGAAATAAAGGCTAACACCGCACGAAATTACCCGACAGGCACAGTGGTGTGTCAACGTATTTCCTCGACAAATTTGCCGCATTGAATAGGACCAATTTCAAAAAGAAAAAAGTGTTCAATTTTGCCGTGTTTTTCTTGTTAATTCAGCTATCTTTTTTGTTTGAATCCTGATTTTAATTATTTACCAACTATACGTTGGGTTATAGTGAACATATAAACATAAAAGAAAAACATACTCAATACAAACAGACAAATAAATACAAAATTGAATTTCTGCCGTAATGTTACTAATATTATAAATGTGAAAGTTTGTATGTATAGATGTTTGGATTTGATTTGGATATAATTTGGCATACATATAGTTTATTACTTGGATTAGCATTTATAATACTTTTAATCTCGGAAAATATATTCTAGGTTCTATAATAATAATAATAATAATTTATTTATTTCAGGTTACTAGGACCCATAATTATTTAACTAAATACAAAAATACAAAAAAACAAAAAATAAAAATTCAATCAGTAAAAAGTACATTAATTTAAAAATAATAATAGTTAATAAATACAATTCAAAATTAAAATACAAAATCACACTTAAAATGTAATATTCGTCCGTCAATTATCATAATGAATCAAAGCACATGTGCAGTTGAGTGGCATGTGTGATTATGGGGCAGTCGAGTCGGGCGGCCACTGCACACAGGATGCTGTTAGTGCTGCCGCGGACGCGGGAGAGCATCGAGGCGGCCCGTTTGCGGAGTATGGCACGAAAGCCATCCACCCGGTTGTCCGCAAACATCCCCGACGCACTGCAGCGCCAAGGCAACCCCAACAGCACCCTGAGCGCATTGTTGTACTGCACTCGCAGGGCATTAATTGTCTTCAGCGTATAGTTGGCCCACAGACTGCAGGTATAAAAAGACTGGCAGAATGCTTTAAATAGAGTTATTTTAACTGGAGTAGTGCAGCGAGCAAATCTGCGAACCAGCATATTGCTTCTATAAGTAGAGTAGGTTAGGTATTGTAAGTATTCTAAGTATTCTATTAGGCATCTGGTTTCCACAGACAGCTTCGCTTAGTTTGGGGCTAGATGGCGCTGTGTGATATCCTACGATACTTGTATTAATCCCACTAATATTATAAATGTGAAAGTTTGGATGGATGGATGGATGTTCGTTACTCTTTCACGCAAAAACTACTGAACGGATTTGGATGAAATTTGGTATGGAGGTACCTAAGACCCTGGGTTAACACATAGGTTACTTATTATCCCGAAAACATGTAGCGGGTAACACCGCGGGGTGCAGCTAGTTTATAATATAATAATTTTATTCACGCCGTTTAGGGAAAGAGGTTAATGAAAATGATCAAATTTCACGAATGCTAGAGTTTACAAAAAAAAATCTGCGAGTTAAAACTTTATCCATTCATCTACAAACATAACTGACCAGTAACTGTTCGTTATTGATGGTGTTTTAAACGGACGAGCTTGCTCCGGGCCCGATCGTTAAAATTAAATATTCCATTGCGATCAATCAGGGCTGTCACTCTGTCCAAAAGTGTTGTTCGTCGTAGCTGGCACATGCAATCTGGCTGCGCTATTAATTTTGAGTTGTTCAGTTTTGCAATACCAATACTTACGAGTGTGTCCACGTCAATATGTTTTGGAAACGGAAAAATTGTATTTCATGCCGGGACAGCTTTGTGTTTGTAGTACGGAAATAAATGAACGACAGCCACTGCAGTGTGTGGTAAAATTGTTTTCTTTTTGAAAACTACCTTAGTACTTTTGGTCCAAAATTCCAGAGCATAATAACTTAGTTTCTCAGAAATAAAATGTATTGAATAAAGTAGTATTAGGATGTACTTTGATAGTATACTGGTGTTAATACCAATAATAAACAATTTTAATGAACAATACCCTTATCACTAAGAGCGATCTCTTCCAGGCAACCTTAGCATGGAGAGGATTTTACTAAGTTAAGGACGGTGTGTGTTGACAAAAAAATTACAACATAATTATATAAAAGACATACATACATACCTATCTACATTATAAAATATGAATACCTTAATTTAATATACCTTATAGAATATATAATTATAGACAATAGACATACATATATATCTATACATATACATTGTATATTATAGCAATTTGTAATTTTTGTTTAATACGTGATTATGTAATCGATAATTACAAATTATTAACTTGGCTAACTTGCTAATTGTGACAAACGAGGTGTCTTGCTACGTGTCTTAGCACTCCCCGTGTACTGAACATATAGCAGCTATAGTAAAACCAATATGTTTGATTATTTTACCTGAACTCATATATGCCGTATATGATAGATAGATATATAGATATAACTCTTTATTGTGCACACCATAAATAGAAAAGAGTACAGAGAACAAAGAACCTGGTTGGATGGAAGAACCTGATGGTTACAAATTAAAAGCTCCAAACACATACAAGCTATGTATATTATTTTGTTTGTAATGACGTAAGAAACGTTTAAAAATCGGAGTATAATATAATGAATTGGCGGATTTTAGTTTTCCTACTCGTATCAGTTCAGTACATCGAGGCTACTAAAAAGGCGTGTATTTAGACATTTTTTAGCTTGATAGATAAGATTCCGAAAATAATGTACCAGCTGGTCTTATCGCTTAATGTAACTGTGATGCCACATTTTTTCAGCCAACCGTTTTTTCGCTGCTTTTAATTAATTTTGTTTTACGCTGTTTTTAATTCATCCTTAAATTTTTAACTTTTTTTGTTCGAAACATTGAAACAAAAAATTACGTTTTCCTGATGGTAAGAGATAACGCCTGTCCATGACCATTGCAACGAGACGCAGGACTTTCGAGTAGTATAACAAAGTCCAGGGCATCGCTGCTTTGGCGCTCGTTCTTCGAGATTTTCGATGGTTTGTCTCAATAGCCCTATAATTTTGCTAGCTGCCTTTCAAACCGGAACATAGCGATGTTTACATACTACTGCTTGGCGCAGAATATCTGGTACTGCGTTAGTACCAACCTAGACGACCTCCTGTTTAGAAGATCTACCTCCAAGTAAAATGCAAACAAAGACTTTAAGTTTAAAATAACGATTTATCTTTATTTTTAGACAAGACAACTTCAGACACATAAGTTTTTCAAGCAATCAGTATAAACGTTTGAGCTCAGCATTTATTTTTGCACCACAGCATTGCCTAATCTGTCTTACAGCCGTTATAAAGTTCCAAGTGTCTCTCTTAACAAGTATACCTTCTGAGAATACCTATTTTTTTTTTTCTCCGAAATGAAAAAAGTTTCATTGTGTTGGCCCCTGGCGCCACATTTCAACAGTAGGCACAAAAGTTTGTAGGTCGCATTTTATTTACTAAGTCACAATTTACCAGTGTATATTATAGGTACTCAGCCTAAGTAAAAGCAAGTTTCTTTATATTATCTCCTGAGAGGATTTTGGCGTCGCGTTTCTTGTATATTAGCTTCTAGTATATTAATACAATCAAGTTTCCAAATAAGTTTCAAATATAATCACAAAGTTCAAGTTACGAGTATGACTCAATATAGTAGCTGAGAGTTTTTTTCATGTAAAAGTAATGAGACGAACGATACGCTCTCCTGATGGTAAGAGATAACGCCTGTCTACAACCATTGCAGGAGTATACAGAACTTTGAGTAAAAATAAAGTCCAGGGCATCGCTGCTTTGACGTTCAGTATTTTGAGAGTTTCGATGATTAGTTTCAACAGCCTTGTAATTTCGCTAGCTGCGGTACACTTCAAACCAGAACACAGTAAAATTTACACACTACTGCTTGACGGCAGAGTACTTGGGTGGCAGAATATATATTTATAGTCAAGCATTTTCTTATCTTGATATGATATTAACCATACCTCAACAGCAGTTAATATTTTGTTCTCAATTTACTAGAACAAAGGACGCCCTTGCGTCCTTAGTTATTCCTCCGTTATCAATAAAGGGATCCAATTTCCCCCGAGTTTCAGAAAACTGACACATCATTACGTGACTGTACCTTTCGACACCTCGCATAATGATACGACCTTGGTGATAGAAGTTTGACATTCTTCCTTATTTCGCTCCGTTTTTGCCATAGTCGATTTTCCCTGAGATCTACTCTCTTTCATATTAGTGTTTACTTCACACCAGTAAACAAACCTTAGGGTTATAACAGAGTAATTTATTTAGTAGGTATTTGTATTTTCAAAAAACATGATTATCTCGCTAATACTACAAATGCGATGATAGCTGATAGCTCAGTGGTTAGCGCGGTCGGTTCGCACGTTGTAATTTCTCTAGCTGCAGTATCTTATTGTGAACACAATATGGCTGATATTACGAGCTTATTTTATATTTTATTTAATGTAATTTTTTTTACTAAAATACAACGTGGCGATAAAAAATTGACTTATATCTTATATTATTTTCATTGAATGTCTACTGTTTAGAGTTTAGTTGCGGGATATCATCGAGGATTATTTCAAAACTACCATATTTTTCATAGTAAAGTTTTGTCAAAACAAATTGACGGTTTTGTGTTTAAGAAATTTGAAATACCTTTCAATAATTGCTGTACGAAAAATTAATTGAAAAGCCTCTTCGTAAACTTTAACTCAACCCGTAAGCTTTGATAATTAATTAAACACAACAGATTGAGCGCGAACTCCAAGGCCTTCGAGAGATACAACATTGTTTTAAGTTATTTTTGGAATGTAATTTTCCCTCGAAAGTTTTATATTTCCTTGATACTCATCTCAAGTTATTTTGTGTGTTGTTTTTCCTGTTCTAGATCAAATTGATCTACTTTTATTGTATAGGTATTTACAAGTCAAATGTAATTCACAGTCAAAATCACACGGAATAAGTGTAAATCAAATCCGGTCATGCCCTAGTAGAGTAATTTTTAGAACTTTATTAGAATCTTCATATTTTTCAAGCAACATAAAAATACATGTCATAGTGCGTACGTAGTATACAGTTATTATTTGAATTCAGTACTTCATGAATAATACACCACAGCTTTCATAATGATGTTAGTTTATTTGATAAAAATGTTAGTTTCGGAAAATAATACATAACGGCAAAATTATTTTTTCTGCGTACTCGCCAAAAAGATAACACTTTGACATAGCGCTTGTTTTAACATCTACGCTACGCTGCTACAACTTCTACGAAAGCTACGAACTGATTGATACATTTTTCTATAGCATAGTTAATAAAGTTTCGCAATTCCTTTGCAATTATTATTTTTATATAATTGCTAAAGTCACTTTTACTTTCTAAGCACATGCACCCGTGTGCCTGTGTCGTCATCGAACTACTTACACTAAGTTGTCCGACAAAAATCTACAAAACATCTAGAAGGGCAATGAGCCTAAGGCCGTTGTTTGTCTAAATAATTGTACAATATTGCCATGCCGTGGCTCAATCTTGACATTACGGCATTATAGCGAGATCTAAATTGCTTTTTTTCCTTTAGTAATAGCGGGCGAGTTCGGGTGAGATTACGCAAAGACCGACCTTTAGCTCTGGGCGGTTTTTTCCGCCCCAGCTCTTTGCTGAGGTCGCTTCAGACGGGTTCTTTTCCTTTGAGCAATAAAAAGAGCTCCCGCTTTGTGTTTATGTATGCACCGAGATACACAACAAATAGGTATTTATTTAAGCTCTTAGTATTTAATCGTGGATAAAAGTTAGCAATAAGCTGTGCATTGAGAAAATTTGAAGGCGTATGTTGACTTTTCCTTTGTAGGCTAATGCAGAGATGCATTTAAAAAAAAAAACAAGTTTTATTTAATGACGTTTTTTATATAAAGTAGAGAGGCAAGCCACGGCGTAGTCACATTTTTTTCACGAATACTTTCAGTTTTTTGAAAAATATAAAGAATCATGAAATTGAAATTATTAGGTATGCATTGAGCGTTCTGATCGATTTTTTCATAAATGAAACAATAATGTTAAAGTACGGATCAAAGTAAGTATCAAAGGAATACAGATACACGTTATACAGCAATGGTATACGCGGGTAAGTAAACAGTAACTTTACCTTATACTTCCGTACCGCAAGGTGGATCTATTGCAAGGAAAATGTTTCAACGAAAATGCTCTTCCTGTTTTCGTTTCGCGGTAGAGCTGGAGGTTAGAATACATTTCAATGGAGGGTTCGGGAGCTGGCGACGGCGTCGTGGCGGCAGACATTAATCTCTTGCACAAACATAGCGGTAACCATCTGCCGTTTTATAAAGACGAATTCGCCAAAATAATCTTGATAAAGGCGTGTTTTCGCGTGCTCCCCGGGCGGCAACTAATTGATGGGATTTCGAGGTGAAACGTGTCTCTTCCACGTCAAATTTGCACAGATTATCTGCTTTGTTAATGACGTCACTGGGAATTTCTGCGATGTTTCCGTTATTAGGTTAAGTAATTTTCCATTTTTACCGCTCGGTTAATGAATGCGACACAACTTTTTATTGAAGACTTATTGAATTTGCGAAATGTTTCTGTGGGAAGTATTCGAGTATTTGCCGACAGAAATTCTATAACCTGATCGCAAAGTCAAGCGAATCGATTGTACAAAGGTTTTAAATAGATGCAGAAAACCCTGTTTTATTATAAAATAAATACACTAACCATATTAGTATAAAACATCTTAAATTAATACTATTTATAAATTTATTAAAACTTAACCTAAAAGTCCGTCAGAGGACGGATATGTGGGCAGAATGCTGGCAGCATTGCCACGCTCAATGGCAATTGTACTTAATTATTTGATACGCAGATACAAACAAATATTTTACTAGTTATGGCGAAGTCTATCGAAGATTAGAACATAGCGAATTACTATATTTTGCTAAAGAACTTATTCTGAATTATTGCGAAAATATTTAGGTTATCTTACCTTAACCGCATCTCATTAGGGCCTTTTATTAAATCTATGTAGGCCACAACCTTATTCTAATTACGCACCCTGAAGCTAGTTCGCTAAATAAGGAAAAAATCCGAGCTCGCTGTAGCAAATCGTTAAATCCTGCTTACTGCCCGATAACCTCGCACAAAGAGCTTGATTACCAGCGGTTTGCATGCTCGCTTTAACTCACATAACAGCTACCATTAAGCACAAACACGGAATAAAAAAAACACGATTGCACATCTGGCTGCGAATGTTTTATCCGTAATTGCGCCTTGCCACACTGTAAATAAACCCTAAATCAGAATGTGCGCGTTTTATACCAGTTGTGTGGATGTACAAGCGTGACACGTGGCAAATTTGGCAGGACAGCACCGGGCACGGGGCCTATTTTATCATAACCCGTCAATTTGTTACTGTAACTGATGAATGCGGGTTACGCGAGGGTTAAATAAAGAACAGCGCCAGTGATTTCTCACTTTTCATGCATTATACAAGGCTAATGGATGAAACCTTTACTAATGCATTGGAAATGCATGCGACGTGAAATATGTTATTCTAGCTGTTGTCCGCGTGAATATATATGTTGGTACGATTATTAAAATAATTAAGACACGATGATGAAGGAGAATTTATGCGGAATTATCTACCTACGTTTAACTATGTCGTATACTATATACGAATATATTCGGCAAAAAACATGTCAATTTCTATTTTAAAAAATCAGAAGCAGTACACAACGCCATCTATTGAGTTTAGGTGTAAACTTATTTATAATGTTTTTTCCTAATCTTTACAAAAGAAGTATTCATATTGAATTTTATTCTTTTTTCTTAGCCAGTCGCCGTACTCATCCATGCACATCGTAAGTTGCTTAGATAAGCTATTGCTACAGGTTAAAGATCATTAGAACAGTTATAGAATCTGCCAGATGCTCGCTGACTAAGTTTCTTACATAAAAGTTACCCAAACAAATATACATATTTATTTTATAGCACGGCAGCACAGCATCATTAGAACGATTTAATTTCCCACTGGCACAGCCGTGTTTCCGGTGACATACGATCGCAATCCTTTCCAAACCTCCAAACAGGGAACGGTAGAAACTAAACATTTGAAAAATCACTCCACCCTCCGCCCCAAACGTCACCGCAGAGGGGAGACCTTTTAATAGGATTCGGGAAGTTACGACAACTGATATTTATTAGCGCTGCCATATTGTTGTTAGTGATATATGTGGCCCCATTACGGCACTAGCTCGCCGGAGCCGCCACCTGACGTGGAATTTCATTTAAAGAAGGAGCGACCCATATCGTACCACTTGCTAATTTTGGAATATGAATCACCTTTATGAGACAGCTACATTTTTGTGCGTGTTTTCTCGCGCTCTATAAAATTGATTTATATATTTATTTTTATCATTTACTTGAAAATGGATTGGCGGTTACCTTTTGCATTTTATGAAGACATTTTTTGCGGTCGGTTGATATTTTTGCAAGTCGTTTTCCTTGGTACCTACTATGTCAAGTTAAGTTTTTACTGTCGAGACATAAATCAAAAGAAGTTTCATTTTAAGTGTGTTTAGCTGTTTAGTTAATGACAAATGGCAGTTTTAGTATAGATAAATAGTTAACTCTTTATTGTTCACACAAAGATTACAGAGCAGAAATAATAAATTATGTAACATTCAAATGAAGTGCAAGAATCGGTGGCCTTATCTATACCATATACTTTGCAGTATACATTTTTCATAAGATAATATAAGATAGGGTTGTATGTAATAAATCATCAATAGCCTTTTCCGTCATTCTATTACAGAGTAACTAGCTTCCGTCTACTTTAGTGACGCGCTAATAAATAAACAAATATTGGACGACATATTATATTTGCACAGCGCCAAACTAAGTAAAGCTTGTACTATAAAAACTAGATGACTGATAAAATATATATATAGATAGAAACTCTTTATTCTGCTAAAAGGGCAATCAATAGTTTCCAGAGCCTACTCTTAAGTCCATCTCGATGTCGAACTAACGGTACCTTGTTATTCTTTACACTTTATAACTAATCTGAATTTGTTTTGTTAACAGGAACAATCGCACAAGTCGTACCGTCCGCTGACGGTGCTGACCTTCCGATGGAACTATGCCGTGCATGGGTTGCAGCCGGCGGGGTACCATCTAGTCAATTTACTCCTACACGCTCTTGTCTCCCTGCTCTACTATAGGTAAGTTTATCTTTTCTTTATTTTTGGCATCGCACTTTGTACATTTTATCAGTTTCAAGTATTTTGATATTTTTTAATTATAAATTATAACTTTAAAATCGAGTCCAATCATGCTCCAATAAAACTCCAGAAGCAACGACGGAGTCTTGAAAACAACGCGAAGAGACATGTTTCACTATTTTATATTACTTTCCCAAACTCATGCATGTAATTCTGTAATTAACGAATAAAAGAATAGAAACAAACATGAAAACACGAAAAATTTTTTTTGGAAAATGATTAATTACCTCCTTATCCAGTGAACGGGTTGTTATACATTGTATTACGCAATACATTTTATGATGCGTTGTTATACAAGAGAGAGTTCACAGCAATTAGATGATCATAGATGTTTGTTATGTGTTTCACTCACAAAAAAAAGAAGTATGCGTCTAAATATATAATACTCCATCAACTATTTGGTTCATACAAGTTTTATTTCATAACTCTTTAATTGCGCTATAGTTACAGTAATACAAAAAATAAACAATGGCGCCATGAACTACTTTACGGCATGCAAAAATTTACTTTTACTCAATTTGAAACTAGATGGCGCTCTACGAAATTCCCCCCTAATATTTTTCAATCAACTATGACCGAATATGATACAACATTGAAAACACGTTCTACCTAAAGTTAGAACTGACTCTCCAACGAGACGTGTACCACACACATTTTAGACACAGACTATTGCGAATCCCCAAGCTTCCTCAAAAGCAATGAATGCAAACTTTACACGCAGACTAAATGCAACTGTTTTGCACACACATACTATGTTTCCATCCGCAAACATATTTCACTGCGCTCATGAAACTCTGAGCAAGGTGTGAAAAGCCTCCCAAGTGAATAATACTAAACATTTTACGAGCATGTTTAAAGTTTTCTTACATCACACACTAGTGGGTAACTTATTTAACAACTTACCGTTTAGCTAAACTTTTTGCAGTTGTAAACATTGCTAAACGCGACCATTGTACAGCAACTGTACAGGCAGCGTGCAGCAGTGGCAGTACGTAACATATAACATATATGTTACGGATATATGTCATATATAACTCAGGTTGCCTAGTAGAGATCGCTTTAAGCGATAAGCTCAACAATTGTTGCACTATTGTTAAGCAATTTTTGTTATTGTATACTATTTCTGGTGTGAACAAAAAAGTTATTATATTTTTTTTTTATGTAAAAGTAATGAGACTGAAAAGATGTGATGAGAAATGAAGAGACGGACTATGATCTCCTGATTGTAAAAGATAACGCATGTCCTAGGGTTTCGCTACTTTGGCGCTCATTACTTTGAGACTTCGATGGTTAGTCTCTAAACCCCTGTAATTTTGCTAGCTTACAGTACCCCTCAAACCGGAACACAGTAATGTTTACATACTACCACTTGGCGGCAGAATATCTGGTAAGTACTGCGGTAGTACCAATCATCACGACCTCATGCTAAGATTTACCATTTTATGAAACATCCTTCGGTTTTTCCACCGAGTTTTGACCTACCTTACCTCAAATAAAGGGGGAATTGATTCCTTAGGTGTCCATAGGCGGCGGTGACCACTTACCTTCAGGTGACCAGACGCTTGTTTGCCACTCTTTCACATAAGAAATGTACAGTTACGTGAATTTAAAGACGTAAGTATTCACGTCAGAACCGAATTTTCTGTTTGTTCTCGAGTGCTTTTAGCATTTTCTTGATTATATTCGCTGAACGAACTAAGTAGATAACCCAATAATATCCAAGCAGACAAATAATACTTGCTAGTTCATAATAACGTGAATGCTATCTCCACTTTTGCAGGCACAGCTTTATTGAAAACGCCCTCTTTGCTTCCTCTTATGAATTCGCTCGCAAACACCTCCACTGAGCCGTGAAATCGGAACGATTCTGCCTGCAATCAATGAAATCTTATGCAAATAATTTTCCCTTCATCCAAAATGAAAAATCGTAAACGCCAAAGTAAATAACAATTTTATTTGGTATGTGCAAAATTAAATGTGCCGTGTAGGATGCTATGAACCTAAAATTGCTAAGTATTCTTGTATTATGAAAAGTCGTATCTAAATTTGAAATCCATTTAACGGTTACTTAACCGCAACCGCACTTCTACTGCAACCGATCGTATCGTCAGACTAATGTTGTGTTAGGTAGGGATTCATGTACTGGAGCAAAAATTTGCATATCTCTTAGGAGATCCCGAAAACACATTTTATTGTGTCATCGTTAATTTTAATTTATTTCTTGTCGTTCATTCTAAATTATGTTTCTACTTTTACGGAGTTCTTATTTACGTGTTAAATTTTAATAAAATGTGTACGTTAACTTTTTTTTTTGTTTTACTTATGCTGGATTACTCACGTTTATATATCCGAAACTCCGACTATAGTCTCGGATACAACCGGTTCCCTACATCATGGTGACAAAGCTGAGTACAGCGGCATCGTCTTGCTTTGCACTTATGAAATATGTCAAAACCACGTCAGTTTCCATTGATTGCTAAAAGTCAGACAGTACCACCTTACGCCTTAGTATTGCATCAAAAATATACATAAAACATAGCTGCTGACGATGAGAAACAGATATATCTTACGACTTTTCAATTTTGAGCGACTGTTCTATGAAATAGCATCATAGCACTAAGAGTTAGAGATTGATTCCAACGTGACATTTTTTGTATGACTTATAAAAGATTTATGCAAAATAGCATAAAGTACCTTTTCAAGGAATCCGGATTTCGGTGAATCCGCGGGCAGCGCCTAATCTTTTGCAAGATTGCAAGAGCTTTTTGTTTTAATCTCAAGTGAAGAGATGAGGTCTCTAATCGAAGGGGAAAGGTCGACGACTCTAAGCAGGCAAATGGGATTGAATAAGGAAGGAAGCACTCGTAGGTACGTATTAATTGGATGAGAATCGTGCGTAGGTATAGATAGGTACTTGGGGTAGATTATGTTTGCTCCCGCTCCCCGATCCTGGATTAGACTGAGCTCGACAGTAGGGCTTAATAAGACAAAAAGTTCAAGCGATTAATTTGAGGAAATGAGAAAGAAAAAATTATGCGATTATTCTTTTTTATTTTTTTTAGGTTGACAGGGTGTTTGATTACAGCTCACCTGATGTTTAGTGACGGTGTGGTAGATAGTAAACACACCTAGCCTGGAATGGTTATCAAGTGAGGCTGACGGAACACACCTTTAGATGTTTGGCGGCAAATTTTCTACTTGACGGTGGTAGCTAGCCAGCCGAGTACAAGAAAGTGGGTACTTTCTTGTACTCCGCTGACTACCACCATGTTATGGTTTCTCCACGATGTTTTCCTTCACAGGTAGCTCAAGCTCATTGTTGGGGTTTGAACCCCTTCGGCATGCGAAAAGTAAAAATCGGTTAAGTTTGTTGTTTTATGTAACATCAACATATTTCACTTGCTGGTAGATCATCTTAGCAGGATATTGTCTAGGTAGTTGCCACCGCAGTACAAGATGTTCTGCCGCTAAGCGGTGGTGAGTAAACATTACTATTTTCTGGTTTAAAAGTTTACAGCTAGCGAAATTACAGTGTTGTCGAGACTATCCACAAATGCTCAAAATAATGCGCGCCAAACCAGCGATGCCCTGGACTTTGTTTTGTTACTCAAAGTTCTGTGTATCGCCACAATAGTTATGGACATTAATTATCTTTTACCATCAAGAGAGCGTCCTGTTTGTCTTATAACTTTTACATGATAAAACAACAATTTTAAAAGACCCTAAAAATAGTCGCATTCTATCTATAAAACATAATATAGCGTTAGTATTGATTTATTATGATTTATTATGTTTATTACCGGGACCTTTTTTTATATCTGTTATCATAACTGTGTATTCTAGACGTCAACCTTCAGATTGATACTGAATATGAAATTCCACAGAAATTTGCGTAAGTCAATGGTTGTAGAAATTTCTTGGTGAAAACTTAATGTGTATTTTAATTAAAATAACACAGCGAAATGCTTCTCTAATCAAACCATTTATTTGACAAAACCACGCTCCGAAACAAAAGACTATCGGCCAAGCGCACGACACAAAAGTAACAGGCCACTTATAAAAAGTATAAAAACTCCTTGGTGTACATACACCACAACACTGTTACAAACTTTTTCAGAAATCCGAAATATTATCACGTGCCGAAAACGTGCCCATGTAACCATTGTCTTACTTGAAACTTGAAAGTCTTTACAAATTAAATTAATTGGACAACTATGAAAAATCTGGTTATTTATGCATGATCTAACATTAATTAAACCAGAACTTGTTCGCAAAAAATCAAATCAAAAGTCTTATTCACAAATATAAATAAATTGATTTACTCATAACTGTTTTAGTGACAATTTTTATAGTTATATAAATTTTCCTGAATTTTTTTTTAAATGCCGACTTCGTTCTACTTAGGCCAAACACCGATATGTTACATTGTTTTATTACGAAGTAGGTACCGGTACTTAGATAGTTTATTAGTAGTATTCTGATAACACCAAAGAAAAATCACACGAAAGCAAAATACGCAATTTCGTTTACTTGGACGCCATTTTTTTTTTAAATACTTAACGAATGCTAATGTATCCTGTAATCTGTAAAATTTTCACAATAATACGACATTAAAAACTCGGGTTCAAACATTCAATTACAATATTCGATACTCGGTACAAATCTGTTTCTACAGTTCCACTGGGAAGGTTTTAATCGTTAATTGAATACGGAAACTTTTAATTGTAAGGTCTCAATGATCCGACGGAGCTGCGTTCAATTATGCAGTACAATGCGGCCCAATCGACTGCCTTCAGGTTGTATACGACGTGTCGAGTCGTCATCAGGTGAACAGGCGTACTTTAATTTATTTTTACACCCTATGAAGTGAAGCCTGCGAGGTTGCTGTGATGCTTTTTGCAGATGTTGTATAGATTAATAGGATTTCGGAAATCGTTTCAAAATTTCGATATAACAAGAGCGAATAAAATTTCCGTGTTTTTTTTTTAGGTAGGATATTTTCTAGTACACGGCTGGCTAACTACCAACTCAAGTTGAAAATCTGCTACTAAGCACTTAACGGTGTGTTCCGGCATTTCATTCTAAACTAGGTGTGCTTTACCATGTTCGACCACCCCGTCACATGATGATGGTCTCCTGTGGTCAAACACCAAGCATGTCAAACATTTAAAAAAAAACAGAAGGATTGCCTTTACTATAAAGTGCGGTCTTTGAGGTTTATAAATGTAGTATATCGTACCTAGAATGCAGCTACCAGAGTGGCCACTACAATCCAACCACAATTTAAAAATAAGTTAGGCACAGACAGCTGTCACGTTATTTACTTCCAGCCGCGGTTGAAATCCTATTTATCTTCATTAATAATTTTGTTATTCCAAGAGGCGAAGCAGTTCTGAAACAGCAGAAGCAAACTGATTAACTATTTACGATCAAACTTAGTAGTCCTTCGAATTGGGGACAATTTAAAGTCTTCACTCATTAGATTTACTCAATTAAACTTTGACTAAAAGAAAACATTGAAATATGCTAAAGGCAACCAATTTCAAATTCGTATAATTTTTTGAAGAAGAAAAATATCTTCGCGCATTTTTGAAACCTGTGGTATTATTCTAATTACAAAATATAATGCAAAAGTATACACATTTCAAAGTTTAAGTTTTATTAATTTTTTATGTTAATAAGTAATGAGATGAACGAGACACTGGTGTTGATGTTGAGTGATATAATAGACGATGACCCTATTTATTTACCCTAGTTATTTATGTACTTTTGTCTTAATATTTATTTAGCGACTTTATAATGATTCCTTTTCTAAAAGTTGAATGTCGTATAAAACACACTGTCATTGTCACACACGCGAACTTATAAGATAAGCAGAAAAGTCAGAAGCAGACAACGTCACGTTCTTCATCTAAGACGTATATAACATATAAAAAAATCAATTGTTCGTTGAACAAGGCTCGAAGGCTCAAATAGAGAAAATATAAAATAACAAAATGTAGCAACTTAGTCGTTAAAACCCCTATGAAAATAAACTAAGATCATTCCCTCGAGATACCCTTTTGGAAACTATCCAACATTTAATCTAAAATAGCTGATCGATTTCGAATTAAAACAGGCGGACCAGCGACCGGTTTAATTTAACAAAACGCAATTATACCCTCTAAATTGCTTTCGAGTTAGAACTGCAATAACCAGAGATGTTAGCGTTAATAAGTAGTTAGAATTTGGGTCATCCGCAACTGTCGGACGCCGCGCCGGGTTGCAGGCAAACTGCGTATGTTTTACGTAGTAAGTCTTGGATTACAAGTTTACAAGTCGAGATTAATTTTTTTGATTATTTTTTTTTCTTTTGGTGTGCACAATAAAGAGTTTCTATCTAACTGTTTATGCAACTGTGAAACTGATTTCGTGTTATATTTATTACATGGTCTTGATCACACATTTCAACAAAATTCCATAGTTTAATAGTTACATTGATGTAATATTAAATACTCTGTAATGTTCTCTAAATGTTTAGAAGTTAATAAATACGGAAATTTAACTAAGAAATATTAAAATTTTAACAACCTTTTATCAATTATTATTGTTTCTTACGAAATGCAATAGTTATAACTGTTTTTGTTCTCAATAACAGCAGTTAACATTACAAGTTTGTGTACATTTCGAACATTTATTATTAGTTAACAAAACGGTTTGATTCCACTTTCAATGTGCAACGTGCTACCTGAGTAGGTGTCCCGCTAAGTACAACCTGTTTTCTTCTAGTCGAGGGTAAATCGCTACTTTCTAGGCAAACGTCCTCCATAGATCTACACTTAACATCAAGTGAGCAAATGTAAGCCTATATTTATTACAAAATATAACTCTGCATTGTTCTATGTCCAGAAAAGTTGCGCTTGTAAATTTGTACATTTAGTGGAGTTGGGCCCAGTTAAGCCTATTTTAATCAGCCAGCCGTATCCTGCTAATTACGTATACTTGGTTTGTCCACCGCGAACTTAGCCCGGCTTTGCCCGATATCCAATTTGGCGCCATAATCCCATTAACGATATTGGAGCTCTCATTAACATTCCCATTTCGTTGAATACACGTTAATGTAGTTGTGCGCTAAACATGTTACTTAACTGGATTTTAAAATTTAAATAACATGTTTCGTTTATCGAAAAGTTGGAGTATTGGTGTGTTTGTTTACTGACTGCAGCGTGTTTATTTAAAACTAGCCGCCCGCCCCGGCTTCTCAGGCGTACACATTTTTTTATTACAAATAGGCTTGCGTTTAATCGCCAATTTACCTATTGTGAAGTGAAGATGCGGTCTACGGTGGAGCACGCACACACGCACTTTAGAAAAAAACAATAAAATATACCTGCTTCCGATCAGAGTGCTACCAAACCTCACAGAAGCACCCGCTGGATTAATCTGAAGATTACCTAAAAATTTCATCAAAATTGGTCACGTTTTTGAGTCCAGTGAACATACACCCATCGATTTATATATTTAGCGGTAACATTAATATGTAAATCTATTTCTATACGTATTTATACCGCTAACACTCTTAACGCTTATCCGTTAAAACATTAAATATTTGATATTTGTACCACAATGGCAAGTTCTAAAGTACTTCGTCGGCCGACCTCTACAGAGGGTCCTAAATTGTTAGTACGTAATGAATTTTAGCACCATTAATAGGTGCTAAAATTGCCCGCTCGCTTGTTCCATTTAAGTAATTAAAAGCGACTATAATCTATTTTACGACGTGCAAACTTCCTTGAATTCATTCATCCGACTCGATGATTAATTTCAATCCCGAATTTACATATCTCTCTAACAGTACTCGTATTAAACTTTGACTTATTAATTAAGTCAATAACGTAGACTTGCCTGTGACCCTTGCTCATATTATTACGTATAAACTTTTTACAACGTCTTTACGCACCCAAAGACTTTTTCTAGTCAGTTTTTCTTTTTTTTTAACGCTTATTAGTCCGCGTTTGACCACCAACTCGCCTGATGGTAAGGAATAATATGGTCGATGATGAAGCACGCAGACTTAGGAAAATATTCCTATACACTCTCACTTTGAAAATATCTATTAGAAAACAATGAACCCTGGAGCTTGTTACATACCTTGAACTTAAAGATAAAAAAGTAGAGTCAAAACGTTTGGTAGGTAAGTATCCAAGAAAAATTCACTTTGTATGGATTGTAGTAGACCGTCTTTTTACATGTTCTCTAGTAAAAAGGGTATGGTAGTACAAGGTCGTACAGCTTAGTAGCATATTTGAAGATGTTTCTTATGATTGTCAGGCTAGATGTTTTACCACACCTCACCTGATATTAAGTGACGATGTGGTCAAAGATGGTAAATAGCTCTGGCTCCCAAGTGAGGTTGCCGGAACACACCTGCTAAGCAGTAGATTTTCTAATCTTGAAGTTATATTATCTTGACTAACCAGCCAAAGTGTAGGATGTTTTGAAATCTAGACATTACTGAGTTTTTAACTGTTAGAATCTTTTTTAAGTCCTCACTGAGGATCTGATTTCTAGCGTAGATTATAATAACGTTGAAACGTTATTATAATTTACGCTTCACGAATTTCACGAAAGCCTTATTTTTTTTTTATTACAAATAGACTTGTGTTTGACCGCCAATTTGCCCGATGTTAAGATGCGGCCTACGATGGAGCATACTTGCTTAAAAGAAACCGATTCACTTGCGACTTGAACGCACCGAGATTGTATCTATCGGGGAATACTCACTTATGCCAGCCCTGTTGGTTCATTGATAGTATGTCTGCTCCAAGAGCTGAAGGGCGTGGGTTCGATTCCCACCCAGAACAAGCATTTTGTGATATAAACAAATGTTTGTTCTGTGTCTGTGTGTACTGTATGTATTATAAGTATGTATTTCCAAAAAAAACTATTTATGTATTCTATCAGTTATCTGTCCTCCACAGTATAAGCTTTGCAAGTTTGGGGTAAGATGGCGCTGTGTGCTGAATGTCCTACGATATTTATTTAATTTGTTTATTTTATTTATTTATCTAAACTCGTGTTTATTATTTAAAACTTTTTATGTAACGTCTGTCCTATACTGACATGAGCTGCAGCAGCAGCCACGAAGAGACGGCCGGCAATTTAGCTGCTGGCCATGTGTGGTGTGTAGTGCGTCCGCCGTTCGACACCATAAGTCCCAGTCCCAGTGTGTGTGGGCCTAATAGCAGTTTTAACAGAGCCCACTTTGTTACTGCCTGCATCAGTCTGGGACAAGCTTTATTGTTGCTACCCACAACAAGAAGTACACAAACAACTAAATACACCAGTCATTACAAGGAACTTCGGAACACAAACTCTTGAACCGTCTGTATAATATCAACAAATCCGCCTACACTACCACAACACCCACCTCCCCATCGAAAGTTAAAATCCGATAATGATTCAGTAACCAATCTATTCAAATTACGTTCAAACAACTTGTTTACGCTACTCAAAACTTGTACTCGTAAACTGACTTAGTACCCAATTACATTAGTGTAAGGGCAACTTTAGGCTTGCACATTATTTTCATCTCAAAACACTTAGAATGGAATTATTTTTATACACTTATATGCATATCTTTTATCTGTCTGAGTGTACTGCATGTATAAGTAAGTATTTACAACAACAAAAAAAGTATTTGAGTATCCTGACAGCTGTCTGGTGAACAACTACAAACGTTTCACACAGCGCCATCTAGTCCCAAACTAAGCAAAGCTTGTACTATGGGGATAGTACAAGCTTTGTTTGTTGTTGTTTGAAATAGTCATTGTTAAGCATACAGCGTAATATTTTACATCTTATCCTATAAATAATGCTGACATATTTTTGAAGGGTGACAAGCTAGGTATTTGACCACACCTCACCTCATGCTAAATGGCGGTGCAGTCGTAGATGGCAAACGCACCTGGCTTGAAATGGGAACTGGCTTTCAAGTGAGGTTGTCGGGAGAACACATTGTCAGGTGAATTTCAACTTGACTAGCTGTCCAGCCTACTATTTCAAAATACCACCATGCTATGGTTTCCTAGTGATATTTTCCTTTACCAGCAACTCGTTGTAGATATTCGAATCGACGTCCTCCAGCGTGCGATATGTCCGTGATAGCCACTGATCTACCGTCTATATCTATCTATCTATCTGATCACAAAATTGATAATTATTGAATCACTCCAAAAATCAACACCTAATTTAATTCCATAACAGACTCCGCGCCATCTTCACTTCACTACGTCATTAATTTATCTCCAATTAATTGCGTCGATTGTCGAACTACAGGACCTTTCGGCGACGTAACGCAGTTTAATTAACAAATGGCTTAATTATTTCGACAGCGATACCTACTCCACCGTAATGAGTAAATTTATTACAAAATGTAATTAATTACTCGCATGCGAAGATAAGACAAAGGACCGACGTAATTAAGGGTGGGTTATGAGTTTATGACACGGGGCGTGGGCCTCTATGAAAAACTAATTTAACTGTGTGGCAAAAAGTTACCCGGATTTCTCACAGACGAGCCCCGCTTCATTACTTTGTGAATAAGCAAAAAACAATGTACCAGGGTTGCGAAACAGCCCGCTTTCGGTGACAAAAATCATTTGATCTACGTTTTTCAATTTACATCTTTTTTATATAAAAGTTATCAGACGAACGAGACGTTCTCCTGATGGTGAGAGATAGCGCCTGTCCATTATATTATATCCATTGCAGCAATAGACAGAACTATGAGTAGCGAAACAAAGTCTAGAATATCGCTGCCTTGGCAGTCATTACTTTGAGACTTTCGGAGGCTGGCCTCAACAGCCCAGTAATTTCGCTAGCTGCAGTACCCTTCAAACCGGAACACAGTAATGTTTACATACTACTGCTTAGCTGCAGAATATTAATTTGGTACTGCGGTGGTACCGACCTACCTCCTCCTGCTGAAGAGATCTATCACCAACTATACCCTACCTTCTTCACTACAATATCATGCCAAAGTAGTTCTATATTTTTATCTGTTTATGAGTATTTCACGATAAAACTGCTGAACAGATCTTGATGAACATAAAATTTTTTTTAGGACGTTTCTTGAGGAAGGAGTCTTACTTCGTTTTTATGAAAAAATATTAAGAAGACTTTTTCTAAAATGACCCTACCGAATATGCTATGCGAACAAACCCGTGAGTAAAAAGGAAGTTTATAATTATTTCTCAGGTCGTCTGTGAGAGCACTCTTATCGTGCAATTGTATTTTACTGCTAGATTTTTTTGACCTTTGTACTCATCAATTTGTGACCGAAGGTTTGTTAAAACCATACGTTAGCGTTAACTGAAAAACTGACAGCCCTACTGACTTTGTGATCGTGCTTAGTGTTGTAGGAACGAGTTACCGAAAATTTTATGTTTCAATCACTTTCACTACAGTAACAATATTTTAACTGTTGTTATTTGAAATAGCAAAATACAGTTTTTAGTTAAGTACTTGGATTTAGATACAATGAAAACAATCTTAAGACTTAAATAAATATAATGTTTGTAACACTTAATACATTGTAATCATATACCGGTAGGTATACTTTGAACATAAGTTACGTCAAAATATACCGGTATCTTGTCGATAGCAAAAGTATTACCGTTTAAAAAAACAGTAATGCATTTGCTATCGATCCTACTTGATGGAAAGTGACGATGTTTCCGAAGATGGAGCACAATTACCTATTTCTTTCCAACTGTCAGTCCCTGTTCCGACCCTTCCTACTTCATAGTCAGCGCTTCGCGAACGCGTCAGTTGTTACAAATCTTGCTCCGGTTTTGCAACTTGTGGCGAATGAGTTTTACATTCTAATAATTTTGTTACTTATTTGACACAGTTTCAAGATGTTTGTGATTTATGGAGAACCTGGAATGGGAGTTCTAATATTTCCATTAATTTCATGACAACAATGTAAGAGCAAAGACATACGTTTGAAAATTACTTGGTAGCAGACAATGAAATACAGTTCTAAATTACAAACAATCATTGCGGTTAGCGATAGCAATTCATTAAAGAATCTACTCCTCGCTCTCTTCCTTTAGATAAAATTAAGAAGGGCGATGGCTGCTATATTCATCATACTCGTAATCGGGTGCTAACAACTACTCAAATTAAATATTACATCAATCTCACCAATATTATAAATGTGAAAGTTTGGATGGATGTATGTTTGTTACTCTTTCACGCTAAAACTACTGATTGTATAAAATTTGGTGTGAAGGTAGCTAAGACCCTGGATTGACACATAGGCTACTTTTTATCCCGAAAATATGTAGCGAGTAATACCGCGGGGCTTGTGAATTATTGTTTTACCAGACCAAAACATATTATACAAATATTACATGCGATGGAATGGACAAACTCAGAGTTTATTAACTGGCCAATACGTATAGTTTTCCTGGTACAATTCAAACACTGCTGGCTAATGAATTACTTGCAGCGGTAGCTACGTACATGTATTATTTGTATCAATTCATTCATTCATCAGTTCATATTGCTTACTCGGCAGTTAAATCAATAAGTGTACCATAAATTGTGGAATAATTCGAATCATCTCTATTTTTTTTTTAATTTAAATTGCAATGTATGTATGTAAGTCAAATTTGATCAATTTCTCGATATTCGATTGGATCCAAATTTGGTGTACTTATGTCTCTTAGCTGACAATACAATGGTATGTCATCATGGAGCTGGATTGATAATGGAGACGGAAGATGGCTCTAGGAACGTCTTAACTAAACAAGATAAACCCATCGAGTTTGGGCTCGATTGATTCGTCTTGAGAAGCAATCTTCTAAAATACCCATCTTCTAAAAAGTTAAATATCACTCACTGTTCCATTCTAGGCTAGGTGTGTTTTACCATCTTCGACCACACCGTCACTTAACTCAGGTGAACTGTAATCAAAACTTAGCCTAACAAACATTTAAAAAAAAAGTTGTCCTGCTGTCCTGGGGTCGAAACAAAAGTTTAAGAAGAATGTATAATGACTTTCCCTACGCGCTCTAGCGGATAAATAAAGAGAGAGATCTTAATATTGTATAATACACTACGTACGTCCTATTGATACTTAGATATCAATAGGACTCTGGTTTCGACAAACGGCCCAAACCACAACACAATCAATCAAATCAGGACAATATGCGGATTCATTACTCAAATGTTTTCGAGTTTCCACGTGGAACCACTATTTATAGCCGTGGGTGTATTGGAAATTCTATTATATGCTTTGCTATTTTGATAACCATTGCAAATATTGTGAATATACTTTATTTAAATTTCTTTATGTAAAAAATTTATAGTTAATACTGAAAGAATGTGTTACTAACTACTACTAGTGTTCGGTGACGGTAATCACACCTACCCTTGAATGGAACTGTCTCTCAAGTGAGTCTACCGGAATACACCGTTAGGTTCTCGTTAGGCGGCAGATTTTCAACTTAAGACTGGTACCTAGCCAGTCTAGTACTAGAGAGTATCCTACCATGCTTTTCTCACGATGTTTTTCTCAACTTTTGACGTGTGTTCCAACCGCGCTAACTACTAAGATAAGCTCCCTACTTTATAAGGATGGGCATGCCCACCTTGGGCATGCCCATCCTTATAAATACAAACATTTTATTGGTACCCCTACCAAAGAAACGTAATATTATTTCAAATGTATCATTTAACACGGCTAAAACTTTGATTCAACTCAATGAAAAATATCAAAACAAAAATGTCAATAAAAGAATATAGAAAATAAACTTTCTGACATTCTTACTTATTTTTCCTACTTATTTTCTTACGTTGCGCCTCGGCCCTAACTTGATTATGCCTCTCAGGTACCAAGTTATTATAAAGATTCTGCGAGCTAATTGAGATGGAACAAAGCGCGCGTGACCTATCAAAGTCTACTAAGTTTTATCTCAGACAAATTGGCTGTAGCAAACTTATCTTTAGGTTTATCGAGCCTCCGACTGTTTCAACTGAAGATAATTTGGAGTTAAAATAATTTATGACATGTCTCAATAGTGATACAGACTAACTTGTTAAAGTTTAATTTAGAGTATTCATTACATTAGAAAATTTGTTTTTATCTTTACGCTGCCAAATGTTATGGACAGTTTTTTGTTTAATTCTGTATTGCACATTTCCAATTATAATATGTACAATTGTAAATACTTAATGCTAATCAGTCAAATCCAATTCTCGGTTCCAGGTTAATAAAAGGTAGGTAAAGGTGCGTTAGGTATTAGTAATTTATTTTCTATGATACGGTAAAACTATACTTCAGTTTGGTGACAGTTCGGTTAACTCCAAGCTCAATTTTCAAAGCGAACCATAACATAGCAAAAATGAATGCAGGAAAGTTGGGAACGAAACTGACAGGTTTGACGATGGCGGATACAATTTCAACTTCGTTTTTTAATGTTGATCAAAATGTCAACGGATTTCCCTTTGAATGTTGCTTTGCAGGGTTGGATGGGGATTTTAACAAAACAAAATCGACACGTTTATTTATATGGTTTTAGTTAGCATTACTTATACTTACTCGTCAGAGTTAAAAATCTAAAAATCGCCAATTAAAAAGTAGTACTTAAAAACTAACAACCGATATCAAAATCATTGAAATCAACTACAGCAAAGGTATTTTTTTTTCTAGTTTATTTAGGTAATATTGAGCTGCAAGTTTGTTGTTTACTGAGCCGAAATTAGCACATTGTATTTATCTTTATAAACAACTTTTCAACTAAAATCACGAAAAAAAATTAGTTGTTACATACACATAGGGCTTCACCGTAGCGTAATGGTTACACGTCCATACTACAGAAAAGTAAAGTTGAGTAGCCTAACAAACCAAATGAACATATTAGTTCACTTCTGTTTTGTGTCACAACAAAATACAGTTACAAAATTAGTTTTCCCATTTGGTGAGATTGCAACCACCCGCGCATAGCCAAACAAAGTAAACCGGAAAAACTTACCAACTATCAAGTCACTTGAGGGCTCATTACGTCTCAACTACTATAAATGTTTTTCCCCAAGTTCGCTGAAGATTTCGTCGGTCCCGCAAAAAGTTGCTAACGAGTGCTTTAATTCCGTCCGGGCGAAGTTGGAGCACCTTCATGGCGTTAGTCTCAATTAGTCCTTGTTCCTGACTGCAGGGATGTCGGCTAGTCGCTTAGTGGCTAAGATTTCATTTCGATATGTATTCAAACTTTAAACAACGAACTTAATTTCAACGGCTCTAAAATTGATGCTCATTAATTTATGTCTGGTACAAATATCTTGTAGGTACAAATAGCTTAACGACGACCTACTAAGTATAACTAAAGCTAGGATCAAAGTTCCCGAGCTAAATCAAATACAAACACACACCTATAATATAAAGTATGTTAGTAAACTTTTCTTCCTGTTTAGGTCATCCAAATTTCTAGCAATTAGAAACGCCGTAAGCTAGAATACTGCTTCGCAGGCAAGTTTTCACCGTTCAATCTCCCCACACCCCACCTGTGGACAAACTTGCCCAATTATTGTCATTCGACGCTTTAGGAAAAAAGTTGGTGCTGATCTAGAATAGTACTGCGGTTTGGACTTTTAAATTGTAGGATTGCCTTATTATTTGTATTTATTGTATTTGATCGTGCTTCATAGGAAGTTGTGATTTTATTATATGCATTTATATGGAGTAGTAAAGAAAATATGTTTTTTTTGTCACTATTGCCTTCGGTCAAAGAAACAGATTGTCACACTAAAATTCAATTGCAATACGACTGGCTTTCTGTTTGTCACTTTTTCACTACCAAAACCGGAGCGATTTTGCAGAAGTTCAATTAGAAAATACTTGTCACATACATATTTTTTTTTTATGTTTCCGTGGAGGGAAAATCAGTAAATAGAAATGTTCCATCTGCCCTTTTTATTACCGGTCGACCGACAATACAACTAAAATGCCATTCGTACATGGTGGATATTTCTCACGTACGCACAAAGCGTTTTGTTTCAACATTTTTTATTCACACAGCGAGGTTGTCAAACTCTGCCAGACTGTATTCCAAACGTTTTACGTACGTTATACGTACTACTGCTTAACATCAGGTAAGATGCCAACGTCACAAAACATACTAGAATTCAATCCGTCTAAATGATCGAATCCAACCATATATATGTACAAAATTTTTATTTATTAAACAAAATAAAAAATACCTTAAATTATACTACCTATTTACAAAATGTATACAAAAAACTTAGTCTAAAAAACCGTCAGAGGAGGAAAATTAATAGAGAAACTTTAAAACGCTGTTTTAATAATAACTTCGACTTTTTATGATTGATTAATTTATACTTAACTTTAACACGTTATATTCAAACTCCACTCGCACCTCGGAAATAGAAGGCCTGATCATGCTCAGTGACCTGTTAAAGTGTAAGCTATTTTAGAAACCAATGCTCGCTCAACCGTTTACAAATGCGAAATGGAATCGTTATAATTTTTTACTAAATAAATATTTAAAGGCAATTTGCTGCACACAATGATTTCACCTGCTTGAGGTTAGTAACAAAATAAGACTATTTGTAAAAAATATAAACAAAATAAATTAAAAATTTTAGAAACTCCCGATCGGTGTGTAGTATTCTACTAGTCAAGCACTTTCATTTGATACCTATATTGAGGGAGTTGTGAATAAATATGTAATCCGCCATTTTGAGGCAGCGGCCATCTTGGACCGATTTTCATCAAACAGCTTTTTAGAACATTCTTGAGTACTTCACCAATCAAACAAAAAATCAAAATCATAATCGGTTCATCCGTTTGGGAGCTACGATGCCACAGACACACACGTCAAACTTATAACACCCTGTCATTTTTGCGTCGGAAGTTAAAACACATAAAAATCTCTCCTGAGCTAGCAAGAAACCCGGAAAAATAAAAGGCACTGGGAGATAAAGCCCGTGAAAAAGAAAGTTTCATAAAATAAAAGCCATTATGAGGCTCATGCTACTACTCTACTTACCTAGGGTGTTGCATCATACGTTTATTTGGACAAAACTCTCACTAAACTTGCACTATTCTAATTCCTCGGAGGCCAATTACCCCCAACACCCTATCTGTGAGAGAAGGATTATTATTCTCGAGACCAATTCCCTTGCATCAGCGGCACGGAAGAGGAATAAATATGATCACACTCTTCCATTTATCAATAGGCAATACATTTTTTTTTGTTTAATTGGCCCTATTGGGCAGGCTAAAGCTATAAAGCCATACTGCCTCGTCTTCAGTTATTGCGATAATTCATGTCTTACATCTAAAGTTATCGTCAAAGTCTAGTATTGGTCAAGTCCAGTCCATGTCAGTCAAGTCCATTCATGCTTTAGTAAAGTAGTGGCGACTTTACTTTAAGCTTCGATGGAGTTTTGGAAGCAACACGAAAAGTCATGTTTCACCACATTATAACATTTTCCCGCACTCGTGCTTGTAATTCGGCACTTTATGAATAAAACACCACCATTTTTATGCATAAACACTCGACAAAACACTAGTTTTGGAAAAAAAATACAACGGAGCGACACGACTCTTCCCGCGTTCCCGCCAAAACTCCAATTGGCAATACTTTTTTTTTTTTTTAATAATTTGCCCTTTCGGGCAGGCTAAAGCTATAGAGCCATACTGCCTTGTCTTAAGTGTTATTTCTGCTGTATCTTAGCTATAGTTATCGTCAAAGTCGTCTTTGTCAAGTCCAGTTCGTGTCAGTTAATTCCAGTCATGCTTTAGTAAAGTAGTGGCAACTTTACTACAAAGCTTCGATGGAGTTTTGGAAGCAACACGAAAACTCATGTTTCACCACATTATATCATTTTCAATTGGCAATACGAGTAGGTACATGTCATAGACAATGTAAAGACTAAAATTTCGATTTAAAAACTCATACCACTATTCAGTAAAAGAAAAACCTGAAAAATTTAATGGCTTATCACACACAAGGCCAGTATGGAGGGATTCGGCCTGTTCTCCCCAACCTAAAATAAATAAATGTATTTAACAGAGCGAAAGGCTAATACAAAAACAATCTATCTGTACTTTCTCAAATATTTTCATCATTCAATAGAGAAAAGAAAATGTATCGGTCTTTCTATTAAAAATACAAAAGTGCTACACTACAAGAATGAAGTGTTCTCAGAAACTCTGAGTCAAGAGTGCGCTCATAAAAGTTATTGAAGAATCTGCCAAGTGCCAACACCAGGGAAATATCGACCCGAGCGCAAAACTTTTCCAAGTTCCACTGCAGGTACTGAGGTTACTTTGAGCACTGAAAACATGCTGCAAAACATCTTAAATGCTTGCTACCAGTATAGTAATGCGACGAAAAAGACTTTCTAGTGATAATTTATTATTTGTTAACGCCTGGCAAACATTGCAGCAGTACTTAGAACTTTAAGTAACATAACAAAGCTTAATGCATTGGTATTCATACTATTGTGCCAATAGTTAAATAGTTTAAGTTAATATTTTTGCGGTTGATGTTATTATAAACTGGTCATTTTTGAGGACGGTTTCTATAATAAATGACGTTGGTTTCTTTCTTGTCAATTTTTTAGGGTTTCTATACACCTACTAAAAAATATATTGTAAATAAATGTTCTTTTTTATGAAAACTTATATACATATTCACTTCTTTTACTGATATATGTCTAATTTTTACGGCCGTGTTATATTACCAAAGGTGCTCAGTTATAAACGCCAATAGCGGCCACCCATCCAAAATTGAATGTATTGTCCGTAGTTATTTTTGAACACCACCGTCACAAGTGTTCAAATCCTACTCTAGGTAATAAAATTGTAATTTACAAAACCAAGCAAAGGTAAACACTCTCAATGGGACAAAATGCTCTCTCAGTGTGGGTTTGGGACCGGAATTGTAAGCGCAAATGTTGACATCAAAATTACTTTTTAGGTTATTCAGACTCAAATAATAGGTACCTAGCCTGTTCCAAACAAAAGCTGAAATAAAACTTTCGAGCCATTCAGTGAGTGACCCACTTGTTCGTACAGAGTTACGAGTGTGTTGAACTAACTCTGAATTTGAACTAGAATGTTCTGGACTGTTTGTTAAGGCTGTAATTTATAGGCCTAACTCATGAGATGTCCTATAAAGTGCCGTGCTCTGTGAAATCGGAAAAAGAGGCTGCTCTGAATTTTAATTTAATAAACAGAAAGAACTGTACTTTAATGTTTACGTCGTAAAGGTTAGTTTAATTTACCACGAAATGTGAATTGTCTGTGTTAGCTTTACATTTTTGTTTTACTTATGCGGAATTACTCACGTTTAATTTTATCGGAAGCTCCGACTATAGTTCCGACCACATCCGGTGGCTTTTATCATGGAGATAAAGCTGAGTAGATTATATTAAAAATATACCAGTGGTATTTTTTATTTTTATTTTGTGACATAGAATTGGGTTTAGTGTTTTATAAATCTCAAAAATCGAACGTCGATTTGCATGAAATTGCGTAACCGACATATTTTTGTTGCACCAAATATGACTATATCGGACTCGCCATTAGGCTTATAATCGACTGCAGTACTAAACGTGTTAGAAACTTCCAAATATCGAGATTTAATTTAATGAACAATGAACTCTATTCGTGCAATAATTAGGTCATTCATTATTGTTTCAGGGTGTGCGCAATGTTCCTGCCAGAGTTCGCAAGTTTTGTCGCCGCCATTTTGTTTGCAGTACACCCGATACACACAGAAGCGGTAAGTTGATTTTCACACTAGTACTTAAGGAACTCAGTCTCGGCTGTTTCTAACCTGACATCTCAACAGTAAAACTGATCTTGACAAAGCAATTAGATAAACAAATACATGATCTAATGCCCTTATGCCCAATTTTATCGGACAGCCAGAAGCTCAAAAAAGCGACATCGTTTCATGGTCGACGTTCCAAAAACTCGAACGAAATGATTTGATTCCACGTTCATTGTGCGGACTGCTTGACAGTGGAATGCGCTGCCTGAGAGGGTGTTCCTTGTTGGATATAATCTGGGTGTCTTCAAGTAGAGAACACTCTCTACTTGAAGACACCCAGATGTCTAAAAAATACCGATACACATCGGTATTTTTTTTTTTAGAAATCAATAGATACACAAAACTAAAACTTGTTTGTGGCACAAGTTATCGCTAAAAGCGATTTGTTTCAGGCAACCGTGGTCTTGAATGAGCAAAAAGTTTAATTATAGTTTTTTTTAATTTTTTGGAGACGGAAAATGTTACATTAAGCGTGAATAAATTGAGCGTTTTATGTTTCTTATAAATCTCTGACAAGGCTTGATAGTTGTTAAATGCGTAAGAAAGGTGTGCCCAAAAAATTAACAAACAAAAAAAAAAATCTAAAAATCTATTCTAATTTTGGTTTCGTCTATTGGAAATACAGAAAATCGTAGATTGAAGTACTGCTAGACATGCTGCTTGTTATAGATCTCCTTAGCCGTTTAAGTAGTTACTACCACGGTACCAGATATAATGCCGCCAAGCAGTAAACATTAATTTGTTCCGGTTTCTATACTAATGCGGCTAGCGAAATTACAGGGTTGTTGAGACTAACCATCGAAAGTCTCGAAGTAATGAGCGCCAAAGCAGCGATGCCCTGGAGTTTCACTATTTACGTTTTACTGCGCAAAGTTCTGTGTATCACTGCAATTGTTAGGGGCATACGTCTTGTTCATAAAAAAACACATACTCGTATAAGCTAGTTATGTTAGATGTAAAAATTGTAATACTGTATTTGTTTAATGTAGATTGCTCTGGTGACATTTAAACACCGAATAACTCTGAAACATCCCTAAATCCAATTACTGAAACCACGGCATTCATTCCACGCGAAACAAACGCTCTAAACTTATAACCCTCTTTTGTTCCGAATAAAAATGAATACCAGTAAAAACCAAATTTTATGCGAAACGGTTAGATGGACGATTGGTCCAGTCTCATTTTCATTTCCGGCATGGATTGAAAGCTTTAACTTTGATCCGACCAAAATTTAATGTGTCAGGACCTGTACACGTACAGTGTAATTTTTGATTTCGATAAAATATACACCTGAATAAGGGGGGGGTTGTAATTTTTAAACTACATTGGTTATCCTATGTCGTAGTAAAATTACAATATATTTTAGAATTTATTGACACGAGCAAAAAGCTATCCTGATAGTAAGGGATAACGCCTGCCCATGATCCCAGATATATCTATCTTTAGTCTACTAGTATTTTCCAACAACACATCTTATTATAACCCTATTGTCATAATGAGTCGCCAATACAATGAAATCCTCGTCTCCAGCAGACACATCGATACTTTTCATTCAAGTCTATACCAATTTCAAAGACAGATTAACATTATCTTAGATTTTAATACAATTTAGTTATGACATTTTTTTTTTGACTGCAATTGACAAATTTATTATTATTATTTTATTTTATTTATAATTATAATTTCTTAAATCACAATCAAATCAAAATCAATAAATCAATCAATCATATTTTTTTTAATTTTTTTGATTCATTCAATCTTTTCTTTTCTTTTTTTTCTTCTTTTTATCTTTCTTTTGATGTGCACAATAAAGAGTTATATCTATCTATCTATCTATCTATCTATCTATCTATCTATTTATCTATCTATCTATCTATCTATCTATCTATCTATCTATCTATCTATCTATCTATCTATCTATCTATCTATCTATCTATCTATCTATCTATCTATCTATCTATCATTTTCAGGCAGAAGATCTGCTTCACATTCGCAATCTGTTCTCTTGTCCCTCGTCCTTTAACAAATCCCGCCTGCTCTGCTGGAATTTGCCACTGCAGAAAAACTTTAAGGCGTTCATTTATGACGTACAGCAGAACTTTGCTTGCATGAGATATGAGTGCGACAGTCCTATAATTTCCACAAGATTTAGTTGAGCCCTTCTTTCAGCATTTGATTGTGTTAGATGGGGATGCCTATGGAGAATCTTATCCGAAATGGGAGTACCTAAGCACCTTATTGTTCTGATCGCAAACCTTTATCAGGATGGAAACACACTGGTAAGGGTGAACAATATCTTGTCGAAACCTTTCAAGCCGCAAAAAGGGGTCAGACAGGGATGCATTCTTTCTCCGATACTCTTTAACATCTATGGTGAGTTTATCATGAGACGGGCGCTAGAAGGTTGGAAGGGCGGAATATCTGTTGGTGGTAGGAAAATTAGCAACCTAAGATACGCTGACGATACTACCCTATTTGCATCCTCCGAGCAGGAACTGGCTGAACTCCTTTCTAGAGTAGAGAAAGAAAGTGAATTAGTTGGTCTTAGTATTAATAAGGCAAAGACCAAGGTGTTGGTAGTGGACAGACCGGGTACACTAAATCGCTCTAATGAACTCAGGGACCTAGAATTCGTGGATCAGTTTGTCTACCTTGGCTCGCTTCTTAGCAATGAGGGTGGCAGCGGGAAGGAGATCATGAGGAGAATCCAAATGTCCAAAGCAGCAATGACTAAACTCACTAGGATATGGAAAGACCGCAATATATCCCGCAAAACTAAAGTGAGGCTGGTGCGTACGTTGGTATTCTCAATCTTCTTCTATGGCGCCGAATCCTGGACAATAAGGCAGAAAGAAAGAGCAAAAATCGATGCTTTTGAAATGTGGTGTTGGAGGCGTATGCTGCAAATTCCATGGACCGCACGTCGAACCAACGTGTCTATTCTTCAAGAGATCGGAATAACCACAAGGTTGTCGACTATTTGCTTCCAGCGAATACTCGGATACTTCGGACACGTCGCTCGCAGAAACCCTGATAGTCTGGAAAAGCTGATGGTAATTGGTCAGGTCGACGGGAAAAGACCGCGCGGTCGCTCACCTACCCGTTGGTCAGACCTAATAAAAACGATCACTGGCCTACCAATTACTAAAGCCATTAAGACCGCTGAGGACAGAAACACGTGGAGGAGCATGCTAAGCCGAGTGCAATAAACACTAAACACGACCTTCAGTAATGAAGATGACGACTAAGAAGAAGATCTATCTATCTATCTATCTATCTATCTATCTATCTATCTATCTATCTATCTATCTATCTATCTAAAGCCCAATTATTATCTAACGACTTTTTAAAAATGTAATTGTAATGCACCTAGACATGCATAGTTTTGGAATGCAGTACAGATCAAAAAAATTGTGTAGGTATTTGTATTGTTGTGAATATTATTGCATTCTGTTTTGTATGTTATGAAATAAATAAATAAAGATACCCAGAACTTTAAGCATCAAAACAAAGTCCAGGGCATCGCTGCTTTGGCATTCGCTGATTAGTCTCAATAGAATACAGAAATGGCTGTAACCATTACTATTTGACGGCAGAGTGTTTGGTACTGCGGTGGTATAATATCTTCTCCGACGATGTCTTCTTGCTAATAAGATCTACCACCTAATTAAGTTAAATATACTGTATACGTACGTAGAATAACTAAAACAAAAAAATTATGTTGATTTATTATTAAGAACATGTACATTATATATACACATAGTTATCATTCGTATATTTTATGAAGTTACTCATGTCTAGGTTCCACGATGGTATCTATTTCGCTGTTAACTAAGTTTTTTTGCGATTTCAGGATTAATTTTAAACTAAGTTTATAATTATGATTGCAAAGGCGGAATTTCCTGTTTACATTTTTCCGAGAATCGTCCTGTATTTGGCCGTACGTACTATACGGCATTTGAACGGCATATATAAGGCTTTGGATGTACGGTTTATATTCGTCCGGGAAATTAAACGTTTTATTTCGCAAACAACAATCAAGGATTCGGGACAAAAGTGCCCTGCGTTCTACACAAAAGTACCGGGTATTTTTCTCCGATCTACTGTTTTGTTCGACATCGCCATTAAAATTTTCATTGTTATACGAAGTACGGTATAATTTTGAGCGGTTTAGGAGCTTTAGTGTGAGAATAAAACGTATTTCGGTTTTCGACATAGCTGAAATAATATAAATCCCACTAATATTATAAATGTGAAAGTTTCGATGTATGGACAAATGGATGGATGGATGAATGTTTGTTACTCTTTCGCGCAAAAACTTACGAACAGATTTGTATGAAATTTGGTATGGAGGTAACATTATGTACTTGTATTATCTACTTTTAAGTAAAAAATAATCATTAATCATGATGTTAAGTTATCGTTATTATCTAAAGTAATATTAAAGCAGCTAGTATTATAAATGTGAAAGTTTGGATGGATGGATGGAAGTTTGTTACTCTTTCACGCAAAAACTACTGAAAGGATTTTGATGAAATTTGGTACGGAGGTAACCCTAGATTGACACATAAATGCTACTTTTTATCCCGAAAACATGTTGCGGATAACACCGCGGGGCGCAGCTAAATGTATGTACCTACTTGTATCATCTACTTCTAAGTAAAATATCATAATGTTAAGATAACGTTATGGAATCAAAATACATATTAATTTTAGACCTCCTTATCGTTATACTACATAGTTATTGTTATGGGGAAAAATGTTATGCTGACGAAGTTACGCGTTATGCGTAGGACAAACAACGGTCATTCCACTGTCAAATAGGACTTCTAAGTTTATGCGAGCTAATCGTGAACCCTTTTCAAGGCATACTATGTAGAGATAGAGTGAGTAAGTACATAGATATTTCGTGTCATACAGTTTACGAGGCCAATTCTTCTAGCTGCAAGTGCTCCTGAATTGCTCCCCAGAGTTACAGCCACTAAAATTGAATCATTTTATTCACGTCCTTCCAGGGCATTATGAATTTACTGCTTCAGGATGCAACCGGTGAATTGCAACTTGAGATCGGGGTTTCAGTGTGCTTTAACGCCCGAGTCACAAAGAGAACTATTGTATTATATATACGGTATTGTAGCTCAACGGTTAAATAGTTAATTGCTATCGGCCGAGTGGGTAGCCCTAGTGTCAGAATTAACAAAAGGCCTCTAACATGGGAAGCACGTTTTGTAACGATGACAGATCAGTGGTAAGGCGATTGGTTCGCACGCCGAAGGGCGTGGGTTTAAACCCCAACAATGAGCTTGAGCTGCCGGTGAAGCAAAACATCGTGAGGTGTGTGTATCGATGGTGGTAGGTTCTAGTACTCGACTGGCTAGCTACCACCCTCAAGTTGAAAATCTACCGCCAAGTACCTACCTAACGGGGTGTCCGGCTGCCTCACTCCACTGCCTCACTCACCAGTTCTATTCCAGGCTAGGTGAGCTTTACCATCTTCGATCACACCGTCACTTAACATAAATAAAATAAATAAATATCGTAGGACATTACACTCAGCGCCATCTGACCCCAAACTAAGCAAAGCTTGTGCTTTGGAAGTCAGATAACTGATAGAATACTTAAATAGTTTTTTTTTGTAAACACATACTTATAATACATACAACACCCAGACACAGAACAAACATTTGTTTACATCGCAAAATGCTTGGAAATCGAACCCACGCCCTTCGGCTCTTGGAGCAGACATGCTACCAATGAATCAACAGGGCTGTGACAAGGAATCAGGTAAGCTGTGGTCAAATACCTAGAACACTTAGCTTGTGTACAGTAAAAAAAGCAGTTTATTCTTAAAAAAATAGATTAGATTCTTATTGATATAATACCTGTCCAGTTGCTTAAAACATATAATTTATTCATCGAATTGACCCATTTCCGAATGAAACAGTTATTTTAGTTATTCATAGTTTTGAATAAATTTAGGTTTGTTTTGATCGCTCCTGTGTTTCTAACATCGCAACGGGAATAGATATATAGGAACTCTTTATTGTCTACGGTAGAAATTAAAAATTAAAGTTAAAAACTAAAATAACAGAATTATGCCTTTTGCCGAACATTTACCAAAACAATACACATAACATTTACTTATGACAACATAACATTAACTTTACTTTGACAGCCCCGTTGGCTCATTAGTAGTATATCTGCCTTGAGAGCTGTAGGGCGTGGTTTCGATTCCCACTCGGAGCAAACATTTTGTGAATAAACAAATGTGTGTTCTGTATCTGTGTGTTCTGTATGTATTTACAAAAAAAAAGTATTTATGTATTCTATCAGTTATCTTACTTCCATCACACAAGCTCTGTTTAGTTTGGGGCCAGATGGCGCTGTGTGTATAGTCCTACGATATTTATTTATTTTATTTTATTTATCTTAATAATTACTATGTTAATTTATACTTAACGGAGTGTTCCATTAATCTCACCTAAGAACCAGTTTTATTTCAGGCTAGGTATATTTCATCTTCGACCACGTTTCTAATAGTTCAAAATTTATAATTAAAACAGGCACAATAAAAACATGTATAAAACTCTATAAAACCCCCAAATTAACTCTATGAAATTGTTGTTTCTTCAATAAATACAAATGTATTTGTTAAAAAATATGTATTTTTTTACTTTACAACGAATCGATGGCATATAGAATCAGAAAATGTGTTTGTATTCTTGAAGTATCGACTGTACTAGTAGGTATATAAACTACTGGAAAAAGAGCCTCACAAAAGCTTCCTTGACACATTTTTAATGAAGTCGTAAGGAACACAGGAATTCTCGTGTTAGACAGGTCCACAGTAAGTCCCAAGCTGCTTGGCATTTTACAGTCAGCCTCAGCCTAGCTTGGCCTTGTTCTTTTAACTTCATTTGGCACTCTGAAGTCGGTAACAATACTTAGGAAACATTGTACTTACTAAACTTACTCTTACATGTATTAAGTAACTTGATTTTCATGGAATAGCTAAAGTTACGAATACTTATCAAAAGGATTCATTACAGAATTTTCTAAAATATCTTTACTATTAAATTTTTTACGAAAATTTGATTAAGTTCTTTTATTTCTTGGAGATAAAAATCTATTAAAAATGTACGACATTCCTTTGTTAAAAAATATAATCCGATGTAAAAGATTTCTGAACTTGAAAGGGAGTTTAAAATTCCCCATACTTTACAATAGTAGGCACTATTGTAAAGTATAGAGAATAGCTTTAGCTAAACCAAAAGTTGTAATAAGAAGCCCGCACCCATCAGTGGGGCAGTTAATAAAAACAGAGGCTGATTCCAAGTTATTTCAATCGGTTATTTTTAATTTCTTAAGATTTTAACTTATGTCGGATTTTAGTTTTAGATATTTCGGATAGATATTTCAAATTGTCAAGTTTCGTCACTGTTGTGACCAAAACGACTTTTAAGCGGCAATACAAACACTAAATATATATCTCACAAAGCGGACGCCTCGCGGTTTCATCGGCGTAGTTCCCGTTCCTGTGGGAATACAAGGATAGTGTAGCTTCCCAACGGTGAAAGAATTTTTGAAAATTGTCCATTACTTTTTATGTTTATTCGTTTCATATAAAAATACAAATCTTTCCTCTTTATAATATCATTATAGATTAGTGTACTCAAAATAACCTTCAGCAAACAATCAATTGACCAGCAATGTTGTTGACAGTTGCAATTTATTAAAATTATAATTTTTTGGTTACCTTTCAGGTGACCGGCGTGGTTGGTCGAGCAGAAATGCTTTCATCATTGTTCTTCCTCGGCGCATTGCTGTGCTATGCCAGGGCGTCCAGCAGGCGGAGATATACAGGTCAGTTAAATATTGAATACACGTCACTTGCTAATCGATACAATACGAGTGCATTATAGCTCTGTGAGTAGAAAACGAATAATACAAAAACGAATACTCGAATGGTTTTGGCAGAAACGTAGACAATTATAACATAGAATAGAAAATAACTTTATTACATACCACACCAAAACAAAACACAACAACATATAATTATGAAACATAATAAAGAGATAAAATATATAACAAAATAATATGACACATAAATAGTATATAATGGCGGTATTATTGCCTAGAGCGGTTTCTTCCAGACAACCTTTGGATAGAAAGAAAAACAGAAACAGATATCAGGTTGGTGTATTAAAAACAAATTAAAAAAAAACTTAACATGAGGTAAATAACATAATAACGAACAGAAAAACACTATAAATTAAAAATACAATACAATAAACGTATATCCATATAAATGTATACATACAAAATACTAAATAAACTAAATATAAATTAGCACGCTGGTAAATAATGTTTGTAAATATACTAAATTATTAAAAATATTAATTGAGTTAGCCTGTAATATTTGTATTTTATTCACTTTGTTTAAAAATAAATAAATTAATATCGTAGGACATTACACACAGCGCCATCTGCCCCAAACTAAGCAAAGCTTGTACGATAGTTGTCAGATAACTGATAGAATACTTAAATACTTTTTTTTTGTAAATACATACTTATAATAAATACAGAACACCCAGACACAGAACTTTATTAAACCCCTCTGTTCGAGGATTAATTAAAGAAAGGAAATATTCATAGAAATTCATAGAAATACCTACTACAATTCTTTACTTTTAGCCAATATAAAACGACGGGTAGGGCTGAATTAATAACAGACTAATCACTTTAATAAAAGTGAGTAGGTACGTTAAACCTGGCAGGAATATAACAATAATGACTACTGAAACTGGATTCTACACCGATGATTACAGACCAATTATTACCGTCAGTCGACTAACACAAAATCAGTGATTCAGCCATGCCCATAAATCAAGACAAATTAAACCAAATCGAGTTTGCTAACTCTCTAATCACAGAAACAGTCCTGCTTGCTATGGACAGGTTAACTAGCCAATTTGTATAAGGCACAGATTTATCAATCAATTATTCTGAATTTGAAGTAGAAAATTAAATTGCCGTTTGTATTATTTGTTATCTATAATATCTATATAGTATCTTAATTGTAACAATTTAACTATTTAGTAATATTTTTTTCTAAAATTGTATGTATACATATATTAAAAATAAAATCGTATGTATACATATATATATTCTTTATCGTCTTGAAAAAATTAGGGCGTTTTATAGCATGAAATAGAATATAATAGGACAATAATATAATTTATTTTTTTGAATGTTTTCGTGTCAAGATTTTATTATACGTAAAGAATATATACTTTCTTAGTACATTAATTCTTTTGTTGCTGCTGATTTCTTCTGGTTTTTAAATATGGTAATGAGTAAAAAGATAGTTTACATACACAATGGTTTGTGTGTGTTTTTTCTATGTTAAATCAAATTTGGTTTTATTTCTACGTGGTGCGCTGTATATTTTTCCAATGCCCCAGACAGGCGGGCCTTACGAGTAGCAGCCTGAAATGCGTTTAGCCAAAACCGCGGATATGTCTGCTAAAACTGTTGCGGCTAAACCTGCTGAAACTACCGTAGCTTGTAGTGGCAGGTGCGGCAATACACTGAAAAGGCGACACAAGTAGCCACCATGGCTCCCACCGCATATGCCAGTGTGGGATAGCCTTTTTAGGGATACTTTAATAACATCCTAATGTCCTTGCTAGTAAATAAGTACACACAACTTTTTATAAATGTTTCCATGTTTTTGTATTTAGTTATTGTTATATTTTTCATGTTAATATTACACAACGAATGGACAGACAAAGCTCTCCGCCCATAATGTCGTCACGACAAGAAGACAAGTAACTATTAAATAGATGTTAGTCTTTTCTACGTCACAAATTGTTGAACGAAATGTCAATAACGCCTACATACGTTTTGTGACGTTGCCTTCGTTAATCACAATAGATATTTGACGCTGGCAAACACCTGCTTACTTATAAAGTCCATTGTTATCAGAAGCTAAAAATAAGCTTAACGCCAAACGTGGCCTTCTTGAGTTCCCGAACTGTTCGAACTGTATTGTGTATAATAATACCTACACTATTAATAGTAATTTCTAAATAGGTACAAAGCGTTTTGATTCCATATTTTTCATTCGCACAGCGAGGTTGTGGAACTCTGCCGGAGTCTGTGTTCCCTGTTAGGTACAATATTGGCGTCTTCAAATCTAAGAGTAAATAGGTTTCTTCTAGGTAAGCGTGCTTCATCTTATACAACACTACTGCTTAACATCAGGCAGAGTATGGTTAAACGCGAATCTATTTTAAATTTAAAAAAATAGGTACATACTAAGTACTATTGCAATAGTCCACCATACGATTATAAGCCTTGCTTCGCAAAGCTTACTGAATACCTTATTGATATTGCAGCCTATATAACTACCATGCTGTTACTTAGTAAGATGAAATATTTAAAAATACTCTCGTTCTATACATTTTAATGAAGCGTGTGTATAAATAAAATAAACCTTATGAAATTTAGTCACTCGTAGAGTATATCAATGATATCAAAATAAAAATCTGAGTTTTGTTTTTCATATCACAAAACATAATTCTCTAAATAGTAGTTTACTACTACTCTGTATAAATATCTCTGTATATATTTATACAGAGTATTTCAAAGAAGAGTAGCAATACTTAAAAGTACTAATCTACCAACTGTGAACAATTATTACCGTGGAAACGACTCTAAAATTGCGAAAAAAATTAAAATCTGTTGTTCCAAATAAGTTTTTTGTCATTCTTCTTTTTACCTTTACCGTTTTTCAGGATGTGTTAATGTTAGGTGTATGGATATGTGAATAGATATAATTGTTAATTGTAATCTAAACAAAACTCTTTATATAAAAAAGGTTGTTTTAATTGTTGTGTACAGACTGGCGATACGTGGCAGCTTGCACCGCTTGCGTTGGAATTGCAATGCTGTGCAAGGAGCAAGGCATCACGGTTACTGGCGTATGTGTGGTTTACGAACTCTTCGTGGCGCAGAAGGTAAATCAGCAACTTGTCATCGCCGAGCACCTTTGTATCAGGCTGTATATAGATATATAGACATTACAGTGTTAGACAATATAAAAACACAGAAAATATTTAAAAAAAAAATATTCGACCCTACAAACAGGCAGTTAAAAAACGTATGCCTAAATAGTAATGAGACGAACGAAACGATTTCTTGAAAGTAAGAAACAACGCATGTCCATGACCACTGCAACGGTACCCAAATATTTGAGTAACAAAGTAACATTCAAGACATCGCTGCTTCCGCATTTATTACTTTGAGACATCGATGGTTATTTTCAATAGTAATTATAATTGTAGTATTATAATAAACCTTTCAAACCAGTAGGTACTCTGTAGTGTTTACACACTACTGCTTGGTGGCAGAATATCTCATACTGCGATAGATCCTACCTTATAGCATCTCATCTCGTTCATCTCATAAAGTTTCATTAAGTCGTACCATAAAAATGCGTAGGTATACCAAAATTATATTTTGATTTTCATGTAGCTATTTAATATTTTTTTACGATTTTTTCGGATGTATCATCAAACGCTTTCCTCTCATGATTGACGACTTCCCTAGTTTGTTTGAAATTAAAAGAACAACTTCAAGTTCAACAAAAACGCCCACCGAAACAAAATACTTTTATAAAACAAACAAAAACTTTTGGTAGAACGTGGCGATTCATGAAACACACAGAATTCCCCTTTCGAAATAACATTCCGCCCTCAATACGTGAGCAACGCGACCTTTGTGATACCTACCCCTTGCAACCCCTTGCTACCCCATGCCTAATTAATTTCGCTTATAGTCGCAGAAGTAGCAATATAAAACGCGGAAGAATGCTATAATTATGTAGCACCCGCGTAGCCACTGTTTTTACCAGAAATCACTACCTACTAATTAAACAGTAACCAAGGTCAAAACATTTATTTAGTTTTCTTTACACTTTTCCTGAATGTAAAGTATACACTTAGTAACGTTTATTATTATGGTGCACAATAATTTCATAACATCGTATTTTGAAAGTATTCAATACTTTCGTCAATTTCATGAAGTCGAAATTAGAATAAGTAAAAATGTCAATTGGTGAACATTTCGTTTTCAATAATAAGCACTTTGATAGGTAGGTATGAGCGTATGTATATGTACATACGTATAAATTATAATAGCTAAATTATTACGCTCCAAATATTGGCAACTTGACAAGGATGAAATACGGAAGAACGTTACAATTATGTAACAAAGCAAAATATTTGCTCCATTTACAAATCGTTGCTCTCATCACTTTGAAATCAGTTACTAATCTCGTGTCCAAAATAATTCTAAACCAATCCAAACTGTGTAATTTTTTTCAAAATTACACAGTTCAAAAATTATGCGACCTCAGGGTCCTCAGGGTCCAGGCCAGGACCCCAAACAAAAGTGGTGTGACGAACAACATCGTCATGACAACTACTTGACCACCAAAGCCGAAGATTCGGGGCAGTCTAGAAGGAGGAAAGGCCTGTGCCCAGCAGTGGCACTTAAGAGGCTGAAAATAAAATAAAGTTTTTCAATATCCCTGTGTACAAAAACATGTTGTAAAATATAGGTACCTATCAACAGATCCATCAAGAAAATACAATTTTAAAATAATTATTTTAATTATGGTTACGTTTTTAAGATTATTGAATTAACCAAAAAATTAGAATATGATATGAAACGCATCATTGTAAATTAAATAAATAGAATAATATGACTTTTACAACTTAAGTACAATAAAATTGGTATGGATATGAATATCTGTTAAGATGTTATATAGAACCTCATTCGACCTATCCGCCTGTGCCGCCGTTGGCGTAACGACAAGAAAGCAAGACGAAGCCAAAAGAATATCTACATCAAAGAATATTCCGGATTTTTTTGTTACACTTTGTTATTTGGTCCTTGATTCCGGGAGGTATCACGAGAAGGATGTTTTTTGCTCGATTTTCTTTCTTTTTTTCATAAACACAAACAGAATTACTACCGTACACTTGTTATTCCATTCTATATTCAGCGGTTAGTACATAAGGAAGTCATCTTAAAATGGTTTAGAGGTTGTACGCGTCGTTTCGCCTACGTTCTTATTTTGGGAGGAAATTATTTTTCGGCGTAAAGACGCTACGTAAGCTTGAGTTACTGAAGTTTTTCACCTAAGCATGATTTCGTGGTTTTGTACTCTATGTATGATATATTTTTAGATCCTGCGTACGTTCTGTGACATTTTGTGCCATGCACAGCACAAAATGTCACAGAAAAATTCAAACATTGAATAAAAATAAATTAATAAATACATTTGTATTTTGTTATTTCAATTCTAATAAACATTTATTATTAAAATAAATAAATATAGTAGAGCATTTCACATAGCGCCATCTAGCCCCGAACTAAGCAAAACTTGTACTGAGAACCAGATAACTGATACTAATACTTATACAACTTTTTTTTGTTCTAAATACATACAGAACATCCAGACACAGAACAAACATCAATCGTCACGTAAATGTTTATCCTGGTGGGAATCGAACCCACGCACTAGCTCATGCAGCAGATATTCTACCAAATGAGCAGGACGTAGTTTAACAACGTTTAAACTTATAAAACATGTATAACGTATACTTTTATTACACACAAAATACTAGTACAGAAAATTTCGTAGTATTTTATGCGGAATTAATTTCAGGTATATCTCACAGACGATAGAGCTGGAGATTATATTAATGTACCTACTATAACAATAATAAAAACGTTTTTTTTCTTCATCATCCAGTATTATGCTTGTGTGAAGTTTGATTAGAGTAATCTACTAACCTAATATATTTTCCTTGAAAATTCTCAGCGGCGTAGTTCAGGCGGCACCAGCAAGTGGTCATGGGTGGACGCGTGGGGTAAAGGCTCTGGTTGGGGATGCGCATGCGGCGAAGCGGCGCGTAGAGTGGCCACCGTCTGCTGCGCCACCCTGGCTCTCCTGGCCGCGAGATTACACGTCATGGGCGCGCAACTACCAGTGTTCACCAGGTTTGACAACCCAGCCGGTGCCGCGCAACCCCCTGCCAGGTAACTAACGCAACTAATAACTAATCTGCCGCTAAGCATTTAACAGTGTGTTCCGGCAGCCTCACTTGAGAGCCAGTTTCATTCCATGCTAGGTCTGCTTTACCATCTTCGACCACAACATCAGGAGAGCTGTGCTCAAACACCTAGCCTGTTAACCATTAAAAAAACTAAAGGACAGCCGACAACATAATTATACTTATAAAACATCTAACACAATCCATCAGGTAAACAACGAATCGGATTAGGTACAAACTTGCCCGATTACTCGTTATTTTTGTAAGTTCCATTCCAAGTTAGATGTGCTTTACCATCTTCGACCACACCGTCCCTTAACATCAGGTGACTTAAGAAACGCATATAAAATTTTTAGGCACAGTTACCATCAGACGCTCCTAAACGGGAGAAGTCATCCACAAAAATGTTGTAATTACAACTCCTGTACCCAAGTATTTCTATCTACATGTATATCTATTTCCTTTGGTAAGGAAAACACATTAATAAAGAACGTCTGACTTTGCCTTGTTCTTGATTCATAAATCCTTGCCAACTTGCATCATTAGCATCACATAACGACCTATATCTGTCTAGAAACGAAATGTCGACTTACATCCTTTGCTTAAGAAGACTTACTTAATGAGAGATGTCTTCTTGCTTTATAAATCTATCCCAGTTCGAGTCATTAGCCCAAACATAACTGTCAAGTCTGCCAGATTCTCACACTAATGTACGGTCCTAGTTCTTGTATCTCGAGACAGAATAACTACTTTTCCTTTATCGTTTGCTTAATGAGGGTAAAGGATAATGTCTGCATTTGACAAGCCGTAGCTAAGTAAGGCAAGTAGCATTAATTTTATGACGTCATTCGCCTCGTATTGTTGAGAAATTGATACTTAATTTGTAGTTCAGTGAATGATATGAGTTTTGTAATAAAATTAGGACGTTGACGATTGGATGAAATTGTTCCCCTTTTTATATACTTTACCGCGTCTTGATGTTATGGAATGGCGAATGTAGTTTATTTTTCATTCGTATTGACTTCTTGGTATTTAATTCAACATATCTATTGCTAAATACATCGGTAATCTTTACAAGCCGCCAGTCAAATAATATCACAACTTTAGTGCTATTTTTAGGAAGGTATCATGTCTTGCATTAAATTGGTTTGATAGTTCGAACCATCTCAAGTCATGGAACATATTATGTGTGCACATAATTAAGTCCCACTAAACATTCTACATCCATTTCACAGACACATCACCTTTGCATACCTGCCAGCGCTCAACGCGTGGCTGTTGACATTACCAGACGCATTGTGCTGTGACTGGACGATGGGCACCGTGGCTCTTCTCAAGTCCTGGAAAGACCCTCGTAATCTGGCGACTCTAGCTTTGGCTATGGTGCTGATTACTGCCGCTGTCCATGCTTTAAGAACGCGATCTTCGGCTCTCACCATGGTAATTATAGTTTTCAACATTATTAGTTTCAAAGATTACCTCGTAACTCCTTTCTTTTATTTTGTTCATTAAATTAAAGAAATTTTCTTGAGAATCGCAACTTTTAAATAATTATGATTTAAATATATGATTTTGTTTATCACCAGAGCTCAATCGCGCACAAGAAAAAAACCATTCTCCTAGTTAAAATTGCGATGATTTCTGATTCTAAAAAAAAATACCTTTTTCGCATTGTACCTAGGTGGCTTGTTTCACATTACACATAAAGCCTGACCACCGTTTTTAATAATTTCAGGGTTTAGCGCTTCTAGTTCTGCCTTTTCTGCCGGCGTCCAACTTATTCTTCCCTGTCGGTTTCGTGGTTGCCGAGAGGGTTCTCTACATGCCTTCAATGGGCTGGTGCCTGCTAGTAGCCCATGGCTGGAGAATACTGTCAAAGAAAAGAGCCAAACTGGCTGCGGCGACACTGGCCTTCTTACTGCTGGCCTTCAGCGCGAAGACTTACGTCAGGAATTGGGATTGGAAGACTGAGTATACCATCTTCGCCTCGGGGCTGAAAGTAAGTTCAACAACAGACTATTTAATTTTCTTTTGCAAAAACGCTCTACAAATTAATAACTAAATTCAGTTTTACAAAATTTTGCAACTTATCAAGCATTTATAAATAAAAAGGCAGGTAGATACGGATTTGTAGTAAGAGGATTAGAGTCATAATCTCCAAAATTTGAAAAAAAATCTATAAATGCTGCTTATAATGCTTTACATAAGCTAATTAGAAGATGTTGTTATTTAGCACCCAATTAATCCATGTATGTAGTCGCTTCACTATGTTAAATTTCCTATTTTTAACATTTCTAGGTGAACCGAAATAACGCCAAACTTTACAACAACGTAGGCCATGCTTTGGAAGCAGAAGGCAACTACGCCGAGGCATTGGAGTTCTTCAATACAGCCGTCGGCGTACAACCAGATGACGTTGGTGCTCACATCAACGTCGGTCGAACTTACAACCATCTCGAAAGATACCAGGAGGCTGAAGACGCTTACGTCAAGGCGAAATCTCTATTACCCAAAGCGAAACCTGGAGAGTCATACCAAGCGAGAATTGCCCCAAATCATCTGAACGTGTTCCTAAATTTAGCGAATTTGATATCAAAGAATGCGACGAGATTAGAAGAAGCAGACATGCTGTATAGGCAAGCTATCAGCATGAGAGCAGACTACACACAGGCGTATATTAATAGGGGAGATATTTTGATAAAATTGAATAGAACGAAGGAAGCGCAAGAGGTTTATGAGAGGGCTTTGCTTTATGACAGCGGGAATCCTGATATTTATTACAACGTGAGTCTTAATACATGTGCCTAATACGACGTTTCGTTTATATGTCTCAATATTTAATCGATTTGCTTATTTCAAACATTCGATTAGTAAAGCAATTATATTATCATTAGCAATTCGCGATCAAATACAGTTTAACGAAAAATTACGTAATCTTATTTAATCTAACATCTTTGGCTAGTTCCTATTTCAGAATTCTGCTACACTAATATTTGATCATCATCATGATTTCAGCCGTATGACGTCCACTATTGGACGTAGGTCATCCCCATTTAATTCCATAAAGACCACCGGTGGTCGTCGTCCACCTTGTGGGCGGACGTCCTACGCTGCGTTTGCCGGTCCGTGGTCTCCACTCCAGAACTTTGCAGCCCCATCGGCTATCAGTTCTGCGTGTTATGTGCCCTGCCCATTGCCATTTCAACTTGCTAATCCGTTGGGCTATGCCGGTAACTTTGGTTCGTCTACGGATCTCCTCATTTCTAATTCGATCTCGTAGGGAAACTCTGAGCATAGCCCTCTCCATAGCAATAACCACCAATATTATTTTAGCACTAAGTTATTTAGGCTCAAACACGTGGCCATACAAAAAAATCTCATCTTACAGCTTGGGGTAGTCCTCCTGGAGCAAGGCAAGGCGTCCCAAGCGCTGGCGTACCTTGACAAGGCTCTGGAACTGGAACCAGAGCACGAGCAAGCCCTTCTCAACTCCGCCATATTGCTGCAAGAGCTCGGGGCTGCTGATCTGAGGCATCTCGCCAGGCAGCGGCTACTCAAACTGCTCGATAAAGACTGTGAGTATTTTTAGTGAACCTATTTGAAATGGATTTTTATCTCGAATATTTCCTGTTCTTATTGTAGGTAACAGACCAGCCCAATGAACGTTAGCGTATGTAGTATTGCCTCTTTTTATTTAATGAAACCAAACGAGATACACTCTTTGGCGTTCGTCCAGCATTATTTAAGCAAAAGTGTGAGCCTAGAACAGTGTTGCCAGACGTCCCGATTATGGCGGGACGTCCCGATTTTTAATTCAAAATTAAATGTCCCTTGCGGTACAGGCTCAATCCCGCTTTTCGGGGATAACTCGACGTGCCCTTGTGTTAGTGGCACGTCCCTGGAATAGGTACTTGATAACTTACAATTCTTGTGTCGCCTTACTTTGCCGCTATCAAAAAGTTTTCAATATCTTCGTAAATTATATCCAGCTACAAACGAGCGCGTCCACTTCAACCTGGGTATGGTGTGTATGGATGAAGGAGACGCGGAGTGCGCCGAGCGCTGGTTCCGTGCCGCCGTGCACCTCAAACCAGACTTCCGCTCTGCACTCTTCAATCTCGCCTTATTACTAGGTATGTACTACACGTGTCATATAGATGTAGGATCCCCTGAGACACAATAGAGTGATGATATACGTCAGGCAGTGGCTGGAAATAAAAAGACTGGGCCGAATGGATGTAAAAGTAATGAGACCAACGGGATACCCTCCTGGTGATAAGAGATAACGCTTGTCCATGATCATTGCAGCAAAACACTATTCAAAATATTTATTTAAACTTGTGCTGGGTCGGGAATTAAACCCAGAACCTCAGAAGACAAACGCACTAATTGCTACTTTTCAAATTCTACTAGAAAATGTGACTGATGCGGTAGGAAGACATACCTACTCAATACTCATACCTATGCTTAATTACATTACCTAATGGTGATGAATATTTCAGAAACATTCGTAAAAAACAACTAAGTACCTATGTTTAACCAATTCAAAAAAGAAGGAAGTTCTCAATTCGACTGTATGTTTATTTGTGTTACGCGATAATTCAACCAATTATGAATCGATTTTGATTATTCTTTTTTTGCTTATTGGTTTTTTTTTTTATTGAGGTGGTCCCATAGAAATTTTATCTAAATCGATCGAGCGATTTTTAAAAATCAACAAAAATCTAAAAATTGTATACATTGATGATAATTTTTGTTTATTCCCAATCCTCGCTGTTTCATTGGAGCAGTGCGTTTAGTTGGCCTAAGGGTCATGGAGTCGGTTTTTTTTAATTGTTAATTTGTATATTACCTATACTCGCTTAGGTTTTAAATACTACAATGTTACAAAAAATTTCAGTCTCAGGCTATTCTAATTTATTTTTTTCACAGCTGACAGGAGAAGGCCTCTAGAAGCGGCACCGTTCCTAAAGCAACTAGTCAGGCATCACCCAGACCATGTGAAAGCGCTGGTGCTTCTCGGAGATATTTACATCAACTCGGTGAAGGACTTGGATGCTGCTGAGAGTGTGAGTATTTTTCTAATCTTACATTTTGCTCTTGAGAACATTACCTATTGGTGGGCATTGAAAAAACAACAAGTTAATATATGAATTAAAGAAAGCCATCTTTACCCTTAATAGGTAGAACTTATTGTATAGATTACTAATTATTTTTCCCGTTGGATAATTTAAGCGAAGCGAAGCGTTTTGATTCCACACTTTTCATTCGCAGCGGGGTTGTAGAACTCTGCCGGAGTCTGTGTTCCCTGTTAGGTACAAAATGAGTGTCTTAAAATCTAGACTAAATAGGTTTCTTCTAGGCAAGCGTGCTCCTTCTTAGACCACACTACTGGTTAACATTAGGCAAGTGTGGTCAAACGCAAACCAATTTTGAATTTAAAAAAAAGGCAATTTACCATAATAACCATTGTGCATTTTTCAGTGTTACCGCCGAATTTTAGAACTGGAGCCAGACAACGTACAAGCACTTCACAACTTATGCGTGGTAGCGGTCGAGCGGGGTAAACTCGCCATCGCAGAAGAATGCCTCACGAGAGCCGCACAACTAGCACCTCACGAACACTACATACAGCGACATCTAGCTGTGGTGCGCGCGAGGCTCGCAGCAGCCTCCACGACCACAACGCCGTCTCCTTCTACCCCGACAGAAACCGACGAGGTGCGAGCAAGATGGAATTACATCCCTCAACAGCCCCCCGACCCTAACGAAACGGACGACTCATAGCGACATGACGTATTCTAGAACCTTCGTGATTGTAAATAGACTCGTTCAAACTCCCCAAACACCAAATCGAAACGGCCAGTTGATTTGATTATTTTTACCAACAATCAGGGTATAAAATTGAGTTTCGATTCGCTTGTTTTGTGATAGGATCATTGATCTCCTAAACGCATTTAATTCGTGATATTGTTTGTAACTATGTATGCCATATTAATAGTAATCGAGTAGCGTTATATTCAAATGAGCTTTCGTCATTAGCCTGGTATACGGATTGTATTGACAATTAATGGTAAAATTACGGAAATAGCTTAATAGATGCGACATAAAAACTGTTATAACTCTAGTCACAATGCAATGTTGAGTTGTATAAAATTATTTTAAGTACTTTAGTCATAACGTTGCATTGTAAGTAACAGACCTACAACCCCAAGCTTTGGTATCTAAAGTACGCGTAACTTGTCCCCCTATCAAATAAATAAGAGTAGCTACTACAACGCTTGTACTGTATAGCGAACTGCTCTTACCTATTTCGAACTTTTTTACTCGTCAAGATGGTAGACGTGAGTGCCTGAATTCAGACGTTCTTATGATTTTTATTTTTTAAATTTAGGTAAGAACGGGGTCGAAAGAGAATATTGGGTCATATTGTAACACTGCTATTATCTTATTTTTTTATTATTTTTTTAAACCTTATTTACTTGAATATAAAAAAATATAATTGAATTACCCGACTGTTATTTTAAAACAGGCGCTATTATGTAACTGTAAATAATAAAATCCAGCTTAAGAACCCAAATTGACAATGAAAAAAAAAACATTATTTTCGTAAACGCTATGTAATTATATTATGTGATTGACCGTTAATAGATTTAGATGTGAAAAATGTAATGTTGTTAATGTTTTAAGGTAAAAAAAGTAACTTTTGTAAAAACAGAATTTTTTACAATGTCTCGAAAAACTTCTGACGGTGACTCTGACGTGTCGATGATTCGTAAGGACCCCGAAATATTATAACTATTTGTCGTCAAAACGTTTATTTTTATAAAATAAAATGATGTTTGAAATGATTGTGTTGTTTGCTATTACCTATCCGTTAAACCTACAATACCTACACAATAGGCTAAACCGCTAGCTATAGGTAGGTAGGTACTGCAAACTAAGTTAACTAAGGTAAAAATAACTTACTTAGTGTACTTCTAACTAAGCGAGCTAAGTAAAGTTAAGCAAACTAAACTATTTATGTTCACACTGCTCTCTCTCCTTGAGCCCCGCACAAAGGGCGACAGCTTAGCTGTATATAGTTCGCAGTGTGAACTGAAACCGGAGCAGTAAGCTAAGCTAGTGCTTTATTGATAATTTTTTTTTATTTATTAAAACTGCACCTTGTTATCAAAACCACCTCAAAAATGTTCTTTAAAAAAAACTACGATCTATTAAAATGCTCAGTATTGTTACCTACGACTTGTTAAAAAAAATATCCTCACGTAAACCGAGTGACTAATCTAGGAGACGTAAAAAATAAAAATCAATTTTGTGTAAAAGGTTAACTATATTGTTTTGTAGGTACATCACATTCATTTCAAAACAATATCGTCCGATTACACTTTTCATCTGATTTTCCCGTCTTTTTCAATCACTTATCTTACGGTACAGTTGAATAATTTCACAACAACAAACTGAATAGATACAAAAATGTATCAAGTATGGGCATTTCAAACTAAGAGCAGAATTAGACGTTTAGTAGAAACCTTGGCAATGGTGTACTTTGCGAGCGCATATTTGGCAACCCACTTGACTTTCAAACGTACCTAGTCAAAATGATACCGCAATAGATTTTTTTGGAAGATGTATTCAATTTAAAATACGAAATATAAAATTAAATCTTGACATAAACTTTGAAGGGACTTGTTAACTACGCGACGCCAATATTGTGTAAACGTCCATTTGAACTGAAAAAGGGGACACGCGTGGTGTGGTACGTAAAAAAAAGCAGTTGTCAATCGCGTCACCTATTATTTTCTCTGTGTACCTACATCAAGGCAATAAAAAATAGTACGCGTATGTAATTAAAATCTTTAAATTTTTGGATATTTACCTTCCAACTATAATACTTAGGGACTTTTTGTATTAAATTTTCATGGTACAAAAAATCTTAAAATGATACTAGAATGGATTCTTTTTCCGTGGTACTTTTATACCAATATATATTAATTAAAATGCTTTGCTCGGTGTACGATGTGCGCAAAAACTCAATAAGATGCGTTTTCTCAGAGATGAGATAAAAATTTTCGTCTTATTTTGTCTTGTCTTATAATTGAAAACGTTATAAATATACAAATATTGCTCGCTTAATAGTGTTACATACGTACGCACAATACTTCATTTAAGACTATATTGTTTTACTGATGTGTCGACATGGTCTGTTTATATAAATTACGGTTTATGGTTAATCATTGCATTATTTTTACACTTTATCGGCTGCGTTTTGATCGTCCCGGCCCGGTATGTTGTTTTGCGATTCGCTCATAGAGTTAGACAGAGAGAGAGAGAGAGTCAATACACTTTCGCCGACAAGATCGTTTGTCAAAACAAATAAATAAGAAAAGTTAATTTATTTTGTAGCGATAATAGCTCGGTGGTTAGCGCGAAGGGCGCTTGAGCTGCTAAAGGAAAACAACGTGTGGAAACCATAGCACGGTATTAAGGTATTTTCTAGTACTCGGCTGACTAGCTAGCACCTAACAGTGTATTTTGGCAGCCTTACTTGAGAGCCAGTTCCATTCCAAGCTAGGTTTTACCGTCTTCAGCTTACAGCATCTTAGTTATAAAATAGCCCAAACCAGTGACATCCAGTAAAAACATTCACTCCAAAGAGTGTTTAGCCTTGTCGGTAGGTACAGAAAAATCAAAGAATCTAGCGGATTCTACAAGAGGATGGTACTTTTATAAATTGCTTATAAATTAAGCACTATCACGGTTTCCAGTCATAGTAGTTATAATCACAACGCAAACAAATACTCTAGGCTTGACAAAAAAAATCTTAACAATTTCACAGATTTCCCGCAAAACAATGGTTTAGATTCTGTTGCATCACTTACTTAACTAGTTAACTTGACAGAACTAAAAGTATTTTGTCTCCTTCCATCTCACATGTAAGAAAGAGATTCCAACAATTATATAGTTATCAAATTTAATTTAGCTTAGAAAATGACGCAGCAGAACCGATCCCAACATTCTTTAGACATCTAAACTAATACATAACATAAAAAAAATATATCTAGACAAAATAAAGGAATATAATTTAACTATACATTTTGGATAAAAATAACAAAATCTCACTCGTTCACGTTCGCAACTTACATCTACATTTTTTTTTCTAATTTGAAAATACTACTTATATTTCACTATACCTAAAAGAATTAAGACTTTTTCGTTAAAATGATGATCCGAAATGATAAGGCCACATTTTACTTAAAACATGTTCATGAGACAAGGCGCCTTCCTCTTACTACATAACGTGAAAAAAAAAACACAAACAGCGATACTATACGCGAATAACAATAGAAACTTTTTTCTTATATTAAAACAAGAGACAAACTAAACTAGTTCACTTTCCAGACTAACACGAGAATTAATACTCTAAATTGAGTTTTGGCGGGAACGCGGGAAGAGTCGTGTCGCTCCGTTGTATTTTTTTCCAAAACTTGTGTTTTGTCGAGTGTTTATGCATAAAAATGGTGGTGGTTTATTCATAAAGTGCCGAATTATATGCGTGAGTGTGGGAAAATGATATAATGTGGTGAAACATGACTTTTCGTGGTGCTTCCAAAACTCCATCGAAGCTTTATAGTAAAGTCGCCACTACTTTACTAAAGCATGACTGGACTTGACTGACACAGACTGGACTTGAATAAGACTGGACTTTGACTATAACTAGCTACGAGGACACTTATTTAACTTTTGTAACTTGAAAATATATAAATACTTGACACTGGCAAATGCTAAAACGCGACGACAAAACCAAAGGAAAAAAAAATACTCTAAATTCCGTTTGACGACCGATATATACTCCGTAAGTCTGCATAAACGTCTGAATCACATCAAGTTTTTGCAGTTTTCTCGACTTGAAAAGTTGACGTGAAGAAAGGATGTCCAACGGAACCTTGGATTACATGTGATCTGTACTCGCACTATTACGCTGTCTGCTTTACACACACACACACACACAAATATATAAGAAAGTACTAATAAATTGGTCAAATTATGACTCAATAACTAAAAATTATTTTATATAAACTATATTCGAGTGAATAAAGCCAAAAATTTAACAATTTAATAAAGAAATTAATCGTTGAAAAATAACAGTTGATTAGTAATTTTTGATATCCAATCTAGAATTTGAAAGAAAAGTACATTAATTGGCGTTTGTAATTTATACCAAATTATTTTGCAATGACTGTGCTGAACTTAATTCGACTTTAAACTTTTTTTAAGTCTTATTCTAATTGAATTAGAAATATTTTAATGTTTTCTAGAATCATCATGTGAAACTGAACGGAAAAATATAAGTAAAAGCTAATTATAGATAAAAGTAAGAAATTTACAAAGTTATAAACTGGCCATAGTGAAAACATATAACAACTGAACTAAAAATTGAAAATATTTCCTATAAACACACAGCCTAGTGGATCTAGGGCAAAATTTCATGTTCTTAAGGCTCAATTTACATAGCACATCTTCGCTTATTCAACAAAGTTGTTATGAAAAAATCGCAATTAGTCGCAGTAGATTATTCAAGCAAGTTAAAATACATAAAAATATAAAATGCATGACGATTAAATAGGAACATTTGTTTGGATCAAAATTATATGTATACAGAACTTTTGTATTGATACTGTCAGATATATGATGTCATTTTAAAATGTTAAAATGTGCGAACGAGATAGTGACGCGCCGTACAATGGGCCTTAAGATTTTTTTCATACTGCAGGGATCTAAAATTTGTAGACACCTCCGTTGAAAATAGACATTTCTTATAACAAATGAGTCAAGTGACACATCTTGCATACATATTATTTAAGTAAAGTATTGCTTTCATACACATTTCCAAAAAGCTGTTTATTAATTAAACAGCTGCCTACAGATCTGCTTTAAACACTTAAAAATACTATCAAAAATCGGTACCAACGATAAACGGACTTCGAAATTTTCACATCACTTATTTATAGACAAAAGTTTGTTCACTATAGGCTGGATCAAGGATCAATTGATGGCTTGATGGTTTTCATTTGAAGCCGTCGTCGGCTTCAAACTCTGCGACGTCGTCGTCAAGCTCAAGGTCTGGATTGAGAGGTTTGTTTGTCAGAGCTAGGGGTCCTTTTTTGTATGCAGTCATTTCCTGAAAATCAAGATTACTTGGTCAGTATTTTATAATATTTTGACAGATTTACAAAAACTATCCAATAATGTACGTAAATGTATATTATTTATAATGAACAACATGTTTCTGCAGATAATAAAGGTTTAGTAGGAAAAAAATATCCTTTCAGTTTTTAGATTTCAAATTAGCACCAAAACGCTTGCTAGTGTCATGGCGCCGCTAGTGACGTCACGTTTGAATAAACAAAAAAACACTAAGCGTCTAGAAACGTCTAGTTCTTAGACGCTCATTGAATAATTTAGTTATTGCGATATTAAATATTAATTCTAAAGTGTACAAGTGTTGTGCGGTCGTTCAGTAACACATCATTAAAAACTCCTGATACATTATTTGTTTACGCAAAAGTGACGTCATTCGCTCTGATAAGTGTTTAACATAATTATCATGGCCGACTTTCCGTGTTCTGTAGTTTCATTTTATCAAAATAAGAATCAATCTTGCTCTTGCTATACGTTACATTTTTTTTACATTTTTCTTTCAAATATAATAACAATTTTTGAATATTATATCGATCTACTCAATACTGGCAAAATGCACAGTGTGATGCCTAAAACAAAGAAAAAAAGACTGCCGTCATCATTGATCTACTTTTTTAAATAGATGTATGACCGTAATTTTAATTTTATCCAGCGTTTTAATATTTACCCTGTCGTATCTCGCCTTATCCTTCTCGGAAAGCGAGTCATATTTAGATTTAGTTTCAGGATTTGCCGCAGCCCAGCGGCGACCTAGCTCCTTGGCAATGTCTCCCATGGTATATTCTGGGTTTTCGCCCTTCACTTTCCCGCGCTCATCATTGCAGAATAAAAAGAACGCCGATCTGTTGAAAAAGATTTTTTTTGGTAATATTTAAAAAATAAAGAATCATAAATTTGCCAAAAAAGTTCTGAAATAAAAAACTTAATGTTTCTGCATATATTTTTTTAATGGTTGACAGGCTAGGTGTTTGACCACAGCTCACCTGATGTTAAGTGACGGTGCGGTCGAAGATGGTACCTGCCGGAACACACCGTTAGATGCTTGGCGGCAGATTGTCAAATTGAAATCTGAGTTTTTTTTTTTGCTGTTTATCAGTTTGATTTTATAATACAACCCAGCAGCCCAGTTTTCTGGTATAAAAAGTAGCAAAAATATGTGTTAAGTTTCGGCCACCTACTTAAGACACCTCTGGCTTCCAATCTGAAGGTTATGGGTCTGAATCCTACGGCATGCACCTGTCTTTTTTAAGTTATGTGTGCATTGCCACTGACTTTAAATGGTGAAGGTTAACATCGTGAGGAAACCTACATGCCTGAGTTTTTTTTTTTAAAGTTATAAAAAGATGTGATATGTCTGCCAACCCGCAATTGGCATTGTAACCGAAACGCCTGTTAAACGAAAATAAACTAAATACGTACATTTTAATCAAATTTATTGATCCGTTACAGTATAAAAAAGTAACATACATAGATAACACAAACGTTTAGCATTTATAACATAATTTAAGTGTTTGTTTAGCTAACCATGTAATTTGTAATAGGTACATTAAAAAAAATGTTCAACTTTTAAAAATGAAGTTCTTAATTCGGCACGTATTTTTTTTTAAGATTTCTAGCATTGTAGATATGTGAAAAATCATGACCTATACTCACAGCGATCTCTTGGGCGCGTTGGGATCCTTATGTTGATTGCGCTTGCGGCCGCGCACCTTCACGTCTTTAGGCGGTACATAATTCGCCATCTCCAGGTCGAAGCGACGTTTGTCTTGTTCGGCCATCTCGTGGAAACGGGACTTCTCATCTTCAGTCATCGTCTGAAATATATACGAAACTTTTTAGTTTCGCCACTTCAGCCAAGATGGCATTGACTGTGTCTGTATAAACACATGTAAAGAAAAAAAATACAAGAACAACTTAAGTCTCCAATTATATTATTTGTTTTGTAGTTAATAGTACAAGTATAATAAACATAATTTTGTGGAGACAACCCCAGTTTCACTTAAACCATAAATTTATATTGTCAAAAATTTGTGGGATATGTTTAGCTTGCTATATGCAACACATAGAGAAAATATGGACACTAGAGACAGTATGGTCCCTACCATACTGCTGTGTCGTCTCTAGTGACCGGGCCCACTCCCTACCAGACAAGCAAAAGCAAAGAATCTAAATGACTAAATGAAATTGATGAAATTAGGTAAAACAAATCAAAAAAATATTTTTTTAATTTACTATCCATATACGTGATGATATTTTTAAAATGTGAATGAACATCTATACTAAAGTTTGTTTGTAATGAATAGGCTCCAAAACTATTGGACTGATTTCAAAAATTCTTTCACCGTTGGGAAGCTACGCTACCCCTCTGTAGCGATGATAGCTCAGTGGTTAGCGCGGTAGGTTCGCATGCCGAAGGGCGTGGGTTCAAACCCCAACAATGAGCTTGAGCTGCCGGTGAAGGAAAACATCGTGAGGAAACCAAAGCATGGTGGTAGGGTACTGTAGTACTCGGCTGGCTAGCTACCACCCTCAAGTTGAAAATCTGCCGCCAAGCACCTGACGGTGTGTTCCGGCAGCCTCACTTGAGAGCCAGTTCCATTCCAGGCTAGGTGTGATTTACCATCTTCGACCACACCTTCACTTAATATCAGGTGAGCTGTGGTCAAACACCTAGACTGTCAACTATTTAAAAAAAAAAACCCCCGGGTGACATAGGCAAGGTGTCCTAGCCTAGTTATTACATAACTAGCGTTATGTAATAAAATTAAAGCAGTTTTACTTTTATACCTTGTTAGCTTATTAGACAGACAAACAAACAGATGATAAAGTGATTCTACAAATAATCTGTTAATAAAGTACAGAACCCTAAAAAACTACAATAAATCTGTATAAGTTTGATGATGAACTTCACATCCGCAATATTACAGCCGTACAGCTAGGCAGCATTTAAAGCTCAACCTTGAGGCACTTACATTCCACCTTTCAGCGCACTTCTTGGAGAAAGTCGCGAAGACCACGTTCTCATCTGGATGTTTTTTCTTGTGTTCCTCGCGACATGTTTGTATGAAATAGGCGTATGCGGTGATGCGACCACGCGGCTTATTGCAGGGTCTTGCCCTAGGCATCCTGCTTTGCTTTGCTTGTGCAATCAGCGCTTGTTGCTGAGCTTGCTGCTGGAGCTCCTACAATATTAAATAGCTGGTGAGATATAAAAAATGGTGAAATAAAACATAAAGAACGCTTAAAACATAAAGAACGCTATAGAAAAGAGACAGTACGTCTATATTTCCGGCAGGTAGGTTGGTATTATTTCCTTTACTTTTTAGGAAAATGATAACATTATTATAGTTATCAGTGAGTGTTTCTGTTGATCAAATCTTGACATTAGAAAGTCACTCCTCCACACATATTTTAAATAAGTAAAGAAAGCCTCAATGTTAAAAGCTTGTACCCTACCATTCTTTAGCCTTTTTTAAGACCATCCCTGAAATTGTGAATTAAATTTCATAGAAAAATATTAACATTTAATAAATTGAGAGTATGCATTAAATAAATTAATGCATACTAAAGTTATTTATATTGAGGGATAGCACCCGTATGTTATACTACACTACACATAGGCCAATGTTAAAGCTAGAATGAAACAAACCTGCAAAGTAGCAGATTGCCGTTGTAAAGCAGCTTGGATTTGTTGTTGCTGTACAGCTTGTAGACTAGCTTGCAATGAGTGATGCTGTTGCTGCAACGATTGAGCCACTTGCTGCTGTAATGCTGCCTGAGCTTGAACGATTGCCTGGGCTTGGGCTTGGCTGACTTGTAGAGTTTGTTGCAAGCTTTGCTGCAATGCCTGTTGTTGTTGCTGCTGTTGTTGCTGTTGCTGCTGTTGTTGTTGTTGCTGCTGCTGCTGTTGCTGTTGTTGGTGCTGCTGTAACATCTGCTGGAGCGTCTGCTGTTGATTTTGCTGCTGCTGCAAAAACAACTCAAGAGTTTACAATAGGTAGATTTATAATCTGAAATCTATTACATTGTTGTTTCTATAAGTGTAGATCACACTGAATGTATTGGAAGAGCAAGTTTGCATATATGAGCAACACAATGCTCATTTTTTTGAACTCAATAATACATCTATTTAAATATCTAAAAGATACTGATACACTCTTCTACTATTCCCAAAGACTTAGACAAAAGTGCTATTTCTTACTATACAGCATATGACTTTTGTAAAGTCCTTCCCCTTGAATCACTCTGTCTATTGATGGAAACTGCATTAAAATCCGTTCCATAAATTAAAAGATTTAAGCATACAGACAGCGGGAAGGGATTTTGTTTTGTACTATGTGTAAATTTTATGAATTTACAAAATAAAATTTAGTCAGTATTCTACCAATAAAGTAATCTGGTTCCCAAATTACAATTTGGCTTAGTATGGGGCTAGATAATGCTGTGTGAAGTATTTTATTTTTTTAAGATAAAACTTCATAGCATTCAATGTTATCACCGTGCTGGTGTTGGGTCCATCATGTTGCAGAGTCAGGAACCCACACAGTGTAGGCACTGCCATGCCAGTGCCATAATTTATAGAAGTATTGCCCTGGTATTGTAATAAATTCCGATTTGAATACATAATCTCACAATATGATAATCTTACTCAGATTTTGTAGAAATAATTAGGAAGTGTACAAGCTTTATTTACTTTATTAGCTGACAAGAGGAACAAGTCTAAAAATGATTAAAATTCTGCTTACTGCTTAAACCCCTGTTCTACAATCAAAATTTCAGAAAATAATATAGGTACCTGCTGATGCATAGATTGCTGTTGCACCTGTTGTTGTTGTTGCAGAACTTGTTGCAGGTTCTGCTGTTGCTGCTGCAACTGTTGTTGCAGCTGACTCTGCTGCTCTTGCTGATGAGTCTGATGGTTTTGAATACCGTTCGACTGCTGATTACTTTGTTCAGAGTCAGGACTCGCCTGATTCTGAGACTGTAACAAACAATAATTATAATTATAAAGTAGTTAAATAAAATGAATATCGTTTACGTGGAAGATGTTCTCAAAAAGAGAGAAAGTATAATATACATGCACAAATACAACTTAAAATTGTACGTAAACGTAATATTTTACATTCTAGTAAAGTGCTATAAGCTATTTTCTAACTTTTTAAAATCGCAAAAGAAGACAACTATGACTATGGTTTGGTATATCAATGTCAAATTAAAATTCACACATGCAACAAAATACACTAATAATTTCAGATTAAAAATCTGAGCTAATAATGATTATGTATTGTGTTGAGACGCACTCACTTTTGATTTTTATTACATACTATTATTATAACATCTAAATCTAAACGCAAGAGATCTAGAGCTTAATGCTCTTTAAACCTATCCATCCTTATGTTTGATACAGATTACAGACCGGCCTGGCTAGGCAAACGGTGGTGCTAACTCTTTTCATTTTATTAAAAATGAAAGGCATTTTATTACAAACATAAACGCTGGCGTTCGTTGGTCCTGTCTGCACTTTACATCATGAGACCAAGGTGCATTTCATTATTTCGATTTGTAATGTATGCATGATATATTTTCTCGAATTTCATAGGTACTGATATTGATATTATTATATTGATATAATCTAGATCTTTTCAAGGTCAGAGTGAATAGGTATCTTCTAGGTCTGCGTGCTTCATCTTCGACCACATCGTCGCTTACCATCAGGCGAGTTGGTGGTCAAACGCGGACTTATCCGTATTAAAAAAAAAAAGGTACATTATATACCTTTTAATCCATTTATATTTTTTTCTATGTACTTTGTACGTTTCTTGTTTTTGAGCTCCCAAACCAAACGATTTCAACTAGTGGCTTCGATTTTCGATAATTTATTTCAACAAAGCTCATAACTAGTTCAAAGATGGTTATGGGACTGTAACATTTCTTATCAAAAACTTATGAGCTTTTTCAATAATAAAATGAGTAATGGTATAAAATATATATTTATTCTTCAGTTTAGCAACATAAGACTGTTTAAGAATATATTACTTCCACTCGGTTTATATTTTATATTATACCTACCTAAATACATATCTAGATTAAATTAAGTATCTCTTCTAGACTAATAAAGAAGGGGATTACTGAATAACCAAAAGACGCATGAATGGTGTAAATACATACTATCATGATGAAATATTGTGTATATATTCTATTACATGCACAAGTTTGATGTAGTAGATACTACCAATAATGAAAAACTATCTTTTAAAAATCATACGAGAATGTCGTGTTATTTTCAAAATTCCATAAAACACTATTGTTAGATTACAATTTTACTTGAGCCTAATTTGAACTTGACTGTAACTTGATTTAAATAACTTATTGACCCATGTAAACGACAGATTACTTTGTGACAAAATGTTTGTAAAATTAAATTAATAGTTGATTTTGACAAATATATACTGTACGACGCCTCAATGAAAAGAAATTGGTCATACAAAAACTTGACATTGGCATTACATAAATTCCTTGTATATTATGAGGCTACTAGTGATGGGCAAGGTCAAGGTAAGGTATTTTTAATTTCACTCATTCATTCATTCGCAAGTCCTTTGTCTTCGCGGATGTCTTAAAAAAGCTCGTACATAAATGAAAGTCGGAAATTTTATGCGATAAAGAATAAGATTATTTATCATGGCATAGTTTGTACGTGAAGGTCCTTTTTCGGTTTTAAATTGTTAATATTTTTGTGTTACAATTTGGACATTTAGTTTCGACGGGAACAAAAAATCTGCTGCATTGCATAATTTTCCAAAATTTGTGTAAGGTATTAAGAATTTTTGTGCTTTAAATAGTAAAGTTAATTAATCATGAAATTGTAAACTACACGCACAGGCGTATGCCAGTGATATAAAGTGGTGGAACATATCTTTTCGCATAGTTTACTAAACTAAGAAGCAGAAATTCCAACATAAAAGTTTCTACTGAAGTAACTACTACTTGCCTAAGGCTCAAGCCTTAACTTGTTTGTGACTTAATTTTTGTAACGGACTCAAGTATTTGCTTTACTTAGGTATATCATGACTTCATTAGACGCCGAATAATGCGAAATACATGACACTATGAATAGCAGAATGCACAAAGTGTAAAGGTAAAAATAGGTATTTAGAATACGGATTTTTTTTTTAGAAATAACTGATTTTAAAATCGTGTCAAGACTTTTATGATAACTACAAATAAGCTTAATAGCTTAGCTAAGTATATACTTGTTGTAATTGTAATAAATTGAAGGTAAGACAAATTTTTACCATACTTTGTAAATAGCTAAAAAAATATTTTATTAGAATGGAATGAATAATAAATAGAATGTTTCATGTACACAAGTATGCTTTTCGATAGTTAAATGTATATAACATATTTTTATTATTGCCTGGTACTTATGCAATTACTTCAGCACTTTTATTATGACGAAAGCATAGTTAATAATTATATATTCGCACCGTTGGGGAAGATGTTTGTTGTGACTCAACTGAACCCGATGCAAACCACCACGGTTGCTGAGGAGAATCGTCTCTTGTATTCGAACTTGTCATCAGACGATAATCATAACCACTGTTCGATGTATCTCCGGTACTGTTTGAGAACCCTCCAGTCATTTTGTAAGAATACAGTTGATGAGTCGAAGCCGCTGTGCTTCGGGCAATCTCCTCATTCAACTGTTGTTGGTGCTGCAGTTCACCTGCGCCACCCGGCCACCACGAGGCATCGTCGCGCGCACCCCAAGCGCCCCCCGTCGCGCCTCTGTCCCCCATCTTACAGTTGGCGCTTGCGGTCAACTAGTTTCTTTATTATCTCTTCACTTATCTTAGATGATTTTAGGTGCTTTTGATGTACACAAGTTCATTATATAGACATTAAAACAAACAATAAATTGACATGACTTATTGATTTATGTTTTCACTAAAATCACTATTTTGTGTAATTTTCACTTTTATTCATCACAAAGACTCAATGTATTAACGGTTCCCACATCGTTTCATAATCACTCTTACTAGTAACTTGATGAAAAAGCACAAAATCTAGATTGTTATTTGATCAAAAAGCTACCGGTAGTAAGTTCCAATCCACACGCGTACGTTTTGTCTTCGTTTCGTTTGTACTTAAGTCAATAAAGTTGGCAACGTCGCATAACCAGACGCCAAACAAGTGAACACAAGCGCCCTCAACGCGCAGCGGCCAATATGAAAACTTCCGAACTTATACGAACATGAAACGATTGTGCACGAGCTGGCAACAACCTTGTCCAGCAACCGGTCAATAAGATGATTAGCGCACCATAGCTTTTCGGTTTAGTACGACTTGAATTACTTTTGTTTGTTTGTGACAAAAGATTTCGTAAATTATTGTTTTCTATGCGTTACACAACAACTAACACGTCTACAACGCAACTTTTATCAATACTATAATTATGTTTATTAATAATTATTGTATTCTCATTAATTCATTTTTTAATTATTTTGTGATTTTTAGCTATAATTATTTTAATGGTATAATAACAGCATATGTTTTATACGGCCATAAAAAAAAGATTAGGGTTTCACGTGTTAGTTTCAATGGTCCGTTTGATTTTGATGATGTTTAAAAATTTTATACGTTGAAATCTGTTTTGATCTTGAAACTTACAGATGGTGGTGGTGACAAAAAATACTGTACTCGTCCACTTATAAAAAGAATTTTCTGTGTAATACCTAGTACGTTATTTATTGAATTGTCAGTACCGAGAGACAAACCCTTAGTTGGAAGGTTTAAAACTACGTGTGTGATTTAGATCAGAAGTTTCTTTTATGAAGGTGTACAACTATGATTCACATTATTAATACGTATATATATTATATAATTATGTACCTATAAATGATTTTTGCAAATGTATCTACTAAGGCGGCGAAAATAAAGTGAGACTAAATAAAGATCTTGACCATTATTCTCAATCATTATTTTTTCACAAACACAAACAATAATATTGAGATTCTTTTTTTAACATTGTCGAGAAAATTCTGAAAGGTATAATTTTTCAATCAAATGCTTCAATCCAAGACCAAGTACAAAGTAAAAGTGTTGTTTCTAAAAATAGTTTGACTATATCTTGCCTACGCCGGAGTTCCCTTCCACATAAACTATGAGTTCACAACAAGTTCACAAAGGATTTTTTATGAAACTTTGTAGGCATATTTCAATGCAAGATGACAATTTTTGTCCATTACGGTTAGTAAAATTTATTTTGAGGTATGGAAAAGCTTTGAAAACATTTTAAAATTGTTTGTAGGTTGTAGGTAAGGTATAGCTAAAGTATTACGTAACTTCGAAAGAAGAGGTTCCAATTGATATTACATTTGTATTGTATCTCAGGCAAATGAGGTCCACTTCTCCAATGACATGGAAGTTCACTCAAAAATATTTTGGACGCATGACACGTCTTGAGGCACCGCATGTTTTTATAATTTTCAAGATAATGTGTATTTAAAAGGAACGTAAAATTGTGATCTTAATAAATGGTTTAATTATTATTAATGAGGACCATATATTATGCACTACATGACGTGATGCGAACATACGCTTCATTCAGCACAACTGGAGATCGGTAGCTTGTTCGATGTTCACTATTTCACAAAAACTATTAATCCAATTAAAGGATTAATAGTTTTGCACACACTTTTGTTTTTTAATTATCTGCTAGGTATATATAATAAGTTGCTTAGGTACGTATATGCTTAATTGTATTTTATTGATAGGCCAATTATTCGATAACCTACATAAAATAATTATATCATATATGGAATAGCCAACGAATTCTACCACCACTATGTAAGTATTAAATTATAAATCAAAAATAGCACAACAAAGAATTGGCAAAAATAGAACTTACCTAAATCATTTACATTGATATAGACAAGCGTTCAATTAAAATTTATTACTTGCATTTCAAAATTAATTTATAACATAAGTACCTATACAATTTCAAAGTAGGTATGAACGATATTTGAGATTTATTTTATTATTATTATAGGTATTTTTTATGTAGATGTCTGAGACAAATGTAAAATTTCAAATATCTGCAGGATAACTCTTCAGTAGGTAATTATATACCTTATGTTACACAAAATATAAACAACTTTACAAACATATATTCAATACAATATACATACATATTTGGATTCTTTATTTAATTACTACATCACAAGTTTATCCTGAAAAAACACAAATTAGAAACATAAAAGTAATGTTTTTTTGGTGAATGTGTTGGTGTATTTTGATAAGTACGTACATATATACAAATGCATAAGTATGTATAGCTTATCTGTCACCCAACGTAGCAGCGCACTCGGCAGCCATTTGCCAACAAATTTAGTAAAACTATAAATATCAAAGCAGGCATTCTATTAAAACAATGATCTTTATGAACAAACAAATATACATGAACCATATGAGTATGTAGGAATTATTATTCACTATTTATTGTATAGTGTTGTGTGGTACTCACCGAGTTGTTATTAACAAACGAGCACACGATTTCAGTGCTTATTACGTAGCAAACTTCGCGCTCGTCGTACTGAATACATGAGCACTGGCGATATCAGCAGTAAAACTGTACGATTGGTTTAACTTAAATATCCCGCCATTTTTTCAACCAATGGCAGCTCTTCCCTCAGCTTTATTTTTTGTTTATGCTATGTCTTCGTATTGCATCGATGCACACATTCACAGAAATAACTCTTTTCATTTAAAAAAATCGTTTCTGTTGTACGAAAGTGTGCACTATTTTATGTGCAAGATAGTAGCTTTCAGAACAACGTCTGTGAACTTGAGTGAGTGAGTGAATGACATTACACCACCATCACCAACAAACAAAATAAAATTCTATTTTGTAATGGCGTTGAGTTCGGTCGGTCGGTACAAGTCCGAAACGAAAGTTCTATTATTTGCCATAAGATATTCTGTATTCTAATTCTTCAGCTTGACGAAGATTTTTTTATTGTACTTAGAATTTTCGCTATGATTTGCTAAGTAAGAAAGTGTATAAAATAGAGCTATTTCGTTGTTATGAATTAGCGATGGTTAAATTCCCGCTTGTGTGTGGCAGTGAATAAAGAAATACTATAGTCAAATCACAGTGGTGCGAAAATCTAAGGTGCCGGGTGCATGGTGTTTTAGATTTTGTTTATTTTATGAACACTTAGCTGTTGTTATATATCATAACCTCAACAGTACGTCTTTGTGAATACGTCGAACTATTTTCTGTAACCCGGTGCGGAGGCTGGTACAAGAGTTAAATTTATTTGTTATATATGATTCAACGGGAGTATCAAATGAACAACGGGTTTAGTACAGGAGAAGAAGATTCTCGAGGTAATTCGGATCAAATATGTTGCCTTGTGGATGACGGCGATCGGTGCAGACGGCCTGCTGGCAACGCGTCGTACAGTAAACGCATCCAGAAGACCGTCGCGCTGAGGAGGCTCAAACTCAATATTGACGCTCAGGTATTTATTATCACTTACATTTCACATCAGTGACATTCATAAATTATATGATTTTCGTCACTTGCTTTACACTAACTTTTATGAACGACTGTTTCAGGCGAGACATACTTATATTTGCGATCACCATAAAGCTATGATTCAGTGCGCTCGAACAAAGCAGAGGAGGCCCAAAGACTCGGACAATGATAGTAATGAGGCTGAGATGGATTCTCCTGAAGTAGACTGGTTTCAACTGCAACTGAACACTCTTAGAAGGTATAAGAGGCATTACAAGGTGCAAACTAGGCCAGGGTTGAATAAAGCACAATTAGCAGATGTAAGTACCAATCTAATTAAAATAATATAATAATTATCATAAGTCGGTAATGGATAATGCTGTTGATACCTATATTTTAAAACATCTTTGTACACAGTTAAACAATAAAACATTTTCTAATTCTCAACTATCTCATTCATATGAAGTATTGTAACTTGTTTATTTATTTAGTGTACAAAATAATGACATCTGATATTGTTGAAAAGAAATGGAAGACAACAGTCATCATGGAACATGGTTTTGACATATTTTTGGTTTACATTCCTGCAGAAGTAAAACAAAAATCAGGGCAAAAGATAAAAACCTTTTAAATCTCATAAAAAATATAGCAGAAATTACAATTAATAACAATCTATGTAGCTAGGCATGGCAAAACCAACTGTTCATTAAAAAAAATGTATTAATAATTAATTAATAATTTAATTAATTAATTAATTAATTTGTAAGCAATAATTTCATCAATAGCATTATTAATTCCTCAAAATGCTAGTTACAAAACCAATTGACACATCAGCAAAATTTAGCAAATGGCTGTCTTGCCAAAAATAGTATGAAAATGCTGATTCTTACACATCATTACCAGCTATACAAGTTGATGAAACTATTGTGCTAGCAAATGCTTACTATCACTTTCAATTATAACATACTTACTTTTAAACCATATTATCTTTATAGGCACTTAATTTCCTTCATGATTTAGTTATTATTAACATTGAGAATGGCAAATTAAAACTAGCTAATATTATAAACACGAAAATTTGTATACAAGGATGTTTGTTACTCTTTCACGCTAAAAGTACTGAAAGGATTTTGATGAAATTTGGTATGGAGGTAGCTGACACCCTGGTACTTTTTATCCTGAAAACATGTAGTGGATAACATTGCAGGATAAGCTAGTATCAATATTTATGTGGCTATGCTAGATTCAGGGTCATTGTTAATACATTCATCGGTAAGATTTGTACTTATGGATAGCTCCAGTTGTATGTATGTTCTGTTATTAAAAACAATGTCACACTCATTGGCCACACAGAGGTATAATATTGGAACAACTTCTTTTGGATTGGCCATTTTAATAATTTATCCCACAGGTAGACTTGGGCTTCTAATTGCGAGAAGAGTAAGACCATAGTCCACTGTGTAGGCAAAGTGCAAGTTGGCAGACTTCACACATATTCGAGAACATTACAAACTGTAAACAAGTTTCCTCGAAATGTTTTTTCTTCCGGATTAAGCTAACAGCAATACGCACAAGCTAAATCAGCCTCATCAGCAGACCATCCAACTGTCCTCTAAGTCCTGGGTTCAAAAACATTGGCATGCACCTATCTTTTTTAAAATTTGCTAAATAATAACCAAACAAAATCTGTCCACCCTTGTAAATATCAGGTTTGTCTTAAAATATATTTTTACTAAAAGGTACTTGGTTTTTATTTTTTCAGGCTATCCAGAAGCACTTCAAGTCGTTACCAGTAAATGAGAAAGAAATAATGACATATTTCATTTACATGGTGAAAACTAATGGCAACAAACTAGACCAGAAAAATGGAATGAATTCAGACTCAGTGTAATGTGTATTGTGACTGTTATTTATAAAGTGTAGTTTTAACTCTAGTATAAGTAGTTATAGATCAACACCTGTTTCTCTAAAATGTTCTGATTAATGACAAATTGTAGAAACATGAATTGAAAGTTTTAGAAGTATATTACTTCAGGCCAAATTGTTTGTTGCAAAATTGCTGAATGAATTATGTGTATGAAATGGATGTCTGACTAATAGTATTCAACTATTATTGTGCGGATCAAAATGTAGTATTTATTCATAGTTTTATTTATAGTTATTTCATTATTACATAGATATCTGCTATGACATGATGTTGAAATTCCTTCCTGTGGAAAATGCAATTGCTATATTATGGTGAGATTTTAAATGACTTTAAAAAATGTAAGTTACATTTATTTATTTAAATATAAACTTATCAATGTCAGTCTTCTTCTGATTCAGATGATATTTCTATCCATTTCGAGGATCCTTTCTTAGTTACAACTTCAACTGTTTGTGGGGCTGATGATACCACTGGAAAAATGAAGGATATACACATTAGTTTGTGAAGACTGAACAATTTGCATCAATAAAAGTACATATTGAGTCACTAAGCTATATACGAGTATATATATGACACTACTACTACTTGAAGGGTAAGAATATGATAAGTGGGTGAACATTCTTGCTGATTTGCAGACCCCTCTAAACAACTTTATTTTAATTTATTATCCCTTATAGGATATATACTTCACTAACACATTTTTAACAAAATTCTAACCAGTTACAAAAACAGCAAAATTCTTACCGACTGGTTTAAAAATATAACTTATAGAACAGGATAAACAGAGACAAACTAGGCTTAGTATTTGTTCTCTGTCAGTGTGTGAAACAATTCAATTATTAGACTCACCATCATATTTACTAGGTTCTGCTGCTGTTTCATCATCATCTGACATTTCAGAGAGGTCTTCAATGACATATTTTTTCAGTTTGATGATCAAGCTTCGATGGCTGAGAGACAACAGATGATCTTCAGTTATGGTATCACCAAAATTTACCTTTTTTCTTTTTTGTCTGGAATTAAAAACACTCAACTTTATTTTGGTCCCCAATGCCAGAGAAATCTTAAATAAAGTCCTGCTGTGCTGGGGCATTTCTTGCACTCGACTCTGGTGTATCTTATACCACACAAACAAAAGTGAAAACACTCGAGAGAAAATAGAAAAACAGCATTCAATGGCAAACAGTAAGATTTTTAAATTACCTCTTGGCATCATCTTCAGCAATAGCATTCTTCACATAATCTACTATTCCCTTGCATTTTTCAGCGGCACTCCTTATAGCCTTATGTACTATGTTAGGATTATCTATGGCTGCTCCAGTAAGGTTGAGCAAACAAAGCTCTTTGTATTGGTTCATACCAATGACCATAAGTCCACCGCTTGTATTGGATCCTTCTTCTGTGTTGCTCAAACATACAAATTCTTCGAGGAAGCCAGGATCTGATACTAAAATACTGAAACATCAATCTATGTTTTAATAAAATAAGATATTATTTATTTTGGGGTAAGGGAACAAATGGATATGGAAAGTAGGCATACTATGTTGTGACTTTACAGTTTATCTTCCGCATTATTACCATCATACCACATAATCTTCAAATACATCTAATCATTAGAGTTGAAGAAGGAACATAACGCTTATTACAAGGACTGCTGAAAAGTGAATCAGAAGTTTGTAAAATTTAACGTGCACTGTGTAGGGTATATTTAACTTTGTGAACATATTTATAATTTACTCACTCACTGCCGATGATAGCAAAAGTGCAACAAACAGGGTAGTGATATAGGACTGTTGGTATGGGGTCTTTTTCTGCCATAGTGTGTATAGTTATCCTATCACCACTGCGGGTAATATCAGGCCTTTTGAAATGCGCCAGGGATGCAAGTGTTGCAATACTGGCACATTCTATGAGGTTTCCATCATGATTAAGCACTTTGATATCCACTCTGATCGACCAGACCTAAAAATATGGAAAAGTTTAGTTTTAGAACTAATAACTCAAATGGACAAAAAATATTATAGTATACTGTCTACTTCATCAAATGTCAGCCTTTGCCACACTAGCAGTGCCATTCTAGGCATACAAAAATAATAAAAATTTAGTTTGAGGAGACTACTTGAGATCTGACATCAACTTTTTTCTGTATGTGTATAAATGGCCAAAGAAACAACTGATTAGTTTAGTATATGGAAATATCACATTTTCAATTGAAAACACTGCTACTTTGACAGACTATCTCTTGTAGATACTGATTTACTTTACAGTTAGTTATAGCTTATACTTATATTTAATTTGAGAGTTATTATATTTAGATTCAACTACCTTTTCCTCGACTACAATGCAAAGAGATTCCAAGTCTAGACATTTAGAGTCCTTATAACACTTTTCCAGTAACCTGTTCAGATATACCGGTATGTCAGATTGGAACTTGGCTTCAAATTGTGGACCTGCCATAGGACCAATATCAGCATTGATGTATAGGATACCTTCATTAGGTCTGATTTGTTTAGGCTGTACTACTTCACATGATACTTGTGCTAAAACTCTGGAATTATTTAGTAGAAAATTAATATGATAAAATAGTAAATCCTTATTCTGTAACTGTCTGAACAAACAAATTATAATAGAATAAAACTAGTTACAGATGACAGACCTTATTCTATTGTAAGCAGGTAAAGTTTTGAATTAGCTCCTTTATTTAAAAGTATTGTTGATTGTTTTTAGTATCACATATTAACTACATTTTTTTTTTTTTATTACGCTGGTTTTTCGTGTTAAGTTTATAAAAAAATAAACTGAACGCCCGGTGCAGTAGCACTCTGTCTTTGGTATTGCATCTATATAAACTTTATTCAAAGTATCATTAACATTTAAAAAAGGACTAGGAGCCTTATGTGCTTCTGTCATTTTAATTCCATGTACACTTAGTAATAGGTGACGCCTCGGGTAATGCAGATATTGTTGCGCATTAGGAAAAAACCCTAAAGTAATTATAGAAAAGTACCACAGAAACTACGAATGTGCCGACATTATTTAGGTTATACCTACTTTGTTTCACCTAATGAAACAATGCAACTGCCATAATCAGACCCAAATGCGATATCCAGTTTCCTACTTTCATTGTAGCTTCTCCCATCTAAACGCTGTAATATAGAACAAGTATTGTTACTGCATCATAAGATGAAAAACATGAATCACAAAGGGATCTAAAAATATTTTACATGGCCTTCAGATACGAGCTTTTGAATGAAAGCTTTTTCACAGTTTGATATTAGAACATCCCTCATTTTAATTCTTCGTAGGTAAAAACAATTCTTATAAATGTAGTAAGGAAATTAAGGTAAAAAAGAATCGGATAAAGTTTTTAGTTTTAGAGGTATGTGACATAAAACGGCAAGTACTGATTTGGTTTTTTTGACAATTTGATGACATTAAGATTTTTTTTTATTTTTGGCAACTCATTTTTTGTAAGTGTTTTGAACTCAGATCAAAAGCTACGGTTTTGAAATTTTCTGCCATTTAGTTAAATTGATGACTAAAGTCTTAGTGAAAATTATACAAAATTAACGACGCAGTTAAGCCAGGTGTTCTAGTAAAGTAATTTCACTATAAACTTCGACAGTAATTCAGAAGCAATAATCCCACATGACTGGCAGAATTGTGGAGTATCTCCGTAAAGGCCACTCATCAAGAGTTGAAGTTGAAGCAGTAACGAAAAAAAATGTTTTACCACGTTACAGGTAATGATTCCCCATACATATTATGCAAGTAAATTTAGGACATAGTGAATTTAAATATCGTCATTTTTACATATTATAATGTACGAAAAAACATAGCTTTGAAAAGAGCATAATGCAGAGACATGGTTTTTCTGTAATCCTCATTTGTAAAACTTCATTGGCGTTTTCGCTAAATTTATAGATTTGAGGAAATGCTTCGAGCTCAGGCTAAGGAATCACAAACAGGAAATAAATTCTCAGATAAATAAACCAGTCACTCTAAGAGGAAACTTGTCAAGATATTATTCAAATAATAAAAAAAAATGCCTACTCAAAGAGGATATTTGAAAAGATATTTTCCTTGCGTGGACCTTTTATTAATTTATCTTAATTATTCGTCCGTGATATTTTCAAATAATAAAAAAAAAATTACAAAGTATTTTTTCTATTTTAGACGCTATTGGCGTTACACATGATGTATTTCGACAAGAAAAAAGTATACACACTTTTGTTTCGCTTCAGTCTCATTCTTCCTGTAAAAAAAATCTTTGCTACCACTCTTGATGCAATGTGTATATTCATATATATTTGTAATAATGTTGTAAACTTGTATGTTTCGTTGGGTGAAGCCAAAAAGTGATTCTTGCTGTAGCAATACAGTATTTTAGTCGATTTTTTAGGGTGTCACTATTCATCTGGTAGTTTGCGTAGACAGAAAGCGGAATTTTTTGTAATAATATTATTACTTTATTTGACACACCAAGAAAAAAATTACATTACACTTATGGGACTGTTAGCATCCGAACATATAACATATACTTAATCCGATAATTATGTTGCTACATTGTATTACTAAATAAATAAATATCGTAGGATAGACAGCCCTGTTGGTTCATTGGTAGAATGTCTGCTTCAAGGGCCGTAGGGCGTGGGTTCGATTCCCACCAAGGACAAACATTGTGTGGTATAAATAAATGTTTGTTCTGTGTCTAGCTGTTCTGAATGTATAACAAGTATGTATTTTTAAATTAAAGTATTCTATTCAACATGGCTATCAATCGTATTGCGTGTACTATTATTCTAAACCAGTGTTATTTATGTATTCATTTATAAAAATAGTGGCGTTTTATTCACAAAGTGCTGAATTACACGCGTGAGTTTGGGAAAGTGTTATAATGTGGTGCTGGTGACGTGACTTTCGTGTTTATTTCTTTATTAAGGTACACCAACAGCACACATACCTATTAGTAAATGTACAATCACATTGCAAAAAGTTATGTTCCGATACATGCAGTTTTAGGCAAACATAGCATGGTAAACATATCCCTTGCAGTTTTAAGGAAATAAACTTTCAGTTTTAAAGTGATTCCAAACAATTTTTTTAAAACTATAACTAAACACAAACTATAATAGTAAATATAGGAACCAGAAATTTCGGTATCTATATCCTGCATTATTACAAAACTCCATCGAAGCTTGTAGTAAAGTCACCACTACTGTAACTAGAGCATAAGCGGACTCGATCGCACTTTGTGTGCCTTAATTAGATTAAATTTTTCATAAAATTACTTATAAATATCGAAACACTTATCACTAGTGCATAAAGTGCGATGCCAAAAACAAAGAACAAAAAAGAAGATTTAGTTAATTTCGCAAGCTTTAATTTAAATACCTACCTCAGATCAAAAAGGTTTAGTGAAAAGAACAAAAATACATTTATATTAACTTTTCGTCAATTTTAATAGGTATTCAAAATTCAATTTTTTTTAAATATTAAGTAGGTACTATGCGTACTTAGATCCAGAATGAATAATAAGTATTAGGCACTACCATTAAGTACATAATTAATTTCATATTTAGTCACCCGCCCGATCCGACGACCTGCCATCAAAATTATGTAGCAGCATTAATCTAAGTTATCAACGACAAATAAGACTAATATTTAAGTTACCAATATTTTCACTGTCCCCATCGCTCCATTAACATTATTGACAGTTTTTAAAGTAAATAGCTATGGCTCATCACACGTTCGCTTTGTATGGACATGGTCGCATTGAATCTTAATAAATCGCGCCACCACTCCAGTTTGATAAACGTGACACTATAATCACATACTTAAATGTCAGCAAGATAATACCTAAGTAAAAATTTAGGTGTTTCTCAAAGGCAATATTAAAAGAGTACAAAAAAAAGTTTAAAAAGGATTATTAGTTTGATATTTGAAACTATTGAATGATTGGAGTTGGTACACTGTAGGTAGCTTACCTGCTAGGTATTTAGCCTGCTTGGATTGTAAATAGGTATAGCAGCTGATTCATGGATACGTCAGATGAGACTTACAAATATACCTACACATACACATTTTTTATTGTCATTGAACCTACTTACCTTACATTATATTTACTTTCCTAAAGAAAGTACCACTACTATGTTGGTACTACCTATCTTCTACTTTCGAGGATAAAATCATATCTAATTTTTTAACAATTTTTATATAAATTAATGTGAATCAATGAGACCGAATTTTTACCAGGTCAATGTCTTCAACGATACTCTAACAATAATTAACATTTGTTTTTTAAACTTAACGATTTTAGACGCATTTTGGTACTCTATGATTTTACAATATTCGTTCAAACAATCAAAATAATATCTTTGCCTTTGCACGTCCTTCAATGACCATATCTATGTTATTATCATCGTGCATTAACCCTAGCGTGTTGTCACTGGACCGAGCCTAGCGCATCCTTGGCCAGGCTGGGTACAGACGAGCGGTCAGGCTGCGTTTTACGTCTTTAATACAGTAAGTACAGAATAAATATTGAGTTATTACAGCTTATATAAAGCGCGAGTACGATCATGAGTACTGCCCCCGTGCTCTGAGCGACATAGGTATTGTGATTCTCGCTAGGCGGGAACATTGGACTTTGTATTGTTACTCAGAGTTCTGTTTATCGCTGTAATGATCATGGACATTTTTTTAATGTTAAGGTAATGAGACGAACGAGACGTTCTCCGGATGGTAAGAGATTACACCTGTCCATGAGCATTGCAGCGATACACAGTAGGTACTTTGAGTAGTAAAACAAAGTCCAGGGCGTCGCTGCTTTAGGGCTCATTACTTTAAGACTGATGGTGAGTCTCAACAGCGCAGTAATTTTGCTAGCTGCAGTACCCTTCAAAGCAGAACACAGTAATGTGTACACACTACTGCTTGGCGGCAGAATATCTGGTAGTACTGTGGTGGTACTTAGACGACCTCCTGCTAAGGAAATCTACTACCAAGTAAAATGACATAACAAATAAAAGGACATGCGTTATCTCTAACCATCAGGAGAGTGTCTCGTTTATCTCATTACTTAAAAAAAAAAACTCCATGCTATATGCGATCACTGAATTTGAAATGTCGTCTGACTTGGCTGCTCAGTGCACACAACTGGAAAAATGCTAATATATTTCCAATACCTACCTAATTTTATTAGATGGGTGGGACGTAGAAAACGCAACTGGAATTGCCACCCGTCTGATTTCTACACGGTATATAGGTAAAAACCTAGGCGACTCCGTTAGTCGTTATTCTACCACCGACCGTGGTGGCTTCAACATGTCAGCCCATAGGGATCGGGTAGCTTGGTTCAAAGAAGTTCTCTAATGAACAGACGGACGATGAAATGGCAGGCGTAGATTTGATCATATCGGCAGTATGCAACGCTACATTTTGTGAACCCGTCTACGATAATCCTAAAACAGGTAGGACTTTATTGCAGTCGCGGAAAAAGAGGATTTAATAGGAAAACAGTGTATTCGTTATAAGTAAAACATCCGGATTGCTACGACTAAAATTCAAAATATTTTTTTTCAATTTTTAAACAAAAATAAAAAGCGAGAAGATTCCATATTAAAAGGGCTAGCATTTTAATTCGCGAAAATTGCGCTCTACGTAAACGATATTGACTATAGTTAACATAATTATGTATGGAAAAAAATTTTCATTTACTGGGGCGCTTTATCAGTTTCAATACATATTAAATTTAAATCTCGCAAATGAATATGCTAACATTGCTAACTCTCAGATAGATTATGACGCACGTTTGTCGCATTGCTGCTTCCTATTGGCCATTAGAGCTGGGTAGGTAGGTATTCATGCAGCATATAGGTACGATCTTACTTCTTACTTAGAAAAAAAAACTAAAAATATCATAGAGACTTTGTAAAAAAAATTGCCTAGTAAGGCAACCAATAGATATTGTTGTTTCTTAGTAAAGATGTTAACAATAAAGTTATTTTCATTTCATATTCATACTCAACTACGCAATGAGGGAGAATAGAAAGTGATGAAATGATATCGTATCTGTAAGTGGTTTACATATAAATAATGAATTGAAATATTTTCTAAACATGTCCATTAATTTTTTTATAGATCTCCTTCTATCGAGAAAACAGGTGGATTTGTTAAAACTGACCAAGGAAATCAACGGGAAACACCTCAGAATAGCTACATACAACGTAAGTAACATTTACGTCTACTTTTAAAAAGCTGTTATTCAATATTGGGATGCACTTTAATACTTTTAGGTAAATAAAATATATCGGAAGACATTTTACATAGCAAAGCTAGCTCCAAACTTAGCAAAGTTACCAAGTAAGTTGAAATTGGCTATCTAGTTTCTAACCGACCGATATAATACTTTATGTAAATACATACAGTCAATACATAACACAAATGACTACAACTATAGCTACGAGGCAACTTATTTAACTTATGAAACTTGAAAATATAAAACACTTCACGCTGGAAAATACTCAAAACGCGATGCCAAAACACAAAAAAAAAACTTCTGTCATAATGTGACAGATAGCCAATGAAAAATCCGGTTTCGCTCCTGAGTGGGAATCGAACTCATGCCATTCAGCTCCCAAAGTAGATTTGCTACCTAATGAGCTAACTGGTCAGTCAAGTGTTTGATTACAAGTACAGAGAATTAATGAAACACAGTAGGTACAGCATCCTTATAAGATTAATAAAGAAGACATATTTTACATTTCTTATCAACATTGAACGAAAACTATTTATAACAAGCTAGCAAAGTTCAAGACATAAACATTCAGTTTGTTTACACGTATTCTTTTACAAAATAGGTAGGTATCTAAGCTTCATATAATAATCCGTACATGGTGGATGTTCCCCATGTGCGCACAAAGCACTTCGACCCCACATTTTTATTCGTACGCCGATGATGCAGTGGAACTCGTTGCCGGAATCGGTGTTTCCCAAAAAATACAATAGGTATGTGTGTGTTCAAATCAAGAGTCGAAAGGTTCATTCAAGGTAAGCGTGCTCCATCCTAGACCACATCGTTGCTTAACATCATTAGGATGTGGTCAAATGCAAACCTATTGACATAAAAATTCATTTAGCCATCTCCAACAAACGATACACGTATTGATGAATAGACGTAGGCATAAACTGAATAACCTTGTGCTCATTTTTAGAACTACCCACTAAGCTGGACAGAGAAAGACGCGAATGGGACCCTCATCGGTAAAGGCGTGGCGTTTGCCATTGTCGACATCCTCCAAGAAAAATTCAATTTTACTTATGATGTGATGGTTCCGGAGCAAAACTTCGAGTTGGGAGGTCACGGCCTCAGTAACTCTATAATTAAACTTCTCAATTCTAGTGTAAGTTTTTTTAGCATCGCTACAAGCAGATAAAAGAGTAGGTACTAGGACAAGTATCATTCTTCTCTTACGACAGTTCCTTATCTTCTCTCACAGTGAGAAGATGCTCGCGCCCAGCAGACGGTTTCTATTCTACTAATATCTATTATAAACACGAAAGTTTGTATATATGGATGTTTGTTACTCTTTCACGCAAAAACTACTGCATGGATTTTGATGGAATTTGGTATAGAGGTAGCTGACACTCTGGATTAACACATAGGCTATTTTATCCCGAAAACATGTAGCGGATAACACCGCGGGGCGCAGCTAGTAGTTTATAAATTAGAGCTGGTCCGGAAATAATAAAGATCGTGGTGCTCTCCAAGTAAAACTAGAGTTTGAACAAGTTTTATTTATTAATAAAACTTGTTCAAAATAAACTCAATAAACTCATATAAACATAATTGAATAAACTCATCGAGTTTGAGCTCATGTAACTAAATACTTATGTAGGTACCTAAGTTGTTAGGTGTTTTACAGCAAGCAGACATGGCGGCGGCTTTTCTTCTTAAAGTTGGCAAGTTCACGAATGCAGTGACATACTCTTCAGACCTGGATGAGGGGGTATGGACAATGATGTTGAAGCGACCGACAGCTTCCGCAGCTGGCTCTGGACTAATGGCGCCGTTTAACAACTTTGTATGGTGAGTTCAAAGTGGTATTAGGTAATGAGCAGCAGTAAGTAACAGCATGTTGCGAGCATTGCCAAGTTGGATGGTAGTTACTGGTGATGCCAAATAAACACTTCTACTGTTGTGCGTAAATTCTCTAAGTAAAAGTTTTCGGGCAAGATTAGTGGATGAAGAAAATATTGAAATTGTAATCTCCAACATGCTCAAAGATCTTTTTGTGATTCAATTTTTGAAATGTCGCTTTCAAAATCGTTTTCTCAGGTACCTTACCCTGGCAGCAGTCCTCTGCTATGGCCCTTGCATCACTTTCCTCACGAGACTCCGTTCCAAGTTGCTTCGAGATGACGAACATCATCTTCCGATGTCTCCAAGCTTCTGGTTTGTTTACAGCGCCTTTATAAAGCAGGGGACTAATTTGGCGCCGGAGGCTAGTGAGTATGATAAGTCATGCTATATTTACATTGCTGCCAGATTGTAATTGTATAGGGTTGGTGAAGAGAAGATGTATCTAAAGAGCACTAATGTAATGATACTTTGATTTTTTGTCAAAGTTCCAGACATCACTTCAATGTTCATAGAGTGATTTTTAGAGATCACGAGAGGCATTCGACTCATTACTCGTTATAAAAAATACTAGTATAATCACAGACGAATAATCAAGGTCCAAGAGTATAATAGTATACCTAATATATCACCTAGTATCATCGCGATAGGTAACCCAATAACTGTTGTTTAGAACTTCATGTTCTAGTAGTTCAATCCTTTATGGTGTAGGTAGGTTTAGTTTTTTGTGCCAGTATGTTTGGCGTGTCGGAGTGTGACTCTTTTGTTTTTATAGAAACATGTTTTATTTTTCTTACAAGAGAAAATATTTTATTTTTAGGTTACCACTTATGTTACTACTATTTATTATTTGCTAAATAGATAATGAATATAATTCCATTGGGATCAGCTCTCTCTATCAGGTTATGGGCTCCAGTTTGTAACATATTTAACATAGTTCTATGGGAGAGTAAATTTCATTTTGATCCTTGCTTAGTTAAACAAGATGTTAATGTATCAAAACTGTAATGTCATCGCGATATGTAACCCAATAACACCCCATAACGAGGCAGTAGGCTTCACAGCTTTAGCCTGCCCGATGGGGCAAATCATTAAAAAAAAAACACCCCTGAAACTACAAATTGGGTACAAGTAGGACGTGTTGTCGTACTGGGGAGTATGTAACTATTTACCCTATGACCGACGTTGTGACTGTTACTAAATTCGTAACGAACGATGGTATCGCTGCTAATGGTTTACGTCATCTATCATCTAGTCACACCTGCCATAAACTTCCCATAATCAACGTGTGCTGCTGATTCACATTTGATAAATTAACGTTCGGGCGTGTTATTAAATTTTGTCCTGCGTGATCACCGACGTGATTTCTTATCGTGAAAGCATTAGGGAATTGAGGTGTAGATACTAGGTGCCAATGTCAACAATGTTGATATAATAGGAAGTACATTTTTAGAAAATATAGTTAAATAAATATAGTATATCTACTTGAAAGCCCTGTTGGCTCAATGGTTGTATATATGCCTTAAGAGCTGACGGGCGTGGGTTCGATTCCCGCTCAGGACAAACCTTTTATGTATCAACAAATGTTTCTTCTGTGTCTGGGTGTTCTGTATGTATTATAAGTATGAATTTACAAAAAAAAGTATTTATGTATTCTATCAGTTATCTGACTTCCATCACACAAGCTCTGCTCAGTTTGGGGTCAGATGGCGCTGTATGTAATGTCTTACGATATTTATTTATTTATTTGTCTTCGTGAGTAATAATAAATAATAAATAATAAGTTGCATATCAATGTGCTCACTACCACGGCACCGCTTTTTTACTCGATCCCTACACATGTTGTAATATTTTTCCCAGAAATAACAGACTAGCCTATTTATTAATCCAATGTGCAAGCTAAACTAATGCTATTTCTCTTTAATATTCGTTCAACTGTGGGAATAACTGTCACATGTCATTCTTTTGCGAGAATTACTTAGTATTAACCTAGATAATTAAATAACAGTAAAATGTTGTGTAAATGCTGTCTAGTCTCTCAAAACACACAAACACTACACTAGTTAGGTAATAAAACGTTTCAGGGTAACCAGAGCAATGTTATGCTGTTAAATTTGAATGCCTCACAATATTTTTTTTTTTTCAAAAAATGTCCCATAACATCGGCGTAAGTGCATTTTTTGTGATCGACAGGCTAAATGTTTTACCATAGCTCATCTGATGAAGTGACGGTGTGGTCAAAGATGGTAAACACGTTTAGCCTGTAACGCGAACTAGCTCTCAATAAGACGGTCGAAGTACCTACACTATATTATACGTTAGGTTAGGTTAGGTTAGGTTAGGTTAGGTTAGGTTTGTATCTACAGCTAGTCTCGACACCATATTTATCCTACTCTTAATTAAAACAAAATGTAGAATCAGTGTTAATAGGTAACTTATCATTGGTCCGGAAAGTCCTCACATAGGTAAGTAGCGATGATAGCTCAGTCGTTAGCGCAGTCGATTCGCATGCCGAAGAGCGTGGGTTCAAACCCCAATAATGAGCTTGTGAAGGAAAACATCGTGAGGAAACCATAGCATGGTGGTAGAGTATTTCCTAGTAGGTACTCAGTTGGCTGGCTACCACCCTCAAGTTGGAAATTTGCCGCCAAGCATCTAACGGTGTGTTCCGGCAGCCTCACTTGAGAGCCAGTTCCATTCCAGGCTAGGTATGCTTTACCCTCTTCGTCCATACAGTCACTCAACATCAAATCAGCAGTGGTCAAAAAACTAGCCTGCTTTTAAGATCGATAAAACCATTATTTTTCTTTCTAGACACGACCCGAATCCTCTTCGCTACATGGTGGATGTTCATAATCCTGTTATCTGCGTTCTACACGGCCAATCTTACTGCTTTCCTCACTTTATCCAAGTTTACACTGGACATAGAGACTCCAGAGGATCTGTACAAAAAAAACTACCGTTGGGTGACTGCAGATGGAGGTGCCGTGCAGTATTTGGTGAAAAATGTGAGTCAACAAGACGTGACTGCTTAGAACATCCTGCTTAGAAAATTGGACTGTATCACTTACGTTTCAACGTCGATGTAAAAAAAAAACTCGAACGGTTTGATTCCACTTTCATTATACGAACCACTACCTATACAGTGGAATTAGCAAATTCCACATATTCCAAATATTGATAGTTACAAGGCGCCTTCAAGTCGCGAGTAAATCGGTTTCCGCTGTTAATGTACTGCATCGTAGACTGCATGTTTGCTTAACATCAAGCGGGTTGGTAGCAAAGCATATTCACAATAAGAAAAAACACCTATCGTTTCTAACGATGATAACTTAATACGACAGTCTCAGCTGAGAACCAGCTCTATCCAGGCTAGGTGTGCTTTACAATCTTCGACCACACAGTCGCTTAACATCAGTTGAGCTGTCGTCAAACACATCTTGTCAATAATGTAAAAAAGAGTATTTAATATTTCCAATACACTTACATACAAATTTTTAATTTTTTTCAGCCAATGGAACATCTTTATTTCCTGAATAAGATGATTGTATCCGGGCGCGCCGAATTCCGAAACTTCCTTTCAGACAGCGACTACTTACCATTAGTAAACGGAGGAGCCGTGTTAGTTAAAGAATCGACAGCTATAGACAATCTCATGTATGGAGATTACCTTAAGAAGGCGAGGGAAGGTGTCACCGAAGCAGACAGGTGCACGTATGTGGTAGCACCGAAATCCTTTATGACGAGGCCCAGAGCATTTGCTTTTCCATATGGGAGTCCTTTGAAAATACTTTTTGACACTGTGTAAGTATGACAATGTTAAACATCGAACGCAGAAATATTTTGTTCCCGATACATGTAGAATTGAATCATTGAAAAAAAAAGTTGCGCTGTAATTTCAACACATACAAATTTATAATCACGTCACATTAAAATATAATAAATGCGAAAGTTTGAAAAAAAAGAAATCTTTGTTACATCCTCTTCTTCTTTGATGTTGGCGTCACATTTTGTGCATTTGCCAGTGACTGCTTGTTTTGATATTTTTAAGTTTTGTAAGTTAAAAAGTAGTCAAAGTCCAGTCATGCTCTAATAAAGTAGTGGCGACTTAACCAAAAGCTTCGATGGAGTTTTGGAAGCAACACGAAAAGTCATTTATGTATTCTAGCTTCGTTCCTATCGTCCAAGCTGGCATCATCGAATACCTGACCCATAAAGACCGGCCCAGCACAAAGATTTGTCCTCTCGACCTGCAGTCAAAGGACCGACAGTTACGGAACAGTGACCTGATTATGACGTACATGATCATGATTATAGGTTTGTGCGCTGCCGCCGCCGTGTTTATTGGAGAAGTAAGTGATATTTGTGATTTATTGTACAGCTATGAATAAATGAGAGAATTCTGGTGGAAACGCTCTCCTGATGGTAAAAGATAACGCATACCCATGTGCATGCAGCATGTCTGCGGTACCCTTCAAACCGGAACACAGTTATGTGTACACACTACTGCTTTGCGGCAGAATATTTAGTACCTACCTACTACGGTGTAACCGACCTAGACGACCTCCAGCTAAGAAGATATATTATACTACCAAATAAAATCTCGTATAAAAATATTATAAATGTGAAAGTTTGGATGGATGGATGTTTGTTACTCTTTTACGCAAAAAACTACTGAACGGATTTGGATGAAATTTGGTATAATGGTATCTGAGACCCCGGATTTTATCCCGGCTACTTTTTGTCCCGAAAACATGTAACGAGTTACACCGCGGGGCGCAGCTAGTGTATGTACATACATACATGTAATCTAAATTGTATATATAGTTAATAAAGGCTCGCACGTCTATATTTTATGTTCCATTAAGTCATAGAACTTTATATCGCTCTCTCGGCTGTTGAGAAAACGGCACAAAGATCAATGTGAAATTAATACATGTTTTTTTTTGTTCATAGATCTTGGGATGTTTTTGATTTCTGAAGATTTTATTTTCAGGTCATATTAAAGCGCTACGTTAAGTTCAAAGTCCACAAACAACAGCCGACGAATCCTAAGCTAAAACGCAATCGAAAACTTTCAAAACGTATTCGTTTCGACGAAAGCGGACCGCCACCCTACGACTCTCTGTTCGGCAACTCTCGGTACAACCTCGATGAGAACTCTAAGCGGAAAATTGTAAACGGCAGAGAATATTACGAATACAAGTCTAGGAGCGGCGACACGAGGCTTATACCAGTTAGGGCTCCATCGGCTTTCTTATACCGTTAAGCAACGTTATGGGGTGATCGAGGGAGTTGCTATGAGGTTGAGAGACCTTGAATCATATGTACGTACTCGTTCCTCACGATGAAACGAAAGTGAACGCATGAAAAATACCTTGGCTAATAATTGTTATGGTACTGTAAAAGTACGTAGATATTCAGTCAGGTAAATGACTAAAGAAATACCAACTACGATACGAGGCTACGCGTATAGGTAGTGCTAAGCCGAATCGAGGTAATTCTTATTCATCATGAACAACTTTTACTATGGGACCAACCCTGAAATTGCGAAACATAATAGTTGCATAAAAATGTAATTGACCTTCAATACAGCATTTTTTCTCACTTTCATGGTTGACCGCATAGTCAACGTTGTTTAGAATGACGATTACAATGACCTTCTTTGGGCTCAATCAATACTCCCGTTCTGCGCAACCTTATATACGTAATTTAATATTCTAATTAACGCAAAAACTATAATAGTTCTAAACACAGTCATCTGAAGTTTATTCTGTTGTTATTATTAAAAATCCAACGTCTATAAAATTCTTGTATTTTTTTTCACTTATTGAAATCAATATACCTACATGGACAATATTATAGTTAGTGGTATAATTGAATCTACGTCGACGCTGTTATTTATTATTATAAAAGAAAAAAAATACCTTGTCTTTGGTTATGAACTTATAAAAAAAAAAAAAAATATTTATACTTAGTAACTATTCCTGTCTACAACAACAATATTTATATTTTTGGACTTTGTTAATGTATTGTATTAGATATAAAAGTTTAGCAATATCCTAGAAGTTACATAAAAAAACTTAAATAAAAAAATAGATATAAGGGTAATTTAAAATAACACAGTTCACAGAGCACTGTAGATTAAAATAGGGCAGAATTAATAAATATTACAGAACGAAAACCACATTGTTTTAATACATATTTTTATTGACTGTGAAAAATGCATTTCCACAATTTCATTGCACTAACAATCAAACAACTCCAACAGTTATAGCGTATTAAATAAATATAAAAAACAAATCATTTAACACATTTTTACAAATAAATTATTCTATGTGGCCATATGAAACGGATGTTAATTGTTGGGTAGTCAGTAAGTTAACTAAAAAACATGATCCATTTTGTCGCAAAATAAGAATGAATGAAGAATGATCCATTTTTTTAGACTGTTTATATTTTCGACTACGTTCAAAATCTGCATTTTCTATACAAACTGTCGACAGGTTTATTTTTTTTATCTTTTCTGTGACACATTACCGCTATTTCCCGGTCTTCAATGCTAGAACATATGTGTCGGACCAATCAGTCCTTTATCCTGCGCATTTTAAATAATTGTAATTGTTACGAACGGTAGTAGAACGGAAGTATATTCAGGTTAAAATGTGCGTTACAAAACCAACCGGTATATATATATAATATACCGGTATATACATGAATTCTTTCATTCGTACTTTACAATAAAATGTTTAAATTATAAAAACGTCAGTTTTTACAATAAAAATATCACAATTTATAATAAATCTATTTTGTTTGTATTCGACTATTCTGATAGCAAATGGTGGTCAGTAAATTATTAGAAGCTGCCTTAAATATATCTAGATACAGAATATTTCTTTACTAACTAATGCTGAAATGCAAGTAACAGCCCGAAGACATTTATGCTGATTTTAAAGGTTTTTAGATGACAGGACTAACTGAACGTATTGCTGTCATTTTCTAATAGAGTGCAATAAAAGTATAGTGATATATTTAACTTTTCCACAACTTTTAAAATGCTATTAAGTTTATAAAGCAGTGCCTAATTCTGTATAAGTTCAGCTAAAACTTGGGCATTACATCTTTTTTTTATCACATTAATACCGTAAATCAATCAAACAGTAACGATTTAAATTTTTTTGTTTGTTCATTTTCAGCTTTTTATACAATTGAACGCCAGTACTGGATCACATGCCACCTATGGTCAATATCTGGCCTAAGATAGAGCAAGCTTGTCCTTTTGTTTCGCTTGTCTTATCTCAGGTTGTAAGCAGGCCGCATTTCACTCCGTACATTTAGCTATCGTAATTTCTGTGAATAACAAAGTAATTTCTGATTATAATTTTGCTGCTTTATTTTCTTAATGATTATACTGTATAATATACCGTTAAATACCTTTGTATACATATAAATACATTATAGGTGCCACCTACACGTTCAATTGAGCTTTAGTCTGAACCTTTGAACCACAAACTCCAAAGTATGTATAATGACTTAACTAAGAGTTGTTAAAACCAGCAAATCACTCGCAGAAGTCGATATTTAAAAAAAAAAACAAGCAATATATAACTTGCATTACTGTATACGCGGTTAGAATTACCGATAGTACCTTCTAAGCCGTTCATCATAAATATAAATAAACAGGTATTTATAAATTTTAAACAATATTGCACTACGGAAACCGAATCTGAAATTCCGAAGAAAAAAAAAATGTTCCATAGTTAACCTATGCAAATTCAACCTTATGTACAATTGATAAATTCAATACAAGTGATTTTCCGGAATTTCAGAGTTCGAGTTGAGTGAAAGTTGTTAACTTTGTCGAGTAGAAATAACTCTTTTTGTCTTAGTACTATCGATATACATACTTAACTCGGCATAATTACATGTATTTTACACGACTGCCCAAAAAAGGAGTGTGTTTACAGAGTTCATGTGATCTTTATTTTACTTTAACTTTTAGACGCCTGAACAAAAATTTCAAAATTCTCTTTTTCTATTCAAGTTTATGAAAATGAATTTAAGTTTCGGTGTCTTCCAATTTTCTGATTTTTATCTAGTTTAAACTTTACAGAATGTGCTTTTCATGACAATAGATTACTATGGTACCTCGAATAGGAAAACATTGGGGTGTACTTACTAAAATCCGAAAAGGTTTTAACAACAAATTTTACTATGAGCACGATTCTAAAAAAAATTATTGAGGTTAAGGTTCAACATACTATAGTTTTTCTATAGAACCATTGTTTTTTTTCGCTATGTTATAGTTGTGCTCATAGTAAAAGTTGTACATCATGATAATTACAATTCGGCTAATAAGTTTATAACTATGTATAGGTATTTGTATTAACTCGTAGTAAATCGTACATGCGCTAAGCAGCAAGTAATATCTGTATTCAATTTCAAGAATAACTTAAGATAAAAAGTAGAAAAGAAAGTTAAATACATACATACGCGTATATATGAAGCGTGTACTATTGAATTGATTTATCTAAATATTTAGTTAAAGTAAAAAATAACTAGACTGTAAAGATTGATAGTTATTTTCATTTATAGTACTACAAAGTATTCAATGCATGCAATTAATTAAAAAGGACGAGATAGAATTTACTGCACAAGTATGTAGTGAGCATAATCGCAGACAGTGCTAGGTATTAAAACTTTGACAGGACATTTACGCGTACAATGTCAAAATCGTAAAATAACAAACTATCACGAATCTTCAACGAGCAAACTTCTACGAAAGAAATAAGTATGAATAGTACGTTGATGATTTTTGTAAGTACAGGAGCCTAACATTTTTGTTTTATTGGTGTACTGAAATAAAAAAAGGTAGATAAAATTCAACTATAAAGTTTAATAAAAGTGAACGTGCTGTGTGCAATGATTGTGTTATAAATGTAAAATTACTAATAAGCTAATATTAAATAGAATCATTCTACTATATAGGTACTTACCGAGTCATAAGATATAATTTAAAACTATCTAACGATAAACCTTTGAAGCTTATAAGCCACTGTTTTATTTAAAAGTACGTTAACTTGTAAATATAGCTGAACATTATCATACTGTGTTCCTAGCCTTACCAAAGTTACACATAGATTTTATTCAATGAACAATACAAACAGATTTTAACTTGACGGCAATTCTGTACCCGATTGCGATCTTTGTCAAAATCCAATCGCATTGAATAAACTTCTAATCGAATAGTCACTTTATTTCTCTGTTAAGGGGAAGTATATAGTACTCGTACAAGCCGAGACCCAAAATATTTAGGTACCTAATCTTGCGATATGGTCAACCGTATGAAACCCTACGTTCAAAATCAGGCTGGACTTGAACAAATTACTACAAATGGAAGATATAAATGACTAAATTATTGAAAACCATGTGACATAGGTTTAACAAGGTGTAATTGAACTACCTTACCAATCTATAAATTTATTGCAACAAGTAACCTGCACATAAAGACTACTTTTAATTTTAAATAAAAGCCTTGCATTTCGCAATTAAAAATAAAAGTTCGCTCACATATAGTCGCTATGGGCCGCAACGCAAAGTATTGATTTTGTTAACGAGCATATTGAGCATGTGTGTATGCAGTTACCTTTACACGTGATTACAATAACGATTTATGATATTTTTATAAGATTCATGAAATTTGTATAATAATGTTAAAAGCATGATTTTAGTTTTCGTTGTAAGACACATTATGATTTTATTTGGTCCTTTCGTGTTAACACAAAAATAAATGTGCTATTATGCTGCAAATCTGCTATTTACTACATACGAAAAATATGCGAAAATGAAGTAAAACAACTAAATGTGATGAAACTTTACTTTTGTGACATAATTATTATGCACGTAATTTAATATAAAAATCTGTGTTTTATAACATAACAGTTTTTAGCTGTGGAGTGAACATTTTTGGCTTGAAAATGAATACCGAATACCCGGAATGGTGAACATTAATTTTATTAGCTGTCTGATTAATAGCGATAGAAATAATTTTCTTAATACTATGGGGGTTTACATTCATACTTAAAGATACTTCGGTTGGTATTCGAATTACATTACATAATCCAATGTCCGGATAATGATAAGATTGTAAGGTGTTTATACTTTTTTGTCATAATTTCATACACGTGTTGAATTATTATCTTTACATAAGCTTAGTGGTTCATTGACCTTATTAAATTTAATCGAAATAACGATCACTCATAGTTCATTATTTTCGAAAAACATTTAACAAAACATATTGTACTTAGTGATGATAAAAAGCGAGAGAAGATTGAATAATTTATTATAGAAGCTTTGAGTCGTGCGGTGGATAAATATATTATAAAATTAGAAAATATATGTTTAGTTTTTTGTCAGGGTTTAAGCAACTTTGTTTTAATATAACAAAGACTAGAGGCCTGTGCAGATTGGTATGCAAATGCGGCGATCGCACTATGTTGATTCGTGACTGTTCAATCACTGTTCGTTACGTCATCGTCCCACACGGTGATCGAGGGTCTTGCTTGTCGCGTCATTACACACCAATATACGTAAATTATTCTAAAGTGTTACTTAGTACCTACATGAATTCTCTAATCATTTATAGCAAGTGATTTAAGGCTCAGATACTAGGTATCATAAGATGTGTCAAGTCGAGTGTGCTGCGTGAAAATACGTTAATGGGATAGATTTAGAAATGAAATTAATTCTTGATATTTTATCCGTAGCTTTGCTTACGCAGTTTTATAAAGTTTTTGTACTGTAACCATATACATTTTAACCGACACAACAAACGCACAAGTTATTATAAGGTTTTCTTATGTCTTATAGACGAACACTTATTATTTATACAATTATATTAATTAAATCGATTCTCAATACTATTATATCTAAGAAAACTAAAGGAAAACTTTCCATCATTCCATTTGATAATAATGTTAAAATAGAAGATTTCATTTAGCCTTCGTAATATGTTTCAATTTGACAGAACAATCTGATGTATAAAACAAAATTTTATATAGATCGCCACCACACGTATTAGACGTCATACTCATACATTAACAATACGATTCCCTTACTCCGATTTAGGATAATGTTTTTACTTGTAAAGGCCCAACTCAAACGATCGAAATGTCCCGCGCTTTCACCCAAAACATAACCTTAATAATTTGAAAATAACAGCTATATCGCGCATGATTGAATACGTTGTAATATCAAACTATTAATTGAAGCCCATCAACGATGAGCACTGCATAAGCAGACAGTAGCGATGTCATTGATCCATAGTGGCATATTAAACTAGGGAAGATGCGCCATCGTCAACTGGATGCAACCAGAACTAAGCGTAACGTGTACAATAAAGACGGGTCGATGGAGAATATTCGGCGATTGCAGTGGATAATTCTGTACAATGCGGGACGCATCAAATAATGATAAACAATCTAAGAATTTTAATGTACTCAGTTACAACCTACTCTGCTTTGACCTTTACGCGCAAACATCACTCTAAATCATAGTTTTGAAAACTCTCAACTTAGCATACCTACCTATCTATCTACATGCTAAGCCTTCAACAATTTATATTTATAAGTACCCAATTAACCTAAGATCCGTATTTTTAATTTTAGCTAATTACTTATTTTAGTCAACTATTTATAACATTATTTTATAGTTTTTAATATGGATAAAGATACCATATTCATACAATTAAGGTTAGACGAATTGAAAGCGGATGATACTACTCTACAATTTTATTTTTATACTAAATATATTTTAGGAGACAATTTGTTATCACAAATTTTTGTTTCTCAGTGTAGAAACTTTTTTGGTTAACATAGAAACTTGTCCCGATCTATGTGCCTCTATATTTTATAGCTACCAAGATAAACACGGTCCTTTCACACGACATTTGAATTTTAACCACAAAATCAACTCTCACATCACAGCTGGTCAGAATTGCTAATTTAGTAGAATTATTTCATTTTACAATGTATTTTGTGGATGGACCATAAATCTTTACACCACACGAGCGAAATATTTTATACTGTTCTCACTTGCACATCGCGTGTACCATTTCGGCGGGTAGTAGAGGAAGTCCTGCGAGTCTTACAGATTAAATAAATATTTACCGACTGTAATTAAATTTCATTATCATGGCCGTCACCAGAGCTCGGAGAAAATAATTCTACTAATTATAGACGTATATAACAAACTTTTTGACTACAGCGATAATATTCGTTATCTATCAGATGGTTAGTGGTACTGATATTTTTTTTTATTCACAGACAAGATCACAGTTGATTAATTACGTAGTGAAAGTGCGTCGGTAAGTCCATTCTATCACAGAGAGCTGTCAGACAGCCAGCCCGTCTTGCATTGGCGATGGAAGCAGCGAACTATAAAAAGATACAATAATTCATTACCCTTGTTTGATTTTAAGTCGATTAGTCGAATCGACTTTGTAGGACATCACTACTTGCGTAATGATTGAAAAAAAAAACAAAGGCATATCCATGTTTAATGAAACTGAATCAACCCAAAACCGTAAAAAAAAAATGAAATTAAATATTGGCAACAATGCTAAGACTATATTATTAAAATAAAGTCACTATTACTAACAACACATACATACCTCAAAATAAACAGGTAGATTTGTGAGGGTACGTGCATGTATTTCACTTATTCGTTTATTCATATTAATTTATTTTTGACAATGCCTACTTTGTAACAATCGTAACACATTTTTCCTGGTATTTTTTGTTTTTACACAATGTGAAATCATGTACATACTTGTTGATTATTAAGTTGGTTTTAATCAACTGTATTCATTGTTGAAGATATCGATATCGGTTGATAAGGTCCTGTGAAACGTGATAGAATATTTTGTGAATAAAATAAAATAACGTAAATAAAATAACATTATTTAAACTTGAGATGTGGTTGTCGTGTTAGATATTGTTAATTTAATATCTGACCTCAAATTGTATGGAATTGTTATAATTTTATCATTAAAAAAAATACATAACTCATTTTGATTAATACTTCGTACCAAACAAGTTGTATCTTAAAAATAAAATAAAAACAATATAAAGTGTATATTTAGTCTTTCTGATTCTTGAATCTTGATGGACATCCATGCGCATGTTGTATTTTCAGTAGCTCCAAGTGGTTCGTTTGTTGGTTGAGTGGCTACAGTCTTTTTAAGCCGGCCAAAAGCCTGGGAAAAGTTCATATCTAGAGGCTTGTCTACACGTGCAAGGTCTGCTCTACTCTACTAACCCGCACTCTAAAGCTTCCAAATTCCAGCCAACTGGCCTCTGATTGCCAAGATTGGAACTCAACGAGTCTGGCCTAGACCCCATGGACCGCTGGCGGCAAAGGTAGGGCGTGACGGCGGGCGACGGCGTTGTGTGCTCCTGAAACGTTAAATGAACAACATAAAGAGCAGTTGCGTAGTGACTGTACCCGCCATTAATTGAAATCTTGGGCTCTGGTACAAATTAACAAATAACAAAAATAAATCGACACTTTACAAATTTTCTTGGGATAATCGTATTAATTTTTTTTGGAATAGGGCATTTGTGTTGACGCAAAAATCAGACATAAATGAGTTGGTAATTTTATAAGTAAATGCTAGGACCTTTAAGTTATTCAGTCCTTTCATTGAACACTAGCATAGAATAAAGAGACGGGATATAGTAAGTTTTCTTGAAAGTTTCTAACTAATTTTTTTACGGCCAAGTCGATTATTATTTACATTTTTTAGTATTCAAACTAGTGACTAGTAAAAATTAATCGGTACTAAAATGCTATAAATTTTAATATAATGAGATATTCATTCGTAACATTTATTTTACAGTACTTAAGTACACAGGAAATGTTTTTTACATACATGACATCTTCTACATTTATTGATAATAGAATGTTTGAAACATATAATGGCTATATCTTAAAGAAACAATCACTATACCTATTGCACAAAATATTCGAATTTCTATTAAACTAGTATCTATTCTATTATATACGATGATCAAAGTTCAAATTGTAAAGCAGTTTGATTCCAAGTACACTAAATTATACTACAATATCATTTGCTGTTGAATTGAAAACAATCTACTGTATTATTTCAATGATTACCTGAATAGTGTTGACATTTTATAGCAAATAGGTTCTTTGATGTCAGCTAAGTATTTTCAAAGTTCACTGCGTACATTGTTTCCATTTTCGATGAATAAACTATGCTCGGAAAGGTGAAATTGGTATTGCACAAGAATACTTTAGTAGTTAACTAGTCTGTTCTTTGAAGACGAACTATATCTATCAGCTTAGAACAGAGTGTGTAAATGTGCAGTCATTGTTGATTCTCGTTTGTCAGCCATTTTTGTTTACATAGTTGCAATATAAGTAAATATCAGGTTGTGTAACTTCAATAGGAAAATGCTGTAGCTTGAGTACCTACTCATTACAAAAATACACATACAAAATATTTTATTGTTACAAAAATTGTAATCCTATAAATGTATAGCTTTAGTGTATAGCGTAGTGCTGCAGCCACATCATATTTCTAATTACTAATAGTTGATATGAAAGTAAGTAATTATATTTATAATACTAAATAAATAATTACAATATTGAAAAATATTTGGAGGTAAGTGCGGATCTTGATTCTAGATTCTAGGATCTAGATTCGGATCTAGATTCAGGGAGTGTTGTTGATATGGATGATCAAAAATTTTAAACTGATTTAAAAAGAGGTTGAAACACCGAAACGGACGTTCGTTTCGTTTACGACAATTACACTCGATGCCGATCCGTGCAATAGTTACTTTCCATTCCGAAAAATATACTAACTTTTTATGATATTGAAACTAAAAATATATATAATATATGTATTTATACGGTAGCATGTTATGATAATTTGTCATAGTACCTTTTAATTTTAATTTATATATACCAAAATACTAGTTTACTACTAAAGTTTTTCGGTTACAACTGTTAGCTTATAGGAACCTTTTTTTTTATGGATAGGTAGCCTAAAATTACACAGAATACATCTAAACCAAATTTAATATACTATATAGATTCGCGTGAGCCAAGTAAGCATCGGCACATATACACACAAACTTTCACATTTTTTGTACAAGTGGTATAAAGTGTTTGTAGTAAAGCTGCGACACCTATTGCTTAATTGTATCTTTGATAAAATGTCAGTCTTTTTGTAAAGTAGACAAATGTACATACATAGATACTAAATTAATTAATCCACTCACATAATAAATAGTTTTATTTGATATTCCCCAGCTTTAATACCCCCCATGTTCTCAATAGTTCCCTCCACCTACTCTATCAACACTTTCAATTAATAAATCCTCTAAATTTCATGTGTCTAAGATCAGTGGGTAAGGCTGTATGTCGATTGATCACTCAGTTCAGATCACCTGGATTTATCATTTTATATGTACGTATACATGTGTGATTATAATATGTGTGGTTATGTGTTTTTAAGTTAGGGTTAGAGATAAATTAAAGTCATATAGTCAGTTTCTTAAAAATGTTTACTATTTTTATAAACTTTTTTACACAATAACACAGCCTCCGTTAATATAAAAATTGGCACAAATGGTTTAACAATAGTTAACTAAATAAATACTATGAACAATATTGTCGCAAAAATATAGTATAATGACTTAATTTTTCCTTTAATTTTCGTTATATATCTTCAAAATGTTGAAATTTTCCGGAAGGATGAAGGATATCGTCGTCACCAGATATCAATTGGTACTCCTTGAAAAAGATTTACCGAACCCTTATCGTTTCTAAACTGTAAAACTGTAATTGAAAATAAAACAGAAAACTGCTGAGAAACTTTGATAAAAAAAAAACTAGAAGCGATACAGGTGATACTTAACGCATGGCAATCTAGTCCAATAAGGTGCTTGACAAGTATTGCACTAAAATGAATAATCGCAACAAAAAATGCAGACACGTAAAAATTGTGTCGAGTGTTCACTAATAGATGGCTTGAAAATAAAAAAATAAATGGTAAAATACCTTTAAAATTGTACATGGATTATGCATGTGGACGTGATTTATAGGCATACGATTATAACGGATGAAAAAAACACAAAAAGCACGCTAAAATAATGGCACGTACACATTATCCTGCTCAATAAAGACAGTCACCAAAAGCTTGACAATCTTTTTTTTTAAATAGCTTGACTGATTTAGTTAAATTAACACTCTTTTTTGAGGTGTTAAGTATTGTGTGTAAATAGTTCATTATAAACTAAATGTATATTAAGTTCACTAATAAAATCGTATAAAACTTGTAAGCCAATCAAAAAGGCTGTCGACGTTTTGAAATTACGTTTATCACCGGGACTTAATCGCACACAAAACGTTATGAAATATATTTTTTTTACCTCGATGTCTCGGCCATGGTTACGAGCTTGTCGGTTATTATTTTATACGCGATTAAGTCCCTGTAATAAACATATTTTATTACGTGTTCAAATCGAGCAAGTATAAAAATCATACTTTGAAATTGGTCATTGTTAAATTTATTATTAGCTTACAGTACGATACGTTTTTATGCCTGAAATGTGTATACCAGTTAGGTAATAATAAATTATAAATTGTTTAACATTTTGCAAGCAGCAGTCGAACTATTCAAATCACGTATGATTACATAGAAATTATCATCGACGCGATAGGAGGCTAAAAATGTTCTGAAGTAAATTAGCATCCCCCCATTAGGGTCGCGCGCCTCAACTTGATGCTCCATATCTTTGCTAAAGAAATATATGCACGTCTAGCACGCGCCGGTGACGTCTTTTCTTACGTGGAAACTTAAAAAATGCTGGGATTTAGGGATAGGTGAGCTGGGCAAGTTTATTTCACAGAACTAGACGGCTCTAGTGGGGAAGAGTTGTAGATGCAAAATGGCTTGTCTCAGTGCAATGAATCCAAATAGATATCATTCGTTTCACTTTGATGATTATTTACCCATTTTATAAATAATAAAGTGTGTATTGAGGCCTAAGTCACAGTTATCACCCTAGAAAAAATAAGTTTCTTACAAAGTAAACTCGTAAAGAAGTCTCTAAAATGTAATTTCTCATAATGAAACTTTTATAATTCCATGGTGAGATTCACTGTTAATAAAGACTTTAAGGTAAGATATATATATATATACAAACAGCTATATATATAGCGTATATAACCGTTTGTATATAGCGTCCGATCATCTCAACTACAAGTGCTAAAATTTTAAGATTGGTTATAATCAACAGCAGCATTTTCATGTTTGTAGCTGCATAACAGAGCAAGAAAAATTACTATTTTCTTTAAAAACAGCTTTAAGATAAAATACTAGGTTATTGAAAATTTAAAACTCTGTAAAAAATGACAATTTTCTTTTTGCATGTAATAAGTTAATTTTCTGATAAGTGTGGAAAAGGCCTTAAAAGCACTTTGACATGGTACGAACCTGCTGGTTGGGCCCGCAACAGGTCGCGTTGTGACAGAGGTCGTTAGGCGGACAGTGGAGCGCACACGGGGCCTCAGCCGTGGCGCTTATCACCTGCGACAAAAATGCAACTATTAGCAATAATTATTAATAAACGTAGAATTAAAAGTTAATAAATTTTGGTTATGATACGCTGATTTGTTTTTTTTTTAATAAAAAATAATAATAAATAAATAATATTTAACGTGATAAAGTAACGAGTCTTACCACTAGGAAAGTAAAGAGAGAGGTACTGCATGTTGATAAATAACATGGCTCGTGTTAAAACCGCGTGTTTTGTTATAACACAGAATAAGCGTAGTTAAACTATCTTTATGAGTACATGTAAGTACTTTGTTTACCTTTATACACGTGTGTTCATCACAAAGAGTTTGTTATAGGTACTTATATTACGCGTGGATGTTGCTGCAAATGTATAGAGGGACGAAGCAAAAAAAAAAGGCGCTAGCAGTTTCGAAACAAAACGAGTCGATCACAACTGGTCCAGTTGTGATCGACTCGAACAATTTTAGTAAACCATAATTACGAGACGAGACAAGAGACCAAGAGACACTAATTTAATTAAACTAATAATTAATCAACTAATAGTTCTAATACTTATATTTTTATATCTTGCTTCTGTGTCTAATGTTTCTTTTAGAATCGCTCTAAGTTTTCTTTTATTTATATCGTTTTTTTAATGTAATGATACGATCGAGGCGTTCTCCTGATGGTAAGAGATAACGCCTGCTCATGACCATTGCAGCAATACACAGTACTTTGAGTAGCAAAACAAAGTCCAGGGTATCGCTTCTTTGGCACTCATTACTTTGAGACTAGATGGTTAGTCTCAACAGCCCTGTAATTTCGCTAGCTGCAGTACCCTTCAAACCGGAACACAGTAATGTTGGCACACTACTGCTTGGCGGCAGAATATCTGGTACTGCGGTGGTACCTACCCAGACGACCTCCTGCTAAGGGGAATCTACCACCAAGTCCGTGATTATATTAATATAGTTAATAAAGCAGTGCGTTTCTAATCGCTAAAGCAATTCTCACATAGCCATGCTTATCACAAGAGCTATGTTATAACCCAACGAAAGTAGCTGCGAATGTGTTATCGCTTATTTATCGATAGAGTGGTAAAGATCTATCCAATAGATACGATATCTAAATGATTTTACGATAAATATAACAATAAACAGTTACATTCTATTGCAAAGCAATCAGTAGACTATGACTTCGATAAGACAAGGAATCTAAATCGATGTCACTATGGGAGCTTTATTTGCACAATATCAGAACACATTGTATTTTATCACAGCAATACTTATTTACTACCTCTTGATACTACCTTTAATAATATACCTACGTGTTAAAATATACTTTGACATTGAAATTAAAAAAAAAAACCAATTTCATTCCTTCCACACTTCCACAAAAAAAATTGGTGTTGTACTGACAGTTTGTCTGGTTTGTCTTAATTTATCATCTATCTATATTCTATACTATTATAAAGCGGAAATATTTGATTGTTTATTTGTTTGTATTGACTCCGAGACTACTGCAAAAATTCTTTCACCGCGGAGAAATTACACTATCTCCGGGTGACATAGGCTACTTTTTATCCCTGTATGTAATAACCCTGAGGCAAACATAGAAGTTATAAGTTTAACTTGTGTATCTATGTAACATATTAGATCGGCAAAGAAAACTTTAATGACGTTCACAAACATACCTCATTGCCGCCAAGCGGCAATTCTACAAACTCGGGCTGTATCGTCGTCGAATGGATGCCCTCGTTGTGAAAGAATTCTTTAACTTTCTCTGCGATCTTCATGTACTCCGACAGGTTTCTACATCTGAAACAATAACGGTACCAATTAGATAATGATTATATTTATGTAATAATTCACAAGACATAGTTGTTTTGTTGACATAGAGATACTAGGGTTTTTATGTAAGAGTAATGAGACAAAGCGAAATGTTATCTTGTTGATGACGAAGAAAAGAAGATCCACATACAATAATCATCTATGGCTAATGTCTACGGAAGAAGATCAAGGTGGTAGAACTCCTTGGTCGTATATGTAAATACCAACGCAGTACCAGATATTCTACCGCCATGCAGATGTGTTTTAACATCACCGTGTTCTGGTTTGCACGCTACTGCAGCAAGTGAAATTACAGAGCTATTAAATAAATAAAATAAATAAATATCGTAGGACATTACACACAGCGCCATCTGACCCCAAACTAAGCAAAGCTTGTACTATGGGAATCAGATAACTGATAAAATACTTAAATACTTTTTTTTTTTGTAAATACATACTTATAATACATACAGTACACCCAGACACAGAACAAACATTAAGAATTTAAGACTGAGCGATCGATTGCCTAAGTAACGATGTCCTGGTGCAAAGTTTTGGGTCAGTGTATGTGGTTCTTCCTCCCTTCTTGGGGTGAGGTCGGGAATCGGACTCGAGGCATCCCTATTTTTCGAAGCTGGGCGCTGGGGGACACTGGCCCCAGGGGTGTGTGGAGAGTGCAATTTACGTCGCCCTGCTCCCAGGGCGGAACTCAGCACTCTCTAAAGTTTTGGGTAACGCTGCAATGGTCATGGACATACGATATCTTTTACCATAAGGAAGCGTTTCGTTAATTTAAACAGTGATGTATGTAGATGGATTGGTCACACGTTTTGATTTATCTCTTTCCATTGTATATCTTACCGCCGATGGTTGTTGTAATAACAATTGAAGATAAACGTACCTTTGTTTACGGAAAACGTGAGTATTGTCCGTGAGTATCATAATATTTTATATTAATTCGAACAATTATCGTAAACGGAAGGTTACGAATGATGTATTTGTCATCTTTGTTGTATTTTTCGGTCCCGTGCCCTAAAGGTGTTAAACTGGAATGTTGACTGACTCTTGTGTATGGCTACGCCGTCTGTCTGTCTTTGTAACCTGTATCTTTTGACCCATATTACATAGTTTTTTTTTACTGTATCCATACAACAAACGTATTTTGTTACTTTTTTTATTCATTCGCCACATAAAATGGCCATTCCGAAGAATAAAAAAGGGGACTATGGAAAATTCAATATTTGGGACAATTTGTAGTCTTGTGATGATCTAGATGACGTTACATTCTGTGCGTGTTTCGAGCTAATTTGACTTCACTGGCAGCTCAAGCTTATTATTGGTGTATCCAGTGAAATTGCAAGACAAGGAAATTTAATGAGTACAAACATTTTATAGTAGGTTAAAGATTTTTTTTTAATTGACCACCATCTCACCTGACCCTAAGCGCCGATATTAAACAGCAGTTTTTTTGACGCAAAATTTTGAGCGGCCCGATTTTTTAATTTCATAAATTCTTTCACAAATCAAAAATGTCAAACTGAATTAGTGAAGAATTCATTTTGTTTTTTATATATCGTGTTAGGGAACCGTCGGAACGCTAGTTTGGTTTAGTAGATTTTTTTAAAGTCGCCGACCGACGAACTCGTCTCCAGTTAGTTAGCCACAGAAAGGATTGAGATCTAGGTTGTTTACAAGTTTGGTGATGAGGAAAAGGAAACGAAAACATCTGTGGCTTAGCCACATCTTAAAATAGCATAATAGAACTCCGTTATATGACGATTTAGCAACGCTGGGAGGTGGTCCGCATTTTAATAGTCCAGATTTGGCTCTGACGTAAGTAAGTACTAATTTCTTCTTGTCAATTCCATGCAAAAACCCATAAGGAAAACAACATTAAAATTCATTTACCTACTGGAATTTGATTGATGTGATTTTCCGTTGGCACCCAGTTCTGGCATAAATGTTATTCGAATCGTAGTAGCCTACTATACACGCACTCATCTATTCTAAGTCATAGGACAACAACATAATTACGTACTTAAAGTAATTTAAACTATAATGAAAACACTCACTATGTATCTAAGGTTATTTGCTTTGCTTAGTTTGGGGTCAGATGGCGCTGTGTGTAATGTCCTGCGATATTTATTTATTTATTTAAACAGAACAGAGACAGAATTTGGTCCCATAATTACTCGGAGAGAGACGGTAATCGAGATTGTAAAAACATCGTGTTTGAAATTTTCGAAAAGGTTTCTTTTTCATTACAAGCTGTCGGTTTTTTAAAGACGTGGTAAGAGCGTTCAACTTATTCTTTTTGGTCAAAAAGTTTGGTGGAATTTGGAAAAGTGAATACCTTGTTTTCTTTTTATCGGTTCAAAAAAAGTGTAATTGTTAACTTAACTGATTTTTTGTCGATATCCAACTGCGAACATAAAGCAAATTAGACTTTTTTATATAAAGATGTTTTACTTTGTAGACATCATACCCATATGACTAAATTAAACTATGGACATTTAACTACAAAGTTATTTTACTTCTATACCGTACAGAAGAGCACTTTGCTACATTGTTATTCTGATACGCATCGATTTTATTTAAATAAGACTTCGGTAGATATAGGCAAAATAAGTCGGATCGACAGGACTGACAGACAGACAGTAGACTTAGTAATAGAATTCCGTTTAACATTCTTCAAGCACGGAACCTTAAAAAGGATAACGGAAGAACACACATTTCTATTAAATCCTATGGAATACGGAATACAATACACTTATTGGCAACGCTAATCTGAGAATATTGCACGGTTACTCGTAGCATAGGTTAGAACACCAACAATAAGCTTGAGCTGCCGGCATGGTAATTGGGTATCTTCTAGTTCTCGGCTGGCTAACTACCACCCTCAAGTTGAAAATCTGCCGTCAAGCGCGGTATGTTCCGGCAAACTGACTTGAGAGCCAGTTCCATCCAGGCTACGTATGCCTTATCATCTTCGACCACACCGTCACTTAACATCAGGTGAGCTGTGGTGAAATACCTAGTTTAACCATTAAAAAAAATTTAGTTAAAAAATCAAGTTGAATAGTCAATGAATAAATTTGATTATTGATTATTTATTGAAGTGGGATTTCTACATTATTAAGGGTAGAACTCTTGTTTTCGCTTATTATGTAGAGCACTTGTTATCACATAAAAGAAAAACAATGTACTAATCCACGAAAAAAATCTAAAGGCGTCTTCACATGGTTCATTGACATTGATTCTGGGACAAAGACTGAATTGGGACCGTGCCAAGGCGATATTCACATTTCAAAACAACATAATTTTTGAGCTAAAACATATTTTCGGTGAAAGATAAATAAAGAAAATTCAATAAATTGCAATGAAAGTGCGAAAAGCGTAGGAAGTTGGGTAAAATTAAACATAAAGGAATTCTTCAAGCGACATCAATAAGGGCTCAGATAAGCAAAGTCGGTTTGAATATTTTTTCTCTCACCAATATTAAAAGCCTCTCAAACTGATGTTTAAAAATATAATAATTGGTTCTGGTTATTTAATTTGACACATCTTTGCGTTCAACAAAATTCAAACGATCTCGCTTAGTAATGAAATAGGTATTCATAGAATTGTGAGCATTTCTTTATTAAAGTTTCAGAATGTTCAAAGTGAATGAATGATAAGGTTTATATTCTATAGGGTCTTTTACGGTAAGAAAAAATGCAGGAATCAAAATTTCACAAATGATTACGCCTTCAATTACCTAAACGTTGATCGATATAATAATGTATTTGTAGCAGAAGATGGCCAATTGGCCACGTGATCTTGGTAAGAGTGAACTCTCTTTTATTTAGTGACTATAGAATAGTTGTTAGAGCCATATGAAATGTTGACTTAGAATTAAAAATAAATTCTACTCGACTCGAATTCGAGAAAAATCGACAAAATTTCAGAAAAGAAAAGGGCACAAATACGTCATAGACATAAATCAAATTATGCTATAAGAAAGAAAAGATGCGTTCTTTTGTTTCTTATTCTGTAATTCAAAAGATGCGTTCTTTTGTTTCTTATTCTGTAATTCAAAAGATGCGTTATTTTGTTTCTTATTCTGTAATTCAAAAGATGCGTCCTTTTGTTTCTTATTCAGTAGTTCAAAAGATGCGTTCTTTTGTTTATTTTTCTGTAATGTACTGTATTGTTTGGGATCTCAAGATGTTTAACCTCTGGCCTCCAAAGATCAGTAGGTATGTATAATTGTACACGGCTCGGAAATGTGAATGAATTAAAAACAAGATATGTTTCGGCATAAAACCTACAAGCTGTATGTAGACGAGTAGTTTGTATTTGCATTTTGATGCGGTCAGAAGTGTTATCTAGATATGCTGCTTCTCTTATCTTTTCAGTGTGCGCCATTTTTGCACGTACATATGTATGCATGTATGAATGATATTATATGCCAAAGATTAGACAGTTAACAGACTATACTATCCGTAAATAAGGTTATCATTTGTACCTACTTATACATGTAGAGATGCCACTTTTGGACGCCTTTTGCCATGTTGATGATCTTTCAGAAAAATGCCTGTCTTAAGTAAAAAAACTTATTTGATTGCGACTGAAATAATTTAAAAACGTGAATTTTCAGTAATTATTTTTTGCGAATTGTGTTCTCACATATTATAATATATTCAAAATTGTTAATTAAAAAAACTAAGACTAATATATAAATAATCTGTTAAATAATCGAAATACAATTAATAAAACTAAAAAAAAAACTTCACGGCCGGCTCTCACGTAATTTTTAATGGGCATTTAATATGGTAACCCTACCGGTCTATATCTACCAAAAAGTATTTATAACGCACTCGATAAGAAAAAAGGAGAAAACGTTTTGGAACAGTCTGGCGACGAGAAAATGATATGTTATCTCCAAAAACAGCCTACTTCCAAGAAATAGTAAAAAGATTGTTGATCGTTAAGGAATCAGTCGATAACATAATTTTAGCACAATAAGCCTTCAGATAATGATAAAGCTAATAGTGACGTATCCGTCTGTTATGCTCTTTACGCTCAGACATTAATAACTCCCACGAACATGTTTATTTGGGCTAGATTTTTAGGCTATGCAACACAGACTACACTAGTACAGAGGGAAATATTTGAAAAAAAAAATACAGTAAAAATGACACGAAATCAAAATATACATTAGTAGCGCTCCGTGGGTTTTCCTACGGGGACTGCATATGCATAGGTATTGTAAAAGAAAAAGTGGTAATATTGGGATATTAGCTTCCTATTTTACCTTACTGTATTCAAATCCATTCGGGGGCCGTTAATTCGGTGAGTAACAAGTAAATACACACATTCACACCCACACAGCTTTCGAATTTATAATACTAGCTGCGAACTGCTACTCGTGATAACACCAGTGGTTACAGTGATAATATGTAGCCAAAATGTACGTCCAGGAAGAAATCTATCTGCATTCCAAATCTAAGCCAAATTGTTAGGCCGTTAATATGTCAAGAAGGTACACTACACACACATATGAGACGAGTAGCGGCGACGAGCAGGAAACAAGATATTTTGTTATTGATTTACATCAAAAATATTTAAATAATTCTGATTAAGAGTAATTACTCTGTCACATATAGTAAATTTGGGCCGCTGTACGCTTTTTATGTCAAGGTTGTTATTTCGGACTGTATCGCTACAAAAATATTGTCTTCTGTATTTTCAGCATTTATTCTTTGACATCACCTGCAAATACGCGAGGCGACATCTCGCGGACTAATTTTGTGACCGACTTTCTTGTGAATCTATTGACGAAATTTAGTTCAATGATATTTACTCTACAAAACAAAAGCATAAAGTTTTGAACGCGTTTTATAATATATAAATAACGTCCATACATATGATATCATACTATACTCTTAATTTATTTTCAACGATAAAAGTTTCTAACGCATCACACCGTATTAAAAAAATACTTAAATGTAGAATAACGAAAAAATGTAGTGGGTAACACCGCGGTGAAAATAATATACACTCTTGATTAACACATAGGTTATATTTATCCCGGGAAAACGCGAGCGAACTCGCGAAGCGCAGCTAGTATTATAAAAATATGAAAACCAATCGTCAAAAAGATAACAATATTAGAAAAATCAGCCGATTAAAAATAGAATTCAAATTTTTCATCCAACAAAGGCTTGTTTAACCGGTTCGGGATCGGTTCTTCCTATTTTATAATTTCATGAACTATCTCCCACTGCTGGGTACCGGCGCCTCATTGTGAGAAGGGTAAGGCCATGTGGCCCATCCCGCTGCTCAAGAACGGGTTGGTAGACTCCATGAGTCTTCAAAAACATAGAACTCAAGTTTCCACACAATGTTTTCCTTCAGCGTTTGAAAAATTAGCGACAATATCCACATAACTTAGAAAAGACAGAGGTACGTGCTTTGAAACCTAGAACCTCCAGATTGGCAGTCAGATATTCCCCCAAATTAGAGTTGCCAACCTTCCTGTTTTTCCAGTACATGCCCTAGTTTTTGTAGTCCTGGGATGTCCTGGATGGTTTTTAAGCAGCGTCCTGAGTTTTTAAAGCGAGGGTTCATAAGTTAATGTATCTTAAAATTCGCACGCCACTTTACAACTATACAAATACAAACAACTATATTATTAAGTCCTTTTTTTTAATGTAAAAGTATTGAGATGAACGATGCGCTCTCTTGATGGTATGAGATAACGCATGCCCATGACCATTGCAGCAATACACAAAACTTTGAGTAGCAAAACTAAGTCCGGGGTATCGCTGCTTTGTCACTTACTACTTTGAGACTTTCGATGCTTAGTCTCAACAGCCCAGTAATTTCGCTAGCTGCAGTACCTACCCTTGAAACGGGAACACAGTAATGTTTACAAACTACTGCTTGGCGGCAGAATAGTACTGCGGTGGTACCTACCTAGACGACTTCCTGCTAAGGAAATCTACCACCAAGTAAAAGTCCTGTTTTTAAACTGAATTGTCTTGGTTTTTCCAACTTCAAATACTAGTTTTTTAAATTTCGGTTTGGCAACCCTACCCCAAATAGAGTTAATGTCAAGTCTTTAAAGTCGCAGATCGACCAGATCAAAGATTAGCAAATATCAATTAATAATTCGATAATTTTATTTAAATCCCAATTAAGAACACATTAATTAATCTGTAACGAGCTCAGTCACATTAATTCTGTGACATTGACATAATACTCGTCTCCGTTGACATAGTTTTTCCGACCTTAACCAATCTCAATTCTATTGCCGGAAGAGGCGCCAAATCATTCGAATTGTATTTATAAACACTAGGAGCTAAATACGGATAGATAATACGAGAGAATATGTCTACCGGTGCTGGTTGCTACCAGTATTTTTGTTCCGGAATTGGCACATCACCAGCACAATAATCTGCACGCTCTCTAAGTTGTGGATTTGTCATTGGTACTGAATTTAACGCCTTCCATATGACAACACAACATTATTAAAAAAAAATAACATAACCTACGTCAATCGCATTGTTTTCCATATGTTAAAGCTACAATTAAAGCGTCAGGGAAAAACGTGTCGTCAGGTGTTCCAATTGGAATTCTACGGCTTTTTTATGGTTCTACTGTCGATCTTTGAGAATACATAACTACAATACTTAATGTTTTCTGTAAAGTTATGATATATGGTTTATTAATGTCATTTAAAAAAACAATTATTGTAAGTTGAAATATACATTCTAAATTAACTTAAAATCGCATATAAAAACAAAAGCCAAGACATAACAGTAATGTACTTATTAGGTAATACAGTAAAAAAACATCCTTGACTACATCGTTGTTTAACATCGGACGGGATGGACATTTTATCGTTGGCGAAGATACATACATTATGCATACATATATCAATCTAAGCATAATATCTATTTGTCGAAGAATTCTTAAGGCGCTAAAACAAAACTCGTTTTAATAAGCAAACTAATGAAAAGAACACTCATTCCATTGAATCCTGAAAGATGAAGTAGCGATTGTTGTCAAGCTCAACCATAAATTATATAGAAGTTAGAGTCGGAATCGGTAGAGACCAGAGTGTCTATTGTTTTCTGGTAACATATAACACATCATCACCTTTTCAGGCTATCCTAACAGTACGAGATAATTCTTGTCATAATTATTACACCGGTATCTAGAACCTTGAATCAAAATCAAAACAAAGTCATAGATATCACTGCATAAGTACTCATTGAGCCTTGTAATTTTACTAGCTGCAGTAGGCACTCTTCGAACTGGCACAACGTAAAGTACTAACTAATGTTGGAGCTCAAACTGATAGCCCGATTCGGTTATTGGTATAAACTTAGCTAATATAAATGTATATATAGTTTGTTGTATTTCCAGTTACATTGTTGCGTATCGCTAAAATGCAATCTTATTTTTTATCGGTCATCTGATGACGGTTTTTGTTGCTAGTCCGGAATTATTTCGATGACATGAAATAACGTCATGATATCTTTAACTTCTTTGTTGGAACTACGACTTGATAATATGCAGTTATAAGTCAATAAAGCCCGTGAATTTGTTGTCACTTTATCCAAATAGTTGCTTAATTAATAAAATCAGTGGTTAATATACTTGAAACGGCTTAAAGCATTTGCTCCCTAATGGTTTCTTACATTATTTCCGTCTATGACATTTCGTCTGATGGTAAGCGAACCACCGCCTAACTTGGTAATTGAAACCTTATCACGATGACATCGAGTGCCATATCACACTCACGCGATCAGCAAACACTTGATATTTGATGATTATGAGCTTTACATCAATGACATAAAGTACAATATCCTTACCTAATATGAGCACTGGCTATGATTCTGTCGCCCGCTAGTTGCCAAACGTGAAACTCGTGAACCGCCAACACGCCATCGACCTTCTCCAATAGACGTCGCTGTATCGCGTCCACCTGAGCAAATAAACATACTGATATGTTAATGTTACAATCACAATATGAGAAATTATGTTATGCATGCAGCCAAAGTGCGTGAGCGGAATCTAAAATACTATTTTAACCACGATTGGCCTACTTATATTAGAGTGCATGTACCCAAAATATGACGTAGAACACTAAGTCACTGAAATTGCGCAAAAGATTGATTGAAATCTGCTAAATGACAAAAGCTTTTAACCCGTCTGCGGCAAAGCCAAAAGAAAGATTTTTAGCAGTCTACGTGTGTATGTTTGTTTGTATTCACGTGTGTTCAACCGCCGAACCTACTCATCAAATTCATCATGATTTTGAGAAATATTTTATGATCTAGGTGACAAAGGCGATTCTCCTTTAATTAATTATTATTGTAGTTATATTTTCCTTAGCCGAGATATAGTTTTTAAACTTTTTAGCGTATTCTATATTACAGCTAATTTATTTGATTTAATTTATTTCGTTTTTATTACTCTGACAAAGGGTGCTTTTACATTAGCCAATAACCGACATTGATATGTCGGCTCGAAATAATCGGCGATATCGAAATAAGCGGCTCGAAATTTGTAGCGTTGATAGCTCAGTGGTTAGCGCGGTAGGTTCGCATGCCGAAGGGCGTGGGTTCAAACCCCAACAATGAGCTTGAGCTGCCGGTGAAGGAAAACATCGTGAGGAAACCATAGCATGGTGGTAGGGTACTTTCTAGTACTCGGCTGGCTAGCTACCACCCTCATGTTGAAAATCTGCCGCCAAGCATCTAACGGTGTGTTCCGGCAGCCTCACTTGAGAGCCAGTTCCATTCCAGGCTAGGTGTGCTTTACCATCTTCGACCACACCTTCACTTAACATCAGGTGAGCTGTGGTCAAACAACTAGCCTGTCAACCATAAAAAAAAAAAAATCGGCATCGGTCGACTGATGCACTACACAACCGTTATGTGCGAATTGGCCCGCGGCATCCGTACCGATGTCGATCACCGCCAGCGATGAACTATACTGTAAAGGTGTTTAGTAGTGAAATATAATGTCACATAAATTACCCATTGGCCGATATCGTGTCGGTGTCGGATCGGTGTCGTTGTCGGGTAATATGAAAAGGTTTATAGCAATATTTTCCACGCTAGTACAAATAGTTAAAATATTTCTTGACGTTTATGAATGAAACGAAAACAAACTTGATAAGATAATAATTGCAATGTTGATTTAATGTATAATTTACGTATGCAAGGTGCAAGCACAACAATTAGTTTTGCTTCCTTTTTTGCTTTATTCGAGTGGCATTTAAATTTATTTAACGTAGAGTAACAAAAAATCAAAGCAACATTCTAATCCATATCATACGTAACAATCTATTCATACGAATACATCGGCGGTGCAAGTTTAATAAACTAAAAGATGAGAATTATCACACTCCGAAACGAGAGAAAGCACAAAAAAATAACCAACCTTTTGCTTTGGCGTAATCGAACGAACGTTGTAAGCCAAAAGTTAATTTAAAATTTAAATTGAAAAAGAGTTTTGGCGGGAACGCGGGAAGAGTAGTGTCGCTCCGTTGTATTTTTTTCCAAAACTACTGGTTTGTCGAAGGTTTATGCATAAAAATGGTGGTGCTTTATTCATAAAATGCCGAATTACAAGCGCGAGTGTGGGAAAATGATATAATGTGGTGAAACATGACTTTTCGTGTCGCTGCCAAAAATCCATCGAAGCTTAAAGTAAAGTCGCCACTACTTTACTAAAGCATGACTGGACTTGACTGACATGGACTGGACTTGACCAATACTAGACTTTGACTGTAACTATAGATGTAAGACATGAGTTATCGCAAAAACCGAATACGAGGTAGTATGGCTTTATAGCTATAGCCTGCCCGACAGGGCAAATTAAAAAAAAAATTGAAAAAAAGACATTTGTATTGAAAGTTTCTGAATAATAGATATAACTAGCATGTACATGCAAAACTCACCTGTATATGCGTCGGCACAGTCTGGAGGAGAATAAGCGAAGATTCCCTAAGAAGCGGCCACACTGATGCTAGAATGAGGATCACCAATACTATACTGAGGGCCGGATCTATGTAGTATTTGTATTTCCAGTCGGTAAGCCATACGACAAGAGCTGAACCCACCACTATTATAGAACCTGGAACAAGTGAACGTAGGTGAATTCTCAGTTGCTAAGTAGGTACACATACATGATATATCGAGTTAGGAGGGTGGAAATTCATTCATCAAAATAAACAACTTTTAATAGTTTCAGCGGGAACACGGAAAAATCATTTCACCGTATTAGTATTTACTTCTGTTTTTTTTTTCATGAATTTCATCCAAAATAGCGATGTTTCGTTCATAAAGTGCCAAATTACGCGCGTGAGTTTGGTGAAACATAACTTTTCGTGTTGCTTCCAAAACTCCATTAAAGCTTGTAGTCGCCAATACTTTACTAGGACATGCCTCGACTCGACCTTGACTTACTTTGTGTGACTTTGACTGTGGCTTATTTAACTAGAAGATATCAGAATACACTGGCAAATACAAAAAGTGTGTCGCTTAAAAAACAAAGAAGGACGCATCAGCTATAATCGAATATATTAATATTGGTCAACGCCGATGAGATCAGAATGGGTTGAAATGTTGAATCATCTCATCAGTACATATTACTTCATTAAAAGCCAAGGATGTAGTAAATTTCCTATTATTAATGCTCAATTTCTATACTTACAATACATATATTAACCTATGATTATTATTATTTTTTATGGATGACAGGCTAGGTGTTTGACCTCAGCTCACCTGATGTTAAGTGAAGGTGTGGTCGAAGATGGTAAAGCACACCTAGCCTGGAATGGAACTGGCTCTCAAGTAAGGCTGCCGGAACACACCGTTAGGTGCTTGGCGGGAGATTTTCAATTTGAGTGTGGTAGCTAGCCAGCCGAGTACTAGGAAGTACCCTACCACCATGCTATGGTTTCCTCACGATGTTTTCCTTCACCGGCAGCTCAAGCTCATTGTTGGGGTTTGAGCCCACGCCCTTCGGCATGCGAACCTACCGCGCTAACCACTGAGCTATCATCGCTACAAAATTTATTTGATTTATTTGATTAGCCTATGATAAGAATAAAATCAGAATATGATAGCTCAGTGGTTAGCGCGGACGGTTCACACGTCGTAAGGTGTGGGTTCAAACCACAACGACGAGTTAGAGCTGCCGGTGAAGAAAAACATCGTGAGGAAACCATAGCATGGTGGTAGGGTATTTTCTAGTACTCGGCTATCTAGCTGAGGGTTCAAGTTGAATATCTGCCGCTGAGCACCTAACGGTGTTTTCTGGCAGCTTCACTTTAGATCCAGTCCCATCCCAAGCTATGTGTATTTACCATATTCGACCACACCATCATTAAGGAAGATGAGCTGTGGTCAAACACTTAGCTTGTCAACCGTAAAAGAAAAACGAAAAAAACTAGTTTCTTGTCAAGTCTTTCGTATTTGGACTACTACAACAATCTTACGGGATATTTACCGTGACTACGTTGAGAAAAAAATATCCCGTTATCATTGTCGTCAACAACTGTGATTGTTTCAAACAGTACTAAATTATAATAAAATTTTGAGCCCGTATTGTGACGTCACTCATTTAGGTATATTTTTGTCGCGATCTACGTGAGCGTACCGGCAAACCGAGAACTTGGCTACTAGAGACCTCGTTTGACGACTTTGACGATTAATATTTAAAAGTAAGAAATACATTACATTATATTATAATACTATGTGATCATTAATTATTATTGACATAATACAATTATATTAATATGCATTTCATAATTGACGGTGTGGTCGAAAAACTCCGCGCTATCAGTTCGTTTTAGTGTTCAAAATAAATTGACATGTTCTGCATCACAAATGACAATCACAAACTGTTGTAACCATCGTCCACTATCTTCCTTAATCCCACTACTGAGTATAGGTCTCTCTCTTGCTATGTCAACTGCCCCGGCTTTACTTAATTGATTCAGGGTTGACTCGATTGATAAAAACTAAAGTGAGGTACTTAACACCTAATTTAGCTGGGAGACATATGAATACGGTATTTTATTCTGGCCAAGAACAAGAACAAGAGTTCAGTTAGAGTCCACTATAACCCCTTAGGTTAGGTTAGTTTACTTTACAAGATTTACTCAACAATAGGATAAAGAGACCCTTATATTAGGGTGTTTGTCCAGACTATGTCAAGATTGTCATTATCACCCATGGCAAGGCCGTACAAAATATCAATATAATATTTAAGAGATTACACTTGAATTTATCAATTGAACATATAAGTTTTGCAATAACAAACGGGCGGCGCCCAAAATAATCCACAAAACATTGGTATTAATAATAGGAACCTTGATGGCGCGTCTTACAATTGTTTTACCACCTCCTGATAATAACTATCTACCGAATAAAACAAAATTTGTTACAAGTACATTGTTGTTGTGAGTTGCCGAGGAAAATTCGAAATCTCTAAATAGTATAGAAAAAAATCTTACGTATTTTAAACGGCACAACCGATTTTGATACGGTGTTCATTATCATTTTCATTTATCCGGAAGTTTATTATATTGTGCATGTACAATACATATTAAACTTTTGTACAAATATTCAATATTTTGTAATCAAGTCGTCAAAATAATAGCACCCGTGCGAAATTGGAGAGGGTCACTAGTGTGTTTTTTTTTCTTATTTATTTACTACATTTTTAAATAGTAAGCAACGAAAAAGTATTAAGAGTTTAAATATGTATTTTTCACTTCTCTGACGTAAGACGTCCACTTCTGGACATAGGCTTTCCCATTGATTTCTATAAAGACCGGTTGGCATCGGTTTGCATTCGGCGCGTTTCTATGGTCTTTATTAGATCGTCTGTCCACATTATGGACCATCAACTTAAATAGAAGCAATTAATGAGACACATTTATCTTTTATCCCTTTGATGCTTATGTTAGCTGGAATAAGGAAAAGAACTAAAATATGTATGCAAAATATTCAAAAGCTGCGACTTTTGCGAGTCTCTTACTCTGGCAAAGAAATTTTCTATTGCCAAAGCCCATTTTATTTATTAGTTATTGCTAATCAGAGATCGTGCAATCGTTAACTGATATAATTAAATACTTAAATGTTCAATGCAATTGATCAAATTCATTTGAACGATATAACGATAAGATTCCTTACAGAAAGTAGTACAAGGTCTTGTGTGTTGTGAACACGAAAATAATGTCAATGACAGTTAATGACGGCGAAGCAAATGTGTATCGGGCAATCGGTGTGCCTTGGAAATAATAAAAAAGCTGTCAGACGCATACGCAAATTTCAACTAGTCAATCAACTATTCATATTTTAATGAGACATGAATGAATAATGTTTATGTTTTCAAAGTCCTGACTTTTGTGGAATGGCTTACCGCCATCGGGGTTTGCACAGATTTTGGATCTACCTGGCTTCAAAGAAAGGGTGAATAGATAAGCAACGCACTGACAATGTTCCGGGTATTGTAGGTGTTGAAAGGCGGCAGTGACCACTTACCATCAGGTGGTCCGTCGCTAGTTTGCCACTTTTTCACATTAAAAAAAGTCAGTTTATAAATTTTGTATCCGTTGAAATACAAGTAATTTTAAAGGAGCCACTGGCTAACCATCGTATTAATTAATGGACTTTGCAGCATTGACTTTTACTGATACGTTGCTAATTTTTCTTTTGAATTTAACGTACCATTGATTTCTTTGAAAATTTGATGCACACTTTTTTTTACCGTTTTTTGGTAGGCAACTAAATATGTCATCCAGGAACAAAAGAATGAATATTATTTGCTAAAAATCTATCTCTTTTTCAACACCCACTTTTTGCACGCACTTATACTACGCCTACTCAATAATATGTAGGTATGTAATTTAGTCACTGTATCGAATAAACAATGACTAAGTACGACGTTTAAATATTCACAAAGAACAGGCATTGACATAGCTAAGTTTATTATAGTCACGAAATGCTGAGCAGTTCTCAGTAGTCAATTGAAATTTAAAAAAAACACTCAACACAATACAGGCAGTCGATTGAAAAAACAAACTAAATGCAATATACTATTTCTCTGTATTAAATTATTTTAGTAGACCTTCAAATTTAATGATTTAAAGTTTAAATCATTAATAGTAATAGTTACTTTTATAAAAAGTCATAATTAGAGGTAACACAACATAATTTTATCAGTCCAAAACATAATTTTACAGTTATAAAATGGAATGTTTTTATAATAATATGATGAAGATAGATCTTTAGAAAGAATTAAGAAAATTTTAATGGGCACAGTATGTTTCTCGAGGACGAACGGATGTCATTTTTTCTCAAAAACGGGCTTGTGTAAATTTTGATAAATACGGTAAATAAATTGATAATGTGCGGCGGTTGTTGTATGCGCCTGACAAGCGCAGTTTTTTTTATTACGATTGCTTATTCTGTGACATTATGTTCGTGGCGCGCGAAGAACACTCACTATGAAGTAGTAATCAGTAATGTAAACTTTACTGTTTACTATGAAATACATAATTATGTTTATCACCGGACCTTAATCGAGCACAAAATACTATGAAATTAGTTTTGTTTGTTTCGACCGTGTTGAAATAGCCGTGGTCATGAGTCGAATGTTAAGACCCGGTGATAAACAATTATGTATTCAATTCGCTAAAGTTTTAAAATTACATTTAATATAAAAAAGTTTTAGACATTGATCGAGGAAAGCAACGGGATGGGACTAACCTTAGCAGACTCTTATTAGTTAAACTTCCACATGTGTATGTCTGTCCGGTCTATTAAGGTTGTAAACAGTTATAAAAAATAAATTTAGTCAGCTAAATGACTGAATGTGCTACGTGAGTGAAGCCGCGTATAAAACCTAGTAATATTAATAAAATAGAAGAGCAAAAGACGCCACATAGCCTATGACCTCCGGATATAAAATTAACACATAATGGCTATCTATGACCAAAATTGTAATACCGCCCCACCTTTCTCTATTTCAAACAATGTATCATAATTATGAGGTAATGAGTTCACTTCCAAACGTTTTTCTTCACACTTTTCGTAGTCGTCGAATAAGTAAAAAAAGAAAAAAAAGCAAACATAAGCTGTGACTACATTCAGAAATTCTGTAATTGTTCAGTTTATTATTGAATTTACAATGTGTTTATCAAGCGAAACAAACGGCTTCCTTGTGGAAAGTGTTCAATGTCAAGGCGAACGAGTTAATTTCTTCAAGGTTTATTTACATTTGATCAATGACCGGTAAATCTGACGAAATCAAAAGGCCGTGTCACCTGCGCATTCCGAAACGGAACTGGGCTATTTAATACGCTAGGTTCCAGAAATTATTCTATGCATGATTTTGCAATTAGGACACCGCCGCCGGTAGGTATTTAAATCTACATTATCGAAAACATAAGACTTTGTGCTAATACACCCTAACATATTATTATCACTGATGCTTAATTAGGATTGAATTGATTCATGAATGAAGCTGTTAGCTTCATTCATGACTTCAAAACAAACTTTTGATGTTTGACATTGCGTTATTTGACGTCCACAGAAAAAAATTAGTATTTTTAGAAACCCATTTTATTCTTATCTTTTTAATGTTGATTGGTTAGGTATTTGACAATAGCTCAACCAACGTTAAGTTACGCTGTAAGATGATAAACATACTAAAACTAGAATGAGAAACAAACTTTTTAAAATTATTATAAATATGCTTGCGTTAGACCGCTAACTCGCCTGGTGTGAAGCAAAGTTGCGGTTTAGGATGGAGCACACTTATCTACTTATAAGAAACCGATTTACGCATGACTTAAAGGCACCCAGATTATATACATCGGGGAATACCCATTCGGGCAGCAAATTCCATTGTTTTGCGGTTCTTACGATGACGTTTTGTTCGATTTTTTGTTTTCATTTACGAAATAGCGGTGCTTTTTAAGGCTGTCCTATAGTAGAATGAGCAAAGTGGAATTAGGTCATGCAGATCTGAAGCGCACGTTCTAGTGTATTGTAGCGTATTAGGTAAAACCGACAGACATGCAACTTTGCGTTGATGTTCAAGTCTCTCAAGTGGGGTTGGCATAACACTCCATTAAACGCCTGGCGCGGCGATAGCTTTCCGAGAGGTAGCTAGCAAACTGAGTACTAGAACGACCATATCCATGTTATGGTTTTCTGATGATATGCAGCTCAAACTCATTGCTGGGATTTAAACACAAGCCAGGTGAACATGCGTAGATACCTAACGCGTTAACCACTGTGCTATCATAGCTGCATTTGACTAAACTTTAAATTTAGATGACGGTTATACGCTAATCTATTGATTTATAAAAAATATGTGTGGAATTAGGTTACCAAGTTTAAAACGACACCTTAGTAGGTAACTAAAAAGAGAACATTGTTTAGGCAGCTACTGTGGATATTGCAAAATGTTTCTGGCTATTTAATAGTAAGAATGGACTTCTTTGTTTTAGTGAAGTGAATTTTCAGAGTATTGTTTTGTATTGTTTCTTAGTTAATAATGGGTTACTATTAACGTTTTGTTGACGATTTTGCAACCAAATATCAGAAATCGATTTTCTATTTTTGAACGGCTTTGATTGACATTTGCCAATATTTAGTACAGGATACGTACGAGATAAGGCGATAGGCAGTTATCTAAGTAGGTTGAACATGAGTGGAAACTGGAATATATGCTGATTCCCATAGCAGGTTAAAGTCTAACGCTGGGAAGAGGAATACTTTTATAGTCATAGGAAGTTAGTTCTATTTGATTTTAATTGTTGTTTAAAGTTGCAACACTTATCATCATACGATTTAGAGGTCGAGAATAGACTATTTTACAGGTGTTTCAGATATAGTTGCAATATTTTGGGGGCTAATCTACTTTTACTTTACTCAATAAAATCCTGCCGATGGCTATTTTAATATTAGGCTTGATTATTAATATTAATATCGTTATTTATTTTTCATCTTATTTTTTAACATTAATTATTATTAAGATTATTTTGTTCTCTGTACTTTGTTCTGTTTATGGCGTGCGCATTAAAGAGTTTCTATCTATCTATTGATGTACATAAATATCAAAAATTCACATGCTTATTAACGCTAAAATTGTCTTGTACCTATAATCTAACCATATGACCCTAATACAATCTAAATTTAACGCGAATAACGATTCGTATGATGAATGAGAAATCAAACAATTTTGTTCGAATTTATGGAACATCGCAATAAAACGACGACGCCTTTTAGAGCCCTGGCGATCCGATACTTTTCCCTCCACACCGGCGGGGAATATTGCCTTCCCTGAGTTTACTTCAGTAAACTTACCTAAAGCATCAGACAGGACGTGTAAAAACACGCCTTTCATGTTCATATGTCCAGGGTCGCTCCCCGACCGGCAGGGCTGCTTATTGTTATTGGGAGTCTTGTCGGATTTGGGCGGCACCATCATTTCGTCGGTTTCCTCGGTGTCTGTAGCGTTGTGCCCGAGAGCCATGTCTGCATTACTGTTCACTATTTCTGTGAGATGTCTCACGTTCGATGGTGGTGGGACGCCGCCGTGCGAGTGGCCGTGCCCGTGGTCTGGAACAAAGGCCGATTTTATAACATAATTCTGTCAAAGCTGATTTTTTGGCGATGATGGCTGTGTTTAGCACGCTCGATTCACACGTCGAAGGGCGTGGGTTGAAATTCCAACAATGAGGTTGAGTTGCCGGTAAAGGAAACCATCGTGAGGAGACCATAGCATTGTGGTACTCACTAGTACACGGGTGGCTAGCTGCCACCTTAAAATTGAAAATCTGCCGCCAACAGTTTGTTAAATTTTCTATCGCCTTACAAAATTTTCGATTCGGACTACTGCAAAACAAAAATAAAAGTTATGTTTTTTACAATGTACAATGTACATGTGTGTGTTCCACTATAGCACCGAAACTACTCAACCGATTTTGATTATGAATGAGGTTTCAATCGATTCGTTATTACATAATATTTACCGTATTACTTAATTAAATATTTTTTTCGTTTGTATAAGAATCTTCTATCACATTCATGTAAAAGCTTTAGAAAAATATTACAGATTGGATATCCAAAGATCAAATGGTCAAAGTACGCATCGTTGCCTTATAAAGCATTAAGACGAAACTATTGAGTATGAACATCCAAAACACCACATCTATAAAGTCCGCGGGTATATTTTCATCGCATTGAAAAGTTATGTTAACACAATTGTATAACATGATTAGTGATTGTAACTTGACGGTCAATCCATTCATTTAGAATTATAAAAACACCAAATGATATAATGAAAATTTTACGATGTTTTTTAGTGACGAGGTCAAACAAGATTAGTAGTCCAGAGTAAGCTAAGTAGGTGATATATTTTTAAATTGTTTTTGTGGTATCTAGCTCTTGCTGTCTGGACGTTGTGAACTAGGTTTTGTCGTAATACCGTTTTTATATTTAGCTTTCCAGATTATTCAAAGTGCATATGACTGTTGTTTAAAATCTAGGTCTCATGTAATGGTTAGGTATCTAGCATCTAGGTCATGCACTATGCAGTCTAGTTCGAAATTTGAGTAGAATAAACACCTCAATGATTGAATAAAATATTCTCGCAGTTGCTAAAGCTTTAACGCAATAAGGCCTGTAAATTCGCCTAGTGGTTTCGTCGCAAATGATGGATTTCCCCACATGCAAGATGATGTGTAGCCACCCTAAAGAAACTTTGATAACGCTGGTATTTGTTTGAGGAAGACCTAAATTTTTTTAGGCTTGAAGATATTTTTCCTGCTCTATTCACACTACACAAAGTTGATTATTGTTATTATCTATTCGTGGTACTGCTTGACTACCTTCATCATCATCGTCGTTGGCAAACAATACTTTCCCTGAATCGATTTTGATAAAAAAGTCTATATGTTGCTTTGGACCTCACAAAACAAATTCAGAACCATATAATATACATATATATATACGTATCTGTCGAGCGGTTTTTGAGTTAATCGCGAACAAACAGACAGACAAAATTTTAAAAAAAAGGGCAGAAACCCAAAATCAAAAAAAGTTTAATCATAAAGGTGTTCAGTCATTAGTAAGTACAAAGAAGAGTGTTAGTTTGATTTCATCTTACCTACAAACTTTTAGACCACAAATTTGTGGTAAAACTTTTCAGAAATAAACAGCTGCATAGCACCCCAAGGACAGAAATATAAAAAAATACTTAGTACGTGATCAATAGAAAAATGTGTGAAAGAAGTAGTCGTTTATGTCATCGACGACATTAAAATTCTGTTTAAGTTTTGATACTTACATTTTAATATCGAACTAGCGGCTCGCCCCAGCTTCGCAATTGATTACAAAACATTAAATTTTTTAGCTAACTAGAATGTTAAAAAAACAAATCTTATGCAAAGATCTCTTATATGATAGCAAAAAGTGTATCATATCAGTTGCGTGGTTGAGAAGTAAGACAGTCGCGGATAGCGAATTTTTTACTATTTAGAGATACGTACTAAGTATTTTCGATTACGTTTCTGTGCGACGGATATTAATTATAATCACAAGGGGGTAAAGTGCATTTTGCTGACGCATAACGGACACGGAAAAACGAGGGGAAATTACATATATAACCTGTCATACAATGACTGTTGCACTTACCATGGAATAGGAACAATCCAATAATATTGAGCAATAGACCAAGCGCTCCGACCGCCACCAGCAGTTTAGCATCATGGATGACTTCCGTTTCAATAAACCTCTTCACAGCCTCTACAGTGATGCTGAAGCATAGTGCTACTAGAAATACGGCGTTCACTAAAGCGCCCAGCACTTCAGCGCGCGCCCACCCGAAGGTATTCTTTGACCATTTCTTTGGTGACATCTGCGAAAAAAATATTTTTGGTAATCCGACCGAAAGGTAGTGCATTTTCGTGACCTATATAGAGTTTCAGAACGAGTGGGATTTAAAACGCTTTTTATGAGCTTCAACTTGACTAAGTATGTAAATACATTTTGGATATATGTAGTATGTACCTAGATTTTATCCTACATATTGTATTGATTTTCAATTTAGGCAAAATATTTGATATAAATGACAATATTAATTAAAAAATATTATTTAGGACAAATTTTTTTGAATGATTTTATAATGTTGAAATGAACCTCAAATGAAGCAAATGTTCACCAAGGTAAACGTCATAGCTATTATAGGTTCAGGATACATAAGTTTACATTGTGAGTTAAATAATTTTATAATACATATGACGAAAAGCTCAACCAAATATAGGAATACAAAAAAATAACAATTATAAATCTATTTTTTTCCTGCAGTTTGAGGCTTTTAGTGTAGACCGTTCTAGTTTGGGCTAACTAAAAAAGGCGCAGCGCCTCAAAATGTGTCTCGGCTTTCGAATAAAAAGCGCCATCATTCTCGATCTTGTACTACTTCATACCAAATATTGGCTTCGAGTTTGGGTTAATTTAGTGTTTTTAAATATGTGAGTCAAATAATACTATTACGTGATTACAAAAGCCTGACGAAATTATAAAGCACTGGTACTTTTCATCTGCTACCCAGTAAACCTTTCGAAATACATTTTTATATGTTGTGTGACATTTCGTTCATTTATTTTTATAACTTTTTTTTCCCAAACAGCTGCTTTGGTAGATGAGTGCTGGCGTGCAAATCGTATTGCGTCGTCATGCCATTTCAGAATACTTATGCATATGCACCACGAAATGGATTCGTGGTGCATATGAATTGAATAAATTTCAATAATTCAATTCGCTCGACCATGTATGAAAGATAAGTTAATTAGATTACAATTATTTTGAAGTGTAAACGAATCATTAAAAAAATATTTACCTACTTTAAAGTTAAAACAAATTTTATGAATCAAGAAAACCAATTTACATACTAGATTATGATTTCAATGTAAATGTATACATAAATTTTATGGGGTAGGGTATAATACCGGTTTTAGGAATGTTCATTTTATTCTAAGAATTTAAAGATCACAAGGATATCCCCGCGGTCACTTCCTGTTTATCGTATGAATCATCGAAATGTATTGGAATATTACATTTTATGGTGAGTATGCAATGTATTTCTTAATACATATTAATATGCAATGTTGTGTTTGATGCATGACATATCTTATCATGAAACTTCATTTCATGGGATTTTTGCATCTGTGATTCAGGTCTAGACTAAGAAAAATTATACGAGTTTCCTACCTACAGAATCCTAGAAACCGCACCACTACCACCAGTTCTAGATAGTACATTAACTGAAAACGTTGCTCCTTCTAATAAAAACAAGATAACGTCGCAAATACGAACACTAGGTAAGTACAAAAAATAATCTATATGTCCTTGCCAACCAGAAATACTAGAAAATTAATTTATACCTAATTATATTCTCATTTTAAACAGGATATTGGCAATTACTTCGTCTTTTGTCAACTCTAACAATGTACTGGGTATAAATATAAATAAGAATACATCAAGCAAAGAAACAAAGGAGTTTGTTCCAAACGACTGACCTCATCCCACCAAAAACTCCGCCAAAAGATTTCGGAACAGCAGTTAGCTGTGTATTCAGCCACGTGTTACTGTCGTTCAGATAGTCACGTATAATCACTTACTTTGTATTAATCTAGGACCTTTCATTGTGTGAGGTATTAATGCATAGTAAAATAACAAATAGGTTTGTGTTTAACCACCATCTCACCTGACGTTAAGTGATGATGCAGTTTAAAATGGAGCACGCTTGCCATATATTGATTCACGCTCGACTTGCCGACACCCAGATTGTATCCATAGGGGAACACCCACTCAGACAGCGCATTGCACTGTTTAGCGGTTCGCGTTTTAGTCGAGTTGTCATTTGTTTAAATCAGTAATGAATATATCGCAATTTTCGCATTGTAAATACTGCGTGCGATATATTTCGTTTATATGAAATAGATCTACGTTGTTTGGACACCAATTCGCCTGATGGGAAGCTACAATAATTCACTCTATCCTTAAAAAATGCCTAGATTGTAATTCCCATGAAACAAAGAAGTGAGTGAGATGCATTTTCGCACAGTACGTACCAAGAAAGTATAGCCGTACATCTTGTTTCTTTAATCAATACAACAATTATAATAGGCGCAAGCTATCTATATATATACATATGCATAGAGACATGATCGGAGTTTTTCTACACAATTTCAGTAGATAACATTTGGCCTTCATTAGTGGTTAGTAAAAAAGCTGATGATGATACTGTGCTACTATAACAATTTTACTGTACTAATATGGTATACCCCTTATTACCGCTTTGCCCCTCATTACTTTTTGTTACAAATACATTATTTATAATGTTATTTAGGTATTTAAGTATGGCATATGATCTGTGTCACAGGAAAGATGAAGAAAACTATGAGTCAATTTACAATAATACCACAAAACAAATAAATAAAAATGTAAATGGAGAATTTTTCCTTTTTACAAAAACAAAATTCACTAGAACACTAGGTACATGTGCACTCATTACCTTTGAGACATTCAATGGTATACTTACTTTGACTGATAAAAATGCGATAACTAGCGCAGCTACATCGCTGAGCATGTGAAAAGAGTCTGCAACTAGAGCCATGGAGTTGGTGATATATCCAACAATCAGCTCAACAAAGAAGAATCCTCCCGTCAGCCACAGCATCGACAATAGTCGACATTTTTTTCCAGTGTAGCGCCCCATTGTTTCTGTAAACAATAACAAAATAATAACATTTTTTTTCATTACTTAAGTAATGAAATGGTTTGTGGTGATATTTGAGAATTAACTATTGATTGATTGATACAGGTCGGAATTCATAATCTGAATAACAACGACGATGATTGTAAATAACATTTAGTAAATAAATAAAAAAAACTCTACTGACTCCTAATTAACCTGTTTTTATTATTTATAGACTTACGACTGGGCTATGATTCTCCACCTTGCTATGGCCATGGTTGTGAGGATTATTGGGTACTGACATAGTTTTTTTACTTAAGGGTGGTAAATTCAGATGAATATTAAAATGTACCAGTAAATATGGTGTTCTCTAGATGTTCAAACATAATGAGATATTTTCTGAAGAAAAATACAAATACAAATATTTTATAGAAAACACCAATGTTACAAGTCAAAAATAGTCACTGGGTGCAGACACTCTTTAGTAAAATATTATTGATTTTTTTCATTAGTAATCCATCAATATTAAAAAATTAAAAAATATTATCTACAAAAAATTTAAAATAATACCTTTACAATAAATTAATTAAGTTTATTTTTTTTTCCTTTATATTCATCATACAACATTTTCATTTATGTTAATCAAGTTTCACACCTATATATATGACACAATTGTCTTAGAGGAGAAAGTGAAAATAACTCACGTCAGAAATTAGAATGTTATCTTTTTTGAAATTACTGGACTGAGATGAAATTGGGCAAGGCTAATACCTATCGTTAAGCAAAAGGGATTTTTGCATGAGATGTACAGAGCATGACTAATGAGTAATTAATAATTAATATAATTAAGCCAAATCTTACAGGCAAAAGATTTTAAAACTATAGGTATATCAACTAAATAAGCAAATTATTTAACAATTACAACTAACAATAGACTAAAGACAAATTACACATCCAGTAGAGTAACAGTTATAAAAGACAAAGATGAACTTGCCTAGGTATTTATGGATGAAATTTATTGATCTTTGTTAGCTTTTAAATGCAAATTGGTAAGTATTGTTCTTATAGTTTAATTACATCGTAATTCAAGTCATAACATATCATTAGTATAATTGTTTCAAAATTGACTAATCCTTTGTTATGTATGGATTTATTTATTAAACAAAATAAAAAAGACCTTAAATTATACTATTACAAAATACAAAAAACTTAGTCTAAAAAACCGTCAGAGGAGGGATATGTGGCCAGAATGCTGGCAGCATTGCCACGCTGGATGGCAATGCTTAGCTTTTGACCAAAGTAGATACCAGCATTCTGATCACCTGAAGCCTCCTCTAAACATTTCCTCCTCCTCTTCTCCTTTGTTATGTTGAGTTTTAGACCTAATTTTGTTACTAAGTGACATTAACACCAACACCTTTTTAAAACTTATGAATTTGACATATTGACAAAGACTCAGACAAAGGTTACAATGCTCATTTCATGGCTATATTGCTTAGGACAATAATAGGGCTAACAACTAAGGCTGTAGATGTATAGATAGGTAAGGAAGATTATGATTAAACCAGAAATATAGGTACATAAGCAGGAATAACTCTTATATTAAGTAGATCTCATTGCAAGTAATGATACTTTTTTTATGTTAATTATTAAACATTATTGACATCCTTCACTGTCTCCATAAATATGAACATATATTTTTATCTTATGTTCCATTGTTGATAATCAATAATTATATAAAAGATCAACTAGAATTTGTAAAAGCGATATTGTAATTAGCATTAACTAAAGTTGATGCATGACTCACTGTGAGTGTGATATATAATTTAGAGTTTCATTTGATATCGACGGTAGAACAATACATGTACTCACTTGGTATGAATTCCCGTTTTCGTTGTTGTCACTATCAGCAACTATTGCCCAAAGGGTCCGTGTGTCAGAAGGCCCGAGAAATATGCATACTCATTTCATAGGACAATGCGCTACAGTATCGATTCAGTGTAAACTATGCACAAACACAACACGAATACTTGATAAGGTAAACATCTAACACTACAAAGCGATTTGAAAACAAATCTTTACCACGAAATTACGCGATGATTAGAAATTCTGGTGTGTTATAAACTTGTGTGATATTTTTGATTATTTAATTTTACTAAAATTTTATTTACACAACCAGACGGCAAAGGAAGCTACCGAACGTTTAGCACACCGTTTCAAATTTGATAAAGCAATAATGAAATGGTTTTTGTGACGAATTTAATTATTTCGATCTGTTCAAGACGAATGATCTCCACACACAAAATGTCATTAAAATTTGATTTGACAATGACAGTTAGTGTTGTTTTTTCCCGTTACAAATCGTGTGGCGAAAATCGACTAAAATTGGTTTCATTTCAACGATAAACAAATTCCAGTTTGATTGATTTTTTTAACTTAATTAAATAAAATACTATACAGCTACCAATGTTATTTTGATTAGCAGAAATAGAAATATTTTGTTAAACTTCCTGATTTCGTGGTGGTTCAAAAAGAAAACACTTAACACTGGAAAATTCACAAAGTGCGATGTCAAAGATAAAGAAGAGTAAAATGTTTACTGTCAACATCATGTCAATGTCAGAACTGTCAGATAAGAGCTGATATCCATCGAGTTTTTGTTTTGCTAATTTTTAAATTTAAAGAAAATCTTACGAGCAAAAACCTAAAATTGCTTTTAAATGGATGATTTGTTTCAAATTTATAAGTCGATACAAGAAACGCTTAAAATGCTTCAAGTTAATGATATGTGCTCTTGACTGCGAGAACTTTTTATATCGTTGATGTGTTTAGAGGTTACCTACAAAAAATATTAAAAAATCCTACATAATGACCTTTTTCAAGATCATTGGTAAAACTGTTGGTTTTATGGGCTATGCATTGCAATACGCGTGCTTTACTCACTGCACGTTTGAGTATGTCGGAGATTTCGTAATGGTAAGTTTAAAACTTAGTCTTATTTATACATGACATAAATTGTTTCTTAGTATAAAACAACGTAGGAAGCTTATGATTAACCCCAATCTATTTCGTGGTACAATATTCTTCCACAGAAGGAACTTACCTTATATCAATGTAAAGAGCTGTCTGAGTAATGTCAGACAGCTAGATATACAATACAAACCAGGGTTGCATTTCTATTGTTATTTTACTACAGGAAAATAGAATACTAAACGACTGAGTGTGTGAGAGAACAGGTGAACAAAACAAAGTTGTTGGCTTAAATTAGCTATAGACAAACCCCACTCTTTTCTTTTTTTTATGACTGTGCCAGTACAAATCTCTTAATGCTATATCTATAATAGATAGTTAGACAGTAACAATAATAACACTCATTTATTACTAGGAAGTGCTTGCAAAGGAAAATAAAACATGTTTGCTCTTTTTATTTTATAGTGCTCTGGCCCTTCAATGGAACCAACACTGGAGTCCAACAACATTTTATTTACGGAACACATAACACCACGAATGAACAGGTTGCGACGTGGAGATATAGTAATTGCCAAGAGTCCTTCCAACCCCAAGCAGAACATTTGCAAGAGAATAAGAGGTTTGCCAGGTGATAGAGTAAAAGGGTACTTTCCTGGCCGTAGTCAAGTGATTCCTAGAGGCTATGTATGGTTAGAAGGTGACAATTCAAGCAATTCCTCAGATTCTCGAATTTATGGCCCAGTGCCAGAGGGTCTAATTCGAAGTAGAGTAGTTTGCCGTGTCTGGCCTTTAGATAAAATTACATCTTTATCTGGTGGATGTTAGTATGGACTTACTGATAATAGTTGCAGTCTGGATACTCAACTATAGTTAATTGTTACAACAATACTGAGTGATCAATTTAAAAACAAATTGGGCTCTATTTCAGCAAAAGTGTGACATACATACATAGGATATCTATGGACCTAAGCAATAAGCATAGTTTGAAAATGTGCTGATAGTTCATAAATTATTTCAATTCGAAGTTATTTATAATCTATCAGTATACTTAGGTTCTTAATAATTCAAAGTATATGAATAGTACAATAAATTGTATTCTAGCATAACTATTATGGCCCAAAGTTTGAAATTAATGTTTATGTGGGAGATGAATCTTACCTACAACAAATGATAATGGTTTGTGAATGACAATTGTTTTGTTTGTAAATATATCAGTTGTTACAATAAATAATTTTATTTGACCTAGATTACTACGAACTAGTACAAGATTAAGATGAGACAATTGACAAATAGATTTGCTGTGACAACAATTTGAGTTAGTTAGGGTTGATTTCAATGGTTTTGATAGATTGAGCCTCCATCTTAACTTCTATAAATGTTGTCCTTGTAAATTGTATCCTCACGTGCAGCTCGCGTGATCGCCTGTCAAAATAATGACATTTATTACTAATTGTACATAAAGAGAGAAGTTACACTGAACACATACAAAAATATATGATATACAGACGAATTGAGAACCAAATAAAAAATTCGGGATAAAAAGAAGCTTATGTGTCAATCCAGGGTGTCCGCTACCTCCATACCCAATTTCATCGAAATTGGTCCAGCCGTTTGAGTGTCAAGAAGTAACAAACACACTAGCAAACACACAAACTTTCGCCTTTATAATTTTAGTGTGGTGTGATTAGAAAACTTGCATGAAAGATTCTAATACATATTTTACTTATTCTTAAACTGAACTTTTATATAAATCAAATAAATTGTTAAATGTTGTGTGGGGCCTACGAGTTCGTCATACAGGTGATCAAGGTGAAATAGACCCTCTTATTCTTTCGAAGAAAGTTGTAAGCGTCAATAACCTAACTAATTAGGTATTCAGTTTATCAACACATCGTTTGCCAGTATGTAGGTAGAAACAGTGATTGCTAAATTTAATCTGATAAATACTTTGATCAATTAAATAATTACCTAGTTACCTACTGAAAAATGTTTGATAAGTAATATGTAGTTATCAAGTAATTAATATCTGTTTGTTTTTTTATATTTAATTGAATCTTTTATACCATAATTAAGCTAAAAATATGGAGGCAGCTTAAATAACATTGTAAGAAGTTTAATGAAAATATTTTCTTTTAGTATTTAACTGCAGTACCTACATCTGTCATTACTTGCATTTTTTTGTAATGGTTTACAAGCTAGGTGTTTAACCACGGCTCACCTGATGTTGAGTAATGCTGTAGTCAAAAATATTTAAAAAAAATGGTAGCCTGGAATGTACGGATAACGGAAACTGCAGTGCTCAACTTGGTGAAGGCTGTTTTGTGTTTGTGGCGGGTCTACGACATAGTATATTGATAATTTTTACTAACCTATTTTGGAGAACCATAACGTAATTATTATCTGGCTTCAAGAAAGCGACATTTTCGACGGTCACAAGACTTCTCCTAGACACTCTGATTCTCCTAGACCCTCTAGGTATGAACTTTGAGAAGTGTCCCATAGCGTAATACATAGGTTGCTTTATGAATTCGTCTCGATCTCCGTATACTAAGATTGGTGCGTCAACATAGTTGTGGGCCCAGTTTGGTCCGCCCTCTGGGTCTAGGCAGAGATTCCAGTCGATCCAACCCACCACATAGTTGTTTAGATCCTAAAAATAGACTGGAATGTGATTGGAAGTTGTAAACATTTGAATTAGTTCTGTAATACTGGAGGAACGAATTTGTATTTGTACACCGTTAAGTGCTTGCTGACAGATTTGTAGGGCTATAGGCTTGGGGTGTACTAAGTAAGTACATCATTATTAACAACTCAGACTGTGAATAACACAGAAATCGTGAGGAAAAAAAAATCAACTGTACCATAGAAAAAGTTGGGCGACAAAATGTATGGAGTAGCAAATTTTTTTCGCACTTTCAAAGTTGTGCCTATTGAAAGGGCTTCATTGTACTCATCATAAACTAGGAATAGTTTATGATGAGTACAATGAAGCCCTTTCGGCTTAGTACACCCTAAGTTTATAACCCTGTATTGACGCTTCAAAAGCTTCGTGGAACATACTTTAAATAGTTTTATCAGGAGAGCTTCTCGTTTGTCTCATTACTTTTTACATAAAATATACCTGCATTATGCTAGTTGTGTATCTGCGTGCCCTTCTCCACGACCCAATTTCAACCTTAAGCAAGTCCCAAGGCATCGGGCCTTCGCAAGCTTCAGTCGAAAGAAGAATCTTGCCGGGGTATCGGTTTTGTAGTGCCGTCAGAATGCGAGCGGGGAAGAAATTACCGTAATAATGAATGGCAATTCCATCAATGTAGTCCATTGATTTCGGTTCTTCTCTTTCCATCTGTCAAAAAAAAAGTAAAATAAAAATACGTAACATCGAACTTATAGGTGCAACCTTGGCAGCCCCGTTGGCTCATTGGTAGTATATCTGTCTTGAGAGCGGTAGGGCGTGGGTTCGATTCCCACTCAGGGCAAACATTTTGTGAATAAACAAATGTTTGTTCTGTGTCTGGGTGTTCTGTATGTATTATAAGTATGTATTTACAAAAAAAAAAGTATTTATGTATTCTATCAGTTATCTGACTTCCATCACACAAGCTCTGCTTAGTATGGGACCAGATGGCGCTGTGTGCATAGTCCTACGATATTTATTTATTTATTTATTTAACCTATCTAACAATTGCGCTTTTCGACTACATAGCTAAGTAGCCAGTCGTGGTAAACTGCTTTACAATACGATGTAAGTGGGTGCCTGAAAATATCGTTTATTATACACGGTCTTTTCATCACAGCGTCGCCAGCATCTCAACTTTGCACTAAATTCTAATTGTAGTACAAAGTGCTCCTAACTTTCTTGAAAATACTTACACCGAGCAACCAAGCAGGCAGTATATATCGTTGATCATCAACAGCTAAAATTAAGGTTTGGTTGAATCGAGAATTTCTGATTGTAGGCCCCAGATTGTTGGCTACCCAGCGACCCTGAAATAGTATTCTACAGTTAGTTTATTTTGTTATATTAAGTTATTTTGTTATATTAAGTTGGTTATATTAAGTTATTTTGGAAAATATGTTAATTAATTTTTATAATCTGAAATGCTTGCCAGTTGCGCAGGAGTCCATCCGAGTGAGTTGAAATCGACGATAGGTATAATTCCGTTAATCGGTTCGTTTGTGGTTGTGATTGCCCAAATTTTTACTTCCGCACGTTCGTATGCTTCCATAAACCTGTAATCGAATCAAAGTATTGTCATAACTTTATTCCACATTAGATTGCTGCCGTGTCTGACATGATATACTTAGAACTCATATTTTAATATCAAGGTCCGCCCGGAATCGGGCTAATGTGATTGTAATCTAGCTTTACGATTTAAGTAGGTAGGTATGTATGTATCGGAAAACAATAATAAAATTACTTGATGTGGTAATCTGCATAAGCTTGATAGTATTCCGGTCTCAACTGCCCGAATCCAGTAATTCTTTCGTTAGTCTTCATCCATACAGGAGGCGACCAGGTGCTGGCTGTTATTTTGATCTCGTCTGTTGCCAACATTTGACTCCTTTTGATCATTGGCAACTGGAAACGAAATATGAAATCATATTACACTTAGTTTATAATAATGTAATTTTTAAAGGTTCCCATTATCGATCATATCATTATCGGTTTGTAGCGATGATAGCTCAGTGGTTAGCGCGGTAGGTTCGCATGCCGAAGGGCGTGGGTTCAAACCCCAACAATGAGCTTGAGCTGCCGGTGAAGGAAAACATCGTGAGGAAACCATAGCATGGTGGTAGGGTGCTTTCTAGTACTCGGCTGGCTAGCTACCACCCTCAAGTTGAAAATCTGCCGCCAAGCATCTAACGGTGTGTTCCGGCAGCCTCACTTGAGAGCCAGTTCCATTCCAGGCTAAGTGTGCTTTACCATCTTCGACCACACCTTCACTTAACATCAGGTGAGCTGTGGTCAAACAACTAGCCTGTCAAACATAAAAAAAAAAAAAAACATCGTCAATGTTAGCTTATTAATGCCAACTTCTAGATGTTGGAGTAGGTTTGTCACTGAGCTCGGTTCTTAGTTCTTTACATATCTGTAGCATTTGCACCACAATGCGCAGGGCAATCCGCTTCACTACGCTTAAGTAAATTCATTTTGAATTAGTTTTCGTTTATGTTTATCAGTACTTTTGGAAATATGTACCTTGCTACAAAAAAAACAAACTTGAACATCATATATGTATCTACCTTAAAAAACAGATCTTCCTCTGTTAAAGAAAAGTTGGAGAGAGCTGCATCATGCCTAGGGTACTCGTTGTAGGTATAGGGATGTGTTGAAAAGTCGCATCCACCAATAGGGACCCTGATTAAATTGTATTCGATACCCTTTGGTCCGAAGTATGTGCTGCAATTAACAAAACGATCCAGTCTTTAGAAAAACCATGAGTTTCATTTTGGCGTAACAATAATGGACCCATAATATTTCATGAGTTACATTATCACAACTGCTTTCGCAATGCAGACCTCGCTGTTTTAAAATAAAGTATAGCAACTTTAACGGGCAAGCTATAACGTTTGCCATTAATGAGATTTAGATTGATCATCTCTTCACTTTACTATACAAACACATAGCAAAAACTTACTTGATGAACTGGGTCTGAGCTCTATCAGATAATTTTCTCCAGTTAATGGAAGCAGCGTCTGTAACTGAACCTCCGAACCCTTCTATGTACTGAGATCGTGTGTTACTGAAGACTCTCAACGATACTCTATTCCAAATTGATGCTGGAAAGAAATGTTATTACATTATATAGGGTGTTTCTCTAGACGACGGACATATTTCAAGGGGGTGCTCAGAAAGCGATACTGGACTCAAATACGTCATAAAAACAATACCTTACAATTTGACCAAATTGTCCCACAAACTAATGTAATCAGACACATAACAAATCCGGGCGTAAGCTATCTGTGCCTACACGTCGCGCGGCGCGGGCGCAAAGCTGCGGCGGCGTCTGAGGGGGTGGGGCGGGGGTGCGTGCGATTCTCGGGTCAACCAACAGGTCACGCAGTCAGTTCGCCACCTGCGTTCAGCGCGATTACAACGCTGCACCGTCCCGCCGCGCCGCCGCCGTGCCGCATACCGCTCTCGCGTCGAGTGATGATTATTATTATTATTTATCGCTCATCGTGACGATTCCTTATCAATACACCAACGAAGAGTATTGGGATAATTATGGCGTGTGTGTATGTACAAGAGTACTTTGACAAAATTCCATCCCGCGCAAATACCTACCTACTCAGGACGAGATATTATTTTTATTATCGGGTCATATTACGAATACGTGTACTTCGTTTAGTCGAACTATTGGACTGTCTCAAGAAATACCTACAGCTACAGCTGATATTAGATGTTTTTGCCTGTTCTAAGCTAGATTGGTACTAACTCAACAAGTTCAATGAACTCTACTTGACGTTGAGTTTTCCTTTTTTGACGTTATACTTAGAAGTATTAGGGAAAATGGGAAAATTTAGGAGAAAGGTACGTATTACACTTGTACGAAACTAACCGATAAGTACATACAAACATCGCGTCTGCTCGAGCGAGCGCGCGGCGCGGGGCGGGCGGGCGACGACCGCTGTACTTGCCTACTCGAACGATAGGCGCGTCGCGCCGCCAGCTGATCAGCTGTTTTTGGTGACCGTGAGTCTTGTAGTCCCGGGACAAAATTTGAACACCAATATCTTTTTAATGCTGGCGTAAATATTTTTTATTTTATTTTTTTCCGTACTATATAAACCTAAATTATAACGTCATGAAATATGTCCGTCGTCTAGAGAAACATGCTGTATACCTACATATGTTTGCCTTAGGATACAATTATAACGACTGTTATTTTTTATTCGAACAGCGAGATTGTAGAACTCTGTCGTAGTCTGTGTTCCCTGTTAGGTACAATATGGGTGTCTTCAAATCTACAGTACCTAAATAGGTTTCTTCTAGGTACCTAAGCGTGTTCCATCAAGCAGTGTGGTCAAACGAGAACCTATTTCGAATTAAAAATGACTAACGGTAGCGTATACCTAATACCTTGCTTATTTCTGAACTAAGGGTTCCGTATCTCCAGAAGAAATATCAGAGCCCAGGAGTATTCCCTGGGTCAAGTTATCTTCAACGGAATTTGCTATCTTACACCCTTTTTTCTTCGACAATTTTTTATTGTCCGGGCTCGTTTGCGTTGCGGATAGATAGATAGATTAGAGTTCTAATTTGTTGCGATGAAACTCGAGTACCTACTTTGCGAACCTTTTTTTTAATGGTTGACAAGCTAGGTGTTTGACCAAAGATCGCCTTATGTTAAGTGACGGTGTGGTCGAAGGTAAAGCACACCTAGCCTGGAATAAAACTAGTTCTCATGTGAGGCTGGCGAAACATAACCGTTTGGTGCTTTGCGGCAAATTTTCAATTTGAAGGTGGTAGCTAGCCAGCCGAGTACTAGAAAATACCCTACCACCACGCTATGGTTTCCTCGCAATGTTTTCATTTACCAGCAGCTCAAGCTCATTGTTGAGGTTTGAACTCACGCCATTCAGCGTGTGAAGCGACCGCGCTGACCACAGCTATCATAGCTACAAAACATATTTAAATATTGTTGTTTTCCACTTACGGTCTGCATTCTCCTCATCTTCGTCTTCATACGCCGAGTCAGGTAGTTCTTCATCTTCTTCAGATTCCACATCCTCGTCAGATTCGTCGTCCTCGTCAGATTCGAACCAACCAGGTGGTATTGTGATGACTCCTTCTATTTGTTCTTCCGATGACTCTTCTGATTCCTCAGATTCCTGCACCGTCTGAATAACTCCGTAGCTTTTCTCGAAACGTTGCCCTATCTAAAAATTGATGATGAGTATTTATCTAGTCAAAACTTTTTATTACTTTGCCGTATTACGTATACTTTCAATTGTTTTAACAAGATATAAACTATCATAGCTGTACGTGATTGTGATTATTTGCATATTTCTTACATTGCTACTCGTATAGGCGACGAATGTCCCGGGTGCAGGTGGCTCTCTAGTAATGGTATCGCAGTAGTTGGCGTCGCACACGCAAACTATGGACCTGCCTTCAATTCCGACGTCCCTAGCACGACAGGGTAGGTCATCTGGAAATGAAATCGTTACGTACCTCTGCCTATAGTAACCAATTAGAATTCATTTCAGGATTAATTCTGTAGTTTATCTTAATTGAAAAAAAGTATCAGTGATATATTAAGATACCTATTACAATTAAAATTAAAATGTAGACTATTCCGTAATATTAAGTTTCGTAGCAGCCCTGTTTTTATAATATAAACTGTCCCATTGCTGGGCCCGGTTTTTCTCTCATTGTGAGAAGGGTAGGTTTGTTCACCATGCTGGTCAAGTGCAGGTTGACAGAAAATTACGTAACCTTGCCTTTTGGTAAACTTTATCTATGTACTTACCGGAGTTCGCCAAATATACGAGCGATAGTAGCACAAGTACCGCCTTACTTGTTGACATCTTGAAATTTATTTTAAATCAACTGTACCTAAAATACGTAGAGGCGAGAAACCATTTCGAGAGTTGTTAGTTGTTTGTTAATTATAAAATACCGGAATTTTATCAAGTGACTTAACTGATAATTGAATTGATTGATCGAAGCATAAAGCTGCTACTGATAAATGGTTATCATTCATATTATTGATGGATTAATCTTCAGAGATTTTGAGGGTGCTTTAATTCTCCTAAAGCATGGAATATTGTAAAATGAATTTAGACAATTTCTTTTAACTTTTTTTCTCAAAATACTTATTCCAGATATCTTAACCTATTATGTACAAGAGATTAAGAAATTGATCACTGTTTAATTTTGCAAAATATTCGTTTTACACGTATCTACCTACAGTAGCGAAAGTTTAAGTTGATAAGCACCCGCATAAGTACTGTTTATATTTAAAACAGCGCTCAAGGTTAACTACTCTCACTTTTTCTACGGGTAAGAGCGGGGGTTTTTATGTGAAATTTATGAGACGAAGGAGACGCTCTCCTGATGGTAAGAGATAACGCCTATCCATGACCATTGCAGCGATACACAAAATTTTAAGTAACAAAACAAAATCCTGAGCATCGCTGCTTTGGCGCTCATTACTTGGAGATTTTCGATGGTTAGTTTCAACAGTCCTGTAATTTAGTATGATTGCCTATTTAGTAGTACCTACCTACCTACTCAATATGTATTTTAGCTACGGTATCGATTAAAGCAAAGGTAGGTGGGAGACCATCTGTCTGGAGGTCCTGGGTTCAAATACCACGGCACGTACGTATTTTCTGATTTGCTGTGGGTAATAAGTTGCCTTTAAATTCAAACGGTAAGAAATACATCGTAGAGAAACTTGCATGTCTGAAAATTCTTTACCTATGTTCTGGAAGGTATATGAAATCTGTCAACCAACGCTTAGCCAGCGTAGTGGAATATGGTATTAACTCGATAAATTTTATTACTGAGACTACCGAGATACGCAACATCGTACTATTCATTTGACAGATTCCATCCAGCTCATGTACCTACTTTCTGGGAGCCTACCTATCTATAAGTACCTTGTGGTCAGGATTGGTTTAGTCATTTGTAACGGCTCTCTGTATGCTACTACAAGTACCTACTGACGCGGTGATGACTGATGATACAGAGGTAAAAGCTTACTGAATACGGGACGGTTTAATAAGCCCTTAAGTTTGCACTGTAGTACCTGCCATTGAAACATTTAATACCTACTATGTTTTCTAATTTACATACAGAAACTCAATTTCCTTCGAAGTGAATCTTATTCGATGTTCTTTAATATTATTACCTAAGTGATGCACGATTGAACCCTAATCGTATTCGCAGGGGTTGGCAACGATAAGAATCGATAATGCTATCGGCTTAGTGTTACTAAATAATAACGCAGCTGGTATTATGAAGACAATATAATTAAATTTTCATACAAATCTTTAACGTAGTTTATAATTAAAATACTGTACACACGTCAGCTCGTATTGCAAGATCTCATTCGGTTTCTAGGAACATAATATTGCTCTCATTAACGGATAAAATTATAGAATACTCCATTCCTATACAAATGATGATCTTACAAACTTGCCGACTAATTTCTTTTGATTTTCATATTGATATGGCAGATTGTCGATATGAAACACATGAACAGAAATAAAATTTCAGAGTAACAGAACTGGAGAGAAATGCACCAATAGATACAACAATTTCCTATTTGTATTGCCGTTGGCTTTTATGTCTATTCACTTACAAGCAAAAGAGTAGAAGTTGAAGTTAATCTCATCTGAGTACATAAGAATTATATAATAAAAATAATACGAAAAAAAAATCACAACAGAAACAGATCTCTTTTGCTTTTACAATAAAGACTATAAAGTCGTATTGCCAATAAATTGGGTCCGTCAAACATTGGACCACGTTATTTCAAACTTTTAAGATAAAATTCGATACTTAAATTGCTTCACAAAAGTCGCAATTGCAACAAAAATTAAGTTCTTCCACTTAAGTACTACGACAACTTTACCTAACGAACAACCATCGCCATACTTGAAAAAGAAAACCTTAAAGCTATTCATTTTACAATTTATCTAATATAACTCTATTAAATAAATACAAAAAAAATCTCTTAATTTTACTATTATCTAAGATAATAATTTCCTATCTCATGTCTTGGAACTAAGCACTATTTTAATGCACATAAAACTTAACTGCGTAAACTAAAATATGTGCACGGGAGCACGCTACGATACGGGTGACCCTAAAAATATTTGACTAAAAGAGAGATCAAATCATTGCCACGTTAAACACTTATTATTGTAATAAAGGGCAGACCGTTTGAGTGGCATCTGCATACTCATTTGTACTTTGAAATTGAAGCAAAAACAGTCACGGTGCAAAAAAGGTTAGAAACGGGGAAAGGTATCCCGGCGAAAAGATCTGAAAGCTGCCTCTTTTCTTAATATAATTCCACGTATCAGACATCGTACCTCGTGTTGTTATTTGAAATTAGATATGTACAGAATTAGGTACTTAGGTGCTTAGATTTTTTTTTCCATTAGTAGGTATGACACAGATTTATCTCTAGCAAATCCTCAAATCTGGCAAACCATGTGAACACATGAACGCTATCATTTTAGAATTACGTAACATTAAGATTATGTACATTTTACTGTACAAATACATTTTCCTTAACTGTATTCTGAAGTGGCAAAGACCGCAATGATAAAATTATCTGGCAAAAGATATAAACCTACCTAAATTTAAGCGAAATGCTATGTCTCAAAAAGACCTAAAATAAGAGTACAAAAAAGAAAAACATAGCGAGTAAAAATTAATCGTAGATGCCACAATAACTGAAATATAAAAAAAGATTGGACTGGTTTTTAAGACGTAAACAAAACGATGAATAAAATTGTACCTCGAGGACTTAACAACTTGTAAAGATAAGTATTTAGACTCTCCTTAATTTCTATCCTTACTTTTAATTAAATCTTATATTTCACGGTACACTATACTAGATTTTAATCTTTTCACTGCTACGTTAACATCAAACCAGTGAAAAGAGTAAACATGCTCAAGTAATTTATGTTAATGTAACATAATTATAGAGGCACTGTGTGTATTCATCAATTCTATATCATTATTGATATTAATTTATTATTTTTATACACGCGAAAATGTATCTACGATATTTCTCATTTAATTTAGGCTCAACATTGAAATAATGTTTCCAAAATGTTTCATTTATCTACGTTCCAACGTAGTATAGAAAGATGACAGGGGTAAGAAAACAGATTTGTTAGTTACAAGAGTTGAAAAATTAAAGTTTATACAGACTGAAGATTTGGTGCTATTTTATCAGATAACAAAGGCATTAGAACTAGATATTGAAAATTGAGCTATACAAAACACTCATTTACAAAAATATGAGCAGCGCTAATTTCAGATCACATTTTCTGTCACGCCACCATAAATAACATTTCTTCTTGTTTGTTTCTAACCCGATGAAGGAAAGTACTTGCCAGACAGAAATAAGGACGGCATTCGTGAGCTGTGGGAACACGTACACGCTGTAATGGTCTCTACAACACAAGTACCATCCATTTATAATCAATGATTCTATCCGTGTATGTTAAAACAGCAAAAGCACACGTTGATTTGTAACATTCGTTTGCCGAGAGAAAGATAATTTTTCACATATATCTCCTTCTTTGAATGTTTAACTTTTTCTGCCATGCTTATTTCAATCGACACTGTTTTGAAAGAGGAATGGTTTCAAAGAGCCCTCGGGACGCGTTCAGTCTTTAACTAGCCTGTAGATATGATGTTGCGCTCCATGCTCACTGTTCGACACTTCAAATACGAATGCTGCACATAATAACGTCTCTTGAGTATCTCTGTTTGACACCACCTGTAAAAGACAATTTGCTATTAGCAAGGGACCGAGGTGACGAGAGTAGGTATCGGGTAACCATGGCTACTGGTACTAAATGATCTGTGTTAGGAAATCAAAGTATTTTTATAGAGTTAAAAAGAAAAAACTGTGAAAACTTTTATATTTTAGCGCTGTCAAAATTATTCTTAATGCTACGACATTTTACAAATACAAATATTTTATTGATAACACCAATGTTAGTCAATTCAAAATTTCAAATATGTATGTAATTATATGAGTTTTAAAACAATGATTACATGTCAATGAATAAAAAAAATGTCAAAATAAGGTATATATGTCAATATACAAACATGTCATGTCATCTCTAGCATTTACCGAAAAAAGGGCTCTATGCTATCGCATTTAGAATACATTTTAAAAATCAATTTGCGAACTTTTAAAAAAGTAACTTAATAAATAGAAAAATAAGAGTTACTTTTGCATTCATAAAAGTATCATTTGGTAGAACGCTGCTAGTTAATTGTTTCTGTTTGTCCCAATGCGCACCAAAAAGAACACCAACCTGAAGGATTGTGAAGTTTTCTAAGACGCTGTTCATCATATACTTTTCTGGTAGGTGTTTGAGCTTGTGTATGAAGTTGACCATGTATTCACACATGGGCGACCGGTGAATTCGGTAAACGAACCGTCCTCCTTCAAACCGCGCGTATTCCGTCTCCACTTTCTCAACGACTTGCTTGCCGAACGAGCACACCTTTGTGCTACACGTTATCGTCATGTTTTCGTTGCTCTCATATCTGGAAAGCATAATAAATTATAAAAATATTACTAATAAATAATATAGAATAATTTAATCAGCGTAATGTATTGGCATGACACTTCCCAGATATTATCCAAACAATACGAGTTATCCCTAAACTTTAAAAAAAAATTGGGCTGATGATTGATCTCCATCTGCATTCACCACGAGATGACAAGATCGACAATTCGTAGATAGATCTCAGACTATACCTTATCTCTCTTTGCAGAAATTTTGCGGTTCCTTTTTTAAGTGGCGTCATCTAAGTTTGACAGATTTGATCGTCGCCTTTTATAAACTAGCTAAACCTAAGCTTAAAAGATATGACCGGTACCTGGCTCGCAGTCTAGAACCTGCTTGTTAATGATTGAAATTCAAGTACGTATTTCGTTATATGTTGAGAAATGTGTCAAGAAGTTTATCAGTGATCTCCTTTGTTCGTAATGGGCTCCAAAGTTTTGAAAATCGAAGCTAAAAGCTAGAAACTACTGGTTTTCTATTGGAAATATTTTAGTTATTTTTTTCTTCTTCTAATGATGTATATCTGTTTGTTGTTAGATACCTTATTGTTATTACAATCTAACCTAGTTGAGACTAATAAATAATTTTAATATAACTTAAAATGCTAAATAGAGTATAATTTTATTGAAGAACTCATCCATTAACACTTTTTTTCTGTCTCTATTAAGGGGAAGACACTTTGTTTATGTGTTCTATAATAAATAGTACTCATTTTAGAGAGTGCGTTTCGGATCTGTATCATCGAATTCAGCAGCTCTGAAATGCGATACCGATTCATGGTTGATGTTTCAAAAACTCAACGAAACGGTTTACTACTATTATCTATTAATCTGTGTTAATAATATAACTTCAACTTACACACTGGTAACTCCGTAAAAGGCTCCGGGGTCATCGAGGTTATTTGTGTTGAGGTCCGCCCAGAACTTGACAAGGAAGAACGCATTTCTGGGGCCTTTTTCGTACAACTCTTTGAGACCGCCTTTTTTCTCTGGGAATTTGTCGTTTATCTGTTGCACGTCTACTGACTGAAAAAAAAAGAAAAACAAGTAATTAATTTGTTCTCGTCTGAGATTTGTGCTGTGGAGATTGAATTACGTGTTTTTATATTCGTCTCTATTGCGTTAGTGTCACTGGGTATATTAAAATCAGTGTAAATATTGTAAGATTAAAATTAAACGGGCGGATTTTTGGCGGCAATTTTTTTTTTCCGTTACAGTTTTATTTAGCTTGCCCAGTTTGTTGCTCTTGTTTTTTGTTGGATCAAATCTAGTTATTGTTTTCTTTTATTGATAAATGAATAGAAGTTTTAACTTTGTAATAACATTATCTCCGTACATAATATTTAAGTCCCTGTGTTAGCGTGTTAGTCCTGTTAATCACTATCCATTACCAATATTACCACTTTGGTGACCATTAAAGGACTCATAAATATCTCACACAAAATAGCCTCAGCAATTAACTATAATGTTAAAGGTGCTAAAATATTTTAATGTCGCTTGCCTAAAAAGTAAACTGTTTGAGCAATCTTTAAAAACATTTTTTTTTTTACTTACTTCTAATAAGGGATCTGCGTATGTAACTGTACCACCTATGTGAACGAATAGATGTTGCGCTGGCGCTGTACTGGGTGGATACTGAAACAATAAAAATACAAGATTAGTGCACACAGTAAAAAATAGCAGTGTAAATAGCAGTCGATATAGGTTTTTTTTTTTTTTTTTAATTGTTGACAGGCTGGCTAGTTGTTTGACCACAGCTCACCTGATGTTAAGTGACGGTGTGGTCGAAGATGGTAAAGCACACCTAGCCTGGAATGGAACTGGCTCTCAAGTGAGGCTGCCGGAACACACCGTTAGATGCTTGGCGGCAGATTTTCAACTTGAGGGTGGTAGATAGCCAGCCGAGTACTAGAAAGTACCCTACCACCATGCTATGGTTTCCTCACGGTGTTTTCCTTCACCGGCAGCTCAAGCTCATCGTTGGGGTTTGAACCCACGCCCTTCGGCATGCGAACCTACCGCGCTAACCACTGAGCTATCATCGCTACAAATATTTTATATTTGGTATTTGGTAAAGTATAATCATTAATCAAGATAGGTTTTCAAAGCCTATTAACTCTTTGTTAAAATTACCGATTGTTTAAATGTTTAAATGCTTACAGAAATAAGCATTTCACCTGTTATAGATTGGCTAAAATCTGGATGTTATGATTTTTCCCTCATAATACTTGAAGAAAATTGTTCAAAAATAATAATATCACACACACTTTGGTCCTTCGAGCTCATAAATTGTATCTTTTCCGAAGTCAACACATTCAAAGTTCAAGGTAAGTTACTTTCAATTAATTATGCTAGTTTGTGGGTTCAATTTTAAAATGTCGTTGTGGTTTGAACGTATTTATTTCAGAATGCCAGTTACTGATTGAGAAAAAAATTAGAATAATATATATTATTTGAATGTGACTAACAAGTCGCTTGACTGGTTACTAGCCGTGAGCCTGGTTGTTTCTTACCCAATACCACCACGACGTCACAAAGACAGATTCGTCGTCAGAACAAATCAGTTGCGCTCGTTTTTTACAAAAATTATATATTTTTAGGCTTTGCATTAGTACTTTCTGCTGAATAATTTGGGAAATCTAAAAATCATTTTTCGCCATTTTCACGGAAGGTTCATTTAAGGAAATAAATTTCTAGCTCAAGTAGAAATTAGCGAACCACGTAGGCTATATGCATTCGGACCTGTGAGCAAAAGTTTTAAACTATAACTGACAACGACGACTGTTCGAGTGTCTCCGCACAGTCAATGCCAAGGTTAAGGAAAGGTCGACACATGAAGTTTTTAAACACATTTATTTACCTGGCGGTGGGGATAAAAAATTTAAGGGGAATTGCTACAAAACATGTGCAGCTAGTATAGCTTATTCTAAATCTATGTGGGTGCATTGCTTACCGTTTCAGGGTCACGGGGATGTTCGACGAAAGCTGAGAATTCTACAAGTCTAAGTTTGTGGGTGGCGATAGCTCGACCTTCCCACGGGGGTGGTGGCGCTACGTCCGTGCCGGTCGGCACTCCTACACCAGGTACGCCTTTGTAGCCGGCGCCGGGGAACGGTTTCACACTGGAAATATAAGTGAATCTTTTATTAGTTGGCAAGCAACATGGTAATGAGTAACGAGACGACAAATCGCGAGACGGTAAGAGATAACACACCTGATGCATGAATAGGTATTTTTATTATTTGATTACGGCAAAGCCAGAGGAAAGATTATGTTTAGCAGCCTATGTATGTTTGTGTGTGTCCACTGTTGCGCCGAAACTACTTATTATGCGATTTTTATGCATGAGGTGTCAATCAATTCGTTATTATGCTCCGGTTGACATATGTTTTTCTTTCATTTTAGTTATTTTTCATGTAATCGGAATACTTCTTTTTACTACTTCTTTTTAATACTTCTTTGGTTACTTCTTTTTTTGTTATAATTTTTAGCTTGTTTTTAAGTTAATAAAAAAGTGAAGAAACTATAGGGTATTTTTTAGTACTCGGCTGGCTAGCTTTCACCCTCAAAATGAAAATCTATCTCCAATCAACTAACAGTGTGTCCCGATAGCCTCACTTCGGAACCAGTTCTATTACAGACTAGGTGCGCTTTATCATCTTCGACCACATCGTCACTTAACATCAAGTGAGCCGTGGTCAAACACTTGCCTGTCAACTATTAAAAATAAGATACTTACTCTTGTGAAGTGCCCGCTTGTAGTCCTGGTTGCCAAAATTGCTGTAATGGTATTAAAAAATAAATTAATACATGTACCTATTATAATAATTGTCATAAGCTTAAAGTGTTATATTATGCTCGCAGAATCTACACACTCAATTAAATTACATTTAAGCTTTATGTCCTGATTTTAGTGTTAAACAATATATGCCTAGTAGGTTTAGAGTGGCATTCTTTAATGAATATATTTCTGTAGTAAGCTATTAAGCTAGTAATGACTTAGTATTCTACTTTGCCGATCGTAAGTAGATTATCGTAAACAGTCTGAATGTATTACTGCAAAATTCAAGAACAACATTGATCCAAACGTGAGTAAAGCGAATTCAGTTTACGATTAGTTTACAAGATATTTCACATAACACTAGAATTTGGACGGGCCCTGAGATTGTAATACCCCATATCATGTCCCGTGCAACATTTTCCAATGACAATTTACGTGCCAACAACAGTATAAAGTATTTAAAAAGTTTGACGAGAACAGCACTTCAAGTTTGTTATTGAAAACATTGCTGTTTATGGTATTTAACATTACGTTTGTAGGGGTTACTTATATACCAATGTCAGGGTCCGGCTATGCCCGGGCGGGGCCCGGTGAGATGTAAATCAATCATTATCTGGCTGTCTATTCTTGTGTTACGTGCATTTGGCAACATGCCTATAGAAGCAACATGACTGAAAGGCGATTTAGTTGTTTTTCGAGTAGTAACACAAAGGCATGCCTTTTGCAAGCTGAGTACCGTATGATGGTACGCTGGGTGCGGTAAACCTGCAACGATCTGTGCACTCGATAGCGTGCTCATTGACTGCATCGCCTTTTCTTTCATCACCCCACCGTCCTAAACGTTATTCATATACTTTTATAATCGATCTAATCAGACGTTGTTTCGTACAAATTGGTTCATCTTCAAATCTGAATCTTAAGAACATGCCTCGTTGTGCAAAACAGCAATTTTATTTTATTTCTTACAGTATTTCAATGACATTATATCTATTACTTTAAGATTCAGATACAAAGAAGTGAGCATTAAAATTTCGATCTAAATTTAAAAAAACTTTTAATCTTTTTGACTTTGGTGTATTGGTAGTGAAGATGGCGGCTGATTTATTATATACTTGTAGCGTACGTTACCACTTACAAGTACGTAATTCTATGCGTCATTAACTAATTTATCTTAGTGTGCGTTTACCCACATCGTAAATAATGAGTGTAACAATTTCATTGTAAACGATTAGTGGCCATCTTCAGTGATATAGAAATGTGATGATATGATATAAAATGCTGATACTGATATTACTGACCACTTTAAGTTTGGCCTGGATTTCCCGTAGTTTTCGTCTTGCTAGCACCTGTATATGTGATGATACTTGTTTTCTCGTCCGTGTCTTGCCTGTTCTGAGTTTTATATACCTCGCTATCAACTCGTTTCTGCCTGAAATAAAAAAAATAGAGATATTTAATCACCGTTGTCCAATTTATACAAACGGTAATTAAAATATTTAAAACTGTGAGCCAATTGACATAACACGCGAATATTTGGCATTGTTGTTCCAGGCAAACGCGCGCTTCACAATGCAATACCGGCACAGATTCGCTGCCGATGCTGTTATGAAACAATTTTCAAAATATTTTGAATAGCTATTTTCAATCATTGAAACTGCAGCCGGTCTGGAATGCGGGGTGGATCGGGCGAAGTAAATAGAGTATGCTGTTGTTAAATAATTTACAATTTAAACTTGCAAAACGTTAATTTCGTTGTTGTGATGTATTCATAATCATCATCATAATATATGATTAAACGAACTTGCAATGTTATATTATTGTTCGTTCAATATTATAAGTACGGAAGCTTCATGTGAAAATGTATACTCCTTCAACCAGAAAAAAAGGTTTTTAGAAAATCGGGATAAACATTTTTAGTCAAACTTCTAATTTAAAAACGTGCATTGTTGCTTGTGGCTATAAGGATACTAATACATAGGTATAAAGTTGAAAGCTCATCTGAACGATGAGGCTTCGAAATATAATCAACCTATCATAGTGCCTGGCATTGCAATGAGAATAGTAACATGTAGTTTTGTAGCGATGATAGCTCAGTGGTTAGCGCGGTAGGTTCGCATGCCGAAGGGCGTGGGTTCAACCCCCAACAATGAGCTTGAGCTGCCGGTGAAGGAAAACATCGTGAGGAAACCATAGCATGGTGGTAGGGTACTTTCTAGTACTCGGCTGGCTAACTATCACCCTCAAGTTGAAAATCTGCCGCCAAGCATCTAACGGTGTGTTCCGGCAGCCTCACTTGAGAGCCAGTTCCATTCCGGGCTAGGTCTGCTTTACCATCTTTGACCACACCTTCACTTAACATCAGGTGAGCTGTGGTCAAACACCTAGCCTGTCAACCATAAAAAAAAAAATGTACTGATTGGATACGTAACGAAAAATGTGCCCTTGTTGTGACCTTTTGTGGTAGATCTCATTAGCAGGTCGTAAACATAGGTACCACCGCAGTTCTAGATATTATGCCGCCAAGCAGTAGTTTGTAAACATAACTGTGTTCCCGTTTGAAGGGTACTGCAGCTAGTGACATCACAGAACTGTTGAGAAACATCCAAAGTCTTGAAGTAATAAGCGCCAAAGCAGCGATGCCCTGGGCTTTGTTTTGCTACTCAAAATTCTGTGCATCGCTGCAATGGTCATGGACAGGCGTTCTCTTACCATCTGGAGAGCGACTCGTTCGTTTCATAACTTTTATATATTATAGAAAAAGCCTATGTACATTAGTAAAATACATAACTCTATCAGTAAAGACTGAACACGTTCACAAATAAAAACATCATGACTATATAATTATGCAGTATCTATGACGTATATTATAGAATAATAACGTTACACTTAAATCTAATTGACCTTGTTTCGTATGTATTATTTAAGTAGGTAACAGTACGCAATAGTGTATTAATTGGTGAACGGCAGAAGAGGGCTCGATCAGAGCAAAGTAAATTGAAATCTCATTGAATTCGGGGAATGTGTTGGCGACGAGAGCGGGCTGGTGCGAATTTAATTAACCCCTTGCTTGCTCGTTGGAGCGTACATATATGTTCTGACCGAACTATTCTCTCATACATAGATTCGGGTTATCGTTCATTTTTAACTGTTTTAAAAGCTTCATGTACGAAAAAATTCTAATCACTGTATCGTTTACCCCGACGATATCATAAAATCAAAAGTCACATCTTTTATATTGTAAAACAATGATTCTCGTAATAATATTGCAATAAAAGCAGTACATAATAATCGCTTATAAACTTCTGAACAGATTCCAAGATCTTCAAGATATTATTACTTCTTTTCATATTAATTTAGATGAAAAGCCGAGAAGTTTGAAAACAAACTCTTGAAAGTCGAACATTCTTGAAATTACTCCGAAATTATGGCACTGCCGTAAACTTTTCACGGCGGGTGTTAAGCTAAAATTAGTGAGTGCGACCACTCTAACAAATTGCTGTTAGCACGAATTAGTGCTGAGAATATAAACGCCGCCGTCGTATGTTATTCGTTGTAAACGTAACTCCCATTTGTGACATCTTCGCCCGCGAATCGGGCATTAAAAGTGCTTTCACCCGATTCGTCGTCGTGTGCATCCTTCTATAAATAGTGCGGTGCAGAGAAGGATCGGCTGGAAACGTTTCTATTCCACAGTGGATAGAAAAACAAGAGATCATTATTTATTAGTTCGTTAGTTGGCTAATTTGGTCCATTGCCAGCGCGACGTAGCCACGCTCTCGCGCACTTTGCGCGGATGAAATTGTGCGTGCATGGCTCCGGCTACATTATGAATATTAACTATTTTCTTTCCTTACTAGGTAGTTGCTTGAACATGCCTTATTATATTTTTAACTAGGATTTAGTGTTCTACTAGTGTTCAAACATAACAATACCGTGTTGTCTACTAGTTTTACATCTTTTGTTGAATTTATGAAATGAGCTCGTCTTTTGGTATATTTGTTAGACGAAACTGGAAATTATATTGGAGATCCATCAGAAATACATTAGCGCTCATCAATCTGAGTCATGACCCCACGACTGTTTTTTGCAAACAAATAGAGATGCTCTTCTTGAGGATGAGAGAATACATTTTCACCAGTTTAGTATCTACTTAGGTATTCGAGTTAGGGCCTTAGTCGTATTAGGTACATGTACTATATTTTCTGATTTTTTTTTAATTTTCTTTTACCTTTAAATAAAATACCTAAATAAAGAAATCAACATCTCAAATGTCAGAGAGCATGAGGTGCGATAAAATATATTAAACTTTGTACTGTAATTCGGATCGTAGAATTTCACGCTGACCCAAACAGAAGCTATGCGAGGCAAATCCTCGCGGAAAGGGTTGAGTTGCGACAGGTCTAAGGAGGATTTCTTGGGAGACAATCGGGAGTTATGCCCGAAGGCGGGCGGGGCGCTAAACAACGGGCGCGGGCGGCCCGCCCCTTCTTTATATTTTCTTACTGCGTTCGCCGCCTAGCGGCGCGGCCGGGCCCCTTACACGCTCGCTCGCTCACTAATTGCGCATTCTTCGCATAGTTTAGCCCTCCCGGCTAACCCCTCGCCCGCCTCCCCCGGACCACGTGAAGCCGTGCGCCGTCGAAACTTTCATACTCCCAGGATATTGAGCGGTTTTGAATGTCTTAACTCACGAACGTGCCGGCAGCAGCACACAGAGCCCACAGCACTGGCTTTGTTGCCAAACTGTTTCCAACAACACACCGCAACGTGTGAGCTCTACTCCGGTAACGTGGGCACGTGCACTGCAAATCGGGCAGCTATATCAACCCCACAATTATAACACTTCAAGAATTCCAACGATAAAAATAGCTTAATTAGGTTTGGTTGTGATCCCATTGCAATCGAAATAATTACTCATAAAGTTAGGTAGATTCTAAGCACTGATCACTTTCACCAATTAGATAGTTCGATTTCAAACTTGAAATCGTTCATTTCAAAAAAAGTGTATTCTTATCAAATTCTACCGTCTGATCCGTCCGTCTGACTTTTGTAGGGTTTACTCAGTGTCAATTCTGGAACGTTGAAAAATAAGAACAGTTTCTCTTGAATGCCCCGTTCCAAAACCGTCTCAGTAAGGGTGAGGGTGAGGAAAGCACAGACGGACAAGGGTGACGCACTTCCAGTCTCTAGATTAAGCGCGGGAGGACACGTCCTACCGTAATGTGCTCATATATTGTCCGGGCGCTAAACGCGTGTCCTCAATTATTGCTGGACCCTGGACCGATGTCTTTTATATTCATTATTGGGTACATTTAGTTCCGCTAGTTGGGCATCAATTTTAGTAAAATAGATATAAGAATAATAGCAAATATACTAAAATTGCTACTTACAATACCCAACGAACGTTCGGCAATCAACACAAATTAAGGGTTTCACCCCACCTATTACGATGATAGTAATTATTTTTTACGAAATCCTACCATAAGCGTACATATAACATTTTTTTCTTTTTTCTAAAATAAATTGTTGAAATAATTAAATATTTATGTATGTAATTAAAAGTTTAGCTAAAAATCAAGAACCGTAATGAGCGTTAGGAATTTCACGATTATATCCGCTTCCACTCTCGGTAAGGCCATTGTGGATTGAAGCAATTTAAACATCGCATTTCTTCACGCCTATTAAATCACTTAAGGTGGACACATCGCCTCTGTGGTAAATTTGTTTAGCAATTCCATTTGGCACCAGGACGGGACTCGGGCGGGCAGTCCTTTAATTAAAACCGGGACGTATAATGTCGGCGCTTCACGTAAACTTAATGTGTGTCCGGCGATGTAATGGGTATTGCTCTCTCTAATAGTTCCTTCACGTCAATTTTGCTCCGTAACGTTCGTGTCATCACGTTTTCCAAATAAACAAAAGTAGGCTCTTAATGACAACAATCATAATAACCGTAAAGTTGCAGAAGCTGATTTCAGCTGGTGCTTTGTTAAAAAACGTTGTTTTAAGGAGCAATCGTCACGTACGCGTTAACGAGCTTCCCAAGTTAACATTGTAACGTGAAAATATTCGCTCCCTGCTCCCTAATTCTCTAAGAACATAAATAATGTATTTTATTTTCACTTTTTTTTTGATTTATTACTCAATGTTTTGTTGCTACATACGAGTATTTATGGTAAGTGCTTGCTGGACTTAAATAACATGTCACTTGTATAACTAATTCATACTCGTATGACCCCAATTAAGGGTATTGCAAAAATACAAGAGTGCAGAACGCTTATTGGACATCGATCTTTAAGAATCTACTACGAAGTAGGTACGTACTAGATGACACGTTTCGTACACCAACTGGCAACTCAATTGAAATCATATCCAGTGTTGCCCGATTTATCGTGGGATCTACTGTTTTTAGCTATTGTCTCACAATGTCGTTGTAACGACGACCCTTGACTCCCGTTTTTTTTTTGCATTTTAAACTAAATTTTCGTTAAATAATATTTTTGTGAGTATACGATGGAAAGTTTCTAAAATAAGTTTAACTTGTACCTACTATTTGCCGGAAGTCAGTATGATTTGGTACAATTTGAGTAAACTAATATTTTCATGTTTTTTAGAGATTGCTCTCGCGAACGCCGTTCTTATTTGGATTTCATATGAATTTTGCTTTGGTTGAGCTGTGGCTAAACGTCTGGTCTGATAAACATCAAAAATCTCCCCCAGACCAAACGCTAGGTACAAAAAAAAGTAAAGTAAAAATTGTTACATATTAATGTTAATGCAAAACCTATTTTTAAGAGAACAATTCTGGTCGGATATTTCATAACTTTTGTTGATACTTTAGTATTTTTCTTAGGTGACTAATTGCAGTAAAATTTTATCTGGTCACCCTTCGATAGGCACCGCCGTGCCGGCCTATTTTCAACACACTTCAATGTTCTGCAGTTTTCTTTAGGATAGGTACATTGAGTTCGTGGTTTAATCTTCTAGAGCGTACATTTTGAACAATTCAATAGCTATACATTTTAGTGTGTATAGATGTAGTTGGTAATGATGTGCGCATAGATTTTCTTAACAAACATTATTTTACGTCTGAAAACAATGCACTGAGTTTAGAAAGTACCTACGAGTATTCATGTTTATAGTTTGTTGTATAAGTGTAATGTTAGTACCAATCAATATCATCACCATTAAAAAGAAAAGGTCAATGTTTGAACACTCCCCTGCGTCAGTAAACTTCACGATGTTTAAAGTGTCGTTAACAAAGCCACTACTTCTCTTGCCTTCTGCGAAATGGTGACATGATGATCAGAGATAATAATTGTCGGTTCACGTCTTTCCATGGAATCTCATTGCGCAAACCGCTTTGTCGGCCGCCATCAATACATATCTACATTGGCTTTTGTCTCGTGCCACAGCCATTGTTCATTTCGGCGACGTGACCTTGATATTGCGTTATTATTCAACAAATATGATGGCATGCATGAAAATTTAACGTAAGACTTTATGTTCATCAAAAACATTTACTAAAAGATCTGTTTTTGGTAATTCTTTAGTATATTTTGTAGCATGTTCGGACTCACCGTACATCTTGCCCTCATCGGAGAGAATAATCTTTCGTCTACCACAAGGCGGGTATATTGCAAGAGCTTCTTGGAAACTTTGCTCAATGTCGGGGCTCCACACTCCTTCCGCATCGGCCGCCGATAAATCCTGAAACACGTTGGTTTTTACAACATCATCACATTTCATCCTACTTCTGTAAAATTAATATAAACGAAAGCAAAGTAAGCAAAATACTTTGTAGAGAGTGCGGTTCAGATCTGCAAGGCTTAATTCCACCCTTCCCATTCTTTTATCAGACAGCCAGGATCTTTAAAAAGCGGCACCGCTTCATGGTAGATAGTCCAGAAACTCGAAAACTACACTGGTTAAATCTACTTTTATTGTACAAACCGCTAAATAAAGGAATTTGCTACACGATTGGGTATTCCCTGATAGATACAATCTGGGTGTCTTCAAGTCGCGAGTGAATCGGTTTCTTCTAGACAACCGTGCTTCACCATAGACCGCTTAACATCAGGTGAGATGGCGGTTAAACGAAAGCCAAACAGTAAAAAAAAGTAAATAAATAAGTAGATGTAAAGTAGACTCATTTACTCGAAAATTGATAAACTATACTTAAGCGAAGACTAGAAAGTTTCGTACCTACTCATTAACGTATAAATTATTAACATGGCGGTTACAATGAGGTAATTTTAATAGGAAACACAGAATATTAAACAGGTGTTCTCGTTAAGACGTTATGTTCGCGGACTAGTATATAAATCGAGTAGTGCGTCACTACAATTAATAGACTCCCATCTATTCTCAAAAGAAAATAAAAATAACGCGTTGCCTTCTCCTCGGTCCAACGGACGGCGACTATGAAAAACAACGTGAATCATGATTCTTTGAAAGCTGCGTGTTTCTGGTTTTGTTCTACAGTCAATATTTACTTTAATTGCTCACAAAACATGCACTCGTGTTAATATACAATACGTAGTCGCAATAGTGTGTACGAAATACAAGTAATTTACTGATTTTCAGTTGTTTTGCGATACTTACAATATGTTATAATTATTGACCAATTAAAAGTCTCCGAGTTTACAGGAACAAAGCGGCATTTATGTTTGTTCAACGATGACTCGACAATTTTCATGCAATGTTGTCTGATATCTTATTTTAAAAACATTCCTAAAATCTTTTTTTAAAGATTTAAATACGAATGCTAAAATAAATGGGTTGTGAGACCGTGTTCAGACTCAACAGTTGTTTAAATGATAGTGTACGTTACTCTTGTAATGTTTTCTTCATATTCCTTCTTTCTATTATAATCACAACGTACCTAAGTTTTAATCATAACATAACCTACAGGTATGCTATTGGAGACCGTTACTACTGGCCCATCCCAGAACCACGCTCCGATATTTTCGCAAATACGTGGGCTGACGGCATGGGACAATACATCAGTTCTGAGAGACGTCAGTGCGGCGTCGGGGAGTTTACTTTGATAATTATGTTCATCACCGGGTTGCGTTTGTGCGCTATTAAGACCCGGTGATAAACATACCTGTGTTTAAGAATTTACTTTGGATTTACAAGAACTATTTTTACCGGCCCATATTACCAGGAGCTCGAAAAAGCCACCTTCCTTGGACGAACCGCTGATCAGTATAATAAACTGTCCGATTTATCCTGTATCAATCCTGGTAGTATCTAGTAACAGACACCTGGCTATCTTCCATACAGATGTTATACTAGAGAGGGGCCGTGTACCTATATCATGCTTCAGTCAATTATAAGCATTTTTGCGTCTGTGTTAGGGAATTGTTGCATACAGATTGCATAGCACCTCTGTAGTATATATCTCTGTGATATCTTCAATATGCAAGTACATCGGTTTCTCAAATGTGATAGAACGTGTTTGCTTATTACGTTCTATCGTATAGCACCATTCTGTTGGCAATGCCATTACATAGTAAAATTGTCCCCTGAATCTAATAAGGCTAGAATTAAAAGCAAATATTACCTTCTCATCGTCACTGGCGTCACCAACGTCGAGGTGCTTGGCGTCGGCGCCGCCCGAGCCGTTGGTGTCGGGCGCGCCGGCCGCCGTGCTCCACGGAGACGCAATGGTGCCGGCTGCGAGCGCGCCGCTCGCTGTAACAACACAATTTCACACATCAGCTATGCTATGTATACGTACAGTCACTTCATATAATCGAGTGGATGAGGCTGCACTCCAACACTGCGTCAGCATTTAACATGCTCCTGCAGGCCTAGCAAGCGAGCCGTGATACGTGATCACGTATTTTATCGATAGTTGATACCTCCCGCATGACGCTAGAAAATAGTCTAAATAATAACCCCATTTACCGTAGAATCGTTTTTGTATGGGATGATGTATCTGCAGTATTAATAATATTACCTATGCCACTGGCGTGTCCCAACAAAAACATTTGTTTTTATCTTCATAGCATCTAAGATTTGCCAGCAAATAAACACTTTACGTTACACATTAATCAAACAAAATGTTTCTGGCCTGTTTTGAACCATTATTTATTACATTGTATCGAGATATGGATGTTAAATTGTAACGTTAGTTAGAAATGATCAGCACCGAATGTCTGACGTCAGTCGGTCTGTTTGTTTACCGCGTCGGATGCGCGCGGAGTAAACTTCCAAGCATATTGTACTCTGCGATAATGCCTCATTATAACCTACTACTAAGAGCTAGGTCAATTTACAATAACCACATCAATGTAGACTAAAATTAAAAATATTTTTTTAAATTTCAAAGGGTTGAATTGTAGGTATTTACATACATTTGTATCAAAAATATTACTGTTGGATTTTAGATTAGCAAGTAATAAAATGAATAAGACGCTCGTTTCGACTCATTACTACTTTCCTTTACAAATCTAGAAGATATTACGTCTACCTATAATCATTTAAAAGGTAACTAGACATTATTGTATTGGCGCGTATTACTTGATTGGAAATTAGAATTTTAAGATATTTAAGATTTTGTCTTATGAATTTTTGCTTTTAAATAAATTGTTGTAAATAAAAATCAAGAGGAAAGGCCGAATTAAAAATTTTCATAACATCGAAAAATTCTTATTCCCTCAAGATACAAGAGACGAACTGGTAGGCATTCCGGAAATTTTCATATTTACCGTTACAAATATGCAGGTACGAAACATTTACAATATAAATATAATATCAAAACGGAGAATTTCTTTATGAAGATCGGATCGAGAGTCGAGAGAGTAAAGTATGCGCCCGCCAGCCTTCAAGACGCTGTCGTCGCTACTTTATAAAATCCTATTCTGGAACACCTTTTTTATTTGCACTTCATGGAACATAACTTTCGCTAAACAGTTTCAATATTTTTAAGTAAGAGCAGGTACCCTCTATTTTTATACTAATAGCGTTAAGGCCGATTGTGCTTACATTTGTCAATTACATCTTTGTAAAAAAATTATGAAGCGGTTATTAACTTTTATGTTGCTATTTTATTTGCGCTTATTTACATAACTTTTATTCACCTTTTTTTCTGTTTTTTTTTACACCGCTAACCATATGAGTGCCATCAGTTCTGCCCATCCAAAGTTTGCCTGGAAGAAATCGCTCTAGGCGATAAGTCTGCCGTTGTAGATACTAAGTTAGCCTTGATGTTGTTTTGATATTTTTTTTATTGTGTTTTTTATGTTATAATGTGTCTATTAAAGTTGTATTCTATTCTATGTGAGATTATGTATTTTAAAATACATTGCTTTAGTTCCTTAAAAAACATTTTCCATCACACAAATTATGAAGGATCGTCAATTAGTACAATTGTTATTCGGCAGAGACTAATTCAGGCAGTCTCGCGCGCGGTTGGCTGACAAAGGGCGCATCGTGGCCGTACAATAATTAAAATAATAAAGCATCTCTTTATGCCCCGCACTCATTGTGCTGATATGACAAGTGTTCGCAATAAGTGGGACCCTCCGTGGGGTCGCTTCGCTCGCTCTCCGCGGCATCAGCTATTTTATACGTGCACGTAACTGGGGAGAGTGCGGCATGCTCAGCCATGAGATGATAATAACGAGAATAGATTTAATGAATTTGTTTATAAAACCCTAAAATTGATTTCTGTTACACTACTAATATAGTCAAAATCTAGATTAAACTAGAATACTTATTATCTTCTTGGTAAGCGTGCACCATCGTACCTATACTTAACATCAGGCGAGATGTAGGAGAAACGCAAGAACATTTGTTATAAAAAAACTCATTGTAAGCAACAAAGCTTAGTGCTACATTTTATGCTTGAGTCATCATTCCTTTTTTTAAACACCACATGACAATTTTGAAGATTTCAAAGTAGAAATTTCATTAGAGGTAGTACGTAGTTATACGTAGGCAATGGAGACTAAATTGCCACTGGTACTGGCACTACGATATTATTAGCAAAGCCATAACATGGATCGGAAATAGAAATAGAGTAAATTCTACAGAACATTTACAAAGCGTAGCGTAGGTAGTAGTTACTATAGGTTCACTATTTTTATGCAATATAATTTTATCTAACAAAGAAACTTGACGAATCTATAAATAGATCTAAATGCCACGCCATCTCAAAAATTAACTAACTCTTCAGCAATTATGAGCGAGACATCTGAAAATAATATGTTTGCTATCTCGGTAATTTGCCCAAACAGCTAATATGAATCTAATGAAGTATAAGAAAATAAATATGTATTCTTGTATATTCAAAAAATATTGTAACGCACGTAGCGGCAGTAACGCGAAAACTGTCAAACATCTAAGTAAATACATATGATAAATTTGAATCGTTTACTTTACTTGGTGAGTGACAACCAGATACTATGCCGCCAAGCAGTAGTGTGCAAACATTACTGTGTTCCAGTTTAAAAGGCAGCTAGTGCAGGGCTGTTGAGACTAACCATCGAAAGCCTCAAAGTAATGAGCGCCAAAGCAGCGATGCCCTTGACTTTGTTTGTTACACAAAGTTCTGTACCTATATCGCTACAATGGTCATGGGCATGCGTGATCTCTCATCATCATTATCATCACGAAAGCGTCACGTTTGTCTCGATACTTTTACGTAAAATGAACTACAAAAAAAACATCTTCCTCGAAATATTTTATAACTGAGTTTTCTACCATACATTTTATAAAAGTAGGGTTCATTGGAACTATTGCGGAACATACATTATTGGAAAAGTTACTGTTGTGTTAGGCGGGTATGTTTAAAAGTTGTGCACATAGGTGGCTTGCACGCGATTCCAGAAACAGGAATGCATTTAACATCAACAACGGAAAATTCCGGTAATTTAATGCTGTGTGGCCCCTCTACATCGCGTGCTCTTTGTAAAATCTATAAAAGTACTTGGCATGTTCTATGCAAGACATTTTAATTTCTTTCTAATTTGTAAACAGCTCATTACTGCTGATGTATGGCCTTCAAAGAAGTAACGTAGTGAGATTATACCTACTACAGTTTATTTTTCCGTACAAATCAAAGTTGGATTAATAAGTTAAGTAACGTCCATACCTACTTGCTTTCTCGATTATTCATTTCTTTGTAAAACTTCATATAAAAGCCAAATTAAATCAAAACCAGCGTCTGTTATAAAATAATATATTCTGCATATTTGAACGAGATTCCCAATGACATTAATAGAGTGTGGATTGGCAAAATGGTTTCCATTTTCATAACTCTAGGGTTATCGCAAGCGATTGAGTTAAAAAAAAAGGATAAAATTAGTAATATATACTTTGGTAAATTTTACTAATTTTTTTCTTTTATTACTAAACTAGCTGCTACCCGCGACTTCGTCCGCGTGGAGTTTAACAAAAAATGTTTGTTCAGTTCGCACAAATTAGAAAAAGTTAATAATTCTGTATTCGCAACGAAATATTCACTATTCTTTGCAAATCGATGTTTCGAGTCTCTAAAATTTTTTTTTGTATTAATCTCAATAAAACCTCTTGAATTAGACAAGTGACAGAAAAGTTATACGACGTACGATAATACGAAAGAGTCGCGGCAGCTGATATCAAAAATCGATGTTCATATGAAAAAAACAAAGCAGACAAAATTACGTGCTCAATCCGTGACAGTGTCAGCCCTGATGCAGGGGTGTGCGGGAGTATGACCGGTGGAGGGTGGGATCGGCCACCTGTGTGCCGCGCGAGGGTTGCGCTCCAAAGTATGTTAATTAATTTTCGGTTGGACCGTCCACTGCTACATGGGTTTGCTCAAATCGGCCCACCGTGCGGTTTTCGTGTATTTTGTTTTCATATCGAAAGGTCAGTTATGTAACCGCCCATTAAACTCCCAACCACAATGCGTTATCGGTATGTAAGGTAACCAACTAATAAATAACAAAAAGCTTAACCAATCAAAAAATATTGTGACTTTCAGAAATCGGATCGTAAGCTAACTCACATTACTACAGTCAACTTCAACGAATGTAATAAGAGAATTAAACACTAACATAAATGTCTAAGTATATCAATATCATTCGATAAATAGAAATGCTCACATGGGTGAACAAACGAAAACCAATACTGTCACGTGGCCGTCGATTTTAATTTCGTCGACCCTGTTCAATTAATTATTCAACAGACGGAACTCGCTTCTCGTTATTCGCTAGGAAATAGGGCAATAGGTTTTTATTAATTCCCCATCGGAATATTAAAGCGAGATAATTAACGGTCTATCTTAATAATAATATTTATTGGTATCTGCACGTGCGGTCTCGCAGTCGATTCTTGAATATGTTTACCTTCTGGTGTAAATGTTTACTAAACATTACTGATGAGTAGGTGCCACTCAGTGGGATAAAGATCAAGTGCAGTAACGATATTTACTACTGTTTAATGTGTGTAATGATAGCGTATAGTTAGGTGTTGACATATTAGTTCAACCGATAGATAAAGGTGTACATTTCCATTTATATTCTATTACACATTTAACAACTTGAAGCAATAATAATTTGCGATGTTTGTATGAGTAAACGAGAGATGACCGCCGACCAATTTTCATAGTGAAGGCCCACCACAGTCTACGTGACGCAGACCTGACAATTGCCGGCGGCAGTCATTGTGGCAAACAATATAACCACCACAATACTTATTAAATAAATAAATATATATTGGAGAACATTCCGCTCGTTGTCATCTAGCCCCAAAGTAAGTAAAGCCTTATACTACAGGAATCAGACAACCGATAGAGTACTTATAAGAATTTTTTGTACAAATATATATATTTAGAACGTCCATACACGGAACAAACGATTATGTTGACGCTTAAGATACAGAGCTACTACCAGAAGAGCTAACAGGGCAGATATTGATGATACGAAATTGCAACTAAACAAAATCCATTGTTAATTTTGCGTTGTGCAATGTCTTGAGATCAAAACGTGATCGATTCTTATTTTGTAATGAAAACAATGGCATTTTACACGGCAAAAAAACTGATAATGTTATTGTAAGTTTTTTGGGTACATATGTATTGACGTAGATTGTTATGTACTGTGAAGAATAAGGATGAATATCATTTTGTGCTGTAGCATTTTTGACTCTCGACACAAATAGGGGGGTATTATAAGTTAAACATATATCTGTGTACTGGGTGAAATGATTTTGATTCAGTTTTTTTTGTTTTTTATATGTGACTTGATGGTTTTTTCAATTAATCAAGGAAATCAGTTTAGTTGTTTGAAGATTATAAGCTCTTTTTAGTTGGATGTGATCATCTTCCACAGGTCTGATGGAGTCGAAATTTGGCATGTATTCGGTTACTGAAGTCTAATAGTTTGTTAAATCTTTTATTCATAATTGTCAGAACTAAATTTGACAGCTCTTATTATTATTTCCTTGCATAGGTACATACTAATGTTAAAAGAGACAAAACTAATTTTTGTTTTGGTTAGAGAATCACCAGTACCAGGTATGGTATTTTTTGTAAATTACATTTGATTTCTTTTTCATGGCATTACTTTCTATCTTAGAGTGAATGTCTACTTTAAATATTTAGATTTTTTTGCCATCTAATTATATTAGCATTATAATAGAGACTGCTCATGAATTAACTATTATCTAGTATTATTGCGCCTGAAAAGATCATCTTGGGAGTATACCTCTGACTCACTGATACGCCTGCCAACTTCTAAATTGCCAACACAAAAAGAAGCATCTCCTTAATTCGTGCCATGCAAAAATCGACATTACGTTTACGATAGTAAGAAATAGATTAGACTACCTATGTGGACTTAATGAATCATCACTGTTGGTACGCCAGCTGTGAATTAAGATTCAGATTGCAAGTTCTTAGCAAATGTCGCGGCTTAAATTACATATTAAGCTTTCGGTGAAGGATAACATCGTGATGAGAAACTTTCACGGTGGGCAGTTTCTGGTGATCAAGACATTTGCCTCTATGAAACCAGGTGAAATTTTATTATATGGATATTGTTATTTTCATATGACAATGCAAACGAGTCCCATAAAAAGTATACCTGAATCATACGCAGTATAAAAGTTAAATAACTTCGCTTCCTACTTAAAGTGAATTGCTTCTTAGAATTATATCGTACCTGAAGATCATATTAATTCCACTAACAATGCTTCTAATATCTTACATCTCCCACACCTATACAGGGATATCTATGGTAGCCATGTATGCGTTAATCGGTTTCGGGTGCTCCGAATTTGACCCTTTCAGAACGTCTCTCCAATAAAGCCGTGATATTACTCAAATATGATATAGATGCCATGCCAACAAAGAGATACTTATGAAATTAAAGCGATAAATCAGCGAGGTCTGAGCGAGCTCGGCTATGAATGAGCAGGAACAACGACTTATATGTAAATAATGTCGTACGCCGACGCCCGTCGTCCGCTTGCCTGAATATAAAGTAATATGTCACAGGACATTACACGCAGTTGATCGAGTGCTAATAGTCCTTGTATCTACGACATGCTTGTAACTGATGGAAACTTTCTTGTGTTCGTGTGTGCTGTAAAAGGTTTTGCAAAACGGACGCTTAGATTAGGTACTTTGTGATGGCGTAAAGTAAAAGCGACAGCGCGGAACGCTGCCGTCGCAACATAAGATAAGAACTTATGTGATAGCCAGAGAACCATAGCTGTATATTGCACTGGATAGTACTGAAACGGCTGAAAATGTGACCGCATCCAAAACTCCCTTATCAGTTTGATTAAGTACAGGGTCTGCTACAGAAAGTATCTCTTGTTACAGTTGTTACGCAAATAATAGTGTTATATAACTACAATAGAATTAATATTAATTGAATGCTGAAAGATCTTTTTTGAAAAAGACTTACAAATTTTTTTTCATACCAAACAAAGATCAAAAAAAAAAGAATAGAACAGAAAATTCCTAGAACAAGTATCCAAACCACAACATAATATGCATGTGATTTATAATAATTATCAATGGTCAGCAAGCACAACTATCTGACGTAATCAACACGGTAGCTGAGCAGCTACACTACGCTGGCTATGTAGGTCTAAACGCGTCCAATTCTCGTCTTACGCTTTATCGATGCAAACACGATACCCACTAACGTACTAGCTCATAGTAAAAATACACCAGCTACCAATATTTCATTAGCAACAACGTTATTTTTACTCAGCGTCATATTATTACTCACTTACTATTTTTGCATACAAAGCGCCTTGTAAGTAAGTATGCCCATTATTATGTCACTCAAATTCATGCCATGATTCAATAATAATCACCTATAAAGTACGTAGTTATTTTATTACGTTCATATTTAAGATTCTTGCTGTATATTATGTATAGTCTCGGTAGAGTATAGAGCTTTATTATTCGTTGGTCGTATAGACTTCAAACGTGACCTGTACTATTTCCTATTGTGGTTCAATATCACACGACCGCGTCAAAAACAATGAATTCATGACCAACTTCCAGCGCAGAGTGCGTGAGCTACAAACGCTTGCGCCTGCCTTCTGAATATTGAGTAACACTAATGTAGTTACATATTATTAGCTTCGAAACTTCTAACTCCAAAATGTGTGCTCCGAAGAGCTTAACAAATATTACTTAGTCCCGAACCACGTTAGATCGTGTTTGTTCCATTATACCCGTAGACGCTTCTATGTGTGGGTACCTAATGAAGGGAATCTCGTAGCTTTAGAGATCAAGGTGCGCTGATAATCGAATTAATTTCTACTGCACTGAAGCCGGCAATGTTGCCGACAGAGGGTTAACTAAGTTTATGACTATGCTATGTACGCGGTTGGCGTGCAACAAGTTTGCGAACGTCTTGAGTGCTTTGATATTGGTTAAGGCTTATTGAGCTATTTACGTGTACAATGGCTTTTGTACTTATAGATGTAAAGAATAGTCGATGTTTGGCTTGAAGCGTTTAATTTTGCGGATGCACGCGGTGAAGGGCTATAAAGTGATAGCAGTCGATGCAATTAGCAGTACTAACGGTTACTGCATAGAGCCGCACTCCGCAGCTGCGTTGCGATGGCGACAGACAATTGCTGTCGACAATTCGCGAGGGTTCAATGACCACTTGGACGACGCAAGACGCACTCGGACTCGATCGTTATCATCTAGAAAGTTTCAACACCCAGACGCATTAAGTCTATATTACGAATTTGTTAATTTTGTACTTTGTTTTGAGATTTGTTAAAAACCACGGGAACAGGTCGCAAAACCATGACCACAAATTAGTGTGCAGAACTAATAAAATACTAAGCTACAGCAGAAGGACCATTTTAATGCATCATAATTGAGGAAAAAAAATCTATACCTAATTTACTTAAGTTCATTAGCTTAATTTTACATTACAATCACTGTACCTACTAAGAAATAAATGAGGCAATATAATTTGTCATGGTACACAAACGCAGCAAAAAAATAAGCATCGATAATGCAGGAAATTCAAGAACAAAATGCCTATGCAATATAGCCTTACTTGGGCTGCATCGTAGTCCGTTTACGATTCTCAATACAATTATGTCGGCATACAAGAATGAGATTTAATTGTACCTGTAAGTACTAGCTATATAGTATAAATCAGTGCAATAATATTTCTCGTCGGTATCAGGTATAATTGGATCGCCGCAATGCGAGCGCGGAGCTTCTATGCGGAAGAAATGGGGCGACATCTCTCGTTACATTCTGTCCTATTCCAAGAACACCATGGGAATACTTGCTGGTAGTTTACACTACTTCGAATAACCAAACGTTCAGTTGTTTAGTTTGCTATATCATTTAAATTATTATCATGCATGTGTTACAAGTGTGCACCGTAAATAAAATCTTTCTGTAATTAAAAATCGCGAGCGTAAATGGTTTATTAAAACTTACAATAAAGATCTGGTGCTTTGTTAAGTATTTATGCATAAATAAATAAAAAGAGTATAAGCGAGATTTAAATGTTGAGTTTTTGAATAGTTTTTAGCGGTACGCAGGTTAAAACCTATGTGGATAATTTTAACGTACTCGTACCTAAATTACAGTTAACTTTTTAATAATTTTAGTCTACGCTTGTAAGTCTTTTTAATCACAAAAGGCCAAACTAGTTGTAGTAACATATTAGTCATTCAGTGCTGCAAGCTGCAACAGCGTCTATGGTATACAACTAAATGTTGCTAGCGACAATTAACGGAATTCTTTAAACCGCAATAGAACATATAAACGAGAATAAAAACGAGGTCCGCGCGACACATATGTATGTGTATAAGTCGATAATGAGTAGATAAGCAGTTATGTTGAATTTCCATTTACGTTCTCAATCCCTTGTGTGACGTGATGCATCCACCGCCTTGTGAGATAATGGTATGTATGCACTGCACACAGTTGCATTGTGCATGTAAAAGCAATGAACGGACGATAGGCTCTTCTGATGATATCTTCTTCTTCAGATACAATCTGGGTGTCTTCAAGTTGAGAGTGAATCGGTATCTTCTAGGTAAGCGTGCTGTATCGTAGATCGCATCTTCACTTTACATCAGGTAAGAAGGCGATTGGCAAGCCTATTCATCATAAAAAAGAGATAACGTATGCCCATGACCACTGCCGCGACACACAGAACTTTAAGTAACAAAACAAAGTCCAGGACATAGCTGCATTGGCTCTCATCAATTAAATAGATATCGTCAAACATTTTGCACAGCGCCATCTAGTCCCAAGCTAGGTAAAGATCTTTGGGAACTAGATAACTGCTAGAATACTTCATAAAACACTTTAAGACTTTCGATGGTTAGTCTAAATAGCCCAGTAATTTCGCTAGCTGTAAAACTCTTCAAACCGGAACACAGTAACGTTTACTACGGTTTCTCTCTCTTCTTCTAATCTGAAATTGCGGTGGTACTAGACGACCCCCTGCTTAGGAGATCTACCACTCAATATAACGATAACTTTTTCATTTATCATAAAATATTATTAGCAGAAGATTAAACGCTGATCAGAGTAATATAGTGCAAACAGTGTAATACAGTGCATTCCAGGCTAGGTGTGCTTTATCATCTTCGGCCACACCTTCACTTGACATCAGGTGAGCTGTGGTCAAACACCTAGCCTGTCGACCATTAAAAAAAATTGATTTAATTAGTGCCCGTTGTCTTATCACTAAATGTTAAATAGTATTGAAAGAGATAATTAGAGCATGAGCAAATGCGATTCATAGCAATGGTTTCGACATAGGCAATCATCGGCGCGTTCACAATGCGGGTTATTATTATTGCAGTTGCATTCATAAACTGTTGTAAGACATTTACTGTTTTACCAATGCTATAACAGTTTTTTTTTAATTTTAAGCCCATTATTAGGTGATTAATTTTTACTATCTATACGAATTCGTCGCGAGGCGTAAAGACAGTATTTCACTGTCACTGAACTGAATGATTCACATGCTCTAGTCAGTTGGTTGTTAGTTTTCCTCGTGTCGAATCATAACACCTGTGGCTACTATTTCATCACGAGTCATATAAAAACGAATATAGGATGAAAAGCTTTTCTTAATGATGATAATAAAAAGCTCTCCGGAGCGAGCGGCAGACGACGGCGTCACAACTTTATTGTGGTTACATGGGGTTCGCGTCAGAAAGTTATTATTGCAGATTGCTCGGCGTACGATAATAACAAAGCGTATCAACATTGCATACAAATAAATGAATTATACAACAGAAGCGTTTATTTATAAACTCAATGCGGAGCATTTTCCTATAAACCATAGCTTTCCCAATTGTATATTTCTCGTAGTATGGTTAAAAACTTTTGTAATTAGGTACATTTTATTTGCACAAGTAAGTGTGTTAATGTCAAAGATGCTATTTAAAGTGCCTTTTAAAGATTTGCTAAAATATTGCGAACCACATCTGTATGTAAAGTGTAGAGGTGTCGGTCACGGGCAGTGTGCCAGCCGCCACGGTCTTTCGCTCACGTCGGCGCTTCCGCACCAGCCGTTCCCGCCAATGACGGTCAATCATCGATCGTTCTACCGACTCTTGGTTTTCATTCTCACCATAACATATTTTTTTATGATTTGAAGGTCACCTCTATGCACATGAAAACCCACTACCTATAACATTATGTTCTTATAACTTGTTACTGTGTTCTGTATGTATTATAAGTATGTATTTACAAAAAAAAAGTATATATGTATTCTGCCAGTTATCTTACTTCCATCACACAAGCTCTGCTTAGTTTGGGGTCAGATGGCGCTGTGTATATAGTCCTTCAATATTTATTTACTTTGATGTTATCAATACCAATAATCTCTAGTAATAATAATAAGTCTCAAAGTAATGAGCGCCGAAGCAGTGATGCCCTGTACTTTGTTTCGTCACTCAAAGTTCTGTGTATCGCTGCAATGGTCATGGACAGGCGTTATCTCTTACCATCAAGAGAGCGTCTCGTTCATCTCATTATTTTTTACATAAAAAAAAATACAATATTTGTATGTTTCAAATTATGTAGTTGTTGAGTTTTCTATTTATTAATAGTTAAGTCTCGCAGTTTCACGCGCATTTTCTGACATAAAAAGTAGCTAATGTGTTACTAACTCAAAAACTATCTACATTTCAAATTTTCAAACAAATTTGTTAAACCATTGCAGCTTGAAGGAGTTATAAACTTTCGCTTTGTAACCGACCGAAAAAAGGAAGAGGTTCTCAATTCACTTGAATTTCTTTTTTTAATTTCGTTTCTTACCTCAGAACTCGGTCATTTATAAACCGATTTAGAAATGTTTATTTTATTGGAAAGGATATACTTCAGGTTCGTTCCATAGAAAGTTTATCAAAATCAGTTCAGTAGTTAGATTTTTATACAAAAAACCGAAGAAAAAAAAGTCGAAACTGCGTACCTATTTTGCTTATCTGTGACTTTTCAGTGATGTTAACGGTCACTATAATAGACCCAATCAACTACTTACCTTCTATCTAGCTTCATCATCAGAGAAAACGAAAAGACGACGATGAACCCGGAAGGTCAGCACCGGAACTCTGTAATAAAACAATGTAACCTAGACGTGTTTGGGCTTAGTGGAAAGAAGTCGGTATTTCTTTTGTAAAAATGATCAAATACCTACCATAGTGTGATTCTCTAAAAATTCACTACTCTTCAAAGTATTTTAAGGAAAATCTTATTAAAACTTGTTGTTTATGCCTGTACTTGGTTTATCTATTAGTTTTCAGACCGTTTTCTTTATCTATAAATCAGTGTTGTAGAAGAAATTGAAGACTTTATACTTATCCATGTTTTAGTATCTGTCACATAAACTGAGTCCTCCCACGCCAATTCCTACGCCTTTGTGTATCTATGGTACGTAGCGTATGACGTCAGGCACTATTACATGATGTTACGACTTCATAATAATTAGAATGGGAATTACGCTAATTTAAAATATTGACATTAAGGTTAAGCGTGCTCCATCCTTTGTCACACCGTCGCTTTACATTAGTCTAGTTGGTGGCTAAACTTAGATCTATTTAAAGTTAAAAAAAAATGGAAACTTTTGTTTGTTTCAACGTGCAATTGTTGCCCGTTATTATTGGATATCAATATTGAATTATTATTAACAAGCGACATGTTAGCTTCACACGGTTGCAATGTAGATACTAACGTAGTACATTATTTTGATCTATCTAGTAAGGTTTAGCCAGCGTTTGCAATGTAAGTGCACAAAAACATGTCTTTACGGCACCACATTACAAACTCTTGGATTTTAACTACTATAATATGCATGTATCACATGTAAACCTTCCTCTTGAATCACTCTGTCTATTGATGGAAACCGCATTAAAATCCGTTGCGTAGTTTAAAAGATCTAAGTGTACAGACGGCGGGAAGCGACTTTATTTTATACTGTGTAGAGATTAGCTCTCTTGACATAAAAATAGAAAAGATAAAACGTTAATCGTGTCTTGCAATTGAATGGAGAGTCAAATTGTTCTATTGGTGCATTAGGCAAGCTTTTGCTTTGTCTATAGACCGTCATACGTCATTACGACTACTTGTTTGATCTTTAACCTCTCACTAGAGGCGCAGGCGTTAAAGTGAGCATATGCATAGTTTGTTATAATGCATTTGATTTATTAGGAGCTCAAGCTAGGTCATGATCTATTTGAAGATAAGCTATACCAACAAAGTAACAATACGAGTAGATATTTCAATCACAAAACTGATAAGATTTCTTAAGTCATTGAAAATACATTGCAAGTTTGAAAAGTTAATTTAAGCAACAATAAGGAAACACGTGTACTCAAAAAAGTGTAAAGGGTACGAACTCATAAATACAACAGTGACAAATACTTGAGTACTTAAAACTCACATAATATTAGTGCAGGGGACATGACGTAAGTACAAAGGGTGCAGGCGTCCAAGTTGTCAAACGAGAAGTTTTTATCGGGCGGCCTGTCGCCGTTGAATAGAAATGAGCCTTGAATAATGCATGTGTGCCGCCCCCTGCCGCGCGCCTGCCCTGTACAAACTGATTTGTTGCAGCCAACACAACGATCCAGCAACACAGGTGTTTAGCGTACACCCAAAAACAAATAAATGTATATCAAAAAACAAAATAACGCCGAAGTTACGTAAACTGATAACGGCGACATATAATTCCGATCTCACTGTGTGAAATTGTTCCTGAGCCTAGCGTAGTCATAAGAACAATGATATAATAGCCTACCATGATAACACGTCAAACGATATGTAAACAAAACTCGTGTGACTCACAGCGACGCACGAGTATAGCCGGCGTATTACATGAATACGTAAAGTTAGCGGTATGATAATTGCTATATAAACATAAATAAACAATTTCCCACATGAAGATTATATTATGATCGTTGGAACACACTCGCAGGATGGCATTGCTAGTAATAGCTGAGGTAATTCAAGTGGAGCAGCTTAATTTCAAAGCCTAGGTTGAGAGCTTGTGATATCTACGTGTACACAGTAGGTCAAGCTGCCGCCAGGGGCCAGTTTCACTTCCTGTGCCTTCCAAATCGTGTACCAGCACTGTGAAATTTGATATTTACCGAGTAACAGGCCACTGGATGCGACAATACTAATGAATCTGCTACTAATATACATAAGTACATGATGCTAGAAGGTTTAATATAGAAAATCAAGAAAATAATCTTATAAATGGATCATAATATTATGGAATGCCGCGAAGCAATAGTTCCGCGAAATCAATAAGTAGCCATTGTTATTCGTACGTCAAGTTGACTCGTTGAAATTTCATAAAACAGACGTGTGCCTGCTGAGGGCTGTGCAGTGTGCAGCAAGTACAGTACTTACATAGAAGTAACGGTATATTAACTGGCTCATTGCCGGAGCGGGAATGAAGCAACCATTTGTGGCTTAAGCTCTGGTTTACAAATCCACATGATCGTTGAGATGAAAGCAGACACACGCCCCAGTGGTTGTAAATGTCAATGTCGAAGGAATTCTTCGACGAAATTTACAACAGAAGATTGTTTAGTACTTCCTTTATTACTTATTCATAATAATAATAATAGTCATCACAGTGAACGGTGTTGTAGCGAAGAGACCAATATTTTAAGAGACTCGCTAGATGGTTGGGTCAAGGGTCAGATCAAAAACGCAGTGATCCTTGACACAGCGTGCATTGTTAGGAGGTTCCTGACTCTGCAGCCCTAACCACCGGCAGCTTGCGCCCAACCTCGCTAAACAAAATTTAAAGGTAAATAAATAACCAATAATAATGTGACTTTTTATTGCGCACACCAATTATAACAATATAAAACTTAGCACTAGTGAAACAATTAACGGCCTATCTCACGGGCAACCTTCAATAGAGAGGATTCTAGTAAATTAAAACCGGGGTGTGCTGACAATAGAAAGATAAATAAATGTGAATATATATTGTTTATAAACATGCACGTGCCCTTCTTATCCCACTACTGGGCATAAGTCTCTCTCATAGAATGATATCTGTTTTGGTTATTATTGACCAATCAAAACGTCACCATGAAACATTGACGCATTTGTGTACATGCAGTTTTCAATCAATAACAAGGAGGAAAATGGGTGCGATTTATTTTTCCCTTAGTATAACTAATAAAATTTATGCGATGCTCACTTTGCAATGCAAGACGTTTGTCGATCCAGTATTGTCGACGCAAATAAGACATCAAGAGCATTTCAGACTCTAGTTCAAAGTTCCGTAGATATATTTCAAATGTACAATAAGACTAATCCAACTTGGTATGATACCGTGGATGGTAAAACGCTATAAGAAATGTAACTAAGAAAGATCAAATTTTTTTCGAAGGTCAATTATATTTAAACTAAATACATTTTCAGGATCTTACGTCTTATCAATATATCAATTACCCTTACATAACAACGGCTTAAATCCCTATCTTAATTCAAACAAATTAATTGGCTTAAGAGTAATACTTATAACCTAAAATAAGACAAGTTAAGACTTACAAAGCTTTGAAAGTAAAGTAACAAATTAATACACAATACGTTGAAACTAATTCCAGGTTTTAGTTTGAATGATTTCAAGTACACTTAACATACGAGTTGACGATATGCTCATTCAGCTCATTGCATATTACATACAGCACAATTAATTGAGCTTGTACTTAGTTCTAATTCCCTGACAAAACGCCTTTCTACTGTGTTTAATTGGAGCTGAAAGCTTAATAAAAGTTTAAATTTATGTACAACAATAAAACTGACATAAAAACTTCGTAACATTCAAGTATATTACCTTCGGATATGAGGCATAAAAAGTTGAGATGCAGTAGTTAAACTACGGCAAAGAAATGTAGTAGAAATAAAGTCCAGGGCTATTTTTCAAAAATACTATTCATTTGACCACCCTCATAACTCATTTGGTGGTAGCCTTGCTTCTTGAACTTTGGGGCGTGGGTTCGATTCCCACCCAGGATAAACATTCGGGTGACGAATATAATTTTTTTGTTTTTTATCTTTATCAGTATTTGGTTCCCATAAAATGACACTGTGTAAAATGACGTCTAGTATAAGTATTTATACACGTACATAAAACAAATATATAAAGTACAAATATATTACAGTGACTTGTTCATAGTAAATCCGTGAATTTTGTAAGAATTGTATTGTACAATTGTAATTGTACACTATTTTCACATGTTTCTTTGATATTTTTAATTGTAAATTATAGTTTTCTCAAGTTGAAAATCTGCCGCCACGCACCTCGCTTGTGAGCCAGTTTCCCTACCAGGGTATTCACGTGACGTGACAGAATGGCTTTACAGCTTTAGCCTGCCCAATGGGGAAAATTAAAAAAAACTTGTCAGTTCTGCTGTCAAAGTTAATCAAATGTGTCAAATGTATTTGTACACTTTTTTGTTTTATATGGCAAAGGCATATTCTACATATTCAGCCTACCTCATGACGTCATAACTATAAAAAGTTTGAAAACGTATTAAAAATAAACTACCGCATAGAAAGCCAAAATATTCAAATTGGTTTTTTAAAATAAAGTTTACTGTCAGTAAAAAATTTAAAATAAATACAAAAAAAAAATCTTTACATACCGAATTCCGCATATGTAAAACAAAAAAATACTTATATCATTGTATATAATATATATGTTAATAGCATTGAAATGTAGTATAGTATAGTGAACGGATCTATTGCAATGCCACGGTGAGAAAGCTCGGTCGTGTGCGCGGGCGCCGGCACAATGCTCACGTTTGCGACACCAAACCGACGCCGACACTGGTGTGCCGATCTATAAAAGGTCACTAGATACAACTTCGCGTTTAATAGCTACACTTGCAGTTTCAATACAGTACATTTTAAAATCATGAATCATTAGACGATTTGCTTTGATCCCAAATAGTACAGTTACCAACAGTTTCTAGTCTCCTGGGACATTGTGTAATAGCTCTTTGTTTGCTTTCAGAACACATAAAATGTCTAACTTTGACAACGGGCACCAGATAAGGAAGAATTAAACATGTAAAAGAAGAGATAAAATCGTACAATCGGTTTATAAATTGGACAAAACGTTTGAGAACACCTCTGTACACAAAGCAGGTAAAGCGAAAGGATCTGTTTTTAAAATGAAAGACCGCGGTTGAAGAATACGCGACGATGGCGGGCGCCGTCGTTGTCGCAGTGAAAGGTAAACACTATGAGATATAACAATGAAGTCTTAATGAACTACCTGATTCAAATTCTACCGGGTTAACTTTTGCGCAATTGCATTGTTTAGAAGAAGGAATTTACTCTCTTGGTTTTCTAGTTCCACTGAAATGCGCTGGCAACTGCATCATTTACATAATTGGTTATTATTTAGTGGCTGACTGCGGGTTGTGTTATGTCGGATACTTCATTTGCATCTCGGTGCAGGAGTAAGTACACTATCAAGGTAAAAGAAAAAGTTGGAGTAATCTGGTGTGAATAGATAGAGGCAAGCTCACACAATAAGTCCGGCCCACGCGCGATGATTCATGCGCTCGCGCAGCGGCCGCGCCGGGCCGCAACACACACAACAGCAAAAACATTACCTACTTTTGAATAAGATCCCTTTCTCTTTCTACACCTCTGAGCGTGCTCCAAGTTCGGCGCCATCAGTTTAACATGTCGATAAACAACGACGAACTCTACCTGTTAGTGTCTAAGTAATTTGACTTTGGCCATGGTTCGAATCAATGTCACACTGACAGTGTCACTCATCTATCTATCTATCTATCTATACCTATACTATTATAAAGAGGTAAGGTTTGATTGTTTGTTTGTTTTGTATTGAATAAGCTCCAAAACTACTGGATCGATCTTAATAATTCTTTTATTATTACAATGATACATTATCCGTGATGGGCATAGGCTATATTTTATTAAAAAACAATTAGGGATCCGTATGGAAAATTCAATAATCTAACCCAAGCTGTGAAAAATTTGCAAAACCCCTTGCTTAGCATGCGCAGCGAAAACTATTGACAATAGAATAAATTATGTTTTATAGAGCAAATTGACTGCTACAAATAAGTCCGCAATACCATCCTCATGTCTAACTATTACAGTTGTCATCTACATCTCATAAAGAGGAAAGATTTGATTTTTTGTTTGTTTGTATTGAATAGGCTCCGAAACTACTGGACCGATCTGAATAATTCTTTCATCATTAGAATGCTACGTTAACGCTGGGTGACATAGGCTATATTTATAAAATTATCGAGTTTCGTTTTCCCGTGCGAAGCCGGGGCGAGCTGCTGGTTATCTATATATTTCTATATAAATATCTTCTGCTTTATCCATTGTCTGCTTCAGAGCTAATTCAATATTATTAGCTCGTAAAGTTTATTTCAAAGAAATATGTAGTAAGTAGCGCATTACAAATTGTAGTCTTGAAGTAAAATGCATCAAAACCATTGGATCGGTACGATAAATTTGACTTTTAGTCAGTTAGCGAGTTTGCGAAAGTTTTAATTCAGCTCCGTACTGAGAATTCTCGGTGTTTATACGGGAGATGCCAAATGGCACATAAACATTTTTAAGTGTTGTAAATATTTCACTTAATCTCGATGTCATGATGGCAGATAAAACGTCCTTTCACCTGGCAAAGATTGTTCAAAATACGTGAATTCAAAAACTTTTTAACATTTGACATACTTTAGCGGTAAAAATGTTATTAAAAATGTAAATTTCTTTTTAATTTCATTCCTCTGTGTATATAAACAGAAGTATTTAACAAAACTAAATAGTCCAGTAGACGTGGTGTCAATTTGTACCTTTAGTTTCGTAACGCAACGAACTGGCCAGCCACAGTTTTTGTTAAAAATCTATTTACTTATTAGTTCGGACATTAATTTATTGTCGCATTAACGTCCAGTCATTGCAGGCAAAGCGTGACGAAGTTGAACGAGTGGCCATGAAGTGCGTAGAGCGGCGAGCCGGTGATACGTAGAAACGGTGACTCACAGAAAGAGACCGAATATATGCACAACCGTTTACAAGATAAGGACATGAAATGTCAGAAAACAGGTTTGAGATTTCGAGTTTCGATCCAATATTCTCCTGTCTGTGCCAAGTCGACATCGCTTGAGCGGAGCTCGAGACTCGTGGAAGCTGTAGAGCACCGACTTTTTACATCACTTTTTGAACGGTCTATTTCGACACTCAATTCTTTTTCTTTCTTTCTTCAAACACCTACTCTGCTTTTATTGAGATCGGTTAACTTCGTTTCGAGTCTCGCCGTTGTTGTTGTGTATTAGCAAATTTGTTGTTTATCTTATCTGTTAAAGGTTACCTACTGAGCACTTTCTTTATCAAGCCGTGGTCTGTGCCGGGTGATGTCACCATTGCTTCGGTGCCCTTATCTTGTCGGTGATAAAACGTTGTTAGGAATGTTCTACAGACGTTGGTTTGCCAATGAAATGTACTAGGAATCCTGCCTACTGCGTTTTATCTTTCCCGATTAATCTTAATTCTTTATTGCAATTTATTTGTGGCTGCATCTTGTTGGTCTTGGTTATTGATGATTTGTTTATGTTTTGAAAACTTAAGCGTGATCATGGTTTATGATGTATAGAACATTACAATTACAATCAAATACGAGAAAAAGAATTGGTCCGGTAACGTGTAAGAAAACACACTTAACGTCAGACACGAGTTTCACGTGTCTCGGCACAATCGGGCAGTGAAGCGATCTCTGAAGAAAGTCTCCTCGCTGCGTTTCGCAGATTACAGGAATTTTCCGACTCGCTGGAAACGAACGCGTCTCGATGAATCATTACGTGTTTTTGCACGCCGCACCGCTGGCCGCGGAGAAAACTCGCGATTCTTACATGTTCATAAAATTAAACATCAAAGTCGATTTATATTGGCATTTCCAATTTTCCTATTTTCCTCTCGCGTTGTTTACACGTGTAACGAATATGAATAAAAAGGATTCTGCTCTCGTTTTCAATGTTGAAAATATTTCTGTGATTAGTAATACGACGACGAACGAGACGCTTTCCTGATGGTAAAAGATCACCTATTTCCGTGACTATTGTAGCGAAACACAGAACTTGTGAGTAACAAAACAAAGTCCAGGGTATCGTTGCTTTGGCGCTCATTACTTTGAGACTTTTGATAGTGAGTCTCAAAAGCCCTGTGATTTCGCTAGCTGCAGTACACTGTAAACCGGAACACAGTAACGTTTACACGCTACGGCTTGGCGGCAAAATATTTGGTACTGCGCTGGTACCGGATAAACGACCTCCTGCTGAGTTCTACCACCAAGTTAGTTATCATGTTGTATATTTACCTTGATGTTAAACATGAATCATACTAAATTTTTTAATTAACTATTTATTTTTACTATAAACTTACAGAGGTGATAAATATACATATACATATATTTATCACCTCTGTAAGTTTATAGTAAAAACCTACCTACTATAAATACAAAAATGTGAAGTAAAAATCCTAAAAAAATCTATCCATTAACATTAATATGATCAGTTTTATCATTATTACTTCGCTTTATTTCATACGTTACTCTGTAGATTAATTATCTTCAACATTTAATAACTTTTTAAGTCATGTTCTATCCTACTATATATATGCAAAAGTTTGTGAGTATATTTGGTACTCTTACACGCAAAAAATACGTTCAGTATAGTTTTTGCTGAGACCCTGGATTAGCACATAGGCTACTTTTTATCCCGAAAATATGTAGCGGGTAACACCGCGCAGATAGTACAGTATACAAATAGAGACGCATTTTTGTAATGTAAGACAGGCTAGGTGTTTGACCACAGCTCACCTGATGTTAAGATACGGTATGGTCGATAATGGTAAATACATCTAGTCTGGAATGGAACTGGCTCTCGAGTGAGGCTATCGGAACACACTGTTGGTTCTAGGTGCTTGTCGACATATGTATTTTCAACTTGAGGGTGATAGCTAGCCAGTCGAGTACTAGAAAGTAGCCTACCACCGTGAAGGATTTATCTTGGGTAAATCTTGATTTATTTGCAAGTAATTTTATTATTCTATATTAATGAACAAAATTAAAAGACTTAAGTTCTTTGGTGTAGCACTACGCATAATTACAATAAGCTTTATGTTGTGATTATCCGTGTAGTGCTACGGTTTTATCGTGGCAAGCTACTGTGCCGCTGCTAACCGGTTTCTCCGCTCCCACTGTCGAATCGGCGCCAATCATAGCTCCTAACGATCCAGTTGCTGGATTACAAACTGGATCAATATATTTAACCTTAAAGAGACATATCTTTTGTCTATTTTCCGTTTTAATGATTTCTCTAAAAGTTCGTTGATATCTATCATACTATGCCTTGTACCTATTTATTCGATTTTTGTTACTCGATTTCACTTTTTAGTTTTGGAAAAAAAGTGGAGTTTATAAACAATTATTCGTATTCCCAGCATAAAAATAATATGAAAGTACCTATACTGCAAAGCAGTAAACTTATTCACATTATCAACATGAAAGTGGTTCTTGTCTCGACAGAACGGATTTGGACAAAAAATAGCGCTTCCTTTTTTTATGTAATGAGACGGACGGATCGGTAATCTGGTGATTTTTTCTATGATTCTACGTTTATTGACGGTTTAGTCGATGGTACACACATATGGTAGGTGGTGGTGATGGTAAGCGAAGCTGTCGGAATATACTTATAGGTGTTTGGTGGCAGAATTTCAACTTGAGGGTAGTAGTCAGCCAGTTGAGTATCCTACCACCATGTTATGGTCCCACACTGTTTTCCTTAACCGCCTGCTCACGCTCATAGTTGGGATTTGAACGCACGGCGTATGCGCAGATCGCGGTAATCACTGAGCTATCATCGGCACATTGAAGATAACGCCCGCAGCCTGACGCTGGGCATTGCAGCGCTACACAAAACTTTGACTAACAAAACAAAGTCTAGGGCATCGCTGCTTTGGCGCTCTATTTTTTAAGACATTTGATAGTTTGTCTCAATTACGAAAACATTTTAAACAAAGCACATTAAATATTTTGCTATAGGTAAATAAAGAGACAATTTGTCCGAACTTTCTCTGTAATCGGACGTTTGAAATATAATAAACACAAATGACTAAGAAAATTATTTAAATTTGCGTAGTCACAATATGACTAATACAACATGCCACATGTGATGCGGCTGAAAACGATAAACGAAGAATGAATGTAAATAATGTAATGCTTTATTTACTTACTGTTAAAATGCTTTAGCGCCACCGTTAAGTTATTTGGCTAGTTTGTATACAGAATAACCAATCTCGAACACGTGTCAAGAAAATACCTAATAACAGTTTACTTATCAAATCTGTTAATAGGCCATGGCAACTATTCTATTTTGACTAAACAATTGTGAATATTTTTCTCCGGGTAAGTTACCTAATTCCCACCCATATCTTCATACCATTGGGATAGTTAGCATTTACTTAAATTTTCTACACTGGTCACACTTTTGAAGCTAATCAAATTGTCGACTGAAGGACTAGTATCCATGGCCAAGAATAAAAAAAACTGTATGCTAAGCTACATTTTTAAGTTTATTTTGCTAAGCTTAATTTGGACGCTTAACGCTTATAGCGTTATTTTAAGTGGCTACTAAACTCAGTGACGTAGCATATAGGGATATAGATACTCTAGAGAGATTGTTACAATCTATTCCTTTTTGAAGTGAAAGCTTCTTTAGCCGCGTGGATTGATTTTTGGTAGGGGCTAAACTTATTATGGTTTGGCGTCACTGACATGCTGTGTGATGTGTGATTTTAAGTTTACACTTCTGCCGGCAGCCCCCATAACTGCCTATTTTTTTTAATAGGGGTTTAGTTGTAATGCAATTATGCTAGTCCCGTTTTACAAGACTACATATGCCATTGAAATGATAAGGGACAGTCGTCCTTACGCTGGACTAGTATTTCCGAGATGCTGGCATGTACATACATACAGCATCACATGTTGCGTCCAAGATACCTTGAAAACAGTCTACTCTATATCTCAAACAAAAACAATAGCCATTGAAATTGCGAGCTTCTAGGTCTAAACATATTTCTGTACAAGCTTTTAAATTCCCAGATAACAATTTGTGAGAAACGCAATATAATTAGCTCTATAAACCCATAAAATCCTGAAGTGCTAAACCATTGATTGTTTGTCGCTTGTACCATGTGCCAAGTCCGAGTCGGGTTTTAGTGTCTCACACAGTGTCAGTTGCCCTATAAATTTGTCACGTCTCCAACAAAACAATGTGTTTTTAGTTTTATAGTCCTTCTATATCACAGCTACTTACTATACATCGAAATAGAGTAGAGTAGATAAATACACAAAACGACGGATTTTCTGTGATAAAATTAAGTGGTTCCAACCAAAATATTCTAAGCATCAACGTTTGGATTTTATTATAACGAGTGGCAGAGTTTAAACCGATATGTAGTAATAGATAATAATGTGAGATGTTTGGTTATTTCTTTTTGCAACCCAATTGTTTTCGTTGCAGACGATTATACTTTCACTGAAAGTACTCACCAAATGCGTTTATGATTTGTTTGCTAAATGCGGTACCAAACAAGTACAAGTATAGATATTTAAAGTGTGGGTGCATATTAATATAATTGCTAAAGCATTATACAATCATTGGCAGCAATCACCGAATCTCCCATCACAAGCTGAAATTATCGCGTGCGTTTGTGCCAATAGGACTGATTGACGGCCGATCCGACGCCGTCGGGCGTTCGATCCGTGATACATGCAGCCAAAACTGTAACCACCTAAACCTATAGCAATCAAAATAAGGCGAAAGCGCTCCCATCTCGACTTCCTGTGTAGCCTCCTAAATTATCCGAAAGCGTAACAGCATCGGCCACTGTAAATTACCATGTGGCGTGCTTAAAATTGGCGAGCAACTATAAGTATTTAAGATTGGGCAATCGCCGTCAAAATACAGCGCTCCGGGGTGAGCACCTGCGGGCGCGGAGATTCATTCATGAGAAGAGGCGAAATGAAGCGGCGAGAGGTCGAGAACAATCCGAGGCCGATAATAACAGTTGGCTTTTCTTAGAAACAGTACGGCGCGAAGGCTTCGACGGAGGGAGTGTTGGGGTCCTTGTCGCACTCGAGGCGAGAGAGCGAGAGCGCGTGGGCGGGGCGAGTCGTGTTATGTCACGTCGGCTGCGGAGTAGAGGCGTCTGAAGCGAACAGCGCGGCCAGTGCTGCACTCGTTGCATCCGACACACTTCCCGGCTCTTCATCAGTAAGCTCATTAAAGGAGTAGAGGTCAGCGCCATCGGATACTTGCTCATTTGTTTTACCTTACTACGTTCTTGTATAGATTTGTGAAGACAGGATGCTTGTTGAAAAATTAAGCATCTGCATAACTTTTAAGAACAGAAAGTCCGTTTCATTATATCACATGAACCCGCTGCTGGTGCTTTGACGTTGCGGAATTATACTGGCTTCAAAAGATGTTTAGAAATGGTAATTTGAACAAAAATAACCTCGATTAGAATAGAAACGCACGATTCAGCCGCACATGGCATAGTGCTGTCGATTTTATTACAGCAACCGATGGTTAGGCGACGTTTATAAATCATACTTTTATGGTTATTCTTAGCGATAAACTCCACGATTCTCAGGTTGATGTGAACGCGTGTGCGCTTGCAGTCGCGTCGCGTTCAAATAATGTGATGCTTTGCATTTCTTCAAGCCCCGGGCTATAGCCGCGAGAAACATGATACGATCACTTTCAACTTAATTCAGAGAATATAAATACCATAAACAAAACAAGAGCGGTGCAAATTAGGGAAGTAGAATTTATTTGTAATGACTGGCAACAATAAGTTGTACCAACAAACACTGGCAACTAACAGGTGGACTCGCTGGTCAAATAACCACCCACCTGTTTAGAATTATTAGTGCGAAAGACGTTATTGACTCATTTACACTCAATTAGATAGGGAAAGTGTTAATTTATTACCTTAATGATATGATTGTGTAGCTAATGATTTACTTGTGCTACAATTACCAAAATTATAGTTTTATTACGTGAAAAATTCATAAATAAATATAAATATCGTAGGGTATTACACAGAGCGCCATCCGACCCCATACTAAGCAAAGCTTGTACTATGGAAGTCAGATAACTGATCGAATACTAGTATAGTTTTTTTTTTTTTTGTAAATACATACAGTACACCCAAACACAGTAGAAACATTTGTTTCTATCACACAATGTTTGTCCTGGGTGGGAATCGAATCCACGCCAGCTACTACTAATGAACTAACAGGGCTGTCGATAAAATAACCTACCAGTTGCTAAACAAAATACATAAAGTTTTTATTCTAAAACGTTTATTTAAGTTAGAAAGACTAATGGCCGTCTGAGCGAAATTGTTTCGGGAACCGAGGAGGCATTAGTGGTGTATAATTGGCCAATCAATCCAAGCTCCCGGTTCACTACAAACAACCTGAGTGCCACAGTTAAGGAGAACGCAAATATAGTGTATCGGAGATAATTTATTAACTTATTCAGTGCAGTAATGAAAAAGGCTCGAGTATTTATGTGGTTTCGTCTCAATGCTTGAGTAGGTATACTTTACTTCACAAAATTTCAGAAATTGAAATAGATTAAATCTTTTCTTGATAAAACATTCTTATTTTTCGGTTTAAATAGTTTCGATCAACAAATAATACACGGGGTTAGGCGGAGCAGTACCTAATACTTAACCGAAACAAAGTTTTAGTACTTAGTATTACTTTTAACGATTTTTATTTAACTATATGGATCATGGATCTGAAATAGTTAACCGTTTCGCATAACCCTACATACCGATTTTTTTTGTAGCGCTGATAGCTCAGTGGTTAGCGCAGTCGATTCGCACGCCGAAAGGCGTGGGTTCAAACCCCAACAATGAGCTTGAGCTGCCGGTGTAGGAAAACATCGTGCGGAAACCATAGCATTGTGGTAGGGTACTCACTTGAGAGCCAGTTCCATTCCAGGCTAGGTGTTTACTACCTTCGGCCACACCGTCACTCAACATCAGGTGAGCTGTGGTCAAACACCTAGCCTGTCGAGTATAAAAAAAAAACTGGCATACCAACAGGGGAAATTTTTTAATTTGATCATAAGTATTGTAATTGAATTTACATAATTTAAATCAATACAAGCTTAACGTCTAGTATCTCTAGAAAATATTGTATTATTGTTTGAAGGTAACACAGTCCCTAATAATACACATTCAGAAGGTCGTCAGACAGCTATCGCCATTAATTATAGGATAGCATTGAGTTAACAGCATAACGTACGGTTTAAAACGCTAAATTTGATACATCAAGGGATTACAAGTTTACAGCGGAAGATTAGAGTATCTATTTCTGAAAAAAGAAACACGTTTATTGTAATAACTCAGACTAACTCATCAGATAGGTTTATCAAATTGATTTATAAAGTTATCACTTCATTGGAAACTAGCAGCGCGCTTCGGTTTTGACCGCTTTTTCGTAGCAAAACTCATTCTTTACGAAAAAAAAAACCGGCCAAGCGCGAGTCGGACTCGCGCACGAAGAAGGCAAAAAATCACGTTTGTTGTATGGGATCATTATTAAAAAGTAATTTGACTAATCATCTTAATTGCATTTTGGATATAGGTAAGTAGTTGTTTATATTTAATTTCATTTGTACAGAAATTAAATATGAGTTTAAATTAAATTTTAAATCATTAAATAATAATTAACCGTTATTTAAGAGCCCTTCATTATGTTTGTAAGGTATAATATTATATTTACAATATGTATATACAATATAATATTACAGGTAAATATTAGATATACATATAATTATAATCTCATATCGAAAACTGCATTTTAGTTAAAGTCATTTAGCCGTGTTCACTTCGATTTAATTTGAAAAGATTAGAAATCTTTACGTCTTATCACAATAAAAATATGTTATGTAGAGCTATTTGCGAAATAAATACTTAATTGAAGGTACAATGTTTATTTTCCTTATGAATTTTATTGATTTAGGTAATCTACCTTGAAACCAATAATTGTATGACGAACTTTGTAACAAAATTGAATAATATTTTTTTTTACTAATTTAAGCAAGACGCTTATTTTCTCACTCTTAGATAGTTTTCCATTAGTGTGCGGCAATAAAACAGGTGGCCATCACACGTAAATGGTACCAGTCGGTCTATTTTTGTACCGAAACCAGATTTGATCATTCGATTTGTAGTTTTTCTCGGAACAGTTTCCTATAACGTCACAAACTTTAAATTTGAAAAAAAAATATATATATAATATATGTCAAGATAGCGCCGTGACGCGGTCATAGTAAGGTTCTGTGACCACATTAGAAATTAATAATTGAAATCAATATCGTCATATCCGGATTTTTAGCGTGAAAATCACTGTTTTCCAATTTATCTTTGTTGGTTCTATCTTGTAACTAGTCGTAGATAATTTTATTTGACTATTTATTTCTAAAATAAGACATTTTTAAACTTATTTTTGGCTTGTTTAATTTTTATGAATAACGTTTTTTCGTTTATTTTACGTAACAATAATTTCTTAAAATTTAACTTTAAAGCTTGTGAGGTTTAATGGTGCTACTTATATAACCATCATAAAAATATTCAATGTTATCGTGACGTCATAAAGGCAAACATCAGACGATTTCGCAGAAAAGATAAGAATGATAAGAATATATTTAAGTAGGAAAACTTAATGACCAATTAGGTAATATCGATATGCAGCCTTGTCTCGCTCAGATAGCATTCAAACGGATTGGGAAATTAGTCATCGAGTCGACAGAAAGGCATCAACAACAGATATACTTAATAATATTTACATCGGTAATGTTGAAAATTAGTTATTTAATATAATAACGTGTGATTTATTACAAACATCAACGTTTTATTTATGGAGATTATTTGAAATAGGTAGGTAAGTAGAAAATATTAGTGTAAAAATGACAAATGACACTGGCAGGAAACACAAAAATAGTAAAAAAGAGACAGAGTTTTCAATCTCCTTAGTGATTAAAATGTATTTATTATCAGTACAGTTATAGGGGCTATGGGACTTACCGTTAATCCGTGATATGCTTCTTTGTACTGTAAAATTCATTAGTATTATGACACTATAACTGCTTTCTGTAAATGCTTACGCAAAGACGTATAAACTGTCAAATGATAACTCAAAAACAATTTTTTTTTTGTTAAATCTACATTCCTTTTTATCTTTCTTTCATTGATAATTTTTTCCATGATTATTTTCGTATCGAGATTAGCAATTTGATAATCAAAAACTCGAATCACAAAATAAGCTACCTATATGGATAGGTTAACAGGTACCTCTGCCAATTTTATTGATTAAAAGTTGTGTAATATCCATTATAATAATATCTACACATTTTATTTTGGTTCTGAAATTCTGACTCATTGGTGGATGTTCATACATTGCTGATACTAGATAGATAAATGAAACTGATTTTAATTCTTATCACGTTTTATTTCTAGTAAGTTCTAATGTCATGAAATAGAAATTATAATTATTATTACCCACGCTCAATTACGCTTTAATAAATTATTTACGACTGACTGTGATGCTTTTCTATCTTTAAAAATGTTGTGTTTTTTTAAAGTAAAAAGGCCTCAATTAAAATTTAAGTAAGCTATACAATTGTCATACTCTAATAATGTCCTTAATGAACGTTTTTTAACAATACGTTAATGTTAATTACATACGAGTTTCCCAACACGTGAAAGGTCTGGGTCCTTAACTCGCTATAAGCACATGAGTAGGAACGTAACGCGCCGCGTTTATGTAACGTGGTGGATTCAGTCTTAACTTCGTGTGGAGTCTTCATGATACTCTCTACGCCACTGTCTAAATAAAAAACGTGTCGAGCTGTGTTAAGAGATCGTTTTGAACTAGCGAGTTTTAATAACTCTAAAACCGCGTAACGTTATAAAATCTATACGCCTTTTCAGAGAAGAATCTTATGTGAGTTAGAGAATCAGGGCCTTGATTGTCCCGTTGAACTCGATACTATTGTCATTCATTGACGCTTTCGGCTCTTGATTTAATCAGACCTTGCCTAGGGCATCGTTAGGCACCACTTCTACATTGGTATTCCATAGGAAAACTGTTACTTGGTCGTCGTCGGCACATGCATGAATGATTCGAATGGCTCCATGTATAGATTTCCTGCCGAGAAGTTTTTTTTCCTGGTATATGTTGTGTTTACGTAATTTTTTTGGTCCAAATATATTTTTTTTCACACGTCAATGAATAAGTGATAGAATACCTACTTATCTACTTTTTATTGCAAATACATACAGAACACCCACACTCACAACAATCATATGTTTGTCACACGAATGTTGCCGATACAATTGATGACGTGATGATTTAGCAGATATCATTACATAAAAAAACGTATGATAAAGATTCACTTTTAGAAAAGTAGCGGTGATAGTCGAGTCGTTAGCGCGGTCGGTTCAATCGCCGAAGGGCGTGAGTTCTTACCCCAAAAATGAGCTTGAGCTGCCGGTAAAAGAAAACATCGTGAGGAAATTATAGCGTAGTGGTAGGGTACTATCTAGTACTCGACTGGCTAACTACATCCTCAAGTTTGAAAATCTGTCGCCACGCATCTAACGGTGTATTCCGATAGCCCAACTTGAGAGCCAGTTCCATTCCAGGCTATGTGTTTACCATCTTCGACCAAACTGTCACTTAACAAGTGGGCTGTGGCTGTCAAATATTTAAAAAAAGTCACACATCTGACCGCATGTCTAAAGGCAGGTCCAGTAAAAGCTTATCGCCAAATTGGCTAAAAAGATACATCGAAAAGATAGCTTTATACTGAACAACAAATTATTACTTGTAGGAATCTCTTGGTATTGGTTCTCATGTATAAACTACGATAGACCTCGATCACATGCTCGAAAACGCTAGATAGAAAATGGATGCTTCGGGCTTTCTTGTTTCCTTGTAGATACGACCTAGGTATTTTCAAGATAAGAGTGAGTCGGTATCTCCTAAGTCTGCGTGATACGTTTTCAGCGACATCGTCGCTTACTAATCGATTTCGATAAAATTTATATGGGACCACCTCTGAAGTATGATTTACCAAGCAAAAAAAATACATAATCATTAAAATAGATTCATAAAATTGGCGGAACGATCACGTAACTGCATACAAAAAAAAACATACAGTCGAATTGAGATCCTCCTCCTTTTTTGAGTCCGTTAGTAAAAAGGATAATTACTGCTTACTTCGACTTGCTGCTTGCTTTGACTTCGTGCTTTTAGCCTACTTGATGTTATGTGTCTAGAGTTTTGGCGGGAACGCGGAGTGTCGTGTCGCCCCGTTGTATTTTTTTCCCAAACTAGTGTTTTGTCGAGTGTTTATGCATAAAAATGGTGGTGTTTTATTCATAAAGTGAATCACGAATCACGGGCGTGAGTGTGGGAAAATGATATAAAGTGGTGTAGCATAACGTTTCGTGTTGCTTCCAAACTCCATTGAAGCTTTATAGTAAAGTCGCCACTACTTTACTAAAGCATGACTGGACTTGACTGACACGGCCTATACTTGACCAAGACTGGAGTTTGACTATAACTACGAAGCAACTTATTTAACTTTTGAAACTTGAAAATATAAAAGACTTGACACTGGTAAATGCTCAAAATGCGACGCCAAAACCAAAGAAAAAAAACCGACTCTAAGAAAAGCGCGACTTGCGGTAGCAGCTAAAAATGCGGCCAGGCAAAATCAGACCAATCCACAGTGCCCCGGCTTGTGGTAGTGGGCGCGGTAGTAAACAATGAAGCTTATTCCGCACCAGAACAAACAGCGCCGATATCCGAGCTAGTGTGGACCAGGCTGATATCAGTAAGATATTCTTACCCAGGTTAGCGTAGTACCCGGCTGGATGCATCATGAGTGCAGTGTTCACCGTACAAGTTCCATTTGTCACTTACCTAAAACGAACAGAAATTACATGAAAACTAATACGTAAATGAAATAAATAAAATTTAAATCAACACAAAAGATTACAAATATACACAAAAATACAATTATTTATGTATGAACTAGGTTTACATTATAAGCCAAAAAAATATTCAAAGCTTTATTATAATAAGTAAACAATATTACCTACTTTATTGTAATATACTATCTAAATTGTTTGCAAAACATATCGGTACAAAATTTGATTTCGAACGTGAATTAATTAAACTTATTGCCTAACAATTGCGAATTTGGGGACCGCAGAATGCCCCTATATAATAGCACCATAATAACAGTGTGGATGAACAGTACATATTTATTTACCTACATAATTATCTTGCGTAGGTCATAAGATATAATAAGTACCATCCCCAATTACGTTTGTATCATCTGTAACACCTCTACTAACAACATGAATCGAGTTTTTCGATTTTTTAAACCAGTCGTATGTAGGTAAATTCCGTTTGTAAAAAGGTCTACAATTATATACATACTATAAGCTCTGTAATTGGCGATTTCGAACTGAAAATGATGATGATACATTATTTACATTTTACGCGGTCATTGTTTGTCCACATATTGCCTAGTGAAATGGTTATCGACGTTTCCAATGTATTGTGTTATTTCGTACATTATTTGCTTCCAATGCACACGGAATATTCAGCATAGGGGCCAAAATTCACGTTGCAAGGCCTGCAATGCCTGAATATTCCGTCCGAGGCATGCAGAGGCGAGCACACGTGGCCGCCACGACTGCTTGCCTCGGAATCTGACCAAATGCCCATCGGTCGATTGTTAGCTAAATAGCAATAAGTTATTTATGAGCTTGTGCTTCTAGAAAGCAACGGCTACAGGTGAGAGGTTGGCATTTTCAGCTCCAATGCGGCACGTGTATTCCTATTTTATATAGGTATTTGTCGAGTATGCTATTAATAAAGATTTAGCAAGTACTAAACTCTATGGCTATGAGGCTACTTTGTTACGTTTTTCGCGCCTTATTTCTGGAAGTGGCGTAAAACGTGTTCCCCCTTCAATTTCATAACAGGTACAAATGCCTCGATTGAATGCCTGCCAATGAAATATTTTAAGAGTCAATGATAGTTTCGGCATAGTACAAATTATACTTCACGTTCATGTAGCGAGAAAGATAGTCCTGTCACTAATTGCCTTCCCAAAGCCAAGTCACACGAAACGATTTACGATATTTAAGTAAGTGTAGATAATCTTCATAAATAGCAATTTGCGTCGTGACAAACGATCAGCGCTGCGACGTTTAGTTTGGAAATCGCATATAATGCCGCTATTGTTAATTATACAATTCTCCGCGTCGCTAAACATACGATTTATTGTCAGCAAACTGGAACGGTAATACATCTACCGTGAGATTTGTGCGCCAACTCACTCCTATGAATGCATTGCCCAAAACATATAAAAGTAAAGACAAATTACAGTCTTATAGTAAAGACGGGTGTTAAACCATTAACAGATTAGCTTTCGAGGCCTTTACTTTTAACTTCGTATGGACAGAACTAGACCGTCTTGGTGATCTTAATGAAGTGAAGTGAGTGGGCGTTATCTTTATTTGCAGCTTACAGCCGTACGTCAATAAAGGTTGTTTTACGGGTTGAAAAAAATCGAAATCTAGTCGTCGGAGACGCAACCACGTCAGTAGAACCACAGTCGAACTGAGATCGAACGAGATAACAACAATCAGACTTCAGATCAGACGACCTACCGAAAAACTACCGTCAGCCTTACCTTGCCGCTTTACTTAACTTATGCTTTTAACGGAAACTTATCGCAATATCAAATCGGGAGCGGGCGATTAAGAAACAATAGGACATTATTAAAATTGTAGCGGAGCGAGGCATGAAACGTTCCGTTTCTATGAATTCGGTCGGTAACGACACGCTAGGAACGCGAGTATGTTACACGGGTAATGTGTGTTTTTTGGTCGTTTTGCGGTAAAAAGTTAAGTAGCGTTAGTTACAGGTGCCGGGGTGTGTGGAGGCTGTATATCTCGCGGCAACCAGTGGACAGGGCAAACAAAACAATGGAACAATGAAATACGCTGGAGTGAGTCGCGCCTCTACTAATGAACTGGCCGCGCCAACTGCCGCCGTCGACACCCGACGCTCTTAGTATAAGAGCACGATTAGTCACGTGACGCTTATCAATTCACTTCGCTGTTTCTCATGCTCCATGGTAAAAATAACAGCGAAACTGAACTCTATGATGTTGGAAAATACAAATCCAGCTCCATACAACTCGAAATTCTGACTAAAGACTTCTTTTAAGTTAAAAAATTTAATTGTAAATTCAGGTTAAATTCTTATTTTAATGCATCGTTGATTGTTAACTTGATCAACAAAAATGTTTATTACTTCTTAAGGTTGTTAGTTGCCCAATTTGAAGATTTCTACTATTTGAGGTATGTGGGTAACTTTATAAATTATGCTGCCGAGAATAGTTAGTAAAAGTAATATTAGGGTTCCGTACTGGAACTAAATTGTTGGTTTCGCCGTGTCCATTTGGATTGACGGCGTACTTGGGAGTATGTCATGTCAGACTTTTAATTCTGAATGTATAACCAACCCTAATATTTGTAAGTACATAAGTTATAAGTGATATGTAATTATGTATAGTAAAAAATGTACAAGTAGGTATAGTATTACTTAATTTAAGGCACATTTTTTTGTTAATTTAAGTAATAATGATCTACATAAGACATTTTATTTTAAAAAATTTTAAGTTTAGGATCACGAACAGGGATTGTGACAAATTTACTGTTTATGAAGTAATTTATATTAAACAAAAATACAGAACCCTGCCATAAATATGTCCCGAAACTACACGCACTTGACTTATTATGGTGATAACAATCATTTCTTTGTAATACCTCATCCATTTTAAATTGACTTATAGGCATGGTAGTTGGTATTTACTTCTTTTTTATTTACCTAAGTTCTCTTAACATACTCGTATTTTATATCGTGACAACTTAGATTATCTTTTAAGCTTTTCCGAACAACAATAAAGGCATGACAAAATAACTATAAATAAACAAGTTTACGACATTTAATGTTAATAATAAGTAATTAATTGGCGGCTTGCATTCGAGAGGCAAGCGGCGGTCATCGCGGTCTCGTCGCTAGGTGAAAAAGCATCACAGGCAGCGAGGTATGCGCGGAATGAGAGGGCCCATCCGCCGGCTGCGATTGTTACCAGTTATCACTGAATGTTTTCCACGGGGGCATTCTGTGCCGCCACAAAAAACCGCATAAAGGGCGGGCGCGGCTCGTTTGAGACCTACTCCGCCCCCCTCCCGCTTCGCAACAGCCCTGTGGGAAAATCGTCGCCAGAAAACTGCGACACAAATAAATTATAAACCTACCACTTCGGTGGAACGCGCGGCCGCTTTGCGAACGCATAAACGCTTTGTTAAAAACTGCAACTATTTACACGGGGATAAAACGAATCGCTGAAAAAGCGATGGAGCTCGTAATTTCAGAGCAAGCACCTACTTCCATTCTATTATGTTTGTGCTTGTACGGTGCTAAAAAGATTTACAAATAAGAGCATTATCCTTCATGAATATCAAAGCATTAATATAAAACTCATCTAATTCTGGCAAACAGAAATTGTTTCTATTACTAATTTGTGATTGACTATCATTTCCTGTCTAAATATTTTAGAAGTAAATAATGTATCAAAAGATGAAAGCTGAAGTATCAGTGTCTTGTCTTACAAATCGTCTCTGCAATCGAGCTTCGTAAATGTCGCGTGAGCTCAGGTCGGCAGCAGCGGTGGCGGCGTCGAGGAATCATTAGCGAAAACGGAGCATCCCGGAATAGACTGACAGCGGGACGATTGCACCGACGACTTGATGGATGACGGGAGACGAGCGGGCATTACCGCCACCGCCCGCGCCCGCGCCGCTCATACCCATTCAGCACAACTCCAGTAGAAGGTAATCAAAATATTACGTAAGATTATCAGGAAGATGTCACTATAAAACTACACCGGCTTAGAAGTTACCTACAGAAACGTTGATTTATTTCTTTTGCCTTTGAATAAAACTGATAAATGATATGACGCAAACGCCGCAATATTAATTAGCGAGCGACTGAAAGAAGTTTAAAATGTGAAACGAGTCGGACGACTCTAGCGTCCAGCGTCCACGTCGTTCGCATTGAAAACTTGCAGAAAATGCATTGCCGATAAGAAAAAATTCAGACCGCCGAGCGCATATAAGTGCAGCATGGCGACGGTGACATTCCATGGGAAATACTTCGCATATCGAGACTTAAAGTAACCATTTACCGATTGCAGATACGCGATGGCCGACCGAAGCAATCTGGTCAGATCGCTTCAGTCGCATAGTTGTTGCTACACATAATTTTTAACCCAAATAAGTAAGAAATTCCGTTTTCATGGGGTTTTAATGATCTTGGACTCGACTCGCTTGATTTCAATTAACCAACCCTATTAATGGAAGGCTGTGAAGGTAATTCTAAAGTAGATAAGGAAATTGTTTACAATGAATGTTTGTTTGAAATAGTTCTTATTTAAACAGACGCAACGACACGAGGATGTAGAGTCGCGTCGTCTTTGGTTAATCGACATTATAGAAATAAGGTTACTGTTAACGGCTATTTCCTCGTGGAATAACAAAAAAACAGTCCTGTTGCATGGTTGATGTGTGCATCCTTGTCTGGCGCAGGATCTCGGGGAAGGAACAAGCAGGACGAAACTGAATTTTATCATGCCGCGTCTAAAACGAGTAGGTTTTAATTTATCGTGCGACAGCCGGGTTCCGTAGAGCGGGAGCGCTACATCAATCTTAAGAGTCGAGGACGGCGCGGGCGCGTCCGTATAAATGTTACGGCTCTTTGTAAGTCGAAGTACTTACAGGGAGAGATGACTAATAGATAACGTTTTAGATTTCGCTCATGAAAACGTGGGATTGACGGTTTCTTTCATAAACGCTTTTTTTAATATGTTAGGTACATCATTTTTTGAGTCGTAACTTATGTCTATTTATACGTTTTCCGCATATTAAGTGGCTCTATTTCTAAAAGTAGCAATTATTCAGTAAATAACGTCCTAAGTCAACTAATGAAGCTACACAAAAACTTCTAATTGTCCTCTCGTCTCGACTCGACGATGTTTCCATTAAGTGACCGGCGCAATTTTCCACTGAACATTTTTCGCTAAACTTTGACTCCGACACAGTTTCAGGAAAAACGCGGACTAACTTCAAGTGACGTTTTAATTTTGGTGACACTGGCATTGGGCATTTGACAACAATATTGGACAAGGACGTATGTGGAACAGATAAAACTTTTAGCTACTTTTTTATTCGTTTTGGTTCGCGTTTCATCACATACGGTCTGATGTTAGGTAACAATATGGTCCAGGATGGAGGATGTAGATTATTACTTTTACGTAACCTGTTTATTCTGGGTTTTAAAGCGACAGATCTTTTTTTTTTAAATGATACGTTACCTAGGTGTTCATACGTACATATTTTATCTAATTGATTAAATACCTGAGTTTCCAGTAGGTCTATTAAATATTAACGGCCGCGAATACATTGGAAATACATGTACGATTGCCCCCGTCTTCCTCCAAAACCAATCGGGAGTTTCTTTTTTTTAATAAGGCAACGATAACGAGATTAATCGTCCCAAGCTCTACTGAAAGTCGGACTCAAGATCCTTATTTTAACTAATTTGAAAATGTAACATCTCCAAGAAAGCACAACTATAATTTTCCCCCAATCCCTTTTACAGCTCCTAGTTCTGTGCTTGTACAATATAAGTCCACATATCGCGTAAGACTAATAACTTCTGGTTTTAGAACTGCCAAATAAAACAATGGCTTCTCGATTTCTCTTGCTTTAGTTCCAACCAGTAGGCACAATGGTAAGTACCTAGAGTATGTATTACTTGTAACTGGTGTAGGTATCTCTGCAAGCTACAAGCCGACAGACAGTCAAAGCGAACACGGGCCAATTGCGAAATAAAACGTACAAATAACAAGTTTAATTAAATCGCCAAGAGCGAGCCAGTCCAGACTGGCAGACTCGGGAACAATTTCAACTAGGCTAGGTATACCGATAGTTTAACAAGTGAACTCAAAGTGAGCTTCATATCAAATTCTACCTGCAACGCGCGTGCACTCAATCGGGAAAATTATTTGTAAACCCGTCCTGATTTTGTTTTCAAATACTGTGTTGTTGTGATCAAGTACTGTTTTCATTCCTTTACATCTGCACCTATAGAGCCACTAACTTTTTATAGTGTTGTCGCAATTTATGATCAAACTTTATTATTTCTTTTGTTAGGGTTCCGTACCCAAAGGGTAAAAACGGGACCCTATTACTGAGACTTCGCTGTCCGTCCGTCCGTCCGTCTGTCACCAGGCTGTATCTCAAGAACGGTCATAGCTAGACAGCTGAAATTTTCACAGATGATATATTTCTATTGCCGCTATAACAACAAATACTAAAAATAAAATAAATATTTAATTTATTTTTAGGGAGCCCCCCATACAACAAACTTGATTTTTTATAAATAATGGTACGGAAACCTTCGTGCGCGAGGCCGACTCGCACTTGGCCGGTTTTTTTTTTCTTACTCGCTATTTTTGTGCACATTCTAGATTCGTTCTCGAATATTCTAGAGTTAATTGATTCCTTCTATAATTTATTATTGAAAGACAAAGGTTAATAAAAAGATAAATTTATTGACTAATAAAAGATATAGGTACCTAAATCGTTGTCACTAAGAAGTAGAAACATCACCCGAAATCTGCGTAGATTTGTGTTGATAAAAGACAAAAAAAAAATCTGTTAAGACTTATAATACATACAGTACACCCAGACACAGAACAAACATTTGGTTTTATATTACAAAATGCTTGCCCTGGGTGGGAATCGAACCCACGCCCCACAGCTCTTGAAGCAGACATGCTACCAATGAGCCAACAGGGCTGTCAACTAAATGAGTATAATTATATTATTGGCAAACAATAACAATAAAAGCACAGATACAACGTTACACAATTGAATGAGTCAGTCAGTCCACGAAACCTTCTGAAACTGGTTCCTCAAGTTTGCTGATTTATAAGCGATTCGAATTGTAGACTATAAAATGAACGCTGTTACCATTCGCTAAAATTTTCCAGGTGATTTGTTAATAACATTATTTATACTGTATTACTGTTTTTACATAAGTTTGTATTCAAATTGAATAAATCAAATGTAGTCCTTAAAATAATACTTTTTTAATGAATAATTGTTAGGTTTTTTTTTTGGTTGGCAAGCTAGGTGTTTGACCACAGTTTACCTGATCTTAAGTGACTGTAGTCGAAGATGGTAAATAACACCTAGCCTGCAATGGAACTGGCTCTCCATACACAGGTATGCGTAATTGTTAGTTACTAGCGGGCCGTCTCGGCTTCGCACGGGTGGACATTTATTATTTAATTAAATTCTAGTAATAAATATTTTTGAAATAAATATAGCCTATGTCACTCAGAGATAATGTAGCATTCTAATTTAGTAAGAATTTTTAAAATCGGTCCGATAGTTTTTGAGCTTATTCGTTAGAAACATACAAAAATCCAAATCTTTCCTCTGTATAATATTAGTGTAGATAGGAAATAAACATTTGAATATGACATCTAGGTATATAATAATATTACAACTTCTAATAACTTTATAGGCCTGTTATCTGTCTGTGTACATATGCATGTATGTACATAATATGTATACTGACCGTCTGACCGAAGCAGCGACGCCGACGTCGCCTGTTTCATATTGACTATAGAAAATAGCTTACCTATGTCATTCAGGAATACTGTAGAATTAGTATATCAGTGAAAACATTTCAAATGTGATCAGAATTTCCAGGTTACTCTACAAAGATTACGTCTTTACTAGTGTATTATTGTAATTATGGACCTATGATAGATAGATAGATAAAACTCTTTATTGTGCAATGTGCACACCATAAACAGAAAAAAAAACAGAGAACAAAAGAACCTACAAAAACCTACCACCTTCCTACCTATGGAATAATAATAATAATCAATCACACTAATATTATAAAGGCTAAAGTTTGTGAATGTGTGTGTTTTTACGTTTGTTATTTCTTCACGCTTAAACGGCTGGACCAATTTTGATGAAATTTGGTATGGAGGTAGCTGACACCCGGGATTTATACATATGTTACTTTAATTTATCCCGAAAAAAATTTGTGTTCACGTGAGAACAGCAAAATCATTTTTAAAAACAACCTTCTGTCTATTATAATTATCTCGTTAACAATTTTGAATTTATGTTATTTTTAAACCTTAAAATTATGATAACAGTACTAAAAAATGCTTTCAATTTTTTTCAGACTACGCGCGCTCGGAGCCTAAGGACATGGTGAAACTGTAAGTGTCAAGGTTTCTAAATTGTTATGAAATTCTAAAGGTGTAATAGAAATTGTATCTCACCTAGGTAAACAAAACTAGGTAGGTAACATAAACATAGTTTACTGTTGGAAACATAAATATGTAGTCATTTACCTTTAACCTAACTTGGGTACTTGGCAAGATATATTTTTATCGAAAACAAACATCAGCAATTTGTAGTCACGTATGTATTAATTATTGCTGTAAACATTTCTGAAAAGCGTGGCAACTAAAGTGCGAGCGACACCGTTTTCGTCGACATAATCCTCATTTGTCATTTCTTTGGAGAGCAAAATTAAGATAAATAAGAGGCAAGGAGTGGGTCCTTTCGCTCGAATCCCGTCCCAAGCTCAGAAAGTCGTACGGCTGATGATATTCCGGTTAAATCTAAGCTCTCCTGCTTAGAAGTTAAAGTTTATTTTGTTAACAGTCGTTGGAGCTTCACACAAGAATATAGTCCACAAATAGGAGTCCGAGAATAGAGCGAGGCTACTGGACTGGACACTCGTCGAAACCATATCTCCTGTATACTCCAGTCGCGATGCGGGTTTTTACTCGTTTTATGACCAGAATAGATCACAAAAAATGTGAACCAGGATATGAAAGTGTACAATGTACAAAAGCTTGCAATGTATAAAAATCTGTGTGAGTATAAGGCGCGTCGACCACGCGTCCTTTGCGGTATGACACGCGATGTTTTGTTTGAGCCACGTTATTATAACTACATATACCTATATAATATATCAACACCAACTTACATAAATATGAACAACACAAGTGATCACTTTTAGTCCTCAAAGTTGACGCTGAATAGTAAAACACTTTTGTCTGTGATAATTAGATATGTTCTAATTTTTATAATGATCATACCATCCAAAGACTTATAAACAACTGTTTGAACTATCACAGTATTATAAGCGTTTAAATCAAAGGAACTTTTATAGAAGAATTTTAGACGAAAATGTTTTTTTTATCTAGGAGCAACAAAACATTGATTGCTATAAACGGGCCCACTGCTGGGCTCGGGCCTCTTCTCATTGTGAGACGGGTAAGATCAGTTCACCACACTGACTTTACACAACTTCGAGAAAAAAAAAATTACACTTGTACCCAATTATAGTTTGCTTCATGATGTTTTCCATCACCGTTCGAAGTCAACCACAATACGCACATAACATGCATTCCAATAGATTCGATTCAGATGGAAGCCAGACGGTACCCCAAACAAGACTGCTTCAATATTTTAATATATAATACTAATGTGATGGATTAAGTCTTCAAACGCGCGAAAAAGTTTAGCTCAAAGAGCTTTAAAGTAAAAGCATAAAACTAATAACGATTGAATAGTAGATGGTCACAGATGATTTGTGAGGGTGTAACAGTTAATATTGAATGAATTTGGTTCGTGGTCGGGCCGGTGGTTTACGGATTAAACGACCTAAGGCAGGTCAATAAAGAGCAGGTAGCGGTACGGTTGCTCGAGTCCACACACGATGGCGCTTGGACGCTTTCATTCAATTTTTATTACAAACAAACACAGGTATTCTGTAACAGCACTTTTATGAGAAAAATATGGCAAAATACGCTTGAGAAAAATAAAGTAGGTAAGAGATAAGTCCACATTCCTGTCTAATTAATTAGGCACACAATCGCAATTATCTAATTCCAAATATAATGAGCATAGCTTGAATAACATTATTTTTATAATCGTAGTTACTTTATGTGGGGGAATTACATTAAATAATAAAATGTTTTTTTTTTAACGGATTGAGTCAATATATGTATACTCATTATTTTTCTTCATGAGTACTTGAATGTTTTTTTTCTTAATAATGTTCTGGTTATTACAGCTTATCTTTAGTTTGAAGACCGTTACATGATCCGTGTAAGTGAATGGGCAGGGCTCTACGATTACAGCATCCGGAGCGCGCTTCAAGCAAACCTCAATTTAAGTTTGTCTGCATTACCAGCATGCAAGCAACTTACAACTGGCACTTAAGTAATATTCCAGTTCGTTTTTAAAGCCGATTGCGCCTCAGCTTATGCAAATTTTGTGCCCCTACTTTGATAAAGCAAAAAGCAACATTTTATTTTAGGACAAAAACAATATCTGTATAATGATACGTTTGTGTAAATAAGTATTAATTTAGCTCAGATCTTTATAAAGTACTAGCTGCGCCTATTATCGGGGTTAAAGGTAGCATGTATTAATCCAGGGTCTCGGCTACCTCCATACCAAAATTTCATCCAAATCCGTTCAGTAGGTAGTTTTTGCGTGAAAGAGTAACAAATATCCATCCATCGAAATTTTCACATTTATAATATTAATGAGATGGAGTATTATGGAACCTAAAATACAAGCGTAAATACTTTGTGAAAGAGTGAGTGTGATAAAAAGGGTTTAATCAAGGAACGTAATAACCTTCTCCTTGGAGGGAAATGGTTCTAAATTCAATTTCCCTAAGACAGAATACGTGATAAATCGTTGTGAATCGGCCATTAGATGCGACGCCGCGTGAGGGCCCGAAGCGTCAGCAGTTTACACGTCTTATTGCTTGTCGTGCAACTCGCAAGTTGTCGGCGTCACCCGCGTCGCGTCGCGCAATAAAAACATCAACTATATTGACCAAAATAACTCTTGGCATCCATTCGAGAGCCTGAGAGATATTGTAAGTGAAGCTTCACGATCTCTAAAAACTTGTAATTGTTGCTCTATACTGTTTACGAGTTAAACTGATTACAATAGAGACATTTACGGATTTACGAACGTGAAAATATAAGCCAAGGCGTAGCTAAGGCAATGAATTCTACTAGTTGCCATCACGACGAAAGAGGAATATCGTATACATTGCAAATTTTGGTAGTGTATACAAATAAGACAGGTTTCAATTTTTTCATTTTGAAACGCAATTTTATCTGGCATGTATACATAAAAAAATCTGGTTACTTTATCTATTATCTATTACTTATTCGTGTGTAATTTGAAAATGTGCGTTTTTTTTTTGTAGGGAAATGTGCTAAATATCTTTCCGATAACAAATTTTAAAAAAAGATGAAATTTAACCGCCAACGCAACAGATACTCGTATAAGCTAAATGCAGTCAGGCTTATAATTATGTATTTTTGTTTCAAAAAATGTTTCTTATACTTATTATCGTGAGCTAACTATTTGTAAGAAAATAATTATCATATCAATTACATAAAATAGATAAATAAAATCAAACATTAAGTATAATATATGTATCTTGAACATGATATTGTATAAGAATGTTACCTTTTGTTGAGTAGGTATATTAATCGATACTTCGGAGAAGAAAGGTCGTAAAAGTCAAAATTTACAGAAAAAACATAAGCAAAAAAACTCTATTTTTTTTTAATTCTAGGCTTATAGAATAGTTGATTGGTAATGAATGACACTTACTTTTACGGCCAAACGTTTTTGACTACAGTAACGAAACGCCTAACCTACTAAAGAGGTATGTAGTATAAAATTATAATTTACAATACCTAGGTAGTTTTATTTGAAAAAAAAACGGTTTATTAGATAAATATTTTAAAAATCCCCCAAGTATCAATATCACGTATAGATAACTGTATTGGGTTCTGGTAGTAAGCCATCACATATTATTATGGAGTTTATTAACCGTTACTTTATAGGTATTTCAAGGTAATTAGACAGGATAATATCTATGTACACATTATAACATACAATAATACATGTAAGTATATATAATGCAATTAAAGACACTTAAAAGAGCTATGGCAGCTAAACCGCCACATTTAACAATTCATTTAATAATTTTGATGGATTAATTCGAATCAAAATTTATATTTTATTTATTTACTAAGTAAATATGTATATAAGTATTATAAATATTAGGTACCTATACCTATATTGTACTGCGACTTTCCAATGTATTATTTTTGATGTAGTGTTGAGTTCACATCGTATTTATTGTTTTCAAACTAAGAAATATAAGTAGGTTGCCTGTATCTTCAGCGAGTTTATTTTTAAAGATATTTTAAATAATTTAATTATTAATATCGAATAGTTAGCTCAACAAAATAAAATAAATTGAAATATGTATTATTATTTGATAACATGCACGATTTAAATACATAAACCTGCTAAAAGTATAAGTTACTGAATAAACTAGCTAAAAATATTATTTAGGTAAAATATTTCAGTTAAAATCACTAAAGTTATGTCACCAACAGTGCCTACAACGGCAATATTAAAATATTAACTAATAAAAGTGTCGATTGTCCGAGAAACCAAAGAAATATTTCAGGAATCTGTGAAAATATGTCTGGAATGCGAATGTTTATTTCTAAAAAATGTCTGTAAATACTCACGCCTTGGATAAAACTTTGAATAATAACAGTCCATTTTAGCAAAAAGAAACCACAGTTTTTAATTACACTGTTAATTTGTTTACAATTCCACTCGCGCGTTACATTACATGTAAAACGTTTGACATTTCATAAAATAGGCTGACAAGTGACATCACACCGCGCAGAATACGTCAAATCGCATGCAGCCACCAACGCGACTGAAGTGTATCGCGGGCGAACGATACCATACCGCGTCTTTCGAAAATTGCGCCATCCCAGTAAGCACACTCAGGCGAATCTAACAACACAAAAGCACCTTGAGCACACTTCATTCCCGATAGCTCGCCTAAACGCAGATGAATCCTAGAACTAGATAATGTTTACATCGCGAAATGCCGACACCCGAACGACCGGAAGTAGCCGCGGAGCAAACACGACAACTATGTAAAATATTGCAGGATCGCGATCGCATTGTTGACATTCCCGAATAAAAATCACCGAAAACTTGAGTTAGTTGTATGAAAATCACTCTAATTATTATTGTGACTTACCTATAATGGAGTTCGAAGAGGAGGTGAAGGGACGAATTTTGATTAAATATCAATTTCAGAGTTAATATAAAGAATATACTCTTATTGGTATGCAAAGAATGGCACAAAGAATCCCGACAACGCACGCGACGAATGCGCACCTCGTTTGCGCATATGCTGACACAACTTCACGGACGTTACTCCCCTTGCCCCGCGCTCACCCGGTTTTTAAGCATGTGTGCACGAACAGAGTGGTCAAACGTGAAATTTTGTGCACGTATACACTCACACATAAAAAGATTTATACCTGCCCTAGCTCCCGTTTGCCGCCATCTTTGTTGTAGAAAGAGAGAGTGCTATTTCTATTTCGTACTTTTAAATCAAGTGCTGCCATCTTGTTGTTCAACATTGAAACGCAAAACGTTCGCAAGATGGAGCTTAGTTAAATTGTTAGAATAGTTTCAGTTTACGCTTTGAAATAAAACGTAGGTCGGTATAAGGATATTTTTGGCACTTTTCAACCGCAGACTAGTGTGCAAACACAGCAGTGAGATTCAGATTGAAGAACTATATAGTCAGAGAAATTACTAGGTATAAGAGATATAAAATAATGATGACGAGAATTTATAGCGCTTACCAACAGGATAGGTACGGTACTGCTGTAATAAATTTTGCTTATCCTTGTCGCTTGAATAAAATCTACTTAGGTATTTTTTTCACTATGAATACACATGAGTTTATAGGATAGTAAATAACACCTTAACACTTCATAGTTTAACTCGTATTTTATTATTCGTGTTATACCTATTAATAGTTAAGTACATTTTTCAAACTTTCGCTCACAAAAAGGAAATGTACACAACAATTAATAATTGAATCAGTTCTTACAAATTACATTTGACGCGAAACACTATAACAAACAAACTGTGCATTGTGTAGTACCTATAGGTATTTGTACCTACTTAAAACTTATGTAAGCTTTATGGTCCTTTTCCATAACAGGTACTCACATTCTCAGCGAAATTATTACTTAACATTATTAATTTTCTTACATGTATTCAATCAATACAATCTAATCAATTTAGTAGATAAGTATTACATATTATATTGACATTTGTTTTGACAGATTGTTTTACTGTAGCCACAATGCTGCTCGCCCATTTCTAAATTGTTGTGTATGTGTTGTATAAATAAAAAAGGGTACAGTAACTAACAAAGGTTGAGCAAATATAAGTATAATTATGACTCAACAGATAATTAGATAAAACAAACTCAAAAATGGGAATTTGTAGCTTGTCTATTTTATATATATAAACATTTGTTATACCTACGTAACAGGTTCGCGTTTGACCACTTCCTGCTTGATGGAATCTAGAGAGATCTTTACCTAAAGGAACCTGTTTAATCTTGATTTGTAGATATTGTACTTTTCGGAAAACAGACTCCGGCAAAGAGTTCGAAGATTTAAAACGGGTGACGCTTTGGTCTTGTTTGTCTGGCCGTCCGGTAGTAAAAAGGGGCGGGGGGGAACCAAGTCATGCAACTCATTTGTGACTACTCATTGAACCTTATCTTTAAAAATGTTGAAACGTGCAACATTACTTCTCGCTAATTTCTACCCCATAATTAACTAGGTACGTGGCGTGGCTGTCGTAAAAATAGAATGATTCCTAGCAACTAGCAACCTACATGAGTACTCGAAACTTTTTCTTATTATTTCTAATGTAATCGATAAAATTTTGTACTTTTCTCAAACAATGTATATAATGGATCCTATCACATGCCCTACTTAATACTATTCTACGTCAATGTCATAAATTGGCTACCTAATTATCGTAATTAATTTGACAAAAAAATTTACATACTTTAGAATCCTAAAATTACCTAATGTTAGAATTATGGAAATATGTTTTACATTTCCACTAGCTGAATTACCGTGATTGGTTTAGCCATAAATCCAGTTCTATATTTTTCCGCCTATAAATATAATTACATAAATTATATTGGGAACTAAATAAATTATTCATGAATCTATGTTACTATTGCTCTGGTTTTTTTCACGATTCGTTTTTTGCTTGCCGCGAAAAATAAGTGACGTGAATCGGCTCAGTAATTCCAGAGATAATATTTCACAAACATTAAAGTAGACCACTAAAAAACTTAATGACTTAATTAAAACTAAAAAAAAAACTTAAAACTTAAACTTAATTAAAACTTTACGAGAAAACTTAATGTGAAATCAAGAAAAGTATTTACAGGCTAGGTATTTGACCACAGCTCAATGATAAGTAACGGTGTGGTCGAATATGGTAAACATACTTTGGAAACACACCTAGAATGGAAATGGCTCTCAAGTGAGGCTACTGGAATACACCGTTAGGTAAATGGCGACAGATTTTCTCAACTTGACGGCCAGCCGAGCACAATAAAGTACCCAGCATGCAAATATTGTATTTATTCCGAATTTTGAAGTTAATTTATTGTTATGTGTCAGTAAATCCACTAAATGTTTGAGAAAAGTACCTTAGTACCTATTTACTATACAAGCCTTGGCGACTACTGGTACATTATGTACACCTCGACTACGCCTTGAATCAATGTTTTCTCTTTTGTCTGCTACTGCAGTAAAGATAATGTATTTATTACTCACTATAATTTATTAATTTAGCCTAATGAGTCTCAATAATCGTTACGTAATTTTAAACAATTTGTTTTAAATTTAAGAACAAAGGTGAAATTAAACTTACAATATCTACGCCTAAATCCGTTTAAATGAGGTTGCTTAAGTAAGTACCTACCTACCTACAGTAAATTTTAAGACATTTTATTACGTTTACATCCGTAAAGTTACGCCTGTATAATTGATTTTACTTGAAATATAAATCTAGTAAAAAAAAACTTTAAAAAAGTTTTTTGTTTAATATCTCACTGCGGAGATAGTTGCTTAGGTTCTAAGAAAAATTACATAAGTAGGTACAGGGTTACGCGTACTGGTTGGCGTAGATACTAATCATTATGAACAATTTTTCCTATGGAGACAATCTTGAAATGGTGAAAAACTAACATCTTTTACTTGAACAAAATTAATTTTCGAAAATTTTGTAGGAAAGTACTACGTAAATGATAGACTTATGGAAATTGGGACAGCGAGTTCAGTCTGGCATGAGAAAATTAAAACGGTTTGTTTCATATAATTGACGTAATTCTCGCAGATTATACTACACCCACTGTCGATTTTTTCCACGTTTTCAAGACAGATCCTATAGTAAAAGTGTTTCATGGCGAGGAGTTACATTGTGCTTCTTGCGGCTTATTAGGTCTTTTCCGCATAACCCTGTATAAAACAAAAAAACTTAGCACTATAACCAGTTATACACAAAATGTTACAGGTACTTAATAATGCATATATTGTAGGTAGCTATTGACCAATTTTTTTTCTTTGGTATTAATTTTTGGGTAAAAAATATAGCATTCATGTTCAGTAAGTATTATTATTATTATGATAAAAACTTATCGAATTTTCTCGACAAGTGTAAATTGTTATTATATTCTAATAAAATGTATTTCTATTGTGCCCTAAAACTTCTACAAAAAGCTAAAACAAGCGTTCTTAATATTAAATAACAAGAAAAGTATATTTTGTAACAGCGATATCTTAGGGACTAAAACATTTTAAACTTACGTAGACGTTGCCATAAATCACGGGCACGAATATTAAACAGCGAATAAGATTTTAAAACTAAGCATTTAATTGAAGACTTAAACGAAATTATACTCATTTAAAAACTTTTCATATGTAATATTGAAATGGTGACTTTTTCATCCTAGCGAGATGCTTTGTCGAGAGTCACGACTCAACATTGTCATGTGATTTCTTTGTGTGTCATGGAATTTGTGGATATCTATGTACATAGGAAGGTATATTACTGGAAGATATGTATAATTAAGTCATACAGCAGGTACTCTGGTTTAGCTTTTGTACGTACCTATAACCTCAATATTGGTCCTTCGAGCTTTTCAAAGCCTCATAAAAATACACCAAACATGCTGTAGCCAGAATGGTAAAGTATATTATAAATACTTTATATAATTTATATTTTACTCGTAAATTGATTTAACTTCTCGTAATGGCTACCCAGCGTTGGGACTGCTCTTTATACCTTATCAGCCAGTTTAGCAAAATCTAGGATTTATTTAGTAAATCTGTTGATCGCATGCCTAGGCTTCTGGCTCCTTTTTTGTACTTACTAAGTCACTTTACATAGCGATGAAATTTTAATTAGATAAATAGTTAGAAACTCTTTTTTGTGAACACAAGAACTCTTAAAATCAGAAAAATATCTCACAAACAAGAATTTTAAGAGCTAGTGCCACGAACGGCGGCCCTATCGCTAATAGCGATCTCTTCCAGGCAACCATATACTGGAAAATGGAATGGTAATTAGGTAGCTATTCTAACGATTAATTTAAGGTACTTAGTAGGAACGAATTACAAAATGTAAAAAGCAGTTTTAATGTTCTTGGTAAGTATAGCGAAAATCTCACAACCAATGGTAACCAATGCAGCAATCCTGGTTATAAATTTTGGTAATTAAGTATATTTTTCACCTGTGATAGGTAATACGAGTATAATGTGAACATAGCCTAGCCGAGAACAAAAGTGCGTTTTCAGTAAAATTGTTCTGGTTAGGTTAAGTTAAGTTCTAGTTTGACTTCTTGACTTTGGTACGTTTCTACAACAGAAGACATTATGTGGCCCTTCGCGTGATTAAATGTACCTAATCCTTTCTCGGTCTTCTCAATCGATAGGAGCTTACTGTACCTACTTATTATGTCAAAACCGCTTACGGTGGTATCGATCTTCATATATTTTCTATGGTACAGCTATAGAGCGACTCGTATTCTGTTTCCAGATTTTTACATGTAGCAGTTCTTAGTAACGTTAATTATTTGCCAGCATTGGAGCTCCTTTCAGCTCAATGCGTATGTTCTATGTGTTCTGAGTAAGGTCCTAGTATGAATAAGTTAGTTTTCAACTATTCAATAATGAGAAACTTTACCATTATTTAATGTATGAAAATCACGTACGTACAAGACGTAAAATATAGAAAAATGCATATAAAAACTATAACTGGTGAAGGCAAATAAAAACTGCTTTTTTCATTCATTTTTCTATAGCTTACGTACTACGTTATTCTCACATTTTGTATGCTAGAAAGTGTATGCTGCAACGGCAAACATACGTATTTTAAATACGATTGTTAATCTTTTTTCTCATTTTTGGTCGTTGAACTGACGACTTGTAATTGATGCAGTGGCAGATCGCGGACCACCACGGCGTGGAACGCCATGTTAGCTGTCGCTAGGATGTACTCGCACACTGAGAACCAGGTGAATGCTGGAACAAAAAAATAACGTTTTTAATACATTAATATTAAAGTAAGAACCCGAGAAAATTACATCGTTTCAATGTAGAATAGAATACAATGTTACTGTACACCAAACATACATAAATACAATATTTATTTATTATAAACATACAAAACTTTAACAAAGAAAATTTTTAAGCTTCTGTTCTTTGATGATGGTGGTCTTTAATTTCTGAAAAAGTGCTTGCGTACTGTTAAGTAGTATTATGTAGAGATGCATGTATATTCCTCTTCTTTTTAAAACTTCGTAAAAAAATTTATTAAAAACACTCTAAGGATTAGACTTGGTCATGACTGATTTAAACTTATGTAGCCAGATATCATTAAAAACACAAAAATTTCAAATACCAACATGAGACTGGCAGAATGCACAAAGTGCAATGTCAGGAAATAAAAAAAAACTACATAATGCAAAACTGACATTATTGTTCAAAAAATGCTTTGGTGGCGCCCTCATTCAACTCAACAAGCATGGCGCGGTTGTCGCTCGACAGTCGACAGTTCGGAACGCGTCGCGTCACGCGTCTGAAACCAGTTCGACAGTTGTTCCGCGGTGACCGGTCGCGCGCTTGGTTTTCTTCAAATACGGTTGCTATGGATTTCGTTACGCAAGAAGCTAATGTGAAATTAATCAAACAAATCAAGCTACGCCCATGTTTGTACAATAAAAATTTATCAAGTTACAACCGTAAAAGTGTACAAGACAAAGCGTGGCAGGATATAGCAAAGTACATGGGATGGCAAGGTAATACAATCAAGACCTCCTTATGTTTGTATGATAGCATTGACGCACAGCGGCGGCGGAGCGAGTGGTACGCTTACTAACACAATCATATTACTAGGTATGTAAATTGTCAATGGTTTCCAATATACGTTATACCGGTTTCATCTAATTTTTTGGAATCCACGAATATGTTTAGGAAGAGGTCGATACCGAAAACTGTTCAATGGGACTACAAAACATACCTAATTATATTTATGCCATCCAGGCTGAATAAGCTTTTTTTATGATTGACAGGCTAGGTATTCGACCACAGCTCACCTCATGTTAGGTGACTATGTGGTCGAAGATGGTAAGCACAAATACAAATAAAATAAATTATTTGGTAGCCAGCAAGCCGAGTATTAAAAAGTACCCTACCACGATGCTATGTTTTCCTTCACTGGCAGCTCACGCTCATTTTTGGGGGTTGAACTTACGCCCTTCGGCGTGCGAACCGACTAACCACTGTGCTATCATGGCTACAAATGTAGCTGCGGAACCCTATCTTTAGCACTTTACATTTGATGTTTAATACAAATATTAGTTAAAAATATATCACTTATGTATTTATGTAACAGCTGTTGACATAGGTGGGCTAAAGTAGGCCTTGTGGTAGTGTGCTACCAACTTATGAGTAGGTATAGCAGAAAAGACAACACATTTGGTTTTCTTGTGTTTCTCTCCGAGGGTCATGATACATTATGCCATCACCATGTTATATACGAAGACATAAGTTTGTAGGCTTTGATCAAATCATGGATCTACGTACGTACTTATATCACTGGTAGGTACTATGACCATGGAAAATGAGAATCTTTTAGCCCACCCTTTTGCCAGAACCTTTTTATGTACTGCAAACTTAATGATTCAATTTCTCCTTTCAGCCTCGCAATGCAAAGAGAGATGGCGTAATCTTCGTTGCGTTTATATTCGACACATAAAGAAAATGAGCCAAGGCGTCCAGAAACGACCCTACTATCTCATGAAACTGATGGGCTTCGCGTTGCCATTCATCAAACCGTTAATCTCTGATAAACTGCCAAAGGAAATGAAGGAAGTTCTACAAAGAGACGATGATAAGGAGTTGGAAACAAATGATGATAAAGAACACCCACGAAAATCCTTGGAAAGCCAGTCATCTAAACGTGATACAGAAATGGATTCACCAGAACCTTCTCTCTCATTCGTAACGGAGTTTATCCCATCAACAAGCGTTGAAATTAAACACGAAGAAGATAGTCAGTCATCTGATTTAACTCCATCAAAGAATACTTCTCATTCGCGTAGCAGACCAATGATGATTGAATCCAGCGAATTCGAACTAGAAATGCCCGACCTAACTACAAATATAAATTTGAATATGGACGCAAGAAAAATGTTCTTGTACAGCTTACTGCCTGATATATACGCAATGTCTGATGCCCAAATGAGACAGTTTAAATTGAATGTTTTGAAATTTCTTGGGAATATTCTAGATTCTGAGAATTGATCTCGGTGATCGATTATTTATTATTGTATTTACTTGAGTAAATTACGTGTTATACATTTCTTGTTTTACAAACATAGACTTAACTTTTTTTTTTTAATGGTTAACAGGCTAGGTGTTTGACTACAGCTCACCTGATGTTAAGTGACGGTGTGGTCGATGATGGTAAAGCACACCTAGCCTGGAATGGAACTGGCTCTCAAGTGACAACACAACTATAGCAGTTATAACTACACCTATAGCATTAGCAGTTGCAGTACCTACCCGCTACTCAATTGACTGATGAAATCAATTGAAAAAATGCAAATCAATATAGAATATTGGGCATCATTTACATTGACTTACCCAAAGGCCTGCATAGTAGCCGATGCCTCAAGAAGAATACGACCAGGCCTAAAGTGGCGGTGATGGCTACTGCGAACAGCGTCCACACAAGCCTGTTGGTCCGCACCGGGGCCACCACGTCGCTGGCTATGCACCCCACGCGGGCTCGACACAGCATGTGTAGGAGAGAAGTTACCATGAACACTATGAATATCTTCTCGTGAACAACTGTAATCAAACAAGAGAAGTTTCATTTCAAGAGTGAGGTCAGAGTTTTAATGATGTGGATGTTATATGATACCTATGTACAATTCCGATATTAAAAATTACTTATATGTCATATCTACTTATAAGATTTAAAAAAAGTTAGTGTTATGTTATAGATCACCAGCTGATTCCCTGCTTAGTGTTCATTACGAAAGAAAGTGTTTAAAAAACTCGTAGTGAACACTAACGTTATGCCACATTTCGTCAAGATTAGTCAAGTTCTTTATCCGACTTTACGAGGAGACTTACTTTCGCATTTTTAACATTAGTGTGAAGTTTGTAACACAGACAATAGTTTTAAGATTTTTTTTTTTTTTTAATCGTTGACAGGCCAGGTGTTTGACCACAGCTCACCTGATGTTAAGTGAAGGCGTGGTCGAAGATGGTAAAGCACACCTAACCTGGAATGGAACTGGCTCTCAAGTGAGGCTGCCGGAACACACCGTTAGATGCTTGGCGGCAGATTTTTCAACTTGAGGGTGGTAGCTAGCCAGCCGAGTACTAGAAAGTACCCTACCACCATGCTATGGTTTCCTCACGATGTTTTCCTTCACCGGCAGCTCAAGCTCATTGTTGGGGTTTGAACCCACGCCCTTCGGCATGCGAACCTACCGCGCTAACCACTGAGCTATCATTGCTGCAAAAAAAGTGTGCGTTGGCCGGGAAAGTTAAAGTAAGAAATTTAAAGTATTTATCTAACTATTCGTCTATTAATACTTCATAGATGGATTCATTCAAGAGAATCAAAGATGTTACAATATTTGATTTAGTTGGTACTTTTATGTGTAAATAGCATGTTTTTTCTCTATTGAAACGTCGCTAACGTTAATAGATAGGTAGATATAGATAGAAGTCTTTATTGTGCACACCATAAACAGAAAAAGGCGCCACAAGGCCATAACACAAACAAGGCCACAAGGCCACATTTAAAGCAAACGAAAATTGAAAATAATTTTTCGTAGTTAAGAAATTACTTCCACTATTATTATTTACTAGCGGACGTCTCGCGGTTTTACCCGCGTAGTTCCCATTCCCCTGGGAATACAGGGATAAAGTCTATGTCACCCGGGAATAGTGTAGCTTACCAAAGGTGAAAAAAATTTTGAAATCGGTCCAGTAGTTTCGTAGCCTATTCAATACAAACAAACAATCAAATCTTTCCTCTTTATAATAGTATAGATAGATATACACCATTGCAGCCTAACCGATAAAAGAGAGGTCGGGCAGATGACCAAATTAACAAAAACTATTACCTAATACTTATTATGTGTTCGTATGTTTGCTATATATAATAAATGTTTGTATTTCATACTTACAATAGTTTTCCCTATTAGAAACATATGTGACGCCAGTAAGCGCGAATAACTCTATATAGTTGAGCCAGTAACACGCGTCGCCTAATTGTGCAGCAAGCGTGCGAGCCTGAAACAGGAGGTCATTAAAATTCTCTACAAAATATCTCTGAAACAATTAACGATCTCTAGGCGATATGGTCGCTCAGCGACAAAGCCAAAATTAAATTAAAAAAAAAACCTGAATAGACTCAAATAATATGTGGGAAGTTTGCAGAAATTTTAGCTTGTTTTGAACATCACGTACGTAAATAATACCTAATACGTATGCCGCTTGCTACGAAAATTTATATAAAACTAGCTGCGCCCCGCGGTAATACCCGCTATATGTTTTCGAAATAAAAAGTAGCCTATGTGTTAATCTAGGGTCTCAGCTACCTCCATACCAAATATCATCCAAATCCGTATAGTAGTTTTTGCGTGAAAGAGTAACAAACATACATTCATAGTCACAAACTTTCGCATGTATAATATTAGTAGGAGTAGGACTAGCGACCCGCTCTGGCTTCGTACGAATGAAATGTAGATACTAATGTGGTGCATTCGAATGTATTATACATATAAATCTTCTTCTTGAATCACACTGTCTATTGATGAAAACAGCATTATAATCCGTAGTTTAGTTCAAATGATCTAAGCTCACAGACGGCGGGCAGCGACTTTGTTTTTACTACGTAGAGATGAAGTCGGTAAATAGAGAACCAACTACTTAGATAGAACTAATTTAAGTTAAACACAGTTGACCAACACGATTAGTTACCGGTTCGTAGAGTATTTATGTATATGACCTTGTTCATCCTATTTCCCAAGCGTTTTCCCCTGAGAACGATTGGAAATATATCCATTTATTCCCTTTCAGAAAGCTATGCTGTGTTACGTCGTAGTGTGCTAGAAACCATGCATGATTTACGTAGCGCGTAAACGACAGTTAAATTTATGGAAAAATGCAGTTTTCTTTTACAACCGCTAAAGACGCTGTCCTAGTTTTTCTAAATATTTCTATTGTACTTAAATTGATGTCTACTGTGTATTTTAATGCGAATATTATGGCGTTTTGTGAACGATGTGACGTCATCTAGAAAAGTGATTTTGGGATTGTTGGGCAAATTTTTTTACTCGACTGTCCAAAAAGAAGGAAAAATAGCATGTATGTTTGTTTTTTCTGTGATGAGATTTTTTGAGATTTGATGTGAAATGTTCTCAATGTTCTGACTTTGTAGGATTCTACATTTTGAAGACGGGCAGGTACTTGATTTTATTTTACAAAAATAAAACGTGGAATGTTAAAATAGTGCTTACCTTTTCGTCAGTGATATGAGCAGTACGTTCCTTGTGATAGTTGTAATATAAACATCCTATTAACAATCTTGGTCCTAAGTGGAAAGCGATACATATTCTCCAAACGTATCTTTGTGGGCTGATGCCCGTAATAGCACTTATTGATGGCACTACGTTGTATACCTGCAATCAGATATTTAAAGTTAAATAATAAATAATTAATAGAAAGGAGGAATCCGTAGAAAGGCCACATAAATATGTTTTTGGTGTAGCGCGCCACAGCAAAATCTTGACTTCCTGCTGCTGTACCTACCTACAGGTTACACAAGAACAAAGGGTATAGGTACGAATATCTACATAGATACCTACCTATATAAATAAATTTTTGTACGAGGAATTGAACCCACGTTCTAAGGCTCATTAGGCCAGAGCAAATAAGCAAATGAGCTAACATGGCAGTCGAAATGAAGAACTACAAATAAGTACGTACCTAAGTTATTTTTTTTATATGTAGGTAAGTACATAATAAATAATGTAGTTACTTACTCTACAGTGTGTTTCGTGGATATCATCTGACTGGAATATGTTTGCTGTCACGTAACAAAATATTAAAGCACCTAATGGAAGCCATAAGGCAGCTAAACATATTTCCCTGAGACTGCATGTCCAAAGGACTCCCTAAAAATAAAATAAAAAAATTAATTAACATTACACAACGTTACGTAAAAAAATGCATCAAAAGCACGTTATTGTGTTAATATTACCTTATACTCTAAAACTTTAACACTTTTATCTAAATTTGAAGTTTCGTTTGTGCAATTCTCGTTGTTACGCACATCCAAATTTGGCGGCGACTGTACTAAGTCTTGTGCGTCAATTACCATTTTCTCACTCACTCTACACTTAGTGCACGCTCACGTAAGTTTCACATTATTCTAGACAAATCGTTCTTTGATCTAGCAGTTGAAAGAACTAGGTACACTTTTGAACTGCATGCGTAATTATGCACTTCCATTTAGCCTGAACTAGTATAGCATCGATTTATGTAAGTAGTACGGCGATGGAATCGCCTGGCACAGTGATATGAAGAATTTGTGGTGCTTTTGTTAGATATTTGATACAAAATGCGATGTAACAACGCGTGTGGACAACCCAAGGCGTGGATTCAATGAGGTTATTTGGACATGCGCATTACTCGTGTCCCGAGGGCTATGAGGGAAATGAATGCATCGTATCGCAACAATGTCTGGTACATATACATTTGGTATAATCTGCTTTCTAAATATATTTTTTATACACTTAACGAAATAGGTACTAAAAGCAAATAACCTTATTAAACGCTTACAGCACGTGTATTTTTATTCAACATTCAAGTTATTTTTAAAACCATTTACCAATTTTTTTTCTACACGCAATTCCTAGTAGTCTGGAATAGAGTGCCATCGTATTGTTTTTTACTGTCCGATCAAATTATAAGTAGGCAAATAAATAACAGTCTCACTTCGACTGTTTAGGTAAATGGTCACCTAGTTACTTTGTTCCTAATAGGTATTCTGTGGTTCTGTTCTGGATTTTGCGACAAAGTACAAAAATGTTAATACCCTACTGTTAAAAATATTTTTATCTCTTTAACACAATTATATGTGTTGCGTTTTCTCATATGAATATTTGTATTTTTAATGAAAAATATATTTAGTACATACACAAAATCTATCTGGCTTTTAAAGACGGTCAATGAAATTTTACAACTTCAAAAATAGCGCTTTTTCTTGTATTCTTTTTTTTTTAATTTTGGCTTCGCATTTTGTGTATTTGTCAGTGTGAATTGTTTTGATTATTTCAAGTTTCATATGCCAAAAAGTAGTCAAAGTCCAGTCCAGTCACACTTCGATAAAATATTGGTGACTTTTATAAGCTTCGATGAAGTTATGGATGCAACACAAAAAGTCATGTTTCATCACATCATATCATTTTCTCACACTTACGCACGCAAGTTGACAATTTACGAAAAAAAGCTACTATTACTTTACATAAACTGGAAAAACCAATTTATTATTATTTATTTACGATACGATATTTATTTAAATCACTTTAAGCAAACTACCCTAAAAATTGACAATAATGAACGTACATTGAACCAACATTCTAAAGAAAAATATACTATACTATGTACTAAAACAAACAATGTTTCATTGGAGTGTAATAACTTATATAGAATTGTTTTATGAGGTTCCGAATGTATGTGCAAGTGTGACTAAGTGTTATACAGTGATACATGTTTATAAACTTTCACAAAATGACAAGTAAAACAACAAAATCCTCAAATCACAATGCTAAAACAAATGCAAAATGACACACTACAAATAGGTACATTAAATTTATTTGATTGAGAGAGTTTTGGCGGGAACGCGGGAAGAGTCGTGTCGCTCCGTTGTATTTTTTTCCAAAACTAGTGTTTTTTGAGTGTTTATGCATAAAAATGGTGGTGTTTTATTCATAAAGTGCCGAATTACAAGCGCGAGTGTGGGAAAATGATATAATGTGGTGAAACATGAGTTTTCGTGTTGCTTCCAAAACTCCATCGAAGCTTTGTAGTAAAGTTGCCACTACTTTACTAAAGCATGACTGGAATTAACTGACGAACTGGAACGAACTGGACTTGACAAAGACGACTTTGACGATAACTATAGCTAAGATACAGCAGAAATAACACTTAAGACAAGGCAGTATGGCTTTATAGCTTTAGCCTGCCCGAAGGGGCAAATTATCACAAAAAAAAAATATTTGATTGACGTTTGCAGGGTTGCCATAACTTAAAAAAGTCAATTCAGATTATTTTTTCATACATCATTTTAAAATCACAAACTTGACTTGGCTTGGAAAAAAACAAGTTTTGAAGTAACATAAATTGGTTTTATTTCATCAGCCAATAAATATAGACAGATTACTAAACATTCGGTGAAACATTCGCTTAAGTTAAAGGGTAAGACAATTTTACAGATTGCTTTGTTTACCGCCGCACTTTTGCACTTTTGCAATTCAACGCAGAATTACTGCCCAAATTAATTTTATACGGGTCATATTTCCCATATTTGGATTCTGAAAACTCATATCACGACAGCCATTCTTGTTTAGAAAAGATAATTAAATAAAATTGTGAAAAAAACAGTGACGTTGGAAATCTGTTGAATCAGTCAGGTTGGATAGAGTTCTGTGTAATTAAAACAAACAAATAATATAAATATTTATTTATTTACCGTGACACAAAACTCAAATAGTTTTACAATAATAATTATTTTGACAACTTTTTTATGGGAATCTTGATCACATCAAATGGCCAATATTATTTCGTCTTATGGTTGTCGACATTACGTTCATTGTTGGTCAAAACGAGCAAAGAAGTGTCGACTCTTAAGACGAAACGTAGTACATACAAAAAAAATCTCATTGTCAAAAATGTCAAAATCGTTTTAATCGTTCGTTCCAGCAAGGAAGGAAGACCGTTTGCCGATTTTCTCCAGATAAATTATGAAGATGAAAACTATGATTTTATAAATGATAATTATGACTATTATTCTGGAAAGTGATCTATAAATTCGTGGAAATGTTGTTCATAAGAGTGTTGAGCTTATTATGCCTATTTGCCGCCAATATACGCGCTTCAAGCCATTGGATGGTTACAGAGTCTGGACTTATTCAGCCGAAGGTACCTTAAAATAAATAATTGGCGTTTCAAGAAGCTATATACTTACCTATATACCTATCTACATTTTCTACGTAATTTTACTTCTGGTTTGGAATTCTATTATTGTTGTTATTTTTTCGCATCTCTTGACTGTGAGAGTGTGAGTTTAGTTACTTTCATAAATTTTGAGAAGCAAACCTGAGTAGGTATATACTTTTTTTAAGACCTACATTTTTAATGCTAGAAGAGGTAGGTATAGCATTCCTAATCTAAGTCATTGTTATACCTCTGTTTTCTCTTTTCAGAATTTAGATTTGAGCTCCATTATGACATAAAAATTAACATTGTATTAAATATTGATCAGTTTTCAAAATAACATTTCTTTATTAACACTACAGATTTTTTTTAATTAAAATCGTAATATTGTAATAAGCTCGAAAAGCAATTTTTACAGACAGTTCTCCCAGTTTTTAAATTATTCAACACAATAATATAAAACAACAGCTGTTGCCTATATCCGGCAGTTAGTAAAAAGCAGGTTTTACTTAGATTTATTCAATCCTGTAGTCTGCCTTATTTTAATATCAGTACTTTTAATGTAACTTTTTCACTTTTGTCAATATTTCAGGATGATTCCCCTTTTCTTATGTCAAGGCCATTTGACCTACTCACATTTTTGAACCAGGAAACTCGTTGGCAGAATACATTTAATATTTATGATGATCTTGTTCTGAGGCAAAAGTTAATGAACAGTATGTGGATAGAATTGGAAGAACAATCTGATATAAGTTTGCATGTTGCTAGAAATCAGCACTGTCAATCTGTAGGAGAAATAGAAAACATAGACTGGTATATGGCAGTAGTTGAAGATGGTAAAAGTCTAGGGATTATTGAGAGAGAGTTTATGCTGTATGCAATAGAAGAATTTGGCCAAACTGAAGTGCCAGATTGCAAGAAGATATCATCACTGACTTTCAGTATGTCTACATTTGAGCATTTAGAGGTTTGTTATTTCTTGTTTTCTTACAAATGGATGAGGAAAATTACTTTCTTTCCTTAAGCAATGTTACATAAATGTGACTAAAATAGATTCTATGCTGTGTAATCTCTATAATAACATGTTTATTTGTTTAAATTCAGTTATTCATTTTCCATTCCTGAATTAAGTAAGTTTACAATACTATGTTAATAATAATAAATATTATAGAAAACCTAAACCTAGAGTGCTGCCCTTGGTTAGTGCTGCAGAGTGAGTAACAACCTAACAATGATTATAGTGATCTGGCCTGGCTTCGCACGGGTGCAATGTAGTGCATAATTATGCATGTATTATACATATAAACCTTCTTGAGTCACTCTGTCTATTGATGGAAACCACATTAAAATCCGTTGTGTAGTTTATAAGATCTAAGCGGAAAGCGACTTTGTTTAATACTATGTAGAGATTAATCTTAGTCTTTTGAATTCATATTAAAATTGTTGTTTCTTTAGTAGTTTATTTGATTATAACAAATCAGTATTGAAACCAAACTCGAGTAGATACATTTATTTCATGATTTCATGAATTCTTTTCCAGGGTATGATTAACAGAGACCATCTAAATGCTACTCCAGAGACAACATTACCAGCAATATTCTCATCAGTAAGGACTGTGAACCAGTATGGGCACTGGCTATCAGAAGTGCTCCGCCGGAATACCACTTCTTGGTTACATTATAACCTTGCTGCTATCTACTGGAGGATCAAAGGCAATGTTCCAAAAGCATTGGAGTGCAGTCGACGAGCTGTGCATTATGTGCCACGGTACTAAACAATATTTTTAACATTAAGGGCTATATTTACAAACAGTTAATCTAAACTTTAAGTACCCTGATAATAATTGATTGATTCAGTCGTTACTTTGCAGTTAGTTTTACGTGTTCAAGCACATATTTAGTGTATTTCCACTTAAAAAGTCGTTTTGCTTACAACAGTGATGAGGATTGCAATCAAAATTTATCTAACTTGACAACAATTTTTAAAAATCTATCCGAAATATTAATTAATATCTAAAAGTATAATCCTCAAAGAGTCAACACTTCTTGAGGATGCCTCGTGTAGAGGCGAAACACGTGTGTCAAGTGGTTACTGCAGTGAGAAGAGAATATAAAGACTTGTGGTTATTGTAATTCAGGCTTGTTATTCAGACTTTCTTACAAGTGTCTCCTGACTATAGTATTAATTTAAAATATAAACAATATAAGTACAAATTAGTGTAAATTGGATGCAACTATAAAGTTTTGAAGATAAAGCCACACTTTGTAACTGAGTGATATTATTTTATGAGGCTAGAATTCTTATCTAGCGTCCCAATACAAATGTTGACGCGATAATGCGGCTCCAGCATAGATAAATAATAACAAATAGTAGATGTTAAGTACTAATAAATACTAAGTTTGTCTTTGGTTGGAATAAAGTTCATTCTGACTATTAAAACATGTGATTGGCGCGAACGATTTTATTTAATTTCATCGCCTGCAATTTGAACCTTACTACAGAAACAAACTAATAGTGTTTGTGCAAACATATGCATATGTTTGACGTGAGGGGTTTAAAGTATAAACTTCCAACGCCCTAGCTCTTAATCATTTAAAATGTCTTGAAACATTAATTTGCAACTTTAACTTAACTTTCCCTGACACTAGTAATTCTACACCAACCAAATACGATCTGACCTGAAAGATGTTTGAAGCTGTACAAAAACCTGAAGTTTAAAAAACTGCTAAATTAACTCAAAGAATAAAGTGTTATTTTACTTTTAAGCTAATTAACTATAGATTAATTGTAATTCCAGACGCTACAAAACAATCCCACTTCTATGTATGGGCTCAATCTTGCACCGAAGCAAGAAAGCTGAAGATGCAATAATAGTCCTTGGAGCGTCCGTGGACCATGCTCCGACTTTCCCTTTGAGCCATTTTGCTCTCGGAGAAGCCTATGCTGTGGCCGGAGATTTTAATAGCTCCATAAAACATTTAAATACATCTATGCAGCTTCAAGAAGGATTTTCACAGGCAATGAAGTATCGAAATGCTGTGATGTGCCATATTGATATGTTTACTAAGATGCAGTATGCTCAAAGGTATTTTTTTTTAATATGATTGAAATAGTTTCGCGTTGGACTACATCCTGCCTGATGCTCTTATTATTATTATTCTTATTCTAAGTGAGGGCGATAAGTCCTGCATTGACATGCCACTTGGGGTGTTTTGTGTATTTCCCCCTGCCAGCGTCTACCCGAGCCAACCCAGCTCCTTGAATTATCAGAGGGAGGCTCTAGGCCACTGGCATAGTTAGTAGCTCCAGGTAACTTACAAGCAGCCCTGATTTTAAGTAACAATGTAATCTAGGATAGAGCATGCTTACCTAGAAGGAATTTGTTCACACACTCCGGCAAAGAGTTTAAAGTATAAAGAATGTCAATTGAAGCACTTATTGCATACATGGAAACGTCCACCATGTACGGATGACGCTTTGGTCGCGTTTGTCTCGCCTTCTGGTAATAAAAAGGAGTAGGGGGAACCAAGTTGTGCAACTCCTAGGCTCAACCCCGAGAAATGTATCATAATGTATAAGTATAACTTGCTAATGCACATGTTTATAGTTAAAATTTGCATTGGAAAACTTTATTGATTGAATGTCTTTTAATGGTTTGTTGTATCTGTCATACGGCTTTGATTACAAGATTGAATAAACTTTTTTTTCTTTAAAAGCAGCGAAACAGGTGAACAATAATTGCATTGAAATTTGGATTTTATTTCTTTTATGTGCCCTAGAATTTCAATACAAAGTTATTATGATAATATATATGTAAATATAATACAAGCGGACGCCTCGCGGTTTCAGCCGCGTAGTTCCCGTTCTTTGGGGAATACATGGATAAAAAGAAGCCATTGTCACCTGGGTATAAGAGTAGCTTCCAAACAAAGAAAGAATTTTTGAAATCGGTCCAGTAGTTTCAGACAAAGAAACAAACAATCAATCAAATCTTTCCTCTTTATAATAGTAGAGATTAAATAAGGCCTAATGTGTAATTTATTTCAGGACATTGGATAAGCTTGCTGTTGAGTTAGAAGAATTTTCCGAAATTGAGACTCAGTGGTTTAAAATACATGCAGCATTATTGAATTCCATGAAACATGACACAGATCAAAGTAAGATTTTTAAAAGTTTGTAGTTTTAGTTTAAGATTAAATTAATTTGACCAATTTTCATACTTGGCTGTAGATTTTCAATTTAAGGGTAGTAGCTAACCAGCTAATTACTGAAAAATACTCTACCACCACACTATGGTTTTTAAACGATGTTTTCCTTTACTAAGGCAGCTCAAGCTCTTTTTTTTGTTTTTTTTTTTTTATGATTGGCAGGCTAGTTGTTTGACCACTGCTCACCTGATGTTAAGTGAAGGTGTGGTCGAAGATGGTAAAGTACACCTAGCCTGGAATGGAACTGGCTCTCAAGTGAGGCTGCCGGAACACACCGTTAGATGCTTGGCGGCAGATTTTCAACTTGAGGGTGGTAGCTAGCCAGCCGAGTACTAGAAAGTACCCTACCACCATGCTATGGTTTCCTCACGATGTTTTCCTTCACCGGCAGCTCAAGCTCTTTGTTGGGTTTCAATCCCACACCCTTCTATGTTTCATCCGAGAGTTAGCATGGAGTTTAGATGGTTCAGTTTAAAGCTGATATATAACTTTCAGTTTACAGAAACGTAGAAAGAAATTGTATGAAGATGGAAGAAGTTACACAACTCAAAATAAAAGAACTTCAAATGGACAGAGATAGAGATGGGTTGATGCACCGTATAGTTACAAATCCAAAATATGCTAAAGAGTGGAAGAAGGAGAAAGGAGTGAATGCATTATATTTTGCTTATGATTTGGAAAAGGCTGTGAAAGACACTGTAAAACAGGCGGGTCCAGTAACCAATAGCCTTTTAGAATACAATAGTCAGACAGAGAGACGAAAACTAGAAATTTTAAAGGAGATGGGACCGATACCACCGCTACCTGATATTTATCCAGAATCTATGAAATGTAAGTCAACAAATGCTTTTTTTCAATTAGACACTGAAAATTCAGTATAGTTATCTAAGTAAGTTCAGGTTAATTCTACTGGAAGTTCTAAAAACAGTCTCATTTTAATTTTGATATTAAAAGGGTAACGGCAATCATCGTTCACAAATAGTTCAAAATGAATATTGATTAACAAATATATGTAGTCTCTAATGTTTTATACAAATTTTGTTTTCATAATTCAACAATAGTCACACAAATCTATCCTAATGAGACAAATGAGACACTCTCCTGATGGTAAAAGATAACCTGTCCATGACCATTGCAATACACAGAACTTTGAGTAACGAAACAAAGTCCAGGGTATCGCTGATTTAGCAGTCATTACTTTGAGATAATAGATGGTTCGTTTCAACAGCCTGCTAAGGAGATTTCTATCACTAAGTAAATGAGGATTTTTTTTTATACTTGCTTTAGATTCTCTTTCTAGCAATTAATTTATAGATGTTTTTCGTAAGCTGAGGTCTTCACTCCCACATCTACAACGTCAGCTAGTTTTGAAGTCATAATACCTATTTATCTTTATTGTACTGATATCTAGCTTAGCTTGGTGGAATCGCGCTTTTTTTTTTTTTTTTTTTTTTATGGTTGACAGGCCAGTTGCTTGACCACAGCTCACCTGATGTTAAGTGAAAGCGTGGTCGAAGATGGTAAAGCACACCTAGCCTGGAATGGAACTGGCTCTCAAGTGAGGCTGCCGAAACACACCGTTAGATGCTTGGCGGCAGAATTTCAACTTGAGGGTGGTAGCTAGCCAGCCGAGTACTAGAAGTACCCTACCACCATGCTATGGTTTCCTCACGATGTTTTCCTTCACCGGCAGCTCAAGCTCATTGTTGGGGTTTGAACCCACGCCCTACATCGCTATAAAAGTTTTTGATTTTGTAGCATCGCTACAAAAACAAAAACTTTTAAAACTATATCAACAATTCAACATAGGTTTTTATGATTATAAACTTTTTCTCTTTTTTGACAGCCCCGTTGGCTCATTATTAGTATATCTGCCTTAAGAGCTGTAGGGCGTTGGTTCTATTCCCACTCAGGGCAAACATTTTGTAAATAAACGCAATCACGTTTGTTCTGTGTCTGGGTGTTCTGTATGTATTATATGTATTTACAAAAAAAAATAAGTATTTATGTATTCTATCAGTTATGTGACTTCCATCACACAAGCTTTGCTTAGTTTGGGGTCAGATGGCGCTGTGTGTATAGTCCCACGATATTTATTTATTTATTATTATTATTATTCTCAAATTTTAGTTTCAGAGAAAGGTGGTTCTGGAATAGATGATAAAGAAGCAGAGTTAAAAATGACATTACATCTGGCAGAACTAGCAATGAATGAACATATAGAGCAGACCATGCCTAAACAACTGGACGGGAAAGTGCTGTAAGATCAATGTTTGTCGCATATTCATAATTCGCTTTTAGTAATTTTTGTTTGTGTTCTTATTTACATTATTTTTTTATATTTGTGTGTGAACGGCCGCCTAGCCATCCACTTCGGCGAATGACTAACCGCCTGTTGAAGTTTGAATAGCAAGCCGTCTCAACCCACTTACTAGGGTCGGATGACGCCTGGCTATTCCGTCCGAGCAACCGCGGAACTCACTTGGAGCGATCCAACGGCTGTCCGGCCCTATCGGGGGAACCTACCCTATGCACCTATGTTCCCTACCGCCCTAACCCTACTTCCCTACTTCCCTAGCGACCCTAACCTACCGTATACAGTAATATATACTTAGATAGATAGGTACAGGATACCTGGTGCCGTGAGACCTATCGGCAACAGGCGGAAGGGGAAGGAATACAGGAGGAGGTACGATGTTCCACTGTCGTGACGCAGGCTCACGTCACGGTCACAGAAGGTGACGGTGCTAATAGTCTTGCCACAGTGGAGGGATGAGATAGGTACACCCGCCCGCCCAGCGGACACTTGCCGGGCACGGCGCACTTCTCGCGCCGGTGTGGTCGGCCTGGAACGGCTCCGGCGACCTCTTCACGGTCGGCCGGTAGGTCGCCTGGTTGACCTGACCACGGTGCGGTGGTGGCTTCCCTAACTCCGAGTGCAGCTGTCAACAGACACACCACTGCACCCCTTCGATGAAGGTGAATCAAACCCAAGTTGAGTAATGATTAGTTTATTATTTACATTCAGCCGCTTATATACTAGGTACTACGTATTGTTGTGTAGACTTGTGGATTGCACCATATTGCTGATTTGCTGAGTCGGCCGCGGGTGTCAGCCGCGGGCGTCGACCGCTAATGTAGGTTGCTGACTCCGTAGTTAGGCTGTCGTTATGTCCAGTATGGACATTCTGCGGCCTCTCAGGAGTTGCTATGTCCAGTATGGACATTCTGCGGCCTCTCAGGAGTTGCTATGTCCAGTATGGACATTCTGGGGCCTCTCGGGATCGGCTTCTTCTGGACGTCTTCGAATTGGTTGATCCTGATTCTCTACTGCTGAGACCCTTTGGCTGTATCCTGCGGCTGAATGGTTGTGTGCTTTGCTCGGCTTCTGGTTTCTGCCGGAACCGTCGTCGTTTTTTCTCTTGATCGGCTCTATCCGACCTCTTCCTTTTTGGTCGGTCGGTGTTTATTTTTGAGTTTCTTCTTCTTCTTTCTTCTTTCTACTTTCTTCTTCCTACTTTCTTCCTGCGCTATTTGACTACCACTTACTTTTTGGTCGGCGGGTAGATCGCCAGGTTGACCTGACCACGGTGCGTAATCTTGCTTCCGTGTAGTCGGCCTGTTGACCGGCGCCATCCGACCTCTTCCTCTTTGGGGGGCCGGTAGGTCGCCTGGTTGAGCTCTCCGGGGAGTCTACCCTGTACCCTGCGTACCCTCTCCACTGCCGTGACGTAGACTCGCAGTGGTGGGATTTAACAGGTATACCCGCCCGCCCAGCTTATATTGCCGGGCACGGCGCGGAGTCTTGCGTCTGTGTAGTCAGCCTCTTGTTCGGCGCCATCCGCCACCTTTTCCTTGGTGGGCCGGTAGGTCGCCTGGTTGACTTTTCCCGGGGAGTCAACCCTGTACCCTGCGTACCCTCTCCACTGCCGTGACGTAGACTCGCAGTGGTGCGATTTAACAGGTGTACCCGCCCGTCCAGCTTATATTGCCGGGCACGGCGCGGAGTCTTGCGTCTGTGTAGTCAGTCTCTTGTTCGGCGCCATCCGCCACCTTCCTTGGTGGGCCGGTAGGTCGCCTGACCTGACCACGGCGTGCACTCTCGCGCTGGTGTGGTTGGCCTCTTGACCGGCGCCATCCGACCTCTTCCTCTTTGGTGGGCCGGTAGGTCGCCTGGTTGACCTTTCCACGGTGCGGTGGTAGCTCCCCTTCGATGTTGTGAACCACACCCAGGTTGAAATGTGATTAGTTTATTATTTACATTCAGCCGCTTATATACTAGGTACTACGTATTGTTGTGTAGACTTGTGGATTGCACCATATTGCTGATTTGCTGAGTCGGCCGCGGGTGTCAGCCGCGGGCGTCGACCGCTAATGTAGGTTGCTGACTCCGTAGTTAGGCTGTCGTTATGTCCAGTATGGACATTCTGCGGCCTCTCAGGAGTTGCTATGTCCAGTATGGACAGTGTGTTTAAAATATAACTGTTGAAATTCTAATCATAACTCTAATCTCTAATCTCTAATAATAATCTCTAATCATAATTCTAATCATTCTTGCATGGAACTAACCATCAATAAATTGTTCACTACTGAATCTAATTGTTCTTTATTGTTTGTTTTTTTTTTTTTTTTAGATTTAGTCACTTGACATTTTTTTGTTTTTTGTTTTATTTTTTTTATTTTTTTATTATTATTCATTTGACATTATTTAATATTTTGACATAATAGTACTAATTTGACATTTTATAATAATCACTGGACTTTTCTTTTTTTTTAATATTAGGCAGTGACATTTTGTTTAATTGTTCCTATTTCATTTTGTAATTTTATATAATTTTGATTAATAATTGTAATTTTGACGTGCCTAGTGTAACATATGTAGTTATAAGGCGAATAAAAATATTCTATTCTATTCTATTCTAACTGATTGCATGAATAATTAACATGTTAAATTACTTCTCCCGTCTGTTTCTTATGTTATCTATCGTGTTTTTCTTTTCTTGGTTGCCTGGAAGAGATCGCTGTTAGCGATAAGGCCGCCACTTGTGGCACTAGTTCATAAGGGTCTTTTGTTCTCTGTACTTTTTTCTGTTTATCGTGTGCGTATGTATACAACCATTCAATTAATTGTATGATTAACCTTTCAGATACCCATCAAACATGAAGATCAACCGTAACAAGATGGATTTCGACACAGACCCCGAATGGCCATCAAACGAATTCTGTCAGCAGGCAAAGTCAAACTTTCCTGACAGTATAGAGACTGTGTATCCTGTATTTATGCCCTTTGAACATAAAGGCATAAGGTTAGTTGACATTTCTTATTTTTTATTCGGGATAGGTGTGATAAGTTTCTCCTGGCATCTATCTAGCCTTAAACTAAGCAAGGCTTGTAACTTAACGTCAGGTGAGCTGTGGTATATAATAGATTATAATTATGTATTATAATAAATATAAATATAAATATCGTAGGACTATACACACAGCGCCATCTGCCCCCAAACTAAGAATACATAAATACTTTTTTTTTTGTAAATACATACTTATAATACATACAGAACACAGAACAAACATTTGTTTATTCACAAAATGTTGAGCGGGAATCGAATCCACGCCCTACAGCTCTCAAGGCAGATATACTACCAATGAGCCAACGGGGCTGTCAAATATATATATATATATATATATATATATGTATTTATTATAACTGGTATATTAATAAATAAATAAATATCATGCATAATATAACATGTCAAACATTTAAAAAATATCACTCGCTCACGTGTACGTTATGACTAAACGCCACCAAAAATTTCCTCAAAAAACAATTTGGCAATTTTTTTTGTATTACCATCAAAAACTTATATTATTATTCAATTTGCAGCCTTCATTCGCTACTGACAGACAGGATTGGAGTATCGGCTTTGGAAGAGCATGAGCTCCCGTGGCACCCGCCCCTCTGTCCCAACGATAAAGACCTCGCTCTCTATACATCTAAGAAAGGGATGAAGTAAGAAAATGATCCCTTAATTATAGACCGACGATACCTGAGACAACGTTTCAGCGCACATACATTGCTATGCTTCACTGGTAATCACTTACACATACAAACTGATAGCACAGAACCCGATTTTTTTTTTGTATTTGTGTGTTTGTGTTTGTCAGTATTGTGGCATGTGTAACACAGTAAGCTTTTACATCTGCCAGCGAGGATCGCAAACAGTTTTTTCATATTATCAATTAATAAAGAAATTGGTAATAAGTTGATACTTGTATGAGAAATCTGTAAGTTTGCCTCTAATAAGTTTGATGTTGTTGTATTGATATGAGTTTGATATAACTTATATTTATTGAAAAAAAAATCTTACTTGCGAAAGAACGGACCGATGACGATTTCTTGCTTTTCTTTTTTGTTGGAGACAAAACCGACTTCAGATGAATGGAAAACCTGTCTTCTTATGCCGCACCGTAACATAATTACACCTCGCCACACTCATGGCTGACAAGTTATTTAGAATATGCTCATTAATCACTTGTATTTGATTCATGTTTCAAATTTAAAATCTGTCATATTTATTTACTGTGACGTCATATATGTATGTGACATGCAATACCTGTGACATGTCATTTAATTATGTCTTATTTTAATAGGATTAGTAGTTTAGGAGATACATGAACATAGGTACATATGTTTATGGACTGCACAAAAATCCCTTTTTTTTTAGTTCAATTCACTGAGTTGCGAAGACCGGGACCCCAAGGCGTTCTGTTGTGTATATGGTGGTAGATCTTCTTAGCAGGAGGTCGTCTGTGTCCAAGCAGCAGTGTGTAAACATTACTGTGTTCCGGTTTGAACGGTACTGCAGCTAGCAAAATTACAGGTCTGTTGAGACTAACCATCTAATGTCTCAAAGTAATTAGCGCCTAAGCAGCAATGCCCTGGACTTGTTTTGTCACTCAAAGTTCTGTGTATCGCTGCAATGGTCATGGACAGGCGTTATCTCTTACCGTAGAATAGAATAGAATATAACTTTATTATACACCAGAAACACAGATCACAATTATTATTAATACAAATAGGAAACAATAACAAACAAAAAAAAAAAGAAGATATAATAATATAACAAAACAATAGAATAGATGATGTATAAGGGCGGTCTTATCGCCATCAGGAGAGCGTCGCGTTCGTCTCATTACTTTTATATGAAAAAATAACTTAATGTGTACGAAAAACTTCCTTCTGTTTGTTTTTAGGTACGTAAAAAGTATTGGGGTTTTTTAACAGTGTTTATTTCTAGGCTCCAACTTGCGCCAGAGGCAGTCTCATATGGATACTTACGGATCAGGCTTCTCATGTACGTGAGCCCTGATGACTATGAAGTAATAAAAAACATGCAAGACGCGGAGATCGGCCAGAGGATTCATACGGCTATGGAAAAGGTATGTCTTTGTTTTAAAATCGGCTAGCACCCAAACACATATCAAGTATAATATCACCGACATCAGAAATTCTATGAAATACCCAAGTAGTTAGTTATGTGCAATGACTGTGAATGGATCTTATTTTAAGCCCTTTTATTTGTCGTCGCTTGTATTTTTCCCCACCATTCCTAGTACTTTGTGCCATTGAGAAGACAGCCATTTTGTTTGTGCAGTTCCCTCGGACCTAATATGAGTCGAACGAGACGCTCTCCTGATGGTAAGAAATAACGCATGTACACGGCCATTGCAGTGATACTTTTTGTAGAACTTAAGTAGCAAAACAAAATCCTGGGTAAAGCTGCTTTGACGCACATTACTTTGAGACATTCGATGGTTAGTTTAATCAACCCTGTAATTTCGTATCGTACTGTATTTCGCTTGTATGTACGAGTAAGATCAGCAGCTTTTAAACCGGAACGTAGAATTTTTACACACTTGGCGACAGAATATCTGGTACTGCGGTGATACCTACCTAGACGAGATATACTACATGGTAAAGTCGTTTTTGTGCGTAACATTTTTGACTTTTGGCTAACTTTAAATATTAGCTTATAAAATTTGTACATAATATATTTTGCACACCATTTTTGTTGTGTATTTTTGGCATCAAAAAGTGGGTTTTGACGTAAAATTTGGATTATACATACATGAGTAGAATTGTCCAGTTCTTTCAGTACACAGTTAAAGTCCATGTGAATTATGTATCCTTATCGTCCATATCTTTTTTTCAGAAACTGGCTCACAAATGGGTGCTTTATACACTGGCCTCTTTGTACTGGCGCGTCCGAGGCAATAGTGTAAACGCACTCAACTGCTTACTGTCCGCACATCGTTCCACCGACAAGTTTCAAGACGTGCCACTCGTGTCGCTCGCCTCAGTGCTGCTCGATATGGGTCTCTGGGACGATGCGCTCGCTACTGTAGAAGAGGCTTATAGAATGAGCCCTTATGAGGTATATCGTCATCACCACCAGCATCATTATTGTAATCGTTATCAAAATTTATAGTGTCCTACACTTGGGTTTTTCCTAATGCATGCGACTTAGACTTGGGACAAGGCGGGCCACATTTGTCGCATGCCAAACGAACGCTGGATAAAGGTCACCACAGTTTGGACGCGAAAATTTACACGGCTTCAGGGTCGACCCAGACGAAGGTGGTGTGATGAACTACATCGTCACGATAGTCACTGGACTACCAAAGCCGAAGACCGGGCAGTCTGAAAGGAGGAAAGAGAGGCTTTAGCCCAGCAGTGGGACATTAGAGGCTGATAAAAAAATCCACTTAGACCGATCTAAGAGTAGGTTATTATGAGGTAGGTAGAGTAAAACATACTGTATAGAGGTATTTTTTTAAATGATGAATAGGCTTCCATTTGGTCGCCATCTCACCTGATGTTAAGTGAAGATGCGATCTATGATCGAGCACGTTTGCCCAGAAGATACCGATTTACTTTTGACTTGAAGACGCCCAGATTGTATCTATCAGGGAACACCCATTCCAGTAACGTATTCCACGCTTTAGCCGTTCTAACAATGGAAGTGGATTTAAAACCTTTACGTACGGGTGTTTGGAACGTCAACCATGAAACGATGTCGCTATTTCGAGCTTCTGGCCGTCCGATAGAAAAAAGAGCACGGGGCATGGAGTAGAATCTATCTAACCCGACAATTTATTGCTAAAATAGGTCGTTAAAAGCAGTTTACTGCAGTACCATATATTCGATTAGGGCCGTTGAATAAAAAAATTTAATGAACGTCAAAGCAGCGGTGCCCTGGACTTTGTTTTGTTACTTAAAGTTCTGGGTATCGCTGCAATGGTCATGGATATGCGTTATCTTTTAACTCCAGAAGAGTGTACCATGAGAGTTTATATAGTGTATGTATAGAGATCATCTTATAACTGTTACATAATAAATAAAACTGGTTGCATAAACATGATTATGCAGGTTTCACCATCTAAAGCTAGTGGCATTACCCATATAACTTAAAAAAAGACTTGACTGCTGTGGTATTTAAACCCAAAACCTCAAGATTGACATTCAGCCAACTACATATCATAGTTCTTTTTTCACTTTTTGATTATAACATTTTTGTCATTTGTCGACAGCCTCCGACAAACTTCCTCCTCGCCCAACTGCATATGATAAAAAAACAACAAAAGGCGCAGTTCTTCCACTTGAAGCAAACACTACGTGTTGATCCGCAATACATGAGCGGCCTAGGGCGATCTCTACTCAACTGCTGGGCCTGTATAGCTAAACAAGTCAACACGCTTAAAGAACTGGGTGGTAAGTTTTGATTTCAACCTTATGAATATTGACTTCAATCTTCGCAGTATTCCATATTATTCAATGAATAGAACTTAAGCGAGCGAGCGAGCGGAAATTCTTACTGTTTCCCGCCGTTTTGAACCGTGATAATTTTTTACTCTCAAAAACGAGACAGACGTATTCATGTTCTAGCTTTGTCACGGCGAATGATAATTTTGTCTTCAACGTGTGCTGGGCATAAGCAAATCAATACATTTAAATAACTGTAGGATAAGTGTATATTTCAGCCTTATCAACTAATATATATATAATGTTTTATGCTTTGTAGTGCTACGCATAAGATTTTGCGCAGTACAAGGCTAAGCAGTTACTATCAGTTTAATACTGTCTCAGATTATACGAGTTCGTGCATAACAAGCTTCGATTTTTAAAAAAGCTTTTACTATGGAGTCACTTATAAGGCCACGAAATATTTTTTTTTTCAATTTCGTCTTTGATTTAAAGTATCAATAATTATATACCTATATTACGATTTTAGTTTTATGGAGCGCTAAAATGTTAACAAGTATCTAAAAAAATATAATAAAAAAATTTTAGGACATAAAAAGCAAAACTAGAATTATGAAAATATAGCCTCTAAAACTGAGCAAAATGTGAGAAACATTGTATTAACAAAATGAACAGTCCTATCTGCAGATATAGACGGAGACAAGGACTTATGTGCGGAGACCGAGCCAGGAGTGAGCATGGTGTGCGAGCGAGACGGCACCAACTGCCGCGTCGCGAATAGACACTGCAGCCCCGGCACTAGCAGGGGTGAGTTACAACGAGAGATTTATGCACTTTGATTGATTAATTTCTTTTAGCATCTCACTTTGCGCAATTTGCTATTGTTTTGAAATCAAGTCAAATAAGTTTTAATTGCAGTCAAAATCGTTCAAAGTCACGGTCAAGTCCGGTCATACCCTAGTAAAGTAGAAACAACTTTTATAGAAGTTTCGATGGAGTTTTGGAAGCAACACAAAAATACATCTTTCACCACATCATATCGTTTGTCACACTCGTTCATGTTTTTTAAATATTATAAATAGGTTTGCGTTTTACCACGCCCTGCCTGATGTTAAGCAGGATTTGGTCTAAGACGAAGCACGCTTTCCTAGAGAAAACCTGTTTATTCTGGATTTAAAGACACCCGCAAAGTAGATACAACTTGGTTGTATCTACTTTGCGGGAAAAACAGAAAGTGGAATAAATAATCGAAGTATACCTTGTCTGTGAAAAGGGGCATTTAGAACTAAATTATGCAATTTCTCTCTCACGTAATTCGGCACTTTGGGCGCTGGCACATTTTTCTATCGAACATGTATTGAGTATTTTTAATAATTTCTGTACTATGGATTAATGTGCAATTTTGGCTTAATCGTAACAGAAAACAGCGCACTGGTTCGTATGCTAGAGGTTAAAGACGGCAACATACAAGCGCCTCTGTTCACACAAAAACACTTGGAGACAAGTTTCAACAAGGTGATAAACGCGAAACCTTTAGACCGGCATGATAAGACAGGACACCTGAAGAGTTACGATCTGATGATGAGAACGGTGAACGAGCAGATGGCGCTGTGTAAAAAACAAGATTGTGGCGGTAAGTGTTACATGTGCTTTTAACTTGGTGGTAGATCTTCTTAGCAGGGGATCGTCTAGGTAGGTACCATAGCAAGCATTAGTGTGTAACCATTACTGTGATCCTGTTCGAACGGTACTGCAGCAACCAAAATTACACGGTTATTACGACCTTTAAAAAAAAGTAAAATGAATGAGACGAACGGGACGCTTTCCTGATAGTAAGAGATAACACCTGACCATGACCATTGCTTGCGGTACACAGAACTTTGAGTAACGTAACAAAGTCAATGACCTATTTATTTATTTACATAAATAAATACTACTAATATAATAAAAACAATTAATGCAATTAATTATACTTTTTTTTTACTTACGACTTGAAACGAATAAAGTCAGATGTCATCACAACAAACGAAAGAGAAAAACGATAAACCTACTGCAGGGATAAATCTATTATCCTTTTAATGTTATTTGTAAAACTTTGTTGATGATTTTCCTTTCAAGTAACATTCGAAACGTTGGATTTGAAAAGAGAAGAGTGCGCGTACAACATGTTCGAGTTTAAATATTGGTTGCACTACGTCAGCTTTCAACAGGACCTCACCGAGTCGGAGCAAAAGTTAGTCTTTTGTTTATTATAATACGTTATTTCTTTTATGTACTTAGATTCTACAACCTGCACCAGGCCAGCGAAGCAGAATAGCTCTCAATCACATAGTTCAGAGTACCTAGACAAAGTAACATTCGATTAGCGATAACGCTAATAGAAAAGTAAAAAATGTACAGGATTTACATTAACTTTCGATATGTCACGTGGGCAGCTTATGTCAATCCCGTATAGTTTTAGTTTTTTTTTTAATTTCCTTATAGGTGCGCGTTTTACCACACTCTTGCCTGATGTTAAGCAGTAGTGTGGTCTAAGATGGAGCACGATTGTCTAAAATAAACTTATTTACTCTTGATTTGAAGTCACCCATATTGTGGTCTCCAATATTTATTTTGTAATATTTTATTACTAGCTGCGCCCCGCGGTGTTACCCGCTACTTGTTTTCGGGATAAAAAGTAGCCTATGTGTTAATCCAGGGTCTCAGCTACTACCTCCATACCAAATTTCATCCAAATCCGTTGTGAAGTTTTTGCGTGAAAGAGTAACAAACATACATCGATATTCACTAACTTTCGCATAATTTATAATATTAAGATAGTAGGATAGGATGTTTACATTACTCTAATTATTAATTACTATTCGTGTATTTATATATCTATGTAAACTTGTGCTTCTAATAAGTTGGATGCTGCTTCATATCAGACGGTTATAAAAAAGTAAAAGCTGCCTCAACAGTTTAATTTTAATATAACGAACCTCGATTCAACAAATGCTTCGAAATCCCTTAGAACTGCCCGTAGGGCTAATGCAAAATGACGTATATATACGAATACATTACATTACGAATACTTCTTGTCAAAAACCACATTGTAACGAATTTCAAATAAATAAATAAAATTAAGTTTTAAGGTTCGACAATAAAATTTTGAATCTTAATAAACAAACACGATGATTTTGTAGCGATGATAGCTGAGTGGTTAGCGCGGTAGGTTCGCATGCCGAATGGCGTGGGTTCAAACACCAACAATGAGCTTGAGCTGCCGGTGAAGGGAAAACATCGTGAGGAAACCATAGCATGGTGGTAGGGTACTTTCTAGTACTCGGCTGGCTAGCTACCACCCTCAAGTTGAAAATCTGCCGCCAAGCACCTAACGGCGTGTTCCGGCAGCCTCACTTGAGAGCCAGTTCTACTCCAGGCTAGGTGTGCTTTGCCATCTTCGACCACACTGTCACTTAACATCAGGTGAGCTGTGGTCAAATACCTAGCTTGTCAACGATTAAAAAAAAAACAAGTTTTCTTACCTTATTAAAATGAATCTTAGAACAACCTAACCTCTATATAACAAACTTCATTTTAACAAATTGTTTGGTATACCTATGTATAGTAATAATCTATTATATTCGTAGGGTAAGTAAGCATAACGAATATTGTCTAATTTTCTTCATCTTTGTTATGTCGAGGTTGCACTGTAATAACTATTTTCTATACTGGAAATAAAATATTTTTGTTTTTATGTCATGTTGTTTTTATTACAATTTCGATGTATATTTTGTATACATACAATACATATTTTCTATACATACAATACATAATAAAGTATCATAATAAGTAATGAGTACCAAAGCAGCGATGCCCTTGACGTTCGTTTTGTTAAAAGTTCAAAGTTCTGTGTATCGCTGCAATGGGCATGGACAGGCGTTATCTCTTACCATCAGGAGAGCGTCTCGTTCGTCTAATTACCTTTCACATAAAGAAAAAAAAACAATACATATTTTGTATACATACAATACATAATATTTTGTATACATATTTACATACAATACAAAAGATTTTTGAATATCTTTGAAAAACGTGATACAGATCTATCTCTATTTTCGTTTTTTTTTTCAGGGTGATAGCGGAGATAGCGTCCATGAGTCCGTCTCACAAGAAGACTCCCGAGTGCGTGGTGCCGTCCTCTTCGGAAGGCGACTTCTTTCTGTCGCGCGTGCTCGCCGCGGACACGGGCGGCTGGGGCGCGCTGCTGGCGCTTATTCAGCATTTCGCCGACCTGTTCGACCACAACGACTACATATTGCTCGGGGCCAAGATCGCTAAATACGTCGACACTGTGAGTAAACACAAGTACAACTTAATTCGGAGGAGGCGCTCTTAGGTAGCAGGGATGAAAGGAGATCAACGTAAATGCTTAACACCAATGTAACAAGTCTAATTTTAGTAAAACCATTTTGAATTTGTGTATCATTAAAAATAAAGAAGTTATAAAACACTGATTACATGTCAATGAATAAAAACAAAATTTTAAATAAAGTACATATAATACATATGACGATATAAAAACATGTCAATATAAAACTTTTGTCTAATATGAAATATGTCAGTATAAAAATTTTGTCAATATAATAAAAATACATTTAAAAAATCTATGTATAAAATAAATATGTCTAGTGTGTGTACTATGTTCTGGTTTGAAGGGTACTGCAGCTAGCGAAATCACAGGGCTGTTGAGACTAACCGAAAGTCTCAAAGTAATGAACGCCAAAGTAGCGATGCCCCGGACATTGTTTTGCTACTTAAAGTTCTGTGTATTGATGCAATGGTCATAGACGTGCGTTATCTCTTACCATCAGGAGAGCGTATCGTTCGTCTTATTACGTTTACATTAAAAAAAATGATAATTGTGTCATATTTGTATAGAACGGTGGGTCGTGGTGGGGTGCGCTGGCGGCGGGGTGGTGGTGCGGGGCGGTGGGGCGCGGCGCGTGCGCCGTGCGGTGCCTTGCCGCTGCGCACGCGCTGTCCCCCGCGCACTCGGCGCGCCGCGCGCTACGGGCTCTTGTTGCTCTCTTGCATCTGTAAGTTTACATTATCACATTATATACGGTTTTATACGGGTTGTACAATTCTTAGTGTGTAACTTGTGACGTGAACAATCACCTAACGGTGTGTTCCGGCAGCCTCTTTTGAGAGTCCTTTCTATTCCAGGCTGGGTGTGTTTACCATCTTCAACCATACCGTCAATTAACATCAGATGAGCTGTCGTTTAACACCTGTCATTTATGTAAACTAATCTATAAATGTAATAAAACTGTAACGAGATGATTACTGTATGTTTATGACAATTTTTAAATGACTAAGCAAGAAGCTGAAAAAGTTTTAACATTAATTTAAGGCACTTTTTTAAATTTTTTTACTAAGAGAGACCAACACTGAAATCGCAAAAATAAACAGCTGTTCCATGCATTTTGTCTAGATAATTTTTCTATAGAAAAGCTGATTATTATACGGATTTCAGCATCGGTTTCTTAGTAAAGTACCGTTCCGCGTATTATCTTTGGAAAGTTTTGGTTTTATTTTGCAAAACTTGTGTGTTTTTTTCCGTGTACCTTTAAACACACTATAACTCTCTAGTCTATGCTAGCAGTCTATATATAGAGTAGTTAGAAATTTTAAGATTTTTCAATTACTTCAAATCATTGATACCTCTCTCTATTGTATTATCAATTATTTGGTAGTAATAAATCTTTTTATAAAATTTTCCCTTTCAGACAAAATAAGAACAAAGATGCTATGGAAATAGCTTATCTTTCATTCTACGCGGCCCCAAGGAGCAAAGTAGAAGCTTTCTTAGTTGGCCTTTCACATTTCTACAATGTAAGTATGACTGTAATTAGTCAGTAAGTTTACGTATATAGTAATTTTTATTCTAGAGAATTTGAATTAAGTTAAGGTTTTGCTTTTGTGTTTTGTGAAAAGTTGGTAGTACATAGAGAACAAATAGTAGAACTGTGTGGAATAGCAGCAATATTTGGTAGTTGGTAAAAGTTTAGCAAGCTGATGCTGCCGGCGACATATAGTATTACCGTTTTTTCTGAGATAATGTATCTGATATTATATTGTCTGTGGTAATACTCTAAACCATCCAGAACCTCGCCGAAACACTTAGCCGAATTCGCCCTGTTTTTATAAACTGACCCAATGCTGAGCGTGGGCCTCTTCCCATTGTGAGAAGACTAAGGCGTTATAATTATGTAATAAAATTAGGTACTTAATTTTTGGCCAAATTTCGCTATAAATAAATGAACCCTGGATACACTCCCGACGCTCATAACGATGTTTTGATCACACGACAAGTAAGTGCTTGTCCCGCTCGTCGTCGGCGCGAGCGTCCTCACAACGTACAGCTCGTGCGTCTGCGCGGTGTCCATGCGTTGCGTAATTATTTACATAACTTTAAGTTAGGTGTACCTAGTAGTCAGTTAATATTTATTTTCAATGTTTTTTTTTTTTATTCGTATATGATTGCCAAATATCACGTCCTTGAGTATCGTAGGTGTATCACCAGTCATGCTGTATATGCAAATACCGCATTAGAAAATTGTGATATAAGGGCATTGGAGTAGAAAGATATTTAATTTCTCACGTTTTGTTCGCAGCATGAAATTGATGAAGCTCTGTGGATGTATAGGTACGCGCTTGCTTACGACTACAGTTACGTGCCGGCCACAGCGAGCCTTCACACTGTGTTGTGTCACTTGGCATTTGAAAAGGAAGGAGTTAAAAAATTTCATCAAACTCCGACGTAGACACGGAGACCACGCGAAAATAACTCGTATACTTGTACACTTAAGGCATTCCTACTCTGAACAAATTTTTACCTTGAACATACGCTGGCAGGTACGCATTTGAAACTTTACTTAGTATACGGTTTTTGACTGAATATTGTATTCAGAATCGTTTGAATGTTGTATCGAACTAAGTTTTGAAATAAATACATAGTAGTATTAATTATTTCGATTGGTCATTAGGAAACTAAAAAAAATAAAAAAATGTTTGTATTATCGGACAATGCAATGTAATATTTTATAGAATACGTAAGTAATTGATGTCAGCATATTAAAAACTAAAAAAAAAAATTAAAAACTTTTATAATGATTAAATACGTTGTAAGCATATTTTATATGATGAGATAAGTTATAAGCGTAAATGAGGTTCCATCATTACAGGGTGTAAGTGAACTTGATACGCTACAATTATATTTTTATAGCTATCGGTTAGTTATTTTGCAAAACTATAAAATCAAACATGTTTTGAAATAAAATCTCACTTACACACGTCATGCCTTTGCCATAATTTCCATTTTGTAATTTCTTTATGAAAACAATTCGAATAATCGAAATAATTAAATGTAATATGTATGTGTTTTGCGTTAATTGTGAATTAGTAAATTTTAATTCTCACAGTATAATTTACTTTCCGCCTATAAGAACAAATCATAGCTTCACCATTCCTAAGTTGTTGTGCATTTTAAAACCAAAAATACTTTATGTAGGGTGTAAGAAGAACTTATGCCTCGCTGAGCGAGGTGTTTTATGCTCATGTATTTTTTGATAGCATTTCTTTTTTTTTTTTATTGTCGATATGAGTATTTAACGCCCTGTATGGTATACGATTGTTATACTTAATTGTTAACCCGTTATTTTTTTTTATTTGGACCAAAGCTTATATACCTTTAAGACAATTGTGTACTTTGTTTAGTATAATGTGACATTTTTTGAAGTTATGTTATCGTTAAGATTTGCCCAGATTTGTTGCTTGTATGCCTATAGTCCAAGACTGACTTTTCCTCGGTTTTAACGATTAAAACTGATTTTCTTTGCTCAGCGTTTGTTTTATTTATCAAATTGACCTCGATTTATTGATAAACTAAGTAGGTACTATTTAAAATGCATCATTAGAAAAATGAAATGATATTTTTTTTTTTATAGCTGGCTGTCTAGGTGTTTGACTACAGCTCACCTGATGTTAAGTGACGGTGTGGTCGATGATGATAAAGCCTGGAATGGAACTGGCTCTCCAGTGAGGCTGCCGGAACACACCGTTATATGCTTGGCGGCAGATTTTCAACTTGAGGGTGGTAGCTAGCCAGCCGAGTACTAGAATGTACCCTACCAACATGCTATGGTTTCCTCACGATGTTTTCCTTCACTGGCAGCTCAATCTCGTTCTTGGGGTTTGAACCCACTCCCTTCGGCATGCGAACCGACCGCGCTAACCACTGAGCTATCATCGCTACAAATCTATAAGTAATGTGAAGACAATAATCATGTTTTTAATCCCCGACGCAAACAAAGTCGTGTTCTTAGCTATGATTCAAGAAAATCTATTCAGTCGAAGATTATATTATCAGCTCTTGGTCTTAGATGAATGGTCGAGCGTCTTCCACAGGTCTGATTGAGTAAAAATTTTAATTCGACTGCCCTTGCTTTTGTTTACCGCCCTGTTAGCTCATTTGGTAGAATATCTGCTACAAATGCTGTAAGGCGTGGGTTCAATTCCCACCAGGACAAATATTTTTGTGACGATAAAAGTTTGTTCTGTGTACTGTATGTATCATAAGTATTTATTTACAAAAAAAGTATCAGTTACCTGGTTCCCATAGTACAAGGTTTGCTTAGTTTGGGGGCTAGATGATGATGTGTGAAATGTCCTATGACTTTTGTTTATTTTAAATTTAAGTCCCCGACTAAAAGATTGAAAAAAAAAAAATTATACAAGTGTAAAAAGTGCAGAAATTAAAAAAAAAATGCGTTAAATGCACGTATCCATGATAAATTGCACCAAATACCTACGTAATGTACAGTGCAGTTCAGTTCAATATACAATGCCTTAAAGATTTAAAAAAATACACAGTTTTTACCAAATAAGTAAACAATACATTTCAAGACAAGATAATTTTAGAAAATTTAAGATATAGAAATATTATCACTTTACACGGTAATTTTGAAAAGAACTAAAAAAAATCTTAACACTAAAGTTCATGTTCCATGTTCTCAAGATGGTCCTCGTAGCGCCGTCTTCGCACGTCGTTATTGAAGACCACAATAACTATTGGAACACGCACAAGAGTATATTGGAGTAACTAGTCCTGTGCAGTGACCAATAGTTGTTTTGGGCTTCCTTCTTTCCTCCTTCGGTCTTCTAATTCTGTAATCGAAAGGATTAGGGCATCATTATGAGTTACATCGATCCATTAGAGTGAGTAAACGTAATGAGACAAACAAATCTTCTGATGGTAAGAGAAAACGTTCATGACCTTTGCATCGATAAGTGCCCAGAATTTGAGTAACAAATTAAAGTCCAGGGTATTGATTCCTTTGAGACATTGCTGGATGGTAAGTCTTAGTAATTGTAAACGGAACACAAAATTTACTAGACTTTTTTTCTCATATTGTTATTAAACACAGAAAGACAGTACGAGTAAAATATCGATTCTTCACTACAAAATTGCAACCCCTATTATTGTTACGCTGGATCGATGCAATCTAATCGATTAAAAAATAATTAAAATACAATCGGTAGTACTAAATTTAAAATAAGGCTAGTTACAGGTATCGCCGGCAAATCATCGTATGAAAATTAAGTACCTACCTATGATAAAAATAGAGATGTGCGAATAGGTTTGATACTTACGCAACATATACCGATGTATCGTATTCTAAGAATTTAAGTGATCCCCACAATTAATAAAAACAAAATCTGTGCTCACGAATAGAGCTTACCTAATAGGAGAAATACGAGTAGAAAATGAAAAGAAAATAAACGGGAAGTAAAGAATTTTTTATTAAATAAATAAAATAATAAGTACAGAAAATGGCAAGCAATAGATAAACATAATAGATGGTAAAAATATGAGTAGATACTTGCTTAAACTTTTAACATGTCTAATTTACAGGTGAACAGAAAAACACATTTCCTGAAGATGATAGGTAATCTATAGAAGCCTTTTTTGTCGTTTTAATTGAATGTAATGTAGGTATATCTATTGTTTTAAATAATTATATTACACATTCAATATTTAAACCTAGACCCGTAAAAGAGTTAGGTATTTTTGAGAGACTGACGAAATGCATTATTTCTATTCTACCCTGTATAGAAGTAAGAACTTATGATAAACACTTACACAAACGTATTTGTTAGGTTAATAAATATTAAGCTCAATTTAATTTATATTTAACAGTTCAACGTTCGTAAATTAGGCACACATTTTTACTTAAATACCTACAGATAATGTACGGAATGTGAATACGGTAAAAATAAAGATAAAATTTAGCCTACGTCATCCGAAGTATAATAAATTAATAACGAATCGATTGAAACTTCATTCGTCAAAATCGGTAGATTCGACGCTACGGTAGAAAATCTACTTCGGCAACGGCATTAGGAAGGATTAGGTATGTTTTTAGAAGTCTATGTAGATAATAGACCTATATAGATAAATAGACTGTTAAAACAAAACTCTTCCTTCTGGCTATATATTTTTGGCTTTGCTGTAAATGTAAGTAAAAACAACACAAGTTTAAAAAGATAGCGGACGATTGTTTTACACGCACAAAATATATTTTTACAAACAGCTCAAACTCTGGTAAACAATTCGACGAATGTCTATCAATTTATTAATTTTAGAGAAAGAAGTTTTCTGATAATTTGAAAAAAAGCAGAACACTTATTTTTGTTTTATTATATCGAATGAAAAACCTGTTATAAATAGGTTTTCGTCTGATTTTTTGCTGGGGCATTGCTAGAACTTTATTTTAAGTTTGTCATTGTATAAATTTACAAGGTTTTCTTTGTAAGAAATACGTATTAAACTTTTTTGTGCACTTAATGTTAACTTTATAGGTTCTAGCATATCGATTTGAGAGATTTCAGCGCCTCTGGCGGTTATTTGGTTGTCTACTTTTTTCATACATTTGGCTACTTATATACTTACTTACATAATACGTAATTCTCACTTAAATACTAAACCATTTATAGCCGATTTGTTCAAAGATTCTTTTGTTTTAGTTAGAAAGTTTATAAATACGTGTAATATAAACATTTTTAAGTAGGATCACAGACCCCTGTCACTGTGGAGTGGCAAAAACAATGGAAAATAATAATTAGGTAGAATTTAGCATATTTCTTGGACTAGGGCCTTTTTTAAAATTTTTTTTTTACGTTTCTTAGAATGGATCTGTAGTTCCAAAAACGGCATTAATAATATTTTTGTAATGCATCTCGAAATGCTTTGTTGGAGAAGTACCTACCTATTCTGAAGAGGGACTGAATTTGCAATTGCATGAATTTTCTCCTGTTCGTCAATCTGTGTATCGTGATTAAATAATTTGTATTGTACGACGTAATACACTAAATTAAAATGTATTACGTCGTGCAATAAAAACAAAAAACTTATAGATAAGTTCCTACTCCCTATTATGCTGATTTATTGCAATTTATTGGTAAATTTGTAAAAACTAATTTTGTACTATACGAAGAATATATTTGTAAATGAATATATATAATATATATATATCAACAGGCACTCCAACTGTCACGACTTACTCAACAGTCGAAGAAATTTTAGGGACTTATTAGAATTAATGATGTGATAATAAACAAAATATCTCTAAAAATTGTAACAACTATTTTATGCGATAAGAAAATATACTTTTGTAGAATTAGATATACATTGTATACTAATAAATTAATGCTTATTTTTAATACTACAGACCCTCACTGAAATCGCGTCGAGAAGAGTTTTTCAATATTAAAATCAAACAACTTAAACCATAACTTAAAAAACAAAACAGTTTTATGTTAGCCAAAAACATGTTACCAAATAAAAAATATAAAAGTAAAGTGAGTGATACTTATTTCGGTTGAAATGCAGAATTTGGAAGAGATTTTTAAAGGGTTTTCGCGAACGCGTTTTCAAAAGTTCAGCCAATTGGGGTTTGTCACAGCACTCACTTTGCTCTGAGTAAAATTACAAAGTTACAATGGCAAAGTTTAACTTCACAATATCTTTATTACAGTATTAGAATAACACTTTACCATTTACACATCTTGTAAAAGTTAAAAAAAATGCTAGGTAACCGAAACGTGACAAGATATTTCAAAAGTTCGATTCACTTTAGAATAGATAATAATAATTAGAATTTTAAAAAGTTTGTATGGTCTTATTTAAGCTTGAAGACTTCACGATCCTCGTTCGAGTAGTCTCGTCGATAATGAAACGCCCGCAATAGCCGCTGTCACACGCACAAGAGTATGGTTTCAACTAATCTTGTACAGTGGCCAGCAGCTGCTTTGGACTTCATTCAGAAACTTCCAGAAGGCTTGACCTTTGCAGAGCTCTTCCTTACAACCGGTGACATAAACTAACGCAGTAATATAAACAAATTAAACTGGCTGGATATAAAACGAAACAAACGAAAGTGATATTCACTGTTTTTCTATTAGTTTTAGAGTTTACTAAAAAGGTTTAAAATGTTTTTGTAATTGAATATGAAATTATTACTTTTCAACTTTATTTGGTAGTCTTTATGTTTAGTGTAGCGTAATCGGACGATACAAATAAAATATTAATTACACAATGGGTTCGATGTCGCCCGGGTGGGGCGTAAAAACCGGCGGTGTCGGGTGTCGAAGCCGTACGATGGAGAACCCATACTACCGGCTTAACTTAATTCGCAGTATTTGATACTAATTCTTTAAGCACCTGATGTGTCATACATACAATAGCTACTTACAAGTAACTTTTGTATTCTTTTTTTATCATATTTAGTACGGATAACGTTAAATGTTTTTGATGGTTCTATATGTTACAATTAGTAATGAACGTAGGTTGTTGGCGGGTTATTTTTAGTTTTGAACTTATTACCCATACCGTAGACACGTACCTACTGTTCACTGAAGCAGAATAGAACATGACGTGTGGTAATTGTAAATTGACAAAAATGATTGATTTTGACCACTTTTATTTAGCAATTACTTCATCGCCTTGATCACCGTTTTGACGGCGTTATACTTTACTTTGAGTTCAACGAAAAAATAAAATTTATGTATATTGTTTTGTTTTATGTAGTTAAATAATAACCGTGTGTAAACAACTCGGTACCCGAAACAAATTTGTACAGCGAAAATTGAAATAAAAAAAAAGTACTCACATAATACACACATAAATAAAATATCAAATCTAAAGCTCACTTTTTAAACACAAACAAATAAAGACTAACCACTAGAGCTTTATGAAAATATAGACCGGTGGTGTGTTTAGAGATAGAATACGTGATATTGGTTAGGAGACGTGTATCCGCGGTACTAGTCGAAGTGAGAGTGAGCCGTGAAGCCTTCTTTAGAACCTGTCACTTGCGTGCTTGGTGGAGCATCCGCTGCTACCCTTATTAGCTGGCTATGCCCGAAGTTATAGGCTTAGAGCGAGTTTCGAAAGTAAGACGCTACGTGTTTTTTTTTGATAATCTGACCCTAGCCTTTTTTTGATTTAATTTAAATGCAATGGCGTATTTGGATCCGCTAGCAAACAGCAAACCAGCAGATTAGTGGCGTAATAAGATCCAATCAATTTTCGAGTGTAGGGTTGCCCAGCTATGGGATATGAAATGTTGATGCAGTAGTAGTATTGAGATTTACCTACTATCAATTTACTACTGTGCTTGAACTATTTATTCTGTAGCATTGGTCCCATTTTCATTTTTTGAGCTTGTGTTTTGTGCACTATGGATATGTACCTAATTGATACCAGATGATACTTCGAAGAACGAAACATGAGGATTTAGGTACGTTCAATAGTGTTATTTAGAATGTATTTTGTACGACGAACATTCAGATAAAAAACTTTACCAACAGATAAAAAAAACATTTATTTCAGATACCATGATGATATAATATGGCGGACCGTTGGGTACTGCAAGTTTTGTATAAAAGTGATATTTGTAGAATAATACTGATAAACTATCTTTTACATTATGCTGTTAAGACAATTTTAACTATAAGGTAGTTTCCCCGAAGATGGCCCGGCTCCTAGGATAGCCCACTTTAAAATAAATACAGTTATGATTATTCAAAACATTTGAAATTTCGTGGGTTTGTATTACTAGTACTATAGACAAGTGCAAGTGTGTTTCATTACCGGTGCGTTGCCATTTTGAAGACAGATGACAGTTTGCTTGGTCATGTCAAAACGATACGTAGGTACGTTGTATAACCGCCATTATCTAAATCTTTTGAAAATTAACAAATTTAAAGCAAGTCTCTTTGCTCTAAACTGTGAAAATTCATATTTAATCTATTTATCAGCGAATTACAGGTGAGTGTTATTTTTTTTTTTTATGTTTATTAGGTTGCTATCAGCTCTATTCTGAGCAGTTTTGCGCATACCTACTTGCACCACGCCACTATAATACATAGGTAGGTATAATGTGGTACAAAGTATGTCTACTTCTGTGACAATTTAATCGTTAAGCTTGGTTCTTTGTTATTTGAGATCTTTTACCTACTAGAAATATTCGAATACCTAATCTATTTTCTTTCTTACATAATAGCCGTAGCACTTTACATCCCATGTCTTAAAGAAACCTTATTTTTTACAGATAAAAGAAACCTATTTACGTATTATATTTCATCTTAATTTATTCAAACGTTACGGAGTTGCGTAATAACGTTCACCTCTCACATACACAAGTTTTCGTATTTATACGAGCTTACTGCAATCCCGTGGGAAACAAATACCCTTAGAGACCACACGAAAAACTAAGCAGATATTATGACCTAAGAAATGAATTGACTATGCTTTTGTTATTAACTAGCTTGGGCCCGTGACTTCGTCCACGTTGACTTTGGAATTAAGTTCAGAGAGAAATAAAACACGTGTAAGTAATAAATAAGATAGATAGAAACTGTTTATTGTGCACACCATAAACAGAAAAATGTACCTACAGAGAACAAAAAAATTGCAATGACAGATGCGCTATTTTATTACCTAGAATAAGATAAAGCATAGCTTTTGTTGTAAAATAATGTTCCATAAGACACATATTTACCAAGTGAATACGTCTTGTAGTTAATTTTTTGATAATTCCCAGGAACCTAACATTTGCGAGATAAAAAGTATGCTATGTATTAATCCAGGTAATAATAAACTATTAACTATGTAACTATGTGTGCCAAATTTCATCCCAACCCGTTCAACTGTTACTTGATTGAGTAACAAACTTCCAAACACAATTTTTCACATTAATTTTATACTGACATTTTATAATAAGTATTATATGTATATAGAGTTGCTACTTTACTTCAATATTTTAACATTGATTTATTTCTCAACTTTATTGTTTCCGGAAAATAAAAGGTGAATTCATAAAAAAAAAAGTGAATATATATTATAGGTGATTCATAACAAATGCCATATACTTAACAGGCTCTGTCGATTGATATAAGCTACCTACCTCGTCAAATGTCTGTGCGAGGTATTAAAGCTAAGTTGGAATCCCGGAGGCCGCTTGGAAGCCCTGCGAAGGAGGTCGGCGCCTGCCTTGTTACAGGATTACTGGCAAACCGCTACGAAGATTTTACCTAGGTATAGTTTTAGTGTTTGTGGTTGACTTTACAAGGACTATACAAGTACATATACCTATTTGGTTAAAGTTTTGTAATTAAATACCTAGGCTGTCAACCATAAAAAAATAAATAAAAAAAAATAGTAATTTCTACAGTAATTGTACACTTCATAAACTCCTATGAATCCTCTCTACATAATATATTACTTGCAATATATTATGTAGAAAGGACAAGACCTGATAAGGATATCTTAAAGAGAACACCGTTTAGCTATACGAATTTTTTTTTAATACTTCTATACTTCTTACCTTATCCGAGTATTTTATAAATTACTACATTGAGTTCTTTTTTTTATCAAGCGTTACATTTTACATTGCTGTAAAGTTTTCAGATTATGATTTGATTTTTTTCAGTGTGTGAGATCATTTTTTGTTTTTTTTAAACGCTTTGGCATAAGACATTTGTTTTATATGTATCTTTCGAAATGTCAGTGCCATAATTCTATAAACTCGAATCAGCCAGCCCTAATCTAAACTAATATCTCTGTTGGCTCATGGCTCATATCTGCTTTAAAAGCTGTAGTGCGTGGGTTCGACTCTCACCTAGGACCAATATTTTGTAGTATAAACAAATGCTTGTTCCGTGTCTGGGTATTATGTATGTATTTACAAAAAAAGTATTTGAGTATTCTATCAGTTATCTGACTTTTATAGTAAAAACTTTGCTTAGAATAGGGTCAGATGTAAAGTTTAAGTAACAGAAAAACTGTGCGTAATGTCCTAAGAAATTGATTTATTTTATTTCACTAGTTTTTGAAGGGCTGTCAATATTATAGAAAAGTTAAAGTTAGGCTTAGCTCTATTTTATAAATATCTATAAAATATATACCTACAACACGCAAAAATCTATTGATTGTATATTCGTATACATAGAAGAAACTGATTGCTAATTCAAATTCAGTCAGAACGGGGAAGTCATAGCAGAAAACCTGTTAGGTTTCTGAAGTCGATTAAAAATTACAATGATGCTAAGTCAAGGTATAAAGAACAGAAGGTGGGCATTAGATTAGGGCATGTAGCCGAAGCCCCGCGGAAGGTATGTCCGGTCATTCGACACCGGCCGCGCCCGCCGGCCCGGAATGACGGCTCTAGTGTGTGTTACAGTTTAATCTGCGGTGTCTAGTTGCAGGACGTGTCTCAGTGGAGGAGTATCGAGTAAACCATATGGCGTCGATAACACTATTTAAATGTTTATTTTTTTAAACTTTCACGAGCCGACCATGCTCGTCGTCCACGGTTACTAATTTCATATTATTTTGTTTGCATTTGTCTGCACTTTCGGAGATGTAGTCTGTGATGGAGCGCTATTTTTTTTTAATGATTGACGATAAGTTTTTGACCACAGCTCACCTGATTTTAAGTGACAGTGTGGTCGAAGTGTGGCAATTCCTCAAAATAAACCAATTCACTTGCTATTTGATACAAAATTGTATCTATCAGGGAACACCCTTTCAGGTAGCGCATTTCACTGTAACAAATCGCACCATGAAAGTAGAAACAAGCCGTTTTCTTCTGAGTTTAGGAGTATCAAATGAAAGTTTACTTTGCTGCACTGCTTCTTCCGACTAACTTCTCAATATTGAGACTGTTTGGACCATGTTCGGTGACAAGTTTGGTAGGATATGCCACAACAAAAATGATTGCTACACGAGTGACATAAAGGGTAAAGAATATTTAGCTAATCAAACCGAACTTGTGTAAATTGTACGATTACTTGCCTTATTAATCCCGCTTGATTTTTCATTAGTAATTCTATCCGTCTATATTATTTATTAATTTCTTTAAGTTAGTAAGGAGTTAAAACGGCCAATGAGGTAATACGGTAGTAATAATAATACATTATCATTAAAAACAGAGTTCTTTACTGTGATAAATAAATCTCGTAGGACAAAATTTATTTTGATGTAAATAAATACTTATAATACATATAGAATACCCAGAACAGAACAAACATTTTCTTTATACCTCAAAATGTTAGTCCTGGACGGGAATCGAACCCACACCCTACGCTCTAAAATCAGATATGTTACGAATGAGCCAACAGGGAGTTCCTTTGAGCTCCCTGAGGAAGAGGAAGATAAAAGTAGCACTTCTAATGTTGACTGCCCAGCACGACAAGGGTCTTTATATTGTTATTTTGATCAGCACGTAATACGTAAATGGCAATAAATGATTAAAAATTGATGAGAATGAATAATAAAAAAATGGGATCCATATTGTAAGTCATCCTCTCGTTTAGACATAAATTATAAAATCAGAGACACAAAACGAGTCGATCGTTTTAAAACTACATCGCTGCTTCACGTAAGATATCTTGTATCTATCAATAATAGCGTGTTACAAAGTTGACAAAGAATCAGAATAATTTTGTTTTCCGTACAAATAAACTTGGTTTTTTGTTTATTTATTCTTGGCCATGAAAATTAAATTCGTATGTGTGCAGTGTTTAACTATTAATATCAGTTCTTGCATACTGAAAGGTTATAACAGCGTTCAATATTTTCAATACCCCTGTACTGTAACACTTAATGTTTCATGCAATTATAATTTAAATTTGTAGCAATGATAGCTCAGTGGTCGGATCACACGCGAAGGCGCGTTCAAACCTCAACAACGAGTTTGCCAAACCATAGTAACCATGGTGGTAGAGTACTTTTAGTACTAGGCAAACTAGCTACCACCCTCAAGTAGAAAATCTGCCGCCTAGCACTTAACGGTGGCTTCCAGCAGGATAGGTGTATTTACCATCTTCAACAACACCGTCACTTAACATCAGTTGAGCTGTGATCAAACACCTCACAAACCTCCTTTAATAAAAACTTGCCTTTATTTCAACAATTAAAGTATATTCGACATATTTCCAACGCAATTAGCACCCACTTAATACATAATTGTGTCGGAAAATCTGTAATAACCATTTTATCGAATCATGAATAAATATCAAATACTGGCGTTCGTATCACGGAACTACCCTCAGCCGCGACGCGTCCGTTCCCACCCCCAGCTATAAATAAACGACCTTCAGATTAAAAATAGATGCCGATCCCTCCCGACCTCGCTTCGGAAACTGGGTCAGAACCGTCTCTTTCACACGCGCTGCGTGAGAAGAAGACAGGCGCTGCATCCAGCCTGTGACGTGGAGAGGCTCGTTCATTGAATTTTACAGGAACAGAAACGCTTTGGCATGGTGCATCGCGTCTTATAACTAGCGCTTGCTGGAAAATGTTATTTTCCAGGAACTGAAATTAGGTTGTAAGGCAATTCATCAACGACCTTAATTAATAGTTATGTGGATAATAATACGCAAGTTGTAGTATTCAAAGTTTGTGTAAATAACTCGAGCCTGGCAGCATTTACTCTATTTAAACGATGATATTTGATGTTATTTTAGAATAATTTGGTTTATGGTTCTTTGGGGTAATAAAAAATAAATTTTAAAATGCAGAGGCCGGAGGCCCGGCCCCATGAATCTAGGTTCAAAGGTTGGTGACGTCAAAGGCGGGTGTGGCAGGGGGCTATGACGTCACGGGAGAGCTCTGACGTCAAGCCGAGCCCCTGACCCCCCCCTCCCCGCAGTAACCCCCGCATACGAATAGCTACCAATTTTATGGATATTGTTTCTTTGTGACCCTTGCACCGAACCTGCTGTTGCTAGGCTAAAAATAGAATTCATGTTTTAGATGAAAAGTAATTTTATGTTTTTTTTAAAGTAGGGTTAAATAAGAGCCTTGATAGGCCTAAACATTTGCCTATCGTAAAGAGCATTTAAATATTCTCAATTGCTCCTATCAATGATACATGTCATTAATGTTAAAATGTATGTATACATGTTACAGGTAAGGTCAATACGATATCGTTATGAGCATTTTGGCTGCTAACAAAATATATTTTAACGTGATTGAATCAATCGTTATAATAGGTCAGAATAGCAGAACGCCCCTCGTCTGTATTTGCACAGAAACGCTTGTCTTATGATAAGAAATAACGCCTGTCCATGATAGCTTATAACCTCAACCTAGTCTGTTGATTGCAAAACATACAATGCTACTTAGAATGTATCATTAAACTAAGTATTTTTTATTTTTTTTATAATCATTGGAAAACTTACAGCTAGGTACACAGACAATTACAATAAATAAGATAGGAAAGCCAATTAAAAATTTTCACAAGTAGAATATCTTCTTCAATCACACTGTCACTTATCATCAAAAGAAATGAGGTCAAAACACTTAGCCTGACAAAGATAAAAAAGAATGCCTAGTCAAGGTCACCATTTATTTGGGTAAGAATTTGTTCGACAAAAGTGTTTGTACCCTTACACACAGTGTATTGGCCGCCGCCTTGCCAAAATAATTTTGTTTCAAGTGTGAACGCTTGTTATCATCTTTAAACCAAATCACACAATACATTAGCAAAGTTATGTACAAAGGCATATTATAAGACACGTCTTTGAGTTGCCCATATTCTACACAGCGGGTAAATTCTAGTATAATTAGATGTTAATGAAATTAATTTTACTGACGTGAACTTGCAATAATTATAAAAATAATTCACAAAAATCACCACTAAGTTCATTTGAGTATATATGGGGTGTCTATTACGAGTAATTAAACTCTACCGAAGTTAAAGCATTCAAATAGAATTCTGAAAGAAAATCTTTTTTTTGATTAAATAGCGACAATGTAAAATTCATCTCTCGTTATGTCTACATCTCCCAGTCACATTGATATCACTAAAAGTGATTTACCCAAAAGTGTATTTTGCATCTAGTTAATTATTGTAATTTATCTTTTTTTTTTATTTGACAGAAACTAAATTTCATGCTCACATTTGACAGAAACTAAATTTCGTGCTTACATTTGACAGAAACCAAATTTCACGTTTATAATCCTATTTATCCACTTTCATCACTGTCGCATTTTTTCTGTATAATATATGCTAAAAATCAGTATTAGAACGTGTTGAGTGTTATACAGCATATGAAATTAATTATGGTCATGACTTGTAAAATTTAGCTGGCCATATATTTGCCAACAAGTAAGTAAGTGCCTAAGATATTTTAACACCTGATATTTTTAAAACGCATAAAGAAAAAGTTGTCCGTAAACTCAACCAAAACCGTAAATTATTTTCATTCTTTCATACCTGCGATATGGCTAATTAAATTTAAAAATTGATTCTAAAAGAAAATATTGAGTGATTCAATTTTCCTGGCGCTAAAAAGGGGGGAAAATCCTTAACACTGTTCCAACATAAACCTTTGATCATAAAATATTGACTTCTTCTATTCTTGACTACCCTGGCATTCTACAATGCTATTGTTGTTTGCTACCTGCTTGAAATATTGATTTGATATGATAGAGTTCCTCAGCTATCTTAAATTATATGTACATGCACCTTATTGAGTTTCATCGGTAATAAAATGGTTATGCAGATTTAAACAGAAGATAGCTTTTGTCTTAATTTCTAGTTGTGTCTTTAAAATATTTTTAGTGGCACTTTTTATGTAACTAAATTTAAAAAAGTTAATCAATCTGGTCCGTTTTAATTGTTATTCTGTTTTGGAACCGGCTTCAAACAAAAGTCTGTGTCGTAACGAGTGTCCAATACAGTGAGTAAACAATTTAGGTAAGTCTCATTGATCTTTTTTTCATTTCTTTTTTATGTGAAATGAAACGAATGAGACGCTCTCCTGACGGTAAGAAATTACGCCTGTCCAGTCCATGACCATTGCAGCGATACACAGAATTTTAAGTAACAAAATAAAGTCCAGCCGCTTTGGCGCTCATTACTCTGAGTTTTTCGATGGTTAGTCTCAACAGCCCTGACATTTCGCTAGCTGCAGTACCTTTCAAACCAAACCACAGTAATGTTGACACTGCTCTATTATTTATGTTTAAATATTCCTGCATGTTTAGTATAATAGAAGTTGCGAACTTATCTCTGTATTTTCTATATATTGTTAGTTGTTTAGTGATAAAGGAAAGGAAACTGTCTGTCAATCTACACTTGACCAGATAGTCCTGTTTACAATAAGAAAAAGTCCGCGATGAGTAACAACAGTACAACAAAAACAAAAATATAAATCCAGAATCAGAGACCAGAATGTAAATTGGCTTAAAAAGATAGTTTTACAATAAAATAGTGTAATAATTTTACTGTAAACATCTCGCCATAGTATTAGATTAACAGATGAAAACAAGAAAAATTGCTTACGTTTTTAGTAAATCTTGAGAAAGTGTGGTTCTGTATGTTTTTGCTTATTGTAATTATAAACCACATACATAGTTTTGGAATGTGATATAGATCTGAAAAATGTGTATTTGTATTGAAATTATAATTGTTACATTCTGTTATGTGTGTTATGAAATAAATAAATAAAAATAAAAATATTGTGTATAATTTCTGGTCTGAATAGTAAACAAGAGTTGGCTGATCTGATGTTTTATAAATTTTAGCAAGTACAAAAAAAAACGTTAACGAAAATATAATAATAAATATAACGAGATTACGTATGTACGTATCGTAACGAATGTAGAATAACGTAAGATCACGTTCGCGACGTTTGAGCCAAGCCTATTATTCGTGAAGATTGGTTTTGTATAAAATATGTATTATCTGAGGTTAGTCTAGAAATTTGTTGACTTTTATTAAGTGACGTGTGTTCCTCTCCAAGCTAGGAGTGTGCACAGTATTCGAGCACCTCGACGCTTAATATTAGAGAGACAATCTAACAATAAGGTTAATATGTTTTAAATTTTATAATGATGATTTTCGTTTTGTTATCTAGATAGATAGAAACTCTTTTGTGTGCACACTAAAAACAGAAAACAAAAGAATTTTATGAGCTAGTGCCACAAGTTACATCTATGGTAAAAGGATATATATCTTATGTAGATAAAGAAGACGTCAGATTGAGAATTTGGCCAAACCTATAATAATGTTTTATGTAAATATCGTTGGAGATTTCACACAGTGCCATCTAGCTTCAAACTTAACAAAGCTTGTACTATGGGAACCAGATAACTGATGAAACTCTTATGTACTTTTAAAAAATAAATGCATACCTATAATACCCAGACGCAGAAAACATTTATGTGACGATAAATGTTTGTTCTGGTGGGAATCAAACCCCGCCCTACAGCTATTGAAGCAGATATTCTACCAAATGAGCAAACAGGGCAGGTAACTGTTTTATCCAGTAGTTACTTTGTCGAAGTCCATCTTATTTCCTAATTTATTTTATATAATTTGGGAATCTTACAGCTAGAACTGAGTTTAAAAATTAAAGTATGTCGTTAATGACCAAGTACAAGATCCATGAAAAACAAAAAAAAACATTCTAAGATAGACCAGGTTCATTTTTATAAATTTATATACCTCTATAGTATGAATATTATTTTTGCACTTGATTTAAGTTTTTAGTACAGGTAGTATAGTATTAAAGTTGGTATAATTACAAAGCAATTTTTTTTTAAATTACTATATTTTTTTAAATATATTTGATGAAGTTTTAAAAGAGCGGTGGCATAGGCATGGTAAGCAGAGCGTTGGTCGTCCAACCGCAAGATGGGTCGACGATATCGACAGAGGCAGATGGCATAACAACACAGAATCTATATCTAGCAGTGGGATAAAGAAGATGATGCTTTGACTATGGTATTAATCAGCGAAAATACATCAGAAATCTAATTCAGAGTATATTAGTCATAGATGTTAATATTTGAACCAAAAGTTATTATTCAGCATAAACATAACGAACAGTTTTAGTCCATTAATAAATCAAAGCTGTTGTGTTTTATTATAGCTCATGGCTGAATGAACGATCAGTAGCTCACAAATATATATGTAGTTGCTATCAATCAAAAACTATTCGATATTAATCCACCAATTTTACAAGTTTGTTTTTATATCCATTTAGTAAAACATAAAAGAAAACACTGTAAAATATACGGGCTAATTCATGACGTTTTCAGTGCGTGCATAAATACCTTATTTCCCGAGTTGCGCAAAAGCTTTATTTAAAATCAATCATTAAACTATAACTTGAAATTGATAGTAAAGTGTATTTTAAGTTACCAAAATAACAATGGAAACGAAAGTAACGTAAACTATCTTATTGCATTTGTATTACATTGAAAAAACAAAGGAATTTGACTTTTCTTTGAGTCCCACTCAATCACACAAATTTTGATTTGTTTGAAGAATCAACATGACATTGAAAAATACGCCCATGTTTGTACGATAAGCACAACTCAAGGGACTAAAGTTAGGAACGCTAAAAATCTTACAAAAAGTTTGCACGTGAGGAAGGTCCAATGCGGGGGCGAGTCTACGGCGCTACGAGCCAGACGACGCGTAGGCGTTTCGTAGTACTTAGCGTAGAGGTTCGTAGCTCGGGCTTGCTAACAAAAGCTACCCTTTGTTTTTGTATGTTAATGTGCTTTGTATGCTTGCTTACCTCTTTTGAAGTAATGCAGTTACTTTTCAAACTTCCATGACTTACCGTTAGTAACAAACAAACCATTTTTGCTATAAAATCATGCCAATACAGAAACATTTTTTTGATTTCAATGCAAAATTCAAAGAAAACTTTTCTAAACTGTTTGTGTCGTGTGTTTGGAGCGCGATATGTGCAAGGGGCCGAGTACCGCCGTGGTGGCGCGCGTCCGTCGACTGGCGGCTTCATCCCGCGCGATGAATTTCCCTTCAGGAGTTAGACTTGAATGGATCTGGGGCGCGATTGGTCGGGCGGCGTGACGTCATAACGAAAATCACAGGGATGTGGGGTGTAAGGGTGCGCGCGGGTGTGTGAGTGCAGAGGTCTATGAATGGGCACCGGGGCCGCGCCCGCGCCGCGCCTTGCTGTGACGTCACCGCAGCCTCCGTTATGCAACTCCGCATCTGAAATAGAAGCGAGACCTTATTAATAACTTTCAATGCGCAATGCCTTATTTTAGAAGCGACTATTTATGACCGCTTCAGATGTGAACTTGTTATTTTTGCGATCGTAATGGGTTCTTTGAGAGACGTACAATCGGTCTCTTTGTCTGGCAAATTGGTATTGAGCTTACAATTAACTACGGATTGCTTAACTTTACTTACACAATGTAAACTCATTACGCTACATAATAATATTACATGTAATTTGAATTTATGTAAGGATCGTATTTCCAATTTTTGTTTATTTACATTTTAGAGTGTCTTTGTAAACTTAAATAATGTTACCGGAATGTTCTTGATATACATATATATTATTTTCAACTTATTTTTTTTCTATTTTTATAAGTTGGCTAGATTCTTCAAATTACTTAAAATACTGTCTTGTATTTTGTAGTCATGATAGCTTAATGATAAGTGCAGTGGGATAGCACGCCAAACGGTGTGAGCTCAATGAACGTGAGTTATTTGGAAGATGTCTAACATTTATTTAAAATCAGGTGAGCTATAGTCATACACGATTTGTAGCGATGATAGCTCACAGTGGTTAGCGCGGTAGGTTCGCATGCCGAAGGGCGTGGGTTCAAACCCCAACAATGAGCTTGAGCTGCCAGTGAAGGAAAACATCGTGAGGAAACCATAGCATGGTGGTAGGGTACTTACTAGTACTCGACTGGCTAGCTACCACCCGCAAGTTGAAAATCTGCCGCCAAGCATCTAACGGTGTGTTCCGGCAGCCTCACTTGAGAGCCAGTTCCATTCCAGGCTAGGTGTGCTTTACCATCTTCGACCACGCCTTCACTTAACATCAGGTGAGCTGTGGTCAAACAACTAGCTTGTCAACCATTAAAAAACATACACTTAGTCTTGTAAGTGTCAACCATAAATAATAGACCCCCGCTTGATTCACGTTCGCTGATTTATACTCGAGGTTGTTTTATCTGGTGAAATCCAATCAGTCATATTTTGTAGTCAATTATGGGCACTATTTCCGAAGTTCCCAATGCATTTAACGTAAATGAGGTCAAATGGGTGGTTATAAGGAAAGGCGGGCACTGGGCGACCTTCGAACTTTACACTTTACCTGCAGTGGAGCCGAGAATAGATGGCGCGGCGCGTCGTGCGTCCGGCGGTCGTCGACCGCGCACCGCCCCCAGGCACTATGGAAATTCGAAAGTGAGAAAGCTTGGGTGGTTTCCTGGTGTGTTAACTATTATCTTCGAGTTTTTTGACTGTCCCGTTAGCTCATTTGGTAAAGTTCTGCTTCTAGAGCTGAAGGGCGTGGGTTCGCTTTTAATGGAGATTTATATATCACTACATAGTATAAAACAAAGTCGCTATTTTTGTCCGTCTGTTTGTCTGTATGCTTAAATCTTTAAAATTACGCAACGGATTTTGATGCGGTTTTTTGTAATAGGTAGAGTGATTCAATAGGAAGGTTTTTATGTATAATAACATCTATTAAATAATGGAGAAATACTGTTATTTTCAGGGTTTCTAATGTGGTGTCGTAAATTCTAACATTTCTTGCCGCTTACATTGCGTACGCAGGCTTAACCTTACAGGATTTATAAAAATAATGTACTAAGTATTGTACACCTTGAAAAGGTCTACAGAAAAGTCCGCGATGGTATATGTCTATCTCTTATCGATATCCCACAAAACCATTTTTTGTCATTTACTTTTTACGGCAAATAATAGCTGTACCTATCGGCCGGCAGCCGCCGACCGCAGCGCGACGCGACGCGTTCCTATAAATAGCGCGTCGGAGGCCGCACTTCTCGCTGTAATAATTTGAATTTGGAAGCGACTGGACGCGGTTTTCGGAGCTCTCTAGCAAGGATAATAACATTTTATATTAAAAACGTGCCTTTAAGCGCGACTACTTAATCCGTAATTTTAATTACGTTACGGTAAATTGTATGATGTTAATAGTTTTAGTAGTGATTTTTTTCGAATTTTGCACCCGTGCGAAGCCGGGGCGGGTCGCTAGTATACTATAACTCAGTGTCATCCTGTTTAAAGTTCGGTTCTAAGTTGAATCTAAGTACCTACAGTTAATAAGAAGCTACTTATGATTATGAGTCTTCAGAAGTTGAAAACACATATATTTCAGGGAAGAGCGTATAAGGCATTAAAGCTTAGAACTTTTTAAGAACCACTTTCTTTTAACCTACTCAAAAAAGGAGGAGGATCTCAATTCGACTGTATGTTTGTTTTTGTATGTATCTTACACGATCATTCCGCCAATCAATAAAATCAACCAAAAATTTTGAATCAATTTTGATGATTATTTTTTTGCATGGTAGATCATACTTCAGAGGTGGTCCCATATAAACTTTATAAAAAGTGAACGAGCGTCTTTAAAAATTCATCAAAAATAAAAAAATATACATGGATGATATTTACGTTTACTCCGAAACCTCGCTGTTTCACTGGAGCAGTGCGTTAATTTGGCCTAAGGGTCATGAAGTCGGTCTTTTTTAAATTGCAAATTTAAATATTATTTTAAGAATAAATCTTGATGCATATTACCGGCCCTAGAGCGGGCAGGGTGCGACTCTCCGTCTTTATGACGACCTTGGGTACCAACGACTAAAAATCCAGGAATGATTAACCTATGCGCTATGTGTCGAGGTTCCGGGCACGTTTTCACACTGTTCCATACTTTTACAGTAGCCCAAAGCTTCCCTTAGTAGGGGTCGGTTTTCTCCTACTACCCCTCCTGCACCCCCGCCATGACCCGGTCACGTGCAACAAGTGAAGTCATATCGACTGCCCGTTTGACATTTACGGAGCCTCGAGATATATCCGACATGACCTATGCCATTTAGTGCATCCGAGGACGCCTTGCAAACCTAGCCCTGAGTGATCTAACTCATATTTAACTGCCTTATACCTTAGAAAAGCTGTAGATGGATGAATGGAACTGGCTCTTAGTGAATAACAAAAATCTAATTAAAATAACCATAAGTCTTAAAATCTTCCTCTCTATGCAGTAACCTTCATGCTGTATATGCAAAAATGGGGTTTCCTTTCCGCTACAAAAATAATAAATGCTGACGTAGGTATTTGGTTGAGGTTTCATGCATTGTGACGATTTAGAAGCGTATCGCGACGACCGGCGTCATAGGTTCCGATTCTAATATTAATTCTTGGCAAAAAATGTATTTCCATAAACTATTTCCAAGAATATGATAATATTAACAGTAGGTACCCCTGGCTCAAACAATCCTTATCCTAAATGATTCGTGAACGTGCATGAAATGTCGATGCATGCTTGTTACCATTGTAGAAATGAATGTTTATCAATAAATCCGTGATGCGTGAAAAAAAGGAATTTTTAACGAAAAAACAGGGTTTTAAAGGTTTTTTAAAGTCTAATTATGACCACTAATTCGCCTGATGGTAAGCGATAATGTGGTCGAAGATGAAGCACACAGAGTAGAAGCTGCCTATTCACTCTGATCTTTAAAAGATCTAGATTATATCTTGAAGGAAACAAGTAATTTGGTAACTAACTAATAATAATAGCTATGGCTGGTAATTAACTTATGTTTCAGGTTCGTAGTTCTAACCCCTAGCTTTTGTAACTTGGATTTTATCATACATAAATTTTAAATTAAAAATCGACTCCATGCCACTAAGCCTAAATACGGCTAGTTTTTAGGTATTAAAAAAAAAAACAAACTGCTAAAATGATTTTGATTAAATTTATATGGAATGATTCTGAAAGTATATTCTTTTAAATAGAAACATTTTTTTCCAAATCAGTTTATAAGTTTTGAGGTGAAACAAGTAAAAACTGAATTGAGAACTTTGCACCTTGCAAGTCAGCTAAAAACCGCGCAAGTCGGACTCGCGCATGAAGAAATCTGTACCATTTATCTATAAAAACGGCAAAAAAATCACGTTTGCTGTATGGAAGCTCTCTTAAATATTTATTTCATTCTGTATTTTAGTATTTGTTTCTGTGAAAATTTCAAGTGTCTAACTATCACGGTTCATGAGATACAGCCTCGTGACAGACCGACAGCGGAGTCTTAGTAATAGGAAATTAGGAAATACGGAATTTCCATTGAAAACAATGTGCTTGCACGTCACTTCCTTATATTTAGTGTCTCGTCTAATTTAAAACACAGGAAGAATGGCTTCACTAATGGTTTGAATAAAGAGGGTGGAATCCATTCGGCCCAAGGCGGTCTCGTGCGTCACACAGCAAGGACGGCTCGGCCTTCTCCTATAGCCTACACTAAACATATTGAACACTATTTGAACATCAACTATTTAGGCCACGAGGTAATGGTGTGCCCATTACGGTTTTAATGCGTCTATTCTTGGGGTTTTAGTTTCGATTTTGATGGTACGATTGTTTGATATATATTGTTTGTATCAAAGAGTTATTAATACAATACAGGGATATACTTAGCCGAAATGGATTATTATTATCATCATTATAAATAAATAAATATTGTAGGTCAATACACAGCGTTATCCGACCTCAAACTAAACAAAGCCTGTATTATGGATGTCAGATAACTGATAGAATACTTAAATACTTTTTTTTGGTTATACTAAACAGGGTTATACATAAGCTTGGGGTGCACTCAGCTGTTCCATGCAGGGATGTCGAACTTTTTCTATGGAAAAGATGTTTTTTTTCATGATTTTAGAATTGTAACCTTCGTAAAAGTTGTTCTTAATGACGGGTAGAATTTACTATACATTTTCTCGTATTAATCGTCTACTGTTAAATAGGTTATTTCCAATAGACGCCGCTGTACAGTATGTTTCTCTGAGTAAAATTCGGGGTTGTTCAAACAAAAAAATGATTAGGCATTTCCTAAGAAAACATGCTGCTCCATTTTTGGCCATATCGTCGTTACCTTTCGGTGAGATCGTGGCTAAACGCAAGCCGAGTCTGACGTAAAGAAAAAATAACTTATCGTCTAACTCAACGTTCTAAGTTCATTAATTCTTAGTTTCTACTCTAGACCGAATTGTTTAAGTCCCGTGATTAAAGTCACTGCCATGGTATGATTCATTTGCAATCGACTATTATGGAGTGGAGTGGGATCTATAGTCCATTATTTTCTATAATACAACAAATTCAGTAATGTGATGAACGACAAGCTCTCTTGATGGTAAAAGATAACTTATGTCCATAACCATTGCAACGACATACTTAACTTTAAAATTTCAAATTTAAAAAATGGAGCAAAATTTTTGTTAGTCTTGACAGTTTACCTGTTTTGCTAGCTGCAGAACTCTTTAAACTGAAACAGTAACAGTAACATACTGTAAAGTAGTAGAATATCTGGTACTGCGGTGGTACTTACCAAGGCGACCTACCGCTCAAAAGTCAAGTGAATCTACAACCAAGTAAAATCAGATCTAAAGGTATTGGTACCTACTTTTGTTAGTAAACTGAACTAACTGAGTCGCCTGTACTTCGTATCGGGTGCGGTAGGGCTCAGCTTTTGCTCGCACTTATAAAAAGCATGACCATTCAAATTAGAATAATCAACTAAAACTGTTCAGCCGTTCTGAAGCTACGCGCTATCATTTGATTTTTATTTATTTAGATAGTATATTTCAATTGTAAAAGTTTCTTTGTTTATCATAAAAATGCAATACCTTTGAAATTATTATTTTCTGCTTACATCCCTTTTGTTTTTGAGAAAAAATATTTGTACCTGTCTAATTTTTTTTTCAAAATTGTTATCAGTACCCTTTCAATTACCTAAACTGATATAACACCATGCGTCAGCGTGGCGACAGCAAGTACTGCGCAAGGCGAGATCGGCGTCGACTAACAACGCGGACAAGAATGAACGCGCGTCACCCGCGCTTCGATTCATGAATAGAGGCCTGCAACCCTGGATGACCCAGTTTTTGTCTCCATGCTCAACTCTCCAAAACCAAAAAGATAAAAGTGACTACACCTTAGATACGCTACTACAACCTCTGTAGCTATATCGGTTCATGCTATATTCGCTTGTACGTTAGAATTGGGATATGCCGGTTGTCGTTTCATGGTGAAGTATGACGTCAGTAAGTGTGGAGGGGGATTGCAGCGAAGGAATTAGGTCAGTTTCATTCTGAAACAGGTTGGGTGAGGCGGGGTGAGGTGCAGGGCGCGGGGTTCGGTCGATCGGGAATCAAGACGTTCATAATTATTTCAAATTAACGAAGGGCTATTGGTTATTTGGGTACTATAGATGCAAAACCATTACAAATCAAAGTATTTTTAACATAGAAAAACTTTTTTCCTAATTAAAGTGTTAATTAGGAAAAACATAAATTTAAAAATTCAGTAAGGCTCGATTCGGCAAAACTTCGCCGAATATTTTTGTTGCTTATCCCGCAAAGTCGCCATTTGTTACACCTATTTATTTCATCTGTATTGTATCATTTTTAGTGTGTAGAATAAAGAGTTAAACAATCAATCAATCAATCAAAGTTTTCTTTCTGGAATTACTTAGAAAGCCGACACGAGAAATGTGACTATAGACTTAGCCTGCAAGTTCATGTTACTTGGCAAACTTTAGGAAAATTAACCTTGGCGTTTCATTGAAGAATCGCAGCTGAAACAATATAGGTATTAGATCAAATCGTCTGAGGTGTTATTGTAATCTTTTAATGTATATAATTATGTATTAACTGTTCTGGAACTGATAACGGTTGGGTTTGGTACCTATGGTGTTGGATGGAGACTATGAGAGAGATGCAAACGTAGTGTGGACTCGATGAAATGTGAGGCTGCCGGAACACAACGATAAGTGCTTGGCGATACATTTTTAACATAAACTGTCACCGGCAGCTCAAGCTTATTGTTGGGGTTTGAATCCACACCCTTCGACCGCGCTACCACTGAGCTATCATTAGTTAAATGTAATAGGGACAAATAGACAAGTATTAAGCTTATTCAGGAATTTTTAGAATGTAATACTGAGATGTATACGAATACATAAAAAAAAAGGAAGTAGGTACATTAGTACCTAATAAGTATAAGGAAAGTAAGGTCCTACAACTTTGCTTCCAAATGTCAACAACGATTAATTTTGACACATTTGAAGCTATAGTCGGAGTATCCGATAGCAAAAATATTATTACAGATAAAGCTTATATTATTGAGTTACATAACTAACAATTAATTCGCCAGAGAACTAAAGTCATTGACATAGCTCAGCGTATTAGCAAGCTGAAGTGGCAATGGGCTGGACATATCTGTCGCAGAACCGATAACCGCTGGGGTAGACGTGTTCTAGAGTGGAGACCGCGTATTGGCAAGCGTAGCGTAGGACGCCCTGAGACTCGATGAAGTGACGATATACGTAGGACAGCTGGCGGTGGATGGAAGCGAAAAGCCGAAGAACGGGCTGAGTGGCGTGTCTTGGGAGAGGCCTATGTCCAGCAGTGGACTAATATAAGCTGATGATGATGATAACTAACAATAACTCTGTCCCAAACGAATTAAAACCATCTTCAGCATCTATTGTCAATCAATCAGTCGGAACATTTACTTATTAGGTTTTGTTAAATTTACCTCTATTGAGGCATGGCCTTGTTTTAAAAATAAATACGAAATTATATTCCCTGTAAACTGCATCATCTGAAAATATATAGGTGACCCGGATAGAGGTGCACGCAGGCAACACTATGACGTCATACCCCCTCCCCCCAAGAGCTGGCAACAGGCTATTTTTAGAACTGTTCAAATGCACTGATTTAATTTTAATTATAAAAAGTGTTAGGTATATAGAAAAGTGATAGCGCCAGAATACAGCCCTAATCCTAGTTATAAACGTGAAAGTTTGTGTTTGGATATTTGTTACTCAATCACGGCAACCACGGCTAATTGTACCTATTTGGATGAAATTTGCCACAGATATCGTTTATTACCTGGATTAACATAATTATATGATAGGTACTTTTATATGAGAAAAATGATAGGTTACTGTGAGTTTATCAAAAATAACTACCAACTGGACGTTCCCATATCAAATTTGGTAATAGATGCGTTTTATGGAACATACCTACCTATAACATTATAAACTGAGAACACCCAGATAGCTACTATCACCTCAGCTAAGAAAAAAGATCAACCGATTTCATAAAACAACCGTTCGTATTAGTACCTACATTTTAGAGGTTTCAGCTCAGTATGATAAATTTGAACTTACAGTGGTACACATTTTTGATTTCCAGGTTAAAAGTCTAAAAAAATCTCGCAAAAACAACTTAGGTAATAAGTACTTAGTGAGAGATCAATGTGAAAACAGGGGGTTCATTATTATATTTATTATGAGCAATTTTGTTTTCATTTTTGACTGATTTACATAAATGCATACTTCTTGTACCTATGGCATTGTATAGTAGGTACCTTTTCCCATACGTGACAATCTGAGTCATAAAACGTATGGTAGCAAAATATAAAATATGTTACAATTTTATTATTTGTTGATTAAAATGTAACTGACTGCCTGTGTATGGAAATATGTCCCAATAATAAAATCATTCAAGGGAAGGTATTCCAAACAGGGGGATGTTATGCAGTTGAACAATGAATACAGCAGTAATCAAGTAGTAGGTACCTCTACTACATCGTAATGTTCACTCAATAAACAAACGTTTTGGTCTGAACGCCTAGTCCAATGTAGGTATAATTATTATAGTGGTAATTTTGTTATTTTACTTTGCTTTTATCGTAATAATCCCAAAATTTCTGTACAACGACATCTGTGTAACGCCGCCGAAAACAATTTATAACTATGGTTGTCAAAACATATTCACCATTTTCTGAGCGCGGCCGAAATTGGAACTAACATTTCATGTATTCTAATAATTGTGTTTTGCTGAGGAATCGTGGGCTATGTTGCTAACGTCAATAGTTGCGTGCAGAAACAGTAGATGGCGCTAAATGACATAATACAGCAGCATGGTATACGTTTTTTGTATCTAGGTATTTGTTTTTTTTTATTTGTCTATATTGTCTTGAGTAAATTATTTTTCTTTCTTTGATCTTTTAAGTTAAAGTTATTCGGAATCCTGTATATTGCAGATACCTATATAATATACAATTGTAATCTCTCGTAGCGTTTTTTTATTTAGGCTATCATGTCAAAAAAGTCACAGTTTTATTTAGCTTTGTTTGCCATTTTTTTATAGGCTTGTTGTTTTGACGGGTGTGGTCGAAGATGGTATTCACACCTAGCCTGTAATGTAATGTAATGATCCTAGACTTTCAAGTGTGTCTGCCGGTACCTACCCACCGTGCTTTTCGTGTGTGCGGCAGATTTTTAAGTTGTAGTCAAAGTCCAGTCTTGGTCAAGCTCAGTCCATGTCAGCCCAATCCAGTAGTGGCGACTTTACTGTAAGCCTCGATGGAGTTTTGGATGCAACACGAAAAGTTATGTTTCACCATGTTTATATCACTTTCCCACACTGGCACTTGTAAATCGGTACCTACTTATCGGTAAAATACTACAATTTCTGAACATAAACACTCGAAAAAACACAAGTTTTAGAAAAAAATATAAGGCGACACGGCTCTTTCCGCGTTCCAGCCAAAACTCCAATTACACACTTAGATCTAAGCTGCAGCATACTAACAAAAGCAAATATATTATAACGTCAGGATTTACAAACAAATCCCTGCGGACCTCTCACAAGCGTCAATTGACGTCATAAGCCGGTAAGAGGCCACGAGAGCCCTCATTAGGAGATATAAGCTGACGGCGTGTGTCCTCAGATATTCGTTTCCGGTCATCATCACGCACTAATAAATATGTACCTACTGAAGAGGAAGAGCAGATAAAATAATGGCTACCGTGTGTTGTAATTATTATCTTCAAACTTACACCGTATGCTATTGACGTGATAGTGACGTCTTTATCACTGATCGAAGCTCCACATAAAAAGGTAGTTTTTAAACCACAGTTTAGGTTAAGATGGTTTGTCATTTTTATATACATAAATAATTATTCATTGATATTTTCATTACTAGACATATTTTTTTTTTGGAAAATGTTTTCATAGTGCCTCAATAAGTTTATTGTAATAAGATTTGAATGTAGAATTTAGCTACATATCGATATCAATGTGCGGAGCCTAAAACTCAGTCAAAAACAAAATTGTTGTGGCAATTCTACTTTTAATCAATAAACTAACAAGACCTTTTGAATGCCTCACATGGTATTTTAAGGTGAAGTAAATTCATTTTTCCAACCCTAAAATCTGGCTTAAACCCCGAAAGGTTAGTATGAGGTTTATTTGTCGACATCGTGTTTTCAGTCTGTGGCGGTTTACTTCCTCTCTAAGTTAGTAAACTGAAAATTTAGTATACCTACCTAGCTGCTCAAAGTTATTAAATACAAATATTTTATTGACAGCACCAATGGTAAAAGTCAAATTTCGTAAAATAATTTCAAATAGATGTATCATTAAAAGAGTTATAATACACTGATTACATGGCAATGAACAAAAACAAAACATCAAAATAAAGTACATAATATTCAATTCAATTTATTGCATATATTATATTACAAAGAAGTATTTAACAAATTAATTTCTAGGTATCAATTTGAGTCTTCGTTGGCAGCTGTACCTACTAGGTGTGTTACAACTGCTGTCGATATAAAACAATATTGACAATATAAAAAAATGGCATAACTATCTGTATATCTATCCATTCGCAGTATATAGGTAAATTTATGTAGAACATGTTTAATGATCGACACGTCGTCATGAGAGAGGCTGAGCTTCGTGCGGATTATGATGTCAATACGAGAGCCCTTCGGCTGACGCGAAAGCTTCGGGATTTGTTTGTAGATGCCGACGGTCTTTCATACCTTTCCATGTATTCTATATTTACTGTTTAAGCATTCACATGTGTTTGTATAAGTTGAGTGTTAGTTTTGAATGACACATCTGGTACCTACCTCATGTGCGAACTGACAACTGCCGTAGGTACAATCATTTCTAAATATTGGACACTAAGTAATTTTCTACCCATACAAGTTGTATAGAACAGAAAATTAGGTAAGATAATAACTACTTTGCTTCGGAAAAATTTGAAAAGGTTATCCATATCTACAGTTAATGTGGTATGTACTTTTATTAACCATACATAAATAATTTAATAAGTTTTTTTTGTTTTATGCGTCACACTTTGTACATATCAGTGTCAAGTATTTCCATGTTTTTTAAGATAGATCTACTACATAAGTAAGTAAGTCATGCCCTAAAATAATATGGAGACGACTTTACTACAAGCTTGAATGGAATTTTGGAAGCAACAAGAAAAGTCATGTTTTACCACATTATATCACCTTATTATAAGCTGCACTTACAATTCGACCTTTTATAAATAAAACACCCTTATTTTTATGCATAATAAAACAGTCGAAAAAACACAAGTTTTGGTAAATATCATAATGCGGCGACCGGACTTCCGCGTTTCCGCCAAAATTCCAATAGTACTGTCACTTTTATGCTTCGTTGACACAAACGAAATACACTGTTGATATAAACGAAATATACAAATTTACATATGATACAAGTCACTATAACAGGGACATTTCAGAATTCAAAGACAAATCAGACTATCATGGCTGCGTTTTTTTTATAAGACTTCCGTAATAAATATGTAGCAACTGTATTCCGGTTTGGAGGGTACAGCAGCCAGTTAACAGGGCTGCTGAAACGAACCATCGAAAGTTTTCAGCAATGTTTATATATACCTACTTTGTTTTACTACTCAAAGTTCTGTGTTCGCTGCAATGGTCATGGTCAGGCGTTGTCTCTTACCATCCGGAGAGTATATCGTTCGTCTCAGTACAGTACAAAAAAGGAACAAAAAGAAATTAAGCATACTATTTGTTGACGTGATATGGATGTGCTTATAAGGTCGTTGGGTTCATAGAAGATACACGGAATTGATTCTCCCGATAACCACTTAACTTAATGAAAATTTTATTACCAAAATACTCAGTGTCTTGAAAATGAGCATTATCCCTGCGTAAAGTCGTCGCCACAATGTCTTCAGCTAGACATTCCAGACTTTTGTTCTGTGTGCCTGAGCTCGAAGTTTAATCCGGCAAATGCTCCAGATTATCTGTAACCAAAGTAATCTCTATAAGTTAGGATTTTTATTCAGGTTCTCCACAAAAACGCCTCAGAACAGCTGAATTTTGGTTATCTTCACGCAGATCGACTTTAAGCAGGAGTTTATCTGATCTGGCGAAAAATTGCAGATTTTCTTTCAGAATATTTGCCGTTTTTTCTCCTTTGATCCTATTTGTTATTCGTGTCGGGGTCACCGTATGTGATTGTCAGCACTCATCGGTGAGTGAGAGCGTCATCAATCTTTGCACTGTTATCTTTCCATTTCTTTTATACAGAACATTATTTGATCTAAGAACGGAGGCAGCATATCAATTCGTGGTGCGTCAAATAGTCTTTAGTAATGTAGTAAATTCGCATAAAAAGCATATCTAATGTTAGATTTTTTTATCTTTTATAGGCTTGGTGTTTGACCACATCTCAACTGATGTAAAGTGACGCTGTAATCGAAGATGGAAAATACAGTTAAATAAAGTTATTATTTTAAGTTAATAATAAATTATTTTTGTAATTCGGGTATTTAATTTATTTTGCAAATTTAATTTTATTGTTTTTTTTTATTATTTGAGTATTTTCATTGTATTATTAAATGTTTGTGACTTGTAACTATTCGTTATAAATGAATGAGTATGAGTATGATTATTAAAAAATACCGGGTCTCTAGAGAGACTGTTAGAACACACCGTCAGTGTCCGTCAGGTGCTTGGCGGCGGATTTTAATTTTTGAGCGTTATGTACGAAGGTATAGACAATCATACACTAGAAAATACCCCACGACCATGTCAGTTCGATTCTAGATCTATACATTGTGTAGCAGACAAAGTACACCCGCATTCGCGAAACAAATCGCAAGAAAAACACGATTTCTCGAACTTACTTCTATTACTATGTTCATCTAGAGAATTAATTTAGAACCTAAAACAGAACAGGACGTAAAAGTTCTCCGATTAATATTTGTTTTGATTAATTTCCCCAAGAAAATGTTTTCTCTTCAATCAAAACATCTAGCTTATTATCTTTTCTTATTATTTGCTTATTAGTTTAATATTTTCTTATAATTTCCTTATTTATAAGAGACGAGCGTTGAGATTGTTTTTCATTAATTTTCGTGACTTGAATTTTTCTACCTACTCATAATAGGATTAAGAATATTTTGTCTGTATGTTGTGTAAATAAAAACGGAAACACATTATTTATTAAAAAATTCTTAATAGTTCTTTGAACTTAAAGTTTTCGACAAATTAAACTTTGGAATAGGCATTTAAGAGAGAAAATAAATACAGATAGTATTCGTTAAAATCTTATCTTACAGATAAATTAAATTTGTTAGCCTTACACAGTTAGTTCTAACTGACATTGACTGGAAATATCAATTATTTGTTAATTTAGTCAAAGTTTTAAGTATAAATGTTTTAAAATTTGCATATAAAGCTACTATTTTAAAAAGGTAGAGATAGAGATCAAAACCAAATCACAATCAACAACTAAATGACAGCTAAAAGAAACCAATTTCCCTTTTATCCATTCTACAAACAATACCATGACGTCCTGTGGGAAAATGCTTGTATCTGGCCTATCTGTGTAACGATCTTGTCTATTATTGGGCCGACAAACACCCCGAGTTTGGCCGCTTGATGACAAGCCCCAGGGAGCACGGCTGGGATCAAATTACTTTGTTTTTGTTTACCTTGCCGAATCATTTATTGGTGATTTATTATACACGATATATCCAGCTCGAGATAATCAGTCATAACAATGCAGTCTAGTCACCATTGTTCCGAAAATGTAAGAGTGGAAGTAAAACTGAAACATGTACCTAAATACGATTTTTTATTTCAGGCTATGGCTAGGTGCGTTTGGGATCTTCGACCGCATTGTCATTTAACATCAAGAGATAAAACATCTAACTTAGCAAAAGTCAATAATCTAAAATAAATTAACTGTTAAAAAATAGATTTTAGAAACCGCTGAAAACACATTATCATCAACTAACAATATTTCAGATTTTTAGATTTTTTATAATATGCCTTAAGCTCTATCATGCGTTTTGAAGGTTCCGTAGGCGAAGGGTAAAACGGGACCAAATTACTAAGACTGCGCTGTCCGTCCATCTGTCCGTCTGTCTGTCTGTCACCAGGCTGTATCTCATGAACCGTCTTAGTTAGACAGTTGAAGTTTTCACTGATGCTGTATTTCTGCTATAACAACATATACTAAAAAACAGAAAAAAATAAATGTTTAAGGGGACTCCCATACAACAAACGTGTTTTTTTGCCGTTTTATAGATAATGGTACGAAACCCTTCGTGCGCGAGTCTGACTCGCACGTGGCCGATTTTTGTTATTATCATCAGTTTACTGAATTGCCTCCCATCATGAAAGCAAATTTAAAGATGTATTCAGTATTCACGTCCAAAAAATAAAAACAATTTTGCTAAAATTATTCACCATTACAAAAGTATAATAAGTAAGATACCGAGTACTATGATATGGTAATGAGTATGTAAGCAGCCTAACCGTTGTTCAAGGGGCAACACAAGGTAACGAGGAACACGTTCGAGTAACTTCTCACGAGGAAGTTGAGAGTTTGATTCCTATCAAGTTTGTAATGAAACTTGGAAGTTATACGCCAATCGTGACAGACATGGCCCTAAGAACAATAAAAATGAACATTATATGCTCATTTTGTATAGTTTTTTTTAATTCGTAATTTCATTTCATTTCTTAATCAAAACCGTCAATAGATTATTCCATAATACTTTAGATAGAAGATCAAGAAAATATAATTTACACACGTACACTGATTAAATTATTTAAAACATTAATTGTGCAAACTCTAAAATGGTATTTTATAATCTTTTCTGTATTAGATTTTAGAAAAAAAAATGCCCAACCCAGCATTTTTCTTGCCAATACTAACAATATTACAGCAAGCACATTATCACGTTACAAATATTTAATCATCCAAAAAATCACATTTAGCATTGGCAATAGTTTGCGCAGATAAATAGGCGCATAAATATGGTCTTGGATGGAGCACGCTTGCCTAGAATGATTCTGTTTACTCTGGATTTGAAGACACGCAAATTATGCATTTTGGAAAGAACAAACTAGCATACATGGTTTACTTTACTTAATTTTGACATTTGTATTTGTATTCATTTTATATATGTTCTTAAAGTTTAATGTAATTGGGAGTATGGACATGGTCTGAAATAAAAAAATATAATACAATAATAATTTAAAATATGCAACAAACATAGGTTTTTTTATTTTATAATATAATTAATAAAACATGTCACAATAAAAACATGTCACAACAAAAGTAAATTGTGAAATTAATTGCACGCTCTAAAAATAAGTAAAAATAAGTTTTATGAACATAGGTTGTTATAGAGATTCAAATTATTGTCGAGTTAACACTTGCAGTGTATGAGGTTAAAATGTAGAGCGAACTTTATTTATAGCTATCCAGAGAATATCCACTGTGCTATGAATACGCATTGAAAACTATTTTATTAACCGAACAAAATGACAGTCTTCTGCTACAAATTGCCGTTTTGAATGTGTGTTTCTTTGCTATATGAATAAATGATTTATTTTATTTACTGCACTAAATCTACAGCCAAAAAAAACATGAAACAATACCTTACAAACTTAACTTAAGACTAATTTTAGATTTATATTATATTATTAGCTGCGTCCCGCGGTATTACACGTTACATGTTTTCTGGATAAAAAATAGCCTATGTGCTAATGCAGGGTCCCAGCTGCCTCCATACCGAATTTCATCCTAACCCGTTCTTTTGCGTGAAAGAGTAAGAAACATCCATCCATCCAAACTTTCACATTTATAATATTAGTGGTATTGTTAACTTAGAAAAGCAGTCGAATGTTGAATAAAAAAAAATTTAAAATTAAAAAATGTGTACGCATATGTAGGTATTTTAGTACCATTTGGGTCATGTAGAATACTAATCAAGGTTTCCTTTTTACTATGAAAGATGTCAACCGATTTACTAAATCTAGTATTAAATGTTCCTCATAGGCTTCAACTCTTTTTTTTTACACACTGCGCCATCTGACTCCAAAACTAAGCAGAGCTTGTGTGATGGAAGTCAGATAACTGATAGAATACATAAATACTTTTTTTGTAAATAAATACAAATACCCAGACACAGAACAAACATTTGTTTATACCATAAAATGTTTGTCCTGTGTGTCCTGTGTAGTGGGATTCGAACTGTCACCCTACACCTCTTAAGGCAGATATACTACCAATGAGCCAACAGGGCTGTCTGGACCAACTCTGGTACTCGTAAGTACAATATTGTTAAATTAGTTAGGAATTGTAAAGATTAATGATTTCCATGCCATTGGAATAACCTACTTGCCTTCATAATTCCATGAAGTAAAGATCAAAGTCACATGATATAATTATATTCACACTATAAACAAATGAATACTTCAAGTAAGTAAACCACGCATTGGAATTTGGTACTTCAGAATATATATTTTTCTTACAATCAACCTGCGTAAGACAAATAAATAAGCCTATTGAAAGTTCTATCTAGACAAAGTGATTTGTATGAGGGTAAGCCGCTTTCCAAGCAAGCAATTTCCTCCAAGTTCCTAATACATTTTCCATTCTTGTAAGCTCGCATCGTAGATCTTGATTTGCATTTTATACTGGGTAGAAACCTTGTGCCTTATTTCGGTGACGTCATAGTGAAATTTAGTTGAAAACAACGATATCTAGTCAATATAGATATATTTATATACTTTGTTTTGTTTTAATATGTTCTTGTTATCATATACGTATAAACATATATTCACTTTTTTTCTTTTTAAACTAAATATAAACATTGAACATTCACTTTTTTTCTGTTTTTTTTACATTGTCAACCCATAGTACCTGATAGCTTTGACATCATTTATGTCCATCCAAAGGTGTGTCTAGAAGAAATCGCTTTAGGCGATAGAGTCACCATTGTTCTATTACAATCATATTAATCGATGTAGTTTTGTTTTTAGGGTTTCGTACCCAAAGGGTAAAAACGGGACCCTATTACTGAGACTTCGCTGTCCGTCCGTCCGTCCGTCTGTCACCAGGCTGTGTCTCAAGAACGGTGATAGCTAGACAGTTGAAATTTTCACAGATGATGTATTTCTATTGCCGCTATAACAACATTTACTAAAAATAAAATAAAATACATATTTAAGGGGGCTCCCATACAACGGTCCCCTTCGTGCGCAACGGACGAAACCCTTCGTGCGCGAGTCCCACTCGCACTTGGCCGGTTTTATTTTCTGTATCTCTTTTTTAAAGTTTTTTATGTTGTAATGTTTGGTGTACAATGAAGTTATATTTTATCCTATACTATTAATAGTTAGTAAAATGTATGAAGTAAGAGTAACGGGTGATCTTATTCATTCGGGAGCTACGATGCCACAGACAGACACACACACAGACACGTCAAACTTATAACACCCTGTCGTTTTTGCGTCGGGGGTTAAAAACAAACTATGATTACTTACAACTACGCTTACTATATTTTTATAGCTATATCAAAGTTATAAAAACTTGACAGTTCTTTGTTGATTCTTGAAGCCAAAATGACAAAAGTTTTTTTTCTCTTTACAAAGTTATTTTACTTTTATAACCTTGCGGTCGCCGGCTTTAATAAAATTCTGACTAAAATATGAATTGCAATAACTGAGCGAGACCCCAGTGAAAATAGATACATTTCCAGCATAGACGGGACTCTACCGTATACAAACAGAGTTAAATCTCGTAAACGCTAATTCCGAGCGGCATAAAATTATCTGGGCTGTATTTTTCCTCCATTCCATCATTCTTTGTTTGTTTAATCAAATGTAACCTAATTCAGAACCATGGCTCTCCCCACTCAAGAGCCCTTCGTTGAGCAATCAACTCTGTGAGAGAGACGCCCTGTTTTTATATTTTGTGCGATAACAAGTACTATTTACAGAGCTTATTTTATTACTACGTTACTTCAATTTTTTACGATAAATTTTTGCACATGATTACACATTGCTTTCAATGGCTTCATACATTGTTATTCAACACAAGCTTGCGCCCGCGTTGCGTTAAGAATTGTGAAACATGCGTAAGTAAAAAAAAAGAAATTGTTTTATTCATCATGAAACTTGTGCTACTTAATTACATAGATTAATATAAAGGATACCTTTTATACTGGAATTGTGTTCCGTAACACATCTATGCAGAATTTCAAGTGTTAGCATCCTGTAGTTAGTTTTTGATAATCCCACATTAACCTAACATTTTGACGGGATAAAAAATATACTATATGTTAATCCAGATAATAAACTATACGTGTGCCAAATATTTTTTAAATCCGTTTAGCCATTTTTGCGTAATTGAGTAACAAACATACAAACATCTAAACATACAAACACAAACGTTCACATTTATAACATAACATTTATATTACATATTGATAACATTTATATTTATAAGGATTGTTTACAAACTGAGATCTAATTTCTACAGCGCGGTTAAAGTTGTGTCAAGTTTGTAGCAAATCGCGTTCAACAAAAAGTCATCAGTGCAGTTGCAGAACAAAGTTTCTGAACCTCGCATCGCAGCTGTTGCGTGCATCTGTAATGACTTCGCCCAACAAACAAGCATTGCATACGTTTTCCAAACTGTTGTTTTATTAAAATACGATTACGCAACGATTGTTAATGTGTTTTGGTTTAAGGTAGCCTTCAACCATTTAAAAAAAAAGGTATGACACCTTATAAAGTCTAATCTCTAACAACAGTGTTTTTGGTTAAGGCGAAAAAATCATTCCGCCGCATTTTATTGTTTTTTTTTAAACCACAAAAAATTAAAAAGTTTTCTAAAAAATTTTTTGAGTGTTTATGTGTGAAAACACTTTTGTTTTATCTATAAGCTGCCGAATTAAGCCTATGATGGTAGGTAAGTACTATGTGGTGGTAAAACATGTTTTTTTCCTGTTAAAAACTTACTGATGTGATGTTACCTTTACCTTTTTCCACTTGTTTTATCATATGTAGTAGGTATAATTTATTTAAAAATATCGAAATACGTCAAGTATTTCTACATCTTCTTGGCAAAGCGCATAAAAAGCGAAAAAAAAGAAACATCTGCAGCTTGGCAATTTTTCAAATATGTACAGCTTCTGCCAAATAGATACCAAACTTGGTCATGAAACTGGCCGTGAACGTATACTTCTAGGGTTCATAAAGCTCAGTTTTCCTTTAAAAAAAGAAATGTTATGCACATGTCACGCCTATATTTATATTACAGACGGTTTAATACACGAAGAGTCGCCCTTATTTTCTGCTAATGGATTACGAGAGTGCAGTGTTCTGAAATACATACATATATAAGCATATAAATGAATGCGATGTTATTTTAATCAGAGTCTAGAAATTAGGAAATACAATAGTTCCAAAGTGATTCTCTTTTTTCACCGCTAATGTTGTATTAAGCACAGTACCTACTAAATATAAATAATGTACTAGGTTTCAGGTAGAATCTTAAGTCTTTTCGTAAGTTAAAACTAAAGTTACAAACAAAATATTATACTCTATTGTAAGCATAAAACCTTACGCTTATCAATTGAGTAGCTTGATTTAGCCGCAATCTTTATATTTTCCCGAAGGCTAAGACACTTTTCAGGTCGCTGCGCTAGTCGCCAATAAGTAATCCAATAGTAATAGTACATTTACTTGGGATGAAAGCACTTATCATCAACCAAACTAAGGTTAAAAAGCTAATCTGCCAGTAAATATCAATATCAGATTATTATCAAACATTATACACTAAAACAATAAAATTAAGCATAAACATCTAAAATAAAAGTGAAACTGGGTATTCAAATTGCAACACGAAAATACTCTTTTTAATGAAAAATTAAGCCAATGTTCCCCCAAAATATCAGTCACGTCAGCAATGGCGAATACTGGTATCTTCACCATTATCTGCTTCGAGTCAGTGGCTCGAAGAAACGCACCTGCGTGGCTGTTTTCTGGAGTAATTCTATATTTTTGTCTTTTGTGTGCTTTTAGAAAGGATTTGTTAGAACGAAAGCCTAATTGTATTTTTTTTCTATCGATAACTCAAATGTCCAGATAAACATGATGAACAGTGATGGTTTCACTTTCGTGGCACTATTATATTATCACAACATTAATAAATAATTTAACATAGTTTTATTTTTTCATTTATCCGGTGAATTGTTTTGATTAATTATATTTAACTTCATTTACTTAATAGTTTGAGTTGACTGACAAATAATTTGTTTTTTTTTTTTAATTTATTTAGAGACGAACAACACACCTTATTCGTAATTGTAAGAGACAACGTCTATCCATGATCATTGCAGCGATACACAGAACTTTGAATTACAAAAAACAAAGTTCAGGGCTCAGATTAAAAACTACGTTCAGGGCATCGCTGCTTTGGCGTTGTTTATGTCATATTCTCACGTGATTGAAATTTATTGTAAAAGAAGAAATATTTGATTGCGTGTACACACCGCAAAATTACAATATCGTTAGTTTGTATGCCAATGGTTCACGGGTGCCAAGTCGGTATCGGCTACTCCATTGAATCGACGTTTTAAATAGACGCGCTGTTGACGTACCCACATCATTTTCACATTGTAAACATGTGGACTTACAGGTGGACTTTATGCTGGAATGACGTTATGCAAACTAAGATTTTAATTATGACATAAATGTTTTAATAGATTATGGAAATTATGCTTTTTTGTGTTATTTCAAGCACATTTTGTAAAAATATGAAGCTCCCGTGTTCTGACAGTAAACGTCAACTAAAGTTTGAAACGTTATCAGTCATATTTTGCCTCTTTCATTCTTTATGTAATTAAATACAAACTTCATTTATATTTTACCTTCGTTCTACTAAAAATTATTTAAATGCTGTAATTTTAAATGTTTTGTATCGTTTTTTGACGTAAAAGTTCACAAAGAGTTTTAAACGATAGGTATATTTACATTTTGCTATGAATCTAGCGTAAATATTATAATTACATACCTAATAGCTTTGCTTGAAATGAAAATTACGTTCAATTGTTCTTCTTAGCAAAAACTTAACACAACATTCTTTACCATAATAATTACTTGTATCTTTATAAACTTGAGACTTATTCGTAATAATATTCCCTTTTTAAAGAAATAATCGTTTAGTAAGAATAGCTAAGAATAATACAATGATTTCAATAATATCTAACTCGAAATCTATATTTAATTTATGCTTAACGTACTCGTCCTTTATTAATGATGTATAAGATATCCTAGATACTATATCGACGTTACTCGTACACTTCATAGTTTTTTAAAGCAGTAGTGTGTAAACATTACTGTGTTCCGGTTCGAAGGGTACTGCAGCTAGCGAAATTACTAGGCTGTTAAGACTAACCATCGAAAGTCTCAAAGTAATGAGCGCCAAAGCAGTGATGCCCTGAACTTTGTTCGTTACTCAAAGTTCTGTGTATTGCTGCTATGGTCATGGACAGGCGTTATCTCTTACCATCAGGCGAGCGACTCGTTCGTCTCATTACTTCATACATAAAAAAAAAAACATTTTCGTGTAACAATCCATATTGTTTTATTAGAAGTACTTTTTGGTAGCATTGTGTAATACAATAAAATATTTAATTAAATCGGCAATTGAACATAATAAGATGTGGTTAAATTACAAAGGCTAAGTTCCTTTCACGAATGAGTTTTGTCAACTTAAATGATAACGAAGCATCTTATAAAATCAATGTTACTTTACGTGTTAATTGTGAAACAGTGACAACAAACGGAGTCTTCACACCTTTAAGGAAGATGGAACTACTAACGATTTTCGGATTTTCCCGTAGCTTCCAAGATGATCCTTATGACCAGTTTACATGTCATGATGTAAACTACGATTTTATACCAAATTAATAATCTTGAATATGGCAACAAATAGAATGACATTCTTCAATCATAACATCGGTTACATATAAATTAACTAGCTTAATATTAGTGTAGTTCAAAGTTAACCGTCTGCTGTTCTCATGTTACTTAGAACTCTCTATTATCAGAACACTTAAAGTTTGCACTCAGACATGTCTAGAACAATTAGAGAATGGACGTTCCCCATTGCGCTGAAACTGTTACAGCTAGCAGTTCTAGTTATAAATATGGCAACATTTTGAAATCCAGACGTCTTCACGATGCCTCATATAGCTATAGTACCGCATTGCTGCGATAGAATTCTGCAAAGTTCGCTGATCGGATCAGATTAAACTTACAAGTAATTTGTAACGTATCAGAAGTCTCTTAACGTGGAGATAAGGTTCCTGCAAGTTAAAACGAAAATATCAAAGGAATTAGATGAGATCATAGATGATGATAATGATGATAGGTCAGTGGTTAGTTCGATTGAGCAATCATATCGCACGCCGGAGGGCGTGGGTTCAAATATCAACGGTAATCTCGATCTGTCGGTGAAGGAAAGTACTAGTACTGCAACTGACTAGCTACCAATCTTGAGTTGAAAGTCTGCTAACCTAACGGTGCGATGCGGCAGTCTTAGTTAAGAACCGGTAACCATTTCAAAATGTGCTTACCTTCTTTGCCCATACAACACATACCATCAGGTGAGCTTTGTCAAATACGTAGCCTGCCCTTATTAAAACAATACGGGTTAAAACAATCAACGTTTATCGGGTTATTATTCCAGTAGACGGTAATCATTAAAAATAGCTAACATTCTTTAATGCTGTGCTTATTTTTCCTAGCAGTGTTTAGGTGAGCTGCAGTTTAGTTTGCAAAGTAGAAAAAGTATAAATCACAAGAAAGACAACCATAGTAAAAAGTTTATTTAAATTCACTTGATCAGCAGACGTACAAAAGTCTTCTCTTTGTGTTCAAGTTCGCTCTGTCGTAACTGCATCCACTATTCGAGATTAATTAAACCTGTAATCAAACTGGAACGGGTGCGCTTGCGAACTGCTAGTATTCGAATAGATAGGAATAAGTAGGGACCTATAAGGTTCGTTGAGATACGTTTCATTGCTTTGCTAATTGGTTTGGCTTTGATATTAGTAAAGCAAGGAGGCTATAAATATTTATTGAAGTCAAGTTAAACATAAAAATTCTTTACTACGAGTATACGAGTAAGTATCTCGGTCATTTATAAATAAATACTTGCATAAAAATTAATGACTTCTATTGAACAAATTCCAATAAGAATTATAAGTATAGTTAGTAGGTAAATGTAAAAATTACAAGTATGATTAGTAGGTAAAGAAGCTTGTTCTATGGGAACTTGATAGCTGATAGAATACTTATGTACTTTTTTTGGAAATACATACTTATAATATACACAGAACACCCACATTTATGTTCATCACATAAACATTAGTCCAAGACGCCTAAAAAATAATTATAATATTATCTAGTAATCTATATAACTTGTTATCTATGATTATATATTTCACCAGAGACTTACTTCAACTTTACAACATAATATTCCCCTGGTTACATTTTTTTTAATGTAAAGGTAATAAGTCGATCTAGGCGCTCTCCTGATGGTAAGAGATAACGCCTGTCCATGACCATTGCAGCGATACACAGAAGTTTGAGTAACAAAACAAAGTCCAGGGCGCATCACTGCTTTGGCACTCATTACTTTGAGACTAGATGGTTAGTCTCAACAGCCCTGTAATTTCGCTAGCTACAGTACTCTTGAAACCGGAAGACAGTAATGTTTGCACACTACTGCTTGGCGGCAGAATATCTGGTACTGCGGTGGTACCTACCTAGACGACCTCTTTCTAAGGAGATCTACCACCAAGTATATACCTTGTCGAAAAAATCTCTGAATGATATTGAAAACCACAAAAGTTATTCCCGAATTCGTTCCGTAGTTGAAACCACTTCAGATAGAAAGGAAGCTTAGAAGAAGCAAATAAACAGACACATGTAAATTGCGACTACATTTAACCTGCTTAACCTGTTGGGTGTTGTTGTTTGTGTTACATTAATTTGCAATGTTAGATGGTGATGGAGATGGTGGTGGAATTAGATGTTAGATGCAATGGTCTCGATTATACATCTGTGAATCAGACAGGCATCCCACTGATATCATTAATGTGAAAGTTTGGATGGATGAATGTTTGTTACTCTTTCACGCAAAAACTACCGAACGGATTTGTATGAAATTTGATATGGAGGTAGCTGAGATCCTGGATTAACACAAGGGCTACTTTTTACACCGAAAACATGCTGCGGGTAACACCGCGGGGCGCAGCTAGTTGCATAATAAAAAATGCAGTCAAATGGGGACTACCGACAGAAGAGAAAACTTAAAACACCTCGCATTAGCATGTTGGTGACGCGAACTCTTAAGTTTCAATGCGGCTAAAGTAGTTTTCATTTCAGAAAAATACTACTACTGAGCAAATGATAATGACGTAGCTACTATTAAGTTTGCACCGAGTTTACAAATTGTTAGCAGTTTCCTAACTTCCCTTTAGCGTCTGTGTTAGCTCGTTATATTCTGTACCGCTTCCAGTATTCTATCTATTTAATTTCTTAGGTACTGTACGCTGCAAATAGTCGATTTCAGAGAATAGTTATTTAATCATTGTTGTTACTTCAATATAAGAATATTATTATTAACTGCGAGTATAAGATTGTATGTTTATTATAGAAAACCCAAAAACATCAATCCCAGTTACCGTTCGCTTAGAAAAGTACAAGGCCCGTATTCAGGCGATATTGTTTCCGTCTCGTCACTTTAACACAATTTATAGCGATGATAGCTCAGTGGTTAGCGCGTTCGGTTTGCATGCCGAAGGGCGTGGGTTCAAACCCCAACAATGAGCTTGAGCTGCCGGTGAAGGAAAACATCGTGAGGAAACCATAGCATGGTGGTAGGGTACTTTCTAGTACTCGGCTGGCTAGCTACCACCCTCAAGTTAAAAATCTGTCGCCAAGCATCTAACCGTGTGTTCCGGCAGCCTCACTTGAGAGCCAGTTCCATTCCAGGCCTGGTGTGCTTTACCATCTTCGACCACACCGTCACCTAACCTATCAGGTGAGCTGTGGTCAAAAACCTAGCCTGCTAAATATTAAAAAAAAAATATATGACACTGACAAGTGGAAAATCGCAGGTTTTGGCTTAGCATCCCTATTTTGACAGTTGCCTGCAATCAAAATATTTTGAAACAGTTTTGTTCATTATGCATTCTTAGTTCTGTTCCACATTGCAACTGGTGACGTTTTAATATCATACTAACAGACTTAATATAATCGATGTGAACGCTTGAAATATTCTGGATGTGAACATCAATAGTTTTGTCCGTTATATTTTGAGTTTTATAGTACTACTATCTCTGTGTACTGCCCTATAGCTTTATCGCCGTCATAAATACACATTTATTATTTATTTATTTATTTGTTTATTCAGTCAATTAGCACCGTCAATTTCCGAATGAAGTTTGTTTGTTTTCACATGAGTCCACTACCTACTGGATATGGGTATTTTCTCTTAGCGTACGTAAAATTTATTGATCTTCGACTTTATTTTCAAGTAGGATGTTTTAGACTACGTGTTGAAAGTAATGGTTATTTCTTAACAAAATCTGGTGATATTTTCAGTATTAGTAATATAATCAGTCTATAAGAGTTTAATTGAATATGCAAGCACCATACCATTTGGTGTATTGATGCTTACTTATGTAAGGCAGCTTGCATCGCGTTCAGTTTGATCCTAGACAACTATAAATAATAATTAATCAAAGAAATAAAGTTCAAATCCGTGCTCATAAATGTTTATGAATTGCACACGCACATGGTTACGGGCGGATATTTTACGAGGCATCTGAGATGTTTCAAACTGGAGCTTAGGTCTGATGTTATTTCGGTGTTGGTGTCAAAACGACACTGCTCTAAAAATGTCTGGACTGAAAGCGGGGGGAGCTTCGTTAGGGCGGGAGCGCGGGCGGGCGGAAAGTGCGGGGAGGGCGGCCTGCGCCTACGCTTTTCCCGCCGCGCCTTGCCGCCCGCCGCGCGCCAGTCAGCAGCTGTGACTCGTGTTGGCTGAACCATCTGTAGGGCCATCTTCTTTTTCTTTACGTAGGTGAGTGATGTTCGAAAACTTTAATATAACAATTTAAAAAGCAAAATTCTTCGGAAAAGTGCATGGCGTTCAGTGAAGTGATATATCAATGTCGTGTGTAACGGAACACCGCGCCCGTGATGCATCGGTCCTAAAGTGTGTCGTGAAGCTCGAGCTTAGATAATGCAGCTTTCATCAGTTAACCATTATTTAGTGCGGTATTTTTTCTAACGTGGCATCTGCAATGACGTCATTGTAAGAAGATTGATGACGTGATTGACATTGATCCAGAGATCTAATGATATCGATAAAATCAATAACTTCAATGGAATGTCGTGTAGTAATTTCTAACACGCGTTGAAAACTTTTATAAGTTATTTTATAATAAACTAATATTTTGTTTTTTATGAATCTGTTTTTTTAATAACTTTACATACTTTACAAAAACATTATATACCTACGTACCTATGTACGTACGTTATTCTCAATAAAATTCTAAAAACAAAATTTCCTTGATTTTCAAGTATAATTGTAACTAAAAAGAATATTGCAAAATATTAACTCAACAAAATTTATTTTGAAGAAAAACGATAAAAACATTTTACCGGGAAGAAATGTAAATGCGCCGTTGCCTAAAAAATCTGAATATCCGGTTACCGTTCGTGTGGTGTGGTTGCCCACACGTCCGAAACCCGAGTAATCTCGTTCTCGTTCCGTGCGACCAAATTAGGATGAGCGCGAATACCAGCCGACCTATTTCAGGCGCGCGCGCAGCCGACGCGGCCCGACCGCTCCCGGACACATCCGAAACTAATTGTGGAATTTTCATTACGTCGCTTTCGGTTTATTACGTGAATCTAAACTTAAAAGAGTTGCCGTTATATTTCCATGACCTCATACCAGAAAAATAGGTTTCCAATGATGACAGGTCTGGTCCAAAGCCTCGATTATTTTGAAACTTGTCTAATTAACGCAAAGGAATGTGACATGAAAAATGTGCTCATTAAAATTAGGACAATACCTCGGAAGATAACCGGATTTTTAGTATCAAGTGTCAGTGTTCAACACCTTGGATATTGGCAGGCTTCCAAACTGCTTCAAATGTCGGAGTTGTTTCTTATTACAGCGGCCAAGTACGCTTTGTTTATGAACGTTAAGTTATTTGCTGCATTTATATCCTCAGGTAATTAACTAGTAACGAATATTGATGACTTGTTGATACATTTGTACTCGAAAGGGCGTGGCGTGGTAGGAAATTGAAGGTCAAGGCCAACCATACTAAAATGCAAAACACTAATAACGCGAATGAATATTTTTTAGATCCGATTACAACTCAAATTAGAACAAGAAGATAATTAAATAATTTAAAAAAAAAAGTCGTTCGATACTGCCGAACAGCAGAGAAAACTTAAAACAATTCACATTAGTGCATGTTAGTGACGCAAATCCATAAGCATCCACCAAAAAATCGCTCAATGCAGCTTTAGAAGTTTTCGCATCAAAAACTTTAAGATTTTTCTTTTTGATTTTCAGGACACCGAACTCAACACAAACACAATGGCGGATGATGAAGTAAGGTAAGGAAATTATGATCTTTTTAATATATTTATAATAGAAATATAACAAATATATACGTTTCAGCTAAAATTGTATCTCAGCTACAGTAAGTATAAAATAAGTTCATTTAGCAATGTATAAGAACTTCTACTTTTTTTTCAAGGTATTTCTTCAAATACGTAGGTATATTTTAAATAAAAAAATCAAGCTTCATGGATGTGCGACCAGACCAGACAGTTTACAGGCCATTTCACTAACACAGCTTTTCTTTCTTTTCTGTTCCATTGAATTCTTTCTACCAACTACCAACATTCTGCACTTGGATGGACAATCAACGTTGCTCTGCTGGTCGACGAAGCAGTATTGAATGCTATACCCTCTCGAGACTTAGGTAATTTTTTTGCTTAACTAATCTTTTTTTTCACATACACACATGAGCACATACACGTATATAATATGTACACACACCACATTTTATAAAAAAAAAACATTTAAAATATCGAATAGAATTCTTTTATATCACTTCACAAGATTGACTTTAAAAACCAATAGGTAGGACTTGTATCAGTGTTTATATCTTCGTGCATTGACTCTTTACTGTTGAATAGGTATTTTATTCACGTGAAAAGAATTGTACAGCTATGTTTCTGTTGCAGCTTTTTATTCATAGATTTCTAGTTGAAGGGTCGTAAGTCGACGATGATAAAACTGCTTTCCGAGCAATTTGTGACGTTTAATAACAAATCAATAATTTTATAACGTCACTATAACATAGTTCTGTCCATGAAAAACAGCATTGCTTTTTAATTGATACTTAATTAGCACTTAAAACATATTTTTTACATTCTGCTATTGTAACAAAAAATTTTTTAGAGAACACACAGTTGGCTATCGCACATGGTTATCTAACTACCAATAGAATTTTAATTATACTATTTAATAATAATAGCTTACTATAATAATATTTTACAATTTCACCAAAAGCAAAGAAAATAATAGAAATAATACGTAAATGTTGCTTTAGGTACTTTTAATTTAAACTAATTAAAAATATATGCTAATACATTCTCATCAAATTTGGCCAACGTAATATTATGTAATAAAATACTAAGGCTTAAATTTATTCATCAACCTCCGCGAAAAAACATAATTTATAGCAAATCTACTAAGTATGCACTTTTAGATGTTCTATGCACTTGCACTTACAATATATACTTACTTATTAGCAATCAAACATTCCGAGCTCATGAAAGAAAGGCCCGAAACAAGCAAAATAAACAAAAGAGGGACGTTCTCAACTTTTAATTTAAGAATTATATTATTAATTCCTGAGAACAAGATTTAACTATTTCTATTTTTATCGTCCAAAACGCAATAACGTTTTGGTCAAAGGTTACTTTAAATGTTTGTTTTGCTTGCAGGTATTTGAAAAATATATAGCAACCAAGATTCAAAGAAAATGGTTTTAAATTTACAGAGAATAGGGTTATGCTGAAACAGGATTTTATGCGTGTAAACAACTTGTTTTCCAGGAATTGGTCACAAATTTATTCTTCTGTTTTGTAACTAGAGAAATAACAAAAATATATACATTTGAGTATTGGTTGCTACATATTTAAGAGCTATTGAAATAATTGGACACTGAACTAATTTTATTTGTTTTCTTTTTCAGAGGAAGCGTCTCGAGGAGGTAAAGTAGGGAACAAGGCGATAGTCACACCAACACTCACATATTTAATGAAGCATAATTTTATGCTTCAATTCACATATAATTCAAGCACATTTTTGTAAACAACTTACCATTACCATTATGCTGATTTTATAGTCATGTCGACCGTCACTGGCCGATAACGCTGATCATTGACTATACTTACAATAATTTAATAGTTAACAGGCTAGGTGTTTGACCACAACTCATCTGATGTTATGTAACGATGTAGTTAATGATCGTAAACACACCTAGTTTCGAATGGAAACTGGCTTTTGGCGCTTGGCGGCATATTAAAGTAAAATAAACAAGCATCATTAAAAAAAAATTAAACCCATACTGATTATTCAGCGCCGAGTTGCGTTGGCGTGATGCGTTCTTTATTACCTATTGCTGGTTAACAGTGTCATGACAGTCGACCAGATAAGCATACCGTAACGCGCAACAGTCAGCGATACGCGCACTGACGGTCAGCGTGACTGTAAATGAAGTCTAAATTTGACTCAGTACACACATTTAAATTTTATAAATTCACACATACACAGCTATATACATTGTACCTATTCTCTAGACACAATAACTGTCATAAAGAATTGTAACATACATATAATAAAATAATTATATCATCACACTACAGCATTAATCCTGTAGGCACACAATTACTATAAATTGAATGTCTCCAGGCGAAGAAGGCCAAACAGGCCGAGATCGACCGCAAGCGCGCTGAGGTGCGCAAGCGTATGGAAGAGGCCTCCAAAGCCAAGAAGGCGAAGAAGGGTTTCATGACACCCGAGAGGAAGAAGAAGCTTAGGGTGAGTAAAAATAAATTTTGACATATAGGAAACAGTATGGATTTTAACATAGCTTCCAAAACGTAGGTAAATTTCGATAAATTTAATATAGTCTGTGAACATAGAACATTAATGATAACAATTTGAATACGAAAGTTTGCCTGTTTGTTTCTTACTCTTTAAACCTTGGATTAACATATAGATCAGATTACCCAGATTTTTATCCCAGAAAACGTGGATGAAACCTCGAGATACCGCTAGTTACTCTTATGAAATTAGGACAATCTTAGATTGTGGAGTAATGCTTGCTTTTTATAAGAATTGGTTTGCGTGTATTCAGTAAGTAACCAGTATTCCTGTCCGGTATAGTTGCTGCTCCGTAAGAAGGCCGCCGAAGAACTGAAAAAGGAACAGGAACGCAAAGCCGCCGAAAGGAGGCGCATCATTGAGGAGAGATGTGGTAAACCCAAAAACGTCGACGATGCAAACGAAGGTAAACATTCTTTATTTGATATATCGCTGAGCTCTGTAGTAATTCAAGTAGTTTCAATTGGCTATCATCAAAAGCTGAATCCTTTTGATGATGTTGACTTGTATACATACTGTTTTTTGTGTCACACACATCACAGACTGGATTACATTATATCCATGATCATACATTGTATTGAAACACTGGCTACCCATATACCTACAACTACATATGTTATGTCACGTTATACAGATGAAGTTAAGAGGATTTGCAAAACTTACCACGAGCGCATCGGCCAGCTCGAGGACCAAAAGTTCGATCTGGAGTACGTCGTTAAAAGGAAAGATATGGAGGTAGTGAGACGAGCTGCGATGGAGCAACTCTACTTTCACGAACTTACCAAACTTATAAATCTTATAATACTTCACCTTCATGATGTTTAACTTTCTTTGTGATATGTCCACGTGGCGTGTTCTACTTCGTCTGATTTAACAGTTAAAACTCTAAACGTTGGTGTGCGGCGGGGCTCGACCCAACCCGAGCCCCCGTCTTTCTAACGCGTTAATTTTCTATGCTCCATGTGAAGTCGCCGAGTTCACTAGCGAATACTTACTACCTTCTATTTTTCTAATATCTAAACTTTCCGAGACTTACTTCTTAGCTTCTGTCCGTCCATGTTCCGTGAGCGATACGCGAGCGCCAGCGCGCGCCGCCATGCAAGGGTAGGACGGGGTGCCGTCAGCCTGACGCGAGGAGTCGGAGTAATCGATCTTAATGTTGTAGCGGCTCTCACGAGCATCTGTACTGGATACCACCAGCGTATCGCCAAGCTCGAGGAGGAGAAGTACGATCACGAGATGGAGGTGACCCGGAGAGCGCTCGAGGTCTGACATGCTTTGGGCGCATCCCGCTCTCGTTTGAGTAGTTCATGCCGACATTGTGACTAGAACAAAGAACATTGTTTTGTTTTCGCAGCAAATACATGTTACAAATTACGGAGCTAAAAATAAACAAACCTACCTTAACAGTGTGGATAACAAATAAAATGTAAAAGCGCTAAAATAACAACGACCCGATAGAAACTCCGAAGTTTGATAGTGTAGATGTTGACGAGTTTCGAAACGTACTTAACATAGACCATGTACAATAGTTGTTCATGTGGAACGGCCATCCGTAGCTTCGCTTCCGCTTGGTTTCGCCAGCCGCGACCCAGTCACATGAACACACCACACGGCGCTCGACGCTCGACGATGCGTCGATGTCACTCGACCTAAACCTTAAAATGTGATTGTTTTTCTTTAGCGGAACTGCAGACCGTATGTCAAATGTACTGGCACAGGATATACAACCTTGAGGGGGATAAATATGAACTAGAACGAGCGATCGAAATTAGGAAAATGGAGGTAAACTGCATAATAGGATTGGGAATGCATTCTGATTTGACTCTGATTTAGTTGTTACTACGAAGTGACTAGTTGTACGGCTCGCAGCACACATGCACTGAGGCTCCGTCGACAGACGCTGGTTACTCACACGATGCCCATGCTCATTCCGCTGGCTCAATAATCTGTCTTTCCTTTTTCTATAGCAATGCTCAAGAGAATAATACAGGAGTATTATGACCGCATGTATGTGTGTGAGGGCCAGAAGTGGGATTTGGAACATGAAGTCAGGAAAAGAGATTTTGAGGTATTGACCAATACTTTATAACCATTGTGAATACCACAATCATCGAATATATGTAACAGACGTGCGCGTGTGACGATACGTGTTTCCACATTGTAACGCTTTGTAAGTTTTCGGTTGTTTGTTGTTGAATTGTAAATAACGCGAAGAGTCGTTTCGTTAGTGTTGTACAGTAGAGCGCGTGTGTGCGTGAGTAGACGTGCGGGCGCGCACGCGGCGTGCGGTGCAAAATCGATCGAGGGCGCGTCATCCGACATGGGGCTCACACCATTAACTACACTAACTACAGTAACCGGCAGCGCGCCAGCGGCGCAGCATAACACACCACGCAAAGCGGACTCGCCGCATGCCCGCGTAACTCGGTGCCATCTCGAGGCCTCCACCCTCTTCTCACCGCTTTACCATCATTCTATGTTCCGCCGCCCGACCGTGCGATGCGCCCGGCGGCGCGGCGGCGCGTCGTCCCGACCACGGTCCCTTCACGGCCGTTTCTCTGCTTTGCCTGTTGCATGCCTGTACAGTTCTAAACCGTAACCGTCGAAGCTTATCTGTCCCCATTAATTGAACCCTGACATAGTATGGCACTTTAATAATACAACCTTACAAAAGTGTGGTAAAATAAAAATAATCCATCAATAATTCGCTGCATCCGCCAGTGTGACGCTTCATGTGTGGTGGCGAGCTAAGTGGCCTTACTGAATTTTCTCTTTTTCATAACATTCACTGTAGCCGTAAATTGGAACGCTGGCCGGGTTCCTCTATTGGCACACGCAAGTGCATAGTGTAAGTGAAACTTCTTGTTCCAAATCTCCAACTTTCATGTATGTGCCGTTATATACCGCGCGATATGGTTGCGTTTTCGGTTGCTGAGATACCCCAAAACCTTTTTGCAAACCCGTATGGACACCGAGTGGTATACAGAAGTGCCATGCTCTGGTCGATGTTGCCCGATCCTCCCCCGCGCCCGAGCCCTCGAGCTCGGCACACACTCGCATCACTCCCCGGGACACGAAGTGCTGTATACTATGCTCACTTGCGAGTCCGAGACACACACAACCTACACAATAAATATGTCTACTTTATACCACATTTGCAAGATTCTGGATCGATTTTGCACCGTCACTCCATGATACACAATATGCAACGTGGTACTCAAATAGTTATCGACGTATTTTTAGAAAAAAATTGTATAATATTCGATAAATTCGTAGAGATTTAAGTACCGACAGCGTTTGATACGCTACAACTTCGATCACTGGATGCCTTGAAGATGCACGGAGTTTGTAGGCGCATGTTCGATCACAACGTCTGAGGAGTGCGTAACGCAAGCGCTCGTTTTCCTTGCACATGTATAATACTGCACTATATATTTTGTGTATATCTTGTGAATAGTATAATGTGAAGAGCTCAGGGGCTGCCGACGACCAGCTACCATATGCGACACGATAAGTAGATGTGCACGAACGTAGAGACCGATAACGTAAGAGAGAGCGTCGAGGGTAATCGCTAGAAAAAGAGCACAGGCTAAAGATAAGGAGGCCACAGTATCATAGGGTACGGGACAGATCTTCAATCTTCCTCAGTGAATACTCACAGACTACAGAAAAAAAAACCTGTTCTTCAAGCTCGCAAATAACACTGCCTAATCTTTGCTCAGCTCTATATCTTGTTCTGTGCTTTTCTGGTATATTTACTAATTGTTTTTAAATTTCTACACTTTTGCCTTGTAAATGCTTAATTTATGTTCTATTTTGCAGATCTTTGTGAAGTTTCCGCTTTTTATGTGAATTACTTCAACATTTGCATGGAGTTGACCGACATAAATTTGAGAGCATTACACAAGTTCATTTCGCTACAAACGTCGAGATATTTTGTTACACAGCAATTTACTCGGCAGTAAACTTGTGAAATGCATGCAGGTCGAGAAAAAAATGCTTTGGTGTTTCTATGCAGTTTTAAAACTAAACCATTTTATTCCACTCATTTTTTCACTTTTTTTTAAATCTTTTATCTCTTGTCAATTCATCAACATTTTTTATTATGAAACAACTATATAATCAACTTAATTAATATTCCAAAACACTTATTATTATGACTTGTATAATCAACCTAATTTTCCAAAGTTGTTTTTTTCTATCTATTTTAATCTGATCTTCAATTTGTACTTTCAAATTCAGTTTCCATTTTAAATTAGATGTCTTTCTTTCCATTTTGTTCTGACAATTGATTCAATTATACTCTATTTTGCCAGATCTCTGACCTGAACTCTCAAGTAAACGACCTCAGAGGAAAATTGTAAGTACCACTTGTTAAAATAATGCTAAAAGCTTTATTTTCATTGTTCAAACAGTACTTGTCTTTTATAACAATACAAAATAATGAAGAGAGTCAGTAGTGTGAGTGTACCAGTATGGGTCGAGATAGTTGTACGTAAGCTGATCAAATTGAAAAGGTTTGAAAATTGGCCTGCTCAGTAGCCTTCATTGTACTTTACTTTGATTACATTTTTTTTTATGGTTGACTGACGGGCTTGATGGTTGACCACAGCTCACCTGATATTAAGTTAAGGTGTGGTCGAAGATGGTAAAGCGCACACATTCTTTAGTAAAAAATAATTGCGATTACTCTTTTAATGTAGTTTGCATTGAAATAGTCTATCATATGCCAATTCACCGGCCATTCGTTATAAACACCTGGTGTTACTCAAGTAGGTACCTGGTGTTATCTACACCGGTTTTTATTTCAAATTTTGTTTTTAGAATAGTAGCGTTATTCCACCTCTAATTTAAAAAACGTGTCGATCTATTCATATTTCCATGTAGCTAACTTCCATATAACTGATTGCGCGTGTTATTTCAGCGTCAAACCAACACTAAAGAAGGTGTCCAAATACGAGAACAAATTCGCCAAGCTCCAGAAGAAGGCCGCCGAATTCAACTTCCGTAACCAATTGAAGGTTGTCAAAAAGAAGGAGTTCACCCTTGAAGAAGAAGACAAAGAGGTAATTGATGATATTTATAACACTTGTAGGTAAATCTATGGTTACTGAATCTAAGTTTTATTTTGTGATACGACTCTTGAAGAGTCTTACTTAATACCTTGGATATATGTATGTATATTATGCTATATATTCTAGATCAAAACTTTGGTTGTCATACGCAGTCGTGACGCACATTTTAAAGCGACAGACTTGTTCGGTTTGTCACTCAAAAACTTAACGTTGTAATAGAAGATAGGATTGAGCGTTACAAAATAAATTTGCTCTGGCACAACATAACTATAACAAGACCATCACACAAAAGTACACACACAAATGCAACGTAACGAATTTCAACATAATACTTTCTTCTAATTTCTTAGTCGCATTACTATTCTAAATTTCGTCACAGCTGTGATTGGCTATTAATTTTTACAAGCTAATATTTTTTTTAGTTAATGAAATTTACTTATTTATAATTATTTTATAATAACTTACTTAACAAGTACATATAAAACGTAATTTTTCCTTTCTATATAACAGATATATAAAGTGCCGTATAAAAATTAAAAATATAGAGGTATTTTATCCATCTTAGCACGTCAAGTCCTCCTTTAACATTTAGCATGATGATTTCATATTACTCCTACAGGCCAAGAAAGCGGAGAAGGCTGACTGGGCCATCGGCAAGAAGTAGACTCATAAAATAATGATTCCTCATTAAATTTCCATCAAACATCCGATGATACGTTAATACTTAATCTAATTTAAATTTAAATAAACTCTTCTTTTTACGACACTGTTTTGAGTTCCACAAAGACCTAATAACTAACGAGGTGAGAGCTATTTGGGTTGCGTGGCAAATATACATAGCTTCACGATTTCACACCCTTGTGGTTTGGTACGTGTTAATACTATTATTGAAACCTTGCCCGGAGGCTTTCGCTCTATTGAAATGCGAGTTTATTTCAGCAACCGGCTTACCCCGCAGCTTCGCAAATCCTCTGAAAAATAGGAACTCAAAGCCCACAGCTATATTTCAATGTCAGTGACTAACATCTTCCGATCATTCTGAGGGTTTGAAACAAATATACGTTGACAGGCTTGCTAACAACTGTACATAATCTGTTTTACAACACACTCATGCACAACACATCTTGAGCAAATAAAGTATATAGGTACTTAAGGTAGAATAGTAGAACGTGTATTACTATTAAAATAGTTGAACATTCATTAGTTATTTAATGAAGTTGTTACAAAAGTATCATGATTCGCAGGGTGGTGCTGGTGGCAAGGTAATTAGTATAAATTGTAGATATCTACACTGTTTTCATTAGACACACAGCATGGTCTATTTTAGCACAGCTTACAAGTCAAGTTAGACTGGCTGTGAGTTACGTAGTAGGTTATGTAGTTCAACGCTATGTTTTAGTGATGCTATACGATTGTAATTAGATTTTGGCATCATACACACAAGTTATCAGCGGTCTTTATTTGTTATGTCACTCGACATTATGTATGCTATATTAGTACATATATACATATTCCTGTTCATTACGTTATTTTCCATCACAATAGTAAATTTTCCTTTGTTCAGCCGTATCTATAAATTTGATAACATTTTAAATTCAGATCGTTACGTTATCTAAGTATCAACACACTTGTGTAAATAATACATGTTTAAAACGTAAATGGTGTTCAGTATATTCCAGTTTTAAGTTATTTACATTTTGTTGGCTTATTTTTTCCAGCGCTTTTGTTACAAAGTTTGTAAAGTTTAAGCAAATGTGACCTGCTTCTATATGAACCGCTTTCACATTTCATTGAAATAGCTCATGCGTCATGAGTTGTAGTCTGAAAATAGTTGATTTATCCTGTAGAGTAGACATTGAAAATGTTTTTGGTTTCAAAATTAGACGGGCACACGTGACTGCTAGAAAAGCTTCTTTGTTACTACAGTGCATATGAATAACTGTGGCGTCACTCTGTGACTCTGTTTGTTTCTTTTTCGTGCCCATTATGTTTACGAGAGAAAAAGAAAATAGTTTAATTTTTCACTATATTTTAAAAACATACAATATATGCCGTATCTATAAATGAACGCACCCGATTGTCATTGAAAATATATGCTTAAACAAGACAAATTGCAGTGCAATCATTCGATTACGATACCACGTATATTCTATTTGTAATGAGAAATTGTGTGAAGTTAAGCAACCACACCATGATTGATTTGATGATTCAGCACCTGTACATACATTTTGATGAAAGCTTTGGACTTTATCCGAAATAGCTGCCTGCGTTTCGAAAATATAGCATCGATTTGCAGTCGGCTTAGCAATGGCTAATATACAAACTAATACATTTCTTTTGTGTTTACAGAAAAAACCAGACTGGTCCAAGGGCAAGCCCGGAGATCAGAAGGTAAAAGAGGAGGAGGTTGAGGCATGAAGTATTAATCCCCCCCCCCACTTTAAACTATAAGACCTTGTACCATCTGACGATTGTAATTAACTTGATGAGAACATGTGATACGCCCCTACATGGCTACCAGGGCAGACTGCCCTGCTCCCATCAGCCTCGTTGTTTCTCCATTATTTATGTATTCTATCGACCAACCATTTTGTCAACATAATTTTATAATTATTTATTTATTAAATAATTTTTTTGTAAGATAAATAATAAAATAATTTTTCTGTAATATTTTATGTCGTAGATGTTATTTAGACCCTGTCTTTCCTTCAACCTTTCCATTTGTGTTTTTTTGTACTGAACCCTGAATTCACCAAGTACCTACCACAATACACCTTCCTATTAACTATGGTCTTTGTTTTTTGTTTTACTTGTATGGGATTACTCGCATTTGATTAGGTCAAACTCAGATTCTCAATTTCAGTTATATCCAGGTACCTTTTTCAAGGAATAAAAGGAGAGTACGACGCGCGCGCGGTTTAAATGTGTCACGACTTAAATTTGGAACGTAACTATTTTACTATGTTTCCGTAGTAAAATAGTTACGGTACTTGATTTGTTAGTGCATGTATAATTAATCTATTTTTATGGTGAAATCAGGAATCGGTGCGTTTTTAGATATTTTTTATGATTAAGTTGTAGTTTTTATGACCATTTATAAATAGCTATCAATGTGTATCTAGTTGTAATGCACAGTCCGAAACAGAAATTATGTGAAAATTATATTATTTCACTATCTAGAGCCACTTACACGAAAACAGTTAAAAATCGATAGTAGGTACTTTAATAATTTACCTCAACTAATAATGCGATTATATTTATTAATGAATATGCTCACGTGTGCAGACAATGTTTTCCTCATTTTCATAGTTTAAATGCATTACCGTGATATCATCAAAATTCAAAATTATTTAATTTAATGTAACTTGATTTATTGTAATATTATTATTGTATCTTAATCTAAAAGGAGAAGCCACTGGCTCCTGACACACAGTCTTTGACTAGTTCGGGAGCCTATGGTTAAATGTATCTATACACCATGTTTTATGTCAAATAAATAAATTATTATGATTATTATGATTATTTCTGACATGAATTAGCTTTCACAGTGAGAGCATATTCTAAAACAGATCACAACAAAATCGGGGGAACAGTTTGGTGTTACAGCTCCATATATAACATCTCCATCTCCATCCAAAATTTTATTACACCACTCGATGGCTAAAGTTTCAAAAAATAGAAATTTATGTAAATCTACATCTAAAAAAAACTTCAAGGAAATACGAAATCCTTCTTTGTGTTCAAAAATTATAAGAAAACATTACCCGTTACGTACAATTAACAAATTAAACACACACGTACACTTAATTATTCGCGTACACATACCCGTGTCCACGACACAGTCACAGTAACAAATACACTTTTGTTTGACACCGCACCTGATGTTGAGCGAAACATCGGTTTACGGTGGAACACCCTTGCCTAGAAGAAACCGATTTGAGACTTGAAGGCACCGAGATTTGATCTATCGAAGAAAATCAACGCGAACAGCAAATTCCATTTTTTTTAGTTTGAGCCTTTAGAATAACTCCGTATCGACAATGGTAAAGATAGCTTTTATAGAGCTCCTAGCGGTACAGCTCCTAGCTGGCAGAGTGGAACCAAATTATGCGGATCTGAAGCGCACGCTCCAAAACGTACCTACCCTGTAGAAAACCGATAAACATGCAACTTTGCGTCGTTGTTCAAGGATTCGGAGCTTATTACGAATAAGGAAGCTTGTAGCTTAGCTTGTTCTTGGCAGATAATTAAATGAAAGTCTAATACATAAATAATGAGTGAAATTCAGGAGTGGATTGAGGAGCTACATTTATGTTACATCACGTCACTGGGTCTCATCACGAAGGAATGGAAATATACTCAAATGAAGCTCCGACTATTAAAAAATAAAAATATCGTAGGACATTTCAGAGCGCCATCTAAGACTAAGCGATAACTGATAGAATACCTTTATTGAATGTAATGTAATTAAACACGCCAATAAAAAATAATCATTATAAAATTAAAATACAAAAATATTACAACTTCCTTAACCTTTTTTATGACAAACAAAACAGATCAAAAAGAAATACGTTACACAACATTAGACATGACAATATCATTAACAATAATAAATAATTTGTTGAATTTTTTTTATATTGTTGACATGCAAAAATTTATTTACAGCAAGTAAAAACACTTCTAACAAATCGACCCCTACTCAGCATGATACTGGTTGCAGCCAACCAGAGCTGATCTGAGATCTGTGTATTGCTGCAATGGTCATGGACATACGTTATCTCTTACCATCAAGAGAGCGCATCGTTCGTCTCGTTACTTTCACATAAAAGTCCCTAACTAGTAACTAGTCCCAGCAGGTGACAATATTCTATGGCAAATACATGCCCACGACTATAAGTACAGCATAAGTGATACCCAGAACGTTGAGTAACAAAACAAAGGCTACTGCATCGCTGCTTTGGCGCTTGTTATTTTGAAAACGATAGTTAATCTAAATAACCTTGTAAATTCACTAGGTGCCCTTCAAATCAGAACACAGTTTACCCCTATTATTTGGCGACAGAAAATCTAAAACTGGAGTCGTACCTACTTAGACGGCCTGCTGCTAAGGGGACCTACCACCTAGTTAACATTCGTCAGTACGTTACGTTAGTTTATTAAAATATTATAAAAGTAAATATTAAACATTCCAAAGTGGTGCTTTTTCTTCGAAGCAGGTTTTGGTAAGTCAACAAAGCCATCAAATTTTTTTTTTTTCGCTGAAATAAGCTTTTATTCACAACATTGACTTCATCATCTCAACGCTTTCTGACATGGATTTGAAGTAGCTTTATTCATTGTAACAAAAATCTGTAAATATAGCTTTACTAAAATTAAATTGCTTTGACGTTATTATTAAAGCTGTTGGTTATAATGTAATTTATTTGTGCCGCGTCCCGTTGTATATTGAAGCTACCTGTCACAATTTATTATAATCTCGCGATAACCTTTTCCCCAGATTGATTATATCAATTAATTACTTTGACACACACCGATGGTGTAATTTGATTGAGTTGATTACGAGTGTTCGCATCGGATTTTATCTTTATAATAAAACAGGGACGTGAATCATTGTTTATTTTCTGAATATTCAGCGGTAACGCAATAAATTAAAATATGTTAAAACTCAAAGTTATAACGTTAAGTAAACTTTATTACATATATTGCAAAGTTTTGAGCGATTGTTATTATAAAATACGTTTCAAACACATATTGCAGAACCAATATTTCTACTAAAAAAATCATTGTTAACATATTAACTAAGAAAGAAAGATCTTTCTGAATAATGGCGTATTCTCCATAAGGCGGGCATTCTGTATTTTTTAGAATGTCTTTCAGATATTATCCACTAATCAGAAACCATTAACCAGCTAATTGTGTCCTCATCTGCATTTCAATTGAATAAATATCGTATAAGCTTTGTGATTTCACTTACACAATCTAAAATAGCTGCTAATGCATGACGACATGGTAATCTCTAAATCTGTTTTGATAGCGCTGTGTACAGCTTTGTTACATACACTTCTCTCATCAATAGTTTCAGAATAGTTGAGTATTACCAGCACAATTGTACGAAGAAGAACAGACATAAATTTTACCATGATTCTTAAAGTTACCTACTTGTATTCTCAATTTTTATTAGAAATAATTAGAACATTGTTATTCATGTTAAACACAATTACTTTCTGCAACCTTTATTGATGACAGATAAATTAAAGCGTTGCCAAAATAATTACCTACTGAACGTGTTGGTATTTTGCGAATTCATTGATGAGATGTGTGTAATAGGAAGGAGAAGCTCAGCCAGCAGCAGAGGGCGCGCCGGCGGAAGGTGCGCCGGCCGGAGAAGGCTCACCGGCGGCACCTCCAGCGGAAGGCGCACCACCTGCAGAAGGCGCACCACCTGCAGAAGGCGCACCACCTGCAGAAGGCGCACCACCTGCAGAAGGCGCACCGCCTGCAGAGGGCGCACCCCCACCGGCTGATGGCGCCCCGCCAGCAGCACCACCAGCAGAAGGCAAGATATTTATAAGATACACCATCGGGAATGATGCGTCACTGTCGGAATCTACATGAATACTAAAAGAACCTTTTATTAAAACGTTGTGTATTTATAAAATCATTATTTTCTTCATTTTTGCATTATGTAAAAGTTAAATTTTGAATTTATGAATGCGAAAGATGTTTTGTCTGATTGTTATCTTTTCACGACCAAATCCCTGGACTGATCTTGAAGTAATTTAAAAAGACATCATATCAACATGGACATGAACGAGAAAAAGTGGAAATACAGGACCATATTGAAATAATAGTAGTTATTAATTTAAATATGTTTAGTAAAGATATAGGTACCTAGTACGTATAGATGTGAATGTTTTTATCTGTAAATAAATAAAATTTAATCCAGTTGATTTCATCATACGCTCATGATAGGGTTTGCAATAAATAAACATCGTTATTAGGTTATTTCCTAGCTCTTCCTAACGTGCTCCTGCTAGAGCACGTAATAATGGAAACGATATATGTACATATATCACGAGACTAAAGATAAAATATGACATAGTTTAACGTCTGTAGATAGGTAGAGTGCAATATGTTGATTTTGATCTTCTACAAACAAAATAGTTATAAATAAATAACTATTCAAAGGCACTCCGGCGACACCAGCACCGGCAGAAGGCGCGCCCGCGCCGGCGCCGGCGGATCCTGCGGCACCCCCCGCAGAGGGCGCAGCTCCGGCGCCTGCCCCCGCCACGGCGCCCGCCGCGCCGCCCGCGGACGCAGCTCCAGCACCACCGCCTGCTGAAGCTCCTGCTCCAGGTTACTGTCATAACCTATTTTTTTTCAATTTTCAAAATCCCCATTTGTATGGATAGATATATATTAAAAAATGAAAACCTGTCTACATTTTCACAGTAGCTCAAATGGAGAGTTGGAGTAAGAGCAACGCCTAAATGTTTAAGGCTGTAACAAATCCTGCATGGTGCATGTTTTGCATAGTGGTAGGGTTTTTCTAGTACTCGGCTGGCTAGCTATCACCCTCAAGTAGCGAATCTGCTGTGCCAAGCACCTCACGGTGTGTTCCGGCTGCCTCACTTGAGAGCCAGTTCTATGCCAGGCTAGGTGTGCTTTACCATCTTCGACCACACCGTCACTTGACATCACGTGGGCTGTGGTCAATTACCTGTCAACCACGAATAAAAATCAGTATGGCCACGCCACAGAAAATAGGCGCCAGATCGATCATCGTCTCAATAGGAGACCGTCTTAAGGAACAAGTTTAATTCACATAGACTGCTAAATCATAGCCTTTCTTTTTGACTGGACAGGAAATACATTTATGGAAATCATTCGTCCAAGAATATTCATTTAGACAAAATAAAACTAATGAAGTATACTTTTGTTTGTCAGCTCCAGCTCCCGCTCCTGAAGCTTTAGCTCCGGCACCAGCTCCAGTTGAAGGTACTTTTTATAAATTTTTTTCGAACTTACAGTTGCACAAAATTATCGTTTTAGGTCCATTGGTCTAGCGCAAAGTTTTTCAATCTTGCAATTTCACCTACCTATCTAATTAGATTTTCGAGACACACATCACTTTTTATAGATAAATCAAAATAATATATTTTGTTACTAAAATAAATATTGCCTCAAAAAATATTACAATAAATTAATATATGGATGATATAAGATCAAAATGTTTTTAAAATATTTTTTTATAGCGTTTTATTATCATTTTAAAATTAACAATAACTAAACCAGATAATGTAATATTTTCCAGTCAAATTAATTTAAGTAAATTATTTTTTTCAGCATCAGCCTAAATATGAAAATGTTACAAGGACACAAGAAGACTCAAATAAGCAAATGCTCAGAGATAACGCCTACAATCGTATACTACGAGCAATTGTTATAAGGATATTTTTATAATTTTATCATCTTTTACACAATGCCTAGTTATAACGCAACAAAAATTTTGTATGATCAAAAAATAAAAAGCATAAAAACGTTTTTCTTGTCTCTTACGCCCAACAGTTGTCTAAATAAAATGTAAGTATTTTGACTCTAACCACCTATTTAGTCTGCTTCCAATCTTAAGGTGCAGAAAATAAGCGGAATACCTGATAATTCAAATGAGATTGGTCTAATATCTGCTACGCAGTTAATTCAATTTAAAAATGTTACAAAACCGCTTTACACGCACCATCCCAAGTGCGTTTTATTTCGAAAATAACTTTAATTAATTCAAATCGGCATAGCCCTGAGCTTGGAGCTAGGACACATGTTACCGGTACTTAACCCTGATATCCCCATTCCGATCCAACCCGACCAAGTATAATATAATCCAAATAATTCCCTGGTATCGCATTGCGGATGGACGTTAGAACCAACTTTGCGGCTAAAATGTCTCACAGTACTCTCTATATCTCGAATCACAAAAGACCATGGCCTTTAATTGTAGCATAGTTTGCTAATCACTGCTTTTCCTTTCTCATTTACTCTAGCCACTTTGTGGATGCCATTCGGCTTGCTTGTACGAATGTGCGCCCGACCGTCACGTTTAATGGGTTAACCTCTCGTCGTTGTACCGCGCGCATATTTACCTTATAAAAAGAAAGGGCCCCAAATATCCGGTGGAAATCTCCGACACGGGATGGCCTTAATTATTATCTCCATTCGCTTTATCTTCAACCCTATGGCGGTAATGAATGGTCCACATTAACTTTAATTAAAATGACTACGCCGTTACACTTTGGAGTTTTCTTTATTATTTTCATTGTTGGTCCCTTTTATATACCTAGGCGTATACCTAACTGTATTATTCTGTTATTTTCAAATTTGTATATTTCTAGTTTAGTATTGATAAAATTAAATTTTATGGATAATAAATGTCAAAAATGATGATTCAGACTTAAAAGCAGTTTCTATTACATGTGCTTGCTTTCTGACATATATGTAATAGAATCTGTTTTATTGTTAGCTCCGATAGCTAACGATAGTTTTCGAATTGACAATTAACGGTTAGATCTAGATATAAATAATAAATAATAATTATTATTAATAATTATTTATTATTTTATTATTATATAGATCTAGATATAAAATTTATAAGACATTGGAATTTCAGCTCACGATTGAATGATAATCAATGTCTGGTGACTAAAACGTGTAGGTACGTGAAACATAAGAATTTTAGATTGCCAAAAGAATAAATTCCACGAAAAACGTTTCAACGATTCGTGATTTGTCAATGAAGCTTCTGACCCAGTTTTTAAGGTAGAAAATCGAGCGCACCCTGGCCATGTTGCTAAATGCGTGTACTTTTCAAGTTTCAGCGTTAAAGTAAAGGTCGAACAGACATCCATAAGTAACCCCAAAGTAATCTCAATCTAATCAAGCTACCCAAGTTTCGACTTTAGTCACTTTAAGCCTAAATTGAACTTAAGTTAAAACTTTGTATGATCTTACAAAGTTGTGACTGCATGCGATGTTGGACACCGTATTAATATGGTTTGTTATCTTTTGTTAAGCTATAAAATATTTAAGCAATAATTCATCATTAGTCAAAATGAACTGTAAATTTTCAAGTTACTCGAAACAAAATGTAAACATGTTGATTGACAGGTTTTAATCGCGCACAAAATACTACTAAATGTGCGATGAAGACCCGGTGTTCAATATAATTTTTTACGTGTTCAAGTCGCGAAAAAAAAGAAAAAAATTACAATTTTTAATACAGTTTTCACTCTCGTTTGTATTTTTTGCATAAAGTAGGTGAATAAACATACAGTTCAGGAATTGGATTCTTCATCCCAGTGAAACTTTTGTGTAAGTAGATAAATTCAATGTTTTTTAATAAAGTAACCAAATTGATTGGCATTCGTGCAAAGCTCGTAATTCGATAGTAATGTAATAAAAGAAACATTGAGCAAACACAGCAAATTAGTCTAGTAGATTTAGTGCGAGACATGAATAAAGAGGTATTAATTAAAAATAATTTATTTTCATTTGAAAATACCCTCCAAATTATATAATTTGATAAGCTTCTTATTAATGAGGAAAAAAGTTTTTTTCGGAAGAAAATAACACATAATTTAAATGTTGGGCGCAGACGTGACTTAGTTAATATGTTAATTGGATAATTATGATTTGAAATACAAATATTATACATAACATGTTAATTATATTATACTATGTTAAAACCATACTCAATTAACATACTAAAAAACACATTATCAAATAATAATAATACATACAAAAAACAATTCAACCAAACATACGCTTGTCAAAGAATTAAATTCATGAAAATGTTACCTAACACATTTTAACCTAGAATTTCCGAATGCTCATAAATTTCACACGTGGGTAGAACTGGCGGCAAAGTCGATGGCAACGGCGCAGAAATATCTGGGTTCCGAACGAAATCTGACGGCTGAAATAGCGGCGAACTTTTTATAGAGTTCCTGAAACATAATGAAAGGGATTTTGGTATTTGATCGCGACCTTTCATAACTAGGCACTTGGAACAAAATACAACAGGCAAAGAATACAGCTCTCGACTAATACTTAACTTTGTCATACTACATTAACACGTAAGTTCCTAGTTATTCGTTTACATTGCAGATTCATGTCAAACCAAACACAGAGCGAGCGCCACGAGCTGTGCAGCACACAGCGAAGTTTATCACAATCACAGATCAAACAACTATCAACCCTTTATTCACTAACCCGCATCATCGAACTCTAAAGGAAAGATCGTTCATAATAATTATATTACGTAAATCATACAAGGTCATTGCAAATAATAAGTTAATTCTTAAATTAAATTAAAAGCTTAGTGTTACTACATAGTTTGTCTTTTTTTTTATCTAAACGTAGGTGTTATGAAGATCAAAAAACAAAAGGACTTGAATATAGTTGAGAATTTGGATGTTGCATCTATAAAACAAAAATTAAATGTTTCGGCAGCCTAGTTGGGAGACCGTCTGGCTTCTAATCTGGAGGTCCTGGGTTAGAACCCTACAGCACGCAGCTCTGTATTTTCTAAGTTATGTGTGTATTGCCGATGACTTCAAACGGTGAAGAAAAAAAACACCGTGAGGAAACAACATGTCCAAAAGTTCCTTAAAAAAAGTTCTCGAAGATGTGTGCAGTTAGCCAACACGCAAAGGCAAACATGGCCAGTGCAGTGCCGTACAGCCTTGCCATCCTAACAATGACTTGTAACTTTTGTGTTATTAATAAAAATAATGTTTCTATTTATGAATTTTTGATTTTTTGAACATTTTTTTTTCGCGCCCTTGGTTTCACTTCATCTTTTGAGTCGTCAATGTACAAATGTTGTAACGAATGATGTGAACATGGAACGTTTGCTATATTTTCCACCCGCTCTCGTACATTTCCTGACTCCGCTTTGAAGATACACACATCCACAGAGATAAAAGTTCGATTTGTGACTATGACGGAGAGAATTTATAGGGAGCCTTGTCGAGTAAATCATCGAAGACATTTGCGTTTTATTGTGTCAGAGTACTTAAGATAAGTGGAGTGTGTATTTGTAAATAGTAGATAGGTAGGTACATATGAGTAAATATCAATGGTATAGACAATAAATAATTAATAAAAATAAATAAAATAAATAAATATCGTAGGACATTACACACAGCGCCATCTGACCCCAAACTAAGCAAAGCTTGTACTATGGGAGTCAGATAACTGATAGAATACTTAAATACAAACTATAATATACAAACTACAAATATAGAATATTATTAAATAAATAACGTTGGGAATTTTACACCCAACCCCAAACAAACCAAAGCATGTTTTATAACAACATCTATTATCAACATTTCATTAGATACTAGTTGTTGCGCGCGGTTTCGCTCGCGTGGTTATATGTTGATATGTAAAATTACGAAAAAGTAGCCTATGTTAATCCTCAGAGTATAGTATCTCTTGATTAAATTATATAGTAAGGGTATATCAGCCGTTGACGCGTGAAAAGGTAACAAACAGACAGAGATACAAACGTTTTTATAATTTTAGCCTTGAAGTCTCGACAGTATCTATTTTTCTATTTTCGAGTAAGGTATGAATCATGTCTATCTATAAAAACCATCTACATTTTTTGTTTAAAAAAACAACAATAATTCAGTTCCGCAGGCACCAGGGTCCGTGACCTTTGTCAACTTAACATACTTTTTTAACTTTGATTAAATTTAAAAAATTTAAGTATATGCAACACAGAGAGAGTTGCTAACTCTCAGTTTAATTTAAAGCATACTTAATTAGTTAATTTACCGTTCTGGGCATCTAACAAGCTTAAAGCCATATTTTACAATTATAAATTTTAATTTGCATTTTTTCTACTAAATTATAACATTTGAATAAAAAATTTCGTTTTATTAACATTGATATATTCAAGGACTGCGTAAAAGAAGAAAATTAACATGATATGACACTGAAAAATGTTTTTCGACATGTACTATGTAAAAGAATGACCAGAAAGCGGGGCCGCTTTTTAACGCTCCTCGCTGTCCTATAGTAGAATGGGGAGTGTGGAATATTAGGTCACACAGATCTAAAGCACACTGTTCAATATATAACCGAAAGAAAGCAGACAGACATGCAACTTTGCGTCGAGCTTCAAGACTTTCGAGCCTTTTCCGAACATACGAGTTGCTGATGAGTTTCATAGCACATTTCTCAATGGACCCCAACGTCGCCATATTTTATTCATTTTCTATAGATAGGTATGAAGCGTACTATGTTTACATTTTAATATGAGATTACTCACCACAAATATTCAGAAACGACCGATCGTATTAATGGTATTTCTATGCTAGAAAACTTTGTCGAGAGAGATAAAGTGTATGCTCCGTGGGCATCCACCATTAGCCAATCGTTGACATCACAACTCGGCAGTTTTACTTGGCTGTTTTGCACAACACAATCCATTGGATTACATGTAGGACCCCACAGAATAACGTCTTCTTCAACATCGGATTCCATTTCCGTTGAGAGCTATAATTGAAAAAATGTTAACTCAGTAAGAAAGTCAAATTGTCTACTTTTGTAATTTTTTCAATATGCTTTACAGGCTAGGTGTTTGACCACAGCTCACCCGATGTTAAGTAACGGTGTGATCGAAGATGGTAAACACACCTAGCCTGGAATGGACCCGGCTTTCAAGTGAGACTGCCGTAACACACCTTTAGGTGCTTGGCGGCAGATTTTCAACTTTTAAGCCATCCGATTACTAACGTACCTTATCACCATGCAATAAAATGAACATTGTTAGGTTATTATAAAACAAATGAAACGCTCTTCTGATAGTAAGATATGATGCCTACTCGGATTGCAGGGGAACTAAGAAAATTATACTGTAACTAAAATATCCAAAACTAAAAATATGTACCAATTATCATCATACGCTACTGATTAATGCAAACGAATATTGAATTTACTTTCATAAATTTACTTGTAATGTTACCTGGAATTTACTGATGGTATGCCAATTTTCGTCAAACCTCAAAGATCCGTAGATTCCGTTGTTTAAATATATCATTTTGATCGGAACCTGGTTTTGAGTGATCTGTAAAGCACATAGACAATAAGGTAATATGTGAGTAAACTGGATATTTTTCAATTGTCAACCAACCAAAACCATTATTTGACCTGGATTAACATAATATAGGAATTATATTAATTTTTAACAAATAATTTACCTAATATATTCAAACAAAATCATTTAAATAAACAAAACAAATAAACTATCCTACTATAAAATGAACACGCCGTCGAGCTCGCTGCCGCGCGGTAGGATAATTAAATATTATGCTAGGATAAAGTCACTCTACCTGTCGTGTGCCGTCAATACTGCAGAACATTTTAAAGGCGGAATCACATAAATATCCACCGGGTTCTGCAAATATTTGCACAGTTGGGTCCGGAAATAATTCTTTTAATGTATCATTGATGAGATGCGACACCTATTGGGCAAATAAAAAGTTTACTTTAGAAACTTTGACTCCTTGAAGAAGGCAACAGATTTGGCCTGAAGAGATTAAGATTAATTATTTATTATTTCTTTTTACATTAAATATGCAATAAAAGAAACATAAATAATATAAAAACCGGACAATTGCGAGCCGGACTCGCGCACGAAAGGTTCCGTACCATTATCTGTAAAAAGGACAAAAAATCACGTTTGTTGTCGAGAACCCCCTTAAATATTTATTTTATTCTGTTTTTAGTATTTGTTTTATAGCGGCAACAGAAATACATCATCTGTGAGAGTTTCAACTGTCTAAATATCACGGTTCATGAGATACAGCCTGGTGACTGACGGACGGACAGCAGAGCCTTAGTAATAGGGTCCTGTTTTACCCTTTGAGTACGGAACCCTAAAAACTTGTGTGCCGCTGGCAGCGGGGCAGGGTTCAAACAACTGGTGGTTAGCATTATTATTGTAATTAAACGCGAGTAATCCATAAAAATTTTTGCAACAAAAATGTAACACCACGTCAGTTTCCTTATTCTACAACTATTTGTGTACTTATTTAAAAAATAAATTAATTTATGACAAATGCCGGTTAGCAAACATTAGTTTCCTGTGGATGCAGTGATGTTTTGAATTCAGATGAATACCAAACCTCATCGATAGAATCAGTCCTGTTACTTAAGTATCCGCCTCCGATGTCTACAATGGACATTCGTCTACCATTCTTCGCCTCATAGTCGAACAATGCTTTCGCTTGTCGCAAGCCCAAGGAGTAGCTCTCCGGAGAGTAGCAGAGGCTGCCTACGTGGAAAGCTACTCCCACTACCTGAAAACATTAATTATGTCAAGATTGCATATTTTTGTTTATTTTAGGGTTCCGTGACTCAAAATGAAACAAGTATATACAATATTATGCATGTATAAGATGTCACAGACATATCCCAGCGTATTAGCAAGCTGAAGTGGCAATGGGCTGGATATGAACCGTTAACCGCTGGGGTAGACATGTTCTGGAGTGGAGACCGCGAATTGGCAAACGTAGCGTAGGACGCCCTGAGACTCGATGGAGTCCTACGTATGTGTAGGACAGCTGGCGGTGGATGGAAGCGAAACGCCGAAGATCGGGTTGAGTGGCGCGTCTTGGGAGAGGCCTATGTCCGGCATGGGACTTCGATAGGCTGATGATGATGATGATGACATATAAGATGGTAGTCAAATGCGCAATTATCCGTACTAAAAAAAATGTCACTCGATTGTTCGGTTCATCAAAAAAAAAAAACCTAAAGCTTTACACTCAAATCCCGAATAAAAAACCAGCTATCAATGGCTAACGAACTTTTCTTATATATACATTTAAGGGAAACCTCATACATACATCTAACGTTAAACCTCTAGCTTGGTCCAATAGACTGGTGGCTTCTGTTTCGAAATCACAACCAAACTTTAATCCCAATTTTATCTTAGAGTTGCCATCTATACGAATGCGTATGAGTAATCTGCAAACAAATCGAAAAAAAACACGTATGCCAACTTATATAATAGATTATTTATCTTACCAATACCTACATACAAAACTACTTTACCTATATCTGTTGGCTCATTGGTAGTATATCTTATTTAAGAGCAGTAAGGCCTGGGTTCGATTCTCACCCATGACAATCATTTTGAGGAATAAACAAATACTCGTTCTGTGTCTAAGTATGTATTTGTAAAAAAAGTATTTATAAATTCTATTAGTTATCTGACCTCCATTACACAAGCTCTGCTTAGTTTAGGGGCAGATGACGCTATGTGTAATGTTCTACAATATTTATTTCTACTAGCAGCTCGCCCTGGGATACAAAACTCGATTAACAATATAAATATAGTCTATGTCACTCAGTGATAATGTCACTCAGTGAGAATGCTACATTATTCAGATCGGTCCAGTAGTTTCGGAGCCTATTCAATACAAACAAACAATCAAATCTTTTCTTTTTATAATAGTGTAGATAAAAGGCCGCTTTTAATGGGAACAGTTCCCAAAGGAATATTCCCTTTAGAATTTACTTAACGTTCAGAGGAGGCTTCAGGTGACCAGAATGCTGGTATTTACTTTGGTCAAAAGCTAAGCATTGCCCCATCCAGCGTGGCAATGCTGCCAGCATTCTGGCCACATATCCCTCCTCTAACGGACTTTTAGATTAAGTTTTTTTGTATACATTTTGTAAATAGTATTAATTTAAGGTTTTTAAAAAAAAATTGTTTAATAAATAAATAGAGTTCTTAGCAAGTTCTAGACGATAATGATAATTAAATACTAATTATTTTGTAGCAATCTATGGTTTTGTAAACGTTAATCTCACTTACTTCGCATCAGGCCAATGTTTCTTAAACTTCTCCAATTCACAAGAACTGTCAAATGTAGTGTATTTGACGCCAACACTCCGCGCATATTGCATTGTTTCCGGGTTTTTACATGGAACGGCGAAAATTATTTTGCTGTAAAAAAAAATCATGTTCAAATAGTTACTTCTAGCAGTTTTTTTTCAGTTGGAATTACAATATTCAGCTGCAAATAACTCACTTACAAAATAGAAAAAAAATTAAGCAACGCTGTGTTATCTTTTTACTTGATGGTACAACTCTTAAGCAGGGGGTCGTCTAGGTAGGTATCTCTGAGGTACCAGATATTTTTCCGCCAAGCAGTAGTGTGTAAACATTACTTTGCTCCGGTTCAGGATCTTCAAGCTTGCAAAATTACAGGGCTGTTGAGACTAACCATTGAAAGTCTCAAAGCAATGAACGTCAAAGCAGCTATAGCTAACCTTTGTTTTGCTATTCATAGTTCTGTGTATCGATCATAGACAGGCAATGTCTCTTACCATCAGGAGAGCGTCTCGTTCGTTTCATTACTTTTACATAAAAAAATGTTACGTGTAGGAATGATATAAGTACTTGTACTAATCATAAGCAATAACGAAATTAAACGAATGGATTTCGACAAAATTTGGTCTACACTCTGGATTATTATACAGGACGCTGCATTTTCATGCACAAATATATGAAGGACATAAGAAAAAATAATGTCACAGTATCTGGATTTAATTACCTGGATAGTATTGATTATTTCATTATATATTCGATTTTTTTAATTACCTTGGATTGACGCCTAACTTCCGTACTTTGTAAATCTCTCCAGGCGAAGAACAGTCGAAGCTTAGACCTAAAGCAGCAGCCAATCGCAACATCAAGTCTGTATCGTTTGACTTCATTGCTGAAAAGAAAAATCCAAAATTAAAAAAAAAACTTGTTTATACAAGTTTTTTTAACATTTCTGAACAATAAAAAGTCTTTTCGTTAATGTAATTACTTTTGTAACAAGAAATAGTTTTTTTTTACATAAAAAGTGACCATCAAGTGACGGGTCTCCTGATGGTCAGTGGTCACCGCCGCCTATGGACACACACAATATCCGGGGCATTGTCTGTGCGTTGCCTACCTTTGTTTGAAGCGATGCAGATTACAATTCGGTGGAAAAATATATATATGTATTACCTAATAAATATTACCGACCGTAAAATATTTTGACTCTGGACATTATCTTCTTGAAGTACTGCACTCTGCGGTAGGCCTCATCCATGTTGAATATATAGAAAGGCTGCGCCTGCTGTCCGGTTTTTATCATGGCTCGGGCCACCTCATCCGGACTATGACCCTCCAGCACGTACGCTGGAATCACTTGACTTTCGAAGCTGGGTTTGTTCTCGTTCATGTTGTTTTAGGAATATCGTTACTTAAAATTCAAATAGCAAGTGTTATTTGTTGTATTGTAAATCATGTTTAAATACTTTTAGGTACAGTCAACGCCGTATACTTAGGCTCCATCACATCTTACTGAAGCACAGAGTACAGAGTAGTAGTAGCAGCGTCAGCATAGAGTCAAATGCTCACCTCAGCAGTGCATGGTTTTAGTTACGTACTTGATATGTTGTCAAGTGGTAGATCTCCTTAGCAGGAGGTCGTCTAGGTCGGTAATGTGTAGGCTGCGTTTCAACTTGAAAGGTACTGCAGCTAAAATTACAGAGTCTTTTAGACTAACCATCGAATTTGTCATAGTCAATGGCGTTAACTCTGACTATTAACAGAACGTCTCTTTCAAATCATTAGGTACATGCAAAATCTAGACGCTTTCGTGTACCTAGTATGCGATTTGTAGTTACATTGAATATTATTTTGTTTTAGTTATTGTATTTACGATGGAATGACGATATACGTAGGACAGCTGGCGGTGGATGGAAGCGAAAAGCCGAAGATCGGGCTGAGTGGCGTGTCTTGGGAGAGGCCTTTGTCCAGCAGTGGACTAATATAGGCTGATGATGATGATGATGATGATGATGATGATGATTGTATTTACATTTTAGTTTTATTAATGTAAGTATTAATTAACGAGTAGTCATATAAAAATGGAGTGGCTATCTAAGCAATTGATATTTTTGCTTCAAAATTCGTCTCATTTTTCAGTTAACTGAATCTACATTTATAGTTTGCAGCTGACTGCACTGCACGCTTTAAGTGAGTAAATTAACATTTGAATATTAATGCTTCAAATATAAAGAATGTCATTTACAATTTGCGACTTTTGTTCTTTGTTAACAAAACCTTTTCGTTTTATTTCATTAAACCTATTCAATATTAAACTGAAGAAATAATTAGCCAGGTGTCCATAAGATGCGTTAGTAGTAAACACAACGAAACCTAACATATTAAAATGAATATGTTTTTTTCATAACTTTCACACTTGCCATCTCACGAATTAAGCGATAGAGGAGAAGTCTCGAAAAAACCACAACCAACCTGACAGACGATCCATGACCTGACCACGACTACTCTGCCCGGAGCGTAAGACTAAGAAAAATAAGACGATTCCTTAAAATATTTTAAAGTTGTTATTCGATTTTGAAGGTATTAAATGAGACCCAAAAAAATAGCCAATTCCATTATTTTTTGTTACAAATAAAAAATAAGCTTGCGTTTGACCGCTATCTCGCCAGATGCGGTCTACGACGGAGTACGCTTGCCAAGAAGAAAACGATTAACTCGCGATTTGAAACCCAGATTGTGTCTATCGGGGAACACCCACTCGGGCAGCAAATGCTATTGTTTTGTGGTTCCTTAGAATTCTAAACAATCGGCATTAGATTTAGCTTTGGTGGAAATTCCTACAAATCATATAATAATATAATAATATTTTGCCTACAGATTTTCATCGGTCTGTATAAGTAAAATTTAAATTGAGATTATAACCACAAGCTTTCGTCGAATGCGGTATAAACATGTGCTTAAGCTTTTAAAACTAATAAATAAACAAGCTAGAGAATTTTAAAAAATATGTCTTTTATTAAGTTTCACTACTTGATAAATTTGGTTATATTTGTTGTCAAATTTATTTTAGATTTAAATAATGAGAGCAGGTCTCAGTTACACATTTATTTCATTAGAAAAAGTGTAAAATTACAATATTTAAAGAAATATGATCTAGACCATATAAGAACCATATAAGAAGATCTGTGTTTTGTTTGACCATTTGACCCTGATTATATAAAATAAGTCATAAAAATAAATACTCTTAAATAGACATTACAATATTTTTTTCCCATCTACTCATTTAATGTAGGAGTTTCTGAATGCTCATAACTTTCACTGGTAGGTAGAATAGGCGGTAAAGAAGACGGTAGCGGATTCGATAAATCAGGGTTCATGACAAAATCTGACGATTGGTACACTGGGGAGCTTTTTATGTAGTTCCTGAAACGTGAAAAAAAAACTATTAAGTATTGGTATTGTGACCAATCCTGATGGAAAATTCACCAATCATGCTGTACATAATTATGTTTGTATACGTATAAAAAAACTGCTGGTTTAATAGTGTTAGATATTTACCATAAATCTTTGGAGACGACGGGTCGTATGAGCGGTATCTCCAAACAAGAGAATCTTGTGGAGAAAGTAAAAGTGTACGCGCCGTGGATGTCCAGCATCAGCCAGTCGTTTGGAGAGCAGCGCGGCAACCTCACCCGGAAATCCTGCATAACGCGGTCGATGGAGTCACATGTCGGACCCCACAGGATAGTCTCTTCATCTAAGATTGGCTCTGGTTCTGCTGATCGCTGTAAAATAATGAAGAAAAATCAATTTTGCCTCGTTGGGAGACCGTCTTGATAGCCAATACTGGGTTCAAATCCCACGACACACACCTCGGTTTTTTTTTAATTATGTGCGTATAGCCGCTAACTTCAGTCCGTAGAGGAAAACATCGCGAAACTGGAATGTTTTAGAGTTCTTCGAAAACGTGTGAAATCTACGAACCCGCACCTAGCCACCGTGGAATATAGTCTTACCCTTCTCACAATGAGAAATGGTTTGTGCCCAGCAGTGGGGCTGTTTATAAAAACAGGTTTAATCCAGAAAATAAATAAATGTAGGTAGGTAGGTTTTTTAATTTACTTGGGTTTGTGTTGTGTGTTCAGGGGAGTCGGTGCTTTCGGCTTACACCTTCTTCCCACCACACTTGAGAAGGTAGGGAGAAAGGAAAAATGGTGATAGCATTCGTTGAAAGAGAGTTGGGAGAGTTGTGTGTGGCGAAAACGATTTGATGGTAAGAGAAGAGTGGAGATAGAAGATGTTTGTGGACATAGTTTTTTTTTTTGGTGAATATACATAATTATAGTCGAATAGGTTGGTAGATCGGTAGGCCGCCACTTGTGGTATTAGCTTATAAGGTTCTCTTGTTTTCTGTAATTTTTATTTTTATTTTTGGTGTGCCCAATAGTTTCTATCTATCTATAGATGGTAGACATTTCACACAGCACTGTCTAAACCCAAACTAAGAAAATCTTGTACTACGGAAACCTGATCACTATCGCTCAATTTAAATTTAATGTTAAACTTTAATTACAATTTTATATAGCTATGTAGTGTAAATTATTATGTAGTTATGTCTATATGTAGACTGACATACAATGTTTGCTTACGGTTAAAAAAAAATACATTTTGTGTATTAACTACAGATACATTTTTGATATTTACCTGATATTTGCAGAGTTTGTGCCAATTTTCGTCGAATCGCATAGTTCCATAAACTCCGTTATTTAGGTAAATCATATTTACTGGAACATTATTTCGGATAACCTAAAATACAACCAGAAATAAGTAATCAGTATGTACATTATAATCGATTTTATTAAAGTTCAGCGCATTATTACAGCGAGAAATGGTTTACGCTCTTTTTTACCTGTCGAACGCCAATGATACTGCAAAACATCTTGAAGGCAGAGTCACTAAGATATCTGCCAGGCTCCGCGATTATTTGCACAGTGGGATCCGGAAACAGTTCTTCTAATGTATTATTTATAAGATGTGACACCTAAACAGAAAAGGTAAAAAAATCTATATTCACAAAGAGGTAGAGATGAGGTATTTATTTATTTAGCTTTGCTCTTTCGATCAATTCACAGCAGGAACATTATTTCAAAATCACAATATGTAATTTCAATGTCAATTAAGTGAGTGCCTTTTTAGCTTTGTAGCTTCACTTCAAGAGTTGATGAGCGTGGGGTCGATTCCCACTTAGGATAAACATTTGTAAGGATCATAAATGTGTATTCGGTGTCGTATAAATTTTTGCCAAACTACAAAGCTCTTCATACTCTATTTCCATTCAGCAGGAATTTTTATTATTTTGTCTGTTTGGGGTTTCAAATATCTACGCGACTGCGAACCTTATTGCGCGCACAAATGATATTTAGTCGCATAGAATTTTCAAACGTGTCTGATAGGAATCACAACAAAAAACTCACACGTAGGTACCTATTTGTGTATGTACCTTGTATAGTATATTAAATACAACAACTGTAGTCTAGTATCTTTTCAATCAACAAATTACATACATATCTACATACAATCGCGCCTTTTTTACATTTTATTATACAAATTAAACACAGAAATGTAAAAATGAATTAATTATAATGAAATACTTTAAATTAGTCAGTTTTTACCTAAAAGATCATGACGTATATCGTTTTCTTGCGTTTTGATGGATTTCAAACTATGTCTTTTTAATTTTTGTAACCTTGCCATACCAACATAACGTACTGAAGCCAATTTTATCTATTTATCTGTAGTAATTATAATTTAGTTATGGCCACTTTGTAGGGGTAGGGCTGGAGAGGTACATCGACAACACGACTTTATTTATGATATAAAACATTCATTACATTGAACAATACATACAAAAATAAATAACAAACACAAATAAAAAAAAATTAACATTACATCACTACTTACTCAAAATGACGATATTCAGCTTTTTTTATGTGAAAAATAATTAGACGAACGAGACGCTTTCCTGATGGTAAGAGATGGGCAGGCGTTAGCCTGTCCATGACCATTGCAGCGATACACAGAACTTTGAGTACTAAAACAAAGTCCAGGGCATCGCTGCTTTGGTTTACTTTGCTTTCAGCTATTATTGTTTTGTTTTTATGATTTAGCATTGTGGTATTTATGAGATAGAAATCAGTGTCAGTGATACCTACGAGATGCAATGTTCCAGACATTTATCATATTTGTGTTGTTGGTTTGATTTAAAATTCATTATCATAGTTTTGATTAAAATAATAATATTGAGGTACATTTCACACCGAGCCATCTAGCCTCAAAATGAGTAAAGCTAGTACTCTGGGTATCCAGATAACTGATAGAAAACCCATCTACTGTTTTTTGGAAAGACATTATTTTTAACTTATATTTTTCTTTTCATTCTTTGTGTAATTTTTTTTTTAAGTATAAATTGTTAATGTAACAGAAATTTGTTTGTTTTATGTCATAAATAAAGTGTTGTCTATTGTATATTGCTGTCTACATAAGAAACACCCAGATGTAGAATAAAATTCGTAATATAAATATAAATCCTATAGGCGGAAATTGAATCCCCACTCTACAGCTCAAAATACAACTCTACTACCAAATGAGCCAACAGGGATATCAAAATTACTATTCCAAATTTCTAGAACATCTGGTTTCTTTGTGGATATTTACGGTCCTCCTCGTGATTACTAACCTCGTCAATATTTTCAGTCTTATCACTCAAAAATCCTCCTCCAATGTCGACAATGGTCATTCGTCTCCCATTCCTGGCCTCGTAGTCGAACAACGCCCTTGTTTGTTGTAGACCCAACACATAGCTGTCGGCAGAGTAGCAAATACTGCCGACATGAAAAGCTACGCCTGCCACCTGCGATAGACACCATCATGATAAACGGCTTCTGTATTTTATACCTATATAGTATACTACACGCGACTGTGCCCGCGAGGTGTTTAACAAAATAATGTTTGTTCAGTTCCCAAAATTTATGAAAGTTAATAATTTTACAATCTTCACAAAGAAATAATGATCTAATTGACTTAATTTTTGGTAACCTAACATTTTTCAATATGAAAAGTATCCAGGATATGTTAATTCAGATAATAAAATTTCATTCAAATCCTTTGAGACGTAAGCATATTAGTGTGATTGAGTAACAAATATCCATGCATACAAAGGTTATTAGTTAGTTAGTAATATTAGTTATTTTTCAGATGTAAAGAGTATTTTATATGTTAATCCAAGTAATACACTTTATGTGTGCCAAATTTCATACAAATCCGTAAGAAACATCCAAACGTACACACTTTCAGATTTATAATATTATAAATGTGAAAGATTGTGTTTTTTTATAAATGTGATAGCTGTTTCTCACGTTTCACGTCAGAATAATAATAAAAAATTGATCAGTCTACTAACAAATTATTATCTGTGAAGGTTGCAATGCAAATACAAGTTAATGCAACAATAAGTTATAGTATAAATGACAAAAGGAAGTAATTTGTCATGCTTTTCGTTATTATGAGATAGACAGACAGTAAACAGACATTATCATGCAAAATGGATTCTGTGTTTCAGTGTTCGTAATTTTATAAACAAAAATATTAGAATAAGCTAGATATTTATAAAAAGTAGATATCTTCAAACAGATCGGACAATCTAGTCGTAAAAAAAATCTCATGCGCACTGCATTTTTTCTGGAATGGCGGATACACAGGTTTGTGGATGTCATTCTCAGAAGAAAAATCAGGTTAATCTCAAACTAAATAATATACAAATTAACAATTTAAAAAAACCGACTCCATGACGCTTAGGCCAACTAAACGCACTGCTCCTATGAAACAGCGAGGTTTCAGAACAAACGAAAATATCATCGATGTATACAATTTTTATATTTTTGTTGCTTTTAAAAACCATTCATTCGATTTCGATAAAATTTATATATGATCATCTCTGAAATATGGTCTACCAAGCAAAAATAGAATAATCAAAATCGATAAATTATCGCGTGACATACGTATACAAAAAAAAAAGAAACAGTCGAATTGAGAACCTTCTCCTTTTTTGAGTCTGTTAAAAATGACGACGATTTAAAGTCCAGACACATGCGGACAGTTATCTATTCTATTTAAATGTTTTTTGACAACAGAAACTTACATTTAATCCTAGACGAGCAGCTTCATCTAACAATTTAGTGGCTTCCGTTTCAAAATCACATCCGAACTTCAGTCCTAATTGCTTTTTAGCAGTACCATCTATTTTTATACGAATTAATAATCTGAAATAAAAACAAAGGCAGAAAATTACTAAACATGACATTCTAAACTGTAAAATAAAATAACTAAAGACGCAGACAGCCTCGTCACAGAGAATCACGCTATAACTTTTAATAGACGACCAATACTAAAATAGCAGAAACAAATCAGCTTATTACTAATATGTAGGGTTTTCTATCGGATTTTTTGAGAATGTTCTACAGACCTATAACTCAAAATTTTATTAATTACACAAGTCATACAAAGATAATGTAATTCCCCAATGCCCATTCTTCTGTCGGACAGTCAGAAATTTGAAATTGCGTCATCGTTTCATGGTTGTTGGTTTTCTCGAACGGAACGATTTCATTCCACTTTCAAGATACACTGCCTGGGTAGGTGTTCCCCAATGAATACAACCTGGGTGTTTTTTTTTTAAATGGAATTGTAATGAGACAAACGATGCGCTCTCCTGATGGTAAGAGATAACGCATGTCCATGACCATTGCAGCAATACACAGGACTTTGAGTGCACCTGGGTGTCGTCAAGTCTTGATTGAATTATTCTAGGCAATCTTGCTCGTAAACTAACGAATTCATCTTCACTTAATAGCTGGTGAGACGGTTAAACGCAAGCCTCGTTTACTATTTTTACCCACGACGGAACAGAGACGGTATATGCGTTTGGGGTGAGAGGACGTTTGTTTGTGTGTTTGTTTGTGCAAATACAATACATGTTGTTTGTAAATACTTCGACCACCATCGCGCGCAGTCCTACGATGAAGCACGCTTGCCTAGAAGAAACCGATTCATTCGCGACTTGAAGGATGGGTTAAAGTATATATATATGTAAAGTATTGCGTCTATCAAGGGTTTTAAATTGTTTTGTTTTATTATTTATTTTTGTTATCGCCTATTAGTTTCGCTAAATCAATCGCGCTTGAATACCAATTATGTAAAGAGACGTACCTTGCATCGGGCCAAGACTCTTTTATCTTCTTCAATTCGTATGAACTATCAAATGTTGTATGTTTTACTCCCACTCGCCTTGCATATTCCATTTCTTCAGTAGTTTTACACGGCATAGCATAGATAATACTTCTAAAAATTAAAATAAAACAACAAAACGGAGAATCTAATAATAATTCTGAGTTGCACAACCTTTTTCTACCATTTTCTTTTCATTACAGTACAAAAAGAAAGACGGCCTACTACCATACATTCACTATGAATTTTCTTTAGACACGTACCATACGATTTGATTAAATATTTCTATGACAAAAATTCTACTTAAAGTAAAAATTAAAACTCGGAAACTTCCGAAATTGCACAACCACAGAATGAAACAAGCTAATGGTTTTTTTATCTTCCGACATATATTATGTATGTGTTTTTTAGCTCAGAATAGTCATCTTCTTAATCTATGTTATATATAACATATAGATTTTATACTTACATAACTTGCCAAACAAAGAAAAACTATTTGTTCCATGGAAAGAACTAGCTCCTCAACAAAAACAAAATATTAGTTAATATAGGCATAGGGGCATAGCTGTAATACCGAATTAAATCATACAAAATTAAAAAAAAAACCACTTAGACATTGCTTACGAATATATAAAGTATACATTTATGTGCTATATTCTGTTTTATATCTTACTTACTTTCAATTCCAGAGCTATTTGGAATAATATTATGTATCAACTTACTGTGGATTGACGTTAAGTTTCCTAATTTTATGTATCTCTCCAGGTGAAGCGCAGTCAAAACCAAGGTCTAATGCTACAGCTAAGCGCAACATCATGTTCGTATCGTTTGACTTAACAGCTGTAAGTAAAAGAGCGGATTAAGAAATAGAAAAAAAAACCTAATGGGATTTTATAAATGTTGTTGAATCATAATTTCTAATCACAAGTATATGTAAGAGTATCTTCTTATACAGCCAATATTAAGCCCAAAAAAATGTTCTTCAACATACCAATGAGGACATTAGTGTAGTGAAAAAATCAAGTCTAGGTCTAGATTAGGTAGGTGTGAGGTTTGAAATTAGATTCTATAAGCTAATTTCAAACCTCACAAACGAATAAAAAACCACTAATCACATTTATCATTCACATTTATTCATTTAATCACTCTTATCAAATAAAAAAGAGAAGATGCAAATGTTTTCACAAAGAAACCTACCATAAAATATCTTGACTCTGGGCATCATCTCTTTGAAATGGAGGATTCGGCGGTATGCCTCATCCATGTCGAATATATAGAAGGCCTGTGCTTGCCGTCCACCCTCTATCATTGCTCGGGCCACGTCGTCCGGACTATGGCCCTCCAGCACGTATGCTGGGATCCAGGGACATTTAAACTCCACCACGTAGTCTTTTTCACTCATAATCTGAAGAAAAATAAGTATCTAAATGACTTTTATGAGGACTATTCTAGTGACCGTAAACACGACACAAAAGTCACAGGAATGCCAAATAGGAAATTCTGTTTATTTGAATGACATATTTTACCCAGTAATTTTGAAACCAAAGACCACTTAGTAACCTTTCAAATTAAAAGAGAATTTTCCAAAACTGTTTATAAATGACAGAGATAAAAAGAAAAATTACAATGAGTTGAAAGTCTTCTATTTTAAAAATGCATACTGATGATTAAAAACATTTTCAATCTTGTTAAATTGTTTGCTAAGTTTCTAGGCGGGAAAATATATGCTTAGGGGCTTTTTCTTCAAACCAATTTAGAGCATAAAATACTTATTCCGTGGATATGTGCTGCCTTTAATTGTTTATGGGTAGAAACCAGTGCCTGTTCCACATTCCTGGGATGGGACATGAAAACCTAATTTATTTTTCAAAAACTTGGAAATATTTTATTCTTATAACAAATCAATCGCAACTAATCTCTTTTCTTTCCCCGGCCCACCAATAACAACCCTATGTTCACTGGTGGATAGAATAATTGAAGCGAACTATACCAAATTTGGTTACGTAGACATGGAAATATGAGCAGTGAACATGAACGTTGATGAGTATCAGAACGTGTCCCTAAAACTTAACCTGCCATGCATAACTATACCCGATGGGTTCGGCACTCTTACGACGATACCAGTGAATGTTAAGAAGTTTCGTTTCCTTGCAAATGTAACAAACTTACCGGTCTGTGTTGAAACTCAAGATAAATTAATCAGATGAAAATACTGAACAACGCTTTTATACTGTACAGTATTATTATTTAGTTGCACATGACGGCATGATCAGCTATCTTTTAACAGTGGTTTTACTCGTTATAGCGTTTATCGTACCGCGTTGCAGTTTGTAGTGCGAGAATAAGTCACGAAAACAGTAGGTACATAATATATTCTATTCAATTGATTGCATAAAATACAAAGTAGCACGAACTTTATTTTTAAACCAATTTCACATTAGTAAAAACAAATTCTAAATACAATTAAAACCAATCTGGATTAACGTTGGCAGCTATAATAGGTAACTGTGTGTCGCAGCTGCCACGAGTCAACCTCCGGCTTCTGTCGTATTCTTATTAATGTATATAAACTTAGGGCGGAATCATAAAAAAGTGTTTCAAAAGTGAAAATATAGTCGAGTGTAGTTTAATGTGGGTAGGTGCGGCGAGTTCCGACTTTACGAGTACTCTGCTAGGCAAAGTATGACTTGTAATATATCATGTAAGAGAAGAACTACATAATATGTACAATTTAATATGTAATAAATATATGTGTGTATATATGTATGTATGTGTGTGTTATTTTAATTTAATTATGTATTTATTTTAATTTGTTTGTTGTATGTATTATAAGTATGCATTTACAAAAAAAAAAAGTATATACCTATATGTATTCTATCAGTTGTCTGATTTCCATCACACAAGCTTTGCTTAGTTTGGGGTCAGATGGCGCTGTGTCTAATGTCCTACTAAATTTTACTGATTCAATGTACTTTTCTGTAAATATGTACTAAGTATACTGGGTCATAGCTAAACAGTACAAGTTCTGTCAGCATAACAGCTATTCATTTAATGATTTTTAACATTCACGATACAAAATCTATAAAAAATTATCAGTCACGATTAAAATTAAATGAAAATGTAAATTGTTCTTGCCAATATTACAAATAACATAGATAAGAAATGTAAGTTGTTACACTACAGAGAAACTAAACTGCCCCATATTCCATTTTTCAACAGTGTTTGTTAATCATCAGTCTAATGTCACCATACAGGCTCACATTTGGTAAATCAAAAATTAGTGGTCACGGAAGTTTTTACGTCCTGAAAAATAAAAATCTTAAATCTTATAGATTATTTATCTGGGGCCATGTTTGATTTAAATTTCTATCAATCAATCATTTTAAATTACATTTGTACTTGTTATGTTCCGAAGTCCTTGTATATACAATACATTGTTACACAAAATTTTGAATAAATATTTTTTATTGCATTAGGTATACAGTCTTTAGTATGAACAATAATGAGTTTATCTAAAATGTAATAAATTGTAATAGTTAATTTTCGTTTTTATTTAAAAGTTAGAAACACTAATTAAAGTTGTTGTAAGTCGAAGAATAATCCTGTATATATTTTCAGTAGGTATATAATAAGATTAAGGAACCGGTTTGGATGGAGTTTTATCAATGTCACTTAGCATTGTCTTTATAGGGTAACAGACGCTACGACAATTAGTAATATACTATTCGAGAGTAGGATGCACTTGCATATAACGTCTGTTCTATAAGATGGTCAGGATGGTCGTCAACGTTGGTAACAAATTCTTGTTGACATTCGCATTTTTCATTTAAACCTAGTTTAGGGTTGATTGAGGTTTTGAACTTATCTAAATTAAAAAGTTATTCTTAATACTTTGACAATAGTAAGTCATCATCATCAGCCTATCGCGTTCCACTGCTGGAAATCAAAGTCAAAGTTCTGTGTATCGCTGCAAAGGTAATGGACAGGCGTTATCACTTACAAAAAAATAGGCCTCTCCCAAGATAAATAAATAAATAAATAAAATAAATAAATATCGTAGGACTATACACACAGCACCAACTGGCCCCAAACTAAGCAGAGCTTGTGTGATGGAAGTCAGATAACTGATAGAATATATAAATAGTTTTTTTTTGATAAGCTGGTCAGTACGTCAGTACGACCTACACTACGTTTTCCCACTCGTTTGATTTGTTTTCCACCACGAACAGTGAGTGCGCAAGAGTGAAAGAGTGAGTATGTGCGAGAGTATGTGTGTGTGTGTGTGTGTGTGTGTGTGTGTTTGGATTGAAAAAATAAAAGAATAAAAAAAAACTATTATATTATATTAGATAATTGTAGAACACTTTACGTAAAAACCAAATTTTTAGAGGACTGAAAATAAACATTTTTTTTTAATCAAATATAAATCCATCATGTACCGACGCACATGCAATTTATAGCATATAAGTATCTTCTAGGTAGGTAATCTTCAAGCCATATTTTATTAAAACATAAATCCGGGTGTGCGGATGCAAAAAACAACGTTATTAACATCACCATTTACCTCATTACTAACTATCCTGCATCCTTATTACAAGATAGTTTTTGTGATGCATAATAAAATTTAGTTTTATGTCAGATGTGAATTCTTTTATAATTTTATCTCTCACTACGCTGATATTCTTTAGATGAGCGGTCATTGGTGTTATTATATAGTACGTAGAAACTAAATCTTAAACTATCCTTCAATCATTCAATAATTTGGATATTAAATTTTAATCACATACTATAAGATATATTTTATAAGTACACATTTTGCCAAAATATTTACAATATTTTGTAAATATTTTGGCTAAATGTGTAATTTATAAATGAATGTCTGCGAGAGCTGAAGGGCGTGGGGTCGATTCCCACCCAGGACAAGCATTTAGTGATATAAACAAATGTTTGTCAAATGTTTGTTACTTTGTTCAAAAGCTAAGCATTGCCATCCAGCGTGGCAATGCTGCCAGCATTCTGGCCACATATCCCTCCTCTGACGGTTTTTTAGACTAAGTTTTTTGTATACATTTTGTAAATAGGTAGTATAATTTAAGGTATTTTTTATTTTGTTTAATAAATATATAACCAAACAAATGTTTGTTCTGTGTCTGGGTGTACTATATTTATTATAAGTATTTACAAAAAATAAAGTATTTAGGTATTTTCAGTTATCTGACTTCCATAGAACAAGCTTTGCTTAGTTTGGGGTCAAATGGTGCTGTGTGAAATGTCTTACGATATTTATTTATAAAACCGTTTAAAAAATGGAACCATATCACCAATATAACTTTTGACGTAAAAAATAATAGCCAGCTACTTTGAATGATTACGATTTTAACGATACCCTTTAAAGTAAATTTAACAGCGTTTTCCAAATGAGCATTTGAGCCGCCGGTGAAGTAAAACATCGTGAAGAAACCATAGCATGGTGGTAGGGTATTTTCTAGTACTCGGATGGAAATCTGCCGCCGAGCATCTAACGGTGTGTTCCAGCTGCCTCACTTGAGAGCCAGGTCTATTCCAGGCTAGAATAAAATAGAATATAACTTCATTATACACCAAAACAAAACACAACAACATTAAAAAAACATAACAATATACGACATATTTGATGTATAAGGGCGGTCTTATCGCCCAGAGCGATTTCTTTCAGAAAACCTTTGGATGGAAATAAAAACAGTAATATATATTGGGATGGTGTATAAAAGCTAGCTAAGCTACGTGTGCTTTGACCACACCGTCACTGAACATCAGGTGAGCTGTGGTCAAACACCTAGCTTGACAACCATAAAAAAATATGTCTGCGTCTGGGTATCGTCGTTAGAGGTATCGTACATAATCGATCGATAATAAGTCGCTTAGATGAGGTAAGTAGTTAGTTTAAAGGCATTTACACAGAAAAATAGAGATAATAATGCATTATGTACATACGAATTTTTCGTCATCGGTGTAAACTGGCGGTAATGTAGAAGGCAGGAGTAGTGGTACGGCAGAGTCCATTACGAAACTAGTCAATGAGAAGATTGGCTTACATTTCAAAATATTCCTGTACAAAAAAAAAGGAGTTTGTCAATATTTAAAACTATAAATCTCAAATATCACTATCCTATTTTGACAACTATCGACCTTAATACGTGATTTCATCATTTCACCCGTAGGACGTCCACTGCTGAACATAGACCCCATTGACTTCCACAAAAACCGGTTGGAAGCGTCTCGCATCCAGCGCGTGATTTAGTTAATTGTTAACTAAAGTGAAATCAAATCGAATGATAGATACACGTGACAATAATTCTTAAATATAAGAAAGTATTATAAGAAAATGGCTACGTTCGCAATTTTGTGAAATCAGAAGTATGTAATAGAATCCAGGGAACAAGGTACATTCCAAATTTTATACAAATCTCTCAGACCAGTACCTACCTACATCGTGAAGAAATAACAAATATATATACATACATAATATAACACAATCTGACACAAAAATTTGATTGCCCTGTTAGCACATTTGGTGACGGCTCTGCTTTATAAGCGTTAGGACACGGGTTCGATTTCCGCCCAGGACAAGTATCAAATATAGATCTTTGTTGTGTGTCCGATTGTTTATGTATTTCCAAAAAAAAATTTATCAATTACTCATTGTACAGTTTTACTTAGCCACGTGAATAAAATAAAAAGTACCGTAGGTACACAAAAATGTTAATATTCTTACCACAATTTTTTAGAAATTACTGATCGTGTCAAAGTTTCTTCCATGCAGCAGAAGTTTGATTTAAATACTGCACCGTATGCTCCTTGATGGAATAAAACCAACCAATCATCAACTGTGGATGGAGTTAGCTTTACTGGCCCCAAGTAATCGCTAGCGTCTAGCGTTGGTCCCCAAATTACGGTTTCTTGAGCAACGCTGTGAGATCGTCTGATGTCTTTAGTCCTCTGTAATAAACGTAAGTTTAATGACTTCTAATGAGCAATAGATATGCGGGTCGACTGTTAAGGGTTTAAAGTGAGGGTAGTAAACGACCACAAGCAGTCATTATGACGGTATATTGACCGCAAATAACAGTTCAGAGTTTAATACATTTGAAGTTCGAAGTATTTTCATAGGGTTTCACATCGCTATAAAACAATCGATAAATCCCACTAATATTATTAATGTGAAAGGTTGGATGTTTGTTACTCTTTCACGCAAAAACTATTGAACGTATTTGGATGAAATTGGGTATGGAGATAGCTGAGACCCTGGATTAGAATATAGGCTATTTTTTATCCCGAAAACATGTAGCGGGTAACGGGGCGCAGCTATTAAAGTAATAAATGTTGATTTACTGAACATACCTTGAATGTATTAATTACATGCCACTTTTCTACGAATCTTATGTGCCCGTTTGGTCCGTTGTTTAAATATACCATGTTCACTTTCTTATTCGACTCGGAAATCTGAAACTGACGTGTAAATTACATTAGTGATTGGTTTCTCGTCCAACGCTCGACAGTCCACTTTCTTGTTCATTACAAGCAAAGGCGGCATTTCCATTTTTTGGTATTGCAGCCTGAAATGTTTTGTTATTCCACTGTAAGGATTAGGTAAAAGACCATATGTAAACTACCTTAGCATTATGGCAGGAAACGGCGGTACTTGTAATTAAAACAACTAGAACTCGAACTGGTAGGTATATTTTACAACAATAGGTACATCTTCTCCAATCGACTCACACTAAACATCCTATCTTTCAACGCTTCGGGCGGCAGAATCCCACTGTCCCACCCACAAGCTTTTTAATCTGCGCTCCGCCAAGTGCCCATAGTATTGCCAGTTATAGGTAAAAATGAGCCAATATGAAAAATAAATTAAAACCTTACACATATATTCTTACCGTTCTTATATCCCTGATATTAGAGTACAGTGTGAAAGCAGATTCACAAATGTATCGGCCTGGTTCGGCAATGATTTGTACATCTGGTTCAGGGAACCACTTCGCCAGTCCGCTGTTAATTAAATTCGCTACCTAAAAAATGAACGCCTAGTTTAACATAATTCAGTAAAGAATAGAAATCAATTAAAAACTACCTAATCTAGAATACCGCTGCAAAAGCTTGTATTTTTTTAAGGACTTCAGTTCGTAAGCTGTTTAGTTTGTAGTCTATTACTTGTGTTTGATCGCCATCCCACCAGATGTTTGTGATGATGTTGTCGAAGACAGTAAGCATACCTAGCCTGAAATGAAACTGACTCTTAAGCGAGGCTGCCGGAACCCACTATTAGGTGCTTGGCGGCAGATTTTCAAGTTAAGGGTGGTAGTTAGCCAGCCGAGTACTAGAAAGTACCCTACCACGATGCTATGCTTTTCTCACGATGTTTTCCCTTCATCAGCAGCGCAATCTTGTTATTGGTAAGTATTACTTGGTGGAAAATCTCCTTACCAGAAGGTTGTCTAAGTAGGTTGTATCACCGCAGTACCAGATATTCGGCCGCCAAGCAGTAGTGTTTAAACATTACGGTGTTTCGGTTTGAAGGGCACTGCAACTAGGGAAATCGCTAAGCTGTTGTGACTAACCAACTAATGTTTGAAAGTAATGATGGCAAAGGCAGCGACGCCCTGGACTTTGTTTTGCTACTCAAAGTTCTGTGTATCGCTGCAATAATCATGGACAGGCGTTATCTCTTACCATCAGGAGAGCATCTCGTTTGCAGGGATATTATATTGGCACTCTGAAATCCTTGTACCAGCTGGTATTACAGACGGAAAACTAGTACCAGGGTTGCCAGATGTCGAATAATGTGTGAAAACTGGAAACCCATGGGTAAATACAAAACATGCATTTTTTTGTGTACCTTGTCAAATTTGTCAGTTTCATCGTCGAAAAAGCCGCCACCAATATCCAGTAGAGACATTTTTCTGCCCGCGCGTGTTTCATAGTCGAACAAGTCTCTCGCGATCCGAAGGCCATCCGTGTAGCTCTGTTTGGAGAAACACCCGCTGCCGACGTGGAAGGCAACTCCAATCACCTTGTAATAAAATAAATGACTACTATCAACATTTCTTTTTTCAGAATTTAGTTATCTGGTTATGGAATGCTCTGCTTATCTCTATCAGGCAGTCACAGCCCTTGAACATGTAGGAATTGCTAATAGTCTGATCAGACATGTTTTGTACTTTACTGATGTTGCGTTTTATTTTATAATAGCTACGGTGGTACCCGCTAGATGTTTTCGGGATAAAAAGTAGCCTATGTGTTAATCCAGGATCTCAGCTACATCCATACCAAATTTCATCCAAATCCGTTCTGTAGTTTTTGCGTGAAAGAGTAACAAATATACTTACAAACTGTCGCATTTATAATATTAGTAGGATTTTAATTTCTTTTTGCTTATACTCTATACATATATTAATATGTATATTAAAGCCTATATATAATTTAAGTTTTATTTAAATACATAAATATTTCACATAGTTACTATATGTATTATTTTTAGAAATTAATAGAAAATTCCCCGGCTGTTTTTAATCAGTAACGTCATTTGTATTATTGGTTGCCTGAAATAGATCACTTTTAACGATAAGGCCGCCACTTATGGCATTATCCGATAAGATTGTTTTGTTTTCTACACGATTTTCTTTTTATGGTGTGCATAATCAAAAGTTTCTATCTATCGATATATAGACGAAATTTCTAAGCTTTAAATGTTGCAGAGGAATTGCGACCCAGATGTTAGATTGAGTAAGTTTATAGACATTCAATGTCCATCGTCACTCTTGCTCCCATCCCTGAGCTGTGGGGCCGCGCTGCCGATCGTAATAGAGCCTTTGTTATGCAGAAGCGAGCCATTCGTGCCATATGTGGGGTTCAGGCCGATGTCTCATGCGTGGAGCTTTTTAGGGAACTGCAGATACTGCCGTTGCCGTGTGAGCTTATTTACCAAGTAGCCCTTTTCACCCATACTAACATCGATAAGTTTCAACGCAGGGGCGTACACAGTACGTTGGATCTTCGCAGCAATAAAAAGAAAGACCAGCTTGTAACACCGTCACACCGGCTCGTCAAGTCGGAGAGGTCGGTATACATTTTGGGGCCCGCGGTCTACAACCGCGTACCCGCCTCCGTACGGGATGCAGCTTCCACCGCGTGTTTCAGAACCAAGTTCTTGGCTGCTAGAAACCTTGTTTTATGACATTGACGAGTATTTCAAACTTAAAGATTATTGAATTACTAGTAAGTAATTATGATTTTTTTTGTCATGTCATTTTAATATATTGACAATATTGTTTTGGTATTGACATATTTTTATATTGACATATTTTATATTGACAGTATTTTTATATTGACAATATTTTTTATGTTGACATGTTTGGATATTGACATACCTTATTTTGACATGTAATCAGTGTTTTAAAACCCATTTAATGACATCTTTAAAATTTTGAAGTGACTTGTAACATTGGTGTTATCAATAAAGTATTTGTATTTGTATTTGTATTTGCCAAGCCAAATTTGATACCTATTCTTTCCAAGTTATTATTAGCAGATAACTTGTTGCTCGATTTTTATTACAATAAATCGAAAAATGTTATAACTACCTATGTATTTCGGGTCTACACAGAAATAGGCGAAGCAAAGATAAATTCAATCCTCAGTAAGTATTTTATGTAAATCTGAATTTTTAAACTACAATATAATTTTAAAGTTATATTATAATGTATTACCTATGTAGTTTCAAAACAACATATCTTTCTATTACTTAAAATATTACATTTGAAAATTATACATGGCACCATTATGCGTGTCCCACTTAAATAACAAACGGCTTATAGTTTTTACAATGGCCACTAAAACAATACTACGCAGCCTGAATTGTATTGTAGTATTGTTTTCAGGGTTCCGTATCACAAAATGAAAAAAACACCCCTGACCCTTTCGTCGTCTGCCCGTATTTTTGTCTGTCAAGAACAGAAGAAGAAGAAATTAAAACATGTATGTTTTAGGAATAGGACATCTTCCGCTGATAGAAACAAAGTACGATCCAAGAATAAAAAAATCCAAGAATTATTTATTAAATCACATAGAAAATATGGATAGGTACAGCCATATTTGCAATCAAATCGTGACGTAAGTTGATGTGGGGGAGAAATTGTTTTTCAACTACAACGTTAAGTTTTTCCTTATACGTCCAAATTGTAGATACTTATTTTAGTTGCACTAATGTTTGATGGGCTTTCATAATAAAAATCTTCGATTGTATTCTCGCATGTCTTCTCATATGCATTCTCGCATGCATTCTCGTATGTATTACTTAATTAAATACAAATTTGTACAGAATCTTTGGCCCGCAAATCAGCCCAGCATTTATCCGTTTTGGTTTTTAAAATGGTTGCACGTGCTAGTATAATGATAGCGTGACTTTAGTATTTGTAACTTAGTTCCGGTGTTTAATTTAAATAACTCGCACGAGACTTCTTCCGCTTAAAAAAAGTGTAGTACTTTAAGTCATTTATAAAAACTTACAATCATTCTCAGACTAGCTGCTGTATCCAAAAGCCTCAGAGCATCGTTGTAATCACAGCCAAACTTATCACCTAGCTTGTACACACTGTCGCTTTCCAGTTTTACTCGGATCAACAACCTGCGTAAAAACATTGTAATAAATAATGGAATATCTAAAAACAAAACATATACCTAAACACTTATTAAAACTAAATATATACCTTGAATATCAACAATTATAGATGTATACACATAGATTGCCTTTCACCCAAGCTTATTTATTATATTGTGGCTAACACAGTTATATAGGCATAAATCACATCGAATATAACAGCAAAATTAATAACTTATAATCCTGGATACAGAATTATACATAGCAGTGTCGGATTATGTACGAAATCATTGGTCTTATATGACTCTTACAAAGCAGAAAGACATATTGCAGTGCAGTGGAGATAGTGCGGTGATGTGGAAATGCAACTCACTCCTTTTAACACTTATGGTAGGGACATTTCCGCTAGCCCCATTCCGGGTTGCGTACTAAATGCCAGGGTATCTTAGGGCTCTATCATGGAACACTAAGATAAATGATGTAATTATTTTGGTAACTAAGCTAGACAATGGCCACTAGAAAACCCCGTGTCTGAGCGACCGAATTAGTTGTTCCTGTGACGGGTCAGATGAGTGGCCTACGAGACCGCGACCTTGATAAAGGTCCGGAAGCTAGAAGAAGCAACACACTACTATGTTTATAGTTCTCAACCACCGCGGCCTTGTTCCTGGTCCACCGTTTTGCCCATATGATACTGTAGCTCACTGTAGTTGCGGTGCTAATGTTTTGCACGTCATCGCAATCAACCCTGGCAACTGCTGGTCTTAGAGGTAAAACTCGAAAAAGAGCGACTCTTGGCGATACCACCCGACTACTCTCTATGGGGTTGGATTCCAAGTTTCTCTGCCTTCATTATGGGGAACTAAACCGTAGTTACAAATTTCATTAAGTGTGTAAGTAAACTCATCATCCAATCCTCACCTGTTTGATTCGAGTTTAAAATCTATTGGCAAATGCTTCATTGAATGTTAAGGCAACATCCACTTGTTAAAAGTAGCTTATACATGTATCGAAATAGCCTTATTTGAGAGGCAATCAGTCAGCTAGTCTTACCTACTGTCCGGCCAGTATTTCTTCAATTTTTTCAATTCACACAAGGAATCGAACGTTGTATGTTTCACACCAGATTTTCGAGCAAATATAATTTCCTGAGGTGTTTTATTTGGCGCCGCGTATATAATACTCCTGGAAATTAACAGAGAAATTAAAAAAATAGATGTAATTGCTTTAGTATCTAAGAAATAAATTCAGTGTTTGCTAACATACTTATTGAATTTTTATGTGAGTGTTATATACGATACAATAATTTAACAATAACTCGTTGTATAAAAATAAAATGTTTTTTTCTATTTGATTGAAAATTATTTATTCAGGTACTACCTAGTGATAATATAATAGCTTTATAGCTATTGTCTGCACACAATCTATAATTCCAGGATAATAAAAAAAACTTTACTTTTACATTTCAAAAAATGTTTTACTTAAATCATTAGGATTGCTTTCTAGAAGACTAAAGGGCAATTCTAATTCATAAAGATAAAGATAAAGATAAAGATAAAGAAATATTTATTTGCATAAACATGAGTGGTTGCATAGAACTGATCTTATATTACCGAAGTCTCATCATGTTCTTGCCTCAATGGGCGTACAAATGCTGTCATAGTTTTTTTTTTTTCAAATTTAATAAAGCTTATTGAGCTAGAAAGTTACTCACGTGGGGCGCACGTTGAGATCCCTTATTTTGTTTATCTCACCGGGCGAAGCGCAGTCGAAGCCGAGGCCCAATCCAATCGCTAATTTTAAAATCATGCTGTAATCGTTAGACTTCATAGCTGCAAAAAAAATTACCTCTTTTACAACACTTCTTAAGGTGTCTATCTTATTGTATTCGTAAGATTCTACGATTAACTATTACGTGACTAATCCTTAAGGTAAAAACAATCGTCCACATGACGTATAGGTGCATTTAATAAGTAAAGCAGTTTTATGTCGTCCGCATCGAATTCTTTGATGGTGACCCTGGTTTATGAACGTAATTGGCTGACAAATTTAAATTACATCTTGAAAACTTGGTAATATGGTTGCCTGGAAGAGATCGCTTTTAGCGATAAGGCCGCCAATTGTTACATTAGTTTTAAGTCTTTATTTTTATATATTTTTTTGTAATTTGGTGTATACAATAAAGAGTTATATTATTATTATTAATATGTGTAACAGCAGAAATCCTATAATTACTTATAAAAAATTAGTTATTTGTCGTACAAGAGAGCAAAGTTGCTTTTGAACCGCGTGCTCAATTTTGATGACCGCGCAAGCGAAGGAATCCATGATTCAACAATTAGAATACTGTGCGTGAGCGAGGATTGCAACACGTAACTTTTCATCCCACCTCGGCGAGGAAATGACTAAATGCAAAAAAATCTTTTACAATCACAATATACTTTTACTTCCGTTTAGGTATCAACTACTACATTAACAATATGATGTGAAAGAAAATTTCGCGCGCAAAGCATATTAAAAAAACGTACACCAAGGAGGGTCCAAGCCTGAGTTTTTAACAAATTAAAAAAACTTGTATGATAAATTCGGCACCATGGAGGTAGAAGTAAATAGGTTTAATGATGTTTTGAATTCACAAACTTAGTGCACACGATGTTCTAAATTCTAATTTAAAAACATGTAAACTAACGTTTTGTACTAAATATGGACTGTCGATGTCATCTATACTAATGAAAAGGAAATATTTGATTTTTTGTTTATTTATTTGTATTGAATATAAGGGTCCGAAACTATTGGACCGATCTGAATAATTCCTTTATCATTCAAATGCTACATTATCACTGTATGGCATGGGCTATATAATCGAGTTTTGTTTTCCCGTGCGAAGCCGGGGCGAGCTGCTAGTTGTGAATAATCTTGTACAAAACATGTAAATCACGTTGTTTACGTCTTACTCGGAGCGAAGATATTTCGAAGAATGCGAGACGAGTGTCATAGTCGATCCTGTGAGACATGCCACTACTTGAAAACGCAAATGATCTAGTAAAAGAACGCTGGAGACTCTCAATACGTTCCGTTGTGACAAAGTTTACAGTTATTATGAACGCTTTGATGTACATCAGGGATTCCCAAAGTAGTCAATATCCACCCCTTGAGTCAAAACTGATTTTGGGGGTCGACGAGATCTAAAAATCGACCCCTATTAATTAACACAAGTTCTCATTTAAAACGTTAACTAGATTGGTAGAAAGTCACCAAGTTCATCTATCTACTAAAATAATTAAGTATTTTTACGTAATTTGTGTTAATAAAATTATTAATTACACTTGATATTTACTGAATTTTATGTATATTTATTAATAATGACGAAAATAAAACTTAAAAAAATTGTTACCGTAAAAAATCTGCACCCTTGGCAGCTTCTTTTTGAATGTCTGTACATTCTCGTAAGCAGCATCAAAACCGAAGATGTAGAATGGCTCTTTCTGATATCCGCTTTCTATCATGTCTCTTGCTACTTTACTTGCAAGTGTATCTTCCAACACTACTATTGCTGACTTTGGTAGTATCATGTTTTTTATTTCGTATGTCATTTTGTTGCGTCTAACGCTTCGTAAACGATGCCGAGAAAGAACTTGCTTCTATGAGAAATCTTCATAGACTAACTTTGTTTAACGTCAGAAAGAGGCCGATAACGTTTTCGTAAATAATTCACAATTTCACAGAGGATAAAAAAAACAATTAACATCACAATTTTCATATTGATTTATAATCTATTATATAAATTAAATAAAATTAAAAATGATATTATAATTAAACTTAAATGATTTATTATTGATAATAATGAATACACTCGTTTGATTTTCTAAAAAAATCTTAAAATTAAAGTAAATTCAACTGTTTCATATATTCGGTAAAGGGTAATGTAACTGTGCTTTACTATATAACTGTGTTATGTGCATGTATCTAACGTTAAATTTTGCATGCCGCAAGGCAAAATATGGCGGTCGTTAACTTTTTTTAAAATATCTATTATACCCATATACGCAATAAATGAATTATGAACTTTTCTATAGAATAGCCGAATACATTATTTAAAAAAAAAACTTTATTCCGCTTAGCCCAAACACGGCTTGATTACATTGTTTTATTAGGGTTCCGTACCCAAAGGGTAAAAACGGGACCCTATTACTGAGACTTCGCTGTCCGTCCGCCCGTCCGTCTGTCACCAGGCTGTATCTCAAGAACGGTGATAGCTAGACAGTTGAAATTTTCACAGATGATGTATTTCTATTGCCGCTATAACAACAAATACTAAAAATAAAATAAATATGTAAGGGGGGTTCCCATACAACAAACTTGATTTTTTATAGATAATGGTACGGAACCCTTCGTGCGCGAGTCCGACTCGCACTTGGCCGGTTTTTTTTAGGTATTTACTTCTGGACTACCTTGCGGTTGTATCATCATCTGATGATCATTATTTATTCTAGTGACCGTAAACACCACTGAAAAGTCGCAAATAAGCAAAATACCCTATTTCAACCAATCTGAAAATATATTTCGAATCGGTTAAGTCGTCTTCGAGTAATCGAGTAGGCTGGTTTATTTATCTGAGAGTAACATACATAAAAAGATATTGGGACAAAGTGAGAGCCGCCTCCTTTTTTCGAAGTCGGTTAAAACACATTAAATTTTGTTGTAAAATTAAAACCCCGGTGATGGACGAACGCAATTACTATAGTGCTATAACAGATTATAGGTATTCCTAAAAAAGTACCAACTGATTAATTCAATGAAGCTTCTATCTCAAAATATGGCACCCTCAAATGGAGGTGCTATTTATTTAACCTTTAGTTTATGGCTATAGCCGTGTGTTGTAGGGCAGTAGCTACGTGTATGCAAATATAGTTTATGACAGTTTGTTGTTTGTTGCTTGAATATATAGAAAGCATAAACTGACTAAATAAATTATGCAGAGTGTTGCCAATAGATACTTGTGACGAATATATGTATGTGCATATATTAGAAGAGACCTAAAAAACGTGGTATTATCTACTCAAATAATTATCATCATTCGGTCCTTCCAACACCTTTTTTGGCTTCGGAGATTGCTTTCTTTTGCCAAAGCCGTGTGTGTGCCAGAAACTACTACGAATAACTCTCGGGAAATGCGAGTGGTGTTCTCTTAATAGGTGTACTCAGCGGCGTTCAGACTCCTTTTGTGTTGTTAGGTGGTAACATCAGAGAATTGCAATTGCAATAATTGCGCAGCCAGCTTTAGTAGCTGTATCTTTCTGTTGAGTTTACGGTTGAAGATGTTTATTCTCTCGAAATAATATTGGTCATTTACTTATTAGAAAAATTGACATAATATTATTCTTAACTAGGGTATGCACTTTTTTTCTTTTGTTTTGGCGTCGCGTTTTTAGCATTTGCCAGTGTCAAGTATTTATGTATTTATATATTTTCAAGTTTCAAAAGTTAAATAAGTGTCCTCGTATCTAAAGTTATAGTCAAAGTCCATTCTTGGTCATATACAGTCCGTGTCAGTCAAGTCCAGTCATGCTTTAGTAAAGTAGTAGTGACTTTAGAATAAAGCTTCGATGGAGTTTTGGAAGCAACACAAAAAGTCATGTTTCACTACATTATATCATTTTCCCACACTCGCGCTTGTGATTCGGCACTTTATGAATAAAACGTCACCACTTTTATGCATAAACACTCGACAAAACACTAGTTTTGGAAAAAAATACAACGGGGCGACATAACTCTTTCCGCGTTTCCGCCAAAAAACCCGGGTATGCACTTACAAATTGAAAACACACGAGAGTGAAAAAACAAACAGTAGTGGGTAGGCGGATCATTTGTTTATTGATAATAAGTTTTGTGAATGTTATCGGTAATAATAATGGAACAAGTGGTTCTATTATATATAATTACCTACATAGTGCTTATATTCCCTATGTAATCACTATGTGGGTGTTCTGTATTTATTATAAATATGTATTTAAAAATAAAAGCGTTTAAGTATTCTAACAGTTATCTGACTTTCATAGTACAAGCTTTGCTTAGTTTGGGGTCAGATGGCGCTGCGTGTAATGTCCAACGACATTTATTTATTTATTTATGTACTTAAACGATATGATATTAGCATTATTTTTGTGCAGCAAAATTAAACTTTTGAAAGCACAGAAATAATGCAACATTTTTAAAGCGAGGAAGAAAGAGAAAGAAGTTATGTCTCTTTTGCGCTTAGTTTGTGATGTCTTTATTTCCGATTATAAATTGAAACTTTACTCAACTCAACCAACTCAACCATAACTACCAAATTTCGTCTTAATTGCATGGATTAAATGACCAGTCTATTTTTTAATGATTTGTATGGTTTTCGTACTGCCGACTTTCGAACGATATTGTATGACAGGCGGAAATATTCATAATATAATAACTTCGTATGATTAAAAACTAGAACTGGCGTGTTACACCGAAGACAGCGGGTGAAATCGGTTAGTGCAGCTAATAAAAATACTACATTGAAGAAACCGTCAATACTACTTTGAAGTTTTCTATTGTAAATCTATTTATAGAGTTTCTATGTTTGTAATCCTAGCTCTTTCACAATACAGTAGACTGTACCAAGTCTGGAATTGGGATTCCAATGTAATCTTCGTGAATTCGAAAGACTATATACTCGCCTTGGCGAATGAGATTTACACTCATATTTTAAGATGGCAAGCGTATATTACTTTTAGGTCTCTTCTAATATATGCACATATAAGTATATATATTCGTCACAAGTATCTATTGGCACCCTGCATAATTTATTTCGTCAGTTTATGCTTTCTATACTATTCAAGCAACAGACAACAAACTGCCATAAACTATATTTGCCTACACGTAGCTATCTAACTTCTTTTATTTTACTTGAGGATATAAAATGTCACAAATCATAGTAATAACAAATGAAAAAAAGTATGTAACTGTCAATGATAAATAATGTAAATCATTAAAATAAGAATAAAATGTCAAATAAAAAGTAAAGTAAAATTGGCCGATTAATTATTTTTACATTCCAAAGATAATTAGCGCAATGAGGACTTGTCACTAATAAATTCAGCAATACTGTAGCCTTTTTAATTATACATACAACCCATCTGATATTTTTCGCTGTAAAAATACAAGAACACTTGACATTTGCGTGTAATAAATAGTGCTAGATAGCTATGACTCATAACAGGATATATCTAAGAAAATAATTTTCAAATTTATTTGTTGGATAGAAAGTGATGTACATGTATACGTTCGCCATATTTGGCGTCTGTGTGTCACGCTTTCAAAATTAATCTTGCTTTCAATGCGAAGTAGCTCGATTTGAGGGCAAACGAATCAAGAGTTTTCTTCTTTCTTTGGTTTTTCTTTTGCTCCAAATTACCTATTTACCTATAACTGAATTTATCTTTGTTATTTTGTCTGATTTTAAAGTATTTTAAGTATACTATTTATGGTTGACAAGCTATGTGTTTGACAACAGCTCACCTTATGTTAAGTGACGGTGTGGTCGAACATGGTAAAGCACATCTAGCCTGAATTGGAACTGGCTCACAAGTGAGGCTGGAACACACCGTTAGATACTTGGCGGCAAATTTTTTCCGAATTACCTATTTACCTATAACTGAATTTATCTTTGTTATTTCGTCTGATTTTAAAGTATTTTCTATTTATGGTTGACAAGTTATGTGTTTGACAACAGCTCACCTGATGTTAGGTGACGGTGTGGTCGAACATGGTAAAGCACATCTAGCCTGAATTGGAACTGGCTCACAAGTGAGGCTGGAACACACCGTTAGATACTTGGCGGCAAATTTTTTCAACTTGAGGATTACCAGACGAGTAACGGCAGCTCAAGCTCGTTGTTTGGGTTTGATTTGAACACACGCCCTTTCGGTGTGTGAACCGACCGCGCTAACCACTGAGCTATCACCATACATTTACTGTGAATATGTTACAGTGATAGTGATTAAATAGCTATTATACATAATGAGTGGTTATAATGAGCTCAGGAGCTCACGAGCTCCCCACGAAGCCAAGGTCTCCGAGTCGGTGGCATAATCCACGATTTGGACGCTTACTTATCTCTATGAATTTCCTGACTTTCACTGTAACATCTCAACTGATATGGCTAAACATTAAGTATGAAGTTAGCTTATAATATAATATAAAATATGCCGGATTACCTACACATAGGTTTGCCACTCATTTTATCTACAGGTCGGCGGGTGACACCGTGGTACGCTGCTAGTATATGTATAAACACACGCCTACCAGCATCGGCTTGCCTCACTGGCACATTCACGGAACCCTCACGCTTTCTAAACTCATTAGTCTTGGAACGCCAACACAGACAGAAGGTACGTAAAAGGTATGTAATAAAAACCTTGCCTATTCCTGGGCCGAGCTAGAAAATTCACATCGCCTGCATTCCTAGCAAAGTCGTTCGGCTAGAAACGTCGGAATACATGCCTTTGAGTGACATTCTCTCTGAATTCTATTCGTAAAAATCAGCGGAGTGGCTGGACCACTGGCCACGTGGACACGAAATTCTTTTTCGAAAACTAGCATTGACAGTTTGCTCGTATAAAAATATAAGGAGTTAAGATTTGAAGTGTATGAAATAGAAAATGTAGGTATGTATGAGCTGGTAAATTTCATAATTTCATACTTAGCTGATGACATTTAAATTATTGTATTGTTGATTTGTATAATTATCTATTTTATTTTTGACCATGTAATGATTAATTCGTATTTGTAGCTTTTGACTAAATATTTAATTGTAATGCATGCCGTCTTCGCCTATAATTGCTGTGACACTTGTCTTGACATTTGTAATTAAGTAATTTAATTTTTAATGTATTGGTGTACTCTGTGTTGGTGGACTTTATAAATAAACTAAGCGGTTTGATTCTACCTTTTTCATGCGTACCGCTAGACATTGGAATCTGCTGCCCGAGTGGGTGTTCCCCAATGAATATAGTCTGGGTACCTTCAAGTCGCGAGTGAATCGGTTTCTTCTAAGCGAGCGTGCTCCACCGTAGACCGCATCTTCGCTTAACATCAGGCGGGATGGCGGTCAAACGCAAGCCTATCTAATATTAAAAAAAATAAAAAAATGTGTATATTTCTGATTTAATTCAAAACTACTATGTATTTCATTAAAATAATTTTCACATTTTCATTGTTCTGTGTCTGGGTGTACTGTATGTATTTACAAAAAAAAAGACAGTATTTAAGTATTCTATCAGTTATCTGTCTTCCATAGCACAAGCTCTGCTTAGTTTGGGGTCAGATGGCGCTGTGTGTAATGTCCTATGATAAAAAAAAAAAAAAAAAAAAAAAAAAACATTAAATTGACAGTTAGGTTCAAGCTCGTGGTAATTTAAAACTGTTTCTGGTGATTGATCTACCATGGTACCACCACAATGTAGTTAAGATATTCACACAAGCGTGTGTAAACATTACTGTGTCCCGGTTTAAAAGGTACTTCAATTTCAATTTTAAATATCATTATTTGTCTGAAAGTATTTAAATTGTAGGTACAATTACTAGTAGCACATAAAACAATTGCAAAATTAGCTGTTTATCGAGCACGTAGGCTGTCATTAAACTTAAAGTAATAATTGTAAATGAAAGAAACAATGAGGTTGGAGAAGATGAGTAATAAATGTTTTGCTAACGTAAGGTTTAGAATTTACCATTCCGTTCAGTAAAATATAATTATTAAAAAAAAAAGTTTTAAAAAGGTATCTACTGCAGCTAGCAAAATTACATGGCATATGAAACTCGCCGTAGTCAACACACGTCTCGAAGCAGCGCAAAAGCAGCTATGCTCCAGACTTTGTGCAAATGTACCTAGAATTTTGAGTAATTGAGGAGTTGAAAAAACGGAATCAACACTGGTGATAAAATAAACGGCATTTGTAACTTTTATCCTTCGTTAATAAATATCGCCGATACGGCTGAGCCGCGAGCGTAGATTAATCCAATTAGTGTTTGTTATCCGGTCTCGATAACGACTCCGTGTTTCCTTTGTGATCAAACATTTCTCTTGGATATGTGCTTAATATAAACTGTCTTTTTTGTACTGGATGTGTTTTATAGCTTTGTACTGACTCTTAGCTTAATTTAACTATCTCATCAACGGATGTATGTATACAGGAAGTTTAGGAGAAATGTAAAAGCTTGATCGACTGCTTTAAAACTAATATCGATTAAAACAGCGGAAAATAAGCTTTATATCGTTTTAATTTGTTCAATTTGTTTTCGTTTCTCACGATCAGGTTCAGGGGTCAGCTGAGTGGCGTGTGCCTTGTATAGCATAAATTGATCATTCTATGACTATGTCACAGAAAATATTATGCTGTACAGTTGAAATTAAATAACCTTTAAAAAAATACACAACAGTACTTAAATATTGTAAATTGGTATTCTCTCATCTACCATCAATATAAACAACTTTTACTACGACCCGACTCTGGAATTGACTGCCCTGTTAACTCATTTGGTAAAATTCTGCTTCCAGAGCTAAAGGGCGTGGGTTCGACCCAAACGTTCGATTCTCACCGGGACAAACAATTATGTGTCGATAAATTTTTGTTCTGTGCCTGGATGTTATATTTGTATTATAAGAATGTATTTACAAAAAAGTATTTAAGTATTCTGTCAGCTGTCTGGTTCCCAGAGTACAAGCTTTGCTTAGTTTAGTGCTAGATGGCGCTGTGTGAAAATTCCTACAATATTTATTTAATTCCGAAAAAACGGCTGTTCACATTACATTAACATTTTTATACGGAACAACACGTATTTTTGCGTTTGTGAGATCGATTTTATAGTAAAAAATGTTCATATTGATAGGTTATCAGCATCCTTAAAATAATACGTATAACATCAATTTTCAAAACATCCTGTAAGTATTTATCAGTCTTAATACACCCTAAAATGTTTATTTACCTTTTACCTCCTGATTATTTTTTACTGAACTAAACAGCTGAGAGAACTAGTAATATTGATTATGTTAGACAAGTTGCGTACAATTTATTTTCATAAAAATAAATGAAAACTGGAAAATCACTAATAAAGCAAAAACTCCAAGTTGCAGTAAGTATAAATTGAATAGAAATTGCAAAGCGCTTATTACAAGACCCCAATAAATTACAGCGAGAAAAATCGCTGATAGCGAAATTTCTCCTATTGGAACCGCAGTCACTCAATTTATGGAAAGATAAGACAATGAGAAAAGCGAATAAAGTTCTAAGTTGCGAGGGGGACCTCTTTGAGAGAAAGCACCGGTAAATTGAACAAATGAGGCCTATGTTAGCAGCCGCGGTTTTCGTGGATATCTCGCGAGCTGCGGCCGATCGTAACATACATAGATCGTAACCACGACCTATCGGTTGCTAATTAATGAGACATTTTTATAAAAAAGGTGATGATATACGTGTTTGTTTTTATTTTTTACTAGCTAATATCAGCGGCTTATAACAAAAAAAAATCTTTAGAGCTTCGAATTTACGAAAAGATAATAATTCTGCAAAGAAATACTTTAATCTTTGGTAACCTAACATTTTCCGGTATGAAAAGTATCCTATATTTTTATATAAGTATGTTATTGCAGGTAATAAAATTTCATCCAAATCCGTTTCGTTATTGAGTAACAAATATCCAAAAATACAAAACTTTCACATGTATAATATTCGTAGTTTTCTTATATAAAAAGTATCCTATATGTTAATCCAGGTAATAATATGTGTGCCAAATTTCATCCAAATTCGTTTAGTCGTCTTGTAACAAATATCCATACAAACAAACTTTCACACAGGATGTAGGTACACATGTTTCATTTCTCTCTGAACCCAATTTTTAACTTAACGCGTACGAAGTCGCGGGCGCAAGCTAGTTAGCAATTAAAATGACAAAAACTGTTAACATATCAAGTTTACTGGCCACTTGGGTTGATTTAAAATTCTCAGATGCCATATGGTTCGCAATGTCACATGATGTACGAATTCTATAGATTTCTAAATACGTTCTATGTAAGGCTACTAAATAATAACCGCTTGTTCCTCATTGCGTTAATAACAATAGATATTTAATGAATAATTTTAGCATTAATTACTGGCGCCTAGCCAAAATCTTTTATGGTAATCCTAACTAGTTTTAGTATGCAACCAAATGAGGTTTCAAGGTAACCGGCACGTAATAAAAGTATTACCTCCTCATTACATACTATTGTTAATAATGTTATATTGTACGAGGAACATATTTGAATAAATCATAATTTTATCAAGTTACTAGCTTGCGCCTGCGACTTCGTCCGCGTTGACTTAAGAATTGGGTTCAGAGAGAAGTTAATCATAAAGCGTCCTATCTCCTGAGTCAAATCGCTGTCAGATATTGCACAATATAGGTACGATTTTTTCAGTCTCTTGTGTCCCACTGCTGGGTAAAGGCCTCCCTTTCCTCTTATACTCATATCTATCCATACTATTATAAAAAGGAAATATTTGATTGTTTGTTTGTATTGAATAGGTTTTGAAACTACTGGACCGATTTCAAAAAACCTTTCACCGTTGGGAACCTACACTATCTCCAGGTGACATAAGGTACTTTTTATCCCTGTATTCCCACGGGAACGGGAACTACGCGGGTGAAACCGCGTGGCGTCCGCTAGTACAAAAGTATAGTACATAAAAATTATCTGTCTAAATGATCTAAGACTCATACTAACATAAGTGAACACAAACGTGAGGTCTTGTCAATTAGTTTTTATTTACCGTTACATGGCGTATCGATGATATCGTATTCCGTACATACGTTTTGACAGACAGAAATAGAAACAGACAGAAACGGTGAACACACACTACTTGATGCCCCTCTTTACGACATATTCAACATGGTAACGAAACTATAAAACTTAACGGATAATTGCATATCTTTCTGCGTTTGATTTTGGCAGAGCCTACCGAATACGTAATGCTTAGTGAATAATTAATTAACGTAGTAAAATTTTATAGCATTAACTATACAAAGCAATTTTGCCCTATGAATGTCGATACTAGGTATAGTAAGGATACTATATAGGTATAGTAGTGATAAATGTATAGTCACTCCCGTATTTTTGTTGTCTACCTTTTTATAAATATATATCTATACTATTATAAAGAGGAAATATTTGATTGTGTGTTTGTATGTTTGTATTAAATAGGCTCCGAAACTACTGGACGGATTTCAAAAATTGTTTCACCGTTGGCATAATGTAGCTTACATTATCCCCGGGTGTCATAAGCTACTTATTATCCCTGTATTCCCACGAGAACGGGAACTACGCGGGTGAAACCGCGAGGCGTCCCCTATTTCTTTATAAGTGTAATACAAATACAAAACAAAAAATGTTCCTATAGTACATGCTTTGAGTAGTTTGGGGCTAAATAGCGCTGTGTGAAATATTCCATGAGATTAATTTATTTATTCTAGTAAAAAAATGTTCAGTTATAATATTAAGATTTATTTTGTAAACAGTATTTTAGTTATCATTATCTCCATATTAAATTAAAATGAAACATTGTTTTAAAAAAGCATAATTAGTGTTGTAACGTATTTGTTATTAATAATGTTTTTTTTAAGGATCCTAATGCATCCCAATAAATTGGCATCAAACCTGTTGAAAGCAAAAACTTTCAAGAGGCTCAAAAGAGTATCCGCAAGACCTGCTAAAATAGCAATATGATGTGGATACGCCAATAGGCGTATACCAAGCATGCTTAAACCTTATGATATAACACAAACAATACTAAATGTCAGTAAGGACAGATTGCAAAATATATGCAAAAAAATGTATTTGTTAAAAAAAAATTATTAAATTTTAATTGAAGCTTATTATTTTATTGTACGAGGATCCAGGAAGTTATTCCGAAGAAGTCCTCAACATGACGTCAGCTTCTTGCTCGACCGATAGAACATGTGAAGGTAGGTAGCGCACACTTTTTATCTTCTCGTTAGCTTAGCTGTTCTTTATTTAGCAGTCGGAACAAGAGCCACCCACGCAGTTTCGTAACTTCGTTTGTCCATTACAGTTTGTCGAACCCAAACATGGAGCACAACTAAGTAAGGAGGAAAGTGTAGCTTTTATCTTTGGTTACCTACGTATCGTAGGTGCCGATCTAAAATAATGTTGAAGTAAGTTTTCTAACGTACAAACCTTCAGAATTTCTTATTCAGTGGTTACAATCCAACGATTGTTTCTGATAATTTTTAGTTAACGAGTTTGTGGACCTTCTTCTATTAAGTAGAATTGTACTAACTTTAATTGTATTTTATAGTACAAAGTTTGTATTACAAACTGACATTCGGATTTGCTTTGTGCCGACTATGGCAGACCTCAGGCATAAAGAGAAAGAAAGAGAAGATATTTTCTTCTCTTTTTCACTCGCTATGTTCGTCCACATACAATAAATTATACACAAAAATACATACAATATAGTATACATAGAAAATGAATAGGTGTATTTGGAGTGTACTGAACCAAGAAGATCATTGTACTTATGAACAAATTTTACAATGGGCACAACTCTTAAATCATGAAGCAAAATAAGCCTCTCCACACATTTGGTCCGCGTTAAATTCTGACTATTTTATTTTCTGTACTGAATATTTTTCATGATTTTCGAGTGGTCTCATAATAAAAGTTGAAGAACATAATAAACTCCTTTCAGCTTATTACATTCTAAGCGAATAGCCCTGTATTACCTTTGGCCTATTGTCTTCTTGTATTTAAATCTATAGGATATGGGTCTTTTTTTATCGTAAATAATTAATTAACCTTTCCAGTCAGTTTGCGGTTTTGTTGAGAATTTATTATTTTAGGTTTATTATAATAATTTGATAGGTAGTTTATGACTACAAACCAAAAATTTATTTGAAATAAAAAAAACGATTTTTAATGTAATAGAGTTCGTCGCACCACACTGAATAAATAACAGTTATGCATAACCCAACTATCAAAAGATAGGTCGGCTACGATCGCCATCTATTGAAAGTAATTGGAACTGGCAATTCCCAAATAAAAATACAATATGTTTTTTCGGCTGTTCTTTTGTGTTTTCCTGATTTCCTTTTTCCCACTCTAGTATTCAAGAGAACAAAAGTAAGGAAAATATTCAAATCAGTCGAACCATTTTAAAGTATTTGCGATACTAACGCACGACAATTGATTTTTATACAAAGACATATAATACTCTACAAGATCTATTGACTATTGAGTGAGTCTATTATGTGCTTGAAAACTGTCACAACCAATAAACAATAGGATATTTGTTCTGTCGAGCTTAAGATAGCAGAATATCGTGCCTCTGTCTACAGAGCACATTGTACGCATTTCATTGTGACACTTTCAGAGCAACGTAGATATAACCGAGGCTAAAGTAGTTAGTAACAATTATTTATTATTCCACTTTCTCTTTTGTAATTTATTTATTAAGTACGTATTGCAATATTGATCAAAGGTGCTCTAGAATTTAAATTTGAGAAAACTAAGTCGCTTGTAAACGATAACCGATTTTACTTAGTGTTAGAATTCCTTATTAGCAGTCTAGGTAAGTACCACTTCAGTGCCATACAATTATTCTGCCACCAATCAGTAGTGTGTAAACATTACTGTGTTTCGGTCTGAAGGACAACGCAGCTAACAAAATTACAGAGCTGTTGAGACTAACTATCGATAGTCTCAAATTAGTAAGCGCCAAAGCAGCGATGCCCTGGACTTTGTTTTACTATTCAAAGATCTATGTATTGCTGCAATGGTTGTGGACAGACGTAATTTCTTTCGTCCCATTCGTCTTATTACTAAAATACATAAAAAATTAAAAAATTCGACGTGTCAATAAAAATTAAATCTTCTTTTTAAACATTTCCCTTTCATTTACGTGACCCCTATATTTAGCAAATTTCGATACTAGAATCTTATAAAATAGACTATAATTTTCATTAAAAGAGATTATGGCACTTGTTATCACAAATGTGATCAACTTTAACAAATACTATAATTATTAGGCACAGTGTACCTACTTTACGCTGGGCCAAGTAATTACCGAGCATCTGGGTAGCCGAAATCCCTTACCCGTAAATAATTTGCAAACACTCCATTCCTCTAAAACCTCTGACATAGAAATATTTTATAACCTCGATTTTTTACTCGTCCGTCGTCGTCGTGTAAATCCGTGCACAATTTTAATGAAATTATTTTATCCATTTTCTCGAGAACGCAATTACAAATCCTTGCTAGTCCCACTACCTAATATTATAAATGTGAAAGTTTGGATAGATAGATGGATGTTTGTTACTCTTTAACGCAAAAACTACAAAACGGATTTGGATGAAATTTGGTATGGAGGTAGCTGAGATCCTGGATTAACACATAGGCTATTTTTTATCCCGAAAACATATAGCAGGTTACACCGCAGGGCGCAGCTAGTATTATAAATGCGAATGTGAGTTTGTTGATTTGTTACGTTTTCACGCGTAAACTACTCAACGGATCTGGGTGAAATTTTGCATGTAGGTACTTTAGGCCTTGGAATAAAACATAGGATACATTTCATCATCATCATCCATCACCACGCGGGTAAACTCGCGGGGCGCAGCTAGTAGAATAATAAAAATATCTGTAGCATTTTTTAGAAGTCACTTTTTAAATCGTAGTCGTATTTTTGTTATGTTAGTCGGTTATATGTTATGTTAGTATACCTACTTCTGTTATGTTTCTGAACTATAAATTCTGAAATATAAATTATTATTATTATTAATCATAAGATTCAAAAATAGAAAACTAGCTGGAACCGTAACGCTGTAAGTCAAACTCAATGACGTGTATTGGAAGATACCTTTTTCAGCAGTGAATCAAGATAGACCGATGATGATAATGATAAAGATTATGGTAAGTACAGCTTTGTAGACCAATCCACGTGAAGAAACTATATAAAAAAAGAAAGTAAGAAAAGAAAAAAAATATATTTTATAAGACACTAGATACAACAACGAATAACTAACTAACAGACAAAACACACAAATGAAAAGACTAAAAAAGAACAAAAAAAGACTTTAAATACAAACACAAACAAGTTTAAAGTCACGTGGTACAGCTTGCGTCAAGTCACAGCATTTCTATAATATGATCTGTATTGTCAATGTGTGTACGCGGGGACAAACCGAGTATACGTTCACAATAGCGGAGAAAAGGTCATAATTCACTACGACGGCCTAGATGACAAACCCACTCTCTTTATTGTCATCATACACAAGCAGCAAGGATTCACATTACAGCGGCCTCCGCCCGAGTCTGGGCAGGCCCTGGCATTGACATGTGGGTCTCACATTGTGTGACGCATATTATAGTTTTCAATGAAACACTTTGGATGCCTCTGGGGGTTTTCTTGTCTCTGACATAGACATAACAGTATACAATCTTAATATGTCTTTGTCAGGCATTGGTATCTTCCATGACCACATCAAGCACGTTACTCAATCCGATCTTCAGCTATTCTGGTTATAGACTAGGTGGGAATCGAATTAACAGCTTTTAAAGCACCAACAACCAATGAACCAACACGGTTGTCATAATGAGATCAACCTAAATTTGGTAATCCACTAAAACTAGTGCGGAGCTAAGTTCAAAATTTATTTATCAATGGGAGATGAATTACAGTTTGAGTTACAATCGGTTTTGTAGTTGTCAATAACATTTTATACTATACACACAGGCTGTGTGTATGTGGGTGTCCACTTTGGCTGTGTGACACAGCCAATGTGGACACCCACCCTAAAGGGTTAATTATGTTTGTGTTGGTTAAATTAGTCATATTATACGTCAGAGATTCAGTTGTTCCGATCGCCTGCACTTTATGAGCCTTTAATTCTTAACCATGGCTTGAATTGGTTTACGGGTCATTAAACTGGCGTACTTGTTCCCTGAAGGCTAGTTTCGTAACTGTTTGACAGTTTCGTCGTAATATGTACACTAGGTACACTAGGCAAGTTACCGCGACTTGGCCCAGTAAGCTTTGCTGAAACTGCGCGCGATAATTTGTTACTTTTTGCTATTATTATTCTGTTTATACGTTATTGTTTATATTTAAGTATTAGGTAGTTATATTAGCCCATATACAAATACACTTCAGAAACAATATATGTATTTTACCATGACATAATCACGCGTAAGTTATACATGTATGTTCAAATTGCAAATGTTTAAAAGTTACGAAGTAATTAGTTTTGGAATAAATAAATAAAAAATATTGGAGGACATTTCACACAATGCAGACTAACATCTCATTTTCTGTACGTATTATAAAAATGTACTACAAAAAAAAGTCAGTAAGTACTCTATCAGCTATCTGGTTCCTATTGTACAAGGCTTTGTTTAGTTTGGGGCTGTGTGAAATGTCATACGATATTTATTTGTACGAACGATTTTTTTTACTGCAACGTTAAGAATGACCTTCAATATGATTCTCGTGATGAATGATTTATCTACGTACGTTAAATTTATTTAGAGCCCTCTTCAGAACTTTCTTAATAAGTTCTGGTTTTCGAATCCGAACCGAGAAAGAAATCGAGAACTTTTTTTATGAACTCTCGGACATGTATGTAGGTTTCCTCACAACGTTTTCCTTCACCGTTTGAAGTCAGTGGCAATACGCACGTAACTTAGACAAGATAGAAGTGCGTGCCGTAGAATTCGAACCCAGAACTTCAAATTGGAAACAGCCTAGTTGGGAGACCGTCTGTCTCCCAACTAGGCTGCAAAAGTTTTGAAAATTCTGATTTTGTTAGTTAAAATGTATTATTGTAAATGTATATTATCGAGCAATAGTGCCTTCCTATCAGTTATGGAAAAATATCTGTTGTCGATTTTCTGCAATATGAACTCGGTGGCATTATGAAAATGATTTTCTCGGTTACATTACAAGGATATTAAAATTGCCCTCATATTTTACATCCCCGTCCTCTCCAAATATTTATTTAGGCATCAATATGGCAGATGTTTATATTGAAACTGTTTCACGTAACCTACCGGAAGTAGAGGCGGCCTCATATTGTTTTTCACAAGCCGCGGTTTAATGGAATTTTGCAGATTGACTTTAATATAATCTTCAGAAAGGAAATTCATTTCGTACATTCATAAAGAGGTGACGTAAAATGGAACGTAAAAAGTGTTTCCTTGTTTTCAGATAGCGTGAAAAACTTCATTACAAATATTTATTTTTTAACTAATCTATTTTTTTAATGTATTGTGTAATCATGTGAGTTGGCGTATTGCTTGTAACATATTGTATTGTAGAGTATCAATTTATTATTATACTAGAGACCCGCCCCGACTTTGTACGCTCTATTTATTTTAGCGACTTGATATTAAAACATCGTATTTTTAACCGACTCAAAAAAGGATGAGGTACTCAATTCGACTCAATTTTTTTTATATTTGTTACGCGATAATTCCGCCGATTATGAATCGATTTTGACTAGTTACAACTACATAATTATATTATGAAAAATAATTTACAAAACCGAATTTATTTATTAAACAAAATAAAAAAGACCTTAAATTATACTATTTACAAAATGTATACAAAAAACTTAGTCCCAAAAACCGTCCACTAAACCATCGATTTTGATGATTATTTTTTTGCTCGGTAAATCATACTTCAGGCGTGGTCCCATATTAATTTTTTGAGAGCCAGTTCCATTCCAGACTAGGTGTGCTTTACCATCTTCGACCACACCTTCACTTAACATCAGGTGAGCTGTGGTCAAACACCTAGCCTGTCTACCATTAAAAAAAAAAAAAAAATCGATTAAGCGAACAAAGATCTAAAAAATTTTATACATCGAAAATATTTTCGTTTAGTCTAAAACCTCACTGTTTCATAGGAGCAGTGCGTTTAGTTAGCCTAAGGGCCATGGAGTCGGTTTTTTTTTAATTGTAAATTTTGTATTATTTATGGTTGACAGGCTAGATGTTTCACCACAACTCATTTGATGTTAAATGACGGTGTGGTTCATGGTAAGTACACCTAGCCTGGAATGAAACTGGCTGTCAAATGAGACGCCGGATTACACCGTTAGATGCTAAGCGGCAGATTTTTGTTACTAGCCTACCGAGTACTAGAAAGTACCTTACTACCATGCTATGGTTTTCTCAAGATGATTATCTTCACCGGCAGCTCAAGTTGATTGTTGAGATTTGATCTCACGTTAATCAAGATTACTTCTCTATTTATAACCTTCCGTAAATCAATATCTAAATACTTGTGGAAAAACGTATCTAAATCCGTCGCGTGGTTTTCGAGAAGTAAGTGGAGAAACAGCCAGACGCAGACAACGACTTTTATACCACTTGGAAATACATGTACGAGTATGGAATGGTAATGACAGTTAGCGCGTTAGTTAAAGACTTAAGCAGTGTCTCCACCGATTTACTAGGCCGTAGCTTGGATTTAACCTTGACTTTTTACCTGTTTCATTTCACGAAGCTGTGATATTTGGTATTTACATACAAAATAAATGTTTTACAATTTAAAATATACCACAATTATGTACATTGATGAATTCACACAGCAATAAAGTGTTTCCTGTTTAATTTTAAAAAACTCTTTCGGAATATACTTAATGTAAAAAATAAGGTTTCAATAAGAACCCAGAACTATTAGATAGATGCTCCATAAACTGCTATGAAAGAACTAATAACAGATAAAAACTCTAGTGTAACGCTGACCTTAGATTACAATGTGTAGTATAATCGTAATTGTTTATCTTTCGTGGCCTACTTGGTGGAATTGCTTGTAAACAATATGCTTGTATGTTTTATTTTCTACTATTTTTAGATTATATTTTAATGTAGACTACTCAATTATGAAATAATGAGCTTGATAAGTAAGCAGGGCTTTTACTATAAATGTATACAAAGCAGCTACCGACTTCATTACTAACTACAAGACCAAGAATTACACAATGTAATTTAAAGTTTAATCCGCTAGCTGGCTAACTTCTAGGACAAAATGAAATTAGAAGGCAACCAAGGGACGTATAGTTTCCCAATTTTCGCAGCTCAGTCGAGCCTTTAGGCATTAGCGCGGATTAGTGAACCAAATGACTGGACTGGACCGAGCGGACGTTCCACACATTTTCCTAATGTTGACAAGTGGACGAATACCAAGATGTTTAATGTAAGATGTAAATTACAAAATTTTCTTAAACACATCCACTGCCGTTTCTGATCTCAATAGATATTCAACAGACAATGTTATGACAGCAATGTAGACAGCGTGATTTGTTGAAGACGCTTTCACGTGCTAACGTTACTGCTATTTGTCGTGGTAGAGAGTCGATACGTAAAGCCAGTGTGGCGGCAACGCTTACAGAGTAAGCACGTGTTGCTAGGTGATGCTTTGATGCGATGTTTATCCCGAACATCGGTGTTCTGTGTTTACGTTTCATGTTGATGACCCTTTCATGTGTTTCAGTTCAATAGTGCATCGGTAGTGGAGATAGTGTACACTCAGTGCAGTTGCTTTGCTTTGATTGTGGACATTATTTACAGTCTACAAGAGATAAGTCTCTACAGTCCGAAAACTTATCTTCCTGCCTGCTCAGGTAGGTTTTTTGGAATTCTAATATTATGTTAACTTTGTTAAAACTAGGAGAAGATAAAATAATTATGAATTAAGTATAAACGTTTTCGTAGCGTGTTTTGACTTGCCCTCCTGATTCTGAGTTAAATCTCTTATCGGACACTCGCTACGCTGCATGAATTATAACAATAACAATTGAAGATAAGTCCTCATTAATTTTGAATTTATGGTGAATTTTACCTTGAACTTAGCATAACTCTGTATTAAAATAATTTATTACGAATTTATATACATAGTACTAACTAATAACCAAAATTATCTTATTACAAGAATCAAATTGTGAAGTCGTTGCAATCGTGAAAAATCTTAACTTAAAATATTTTTCCACAATCATCGTTCTAATTACCGAATCCAAAGTAACCGAGAACAAAAAAAACTGAATCATCGATTTATTTATCGTACAAAAAGTAACATTTTGTGTTTAGTTAGTAACAGACAAGTATGAGAAACGGAGACGACCTTGGATTGTATCATCTCGCAAGAAGTCTAGAGATGTGCAAACATTTTATTCAATCGAATAAATACGAAACTTACTTATGGTTTTACGTCCAATTTTCAGCTTTATTTTTTTCCCAAGTCTAGAAGTTAAAAATAATTATCTATTTCTCCAATTAGCATAACTTATAACAAGAAAACAGTAACAACTCTTTAAATATTATTCTTTAAAATCAAAAATAAATCAGCACGCAAAAAAATCGAAATTTCTAAAGAAGACTTTTTGAATTACAACCTTAATGTAACATTACTTGCAGGAACAGTGATCACGGCTCTATAGGTACATTTATTTTTTAATTATTTAACATACTTTTAAGTAGGTACTTAATTATTTATTACAGCAAAATTGAAAACATTATAATTATATAGGCAGCCGTTTTTGCTCTACTAAATACGACTGAATTTGATACCATATAAGCGTTATTATCGATTAATGTAATAAACGTGCTTGCATTCGTTGTGTACAGCCACTTATTGTACCATTAAGGCTCTCCATTCCGAAATTTCAATCGCGTTCGTTACTACAGTGAATCATCAGCCTATTACTGTGTTACATAAAGTACAAATTTAGCGGAGCAAAACTATGACGGTTTTAGGCAAGTTGATGCATGTCAGTCAAACTTCTGTTTTTGAGGGTTTTCTTACATTACTCGAATAGTAAACAAACTAAACTCGGTTCTATCTTACAAAGTCCTTAAAAGTAATGTACAATATACCTACAATACTTTTACGAAGTTCTTGAATTTTGATAAATGAGATTTTTCGTTCTATATTACTGAAAACTGGAAAATATCGCTTTATTATATTTGCCTCATTTGTCAGTGTAAAGTATTTCAATATTTTCATATATAAATGATAAAATTAGTAAAACAGCTTTACGTCACAGTCAAAATCACGCAAAGTATGTCAAGGTCAAGTCTGGTCATGTAGTGTGAAGTAGGTAGTGGCGACTTCACTATAAGCTAAGAAGTTTTGAAAGCAACACGAAAACCATGTTTCACTACATTATATCATTTTCCCACACTAGTGAGAGTGAGAACTTTTTTTAATAAAACATCACTATTTTTACGTATAAATATACGCAAAAATACAATAGTATAGGAAAATAATATAATGCAGCGACATTACTGTTCCGCGTTCCCGTCAATACTATAGTATAAAATGTTCTCAGATATTATTTTATTTATATACAAACAGATTATATTCTGTTGAGAGCGATAAATTGACAAACAATCGTCGGTACATTAAAATACCAAACCTTATTTATCATTTGACAGTCTGTAATATTGGTGAAACCCCATAAATCATATGAGAATAGAGAATTATAAAATAAATATATGACACCCCCAAACCTGCTATTCATCGATCACTGTCTTGAACAGCTTTTTCTATTTGAAGTAATCGTATGTTATAGTCACGTCAATGTTATTTTATTAAGTTTTACTACCAAACACGTCAAGATCAAATTAATTACAATCATTTTTTTTAGATATAGGTATTTTATAACTTTATTAAAGTTCTTACTCACTCAGTTATTACAAACTCTTACTTAAATCATCATTATTAAACTAACGCTCTAGGTTTTTTATTCTGGAACCTCTTAAGGTGGTTCGATTTCCATACAAATATTTTTTTTCCATTTATTGACAAATGGAGCTTAATTTTACAGTGAAATCACAGCTACTGACATTTGTTTTGGTCTTTATTTGCGGTAAATCACAATTGCTTGAATAAAAAAGTAAGCCAAAATCACGGTCAAAGTCACACAAAATAAGTCTTGGTTAAGTCCAGTCATGCCTTTCTAAAGTAGTGGCGACTTTCCTACAAGCTTTGATGAAGTTTTGGAAGCAACACAAAAAGTCATGTTTCATCACATTATATGTCAGTACAATTCCTAACTATGTGTACAAAACACCATAACGTTTATACATAAACACTTTAAAAACACAAGTTTTAGAAAAAAAAACACTAACTTCATAGCTTTATTTTTCTTTTTTTGTCATTTGCCAAAAAACACATGAACCCAAAACTGTAGTTAAAGAAACGGAGTTTAAATCTTATTTTTCTTCATAATACACCATCAACATATTAAAATTACCGCTCTACCAACTATACTACGAATACTCATTACTATTTCAAGTGAGTCACAACGAGGCACATGCAACTATAAATGGTATTCCGAAGGCTCCCAGTCTAGTCGAATGTACTTACACATAATGTTGCTATGTATTTATCATCATAGTAAACATATACGTGTTTAAATTATCATGTACAGTCATCGTAGGTATATATAGTTATCGCCTGTGACTACCATAGAATACATAATAGTACATGTACCAGTATGAAAAAAGGCGTGATCGTATATACGCACCTATTACCTATATCATTATAATTACATAAATAGTATAAAACAAAGTCGCGTCTCTCTGTTTCTTTGCTTACGTTTTCTAAACCACTTCTTTTTACAACAAACCAATTTTCAAATACGGTTTTCACTATCATTTGTTTTTTTTACGGAAGCTTTGTACACAACCTTTTTTTGTATAAGTAGATAAATTAAACGCTTTGTAATAAACTCGCCAAAATAAATTGCATCTATGCAAACCTGGGGCAGGTTGCTTGTTGTAAATATAAATACACAGTGGCCTTGAGGTGACGTGCACTTATATAATCATAAAACTTGCTGATGCAACTTGTAGTCTCAAGCTATATGTGTATGGTATGAATGAGGTCCAATATAGACTTTGCTTTGTCACTCAAAGGTTTGAGTACATCACGAGCGTGTAGTGCCTACAAATTGCTTAATTGATAAAAAAACCCGCTATCTGTACCCGGTGCAAGGTCCCCATCATGCTGGCTGCATTATCACGCTGAATGGATATGGACAATCTTTGTATAAGGTACAAGCCAGTGCGAGAGTCAACGCCGTTATCTTTAATCCCGCGCTCTATTTCGGAGACTAATCTTTTAGCATCAGTGCCCCAACTGCCCATTGTTTCCACCACAAACTATGGGGAGTTACTGTAGGTTACTATCAAGTAACGTATGTTTTAGTGAAATAAATCTATTGTTGCACTCACGAAGTTAGATACATGCCTTTTCCTGTTTTTAAAAAGTAAAAAGAAACTGAAATGCTTCAAACTTCCGACATTATCGGTGGATTTCCCAAAAAAAAAGATTTCATACAAACGTTGTCCTGACAATTACGTATACAATAAAAAAGAAATCAGCCTAATTGGTTAAACCCTAGGTTAAACCGCTCTCAAGTGATGCTCCGTCGTACATATGCCAATTAAGTTCTATATATAGATTTAATTAGTCACAAAATAAGCCGGGTACGTGTTGCACCAACTCATAAGGTTCGGAACCTATTCAATACAAACAAACAATGAAATCTTTCCTCTTTATAATAGTATAGATAGATAAAGATTTATTATAGATAGATAGATTAATCAAAAATAGTTTATTTTCATCCCTCTCTGATTGAAAATTATGATTAACATGGTAATTAAATCTGCATATTTGGTTCGCACCCATCACCGCGGCACCGTGATGTTGATGAATATGAATTTGACATAATTTTACATTCATTATCTGTTCACTAATTTTATTTTGACATTCTTATTCCAATTGCACTATATTTCGTAGTTAATTATTTCATTCTTTAATCACAATGCTATTTAAATACTTCCTCAGTTTAGTTTGCTATAAATTCATAGTAGGTACTATTGTCTGTTTTATTGTATTTAGCCAGCGTTTTTATCGGCCAATAGTGGATAAAATTCTAGTGGGATCGCAGATAAATCATATTCCTGCATTTATGATTCTCCAATACTAATATTTTTAAGTTTAGAGAATTTAATCAAATAAATATTGAAAAATTAATTTAATTTAATTGGAGTGACGATATACGTAGAACAGCTGGCGGTGGATGTAAGCGCAAAGCCGAAGATCGGGCTGAGTGGCGTGTCTTGGGAGAGGCCTATGTCCAGCAGTGGAATAATATAGGCTGATGATGATGATGATGTTTTCAATAAATAAATATTGAAAACATATTTATTTAATATACCTAAATTTTACAATGTGGCATCTAGCCCCAAACTATGCAAAACTATGGGGTACCATTATGTGCTTATAGAATACGTACGTCGTACATGGTTTTTTTTGTAAATACATACATTGAGACTCACAACAAATGCCTATGTTAATCACATACATGTTTTTCCTGAGTAGGGATTGAACCCATGCCCTGCAGCTCAAGAAGCAGAGCTACTACCAACTAAGCTAGCAGGACTGTTAGTTGCTCTCACATATTATTTAATAACGTACTACACAGTTTCCTTTACGAAATCCCTAAGTGACCACGACAACTTACTTCACGCCGTTTTATCAATAGTCAGGACAAGCAAATTTCTAAATCCATTATAAAGTTTTCCTTTCGTAAATCCGAAGCGGAACAAACTTCGACTGTGCTTACAAAGCTCGTGTTCCGTTTGAGTGAGGGTACGAATACACTAGCATAGTATAGAAGTTTCTAATATTTATATGGCACTGAGTTGCGTGAGTTTTCTTGATGAAACCAAAAAATCGCTCGTGCTCCCATACTACGAGCTTCTTATTACAGTTTCTGTTAGGAGCTAGTAAAAAAACTATAGTTTTTAGACTTAGTTTAAAAAACTACTACGGACTAATATATAGTAGCGTAACTTATTCGTGGGAGCCTCACAGGAATCGCAATAACAAACTCACAGTACGGGGGCTTTTCTAGCATCATGTCATTACAAATTTCTGAAAAAACTGCGGTTAATTCAACCAGTATTATGAGTAACTAGCAAACCACTCAACAGTCTGAAATACAATCTATTTCCGCGACCCTGTCACATGTTTTTTTTTGTGTTACAATCAATTTTGTGTGCTTAGAAAACAATATCATCTTTCATTTTATTTCCTTAATTAGGAATAGAAGTAAGTCTTGTAATATTATCTTTGCAATTTAAAATTCGCTGCTAGCAAATCTTCAGAACCCAAAGTACAAATGGAGACAGGTTTTTAGCCCAAGGCCGATCGCAGATTTAAAATAGGCGCACTGTATCAAGCTGGAAGTGATATTATACTGTACGTTAGTAAAAAGTGTAAATAATTGTATTAAAGTGTAAATAAATTAAGTGCACTATAAATTATGTTCATTTGAACGTGAGCCAAATAAATATATTTTTTAAGAATATTATGTTCATAAAAATTTAAAATACTTTGTTGATGGTTATTCCTAGCTTTCTACTAAATAGTTAAAAAATAAGATAATAAATTAAATGAGTAATATTACAAATTTATTCAGAATTCATCTATCTTTAGAATTAAAACAAAACAGTCTTCAAGCATCGTAGGTGCTTGAATACTGACTGATCCGTGGAAACAGATAGGAACATTTTTACTGACCCTTATATGTACAATTGTACATACGCCAGTAGAAAAGAATATATTTTTTTTTTTATATTGAATAGGTTTGCGCTTGACCACATCCTGCCTGATGTGAAGCATCGATGCGGTCTAAGATGGAACACGCTTACCTAGAAGGAACCTGTTTACTCTTGATTTGAAGACACTCATATTGTACCTTTCGGGAAACACAGACTCCGGCAAAGAGTATATAAAGATTTACTGATTTATATGTAATATATATCAAAATACTATCATGTGGGCATACGTTAGTAATTAAGGGTATCCTTAGGGATGTACGTGGAGCTCTAACCTAATAAATTATTAATGATGTGTAAATGTTTGCATTGAAGATATTATGTTCCCTTTTCTCTTAATAAATCTGTTTGTTGGTACAGTTTTAATGGACTCGTTGAGATAATTGTTTTCTTAGTAGATGTGTTCTGCGGTTTCACTCGTAGTTTTTTCAAATACCCGTGCAAAGTTACACCCATTTAAAATAAAATCTAGAGACCGGACGTGCTCTTAAAAAAGTACAATGTAGGAAATACACAATTATTTACTTAGGAATGGTTTATTATTAAACGGCTTCAATAAAGAAGAGAATTCTCAATTATTTTTTTATTTTGCTCCTGCGACTTTTGCAGGAAAACAAGCGGTCACTAAATTAGTGACCGCTTGTTTTCCTGCAAAAGTCCAAGTTCCAATAAACTGTTAATTTTCCTGATGAAACTAAAAGGTAATTGTTTCATTCAGGCGTTACTTTGCGAAAGTTCATTTTGAATATTCAATGTATATATTTTGTTTATTTCCGCTTAATAGTCGTATCAGTTACAACAGAGCACTTAAATTTAACTAATTTGATAAATTTAATTTTAATTTCTTTAATTAATAAATTGTGGTCAAATTTGGTAAATTTAAGTCTTCATCACTGTTGTAACTGAAACGTCTGTTAAGCGGAAAGAAACTAGGTATATGTGGTGTATGTGACAAATAGGTGGTAGGTTCATCATCAAATGATGATGAAACCATAAAGTAGACAACAAAACTTCGTAATGAAACAATGTAAGCTAGCCGTGTTTGTGCTTAGTGAAGTCGGTTTTTTTGCAAAAATTAAGACAACATTTAAAACTCAATTATTCAGAACTGTTGGGACTAGGCTAACTTATGGAACGTCCGGGCTGTTGAGACTAACTATCGAACGTCCAAGTAATGAGTGCCAAGCAACGATGTCCTGGAATTTGCTCTGGTACTCAGAGTTCTGATTTCTGAATACCGCTGCAATAGTCATGGACAGGCAACACTCTTTTGATAATAAGAGTATCAGAAAAGTGTATTACCTCGTCTCATCAAAGATTATTCTATTCATTACTTTTACATAATAATACATTGGTACGTAAATAAATGTCGCTGTATTTTTTGTTTCATTATTCGTACGGAGATTTAATATAATTCTTGTGACATTGAAGTGTCATGTTTGCAAAACCAACTTCCATTTTTTTCTACATCTGTGACGTCTTGTCGTCTCTTTATGTTGTTCAAACGGAAAATGAGACTCGCATTTTCTTTGAAAAACTTCACAACTTACAGCCGAATTTTAAAATTGCTTTCTTTTTAAGAAGTGAAAACAAGATGTGAGCTAGATAACTCTTAATTGGACGGAGATTATCGTCAACTTGTTCAATTTAAATGGTAAATTGGATTTGCCATAACAACTTGTTGAAACATTTTCATTCCAAACTATAGAGAATTTAAATTTGGCTATTTGTAAGCCATTCACTTACAAATTGCAAAATAATAACGATGAAGTTTAATCAGATTCATCTTTGAACTTCCTAAATGAATGTTTGTTTGTTCGTTTATGCGCTGCTGTACCGTACATCCGATTGCGTTTAAACTTAGTAGTTTCATTGCTTGCACATGCGTGAAGGTTATAGGCGTGGTAGAATTGTTTTTTTTATGCAGCAACAACGCGTCAAGTACCATCTAGTTTTAAATAAAATCATCATTCAAACTGTTTCTTCGAAGTAAGTAATCACACTTATAATATTAGTAACTTTTCGTTAATTTTGCGAACTGAATAAACCTTTTAATAAATTCGACGCGGAGAAAGGCGCGGGTAACAGCTAGTAATCACATAAATAAATAGAAAAGTGATATAAGATTTGATTTAATAAGATCAAAAAATGGGTATTAGTTTGATGAAAACTTTTGATTTGATTTAGATTTTGATTTGCGTGAAAAGCCGATTGACATGAAACTTCTACAAAATATACTTCCTCGTGTTCCTGTAGGAAACCCAATTAAGCCATCACTCTTGTACTACGTGTTAATGGGAAATTAGTTCCGCTTCTCTGTTCGGGAACAATTTGAATCTAGACAAAACTTCACGTTTCGATATTACACGATATTATTTCTATGAAACAAAGCTATGAATATTTTTAATGTTGGATTATTTATATTTTACCCCATTATCTAAACAATGTTTTTTACGCTACTTATTTGACGTAAAACACGGAACACACCAATTTTTCGCTTGAATGAACACTCCGCTGCAGAAAATACAGAAAATGCCATATTTCTTTAGATACGACAGCCAACAGAACAGAGTGGCGGCTGCAAGATAAATAACTAAACTTTACCCAGGATTTAAAATGTGGTTTTCAATTAAAGTTTTACTTGTGTGCAATGAAAAATGAAGACATCTTTGGGCTAGTAACTAACAATGTTAAGCTTAATATTTTTCATCTAATCGACTACAGACAAACCTTAAAATTAAATGTTAAATTTACATTATAAGAGATGTCTTATATATGTTTTAGGGTTGTAAGAATCTTACTATATACATTATTTTTTTATTATTATGAGCTTGCGTTTGACCGCCATGCCGCCTGATGTTAAGCGAAAATGCGGTCTACGATGGAGCACGCTTGCATAGAATAAACCGATTCACTCGCAACTTAAAGGCAGATTGTATTTATTGGGGAACACCCTCTCAGGCAACAAATTACCATGTCAAGCGGTTTGTATTAAGATGGTGAAATCAAACCGCTCAGTTCGAGCTTTTGGTACTTTATACATTTATAAGATTGCACCATATTTTATACCATAATCCGTCCTAATAAATTTTATGACAGCATGCGAATCAAAAGTTAAATAAGTACTTGAATATAACAACAGAAAAATTCGTCAAACAAAGTATGAGTTGCAGTTAGTGCTGTTGTACTAACAACCTTATTTCCTGGATTTCCAAACTCTAATAAAATCCTCGAAGACACAGTAACGCGATGCGCATCAGTACTTTATGCTGCGGTTTTTATGTCTCGAGATTGAATCTTAGACATGTCAGCATCGTAAACCCAATGGTGCACTAAAACTTCCGCCATTTTATTTCTTGTATGTTAGTTCTTGTGCCATCTCGAAGCCTTAAAACGGCGAAATGTGGGTGCCACATGAAGTAAAAAAAATATTTCTAGGCGTTTCCTGTGACCTAGTCTACCGCCCATCGGAATGTACTTGCTCCCAACTATGTATAAAATGGTTTCATAAAACATTTTATCGATCTCAGGAAACCAGAATAATAAATCATATGTGGACTATGTATTTTGCTTAGATATTTTAGTTGTAAAACAGAATTTATAAAGTAAAAAAGTTAGATCAAGCTTCAACATTATAGATCCGTCTAATAAAATGTAATTCTAAAGCCAGTTCGAAAGATGAAGATTTAGGTTGGAAAGGTCGTGCTAGCTGACCTTTCATTTTCTTATAGAGCTTTTGTAAGTCATTCAATTTCGTTTCAGTTTTGAGCTTCAATAGATTTCTTAATAATTTGTAAGAAATAAGGTTTTTTGATAACTCAAAAAATTTCTTAGCGTTCTAGACATTATAATTTATGCTGAAGGAATTTATCACATTAAAAATATCACATTTTTTTATTATGATTTAATATTATTTTCCATCTTCGATCACACCGTAACTTGACATCATAAGCTTTGGTCAAACAGTCTGTCAGCCACAAAAAATACATTAGTAGATGCTTATGCCCAATACCGATCCAATGTCAGTATTAGGCATAAGCAATAACTAATGATAATTTATGAAAACAATTTCATCAACTTTTCGACAACAAAGGTAAATTAAAAATTTCAACTCCTACGTCAGTTTCAGTTTTCATTTACTCCCGCCAAGGGCGCTGGTACCTTTATAATGCATAAGTTGTTCGCATATTATCTTGCGAAATCCTCTAAACTGATTGCTTTCAAAAGTAATCATTGTAACTTTTATGATCATATGCTATCACTAGATTGAAACTGGCAGGCCACGTGTGTTTTAAATATACACTCGCCTTGAATCATGCCAACAGCCTGCTCTTGAACCGTAACTGTTTCGTATCATAAATAAACTTCAAAAAACTCTTGTAAATCGTAAATCTATTTTTACGATCTTAAGTGAACGATAAAGACTTGAGTGTTTGGCTTTTAAAGTAAGTAAAGTTAATTTGTAGCGACATTGTTTTGGTTCCGAACTTATCTTTTCCGCTTATTACGTAATTTTGTAGAAATATTTATTTGGCGAAGTTACGAACAGCCTGCGGCAATCCCAAAATGATTAAAATTGTTGTTTTGTAGCTGCGTTTCACGACATGATACTGTTTTAAAAAAAACTTTTTTCATCTTGAAAATGTGTGGCACTCATTAGGCTAATGAACAGTACTGTTGAAAGTATACTAACCTAAGCCACTAACAGTGATGAGTTCTGAAATAAAGTTAGAAGCATGTGGCACTTATTTACGTTTCAGCTACGATCTTTGTGTTTCTATCAATATTATACATTTTATAGATATAGATCAATTATTTCTAAAAATACCACGGCCACCTAGTTGGTGAGTCAGTCCCACGATTCCAGGCAGTCACGAGTATATCTGTTTTTTTCCTTTCCCATTGTAATAAATATCCAAAACCGACAAGATAAATGGTGCATCTTTATTACGTTGCTGACAGCTATTGCATCCCTACAAAAAAAAGTATTCGGCATTCAGTGGGTGTCCCGACTTTTCAGCACTTTGAAATGTAAGAAAAAGGTCTTTGGGGCACAAACAGTTCTCATGACTAAACACGATAAACTGAAATATTCGAGTTTTCAGCTCTCTAGTTGGGAGACCGTCTGGTTATCAATCTGAAGGTCCTAAGTTCTTGTCTGCACCTCTGTCTAAGTAATGCGCGTAATGCGTATTATTGCCAATGACTTCAAACGGCAAAAAACACCGGGAGGTGAACAAAAAAAAGAGATTTTAAAAAAAACTTGCAGTTGTGGTGGACTATGGGCTTACCCTTGGAACTCATTGGAACAGTTTATAAAATGGGTTTATCTGGATACCGAATAAAGCTCCTTTCTTCAGAATTCTTATATCATTAAGTAATTTTTCCGGAACGATGCTCGATAGTTATTTCGGTTCACTTGAAGTAGACGATGTTTCCTTTCTATACATTTTTATTCAATAATATTTTTTTATGTTTTTATAATCTAATATTGTACACAATTTTACACTATAAAAAATCTAATTCAAAATTTGACTTGGGGGAAATCAGCTCTTTCATAATAAGTGTAAGATGACCAATGACCATGACCAAAAGAATGGAGCAACTACTGATTTTTTCTCGAGGTTTCAGAATTGTGGCTCAATTCACAATGCTCGACTGGGCAACGTTCAGAAAACTGCACAAGGTTTTCTCGTCCGTTTACTTCAGTGCCTCAAGTCGAAAATCTCCGTCCAGTGTGTGGTACCAGTGATGACTTATGGCTCCTAAACGTGGTCTCTAACTGTAAGCCTCAGTAAGCTCAAAGTAACACAACATGCTATAGAGAGGGCTACGCTGAGGGTTTGTCATGATCGAATTAGAAATAAGGGGATCCGTAGACGAACTAAAGTTACTGACATAGCCCAGTGGATTAGCAAGTTGAAGTGTCAGTGGACAGGGCACATAGTACGCAAAACTGATAGTCAATGGAGTTGTAAAGTTCTCAAATTGTGTGAATCGGACAGATGACCTAATAAAGACTGCAAAAAAGCACTGGATGCAGGTTGTTTCCACCAGTCTTTATGGAAACCGATGGGGTAGGTCTATGCCCAGCAGTGGACCTCCTATAGACGAGATAATGATTCACAATGATAAGTGTACAATGATCCCTTTATAAGAGCCTATTATATGAAACAGCCATTCACAGAAGATATCATTAAAATAAATTAATCAAACATCGATATCCAGCGCAATAAACATATATTGATATCGCGGCACAAAAGGGTAAAGGGCCCATTTATTCACCTCACTACGGCCCCATCAAACGGCAACGCCTCTTATATCGAATTTCATTATATTCTTTGAGATGCCTATTCCTTTCCTTCATTGCACGCGAGGAGGTAATTCAATTTCGTTTATTTCATAATTTGTGGTGAACGAGGAAAGCCTTACCTGAGTTTTCCTAAATTTGAGGCCCGCTTCGAAATTTTGGCACGATCTCATTGACGTAAACGAGAATCAAATCTCCCTAATGATTGAGAACGTTATATATAAATTACTAGGGAGCTAAAGTGTTTGCTATTCTTAAAAATCTTGAAGGTCAGCTGGATGTTACGACGGTATAAAATTCGATATTAAATGGTAATCTTTAGATCTTTTGTTATTAGGTAACGGTAATCGGATGTAGATATGATGAGCTCCCGGTTTTCACGGACCCAATGCATTAACACCAAATGGCATCATAATTTGGATTAGCTACTTGAATAATAACATCGATATCATTATATCGGCTGAAGGCTGAGGGCTGAAGCAAGTCTAACCAAAAAATCACTTAGTTCTGTTTCTCTAAAGCACTTCACATCATTCATTCTTGAACGCGTGCCACTAAAGCTCTCACTCACCGCTTGCCTTCATAACTACGGTGAACGAATAGCGTACAAACGGCTCATAAAAGTCAAACGCAGTTATCTATTATACAGACATAGCTCGTGGTTGTACTCGTGCCAGACGCCTTTGTACACGGCGGTCGCATCATTGAAATCTTTTTTCATTCATGTTAGTATTTACCTCGTAACGATACGTATCTTCAAACACCAAGTAAATTTAATAGTCTAAGAAAATTAAAAAAACAAGTTGATTGATTAGATATTATTTTACGTTCTACTATTATAATTTTATTCATTGCTAAAGAAAGCCGTTCATTATTAAAAAAAAATGTCGTTTCATACTTAATTTTTATTTTAGAAAAAGAAAAAATAACATTATTTTCCAAAAGTTGTGAAAAAGAAGTTAGAGTCATGGCTCTTAGTACATTTTGACATCCGACCCCCACATCCTAAAGTCTCCACTTTAAAAGATGCAAACTAAGCACTCGCTGTTTTCACGTCTTTTGAAATCTGTATACTTCCATATTGTATGTTTGACTTTGAAATAATTATGAATACTAACTATACGTGCATACTTCCACAGGTTGTCTAAACTAAACTGTACGGGGCAATAATTATAATGTAATGCCAGCTGCCCAGTCATTCGATGCAATATGTTTGTAAGTCTTGCAGTGAAATTTTCCACCACTTATGAGCTTTTAAAAAGAGTTTTAAATCTAATCCCGTAAGTTTACCAAGTCACACAACTTACTAGAAAATGTTGCAGCTTACACGAAATCCAAGTAAATATTTATAGGTAAAATCGATTTGTACGTATAAGTTCAATCCATTTAACTATCGCTTGGCTGTCTGGCTCTTGTGTTTCGATTGACAGTTACAATGTAGAACTATAGGTACGTGCGTTTGGTTTTGTCTGCAGAAAATATCGTTATTGTTCCATAAAATAGAGCTTCCTTAGATCAAGGCAAAAATAAACAAAGACAAAAATAAACTCTAGAGAAGTGTTTTAAACTCTTTGCCTTTTTGAGCACCTTTTTAAAGTTTACATCCAAATTGTATATCCATTAGTGTTTTTGAAGATACTTGACTATTACTTATTCTGTGTATATACCTACTATCAATTTACTCGTAGTATGTCAAGTTTTCAGTAACAATATTTGACTTGGTGGTCGATCCCCTTAGCAGGAGGTCGTCTAGGTAGATATCACCGCAGTACCAGATATTCTACCGCCAAGCAGTCGTGTGTAAACATTACTAAGTTCCTGTTTTAAGGCCGCTGCAGCTAGTGAAATTACAGGGCTGTTGGGATTAACCATCGAAACTCTCAAAGTATCGATGATATTTTATCGGTTTTGTATTGTTACTGAATGTTCTGTTTATCGCTGCAATGGTCATGAACATGCGTTATCTCTTACTATCAGAATTATAATTTTGAATTTAATATTCTATTTCAATTTGACATGTTATTTTGTTTTCTTATAAATTTGTGTCGTAAATGTAATCGATTAATTGTTTTTAAATAATTTGGATTTGAATCAAAAGAGCGTCTTGTACGTCTTAAAAGAAACTGAATATTATTATAAATAAATAAACACAAGTAAGATAAAGCGTCGGACACAAGTTGACACCTTGCTCGAAGAGGAGTTCAATCAAGGCAATAGTCCAATATCCGCCGGGTCCAGTGACAGGCTATTACGGCGGAGCCCTTGCAATGCGACAGCTCGACGACCTACGGTTGGGCCAACAGCATATTGACATCTTGACGGGACTACATGCTCCTTTTTCGATATTACACTTTGGATGAAGCTTTGTTTGCTACAGATTTTTTAAGAAAGCATAAAATTTGCACTTCAGACCCAAAACCAAATCTTACTTAAAGTGGAAACATCGAAATCCCGACGAGATGAATCTTCTTAGCATTCATCCATTCATCATCATCGTGCCGGTGCTGGTTCCATCGCGATGCAGGGACAGGAACCCTTACTGTGCCTAAACCTTGCAACGCAGGTATAGGTCTATGGGCCTCTTTAAATATATGTATATTAAAAATATTCCAAATTAACCTGCAGATTAACACAATAACTTCTAATTTTCGCTCTCTTTTTACAAAAATAATTACCTTTGAGAATATATAAATCAGTAAAATTATGTACGATAAAAAGTATGTATGTATCATTATTTATTTATTTATTATTATTTATATCATTATACAAATTAGTAAATAGGTTTATTTTATGTACTTAAAATTATTAAACATTTAACACTATGCGGTTGGGAAAAGAAAGACATTAGCTTTTGAAGCTGTGATTTACTATTACAATTAAATTTACAGGCTCACAAGATATCTAATATTCATTTGACAGCCCCGCTGGCTCATTGGTAGTATATCTGTCTTAAGAGCTGTAGGGTGTGGGTTCGATTCCCACTCAAGGCAAACATTTTGTGAATATAATGTGGTAACTACAGTGAATTCGTAGTGAGTATTATTTTAAAAGTACGTTCAACTTGTGTTTAAAACATAAACGAAACTATTTAGGTGTACAGACTTCCACTGCTTTACAAAACGAATTAAAACAGCTGTAAATGTAAACAGTAAACACTGGAAGTGCTTTTACATCGTTTTTAAATCGGAACAGAATATTCATTGCTGTTCAGAGCTGCGTACAGTTTAAATAGCAAACTGAAGTATACGATCGGTCTGTTCGTAAACTGAAACGTCGATGTTTTTATAGACTTACATTAACAATGCTGTATTTTTATACAGAATTTATTCGTAGAAAGTATTTTGTCGACTTCAGGATCTGAATGTTGCAAATATATTTAGTACTAGCTGCGCCCCGCGGTGTTACCCGCTACATGTTTTCGGGATAAAAAGTAGACTATGTTCTAATCCAGGGTCTCAGCTACCTCCATACCAAATATCATCCAAATCCGTTAAGTAGTTTTTGTACGCGTACTAAACTTTCTAGTCCGATCTCACTTCGCAAGGTTTTATAAGGTTTAAAAGCGTGAAATACTTTTTGTTTGAGTACCAAAGAATCTAAAGGCCCCAAAAAATAAAAGAATCAAATTAAAAATACTTTTGTAAAAGTATAAATTCGAAACAAAAATAAATATACATCCTAAACAAAATGTTGCTTGGCAAAGTTGAAAAATTTCAACACCAACATTGGTGTGGCATCCACCAGTAGGATCTATTGAACAACAAAATTCAATTTCCCAGCTTCATTTTTCAAACGAATGTATATCGGTAAAAATATGCCACGTCAAATATACGTGCGGAATATCACCAATCGTTTCACGCTGTACAAATCAAACTCTATTGAAAGCAGAGAAATTCTGGGAATTTTTCAAATTTTACAAAACCAAAAACAAGAACGAACAGTTTAGATACATACTTGAAATATGAAACTACAGCTGGAATGATCACTTCAATGAGACATGAATGTACACGATTTAGGCATGTTACGAGCACATACTTTTAGATAGATAGAAATTCTTTATTGTGCACACCATAAACAGAAAAAAAGTACAGGGAATAAAAAATCTTATGAGCCACAGGTGGCAGCCTTATCTCTAAGAGCGATCCCTTCCAGGCAACCAAGAATAGAAAAACACGATAGATGACATAAGAAACAGACGGGAGATGTTGTAACACTAATAAGAAAAATAAATAAAAATGAAACATAGTAAGTCATAGTTAAATATAGTTTTCCTTATTTTGTAGTTATATATAGCTATAACTTAAGAGTACCTAATACTTTTGTGTTATAGGTATATATATATATATATATATAGGTACGTACGTTCCTACTGTTTCATAATTATTATAATGAAAACTAAGCTTTCCGACTACAAGTTAACAGCAATAAAAAGAACATAAGTTCAAAGCAAATAAATGATATCAAGTTAAACATCCGTATATCATTCTGCAAGTTGTTTTGCCAAATCGTAATAGATTCCGAGGAACTTGCCGATGTGTAATTTGCTGGCGGAGACAAGTGCAGTAGTGCGGAACGTCTCGGGGGAAATCTTACGCTGCTTAATACCTCTAGGGAGAAGTCATTTCTACTATCATACGTTCAAAATGTATTCTAAAAGATTCTTAAATTTTTTCAGGTAAAAGTCATTACTTAAAATAAAATAGCAAGCGGGTCTTCTTATGGCAAGAGTTCATCACCGCCTATGTACAACTGTACCAACAATTTACTTTACTTGGTAGTAGATCAATTTAGCCAAGCTACTTGTTTTGTGTCTAAACATTTATTTGTTCCGATTTGATATTATAGGACTGTTGAGATGACCATCAAAAGCTGCGAAGAAATAAACGCCGAAGCAGCGATACTCTGGATTTTGTTTTACTCTCAAAGTTCTGTGTATCGCTGCAATAGCCATGGACATGCGTTATCTCGTACCATCAGGAGAGCTTCTCGTTTATCTCATCACTTTTACATAAAAAGTAGTATTGACATTGCGCTGCTTACTAGTCAAATAAAGATTCTGTTAACATATCATGTTATGGTGCCTATTATTTATTTACTATAAGAGTTAATAAATGTCAATTTATTTAATATATTTTTCTATTTTATATGAAATATTATTTTGGTGGCTATGACTGTTTCTCAGTCCCATATAAAAAGTTTAAATTCCAATTTATTAGATACATTTCAAACATTACAAATTTACCTCACAAATTCTGTACAGAAAGATTTACATCCCAAGCAGGAGGTAAAAGCTGTGTACAAAGATAGAAATAATGAATACAATTCGTACAAAATTATTTATTAACGAACCGTCTCTTTGACTCCTAATTAGCGGAACCCTCGAGTCATTGTGTTTTTGTTCCTTGCCCGTGGCGAGAAGCGAGTACGGAATACATCCACTCGCCCTATATGGTACGGTCTACTCAGCCGAGTCGCTCATATGAGGCCGTTCGTACACTGACGTAACAATAGTGTTGAACAGTAGATTTAAAAATACGCGGTATGTTTTTATCTCGCTCATAATTTACAGCAACTTCACAGATTGAAAGAAAAGAAATAACATTTATGATACACACAGACAAATATAATAAAATGAAAACCGATCAATAAACTTAGTCGCACTTTTTCATGATCTTCAAAAGTGTTATGATTGCTACTGTTAGACAGTGGCACGCCATTTTTTGAGTTGACGGCTCGAGGTTCATTTGTTAACTCTTATTTAGTCGTGGATAAACCACGTACGCCATACAATAATAGAGTTCATGTACAAAACTCTATTTAAATGCACTGCTCCTATTTGGATACTAACTATATTTTATGTCGCCCTGTGAACGACCGATCTAAAAAATACAACCGTGCATTGTATAGAATATGACAGAGGACACTATTCTGTCAGTGCTTCCTACGCGAAAAACACATTTTTGTTTACTATAACTGAATTAGAATTAGTAGAATTTACTAGTGTCGGTAAAGGTATTTTTGGTACTGTGATAAAATTGTAAGGTAGTCCAAGAGCCATGGTATAAATTTATCAATTACGTTTAATAAATTCGTCAATTACGTCAAATCTTGGGCGATAGCTCGTAAAATTCTTCAATGATCATGAAGCCTCGTGAACGTCAATTGAGGTTCCGTGGATGGGTCGAGCAGAAGTAACCTCCTATGCGCGTAGAAAAAAAAACAAACACCTAGAGTTGTTATCAAATTATAGCATACCTAAACATCTTAAAGAAAAAAGTCAGCTGACTATAAAGTGGTTGATATATGATAGCTGGTCATCTGAATATGAAAAAACGTATATCCTATCCTACTAAACTAAAAACGAATAATTGAGGCCTATGCCCAACAGTGGACTAAAGTGGGCTGATGATCGTAAATATTTATTTCAAAATGTTATTTCTTAAGATAGTTTTGAATCGTCTATATTTGTTACAATCTCTTAGATTTGAAATCCAGAGTTAATTCTGCGACGGCGTTTTCCAATATTGAAGCACCCTTATAAAGTTTAATATGGAAGTGCTGCATTCAATATCTAGCCTTATTAGAGCTGCCAGCTCTTAACTTTTATTTTTTGCTGGAATCACGATTGAACAATGTCGCGACGTACTCTTGGGTTTGTAGCTTTATATTTATCAGTTTTGTTTGTTTTTATTGTAAAGAAGGTTTGATGCTTACGATCGTTGTCTAAGTGTCTATTGGCTATGATCCATAATACTATATACGTACAATACATTTCACGGATGTGTTTTAGGAATTATTGTCTGCAAATTTTAGTAGTTAGTAACTTTTTTGTGTGTCTAACTAATACCACATATCTTCAGTGTTTGAGTGTTCTGTATGTATTTACAAAAAAAAAATATGTATCCGGTTATTTGGTTCCCATGGTGCAAGCTTTGCTTAGTTTGAGGCTAGATGGCACTGCGGAAAATTTCCTGCGAAATTTATTTATTTGTTTATTGTAATCTTGTTAGATTAAATTCATATTTCGTACATATGAACCAGGAAACAAAAATCTTTCTTACATGATTTTTGTAAGCAAATCTCTTGTACGAGTATATGTTTCTATAATTATTGCGCAAAATATATAATTTATAATACAAATAAACATAATTAAACTGTTTAAAGTTACTTAAACAGTTAGTTGTTTACTTTAAACATTTTATTTGTAGAGTTTTTCAAACACATAATTATGTCTGAAAAACTACAAATAAAATTCTTACGTCCGCGTGTTCTACTTTTTTATTTTGGTTGTACACTTTATTACTTGTAATGACTTAATGTAATAAAAATATACTCGTATGTCGAAACCAGGGGCGCTACATCATTCAGTGGGCATCTATTGTTATCGAGTTATATTATTAAGGGTCGCCTCGAGCAATTATAACTTAACAGTACACTTAATTGAGGTTTATTGCGATACAGTGACATCAGATTGTGAGTAACTCTAATAACGCTAATAGATACGTCTGCTTGGCATGCGCCTCTATTTCAGAATGCCAGCACTTTCCGATGACTGCAATGGCTGCATCCAAACAGCTGCACTTCACTTTAAACGGGTCTTGCATTTGTAAAGGAATTAAATCAGGTAGCCACTAAACGAGTCTGAGTGGCCATCCATATATATATAAATGTATATGGTATGTATGTATATATATCATAAAATCTATAATACTATCTACACATTAAGAGCTCGAGCGTGACCAAAATGCTAACCTTTACTTTGCATAGAAAGTTCATTATTTGGATCACATTGCCCGACATTAAACATTAACTTTTTTATCTTAATACTTTAACAGATTTTTATTTAATTTTAAGTTGGATTAAGATTAAAAACCTATATACCTAGGCTTCTTGAAACCCCCTAATTATTTAAAATAATTTCTAGTTTATTATGAATGTAAATAAAATTTATTTTATTTCGTGACTGATTTTTATGTCTCTATACTATCTAATATCTCAATACTGTGGGCATCCGTAACGACACGTCAAGATTTACGAGCCAAGTTGTCACATCGATGGCCTCCTCACATGTTACATATTGCACTGCGTCGTATATTATGCGAACTTTTATGGTACTTAGAACAATTTTATGCACGCATTTTATGCCTTCAGACAATAAAAATGTGACGACTTTCTACACTTCTCATTTCCTCTATGATAGAGTTTTTATTGTGATTTATATTCATGACTCGTCTTATGGCAATAGGAAGGATTATGTTATGATCGAAGTAAGTGCTTTTATAGAAAATCGATATTTTTATGTAAAACGATACTTTTGTGCTAAGGCTTTGACTACACCTGGCTATAACTTTGAGTTCACGTGAGGACGTGGACAAAGAAATTAAACACTATAAGACTATAAACACACTGACTGGAAACTGTTTGTCACAACACGCAATACTACAGATTTTTTAAATTTTTATTTCATTTTAAATCTCTCTCTCTCTCTCTCAATTTTATTCTACATTTATATGTAATGTATATCGATGCCAAAACAAAATAAATAAATACTTATTTAAAAAAAAAATACACATTTTAAAATATCACTAAAAAAATTAAGTATCAATTGCGATAAAATCTACCATTAAAGTGGTTCGATTTCCGTACAAACAAAATTTTTCCATTTATGGACAAATGGAGCATAATTTTACAGTGAAATCACAGCTACTGGCATTGATTTTGGTCTTTATTTGTGGCAAATCATCAACATCTACGACGCTTGGGAATCGCATCATGATGCCTTCGGAGTTTTTTGCGACTTATCAAAGGCTTTTGATTGCGTGAACCATGAAATTTTGCTTCACAAACTCTCTCACTATGGTATTAGAGGCGATGCCTTAAAATTGATGAAATCTTATTTGTGTAGTAGAATACAAAATGTGGATATTGAGAGTGTGCTTTCAAAGTCAGCTCATGTTTCAATCGGAGTCCCACAGGGATCAATCCTGGGCCCATTTCTTTTTCTTGTCTACATAAATGACCTACCTTTCTTAGCGCGTAAGCATTGTGAAATTATCTTGTTTGCCGACGACACATCTTTGTTATTTAAAATCAATAGGAATAACTGTGATGCATCCGAGATCAACATGTCGCTCAGCTCCATTGATAGATGGTTTAGCGTCAATAATTTAATGCTTAATGCTAAAAAAACTAAATGTATAAAATTTACTCTGACAAACAATCACATTATGCCGCATGTAGTAATCAATAATGATCAACTTGCCTTGTCTCAAAACAGTAAGTTTCTTGGTCTCACTTTGGACAATAAACTCCAATGGGGAGCACATATTAGAGAGCTATCCAGTAGGTTGAGCTCGGCAGCATATGCAGTAAGGAAGATTAGAGAATTGCAGATGTAAAAACTGCAAGAGTTGTGTATTTCAGTTATTTTCATTCTCTGATGTCGTACGGATTATTACTTTGGGGTAATGCAGCTGATGTTAAAAGTATCTTTATTTTACAAAAGCGGGCTGTTAGATTAGGATATAGAGAATCTCTAAGAGAAATTTTTGCACAAGTTAAAATCTTGACATTGCCGAGTTTGTACATTTTATTGAACATTATGTATGTACGTAAAAATATTAATAGATATACAAAAAAAGTGATATGTATAACTGTAATACACGATTCAAGTCCAAACTTGTTCTGCCGAATATTAGATTAGCTAAAACTGGCAACTCTTTTGTTAGGAATAGTATTATTTTTTATAATCTATTGCCTGATAGCCTATTAAGGGCCTATCGAGTGCATTTCTCTAGTCGATTTTAGGTATTCTGTGCGCTCCGTGTGTGAGTGCGCAAGGCACACGAGCGAACAGCTAGTACCGCGCGCCGCCGTCGGCGCCACGCGCTACAGGCATTGTCGATACACATACGGCGGCGAAATGAAAATCGGTTTGAGCTAAATACTTAAACGGCTAAGTAGACGAACTGGATCAACTATTTTGCCGCTTATATTAGTAGACTGGTGGCCGAGTGGTAACAAGCTGTATGAGTACGGCCACATAGTCACGGGATCGAAATCAACACCATATTAATACGGAATATTATTTTTGCACACAAATTTTGTTGATAGGTATTTTAAATAAATATAATACATAAATATTTCGTTTTTTTTTAAATACATTATAATACGATTATTTTTGTATACTTATTATTTTTATAATACGTTTTATTTTTATTTTATTTTTTTCTTATTAGTGTTACATCTCCCGTCTGTTTTTTATGTTCTCTATTGTATTTTTTCTTTTCTTGGTTGCTTGGAAGAGATCGCTGTTAGCGATAAGGCCGCCACTTGTGGCACTAGTTCATAAGGTTCTTTATTCTCTGTACTCTTTTCTATTTATGATGTCCACAATAAAGAGTTATATCTATCTATCTTATTTTTTTTAACCGACTCGATTTTAAATGGAGGAGGTTCTCAATTCGACAATTTTTTTTTATGTAAAAGTAATAAATCGATCGAGTCACTCTCCTGATGTTAAGAGATAACGCTTGTCCATGACCATTGTAGCGATACCCAGAACATTGAGTAACAAAACAAAGTCCAGGGCATCGCTGCTCTGGCACTCATTACTTTGAGACTAGATGGTTAGTCTCAACAGCCCAGTAATTGCGCTAGCTGCAGTACCCTTCAAACCGGAACACAGTAATGTTTACACACTACTGCTTGGCGGCAGAATATCTAGTACTGCGGTGGTCTGTACCTACCTAGACGACCTCCTGCTAATTCCGCCAATTATGAATCGATTTTGATGATTCTTTTTTTTGCTTGGTTGATCCATACTTCAGAGATGGTCCCATATATTTTTTATCGAAATCGGTCGAGCAAGTAAAAAAAAATCAACACAAGTATTAAAAAACCTCGCTGTTTCATTGAAGCAGTGCGTTTAGTTGGCCTAAGGGTCATGGAGTAGGTTTTTTGTTTGTAAATTTGTGTATTTCTTTTTATGTAACTGAACATTTTTAATTCCCTATTTTATCTATTGAAAATAATTAATTTATTATAACACTATGGAACCTAAGAATATGACATACCGTAAGCAACTCCTACGATACACCTCACTTTTTTCCTTTCCACTGACGAATAATAAACGACGAAAAAGTATTATTATTTTGACTACCCGGTCAGCACGTTTGCGTCATGAGTTGTATGGCATGGGTTCGATTCCCACCGAGGGCAAATTTTGATGAGAAGAACATAGATGTTTGTTTTGTTTGGGTGTTTATGTATACTTTAGTATGTTCATAATTGATTGATTCAAAATAATGACGTGCATAATTATTAAAAAAAAATAGTTTATTACTTTACCCATGGCTTTACTCGCATATCCATTTTGGAGAAGTCATTTAAAAAATACTAAATTAAAATAAAAATAATAATAAATATTTCTTTTTTAGTAGAATATAGCTTTATGGCATGGGTTCAATTCCCGAATTTTTTTGTGAAAAACATAGATGTGTGTTTTAATTTTTGTTGGCGGCCATATTGGATCAACTTTAAAGTATTCTCCATTCTACTAGTCAATCCCATTCATTTCATTTTGATACCTATATTGAGGTTGTAGTGAAAAAATATGTAATCTGCCATTTTGTTGGCGGCCATATTGGATTTGCTTTTTTTTATTATAATCTATTCTACTAATCAAGCCCTTTCATTTGATACCCATATTGATGGCATTGTGAAAAAATATGTAATCCGCCATTTTGTTAGCGGCCATATTGGATTTGCTTTTTTTAAAGTTTACTCTATTCTACTAGTCAAGCCCTTTTATTTGATACCCATATTATAGGAGTGGTGGAAAAATATGTAATCCTCTAGTTTGATGGCGGCCATATTGAATTTGCTTTTTTTTATTATAATGTATTCTACTAGTCAAGCTCTTCCATTTGATACCCATATTGATGGTATTGTGAAAAAATATGTAATCCGCCATTTTGTTAGCGGCCATATTGGATTTGCTTTTTTTAAAGTTTACTCTATTCTACTTGTCAAGCCCTTTTATTTGATACCCATATTATAGGAGTTGTGAAAAAATATGTAAGCATCTATTTTGATGGCGGCCATATTGGATTTGCTTTTTCATTTATTTTATTTATTTATGCTCTAATGAAACAGCGAGGTTTCGGAGTAAACGAAAATGTCATCGACGTATACAATTTTTATATTTATGTTGATTTTTAAAAATTGCTCGACCGATTTCGATAAAGTTTATATGAGACCACCTCAGAAGTATGGATCTATCAAGCAAAAAAAAAATTATCAAAATCGATTCATAATTAGCGGAATTATCGCGTAACAGCCCCGTTGGCTCATTGGTAGTATATCTGCCTTGAGAGCTGTAAGGCGTGGGTTCGATTTCCATTCAGGGCAAACATTTTGTGAATAAACAAATGTTTGTTCTGTGTCTAGCTGTTCTGTATGTATTATAAGTATGTATTTACAAAAAAAAGTATTTATGTATTCTATCAGTAATCTGACTTCCATCACACAAGCTCTGCTTAGTTTGGGGCCAGATGGCGCTGTGTGTAATGTCCTACGATATTTATTTATTTATATTTATTTAACATACATATATACATTTTTGTAGCGATGATAGCTCAGTGGTTGACGCGGTCGGTTCGCATGCCGAAGGGCGTGGGTTCAAACCTAACAATGAGCTCGAGCTGCCGGTGAAGGAAAACATCGTGAGGAAACCATAGCGTGGTGGTAGCGTACTCTCTAGTACTCGGCTGGCTAGCTACCACACGAGAGTTGAAAATATTATGTCCCCAAGCATCTAACCATGAGTTCTGGCAGCCTCACTTGAGAGCCAGTTCCATTCCAGGCTAGGTGTGCTTTACCATCTTCGACCACGCCTTCTCTTAACATCAGGTGAGCTGTGGTCAAACATAGCCTAGCACAGTGGTTCTCAAACTTTTTTGGTGTCGGAACCCTTTTGGGAAGCAAAATACTTGATGGAACCCTATAATAAAACAATACTTTTTAAAAGTGTGTTCTTTAATAAAGAATCTTTATTAATAAGCATAATAAAAGTACAATGTAACAGTTACTAATTATTACTTACTTTACCATATGGCAAGTACAATAATAGAAGATATTAAAAAAAAGTAACTAATGGGATTTGATAAACAAAAAGCAAAAATAAAATGAGAAATTTAAAAATTGCGTTGTAAACAATCTCGACTTTATTTTTTAAAGTTAGAGTCGAAAGTCGCTTGTTGACAACTATAGCGTCTAATTCAGAGGCGGCTTTTATCAAAGGGACAGCGCGCTCACAAGTATACAAGTATACATGTTGATTTGTAGCGATGATAGCTCAGTGGTTAGCACGGTAGGTTCGCATGACGAAGGGCGTGGGTTCAAACCCCAACAATGAGCTTGAGCTGCCGGTGAAGGAAAAACATCGTGAGGAAACCATAGCATGGTGGTAGGGTACTTTAGTACTTGGCTGGCTAGCTACCACCCTCAAGTTGAAAATCTGCCGCCAAGCATCTAACGGTGTGTTCCGGCAGCCTCACTTGAGAGCCAGTTCCATTCCAGGCTAGGTGTGATTTACCATCTTTGGCCACACCTTCACTTGACATCAGGTGAGCTGTGGTCAAACAACTAGCCTGTCAACCATTAAAAAAAAAAAATACCAAACTTATGAGATATTGTACCAGCTATTGTAACACATGTTTATACAAATAAATAAATAAATAAACCTATGCGCGGCCGCGGAGTCAAAACGTTCGACCAGAGACAGGTGTTTTGATTTTTTTTTCTAAATTCTTGCGGAACCCCTACAGAGGTATCGCGGAACCCTAGGGTTCCGCGGAACACACTTACAGTATAGCAGACCTAGCATAACAAACCATTACAAAAAAAAATTGTCGAATTGAAAACCTCCTCCTTTTAAAATTGACAGCCCTGTATGTCTGCTCCAAGGCGTGGGTTCGATTCCCACCCAAGACAAGCATAAACAAATGTTTGTTCTGTATCTGGATGTACTGTATGTATTTACAAAAAAAGTATTGAAGTATTACCTATCAGTTATCTGACTTCCATAGTACAAGCTTTGCTTAGTTAGGGGTCAGATGGCGCTGTGTGTAATGTCCTATGATAATTATATATTATTTAATTTTATTATAATTTATAAAATCGAGTCTGTTAAAAAAACAAAATAAAATACAACAAAATTTGTGTGCAAAAATAATCTTCGAGTGTTGGTTGGTTTCGATCCCGTGACTGCGGATTAGAATCGGGTACCGATACCACTCGGCCACCTGTCTATGTCTACAAGTGGCAAATTTGTTGATCCGGTTCGTTTACTTTGTGATCGTACGTAAAAGCAACCTCAACAGCGACACAACCTCCCCGTCCGACAGTCGAAGCGGTACTAAAGCGGATAGGGGAACAGCGTGGTAGCTCTGCTTAGAATGGACGAAACGCGCAAAAATTTAGGTATTTCCTTCGTTTGTTCAAGCAAAATCATATTTTGGTAATTTTTATGTAATAACTATTTAGAGAAAATGTAATTTTATTGTTATACAAAGCCTGATGACTTTCCGTGCAGTATTTACGCCGTATCGAGGTTTTCTATAGATTGTTTGGGGTTACTTTGGATTTTTTTTCTATCGAGGAAACTAAAAGTAATCGTGTTTCTAAATTAGATTACATATAGATTGGATCCTTAAATATCTTAAACATTAACCTCATAAATGATGTTTTAGTAATAACGAAAATACAACGAAACAAACAGTTCCAAATCCACTCGATACCGGCTTAAATAAGAATGAGACGACATTTAAAAGTACTCTAAAACATTTTTTAATTAAAAAGGCGTATTACAGTATTGCTGAATTTATTAGTGACAAGTCGTCTTTGCGCAAATTATCCTTAGAATGTAAAAGTAATTAACTAGCTAATTTTATTTAAGATATTTTAATATCATTTACTTTTTATTTGACATTTTATTTGACATCTTATTCTTATTTTAATTATTTAATTTTATATTATTCACCTCTGACATTGTTTTTTTTTTTGGCATGTATTATTATTGTGACATTTTAAATTTAATATTTTGTTTGACATGAATAAGTGTACATTATTGTACCTATATTTTAATAAAATGAAACAAGAAACAAATCACAATTGCTTGAATGAAGCAGTAGATTATTAGCATAAAATCAAATTTATGAATGATTTATGAATTTACGATTTTTAAACAAAACAGTAAATTATGCTAATAATCTACTATTTTACTCTAACAATTGTGTTTTACCGCAAATAAAGATCAAAATAAATGCCAGCAGCTGTAATTTCACTGTAAAATTATGCTCCATTTGTCTATAAATGGAAAAAAAAATATTTGTATGGCAATCGAACCACCTTAAGTATGAATAGTTTCCTAAATATTCGCCTAGATTTCCTCAAATTTATATTTGGCGATTAAGCGTCCAATTCAATTTGGGAGGGCAGTATGCGGCCATAAGCATTACCTACACTAGATAGCCTGAGCAGGTTAGCAGGAAACATTGTGGGTCTACCTAAACTATCTGAGCTGTTACTATAAATTTTAGACGAAGGGTCTATTTTATGTTAGCAAAACATTATTCTTGTAGACGGCTTAGTAAATTTAGTATGTTCGTGGAAGGTCGTGGATAAGCTTTACCTCGGCATAAAGTACTTAACTACTAATAGAAAGAGAAGGTTGTATGCAAATATTACGTAAGTCGATTTGACGTTCAATTTGATACAACAACCACCTTTACACATCTTAGCTAACTCAATAAAACTAAATCATTCATATAATTCACACAAAATTCAAAATGTATTGTGCATTGTGAAATAAAGTCTTCCTGTCAATTGTTAGTTAGATTTTCGTATGTATGATTCAAGCCGGTGTTTTATTGGAATTAAACATTTAGCAACCGCCCATCGTCTCCACAACAATCGGTATAATAAAATAATGAGATCCCAGCGTTGCGTTTACTTCTGCAACTACAATGTTGAATACTAATATTTAGGATTAAATTGTAAAAGTATAAGAAAGTGTGTTGTCTAAAACTCCAGCAGTTTATCCGGACATTGTTGGTACTTTTCAGTCCATATGAAAGCTTGCGATTATTCCCGCAGATCCCTGACGTGGCTAGCTGTAAATATTGAATTGTGAATGTACGGGGCTTATCTGTATCCCGCGGTTGAGCCCAAAGGCTCGAGATAAACACTAGTGCAGCAGAAGTACAACTCCAAACAGCTGATAATGTACGTTATTAAGTTATGAGTTAGTCTCAACAGCTTTGTTAAAACAAAGCTGTTGAGACTAACCATCGAAAGTCTACCTCGGCCTTGTGTTGCAACTCAAAGTTCTCTGTGTCGCTGCAATGGTCATTAGACATGGTTATTGGTTATCTCTTACCATCAGGAGAGCGTCTAGTTCATTTCGTTACAATCACTTTAAAAAACAGGGGAATGCGCTTTAATATTTGGAACTCAAGTTTCAGTTTGTAGTAAAAATAAAAGCTTGTAACAAAAAGCTAGAGACATGACACATTTGACAGAATCTTCAAAACATTTCATTGTTTCTAGCTTGCTAACTTTCTGTACCACCTAATAAAAACCTATTACCAATCACATAGTACCCTGACTGTTATGTTATTTAATTTAGTAGTAAAATTAAAAAATTTGAATGGTCATACAATAAAATTAATTGCTTTCTTAAACATTCCAACACCTGGAAACATATTGTGACTTCAAGTTTAATATACTTTAAAATCTTTTCTCTGCGATAGTAACACCTCGACGTCTTTTATATTCTGCACCTGAACCCCACTTTGTTTTGCATGAAAATACCCTCTCACCTACAATGCGGTGTGCACTGACCATTTCTCAGTTAACCAAAGCCACCGTAAGCCTCATGAACTTTTAATTAGCATGCTAAAATGGTAGTTAGAAGTTTACCTCTGTTTGCATAAATAACTGCTCATTGCAGGAGGTTAAACCAGTTAAACGTTGCACAGTTCTTGGTGTACGAGTTTAGGAAAGTTGAATCTGTTCCTTAAATTAGTTTTGTTTGATGCGGGTTAAATAAGGATATATAAATTACCTTCGCTTTCGTTTTTCAATTTTCTGAAGAACTTATCTGAACTCATCTTAATAATTATCATCATCAGCCTATCGAAGTTCACGGCTGGACATAGACCTCTCCTAAGACACGTCACTCAGCCCAATCTTCGGCTTTTCGCTTCCATATATCGTCACTCCATCAAGTCTCAGGGCGTCCAACACAACGTTTGCCAATTTGTGTTCTCCACTCTAGAACACGTTTACCCCAGTGTGCCCAGTGTCCAGCCCACTTCCGCTTCAGATTACTAACACGCTGAGCTATATTTGGGACTAGTTCTCTGGCGAATTACTTCATTCAGGATACGATCCCTCAGAGAAATGCCAGCATAGCTCTTTTCATAGTTCGCTGAGCGACTTTTAACTTGCGGACAATTCCCGTTAAAAGTATGATTTCCGCACTGATTAAAGACTTTTGTCTGACTTTGCGAGATGGGTGACGAGAAGATTCCACGTACTTTTCCGAATGCTATATTTATCTTAACAATATTTGGTGATAAAAAATTATGAAAGTTTTATTTTAGAATAATGTTTAGTTAATAAACTTAAAGCGGCAATAAAATTATTCTTGGAATATTTACCACTGCCTAGCCCACACATACACAAATAGCAGATGTTAATTTTAAACCATGCCCGAGTTGAAAGGGTGAAACGCAACTGGTCAATAACAGTCAATACTGAAATAGAGATTTAAAGACTCCGAGAAATAGTAACTCCGAGTTTATACAAACCATTTGTAAACGTACACCGGCTCCATATATTTTTAGAGTACGGAACCGCGTAAGGCGAGTGAACGCGACGTGACTAGATTTGTGTGCGCTTAGTTTACGACAAATACAGATTTGATGCACTGAGTAACTCTGTACTTACCCGTTCACCATTATGTGAGATAACTCCACAGACACACTATCTCTAGTGTTTTATGATTAACAGACTACGTGTTTGACCACAGCTCATCTGATGTTCAGTGAGACATCTAGCCTGAAATAAATAAATAAATATCGTAGAACATTACACTGGACTGAACTGGATCTCAAGTGAGCCTGTTCGAATACACCGTTAGGTACTTAACTTTAGAGTAGTAGTAGACACTAGAAAATAACGTACCGATGTTTTCCTTCACCGGCAGCTCAAGCTCATTGGCGGGATAACAACTCACGTCTTTCGGCGTGTGAGCCAACTAAGCTGTCATCGCTCCATAGTGGTTATAGGTGTGTTTTTTATGGTTGACAAGCTAGGTGTTAGACCAAAGCTCACCTGACGTTAAATGACATTGTGGTTGAAGATGGTAAACACACATAGCCAGCTAGCCTGGAACTGAACTGGGTCTGTGTCATTTTATAGTTATAGTACCTTTGTGGAATGAATAAGTCAGTGATATAAGTGTACTACGTACCTACTAGACAACGCGATCCGAAGTCTTACTTCGTTATGCTCAACTGCAGAGCAGTATATACACCTAGTTCAGTAATACAAAAATAATAATTTATTGTTATTTGCTTTGCAAAATATGAACCTAATTTTGTTTCTTTTTTTTTATAAAACACGCTAGTTTGCGCACATTTTGTTTTGAAGTTCTCGTCTAGACATTTCGTTGGTACAATTTGACGAGGTATTGAAAAAGTTTGCCTTATATCTCAATAAAACTAAGTTGCTTACCTCCATTTTTATCAATAGACAGATTGATTCAAGAGGAAGGTATATGTATAATACATGCATATGCACCACATTAACTAGTATCTACATTATACCCGTGCGAAGCCGGGGCGGGCCGCTAGTAATCTTATAAATTCTTATCTTTTGTAAAGAAATACATAAGTTTTCATCTCTCATTTTGAACTTACTGTTGTCCACCCCGCATTGTAAACTCCGTATGCTTATTGGAACATATTTATTCACTCATGAATTTCAAAATTGTATTTCCGCGAACTGCTTACCACAAAATTTCATAACGATCTCTCTTCATCGGTTCGCAATTTATCGTGAAACAAATATACTCATGTATATATACAAATGCTGATTCGTCCAAGTAAGCTCAGAAACCTTTGTTTCCTTGGGTTGGTTAATTTATCGAGATTTAAAACAGTATTCGTTATAAAATAATAAAAAAAAAAAATGTAAATGAAAACATCGCGAGGAAAGTATGGCGTGGTAGTAGGTACATTCTAGTATTCAGCTGGCTAGCTACCACCCTCAAGTTGAAAATCTAGCGCCAAGCATCTAATGGTGTGTTCCGGCAGCCTCATTTGAGAGCCAAGCTAGGTGTGTTTACCATCTTTGACCGTCACTTAACATCAGGTGAGCTGTGGTCAAACACCTAGCCTGTCAATCATAAAAAAGGAGCTGCAATGTCACAGACCTACACACACGTTGAACTTGTAAGCCTTCTCTATTTGCGTCGGCGGTTTAAAATAGAGTTTTTTTTCCAGTCTGCACAATTTTTTTATCCATGTGCAATTCACGAACTCAGCCTAAAAACATAATGATGTTATTTTTACCTGACTCGCTCGCAGTTAGAAGAAGTCCTTGTAAAAGTCCGGAGCAACACTTGAAATGTTGATACTGGATCTGTGTAATGCGTACTCGAGGGGAGCCACGAAGGTCGCCCACTTGAACATCAAATGACCCAACCACCTCGCGAACAGTATTTGATGAGGTTCTCAGGTCTCGCTCAACACAGGTACGTTAATAATGTTAGCTGGGTACAAGTTCCTATACATATATATATAATAATACATAGTATATACATTTGCAAAGATAGCTGAAGATCGGGCTGTCTTGGGAGAGGCCTATGTCCAGCAGTAGACTTCGATAGGATGATGATGATGATGAAACTTGCAAGTATTAAATAGATAATCATCATTAAGAAATGGTTATATGAAGATTATTAAATTACTAGTAAGTATGATTTTACGTTTTTTCTCTATTGTTTTTTATATTTATTTATTTTTGTTTATTTTACATATATCGACAATATTTTTATAATGACATACTTTATTTTGAGTTTTTTTTTATTCATCAATATAAGTCTTTTCAAACTTTTTTAATGATATATTTGAAATAACGGAATTTGACTTGTAACATTAGTGTTATCAATTAAATGTTTGTTAGTATTTATATTTGTACAAATTTTGCTGTGAACACAACTTAAAGTCGTGAAAAAATTTTCTCGTTGTATTTTACCTCAGTGATTACAGAGATGTGACCCATTGTGAAAGTTATGTATGAGTACAACGAAGTTTATCTTGAAGTTTCAAAATGTATGTTTTATGAAGATAAAAATACATTTTACAGATTGGGACATAAATGATTTATATCCCAAAAATACAAACAGTTCTTGTATGATGGTCTCTGCAAATAAAATCGTGGGGAAAAATATCTATATTATTCTTCTTTCTACTTTTATATATATATATATATACTAGCTACGCCCCGCGATGTTACCCGCTGTGTCAATTCACGGTGTCAGCTACCTTCTTGTCAAATTTCATCAAAATTCGTCCAGCCGTTTGAGCGCGAAGAAGTAACAAACATACTCACAAACTTTCGCCTTTACAATATTATTGTGATACCTCCTTTATATTATGTCAATTGTACTACCTATACTATTATGTAATCTGTGATTATACTAAGCTATATTGGATAAATTATTATAGTATCAATCTTACACTAAATTGTATAATCAAACAAAATTTAAACGTAAACAAATAAAGCGGAGTCTACGCAAATATTATTTAACTGGAATTAAAGCCAAAATACCCATCTCAATAAATAGGGAACGGTATTGGTTCGTTACAAACTATCCTACATAGTTCAATCAAAACTTTTATTTGTGTACATTCCAAATACATAGTTAGAAACAGTCTGAATTCTAGATACTATTTTATTGTTTCTAATGATACTCGTACCTACAATCATTTTTGTTTATTTGATAAAATAACTTGAACAAAACAAAGCTTTTGATATGTACTTGTAATGATTTGATAGCCTCAATGTTTGGTGTATCTGGATCGTATGGCACAGGTCGTGAGTTCACATCCCAACAATGAGCTTCCAGCGAAAAGAAGGAAGACATAGTGAGGAAAACATAATATAAATAATTAAAAATGAAATGAGCTAATAGGGCGGGAGTCATGTAAAGTTTGTACTGATATTTGCAAAACGTGAAGTCAATTAGAAAAAAAATACAACAACATTCATTACATTTTAAAACTGATTTCAAAATTGATTTTAACCAATTCCTTTAAAAATAAAAAAGGAAATTGTACAAAACTAATGCCATGTTTTGTACGCTACAGTGAACTATAGTTACAAAAATAAGGTCCCAGAATTTCATAAAATGTATACGTAAGATTAACAATGGGGTCATTGTCTCGTCCAATAAAATAAAAAATAAATTCACTTGAAATATATCAACTCGACACTTTATTAACAATTGGACGCACTTTTGTTTTATTCAAAGCACGAACTCTGGCAGCTTTGCCTTGTTCAATCAATCCGATAACAGCCACTGAACTATCAACGTCCGTTTTTAAAAAGCCTAAGGGAGTATCAAACGACACTCCTTTTACTTCTAGAAATCAAAGAAACCAGCGGGGTGGTGCAGCTCAAGTTATACTGGGAATGTTTCAAAGGGTTTACGTTGTGGCCCGACTCTTGTGGGAGTGAGTACTTAAAGAATAAATTGTTCTGTTTCATGAGGTTCGACGACCTGACTATTTATTTAAAGCAATACAATAGCAGTTGAAACGGGCGAAATAAAGAAGGTATACTTTGTACCACTTATGAAGGACCTAAAGTATTGTTTAATTTCGAGGAAGAAGTAGGTCCTTTTATTGAGTATGTGTGTATCATTACTAACACTTCATACCGCAGCTTCACCATTGCTGTGTCTCAACACAAGTTTATTTGAAAAACAGTCTACGATAAACCAAGAAACACTAACTGCAAAGCAGAGTATACATATACCTTGAGTGACTGCTCTATTAGATCATTAGCTAGTAATTCTGCTGTGAGAGTGTCAATTTCGATTCACTTTCACACTGAGAACCAATGAGGTTTTACATATAGTACATCATTGCTGAGAACTAATATTTGTGTAACTAACTTACATAGATGTTTCTTCTGACTGTGAAAAAAGAAAGAAAGAAGTGAAATGTTCTCAAAAATATATTTAAATAAATAAATGTCAATATCATAGGACACACAAACATACACACAGCGCCATTTGACGCCAAACTAAGAAAAGCTTGTACTATGGAAGTCAGATAAGACAAACGAAACTTTCTACTAATGGTGAAAGATAACGCATGTCTGTGACCATTGCAGCAGTATTCAGAACTTTAAGTAGTATAACAAAGTGCAGGGCATCGCTGTTTTGGCGCTCATTTTTTGAGACTTTTGATGGTTAAATCTCATTGGCCCTGTAATTTCGCTAGCACTCTTCAAACAAGAACACAGTAATGGTTACACATTACTGTTTGGCGGCAGATTATCTGGTACTGTTGTGGTATCTATCTACCTAGCACCAATTCGTTTTTTTTTACTTTTTCTTTTTACATTTCATTTCTAAAATTGAGTATCTAATTTTCAAACGGAAAACGTCATATTTTCGCGTTGACTTTACGTTGCAAAACAAAATAAATTTTCTGTAAAATTTTTCCTGGTACATGTTTTTGCTACAAGTATATTCTCTGAAAGCAGTTTAATATTTTAATATTCTGTGAAAATATTTTAAATGCTGACGTATTCATATCGCTGGATGGCACGTGGTTTTCTGGGTAAACATTCTGATAACGGTTGTCCGCTCTACCCTTTAGAAGGCTTTATGACATTTTTATTTACTGCCCGTAACATTGTCAGTGAAAACATACTCTTATTTTTATACGACTGGTTACACCGACTCACGTTCCTGAATTACACATGTAGCGGCATAACGGAACAATCCACCCTCGAGTACGTAGCTAGGAGAATCCGTAACAGGATTTGATAAAATAAAACAGACATTGTTGTTCCAATGAAATAGAAAATAAATTGTAGGTCTTTATTATGACCGCGCGCTCTTCGATGCCATTTTAAAACCCCGACGCAAAAGAGGGATGTTATAAGTTTTACTCGGTGGTAGATTTCCTTAACAGGAGGTCGTCTAGGTAGGTACCACCGCAGTACCAGATATTCTGCCGCCAAGCAGTAGTGTGCAAACATTACTGTGTTCCGGTTTGAAGGGTACTGCAGCTAGCGAAATTACTGGGCTGTTGAGACTAACCATCTAGTCTCAAAGTAATGAGTGCCAAAGCAGCGATGCCCTGGACGTTGTTTTGTTACTCAAAGTTCTGTGTATCGCTGCAATGGTCATGGGCAGGCGTTATCTCTTAACATCAGGAGAGCGCCTCGATCGTCTCATTACTTTTACATAAAAAAAAAAAAAAAATAAGTTTGACGTGTCTGTGGCATCGAAGCTTCTAAACGAATGGACCAATTTTGATGCGTTTTTTATCATATATATATGTATATGTATAAATGAATGTGTCGATGTTCCCTAAGGTCTCCAAACGTGACCGATTTAAATTAAAATTTCAAGCAATCTTCCGATTAGCTCAGTTCTGTGAAGTTTGGTGGTGATCGGATCAAGAGTTTATTTTTTCTAAAATGCACCAGTGCGAATCCAGGACCGGTCGCTAGTTAGTTCATAAAAAAACGTACATTTTAGGCACTTACACCGAAGCACTGTACCGAAGGATTTCGATATGGCTTACCAGTTTTAGATACAGAAATGAAATAAAACAAACAATCAGAACCATCAACTTACATGTCAACCTACACATGGTAGTGTTCAGACGGAAATTGCAATCACGGTCACCCATCTGTAGACTGACTGGATCGACCGTATGCCTATCAGCCTGAGAACATTTATCTACGTTACGAGCGCTACTGGTAGTTTGGTGGTCCATTTGTGGTGTGAAGATAGATCTCTTTAGCGGGAGATCGTCTAGAAACCACTGCACTACCACAGTATCTGCCACCAAGAAGTAGTATTTCTATATTAATGTATTCTGGTGTAAAAGGAAACTACAGCCCGCGAGATCAGAGCTATTATCGGTTTAGAGCTATTGAAACACTATCGAATATTTCAAAGTAATAACAGCTAAAGCAGATGCAGAAGCAGAAGATGCTCTGGATATAGTTCTGCTACTCAAAGTTCTAGGTGCGGTACCTAGCGGTAACGACGGTCTTTCGTTCATCTTATTGTTTCTACATAAACAAAAACATAAAAGTATTTAACTTTATTATCTTTGTTGCGATGAAACAGTTTTTGTATCTTATCAGAAAAAGAAGGCTGTTTCATCGTCACTTAAATGTGATAAATATCCCGATTTCCAGCTATTTATCACATCATCGCGAATCTAACACGATAAAGTCGCAGATTAATGACAAAGTATCTTGGCCTGTCGCCAACCGAGAGTCATTTTCGACACATTTACGAGCTCTTAGAGGCCTTTGGTGTCCACTTTGGGATATTAGACTTTAGACAATCCGTACACCATAAACTTACTCGTAATTCAAGCTTCATTTAGAAATTGTATTTCTGTACGTGTACTCAATAAATTACTTCAGTGGCATTTAGGAAAACATCATTAAATATCAATCACTCGATGCCATTGCGCGTACCGTGCGCTCTGTATAGCTGTTTAAAAGGAGACTGCGCGATTAAACATGATTTCTGCCATGGTATTTTACCAATAGCAAATCGTTAAATTAACTAACATGCATGTAATTTTTTAAACCTTTTTGGCAGCCATAGACGAAATAAAAACACGATAAACAGAAATTCATTAGAGTGAGATGGCAATATGAATAACTAACAAAGAGATTTCGATACTTATTTTCAAACACAGATAAAATAATATAAACGATCTCTGTACAAAATTCAATTTAGCTCGCCGTTCCTGTTTTATCATTTTGAACAATCGGTAGTGCACCCCTGGTAATTTCCGCAACGGAGATTATGTTTACATTGAGAATTTTCACTCTTTTCCTAAAAATATTTTCAAAGGGAAATAGTTCTCAAGTAAGTTGTAGGTAAATACTTATTTTTATGTGATATGAATATTTGAAATCCGTGACTAAAATATGCTATGGAATCCAGAATTTCAACACGTTCGCGTAGTGTCAAAGCAAATTGAGCACAATATTTAGTGGCATACACAAAAATGTTTGTTATAAAGAAAAAGAAACAAATAAATACAATTATTCGATACAATACAAACAGATAAATGAAAAATCGATGCATGGCTGTGTCCATGGACACGGTCGTTTGTACGTGAATATGTATATTATTGAAAACTAAGGTTTCACTCAGAAGATTTCTGATTTCCATGTTTAAAGGCCTCACTCGACATAACGAATTCTTTGATCCTTTAGCTATCATAACATTTTCAAAATCGATTATAGATATTATGCAACTTTATTTACCGATTTTGTCACATTTAGTTTTTTGCATTGCATCTGTATTGTGACTGTGAAAGCAAATTTAAAAACGTATTCACGTAAACAATTATAAATTGACAATTTAAAAAAACAACTCCATTAAGGACGGATCTGTAGGTACCTATAGGTTTTAAGTATTTTGTTTTAAAAATCAAACTACTGAATCGATTTTCATGAAATTTTTATGAGAACAACATGAAAACATAATCTTTTAAATAAATAAAAAATCATATCGGTTCATAAATGACGAAGATATGAGGTAACAATATCAAAAATACAACTAGACTGAGAACCTCCTCCTTTTGTAATGTTAAAAATACTTATTCTAAAGAATATCCAATTTTTTTCATTAACAATAGATAGATAGATAGATAGAAAGAAACTGTTTATTGTGCACGCCATAAACAGACGAAGTAAAAAAGTACAGAGAACAAAAGATTGACAACAATATCTAGAATGCAACAGAAAACAAATCATATCAATACATACATAAATCATGCTTATATCATTATTTTATATTCAATAAAAGTTGTGTCGTGACCGATCGCCGCTGTCAGTGTACCGGTGTACCATAACTGTATGTTTTTAGTTTGTATAAAGTTATTAATTGTCTTCGTTTTCTAAAATCTAATGTGTATGAAAGGGAGAGGTCGGCCCCGGGAAACAGAATTCCTTGTCAGGAGTCCGACAGATTGCATGTATAATTTATATAATTTCATTGTTATTTTCACAAATAAATAAGTTGAAATTGAAAATTGAATACATTTATAACATAACTAGAAAATAAAATACGTACGTATCTAGCGATTTCATATTAAGTATCTATTATTTTGCAAACAGCGAAAATGGAATACACAAAATCTTCAAAAATGATAATCGGTTCGTCTGTATATTTCCGGCAATACGGCTGCGTAATCGTTCCGCATACGAAATGATGTTTGTTTTTATTAACATAGAGAAAAGACGTACTCCACTCCACTACGGATAACGATGCAAGAATGAAAAACATTAACCATGCGGTGCGTATAACACGCCGATAATATGAGGAAAATGTAGTACAACCATGACTTCCTTTTTATAGTAAGAACTACAGATAATATAAAGAAAATAAGTGTAGAACTTTTAATGTTCATATTATGATAAAATGCCCTGTTAATTAATTTGAAAGTAACATTGCTGCTTGGACTGTAGAGTGCGAGCGTTTTCCCACCCAGGACAAATCTATTAAATAAAAAAATTCTTGTGACTAACTAGAGAATATAAATATGTAGATGGGATGTTCTAAATGTAAGTATTGTAAGTAGATACGTATTCTATCAGTTATCTATCAATAAAGTGTATCCAATAGATTTTGTTTTTATCAATTAAACATCTTATACACAGTTCGATTCCACCCTCATCATACGAACCGATAAACAATGGCATTTGCTGCCTGAATGGGTGTCGCCTGCTCGATACAATCTTGGTGCCTTCTAGTCGCAAGTGAATCGTTTTCTTCTAGCAATCGTGAACTGCATCTGCGTTTACTATCAGGCGGTTGTCCGCTTTGTAAACATCATCAGCCTTTGGTAGTCCACTGCTGGACATAGACCTCTCCCAAGACACGCCACTCAGCCCGATGTTCGGCTTTTCGCTTCCATCCACCGCCAGTTTTCCTGCGTATATTGTCACTCCACCGAGTCTCAGGGCGTCCTACGCTACGTTTGCCAATTAGCAATCTCCACTCTAGAACACATCTACACTTCGCTTTGTAAACCATTAAAACCAATTTGTTAAAAAAAATATTATTAAAATGGTACTTAATTTTAAAATGTTATATCTTTGTAAACAGTTGGTTGTTTAAACAGTTTTACGATAAAATTTATTATGTTATACTCTATTCATATAAATTTTACTTGGCACAAAAAATTATAATACGCAGAAAATTATAATAACCTTTTTGCGTATTATACCTTTTTTAAAACTTTTTTTCTATGAAATAAAACCAAGACAATTCATAGAATTGCTGCTATGGATATCTAAATAGAAAACGCTACTGAAATATTTTAATATATCACTCCACCTCTATGCAGAATTTATGATGTGTTAGTATTCTAATTTTGTTCATGTATAAAAATAACAATACAATCGGGGCGGCCAAAACTGGTCGAGGATACCGCGACATTTTTAACTCAAATCGCGCTAAAAATAAACAAGCTCGTTGTGTATGACATCCCAACACATGAGCTATTCGTGCAGGGTTATCCTCACTTGTGTAGATTTATGGCGGTCGCCCTTCCCGTGTTCCGTGACAAATCTCACAATGTCTCGACTCAACTCTGCTACTCATTTCAGATTCTGAAGACACAACTATTTAGAATAGTTTGCGAGCTCTCGCTGTTATTTTCACGGAATAAAAATAAAACAAACATATAAACACGCGAGATGGTGAAATCGTGACGTCATACAAGTTTTATTTTAGTTCCGTAAACAGAAAATTATGAACTGTCAGCCTCCCTGTTTAATAATAACTTGTTGTGAGCTTCATAAACTTCACACTGATTTGCTGAGTACGTTTGTAACAACTGTCTATCGTCGGTCTTATCACATGCCGTATAAGGTTTCATTTAGCGTAGCGAATATTTGGCGGTTATACAATTCTGTCTTACAAAGCCCTAAAAAATAAAAAGCAGGTCTTGAAAAACACTTTTTTCAGTGTCATTTTTGATTTAATTTTACATCAAATTAAGCACTCCGAATTACGTTTCTACTTTAACGAAATTCTTGAAGGTATTATTAATTTAATAAATAAGAATTATTGTTCCTGGTACGGTTTGGAAGATAAAGAAGTGACTGAAAAATATTATAATAAACTGTTTAGAGGAAGCGTCGGCTGACCAGAACTGCCAACCACATTGATCAAAAACTTAGCACTGCCATCCAGCGTGGCAATGCTACCAACATTCCAACCAGATTTTCCTCCTCTTGTGGGCTAATAGACTCGGTTTTTATTTTTGTAAATATGTAAATAGTATTATAAACTGTTTTTCAAATTAAAAATATATTTATTGGGTATGTAAATCACATTGAACTCCATATTAATAATCGTACAAAATAAAGTATGAAAATAACACGGAACTACTTCTATCTCAGAAAAACAAAAAGAAAAATTTTTAAAAATAGAAGGTGAAATAGCCGTACACTATTAATATTACCTAAAATGTAAATGAGAATAATTTAAAACAGTGCTCGTTATATTCGCAAGTCAAACATTTCGTAGGATCTACGAAAGAATTTTGTTTCTCGCTCACACAAAATATCCTGGCAGTTTTCACGCAATACACGAAATGGGGATAACATCAGTGTGCCCGACAAATGGTTAGGATTTTCTCATTCTACGTACGTGTGGCTAATATACTAGGCACGTAAATTGTGACAATAATATAATTTGTCTGCAGAGAACAACATCAATACCTATATATTCGTTGTTACGCAACAACGATTTACCAGAGATAGAGATATAAAATGAAGAGTGGCATTTAACTAAAAAACAAACAAACAGACAAATGAAAAACATTGGGACCAGGGGCAGGAGAAGGAGACGATATTTTAAATTACATTCTAGAAATTAAACAGACTTTTTTGTTAGCAAAAACAGAATTTTTACCCAAATGTAAAGGCATAGAAAGGGTTATGTCTCTCAAAATAATGAGCACCAAAGCAGCGATGCCCTGGACTTTGTTTTGTTACTCAAAATTCTGTGTATCGCTGTAAAGGTCATGGACAGGCGTTATCTCTTACCATCAGGATAGCGTCTCGTTCGTCTCATTATTTGTCACATAAAAAAACAAAAAACAAAAAAAAAAAATGTTTTAGCAGTTAATTTATGTATATATGTGTGTGTATATAGTAGCGACGATGCTACTCTGATTTTGATGACTGCGGTGTTAATCGATTCTTTATTACGTAGACTATTTTATTCCTTTAGCTATAGTTTTTTTAAGTTGTAGTTTTGTAAACTTTCTAAATCGAAAAGATTTTTATTTATATACGAATTCTGAAAAAGTAATATTAATTCTAATATACATTCTAGAAGAGACAAAGCTTGTTTGCTTATTTGCTTAAAGTGTTGTGTTAATAACTGCCATCATCAGATGCCCTATAGCCGCGCTAGTAAGCTCTTGCTGTAATATCATGTAATAATTTGTACATACCAAGAAATGGTCACCAAAGATCTGGAGCTTTATAGTCTTCCAATACGCGACAGTCAGAAGAGCATGCAGACATAGTCGATAGTTGACGATAAATTGCAAAGATGACATCATAAGTATATTTCCCTACAGTGCAAGAACAAGATTCGTTGAAAATAGAATTCAAACAACATCATAGTTCATAATGTTTAGTCTCGCTACACCAAGCGTGTTTATGTGCCTAATCCGCTAACAGAAAAAAACAATTTACTTTGTTATTGCACACCGAATTTTGAAGCATTTAAGGAACTCTCATAAAAAGAACGAAAACATAAAAACTTAACAATAAAAAAAATAATAAGATAGGCTTTCTGTGACGAACAATTTGATCAAAAAGTAATAAAATCCTCCTAGGATCATCGTATAATAAATTTTATAGGCAACCGATTATTTTTTTGCTATAAAAAATCTCGTTAAAGCATTATTCATTTCTTATGCTTGAGTTATCATCAGGCGGGATGGCGGTCAAACGCAAGCCTATCTACTAAAAAAAAAAAAAAAAAGTTATGCCTATAGTGATATCAAAAACAAAATTTGTTATTTCCAGATTTCTACAACAAACCTTACAAGACAATGAATAGTATTACTAATATACAGTATACAGTTACCTCTAATATACAGTAATGTAATCTACATCGTATTTAGTGGTCGATCTCCTTAGCGGTTATAGGAGGCTGTCTAGCTACCGCAGTACCAGATATTCAGCTGACAAGCGGTAGTGTGTAAAAATTACTGTTTCGATTATGCAGCTAGTGAAACTACAGGGTTATTGAGACTAACCATCGAATGTCTCAAAGTAATATATAAGCGTCAAAGCAGCGATGCCCTAAACAATTTTTTGTTACTCAACGTTCTGTGTATCACTGCAATGGGCAATTCGGTATGTAAAGAAAAAAAATACTTTGCTGATTCCAAAACCATTTCGAAATATTACATTCCTGTACATGATTTTTCCGTTTAAAACTCTTTAAACTATGAGACGGGGTTTATTTTAATAAAATACATAAAATAAATTTGACTTTCAATTAACCTCTAATGACGTCATGTCCTTGGCTGTATAAGGATTCTTTCAGTGCCTAAAAAAGTACATATTTTACATATTCAGCCAATGTTATGACGTCATAACTATAAAAAGTTTGAAAATGTATTAGAATTAAACTACCGCATAGAAAGCCAAAATATTCAAATTAGTTTCATAAAATAAAGTTTACTATTAGTAAAAAATATAAAATAAATACAAAAAAAAAACTTTACATACCGAATTGGGCATGGATATATATTATATGGTTGAGAGAACTAGATGTTTGACCACAGCTCATCTGATGTTAAGTGAACACATGGACGAAGATGGTAACACATCTACCCTGGAATGGAACTGGCTCTCAAAGGCGGCTGAAGGGAACACACCGGATATGCGTTATCTCTTACTACAACGAGAGCATCCCGTTCTTTTCATTACTTTTACATAAATAAAACCTAGTTGCATAAAAATATTCAGATGCAAACAATGTTTTCTTTTTATGTGTGTATTCTATAACTTCATCGCACACTTTTATTCTTTAAGAACCACTTACTTATCTCAAATTATAATCTTTTCTAGAAGCGCATCATTTTCTATCCGATATTTCCGATGAGTTCTCGAGTTACACGTATGCTCGAGGCTCCTAACGTCGTATTTCGCTATCAGAACCAGAACGCAAACGAGGGCTGAATTATTCAAAGGACTAGCTTTTCCAAAGTCATGATTTTTTATAAAAGTATATACCTACTGGTGGGAGAGAATGACGACACGGCCAAAGAACCGCAAGCTTCAAAGGAATAGTCGATTTCTATGAATAATTTAAAAGTTCTTAACTTTTGCTGTCACATAACGATGCTAATAATAAATTGATGAAACGTTGGTGCAGAAGTTTTGGCACCATTGTGCAAGAAGGTATTTTATAAACGAATTTTTGAAGTGACTTGTAACATTGGTGTTATCAATAAAGTATTTGTATTTGTATTTGTATTTGTATAAAATCGTGATAAGAAAATTAGGCACGCTGGAATATTTTACTGAAACTGAGCGAGCATACACAAAAATTTTGTCACTTTTAACAAATACACGAAATTCTTATATTTTCTTGTAATAAATAAAAGATTTTCTCACAATATTCATTTGAAAACCTACTAAGTTAGCATTATCGATAGTTTCAAATAGTCGTTTTATAAAACACTGGAATTTAACGTCACTAAATATTGTTCAATTACCTGAGGCTTTCCATAGCAGCACTCCATCTGATCCAACTGAAAAGCTTTCTACTACAATTGGTCTACAACTTTTCATTACACCAATATATATTTTTTATGGTTGACAAACTTGGTGTTTGGCCACAGCTCGCCTGATATTGAATGACGGTGTGCTCGATGATGGTTAAGCACACCTAGCCTAGAATAGAGCTGGCTCGCAAGTGCGGTTACCGGAACACGCAGTTAGGTTCTTAGCGGCAGATTTTCAACCTGAGAGTAGTAGCCAGCTGAGTACTAGAAAATACCATACCACCTTGCAACTAGCCACAACAAAAACAATTCTACTCTATATTCATACTGTATGGTTTTTAAAGTATCTAATCCACGCCAAGCCACGGATATAAAGTGTCATTTAGATTTCAGATCATCCTTATCAATTAGATCAGTGTTTTCACAGGAGACGGACACGGACCAAAATACTAACTCCACTACCGCGGTCCCTCGGGCCGCCGCGCCGTTCCTCGCTCGAGCGGATTAATCTGTTGTCAAAGCAATCGAATCCTTATAGAGAAGCACACTATTCAAGGTATAGGGTTTACAGGAGATATTGAACTGTCAAAGTAGTTCTTTACTGCAATCTTATTCTTTTGACAGCCCTGTTAGCTCATTTGGTAGTAAGCTCTACCTACTGAGATTTTAGGCGTGGGTTCAATTCTCTCCCAGGCAAATGTGAATGTGAAAAAAATATATGTATCTGTTTCCTCTTAAAAGTGCTTTTAATTACAAAAGTGACGAGGATTAATTTTAATTTAAATATAATTTTTGATAAGTATCTAAGACAATTTTAAATATTTGTTCATAATGTTCTTTAATCTCTAAAACTAAAATACGACATAAACATTAAAATATTTTAAAATTATTAAAGCGGTTCTTGGAGTTATGGAACTATTTTTTTTCCTATTGCAATCAAGCACTATACCTCACTACATAAATTTGATTATAATCCTGTGACCCAAAAAACTAACAACAACAACATTGATAAAAAAGGTAACGAATTTATATTGTTCATTTCGAATGTAAATAATTCACAAAATAATTATTTTAGTGTGTTTACTTTGCCTTTAAAGTGCCGTAATAAAATGTAAATTTAAGTTGTCCAGTGATTAAATTGAATTTACAGAAATAAACAATGCGGTTGATAATACCACAACCAACATAACAGAAGCCATTTTGAACACGCAGCAGGAAAATGCGCGTATACATGCTAGGTACCAGGTACTTTGACAAGAAATCCGTTGAAACCTTTGTGACTTCTTTTTGCCAGAAATGTAAATATACAGAGTAAGTGGGCGTTTAGACAAAAAAGCAAATTATATCGAAATGTTACCAACATTGTGGTAGGTATTCATATAATACTTGGTTGTAGATCTCCTTAGCAGGAGGTTGTCTAGGTAGGTACCACCGCTGTACCAGATATTCTACCCCCAAGCAGTAGTGTGTAAACATTGCTGTGTTTCGGTTTGAAGGTGAAAGCAGCTAGTGAAATTACAGAGCTGTTGAGAAGCTGTTGAAGGGTACTAAAGTTACTATTAAAGTACTAAGCAGCAATACTCTAGATTTTGTTTTGTTACTCAAAGTTCTATGTATCACTTCAGTAATCACGGACAAGCGTTATTCCTTATCATCAGCAGAGCATATAATTTTTATTAATATTTTTACAAAAAAAAAATTACTATAACTATTGCTCTTGAAAAAACACTGCTCTGACAATATAGAGCAAAATAGCTTTAAAAGGGAATGCTTGGACTTATTTTTCATTCATAAAAACATCTCCGTCAATATTCTATGAACTTCAAAAAATCTAACGAGACAAATCAAACAGCTAGATTATCATCATGAACATCTCTGTACCCGGACTCTGTAAATTGTAATAGCACTATTGATAGCACTTAATCATCCGTATACATAATAAATAAGTTTGTTTACCCCATATAAATTGTCTAATATACTCAGTTTTGTATTTCACTGTGACCACAAGCCATGAATAGCATCGCGGTTAGAGCATGAAGCACTTCACATAATTCGAGTGACATACTGTGGGATGCGGAATATACGATGCGGGTCTTTAATTCAACATGCAAACCGCTGCATATGCTTAACCTATTTTTTTTGACAAATAGGAACAGGCTGAATGATACCGGCGACTGCTAGGTCAAATCGATCAGTTAATCCAAAACCCCTGATCATGACAACAAAAATACAGGAATCGATTATTATTTATTCGCTAAGTGTAAATTGAAATTGACTAAAATTGTAATTTACACTCAGCGATTAATTGATTCAAGAATCGGCTCACTTTACGACAAGCAAAAATGCGACTTATTTATTACCCATATCTATTGCTTTTTATGGATTTATATCTTATTAATAAAATACTTTATTTCGTTCTATCCATAGACAGTTTCTTTTAGCAGATTTGAATTAAAACTTAAGAAACGCTGGTCTATAATATCCTGTCCAAATAATGAACCTTATCTCAAAACCCCACGGACACAAGAGGTCGAAAATTCATTTATCTTTCGAAATACCGCCGATGTTGATAGAACCGTGAATACTCAAAATATCGCATAAATATAATCTTAACATAGCAATTTCCCAAAGGGTAACAGACCCTTTAGTAAAATTAATAAATGACTTTGTCCATAAAGTTCAATTTTAATTGAATTTCTCATGATTTCGTCTGAAGTTTCAAAACTGCTGTTTCCTGTTTCAATTAGAACAAAAATTGTAACTTTACGAAAAACCCCGACTTTATTCCACTAAGGCTAAGCAACATTGTTTTATTAAGGGATTCCGTCAAACCGGAACGTCATTAGGACTATTTTAATGACCATAAACACCTCTGAATAGTTATAAAAAGCATAATTATGGATTTTTGTTTACTTGGATGACATAGTTTTCTAGTTATTTTGGTTTATAAACAAACCACAGAATGATTTTGATAATATTCCTATGGAAACAATGAGGAAAGTTTATCTTTTCAAATAAAAAATAATTTAATCGGTTTATAAGAGCTATCGGTGAATGAAGTCGTTAATTAACTGTATTTATTAAAAATAAATAGCACCTAAAAAGTCTTTTCAAATCCGTATTGTTATAAGAATAGGGTTTTCACAAAGCAACTCGATCATTTAAAACGAAAAAAAACTTTCATATTCCAAAAAAATGGATGTGATCTTTTGTACCAGTTGCGGACGAAAGACTTTCTTTACATTCCTTTTACTAACATGCCATACTACTTTTACTAGTTTTCATTGTAATGTTACCACAAAAGAAAACACACATAACAAAATAAAATAGAACACTTGGTTCCACAGGAAGTTACCTAGGAGCAATTTTCTGGCGTCACATCCTTGTTAACAATAAAATTCGTTTGGTAAAAAACCAAATGAGCGTGTTATGAGAAAACATTTTTCATGCAGAGAGCGCTATATTTCGTGTAATGTTGAAGCCTCAGGCGCTTAGCGTTTTGTTACCGAGTAGCTTAAATGGGTTTGTAAGAGTGCCTTTGTTTCTGACACAAAACAAATAGAAAAATTCAACATTCTCTAAATTTTAAATTCCATGGAGTCGTTCGCTCATTAACTACGTATCTGTATAAATAAAAATCATTTGCCATCTGTATGACGAAGCATCTCTTGAGAACAGCTCGACAGTCTTATCTGATTTCTATAATTTGTCACGACCAGGTTGGTATGAAAAATCACGAAAAAAATAAAAAAAATTGTCCTAGTGATTTGGATGAAATTCAGAACTTTTTGTCTTGGGAATCCGCGGGATGCAAGTAGTTTAGTATAAAAACAAATAAGCCGGTGGATACTACTAATAATTTACTTTTACTAATGTTTACTTGAAAAGAAATCTACGAAAGATTTCTTTAACAGGAGGTGGTGTAGATAGGTAACACTAGTACCAGATATTCTGCCACCAAGCAGATATGTGTAAAGGTTACTGTGTTCCGGTTTGAATGATATTGTAGTTAGCGGAATTACAGGGCTGTTAAGACTAATCATCGTCTCTAATTACTGAGCGCCAAAGAAGCGAGGTCTGCAGGCGTACCATGAGGTGTTAGAGCAGTTCAGTATAGGCCCTAAACTGAACCGTTTGGCAAATTCGTACCATGAGGTCCTTATAGCAGGACAGTTTAGGTCGCCGCCATCTTTGTCCGCCGAAACATAAACATCATCGCAAACTTGTCAGAAAACGGCATTTCGTTCATTCAATTCGTACCATGAGGTGTTATTTGACGTTAGTTGCACCTAAACTGTACCGCCGAGTTGTCAAAATAACGATTCAATAAAAAGTTAATAAATATCGACCGTTTGGTATGCTTTTATTTAATTTGTGAATTTTCTTGATATTATATCTTTAATAGCCCCATGCCCATGGGAGTTTAAACGTGATGCTGCTTCCTCCCAAAAGCGGCGGGTGTGCTGCCTCAACTGTAGGCGCTTATTGAACCCTAAAGCAATTACTTGATTTCTATGGAGTAATTCCCACAGCTGCTCTAACTGAGCGTAATTTATCCTTCATATTTCGACCTTTGAGTTATATTATATTATTAGAAATCTAAATTGTTGAGTTTTGGCAGGAACGCGGAAAGAGTCGTGTCGCCCCGTTGTATTTTTTTTTTCAAAACTTGTGTTTTGACGAGTGTTTATGCATAAAAATGGTGGTGTTTTATTCATAAAGTGCTGAATCACAAGCGCGAGTGTGGGAAAATGATATAATGTGGTGAAACATGACTTTTCGTGTTGCTTCCAAAACTCCATCGAAGCTTTATAGTAAAGTCACCACTACTTTACTAAAGCATGACTGGACTTGACTGACGCGGACTATACTTGACCAAGACTGGACTTTGACTATAACTTTAGCTACGAGGACACTTATTTAAACTTGAAAATATATAAATATTTGACACTGGCAAATGCTAAAACGCAACGCCAAAACCAAAGAAAAAAAATCTGAACAACCTTTTTGCTGTCATTCGCAGATGAATAATGAAAAAAAAAGTATTTATTAGGTGTGTTCCGAAACAAAGAGTCGTAATTGTTTCTCTGTTTAGAATAAAGTTTTTTTTTGGAATTTAAGTAAATGATAGGGTAATCGTAAAAATAAAACATGTTAATAATTATGCTGTAGTGCAATATAGTATTAAGTAATATTTCACCTTAAAATATCATATCATTATAAAACATTAAGAAAACCGATACTTCCCGACAATCACAATTTCGGAACAGATTTTTCACACGAGATACAATTATACTTTTGTATAGCGTTGTCCTTTTCTTCGGTAGCGGGACAGTATTGGAGCCAGAGACAAGTATCGTTCGTTCTTTGAAGAGCTAGCGATGCAGTTGCGATCCAATTTTAACATGCTCATGGTATGAAATAAAGCGGGACAGTTTAGGTACCTAAACTGAACTGCCCCGCAATTGGATGGAAACGTAAAACCTCATGGTACGCCTGAATTTGTTTTGTCACTCAAAGTTCTGTGTGTCGCTGCAAATGTCATTGACATGCGTTGTCTCTTATCATTAGTACAGCGTTTTGTTAGTCTCATTACATTTTCATTAAAAAAATAACAATACCAGTAATCTGTTTTGCTGGTTATGAATTAAATTCGTTCCGTTTCGATGTAAGCAGCCGTGAAAAGGATTAGAAGAGCTGCCGCGATGATAACGGCTAACTCCCTGGATATCTTTCTATTTTGATTTTACAGGCACTTAAAGAATGATTCAAATTTTGGAAATTAATTGTTTTTTTTTTATTTATTTAAATTTATACGCTCTAGAGACACCGGGGTTCGTGACCTTTGTCAACTTAATTTTTTTTTTCTATATTTTGGGTTAATAAACCTTAGGATGTTTTTTTTCACTATCTATTTAATATAAAGGAGTTAGTGACAAACAGTGACTATGCCACCTCCATAAGATACTAAACTAAAATAATACTTTCACATACTTATGAAGCATAGGACATTGACCATACGAACATAGCTAAATCGCAAATATCAGTTTTAGTTAGGGTTAATTAGAAAATAATTAAGGGCAAAGTCGTAATGTCGAGAAACGTTTCAAAATTTTTACCAATAGGTATTATGACAAGGTTTTTGATACAAAAAAATACTTTCTACTAAAAGAAACCAATACAGAACATAAAACAATGAATGTAACTTCTAAATGATTCGTAATTCGTATATATACGTATATTATATTTCAATAAGTCAGTTTTCAAAAATTATGTGTCTATCGACTCGATCAAAACTTTAAATACGTAACCGTAAGTATATAAAGGGCGATATGCTCCCAGTTGTTTGCTTTATTTATATTCTTTGAGAAAAATACATAGAGAACACCCAGACAGAAAAAACATTTATTTTCACATATTTTTGTAATCAAATACAATTATTAACACTATCTGAAATGAAATTTATAGTATTCCAAAAACTTAACAGGAACAATATATCTAAAATCACATTTTAATGAAAGCATTATGAATTTAATTGTTCTGAGTATTGTACCTCAACTTTCTGTGAATATTTATTGCAAAACTTAGTCCAGCAATTTCTCACCTTGAGAGAATTCTGATAACATCTCTATTATACTCTAAAAGTCGCATTAAAGTCGTTGAAGTACAATTATAAACTAGAAACTTATTCGTATAAATTTCTGTTGTTCTTTACTATAATTTTTTTATCCATGGTAAGTTGATAGATATAGGTAATTGCTATAATTATATTCCTTATTTTTTTAATGATGAATCAATTTATTAACTAGATAATGGCTTATTTTACTAGAATTACACACGTGACGTGCTTTATAAGGCATCGATTCTAAATAAATTTATAATAGTAGTATAAGTTTTAATTCCTTATTATTCATTATTACAATTAATGGTTAATAACTTTTTTAAAGTTAATCAATCCCGTTAAGTCAGTGAAAACCACTGGAAAATCGTAGTAACTACGCAATTACCTAAACAGCAGATGTTGAAGGGACGACTCAGTAAATTAAACATCACAGGCGTTCCTAAACATTCATTACAGGGGCTCTGATGCTGATTCTGTGGACAGGGTGTAATTTGAATTGATGTAAGACTGCTTAATGCAGGGCCCAGTCATTAGTCACAGCGAACTGAAGACAGGAAACTGACAGTGAGATTAAGACAATGAGCAATGTTAATAATTTTATGAAAAATAATAACGCGAACGAAACGCTATGAGATAACGCTCATCCATGACCATTGCAACAATACCCAGTACTTTGAGCAAAAAAAACAAAGTCCACGACATCGCAGCTTTGGCGCTCATTAATCTAAGACATTCTATGATTCGATTCATTACTTTTACAAAAAAAATTGCATGTCAATAGCGTTGTAACATGAAATAAATTTAAATTTTCGTGATTCACGTATAAGTAAAACTACATCAGTTCTCATAGTAAAATGGACTTTCGTTTTTCTCTGATACATATAATTCTTTATAACCTTTTCACTTCCTCTTAATTTATTGTAGCAAACTAGAAATTCGAGCCTTTGTTTGATGGGAGAGAATTGAAGTTGAAAAAGGATTTCTGCGTAGCGTCACCATCCCTTTGAGCAGTTTCACCAAATGGTCCATTACTGTTGCACAGAGGATTCACACCGTCGTAGGTGGTTTTCTACTTTTATCCTTTCTAAGTATTTAAGAGCAAGGGTTGGCGTCAACGTGTAAACCCTTTTACAAGCAAAAACGCTAAGTGCCCCTGACAGGATTTAACTTTGATTATTTCGGTGAGGACAAAATTTTAATAAGTTCGTTTGGTTGTTCTCTCGTTCTTGTTCTCTGTTCGCTCATTTCCGAGGTAGGTATTCAAATCAGACCTACGTATGTATTACTAGCTGTCGCTTGCGGCTTCGCTCGCGTGAACATGGGTATGTAAGTATATACAATTACAAAAAAGTTGGCATGTTAGCTATGTTAATCCTCATGATATAAAGTGTATCTTTTTTAATTGAATCGGTCATTTCAAAAACCACTTAAGTCACAAAATTATAATTTTTCAGGAATCAATAAAAACTGTATTATACACAAACAAATGAGTTTTCAAGGACTTTTTTATGTTTAATTTAGTATTTGAGTTGTAAAAAATTAAAATAGTGTATAACCTTTACAGTTTATTAATAGAAATAATGAAAAAAACCTGAAAAACAGTTCTTGACTTATGTTGTTTTAGCGAGAAATAGGGTTAGTGGTATATAATTTAACCAAAACAATCGTAGTAATCAAATTTTTTTTGGCTTATAATTAAGAATTACACTTAAAAATAATCTTATTAATATTTTACATGTATTAATTAGTCATGTTTTAATATCTTTATGGTACATAGTCATATTCTCCATCATTCTCATCTGCATTATCTTCAACATTTGCAGTTGACCAGCTAAAAATGTTGTTACAAAATGGCATATGCTCTTACAGAATGCTATCTTGAACTTGTTTTAAATCGTCTATTTTTTTTTTTGATGGGCACTTTCAAATCATAGGTTTTGGTTGATGGAAGTGAAACAGAAGTTGTTATTTTCTTTATTAATGAGAATGAATATTTAATCAATCCATCAATATATTCCTCGGCTATGATAGTTCTTTTTTGATCTGAATCATACTGAAAATTCATGTATGTCGAAGGTGCAAATGACTTTTTCTGGTCCTTTGGGACTTGTTTTCCATAAGATTCAGTTGACAAACATGTTTTTTTGTACAAATTTGGCTACCATTTCTTAAATTCGAAAACATCTTCAGTTTTTAGCTCTATGACTGTAAATGTTGAGCTGGAGTTCGAAACCAAATCAATGTATTCTCCTGGGACGTAGATACAATCATGCTTTCGAACATTTTTTTTTATGACTCCAAAATCACGTATGGAAAAATACTGATAAACGTTTTCAAATCTTTTAGAGTCAGTCAAAGCCAACATAAATCTCAACAATGTATTATTTTTATTTAGACCAGGGCAGCCGTCGGAAAAAAGATATAAATATTTAATATTTGGCCCAATATTATTTTTTATATAATGCATCAACATTGAACAAACCTCATTGGCTCCTTTGTTAGCAAGGCCTTCATGATACATGTAAAATGTCGATTTGCCTGTTTTTAAATCCTTAATACCAAAACAGTGAACCCATAATTGTCGTAAATAAAAAATGTTTTGTATAGGTATGTGAGGCAATGGTAGATTTTGCATAAAATCGAATGTTGTCGCTGCAACATCATCTCGTTCCTTACAAAGATCTTGAATTGATGAAATTTTGTTGTAAAACTCCTTGGCACGTCCATCTAGTGGTGCATGCAAAAACCTCTTAAGTCACTGACTAATGTTGTTTATGCAATGAACGTCTTTCACGCGGTATTGTTAAAAGAGGAAGGAATGTATTGACTTAAATTGTTTTTACCCAGAATACGCATCTACCTTTGAGGAACCATTTTCAGCAAAAAAAAGCATTTTGGAAAAAATGTGACTTAAGTGGTTTTTGAAATGACCGATTCAATTATAGTAGCCGTTTAGGCGTGAAAAGGTAACAAACAGACAGATTGACAGAGGGACAAACGTTTTTATAAAATTAGCCTGGATTACTAAGTGTTTTCTAATGTTAATCTCTTGTGTAGTTTATGTAAGATCAAACTGTCTTGTAAAGGTGCAATGTTTTATGTTTCACGATATTAAACTTATTAAAACAACAAAAAAATTATATAATACAAGAATGTTACAAAATTTAATTCGTGATTAAAACAACTCTACAATAAGTAATCAATAAGAATTTTCAAAAATATAGCTTTTTGGAATAATGATGTTAAATCCCAAATACAGCAAAAAAACAATCAATAAAATGTAAGAACGAACCAACAATTTTTTTTCAGTTTTGGAGTAAAAATACTATCTTTCTTTAATTACTGCAAAGTGGATGAAATTCAGCAACAAAACGCACCTGTGAAATATTATCACAGATATTTCTCAGACACATCTGCGAAATAAGCTTGATAATCCTTTGAGAGCACCGCCACGCCCTTCATCGCATTCCCCCGGATTCCTGCGTTTGTAGCAAATGACCCGCTTTACACCAGAATTGCTTCGTTAACCGACTCCCGGCTGTATTTGTTACAATCTTGTTCAGTGACGCTCGGGGAGTCATTTGAAACCGCTCGTTAACTATGCTTTAAAAAAATTGTGATATATAGCGGGTTAGGGGAAATTGTTCTTAGAAAATTAAGATTTATTAGTATTAATAACATATAGGTACAGTATTTGCTGCAGAGATTTTAATACATACCATTTTGCCAACAATTTTACAAGATCTCTTATATGTATATACTTATACAAACAATCACGTTTTTACACCGTGTATGTAAAGCAGAAATATTTTCACTTTCCATTTAATAAGATTCTGGCACTCATCTTTAGCTTCTTTTACTTCAATTAGCGCTTCCATCTATTATCAACAGTTGTAGGTACTTTTGACTAGCCTTTTTTTAAATTATTTTGATTATGATACGTTTGCCCACCTCAATTCTTAACGGTTTGCCCACAAGTCATATAATCTTCTTTTAGAGAGAGCTCTAGAAATGAGACAATTTGGAGTCACTTTCTATCAATGAAAAATATCAATTGTTGATAGATTTTATTTGACATGTACGGGATTATTCACGTTTAATTACATCGGATACTCCGACTATAAATCCGGTGTCAAAACCACGTTAGTTTCTAAAACATAACTGTGTATAGGTTCAGGATCATGAAAATTCAACTGATATGTGCGGATTTTTTACTTTTTTTTTTACGTAAAAAGTAATGAGACAAACGAGACGCTTTCCTGATGGTAAGAGATAACGCCTGTCCAAGACCATTGCAGCGATTCACAGAACTTTGAGTAGCAAAACAAAGTCCAGGGCATCGCCAAAAATCTCGTTATAATGTAGTGTTATAATATTAAATAAAATAGGGTTAAATTTACAAGCAATAACAATGATAAATGTAACAGTGACAGTTCAACTACAATAAAATAACACTAAGATTTACATTTAAATGATTTTCAAAATCCAGAAATAACTTTCCAGAAAGGCTACATAATCTAATTTAGTTAAAAGCCTAGCTGAAAAAGCTTTTATAAGCATTCTCGCCGACAATTTGTTAAGATATTCCTCCGGTAATGAGGTCCCTAGGTTCCTTGTATAACAAGAACTCAGCCACGAGTTACACCGTTCGTACACAGATACGGCCAAAGTTTAGTGTCGTGATAATCTCCTGGTCGGAAGAAAATATAGTTGGGTGAACAAGTCGACACGACGTGCCGACTACAATGCCACAGACAGTTTTGCGCGAGCGACAAATACGATTATTCACGATGCGCCGAAAAAATACTTGGGCATCAACTATTTTAAATTTTCGTATTGTTCCATCCACTTTCGAGCTTGTGACACGTGTATACGACGCTGTGTCACGCTGGTGTCATCGTGACATTACTCAAGCCAGAACAGTGCGTTGTTTCATGTACGAACGGCCAGAGCTCCAAAGGAAACGTGGGCGTTTAAAATAATTTCCCCTGCGTTCTCAATGGCAATTTGTCAACGTCACGGAACGCGCATGTGAAGATCGTCGAACTTACGCCAATATCACAATAAACTGTTACCGTATCGGATTTCAGAAAGTTTATTTTGCGCAAAGTAAATATGATATAAAATGTCTGTTTCATAATATGACGATTGTGCAGAAAACGTCTATGAAAATCTACATTGATAAAAATCTATATGTATGTTACTGTGTATGTTCAATATGAACTCCAAAACGACGTGACCAGTTATGATGAAATTTTCAGGCACTCTTTAGATTAGCCCAGCGGGAAAGCGATCGGATCAACATAATTTTTTATTGTTTTTTTTTTGTTTCACATACTCTTATCTATTATTTACAGTTCCACTGCTGAGATACTCTCTCTCTCTCTCTTGCTATCATCTATCTAAACCATGTGCCTATCTGTCTGGAGTGAATGTGCCATTTTAACAATGTAATCCACCCGTCATGTCACCGGGCAACCAACGCTTTTATTTTATTTCGATCCATACTTATATAGGTATGAAGACGACACAAGACGTAATCTAAGAAAACCCCAAAAAACATGTCGATTTCATGCCGTGTACACCTCTCTTATACAATGGAAACTGACATTGTTTTGACACGTTTTTGTTTTATTTAAGTGATTGCTAACGTTTCATTACATTAGATACTCCAACTATAGTGAACCATAAACTACAATGAACTAAAATGGACACTATACTATCTACTACACAACTATACACCATACTATACTATACTCTACTCTACTACTAATACTAATCACTATAGTGAACCATTGGAATTGAAAAACTTCAAAGCGCATTGTATATGTGAAACTGACATAATATATCGAACTAATCAAAAAGAGCTAAACAACTTGTACTAGTCAGTAATAAAATTTCTATTAGTTGGTTGCCAAAAAAAAATCTACAAGTTAAATTTTAGCGTCAACTTTTCGACTTAGACTAATGCAAGAACCATTTGACTACAAATTTCGTGGACAGTAAATCACATTTTTCGCGGTATCAGGATCGGATGGTTTAAGTTACTTTCAGTAACGACTACAATAATGTTTTTTGTACAATAATCTCTAATCATTTAGCAAAATAAGCGAAGGTATAACGTGAAACATTTTATAGAAGAACTCGTGCCCACGGCGAGTACCTACTTTGTTTTTTTTTTATTTTTACTTCACAACAACCAACGGTAGTTACGTAATCGTTTGTCGACGTCGAACGATAGCTAGCTTAGTTACATATCTAAAACATTATGAAAATAATTTAGTTCGTTTTGTTAGCTTTATGAACGTACTCAGAAACAAGTACATCCTATTTGTTGTCTGTAGCCACAACTCGAGCAGACAATAAAGAAAATAATACTATTCCTTTGAGCTTTATAGTTCACTACTAAGTGAACGTGTACTGTTTAGTTAGCTCCATAATTCTCCCTAGACGACCCTCTTTTAATAATATCTTCTGCCTTCGTCTTGAAACCAAAACTTTGAAGATTTTATCAACATTGTCCTTGGAGTCATCACAAAGTTTCTCAGCGGTTGAGAGCTTGAATAGAGAGTTAATTCCTTTGAGATAGCTTTCAGGGTCTATTTTTATCAATTTATAAAGATTGAGTCCGTTTACAACCGTAAATTTTAGCGGTTTACTTTACATTTCGAATTAACGACTATAAACATAGATAACAATACATTGCATTCATTTTCACACATATAGACCTGAAAAACGGCATGGGTAATTTTAGTCAGTGGTATAACATAATATTTGGCTGGTCAAAGATGAAAACCGGTGTCACTGACATGTGTACAAACATAGTACCTACACTTAGAAACTAAAGGTAGAACTGAGATTCTGCTGATGCGAATACGTAAGTTCTACACGCAAACAACTTATTATTGTATTTTAAGCCAACTTACAATATTGTTTCTATACATATTGTTCTCAACTTCGCCGACAACAGCTCATTATTAACCTTACCCTAGTCTGAGTAATCTGTACCTATTGTTATCCTTTGTTTTACTAAATATTTTTCAGGTTTTCCCAACTTTTCTTGGGTTCGATAAGTGAAACTACCAGTATTTAGGTAGCTATATATCTATTGTTGTAGCACGGCCGAGTAAGCTCTATTACAATGTGTTTAGGTTAGTATTTGTTAGTACTTGATTCTTGTGTAGCTAGTATTGTATGTACAATACCGAAGTATTGAGTGTTCGAATCACGTGGGGGTCACCAATTTGTGGGCGGCAAGTCTATTGTGAAAACGTCTGCTATCGGCAAGAGAAGCTTTTTCAACCGTCGAAATTCACACTTTTGTTTGTAGTTATATACTGTAAAAAGTATGTAGGTAACAAAAACACTGAGAATAAAGTACATTTCATGAAGCAGATATGCTTGAAAATCAAAAACCAAAATTCAACTGGGATTTTTTTTACATTTTTTTAAATGTAAATGTAATGAGATGAACTAGACCCCTCCCCTGATGGATACATATCCTTATCCATGACCATTGCAGCTTAAATAACAAAACAAAGTCCAAGGCATCGCAGCCTTGGCGCTCATTACTTTGAGACATTAGATGGTTAGTCTCAACAGCCCTGTAATTTCGCTAGCTGCACCCTTCAAACCGAAACACAGTAATGTTTACACACTACTGCTCGGCGACAGAATACCTGGTATTGCAGTGGTACCTACATAGACATACTACGTACCCAGCAGGTGTTGTGATAAAGCATTTTTTGACCCGAAAAAATATATAGGTAATCTATATGAAAAAAATTTTACCTGAATCTGCTTTAAAGAGAAAACGAACAATTCGAGAACGCGTTTATTTTCCAAGCTTTGTTAAAGGACCATGCATAAAATGTATGCAGAAATACCGCGCCGAGAGATTCACATTGAGTTCGTTTTCGACGCGGCAACACCTTGCGGCAATATTCACTCACCTCTTTCATGAAATTTTCCCACAGGAGGTAAATAATTCACGTTTTGTTCCGACTTGAAGAGACTTTTTTTTTTAAATTCTGACGAGAGAGGTTTATGTTGCACTTTCACCTCCGTAATTTGGAGTAAATGATGAAGCACTTTTTTATTTCAGAGGCAAATTTTGATGTAGTGACCGTTTTGTTTTTTCGGTAGCTTTTACACGTTTGTTGTTTAAATATTAATACCGATGTAAGCATATGGTAACAATATAATGTTACCACGTATGTATTTTATTTCAATCATATTCTAATAGGAAAAGCTACAAATACAAAATGTTGTAATAGGCTATGGGAAAATGAATCTCTACATAGTATGAAACAGAGTCGCTTCCCGCCGCCTGTACGCTTAAATCTTTTAAACTACGCAAGTGATTTTAATGCGGTTCCATTAATAGAAAGAGTAATTCAAGAGAAAGGTTTATGTGTACAATTCATGAATATGCACCACATTAGTATCTACATTAGTCGGGTCGCTAGTAAATTTATATAGTAAAAAGATATAGACAGTTAAAATTATGGTCTTATTTTGTGTAGTGGTATGAAAAACTAGCAATAATGATGACGCTTCATATCAGTTTAAATGTAACACTGTCTTAGCAAACCCTTCTTAATGCAGTTAATGTTTATATGTGATGAATATGTAATAAATAAAAAAAAAAAATTATGCCTAAAAGCATACTATTAATAGAAGATGGAAAAATACTATCAGCTTCTTTTAATTCAATGCCTTTTACAATTTTAAGTGAGACAAAATTCTTTTGAAGTTATAAAAGAACTACAATATACTTATAAAAGTAAAAACCCAGCACCAGTTGTTCTGGGCCGCGTCGAAAGCGTTGCTTGTTGGACGTGCGCCAAATGAGAATTCGCCGCAAATTAAATATCAGACGAGGCAAACTACGAAATAAGTAATCATTTTGTTGAACATTATATCTCCATAGCGTAACTTTACACAGCTTTGTATGCCTTTGTTATAAAAAGTTATTTAATTAAAAGAACTTGAAACGACAAAAAGTATCGATGTAATAAAACAGACTGGTCAATGTAATTTTTAAACTTTCGCGACTGGAACATATTAACTGGAACATTTTTGAACAAATGGAGCATAATTTTACAGTGAAATCACAACTACTGGCATTTATTTCGGCCTTTATTTGCGGCAAATCACAATTGCTTGAAAAAACAGTAGATTCTTAGCATAATCTACTATTTTATTCAAAAATCATAAATTCATAAATCATTCATAAATTTGATTTCATACTAATAAATAATCTATAGTTATAATCAAGCAATTATGATTTGCCGCATATAAAGACCATATAAAACATGCAATCTCTCAAGCGTTTAACCCGCATACTCACAAACAACTTACCTACTTCTAAATCGTTCAGCCATTACTTGTTATGTTCTGAAGTGAGTTCGACTAAGTGCCTAAAACCGTAATGGCCGAGGCACTTACCTAGAAGCAGCAATACATAAGCCATTCAATAAATTCCACGTGATACCTACCACTAGATATAATGTATTGCTGAAAATAGCGATGAAATATTTTTATGCGTACGTAGTGAGCCATAAATTCTGAGGCAAACGTTACAAGAACAGCAGAAGTAGAAAATTATGCAAAAATTATCCTTGTTATATACGTAGAGAATGCACTACTGATACGGGGCGCTTGTTATGGTACAACGGCAGAAAAAAAGGTTTATGGCATACATTTTCTTCATGAATTATTTTTTATTTAAATATGATTTAAGGCATAGAAAGCGATAATTACTTATGATGATAATTATCATTATAACAATAATACATTTTATTAAACTGTGTTTTCTTTCACTTGTCAGAGACGCAGTCTGAGATTTCCTAACCTAGAGCAAAGTAGTGTTTATTGTATCTTTAGTGACGTTATCTCCTTGCGGAAAGCATTTTGTTCATCATATTACTATTATTAAAAAATCTTTTGTAGAAAATGTTTCTTAAATTTTGCCCACTTACCTTACCTTACATTGCCCACTTACAACTAAATAATATACACAGTAGGAAGATTTAATTCAAAAACATTTTCTTCCAGTCAACTAACAAAAAATTTCAACGAGCAAATAACAATTATGTTGAATCGCATTCTTAATTTTTAGTCAATTGCGGCCAAAAATACAAAATTTACCGCACAACATACCAAAAATAATTAAGCTTAATGCTACGTCTACATAAAACAATAATGACGCGTTCTCATTACCTACGTAGCAAATCAGTGGAGTCAGGTGATCAAGGAGATTACTCTAATTCTCTTTCACCCTAACGTGGCATATTACTGTCTATTGCTTAGTCAATAAGGCTGGATTAGTCAAGGATTTCAGACCGTGCCGAAATGATAATAGTTTACGAGAGGTTACTGTTACTATATTAATTTCTAGCTTTCTTATTGCAGGCTAAACAAGTGACGATGGGAACGACGGTGCGTTAAGCTAGAAGATACGTAATATTACATTAGTTATTCAAACGCTGACTGGAAGAGATCATAATACTGACAGTTGTGGCTCAGGTCACAAATCTGACAGCTCAGGTCAGGTCGCAAATCTGACAGCCCAAATCACAAATCTGACAAGGCAAAAGCAATGTTTTTTTTGTTGAACTGCGGAATATTAGACTACGTAGTGTGCATTAGAGTTACCGATGGATACAATTTGAATGTCTAGTAGTGAGAGAGTCTGATTCTTCTACTAGGCAAGCATGTATCAGGAAAGGAAGATCACCGGGAAGTTATATTGAAGCGCTTAGAGAAAATTGGCGCTGAACTAGTAATATTAGCAAAAAAGCATATTTCTTATTAAGAGATTATTAGCAAATACTGCCGATATATTCCTAATAATTACGGCGCAGCATGGTGTATTCATTTGTAAGTTTGTGTTTAGTCACGAAAGCATCATTTGCCATACTTGGATGATCGCAGCTCGAGCTGGTTATTAATTAACGTTCCAAGAAACAGCAGAGACAGGGTTACTGTGTCGTGAATGAAGTACATAGTCTTATAAATGAAAAAGCAAGGCGTATCTACTGGTTCTCATTTATAACATTGATTTATTGAAAAACAAAAGTTTTTCTACTTTTGTTTTGCTATTGATATAAATGTAGATCTATAAGTATAGGTGATATACAGGTCTATACGTATAGTTTCGGCAACCTTATTGGTAGAGCGTCTGGCCTTCAATCTAGAGATAATTTCAAATCCCATGGCATCCCATCCACTTCTGTGGTTTCCAAGTTATGTGCGCATTGCCGCTGATTTCAACCGCAAAAGATAACATCGTGAGGAAGCTTACATGTCTGAGAGTCATTAAAAGAAAGTTTTGGAACACATGTAAAGTCTGCCAGCCCGCACTTGGCTAGCGTGTCGGACTACGGCCTTAACCTTCTTATAATGAGAAGAGGCCCACGCGCAGCAGTAGCACTGTTTATAAAAAACAGGACTGATCCGGATAGAGCTACGCGAAACGGTAACATGAAGCCGAAAGGAGGGCAAAGTACTGTTGTTGCTTAATCATCTGACATGAAATGTATTGAACAGTTGGTATTTTTCGCGATTTCAGGATTGGATCAAGTTTACTATTAAAGTTGGTCATAGATGTGAGACATCCTTTCGGTTTGACACTACCAATTCCTGTACAGAAAAACTAGTGGGGTTGATTTAAATATAGAGTTTTCATTTATTACTTTTTCACATCCAGACACAAAACAAACATTTTATACTCTGCACACAAACGTTTGTCCTGTGTGGGAATTTAACATACGCCGTACAGCTCTTGAGGCAGACACACTACCAAATGCGCTAACGAGGCAGTCCGTAATATCAAAAAGTAGGTAGAAGATATATTATTTTTGTTTTTTAATGAATAAAATACGAGACACGAAACTCGAATTTGATTAGCAACTCGTGAACAATAACTAACCACGGCGCTTCTGAAACCCAATAACCACAGCTTCTGATCCCAAAACGAACTCTTGCTTCCCTCAACGGGTACAGTATAATACTTTACAACTTTGTGTACTGTAGACACGAAGTTATAATTTATCCGTATTAAAAACAAAATTTTGCTATGCAACGTAGTTAGTTAATGATGTACTCGTACCATCATGTTTTAGTCTAAATATCTTCTACCTATTTAGTAGAAATCAAGTTTTAGAACGAACTTCAAAAATCAATCTTGATTGATAGTTTATGAACGAGTGTCGTTACTGGAGGACCCTTACATAGCTTACTTTTCGGCCTTACTTTTATCATTTTAGGGCTCTAACGCCAAAGTCATATTTTTCGTATTCCAGTCTCGTATATGTAGGAACTTTTCCGCACAAAGGTCTTGCTTTTAATGAGATGAATACGCTTTTTCACGTATAAGCCAACTCACGCCTTCTCGATGCTTTCTACTCGAGGCTGCCTTTGTTGATCTTTTCAGGGAAACTTTTAAAAGCTTTTAAGTTTGTTGAGCTACTACGAAAATCTTTTACACTTTTTGTGCTGCGCTTACTGAGTATCTAATTTAATCGCTGAAGTAGTTACCTATTTAATTCTACGTGTTTTTAGTAATTAATATTTTTGCCTCGTGCTTAAAATTTAACATTTCGTAAAGAAATAGGATCCTACGAAATAAATTCACAATATTTATCGATTATTTGAATTTTGTTTTTATTTAATCCGTTTACTTCAATTTCGTGAAAGTGGTTGAACAGATTTCGTTTTTGGCTGCTTCGCTGATTCTATTAGCGTCTGGATAAAAAATGGAAGACCCTGTGACATCGTGATGTGAGACGATTTTTCTTTTACGTAGCTGCCAGTGACGGCATCTAGTACGAACTTGAATAAATGATATTAAAAAGGTTCGAGATCATTTTCTTGTGAGCATAGAAAATGCTCAACATTTTTAAACTTAAAAAACATACAAGATACTCGTCAACTTTGTAACTTGTGGTCAATGTCGCGAGTATCAGCCTATTAACATTTCAAAACAATTTTAATAAGTATCCTCGCTGTATACTGTTTATAGATTGTAATATAAAAACTTACGACTAAAGAAAAATTACCAAGTAACCTCTGTTGAGGCACAATTCTCACAGATTTAGTATTCCCATTTCAGAGTATAATCGCACTAAAAATACAGCTCCATTCTGTTAGAACTATAAAATAAGACCCCGACCTGAAAAAGTATTATTCGATTTCCAACCCGCATAACAGTGTGTCAATGGAAGAGAATACGTACGTGTGTGGAAGTTGTTAAGTGTACATGGAGTTCAAGCCGATTTTGATCTTAAAAAGTAGAAGACAAGGTTCTTGAAAACAATGACATAAAGGAACGTTTTATATCTGACTGGATCAAATATCGTACCACAGAGACGCCGAAGGTGTATTTTGTAAGCAAGTCGTCTGTAGGGAGCTTTTGTTTCGATACGGAGCTTGGAGTCAAAATGACTATGAGAAGACGTTTAGAGTCCCATATTACCGTTATCCTATACTGCTAAGGTTGAAGTGACTTACGATTATCGCATTAACTGTGTCTGTAATTGCAATATTAAAACCAATGTAGTACAAATGCATAAGTAACAATGCTACAATTTACGAGTGACGTCATTAGATCAGCTGATAATATAATTTAATCTGTTTAGTGTCGAATAACTCATTCAAAGCGAGAAAATGACAGTTTTTAAACGTGAAAAATCATTTTCACGTTTTGAATTTAAGAAAAAAAAATCCAGAAAGCTACGCAAGTAGTGAATAAAACTACAGATAGCGAATATTATATTTTAAAACTGTTAAAAACTTTAATAATCCAGTCAATTTCTTACGAGTTATAGTTTATTAGTTACTAGTATAAAATTAGAAGTGGTAAATCAAAAACCGTGGGCGTTTAACAGATTTATTCAACTCGTCGGTACTTCAATACATCTATGTTCACACTTAATTCGAATGACAACCTTCTTGTCGTGTAGCTGGCGAGTGAGTCCCGTCCGTCCGCCATGCCAGTGTTGCCAGCGTTTTTGGTGTTGCCATTAACTATTCGTTACACAGTAAATAGTTAATGGCAACACATATTAAATATTCTACAAAGACGAGACAAACTCCAATACATAACACATAAATGCTCAATAAAATCAACATAAAATCTAACACTAGTGTAATCTAAATATTGAGTGGACGGTTGATAGGTCACCCATAGGTAGTACCTATAGCCATTAACCATGTCGGAGACGCGATCCATATGCTTTGCCCCTACCAAAAAATAGCTCAAAGAGGTTTCAGTGAAATAGACAGTCTTAGTAAGTTGTTTTTCTATGCTGTTCAATAAATCTTGATTCAGCTACTCAGTCTATGCTGGTTTCCGATTGATAGGATTTGCATCGAATCCGGACAAATAGCGGAAATGTTGGCTCTTTCATTTCCATTTTGTTTAGGCGACTCACATAGATGTACTATTCAGCTCATAGAATATTAAGTAAAATGGTGTTTTGACCACCGTCTCGCCTGAGCGAAGAAGCGGAATAATGTTAAGCGACCCTGGATATTTATAACCACTATAGTTTGTATCCTACTAAACATGTGTAGTTATATCTTGCAATCAGAGTCTCATAACACTTACAAACCAACAGCACCCAATTTTTTTTATATTAATATTGTGATTTGAGATGCCACGGAGTGTTCGAAATATCTTTTCCTCATAATGAAGATAAAGACGATAAAGACGTTTGGTCGACGCCACACGTGAACAAAACGCTGGCCTTTATTTTGCTCAGCGTTTGAGTATTGCCATACAACGCGGCAATGGGGCCAGCGTTTTGGGAACTATTCCCATTGATAGCGGTCTTTTAGAGTAGTTATTTTTAAGTTATTTTATTTTAGGTCAATTCTTGTGTGTTTATTATATGCGTTTACTTACATAATTATAGATTATATGCTTAGTGTAAAGTATTTATTATATTAAAATGAATAATAACAACAGATAAAGATGTAGTAGATATGTTTGCTATTTTTATGGTACCGTTGTACGACAAGGAAACCGTATAAGCTCGTTCTGGTCATCTGTCGATTCCACACAATATACCTACGTGTTAAGCACGAAATAAAAGTACGTGCATGAAACTTTGTAAGATTATAAATAAAATAAATAAATATCGTAGGACATTTCACACAGCGCCGTCTAGCCCCAAACTAAGTAAAGCATACTTTGGGAACTAGAAAACTGATAGAATACATAAATACTTTTAGTTTGTAAATACATACGTATAATACAGAAAACCCAGACATAGAACAAACATTTATCACCACAAATATTTGTTTTGGTGGGAATCGAATTTCGCTAAAGGTACCCCTTCGTGTGTGGTGTTGTTGAAAAGGTTCATCAAAGTAAAGGTGTCACACACATACTTTCCTAATCATATGACGATGAAACTTCATTGGTATCGTCGTTCGGGTACCGGGTCCATCACGTTGCAGTACAATGCTTAGGACTTGCGAACCAGGTGAGGGTTTAAAGAGCCCCTTTACATTCTTATTAATGCTCGCCTTCACTGCCCGTGCCCGTATCCCTGTCCAACCAAATTTGATTTAATCCTACCAACGTTGCTCTGAATTCATTTTACAGCAATAAATTTATAAATGTTCTTGGCAGGCTGAGATCTTTTAGTATATCTGAGATACAGTCTGTAAAAGGGAAAATTGAAGCAAACAAACGTCTCATCATATGTACGGGATAAAAAATAATATGATTTATCTCTTATTTACTCTTAGCAAACGGTGCATACGCTTTTCTCATACACGTTAATACTTAAGGAAACTGTGTGAAATTCAGCTGTTCTTTAGAAAAAGTTTGTAAGCGCTTGAACAAATGTATGGAGCAGCTGTGTTTTGTTTTCCGTGATTTCAGAGTTGAGTCCATAGTAAAGTTTTCCATAACGATCAGTTCAATGATTCCGTTTTGTCTTAGTACATACTAAGCTTATAACCTGTATGATGCTATGAGCAAATAACAGAAGGTTCGTATTTCAGTATTTCAACGCTTGTCCGCATTCCATTAACCAAACATGTCGGCCGGCTCGTCCGAGAGATTTCAGAGGAGAATTAGTTTGAAATTAGTTTGCGTAGGTACAAGGTAAATCCTCTGTTCCGAGAGACCTGGGCTGGTGTTGAACAATGATTTTAATCAGTTTAGACACCGAAAAATCGGTTTGGCTAATGTCACTTGCGAGTAAGAATTTTGTGCCAAGTTTTATTTGTTTAATTTGCTTGCAAACTTTGTTATATAAAATGTAGAAAAAGTAATAAAGTTAAAAGTAATTAATCTGGACACATAAATATGTTTATCATAAGCAAGGAACTGACCACGGCTATTGCAACATGGCCGACATGTCGAGGTAAATTTACAAAACTAATCTTATTTATTTTATGATCGATTCGTAAACATAATTCAGTAAGATACAACAGCATTAAAAGGGTTACTTAAGAGGAGGCTGCAGGGGTTTTTTTTAACGTTTTTCTGTCCATTAACAAGTTAAAAACATGATAAAAAGAAATTCACCCGATACTTTCACCATTTAAAAATGGCGTACTTTTCAGATATCTTAGTTTTTTTTCTGAAAAATTACATAAAAAATACTTCTAAAAAAAGCACAACATTAATTGTCCGTTAATATGAAAATGTAACTATTCCAATTACTTTACTCCTAATGAATTTACTAGGTTTGTAAGCTATCCTTGGATATACGGAAAGTACATATAAATATATCGCTTGTGTACCATCGTCATCACTTTAAGCCCACTGCTAAACATAGGTATCCCATAACGCATGCCTACTCGAACATGCAGTTAATAAAAATAAATGTACCATATAACATGGATAAAAACCTTATTCTTGACTTAACATCCACTCTCACCTAAACACAAAATCTTATGGCAGAGAAAATCGGCAAATTGCTGGAAATAAATATTACACAATGCTGATAAGCCTCCCTACGTGATCATATTGCAACAACTGGTGTAGACTGAAGAAATTGTCTTTGCTTTGTATGACACGCGAGAAGTCGAATGATTCTACTAAAGAAAAGCTAATATTACTTACAATATTACTACATGTACTTACCTATTTCTTATTATAGACATTTATCAACTGATTGACTTTTATATTATTCACTGGACATTATTGTTATTATATTCTACACACATATGTAATTATGTATACTTATTTTTTTACAGAATTTTATTGACCATGATTTTATTATTTTATTTAAATTTGTTTATTAATTCCTCTGTAGTATTAGATAAACTGTTGTATGTAGGTATGTTAGGATAAATTTTGTAGATAGTTTTATTTTCTTCACTACAATTAAACTCTTACTAGTTGAAAAAAAATTGTGATTTTGACGTCTAGTGTAAAATATATGTAGTTTTAATGTATTACCCATAAGGTGCCCCATGAAATTAATAATCTATTCTATTCTATCCTGTGTAGAAATATGAAATTCAGTAAAAATTAAAGTACGTCTTTGAATTATTAAAAAATATTCGACAAAATGATTTGATCTATTTTTTCTTACGGGGCATTAATATACTTACAAAATCTCACACTTGCCGCCAATATTACTCCAGGAATATGTTTGTTTAGGTCAAAATGTAAGTCGGCCAGGATCGCAACCACCAAAAGATCCTCGGCAAACAACCTGCAACTAAAGATAACTGAACTCTCTCGTCAGTTAACCCGCGTCACTTGTCTTAAAATTAACCTAGTTTTATGAAAACCTATTTACAATAGGTAAATAGTAACAGCAAAAGTTAAAGATTGAAGTAGCTAATGGGTAAGTAGGCTGCGAGCGGCCACAAGTGGCCTGGGACATAGACCGTGAAACCTATTAAAGAAGCCTTAAATAGAATTCCAGCTGAGATTTATGGCCTTTTGGCGAGCGACCTTCTTTTACTCGTTTAAAATTCATAAAATTGCCAGGAATTTCTAGAATGAATTAGTTTTATAAAAAGAAAGATAACGCCCTGAGGCTTAGTAATAATTATCGAAAAGATATCTCAATAAAGAACTTGTTTTTAAATAACCAGGTCTTACAAAATTATGTAAGGCAGGTAAGTGTTGATTTAATTTCAATTACCTCTGAAGGTAATTGAAATTAAATCAACACTTACCTGCGCCAAAAGCTAGGAGTGCCAATACGAATACGTTTAGTAGGTTGTGCAGTTGGCATACATTCAAAAGATATTAGCGTAGCAAAAATTCAAAGAATAAATAACTGATGGAGGTGCATTACAAATAGTCATCACGTCCTTGATAGTGTACTGTCGGGCTTAAGCTTTCATTTGCCAATGCTCTAAATATTCTCCACCATACCTAGCTAATCGCTACCATTGGTATCATGCGCTGTTGTATATAGGTATACTCTTTTTTTTTACAGGCTAAGTGTTTTGATCACAACCTGATGTTAAGTGACGTTGTTGTCGAAAATGGTGAACACACGTGGCCTGGTTTAGAACTGGCTCTCAAGTGAGGCAGCCAGAGCACACAGCTAGGTGCTTGGCGACAGATTTTCAACTTGAGGGTGGTAGCTAGCCAGTTGAGTACTATAAAGTACCCTACTACCACGCAAACTATACCTACTGAAACATTATCCAACGTGTTCTTTGATTAGCTGGACTCTACCAATTCAGTTTGTTATATAGTTATGATCATCATCATCATCAGCACACATTAGTCCACTGTTGAACATAGGCATCTCCTAATGCACGCCAGCCCGATCTTCGACTTTTTGCTACCAGTCACTGCCCTCTGCTTCGCGTATATTATCACTCTGATGAGTCTCAGGGCGACTTAAGCTACGCCTGCCGATACGCTCTCTCCGCTCGAACCGATAGCTACACGTGTACGTGTAACTATCGGTTCTACGAAAGATATGTCCAGCTTACTGCCACTACAGTTTATTAAAACGCTGAGCTATATCAGTTACTTTAGCGCAATGGTGGTTTACTTCGTTCCGGTTACAATCCCTTAGGGCTTAGGACAATAGCTTAGCCGATCATAGCTCTTTCTTTAGCTCAATGAGCTATTTCAGTATTGTAAGCTCATCTATATGCCCGTGTTTCGGTGTCTTAGGCGTAATAAGACGGGTAATATACTTTTTTGTTTTTTTTTAATATACGCTTCACAGACATCGGGGTCTGTGACCTTTGTCAACTTTAAATTTTTTTTTTTTTTAATATGTTTTTTTACAACATAGTAAGAGAGGAAAGTAAGTCAAATAAATACGCTTTGGTTTAAGACATATTATGTTTGTCTAATTTATATTTTTTATCTTTATTTTACAAATTTCGAAAAAAGTTTCTTTGTTTTTCTTTTTATCCTTTTACGTTTAAATAGTGGTAATATAGCTGTAATTCCAAAAAAAGTTCTGCAGGATTGTCCATGTGGTTGAAATTGAGGGGACACCAATATAAAACATAGATTCCAAACGTGAAACATATTTCACTTCATTTGCCGTATTCGCCATGTTTCTCCGCCTTCACCGACCGCATACGACTTATCACGAACATAAATTACAGTAGACTTTCATAGCGTCTTTGGCCTGAAGATCGTAAATATTTTACAAGTGCTGGCCGTTCCGATGTAGGAAGTGCGAGCAGTAGTAAATTGGCCTAGTTTCATGAGTCATTAAGTGTAGAGTTTCCTCATTGGGCAAGAATTAAAGTACACTGTATTGAGTAAGTATTTCAATAGTTGGGAATTCTACAGTCTCTTTGATCGAAAACTATACGTCTATTCCAGACGGATTCTTGTCATTGTATAATGATTTAATTTTTAGACATGAGTACGTCTTTAAATTTGATTTCATATTAGAAGGCAATGCAAAAAACTAATGGTAACAAAATCGGGGGGTAAAGTTTAGTGCTACAGCGATATTTATCATCTAAGATAAGACCCAGGCGGGTTTCTTCCTGAAAAAAGACCGTTCGAACTGATGTGTTCGTGTCGTGTCGTCAAGGTGACAACCTTGAGTTCTTGGGCATTACTTTAACTCCAACTCTCAACTTTGGCCCCTATTTTGAGTCCAAGAATGTATTAACTGAAAATAAGCTAGGTATCTCTAAGGTACGTCGGTACTTCACATCGTACCAAGCAAAAGTTCGTTCGCGCATGGAGTACCACTCGCATCTTTAAGATGGATCCGTCAAGTGTCAGCTTGAGATGTTGGAGTCTATTGACAAGCGTTTCAAGAGAATCGTTTGCAACAACTCCATTGTTTAAACTAAAATTGCTAATTTATCGATTTTTATCGGATCGTGATGATCTAATTTCCCCATGTCCAATTGTCCATTCTTCGGTCAGGCAGCCAAAATCTCGAAAAAGCAACATAGTATCATGGTTAAAAAGTCAGTTACATTAATTAATACAGTCAATCCTCCTCCTAGTGTCGTGTTCCTCATGTCTGAGGGTCGTGACCTCCACCTCCCAGGAGCCGTTCATGCACGATGTTGCGCCATCTACGCCTATCACTGGCGACATGCAGCGCGTCATACACCGATGTGTCGAGTGCGGTGCGAATCTGGTCGGACCAACGCATCGCAATTAATACAGTCAATAATTTACACAAAATTCCTTTTAAAAAAAATCAGTCAATAATTATAATACACATTATTAGAAAAAATATTTAAAAAAATGCATAATCAGTGCAATTATCAAGTCATACAAAATAGACACAATAACACAAACACAAAAGTATCGTGAATTCTGTTATTACAATATTAATTTGTTATGTAGCTTAAGAGAAGAATACATAAGACTAGATAATTAAAGCCGTAACGCTGCAGGGATTACATCTTATAAAGATTTCTGAAACGTACCTACAGCTTTTAAAAACTTCTATCATGCCTATATAGAAACGCTAACCAAGAAAAACCGTTTTATTTAGCATAAAGCATCACCAACGCTGGTGGGATTTTATTTCACGCAGAATTATCTGAAACGTACAAAACATGATTCCACTGTTGTTTTTATACTGGCAACACTACCAGCAGCATAAAACATTGATACGGGCTTTGTGTCGTTCCGCAGTGGTATTGTGTTCACTCATATTTTACCAGTAGCGCTTTCACACTTAATTCTAGTCGCACTACGTGGGTTTAGCTTTAGCTGGGTAGGTAGTAAATCTGTAAGATTAAGAAACAAACGATACCATAATTTGATGTTAAATTGTACAAGGAATAACAAAGATATCTGCGTACCTACTCATCGTTTAAGAATACAATTTAATTCTGGTATTCTATTACATAATGTGACATAAATGTAATTGTTTAATCGTTTTTGTGTCAATTATAAATAATTTGAATTTAAAAAAAAATAATTACATTTTAGCAAATGTGATTGAGTATCAAAATAAATGGACAAATGAATATTCCAGACACAGTATTTCTTATTATAGAACTCTACCAGAATCTGTGGTGTATCCCATTACGTACAATTTGGCTGTATTTAAATTCAAAGTAAGGTACGAGTAACAGGTTCGTTCTAGCGAAGTTTGGTCCATTCTAAATCACGCCGGATGGAAACGTAATCCTGAACAAAAAAAGCTGAAAATTGGTTTTAACCGTTTACAACATTAGTGTGTAGCGTCAAATATCCGGAACAGTCTGGTTTTTGATACATTGTCCCACTGCTGGACGCAGACCTCTTATTGTGAGAAGGGTAAACTACCAAATCTGAAACAAGCTAGGTTCCTTACGATGTTTTTTATTAACATTTGAATTTAGCGGCAATGTTGCATAGGCTTATAACTTAGAAAATACAAAGGCGTGTGCCAAATTTGAACCCACGACCTCCAGCCTGGTATTTCGTACACGGTGCGATAGTGCTCGCCCTCCCATTTAAACCTCATTCGAAGTATCATGAACATAAAAAAAGAATCATCTCAATCTGTTTAGCATTCTTCAAGTTTTGCAAAAACCAACAACAAAAGTTCGCAAGTTACAAACGCTACGATACAAAATACCACCAAATAATGGCCGATGAATGACGGATGCTCCTTTATTCTCCATGAAAAAAGATGCTACGACTAATTTTGGTGAACGGCCCTCTGTTTTTAAGGAAAACATTTAGCACCCTCTTCGCTCAAATCACGCCGCCGGCCGCGTTGAACGTTAATTACTCATAGCCTGAGTTTAAAATGTAGCCAACTTATCTGTAAAGTTGGCGAAATGGTAAAACAATCAACTCTGTAACAGAAATACAGTAGTGGCTCTCTCTGCGAGTCAACACATAAATTGGTCGCACTGTAAGAAGAAGAATGAATTAACTTCTTCCGAAGCCTTCACAATATGCCTCGGGTTTTTTCAAAAGATAGACAATTAAATTAAAGAAATTGGCTGGGCTGACTTTCATAACACTGAAACGTTCTAGTTAATATTATGACAGTAAAAAAATTGGAAGCAATGCTCCGTCCGCAATTAATGAAACAATTTACGAATGTTTTTTAAGATCCATAGATAGTATAATAAAAATGTTAGGCTTGCACAATATAACAGTGAGCAATCATAATAAAATTACAAACTCCTATTAAAAAATTGTCTTTTTTAAACCTTTTAACTGATTTTATTAAGGGAGTAACAGAACAAGTTGTTAGTAAAAAATTACCTGTGACTTTGGTATTATTATCAATAAAATACATATTTGTAATTTGTATATGTCAACTCGATTACTGCGCCATTTGTAGGCCTATACTAGGTCTAACATAAATGTCTAATAAGAAGAAGTAGAACGCATTTCTAGCCAATATTGCTCTGAAATTATAACATGGGACCATTTAAAACGAGTGTGAAAATCTCCTTGGGAAATTGTGCTCCATCTTAGACCATTTACCATTGAGTTGTAGTAAAACAATAGTTTATTTCAACATAAAAAATAAAAACAATTTCTCAAATACGGAAGCGTTGTAAAGCTGCGATTTTTTTATTGTTAAAATAGAAACACAATACTCTGCAGTTGACAGAGGATGAACGCCATTGTGTTTCCTTTGAACTGTGCGGAAAAAAAATACAAAATTTTCCTGGGCTTCCGTTAGTATTAATGAATTCGATTTAGCAAGCTTGTAACCTTTGTCAGAGGATAAAGTAAGTGTGGATATTGAGTTGCGCCTCGTGACATCGCTTTGAACAATTTACAGTAGAACCCTAATTTCCGTTGAGAAAATGTATGTCACTAAAGATTCGGTAGGTATCTACGTGATCGGAAAAGGTTGATTGAATAAAGGAAATCAATTGGGATAAACAGAGGCCATGGGTTAACTTCCCTTAAAAATAAAATATGCGTTTGTTGGCTTTATCTCTATCACCAAATATTATTTTAGAAGTTACATAAAGATAAAGTTATACCACCCAGTGAATTCTCCATCTGATCTGAAGTATTTTAGAGACAACGGGCATCGCGCCAACTTACACAACTTCATTGAAACTAGTGTACGCATCATTGTTTCCTTTGTTTATACTTTGTACAATAATAAATATAAATATCATAGTATATAATATTACACACAACACCGTCTGACCCCACCTTATTTTGTAAATACATACTTACATACAGAACACCCAGACACAGAACAAATTGTATTATCTTAATATGTTTGTACTGGGCTGGAATAGAAACCCATTTTTTTTTTTTTTTTTTTTTTTGTCCAGGGAAAATACTTTGTGTATACCACCGGCCCTGGGGCGGGCACGGTGGTTATGTGGGACTCCCTGTCCTAATGACGGCCTACCCACTAAAAACCCTGGAGTGTTCCACCTCGGCGCTTTGTGTCGAGGCTGCGGGCACGCTTTCGCACTCTACCGCGGCCTCGACAGCGCTTGTCCTCGCGGACCCGCCTCGGGGAGCCTAAGCTCACCCCGCAACAATGACGATGTGTCCGAACACCAGACACATCGTCATCCACCTCGGAGACCAAACCAGCAAATGGGCGTCGGACAGCCCCATGTCCGTACGCCCCTGGTCTCCATGCGACGGGTCAGATAAGTGGCCCCGCCGCCTGCCACTTTGGTTGCTTGGAATGGGGATCGCCAGACCGGCACTCCCCCCATTCCGCAACCCCCTCCCACTCGGCTCCTCCACTGTGCCCTCAGCTTATCAGAGGGACACGTGGAGAGTCCGTCGCCAGACCATTTCCTGGGGTCAGGTCCCTCTTGACGTCGCGACATTCCATAACATGGCTTGTCGTAACCCACCTCGAGGACCTATAACAACTGGCGCCAGACGACCCCATGTCTGAACGCCAGTGGTCCTCATGCGACGGGTCAGGTGAGTGGCCCCGCCGCCTGCCACCACGGCTGCAGAGGACAGGGAGAGCGGCACAACGCAACACCGACACTCCTCTTCCCCTGCAGCCCCACCGCGTCCGCCATCAAACGGTGGCGGCCCCGTTAAGGCCGCGGAAGGTAGGGAAAGCGGCAACGATACACCGACAGTCCTCTCCCGCCGCGGCCTCCAGCCCTCAGCCGCAGTGCCTCCCATTCGACACTGCAGCCCGCCTCAGTTGCGATACCGCCCATACAGTCCGCAACCTACTTGGCCGCTTCTACCAGGCCCGGGGGAACACCCGGAGAAGCAGCCCCACCTCGGGTTCCGCTTAGTTTCACCGTGGTGACCAGTCACGGTTACTCAGCCCCCCCGCCACGACAAGGCGGGAACCCACGGGGGGGTGGAATAGAAACCCACGCCTTACAGCTCTTAAGACAGATTTACTACCAATGAGCCTACAGCTTTACAGTTTACCTTAGTCACTCAACCCATTTTATTTAACAATTATTTTCAAGAAAAAATATTTTTATAACTAAAATAACACACGATAGTAATACATTTAATTCTGTCTCATTACTTTTATTTACCTTTTGTCCTAACATAAAACACAACACGACGAGTGTCGCGGACAGCGTTTGTCCTCAACTACACCAAAAAAACTATAAATCCTTTCTAAGGACGCTATAAATTGGTGTAACGAGCGGCGGCAACGTTGTTAGGTCGAGGCGGACGTAAAGGGGCTTGGTACGTGTGGACCCCTAACAACCGGGATAACCTGGACACTGGTAGGCACGTAGGGCTACAAAAAGTACCTAAACGGACACAAAAATTCTCGTAAGGAGCTACAATTTATTAGCATACTTATCTTGCGTTATCGTCGCTTTGCTTGTTCAAAAGCTTAATGTATCAAATAAACGCAGGAGCTCACAAAGCGTGTTTTAGTGATTACTTGGGATAAGTTTTATTAGCAATAAAACAAAATAGTCAATGTGATTATTCTCCCAATGGTCTCTAATCAGGCATGCATAACCCGTACCGACATACGGGTTACGGGTACCAACAAAATATTGTTTTCCTACCATTTTTTCTATTTTTTCTAATGTTATTAGTTCATATTTTGATGTGAGCTATTTATTCATCCACTCTTTTTAATAATCTAACAGAATATTTTGTTGTAGCGATGATAGCTCAGTGGTTAGCGCGGTCGGTTCCGAAGGGCGTGGGTTCAAACCCCAACAATGAGCTTTGACTGCCGGTGAAGGAAAACATCGTGAGGAAACCATAGCATGGTGGTAGGGTACTTTCTAGTACTCGGCTGGCTAGCTACCACCCTCAAGTTGAAAATCTGTCGCCAAGCATCTAACGGTGTGTTCCAGCAGCCTCACTTGAGAGCCAGTTCCATTACAGACTAAATGTGCTTTACCATCTTCGACCACACCTTCACTTAACATCAGGTGAATTGTCGTCAAACAACTAGCCTGTCAAGCATTAAAAAAAAAATAAAAAAAAAACCAGAAGTTTAACAATACTTTACTTTCAAATTTGCTCTATTAACTCATCTGGAAAAAACTCTGCTTCATGACCTGCGTGGCGTTGGTTCAATTCTCACCCAGGGCAAAAATTGATGTAACGAACATAAACGTTTGTTCAATATCATAAGTATGTATTTTAAAAATGTATATACATGTATATTCAGTTGTCTGGTTCCCATAGTAGGTACACAGGCATTGCTTAGTTTGGGGCTAGATGACGCCATAAGAAATACCTTGTAATATTTATTTATTATTGTTTATAAATCTTAAAAATTCTAATGATATCCTCTTTTTGTTTTAAGGTAATCCAGATTAACCAGCGGAGTGATTTAAATCTCGTTTTTCGTCCAGCCTCAGCGGGTACAATAACGGATAACTGAGTTACGCCGGTAAAATGATTATATTTCCACATAATTATAGCTACTATAAAGTATGAAGTATACAAGTATGAAGTATACAAGTATGAAGTATACAAGTATGATGCTTACGTTTTTATGTATCTGCATTTCCTTTTAACGTCAGCGAGAACCCTTCCCATGCTTAGCATCAAACCTTTATAAAACTCCAAATCAAATGAAGCCTCGCGTCCCAGGGTAAGTAAATCTCTTAACTCTTATAAGAGGGTATCTTTTCGATAAAAACAACATCTACCTATGATACACAACGTTACTTTGAGAGACTTTTTGTTGTCAGCCAATTTGATTTCGTCTATAAAATTAAGTTAAAGGCATCTTTATTGATGTCCGAGACATTTAGGTAATAAATTTAAACATTCTAATATTTTTGTAAATCATCATTTAGTAAGTACTCCGCTTATAATGTATGACTTGTTTAGCAGATAATAACTAAAGCTATAGTTTAGAATGATATGATTTTGCTTGATTTTCGTCTCATTACTTTTACATTAAAAAAAAAATGTTTTTGTTATAATGTTTATTTCGCCGTACTATGAGAAAAAAATGCGAATTACTATATTGATTTAGTATCAGATGAAAATTACGACTGAGTTTATCTACCCTGTTACTGAACATTTGGTAGGGCGTGGGTTCGATTCCCACCAGGACAAACATTTATACGACGATAAATGATCGTTCTGTCTCTTGTTGTTTTACGTAATGTATTACAAGTATATGTATTTACAAAAAAACATATTTAAGTTTTCTATCAGTTATACGGTTCCCATAGTAGAAGCTTTGTTTAATTTGGGGCTAGATGGCGCTGCGCGAAATGGAGAAGGCACAGTACAAAATCTCTCAAACAGCTATCGTAACTCGTGGCTTGATAAATGTGAATTTTATTTCTGTATTTTTTGTCGATACCTCGACATTTGGAATTCATACAAACTATCCAAATACAAATTGCTATCGTTATGTTAGGAATAATTTAACGATAGTTTTCGTATTTCGCCAGTAACCTCGCCCATCTCCAATATTCGAACAATAGGTGCTAAACTGCTAACGTAGCATTAGCATATTTATCTCAATGAAACATCTCATCCCGATTCCAATAGGATATCCGATGATTTCCCGATTCCCGTGTTGTAGCGACTTATCGCCACCATTTCCCATCAGAATGCAAACGAGGCCATGAATTATTCAATGGAATCAGTAGCCGGATAGCTTTTCACAAGTCATAGATATTCATGCACAATGGAATGTACAGACAACAAAATACTGAAACCGTACATAACAACACACAGCCTAACTAATCCATTCCAGGCTAGGCGTGCTATGCCATCTTCGACCACCCCTTCACTTAACATCAGGTGAGCTGTGGTCAAACACCTAGCTTGTCAACCTTAAAATAAAAATATTTACAAGTAGTAATTTGTCGTCCATTAAACATCATTAAAAATACATCTTATAGAATGGTTTTCGTGAAAGACATTTTTTGATACATTTTCTTGTACATAATACAGCAAACAATTGATTTCTGTTCTATATATATTTTTCCTGACTAATAAATGTTTATATGTTATATTGTAATCCTTTAAAATAAATATCGTTCGACATTTCACACAGCGCCATCTAGCCCCAAAGCTTTTACTATGAGAACCAGATAACAAATACATAATTACTTTTTTTTATATAAGTACTTTTAATACATACAAAATGCAGAAGGAGAACAATCATTTAACAGCAAATATGATTCTAACCAAAATTGCCTTATTTCAAACAAATAAATAAACTAGAATGTGATTTTGTTTATAAGTTTGTGTAAGGTAAGTTTGTAAGGTATATTGTTTGTTTATATACAAACACAAATAGAAATCTTTTATTAATAACCATAAGTTACAGGTCATTTTTCCATTCATATTTAAAAATATCAAAATCATAACATATGTCAAAACAATGAAAATTAAAATGTCAATATATACTTGTATTAGAAATATTACAAATTTATTTGTGTAAGATTTGTTGCTAACCGTACTCACTGATCGCAGTAGGCTGCCGTCAAAGTCGTACAAAGAAAAGTAGAATGCAATAAAATCACTATGAAAATATCCAAGAATTAGGACAAGGAAATATCTTTCGAAAAGATAAAAAGTTGAGCTATGTCAGAGGTCTTTAGGTGGCATATTATCCAACATTCTTGGATAACAACATCATTACTTGATCAAAATTAGCGATGAACAAAGAATATATTACACACAAACTTACATACTAATTACACAGTCATAGACACATAGAAAATAAATAATGACAAAATACAGGAGCAGTTTTTTTTCAATAGTTGGCATGCTATGTGTTTGACCACAGCTCACATGATCTTAAGTTTAGTTAATAATGACTATGATGAGACTTCATTTGCGTAATATATATTACTGAACAATTATGTGCATGAACAAAAATTTCCACGAACTTCATTGTATAATTTTGTTAGGTAAATTGAATTGAAATCCAATCATTGGATACATTAAAACAGGACAGTTTCCATCCTTCTGCGTACACCAGATCAATGAGCCGTTCATACGAATTAGTATTGCGTTGCTTCACATCGTTTTAGATTTTAAAAATAGATACATATCTTCTTTCTCCTTTATTTTCGACGTCACACTTTTGTGCATTTGCTAGTGCCAAGTGTTTTGATATTTTTAAATATTTTATGATAAACTAATATGTATAACTCAGAGTACATTATGAGAATAATTTATATAACTATAAGTCACAGTCAAAATCACACAACTAAGACATAATCGAGTCCGGTTATGCCACAGCGTTGAAACTTCTTAAGCTCTTGTGAAAGCAACACGAAAAGTCATGTTTCAACTCCATCATATCATTTCACACTACCACTAACATAGGAACATTTACACATGCAATTCAGCACTTTATGAATAAAATACGAGTTCCACTCATGTATATCAGTCGACATTTAAAAAACACTAGTTTTAAGAGTTAACACTCGCTATGCATAAGCTTTAAAAAGTAATTCGATGCAGCGATATAGTTTTTCCACGTTCCCGCCACAATCTCAGAAAAGCAGTTAAAAGCGCTTCTTTTGTCAAAAAGTAAAAATGTTGTTATACAAGATAGAGGAACAAGCAATAAAGTCGGATCAATCGCGTCGCTGTTTACACACAAGACTTATTGGCTGGGCAGCGGCCTACAAACGGCCGACCGCCTCGCTAATCTGTAGCGATTGGCGTGAGGAAAAGTCAGTTTCGGCTACAGTAAAAATAACCACGGTCCTCTAAATTATTAAACTGAAGCTTCTAAGTTTTTGTCTCACAATGATTTGATTTTAATCCTAGATTTATATTTGCGGTTTAACATTACACAATACGTGTATACCTTTTGTATCATAGGTACTTAATCGAATTTAATATGTTAAATGTCATAAAATTTCATAGTAATATAGTAAAAATATCAAGGTCACACAAAAGCATAAAGTTTTGTTTAAAGTCCCTTATTATGAACAAAATTGTAGAACCAAAGAGTCTTCTTGGCATATCTACATTAAATTATATTATTGGCATGTTTAGCTATATAACACGCGGTGTGTTTGCTATCTTCGACAATTTTTTATTTTTTTAATTGTTGACAGGCTAGGTGTTTGACCACAGCTTACCTGATGTTAAGTGTTGTGATCTTCGACAATTGGGTGGGTAATATTTTTTTACGATTTATTTATTTTTTGGTTTGACGGATGGTTGGGTTTTTACACCTAGCCTAGCTGTTTGACCACAGCTCACTTCTGATGTAAAGTGATGGTGTGGTACACTCATCTAACCAGGAATGGAACTGGCTCTCACGCCTTTTGAAGTGCGAATCGACCACGCTAACCACTGAGCTATCATCGCCACAATGTTAAATGTAGGAAACTGTTAAAATGTTATTATTTAGTACCAAATTACTGGTAACTAAAACCTAATGGACATAATTTATAATAAAATATTTAAAAATACTAAATCACTTGACTCTGGCAAAATGCTAAAAGTGCGATGCCAAAAAAGTTTTTTTTTTTTTTTTAGTATAATAAGAAATCTAAATTTATGTGTAAAATTGGTAACAGCTACGGCGTAGATCAGCTACGCTGTAGAGCTCGCTACGTAACGTAGCAGAAACCAGACAAGGGTAGCGGATAGGGCACGGTACAGATTTACGACTGTGTTGTATTTTATTGTTGCAAAAGATTTTTTCTTCAGGTTTTGGCAGAAAAACTTACGTAACACCATAAAAAAGTTTTAAAAATGTAAATCACTAAGACTCTATAGTTTTGTTTTTGCAAAAAACACAGCCTTACATTTAGAATCTTATATCTAATTGTCTATTTCTTATTCAGGCTAAGTTATAAATGATTTCTGAATAAATTATTATCTAAATCGGCAATTGAGTTCCAATTAGCATCACGAGAGCCAATCTTAATCTTTCGTCCCAATAATGTTACATAAAAAAGTCTTCACACTTTTTGTAACCGAAATGACTTATAATCGGAAATACACTGATGAACAATAAGATGGACTTCAACAAAGTAATCCTAAATTTATCAATTTATCGTAATAACGTATAACGTTACAATAATTATAATTATATATTTTTACAATTTACAAAAAAAAGGCACATAATAAGTATTCTATCAGTTTTATTACTTTCATAATCCAAGCTTTTCTTAGTTTGGGGTCAGATGGCGCCGTATGTAATGACCGACGATATTTATTTATTTTGATCGATAAATCGTAGAATTTAGCCACGTTGCGACAAAAACTTTTTTATACTTGTTTTTGATAGTTGATAGGTGTTTATAGATCACCTGACGTTAAGTGATGAGTGGTCGAAGATGGTAAACACACTTAGCCTGGATTAGAACTGGCTCTCAAGTGCGGCTGCCGGAACATCTAGTTAGGTGCTTGGCGGCAGATTTTCAACTTGAGGTTGTTAGCAGCCGATTACTATAAAGTATGCTACCACCACGCTATGATTTCCTCAACAACTCTTGGCAACACAAGCTCATTGGGATTTAAACCCATCCCTTTTGACGTGTGAACTAACCGAGCTATCTACTGAGCTATCGTCGCTACAATTTCTTTAAGTAAAAGCTAGCCTAGACGACAGGAGCATTCACGGTCGTGAGTAAACTAAATCACGACCGTGTACATCTCGAGACCTCGTGATAAATAGTCAACTACGTCTGCGACCGAGCAGATGTGACGTACCGACGTTACCTATGCTTTTACTTCCTGCCACACAAGGTTAAACCTTATTTTTAAACGTATAAAGTTGAGCGTATATAGCGCAGAAATGTGTCTCGAAACCCCTATTTATCTTCCACTCCAAATGTCCCTGATGTTAACAGACCCTGAATACTTGAAATAACTTAAAGCAAGAGGCGTTCCGAATAGAACACGCAGTGCGGTTTGAAACAAACTAATTTTGAGTTTCAGCCAAAAGGGACGCCGATAATAATTGGAACCCTCAAAATCATCTGCCTGGGTTTTCATTACAGCAGCTCGGTTTAACCAATTTTAAATGGATACTTAATTATTATTACAACTTTGTAACGAATACAATCAGTAAGTTGATAACAAACATTAAATAATTTTACAATGAAAACTTACGTGGTTTTGATGTGGCCGAACTATAGTCAGAATATCCGATATAATTAAACGTGACTAACCTTGAAAAGCAAAATAAAATACATTTTCTTGCAATGTGAATAGATCTGAGAATTTGTATCGCATTGTATGCCGAAGCGTATACGTTCAAATCCAATGAATTTGGGCTGTCGGTAAAAAAACACAACGTGAAAAAGCCATAGCATAACAGAACTATTTCTAGTAATCGACTGTAAATCAGACACCAAGCATCTAACAGTGTGTTCCAGGACAAATGCAGTACCAATTTCAGGCTAGACGTGTTTACCTCTATGTTCTTCGAGGATGTACTTTACATCAACTAAGCTGTAGTTAAATACTTACCCTGCAAATGATAAAACAAAACCAATCGCCAGCTGGCGATGTCGTTGTACCGATAACATAGTTGTTCATTTGTGCATAAAATATCTGTGATAAAAAACTCACTGTGAGCTCCCAGACATTGGATGGTAATTAATAAGTTACGTGAACTATTGACAGCGTACAATGAAATAGTATTGTTATTGTTTCCATAAAACAATAATTTCATTTTTTTACTTTTTATACGGATAAACATTGCATAACAAAAAGCAATGCGTATAAAATTTTGCTATGAATAAATCAAATGACCGGACCAGTACCTCGTTGGGTTGACGGTATTGTGAAAATCGCGGGTTGAACCTAGATAAAATTGACGCAAAACGGACGTTTATTATAGTAAATTTGATTTGCCATATACAAGTACAGTAGACTACTCTGTGTGGAAAGTGTTACTATCTGAGAGTTATCGCCTATCTTCAACTTCTACGTCGTTTAATAAAATAAATAAATAAATAATAAATATCGCAGGACATTACACACAGCGCCATCTGACCCCAAACTAAGCAAAGCTTGTACTATGGGAGTCAGATAACTGATAGAATACTTAATTTTTTTTTTTTGTAAATACATACTTATAATACATATACTTTGGTATACTAGTGTATTACTCTCTTCTTCTTCGTTGGAATCTTCATTGTTGAAGTTCGTGTCTAGTTTAAAATGTTGATCACTCAGTCGTGTATCACTAATGCACAGCAAAACTTCACTATGTATTAATAATATAATTGATATAGATAGATACATAATCTGTTTTAAACTATTTTGCTCGGTGTTTCCAGTATTCCCTTATTTTGTCAACCATCCAGTGATCTACAAAATAAACAATACATAAAGTCTAATGACTCATCACATAAATTGTCGAAGAGGTCGCAAAATTTTCGATGCGGAATATAACTTTTAGTGGACTTAAAATATAACATCGTCGGAATTTTATGTCAAGTAATAAATTATGGCTTCACATTTTCGCAGACTCGCTGGAAACGCTCACAATGAGTGATAACAGAACATGACACTATTAGATGAAGTAACGACAAAGTGACGTATCATTTATAACACCAGACGTTACGTGTATTATTTCTGCAAGACAAGGTTATACCTTCGACTATGTATAGTACTCGTCGTTTTGTAGCGATGATAGCTCAGTGGTAGGCGGTCAGTTCGGACGGCGAAGGCCGTGGGTTCAAACCCAACAATGAGTTTAAGCTGCAGGTGAAGGAAAACATCGTAAGGATACCATAGTATGGTGGTAGTGAACTTTCTAGTACTCGGCTGGCTATCTACATTCCAGTTGAAAATCTTCCGCCGTGCATCTAACAGCGTGTTCCGGCTGCCTCACTCGAGAGCCGGTTCCATTTCAGGCTAGGTGAGTTTACCATCTTCGATCACACTGTCACTCAACATCAGGAATGAATAAGTTTCATAAATATATAAAATTAGTGCCATAGTTACAATTTTGCATGTAATTTGACGAGTCAATTATTTTTGTATACGCATTTTCACTTGTACAATAAATTCAGAGTACAATAGTACGTTGATTGAATTCACCGACTTTCATTTCACATTACGCTCTATCGCGTAACTGACTCAATGACGATACTGCAACTGACAATTGAGACATAACTAATACAATCTAACTGACAAGTATAATATGCACGGGTCGTGTTTTTTACATGATATTCTGGCCAACCATATACATTACAATAGTGCCAAAAAAATACTACAATGTTATTTTTATTGTGTATCCTATCTAGAACATAAATGATTGACAGCGCCGCAGGCATTTCTATTGATCATCGTCAAATTCTACGAATTGTAACACGATTCCATATAGGTTATTTTTGCCTTTCGCCTCGCAACGCATCTTGTTCTTATGTAACTTGTTCTAACTTTAAAGCTACATAACAGGTAACATAGAAAATAGCAAAAAAAAAAGATTGTCTTTTTCGATCGATATCTCAATAACAATGAACGATAGGTGAAAAATGTGTAGGACCTTAATTGGAGATTGTAAAAGAAGCAACAAAAAAGTATTGTGACAATGTTTTCATATCTCAACGGAAAAGCGACTTATTGTGAAAAGACTGAATTTAACCCTTTTTTCACGATGGTGGAAAATGCATAATATAGAAAATCTTGGTCGATTGTCGAATCTTGATCGTTTGAAGTTAAGCTCTTTTAGACCTTCTCGTTTTCTCGGCTCACATGCATTTCTAACCCGTTTTTTTCAACGTAAGGGCTGGACTATAGTTTGTTTTTAAAAAACAGAAATTATTTTGTTTTCTACAGTGCGTCAATCACATTTCAATCTTCAAATAAACTCTTTGTAATAAAGCTATATCAAAAATAATGTAGGTAATTCTGCACTAAATTTGCATTTGCATATGACCTTCCCTAAAAGCTTTCATAATCTCTACCTACAGCGTACCACTAAATTGGCATTTAGCTGTGTTTAGTTATAATCCGGAACTATACAGGTACAATATTAATTGTCCAAAATATCACTAAGTGAGCTTTAAATCAGGGGTTTTAGAGTATAAAGCCAGCATTTATTATCGTATGGCTAATCTCATTGTGATTGCGATAAGTGCATGCAATTTATTTAATATTGTATTATTTTACCTGATATTAATTAGTTAGAATCAATTTCAATTCAATGATCGACAATAATCGATTCCCTTATCGATTCGATCCTCACTGTATTTGAAACCCTGATTGTAAATATTAGGGAACGTTTAACATCAAGTGAGCTATGCTCAAAACATCTAGCCTGTCAATCTTTAAAAATAACATATATTCTCTCTGCATTACTCTATTGTATCTTAAAAAAATCGTTTCGATTTTAACCATACAACGATGACGCTGTATCATCCGTGCAAGTCCGGTAGTAAGTACAAAAAAAACGAGAGAAATTACAGCATGTTACAGCTGCCGACTTCCAGTTTTCCTGAAAGATATAATCTAAATCTTTTTAAGGTCAGAGTGAATAGGTATCTTCTAGGTGTGTCATCTTTGACCACATCATCGTTTACCATCAGACGAGTTAATGATCAAACGCAGACTTATATGTATTAAAAAAAATGTGAAGCTGGATGTACAATATCCAGGTTTAATCGAGTCTAGAACCGTATTTTGACGCCACATTGAACAGTGTATTATGTAGTAAAACTACCAACTATTATTAGTTTTAAGCGTACTTTACAACCACCTAAGTCACTTTATACGACTGTAAGTTACGCGAGGAACACCTCTCGAAGATATATGCCCTCTAAAACTCAAAGGAGTAAATAAACCAGACAAAGTTCACCGTTTCACTCGAACGTTTTAGAAAACTTGTAAGAAATGCTTCTCTAGTGCTCGTGTGGTACTTTAAACACATCGTGCGGTTTGTTGTTCTCGGATGTCCGACGGTCTAGGAAATTAGTATCACTTCTGTACAAAGAGGCTAGGTTTTCTTACTACCCCTCCTATTCATTTATTAGTATAGACAAAGTGAAGTATTTATTTTTAATAATAAACTAAATGCATAGCGATGATAGCTCAGTAGTTAGCGCAGTCGGTCCACACGCCGGAAGGCATGGGTTCAAATTTTAGTAGTGAGCATGAACTGCCCGTGAAGGAAAATACTGTGAGGAAACCATAGCAGGTGGTCCTCACCACTATGCTATGGTTTGCACCGAGTACTCTCTAGTACTCGGATGGCTAGCTACTCCTCGAGTTAAAAATCTGCCGGCGAGCGCCTAATAGTACACACTATTAGGTGCTTGCCGGCAGAAATCAGTCACTTAAGAGCTAGTTTCATTCCCGGCTAGGTGTGTGTACCATCTTTGACTGCACTGCCACATAATACCTTGGCAACCACGAAAAAGTCACTGAGATACATTCTGTAGTATTTTATATATGTACCTATGTGACTTAAATAAGATCGTATCAATAAACTGGTGACTCTCATTCTCATAGTAAAAGAATTCGGGTGTTCAGTCAGTTTTTGAGTCAAAGGCAAAGTCTGCAAAAGACGGGAAAAGAAAACTTTCAAATTCGGAATAAGAGAATTTATTAAATAGGTTAGTAATTTTTTTTCATTTTTTGCTCCTTACTTCGTAGCTCGTCCCTGGGAATACCATTGCCGTAATTTGCGCCACTCTAAACAGAAATTATAACCTTTTTAAATAAATTAAACTACATCTCCCACGAGTCCATGTTTCTACCACTTTATGACAGTGAGAAGCTATGGCGTTTTATGACATACTGCAGGATTTATTATGAAGCTTGCTAATAACACACTTGGAAAACTTTAACTCACTTTGCCTAAAAATTCGCCCTAATTACTATTAAACCCCTTTAGTACAGAAAATAAAAAGAAAAAATCTTAAGTAAGACAGAAATAACGTATTTTTTAACACAAAATTAAAATGCGGAATCATCAAACTTGGTATGCGACAATTACACTACTTGTTGTTTGCTTTTACGTAATACTCATTTAATTTTTTTGTTAGATGAATTTTGATACTTGAAACCGACTGACACTTTGCTATCAATACTATTTTTTTCGAAGAATCGACGAAAAGACAAAGAAAAAAAAGAAAAGATAAGTAAAGATTTCATGCTCAAAGATTAATTTATCAAGTCCGAAATGTTTATTACAATACCAAATGGTTGCGTAAGTTCATCTGTGATATTGAATCTTGATTCGATAATGAGGTCCCCAGAGGCTCCGTATCTCGACCACAATATCCCGAGACCGAATAGGAGGCGTTTAAAATAATTTCCCTTGACGCTCGGAGAAGCAATTTGTCACCGTCGCGAACCAAACGTTCCATGTGGAGAACTGACTTCGTTTTCAATAACTTACGGAAGTTGCTGAATAAACTTGATCGGCTTTCGAGCGTTGAAATTTATTTGCTATAAGTGCGCTTTCAAGTTATATGAAATAAATATCGAAGGATATTCCACACAGCGCACACCAAATCTCAAACTAAGTAGCTCTACACAACTTACAAAATACTTCTATACTTATTCCAGGTACTTTGCTTGTAAATGCAGATTCAGATTGTATTTTATTGTGGAGCTGTGTTACGTTTAGGTCTTAATATTAAGGAAGAAATATGCATGCATGTCAAAGAAAAGCATTTTTATGTCATACAATTTAATTAAAAAGTTGTGATTTTTTTAATTTAGTTTATAGATTTTAAGTTCATTTTCAATAAATAATTATGATTGTTTCATTCAAGATTGAAGGATTGAATGAAGTTTCATTCAATCCTCGTCTTTGTTGTAACCAAAACGACTAATAAGCGGAAATACACGATTTGTAGCAATGATAGCTCAGTGGATAGCGCTGTCGGTTCACACGCCGAAGAGCGTTGGTTCAAACTCCAACAATGAGCTAGAGCTGCCGTACAACATCGTGAGGAAACTATAGCAGTGTATTTTCTTTACTATGGTAATGTATTTTTTAGTACTTTGCTGGCTAACTATCACCCTTCATTTGAAAATCTGCCGCCAAGCACCTAACAGTGTGTTCCGATAGCCTCACTTCCATTCTAGGCTAGGTGTGCTCGATCATCTTCGACCACATTGTCACCTAACATCAGGTGAGCTGTAGTCAAACACATAACTGTCTATCAACCACTCATTTAAAAAAATATATACATTAAAAATTTAAGTCAAGAATACCAACTATATAAATATCGTGTCGAGATATTTCAAGCTGGAAGATTCCTATAAGTAGCATCTCGAAAGCTAACATCAGTCTATAGCACTTTTAGAGCAAGCTGTGACTTTTAATAAGATTTGCTGCTCCGGCTCTGGAGGCAGGACCCTGTGATTTCGATCAACTTCGCCTTTGGAATCGTTATCAACTTTTCATACTTTAGCTTCCGAGAACGGCTTTAATTAATTACTTTGGTGAGCCATCCTTTTCAGAACTAGTTATTTTAGCACTCAGATAAGAAAGTTAAATTTGTTTCCGGTATTGGGTTGTAATTCGTTTATTTTAAATTTTAATGGCATATTATATTCAGGGGGGAAAGGGATATTTTATATATAGGAAACGAAGGACTGCCGCTCCGGCTCGTACCTGGTGCGAAGTTTAGCTATTGCAGCGCGGTGTGGTCGAAGTTGGTGAGCACACCTAGTTTGGCATAGAACGGTAAGTTGGATTAAAAACAAAAACAAACCCAGCAAAACTTAACGTTGTAGTAGAATTAAAATAAACAAGGCAAATAAATAAAAAAAGTTAAAATGTCTATTTTGTCTTAACTATAAAAGAAAGATAGGTACGACGATATATTATGTAAGTTTGTACAGTGAGATAGTATATAAAAACGCTGTTGATATAACAACACCAAACCGTTTCAACACCGTTTTTATCAACCACAAATAAATTGGTATAAATCGGGAACAGGATTTACAACAATACAACAAATTCGGCGCAGTTGACGACAAAAACTTAAAATTAAGTTGTTTGCAATGACTATAATATAAGGACTGTTTGTTAAGGTTTAAAATCTGTTTTAAAAATTTTAACAAAAATAGTAGTACTTTTTGTCATAGAACATCACACAAACTATTCGTTCAATTCCATTCGATCCTCCCCAATCATGCAGATGCTCGTGGAATGTCTGCAAGAATTTTTGATTAAGGCTTGCCACACGAACTCACGCCCGGCTGACATATGATATGACTATACGACATTTTGATGCAGTCATATTTTATTTAAATAAATCACTACTTTTTTTCTTCAATACTATTAGATACTATTTTCATTTTCATTTCGGAGAAGCTGTTGTGATTCGCCCTTTGAAAATGAAAACCATTTTTATTTATGTATTTTTAGTAGATTGTACCTATCGTATTTATGTTTTTATCATAAAAATTCAATTCAATGAATTGGGATTCAATGGTCATCTCAATTATTTTCTAATCTTGATTGTAATACGAAACAGACCAACTTTTATAAGAGCCTTGTTATTTATTACCCGTGAATCTTAAACTTTGATTAATGGTTGAATGGCTTAAAGTTATCAGCGTCAACGCAGCAATGCCGTCCAACTTTGTTATTTTACGAGATGGTAGATCTCAATAGCAGTTACCATTGCAGTATCAGATATTCTGACGTTAAACAGTATTGTGCATACATTACTGTGTTCTGTATAAAGTATACTTTAGCTAGCAAAATTACAGAGCTATTGACACTAACCATCGAATGTCCTAATATAAAGTTATGAACGTTAAAGCAGCGAATGCAATAGCCATGGCCAATTATTTATTTCTTACAATCACGAAAGCTTAGTTCTTACTGGTCTAAGAATTTTATTATAATCAAATAAAAACTTTTTAAATCGTTGATCCGTGTAAAGGGGTAAGTTGGAAGTGTTCCAAATGAAAATGGCCTGTAAATTAAATTCTTACCGACTCGAAATGGTGGACCAACCTTTTTAGTGACTTCTAGTCCATAAACTTCTAATGAAACGATCCTTCCCATTGGTTAAGTTTTATTGAGGGCTTTTATTAATTAATACATTGAGGCTCATCAATAGGGGTGTGGACGGGAACGCGGAAAGATCGTGTATTTAATATAATATTAAGTTTTTAGAGTGTTACAAATGTGATTCTTTCAAAGTCAAAGTTTAATTCATTTTTTATTTTTTTTAATTCACAAAGCGCTGAATGAGGTACCTACGTGAGTTTAGGAGAGTGATATGATGTGGTGAAACATGACTTTTCATGCTGCTTATAAAACTCCATCGAACCTGTAATACTGTCACCACTACTTTACTAGGTCATGGACTCACGGCTCGAACTTGACTTGCTTTGTATGACTTTGACTGTGATACAAACTTATTTCACTCGATTTATTTTGCATACAAATGCACAAAATGCGACTCTAAAAACAAATAAGATAAAGAAGACACATAATTTTCTGTCAGTTACTTTTTACAAGATTTGGTGAAGTCTAGTAGCATCTACAAAATTAGGTTTCATTTAACTGTAAAAACACTAAGTGACAGCGCCGAAATATCGCGATCTCGATTCTCAATAAGATCACAGTAAATGCATTGGAATGTTGAATATGGTTCATCATTGAATTACAAATAAAACTATTGTAATTTTTTTAACGTAATTCTATTTAAATATTTATTGTCAGCGCAGTATGATTTGTACTAAGATTAAACTTAAATTATTTTTCGGTACTATATTATTGTATACCAGTTTAAAATGTACATAAATGCCTTTTGCTCTCTTACCTTTTAAGCTTTTTGTGCAATTTATGAGACAAAATTAAGTAATTTTTATTCCCAATTTTTCGCTGAACATAATCCCTTCGCAATACTTCAAAACCTAGAACAATTTTTCATAAACATAAGCATCGTTACTAATTCAATTAGGGAGGCTATAGGCGGCTTTGTCGAGCTCAATCGGAGCATCATCCACCCTCATCAATCTTCGTCCCTGACACAACCTAATGAATTCCCGATTGGAGCCTTCAGTTTTTACAAAACTTCAATACAATTAAGAAACTAAATTGAGTGAATCCCTACGTAGGAGGTGTTCTTATCGTTTAGTCTGCATGATTATGACCAAAGTTATTTTGGCCTGATGGTACTGTGTGAAATGTTCTTCGATATTCATTCTTATTTTTTAATTATCAATTTAGCTAGAATTTATATCACAAAATAAATTAAAAAAATATACTCATTTAAATCTTGAATAAAAAATATGTCGCTCTTGACACGGTGACCTATAATTTTCTTTTTCATTGCCTGGCTGAAGGAGGGAACGTCTTAATGAGACGCTATCTTCGGACTAAAGTTCGCAATTTAATCTGTTCATTCAGCTAGCCATTTAACATTTTTTCAGCAGCCAGATAATTTGCACTATAATAATAGTCATAGTTATAGTCATGTTTACTTTCTTGGTTCAGATCTCTTGTACTTCATTATCCCATAAAACATAGTAAATAGTAGTGATTATACAATAGGGTTTTAGATAAGATAAGATAAGATAATATTTATTTGATAGACACGGTTAAAACAATAATACAATAAGTTGTAGATATTATAAACAACTAGCTGCGCCCCACGGTATTACCCGCTACATGTTTTCTGTATAAAAAGTAGCCCATGTCTTAATCCAGGTTCTCAGCTACCTCCATACCAAATTTCATCAAAATCCGTTCAGTAGTTTTTACGTGAAAGAGTAACAAACATCCATCCAAACTTTCATATTTATAATATTAGTGGGGTTTCAGGAGCCCCAAACTAGGCGAAACCTGTATATTGGTGCCCCAAGTCTACACTGTTGATAATATAAAAAGAAAAAGAAACTATCAAAATAAAAATAAATACCTTACTCCCAAAACCTTGACTTTTTTTACATGATAAAAAGGCTTAGGTTTTTGGAAGCTTACATAATTTAGCTCACGAGTTTTCTTTTTGAAGGCACTAAAAGTTTTCTCGTGTAATCCAAAACTAAGTTGACATTTTAGTTACTTATACTAAAAGCACCCCCCGCACCAACTGTCTCCGTCGCATCACTTCAATTACAGATATATATAAATCTGTCAGGCTGGAGCTGAAGTCTCCTACATTATGTATGGCCTACGACGTTTTTACGGACGTTTGTGGGCTACGCGCCATAAAAATGGCTCTATTGTCAAGTATCTGTGAAATACGAGCACCTGGAACGTAATTCAATTTCAAACATGAATACCTATCCTACGTATAAAGGAACGTAGTAGGAACGAAAGTGCCAGTATGCCTCACGCGCTTGCGGCTATAGAAATGCTTGATTGAATAGTGGGCACGATTTTCGAGCACAATGTGTGTCATTGTAGAAATTCATCTTAAAAAATTGCCTATCATATATATATATTTGATTATAAAGTTATAAGTTGTTTACTAAAACATTGACCGAATAGATTGAGAGTCCTAAAACATTTGGCATGTTCTAGAGTTTATAATTTTACAATAAAAAAAATAAAAAATCAAATTACATAATTTTGTTATATACCTACCTATTAATTTAGACGCAGTAGTTACGTCATAAATTGAAATAATTAGTTAGCTGAAAATAAATTAACATAATTTTACGAAGAGTTTCTCGATTATAGAATAAATAAATTTAATTTTGTACTTGGTACCAGTTAAAGTTCAGTAAAAAAAAGCGATAAAAATCAAATCAATTCTATTTAAATAACTAAGTAGCTCAATTCAATTGATATGGATTTTATTTACTCCCACAAACAAAAGCCAGTTTATCAATGAATCCGATTGAATGCTGCCGAGTTGTTACCCGAATGATCGAATTTGCATTGAGTTCTGGCAAAATGCGGAAGCTCTCTCCTTCATTTACATATTGTTTTTGTCAGCTTGAGCTAGAATATTAATCCTTTGATCAAGTGAATTATTCACGTAATGTTTTTGAATATTTCTGACATTTCGTAGGACTGATTATCATTCAACTTATACTAGTATATGAAAATTATATAAAGTTTTATAAAAGTATATGAAAAAATAAAATTAATAAAGAACTGACAATAAAATACACCTCATAATAATAGCATTTGTATACAAAAAAACTATGTACAAAAATGTCCACACAAACTTGCTTTTCACGAAACGGAAACAAAATGTTCCGTACCCCTGCACTCGCGGCAGCTTCATTGTCTTGCCAAAGATCCGAACTACCTACGGCAGAACAATGATTACTTTAGAAGGTGTGTCTTTATAACAAAAAAATAACCTCGGATAATATAAATACTAAATCGTTCAACGTATTACATATCTAAATATAACCAGCAAAACAAAATGGCTGTCGTCGTAGAGTTAAAGCCATATTTGTTTATTTTCAGCTCCGAACTGAGAACCTACGCTGCTACGAATGTTTGCCAAACAAGTGAAACAGGCGCAATGCTCTCTGCTTATAATCGTCAAAAAATACACACACTCTCCGATATTAGGCTCTATCAAAAAACAAAGACTTCTGTTCAGATAATGGTGGAGAGTAGACCTACTTTATTGCGGTACATGTGTTGTAATACTAATTGATTTGTTCAAGAGTAAAATCAGGAGCCAATTTATATTAGTTGACTTTCAAATCTGATAAATAAATATTTAGAAGAGTTTTGCTAACGTCGTCGCTCCGTTCTACTACAATATTCAGCAACATGCTAAAAAGTTTAAAAAACTAAAACTAGACTACGGAGAAACATACATTTTGGCGCCAAGAATTTGCCATTATGGAGTTTTTTTATAATTTTAATAGAGTCTATTCTCTATAGACTAGTCTAATCTAACAATTGCGCACTAAAGAAAAATCTAACGACATATCAATAATCGATATCGGTTCCATCAATTTGTATAGTTACGAGGAAATATAGGCACGAATGTACATACCTACATGTTAAATACATAACCCTGACTATTTTAGTTTCACCGCAGTCGAGTAAGTAGATGTCTTAACACATTAATTAAAATCAATAAGAAAAGTCGATTAAAAGATATAATTTTATTGTTACCAGGCCATATGATGTCCTAACAATACTCTACGTCTTATTTTTAGGTATAGCTTCTAACATGTTCAGGATTCAAATAGGCAAGAAACTCTATTAATCTCCTTCATACCCATCATCAAGGTTTCAATTCAATTCACGAGGGATGCTATACGAGCTCGTATTCCGTTATTAAGATAACCCCCGTCTTCCTGTTACGCACAGACAGTAGACATCAAGATATTAGAAATAGTCTGGAATAGCCATGCATGTTGCTATTATGTCGTCACAAGTAGGAGCAAAAAATATATCGACATAAATAAATTGATTTTTAATTTATTTAGATTTTAAGTTTATTTAGGTTTAGATATTAAGGAATATTTCGGGTAAATATTTAAAAATTGACATCAAGATAAATAAATAAAAAAAATCCTTGTCATTGATGTTACCAAAACGACTTTTAAGCGGAAATACACTAAAATATATACCTTGAACACTTCTATTTCTATTGTATCTCTGTAATATCAACTACTCGATTAGATAGCAAAGGAAGCAAGAAAGAGAAAGAGTTATTGTACTGTAACTCCATTCATTAGTGCTAGATTTAGTCGGCTGATAGCAAATTCCAAGAAAATTAAAGGTAGTTCTATTGTAGAACATTATTTTGAAATGTTGTTTCTTATTACTTGTGGAGCGCCGTGGTCAATACCTTGGTAGTTAGATAACTTTATGGCGAAGGCTTATAGCAATATAAATCTTAGAGGAATAGGATAATGCGGTTACACCAAAAGTTTTACGAAAAAGGCCGGTATCGTGTAATAAAAAACCTAGATAATGTTCGGGTATTTACATTTTATGCATGCATAAAAATATGAGGACCGTTATTTCCTGGTTTTCTAGCGTATAAGGTTAGTTGTTTACGGGGGTAGCCCGGGCTAGAATATTAAGCTTATTTTTTTTTTTATTATACGCTTTGATTAAAATATATTGAGACTGTTTGTATCAAATATTGTCTAAGCCACGTGGTGGTTTTGACCACGTTTTCCGGGTAAATATATACCTTACGTATTAATTCAATATTTCAACGTTCATACATACATATGTATATTGATGATGTATGAATGTATGCATTTGGAGTTATGCGCTGCCTGAGTTGGTATTCCCCATGTTCCCCATTGGATATAATCTGGGTGTCTTCAAGACGAGAATGAATCACATTATCACTTAACATCAGGTTAGATGGCGGTCATACGTAAGCCTATTTTTGTAAACAAAAAAATAAACTTTAACATTTATAATATTAGTGTCATTTTGAAACTCTAAAAGTCATGCCAAGGTAACATATGGTGCTACAAAAAATATTGTATACTTGTTATGTGTAAGCTTACTTGCATAGATAAAAAAATATATAGTATTAAAAAAATATATAACTGTCTATACAAAAAATAAAGAACAACAAATTATTTTTTTTGTTGAAAACTCCATAACTCTTTATTCTGTCACCTTTGCGCTCTCGAATTGTACATGCAATCAGTAATGGCTATTATACCTAAAGTTGAATCTTTCATAATTTTTAATTTTACGATATATTTTTTTAAGAAATATAATTTAGAGAAGACGTGTTCTAAAGTGTAGACTATGAATCGGAAAATGTAGCTTAGGATACACTGAGATTCGATGGAGTGATGGCACACAAAAGGCAGTGGGAAGCGAATTTAAAACAAAAAACCGAAGATGGAACTAAGTGGTGTGCATTAGAAAACGTCTTTGTCGAGCAGTGAACTGAAATGAGTAAATGAAGATGAAATAAAAATGATATTCGGACCTAATCAGAAGAATGTATAGTATATTATATTTTAACAAATTTACGAATAGGTCCAATTAGTAATTGAAACTATTCGTAAAAATACCACTCTGCTTTGCTCTACTCCTGCTTTATATTTTAAATGGCACCACGTAGTTGCATCTTCCGGTCTAACTTTAATCCCGGTTTGTTTAGCATTAATTCTCACTCTGTAGCGGTGTACCGCCGCCTCAGAGCTTCCGATTCACTGAGTAAACCTCTCACGTTGGGCTTACAAAGCTCTTCTTTACATTAATTTCTAATGCAATACTGGTGTTTGTTACTCTGTACCTGGTTTAAAAAACATGAATTCAAATGTAGTGCGTTTTAAATATTTACACAACTTTAGTGACTATCGCAAGCGGCTGTTATTTAGAGTTAAAATGGCCGAAGAAACCTAACATAAGCAATCCAGAGGCAGCGCCTAAAAATTATGCTTATTTCAAATTTGCTGCCTATAAAAGTGCTGAACAGCATGAAACAAATAGCTCTCACTAGGGTCACTTAACGGCTCTTCAGTTGAATAACAGCCTAAAGGGTACTTGAAGACTCCTCTCTTAAGCCACGAGTGACCCGGGACACTTAATCCCTCGGTTATGTTCTCCATCACGGTTATTAAACTTTTTGTCGAACAACACGGTACATAATATCACGTTGAACATGATTCATGGCTTAATTTCACCCTTTTTCAAAGCCCTTACAGACTATGTTAAGCTATAAATAAATTTAATTATGACTCAGTGGAAACCCCGATAGACCCCTTACGTTTTGCTCAAGACTTGGTAGGTAGTGCTTGGGTTCTTTATTTATGATTAAATTCCATCTGTATTGAAGATTTTTGCTGCCGAGTGGGTATATTCCAATAGATGCACTATACGTATACAGTACACAAGTCAGAAGTGAATTGGTTTCTTCTAGAGTAGCGTGCTCCATCTTCACTTAACATCATGCCAGATGGTATTCAAACAAAAAAAAGACACAATACCCAATCAAAAGTGTAAGTTTCAAAACAATCACTAAAGCAAAATTTTATTATGGCTTAGTCTGAAAAGCACCTCGCCCTCGGACCCTTTCCTGCCGCTAAAACTCAGGAAGTTTTGTTTTCAGAGAGATTCAGATGATATCTGTAAGCTTAGTGAAGATTAAAAGCAAATAAATTAATTCATTACGTTAATACGCCCGAAATGCCTGGTTGCTAATTAAACACGTTAAATATAATTATTTGCTTTCAACTGTGGTTGTTAAGTTTAAATTGCTGTACTGTACGAGTAAATTAATACTATATGTAACATAAAGCTACGTTGATTGGCTAATAAGCACTATACTTTCAGTGAAATACATATGTTTTACGTAGAACAATTTTTACAAAATATGTTTCGTTTTCTCTTAATTGCGAGTTCTTACTAAACTTATGAAACTCGCAATTTTGTAAGTTCTGAAAATAATCACTTTGATGTTATGCTTTAATTGTTATACACCGTTATTTATATAGCTTATTGAAATATTTTAACTGAGACCTCTTTAAGTCATGAAATATAATAAAATCTTTTAATTAAATATAAAGTTTGTAAACTAATTAATAAAAATGTAAAGATGGTTACATAAAAACAACAGAATTTGTATAATACTGAAGATACGGGCTTTGAAAAAGGCTCACCATATTGACGTTTGGAATCTCGCTAGAGCTAGGTATTTTCGTGTTCGCAAAATGTAATTTTGAAAGGTAAAGCCCTTCGAAGAATAGAGATCAAGTCGTGTCAGACGCTGTTGTTGCCTGGAGGTGATGACAATTAATAGTTCATTGTCTTATCTTGATATAAATTTGCATAACGATAACACGATGTTTTATTAAATGGATAATAAATAAATAAAGAGATAAGATAAACGAGAGTCTTAATTTTGTTTATCCAGAATCAGAAAAGAAGAAGTTTACCCTACGTTAATGACGTAATTCTTTTAAATCAATAATTTTTATTTCGTATTTAAAAATTCCATTTTGTTATAACTAGAACTTTTTTTACACGGCGATATCTAGCCCCTAGCTTAGCAAAACTCATACCACAAATGTTTGTCCTGGGCGGAACTTTTTTTTTTTTTTTTTAATGTTTGACAGGCCAGGTGTTTGACCACAGCTCACCTGATGTTAAGTGAAGGTGTGGTCGAAGATGGTAAAGCACACCTAGCCTGGAATGGAACTGGCTTTCAAGTGAGGCTACCGGAACACACCGTTAGATGCTTGAACCCACTCTCGAAACAAAGCTACTAACTAAATAAGCTAGCATGGCTTTCGAGCAACGCTGACCCAGAAGATCATATCTATTTTATGTTATTCTGTAAATATACTATATTTCACGCTATAACATGCCAGTATTGGTCCATTTCACTAGCATGTCTATTCGCATAAAGGATGAGGAAACGATTACGCTGCTTTGTTGGGCAATTGGAACACCAATACCATTCATTAAAATACATGAGCATTGGATTTATTATGTTTATTGGTAAAAATAAATAAATTTAGACAGTTTTTCACACAGTGCTATCTACTGCTACCAAATTAACTAATAGGGTAGTCATACTTTAGTTTTTTATTTACACTGATAAATAATTATAAGAACCAATAAACATTTGATTAATATAGATGTACAGATGTTTGTTACTTCTCGCTCTAATGACCCAGCAGATTTAAGTAAGTTTCAAAATAGCTTATATTATCTTATACATTTGGGCTACATTTTATCCGGAAATTTTGAATATTTGCTGATTTAATTAAAAAGTACTTATCTAAACATTTCCACATACTTTTTTATGCGGAAGTAAAAAATCAGATGTCATAAAATTAAGTAACAGCTTGTCTAATCTGTTCAAAATAGAACGACGCCATTTTTCTACAAAGCAGTAGGTATAACTATTATTATTCAGGGTTAAAAACTTGAGATGTCGTCAGCCGAAAGGACACTTTTACTTATCATTATAAACAACTTTTTACTTCTTCTGAAATCGTAAGTGAATCAGCTACTTGGTATGGTCTAGAATCAATTTAATACGTATAAGTGATGATGTGGTCAAAGATGAAGCACATAAACTTACGAGACCCATTCACTCAGACCTTGAAAATATCCAGATTATATCCCTTAAGAAACAAGGAAGGTGGCAGTGTACCATTCCTAGGTCATAACGATAAGAAACATAGAGACAAAACGTTTGATAAGATCGTTTACATTTGGTACGTTTATACTTTTCACGTTTACCTGATAGTTTTCGCGATTTCGAAATTATTTTTATATGAGTGACTGGCTAGTTAAAAATGGTAAACACACCAAACCTGAATTGGGTTCTGGCTTTCAAGTGGAAAGTTGAAAGTTCAAGTGAATAAGATTTCCTTTAGCTTAGTACAAAGCAGAAAGCGCTAACCTTCTAACCCTATAGAATTATAGTAGTACGTAAAACACATTTATAGTAACGTCAGGAAAAGAAACCCCGCCATTGCCTGCCAGAGACAAATGAACAAAGAAGATGTTCCCTCCGGGGAAATCAAGGGGAATCTGGCTTTGTCATGTTTGTTTTATTGACATATTTTTATTGCTGAAATATGGATACGGGCACAGATTTTTACTGCTCTTGCTTCGATTACTCTGGAAATGCTTTGCTTGGGGCTAAGGCATATTAGAACGAGTATGTCTTAATCATGTACGTGACGTAGTAATTGTTCATCATCTCGGCCGTAGGACGTCCACTGTTGGATATAGGTATCTCCCAATAATTTTTTTAATAGATAGATAAATAGAAACTCTTTCTTGAGTGCACCAAAAATAAAAAAAGTACAAAAAACAAAAGAATCTTTTGAGCTAGTGCCACAAGTGGCGATCTTATCGTTAATAGCGATCTCTTCCAGGCAACCAAGAATAGAAAAAAAAAAGTAATTGTAATCGTTATTAGTTGCAATGTTGTTTATGTGTAAGTACCTACTCTAAAATTACGAATTTAATTTAAGGCCCTAAATTCTGACGTTTCGAGCATAAGATTTATGTATTTTAAGCAGGTGGACAGCCGAATACTAAAAAGTATCCTACCACCATGTGACAGTTTGCTCATAATATTATCGCTTGATGATGAGAATTGAGCCCATACCCCCCGACGTACGATCAAACCGTACTACTAACTGAACTATAGTCGCTACAAATAATTATGAAACATGCCAAAAATAAAAAAAAATACTACAAAAATAAACACGTACATTAGAAAAGTCCAATATGAAACACACCCTGCTCGCGAACAGATGCCTTCGCGACCCATAAGAGATACTTGTTTGTTTGTATTTACTCAGGGAGTAATGACTTCCTTTACGGAAGGGGTATTTATCTTTTCTGTACTAAACGTTACGTTTTAACATTCTGTTTTTATTGCTTGTCGTTTTACAACGCGAGAAATCGAAGTGAAGTAGATGTTTTAGTCATTATTTATATTTAATATAATTATATTTTATAGAAACAACACTTTTCTAAATTTTGAGGATTTTTTTTTAAATGTCAACGCTCAATTTTCTGTCACCTTCTCGCTAACGTGAAATATCACGCGTAAAAACGAGGCAGCCTACTTTTTTATTTGAGGTCCTAAAAGTATTTCAAACCGCATGTTTTTACTCGACTGCGGCTATGCCAAAAAGGGTTATGTGTTTGACCTGTATGTAAGTTTGTGTGTTTGTATGTCCATTTCTAAGCTCCCTTGCAACTTCTAAGCAACTGAGCCGATTTGAATGATATGTGATTAGCTTTTATTGAATACGAGTATATCGAGTGTATCCGACTACGAAATTTATATACCCAGTATATGAATTCCGTAGTCAGGCTATAGTTTTTTAAACTTTTTAGGTTGTTACCTCTATATTTTTTAAAATGAATAATATTTAACTGACGTCAATCCAACATAAACAAGTAGATAGATAGACTGAAAGAAACTCAAGATTCAAGATATTTATTGCTTCCAGGATGTTGTATATTATGTATATATGGTACACAGTCAGATATGGACCCTGTCGAGCACAGCAACGTTTAGAAGAGAACTCTTTATTGTGCAATGTGTACACCAAAAATAGAAAAAGAGTACGTAAAACAAAATAATCTTACGAGTACTTTACTATTGTCGTATATAAACTGCTAAAGCTATATATATATACATATCACAAAGCTTAAATACCCACAATTACTAAACACAATAATTTTAATAGCATTGGCAATGTGATGAAATATTGGTCCGTATAGGAATTCCAGATTATTTATACCAAAAATTAAGTCACAAGTTAAAAAATGTAGGTACATTTTAAAATCACAGTTGAGAGACTAAAAGTGCAAATTGTTAAATACGACCTTATAAAACTTATTCATAAATAAGTATTAATACTTTCATGAATTTTAATCTTATCTCAGCTGCAGGCGTTTCATGGAAATCTTAATGGATATCTGTTTCTGAGAATTCTCAGCAAGTAACTTTGAAAGCGAGGCCAAATTACACAAGGCTTGTTTTCTTTACATGCGAGTACGTTTGGGTTTCTGGTAAAGTTCTGCAAATCAATTTATTTTGTAAAGCAGGTGAGCAAACATTAAAGTTTAGATTATAAACATTATGTAGGTAGAATATTATACATCACAAATAATAAACGACTAAATTCTAGCTAAAATAAAATTGGAAGTAACTCATGTCACTCTTTTTGTACGTTTGTTATCTTTTCACGACTAAACGGGTAAATAGTATATAATTTAAAATGAAATGGATGTTTCTTGACGACGAATTTTATGAAATTTCGTTTCGGTATACAATATTACTATAAATAACTAAATAAATAATCTAGGATATTACACACATTGCCAAACTAAGCAAAGCTTGTACTATGGGGACCAGGACTTATATAATACTTACATTGCTTTTTTTGTAAATACATACTTATGAAACATACAGAACACCCAAACACAGAACTAACATTTATGCTCGACATACAAATGTATGCCCTAAGTGGGAATCAAACCCACTCCCTACAAGCTCTAGAAGCCGACACATTACCAAATGTGCACCAAATGTGCACGGCGGTTGTAATAAAAGTATAATAGGAATCCTATTGTTCATTCAGAGACAGTATCCTCAGTTCCAAGACCTAGAGTTTGGGAGCCAGACGGTCACCCAACTAGGCTGAGGAAACTTCAGAAAATGTATCAACATAGATTACCTAAGTTTAAACCTGTTACAACAAACCAAGCCAAGTAAACACAACACGATATGACAGGATAAGACAACTCCAATATCTATAGCCAATTACGCTTTCAATGCCTCGGCTACCTTTAGGCGGGTTACAAATCCATTGTTTATCCTCCTTTTACCTTCTCTACGATATCCGCTTGTTAGAACGACTGTAAAAACAATGTTTATGTTTCAAAAGCTCACGCGAGGGTATAGAATAAAGGGTTTGATGCCCATTCATCTTGTGTCCAGGGTTGTTATAATTCAGGAACTACCACAGTATACATTATGCGTAATTTATTGAAAGCTTGAGTGTTTTCGTTAAATCGTGTACTTTCGGTATGATATAAATATTTTAATAATATCATACAGTATAAGTATTTAAAGACACAAATAGGTAAATGTTGGCCATTGAAATCTGTAACAAATCGTTTTTCTCCTTAAATTATTCAATTGTCTTATTCATTACACTGTCCTCTCTATACAATATTGTTAAATATCTTTTAATTGATAATAACTCACAAATTGTTCATCAAGGGAATATAAATTAAACTCGCTTTCCCAATTTGCAAACTTTTGCCAACATTAATTATTAACTTCTGTTTTTTAATCAACCCAAAGTTTTTATTCCCGAGTTCTGGTCTAACAGCCTTCAATTAAAATCGAGTAGAGAAGAGTAGCCACAGACTGAATAAGTTCAAATGAATAATCGGATTTGGTCAAAGTGAAGCTTTTACTGAAAACACGGAAACACTTTCAAGGGATTTAGATATTTTCAAATATAGAAGAACTTATGACTTGCGACCACTGAACACAAACTTTTTTTGTATAAAACCTTTACAATATTATAGTCTAAATTCCACAGGCTACACCGCTATTTTCAGCAGTGGACGTCCTACGGCTGAAATGATGATGATGATGATGAATTTGGTGATAACACTATTACTTTGCTATTACGAGTATACTTACGTCTAATATAGATAAAGAAAGAAAGAAAAATAATTAATTTTAAACAATCCAAACACATATACTAGACAAACAAATATAATAATATAGACACACACCAGTATAATAGTTTTTATCGTCGTGAAACAGAAAAGTAATTAGTCTTCTTTGACGGTAAGGACATAATTAATCACTGTCCCGACGTCGCGTCTTGCTCTTGACACGACTCTTAATAACTTCCTAATAAGTTATCTTTGTTAAGTCACCTGCCAGTTACCTGCCAATAGAAACAGTTAACTATATAATCTACTTCCTAACTATGTTAACGAACAGTAGTTAAAGTGAACGTGGGATTTTGACCCCTATTTTCGCCTAAATATTTTCCAAAAATGCATGCCAATAAAGCCATTGTGCAAATGCCATTGCACAATGGCATTATTTGTATCTGAGCTACATTATAAGCCACAGAAATCGTTGGTCTAGATTAAGTAACTGCTACCAAAAATTGTAACATGCCATACAAATTACGGTAGCGCTTAGTCAGTACGAAGCAAGCGTTTTTTTTTTTGATCAGGCTACCGAGTTTGTTGGGCTTAGTAGATCAACATTTCTATCCAAAGTTGTAAAAGAATATATAAATAAGTAACACACACATAACACTTTAATTTTTTAATATTTTTTCTTTTTTTTCAGGTAAATTATGCCCGGCTAAAAAGCAGCTTGGAAACACAAAGGCGTGTAAAGTATTCCATGAAAAAAAAGTAATTTTCTACTTGGAAACATTCGCAGTTGCGAAATTAAAGTTTTTCACAAACTGAGCTTACTTTAGAACTACCGCTGCACTGCAGAAGTTAGGAATTCAATGTAATCCATTAAAAAAGGGCACTTGAAAAATCTTCATCCATTTTTCAACAACCTGATTCGCAATAACCATACGTATAAGTGTTGTAATATTCCTTTATCAGAGAAGAAATATACCTAATCCGACCCGAGACAAATCTCGACGAGGTTTAATGGTGTGTGTTATGTTATATAAGAACGATTTTAATAATATTTAATAAAAAATAAAAAAAACCGTACGTATAGGTATTGTTATGGTTAATACCTTTATCAGACTATGCAGATAGCTCTTTTTATACCACATCCTTTATCTGTTGTGAATCCTCTCGGAATAAACAACATCTACGAAATGGAGTTACTTTGGAAAGTTTCTTTTTTTTTGTTGACGGACAATTTGATCTCGTAATAAAATCAAGTTAAGGGCATCTTAGAGCATTTTTATGGCTGTCTGAAACTTCTGCGCCATAAACGAGACTTCAGAATGTAATTTGGTCTCGCAACAAAGTATTTCTTCCTGTATTTTTGTCAATATTTCTGTCTAGTTAGAAATAATATTAGAAACCGTATTTTATATTGATAATTACAGCGTCAATCACTTCCTACCAAATTATTTTTAAGTGTCATACTGTATGTATCAACATTTTTTTAATTTTAATTTTAATTTGTTGATGTACATGGTCTGAAATAAATGATTATTATTATTAATATATATATATATATTATTATTATTATAAAGGGTTAAAGGCACGGTGGTAGTAAAATTAAAATAAATTTGCACTCATAATTATAAACAACTTCTGATGTGGGCTAAAATTACGAACGTTAATTTTAAATGACTAGTTTACGATTAGCAGTTTCTTGACATCTTATTCTATGATTTCTTCTTCTTTGTTTTTGGCATCGCACTTAATACATTTTCCAATGTCATGTACTTATTTAACTATTTATTCTATGATATAAAATAATATTATAGAATATCTTGCTACATCATTTCTCATTTAACTTGATTTATATGATAAGTCTATACCAAAGTCACAAAGAGTTAAGACACGCCTTGTAACACTGGAGAATGGAACAAGCTGTCAAGCAACCAGGCAGCGTCTGCCGAAACACACCAATAGGTAAGTATTTTAAGGAAATAAGTATTCATTGTGTTAAAGTATCACAGTGCCTAAACGTTTCTAGTTCCATCTCTCGCATGTAGTTCTGACTTATTGTCATTCGAAGTCAGGGCGCAAACGAGAAGGCTATACATTATTCAGGAGCGCGATAGGTTTTCGCAAGTCATAGATATTCATGCAGAATCGAACCACAAATCACAGGAACGGTCTCAGGCCACTTCCTTATAATAAGTTTCTATTTTAATAATGCAACGAGTATCTTACCAGTCGTTTTCCTTGCCAAATCGATAAAAATACTAAATCAATATGAAATCGATGAGTGTCTTGTACTCATACATATTTTTTACGAAGTTTTTTGGTGGATGAAAAATTCGGCAGTAACTCTTATAAATTCTATTATTTAATTTATATAAACAAGTCTAACGATCATTAAGCATATGACCTGAATAGATAGCATAGTAAGAATCTCACATCACGGTTGTTAAGCATTGTATGATCATCACATTATTACGCTAATGTCATAGCAAGTTTGTTTGTATATACAGGCCCTAGGATTACACAAACTATTTATAACATTCAATTCGATCGAAAAATCTGTTGAGCTTTACTTATTTTTTTTATTTTCATTGTCATTTTACCTCATAACTGTTAATTCGCGTAGATATGGTATATATTTTTTTAATGCATTTTCATATCTGATGTATTCTTCGTCTAGTAAAAAAAAAGTTAATGCATCTAAACACCAATTAGTAGTAATGTAATCATATACACAAAGAAATATGTCAACTTTGAATCGATAAAATTATTTATGAAGTTTGAATGCATTTAAAAATATCCCTAGTTATTGCTTATTATAACAGTATGCAAGATTGATACAAAACTTTATTGATTAAAAAAAAATCGAATTTATAATGTATTTGTAACCTCTTCACTCTGAAACGACATAACGGATTTGGATGAAATTTGGAATGCAAATAGAATGGATCAACACATAGAGTCATATTTATCGCGGAATACGAGGGGGAAACCGCGAAGCGTAACTTGTATTTGTATAAAAGTTTTTTTGGGTTACATTTCGGTGTATACGTTTATACGCCTAAAGCGCTCGTAAGTTTGCGTAATCAGTCACGTCTGGGCAAACAAAATTACCTCCTCCCAGACAGTGTCAATGAGTAAAACATGACATCGGCACACGGAATGAAGGTCGAGCAATAAATCCCCAGATCGATCTACGATGCTGGTTGTTGACACAGGACCGGCCATTCGTAATAGAGCTCGGTGATCCTCTTTGAACGAAGATCATTTGTCGACTACTCAGAAGCAAATCTTAGGTTTTAGGGCTATTTTTTAACAATTGGATTTAAAACAAAAATCATCACATAACACAAAAGAATAGGATGTTTTGGCAGCCTAGTAGAGAGACCATCTTGCTTCCAATCTGGAAGTCCTAGATTCGAATCTACACACGGATTTATGGTTGACAAGCTAGGTGTTTGACCACAGCACATCTGATGTTAAGTGACGTTATGAATGAAGATTTTAAAGCACACCAAGCCTGGAATAGAACTGGCTCTCAAGTAAGGCGGCCGGAACACACCTTTGTGTGCTTGGCGACAGATTTTCTACTTTTGGGTGGTAGCTAGCCAGCCGAGTACTAGAAAGTACCCTATCACCATGCTATGGTTTTCTAACGATGTTTTCCTTCACCAACAGCTCAAGCTCATTGTTGGCGTTTGAGCCCACGCCCTTCGGCGTGCGAACAGACCGCGCTAACCACTGAGCTATCATCGCTACTTAACATCAGCTGAACTGTGGTCAATCTAAACATCTAGCCTAACAACTCATCACAATCAATGAACTACTACAAAATTGTTGTTATTTGTAAAAAACTACCTATATGCCAACCTTCATTTAGCTCTATTCAGCTGTTACGACATTGAGTGAAAGCGTACTTGGTCGTAAGAACACATTATTGCATTTGTAATGTTTTACCCGGACAAATACGAGCAATATATTCTACAGAGCAACGATTCTTGTCGAAGAGCGAGTAACATAGGAAGTCCCGCTGCTGGTAGAAACAAATATATCGGTAAGGTTAAACTAATCTACCAAGAATAGATAACATGGAGAATTTTAATTTATTGACTATATCAAACATGATACTCGACTGTCATTTGGGAGAATATCTGCTTTTAGAGCAGTAAGGCGTAGGTTCGATTTCTACTCAGGACAAATAATAGTATTAGTATGCAAATATAAGTATGTATTCATATGAGAACGAGTATATGAATATTTTATCAGTTATCTGGTTCCCATAGTAAAAGTTTTGCTTAGTTTGGTGCTAGATGACGCTATATTTACTTATTTTATATCGTATTTCTGAAGTTCTTGACAACCAATAGCATTTCAAATTCGGACGTCACATAAGCAAGATCGATGTATTATATTCTACGTAAATTGATATCTTTACGAAAATTATAAAAATGACAAATATTATATTTATTGTTGTTTTTTCTAATTACAAAGTTATCAGAAAAACAAAATGTTAATGAATTGACAATGCGAAAACATGAGTTCCGGGGGTCATGCCCCCTTTGTGTACGGATATGTCAAGGTGACTGGGAACATGTTTGCATTTAAAAAATAATGATTAACGTGTGAATTAAACATCACAATATAATATTCATTAATTCTGTCTGTTACTGATTCAAAATGCGACATCGCCAGTTGTTAATGTGCTGTTTCTTTTAAGTCATGAAAAAATTAAAGAACAGGGACATGAACAAAATAATTTATACTCCGGGGAAGCGCAACACTAGTAAGGTTGGGAAATCTTGTCAAAGTATTCCTTCATACTATAGAAACACTTTCCAATGAGCCAATTATCTAAACTACGCTACGTCTAAAACTTTGAGTTAATACTAGTAGTAATATACAAATACAATTTTATGTGGCATGTAGCATTCTACCCGGCATAGCGACGTGCTACGAGCGTAGCATTTCTGTGTAACGGACCGTAGCAATACCAAAAGGTTATATTTTACTATGCTGACTTTAAGTCATGTGGAGACCATGAATCGGCTAACGGAGTGTAGGACGCCCTGTGGCTTGATGGAGTGACGATATTGGTTGACATTATAGACTAAAGAAAAAGATTTTTCTAATTATGATGATGATAATTTTGATATGCAAGCAATTAAGCACTTTAACTGCTTAATTGCTATAACAGTAAACTATATTGTACAATCCCTTAGGTATGACATGAATTCAAGCATATAATTGTGCATTACAAGTATATTAAAATCATAAAATTTTATTGAGATTTATTGCTTTCAAAGAGACTCGGAATATTTCAAGAGATCTTTTCACATCACAGATAAATATTTAGAAAAGGGTTACGCTATTTTCGTCAGGTGTAAAAGGGTTCCGTTAGTGTCCCTATATCAAATTTCGATAAAAATGCCTTTGGGATTCTCCACCATTTGAGGACGGTTGCACACAAAACGTTGGCTATTTAGATATTTGTATTCGGAACAATTTTGTGGGATCATGTAATGCTGAAAACGATGCTGGAAATGCAAATAATATGGAAAACGTTGCATCATTTATCGGTACCATCGAACATTAACACGCGTTCACGTTACATGTAAGTTGTTAATTTAAACAATTTGCTCATTGCTAAGCAATAAACTATGTATTAAATACCCATACAATCATTTTCCACGGGTGTTACAATTTGCACACAGAATATTCGGTTTCAACACTCAATGATAAGTACTTTGTTCCAATCACGTTCGAATGAACAATTAGATACGTTTTGAATTTATTTATCAAACGATGATAGCTCAGTGGTTAGCATAGTCGATTCACAGGCCCATGGGTGTGGGTTCAAACCCTAATAGTGAGCTTGAACTGCCGGTAAAGTAAATTATCGTGAGGAAACCTTAGCATGGTGGTAGGGTAATTTATAGTACTCGACTGGCTAGCTACCACTCAAATTGAAATCTGTCGCCAAGCACCTAATGGTGTGTCTTGATAGCCTCACTTGAGAGCCAGTTCCATTTCAGGCTAAGCGTGTTTACCATTTTCGATCACGCCGTCATTGTAACATCAAGTGAGATGTGCAGCAAAGATAACAGGTAAAAAGGTAAAGTACAGATGGAACAACACAAAAAAAATCAAGTGCAAATATTCTTACGTATAAGTATATCCGGAAATATCTTTGCTGTGTACAAGAGAAGTAGACATCGAAAAAAAGTATTTGTGTTAAACACACTTAAATTTGTCTCGGCTCACACAATTATCAGCTGAGTTTTACACCTAATCTTGACCTGTCAATAAAATAATTATCCCCTAATTCCGTCTCGTTAGAATACCTCGTAACTCTCCTACATTTAACTATTGGACTATTGCAGTAGTGGTTGTAAGATTATTTGCTAAGTTACTCAATACGAGAACAAATCACTGCGCATAGCTCACTAACATACAAACGGGTCCCAGACTCACACTACGTCACGGAGTTTCTCGTACCGTGAAGGGTGAAGTAGAACACGTCACATGGCTTGCCTTTTGAAGAATACTGAACTGTGAACGCATGTTAATTTCTTCTAGTCTATATGACGAAATCAAGATATTATTTATGTTTGACAAAAGCTAAACATTACATATTCTTTGTGCCGCTTTTGAATTCGACCAGGGCACAGATAAATGTATTATTAGTGTTAGCATTCATATTAAGAGCTGTAGGGTATCTGTATCTGCTGTAAGACCTGTAGGGCGTGGGTTCGATCCCCACTCATAAACCAAACGTTCTGTGATATGAACAAATGTTTTTTCTATCTGGGTGTTCTGTATGTATTTGAAGTATCTATGTATTCTATCAGTTGTTTGACTTCCATGGCTAGCTTCTAGCTTCATAGCTTTGCTTAGTTTGAAGCCAGAGGGCGCTGTATGTAATGCTCAAGTTGAAAATCTGCCGCCAAGCATCTAACGGTGTGTTCCGGCTGCCTCACTTGAGAGCCAGTTCGATTCCAGGCTAGGTGTGCTTTACCATCTTCGACCACATCGTCACGTAACATCATGTGAGCTGTGGTCAAACACCTTGCCTGTCAAGCATAAAAAAAAAAAGATAGGTTTATGATTTCTTATATTCTTGAACACCTCTAACCTTGTGCAATGTTTCTAAGATTTATAAGTAGCATAGTTGAACTAATTGTGTTATTTTGAAGCTAGACTAGTCTATGTCCTAAACAGGTTACTTAATATTTAAGCAAAAAAAAAGAAAATCAGTGTCTAAAATATCTAAAAAATCAGTTAATAACTAAAACGTATCCATATGGATTTCTACTCCAATCGGCTTAGGGTCTACTGGACCCTAACCTTCTTAAAATTGCAAAGGAAGACCCTTGCGGTCTTGAACGTATTCCATTCCGACGCGATCTTTAATAAAATGTAGAAAATGGGTTTGATAAAGGAGCCCCTTATTAATTTGAATTCATAGAAAATTCAAAGCTTACTTACCAGGTGCGTAAAAATTCTGACCGAAATGGGTGCTTAATGAGAAAGAATGACGGTTTGAGTGTTGATCGAAAAGGAACACCGGCAAGAGATGGAAACGGGCAATAAAGATGATTTCGAGCCAATAATTTCATATTCATTCTTTGGAGCAAATGAATAATTCAATTTTATTACAACATAGGATCTAAATATTCAAAAAAATGAATAGGCACTCATAGTATTATGAATTTATACTTATTTAAAATTAGTTTTTTCTCTATTATTGCTCGAGTGAAGGGATTGACTTTTCTGAGGCATAATTTTTAGCATTATTAATTTAAACCAGTTTTAAGAATGAGTGAATCTAAAAAATATTAATTCAAGATTGTCTCTTACACAAACTTGTTAATTTTTTTTTTTGTTATAAATAGCTGGTTAAACGGAACAGTGTTCAATAGGTAGTGAAATCTAAAGGCAATTACTTCTGGCAATTGAGTACTAGCCAATCATGATGTTACGATGTCAGGGGTAGAATGACGAAGGTAATTACGCCTGATCGCCGCGCCACACAGTGGGACGAAAATCAAGGTTTATCTTAGTCAATATGTCGAGTGACAAATACCACTATACAGCCCTCAGATCAAAGACTATACAGCCTTATCGGCGAACTACATAATATTATATACCTAACATTTAAAAAACTAGATCTTGTTTGTCAAAAACATATCGCATTTTATTGCGATAAATCAAAAAGTAGATACTAAAAAGGCACACTCTCGAATTCTCTTTAAAAAACGATTTTTACTGGACAAAAATTTCGTATTTTCTTTTATTTATATAAAGAAATATATTTGAAAATTACAGAGAATGAGTTTCGTAAATTGCAAATGAAAAGTTTTAGAAACAAAAAAATACTTAGTGCTAAACAACGCAGTATCTAATTAATTTTGACATTTAATTTCTTGTCTATTGCAAAAAAAAGTTGCTCTTTTTACAAGCTTTTGATTAACTTGCAATGTTTGTGTGTTTTGCTTATTCTTGTTGGCCAAAGTTTTGTTATAAATAAAGAAATAAAATATTTCCAGGAACGAAAGCGGAGTGAAGTGTCTTACCAGTTTTAACAAGCTACAGAAGATATGATTTTATTTATTACTCGAACTTAATCACACAAAATACAAGGAATTAGTTTTGTTTATTTACTACAACATTTCGGCCATGTTGCAACAATAGCCACAGAACAACAACAAAACAAAACAGTAATAGTAGTTTTCTACATGTTAATTGTCGTAATTCTAATTTTAATTGCCCATGTTTTGTAAGTAATATGAGATTTAGTTACGAATATCTCGACAATCGCTACAATTCTAAGCTAACCCGACCCATGTTCAGAGAAACATCACAAATTCATGCTCGCAGATAGGTAAGTTCAACAATGAATATTAGATAAGTTGGCGGCTGCTTTCCTTAGCAAGACTTTAGTTAATTTCGTAACCACTTTAATATTGGGGCATGTGTGCTTAGTGATTTTTGTGAATAAAATTGGTTTAGAAATTTTCTTACGTGGTAATGAATAAAGGAAATCTTAAAAAATATTTAGGCGAACTATGAGAAAGAATATATCTACCTACCGTGTAAGGGTCGTGAAAATTCAGCAGCCAATTTGTGAGATCGTCTGGCTTCGAATTTGGAAGTTCTGGGTTCCAACCCCACGGCACTATATTATATAAGTTATGTGTCTATGACCGCTGACTTTAAACGGTAAAGGAAAACATTATGAGGAAACCCACATGTACGAGAATTCTTAAAAAAATTGTCAGAGATGTGTAAAGTATGCCAACCCGCAGTTAGACAGCGTGGTAAACTATGACCTTACTCATCTCGTTATGAGAAGAGGCCCGCGCCCAGCTATTATACAGTTTTGAAAAGCATAGCTGACCTGGGATGCAAGTGTATCTTTCCTTCAACTCACACGCAATGCAATGAAGTGAAACGAGAAAACGTGCTATGCCGATCTAAAGGATAGGAAATAACCGAAGCCAAATGCTGTAGGTTTTTTTTACAAGTTAGAAATAAGTTGTGTGAAGTGAAGATTTATTAGAGAAACTTTTGCACGAAACCGTTTTTACGAAAACAAGCTGTACTCAAGGTTAAAATTAAACTTCTTTTTTTTTCAGAACATATAGCCATAGAAAATGGTGAATGAATTTCTTTATAATAACAAGTTTTTGTAATATAAATTCCACTGCGCACTGTAAATATAAATAAAATTATTTTCTGATTTCACATTTCGTAGCTTCTTTTCATCTCCTGATTCTCATTCACAGCAATACAGCCGTCCCATTATCCAGCCGATGATAAATATCCCAATAAATTCTGAAAGTCGTATTTATTTTTTAATAAAACCAGCTTATTGTGAAACTCTACACCTCGGATATTTATTGTATAGTCGTGAGCGCTGGGCTTGCTCTACTGGTTTTTAAAAAGACATATCACATATTTTACTGTTGTTACTAACATAAAAAACTGTGGACGATAAGTTATGGCGGGGTAAAGATTTTGGTGCTGTGACAGACTGAAAAATTACTTTATAATGATTACAAGGATTTTTTAATTTAGTACCAAACCCAAAAAAAAGTTTATAAAATAAATAAACATTGGTATGGACATTCATTACAAAGCCATTTGGCTACAAAAAAAGCAACGTTAATTAAAAAAAAACTAAACATAGCAGGTAGGTTATCCAAATAAAAAAATATATTGAAGTTATGACAATGTAATTAGGAATAATAAATCAGTTAAAAAAAGTTTTTTTCTTTAACTAATAGGTACCTTGCTATTTTATTCGCAGTCGGGTTATAGATTTTTTAAGGTTTTCATTAACATACTGAAAAGAAAACACTGTGTCAGGTAGGTGGATATGTTTATTTTCGAGGAACTAGCATCTCTGAAACTTGCTTATTACATTGTCTCAAAGAGAAAATGTCCACAAAGTTACTGATATTGTTGTAACTTGAGCGCTACGTGTTTTACTACGACTTAATAAATATTTTTTTATTACAAAAAGGCTTGCGTTTGACCGTTTAAGTCATGTGGTCGAAAATGGTAAACACTCCTAACCTTTGAGAATTGATTTTCAAGTGGCTACCTAAGTACACTGTAGTGCTCGGTCGCAGATTTTCCACTTGAAAGTAGTTAGCCAGCCGAGTACGAAAAATACCCTATCTTACGTGCTATTATATTTATATTTTATCACGATTTCCTTCACTGGCAGTCTTCACCTTTCTAAAGCTGATAATTGGGATTTGAACCTACGCCCTTTGGCGTGCGATCTGACCGCACAAACCACTGAGCTGCTGCAGCTATCATCGAATTGTCTTTTTTATACTACTATTTTTATATACTGTTTCTATAGCCCTTTCTCTTTTTATCATGTTTTTTGATAACTGTAGCCTATTACAAATATAGAACATGCCGTTATAGCCAACAAATAAGTACTATTTTCGTCAATCTATTGTGTTCTATGCGTTTTTATGTTCTCCAAGCTTCCAAGCCTCTGGTAGATATTTATTGCAAAAGTTTAGACTACACCCTTGTACTAACTTCTCACCTCGACAAGGCACTGATAAAATCGCTTTTGCTCAACTTAAATCCTTCCAAGTTGTAATTACTGTTTAAACCGTATCTACTGTTCAGAAGTTGTAAAACTTTTGCTTTGATCGTTATTTTTTTTTTTGTGTAAATTCGAACTTAAATTATAATACAGCAATTACATTAATTTCAGTATGAATGTAAAGTTAAAAAAAGAAGAAATATGTAGCTGTACTTCTTCAGGTTTACTCACGAATTTTCTACTTACCAGATTTGGTCAATATTGTTTCTTTCAGAAAAAGGTAACAATCGCACATTTATACCCATTATTATTCCACTTTATCATTACCGTAGCGATACTGTCTTAGGTCCTTGTACGACTTCGACGGTATGGTCGAAGATGGTAAACACACCTAGAATAGAACGTGCTGTCAAGTGACGCTGCCGGAAAATACCCTCAGGTGCTTGGTGATAGATTGTTTTGACTTGAAGGTGGTAACTAGTCAGTCGAGTACTACTAACACAAGCGTAAATAAATCAGAGTTAAATAAATTCCTAAACTTCATCTTTAACTTAGCAGTTTGTCGCGTCTCCCTACGATTAACTAGCGCACTCCAAGTGGTACGCGTAGCTTACTTCGAGAAACCCTAATCTAGATGAAACTTATTCAATTGTAACTTTAAAAATATCCAGAATATACGAAATTGGGAAACACCTTAGTACTTACCTTATTTGTTTGCATAATATAGATTCAGTTTATTTAAAGTTAAAAAGATCACAGGCCCCAAACTCTGTGTAGCTGAAAAAATTAATTACAAAAAAACCTTATTGCTGGTTAATTGAAGAGCAACGCTCACTCAGGTCGCGCATTCCATTGTTAAGCGATTTACATTTGTAGACTCAAAACGGTTCGTTCAAACTTTTGGAACATAAATCATGAAACAACGTCTGTAAAGATATAGTCTGTAAGTAATATTTACTACAGTAATGTCTCTGATTACACATTTATATAAAGAATAACCTCAAAACGAGAAGATATTATTTAGCTTTTTGCCTTCCTACGCATTTTCTGGAGATGACCGCCACGGGAAAACAACCAAAGCGGCCATTCTGCTGAGTGCGAATGGCCTCATAAAACGTTATGTTATTATGATCGTTATGACGTAGGGGAAAGTATCCTTTTTATGTGCATTATTATAATCGAAAATAATTAAAAATCTTTAGCACAAATTCAATTTTTTTTAAGTATTGTTGTTAACCTAACCTGAAATAACCTGAAGGATGCCATGGCAGAGGGGTTATAACACAAATAACTATGGCAATTCTATACAAAAGAAAATAATAAAAGAAAATTAATATAATTATTGAATAAAGTTATCGTCAATTCAAAAAAAACACATGTATGTACGGGAACGTGTATGTGTATAAAAAAACAAATTTTGTGTTTTTTCCCGAGTATCAATCGTTGAAACCACATTACTAGTCGATTTTAGAAAATTTATGGGCTTTTGCGATGTATATTTAATAGTCTGAAGCGCTATCTACGGAGACTCGACTGTGACGCGATTTCTGTTCAGTGTAATTAAGAGGTGCGAGAACGAAACATGAACTGGAAATAATTACTTTCGGTTGCTGGCAATGAATATCTTCTAGTTATTCTCCTGTTAAATAAACTTGAATTTCTTGAAATGTCAGTGTTTGAACAAGATTTATGTGCGAAAGCTTTCGTTACTTTTAATGTATATAGATTATAGATACAATAAAGTTGAATTCTTATTCTCCATGAGTGTTACTAGTTAGTTATCTTTGTTTATGTACTCAGCACGGCAACGCCGAAGACAAGAGATACAATATTTGCTTTACAGAGATACAATATTTAGAGATACAGAACTTGCTAAGAGTGGGAAGACATTACAATTTTAACCATCTTCATTCTCCTAAACTAATATAGGTATGTGTATTTAGTGTTATAGTACTAAATCGCTCTAATGAACTCAGGGACCTAGAATTCGTGGATCAGTGTGTCTACCTTGGCTCGATTCTTAGCAATGAAGGTGGCAGCGGGAAGGAGATCATGAGGAGAATCCAAATGTCCAAAGCAGCAATGACTAAACTCACTAGGATATGGAAAGACCGCAATATATCCCGCAAAACTAAAGTGAGGCTGGTGCGTACGTTGGTATTCTCAATCTTCTTCTATGGCGCCGAATCCTGGACAATAAGGCAGAAAGAAAGAGCAAAAATCGATGCTTTTGAAATGTGGTGCTGGAGGCGTATGCTGCGAATTCCATGGACCGCACGTCGAACCAACGTGTCTATTCTTCAAGAGATCGGAATATCCACAAGGTTGTCGACTATTTGCTTCCAGCGAATACTCGGATACTTCGGACACGTCGCTCGCAGAAACCCTGATAGTCTGGAAAAGCTGATGGTAATTGGTCAGGTCGACGGGAAAAGACCGCACCGCACCGCTCACCTACCCGTTGATCAGACCTAATAAAGACGATCACTGGCCTACCAATTACTAAAGCCATTAAGACTGCTGAGGACAGAAACACGTGGAGGAGCATGCTAAGCCGAGTGCAATAAACACTAGACACGACCTTCAGCAATGAAGATGACGACTAAGAAGAAGATTTAGTTTTATCCTGCACTTGTATATCTACTAGTACGTATATTTAAATTAATTTTCAAGTAACAAAAAGTAGGTAACATGTAAAATACGTTGCACTAAAACTTTTCTTCAAACAATTTTATTTGTACCACTTTTTGTTACGCGTGTGTTAATTCTGTTGGAAATTATAGCTTCAATAGAGTATATTTACGTTTCTGTTAAAGGGGTGAAATCTTAATTAATTTTCCGGGAAAAACAAATAAATTATACATTCATTTTCAATTTAAACTGAGACGTAAATCTTTTAGGATTAACCATGCATTTTAAACTTAAAATAAGTGAAACATTAATTACAACATCGAACAAATTTAGAGTAAACAAGAAACTGACAAGAATTACAGAGCTTATTTAAAGGAAATACATCCGATTAGTTACGGCGGCGTTTGTAATCAATCTATACTATTTATGATCCTTACAGATCTCCAAAGTTATCAATTTTATCGACTTTAGTTGATGGCCGTTACTGAGATTGTTGAACTACTTGGTTATCACAATACGTTGAAAAGATATGCATCATAATTTACTCATCTTTGGTGCGTGCTATTAAGCTCTTTGAAATTTATAAATATTTTTATATATTTTTAAATTACAGACTTTTCGATACAGGAAAAAAACGTGACAAAACCTTTTATATTTGTCAACCGAGGGTCTACTTGGCTATTAAGACATGTCACCCTTCGAGGGTAGGCCTGTGCACAGCAGTAAGATTTTAATAGCTGATGCAATTAGGTAACCGTGAACAGAATTTACATCTAAATGCTACGTGATTTGAATGACATGTTACAATCGTTAATCAATGCCAAATTTCCTTTCAATTGCGAGTATGTTAAAAGTATACAAAATAAAAACTGTTTTAGATTTTTTTTATGTGATAAAGAATGAGACAAACAAGACGCTCTCCTGATGGTAAGAAATAACGCCTGTCCATGACCATTGCAGTGATTCACAGAACTTTGAGTAACAAAACAAAGTCCAAGGCATCACTGCTTTAGTGCTGATTACTTTGGGACTTTCGATTTTGCCAGCTGCAGTACCCTTCAAACCGGAACACAGTAATGTTTACACACTACTGCTACCTAGACGACCTCCTGCTAAGGAGTTCTACCACCAAGTAGATGGAAGAAAATAATCATCCTTGTATTACCTTTGGATATGCTCTTGATGTTTCTTATAAATTGAAAAAAAGCTTTATATGATACTTTTATTCTATAAACGGATCATGTTCCGTGTTTCTTATCTGGCCTACTAATTTTATGAGAAAAACATGCTGAATGTGAGTAATGTCCTCCAAACATGACACTATTTGGTAAGTTCACAAGGAAATTATTTACAGCCTGCGACACGATTTGGCAACGATTACTTTTTTTATGCTTGACAGGCTAGGTGTTAGACTACAGCTCTCCTGATGTTAAGTGACGGTGTGTTCGAAGATGTTAAAGCATACCTACCTGAAATGGAACTAGCTCTCAAGTGAGGCTGCCGGAACACACTTCTCTTAATTTCTCTTTACTGCCTGTCCCTATTAGCTTAAAAATATATATACCTATATAAGGCAATAGGGTGTGGGTTCGATTCCCACCAGAACAAACATTTATGTGACTAGAAATGTTTGTTCTACATATGGGTGTAGGTACTGTATGTATCATAAGTATGTATTTACAAAAAAACTATATTCTATCAGTTATCTAGTTCCCATAGTACGCGCTTTGTTTAGTGTGGGGCTAAATGGCGCTGTGTGAATATCCGACGATATTTATTTTATTTATTTCTAAGTATACTACACCAAACAAATTATAAACAGAAATGTGTGTTATGTTATTATTAGGAAAGTGGCTAAACGGATCTTATTATTTAGTCTACCGGATCTGTTTCTCTGTCCAATAAAAGGCAAGAAACTTTTTAACGTTCAATGGTATCGCGTTGTAGAGACGAGAACTCGTGCAGTTCCTAAGACTTGCTATCTAGGTGTAGGTTTAAAGAGCCCTTTACATGCGTATCGAAACTCACCGTGTTCCCATCTCTATCTAGTCAAATTTGATCTTATCAAGAGAAAACTTCTTTGAAAGTTTCAAATGATTATTATTACGTTATTGTAGTGGATTGCTTGGCAAACAATAAAAAACGGGTCTCCATACAAGGAACATGACTTTTAAAACAAGAAGCGGTCTGTTCCGTCACACTATCTATCTACTACTATCACTATCTTTGATCAATTTCATCTCTTGGAAAACTAGTATAGAACCCTTGTTGTGAAAGTCTGACTTGCAGTGGACTGATTTAATTTATCGTTCATGGTAAATAGCCCCGTACCAAGGTCAGCCTCACCCGTTAGTGCAAATGAAGGTTCTCGCCAAACCGAGAGCCCTAATTACTCATCGTTGTAAAAAGCTGACATTGGCTTATGGGAGGGGCTTAACAGGTCAACTTTTAAAAGCTTTAAAAGGTCAAAGTGAGGTCGACTTCAATAATACAAATATTGTTGCTTTTAGTTAAGATAAAATTTAAAAAAAATTAGTTTAAATCGGTATACGAGTACCTAACAAAACAGATATAGTAAAACCGTGTACAAAATGTTGCATCTCGTAAATAATTTGTTCCACCGTATTCTGACCTCCATGCATTCTGACAGTGGCAGTTGGCAGTTTAGGCGCACGTAGACATTTTCAGCAATTTCCAGTTAAAATGCCTACAGCTGAATTCTGAATTGGATGGCACCCAACTGTCGGCAATTAGAGGCGCGTTTGCGTTGCCTCGACACACAAGATTTTAACTGGAATAATGGGAAAGGTCCAGGCCAATTATTGTCACTTATAAGCGCTAAAGTAACAATACCTTACTTTATTATTTTCTACCCAAAGTCATGGATACCACTGCAATGGTCATGGTCATGGTCATGGGCTGGTGTTTCTCATCAATATATCCTCTGAGTTATCTCATAACTGCTTACAATAAAAAAATATATATAAGTACCTATATCACTAGACTGATATACTTACAATGTTTTTTTTAAATTTGTGTTACTCAACATCTCCCGTCTGTTTCTTATGTCATCTACCGTGTTTCATTCTTACTTGCCTGGAAGAGATCGCTCTTAGTGATTAGGCCACCACTTGTGGCACAAGCTCATATATAAGATTCTTTTGTTAACGGTACTTTTTTCTGTTGATGGTGTGCACAATAAAGTGTTTCTGTCTATCTAAACTCGAACAATAAGACAGGTTTATTTGTATAACATGTTTGGTATTTGTTCACAGAATAGATGGTGAAGATAGTAAACACGCCTAGTCTGGAATGGGAACTGGCTCTGAACAGATAGGCACTGTAATGTTGTATGTTGATCAGCCGCTAGCCGAGTAGGTACTAGAAAGTACCCTACCTTACTCTTGCCTTCAACCTACCCATTCATCACGTGTGACCATCCCATTTATTAAGTATATTCCGCCCGGCTAGTCCGCAAAAATATTATGACGAGAGCGTTTGTTTAGTAGCACGCGATTTTTGCTTGGCTTGTTTGTTATTTCAGTTCAGTATTACAAGTCTAATACACAAAAAAAAAAAAAAAAAATTAGATATGCATTGATATCTAATGCATATCTAATGCCAGTACAGTACACCTACACGGTAATAAACAAGCTGAAAATATAAATACTGTCACCGAATAACATAATTTTTTGTGCCAAAAATCTTTTTACAATTTCAACGCTCGCACAATAAAGACAAATCTAGCGACATATGATTTATCAAAATCGGTTTAGCCATTTAGTAGTTACGAGGAAACACAGGGACGGATATACAATTATACATACATGCAGTTCAAATACATAAGCCCCCTTTTTTGGCTTCGCCGCTGTCGGGTACAATGTAGAAAACTTTCCGTAGCCGCTATTGACCAACAGAAATAGAAAAAAGTGTGCATAGGTATACTAAAAATGTAGATACACCGTTGGTACTGTTCAAACGATAAAGAAGTAACATAAATTTGGAACAAGCACCATAAGTTTCGAATAAGTAAACGATGTTCCAAATTTTCATATCAGTAACCATACAATGAAATTAGATATGTAACTATTTACAGAATACAGTAATAAAAATAATTACGTAAATAAAACTAATAATCTCGTGAAGATCGATAGGATCACGAGATAACTGTCATGTGGGATGTTGACTTGGCAATCATTGAGGCAAGAAAGGCAAAAGGCTCTAGCAGTGGGTTTGAGTTAGATGTCAGAGCCTTGCATACATTGTCAGAAGGTGCCTCACTTTGCAGCCCTAACCACCAGCAGCATGTGCCCCGCCCTGTTGTCGATGGCACCCTAGATTTTTTATGTGTATTATCTTATATTTCTACTGTAAAACACTTAAATTTGAGCGTTGAACATTATTAACTGAATACACTTTTACTATAGTTAATGAGCAATTTTTAACATAATTTTCTTACTCGTGCCACCTACGAATAGTGCCATCCGCGCCTACGTTTAGTTACCTTCAACTATATTTGGTACATCCATTAGACAGCGTATTATGTTGCCACAGGCGAATGTTAATTTAGCACTCCCCGGGTGAAAATTATCATGGCTCCTGGGGGAGTGGGTTTGTAAACGTGACTAAATAAACTAACCAAGTGGACATTTCTGGTTTTCAAATCAATGGGAATTCGTTTTTTAGTGACTCTAAATTATATTTTTCAATCGATTGCGCAATACGTAAATGTAACTCGCTGTGTTAACCGCTAAATTTGGGATAAAAGTAGCTAATCACGTAGTGGTATACCTACTTCGTAAAAATCGATCCACCCGTTTCAGAAGAGTGCGGCCACCCGTGACACGCAATTTTTATAAATATCTAGAGATTACTCTAGTACTCCTAGGTACAATGAAAGTTTTTAACCTGTTATAGCTATAGCAGTATCAAGTTCAACTGCATACCTTAGTTCCATAACGACTTTATTTTATCCCTGCTAAAAAATTTAAATATTTAAATTAGGAATCTAAATGTCCACAAATCTGTATGCGTTCTAAATCGAAAATCTCAACAAAACTTGGCAACCATAATATTATAAATGTGATGGCATACATTTTTTTTTTTATACATTCACCAAAAAATTATACGGAAAAAACATTACATTACCTGTAATTTTTTGTTTAATTACAAAAGCGTTATAACCAAATTCATTACCTACTTATATCTTACGAAATTTCCTGCGAGCGGTGGCCGGTCATGTACGTTTCAATAACCCTATATAGGGATACATAATTTAATATTACCAAACATTCGAACCAAACGATTCGATTCCACCGTCAATGTACAAACTGCTAAACAAATAAATTTGCTGTACATGTTTGCCGATAGATACAAACTACGCAGTGACTTACGACTTATTTAACTTGAATTTTTTGTAAAATACTCGTAACATGCGCCGACATAATCGAAGCAGAAAAAGAAGACTTTAAGAATATTCCCGTAACACATTGTACATGCATAAATAACAAAATTGCTGACAGCTACACCGTTATATTTTAAGATAAGGTGAGCTGTGATCAAACACCTAGTCTGGAAAAAAACTTGTATAGCTGCTATGGATTTATAGGTAATAGCGATATCTTCTAGTAGTTAAGCAACACCGTCATTTAACTTCACGTTACTTAACCATGAACAACTAAGTAAACCACAGCAAGGGTCATTGTAGCTGGTTGGTTAGATAGCTTCATAAATGGGCGTGATTAATTCCAACGTCCATTCTGGGTGTTTAATTGTCTATACTCCAAACCGATGTATATGATACCAGCGTGCCCATTTGTCGGGATTGTCCGAACCGTTGATACTGAAGCTATTTATTTGTCACTCTGAAACTTCACACTAGATCAATCTTAAGTGATGAATAAATAACAATTGTGTTTATTGCGCTTATCCCCGAATGGGGGAAACAAGAAGTTTATTTAAAATAAATAATAATATTAAATATAAGTATTGTAGGACATTACACACAGCGCCATCTGATCCCAAACTAAGCGAACCTTGTGCTATAGAAGTCAGATAACTGATAGAATACTTAAATACTTTTTTTAATAAATATATACTTATAATAAATACATAACACCCAGACACAACAAATATCGATGTTAGTCACACAAAATATTAGTCCTGAGTGGGAATCGACCCCACGCCCTTCGAAGCAGACATACTACCAATGAACCAACAGGGCTGTTCGATCAATCAATCGGGCAATCGAGTTTAATACCCTAATTTTTTATCCAGCTTGCATTTTCACTCCATTTTTTTGAAATGAATACGTCTTTAAATTTTCATCTATAGTAGAAGGCATCAGTTAATTAAGTGGCAGTGTGGTTGAAGAAGATAAACACGCTTAGCCTGGAATGGAACTAACTGGCTTTCAAGTGAGGGTACTGGAACACACCATCAGGTGTTAGCCAGCAGATTTGAATTACGGAATGTAAGTGAAGAGAAAATCGCATCTAAAAAAGATTCTTGATAAAATGGAATACGTAGTTATTAGATTTAAACTTTTACGTGACGCTTCAGTTCTCGCAGGCCCTTTCAATCAATGCATGTATTCGCGGCATGTCGCCAAGAATTTTTCGATTAAGAGCTCTATATTGACTGCGACGAGAACATGACTCGACGCTTTTGTTCAATCGAGGATTGCAAGGCAAGGGATCAGTACTATTTTAAACTTTCAGCATGCAGCATATTGAATGGAAACATAACACGACTAAATATCAGTGATTTGTTATAATAGTTGAAAATCTGCCGCCAAGCATCTAACGGTGTGTTCCGGCAGCCTCACTTGAGAGCCAGTTGCATACCAGGCTAGGTGTGCTTTACAATCTTCGGCCACACCTTCACTTGACATCAGGTGAGCTGTGGCCAAACACAAAGCCCGTCAAACATTAAAAAAAAAAAAATTGTGGTAATCTTTACTATGTTGGTACTTAATTTTCGTCCGTAAATACTTTTTCCGAATTAACTTACACAAAATTATAGCATGTTGTTCTGCCTATTGCCATTTACTATAAAGTAGGACTAAGTTTGCTAGACAAAAGTTGGACCTAAATTACTTCAGGCTCAAAGTTAGTTTTGTCTAGTTACAGTGAGTGGTCGGAAAACTCGAATTAATTTTCTTGAAGCCTATCCTGCAAAGCTCATCAAGACAAAAATCTATTCCATCAAACTTTAACGTTTCTTGAAGGTTCACAATTACTCAATCGGATAATTGTTAGATTTTATCAATTATAATATTTATCTGTACAAATGTATATTATAAGTACCTATGCATGGAGCTAGCATGTATTTTTTTCCAAAACTAGTGTTTTGTCGAGTGTTTATGCATAAAAATTGTGGTGTTTTATTCATAAAGTGCCGAATTACAAGCGCGAGTGTGGGAAAATGATATAATGTGGTGAAACATGTGTTTTCGTGTTGCTTCCAAAACTCCATCGAAGCTTATAGTAAAGTCACCACTTCTTTACTAAAGCATGACTGGACTTGACTGACACGGACTGGACTTGACCAATACTAGACTTTGACTGTAACTATAGATGTAAGACATGAGTTCGTTCTTCGCAAATAATGACATGGTTCAAAGGCCTTTGTAGCCAAACCCCAAAATCCCAAAAAAAAAACTTTATAAGTACAGCCTGATCATCGTCTCGATCTCAAAACCTTATCATCGAAATCGGACGCGTAATATTTTCCGAATAATTCAATAACCCAGTTAGGTATTTAAAAGGACTGATATTCGTGTCACTGCGCCGTTAAATTGAATTCGCCTTAACTAAGTAATCACCTTAACTAAGTTATTGTAAGTCCTTCGAGTTTATGGTAGGTAACTATTCAGGGTTGTGAAGTAGATACTCTATCTTACATGAAAGAACCGTAATTTAGGTACTTTAGTGCCTTCGTTTCCAGAAGAAACTTTTTTAATTTCACAGAGCTTTTTGGTTTCATGGGAAATTTTATTTCGTTATATTTATACGGCAAATCAACGAGTACCTACCTATTGTATGTTAATTGTTGCTCGCTTGTTAATCAACGTATTAACTGTTTCCAATCTTTAGATTAGTACATAGGCATACCCATTTGGAAGTTGTAAAAGACCTTCATTAACAATGGTATCACAGTTGAATGTTAAGTGATTTAGTTTGATAATGTTGCCTACCAGGTAGAAAGTAGGTAATAAGCTATTATGCAAGGTATTTATGTATGCTAAAGCGGTGTGCAGTATCATATAGGACATTGCTATTTAATAAACATCTGTTCCATTCCTTTCATTTATTATAAGTAGGTAAGCGTGCCTACTAGGTATAGGTTTGTGATGTTTACCTGCACTACGTAGGTATATCTACCATAAGATCAAACAAAATCATACATATCAATCAATTAGGTACTTAATTATTAACTTTCCAATAAATTCTCTAGTGAATTTTAATAATGTAATTATAAAAATATAATAAATATAAGTAAATAATAATAAAAATTTGTAGGTATTGAAATTAATATTGTTAAATTCTGTTTTTGTGTGTTATGAAATAAATAGATACGATAGGCACAAATAATAAAATACAAGCTTTGATTGATTGATTAACTTTTTATTGTACACAATAAAAATAATACAAAACAGAAGAAATAAACTTACTTACATTACATTGGTTATGCAAGTAATAAAGTTAACAAAATAGACTTAAAATTACCGGTGGAATCCTACCAGTCCGCGTGTCACGCACGGTAGGTAGGTTACATTTTGTAATTTTATATCCTTTGCTTCGAATGTTGTAACCTTATAGCCCTGTTTTGCTAAATGCCCCGCCCCATTCCAGACAATTTTCATGCGAAAAAATCAAAACAAAATAAAGCATTACTTCGTTTAGCCATTATATCACTTCACCCCATTTTCACAACAAAAGGAAAATATTTATACATTTCTGTAGGTATGTATTTTAGCAATGAGTTTTTGTGAGACTCTGTACGTAAATAATTCCTTTCATTGGCGCTGTGAAATGGAAAATATTTAGGGGTTGGATAAAATTCGAAAATTACTGAACGCTGACGCGGGCTGGCTTATGAATCTCTGTGACCTTGTTAACTTTTCAATTGTTGGATCCGTCCACAGATCGGTTATATTTTTTTCATCCCCCCCATCTCGGAAAGAGTATTTTTGCTCTTCGATATCTGAGTGCCAAAGTCGTTTTTATCCGCTAGAGAATAAAGTAAATTTGAATTTAGAACATCGTGTGCACTAAGTTTGTGAATTCAAAACATCATTAAACCTACTCACTTCTACCTCCATGGTGCCGAATTTATCATAAAACTTTTTTTAATTTGTTAAAAACTCACGGGACCTCCTTGGTGTACTTTTTTTTCATTTGCTTTGGGCGCGCAATTTTCTTTTCACGTCATATTGTTAATGTAGTAGTTACCTAAACTGAAATAAAAGTATCTTGTGATTGTAAAAGATTTTTTTGCATTTAGTCATTTCCTCGCTGAGGTGGGATGAAAAGTTACGTGTTGCACTCGAGTGCAAAGAATTTTCACCTCGTGCTCTTTTGATTCCCTCGCTAACGCTCAGGATTCTAATTTTGAAATTCAATTTTAGAATCCTTCGCTTGCTCGGTCATCAAAATTCAGCTCGCGGTTAAAAAGCAACTTTGCACTCTTGTATAACAAATAACTATTACTTATTTTTGTGATTATTTTTCAAAGCTCTTCGATTTTGGTCGGAAGAGTCTCAAACTTGTGTGTTTTTATTGTTTTATTCGGAATGGGGATGGTGAGTCTGTATCGATTGTATTATGAATTTCCCTTTACCAGCATCTACACCAGCTACTTAAAGTAGGTACCTACCTACTGAAGTAAATATAGGTACAATTTTAAAATGAAGTAAACGAGTGCCAATGATTTTATTTATCTACAACCATTATACACATAGGTAAGTACATACATAATATTATGTGCCGCGTAACAATTGGAAATGACTTAATGAAATTGGGTTCATAAGTTGGTTGGCCGCTGAAAAATATAAATGGATTCACATATGCACAAAATGAAGAAATGTCGATATCTACATAATAATAATAAAAATATATTCAAACGTGCCTATGAAAAAATAAGAGCATTGCACACTCGCGTAATAGGTAGGTTTGTTGCTACTAAAATTCGGTCAAAAGTATTGACAAAACCCATTTCACACTTGACCGATCAATCGTCCTTTAGAGGACCTGAAAAACTCAAAAAGCTTTGTTTTTCGTGAGTTACATCCCTTTGGGCTGCTAGTAGTGATTTTGTAGGAACGACTGACAACAAACATTGTTACATGCAGTAGGTATACTTACGTACAAGTTTAGTAGTTTTACCAAAGTCCCTGTCGATTTAGAAGCTATATCCGCTGACCAACGGATTTTGATACGGTTTTCACTGTCATTTAGACCGTTTTTACGGAACACCCAATAACATCTTAATTAATATTTTGTATAGGTATATATAAAAACACTATACTATTAATATAATACAATAATATACAATACACACACACACATCAACGGTGATATGTGGAGTAGTCGTAAATTATTATAAAATAGAATGAAACATATTATTTGCTGTTTTGTGTGATGTATTTTATTTTCTTTATTCGAAGTGCATTGCAATCTCAGATAAATGTTGGTTGTCTATTCGAAGATTGCAATGCAAATCTCGCCTAATAAATTATGTTACAACCCCATCCATTTTTCGGTGTGTAATTTCGAAAGGAGTTCTATGGATATGGACTATAATAAAATTATTATTGTAAAAAAAATATTTACAGCCACAGAACTTTTAAATAAGCTAACAGCGCCATCTAGTAGTGCATACTTGTACTACCTGTACATTTCGTGCGCAGATTGGGTATAGTAAAGTTAAGGTATTTCATTGGGTTTTGGAACCAATTGGCGTGCTGCCATTTTGAATTGCCATGTAGTAATTGAGAACACACTACAGGAAAAGAGCAAACGAAAACAATACAAGCCAAAAATTATTTATCAGTTTGTCAAACTGACAGATGACTGTACAATCAAAAAATTAGTGTATCCGCCTTTGAAACGTATTTTTCGTTATTATATAGTAAGTCATTTATATGGTGGATAAATCAAATTGCAGTGAACTAATTGGTTTCAGAAATTACTAAAAACGTAAGATTGAAAGAGCTTGTGTGTCATGGTGTTAAATTCTTTGCTTCTTCAAAAATTGACGTCATTCCATAATTTCCATTAAAAAACGAAGTTTCTTTCGTATTTTCATTGTTTCCTTTGTAACTCCGCGTTTATAAATGGTTCGAGCATATTATTATTGTCATTATAATAAAAAATCATCATTAAGTAAATGAAACATTTCTAAAGTTACAATAGTTATTCAAAATTGTGTTGAAATCGTACTTTCTTGTTATTGTATTTCACACAAAAGAAAAGTATTCAAGTTGAATGTGGAAGTATGCAACTTTCTTTGCTGTACGAAAACAATAAAATGGACAGCGTGTCGTCAATTACCAGCGGCAGGCGTGTTTAATTGAACCTATTATGTATATATGTCAGAGTTCGCTACGCAGCGCGGAGCACAGCTTGCCGCTCAAGTCATAATACTTTAATCAGTGATTAGTAAAAACAAAATTCGCTGGCATACAGCTACACACTTATCTCATACACTCATGTATAGTCTCCCTACATTTCTAGATAACATTTGATAAGATAACCACTCGATGACACCAATCCTTCTTCATAATGTTTACTAGAATTTATTGCAATAATCTGTTCTGAAATTGTTTTAGGTAACGGGTCCAAAATGACCCAAGTGCAAGCCTTGTATGACTTCTCGGGGGAACCAAACACCACAGAAATGACAATAACCTGTGGTGAAATACTGACATTATTGAATACGGAAATTGGTGAAGGCTGGTGGGAAGGAAAGAATGCTAAAGGTGAAACTGGGCTCTTTCCTGCAGCATATGTCAGGAAACTAGAAGCTAACGAAATGACACAGACTAAAGCACCAGCACCAGCAGCTCCAAGATATGACCAAGCTGCTGACGACTGGGGAGATCAGCAATACAGTGCAGGTGACAACAATTACCAGCGAGGTACTTCACAGGAAGATGGGTGGGATGATGATTGGGATGATGACACATACTCAGAAATTGGACCTGGCCAGCAACAAAAAGCACCTCCATCATATAACCAACCTCTTGCACCTCTTCCTGGCATGCCCATCAGTGATTACAACAATCAGCACATTGATGATACATCTTCTAACTATTCATCAGTTGGTACAGTAAGAAAAAATAAGTTTGCACCTTCATCGAAAATTAGTGGTGAAAGCTACCTCCTTGCTACTCTAAATGTAGAAGTGCCAGAGTCTGAAAAAGTTTACATTGTTCAAGAAGAAGACAGGTATGTTTGGTCGCCTGTGCCTCAGCCTTACTCTGTAACTGTAGCTTCTCCAAAAAAGGAGTCAAAATTCAAGGGTATAAAAAGTTTCATAGCATACCAATTGACACCCTCCTTTAATAACATACAGGTATCTAGGAGATATAAGCATTTTGATTGGCTTCATGAAAGACTGCAAGAGAAATTCACACTGATTCCGATACCTCCATTACCTGACAAACAGATATCTGGCCGTTATGATGAACAGCTCATTGAGCGCAGAAGGGTGCAACTACAAGAGTTTGTAGATTGGATGTGCAAACATCCTGTGCTATCAAAGTCAGAAGTCTGGCAGCATTTCTTGACTTGCACTGATGAGAAACGATGGAAAGCCGGCAAAAGACAAGCAGAGAGAGACAACCTGTTAGGATTAAATTACTGTATATCATTAGTAGTACCTGAGAAAGCTTTACTGCAGACACAAGTGGATCACATCACAGAACAATGCCATACATTCATCAACAGCATGGATTCTTCAGTTAAAGCTGTCACTGGTATGTGTATGATACAAACAAAGAGATTCCAAGGGCCCTATAAAACTGATTGCCAGAAAGTTGGGGAAGCATTTTATGGACTTGGAAATGCACTTAGCTTAGATGAAGGATCAATAGTATCAACGTCAAAACTGACGTCAGCGATTAAAATGACTGGTGGTGCATACATCGACATAGGGCGCATGTACGACGAGCAGCCGAAGTATGACTGGGAGCCTCTTGGAGACAAGTTCCACTTGTACAAAGGCATCGTCGGCAGTTTCCCTGATGTTCTCAGTAACCACAAAGGTGCTGTTCAGAAGAAACGGGAATGTGAGAGACTGACTGCTGAGCATAAAATGGAAGTAGCTCAACTGAATGAAGTATTAAGGAGAACTGATGTCATATCATATGCACTTCTTGCCGAAGTTAACCACTTCAAAGGGGAGAGAACGGTCGACTTGAAGGCGACCATGCAGAAGTTTTTAAGACAACAAATAACATTTTACAAAAAAATTGTTGAGAAATTGGAAATTACGCTTAATCAATATGATGACTAAAACCATTTGACTGATAGTGTCGAACACTGCACCAATTTCGATGCATGTTGCAGAATTTTATAATCTGGTACATAATAAAAATAGCATATCCACAATAATGTGATTTGCAGGATTGTAATTGAAATAAAGAAATGTGCCAGAGATTAAAAAATATCTTAAATTGAGAATTATTGTCATAATATACCGGTTGATTATTTCCAAATTAACTAATATGAATACTATGCCATTTTTCTACAATGCTTTATACTGTATTATCAATCAAATTATACACTTTTTGTATGACTTATCCAAAGGATTAGGCACCACTATGAAATGAATTTATCTATGAACTGTATATGTGATCAAAGCGAGGACTGAATGTAATTACAATACAAAATATTATAGTGAGTCACCTTTTAAAATCATATACTATTCTACACACCTTTACATCATATACAAGTACATAAAAAGTTTTCAGCGGGCTACTTGCGCACTGGGATAACTTCGTTACTATTTGTTTTGTCACATTCAAAAACAGGGCAAAGCTACAAATGTATGAGTCTCAGTTTCATGTTACAAAATATTTAAATTAATATGATGTGTATATAAAATTGAATATGTCTTCGGGGTGGCTCATTATATGTATTTTAGTTCACAAAGTATCTGTAACAGTATGCATGTCTTAACTTTTTTTATTGAGAGAAATATTTCCATAATTTTCATGATAATGATTTATTTATATTTTTTATTGTTTATACATGTTTTATTATAAATTGTACTAACTGTGGATCAATTATTTTGATACAATTTGTTGTATTATTTTAGATTAAGTGTTGTAAAATATTCCACTTTTTATATTGATATGGCATGCTAATTCAATAAATGATGTAATTCGTTTATGAGTTTTTTAATGTATACCCTACTTTCATTTAGTTCATATTTAACTTCATACTTTAACCACATGTAAGTATACCAGCTGTTATCTTATGCGTAATCAGTGTTGACTATGACTAATGCTTGGTTTATTTTTTTCAGGTACTTGAAGAGATCGTAAGGAAATGAGAAGGCCACAGACAAACCAAATTAGTTAAGATGGCACAGGAGAAGAAGAAAGATGGAAGCGCATTATTGTCCAAGAAGAAGAAAATAAAGCCCCGGAAATCGAGAGATGCTGACTGTTGCAGCGTGAACTTTTTGAAGTGTGTGCTACATATTTTCAACGTCGTGTTTTTGGTGAGTAATAACATTTTTCATTCTACGTACGTAGGTTTTCGGGGTGTTCGTTCAATTTAAAAAACTGGTTTAGGAATTTTTTAGGGTACACCTACATGTTTTTAACTTTATGTACTTGGTTATTTTTTTAATTCAAAATGGTGTTGCCTTTAATCACACCCACACTGGTGTGCACACTTGTCAAGTAAGAACCCTAAAGGCTACCACATCAATTTGCGAAATTTACGTGCTACGTAAATGATATAAATATTTGTAGAGTGCATCTAGCGAGGCGACAGTATATGGTATCTGTTTTTTTCATACATTTGTTTTTTTTATTGCATATAGACTTATTTGAAAACTCGCTCGATATTAAGTAAAGATGCGGTCTACAGTAGACCATGCTTGTCTAGAAGATACCGATTCACTTGCGACTTGAATGCACCCAGACGTAATCGTTTACGTACTACGTAATTTTCTCAAAATTAATGTGCTTTGTTTGTTCCGTATTTAATGATACTCGTATTATTATGCTCTTCAGACAAAGATCAAAAAAGTAATACAGATTTAACGTTGCATAGAAAGTGGCTGAATACTCTTTTTGCCCTACAATTTCGCTTGACATATGTGTAGTAACTACACAAATACCATAAAGAGTTTATAAACAATAAACCCCAACAATGAACTTAAGCTGCCGGTGAAGAAAAACATCGTGAGCATGGTGGTAGGGTATTTTCTAGTGCTCTGCTACCATCAAGTTGATAATTTGCAGCCAAGCTCTTAACGGTGTGTTCCGGCAACCTCACTAGAATGCCAGTTCCATTCCAGGCTAGGTGTGTTTTACCATCTTCGACCACATCGACACTAAACATAAGATAAGCTATGGTCAAACGACGAGCTTGTCAACCATTTAAAAAAAAATCCGTAAAAAAGGAATATTCACTTTGTTTGCGATAATAGAAAGGGAAATATGGAATTTCACGACATAAGTAGGTACTTTCCTCATTTCTTTTCCACCTTCGCTGCTATGAAAACCAGTTTCAACGATCAACTTTAATGATGACTAGTAGCATCTAGTAAATAAATCTCAAATAACTTGTTCCCAAACTTGTTTTGTGCCTGCTGGAATTTGGCCATAATCGTTACAATATTTACATAAACTTTTACCTGATTTATACTTATATCAATGTAGGTTTATAATTTCTTTCGAAAAGATTATTATTTTTCTTATCAATCTTATTGCAATTTAACGCGCAGCGAATTTGATAAGACTTTGATATTTTATTGTTATGTGTACAGCTAAATCCTACCACACCTCCTTATTACCTCGTTATTTGTACCATAGTTGAAAATTATAGTCTAAATATTAAAATATAGGTATTTTTTTTATTCAAAATAGGTTCGCGTTTGACCACACTCTGCCTTATGTTAAACAGTAGTGTGGTCTAAGATAGAGCACGCTTACCTAGAAGAAACCTATTTACTCTAGATTTGAAGACGCCAATATTGTACCTAACAGGGAACACAGACTCCGGCAGAGAGTTCCACAACCTCGCTGTGCCTATGAAAAACGTGAAATCAAAACGCTTTGTGCGTACATGGGTAACATCCACCATGTACGGATGACGTTTTGGTCGCGTTTGTCTGGCTGTCCGGTAAAAGAAAGGTGAAGGGGGAACCAAATTGTGCAGTTCAAGCGCACACTCTCCGAAATGTGTCCAGTAGAAAACTGACAAGCTGGCAACACTAGGACGATGCTCAAGGCTTTGAAGCCGAGACTCCAAAGCGTCGTTGCCAATTAGCCTCCTGGCACGTCTCTCGATCGACTCTAATGCCTCAAGTTGGTACTTGACAGAGCCGTCCCATGTGTCTCACCTTAGAGAGGATGCCAACTTCTTTGCGGCTAGTTGGGCCTTATATACATATATATACTTAGAATGACTCGCAACAATGCTAAAGCATACCGATTTTCTGTTGCCATTTTTGAGGTAATACCTGTTTTATTAATAGATCTTTCGAATATTTCGATGTTATCATAATTCAATTAATGCCTCTTAATGTGTGGGTGTGGAGCGCAACTAACGATGTAATAACTAGGCAAGGTCAAAAGTTCGCTCTTCATTTAGCTACGTACGATACATCACAGAACTACCAACCCATTTTAGTTTACAAAATGATGGTTTTTAGGTGTTTCCATATTATTGTAGGAAGTGTTTCGGTTAGTAGGAAAATATCACACTAAAGTAACACAATGCTGGCTCCATCATTCGATCCCGATAAACTTTAAAATTGCCTTCTGTTATATAATACGGCGGTTTCTACGATTTCACTGGAACATTTTTTTGTGTTTTACAGGACGTTGCTAGGTGTTTAAACACAGCTCAGCTGATGTTAAGTGACGGTGTGGTCGAAGATGCTAAACACACCTAGCCTGGAATGGAACTTACATTCAAGTGAGGCTGCCGGAACACACCGTTAGGTGCTTAGTGGCAGATTTTCTACTTGAGGTAGCCAGTTGAGTACGAGAAAGTACCCTACCACCGTGCGTATTGACTGCGACATACTATAGTTACCTCGCCTAATCTCGTTTTAAAATAATATGTAGTGTTTCTTATTTTAATAATGCTATTTTTGTGAATTTGGGTTAACATTGCTAATATTAAGCCAAGCCCCTTATTTGAAACTCGACGTTGTAACTTGTAACGTGCCATTTTTCAAGGTGACCTTGAAGATCATGCTTCAAATACATATTTATTGTGCTTTTGGATAAAATCGAAGTTGGATGAATTAACAAAAATAATTACAATGTTTTTTCCCCTTATTTTATTCAATATACCACGTTACATTGTAGCGTGGTAAGTTGTATATGTACTACGTATTTCGTACTTTTCCCACAACGGGTAGACTGTTATTAGGAATGTTATCTTAGTAAGAGTCTTTGCAGTTTTAGCAATAAAAAAATATTTAGCAAAATCCGGATGGGACCTGTTTTTATAAACGACGCTACTGCTAGGCGCCCCTTCTAACAAAGAAAAGAGCAAAAAATGTACTAATGTTAACGTCGTTCTATTCATAACGTAATGTTTTTATTAAAACAAATGTATTTATTTCAGTTTGCAGGTGCTGGTGTTTTAGCGGTCGGCGTGTGGACAGTGGCGTACCGACATCGCTACGTACCGCTGCTCCCGACGTTCACGTACCAAGCCATTGCGTACATGTTAGTCCTGGCCGGAGCCCTAGGTCTGCCGCTTTCCGCGCTCGGCTGCTGCGGACTCAAGACTGAGAATAGAACGAGCTTGTTGTGTGTAAGTATGGATATATCTGCGATATATTCTAATATCTGTAATGATTTCTAAGGGGCTAGCACTAGCATACTCTTAGCTTCTTTTGTTTTCAATTATTTTTTTCTGGTCTGCACAATAAAGAGTTTATATCTATATATCATATCAATTTTGCGAGATTTACGTACTTACTTAAACAATAAAAAATGTATGGAAAATGTGGGCTCTGGCGAGAGTAAATTTAGACCTATTTTTTACACATTTGACTGCATTTCTTCAATTAAAAATTATTCATCAATACAAAAATTTGGACAAACCCATTTTTTTTTAAATACTTCCATCGAAGCCGTGTTAGGCCAATATAGTATAGTTATTTTATGAAATGAGCAGCGAACAGAGAAGCTACACTATGGCTAAAACCTTACAGCGTAAGTAGCATAACACTATATCGTTAGATCCTTTCTTTTTTTTACACCGCCAACCGTATTAACTGAGCCTACAGCCCTATCCATCCAAAGGGCAATCCAATAACCACTGATTAGTGATTATTGGAATTTGTTTCTATTTTTTATATGTGTGTATGTATGTTTGTTAAGCGGCGAGATATCTTTGACCAGTAAAGAATAACATACAGGGCCGGCTCCACTGGGAACAGCGCCCTACACGCCAAAAAGCACACATCCCATCTGTTTATAGGCAAAAATAACTGGTTGCGAGATAATATACAGGGAAAAAAATGTGTGAAATATATCGCTGTACAATAAAGTTATATTCTATTCTATTAGTTATTTTGTAGAATAATCTTGCAATTCTAATAACCAAGTTCTTTATAAAAAATTAAAGGAGCTGTCTCCCCGTCATGTGTCCATTTGTCTACATCTGACAACAGTGCATGAAATTGAAAGTTTAAAACGTTGCACAGAACAGACTCTTAACCACGCTGATTTCATTCCAGTACACATACTTCCTCCTGATCACTTTCCTCCTGGAGGCTGGCGCTGGCGGCCTCGCGTACTACTACGAAGTGGCTGTAGAAGACGAACTGAGTGCAGAGTTGAATAACACGTTCCTTTCAAACTACGCATTGGATACCGTCCTTACTGACGCCGTGGACGCTATGCAGACAGAGGTAGGCTGCACACTATACGATTATTATTGTAACAATTACATTAAAATAATAATTTTGATAACTTTATCATCATCATCATCATTTCAGCCGTAGGATGTCCACTGCTGGACATAGGCCTCCCTCATTGACTTCCATAAAGACCGGTTGGAAGCGGCTCGCATCCAGCGATAACTTTATATCCTCATAATATATTTTTATATTTTATTGTCCTTATAACTACATTATGTTACACTAGACACGTCAAAATTACAATTTTAGTAACAAAATTATATACAATGAAAGAATACAAATTAACAAATGTCACTGCCTAACAAAAATTACCAGTGAAATGATGTAAAATATCAAATTAATAATAATATAATGTCAAAATATTAAATAATGAACAAATTTATGTATAACCCCATTTTGTTTGAATTACAATTACTATATAGGGTTACGCTGTAGCACTAAACCGAGAGGAACTCGTTGTACTCTTTAATTTTATTTTATTTACCCTGAAAACTGGCAAACATGTTCTAGTTCATAGGTATGATAGAGCTTTTTTTATTCTGATTCTGATAACAGATAGATATACAATTATTTTTCTTACACTATCGCACTGTTATTATAAATCTAGACGTATATTTTACAAAATGAAATTATTCGTAAGTGCATAGGTAAATGCAATTAAATTCAAGCGTAACGAAATATTCTATCAAATTCAAATAAAGTCTAAAATTAAAAAAAAAAGTGCACTAAATGTTTTTTATTATTAAAAATTATATGTCGCGATCGGAACACACGCCATAAGGCGAGAGTTCCAATCCCAATAATGAGCTTGAGCTGCCGATGAAAGCGAAACACCACTAGGAAACCATAGCATGGTGGTAGGGTATAGTAATCGGCTGACACCCTCGAGTTGGAAATCTGCCGCCAAGCACCTAACGGTGTGTTTCGGCAGCCTTACTCGAAAGCCATTCCACCGTTACTTAACATCACGTGTGCTGTGATCAGTGGCGGCCTTAGGGGGTGGCATCCGGAGCCTCGCCCTTGTAGGGGCCTCGCGTCGTCGTAGAAAAAAGTCTTTACCAAATATGTATGTGTATCTCGCGCCTCGCACTTCAGAAACACTGTGATCAGACATTGTCATGTCGTTCAGCATCATCAACCATATTGATGAATAGATCAGCACTCTTGAAACGTCCTGTATAATGTTAGTTAATCAGCACCACTAAGTTTACATTAGTGCCGCGACGTAACAATGATTCACCTATTATGGTGACTCATAGTAGATATCCTATTGGCGCTTATCAATTGACACGACCTTCAATTGCTCGTCTTCGAATCGTCTGTGATACCTACTAAAGATATATTCGTAGCTAATTCTAAAAACACTTGTACAAACCTCTGACCTCGTGTGCCTTTGCCATGTTTTTGTGTCGCTTTTTGTGAGAATGATTGCATACCCGATACGGAAGCCTCTCAATAGCGAACGGTGAAATCCATTTAGGGGAGTTTTTTTTCTAATTATTTATAAATAGGCTTGCGTTTGACCGCCGTATCGCCTGATTAACATCTTCATCGCTGTATCGCACGCTTAACAGCGAAGATACGGTTAATGATGTTAATTGCGGTTTACGAAAAGAAGGGGAAATTTAATTATAAAAGAGAAGAGAATTTCGTTCTATTTTGATAAGATACCACGCTATTTTACAATTAAAAAATATTTTGAAGCTAAGAAATATGTTAGGTACATCTACTACCATTTTAACCGACTCAAAAAAGAGGAGATTCTCAATTCGACTGTACGTTTGTTTTTGTATGTATAAGTATATATCTTACGCGATAATTCCGCCAATTTCATGAATCGATTTTGATGATTCTTTTTTTTTTTAGCTTGGTAGATCATACCTCAGACGTCCCATAAATTTTGTCAAAATAGATCGATGTAAATAATTAAATGAACTAATCTATAATATATGTGAATGAAGGTGGAAACACTGAATCTCACGACACGGGAATCCCTAGTGTATGATTAGGATCGACATTCATTGTTAGTTGGTAAGCCCCTATATGTATAGTAGGTACAAGATAAGATAAAATAACGTTCAGTGTCTAAAACTGTATACATGAAGGTCTTACGTATGCCTTATTAGTAATAGTTTAGGTATCTACTATTTTCACAAGTTTTTGTTTTACTTATGCGGGACTATTCAGTCATTTCATTTTTTAATTCCTTTATTAAATAAATAAGATACAATTATTTGTAAAACTCAGCGTACACTTAGCGTAAGTTACAATTTATCATGATTAAATAAAACGTTTTGTAGGCTAGAAGCGCCTTTTAAAACTTAGGGCTAAACATTTAAATGTATTAACAACTCATCAAATCTTAAAATAAATGAGGGTAGATAAAGCTATAACATAACAATTACATACTACTGGGCTTTTTCGTATGTTTAAGGCAATCTTTAGATTTAATTATTAACAATTAAGAATGTAAGTAATTATTTAATTGATTAATTAATTTTAATTTGTTTATTATCTAGTGAATACAAATACAGCTAATGTTAACAAACAGAATAATTCATTTGTAATCTAATTATTTATTATTAAAAATAACACTAATTTAACACAACTATTATTTTTATTAATGTAGGTAGGTAGATAAAAATAATATATATTCATTGCAAAATCCATCTTTAGAAGACCAAGTCATGTTACACAAAATCAAGTAAACACCAGTTAGTCACCTAAACGGGCATTTTGATGCGCCTTAGCTAAGGTTAGTGAGCGACTATCGACAGGTTAACAGTAACGGGCGTTTAAGGAGTTAGGTAAGTGGGTGGATTGTTCAGTATTCACGTATAATTTTATCGGAAACTATAGCTTCGGTCACATCCGGTGGCCATCCGATAAAGACAAAAATGTGTCCAAAACCACGTCAGATTCTATTGTACAATATTGTTTTTTGTTATAATTGAGATTCTTGATTGAATTGAATTTCTTTCGAGTAACAAACCTATTTTTTTTAATAAGAAATAGACTTACGATTAACCGCCATCTCGCTTGATGTTAAGTGATGATACGGTCTAAGATGGAGCACGCTTACCTAGAAGATACCGATTCACTCGACTTGAAGACACCCAGATTATGTCCAACCCACTCAGGTAGCGCATTCCACTGTCTAGCAATCCACACAATGAACGTGAAATCAAATCGTTCCGTAGGTACGAGTTTTTGGAACTACGACTATAAAATCACTTTTTTGGCTGTCCGATAGAAAAATGGGCATGGGGGGATTAGACCATGTAATTCTGAAGCAATCCGATAAACTAGCAACTTTGCAACGATGTTCTAGGCTTTGTAATTTTTTTGTTTTGTATTTATTTTTTGTAGATAGTCAAAGAGAGCAACTCCACGCAAATACTGTCAATTTGTCCGTTTATGTAAGCTTAATTTTAATCACAGGGCCAGACCAGAGCATCGCTACTCTGCGCTCATCGCTTTAAAACATTCGATTTTATTGAATTTCCATCAAAGACAAGCGACATGCCGCGGCTTTGCACGGTTATTATATACTTTTCAAAAGACATTAACTAAATGATAGTGATAACGGTATTAATACCTGTTGCATAGTTTAAACGCACTAAGCGGATAACAAATACACGCGCGAAGTGCGACAGTCGTTAGTGAGATTAGTAACAGCTATTCCGGTACATTGAATTGTGGAAATGTTGAAAAAAACAGTTTTGTGTTTCAGCTTATTCAAAAATTAGCCTTACCTATAAGATAATCTGGTATTTTAGAGTTAGATCCAAACCAATCGGACCCATATACTACAGACTAATGATCTTGTCATAAATTTGTATGTTTGTTATTTCTTCACCTTGGATTAACCAAGAGATTACTTGTTATTGTCAGCCCTGTTGGCTCATTGGTAGCATGTCTGCTTCAAGAGCTGTGGGGCGTGGGTTCGATTCCCACCTAGGACAAGCATTTTGTGATATAAAACCAAATGTTTGTTCTGTGTCTGGGTGTACTGTATGTATTATAAGTATGTATTTACCAAAAAAAAAAAAATATTTAAATATTCTATCAGTTATCTGACTCCCATAGTACAAGCTTTGCTTAGTTTGGGGTCAGATGGCGCTGTGTGTAATGTCCTGCGATATTTATTTATTTATTCCGAAAACGCTGATGCAACTGTATAGCGCAATTAGCATATTTTTTATATTTATATTTATCATTGAGATAAAAATGACAATAACAATCAATTACATCTATCTTACAAATAAATAGTAAACAATTATCCAATCTAATATAAAGTATTTTTCCGAATCAAATGTCAAAATAATTTTGTTTATAAAAGCCAAAGAGGTTATACAAAATAAAAAATTATACAAATGTCGAAACAAATTACACAAGTGTCAAATATCAGGAAAATCTAAATGTCAAAGTAATAAGATTATAAAAATGTCAAAACAAATTATACATATAATTCATCAATATTGTTTATGTTTATGCTCAGTGTTGTCATAATTTCCAGTTCAAATGCTGCGGCGCGGTGAAGTTCAGCGACTGGCGGTTTAGTCCGTGGCATGAGCACGACCCGCGGCTGCGCGTGCCCGACTCGTGCTGCAAGACGGTGACCGCGCGCTGCGGCGTGCGCGACCATCCCTCCAACATACACTACCATGTGACGTATCTCTATTTTGTAACGATGATGTTAGCGCGGTTAGATCACAAGCCAAAAATCGTGGATTCAAATCCCAACAACGATCTTGAGCACCCGGTGAAGGAAAACGTAGGGAACCATAGTTTGATGGTACGGTTTTAAAAAGGCTTTAAGTAGACTTCTAAATGTATATTTTAAACTTTCGCGACTTGAATACATAATTATGTTTGTTACCGGGTTATGTGGACGAGTTGGTCAGTCAACTCATGACCACGGCTATTGCAACGTGAGAACGTCGAGGTAAATAAACAAAACTAGTTTCAGAGTATTTTATGCGCGATTAAGAACCGGTGATAATTAAAGTACTTTCAAGTACACGGCTGGTTGGCTACCGCCCCTAAGTTGAAAATCTGCCGCCAAGCACCTAACGGTGACTTCCGGTAGCCTCACTTGAGAGCCAGTTCCATTTCAGGTTACTTTTGTTTACCATCTACGACCTCGCCGTCACTTAACATGAGGTGAGCTGTGGTTAAATACTTAGCCTGTCAACTATAAAAAAACGTGCACAGAGAGTCTAGCCATCTAGACACCCAGCATGGTACTAGAAAATTGTCCAAAGAATGGCTTAATTTACTGTAGTACCGTTTTCATAATGAGTTGATGTATCTGTACTAATATTAAATTAATTGTGGCAACACCAACTTATGTTGCTGTTTTATTTGTGGACAGTCTCCAAGAAAGCATACATACCATATTCTGGCCTTTTAAAAATCATATTCTTCCATTACTCAAGAGGAAATATCAAACCAAGCAAGAAAGACAATTTACCGTTTATAATATAACTGTGCCCAAAATAGGATGCTTGTATTCAGTATAAGCCTCTGTTAAACATCATTGATGCGTGACTTCACTGTATCCTCCATAAAATATATTAAGAATGCTAATCAATAGTATATTGCAACAAGCCATGCATGTGCAATTTATTCTCGGAATGTAAACAAATGATAAGTGGAAACATTGAACACATGAATTGTAAAGTCATTTCACGTCCACTTTATTTGCACTTTGGCGTCATGTTATCTTCGCTTCTACTTTACTGTATTAGGAGCTAGACACTGTTCTTAGATCAACGCAGAGGCGCAGCTACCGTCGTATCAGTTGTATCAATGATACGGACCCCCCGGACCCAAAACTGTGTGTTCGCAGCCCTGTTGGTTCATTGGTAGTATATCTGCTCCAAGAGCTGAGGGGCGTGGGTTCGATTCCCACCCAGGACAAGCATTTTGTGATATAAACATAATTATGTTTTTTCTATGTCTGGGTGTACTGTATGTATATTTACAAAAAAAAAGTATTCTATCAATTATCTGTCTTCCATAGCATAAGCTTTGCTTAACTTGGGATCAGATGGCGCTGTGTGTTTTTTTCTCTTGCATCTTTGGCATCGTATCTTGTGCATTCAGCCAGTTTTAATGTTAGTCAGCTTCAAGCTTTAAATAGATTTCTTCATCGTTGACCTGATGTTTTAAAATATTCATGTTCATCATTATCATGATCATCACCTCTGCGGTAGAATATCTGGTACTGCGGTGTTACCCACCTACATGACCTACTAAGGAGATCTACCAACAAAATAATGTTTATTTTTGCATGGGCAGGGTTGTTTGAGATCGTTCACGAACCACATTCGTGAGCAACTGGTGGTACTGGCGGCGGTGGGCGTGGGAATGTGCGTTATTCCGCTCTTCGGATTCCTCTTCTCAGCTGTTCTGTACGCGAAGATCAAGCATGTCATCGACTGACCGCGGCCCAAGCCCTCGTCGACCAAGCGGAAGGTACGGTTGTCTCTCTTACCTGTACTGACTCTCTTCATTTTAATAATAGGCTTTCGTTTGAGTGTGAATAATAAGGGTAAGGCTAGAGCCCTCCATGCTGGCCAAGTGCGGGTTGGCAGGCTTCACACATACATATACGACCTTTTTTTACGAACTCTTCGACATGTAGGTTTCCTCACGATGTTTTCTTCCACTGTTTGAAATCAGCGGCAATACGCACATAACTTGGAAAAGATAGAAGTGCGTGCCGTGATGTTTGAACCCAGGACCTCCAGATTCTTACTGTTGTGTTATAGGTGTTCGACAAAGCGGCGTCTGCGGGCGACCTGTCGAGGCCGACGAGGGCGCCGCAACGCGCTCCTTCCTACAACAGTATCCGATCGAAGCGCCCCGTCCCGCGCCCGCCCTGCCCCTTGCACCACATCGACAAAACTGACAAAAGTACCGCTCCTATATCCACTATCAGTGACAACGTCAGCATATAGACTAGAAAAACGACATTGTCCTCCATGTTAAGTGAACAATCACTCGTTCGACTTATGCGCTTTAGGATTTTAAACGTCAGCGTATAGATTACGGAAACGATACGCTGCCAAGTGAAGTGATCGTCTTTGATTCGACTTGCTTACTTTAGGAAATTAAAACAGTGAGACCAGCATAATAGTAGTGTGGTCAATACATACTATTGTTACTAAAAGAAACAATAGCATCCAACGAACGAATTACTGACAGCTGGTGTGTCTTCCCCCTTTGGGACCTTAACACATTCAGTGCCGCCGACACGCCTAGCATGTTCTCACGAATTCCTATCGCGATGCCGCGAGCACACCAGGCGTGCTCTCAATTTTTCATGGATTTCGGTATATTTTCTATCTTAAGCCGAAATACGGATTTTTATGATTTTACCTTTATACAGTGCCAGTAAACAAAGTCAAAAGTTTTATTAACATGACAACAGTTTTAAAAAGTCTTAAATGTAATAGTTAGCGTCTATTGTCAACCATTACGGTGTGCAAATACATTAATGAACACGCCTAGCGTGCCCATGTAATTTCATCTTGCAGTGCCGAGAGCACGCCTGGCCTGCTCGCGTTTTATACAGGGCGGCATCGCTGGGAACTACTCGAAAATAGTGGTGGCAATGAAAGTGTTAAAAGAGTATACCCTTCAACAGTATAGTGTTTTAAACAAATAGCAACATTAATATTAAAATAAATTATTTATTATTATTATTATTACTGACAACGTCGACACTCATTTACAATAATATACTTATTAATCTCAATTTTGTAGCTTCATTTGACAGCTGTAAGCTTGCCAAATAAATAATTATGTTAAAATTGCAGTCTATGAGACACGTACTGCACCATTGTCGGTAAGTTTATATCTGTCAGAATTTAGAGCCACATTAATAAGATCTTACCTGTAGATATAAAATTAAAAAATAATAATACTGGTAAATATTAGATCTGTGTTGTGAAACGGAATTAAAAACCAAATAATCATGTTAATTAATCTCGAACGAATCTCAGTGTTAATGTTAAATAATTTATTTTCATGTGTTCATCGGATGTTAAATTATTATAGAATTTAAACGATGTTCAATGTAGTTGTTAGCTCTTAGACGTTGTGACCGAATTTATATCAAATGTATCTATGTATGTCATACATTTGATGTATATATAAGTTGATTGTTATAGATGTAAAATGGTGCTAAAGATTATATTAGCGTTAACTCAATGAAACGTTGATTAATAAAGCATCGAGGCGAGACGTGGCCTTCGCTCACCACTTCAACTGATACCGAACTGGTTGATTGAAAAGCATTAAACTATGAGTCTATGGGGCTGCAAAGTTCTGGAGTGGAGACCACGGATTGGTAAGCGCAGTGTAGGACGTCGCGCTGGATGCGAGCCGCTTCCAACCGGTCTTTATGGAAGTCAATGGGGGAGGTCTATGTCCAGCAGTGGACGGCTGAAATGATGATGATGACGATGATAATGATGGGTCAAAAAAAAATTCGTAGCTCGACATGAAAATACCTAAATTGTCTTGTCATATGAAATTGAGAAAAACCGAGGGAATTGACACATAATATACTCCAATTAGCTCATAATTCAATGCTCTGATTTTATCCGTGTCGGTTTTACGGTAACTAACCCTGTGAACACGTGGTTTCGATCAATCAAACGACTAGATCTTTTCTATCAGTAATATTTATTAGCCATAAATGTTATGACAATAATGTCACAAGTAAGTCACTTGTTACAAAAAAAATCTTATAATTACAGTTTGAATAAATGAAGCAAGGTATATAAATAATTATTAAGTTGACAACAACGAACATACTTCTATTTACAGCTCAGACTCCGTTTACGTGTTACACAAAAATGAGGATTCCGAAAACCTCACCGAGATATCATGTTTACTTAATTTGTAAAATTAATTGCTTTAAAAAATTAAGTGTGTTTTAAATTCTGTATGTTCTGTATATGTATATCGATCCTGTTCATCGATAATAGTTAACGCTAATTCTTATATTTTTTTATTTTTTATTTCGTAGGACATTACACACAGCGCCATCTGACCCCAAACTAAGCAGAGCTTGTGTGATGGAAGTCAGATAACTGAAAGAATACATAAATACTTTTTTTTTGTAAATGCATATTTATAATACATAACAAAACACCCAGACACAGAATAAACATTTGTTGATACATGAAATGTTTGTCCTGAGCGGGAATCGAACCCACGCCCTTCAGCTCTTAAGGCAGACATGCTACCAATGAGCCAACAGGGCTGTCGTTTTCTCATCGGTTTTTATCAAAATAATGTCTAAACGTTTTTTATTGATCGTAGATACGACATGTTTAAAAAAATATATCTACTAATTGCTCGTGGTCCGAAAAGTTCTCAGTTTGATCGATCGTAATACCTACGCTGGATCTTAACTTTACATGTATTTAGTGAGTGGTGACCAGTAGGTGTTTCGTCGAATGACCAGCCAATTGGAATTGCGAGAGATAGTTGTAGTGTAAGTTACGTTGTGGGCATTTGTAATATCTATACGACGACATTGAAAAATTAATTGACTAGAAAAAAAATTACAAATAGTCGCTCCTTCTTAATTGTTTTGATTAGATAAAAACTTTTAATTTTTGGTGAGCAATAAATATTTACCTATTTAAGAGGAACTTTCCATTGCTGTTCAAAACTTGAAATACAAAAAATCGTTTCATGTTTCCCTGATGTTAATTGGCCAGTGGTCTTTTAAATTTGGTGTTATTAATAATTGCGTTTGAAATTTTGAATACAAAATACATACATTATTGAGTCGTGATAAAACATACTTACAACCATAAAAACGTAAGTTTATGTGTTATTACCCAAAAATATTAATGAATTCCGTTCGCGCACACAAGTAAATAAGTTTCACTTTATAAGAACCGTTTTGTAGATATTATAAAATCTTACGACGCTTGTGTCTCTGAATATAATTTTCACAAATACTTAGGTTCTTATTTGTAAAAAATTTATCACAATATTATCTTCAATGTGATCAATCTAGTTGTCCATATAATAAGTATAGAAATATGGAAGTAGATAAATCTATGTTATTAAGAAACTAAAATTTGTCGAGGAAAGCAATTCGTTGTTCAGAAAAAAACCTATAAATAAAAACTACAGATTCCATTGAACTCTAAATGTATATGTTGGTCACATTATGCACGTTTTTTTCTTCACGCTTTGCATATCGAAGTGCATAGTTTTAATATTCTCATCATTGTTTTGCTGTTAAATCGCAATTTATTCTGAAAGCACATCATTTTTGAGTGAATCACAAAATAAAACACATTACAACCAAAAAATGTACACAATGTCTTGTACTTTTTTGTAGTCATCAAAATGAAATTGTACCTTAATGAATTTCATAAAAACATCGAAATAAAATCGTTTTTTTTATAAACCTTACCCTAAGTAATTACATACTCGTATCGTAGAAGTTTAATTACTTTAAAGGTGAGTGCAAACTGATCCGCATCGCACGCGTTAGCCGTCGGACATTAAGGACAAAAAGTCAAACATAAAGTTAGATACCTATAGTAGTAGGTATAACTAAGCTTTGAGAATTAATTTCATCTATGGCTACGGTGCGCATCTTTGGGCGGCCACCTTAAAAATCATGTGAATTAACCATTTATTATAGAATAGTTATAAGTTTAAAATGTGCCTTATATGGATTAAGATGTGGATAATAAATATAGATAGGTGTCTAAAATATAGAGATGACAATCCAGTAGCCTAATAAAAAATTAAAGAAAAAAAGTTGCAGATAAAAAAACACGCATCACACATAATTATGAAGACATTTTCAACTAAACTTAGGAACTGAACTGAGTTTGCCCACGATTGTCATCTCTTTGCCTAGAAATAAGCATATGATATGACTCCTAATGTCTATCTGGTCACGTCATATGATTATGTACTGTACTTAAAATTATAATCGCACTAATTTCAAATATTTATATTACATCTAAATAATTTCTTGAACTAAACCAAATATATTTTAGTCATTATTTTAAACTAGTTAAGTACTTTATCACTTGTTTTCTTGATTTCAATATGTCATAAAATGTTCAAAAAATATCATCAAAGACAATATTAGTATGGAAAATCTGTACCTATCTGAGATTTCCGTAGCCGGCGATTTTGTATAAAAAATCCTTGCTTGTATCGAAACTCAACGAGATAAAGCTTTTTTAAGGAAAACGGCTAATAAAGCAGGTATTTAGCAATTAACTGAAGGTTTTAGTTTTGTTACTTTTAGATCAAAAGATCAAGAAAATCGGACATAACAAATCCATAAATTTAATAATTAATGTTTCTATTACCATAATTATTTTTATAAATGAACGCCTCGGAAAATGTTTCGTAGAAATATGGATAAGAGTGAAATCAAGTGTTAATTTTATGCACCTACACACAATACTTATTTCATATGCGTGGATGGTAAAATTATGCGTACCGTATTTATCATTAAACTTTACGACTAGGTACTGTTTTTCTATGGATTTTACCAAAGTGCACCCACATTGTCTTGCTACACAATTATGAGTAACAAATGATTTTTCCATCCGCTTAAACAGTTAGGTCCTAATGCTAAAATTGATATTTCTTATCTTTGTTTAATTCTTGTTATGTAATATACAAATTAACAGAAAACTTAATTGTTTATCTTTAGATTGTAGAAGGTATCAATTTAAATATTCATAATAAGTAAGGGTCAATCTAAACTTACTTTTTATATTACGATGGGAAACTGTAGTTTAAAAACCTTACACGACTTATATGAAGTCAAACAAATAAAAACAGCTGGTTATAAAAAATAAAATAAATTTACAAATTAAAAAAACCGACTCCATGACCTTAGGCCAACTAAACGCACAGCTCCAATGAAACAGCGAGGTTTCGGAGTAAGCGAAAATAACATCGATGTATACAATCTGTTGATTTTTAAAAACCGCTCGATCGATTTCGATAATATTTGTATTATATTTTAACCTCTGAAATGATTTATATCAAGAAAAAAAAACATCAAAGTCGAAGAATCGAATTGGAGGAATGTTCGCGTAACATACATACAAAAATCGAATTGAGAACCGTCTTCTTTTTTGATTCTGCTAAAAACAACTTATTGTTACTTACTCTGCTAGAGTCGGAGTCGTTATTATTCTTCTAGCTAGACAAGAGCAACAAGGTTTCTTCATAAGGAAAATAAAACGTAAAAATAAATAATACATCAATGATTAACACGAGGTACTTAAATACCTACCCATGCGGAATGAAGATTATTACAACTGGTAGAATAGATATAAGGCCACGTTTTCGAACACGGCGTATAGCGAAATAAGCGCAACAGCGGAGCAGAATTTCCGTCTTAATAAGACGAACGAGACAGTCTCCTGATGGGAAGAGATAACGCCTGTCCATGACCATTGCAGCGTGCCCAGAACTTCGTTAATTCGTCATTGTAATTCAATGTAGGTATTATATATTATAAGAACTGAGTAAGTATATTTTTAAACATGTTGATGAATACTTATAAATTTAATATTAAAAATAGTTAACAGTTAAGGTTTGGTCATAATTATAATTAAGTACTTTAGTGAATTAACAACCTGTATACCTATGATATTATTCATTAGGATTAACGGTTGACCTTCCACTATGTATGGCTGAACGCTCCGCACTCTTCGCGCTTTTGTCTTAAAAACAAACGATCCTATAAAAAATATATAGTAACATTTATAGATAACCTTCTGCTCTACAAATTTAATTCTAAATGCAAATATCATCGAATAGGAAGCGAGATATTCGCGATAACCCCATTTTTGCAACCTTTGACCTTATTTTGACTTTACGATTGGCACTCATTACGATGGTTAGTCAATTTCTAGCTGCAGTACCCTTCAAACCAGAATACAGTAATCTGAATATTTTTTTATTGTACCACTAGCTATGCCTATGTGTTAATCCAGGGTCTCAGCTACCTCCATACCAAATTTCATCTAAATCCGTTCAGTACATTTTGCGTGAAAGAGTAACAAACATCCATCAAAACTTTCACATTTATAATATTAGTGGGATAGTATAGATTCTGATGTTATAAAAATATTAAATAAATACCACGGTGGCACCTACTTATACAACACCGTGCTCAGGAGTTCTACCATCTAGCTTCTTCAAGTCGAAATTCTAATTTATAATATTAAATTGACCACAACTGGTAGCGACCAATTGGCCATGGAACAGAAAATATCTAATGTCATTTGACCACAATAGACACATTAGTTTTTAACAGCTAAAACGGCGGTATTCGCGCCACTGCGCTTATACGCAGGTACATATGCACGCTGAGTCTCGAGTACGTAAACGCGACCTAAAACTTAAGATCGTTAATCACGTAACGCAATCCTAGAAAAACCTACCTACGCGTCAATGGAGTTAAATCTCTTATTGTACTCGTGTGCTGAACTCAATCTTATTTACTGTTCGCTTAATAAATTACATGTTTTGCATACAAATTTAATAGCCGTGATGTAGATTTTTCGAGGCAGATAGGTGTATAAATATTTATGTGTACCTACCTACCTAATCTACCAGGGTAGTATAAACAGGTTTTTCACATTAGATATGAGACGGAGCGCGAAGATGCGCTCATTAGTTGAGCGCTTCGACACGCGACTTTACACGCGTGCATAAATAAATAAAATAATTGAGTGATATAAAAATGAGGACAGTTAAAATAATTATTTTGTTAGTAGTAAGTTACGGGTGCGATGGAGGATTGCTAAACAACATTTTATCTGGTGGTATTCATTCGCAAATTCATGAGGTTGCCGGCGGTATTCTCGGCGGGCTAACTGGTCATACAGGAGGGCATGGAAACAAGAATAAGCAGCCTGTATTTCAGAATGGCGGGAATTATCCTCATCAAGGAGCGGACGAAACTTTAGTAGTTGTCGTGGAAGAAGATACAACGCCAAATATCTATGGGCAAAATTCAAATTATGGGTTCAGCCACAACAAGAAACCAGAATATGGCCAGCATGGATATCATCACCACGGACATCATCACCATCCATCACACAATGATTATGATGCTCAACCGGACTACGGCAATCATAGACCCGGACACTACCAACCTGACTATGACAAGCACCGTCCTAGTTATGGAAATCATCGACCGGGATATGGTAACAATAATCCCTATGAAAATGATAATCAACATGACTATGAGAATAATAATCAACATAATTTCAATAATAACCAACCAAACTTTGGAAACAATGAACCAAATTTTGGAAATCAGCAACCTAATAACGGAAACAACAGACCTTTCGGTGACAATCGACCGAATTTTGGAAATCAGCAACCCAACAAAGGAACCAACCAGCCTAACTTTGGAAACAATCAACCTGATTTTGGAAACCAGCAACCTAATAATGGAAACAATCGACCTAATTTTGGAAACCAGCAGCCCAACAATGGAAACAACCAAGCTAACTTCGCAAACAATCAACCCAATTTCGGTAACCAGCAACCCAATAATGGAAATAACCTACCTACATTCAATAACAATCAACCTAATTCCGGAATACAACGACCTAACAATGAGAATCAACGACCCAACAATGGAAACCAGCGACCTAACACTGGAAATCAAGCTACTTTCGGTGACAATCGACCTAATTTAGGCAATCAACAACCAAACCAAGGGATCCCACCAAGTAATGAAAATCAAGCCAACCCTAATAATGGGAACCAATCAGACCAAGGTAATGGTGACACGAGCCTTGCCGGTGGTGCTTTACTAAGCTACGGAAATAAACGTCCGAATACTGGAAACACTATGAATACGGGAAACAATCCTACAACATCAAATAACCCCTTCATCAACCCCTCAGCTAATCAGGATCAAACTACGGAATTCATTCAACAACCTATACAACCAAGCACTCAAAATCCATTTGTGACAACAAAAAAACCTGGACATGCCGAACCATTGTTCATTCCATTAGATCCCAATCAAAGCGACTACACCGAAAACAATGAACCTAAAAGGGAAACCAGTGATAAACCTCAGCCAATTCATGAAGATGAAGATTTCGATATAAACATAAGGTTCAAAGACGAATAGTAGTAATAATAATAGTGGACAAGTATTTTTTAATCATTTGAACAACCTGAGTGATTTAAACAAAAATGTGTCAAAATTACGTTAGTTTTCCATAGGAATATAAAATATTTTATCGAGATTCGGTGAACTAAACCCATAAAAACAATTTGTGTGATGTGATACTTATTTAATTAAAGATGTAGGTACTTATTATTGTCCAGTGTTTGTCCATCATTTGTTTAATTTATAACGAGTTAAGGTAATTAAATGGCTCCCTGGGCCAATATCATTGACATGTGAATTTTCATTACTATGCAGATAAACTGACTTACTAAGACGTATCGTTATCGTTATCAATAAAGTATCAATGTAATACCGTAACAAATTACTAATAAGTAAAGCCATAAAATCGCATAAGTGACGTGCGAATCGGCGGTTATTTTACTGCATAGTTGAAACTAGCTAAACATACAAGAATAACTGGACAAATATAAATTACATTAGCACTATGTGAGGAAGATCATATTAGTCATCAACATTGATAAAATAAACAATGTCTTTGAGAACTGTTTAGATGAATACCGAGATATAATTATACCGATACTATCGCAATCTTTCAATATTCGTAGGGACATTGAAATTATAGTTAAAATAATAGTATAATTCTTTATTGTTCACGCCAATTACAAGCGATTATAACAATAAACGAAATAATTATAATAGAAAGTCTCATAGTAATAAACGCCAAATCAGCGATGCAGACTTTGTTTTACTACCTACTTAAAGTTAAGTATGTCGCTGCAATGGTCATAGACAGGCGGAGAGTGTCTCATTCGTCTCATCACTTTTAAATGACAAAAATAATATACAAAAATGTTTTGATGATATCCGACTTTATTGGGGTACAGGTTGTATGTCAATATGTGATAACAAAGCTACGTATAAAACTGTGTAATGGCCTAAGCTAAGCGATTAAAACATCATCAGTTTCCAACCGCCAAACGGTGGTCAAAAACAGGGATACAGGGTACTTAATAAAACTCAAGAATTACTTAACTTTAAAAAACATGAATGTACCTAATAAAAATGGATACTCGTGGTCCAAAGTCGCTCAGCGAGCAATGGGAAGAGCTATGCTTGTCATTTTTTTAAAGAATCTTATCCGGAACGGAGCAGAAAACTAAAGCGACAGACAGCTCAACATATTAGCAAGCTGAGGTGGTAGTCGTAATCGGCAAACGTGACTCGATGGAAGGAAGATATGAGTGAGAAAGCTAGCAACCGCTGGAAGCAAAAAGTCGTTGGTCGGGCTAAGCGGCGATTCTTAATAGAGGCCTATGTCCAGCAATTGACTACGACAGGCTGATGATGACGGTGATGAAAACATTGATTCTTATCTGAACAAATTGTATATGGCGCATCGCATAATAGTTCTAACTTTGAACCTTGATAGGTAGTTATTAATTTCCTACAGTTGAACTCATGATTCATCGTAACCACTATTAAATACAAAAACGCCGGATTGTCCAATCCGTAGTTTACCTTCAAAGTTTCATTGTCAAGTTATGATTGTGTTGTCTCAGAATCGCCACTTAAGTAAGCAGTTAAGGGGAATACTAGTACCAAGTTTTAGTTATTTTCTTCAAACTCTTTACATAAAAGTTCACCAGCAGCTTGTACTAAATATCTAAAACAAAGTCGAAAACAAATAGTTTTGTACTTATATTAAGGTGTACATAATTATAATTAGCATGTATTTATATTTTATTTCATTGACATTTCCTCATGTCACATTCGTTAAATTTTCGAATTTATTTCAATGCTGGTGAAATATTTAGTGTTGTACCCAATGTCATTAGCAATCTGCAGATTGAATTCTACTTGACACCGTTTTAACTGAATAACATAAATTAGATTATTTTTTGTATAAATATTAATTACCTACAACAAAATTTAGCATAAACTAGGTAAATACTAATCATAATAATGGGTAGGAGTCAATACATCACAAACATTCTTTTATTGATAAAAAAGCTTGTAGGTAACTGTAACTTGTACTTGTAAAACTTGTTATTGAGGAAAACTTGAACTTATTTAACAATTTAATAGTAACTACAAATATTTTATTCTAAATTAAAGTATTTGAGTGTCAGTCGACCACAAATCTTTGGCATTTAGATTATATTCAAGGATTTATATTTTACCTTAAACATTTAAATAATACGACTTTAAATCCAAGTATTGTCGCCTTAAGTGCAAAAGGCGTGACGTCAATAATCAAGAAGTTCAGAAGTAGACTGCTATTACGACCTCAGTTGTTTTCCATTAAACATGCCGTGTACTATAACATTTTGTTATAAATAGAATTATTGGTCTTCCTAGATCACATTAACCCAGTGCATACAGTGCATATACCCACATGTACCTACACAGTTTATGTCATGGTTGTGTTAGTCATTGTCATAAGTGTCATTTTAGGGAAAACACTAGGACAATTGGCTATTGCGCCTGGGGCTATAAATGTGCGAATTTTATCACCAGTCCCATTTGATCCCAGGGCTTTCAAAGTGTCAGAGCAAGCACGTTTAATACAGCAAGTGAAACCGCACCAAAGTTTACTGCAAAGTAGTTCCACAGACAGGTCGGAAACGAGTACCTTAAACGGTGGTAACCTTAACCATCCGCCGCTGACCCTGGAAAGTCGGCCGAATCAGATTTTTTTTACACCGGAACGATCACCTGACAGAACTAGCAGGCCCAATCCTATCCGATCGAACCTCGGACAAATAAATACTACAGTGAAAAATCAGATGGATATGAATCTCAGCAGACTCAATGATGGAGGGGAACGAACAAGATCAAATCCGGTCGAACAAAGTGACACGAATAATACAAACCCAGCAAGAAATGCTGTACCCACCAATAAACTAGGAGTCCAGAATGAGCCTTCAGTCGAAAGATCTAGAGTGGAAGGGAGTAACGAGACGGACAGGACTACTGGGAAACCAACGGCTTCAACTGTGGTAGATAAAGTCACGGGAGTGGAAGTGACTTTAGACGAGCGAGCCTCATTCGACGGTGATAAGTGTCCGACGGGCTACGTTAGAATCAATGGAATGTGTGTTGAAAAGGACTAAGAATGTTCCGTGATTATTATCATTGGAATCATTCGTTTAGACAGACGTGTAGATAGAAAATTTTCAGGAAAAGATAATTTTGAAAATTAAAAATGTGCTATTTTGTCTAAAATACTAGTTTTACTAGCGCCTGACTAAGTCGATATCATCTGTAGATAGGTAGCTACTCTACTTTTAATAGAAAGTTTAAAGATCTAATGATTCTTTTTTAACCTATACCTATAGGAGTTCGAACTTATTATAAGGTTTTATTTAGCTTGCCCTGTTTGTTGTTTATGGTGAATTTTTTTTACTGACTGGTCATGTATGAGTTGGGCACCGAGTTTTTTGTACTTTTTTTTATTTCGTCTCAATCGTCAGTTGGACTCACGCGTGATACTAAATTATAGCTTTAAGCAAACCACGAGCCGCTAAGAATTAGCTAGCTAGTATATTTTGAAATCGCAGTACCTACTATTTGTCAAAACTTCTAGTTCTTGAAAGAAAAAAAATCACACGAATAACGAACAAAACTACAAACAACTCATATCTACTAGTAAAAGATTTACAAACTGAAAACTGAAAACTATAGTTTCAAATTACAGTCGTCACCGTTAGTAGTTGTAGGTGGTAGAGGTTTTCGCTGAACTTTTCAGTGAAAAACAAGAAGGCCAGCTACTGTGTATGAGATTTCTCCGCAACACTGATTTTACTGCACAAGGTTAAATTAATATGCCTATAGCTACAGCGTCATATGAGTTTTTTAACTGTAGGTAATAAGATACTTGGAACAGTAAATAAATACTATATGATAATATTATATTTTTTATTGTTTAGATAACTTTGTGAGTACATAATATTATGTTGTTTTCAAAACCCCATTCCAGCCACATACTACTTTATTAGGGCATGGACTGGATTTGACTGTGACTTAATTTATGACTATAAGTATGAATCGTAAGTTAATTTGAGACTTGAAAATATGGACAACTTGACACTAGCCGCACAAAGTGTACATCGTAGACAAAGTAAAAGACATATTTCTGCTGCGTGCCATTGGGAGTTTTGACGGAACCGTATAAAAACCGGCCAAGTGCGTGTCAGACTCGCGCACGAAGGGTTCCGTACCATTATATATTAGAACGGCAAAAAGGCCACGTTTGTTGTATGGGGTTCCCAAGCCCTTAAATATTTGTTTTATTCTGTTTTTTAGTATTTGTAGTAATAGCCGCAAAATAAATACATCATCAGTGAAAATTTCAACTGTCTAACTATCACGGTTCATGAGATACAGCGTGGTGACAGACGAGCAGACAGCAGAGTCTTAGTAATAGGGCCCCGTTTTACCCTTTGGGCAACTCCTTTCTACGACACCCTAAAAATGATTCTGTGCATTGTTTTTCTTCTGATTGAATTTAAATTAACGTGTCTTTTTCATTTATAAAGTGTCGAATTACGCGCGTGAGTATGGAAAACTGTTATAATGTGATGAAACATGCTTTTCATTGTGCATCCAAAACTTCATTGAATTTTGTAGTAAAATAAGCATTACTGAGGTGTGACCAGGCACTCATACCTTATTGAGATATTTCACTTGATTTAAAAATACATCACGATATGGAAATACTTTGTACTGGCAAAACACACACTGTGCGATAAGATAAAAAAATCTTTTCGTTTTGTTTTGATTGTCAGTGTCAGGACATGGCATATTTTGTTGTCATCAGTTTTTAATGTCATCCCAGTAAGTGTCAAGTGTCAACTCAGTCAAGTCATGTCATGAAGTCAATTTGCGTAGCCGTCGCAATTGAACAAGACGCCGGCTTCGTACTGCTTTTTAAAATTAATTTTTTTTCATAATTAGTTTTAATACCTAGTATTCAGTAGACAAATTACTACAGACTGACGCAAGTCAATGTGCAATAAACACTTATTAAGAAAGTTCTGTTTTATACCAAACTGCTGAACTATTGAAGAACACCACGTGTGCGTTCCTCTGGCTATCGAAATATTCACTGAAGATATATCCTGAACACACCAGAATACCCGGGCGAGTGTAACCACTTCATAACCAGCTCAACCAAAGTGTATAAATATATTTTTTTATAATCCACGTGTTACGAAAACATGTCTGTCAAGGCTGATGAACTTCGCGATGGGTTATCCGCCAAAGAAATATTCGCAAACCGCGAAGGGCTTACCTACAATGACTTCTTGCTCCTTCCCGGCTACATCAACTTTACTGCGGAAGAAGTGGATCTGACATCGCCTCTTACTAAGAAAATCTACTTGAAATCGCCACTGGTGTCTACTCCTATGGACACTGTTACGGAAGCGGATATGGCGATCGCCATGGCTCTCTGCGGAGGAATCGGCATCATACACCACAACTGCACAGCTGAGTACCAAGCTAATGAAGTACATAAAGTAAAAAAATATAAACATGGCTTTATCCGAGACCCTGTATGTATGGGGCCAAACAACACAGTTGCTGATGTAGTTGAAGCCAAAAAACAGAATGGTTTTACTGGCTACCCTATCACTGAGAATGGTAAACTAGGTGGCAGACTTATAGGCATAGTCACTTCTAGAGATATTGACTTCAGGGAGGGTGATCCACAGCTCTGCCTTAAAGAAGTCATGACTCCAATCGAAGATATGATAACGGCTCAGTCAGGAGTGACACTACAAGATGCCAATTACATATTGGAGAAAAGTAAGAAAGGTAAACTTCCTATTATCAATGGTGCAGGTGAGCTTGTTGCTTTAATTGCAAGAACTGATTTAAAGAAAGCTAGAAGCTACCCGAATGCTTCAAAGGATTCTAATAAACAGCTTTTAGTTGGAGCAGCAATTGGTACTCGTGAGTCTGATAGAGAGAGATTGAAGCTGTTGGTTAGCAATGGAGTAGATGTGATTGTCTTAGATTCCTCTCAAGGGAACTCAGTTTATCAGATTGAGATGATAAAGTATATCAAACAGACTTACCCTGAAATACAAGTCATAGGTGGCAATGTTGTGACTAGAATGCAGGCCAAAAACTTAATTGACGCTGGGGTGGATGCATTAAGAGTAGGAATGGGTAGTGGGTCTATTTGCATTACCCAAGAAGTGATGGCTTGTGGCTGTCCACAAGCCACTGCTGTTTATCAGGTTGCCTCATATGCACGTAAATTTAATGTGCCCATCATTGCTGATGGTGGCATCCAGTCAGTAGGCCACATTGTAAAATCTCTAGCTCTGGGAGCATCTACTGTCATGATGGGATCTTTGCTGGCTGGAACATCCGAAGCACCAGGTGAATATTTCTTCTCGGATGGTGTCAGGCTAAAGAAATACAGAGGAATGGGTAGTTTAGAAGCTATGGAGAATAAGGATGGAAAGGGTTCTGCAATGAGCCGTTACTTCCATAAGGAGACTGATAAGCACAGAGTGGCCCAAGGGGTCAGCGGTAGCATTGTGGACAAAGGGTCAGTGTTGCGTTTCTTGCCATACTTACAGACGGGTATGCAACACAGCTGCCAAGATATTGGAGCCACATCTGTAGCCCAATTGAGAGAAATGAGTTACTCTGGGGAACTCAGATTTATGAAGAGAACTTACTCTGCTCAGTTGGAAGGCAATGTACATGGATTGTTCTCTTATGAAAAAAGGCTTTTTTAAATGAAATATGAAGAACAGATATCGCTCATGTAGTCCCAAGAGTCATACCTAAGTTATTACAGTACCTATAAAAAACGTAACAATAATGTATAATTTTTGCAAGTCATAATTATCCAAATCTGATCTCGTATGAATTTATTTTTTGAAATTGTCATTGTACCTCTATGAAAACTATTTTTACTACACTATATTTTCTGTTATTATTGTAAAATCAATTTAAAATGAAATCAAGGATTACAAGCTATAACACAATGTACTTTTAAGAATATATTATTCATTACTTTAAGGATTATGAATCTAAAAATATATGTTTGTATTGTACTCTGAGGCAAAGTATTCCATTTTGAAGTGTTTATCAATTTTATGTCTACGTTTATTTGTATTTAGGACATAAGAGATTTGTTGCTTTGCAACTATTCTGATTTTGTTATATGTAAATAAAGAGTGAAATTATTTGTTCTGTTTCCATTTAGCCTTTATAGCAAACAAATTTAGGTGAGACAGGACACACTCGATGTAGAATGTTGTTGGGTTAGTGTTCATGCAGTGTAGAATTTTAGCCTCATATTTTTGAATAATTATGGACAACTTTAAACTGTGAGATTCTTGAGGCATCTATCTTTGTACAGATTGTTCGTCATGTTCCATAGTACTGGTGAGGCTACTATTGTTTATCACGTGGTCCCTATCCATGTTCATTTTGTGCGTTGATTGTACTTGCGGATGTGTATGACTCGCAGCGCTAGAAACAAACGTCTACCGCCCACCGCGCATTGTAATAGCCGTCGCACGAAGCCACTTCAATCAACGCTGCTCGTACCTATTATTTTTCATTTCAGGCACGCAAGCGTGCGGAGTTTTAGCGAACGTCCCAATAACATTCGACCAATAAGTCTTATTAGGTATATTATAGTACTAGCTGAACGCCCGGAGCGAACTCAGCCTATGCCCTCGCATATGTTATAAATCACATTCAAAGCATTACTAAATCATTTTATTTTTTAATCGTTTTCATGTCTTTTTAAAGAAAAAAAATCTTATTACAAAGAGTTTAATTTCAAGTTTTAATTTTACTATCACGAAAGAACCTATATTTGCATTAGGTAAATGAATATGATTCATTGATAAAAAACCTCATGGAAATCGTCCATATCTCCCTAGTAAAATCAATTGATAAATTTATTAAACTAATGATAGGTATCAATAAAAAATTGTCATATTCTAATAATCACAATTTAATGGAATTATAAATGCACAAGCTGCGCAGGCATAATTATTATCGTTTGACAATAAATATTGTAAAAAGTGCTAAATAATTTAAATAATAAAAAATAATGTGCTACAATCTACTTTTTTTAGACTGGTGCGTCCATGTTTGCCCTTATAGTTATTATCGCGCCCTAGCTAGATAAAACTACTGCAATTGCACAATTTCGTTATTTCTGAGCAATACTCTTTCGGCTTAGACATATTTAATTTAAAAAACAATGATCTCTTTAGAGAGCATAAAAACTATAAAACGATACTTAACATTATTGATATCACTAAAATAATACAATATCGTAAGGTGAAGCCTGATTTTGGGGTACAGTATAAAGTCCCGAAAAATGCTACAAGTCGATCTTGCTGACTATATCAAGACAACCTAGCTGTTGTTCGTTTACCCTGACCGATACACTCCCTAGAGCCGTAACCATATGATGCGTTGTTGTAGCGACGTGACATAAAAGCATTGTAATCTGAATCCTATACAGTGTTCTGAACAACGGAATTTTGAAAGGCGATGCTGTAATTACCTACGTAGGTATATCTTTCACGTCGTGCATAATTCTGTTTTACGTCATGCGAATATAAGGTTTATATTTCCATGATTGTAGTATCGTTGCTCCGCCAATACCTGCAACGTATCGTGTGGCCAGGCTAAATGCAAATGTACAAAACTTTGTTAATTGAATTCATAGATCAAATGATGGAATATGATAATTTATTTGTCTATAACAAAGTTCTGTGCATCTCGCGTCCGTCGTTCGCACAGATCGATCTAACGCACCAGTCGGAATGCACGAGTCAAGCGACCAAAGCGTGTACCTTAATGAGATTATACCTTAGCTAATGCAGCACGTTCGAGCGAGTTATTATTTTACTAGTTAATGGTCGAAAATCTAAATCTCATTATATTCGTACTTTGGAAGGAAAGTGTCTAACACTACAATAAAACTTCATAAAACAATGAGATCATCAAAGAATAACTGATATGTATAGGTATTAGAAGTGCAGTTCGCATATCAAATTACAAAATTCAAGGAAGCACGAGACTCGCTCGGACGTGCAGACGTAACGAGACCTTCCATTTGTTTTCACCGGATCTAATAGCATTGCAAATCTGTGCTAAAATAATGCTGAATCCTAATGACCCTGGCGACACTGCGACACTGAGATGACTATTTAAATATTTATTTTCTGTCATAGCTTCAAAATTTAAACTAAAGGATCACAACATTCCATATATGCGCTATGAGTTGATATTATACCTAATGTCGCTCCTATTTCAGTTTAGTAAAAATAGTATTTCCGATAAAAAAAAAATAGGATTGTAACTAAGAGTAAGTGGTAATTTGTTATTATAAAAAGCCGCGTTTTTTAGCCGCTATAAAGCGGTAGAGAGAAAGGCAGTATTTCAATACACATCCACAGGTCCGCCATGGTTTCCTGTCATTCCACTGTCCAAAAAGTTCAAAAACAGTGTTATTATCGCCAAAAGTAAAGCTAATTGGGATGCCAAGGTCATGAGTCGGTACAAAATGCAAGGTCCCTCATAACACTAGAGTATAAGTTTATAAAAGCGACAGGCGTATCCCGCCCGGTGTAAGTGATTACTCCTTGTCACCGTCAGCATCATCATCATCCCGCTGGAACTCAGGGCCGTGGGTGACGTCATCTTCGAACACGATTTCCTCTGGGTCGGGAGCACGTGGCAGGAACTCCTCGCCAGGGCAGATCTTCTTGAAGATTTGCTCAGCCTGGAATATAAAGTTTATATTAATACATAGTAGTTCTTTGTAATAAATAGGACTCTTTACCTTTTTCAGATGACTAATATTCTAAACTATACATATACCTTGAACACTCAAAATGAACTTCCGCAAAGTAACGATCAATCAATTATAATTATGACTAACATAAGTGCATCGAAACCAATTCACATTCATACATTATTTTAATGATAATTCGTTGAAATGTTTTGCACTTTGGTATAACTTGGATAATCCACGTATTTTTTAATTTTTCCGATTTGATAATTATTTTCATTGTATTTTGAGCGCGATTAAATCCCGATGATAATTATCTAAACATTATTTATTTCTTTCTTTTTATTCGGGAAACAAACTGTCAATTTCTAAATAAATATAACAAATTGTAAAATTTACATATTTCCGCATATAACAGTTCACCCATATTACAATTATTGTACGCTATATCTAGTAGTAGTTAGGTACTACATTTTAATCCGCATCAAACCAGTTTTTTTAAGTAACAGTTTTAAGTGTATCTATAAACGAGTAGTATCAAATAGATCGTATTCAGGAAGAAGGTCCAAATTGTTAACAGTTTGCTGACCTTACAAAGAAATAATTTTATCTGTAGTTTGCAGAGCTCTCTCACTCGTCTCGTCGCCTTGAAAATATTTTTTTCGACAATTCATACAGAAGATCGACAAAGTTGATAAATTTACCCAAACATAACCAGTTCTGAAAATACTAATAATATATATTCCATTCCTGATATCATTGTAGAATTTACTACAATGACATCGCATTCATTTCAAAAACACTGAAGCCTTACTTATGTTACGAATAGAAAATGAATGGGTCAACACGTACTTAGAAGCCATACTGAGAACAATACTTTCATGAAACAAAACACTACGCCAGGGCAAAATTAAAATTTATGTAAGTATGTAGTACAGACTGAACATACCTACAACATGCATGCTTGTGTACATGTATATCTTGTATTTTATACTCTTTTGTTATTTATTTACTGAGTCTAACCATCGAGTCTCGCCAAAGCAGCGATGCCCTGGACTTTGTTTTACTAAAACAAAGATTTTTTTCTATGTAGTAGATATAAGAAACTGAATTATGGGTTGTTCGCAATAATCCTACCGAAAAGAAGCCATGGAATTTAATTCCTAATAGATTGCGAAAGTCCTATTATACTGATTTTATAATATCTGTGAATAAGCCAAAGAACAGGCAATTGGAAAGCCTAGATACCAATGTATAGAATCCTATGCCTTCCATGTAGGTAGGTAGGTATAATTTGGCCTACTCCAGAACATCATATCGTGATTCGGTTCACGACCTCTTACTAGCCTTCAAACTTATACTTACAAAGTAATTTAATATATTAATAAAATAATAATAATAATAAATATCGTAGGACTATACACACAGCGCCATCTGGCCCCAAACTAAGCAGAGCTTGTGTGATGGAAGTCAGATATTGAAATCATAGTCAAAATTAAATAACTTATGTAAGCCACTGAAGATAGAAGAGACCTTCGCTCATCTATCTAACAATGTAATTATACAAAACATAAATACACAGTTGATTTAACGGATTTATCTCTATTTTAGGCTAAGTAACAAGTGTTTAGGGTTGATGGGTTATCGGGAAACGATTAATAATACAGAGATATGATAACATGACGGCATCACGTGTTGTGAGCAAGGTCTAGGGCACATTCGTAAGCAGAAACGAATAGAAGCACAGTTTAGAACCGCGTACATAACTAGGTGAATGATGGAATGCCAAATATACATAACAGGCGGCGACATTTTGCACAAGCAATGCACACTAGATTATTTTGTTGGGCACAACCGCACAACAAACAGTGTGTTCACAAAACATAGAAATATGAAATTTTGTGAATAGCATGCATGTCTATAATGGTTTCTAAAAAAACCTTAATTTTTTCTAAGACAGCAGATTAATTTTATAATGAGACAAAAGACACGCTCTTCTGATAGTAAAAGATAACGCCTTCCCATGACCAATTGACCCTGGGATTGTGGAATTGGGAACAGTGTCCAGGAATTGGAGTAACAAATACAAAACATATTCACATTATAACATATCTATTACTCATAGATTACTTACAGACTCTTTTTTTTGTTTCTTTTTTTTTGTTCCATTCTTTAAATTTAGCAGAAGTAGTAAAGCAACATCCTTTCCAAAGTATTTAGTTACATTTATAGTTCTTTATTTCAATGTCAATTAAATATTAAAAAAATAAATAAAATTAAGTCAAATTATTTAAAAAAAAAATGTATTTATTTAGTACTAGCGGACACCTTGCGGTTTCACCCGCGTAGTTCCCTTTCCCGTGGGAATACAGGGATAAAAAGTATCCTATTTCACCCGGGCATAATTTAGCTTCCCAACGGTGAAAGAATTTTTGAAATCGGTCCAGTAGTTTCGGAGCCTATTCAACACAAACAAAAAAACAAATCTTTCCTCTTTATAATAGTATATAAACAAAATTATACGACTTTTAATCCCGGCATGTCATCAAACCTATAGAATGCCTTCTCGATAAGTCAAGTCTTTAATCTATATATTTATGCTTATACAATTGCCTTGCGTTGTGGATCTCGTACGGCAGCCTGTTGTATATGACCGGCACCGTCACATGTACTAATTAAGACTTAAAAAACCGGCCAAGTGCGAGTCGGACTCACATACGTATACGGTTCCATACTATTATCTATAATAAAACTAAATATTCTGTGAATAGTTAAAGCGTCTACCTGTCACCGTCATTAGTATCGAGCAAGAAACGGTAAAAAAATCAAGTTTGTTGTATGGGAGGCCCTTAAATATTTATTTTATTTTTAGTATTTGTTGTTATAGCGGCAATAGAAATACATCATCTGTAAAAATTTCAACTGTCTAGCTATCACCGTTCTTGAGATACAGCCTGGTGACAGACGGACGGATGGACAGCGAAGTCTCAGTAATAGGGTCCCGTTTTTACCCTTTGGGTACGGAACCCTAAAAAAGACTAAATACTATAAAAAGATGGCATTATTCAAATTCAAATTAAATTAAATTCAAATTTTGACACAAAAACGACCGCACTTGATTCATTATGGACTTGTAAAACTACAATAGCTTCGCCGTTCCAAACTCGCTCTACCATAGACATTATCAACTAATCGAATTGCCTCGTGTCCAATGTCATTTGATGAGAGGGTCGATAAACCTGTACAAGTGTACATGCTTACTTATCTATGGGGTAGAATGAGGGAGCCACATTCGTATATCCCGAATGTCGCAAATATCATCTGCAGAAAGTTTATTTCCTTCACTTGGTCACCAGGTACAGGTAAGTTTGTCGGATTGTATGTACGTAGACAGGTGTTTGTCGTAAGTGTCGTGTTTCGCTAATTAATAGTGTGGTATGTTTGCTGTTGTTTTGTTCGTGAAGTTGTGATGGCAGTAAGGTATTATATTGCGAAATATCGCGTTCGCTTACGTACTTTTAAAATGATACAAGCTTTGGGTGTACCTAGCGAAAAGATGGTCATTGCACTCATCATTATGAATAACTTTTAATATAGGCACCACTCTGAAATTGCGAAAAAAATTGCTGTTTATATTTATTTTGATTGAAGGCCAATGTATGATTTTCTATAGTAGGTACAGCTGATTTCGGATTAGTACATATCCCGCGCTTAAGGCACATGGTCGATTTTTGTTATATTTGTTACATTTTAGAAACTTAAACTTTAAAGATTGCATTATAATCATACTAAATTTAACATTCATACGTATCATCGTTTTTATGATAGTGCTTTTGCAAAAACAAAACTGCAAGAAATCTTGGTCAATGCATATTCTGCGAATGGTACCACCTACTGCTTACGTATTATGGTTCAGATGATACAATTTACAATAAGTTGGACAGATAAACAGACTAACAGACAAAGTAAGCTTAGTAATAAGGTCCCGCAATCTGTTACACCGAGAGCGTTGACCGGGTAAAACAAATCCTTTTAAAGTTTATTGATCTTATAAAACTGGTATTAATAAATAAACTGCTAATAAAACTCTAAAGCTCAGAGCTTTAACACACAGCTGGAATGTTGGGTCTAGAAGCATCAAATTTTAAACAATACATCATTATGGACCTAAGTGAACAAGGAAGAAAAAATGCAACCCCTATATTGCGCTTGATTCCGAGGAATTCACCCACAAGATCAAGAGAATCATGTATTATTATGTGAATATTTTTTTCAAAATAACATAAAATTTAAGAAACTGTGTAAATAATTATCTATTTTAATTAGTTATTGGATCCCGTAGCTGTGTAAAAGTCTAGATCTTTCCAAATTTGACTGCTTTGTGCTGCAGTATTCCAATTTGTCAAGTGTCAAATTTTATAGCGCCATTTCTTGCGAGGTCTTTTTTTATTGACAAGGGGCAAATCTCTATAAGATTACTATCTTTTACTTGGTGATAGATCTCCTTAGCAGGAGGTCATCTAAGTAGGTACCACCGCAGTACCAGATATTCTGCCGCTAAGCAGTAGTGTGAAAACATTACTGTGTTCCGGTTTGAAGGGTACTGCAGCGAAATTACTGGGCTGTTGAGACTGATCGTCGAAAGTCTCAAAGTAATGAGCACTAAAGCAGCGATGCTCTGGAATTTGTTTTGTTACTCAAAGTTCTGTGTATCGCTGCAATGGTCATGAGCAGGCGTTATCTCTTTGCAGCCCCATCGGCCATCAGTTATTGTTAATTCTTTCAGCTATGTCGGTAACTTTGTTTCGTTTACGGATGTTTGTTATCGTAAAAAAAAAGTTTTCTACTTGTAATTTCCTTATCATAATTATTTATGGTGTCAATAAAATAACTTTTGTTATATCTAATTGTATGAAATGATAATCCAGTCATTTTATACAAAATAAGTATATGAAATAGTTATAGAATCGTACACTTGTATCTAATCTAAGTATAAATACATATACCTACTGATAAACTAATTTATAGCAAATCGGTGAGGTCTTTAAGGCTAACTTTGTTGGTTATCAGTGCATTGTTTATGTTATAACGTATTACATTGTAATAGATCTAATTGGCTATCGTAGAAAATAGGTGCGATAAAAACTAAATAATTTTATTAATGAATTGCGCAACTAATATTTTTTATTGCCTAATCGATATTTTGACATCGGTTTTAGCCTCCGTAAGGAACAAAAAGATTACAAAAATGTTAAAGACATGAGACATCCTTGTTCCTAATTTTAATAGTACCTACATTCGATAATTATTCGCTGCTGGGGCTTCAGATTCGTTTTTGGATTTTCCCCAAACTAACATCAAAATCGAAACATCGAATGTCTCAAACTATATTACCACCAAAGCATCGATGTTTGTTTTGTTACTGAAACTGTTGCAATAGTCGTAGATAGGCGTTATCTCTTACCATAGGGATAGCGGTCTGTTTGTGTCATTTATGTAATTAACACATTTAAAAAAAATCTAAATATTTTGTCCCCAAAACATAAACAATTTGCAAGAAAACCCCTAAAAAGGTGTTGATTGATAAGTAGCTTTTTTATTAAATACATAAATAACACACACAAATACCTACATCATTGTACGTTTCACGTTCATACAAAATAACAGAGCGGTACCTACTGAAGCTAACGAAATTACAGGGTTGTTGAGACTATCCAATGAATCTCATAGTAATGATCGCTAAAGCAGCCATGCCTTGGTTGGTTTTATAATACCAATATTTTCCTATCCTTCGAAAATAACTATCCGGCAAAGCTGATTCACTCACAGGAATCTTTGGTGTAAAAATAAAGAATTTTTCTATCTATCCACTGTTCTTGTGGCTTGATTTATTCTAGGACAACACCGATTTTATAGCTGAGAATACTACCGCCATCTAGTGCAAATACTTATACTCAATACGAAAACAATACGCTTGAAATAATGCCTAGATGGCACTTTTTAAAGTTTTTTTTTTTCATAAAAATAATGAGACAAACCGGTTTATCTCCTGGTGGTAAAAGTTAACGCATGTCTACAACCATTGCAGCGATACCTTTGAGTAACAACACAGAGCTTTGCTGCTTTGGCGCTCATTACTTTGAGGTATTCGATAGTCAGTCTTAACACCCTGTAATGTCGCTATCTGCAGTAACTTCAAACTGTACCCTTTGTTCTCTTTTTACCTGCAGGTTCAGCAGAAGTCCAGCCTAGCGTCAGATCCGTAGCACATATCCAAATAAGCTTACACGAAGAGTACTTCGAAGTTTTGACCGAAACGCGGTAAGTTCGTGTCGCCGCATCATATTATTTTGCAAAACTTGCGTTTTTTTAGCGTTTATGTAAAAAAAATGTTGAAACATGACTTTTTGTGTTGATTTTAAAACTCCTTTGAAGCTTTCAGTAAAGTCGCCACTACAATACCTGGATAATCGCGTACTGTACTGGTGTTCTCCTCAGGTAGCAGGAATAAAACTAATTCCAGTTGTTCAAGCTTAATTTATTTATAAATCCTCAACAGACTCGTTGGTCTGCTTACACCAAACGATAGCGAGTTTTAAAGAATTTATAACGCCATCTAGTTAAGTTTGCGGTACTAACACTAACATAACCGCCCACCAAGGACAACTGTCCTTAAATACACCAAATAAAATATATATGCCAATACGGCTAAGTTATGCAAACAAACCAAACAAATATCATCTCTAAATCTCTAAAATAAATGACAATTTTAATTATCTGTAACTTAATTTTGGACACTCTTAAATTGATAGGCCCTGCATAGTCCACTCCGGTAAATAAGAAGGCTCTTGTAGCAGATACCCTCTCCGCTGGCAGTTGTCCCATCAATGGATTGTTTTTCTGCGTTCTATAGCGAGTACAGATAACACACTTTCTGAAGTGAAATTTAATTAAAGTTTTGGCTCCGACAATCCAATACCTCGTCCGCAAGAAATTCAGCATAAGCTGTGGACCACCATGTAATGTTCTTACATGAGCATCGGCTATAAGCAGCTTCGCCAGGTGGGATTTATGAGGAATCAAGATCGGATGTTTCTGATCACCGTTCATCTGCGAGCAATTTATACGCCCACCAACCCGAAGAATTCCAACCCCGTCAATAAATGGAGTTAATGAGGTAAGAGTTGATTTTTTGTTTACTTCTTTTCTTTTCTTTAAACCTTCTAATTCTTGATTAAAATACTGTGTTTGTGACTTTCTAATCATAATATCTAACGCATCATTTATTTCTTCTTTCAGGAGGTAAGTATGTTTAATCCCTTTATGTTTCAGGAAACGTCGACAGTAGGCTACTACCCGTAATAGTTTTCTCAACGATGAAAACTTCGTCCAGATGTCATCGTCGCTGTGATCTGTAGTTGCTACGTATACTGACGACCCTTTTTCTTCCAGGTGAGTAAAACATTTCTTTGCATTTACATATTCTATATCATTGTTCTTTAACCAATCTGGGCCATTTAACCACAAATGATGAGTAGCAATATCCGAAGGATTCACACCACGCGAAGCGCAGTCTGCGGGATTGTGCACAGATTTTACGTATGCCCATTGGTTCCGATCAAGGTGAGCCATTATTTCTGAGACTCTATTTCCAACGAAAGTTTTCCATCTGTTAGGGTGTCCACTTAGCCATGCCAACACCACTTCCGAATCTGTCCATGCATGAAGGTTTGATTTTTGGATGTTTAATACTTCTGCAACTTCTGTTAGTAGTTTCGATAACAATACTCCTCCGCACAGTTCCAGCCTTGGGATTGACACCTGTTTGACTGGGGCTACTCTAGTTTTAGCGGTAACTAGACTTACGTTTACATTTCCCATGGAATCTACAGCACGCAAATAAATCACCGCGCCATACGCTGCGTTGGAAGCATCACAAAATCCGTGTAGTTCTACTGATTGATCGTCACTCCTGCACATCATCCAACGAGGTAAGCTAAAATTACATAGCTGTTCTAAATCTTCCCGATACTTTATCCATTCTTCGTATAAATCCTTGGACAGTTCATCATCCCAGTTTAGTCCGGATATCCATAATCTTTGTATAAATATCTTGGCTTTGATTATGCTCGGTGATATCCATCCCAAAGGATCGTATAGTCTAGATATGTCTGATATAACCTTTCTTTTTGTTACAGGTTCTGATCGTGGAGGCAACTTGACGGCGTACTCAAACTCATCGTGTCTGCGGTTCCAGGTAAGTCCTAATATTTTATTTGTTTCTGCTTCTTCTACTAACTTTTTGTTTTCAGGTTCTTCTACTGTTGCTTCATTTTGCATAGCTTGTGCTACGGCTTCGTTGTTGCTAAACCATTTTTGCATTGTGAATCCCCCTCTTTGTAGTAACCCATTCATTTGCTTGTAGATTTCTATTGCTTCTGGTACACTTTCACACCCTGACATAAAATCATCCATATAGAAATCTCTTTTCACTCTCTCAGCAGCTAATGGATAATTTTCTCCTTCATCTATAGCCAACTGCATTAGAGCTCTAACAGCTAAGTAAGGCGCAGAGGAAGTCCCGAAGGTCACACGTAAGAGCTGATATTCACCAATATCATCACTTGGATTGTTTCGCCATAAAATACGCTGGAAATTTGCATCACCGGGAGTAACTTTAACCTGCCGGTACATTTTCACAATGTCGGCGGTGAAGCAAATTGGGTAAGTCCGCCATCGCATTATTAGGTGCCGTAGTTCCGATTGCAAAACCGGTCCAACCATCAAGTCATCGTTCAGACTCACCTGATTGGAGCCCTTACACGAAGCATCGAAAACGACACGAACCTTTGTCGTTTGCTTGTCATCTCGAATTACTGCATGGTACGGTAAGTATAAACCTTTATTATATTCCTCTTTATCTATAGCTTCCATATGATTCATGTTTAAATATTCATTAAAGGTTCTTTTATATTCTGCTTTCAGGTCCGGGTCCTTTTCCAACCTCCGTTCCAGCGACAAGAATCTCTTTAAGGCAATATCCCTAGACTGTCCTTTAATACAAGCTGGATTTTCATCTTTAAAGGGCAGTTTCACTATGTATCGACCAGTTTCATTTCGCCTCGTAGTCGATGTAAATATATCCTCACAGTGCTGCTCTTCTTCCGACAAAACCCCTTTTGTTGATTTTGGTGCCTCTTCAAGCTCCCAAAACTGTTTCAGAAGATCATCTGCGGAAACGTGCATGCTAACCATATTTCCTGAGGTAGGTACAGAGTTATCCCGTCCTGATACAATCCATCCAAATATTGTTTCTTGGGCTAACAATGAACCAGAGGGGCCTTTTATCAGCCCTTCCTTCAATATCAGACCATAAACGTCTGATCCTAGTAGCAAATCGATTTTGCTTGGTACATTAAATTCTGGATCAGCTAACTTGCAATTATCCAATTCTGGCCATGACTCAATATTCACCTGTTGCGGTGGTAATAAGCCAGTTAGCTTTTCCAGAATATATGCTTCTACTGGAACAACACATTGGGGATCCTGAGAGGAGTGAAGTAAAACCTCCGTCTTCGCTCGCGCTGTCACTGACGGTTCTCCTCCAAGTCCCGATAACTTTTCCTTGATGTGCGTTCTTTTCAATCCCAACAATTGAACAACTGCTTCCGATATAAAAGATAGGTGTGAAGCTGGATCAATGAGAGCTCGAATTTGTGATGTTGATCCAACTGTTGATTTTGCATTTACTAATGCCGTTGCCAGCAAAGAGTATTGATATAAACCTCTTGACAAAAAACTACTCTTTGCTGGTGCTCTATCTTCTGTTGATTTTGTAGCCACATGAGGCATTCCAATGCCCTCTGAGGGTTGTTTATCTACTGACTCCGTATTTTTCACCACCTGAGGAGTGTTACTTGCATGTATCAGTGAATGATGTCGCTTATGACATATTTGGCAAGAAGTTGCGCTTCGACAGTTTTTTACAGAATGATTGTTTGCCAAACAATTAAAACATAACCTATTCTCTTGGACAAAGTTACGTCTGTTATCAGGAGTTAAATTCGTAAACTCTTTACAACTGCTTATTCTATGATCACGTTTACAAAATACACAGGAAGTTTGAGATACATGTAAAGAATGAACCCCGCCCACCGACTTGACATTGTTTGATTGATATTTCCCTTTACAATTTTGCAACTTCGGATCTAGAAATTCCAACGAATGAAATCTTTTTTCCAAAAACTCAACAAACTGATCTAAATTAGGTAGTGTATCTGAATTGCATGTAAGTTCACTAACTCTCGCTTCCCAAATTTTTCTCGACTCATTATCTAACCTTAGGCTTACAATATATATAACTATAACATCCCAAGATTTGGTATCAATTCCTAAATTTGAAAGACAATGCAACATGTTGGTGGTAGTATCGAGCAATTGTTTGATTGCTGAAGCAGACTCTGACATAATTTTGCTTTGATTGAAAAACTGTTTTAAAATACAATTTGCAAGATATTGTTTATTATTGTAACGATTATTTAACAAAGACCAACATTGTTCATAATTATCATTAGTGATGGTTACATGCTGAATCAATTGAGCCGCTTCGCTTGATAAGTGACCCTTTAAATATTGAAGCTTTTGAACATTATCAATTTGTTTATTGTTATGAATAAGCGAAACAAAGAGATCTCTAAAACTAATCCATTCGGTGTACAGTCCAGAAAACGTAGGAATACTAATTTTCGGAAGTTTCACAAAAGCTTTAGCATGATTTTCCTGTTCAGTTCCGTCCGGTTGATGTTTGCTGGAGCTAGGTCCGAATTTCTGTATCATTTCTCTTAATTCAGCTTTGAACTCCATGTAAAATTCTTCCGTCTCGCCGTATAAATCATTCTCAAAATAATCACTACCTTCTGTCTCTTTCCTTCGAATAATTGCATAGTGGTTCTTTGTAAACTCTTCCCATTTACTTTCAACTGTTTGCAATCTAATTTCTATATTATTTTTAGTTAATCGATCTTTAGGGCTTTTTCTCAGGTTTACTTTCGACCTCTGTAACTGAGACTTGATTTCTTCCTGTATTTTAATAAGATCCATTTTTGTATGTCTCAGTTAATATCTCGTATAACTTTACCCAATCGATAACTAACTCAATGCAAACACTTCTTAAAATGCTCTATCTTAATGAGAACCCACTTCAAATTTTTCTAAGTCGATGAAAAAGTTCGAAAAATATTCTAAGTGTTTGAGAAGTAATCTACTTTTAGAAAATCGGGCATAGGTTCCTCGTCTGTTACGATTTCTTGAAATTATTCTAAGTCCTAAACTCACTTCACTAAATTTTGCCAAGTTCACAATCTTCACTAAATTTGCCTAAGTCCCTATTTTACGTAATTAATAAAGAGTACTCACAATTTATGTTCACAAACTTTTTACACTGAGTCCGTCCGCGTTGATATGTTCCTTTCCGATCCGTGATAATTGCCGCTCCGTTTTGCCGTCCCGGAAATCCACGTCGTGCTCAGGTTCCTCTTGCCACATCCGGTTTAGAAGGACCATGGATAATCGCGTACTGTACTGGTGTTCTCCTCAGGTAGCAGGAATAAAACTAATTCCAGTTGTTCAAGCTTAATTTATTTATAAATCCTCAACAGACTCGTTGGTCTGCTTACACCAAACGATAGCGAGTTTTAAAGAATTTATAACGCCATCTAGTTAAGTTTGCGGTACTAACACTAACAATACCTACTAGGGCATGACCAGACTTGATCTTGACTTAGGTATACTTTGTGTGACTTAGATAAATTTTACTAGATGTACCTTAAAATATTTGTAAATATAGAAATACTTGACACTTACAAACGCACAAAGTGCGATGCCAAAATCAAAGCAGAAACAGGAGAGTACTTTACGTAGCTAAAGTTATTTTAGTCAAATATGACGTCACATCTTTCAGCGCAACCAGGTGATTGCAAATCTTGTTACCTGTTCGACGGCGCGGTCGAAGTCTAGGCCGGCGTCGGGCCCGGAGCACACGTGCACGAGGTCAGACACGCCGCTGCCCGCGCCCGAGGAATCCTTCACATTGTAGAATAGAGACCAGAGGCACTGCAACAACGTAGACGCTACTTGAAAACAACTGTCAAATTTTTGTTTTACTTACTCGTTAAAATACAATAAGTTAGTAGTTTAGGAGATATGAGGAAACAAATAAGCATAATTATGTACATCGAGATCCTAAAACAAGTATTAGCTCTTTTAACCAAAGTCCAACCTTGCAATACATAGTTTTAGACCTAACTGAATGGCTGTAAAAATTTTCGTAGGATGCCAGACACGTCAATGATTCATTTATTAAACGCTTGAAATCTATCTAAGAAGCCAATTGTTACTAGAGTCTGAGAAATCGGCAAATTAATTTAAAAAAACAGTATAGCAACATTGCTCGGTTCCTATACTGTTATATGTTTATTTATTTTGTATATGAAAAAATCGCATAAAAATAATGTTTGTCCGAGAAACATTTATGCGACGGACATAGATTCTCAAATATAAACTACGAAATACATTCGTAGTTTATATTTGTATGTAAATATAAATTTACAAAATAGATGTATATGTATTTATCAGTTACTTGATTCCCATGGTACAAGTTTTGCTTAGTTTAGGGCTAGATGGCGCTGTGTGCATACATTTTGGTATCAGAAACTTGACGAAAGATCTTTTGCAAACTGCCATGCCAGGACCTCAGAACCAGTAAGAGTAGTTGTAGTTTTTTTTTTAAATTTACTAGTTATTTCTACCTTGGGTTTATCAGAGGTCTGAGTCTGGTCGCCGCCAGACATGTCGAATATCTTCTCCGCGTACGGTTTAAGGTCGCTCTCTGCGTCGGACGATTTCTTCGTTACGAAATACACCACAACTGGAACAAGATACAGGCAATATGGAAAACAGATGACAAATAATAAAAACTGGAATAAAGTAACAGCTGTTGCTGAAGACCGTCTTCCTATCTTCCTTCTTCAAAACTTCGATATTCGATCCAAGCAGTAGTGTGTAAACATTACTGTGTTCCGCTTTGAAGGATTCTGCAGCTAGCGAAATTACAAGGCTGTTGTGACTAACCATCGAAAGTCTCAAAGTAAAGAGCGCCAAAGCAGCAATGCCCTGGACTTAGTTTTGTTACTTAAAGTTCCGTGTATCGCTGCAATGTTATCTTGCAACTTTACCTTTTACCATCAGGAAAGAGTATTGTTCGTCTCTTTACTACTTACTTACTAAAAAAACCTTCAAAAGGCGATACACGTTGTGAATGTTGAGGGTTCTTAATGATCTCGAAGATCTATGAATCCTGCCAAGCAGCATATATGGCAAGTGAGATGGATGATGTATTCTCACAATGAGCCCGCGCCTGGCAATGAAGCAATTTATAATAAAAGAGCAGAGGTATATTAAAATAAAAGTCCAAAACGAAAAATATAATCACTTTATAGTTTGTTTGTTCATTTAGTTCTTTTATACTATGCAATGAACTTTGAAGCGGATTTTACTATCATTTCGAGATTTCTTTCCGAGACGTTTTTGATGTTTATGTGAAGCAGAGCGGGTTGCTACCTAAATTTTTTCGTGAAATGGTGAACGCTCAAAAAAAAACTAATGAAACAGTTTTATTCCACTTTCATGCTAGACAATGGAATGCAGTACTCGAGTGGGTGTTATTTGATGATGCAGTTTGGATGTCTTCCAGTCGCGAGTGAAACGGTTTCTTCTAGACAAGCGTCGTCCATCGTATCTTCAACTTCTTTTACCAACAGAACAAACGTAAGAATATTAACAGAAAACATGTATAAAAAAAGTATATTGAAGAAATAATTTGAATATGCTAATAAAGATCTAAGATATAAAGTTTTCGGTGAGGATTGAGAGCGATGCTCTTTTTTTTATCCGTTATAGTACAATGTTATAATTGTTAGGTTAGACATAGTAGCAAACTTATCATGTTATATGTTATAGCACACATACTAGTATCAGTTTGGTACAGGATCGACAACGCCTAGTATCGAGACAACAAAAAAGCAAGGGCACAATAAGAAGACCGATCTTTCATGTCATAAGTTTACATCACGACTGATTCTGACTATAATAAAGTGTCGATAGCATTGTCTGTGAATCCAACGCTCTTCAATTTATAGAATAAATCTACGTAGTACCTTGAAAAATGTTTTATTTATGTGATGTCTGGAAAAACATTCGCCCTTGAGATGTTAATTTCAAATCGTAGATTTATTTGCTCTCTCATAATGCTATTAAAACTTCACGCATTTCAATATAATCAAAACAAATCGAAGGCCGCGTCAAAACTATCAGAGTTGGTGTGAAATTATACAATAGAATCAAAATAGCACAACATTACTTGTCGATTGGAATGCAAGTAATGGTAACACGGCATGAATAGAGGTCATTCAATAATAAAATAAAGATTAACGATATGGTTCCTCCAGCTCTTTTTTAAAACCGGACGGCCAGACAAACGCGACCAGTGTCATACGTAGATACATGGTGGACGTTCTCTATGTGCGCACAAAGCGCATCGAATCCACATTCTTTATTCGCACAGCAAGGATGTGGAACTCTTTGCCGGAGTCTGTGTTTCCCATACGTTGTTAGTAAGTAAGTTGGGGATTATTATCAATTCACCCAGAAATGACAGAGTGGTTAGCGAGCTGAGACAATTTCTAAAGTATACATATATACAGAACAAACCGCAAACAATGCATTATGCAGCACAATAGACAGTTGGCAAAGTAATTAACGTTCCGTATATAAGTTCCGTTTAGCATTCGAATAGAAGTGGCAGTGAGTCAGGGCAAAAACTTGCGGTCCCGAATGGCGCAATACAAAAAGTCGTCTAACTTTTTGTTGCCCATATTAAATGAGCACGTGACCCAGAGTCTCGTGACGTAAATTAACTTAACTTCTCTCCCGTTTACAGTGAAGTTTCGATTGTTTTCGAAACGTTGTTTTTAGGTCGCGTTTTCAACTACACAACCTGCTAAATATAAATGATATTAATACTGGTACAGCTAGCGAAAAATAAAAAAATGCGTGGAAGTCTCGTACTACGCGATTGATTCATAAATCTTATCATAAATTTAATGTATGTACTTACAGAGTCCCTTAGGGCAGGAGCCGGTAGCAGGTCCTACTTCCAGCACAGTGACTGCGTTGTCGTCCTCAGTGAGTGGCGGGAATCGAAGCAGAGACAAGGGTTCTTTCTCGCTGCTCATTATACTCCCATTGGTTATGAACACCGCCTACAAATAGGTACATCATGAATTAGTGTAACAGACAGACAGGCAAACGCTATTCATTACATTTATATATTTTATTAGTTATGCACAATGTAGTAAAATAGAGTAATATGAGATTGGTCTGATAGAGACACCATTCATATTGTGTTTTTTTTTTGAGAATTAGACAGAATAATTTTCTATTGTATTTTACTTTTGGAACTTTATGTGTTATGTAGGTATAAGCTTTATTGTTTAAATCTGTCGGATATTGTAATATTGATTTATTTATTAAGAGTTGTTTAGTAATTATGATGATTATGATTATAATTATAAGTTGTACCCAAATCTTTAAATTAATTAAATGTTTTCAATTAGCTAAAAGTATGTATAGCAATTTTATTTTATACTAGCTGCGCCCCGCGGTGTAACATGCTACATTTTTTTCGGGATAAATAGGAGCCTATGTTCTAATCCAGTGTCTCAGCTACCTCCATACCAAATTTCATCCAAATCCGTTCAGTAGTTTTTGCGTGAAAGAGTAACAAATATCCATCCATCCATCCAAACTTTCACATTTATAATATTAGTGGGACCCAATTTTTTCATTATAATACTGTTATTATAATACCATTCTGTGTAACTCTGTAGTTACACAGAATGGTAAGCCAAATGGAAGTCATTGCACACATCGTTCTGAGCAATTATAATGCCAAAAAAAAATAGCAATATGAAAAAAGCAATTCACTCATGACTAAGTTAGTGTGTTTGAGCATTTTTTTTCACGATTTAGTAGTGTAAGAGATGTTCACAATGATGTATTCAATAACATACTTTCGTCTTATTACTACCGTTTCGCGTAACCCTAACACAAATCATATAAACATACCAACATTGTAAAAAATTAGACAATAACGAATATTGTTCTTATCTGAGTGGTACCCATACATCTCAGTCTCGCCAGTGATGGTACAATATATTATACCTTAGATATATCGGCGCTGTCGCTCGGGTCAGGAGACAGCAGTTCCTTGGGGCACTCGTTGATGCCGATGACGAGATGGTCACAGTTGAGAGTCTTGGCCTTGCTAGCGATGGTGACTACAGACTTGCCGTCCACAGTCGCCGTTTCCACCTTGTCGATTGGTCGGTTCAGGCAGTAGACACCTCCGAACACTGCGCATAGTCTGGAACATGAATTATACCACAAATTTAACACACCAGCCAAAAAAAAAATGTATTTAAGAAAACAAATAACGATGTCATTTATTCTAAAAGCTCTCCATATTCCCAAGCTACCTATATATTTTTATTCTGGATTACGTAGAATTGTACTTACTACTAAGTAACGAAAGTGATTCAACTTTTATTGTGCGAACTGCTAAACAGTGAAATGTGCTGCCCGAGTGTTTTTTTTATGTAAAAAGTAATGAGACGAACGAGACGCTCTCCTGATGGTAAGAAATAACGCCTGTCCATGACCATCGCAGCGATACACAGAACTTTAAGTAACAAAACAAAGTCCAGGGCATCACTGCTTTGGCGCTCATTACTTTGAGACTTTTGATAGAGTTTGTCTCAACAGCAAAGTAATTTCGCTAGCTGCAGTAGCCTTCAAACCGGAACACAGTAATGCTTACACACTACTACTGTGAGTGTTCCACTTTGGATATAATCTGGGTGTTTTCAAGTCGAGAGTGAATTGGTATCTTCTGGGCAAACTTGCTCCATCTTAGACAGCATCATCACTTAACAGGTGATATGGAGGTCAAACGTAAGCCTATTTTTTTATAAAAAAAAAAAGTAAAATGACAGATAAACGCAAGCATATTTTTTTGTAAAAAAAAAAGTAACTCATTGTAATTACCATGATCATCATCATTTACTACGGAACAAACACTGAAATAATGGAAAAAATTCCATTTCATTTGATTTTTAAATATGTAATTTTTACGTAACACTAATAGAACATGTAATAAAGATAACTGAATTTTGTGTACAATCAACCCCACATTGTTTAGCAGTGTTCTGCGTTCTACATCCTTGTTAGTAAATTAGCTATTTACGCACAAGATAACAGCACGGTGGGCTATTTTAAATCATGTCTACGATCAATCATACATTCTGTTCTCGTTATTAGATGCGAATTTTTGCTATGGATTTTCAAAATTGTTACACCCAATTTATAGACATCATTCAGTAAATATTAAGAGCATTATATATAGAGCGTTGGTAACCAGCTTATAGCAAAGGCTATGACCCCATATTTGAGCAAAAACAGCACTGCAACGTGTCCTATTCAACATGAATTATGGATGAGTCAGCACGCTTTTGTTTTCGATATCGGTAAATATTGGCGATGTTTGTTTGCACAGATTTTTTTATACAGGGTGCGGCTGAAAGGGCCAACAAAATATTAAGGGGTCCATTTATGTCCGGTTTGGAATCATTAACGCGAAGAATAAACGTTACAACAGGCGTCATTGACAGGCAAGGTCATGCGACAGCTGTTTAGGGTTGAACCTGGTCAAGTTTACAGCTAAGTTTGACTTACGTTAACTTGTGATCTTACATGTTGAGAGGATAAAGACCTCTCAGGATGGCCTCTACGCTAATGTTGCCCTGAGCTGTTAAAATATTGTTGGGGGTAAACAACAACAACCTGTATATTGATATAGAAGCATCTGCAAATAACATGTAGTTCAGTTTTATTGGTAGTATGTCTGCTCCAAGATCCGAAGGGCGTGGGTTCGATTCCCACCCAGGATGAACATTTTGTGGAATAAACAAAATGTTTGTTCTGTGTCTGGGTGTACTGTGTTTATTATAAGTATGTATTTACAAATAGTAAAAAGTATTTAAGTATTCTATCAGTTATCTGACTTCCATTTTCAGCTTTGCTTAGTTTGGGGTCAGATGGCGCTGTGTGTATTATGTCCTATGATATTTATTTATTATTATTATTTTATTTATTATCACAGCAAGCAGCCCTCTAGTGTTCAACCTATAATGCAGTCTCATTGTGGTGCCATGCAGTATGAAAGTTGAAAGATATTCATCATCATAAATAGCCTTCTTTATCCCGCCGCTGGGTATAGGCCTTTCTTTTGTTATGCCATCTACCTCGGTCCAATCCAGTGCAGGTTTGTCCCGCGACGGTGACGATATCGTCGACCCAGTTAAAATATTACAGTGGCAAAATGGCGAATGTAATAGATAGGGATGGTAACGGTTACCATCAATTGAATAACTTGCTCTTTCTAGATAGTACAGCATTACTATTAAATACAAAATTGATCGTCTTTTCTGCTTTTTATCTCACCAAGACTGTCTTGGTGAGATAAAAAGTTCTTTACCATAGGTATGGTAAAGAATTTTAAAAGGAATTAGAATAAGTTGTAGCGTTGCTTGTACTATGGAAACCACACAGCTGACAGAATATTTACTTAAATAAATTTTTTTTGTAAATACATACCTACATAAAATCAGTGTTCGAAATAGACTGGAATACCGTTCCGTTTCATAAAATCATCGTTCCGTTTCGTAAAAGTTTTCCTTACATCGTTCTGGTTCGACAAAAAAACGAAATTGTGGAACGGTTGTGGAAGAATTTATAATAAAAAATTATAAACTAAAATTTATTGTTTAAATAAAAGTCGAGCGTTACACTTTATTTCATTTGTATGTAAGTAGGTACTTTTAACTTAATTAAAATACCTATAGGAAAGTTTGAAGGGGTTCCGATAATAAGTCAAATTCGACCACTGCTTATAATACGTATAAAACACCCAGATACAGAACAAACATTTATCACATAAATGTTTGTCCCGGTGAGAATCGACCCCACGCTCTTCCGCTCTCGAAGTAGAACTTTACCAAATGAGCTAATAGGGCAGTCAATGGATAAACCTTCTAATCAGTTTTCAATAAAACGTCAAAATGCGTTTACGCGGGGGATTAGCGGTGGAGCGGTGCAGTCGGCATGCAACATTAGAAAGTGGCTTCATTTTTATTTGACGCTGCAGCAAACGGTTGCACATTTAGGTCATTGAACGTCGCTGGGTGGTTACTGGCGTCACCTACACTTTAATGGAAAGCTACTTATTATACTTAATTCAGTTAAGTCATGTAATTCCAAGGAATTCTTTGTAGCGATGATAGCTCAGTGGTTAGCGAGGTAGGTTCACACGCCGAAGGGCGTGGGTTCCAACCCCAACAATGAGTTTTAGCTGCCAGTGAAGGAAAACATCGTGAGGATACCATAGTATGGTGGTAGGGTATTTTCTAGTAGGTACTCAGCTGGCTACCACCCTCGAGTTGAAAATCTGCCGCTAAGCACCTAACGGTGTGTTCCGGCATCCTATATAATTGTTAAAAATAATTGTTTTAATTGGTTAATGTTTATATATGTGGGATTACTCACGTTTAAACTTCAAAAATCTGATATAGTTAAAAGTGAAGTTAATCCCGTAGATAAAGATTCTTTTGTTCTCTGTACTTTTTTTCAGTTTATTATGTGTACAATAAATAGTTTCTATCTATCTATATAGCAAATTTCATCAAAAAAGAATTGCTTCAAGATTTCAAAATATACATCTATGTATTTACAAATATTGCTCGTTTAATTGTAGAAGATATTAGATAAATTAGGTTTATTTATTTATTAAGATACGCCAACAGCACACATATTGCTAAATTTACAAACACATCGCAAAAAGTTATGTTCCGATACATGCGCCAGTTATAGGCATACACAAGCTTGGTAAACATATTGCTTGCAGTTTTAAGGAAATAAACTAGGAAATAAATAGGTTCAAGGTATCCATAACTATAGAGATGATATACTGCATAAGAGTCATGTACAACCAAGCGCTTGATTCTACTACAAGCGATTCTATGAAGTGAGTCTATCATGATGAATCTTTGTACACAGCTGATACATGTTCCGTCTACAGTAAATCATTTCTATGAGCGAGACTAACCTGCAGAAACATTGAGGGAGCTCTCCACTTCCATACATGGGCCACAAGAAGGGGGTGTTCCCATAACGACCCAAACTCATCAGAAATTTCTTGCATTCCTTCACACCCTCCAAACAAGGCATGCTGTTGTTGCCTCCAGCAATCGCGTAAAGCACGTAATGCACCAAGTTGGGAGTCAGCCCCTTGTGGGTCAAGTACTCTTTGAATGTTCTGTCGTTCCAGTCTAGCGAGAGAAAGAAATAATCCCAAATGATAAGGAAAGCAGGGCAAATACATAATTGTAATTTTGAAGCCTCTACAATCTTACTAAAGAACTTGATCACTATCAAACCAAAAGACTACTAAAAAATCTGTCAGCTTCTTGTAATATGTAACTATTTCATGTTTTATTCAGGACAGTGAGTGTGTCAGTCTAGTATTTTACGTTGCCTATGTTAGTGTGACAATACTATTGAATACTAATTTAAACAGTTCACAGTTTGAAAACAAACCTTACCCTTGAATTCATTGCTCATCTCCTCCTCATTATAACCCACTATAGCAGTCAGCATTTTCATCAACATCCTCTTTTCTACTATCCCAACAGCTTCAGTGGCAAACACGTCAGCTCGGGAGCACGGCACCGGCGTCAGTTTCTGATCAAGCCACGTGAGTACACGGGTCACGCAGCGAAACTCGGCGTAGCGAGCGATGTTTGACGATATTAGGAGTTCTACTAGCGGCCCTCGGGAGAAGAGAAGCTATGGACAAAGATTTTATGTTACTATGTGGCACTAGCATAGAGTTGGAAATATAGCAAGTCATGGCCTCTCAACTGATATTTTTTGACAACAGTGGATAGTCATTTTCTGTAGGTAATTTCAAAACGCAATTGGTATTATACCTTGGGAGTCATGTCAATGTTGAACTTCCTATACTCGGCTGCAAAGTTGGCCTGGCTCCATATTTTCTTGGAAGGATCAGCTTTGCCATCATCAGTCTTATTCTCTTCTTCTTTTTTCTCATCCTCAGGTGATTCCCTTTGAATTTGTTTTATTGGTGAATTAGGTATTGGAGCTATACACATTAAAAATTGACAAAAACAATATTTTATTATGCAATTAATCTTTTGATATCTGTCACGACAGTAAATCTTAATATTAAAAAAGTTAATATAATTATGTGCATCATGTCATGCATCATCAAGACAATATGTCTTAACATACTCCTTACTGGATTCTTTTTGCATTTACCTTACCCAGATTTCCTATATCTCAGACTCATAGGTATTTTTCACATGTAAGCAATGGTATCAAGGAGATTCCTTTCTTTACAGTAAAATTAAACTAAAATAATTGGTTGGAGATGTAAAACTTTATTTAACTACACCACCACCTCCAGAGGACTGTGTTCCTCTGGAGCCCAGCCTCGTTTCCCTACCTCAAGCAAACCGATTCCCTACCTCACCAACACAAGGAGGAGAAGTTGCATACGATACACACTTTCTTTAACTTTTAAGCTGTAAAAATTTTTTGCATGTGAGAATTCTTATAAAGCAAGATTGAAGTTCACAAAACACATATTAAATAATACAAGTCTAAAAATATACTATTATTAACATAGTAGGTAAAAACATAGCAGGAATACTTACTTTTCAATATACCAATTTTCAGCTAAATTATAAACCTGCAGCTGTCTTTTAGGATCAGTGCTGACTTCTTTAATGAATTTCTGCAGGCCATCAAAATTGTAGGATGCCCATAGGCCTCCATAGTGATCACTTGAATCTAGATGCAAAACATTCTTGCCTATTCTACTACAAGCTGCCGCCACTATTGACTCCACCATACCTAATGTGAACAAAATTGTTGATTCAGCAAGAGTATATCATGCTTTATTTTCTTTCATATCATTTAAAAAGACAATCAAACTTCTCAAAATAATAGAGCAGAGCACAGTATTAGTTCACTGGCATATACCAAATAGAAAGGTAGCATTAAAATGAAACATTAGGATATTTTTTTTTTTTTTTACAGGAAATAAGGATTATTTATGTAACTACTAGCTGCGCCCCAGGGTGTTACCCGATACATGTTTTCTAGATAAAAAGTAGCCTATGTGTTAATCCAGGGTCTCAGCCACGTCCTTATCAAATTTCATCCAAATCAGTTCAGTAGTTTTTGCAAATTTTCACATTTATAATATTAGTAGGAAGTAGCATAAGAATTACAAATATCAAATTCATTACTATAGAGCAATGCTTCATTTTTTAACATCCCAATGCTGGGCAATGTCTTATTACCATCAAAAGCCTTTACTTACGAAGGCTTTTCATGGTAAGATAGGCTTGCATTTGACCACCATCCCACCCGACGTTAAGCGAAGATGCAGTCTATGATGGAGCATGCTTGCCTAGAAGAAACCGAAGGCACCCAGAAGGCTTAATTGATTGAGTGATTAACTTTTTATTGTCTACACCAGAGATAAAATACAGAAGAAAAATATTTAATATTAAATTAGTGGTAAAATATATAATACAATAATAATATATATCCTTGGACATTTCACACAGCGCCATCTAGTCCCAAACTATTTTATTAATTGATCAAATCTTGGTTATATCAGAATCATAGTCCTCATAGATTTGATTCAACTTCAACCAAACCTCATAACTTCACCTACTCTTACATCTCATTTGTCAAATATGCACCTGTAGATCTTGCTTATTCAATAAAGAAACATTTTTTGTTGCCTGTTGCATTTTGTGAGACATATAATAGGGTTTGGGAATGACACCCCTAAAGCTGTTTATACTATACACAAGATCATGAATATTATAGAACCACTGCTTAAGAAATAAAGGCAATTACAGTATTGGCATATAGTAAACTACGAATCAAGGTCTGTACATAGAGTTCATTGACTTATATCAAACAAAAAATAATATGACTCATTTATAGGGAGAGCCAAGTGTTAGTGGTGTAACCAAGGTGGTTTGCTTCTAGTAGTAAAGAATGTGTAATTTACGTGTGCAATGTACAGTAAACGAACAATTTTAGAGAGGCGGAGACAATTACCAGAGAATGCCGCAAATATTTAATTAGTGACTAAGCGACAGGACTTAGGCAGCTAAAACGTAACATTTCGTATACCATGTCGTCATGAACAGTTACTTAAAGCCAATACAATCATACTATTGATTTCCTTTAGAAATAAGACCACTGAAATATCATGAAAACTAGGTTTTCGGCATTGATGACTGGGCACCACCAAAAAAACGATCGATAAGTAGGCTGGTTTTGCCACTATACCGGTGGCGATTTTATGGAAGAAATAAATTATACCTGTGCCAACGACGATGACTTGAAAGTCAGTCGGTAAATCGTCGTCCATTTTCGTTATTTTCTTCTTTGTTTCAGGGAAATATAAAGGAAAAACTTGAAGAAAATTATTTTCTTTTTACACAATCGTATTCTACTTTGCTCTTTGTCACTTTTTGACATTTGACAAATCGAGTAGAGAAAATGACACTGACAATATACAAAGCTCTGTGCGTTCAGAAACTTCTAAAGTCCAATACCAAATATTTAAATGTTTTAACTTGAGAAATAAAGTAATTGTAAATTGGATTTACTCAATATATTATTATTATCAGATATGTATAAAGAAATGAGAACAGACTACACAAATGAGCATAAAACTTGATTGCACAATATTCTTGTCCAAAGAAAGAACGTACAGGCATGCAGGCATGGAACAAAAACTTAGTCTATCTGTGGCTACAAGCATCGAGCAATCGAGCACGCAGAAGTACCTAATATTATTATCCCTGTGATATAAGTAATATTTTAATGCTAGATACTTTTAAACAGTAACTACGGAAAACGGAAATAGCTCTTGTTTCCGGCCTGTTAAAAAGCGCTAACTTCAAAAATTGGACGAATATACGTATAGTAAAAATTATAACACACATAAGCGAAAGTTTATGTGTTTGTTACGCTGTAACAGCTGGACCAATTTTGATATGGAGATAGTTGACCGCCTGGATTAACACATAGGGTACTTTTTATCGCGAAAAATGTATCTAGTGTTCACGTGTGAACAGCGGGTAACACCGCGGGGTGCAGCTAGTATAAAGTCTAACATAATATTATTTTTTATTAGAGCTCTTATTTGATAGCCTTGTCAACGTACATACCTATAAAACATACCTTGCCAAGTTAAGGTTCAACAAAAGCAAAGTAACCAAAATGTATCTAAAGTTAATTTAATAAATTTCCATAATCTTTAATAAATAAATTCAGACTGGGGCTAACGCAAAATGTGAAAGTTTACACCTTCCAATCCATTATAAAAAGGTAAAGATACAACAAGCTTAAATATTCACGTGTGAATATTTAATGCCGCCGCAGTTAATCCTTACATTTGAATATCCTTTCCCGAGTACTTATATGGGATTATTGTAGACCAGAGCGCTTCATATAGCGGTTACAACTTCTACCTATGTTCTTTACGCGTGGAAGCGGTAACCATTCAAATTTTTTTATTTTATATTTCTGTCAACCTATAATTATTATACAAATCCATTTATAAATGGAGACCAACATACATCCATAATACGATATACATACTTTAAGTCTGGCATTTTTAACACTTTAAAAGGAGCGGCAGAAAAATAGACTATGCAACTGATGGTAAGTTAGGTACGTGAACCGCCACCTACAAATTTAGCCCTGCAACATTTAGCCTTTTAATAATTTATTTAGAGTAATTAAATAAGTATACCTACGTATTACCTTTATATTGGTTTATTTACGATGTATAGGAAATGACGCGCAATATAATCATGAAACCAAATTGCTTTAATGTTTTTATTTTAGTTTTATAACACTAATAAAGCGGCCAAATGTTTATTTACTCAACCGACTATGTGATCATGAAAAATGAAACAACAGATGAGTTGAGTTTTATATTTACAATTTTTACATACATTTCAACATTTACAAGCTACAGGGAGCTCTTTTTAATTCGAGCAACGAACATTACATAAACTAACACGTAAATCTAAACCGTAATAAAAACGACTTAACGTAATCAATCTACTGGATACGGCAGATGCGGCGGCGGGCTCTGAACACCTAGAATCAATAAAATCCCAGTGTTCACGTCACGATAGTTCACTAGACGAGAACAGTGCCAATTATTTAGTTCGTGTGACATTCTTTCGGTACAAGCAACATTTAGGCCGCCTCCACTTCGTAGCTATTTCAATATTTTATTGTTCGCAGGACGTATTGGTCTTTTGTGCCCTTGTATTCTTACTGTTTGCAGATTTGAATACAATTACATAGTAAGGTAAAAACAAATGAATTTCATTTACCTACATTCTCAAGCGATTTGAGAGATTGTTACGGGTGCCCGGTTATTCGTAACAAGTGTAGGCAGTTTCTATTAGATGAAATGATGTGTTAGATTTAATGTAACGATCTATCAATCAGAAAAGATAACTGAAACCCTCAATCTCGGTGAGGTAGACTTTGAGCCCGGTATAGTAGATGTAAATAGACTGAATTGCATATACAGAAGTTAAAAGACCTCAAAAACTATCAACTTGCCTATAAACAATAATCGTTTATGTGCCTATAAAAGACTAATTCGGCAGATTTCACGTTTACATTCATATCGTACCTATTACATAGAACACTATGGTGAATAACGCCAGAGAGTACAAGCAACTTTTATACACTGATTTTTTATTTATCTCATTAACGTAGCTATGCAATAATAATTATTTAGAAAACATCTTTGGCAAATAAATACTGTTATAGGTATATTACGCAGGTACGTAAAACTGTCATGTCGGTAACATTATAACATCACGAAACATCAATTTATCAACAAAAACAGACTATTTACACAAATATCTAAAAAACACATTAAAATATCGACTTTCTCCAATGTGCTTTTAAGCTTCCCAAAGCCAAGCAAATGCAGAAAAGTACTCATAGTAATACAAAAATCAGTCTAACATGCATGAACAAAGCCAAGCTAACTCTTTTTGAACTTTTTTAAATTTGAGTATTTTAAAATCATATATGATATGTCAATTGGAACAAGATCTAAGTGATATGTGTGTATGTGTTATGCCAATTTAAAACTTTATTTATGTACGTTAAAATTTAAAAAGTCGATATTTTAGTGTGTCGATCAACTAACATTCAACAACCGACTGTTGTGCTAACGCCGGCCTGGGCGAGACTAGAACAAGGTTTCCCGCGAGTGTGAGACGCGATCCAACCGCAGCGGCAGCGGTGCCGGGCGGCTCGAGAGCTCGGTACATTCCCCCAGGGCTGCCGCCTCTCCACCGCCACTATCTGTCGAAAATTGTTCCACTTCATCGTCCGTGGAATCCGGATCGTCCTCGGCAAACACAGAGTCCGCGCCCACAGATGCCAGTTCACATTCTACAGCGTAGGACGGTCCCACGCTACCGACAGACGCTAGCGGAGCGAGTCGCTCGCTAGGGCACGGCGATAATCGCCGCTCTGCCAATGCGCACACCACCGAGGAACCGCGACGTTCTAGGTAGGAACTACCTGAACTAGAGCACGTCGCGGAACTGAGTCTGCGATCGCGCGGCCCGCCCGACGGCCGTCGTTCTGAGAAACGCAGCGCGGAGCCTGGGAGCGAGTCTCCTCGGAGAGATGCCAGGCGTCGAGGCGGAGCGAGCAAACTGCCGTAACCTCCACCGTAGGATGCGAACCGCGCGGTCCTCGGCCACGGCGGCTCCTCGCCGATAGAAGGCCGAGACCTCAACCGTTCCGACATAGCTTCTTCCAGCGCTGCAGTCAACTGCCGCTCTTCTTCGACGGCTTGCTCCTCGGCGACGACAGCTTCGGCCATCTCCACTAATTTGGGATCATTAAGTGCCTTTAATGTTTTGCTGCGACTTTTGTAGACGATTAGGAAGACCATCAGTGCGAAGAAGCCGCCAAGCGTGGCGGCTATGCGAACACCGGTCATGACATCGTAAGTGGCGTAGAACTCAATGCGCACTCGATCACGCTCGGCGGCTTGCGAGCTTTCAGTGGAGTTCTCCACCCCACCCGACTCTCCGCCGCTCCATCCTTCTCGTTTCTCCATATTGTGGTCAAGTATTCATCGCCTGTGAACAATCGAGAATAAACGTTAACAGCGAAATACATGCGCAAAAGCTTATCAATTCAATATTATATTAGCAGGCAGATAGAACAAGCTTTTATGAAAGTTATCTATAAAGCTTTGTTAAACTATTGTACAATACTACGGTGAATAAAGACGGATAAGATATCAAGAGTTAGATAAAGTTAGCTTTTACGTAGGTGCAGCGAGGCTATCAGTTCAGTTGGTACAGTGTGTTAAATGCGGGACGGATTATAGTTGGATTTAAAAAGCCAGCAAGTGCGAATCAAACTGGTATACCTACTAAATATAACAATAAGTTATTTAATACATTAATAACTTTTACATTCAAATTCTAGTATCATGTACTGTACCATCATTATGTGTGTATCTAAAATTAGATTACGGTAAACGTGACATGCATGTTCGATTTAGGATCTCCCAATAAAAACACAATATATTATGAGAATGAGAAAGTACTACTGCGATTCAATCCTTTAAAAGTAACATTAAAAGACTCGAGACATACGTTTAGCCAATAACATAATTACTGTTATTTTTTGGGTATACAATCCTTGAGACTACATTGTTTCCAGACAGCAGCTCAAAATAAATAAATAAATAAATATCATGAATACTCTGGAGAATGTAAATTGGCTGAAACCACTACATTTCCAGTGAAACAAGGGCGGCCAAGCGACAATGTTGTCGCTATGCGATTTCCGTTCGGTAGTTGCAGCGAGCTTTCTGCCGACGTATCTGGGACACGGCGTATCGCATGACAGACTCGGTTGGCTACCACTTTATGTAATTTTGCACTTCTAATGGATTTGCTCTTCGGATTTTACGTAAGGATTTTAACAATTGGCTTTTCGGAAACCACGTAATGAGGAAGTTTAGTCTCGTAAGATGTACATACATATACTCTTCCCTCTTGTTTTTGAAGCCTGCATCAAATTTATGTTTTATTAGCTACTAGCTGCGCCTCGTGGTGTTACCCGCTACATGTTTTCGGGGTAAAAAGTAGCCTATGTGTTAATCCAGGGTATCAGCTACCTCCATACCAAATTTCATCAAAATCCATTTATTCGTTTTTGCGTGAAAGAGTAACAAAAATCCGTCCATCCATCCAAACTTTCACATTTATAATATTACTTAGTGGAATTCTCTACTCTCTGTAGTTACGTGAAAATAAAAAGTATCCTTTGTGTTAATTTAAGTTATAGACTACAGCTATCTGCATTCCTAATTTCACCCAAATTTGTTGTGCCGTTACAGCGTAAAGAAGTAGCAAACAAACACACATAAAATTTCGCATTTGTAATATAAGTTTTATAAAATGCTGGCAAGTTACATTTTAACTAATTATACATTAAAGTAGGAACAAAAAGCGTCCTGAAAACGGGGCCCTGGCGCTGAGGCATTAAAGGTATATCCAGAAAAGAAATCATTGTATTTCTTTGTGCAGCTACTAACCGGTACCGGACAAGCGAGGTGGCACATTATGTATGTATGCCGCATGACTGAGCTTCTAGGGTATATTAAAGTACTAAATGCAGTATTAGGTTTGCTTTGATCATAATATAAGAAGACCTCTATTTGTACACATGTCAAGTTAAGCTTTACCTCTTACAGGAGAGCGGTTTGTTTGTCCCATTACGTTAAACTTTTTTTTACATTTTGTCTCATTAGTCACATTCAAAAAATACAAAAAGAACGGAACAATAGACGCAGAACGAATTTAAAGGACACTTTTTTTTAATTAGACAAACGAGACGCTCTCCTGATAGTAAGAGATACCACAAGTCGCTAACCATTACAACGATACACAGAACTTTGAGTACCAAAACAAAAGTCAGGGCATCGCTCATTACTTTCAGACTTTCTATGGTTAGTCTCAACAGCTCTGTAATTTCGCTAGCTACAGTATCCTTCAAATCGAAACACAGTAATATTTACACGCTACATCTTAGCGGTAGAATATCTAGTACTGCAGTGGTACCTACCTAGACGACCTCCAGCTAAGGAGATTTTTGTAGCGATGATAGCTCAGTGGTTAACGCGGTAGGTTCACATACCGAAAGTCGATTCAAACCTCAACAATGAGCCGGTGCTGCTGCCGGTGAAGGGAAACATCGAAACCATAGCATGATGGTAGGGTTTTTTCTTGTACTCGGGAGCTAGCTAGCTATCCGGCAGTCTCACTTGATACGCAGTTGGCTAGGTGTGCTTTGCCATATTCGATCACACTGTCACTTAACATCAGGTGATCTGTAGTCAAACACCTAGCTTGTCATCCGAAAGATAAAATTCTACCCCCAAGTAATAGCAGTTGATACTAGCAACTTAATATGTGCAGTATCCTGTCCCCCTGTTTTATAGACAGACTGCAAAATGTTGCAGAAAAATTAGAAAACTGCGAGCGAATATATGCTGTATGGCGCTCCTTTTGTTCGTGTCTACATCAATGTCATAGAGGGGTCATACTCCTCAGTTATGAATAATGAATGTTTGAAATCTGTAGCTCGAACAAAATATTAATAAAATAAGCGAACAATAATCCAGCCGTTTAAGCGTGACGAAGTAACAAACATACAAACTTTCGCCTTATATAATATTAGAGTGATAGTGTCCCTATCCACACACAACGATTAACGCCATTACCAATTTAACAATGAGCTAAGCAACCATTGTTAGTTTCAGCGTTATAAATAAGATGCCATGAGCCTGAAATAATTTTACAACACGATAAAAACCTCGCTTCCGCGAATACGTAACTCGTTATAGGTACGAGACGAACGGGACAAGTAGTGCTCAAAACGAAAGCCATCGAGCTCAATGATCATTGGGAGTCATAAAACCGCTGCCTAATTCGTTTTTAAATTCTGTGTGATGCGAAAACACGCAAATTTAAATTACAGAAACTGTATAGGTATCATTATTTATTTTTAGTGGCAGTGGACTGGTGATTACTGTCGCAGAACTGATAACCGTTGGATTATAGACATAATAAATAACGTATTGAACAGAGCAAACGTAGCGTAAGACGCCCTAAAATTCGATTGAAATACATAAGACAGTTGGCAAAAGTTGGATACGAAAAATCAAAGATTTGGCTAAGTGGCGTGCTTTTGGAAAAGCCTATGTGCATTGGCGTTATATGATAGGCTAGTTTACTCGTGTAGACAGGCTGAGGAATTCTAAATTACATTCTTCAGTCTTGCACCAACCAAACAATACAATGAAACTAAATATAGCAGCGCAGGTGAAGTACGCGGCAGCCGGTCACTGAAGCCAGGGCAGTTCGAATCATTAGCTATACTTTACGAGATGTTTTGGTATATATACGTAAACACACGTTGATCGAGTGAGCGAGGTTCTCTAACAAAGAAACAATAGTGTGGTTCATATCGCAGTTTACGAGTAACAGCTACTACGTAAGCTAAAAGCTTTTCCAACTTTATTTACCACGACTGTGGTGCTTAGACGCTATTACCTACTTTGAAGGTATTCATAGATCGCATACACGAACACAGATACTTTTATAAAATAGGTAATATCTTAAAATCTGACATTTTAAATAATAAGAAGATTTAATAGTGATTCTGAGTTAATTTAAATTTAAATAGTATTAATATCGGAATTCCCGTATTGATATCTAATATCGATAATTAGTATCGGAATTTCGATTCCGATATTACATGCACAGTTGGTAATCGTACAGTGACCTAACCGGCATCTTTTTCATAGTTGTAGTAGTCATCATCACCATGGATTGTAAATTAATAATTTATTATTTCTCGAGTTTTATTCTCAAAATTTAGTATATCTCCTGTTAAACTCACGGAATAGCTTCCTCTTCTATAAACGTTATCCCAACTAAGTGTGCAAAGGCCAGTAGCTAGTAGTTGCAGTGAGATCAAGTCATTTTTGCTCAATAGGTATAATTATGTGATTTCTTGTGTGAATAATAAATAGGTACTAAGTGTTATAGCTGAATATATAATACAAAAGACATTTCCATATTAAAAAAAATGATGAAGTATTTATTTTCATTAAACACAAACCATTTATTTCCACTCAAACACATCCAGATGGCAAGAATAAAATCAACATTGGCTAAGCTCCAAGTAGGAGCTATTGACATTTGTTTTTTCATATACCAGTTAGTATGGATGGATGTTTGTAAACAAAAACTTGAATAAAAATTATTCTATGAGATAGCATCAAATGGAGAAAAATTGGTGTACTTAATCTCACTCACAGGTACAAAACTGATACTTGCAACTTGTAAGTTGGTAGTCAAATATGAATTTATTCACAATTTTTATAAAGATAGGTTTTGTTTATAAGAAAGATAGATAGATAGACATAGAAATACTTTACAGTGCACAACAAAAACAGTAAAATATACAAAAAGAAAAGGAAAACTTATGAGCTTGTGCCACAAGTAACGTCTTATTGCTAAAAGCTCTTCCAGGCGATGGAAAACTCATTACTGATACAGACTAAGATGGGAAATGATGTAACACTTTTAAGATGCAAAAATTTTAACTAATAGAAATGTATGAAAATGTATTTAAATAGCAATAAATATGATGTTAATGTTATGAAAAATTGTTATATAAAATTAGTATGTCAAGTAGCAGGATTAGTAGTAATTTAATTTAGATTTAATTAAGATGTAATTTAAGTTTCACTTTATCAAGATTTACTTAGCAATGGTATAGAAAAACCAAGTTAGAAATGTAAAGCCATTAAAATGAAGTATTACAATTTTACAATTAAAGTTTTTCACTTAGAAAGAAGACAGCAGCTGTTTTTTTCTTATAGTGAAAAGTAATGAGATGTACAAAATTATTTCGTAGATATTAGTAGCAGTTACTAATTTAGTAATTAACAGTACCCAATAAATTCTTTAGCTATAAAACTCTAAAGCATCACTGCATTAAAACTAATTGATATTAGAAAGTACATTAAAAATAAAACCTTTTCAGTTTTATACCCTAAGTGTGCCTTCTAGGATTCTATTACTGGCCAAAGCTGTCTTTTGTCTTTATGCCTTTTCTATTTATTGAAAACTTATGTAGCAGATAGTGATTTTCACAAACTGTGTGTAATAAATAAAATTAAGCTATCTATGTCTTCTCTTCACACAAGAAATGTGGTTTTCAATGTTGTTTTGCTTTTGATCTACTTTTAGAGCAGTAACATGTCAACACATCAAAATTAGTGTAATTATTACTGCATTAACTACAATATCAAAATATGTTCCAAAACTATGTATATTGTGGTGTGCTATCCTTAGTGCAAGAATTCAACTTGCACTTCATTAATTTTTATTATGATATATATGTAAGCACATATTTGTTGGACAACCTTACATCTATTAATACCAAAGTTAATAATAATCAATATTTATTATGGGCTCCATTAAACAGTATTAACAAGTGCATAGGTAGTCATACACAGATAAAACCACCATCCATCTGGCATAATATGAATGTATGTTTTGAATGGCTGGGAGCGTGCATGAATATATAAATAGCTACATACATGTAACCAACATGATAGAACAATGAAAAAAATATTACACGCGAGTGCTATAAGCAACGCATGTTGTAGTATTGGAATATCAGTGACTAAGATAAGAAAGCATTTCATATAAATGAAAAAATGTGTTTACCTGTAGAACAGCACGATCTGTAGTCCGTAGAAATTGACGAATGGCGTAAGAAACTATGATTTAGTATGTACATGTCCTTGGCCAATTTTGTTATGAATAAAAGCACATAGTCACTGGAAACTTAATTTTATAAGTAAAAGCTACATTGTGCATTGATTTGTTAATATTTTTTGCATTTAATTGCGCGAAAAAATCATCGTCCAAGTATTGAAAATTCATACATTCATTTCGAAAATTCTGATTACATATCTTTAATTTAACAAAATTTTACTAATCCATACTGATTTAAATGTAAATATCATAAGAAAATCGTAAATTTCTGATTTTGTTACAATAAAATTCCCTTCCAACTGACAAAATGAAATGACACTGACAAAATTAACAATTCATGGTTTCAGTTTACCACATGGCTGTCAAAAAGAAAAAAAAGTATTGTTTTTTTTAACACTTGAGCTATTTTTAGTATACCACATTATAAGTTTGCCAGCGTACAAGTACTTATTTACATGTTGAACTAAGTCACGGATGAGTCTAAAATCATAAACATGCCTTAAAAAATTGGAAAAGATTGTACTAACAGCTTCATAAGTTTAGAAAACAACACGAAAGATAACAGAAAATTACTTATTGACGTATAACAATTCTGCTGAGAGCTTAGCTAAGGCTAAGAGTATACAAGTCCATAATGCGACTCCATGGAGCATATTTTTATGCTCTATATTCATCACATTTTCACTTGGACCCTTCACCAAAATGAATTTTCCACTTAACTTTTGAAACTTGAAAATATAAAACACTTGACAATGGCAAATCCTCAAAATGCAACGCCAAAACCAAAGAAAAAATCTTTGACTTTGACAGTTCAATATTCATGTCCCGTTTCGAATAAAATTCGAAGTTATTCACTTTATTCATACTCATAGTAATTTTTATTAGCATCATTTATTTAATTTTGTTCAATTTCAATATTTTCATATTTCTCGTGGGTGCGCGGTTTCAATTTTTTTTATCAACTCGAAATGTTTCCTATGTAATTACAATTTGACATTATAGCTGTTAAAAACATATTAACAATGCCCCACGAATGGCAAAATTATGTAAACGATCCAAGAAATATTTGTAAATATGGGACTAAATGCTATCAGAAGAACCCTGAACATCATAAAAAGTATAAGCATCCTCCAACACCCCATAATTTAAAAAAAAGAGACAATCGCAATAACCGACGCTTTAGCCCTTATAGAAGGGATACACCGTCACCCAGAGATAAAACTTCTGCAGAAACAAATAAAGACAATGAACCAGCAACAAGCACATACAATGAAGCAGCAAATAGTGACAGCGAACAAACAATCAGTAAAGACGAACAAGTAACAAGACAAATTAATGAACCACAAACAAGTAAAAATAGTGAACAAGAGCTAAATGATGACAGTAAACCTACTATAAATGCAGAGTCTAATAAGCATGAAGACAAAACAACCCCTATAAAACGACACAATGCTACTGACGACATAATTTTTTATGATCCTACTAAACATGAAATCCTGCAACAGCTGTTTCTTACTGAAATGCCGATAGATTTCTACAAGTTTTATGAATATCTGAATGAAGATAATGCAATTGAAAAGTTGTTATCAAGTGTGAATCTGGAATTAATTGGGCCTTATGATTTGCTTCTGGGAAAACTGCCTATTATCAGTGATACAGAACAATACTTATCGCATTGGAGATTCTTCTATGACCCTCCAGAATTTCAAGTAAGATCATTACTTTGTTTTTCCCCCATTTGCAATCCTTAATATGAAGATTACTGGCAATTTATTAAATATGAATAATTCTATATAAGTAAAACTAAAATCTTTAAAATTGCAATATAGGACCTTCGGCTCTATGTAAGTCATAGAATCTTATACAGTCACCTGCTTAAACTAGGTGCTATGGATAGTTTGCTGTGCCATAACTGTTTGTGAGAAACTTAAAAATTAAAGCACTTTGTTTTTTTTAAATTGTCTACTAAATGAACTAGAATTGCCATTAGACCATGAAGCAGCTTAGTCATCATTCACATTACTACATGAGCTTGACTGGCTCTCATCAACATCATTTACTATTTCATCAAACCTACTTGGATAGCAGACTTGCTCTGATACTTTAAGAAGCTGTCTTGCTTAGGTAGCTGCTGTTAGAGGTAAATGCACAAATACCCCAAGAGGGATGTCATTGCAGGACTAATCTATTACAAATAAAAATACTGTCTTTTCTAAACTGTGCTCTTTGTTATATGTTGCTAGCTTGAAATGGTGTAGAAAAATATTGTGAGATAGGCCTTGCCCAGTGTGATGGATGGAACTTGCCAGTAAGGTTTTACTCATAAGAAGTCAAGTGGACCAGTGGAACTGTTTACAACAATAGTAAACCAGATCTGGAGTTATAGTTTGAACCCTACAAATTTTGAAGTAATAGTGGGTGTGAGGTTTGATGAAATTTAATATCTTTGTCTGTTTCAAAGATATTCTTAGCTACCATTTCTAAAATGCACCAAAGTTAGCTTAATAGCTGTTTCATCCCAGCTATAGGAATTATTTTGAGTGCAGATTTTGTTTAAGTGACCATAAAAAATTCAAATTAGAGACTGTCTGCTAGTCTAAATCTGCTCCAAACATATAATTGCAATTTTTTTACATTCTTTTAGGCAGTCTTAAAGAGAAAAGGTAAAAGTGAGTTTCATATTGGATACTTCAGGGATGACCCTAATGAGAAACCGGTGTTTTTGGGAAGTAATGACAGCAGTAAAGATTATCACATCAAACCCATGGCTGAAAACATCTTCGGAGCAGTGTAGTCAGTATTTTGTTTTTGTTACACATGTTTTTTTTTTACATCTTTACTTGGTGTAGATATCCTTAGCAAGAGGTTGTCTAGGTAGGTACCACCACAGTACGTTATTCTGCCGCTAAGCAGTAGTGTTCCCGTTTGAAGGGTAGGCAGCTAGCACAATTACTGGGCTGTTGAGACTAACCATTGAAAGTCTCAAAATAATGAGCGCCAAAGCAGTGATGCCCTGCACTTTGTTTTGTTACTCAAAGTTTTGTGTATCGCTGCAATGGTCATGGACAGGTGTTATCTCTTACCATCAGGAGAGTGTCTGAGTCGTTTCATTACTTTTTATGTTAAATATAACTTGTGATATGTAATAAAATCTGCTTCCCATAATTCTAAAATAAATTGTTATCTTTTCAGCTTATACTTACAAAATGAGAAGAAAAGCTCACCATTTACAGCAATAGCATGTCAGAAGCTCATGGACAAAATAAAGAAGTATGCAGAAAATAATGAATTTTCCTTAGAAGAATATACTATGAGAATGAGACAAGGAAAAATTGTGACGAAAACATTCCATGGTGCAGGCATTGTTGTACCATATAATAAGAAGACACAGTTGGGTTACAGACATCTTGTGGAAAATGATGGTAGTTTTAACAATCATGTTCTTGTAATTAGGCTATATTTACATATGACCATATTCTCTGACAATAAGGAAGTTTTTGATTATGAACATTGCAGAAGTCATTATTTAAGTTCTGTAAATAAATGATGCAACTTTGTTTTATACTGTTTCACTCTAATTTCATTATCTTATTTCAGTTACTATAAAAAAGTTGTTTGCAAAGCTGCAGGCGGCTACAAATCAAAAGGAAAAGGATAACATTTTATCAGATTTACAGCCTGTTATAACATATGCCAGTATAGCAGTTGACGAGTGTGACTTTGGGACTGGTTTAGAAGTGGGCATAGCCTTGTTTTGTTCTGGACTGAAGGAACTCCAACCTAGTGCCTTGAGCAGTTTAACTGCAGCATATTCACTATTGAACAGGGAGGCATTTAGCAAAATTATTCAGGTTGGTAATCATTTTTAACTAGAAAGAAAAATGTTACACCCATCTCTAAGAGCATCTAATTTTTTTTTATTTTTCGTTCCATACGTACTATAAAAAAGGAACTCACAGAAGACTACTAGAATAATAAAATTAAAGCTTACATAAAGGAAAATCTCCGAAAATCATTGAATTCTTATTATATCACATAAATAACATTTTTTGTGATTATAAACAAACATTTGCAGGTGGCAAATGACCATGATGTATTTGTATGTTAATGTATAGCTCTTTATTTCATCAAAGTTTATCTTTCAACTCGACTTGTAGTTTTTTAAAAAATATTTGAGGGCTTTCATTGCAAAAAATTTTCTGCGGCCTTACAGTGAGACTTGCATTTGTAGGATCAGATATTCTGCCACCAAGTAGGTAGTATTGTGCAAAGATCACTGTTCAGGTTTGAAGATTAGAAGCTAGAAAATGACAGAACTTTTGACACTAATTGTTTGAAAGGCTCAAAGTAATGAGTGCCAAGCAGCTCTGCAACTTTTGTATTGTTACACCAAGTTCTAGGTATTGTTGCAATGGTCATGGATAGAATCTCTTACAATTAGGAGTGTTTTATTCAATTTGCACTCCATCAAAAAATTATTTTGACATAAAAACAAATAATGTTTTTACTCACTGTCAACAAAATGTGAGGAAACTAATTTGTTTCATGCATTCAGTCAGGGTCAGTGGCAAATAAATAGTAGTTCATTGTGATGATTTCAATAACCTCCTTTGGCTTCATACTAACATTACAAAAAACCTGTATCTAATTATTTATTTCAAAAATAGATACCTGTAGTTACTCAATGTTAATTCTTGTTGCAGGCACATCTGAAGTTTCGACGAAAAGGATCAAACATGTCAATGTTAGCGCCATATGATGAATGATAATATCTTTTTTTTTTGTGTGACAATAGAAATAGGGGAGCAGTGGCTTTAGTAATTTGCTAATTATGCAGTATGACTGTATGATATAAAATGTATGAAGAAAAAGCTGTTTCCATACAAAGCATGGTCAACGGCCTTTATTAATGTAATTTGTAGCATATACTTGCTAACATATTTTTGTAAGTATATGCTATATTAAACATATTTGTTTGCAGCTCTTATAGACTAAACAATTATTGCTGAGGGTTAAGTGGTATGGTAGATCTTTTAAATTGACTTTTTGTAACTTTTTAATGTCCTTAAAAGTAAATTTGTTTTCTAAATGTATCTCAATAAGTTTGTATTAGGTTTACAGTGCAATTTACTAAGCTACATTGTTATTAAAATAAAACTCTTTTTTTTATAATAATTCAATGTTTTTAATACAAATAGTAATTCAAACTCGAAATGAATTTAAATCATACCAATAAATGAAGTTAAAATGAATATCAAAATTATACAGCTGTAGAAATTTCTTCCCCTCAAAATTTGCAGTGCGGTTAAGCTATCTGTAGGGTAAGCCAGTGACTATAGTAGACACTGATGGCTACAGCTTGGTTTTCAAATAAAAATCAATTTTCGTTAGACAACGGCTCCACTACTCAACAGATAGTTTAATCGCACTGTTACAATCGTAGTTGTTACAGTTATTCTTTAGGTTTATCCGCCCCTTTAAGGTGGAGGAACAGTGAAATGGGACAATGGTCACTGCCATACACTTGATCCCTGATGACGTTGTCGCAGAACGAAGCAAGCAGCCTTTCCGATACTATGAAATAGTCCAAACGCCTGTAAAACAAAACCAAAAATTAATATATACATTTTATCCCTTGTGAGGCAATTTGAATTGATGAGCGCAAAAGCGTCAGCTCTTTTTGCATCGAGAATAATAGGTATTCTCTCCAGGTGGATACTCCCAGTGATTCCGTACAAACGATTGTGTATTTATTTTGATCGAGGTCCGAAGAGCGTCAGCACACGTAAAGAACTACGCGAGGAGCTCAGTAGGCCGCGCGCGCTATGCGACAAGGATGACGTACGTTAGATCATATTAAAACATGTATAGTGTACCTACCGTCCGGGCAAGTCATTCATGCTACACCGGGCGTTTAGCAAATAGGTACTTATTGTCGGGACGTATGTCCCCCTAGGAGCGCGTCAAACACGTTCGTGTTACAACCGGGAGCCTAGAAACTTTACCACCCTATATTTTGACTCTTCGGCCATCTATGAATACTTCATGGTTAGCTCGCACACCATTGTCGTAATGAGGAATAGCATAAAAATGGAATATGATGATTCCTTCCTTGTATGAGATTCTAATTTCACATTATTAATTTTACTATGGAAATTGACGAGGTTTTAACACATTTTTGTGACTTATTCGGAATTACTCAGGTTTAATCAAGTCAGATATTCCCACTATACCCTCGGTTACATACGGTGGCCTTCTTTAAGGAGGCAAAGCAAGATAGTCTGGGTCTTAAAGTACCTACTTTTACAGTCATGTCTAAATATGTATCTATAATGAGAGCCAAGCGCAAATGAGGGATAGGTACCATGGACTTCGAATTAAAGAGTGTATCACGGTGGCGTCTTTTACGTCTAATTGACGGTTACCATGAAGAATACGTAAATATGGTCAGGTAGGATGTAGACGATACCTCGATACTGCCATCGCATTGTGGCTCTAGTTTCGCTCGCTATATTAGAAAGTGAAATTACCATCCAACATTCTTGGCTCGACTATTCATCATGTAGGTCCAGAATGTGTAAGCTCCCGTCTTCTCAGGATGAAGGTGCCGGAATGTGTCTACGAAACCATCACCGAGCAAATCAGTCATACCGGCTCTCTCCTCCTCTGTGAACCCGGCATTCTTCTTATTCGTCTTCGGATTCGCTAAATCTGCAATCAAAATTAAATTCACAAAATATAAACAAACTATTTATTTTAGTAGGCAATGCGTAACAATTTGATAAACATACCTATTTCCTGATGCGAAACATTCATGTCACCACATATTATCACAGGTTTTTTCTTATCTAATTCTTTAACAAACTTGCGAAACTCTTCATTCCATTGCAGTCTTTTCGGTAGAGTGACTAGTTTCTTCCCGGCGTTGGGGACATACGTGCAGATTAGGTAGAATTGTTCGTATTCAGCTGTGATGATGCGACCTTCATTGTCCAACTCCTTGTTTTGCAGGCCGTATTGTACGTTCATAGCTAGCTGAGTCGTGTAGATGCCAACGCCTGCGTAACCATCTTTCTCGCTGCACTCCCAGTAAGCGTGGTAGCCGGGTAAATCCGCTAGCTCATCGGGGAGCTTGTCCTTCGCACATTTAGTTTCTTGCAAACATAGTATATCAGGTTTCTCGTATTTTATGTAGTCTAAGCCACCTTTATTCATCCACGCTCTAATACCGTCTACATTCCAACTGGATATTTTGAAATTCCAATCTTTTCCCTCTGAATTTTTTGAGAAGTTTTCGAAATCTAACTCTTCGTAATTAGTGACGGCTTTGTTTTTAGGGGGCGGTTTCTTTTTATCATCGGCGGGAGCTGAAATTATCGTTAGTTTTCTGTATTGACTGGATTCTACATACACTTTGTACTAATGTGTTAGAAGATTTCTGAAGATTCTCAAATCTAAATCAGAAAAAAATAGTAGTAGTACCGCAATACTATACTTAATAGGTCATGTTTTTTTTTTTTTGTTATTTTTAATTTAAGTTTGACATTTATTAATCTATTTTTGTATTCTATTTTATTGAGTGACATACATATGCATAATTTTTTTATTACTATTTTAATGAGTACATAGTCTGAAATAAACGATAATTATTATTAACAGATACGTTAGTAGTGAGCCCACAAGCATTCCTACATATTTTTATTACAACTAGCAGGTACATGGCGCGTCCCTGCCATTGGCATTGATCCTCAAAAAAGAACTATTGTACCTATGAACCATGATAAAATTCTTCCTTAGTATTGACTTGAATTTGTGTAATGAAAAATGTTAGGAATTTAAAATAAGGCAGTGTTCGACTGTCTAATTTACATTCTCATTTAAATTCTCATATGAATAGCAAGTTTTTTGTGCATAACACTTTTTGTTATCTCAAGGTCTGTTAGGATGATACCTCATATTTGCATTGATGTTTAGTAGTAGATCTATTTCAGTCTCATGAGAATTTGTTGAGACCATTTCTAATCAATGTCATCTACATCCTCGGAGACGAGAAACATAAAATTTGGTGGATTTTGTATTGTGAATCTTAATAATATAAGCTGTGCCACAAATAAGGGGCAAAGAGGCCAAAGACGTAAACTCGATGTTGTTGACAACAGTGATGATAGCGCGCGGCTGCATTCAAATTCTTCTCCACATACATGTTACATGCTTTATTGTGTTCAGTTATTCAACAATTTCTACTTTAGCATGTTGTATTATATTCTGCATTAGTTACCATTATTATAGCCATATTAGTATTGTTATCCTTAAATAAAATGTGCGGGGGAAGGTTCTAGAAGTTTACATGAAATAGATATTTTATATACTTAATCTTTTTATTATTTGTATTGAGAAACACACTGAGAAAATATTTTTTAGTTTATATCATGCAAAATATATAGATATTTTCAATGCTCAATGTAAACAATAAATACATAATATGATGCTTGCATCTCTTTATAACCAGAAATTTTTGTGTGAAACATATTGCACCAATAATGCTCCTGAATACCTGAATAAGCTTTGAGAGTGTAATAAGATGGAGGTATTAAAATAAAGCATTCCAGATAAATATTTGTAAACCGTTTATTGGAAATTATAAAAGACACATAATCATAACATGAAACAGAATGTCAATAATCTATAATGCCTAATAGTACATGCTAGTTACCCTTATCATCTGCAGGCTTACGCCGACGCTTGCTGGGTGCTTCAGTAGCATCCTGCGCGTCGTCCTCCGCCTCCACTAGAGGCTCAACCGCAGCCTTCTTCCCCCGCACTCGTCCCTTAGGCTTGGCCTCGGGGACTTCTTCTACGGTTTCCTCATCTTTTATATCACCTGCAAAAATTATGCAATTTATATAAAACTAAAATACATATATAAAAAAAATAGATTTCTTTTTATTTATCAGGATCATCCGAATTCCCAGTATTAAATGTTATAAAGGAGAATGCTTAAGTGGGAAATTAATATTGTAGTAATCAGGTACACTATGATATTAATCATAATTAATCTAGTCACAAGTGGAGATAATAATAATGAGAAACTTTAAGATATCAGAACATACAAAACTTTCTTTTACTTTAAGATCAAGATCATTAATAAATAATCATTACTTATTTAGATTTTGTTTGTATCTGGAAGACTAATTACCTACCTACTATATTTTATTAATCTATTAATATTGAAACAATCACTTCACAAGTTTTAAAGACATCTATAGAACTATTTCTAAATAGATTTTTACCTTTGCCTTTTTCTTCCTTTTTAGTGACTTTTCGTTTTTTGGCTGGTGCTTCTTCTACCTCATCATCTTTCTCATCACTGTCTTCTTTTATCTGTACTTTCTTTGTGTTCTTCCTGCCTTTTGCTTCTTTTTTCTTTGGAGGTTCCTCACTTTCCTGAGATTCATCATCACCTTCAGGTTCATCTTGCTCTGGCGATTTTTCTTTTACAGGTTTAGTTGGTGCCTTTTTCCTGCCTTTAGAGGGGGGTTCCGGTTTAGTTTCTTCTTCTTTGTCGTCTTCAGGTTCTGGTTCTGCTTTGGGCAAAGCTTTGCGGCCTCGGCTCTTCACAGCTGGCTTTGGCTTCTCCTCTACTTCTTCTTCAGGTTCAATTTCTTGTTTGGCTTTTCGGCCTCGACTAGATTTCACCTCTGCTTTAGCAACTGGTTCTTTCTTTGCTCGTTTTTTACGGCCTCGAGCGGATGCATTTGTCTCTTTGGAGTCACCATCTGCTTCCTCATTATCTGCATTATCATTATCATCACCAGAATTATCCACACTCATCACTTCAGCCTGTTCTTCTGAAACATCTTTGTCTTCTTGAATGGGTTCTTCAGCATTCTTCTTTCTACCTTTTTTAGCTGGAGGTACAATATCTTCAATTTTTCCATTTTCGTCTACCCCATTTAACTCTTCCACTACTTTTTTGCCACGCTTCTTTTTGTCTGCTACTGGAGCAACAGCTTTGTCATTGATTTCTAATTCTACTTCAGGTTCTGCTTCATCCATATTCTTTGTTTTGCTTCTGCCCTTTTTTGTCACTTCGCTAACTTCAATAGCTTTCTGTAACAACAATGTACATAATACTATATGGACTTAATGCAGCATGCATGCAAGATTGCAGACCAATTTGTCAACTCTGACCCAATTTATGATTTAACTTTGTTTTTATAATGAGGTATGTAAGCTTTCAGGACTTCATTTTAATAAAGCCTGTTGCTTTACTAAGCAACTAATTACCTACTAAGTACAAAAAGGTTATGTCCTTAAAATCTTATCAAAGGCACATTTAAACTAAGCAATGTATGTATTTAAACTAAGTGTACAAACTTTATACTATTAAAGGATAGTATTTAGCTAGAACTAAATTAACAGTGAAAATTGATCTCAAAACCCTGATGATAGCAGCCTTCACTGTATGTAATGACACAATAAACATAAATATTGTAGGAAATAACACACAGCGCCATCTGACCCTAGACTAATCAAAACTTGTACTGTGGAAGTCAGATAACTGATATACTACATAAATACATTTTTTTTTTGTAAATCATACAGTAAAATATATAAATAGTGTATTAAAAACCTTGTCGTTAATTTTTATAGGTTAAAAAATTGTAATCAGGATATCCATAAGGATAATCATGGTAGACATATTGTGATCGCCTTGCATATTAAAATTTCACGTTAGCCAGTTGGCTACTTAGCACGTTGAACCAGATAGTCGTAGTCTTTAGTCATAAGATAAGTTTACTGTATTTAACCAACAAAACAAGAATTTTAGGGACTGATTACTAGATGTATCGTAAGTTCTTTAGAACACAAAGCGTTTTAACCGCCGGTTGGATGGCGGGCTTTCCCGTTTACAAAGGGCACGGTATTTCCACTAACGATAAACTCGATTTGTTAATACTAACCATCCATTCTAGAACATTATTTTTAAAGTAAGTAGCTCGTAAATAAAACAGCTTGCGGCATAGATACTTGATTTAAGATAACAATGCGAACATGATCATGGACATTTAGCAGGAAATACATAAAATAACGTTACCTTTACTTTAACAGTCCTTGGCGCCATTGTTGGGGACACGTTTTATGTTTAAGTCACTAAACTAGAGAAGCAAATTTTTGTAAATATTCACAAAAATGAGCGTGCTTTTTAGCGTTAGCGGCGGGCGAAATTTCCGGCTAAATGACAGATAACACGACTGCCGCCAATTTTTTGACACTTTCGTTTTCGCTAACTGTAATAGTTCTTTGTTGTCTATGACATTTTTTTCTCGAATAGATAAATAATTATTTTTTCTCACAGCGTACATGTACTGTTTCCAAAATTTGTTTGTGTTCAAATAAGCTTTAAGGTCTCAAAATTTAAAAAAATCAAACAAGTCGTAGTCAAAGTCACTTAAAGTAAGGTAAAACTTAAGGTTAAAACATCCTACTAATATTATAAACGCGAAAGTTTGTATGTATGAATCTATGGATGTTTGTTATTCTTTCACCCAAAAACTACTGAATGGATTATGATGAAATTTGCTATGGAGGTAGATGACACCCTGGATTAACACAGAAGCTAATTTTTATCCCGAAAACATGTAGTGGGTAACACCGCGGGGTGCAGCTAGTAAATAATACAATGATTTTCGGGGAGCCCTAAGTTACATTGTAAGCTGGTTATGGTAGGAGGCCAACCTAAGCTATCACCATCTGTATCGTTATCTATACGAGTTACGAATGGAAATGGAAATTTATACATAATACCTACATTGACATTTTTGCATTCCCGCTAAAACTTTAAAGCTTGTTTAAATGATCAAGTCGACTGCCGAGTAGTCTGTGACGTTGAGAAATTTCTGCGACAGTATCTAATTAAAGTATGAATATTTTACTAACTCATGATTTGTTGTAGGCCAAGACTCACTTGTTTAATTATAACATTATATTGGAAAATTAACAATGGCGAATGACTACGATACTAATAACACAAAAACAAAATCTTAATAATTAAAAAAAAGGCTGATCTGTGACACTGGCAAATGTATCAAATGCGGCGCCAAATTTAAAAAAATAAATAAAAAAGAAGAAGGCTGGATCTGTATGTCAAACTTATCACTGTCATCATTGCCAATTTGCCACACACGTAAACGTCAACGATTGAACTTCAAAAACACCGTGAAACACGCTGTTGCAGAAGGAAAAAGTTTCTTTCGGGCTTCGGTTCAGATTTCACTCTTCCCTTTCCTTTTAGGTATTATAACTGCAACGTGCGACGATTTATCCAAGTTGGTTTTTTAATGTTTTAAGATGGTAAGTGCCTTTAAAATAATATCTAAGCTAGAGCTACATTACTAGTACTTGCTAAGTTTCAATATGCATTAGTACAATCATATCTAATTTAATTTCAAGTTTTCAGTAAAGATATGATAGGACTACATAATATGGTTTTTATTTTCTGTCATAAATTGCCTGCTACGAGACATTACACACCAAATCATTAACATTTCTTATAAGAGGTTTAAAATTGGGTTTTAAAATATGACTATTCCACAGGCCACTCTAGACCGTAAAGGCACATTCAAAGTTGAATATTTACAAGAAATTGAAAAGACTGTCCAGGCGAGATGGGAGAAAGAGAAGATATTTGAAATAGAGGCACCCGACAAAGGGAAGGCACATGAAAAATTTATGTGCACATTCCCTTTTCCTTACATGAATGGACGTCTACATTTGGGGCACACATTCTCTCTCTCTAAATGCGAGGTGAGTCATTTAAATATAGTCCTAGTCTGGTTGCTTATATTTCTATTGATACATATCAACCACATTACAGAAAAATAATTTGTCTTTTATAGTTTTTACTGACTTAGAAGAATTTCTTTAAGTTGTGACTTTTCACATTCAAATCCTGGAAATTAAATTTGAGAAGTAGCTTACAGTGTTGATTGCTAATACCAGAATAATAAACATTATCACATTTTTTTCACCTTGTACAACAAGAATTTAATTTTTCCATATTAGCATTTTAAATCAATCTATAAACACACTAAAAATGAAAGAAATATAAATTAGAGACTTTTATTTGTTTTGTAAGCCATCAGCATAGAAAACAAAGAATTTTAAGTTTTTTTATTTATTCTTGTGCTATGATGATAGTTGAAGATTAAAAACATATTAATTATGTTAACATGAATAAGATGAAGCTCTTTGTAAGAAAAAAATAGGTCTAATATAAAATAGGTCTAATATAAATACTAATATAAATGATATGGTTAGAGAAAAAAAAGATTAAATATTTTGAAACATTATTTTCAGTATGCTGTGCGATATCACAGGTTGAAAGGCAAGTATGCTCTATTCCCATTTGGATTCCACTGCACTGGCATGCCTATCAAGGCCTGTGCTGACAAACTAAAAAGAGAAATGTCTCTTTATGGCTATCCTCCCGTGTTTCCTGAAGAAGAAGAAGTCACCGTAAAGGAGGAAGGGGATATTATTCCCAAAGATAAGAGCAAAGGGAAGAAAAGCAAAGCAGTAGCTAAAGCGGGTTCAGCCAAATATCAATGGCAAATAATGCAGAGTTTAGGAATTCCTGATGAAGAAATTAAGGAGTTTGCTAATGAGAACTACTGGCTGGAGTATTTCCCGCCTCGTGCTGTGGATGATTTGAAGAAAATGGGTATTCATGTAAGTTCCTAAAACATTTGTATCCTGAATATAACCTCAGAGCTTACATGTACTAAATACTTGTATTCAAATCGGCCACAATTAGTTGTTGTTCAGGTTCATGAACTTATGACACACAGTATTTTGCTTTACATTATTAGCTTCTAACTTTTTATCTTACACGGCTTTCTTGAGACTCTTTTAGTACAACGCCACAACACATGTTCTTTTACTTTGTTCCTTCCTAGATCACACTATACAAAAAAAGTATTTCTTAATAACCCTGTTGGCTCGTTGGTAGATATCTGCCTTAAGAGCTGAAGGTCGTGGGTTCGATTCCCACTCGGGACAAACATTTTATGTGTCAACAAATGTTTGTTCTGTGTCTGGGTGTTCTGTGTATTATAAGTATGCATTTACAAAAAAAAAGTATTTATGTATCTATCAGTTATCTGACTCCCATTACACAAGCTTTGCTTAGTTTGGGGCCAGATAGCGCTGTGTGTATAGTCCTACGATATATATATATATATATATATATATATAATAAGGAAGTCTAAAAAATTATAATTGTGCAAGATTTTAACATTGTTTATTTTATCTGCAGGTAGATTGGCGTCGTAAGTTCATAACAACTGACGCTAACCCATTCTTCGATTCGTTTGTTAGATGGCAGTACAACCATCTGAAAGATCGGAACAAGGTGAAGTATGGTAAACGATACACAATATATTCACCACTGGACAAGCAGCCATGTATGGACCACGATAGAAGCTCAGGGGAAGGTGCTGGTCCACAGGAATATACTCTTATTAAAATGGAAGTTTTGAACCCATTGCCTCAAGTTCTCAAGTATGTGAAATTTTTATTAATCTAGAGTTATATTTTGAACTATCTTGCATTAACTAGATTGTTTTTAAAGGTCTTTTCAAGGCAAGAAAATAAGTTTCGTCGCAGCAACACTGAGGCCAGAAACTATGTACGGTCAAACAAACTGCTGGGTCCATCCCAACATCAAGTACATCGCTTTCGAAACGGTAAAAGACGGCATTTTCATATGCACAAGACGAGCTGCCAGAAATATGGCTTACCAAGGGTTTACAGAAAAGGATGGAGAATTCAAAATCTTGAAAGAAATCGTAGGTCAAGATCTTTTCGGCGTCGCACTGAAGTCCGCGTTTACTTGTTACGAAAAGATTTACGCTCTTCCAATGTTGACAATCAAGGAAGATAAAGGGACAGGTATCGTTACTAGCGTCATCTCAGACTCTCCCGATGACTATGCGGCATTTATGGACTTGCAAAAGAAGCCAGCTTTCAGAGAAAAGTATGGTATCACAGACGAGATGGTCTTACCATACAAACCTGTGCCGATTCTCGAGATACCGGAATTTGGGAATTTATCGGCCATTTTCGTATATGATCAGTTGAAAATTCAAAGTCAGAATGATAAGGATAAGCTGACTCAGGCGAAAGAAATGGTCTACCTTAAAGGGTTTTATGATGGTATACTGCTAGTTGGGGAGTTCAAAGGCAAGAAAATTCAGGATGTCAAAAAGAGTCTGCAAAATAAATTGATCCAAGAAAATTCGGCGGTGATTTACTACGAGCCAGAAAAGACGATCATGTCCAGGTCGGGGGACGAGTGTGTGGTAGCGCTTTGTAACCAGTGGTACTTGAATTACGGCGAACCTACATGGAAGAGCCAAGCAGAGAAATGTCTTGGAGAAATGAACACCTACCATGATGAGGTCAGGAAGAACTTCCAAGCCACACTGAACTGGCTTCATGAGTATGCCTGCTCTAGGACCTATGGCTTAGGTATGTAATCATGTTTTGATCATTACTCGTTCGGTATTTTAGTTGAAAACTTTTTCGGATACCTACTTATAATTTTCATAATGTATTTTCCTAGGAACAAAATTGCCATGGGACACACAATGGGTCATAGAGTCTCTATCGGACTCAACAATTTATAATGCGTACTATACCGTCTCGCATTACCTACAAGGCGACACTTTCAGAGGTAACAAAGAAAACGCGCTGAAAATTAAGCCAGAGGAAATGACTCCTGAAGTTTGGGACTACATATTCTTTAAAGACGCCCCAGTACCAAAAACAACGATCGCCAAAGAAAAGCTAGAACGCATGAAAAAATCATTCGAATTTTGGTAAGGGGACTCCAATGCTTTATGAACTTTACTTGAGTATATCATACATTGAGTATACAATTTATTTACCTACTGTACCTATTTACTGTAGGTATAATTTATTAAGAACCCTTATTAGTTTCGCTGTTCTTTGTTTGTTTTGAGCCTATTATTCAGAGATAAATACTTTAGCTTTAAAATAAATAAATAGATAGATACAAAAATATAATCCATTAGGATTCATAGAAAGGGCATGGTATTTTAACAACCTTTACAGTACGACGCGGATGATCGACTCGAATATCTGTAACTGATTATACAATGCAGACATAACTTACACGTTCACTAGAAATACAGTGTCTCACAGACGTCTGCGTCAGTTATCCACGTCTCGTTGTAAAGGGTCTAAGCCAATAAAGATCTTTTTTTTCTTATAAATCAGGTACCCAGTAGATCTCAGAGTGTCTGGCAAGGATTTGATCCAGAACCACTTGACATACTACATCTATAATCACTGCGCAATTTGGCCGAATGAGGAACACAAGTGGCCGACAGGGATCCGAGCTAACGGACACTTGATGTTAAACTCCGCCAAAATGTCCAAGTCTGAAGGCAACTTCTTGACTTTAAAGGAGTCGATACAAAAATTTAGCGCCGACGGAATGAGACTAACTTTAGCAGATGCAGGCGATTCCGTAGAAGACGCTAACTTCGTTGAAAGCACCGCTGACGCTGCGATTTTGAGGCTGTACACTTTCATCGAATGGGTAAAGGAGATTGTTACTGCAAAATCCAGTCTTAGAACAGGTAATTAAAAAAATAAAATGTTTTGTATTTGAGATAACGTTTTATGTTCATGTAATTTACCATGAGACCTTAAACAAAAGCGATTAAAATTGATTTTTCTGATTGCTTTATGTACGACTGACGAATCAATACATTTACGGCTTCAAATAGATGTTACTAGGCTTGCCAAAAAAGCGCAACTGACCATACCATACCATTTGACAGCCCTGTTGGTTTATTGGTAGCATGTCTGCTTCGAGAGCTAAAGGGCGTGGGTTCGATTCCCACTCAGGACTAACATTTGTGTGACTAACATCGATGTTTGTTCTGTGTCTGGGTGTACTGTATGTATTATAAGTATGTAATTACAAAAAAAAAAAAGTATTTAAGCATTCTATCAGTTATCTGTCTTCCATAGCACAAGCTTTGCTTAGTTTGGGGTCAGATGGCGCTGTGTGTAATGTCCTGTGATATTTATTTATTATTTTATATTACCATTATATACCATACGTCCATTGTTTGACTACGGCTTAACGGATGTTATGACAGTGCAGTCGAAAATGGTAAATTGGCGGCAGATTTTCAATTTGGGAGTGGTAGCTAGCCAGAAGATTACTTGAAAATAATCTAGCACCATGATATGGTTTCCTTACGATGTCTTCCTTCACTGGCAGCTTAAGCTCATTGTGGGGGGTTTGAACTAATACGAGTTAGTATCACTATTAATAAATTACAAATACTACTGCACAAATGCACCAATATATACCAATTATGTATTTGTTATGTTCATTATCTCTTTTTTTTAATGTTTCATATTTGTATGTTGTTGTGTTTTGTTTTGGTGTGTAATAAAGTTATATTCTATTCTTCTATTCTACTAGCACTTATAAATTTACGATGTCTATGCATAATTATGTATTACTGCATTAAATCGAGGCGAGATACATTTATAACTTTAATCTATTTTACCTTTTAGGACCTTACAATTTCCATGACAAAGTATTTGTCAGCGAGATGAATACTAAAATCAACCAAACTGATGAGAATTACAGCAAAATGCTGTTCAAAGAGGCTCTAAAGAGTGGCTTCTTCGAGCTCCAAGCTGCTCGAGACAAGTACAGAGAGCTGTGTTCCGACGGCGGAATGCACGCTGAAGTGGTGACGAGATATATTGCAACGCAGGCGCAGCTAATGTCGCCGATATGCCCCCACGTCGCTGAGCATGTGTGGGAGCTACTTGGTTATGTATGTGTGATATTTTAAAAGTGAAAGTTAATATTAATGTTTGTTACTTCTTCTTTTGAATTTTTCTAAAAAAGTAACAAGCATGTATTTAGGTATACATAAATAATGTGATATTTGATTCATAGAAGTTTATTTGTGAGCTTTCATAAACATAATCATGATCTTTATGTGAGAAAATGGTACCTATACAATTTACAGTTTACTAGCTGGTAATAAATTAAAGCTTCTAACTCTCGCATGGTTGGAGCGAAAAGATATCAAAACAAGGCATGAGGCCTTTGCTTACTAAAATACATATCCTATGCTCGAATAAATGTATTTATTTCTGATTGTAAAAAAATAATTAAGGAATAGATGTTTCTTTGCAATTCAGGCAGCTTCCATAAAATATTTATGACAATGCTAGAATTTTCAAACAAACCTTATTGTGTTTTACAACAGCAACAATTTCTGTCTTCAAACTGCTTGTCTAGTTTGATATCTCCAATAATTTCTAAATTTACAGAAAGAAAGTATTCTGCACTCTCGCTGGCCAGTAGCGGGTGAAGTCGACGAGGTAGCCGTCAAAGCCAGCGATTACCTCATGGACGCGGCACACTCGTTCCGGATATACCTAAAGAACCACTGCGCGGTGAAAAAACCCAAGAAGGGAGAGGCTCCCAAACCAGAGAAGAAGCCTAACAAAGCGGTCATTTGGGTTGCGAAGGAATTCCCGAAATGGCAGCATATCATATTAACCACTATGAAGGAGCTAAACGGAGTATGTTGGTACTTTCACTGGTTTCTAAAATTACAATTAACTTTAATAATGTTTCTACCTTATAAACAGTTTCTAGTATTACTTTCGTAATTTTTTTAAATGCTAAAACGTATGATACTGAATCAGCAGACGTAAATAGAAGTGGAAAATAACGGAAAGTGCTGTTATTTTTCTTAAATTTCAGTATCGAAAACTTGAAAGTTTTTACGCAAATTGTTACTATAACTAGACCCGCTATAAGGTATATTTTCGCAGATTGTCAAAACTAGATTTTCAACTATTAATTTTTAATACAAAACTCAATACTTACGAGTGGTACTGTCTTAACGTAATTATTCATGTACATTTTTTGCTTTTCAGAAATATTTACCGATGTTTTTTATGTAATGACCAGTTTAGAGAACCAATTAAAAAATGCAATACAAAAGTTTATTCATAACATCTAGGTTACCTACAAGTCAAATATCGTAATTATACCATTTCGACAGCCCAACGGTCTCCCAGATAACAAGACTATCTCTACCAAGCTGGGCCAGATAGAGTCCCTCAAGAAGTACATGAAGCGTGTGATGCCGTTCGTGCAAGCGACGCGCGAGAACATGGACCGAGTGGGGGCGGAGGCGCTCTCAGTTGCGCTGCTGTTCGACGAGGCTGCGGTGCTTAGTGATAACAAGCAGTATCTGCTTAACACACTTGACGTAAGTTGCACTACAATATTTTAAAACTTGAGAATTGGCACAATGCACGAATGTGCCAAGGCTGAAGAAAAAAGAAAGAAAACTACTATATTTTTCATTGTTATTGGCAAAACACAAGTTTTGGAACATAATACAATGCGGTGACATTATTTTTCCCTGTTCCCGCCTAAACTTTTCCACTAATATTGTAGGTTTTATTTTCTTTTTTGGCATAGCACTCTGCTAATTCTGACAGGTTCAATGTTAAAATTTAGATTCAAAAACACATCTACATCTTTATAATTCTAGATGTTTTAAAACATTCATCCTAGCGTAGCGTAGGTAATTAGGTATTATTTAAACCTGAAAAACGAGAAAGTAATGGTTATAGCCTGCCGTAAACATATGGATATTCAACGATAAAATCTCCTTGGAAAAATTAGAATATTATCCCTGATATTGTGTACACAATATTTACGACAGAATATCTGATTATTTGGCCTAGGTGACCTGCAAAGTCTAGCATGAAGTAAAATATACGCACGACTACCATCGATAGTCCAACACCCTATGCTTCTATTCTAGCTGGACTCGATTGAGATCAAAAACACAGACGATCCCTCGTCGCCAGAGAAGACGCGCGAGGACTGCGCCCCGGGGCAGCCCCACATCACTTTCTCAGCTGAGCCTGGCGTCGCTGTCACGCTCATCAATCCCGTACCAATGAGTGGGCTGTTTAGCGTGACGATCACTCTGGCAGATGGTGACACTGTTGAAAAAGTCAAGGCAAAACTCGCTAAGGAGATCAAAACTATCAAAGGTAAAAACGTTTTTATTATTACAGCATTATATTGAGGATCCCTGATTTGTCTTTGTTTGTATTTTGTACTCTTTGTTGTTATTTTTTGTGATTGAAACAGCGCTATGTCACCAATAAAAGTACTAGCTCTTAAGGGCCTTACATGTACCTATATTTGTTTTAATTTTTGACATTGTGGTATAATAGTATTTGTTTCTAATAAAACGCTTTTACAGATGTGACGGGTCTCAAACTATGGCGTTATAATGACCCAGAGCTCGGCCCGCGCAAGATCCCGGTCCCCGGCGACCACGAGTCCAAGTGCATAGTCCTTGAAAACGGCGCCGTGCTGAGGGTAGACGTGGTGGCCAACAAAGCACAGCTGGTTTTCAATGGAAAGAACATCGAGCTAGGTTCGCAAATGGTCTACACTTACGAGAAGTGATTGAAAATCACGAAAGTTAAACTTTCGTGTTGATAATAAATTTATTTATTAAATATTGATATATCAGTTTTGTTTACCTTTACCTTTAGGTATACTTTTATACAAGGATTATTATGGATGTCGTTGGAGTAATCGACAGCCCCGTTGGCTCATTGGTAGTATATCTGCCTTGAAAGCTGTAGGGCGTGGGTTCGATTCCCACTCAGGGCAAACATTTTGTGAATAAACAAGTGTTTGTTCTGTGTCTGGGTGTTCTGTATGTATTATAAGTATCTATTTACAAAAAAAAAAAGTATTTATGTATTCTATCAGTTATTTGACTTCCATCACACAAGCTCTGCTTAGTTTGGGGCGAGATGGCGCTGTGTGTATAGTCCTACGATATTTATTAATTATTTAATCAACCTATAGCATTGCCCTACAAATTATTAACTGGGAGCACAACAGTGTTCCTAGTTAATCCTCCTAGCGGAGAAGTGGAGGATTTCTTGAATTGAGTTTAGCAGATAATAATATAATTAGTACTTGAATATCGTTTTTTAGTAAGAAATATAAGTCTTTTTTATTTTATTTATTTACCTACTTGAATGTGTTTGCTCCCCCAGCCATTTTAGAAAAAAAGAATAGATACTATCTATTTATGTGACAAACAAAGACGTTACAAAAAATAAGTATTATTTGTTTATGTTATGCAATTCCAGGACACGTTCCAGACATTTTCAGGCGCTCACACTAACTTGTAGGCATACATTTCGTTTTAATGTCACATTTAGTGCGGGCGTTGAACTGTTAGTGTTTCCAAAAAATATATATGTTAGGTGATTACAAATTCAGAGAATAATGATTCGTTTGGTGTAAACAGTAGACACTTCACTATAACTTTTATAAAATGACATGAAATAAGAAAACACTCATTCTGGCGTATAATTTTAATCAGCATAGAACTGCACAATATATGGCTATACACATTATTTTTTGCAACATTCTCACAAATTAAAAAAAACAGACTTACAAAGTACAAACAAAAAGAGTGTAAACATGAAATGGTAATGTTATAAAAATAGATTAAAACAAGAAATGTTTTAAATTACTATGTGCATATTCCCAATAGTTGTAGCAGTTCAGTAAATATTGACCTCTTGAGAATATGTCTGGTTATTCGGTAGTGCCTATAAACCAAAGGTCTGATCTTAAGAAAACTCAAAACACAGCATAATTCCATCATCGTTTATTATAAATATAAGTAATAGTAATATCGTTAACAATCTATAAATAAACACGATTAATCCGCCCGTTATCAACTTGATAGATTTCCGACATATTTATTCAAGTAAATTCATAATTAGAGTACACTTTACTTAATATTCTTGTCATATTGGTAATAGGATAATTTACTTAGTAGTACATAGCAGATAATGGTGAAATAAGAAAACCACATTTCCCGTTAAAGAGATCACGTACATAAATGTAAAATTAAATTCTTTTAATCTATTACGGTTAGTAGATAAAAACTCAAACTTATTTCTTCATAAATAATAAATGTAGGCCTCTAGTTTCTCGATCCGGAACACGTGGTTTTGGGATTGTTTACATCATATGAAAATTCGTTTCTAAATAGCACACTTTTCAGTCATATGTATACTATTTCTTTGTAAGTATGTAAATCTATATGCAATGTACAGATTAAAAATACTTCATGTGTGGCACTGATACATGTTTTAAACTGGTTATTGTAAAAATATCCAAATTGATTAAACTTTAACACACGTTTAAAATTTGCTAAAAATGATGGTGGAGAATTATGGAGAACTGATTTTTACATTTGATATTATCATGTAAATAGTAAAATTCAAGGTCCAGTTAAGATGCGTTTGTACCACGTTATGCTATTTGTGAATCGACAATATAATTAATGACACTGATGATGATGAGATATGGTTTTTTATTGAGATTACATTCATACATAATTACATACAAGTTACTTTGAGTGCAATGTTTAAGAAACAACAGTAATACATGTTAGAGGTATTAAAATTCAGTCGATCGGCGCTATACTACGGCCATGTAGCTGCATGATAGTTTTTTTTTTATAAATAAGTAATAATTTCGCAATCCGCACAGTCTCGTGCCCAGCACTTCATCAACATGTATAATATATTGTCATGATATTACAAATATCAATGAATGACTAATGTATATTGTCGCGCTTAATTACAATTTACCAAAGCGGAATACTAAGTTTCTGTAACAAGTTACAAAATGGTATAATATAAAGAAATAAAAACACAGTGACGTTTAATTGAATCGCTTACAATTCTTTTTAACTTTTTTGAAGTAATAAAATAATCGATTTGAGTGAATTTCTAAAGTGTATGTCGCTTAGGGCCTTTTTTTTTTTCTTTAGTTTTGGCGTCGCGTTTGAGCATTTGCCAGTGTCAAGTATTTATATATTTTCAAGTTTCAAAAATTAAACAAGCGTCCTCGTAGCTAGTTATAGTCAAAGTCCAGTCTTAGTCAAGTCCAGTCTGTGTCAGTCAAGTCCAGTCATGCTTTAGTAAAGTAGTGGCGACTTTACTATAAAGCTTCGATGGAGTTTTGGAAGCAACACGAAAAGTCATGTTTCACCCCATTATATCATTTTCCCACACTCGCGCTTGTAATTCGGCACTTTATGAATAAAACACCACCATTTTTATGCATAAACACTCGACAAAACACAAGTTTTGGAAAAAAATACAACGGAGCGACACGACTCTTCCCGCGTTCCCGCCAAAACTACCGCATATGGCCTTCATAATAATAATCAAAGTTTTTTTTTTAAATTTTAATGACATCGAATTTTTTTCCCATTTCATCTGCTAAATAAAAAATATCTACTAAAACAAAATTATGTTACCGTGTTAATCACAAGCGTTGCTAGTTCTTAATTTTAGCGACTTTATGAACGCTTATGCATGGTGGTAGCGTACTTTTTAGTATTTGTTATGCTAGCTAAATAGCAAGTTGAAAATCTGCCACCAAGCACCTACTAACGGTGTGTTCCTTTCCATGCTTGGTGTGTTTATCATCTTCGACCCTACCGTCACATAACATCAGCTGAGCTGTGATCTAACACCTATCATATCAACCATAATTTCTTTTTCAACAAAATATTGTTTTATCGCTCGCAACATACAGTCTTGGTAATTCACACTCTATCTACAAAATGTGTAAATGTGAGACATGGCTATAATACATTCAAAAAAACTAGATTACAATGTACTCCGCTTTAGTCAATGATTCTAGAGTAATCTTTATTTCCTGTCCGAGCTACTTCGTCTAAATTAACGAGACAAGTGACAGAAATAACGCCTAATGGAAGATATACTCGCTGAAAATATAATGACACCCACTATAACTGCAGAATATAGCATTGGAAGGAATTTTATGCGACAGATGTTTGAATTCTGATACAATATCACAGCAAGCCTTATGAGTTTTTGTCACTAGAATATCAACCTAATTTGTATGGCACTTGAAACTTGATTATGTTATCATTTCGAAATTAGGAAACGGAAATATCACAAAATACAATTCAGCTTCAATATTTTTTTATCAGTAAGCGCGTAGGGTTAGGTAATTCCTTCCAACGTCTATTCTGTCCGTTACCAGAGTTAACTTACGACTGAAATTAGGGCAGACTTTGAAACAGTAACTGTGAGCCCATCATTTGGAAAGACTAACAAATAAATAAGCCACAATGTCTTTTTGATTTACCAGGTGGGGTTAATATCCCCACGAAGTCGTGAAATTTAGTTTAATTTTTTAAATTATATACCAGGTCGAACTATAATCTTGTGACTGTGATATTTTTTTACTTCTTAGATTTTTCTCATAAAGGAAGATAAAATAGGGTCAAAAGTTCTCAAGTAACAATCGTTTATACATAACTATATGTCACCGTAAAATCACAATCGGCGGCGGCGGTAATTCGCTAAAAATTTAGCGTTTTTTGTTTTAATGTTCGATAAAAAAAACAGCATGCAAAAATCATCCGACCATTATTTTGACAGCTCGTCGTCGTCGCTATCAAAGTTTTTTCTAAACATAAGAGTGACAGGTGACAAAAGTATCACCACGCAGATACTGCAAAAACACAAACTACTATCATTTTAAAATAATGGAACCTTAAACTTGTCTGTTCTAATTCCAGTCGGAATATAACTTTACATGTATCTAATGAGTTGTATTCCCGGGCGGGGGGCAGCGCTACGTGTGCGCGCTAGTAGCAAACAATTTGTCTAGGGCTGCGCCCTCTGGCGTGTCCACGACGCTCGGTGGCTTTGGTTTCGCGACGTGCATCGACGGCAGATTCAGAATGAACACTTCTTTTTTGAAGAGCTGGCCCACGTCGCGACCGATTAACTGGAACCAATGACGATAGTTGTTTCAAACTATTGAGAAGAGATATGTCTACTATTTCATTGTTTTTTTTTTAAATTCAGCTCTCAATGTTGAAATCTGTTTTTTAAGACCTACGATACTGACACTACAAAACCATAAAGTTACCTAGTTTCGTAAGACTTCTTTTGTTTTCTTACAGAAATCATATGCTTCTTTAAGAAAAAATTGAAATAAAAGTAAAGAGGAAAGATTTGATTGTTTCTTTGTTTGTATTGAATAGGCAACGAAACTACTGGACCGCTAACAAAATTTCCTTCACCGGCAGCTCAAGCTCATTGATGGGGTTTGAACCCACGCCCTTTGGCATGCGAACCTACCGCGCTAACAACTGAGCTATCATCGCTACAAAGGCATAGACGTAGGCTACTTTTTATCCCTGTATCCCCGCCCTGTTCCCGTGGGAGAACGGGAACTATGCGGGTGCAACCGCGAGGCGCCCGCTAGTCTGCAATAATAGTAGAGATAACACATTGTAGGTACATACCTAATATTAGATCTAAAACGGTGTTACAATAAATTAGGCTATCTAATTAGGTGCCAACGAAGTACCAGATATCTTGCCGCCCAGCAGTAGTGTGTAAACATTACTGCGTTCCGGTTTGAAGGGTACTGCAGCTAGCGAAATAATAGGGCTTGAATTAATGTAAACCTAAATCAACCATTGAATCATCATCAAGATTGCGTTTCGTTCATTTCATTATTTTTAATTGTTTTTGTGCAATCGTCTTATATAACAAATTATATTATGTAGACTTGAAAAGTAAAAGTGAAGACAAACAGGGCCCAGGTCAATAAGACACTGTAAATGTATACTTACACAGGCGGTGATTTTCTTGAAGAGATCTCGCTTGGTTTTGTCGATCTTGGCGGGCTTGAGTTGTGGCGCACTCAGCTTGTCGTCTAGCCGCTGCAAGTCGTGCGGGTCCGCGTCGGGGATGCTGCGCAACACTGCCGCGATGCCAGGAAACTGCGGCCGCAGAGTCTCGTAGATCTGGGACATATATTTGTGTTTTAAATCCTTCGCTAATAGATACCTAATAGCAATTCATCGATATACCCAACCAATTTGATTTTTTTTTTTAATTCAAAATATGTTCGCGTTTGACCACTGACACTGCCTAATGTTAAGCAGTAGTATGGTCTAAGATGGAGCACGCTTACCTAGAAGAAACCTATTTATTTTATCAATTTACTGACCCAGGGTGGGTCGAGGAAAGAGATTTAGTTTATCATTGGCTAGAATATCGAATAGCCAAACTCTGCTATCTGTGGAATCTTTGTTTCCGTCACCGTAAGATCACAATTGTCGGAAGTACATGAGAAATCTAGAAATCGCTTAATTGACTAATAAGCAAAGCTTATTATTGTCATCTGTCAGTCTGACTTCCTGAGTACACAGGCAGAGATTTAAAAAAATATTTTTTTGTCATAATATTGCAAATATTCCGCCCATTTAAAAAATATAATTTTGTAACATGCGTGCAGAATCCTGATTGCTTGAATTTAATTTCATTTTCATCTTGCCTTTCGTCGTCATTGTTGATAGTCGATACCGACCAATTAGAACAGTTTGGGACTGTCAAGAACAAAGGCTGTATATGTTATATGTATGTGTGCGTGCGTGTATGTACCTGAATGCCGAGCGCCAGTAGCGCGGCCTGGTTTGCGTCGTGGTGCCCGTGCGTGCGCAGCGCACGTAGCGCCGCCGCCAGCGCCGCGCCCGCCTCGCCGGCCGACACGCGCCCCGCGCGGCACGCCGCCTGATGCACACAACACAGATTTATTGGTAAATAAACATGATTTATAGCACTTTCTTAGACGTATCACTGGTTGCATTTTTAAAAAAAGAATACCATCTAGTACAATATATATTTTACAACACTCAGTTTTCACTATTCCTGACAGCCGCTGACGCCAGTTATTTAATAATCGTGACTCAGCCATCTCGCTTCTACATTACCACAACATTTGACATTCGATTAATTTTGGAAAAGAACAGAAAAAAATGTATCTCTTATTATCAAGATTTTGCTCTTCCTGTTTAAATTTTTTATAATGATGTAAGTTGTAAAAGTAATGGCCGCAAATGCCGACGATATATTTCGATAGCTGACATAATAAAAAATAACTTATATCTAAACACGCATATAAGGAACAGACATTTATGTTCGTCATTTAAATGGAACCCACACAACAGCTATCAAAGCAGAACTACTAGCAATAGTGCTGTAACGTCACGCGATATAACGTTGCTAAACAAAATAGCAGCGAAGATAGACATCTTCGGATTTAATCTGGAAAAAATCACAGAGGAGGCTCACGTGATCTGTAAAAATAGATAGGCAATAATGACATTACCGAATTGGTCCTTACTGTTATGGTAGTGTATGTGTATAATAATCTATCTATACTATTATAAAGAGGAAAGATTTGATTGTTTGTATTGAATAGGCTCCGAAACTACTGGACCGATTTCAAAAATTCTTTCACTGTTGGGAAGCTACACTATCTCCAGGCGACATAGGCTACTTTTTATCCCTGTATTCCCACGGGAAAGGGAACTACGCGGGTGAAACCGCGTGGCGTCCGCTGGCAATAAATATAAATAAAGCTGTTATAACGAATGTCACCTTCAAAGCCGGCAGAGTGAGAGTGCAAGCGCGCAGCGAGGCAGTGGAGTCCGCCCACGTCAGCGCCAGCAGAACGGTGTGCAGCACTGCGGGCCCGGCGGGGGGCTCCGCCATCACAAGGGCTCCGAGCTCGGACGCCGTGTCGGGAGTCCGCGCGCCCGCGCTCGCAGGTGGGTCTTCTTCCATATCGCCTGCTGTGGTCTCTGGACTGGGACCGCTGTCTACTAATGATACCTGCGGATTTAAATGTTTAAAACGTTATTCGAAATGGGCGCGACAAGTCCTGCACTGACGTCCCGCTTGAGGTGTATTGTGCATTAAACCCCTATATTTAGTATGAACGCCTAACATTCAAATATAGATAGATAGATAGATATAAACTCTTTATTGTGCACACCAAATGTAAAACAATATAATTATATAAAACAAAAGAATCTTATAAGCGGCGGCCTGTGTGTACAGAGTAATTATAATAAAATCTTCGCAACCTACGAACTAACAACACATTTTAGCTTTGTTGACTCTAGGGCATGGACACATGTAACTGTCAGATAAAATTTTATTAAAAGAACTTTCGATAAGAAAAAAAACTTTTTTAACTTTTATCGATAAATAATTAATCAATCGAAATAAACACTTTTACTATGGTTGGCAGGCTAGGTGTTTGAGCACAGCTCAACTGATATGAGGTGACAGTGTGGTCTAGCCTGGAATGGAACAGGTTCTCAAATGAGGCTGCCGGAACACATTGTTAGATTCTTGGTGGCAGATTTGCAACTTGAGGGTGGTAGCTAGCCAGACAAGTACTAGAAAGCCCCCTACCACCACACCATAATGGTTTCCTTCATCGGCAGTTCAAGTTCATTGTTGAGATTTGAAACCACGCCCTTAGGCGTGGGAAGTGATCAAACTAACCACTGAGCTCTCAATGCTACAAAGCACAACTGTTTTGGCAAATCATGGCTTAAAACTGTCTCAAGTTGGTAATCAAACTCACCTTAATAACTTCTAAGTACTCTCTGGTGAGATTTCTAACTAGTATATCTTCTAGGACCTCCTGCGACTCACTGCCGCCCTCCTCCTCCAACTTGCCGGATTCATACAGCGATGTGATGTATTCCCAGCGCTGGGACAGGTGCGTCACCACTGTCAACAAAGTACGTTATCTTAACATGCGATCACGTTAAGTGAGGCGTTAAGAAATATCAAGTGTAGTTGTTTCATTTAATTTAAATTTGACGTAGATTTCAAAGTGGCAACGAATAGCGTACACTAAATGAGGACTAAATGTTTGCCCGCCAGGCGACGGCCGCAGCCAGTTTCGGATCAACTCTTTGTACTTAGTTTGTATTTATATGCTTCTGATTAATATTTTGTGCTGCTTCTTACTTATACAAAATACAAAAATATTTATTTAACAGAAAATATGTGTACAAAGATCGTAATATCTTACAATAGTCCCCGCACTAGGGCTAGCCTGTATCGCGGGAGGCTGGAACCGATTAAATATATTAAATTTAATGGAGAACTTGTACAATTTTTTAACTATATAATTTGACACTAATAAATTAATAAGCAAGGAGTGGAGAAAAGTATATATGTGCATGAGGTGTGTGTGTGTGTGTGTGTGTGAGAGAGAGAGAGAGAGTGTGTGTGTGTGTGTGTGTGTGAGAGAGAGAGAGTGTGTGTGTGAGAGAGTGCGTGTGTATGTGTTGTGAGAGAATGAGTAAGAGATTTTATACGAATGGGTTTGATTTTAGTATTGGCCTTAAATTTTAGTTCATAACTTGTAGTAGGTATTACGTAAATTACTTCATGATTGGACGATAAACAGAGACTCAGTAGCATCGTAGTCGAGTGAGAGAAGCCATTTCTTTATTTTTTCTTTAGCACCATGATTAGAGCTGTCGCTGAGATTGCAGAACTATAATGTTCATGTTGTATATGAGAACACATTTGCCAAGTAATAAAACTTAGATGGAACCCTTTCAGATCAGTGTTCTGCAAAGTGTGTACTGCGGCACACTGGTGTACCGTGGTCATTAGTTGGTGTGCCTCGAAAAATAAGGTTATCTTATCATTTTTAGTAAGTAAGAGTAATGCTCAATTAAACAGCCTCATGTTTCGCATTAAACACCTTTTCTGCAATTTAAAGTTTAGGTTTGTTGATATAAATTAAAAAAAAAAATGTTGTAAAGTATACGTTGTATAAAAATATTGTTTTATTGATTAATAAATCAATGTTAATTAATATTACTTAAAAACTGATTTTTAATTTGTTGTGTACCTCCAAAAATGTTGTTTTCCTAGATGCACCTTGAATACAAAAAGTTTGCGGAACACTGATCTAGATAATGCTGACTTAAAAATTGTATTCTGTTTTGTGTATTGTAATAAATAAATGAATGAGCGGTAGTGAGTACTGACTAAAAGGAGCGACGTGGTGCAACAGCGGCAGCGCGACGGCGGCGTAGTGCGCGGGCGGGCAGTGCAGCACGAGCGGCCGCAGCGTGTTGCGGACCAGCGGCCGCAGCCAGTGGTCGGGCAGCCGCGGCTGCGCCAGCAGCGACTGCGCCACGTACTCCGCCAGCCCCGGCACCGCGTACAGCTCGCGCCCCAGGGAAGCCGCCGCGGCGCCCACTACGAGGCATACCTGACCACAAACCGACACATTTGCAACTTTCATCGATTGGTGAAAGCCGACCAAATCGGTAAAAGTTGAGTAAACAGTGTCATTAGATTAGTCAACAATACAGGGACCCGTTACATGTGCCCTTTAGACTCCTACTTTGAAATTGTATCAAATCTATGCGTTATATAACATCTACGAATTTAACAAATTTTCCTCATATGTACATAGTTGCAGGTATCGGCAGTACAAAGCCGAAAGGTTTGTTTTTTTCAACAATGTAAAACAGTTTTTTTCAGCAATGTAAGTAAATAAATATTGCAGGACATTTTCACAAGTAACCATCAAGTGCCAAATTAAGTACGGCTTGTACATTTAAAATTACAAGTGCTGGCTTGAAGAGTAATGAGTGTAAATACATGAAATAGGGCTCTGACTTCTCGTCGCAATGAACAAATATAAATTAATGGAGTCCCAAGCTAGCTACTTACATTTTCATGAATCGTGTGCACATAGGTCTGCATCCGATCCTCCGGCCTGTTGATTGGCACGTCGTCTCTCAGGCCGAGCAGATTCCTTCTCTCGACGTTGGACGGCGACAACAAGCGTGCGTACTGCGCACCAGCGCTGTGCAGTTCGTGCAGCGCTCGGCCGAGTTCTAGCACGCACGGGAGCAGGGGCAGCACGTGCGCGGAGCACGGGTTGCGCCAGATTGGATTGCCGGATGGAGTCATGCCTGCGCCGAAACCGCCGCGAGATGCCCTGCGAAAGAAAACACATATTCCTCACCTTCCGTCGCCACCTTCAAAAATTAATTGAAATCATGGCTAATGCAGGAATGATATAAAGGACTTTTTAAAGCTTAAATATGCTTTATTAATCAATTAGATCAATTTTGATTGTATTAGTAATATACATATGTACATAAATGTTATATGGATATAAATAATTAGTTTTAAATAACGAAATAATTATTGACTCGGGTGTTGTATTTAACAATTTAATAATCATGAACGATATATTGATATTATAGTATCATGTTTGACAACTCAAAACTTGTAATGACTTACGCAGTTTACAACTGAAATAGTCTTTATGCATTAAAAGTTGAGATACTCTTCTGACAAGACACTACTCGCTTATGATCATAAGCGAGCAGTGATTACCAAATCAGTACTTAGACGCCATTACTTTGAAAGAATACCATGGTGCGCAACATAGAACTGTAATTTCGACATCTTCTCTCCCAAATTTAGAACTGATATCAAAAATACTTTATGTCCTAAACGCCTGGCTTAGTCCGACCCCTAGCTAATTATATAGATATATTGTACCCATAATGATAATTATTTAAACGCTAAACCAACATTGCACACATGGTCTGAGTTGCAATCCCGCTCAGATACAACATTTCTCTACTCTAGTTTTCTAATGATTGTAATTCGTTTTGTGTGTTTGAATAAATAAATAAAAAACATAGTGACTAGGATGATAGCAATTGATAGCACATTAGAAAATGAGTTAAAAATACTATAAAAGGTAAGTAGGTAGGTACTGACTTGTCCGGGTCGGCCGGCACGGTGGTACGTTTAACAACGCCGAGCGTGAGTGTGAGCGCGTGAATGAGCGCGCGCCTCTCGCGCGTGGTTTGCTCCTCATCTCGCGTCGCGTCCAGTCCGATGAGCGCCGCCAGCGACGCCGCGCTGGAGAACGCCGGCCGCAAACGCGCCCACACCTCGCCGCATGAGCCCAGCACCTGCATCAACAAGCCTCACGTACAATAACAATTAGAGCAACGTGCGAATATTACTAACTAGCACCACCTTAAAAGCTATTGGACATCATCTTAAGTTTCATTAGTATTTGAAGCATGACTTTTTTTTTATGGTGACAAGCTAGATGTTTGACCACAGCTCGCCTGATGTTAAGTGACGGTATGGTCGAAGATGCTAAAGCACACCTATCCACTCAAGTGAGGCAGCCGGAACACACCGTTAGGTGCTTGGCGGCAGATTTTTCAATTCGAGGGTGGCTAGCTACAACCCTCAAATTGAAAAATTTGCCGCCAAGCAAAAGAAAAATAGCTGAGTATTAGAAAGTACTCTACCACCATGCTGTAGTTTCCTTCACCGGCAGATCAAGCTCATTGGGGTTTGAATCCACGCCCTTCGAATCTAAACATATTTCAAATTCTCCCGTTACAAATGAAACTACGTTCAGTGACATCCTACAGTATTGAAAAAAACTGAAAATGAAAGATGTGAAAAAAAAGGAAAAAAAATATACAGAAAAATGTGAAAAAAATGTGGTGAATAGAGTGCGATTTTTTGGATACAATAGAACAATGTGCTATATGGTATAAATTGTAAAATGAGACGAAAAAAAAATTAAAAAAGTAAAAAAATTCAAATATGAAAAAAATGAAATGAAAGAAAGAAATGGAAAAAAGTAAAAAAAAATAATGAAAAAGTGAAATGGTGTAAAATAGCTAACCTCCTGCACGAGCGCGCTCTGCCGCTGGTAGCAGCAGAAGTGGTTGGACACGAGCAGCAACGCCTCTTGCAGCGTGACGCTCTCCACGGCGCTGGTGTCGGCGCGCGCGACCACGGCCGCCGCTAGCGAGTGTAGACGGCTGAACACGGGCAGTAACAGCAACGGGTACTGTAACAACACAACAAACAAGCTGAAGAGTTTTGGCGGGAACGCGGAAAGAGTCGTGTCGCCCCGTTGTATTTTTTTCCAAAACTAGTGTTTTGTAGAGTGTTTATGCATAAAAATAGTGGTGTTTTAATCATAAAGTGCCGAATCACAAGCACGAGTGTGGGAAAATGATATAATGTGGTGAAACATGACTTTTCGTGTTGCTTACAAAACTCCATCGAAGCTTTGTAGTAAAGTCGCCACTACTTTACTAAAGCATGACTGGACTTGACTGACACGGACTGGACTTTGACTATAACTATAAGGAAACTTATGAAACACTTGACCCTGGCAAATGCTCAAAATGTGACGCCAAACGCTGATGATATAACGTTACCTTAGAAGCGAGTTTGACGAGCAGGCCGGCAGCGTGGCGGCGCACGTTCTTGACTTGCCGCGAGTTCCTGTCGCCGTCGTACACCAACGCCGCAAATATTTTGTCCAGAACCCGTGGTAACAGTTCTGCCCCAAGCGCGCCCACGCCAGGCCCTGAAATGTATTGTATCCCATCACGCTACTATCTCATTAATATTATAAATTCGAAATTTTTTGTGTGTACCAGTGTTTAATTTCTTTTTAACCAACTCAAAAAAAGGTTCTCAATTGGACTGTATGGTTTTTTTTTTGTATTTTACTCGCCAATTATGAAATTCTTTTTTTGCTTGGTAGATCATACTTTAGAGGTGGTCCCATATAAATTTTATCGAAATAAATCGAGCGGTTTAAAAAAAATCAACAACAGCTGTTTCATTGGAGCAGTGCGTTTCGTTGCCCTAATATCATATATCACTAAAATCAGTTAAAATTATTACATTGACTGCCCTGTTAGCTGATTTAATATCTGATTCAAGATCTGATGTATGCATGTATTACATAAAAATGTATCTGATACCCATAGTATAAACTTTGCTTGTTTGGAGCTAGATGGCGCTGTGTGGAATGTCTTACTATATTTACTGTGGAATAATATACAAATTTACAGTTAATAAAAAAACGACTCCATGACCCTTCATCAAGGTCAGATTGCTTGAATAAAACAGTAAGATTATTAGCATAAAATCAAATTTATGATTTTTGAATTCATACAATTATGATTTACCGCAAATAAAGACCAAAATAAATGCCAGTAGCTGTGATTTTACTGTAAAATTATGCTCCATTTGTCCATAAATGGCAAAAATTTATTTATATGGAAATTTAACCACCTTAAGGCCGGTACTGTCTCAAGCTACATGTGTGACGAACATTTTTAGGCCTGGCATTGTGTGTGGACTTTGTTTTGCTTTGCTATTGTTTTGCTACTCAAAGTTCTGTGTATTGCTGCAATGGTCATGGACATGCGTTATCTCTTACTATCAGGAGAGCGCATCGTTCGTCTCATTACATTTACATTAAAAAAAAACTGTGGGTCCGGCCATCGTGTCAAGAGCTAAGAGCTTCGATTAAGAGTCATTTTGGAATTATCGCCCCGGTGTAAGCATTGCTAACCTGCTAGTTGTGAATGCGCGCAGCTAAGGAACACAAACAGCGCAGAGATGAAAGAAAGCAGCAAAGAGAGCGCGAGCGGCGCAGGCGGCGTCGCCTCCACGCAGCGCTTCAGTAGCGCCAGCCCCGACGGCACGCTCGGACGCGGCTCCGCCACCACCAGCCGAGACAGCACCACGTCTAACGCCTGCCAAAAAAAGAATAGTTATAGATTCAAGGACGGATATAGAATACACATGCGCATGATCGACGGTAGTTTCACAGAATCACGTCTTGTGGCTACAAAATGGCATTGCTTTTGACAATAAAGACTTGAAAAACATCCAGGTATAATGCTAAAGTTTCAAAGAAGATAATGATACTTATTAGAGTTACTACTACATGGACACTTTTCCCAGCAGGAGAACGTTTCAGACTAAATATAATTAAATCAAAATAATATTTTAAAGTTTTAAAATGCAACACAAATAGATCTCTCTGTAAAATTTGTTATTTTGATTACAAAAAAGCCGACCTATTGTATTTACGAAGTATATAAATAAAGCAGCTATCTTGTACATGCAAATGTCATGTTATGTAAAAACCTGTGAGAGTGCTTCCCACTCGACATAGAGTGCGTCGTGTGTGTCCAGGGTGGGAGGACAGGAGGCCGCCTTGTCCAAAGCCGCGTTAGCCCATTGCTCCACATAAGCCCATGTCACAAGCGGGTCTGCTATCATGCAATGTCTGAAATAAAAGCGACCTCTATTATTAAATCTTTTTTTTTTTAATTGTTGACATGCCTATGTGTTTGACCACAGCTCACCTGATGGTAAGTGAAGGCGTGGTCGAAGATGGTAAAGCACACCTAGCCTGGAATGGAACTGGCTTTTAAGTAGTATTATTTAGTACTAGCTTCACCCCGCGGTGTTACCCGCTACATGTTTTCATACAAATCCGTTCAGTAGTTTTTGCGTGAGAGTTCATCCATCCATCCATACAAACTTTCACATTTATAATATTAGTGGAAATATTTCCATTGTTAGTTTCCTACATTTTTGATAGTTTCAGTTATTGCATGTTTGTTACCGAAAGCTCTCCAGTATCTCTGTCCGGCAACGGTTGAAGAATATGGCGAATTCCTGTTCGCTGTCGTAGTCCATGCACGCATACGCAGCCGCGCTGTGTACGCCGCTCACTCGGGACCCGGGGTAGCTCACCTGACACCATCAAATTAATTAAGATGGCTTTATTAGAGTAAATGGCGGTACTCAACCGGTAGTAGTTCTGCCGCATGAGCTGTGTAGAAAGTGGTTTCGATTCCCATTCAGGACAAATACATATTTAGAACGAACACATATTCGTGGTCTGGTTGAGATAATACAGCATGACTGGTGAGACACCTATGACACTGAAGGAGAGTACTTGGTACTCGATTCTCGTTATAATTATGTAATAAAATTAGGTACTTAATTTTTAGCCCCAATTTCCCTGTAAATAAATGAAGCGAAGGATACACTCCTGATAACGATTTTTGGTCACGCGACAAGTACGTGCTTGTCCCCCCGTCATCGGCTCGAGCGTCCTCACAACGTCCAGCTCATGCGTCCGCGCGGTGTCCATGCGTTGCGTAATTAATTACATAACTTTCGGTTAAGTTTACCTCGTAGTCAGTTAATATTTATTTCAATGTTATTTTTTTTCTGCCTATATGATCGCCAAATATCACGTCCTCGAGTATCGTAGGTGTCTCACCAGTCATACTGTATATTAATTAAAATAGTAATGGTATGGCCGGAGCGAATCGAAATAGAAATTGAATGGTTTTTGAATAATCTGTTCAGATTTTAAGTTTATGACGGATTATAATTTTAGATAATAAGTTATATTTAAGATAGATTTTTAAAAATTGATGTTAAATTAAATACATTTTAATTTAAATATAATACTTGTTCAGATACATCAAAATACAAGTAACGGCAGAATGGTAAATCGGGCTATTTCTATTGTCTTGTGTAATACGGGGGTTTAGATGACGACACAATATTATTATTTTTTACATAGAAAGAGTGACAAATACGAGTACGTTGCACGTAAATAATACATTTTCGTTTAGTGATGTGATCTAGTAGTAGATCAAGTATACCTTGAGTAGCTTGGGAGCTGCGGCTTGTAGCCACTGCGGCAGCGCGCGGCGCACGTGCGGCTGCCGCGCGGCGTGCTCGTGCCGCAGCACGCACAGCCACACGGCGTTGGCGGCCGCCGCGAGTGTCAGGGATGGGTGTTCGCTCAGTAGGAGCATGCTCTCTAGCAGGAGTGGCAGCCACGACTCTAGGTTGGTCGCGTGCGCCCACATCAGGGTCAGCTGCTGCGCCAACCCTACCATCACCTGTATAAAAATAAATTAATGACTTTAATAGGGTTTTAGCAAAATCATTCAACTAACACTTATATTATATGTCGGCGTGTAGCTTTAATGTTGATTTAGTTTAGCGCCATCTTGCGTAATTTTGGTGGACTAGAGGTGGAATGGCGACACCTCTGACGTAACACTGGTTCCGTGCTCTGCTTGTTGTTATTCGTGTAAAGTATTTTGACTTCAACCAATGAGAGAAGGCGAAGTTGCGGATGTCGGCCGGTAGGGGCGCTGTGTGAAGCGAGCCGGCCGTGCGTTGAATGTTGAGGTGGAGAGATCATTCTTACTTTGGTTGAGGAGAGATGAACATTGATTCTTGCTTTGGTTGAGGAGAGATGAACATTGATTCTTGCTTTGAGAGGAGATTGAGTTGGTCGGTTGCAGAGTGCGAGCTAAGCGGAACGTTTTGTCCCCAAGCTATGTAATAGTGTCTATAATGTTCTTATCCTTCTTAAACTAAAGTCGTTGTGAAGTGCTGATTAAACTTTGTACAAGATAACTGAATTGTGTGGTTTGTCTCCTCGCCCGCTACACCATCGTCCACCCGTTGTCGCTTCTTCTTTCTTCTGATATATCTCCGACAAAATCAAAATCAAAATCATTCAACTGACACTTATATTATATAATACTATTTTAAGGACTGCAAAATACGAAAACTGAAAACAGATATTTTTTTTAAATGTTTTAGAAGCTCTGTGCTTGATTACAGCTCATCTGATGTTCAAGTGACGGTGTGGTCGAGGATGGTAAAGCACACCTAGCCTGGTATGAAACTGGCAAGTGAAAATGCCGGAACACACCGTGTGCTTCACGGCAGATTTTCAACATGAGGATGATAGCTAGCCAGCCAGGTACTAGAAAATACCTTACCACCATACTATGGTTTCCTCACGACGTTGTCCTTCCCCGACAGCTCAAGCTTATGTTGTGCTGTTGGGGTGTGAACCGACCGCACTAACCCCTGAGCTATCATCGCTACAACCAGTCATTAAAAATCGTTAATCCAATTATATTACCTGTGATAGTTTTTTCAGGAACAGGTAATGTGGTTCGTCGACGGCGTTGATAGAAGCGCGCGTCGCGTCTCGAATGCACGTGATCGCAGCTTCACTGAACAGGATCATTAGCGGTTTCCTCTCCTTTGTCTATAACAAAATAGCTACTATTTAGATTTCGTGGCGCTAATGGTATGAAAATATAAATACATATATTTTTTTTAAATACATAAATACTCAGACGCAATAGACACAATGTTCATCACACAAATGTCCTAGACGGGAACACAACCCACACGCAGCTCATGAAGTAAAGTTAAAACCAAATTAACTAACAGGGCAGTCAAACAGTTACTTGAAAGTATGTTGTAAACTGAACTCCCGATAGTTTGGCATAATGGTTACAATAAATATCCCATATAACTAATATAAGCAAAACAACTTTCAACTCACCGAACCCTTTCTGTTAACAACTTGCAGCAGACACTCTGCGGCGGGCAGCTGGAACACGTCATCTTGCAACAAAATGCATAGGATCTGCAGTAAGTAGCCGTTGTTCATCACTATGTGGTTCGTGGACACCCATTCCACAAATTCGGTTAAAGTACGAAGCACAGCCTGTAAGGGATAGGTTGGACTTAGTAAAACCTCTACATGGTGAAATCATTGTCAGTACAATAAGGCACTGTTTAAATAAATATAAGATGTGAAGCCTTCTGACACACTAGTAAAGACAACCAACCGCATAGGGAAAACTGTAAAGCATAGTAGTTAGTTTTAAAACATTAATAATAAGTGTTTTATAGATTCAGATTTATTTGTCTATCTATACTATTATAAAGAGGAAAGATTTGATTATTTGTTTGTATTGAATAGGCTCCGAAACTACTGGACCGATTTCAAAAACTTCACCCAGTGTAGCTTCCCAACGAAGCTACACTATCTCTGGATGACATAGGTTTTTTATCCCTGTATTCACACGGGAACGGAAAATACGTGTATGAAACCGCGAGGCGTCCGCTAGTTTGTTATAAAATTAGTTCACGATTTGTCAAGGTTATTTCGTATTTCATGCGTCATTCGTCAATTTTCACTCACACAAAATTCTTTATTGTTCACACCAATTGCAAACCATAATTAACAAGAAAAAACTTAAATACAGTATTTAAGTTTAATTTAATACCTGTACGACTCGTCCGTTACTGGCGGCACCAGCGTAATCTCCAGCGGCGGTCTTCTCCCTGAACTCTCGAACGTGAACTTCGATAAGACTCATGAAGAAGGCGAATATCTCAGACATGTTGCTCGTCAGCGCTTGGTAGATATCCTTGCGCCGCTGCTGCTGCTCTAGAGTCTGGTAAACGAGATTAGAAAGTTAATGATTCTTCAAGTATAAAACATTTATAATTCACACATTTGTAACACAAAACAAATATTTATGTTTGACCCACAACTCGGTGACAAACTACAGCTCAGGAGACAGGGATACAAAATGAGCTATTAGTCTAAATTATTTTTTATCGTACACCTAGAAACATGTCTTTTTTACTAATTTAAAAGAGACATGTTCAGTACTATTTCAGCAGATTGTAAACAAACCTGTAAAGTTGCAACATCTTCAGTTAATCTCAGGAAGATGTGCAGCACTATCTCAGTCTGCATGTGACCGCGTCCGCACGCATCATTGAGCTCGGCCAGGAGGGTAGGCCAGTGCTGAGGCCACTCGCGTTTTATCATCTCCACAATCACGCGCGCAAGGGCATTGTTCAGGTGGCCTGTCTCCCATCCTCCCATATAGAGCAACTTCATGGCATTTTCCTAGAACAATGCATCACTATAAGAATTTTATAACATGTTGAAAACTTATTCAATAACACATCATTGAGACCTACAATTTATAACAGACACTGTTAGTAGGTAGGTATGTTGTTTCAGGGCCAATAAACTATTTTTTTTGTGCTTAAATTTTTTTTTTTTTAATTATTTCAATAAACATTAATTTAAAAAAAAATCAAAACTGTTTTAAAAATTAAGAAAATTATTTTCAAACAAATTACCATTTACAGAAAAATACAATATTAATTTTTATTTCTTTAGTAAATTACCTTATAAGAACCAAACAAGGCTAGGAAAAATTAAAAAAGCATATGAAGATTTGGGATTCATTTTTAGACTGACAATGAACAAAATAAATATTCTAACAAGTCACATTATTATTTAATAAGAAAAATCAGATACCTTGATAAATATCTTTTCAGCCTGAGAGATATGAGGCCAACGGCTTTGGACTGTGTGCTCCATTAGCTTGAGCCCAAAGTGCTTGACAACAGGTGAGTACTGTGGTCCATTAGCGAGCAGCAACCCAGCTTGGGCACACCATGGAGAATGATCTTTAAAGCTGTATAACAAGGACTCTCGATACTGTTACTGAATAATAATAAATGTTGACACAGGTTATAAGGTAAGTTAATCAAAGAAAAAGCATGTGAAATTCCATAAATATTACATAATCTTTTATACTACATATACAACCTCATCTACATTTTGTTTACAGTTCCAAACTTAGGTGTTTACAAAGAAAGTTTTTAGGACACATAAGCTACAGAGGGTTACCAATGCAGAATGAGGAACCTGTTGTTTAGAATCAACCACTTTGCTAGATACTTTTAAAGTGTCAGGTGAAGCTCTTTACTATAATTCACTCTGACAACTATTAGATTGAACTGTAAAGTCTACAATACTTTTGGAAACTTTTTCAATTTAATCATTCCTGTTCATTTGATTATCTTGGGTAACTACAATAAATGTTCTAACATTGAAATAAATAACTTTGCAATAGTAAAATTAAAATTATTTACTTTTCACATGCATTATAGGCCTGAACTCGTTGTTCATGGGAGACTGTAGGCAGATGAGTAAGTTCTACAGCTCGGCTCAGCTCATCAGCCAGCAGCAGCACTTCACTCGGGACTTCGCCTCCTATCCCGCCCATGTTCATTGTTACGTCTTCTTCTCTCTACAAAAATAAGAAAATATGGTGTAACAGCTGCATTAGCCATACAAAGAATGTATGCAACGCGTTTTATCTTTGTCCTTACCAGCTCGGAGCAAATTAGTAAATTCGCACTCGTAAGTTGTTCTTCACTTCATGCTTTTCGGAACTTCCACTCTGCAATAAAAATCACAACATTGTCACTGCATTCCCCGTTTGCAAAAAAATGTAAATATTACAAAACGACAGCCACCCGGTACGGCGCGTGCAAACTAGGAAAATAATTATAATAATAGGTACAATAATATTTAAATATGTGCAGGAGACAGGAGGATATTCTAATCTACTTTTAATTATAAATTCAATGAGATATAACATGAAAATTTAGTTTTTTTTACCAAAACATTGAAAATATACCTCGTGTCGGATTAGGACATTTTTAAACTAAATTTAATCTGTGGGCCTGTGGCACTACCGATTAGTTGAAAAAAAAACAAAATGAACGGAACTTGCACATAAAAAATATCACCAAAATTAACAAATATCGGCAACAAAGCAGAAAAAACCATTCACCAAATCCTACAAATGTTCTAACAATTTAATTACCATGGTGTGATTATACCAAATTTAGCAAACTACAGCCAATCACCACCACCAACCACTTTGGTAAGAACGATAAAGAGTCTATCTAATTTCCTATCTATCATAATAGTGCTACAAAATAAAATATAGTAAGGAGTTTTGGTGGAAACACGGAAAAAGCTTAGCAAAAAAATTATATATTTTTCCAAAACTCGTAAAATAGTGGTGTTTTATTTTTGTAGTAATGAATTGTAATACTTGACACTGGCAAATACATAAAGTGCAATGCCTAAAACACAGCTGACGAAGAAACTGTCAAATCAATAATCAAAACATTTGAATTTGAATTCAAGGCGGGTTTGCGAAACCGTATTTTATTTCGCAAATATTTTTACTAGCAAAGATAATGGATCAGAATCATACCTACCTTGAACCTTCCCTGGAGAAAAAGTTAAAAGGCCACCGAAACGCTATTACGGCTTTATTTTTCAGCCCAAATGAGGAACGAGTAGCTAGCGGCTCATTAGACAACAGTATATTGGTAATCGGATTCCATAGAAGTCCATTGCCATGGTTACAGAGTTCTACACTTTTCTAGAGCTCTTCAAAAATGTGTAAGATTTAATAGAAGCTTACATTTCAGCTATGGGATATTCGTGGCACTATGAGGAGCTACAGGTTCCAGGGTCACGACGAAGCTGTAACAGACGTTACCTTCTCCCCTTCAGGAAAGTACATGGCGTCGGCCTCTCGCGACAAAACCGTCAGGCTGTGGGTACCCACTGTAACCGGCAGTACCGGCGTTTTCAAAGCTCACTCACAGACTGTAAGGTCCGTCCAATTCAACCCAGATGGAACAAAGGTAGCAATATAATACTAAGAAATGATAAAAATCTTTTTGTAGCCTATAAACAACAAAATGGAAACTAGATATTGAACATCTGAAATTAGGCCAATAATATTTATTGTATAGATTTTAGTAAAAAATGTTAAATTTCAGATTATAACAGCATCAGATGACAAAATTGTAAAACTATGGGATGCAGAGAAACAAAAATTCCTAGCATCATTTGTTGGACACTCCAATTGGGTTAGATGTGCTCGCATATCTGGAGATGGCTCTGTGATTGCCTCATGTTCTGATGATAAAACTACAAGACTCTGGGACTCAGATACTGGAGAATGTATTCATACATACAAAGATCAGAAAGGCCATGGTACATATTTGGCTTGGCATCCATCTGGGTGCTATGTAGCCGTGGGCACTAGCAAGGGCAATGTTAAATTATTTGATGTCAGGACACATAATTTAGTACAATATTACAGGTAAAATAACATATTTTTTTCCAATTATCATCCAGAATTTCTTTCTTTATGTCAATGTAATAAACAATAGCTTTTGCCCAACTGAGGAGCTCTAAAGCCTAACAACAATAACAATATTATATTTTAAAACTAATAAAAATGTAGGATTTAAACTAACTTTAACTCCAGCTATCAGTAACCACCATAATTTTATTATCATAATTGATTTATTGTTGTTAACACATCATATTATTTTTCTAACATTAAGAGTATACTCTTATTTACTAACTTATAAACTTATTGCTGCTATTTATTTTTGTTATTTCAGTCTACATGATGAAGCTGTTACACAACTGGCATTTCATCCAAGTGGTAGTTACATACTAACTTCAAGTAAAGATGGCAAGATGAAGGTAATCTCAAAATAATTTTATGATGTATTTGTTCATCATCATCATTGGCACCTAATTCAGCCCTTTGCAGGCAAAAATAATTTAAGATGTATAATATTTTTGATAGTGTTGATAACAACTGATGATACATAACATAAATTATATATAACTTCCTGAAAGACTTAAATATTTAAGCAAGGATTTTTCCAAAAAAAAACTTTTAAAGAATACAACATCAAATTTATGCAATAAATAAATACACTATTGACACTTTAAATATTCATATATGAGTAGCGTAATGTCTCTAATTCTATACCGAAGCCCAGAAGGTCTGAGGAGCCCCATTATATAATTTTTCTATTAATCATAAAACATATTGTTTTGCAGATACTAGACCTGCTAGAAGGTCAGCCAGTCTTCACACTGAGTGGACACACTGGGGCAGTCAATAGTGTGATCTTTTCACAAAGTGGAGATATGTTTGCTTCTGCTGGTGATGACAATTTGGTATGTGACTTGAACTTATAACTAACTGAGTAACTCCTAGTTACTAGACATCTATCATTGCATTGTATTAACTCTGTATTTACTCATTTTCACTATGTTGTATTTATATATAAATAATTATTGTACAGCTTTACAATGTTTAATTATAAAATTTATTTTCAGGTTTTTATTTGGAAAACCAACTTTACACAACTTGCTAATGACTCAAAGGAAAACATTGTGCAAAATGGATCTCCCATACCCAGTACATCATCCCAAATATCAACAACAACAAAAAAGAAGCAGGTTCAAAAAAAGCGATAATATTAGTATTGTAATTGTAGTGTATTATAATTATTATTTATTGGCTTGACCAACTACTTAAGCCCAAACTTTATTACCTACCACTCTTAACTGTGATTGTACTCACTTATTGATAAATAAATACTTATATTCAGTGGTTGTAAGGTATGGTGCTGACTATAAACCAGTAGTTTAATATAATGTAAATTAGTACTAATATGTAGTTTGTAGTGTTATTTATAAAAAATCCTTCTTATTCAGGAGAGTTTGAAAACAATATCATCAGCATATACAGTAGCATTTCAAAAGTTGGAGTTTAGGAACAACTGTCATCCCTTGAAGAGATCATGGTCATGCTAGTTACAATTTACTAATGAAATTCTAAAACCAGGGTAAACGGGTGTGGCACCTATGCTATCACAGCACCAAGTATCCTGTGACTACATTCACCCACTTGGATAATAGATGTGAAGTCAGCAATGAGTGTCTCAAACAAACATGCTTAGCAGAGCGTAATGCTAACAGTACTATGATTGAGGATGGAGGCTCTGATATGTCAAGACATATAGCTTCAAGTTATACTCCTGCAAGTTATTCTGTGAATTCAGCTATGAAGAATGATTCTATTACTCCTATATTTACTCACAATTCTGAAGATAATGTGGGTCACATTAGTCATATCCCACGGAAACCACCTACTCCATCTACCTATACCTTACCTTCCTGCTTAAATAAATCCTTTGTAACAAAACATAGTGCAACTATAGAGATACCAGGTGATGATTTATTTGGAATGATTAAACTGAAAGATAATGATGTATGTTATACTAGTGGCTCTATAGAATGGGTTGGTCGGAAACGAAGCTATCCAATAAATAGTGGCTTTAAAATAATCAATGAGAGCTTTAGACAAGGCAATGAGCCATTTCTCAAACGGGTTAGAAGATTAGATAAAACCTTTAATGTAGGAGACAGTAAGATAAAGGAATGTGATTGTGCTGATGTGTTGCCAACTGTTAATGCTATTGTGGACCACTTGAATGCATTACATGAAGCTGTCGACCTTGTGGACCTAAGGCTCAACAATCTGGAGGATAATGTAGACAAGAACTGATAAATGACTTGTGACATAGTTACTAAATAAAAATTGATTAATTTCTACAAAAATATTTATTTCAAATAACTACTATGATTAGGTTTAATATTGTAGGTATATTATAAAATATATAAAAATGTGATAAAAAGTTTTTAGTAAAAGTGGGTTAAATTATAACAAAAAAAAAGATAAAAAATTAAAAACAAACCATGTAACATTTGATGACTAAAACTTACATAGATGCCTACACAGTCTGTCTCCATTTGTACATGAATGCTTATTTGTATAGTACATTACAAACATTCATTATCACCTTAAGCCTGTTCCCTGGTTCTTTTTTGGGCGATTATTCTGTACCCGCGTAGGTAGTTTTTTTACCAGTTTTCTTTATAACTTCTAATAAATTATCAGCACTTAATGTTGATGTGACAGAGACTTTCTGTTCTGGTAGACTGATAGCGACGTCATCAACGCCTTTCCCTTTCAGCCTATTGAGAACTCTCTCTACTGCACCGGAGCAGCCCTCGCAAGTCATTTCCACGTTGAAGATATGAGTCTATAAAACAATTACAAAAGAATGAAGAAATAAAACAGATAAACATGATAAAAATGGTGATATCTGATACTTACTGTTGACATGTCGAAGCTGTAAAAAGTTTTAATTCGTTAAGTTAATTAACAGTGTAATTTTAAAGCAAACTCCAGAAATTTGAAAAATAAATAAGGCAGGTATTTTTGCCGAGAAAAAATAAAGCAACCGGTCGCTCAAGCGAAATCTGAGTTAATCGGGTCGGCGGGCGGGAGGCCAGGACAGTGTTGCTAACTTAGGTGTTAGAAAAAACATGGAGAATAGCTTTAAAAAAAGTCTGTAACATCTATTAAATATTTAGTTTCTAGCATAAACATTCACTTGCCCGCTTAATTTTTTTTATAAAAAATCGAATTTGAAATAGTAATTAGAAATAGGTATTTCTGAACTTTTTAATAATCATTTGGGTTTGTCTTATAAAATTGTGTTTAGTAAATAAATATGAATACTCATTGAAACTACTATCCATTTTGAATCTATCTATCCCTATAATTTTATTGTTCTATCCACAGACGTTTTAAGCTTGAATCTAACTAGTGGCGTATTAAGTAGCTCTATAAGCCGGCCGCTCGTAATGGCGCTTGTGCTGTTATAGATACATAGACATACATATATGCCGCGGCCGAGGATACAAACTGAACACACGTGTTCAGTTTCAGTTTGTATCCTCGGCCGCGGTATATATTGTTCTTTGGTTTGTATTCGGAACGTTTTGGTGTGAGATAGGGTTATGCGATCTAGCGATGTCGTAGTCGTAAATTGAATAGATCCTTCAACAGGTGCATCATTCTGAGTGATACACATAGTAAGGACAAAACACATAGCCTGTCAACCATAAAAAAAAAAATATATATTTTTACTCGTGTGTTTTCCAAAAGGGGGTAGGTCCATCGGCCTACTGTGAAGGTAAAAACTATTGTACCAATGCCGCCTCGTTTGCGGTTGACGTAAAAATTACTATTTGGCGGAAAAATATTATAGTTAAATTTTTAGTACTTGTTGTATTTGTGTGTTTATTGTATTGTATATTTTACAATTATATCTCGCTATAATTACGAGTTATATCTTTCAGCAGAAGGTATAAAAACAAGAAACTTTCTACATTTCTGAGATGTCAATCAGAATATTGTAGATCTACAGCAAAAAAATGTACGTCTGGCTGTACTGAGCCGGGTGTTTTGACAATTATAGTTTTAAAAAACGGACCATTTTGGCACCACACTTAGAGCCTAGCCAGTGTAATAACTTGATTTAGAATATTTACACGTATCTCACTTTAAAATTACCGATAAGTCATGTCTTCACCGCATTATATTAGTTGTTCATATTTATGCGTATAATTTGGCATTTAAATACTAAAACAATATAAGTATAAAATACAAGTTAATGTTTTCTCCGTCTTCACAAAACCGATAATTATTATTATTGACATGATAATGAAATCATCCCAAAAAAACGTTTTAGATTCGGAAATGTCTTCACTCGTCAGGATCTGTGTTGATCTACAGACTTTGCATGAAATAGCGGCTTGATATATGGCAAAGTAGCAAAACCACGTCTATGCCGTCTAACGAGTACAGTGGTACAGTAATACACAGTGGTGCCTGTTTGGCATAAACTCTGCATACATTAAAATTTAATAGGTTGTCGACATACATTTTTTGCCCAGATTACGTCAACGTATACGTCTTGTGCGTTTGGGTTTTATCAGATTGTTCAATAGTTTGTCTTTATTGGACTTAAAATCTTATAGGTATATGTAAAACTAAAATGATGTTTGTTTGTAAGCTTTGATCTTCAGACTGTTTTTTTTTTAATATTCGTATGTTTCGAATGATGTTGGTATAGATGCGAAGCCAAAGGCCGTACACTACCGCGCCGTGTACACAGTGCATTCGGAATTACAAATGCCAATATTTAATTGATGACACGAAAGGTGTTTACAAGTCCTTATGTAACAATTTGGAATTTCATGTTTCGGTTACTATGCATCATATGTATATTGTATATATATAAAAATTAAATGATGTTCGTTGGTAAGCCCTTGCCGAATTAAAAAAAATGTATTCGTAATGCTTCGAATCGAATGAGATTCATATAGATGTGAGGCCGAACTCTGAAGGCCGAATGCTGCCGCGCCGTGTACAGGATATTCGGGGCATAATAATTTGGCATTTCGTGTTTTCGTGTTCGATTAAAATTTATTAAATTGAAATATATTTAGTCTATTTTTTCTCATAATTGTACATTTATCGTTCATTATTCATTCAAAGTACTGAACTGAAAGGGAACTTCTATTTCAATTCAATTCATTCGTGTGGCTGTCATGGGGTTTTGCCGTATGTTCGCTTTTATTTTCAATTTATTTTCCTAGAGGCATGTTTTGTTAGCAAGAATACAACATGTCGCTTCAAGAGAATCTCATGGAGTTGGGCTGGTAACTATGAATATATACGACTATTATTTTACTTCGAATATTTGATAAAATAAGGTGCTTCTTAAACGGGTCTGTTTTCCTCCAGGCATTTAAGTAAAAGCGGCGTGGAAACAGTTAGTGAAAACGGCCAAATACAAGATGTAAATATTCTTAGCAGAAAAGCGCTCGATGTAAGTATAAGTTTCAGGCTAATTCGCATGAAATATACATATAAAGGTCATCAAATAAATCTTATGATTTCAGTATGATTTGAGAGATATTGGAGATTCCGCTTTTCCTGAAGACTTCACGAAAGAGCCCTCAAAATTGGAGAAGCCCATAGTGGTACAAATACAAAAAATAAGGAATGTTTCAGCACCAAAAGCTAATGAAGAGTCAAACCATGCCCCTCGCATGCTAAAACTCACTGTGCATGATGGAAAGACTACTTGCATAGGCTTGGAAACTAGTCTTATTAGTAGCTTAAGTATTAACACCCCACCTGGGACAAAACTCCTGTTGAATAATGAAGGATTGGAGGCTTGCCATGGCATACTCTGGTTGACACCTAATGTTGTGACACTATTAGGAGGGAAAGTGTCTCATATGATTGAGAAATGGGAGCTAAATAGGAGTCTTGCAAAACACACAAGAGGTGAGTAAGCAGGAGCTGATATAACTTGACTTTAACTATTATATTTATTAACTTTGTTCCAGTTGTAGACAGTTCTTGCTTTCTATATTTGAGGCTAGTGTAATATGTTCACACAAATTTAATGTTTCTCTGAACGCATTCTATTTGGCTATCACCTCTCATTAATGAGCAAAGATTTTCAATCTTTTCCACTAAAGTCTATTAATGGTTTACCTGTGATTGAAACAGTCACTTTTTTAATTATGTGTTCATACTAATGGAATATCAGTGAGAATGTGGGGAATATTTAAGGGGTAAACAAGTACATGATTTATCTTATATCCATGAACCTGTATTAGTTTTCATGAACCTGTATTAGTTTTCATTTTCTGGCACTTCTAGACATAAAGTTTTGGTATTCTTAGTTACTGTGCTGTGTTGTTATAATAGTGTTATTAATATCTGTATTTATAGGAGGTATAGGAGTAGATGGAGGCCCACCTCCATGGATCCCATTTGGGCAGAGATTGGAGGCTCTTGCAGTGGAGAAACAGTTTAAGAGCTTGCAAGATGCTGCTAAGCAAGACAATGCTGAGTTTGAAGCTCAGAGAAAAGGAGCCATTGCTGAGGCGCAAAGGCTCTCAGGAGTCAAAAAGGTACCACACCACAAAGAATAAAGCCATAGACATTGTGGAGAAGATAAAGTTCAAGTAGCATTGGACTGATAACATGATCAGAATAAGCAGAGTGAAGCAGTAATTACAAGGATCCATAATCATAAATGTTAAGATAGTCTATGCTAGTTAGCAATTACCTGAGTTTCATTGGTTCACTTTAGATGGTGAAAAATATATTATACTACAAAGCATACTTAACAAGAAAATAAAATTGATTCACTGAAGAAACTTCCTCGACAAAAAGCAATGGACTAGTACAAAAAAAACTTAAACATATCCTCTAGTTTAATTTCTTGTTGATTTTATTAGTAACATGATACATTTTTACATTTCAGGTGTTTGGAGGTGGAACCAAACCACTACTTGATGCAAATGTACAGAAAATAGTTGATGCAGGGTATACAGAAGAACAAGCAGAGAATGCATTAAGGTACACCAAGAACAATGTTGAACGAGCGCTTAAAATACTGCAAAAGCGAGACAACTCCGAAGGTAGGGGAAAGGATAAACCAAAAGATCAAGAACAAACTAAGCGCAAAGGGCGCAACAAGGAGACTGACGACGATATCGTACTTGTAAAACCTACTGCAAAAGTATCTCTATTTGACTTTCTCGAGGACAAACTTCCCAGTGTTCCCCAAGATAAAGAGAAAAATAATCGGCATTATAACAATCATAATGAAGAGAGGAATGATAGAGGTTACCAACATAGAGATAAGTTTAATGCCAAAAATAACTCTCGCCCACACGGATCGCGATACGACAGGCACCGATCTGATAACAGGGGACATTTCAATGACAATCACCAATCGCATAGAGAAGATAGAAAGTTTCAAACTCAAGCAGAAAAGCCACCTCGGTTCCAACGCAAAATAGAGGAACGAAACAAGCAGCAGCAATTACAACAGCAACAACAGCAACAGAGGCAACAACAGCTGCAACAACAGGCCAATAATATTAGCAATCACAACATGAACTCTTACAACAACTCAAACTCTTATCAGAGCCAACAAAGTCACTATCACGAAATGAACTCGCGCGACAGGAATATGAATGATAACATGCAGCAACATCACCAGCAACAACAACAACAGCAACAACAGCAGCAACAACAACAACAACAGCAACATCAGAGCTACCGTAATAGCTCAAGCATAGATGCATTAGCAGAGGCAGCGGCTGGGTTAAATCTGCTAAACAGTGGGGCAGAAACGCGTTATCACTCACCTCCAGAACAATACAAACAATATGGGATGCAAGACATGGGTTACCGACGAAACGCAGCCGAGCAGTACCCTCGCCGACAAAATGGATATTTAGAGGCTCAACAGCAGGTTAGAAGATTTTTATAGATTTTGACAGCCCGGTTGGTTCATTGGTGGTATGTCTGCTCCAAGAGCTGTAGGGTGTGGGTTCGATCCCACCTAGGACAAGCATTTTGTGATATAAACAAATGTTTGTTCTGTGTCTGGGTGTACTGTATGTATGTATTTACAAAAAAAACTATTTAAGTATTCTATCAGTTATCTGTCTACCATAGCACAAGCTTTCAAGCTTTGCTTAGTGTGGGTTCAGGTGGCGCTGTGTGTAATGTCAAAAAAAAATACTGGTGGATGTTCCACCTAATAGTATGTAGGCCACCACCACCACCTTTGGACATCTGCAATATTCTGGCTAGGCTGACGAGGCAATTGTGTTCTATCTTGTATTAGTGCCAAGTCATTAAACAGCAGTTAAAGTTACTAAGTGTTTAAAATATGAGCATTTTTTCATTGTGAATATTCTAATAATAACAAGGTTTTGATTTCACTTTCATTGTACAAACTGCCAAACATTCGAATGCGCGCTGTGTGGTGTTGACGGGCTTAAGTGAGTGTGTTATATATTTAGGGTCTTTTTTTTTTTTATGTAAAAGTAATGAGACTATCGAGACGCTCTCCTGATAGTAAGAGATAATGCCTGTCCATGACCATTGCAGCAATACACAGAACTTTGAGTAACAAAACAAAGTCCGGGGCATCGCTGCTTTGGCGCTCATTACTTTGAGACTAGATGGTCTTACTTTACATTGTTTTGAATTAATTAATTCTTTGTCAAGTTAGTGGAAGCCAACTGAAACTTTGTTTGAGGCAACCTTATAAGCACTTTTTGTCACAAAACTTTAGGTTTAGGGCTATTGTCTGGTAAATGTGTAAATCTCTTTACCTTTTTTTTTTTCTTTTTTCTTTTTAAGTGCTTAATTTTTGCCAACTTTGTTTATCAACTGTATTAGTAGGTGCTTCGTTGGTATGACTATAAAATAAATAAAGTAAAATTTATAATAATGTAGAATTGTTGTATCTTAATTTGTAACAAAGCATGTATAAAAAAATGTATTTTTTATTATATAAATAATATAAAAAAACTAGCGTGCCGCCGGCAGGGGAGCAGAGCTCAAGCTGCCGGTGGTTAGGGCTGCAGAGTGAGGAACCTCCTCACAATGCGCGCCGTGTCAAGGATCACTGCTTTTTGAAGCTGACCCTTGACTCAACCGTCTAGCGAGAGTCTCTTGAGATGTTGGTCGAGACTCTTCGCTATAAGACCGTTTACCGTGACAACTATCGGGACAATGACCGTCGAATCAACATCCCACATGGCGGTTATCCCGTGAGCCAAGTCAAGGTACTTACTATGACTATGGTTTATTATTATACCAACTACATTTACTCTTTATGTTTTCGTGTATCAGGCGGCACTGTACGGGAGCGCGCTAGGCTACGGGGGCGGTTTCGCCGGCGTGACGCCAGTGGCGGGCGTGGCGGCGTACCGCGGGGCGGGCTATGGTGCCGGCGGCTTCCTCGCCGGCTCACTGCTGGGTTTCCAGCACGCTGCGGTCAACGAACAGGCACGGGCCGTGCTCGGCCAGGCGGACCACGCGTGGAGTGTCGGCGACCGCTGTCTCGCGCTCTACTGGGAGGACAATAACGTAAGTGAAAAAAATGACATATACTGAAACACAAATATACACATAATAACTTCCAGAAAGTAGATGAAATAGTCATAAATCTGATGTATTGTAAGGGGGCAAGTTGTTAAGTGCGATATAATCTATTAAATATGTTTTAAAGAAGGGTCAAGTTATAAGTACCCTAGCGATTGGTGGTAGATCTCCTTAGCAAGAGGTCGTCTAGGTAGGTACAACCACAGTAACAGTTATTTTAAATAAATAAATAATAAATAAAAACTTTGTTGTATCATCATCATCATCAGCCTATAATAGTCTACTGCTGGACATAGGCCTCTTTCAAGACACGCCACTCAGCCTGATCTTCGGCTTTTCGCTTCCATCCACCGCCAGCTGTCCTACGTATATCGTCACTCCATCGAGTCTCAGGGCGTCCTATGCTACGTTTGCCTATACGCGGTCTCCACTCTAAAACACGTCTACCCCAGCGTACAGCGACTTTGTTGATATATTTATGAAATTCCGATGAATGTACAATAATTTGCCATCATCGTTAGAAGGTTGATAGTAGACTTCTTTAGTGGCTACCGACACGGTAAAACAATTAATTACAATGTTGAATGTGTTTTTAGCTTTTAAATTTTATTTCAGTTCTATGAAGCGGAGGTGACCGGTGTGTCTGCAAACACAGTTGTAGTGAAGTTCTGTGCATACGGCAATCATGAGGAAGTGCTTAAAACAAACTGTCTGCCTTTCCCCAACCAAGGTAAAATTGAAAGAGTAGAATGACATAAGAAAGAAATACATTTATTCAAAATACACACGGAACACAAATACCAATATTAAAAATGTGAAAGTTTTTATTTTTTTATTTCATTTTATTTTACATGGAAAACAAACAGCTGCTAACTTTGAGAATAAATAGGAGATAAATTAACGTTAAAAAACCTAAAAAGTTTTCACTTTTGTTATCTAAGTTAAAGTGCCCCGAGCCCACACCGGCCGGCCATAATTTTTAACTTTATTAACAGATTTCGGTGAGACCACATCCTCAGGCATTTTTTTTTCAATTACCTGTAAACAACTGTAATTGCTGACAGCTGTTATTAGCTGGTGTCTGGATTCGAGTTGTAATGGGGCATGTGTTCCTCCAGGTGGTGTGGTAGGAGCGAACATGGGCGGTGGCGGCTACGCGGCGCGTGGCGCGGCGTTCACACGCCGGCCCTAGTGTCGCGCCGCGGCGCCGCCTTCAGCCGCCGCCGCGTGATCACTCACTCCCGCCCGCACTCGAGATACTGCCCTCTCTCTCGCACACCTAATCCTCTAACGAACTATCATACGAGGTATACTCCGCGTGTGCGACACACCGCTTGATGTTTCAGTGCACTGATAGGACCGCCGACGGATCAGTACCTAGTTAATTATTTAATTTACGAATTTCTGTCAAAACAGTAATCGTTGTGGTCATATGTATGAATTATAGATGTTTTTAAAGATTGTGCAATCTGTTGTATTTAACAGTTAGATTATAAGTTTACTAAACGATGTTACTATAATACTACAATTTCAGGATAAGGAGTTACTGGATGTAATTCTTCGCGAAAACCTTTGAAAAGCCTTTCTACCACACTAATTGTTTTACTAAATTTGAATCTAACTCGTGCCCAAGTACTATTCTGGGCATCAGTTCCAATAAGTACTAGGTCGACAACAATTGACCTTATTACACGGGAATATCTACCCTAAGTACCTTACTTTGTGATAGTATTTCAATGAAGCTTCGAAATATTGGGCGATGCGGAATTAATGCATGAATCTGTATACTACTTTATGATAAGGCGAAAAGGGTATGTATTCGCATGGGTAGGCCGATCAGGTCGCCTATTTGGAAATATATTGATTACAAAAGGTAGAGAAACCTTGCTTCGTTCGTATAAATTGATCCCTCGTCTGTCCTACCTTCTACGAATCAAGCGGAGAATACCAAACGGACTATACCTATTCGAAACGACATTCATACAAACTTTAGAATTCATTATGAATCGAAACATTGACGGTAAAATTGTAAACGGTAATATACAAGATTTACTGAACTATTTTATTGTGTTAAGTCTCGAAGTAGCGTACGTGCGTCGCTTGCGTATAATTCATGGTCTGTTGTTTTTTTTCGACTTAATATAGCCAACCATCACGTGACGTGATATTGCTTTTGCTATTGGCTAAGTATAAAGGAGTATCCATTCATTACGTGAGCTGTTTCTTTTAATTTAGACCATCCCTTGGTGTGATTTGGTGGGACACACTCTGCATCAACAGATTTTTTTTGTTCTCGAAATAAATATGGAAATATTTAGCAAGCTAAATAGGCGAGGAAGTTTTGGCAGCCTATTTGGGAGACCATCTGGACTTACAATCTGGAGGTCTTTGGTTCGAATTCCATACATGTCTTTGCTAGGTTGGAAAACATAGCAAACCTAACATGTCTGAGAATTCTTAAAAATAAAGTTCTCAAAGATGCGTGGAGTCCGCCAACCTGCACTTGTCTAGTGTGGTAGACTACCGCGAGAAGAGACCCGCGCCCAGCAGTGGGCCAGTTTATAGAAAGAACGCTGACTCGGAATCGGAAATAGGGAAAGTATACTTTTTATTAACTGTAAAACAATGTATATTCTTGAAACTTTGGTGTGGAGTATTTAATTACGCGCTCAGTTTAAATGAGATTTACTGGAATTACGTAATTAATGGATGCCCCTAAGTACTGTAATTAGTTACCTATCTCACCTCACTGCAATATAGAATAATGTTGAATCGTGAAATCGTATAGATTCGCTCCTGTACTGGCCTATTGATATGTGTCTACTAAGTCTAATGGTCTATTATATAAGTAGATCTACGTCGAATGCCGGTCCAATGCATTTAAGTATGTATATTAAGTATGATCATAATAATAATAATTACAGTAATAAATAAACCGATTTCACTGGTAGCTTTCGCTTGCGACGCGTGTCCGCTACGTTCCACACGGGTCGACGCCGCGACTTGCCTCCGAGTTTGCATCTTCGACCAAAATAAATTGAATGGACGGGCTCTAACCGTTAAAATTGTTGTCTAAAAACGAAACCATTAGACATATACTTACATAATATAATAACAATAATTATGTAGTTATATGTTTTGATAAATAATAAATAATTATACGAGACGCATTGAGCGCCGGCGCTCATTTTACAGCCTGCAGAAATACACTGGACCCGTCCATTCATTTTGGTCTGAATGTTTGCATATTTGTTTAATTTACAGAGATATTCTACGGAAATGCTCAAAGACTCTGGTCTGATCCAATCTAGTGAAGCTACTACATGCACAAACTAAGTAAAGTTTACTTGTATTTAACTAATCGTTATTGTGTGTCATGTACTTTACATAAGCCATATAACACAACTATCGCATAAAGTCGTCATAATTTATACAATAACAATAACATACAATTCTGTTAACTAAGTAAAGTTTACTTGTATTTAACTAATCGTTATTGTGTGTAATGTACTTTACATAAGCCATATAACACAACTATCGCATAAAGTCGTCATAATTCATACAATTCTGTTAACTAAGTAAAGTTTACTTGTATTTAACTAATCGTTATTGTGTGTAATGTACTTTACATAAGCCATATAACACAACTATCGCATAAAGTCGTCAAAATTCATACAATAACAATAACATACAATTCTGTTTACACGCTTGCCAGACAATATGTACAATTAACTCGAGCATTGAATCTTTGAGCAGCTCAATAGAATATCATCTCTGGGATATAAGTGCATTCATTTCATTGTGCCGTGGTTCGATGACACTGTACGAGAGTATAGACGGTATCGGGAAAGTTTGATTTTTTACCATCGAAACATCGATAAATTATTAAAAGAACAATCAAATGTCTCATTGTAAATGACTGCGACCGGTCTATCTAGCAAATAGACGATCTTTGGTGTTTGTTTTTCTTTTTTGTAACGCCGTTTTAATACTGACGTTAATGTTTCAACGATCCTAATAAATAAACGGCACTAAATATTGTTATAGCCGATAATGTCATTGACAGAGAGACGCGGAGGTTATGAATAGAGGTGAAATGACATTTGAACTTGGTTATTGAAATTGGTGCCTTTACGCAAAACATGATGTTATGTATGACGCAGTTTTTTCCCGTTTATCATAGAAATCAAAGCACGAGAGGATAACGTTGGCCGTACAAGTGTACCTTAGTCGGACCGACCCAACGATCCGCTCAATTTATGGCGTAGTAATTTGGTCGGTGGGAATAAACGGTTTCACATAAAAAATTGAATACGAGTAAAGTTTAAAGCGAAAATTGACAGTCTTGTTTATACAAGCAACATTTCCCTTGATAATATTTTACAGCATAGCAACTTTTGCACACGCTTTGCGTCCAGGATTAAATTAATTCGTTATATACTAAATTTGTTTACGTATTGTATGTAGAAATACTCGGCAGAAAATAGGGATAAGCATACAATCGTATTTTTAAAGTTCGAAATGCCAGTTCAGCTCTATTCAAGGAGTCGAAAACGGCCCACTTGTAACGGATCTGCGTAGCTTCATACGTTGGTAACGGACCTAATCCTGTTTACCATTCTGTAAACATATATATTATTAAACTTATTCGAAAGCTCTAAACATTTTGCTATCTATTATCTATTTATCACGAGTTGAAATGAAAATAGGGGCACATCATTTTAGTGAGAACATAACTATTATAGTTATATATATATTGAATAGTTATATTAGTGAATAGTTTAACAGAATGAACATCGATAACTAGAGAATTCACTTCGCATTTAAGTTATATATTTAAAAATGAATAAACAATTTTACTTGTACCTATTAAAGAGTAAATACAATCGTTTATTTTGTAAATCTAAAAAAGTAAACTAATCAGATTAAGCTTTGGCATATACATATATATATTGACTATAAATTTCACAAGTAAACATATTATATAATAACTATAACCGGGACCAGGACAACCAACTAAAATGTCATGCTTTAAAGTTCTTGATTGGTCTGAAATACATATCACATAAGAAATTGTAAGCGTGTGTCGCTCTCGCTCCTATTTTAATAGCAACATTTTCCTAATTTGGGATGTAGTTATATTTATTTCGTCATGTGTAGGTCAAAGCTGGGTAATAGCGGGTATAGCTACAACGTGCAGCTATCATTTACGGTTATGATTGAGCCTCGGCAATTAGATATTCATGGTATGATCTTGTACAGAACAGAGTGGCGCTCTTTTGGTTGCCGAGTCGGTGGTGAGTTTTTTTTGTCTTGAATTTTTAAGATGTACAATTTCTGCTCTCTCTGGCTATTTTCGAGTATAACATTTCGTAATAATAAATTACTCAGGGTGGTGTTGAAGATTTTAGTTGGTTTAGTTTCCTCATAAACTAATAATACCAATTTACTATTATTTCTAATATTTATAATGTTAGGAAGCTGCGCAGGCCGCGCCGTTATTAGATTTAGTGAAAGTTCATGAATGTTTCATAATATTAGGGAATCTAATGTTAAATAATGAAATTGTAACTCATTTCGTAAATAATAAATAATTTATTGTCTATAATATGTAACCGTTCGCAGTAGCGCGTAGCTTGTATAAGTGTATCTAATTTGTTGTATTTTATTAGAGCAAAACGTGTAATATATTATGAATTCAGTATGAGATGTTGTTTCTAATTATGAAATGTTTGTTTTTTTTTTATAGAAAATCAATGTATTTAGTTCAGTTTTCTTCAAAAGAAATTGGTATTATATTTTACATATTAAGGTCTATTTCGTATCATACGAAGACGACTGTGACGATGTAGTCATTTATTCAAGCTTTGATGATATGAAAATGGAAAATTTTAATTTGTGTCCAAATCTTTAAGATTTTACGTTATTAACTTGGTAAATAAAATATTCGGATTGGACTGAGTGCAAAATGAATTTTTATACAATTCTAGTTAATGCTATCCACAGATTGCAACCTGCAACGGGTATTAATTTGTTCGACACGTTCAGCGTCGTAAACGACAAACTATCGCTTCAAACCCCACAGTGAAAAATATTTAATAACTTTGGAACTTCTTAAAGCCGTACAAATTGTTAAAATTGTGCAATATAACAGCGATTTCAGTTCGCAGGACGCATATTAGCTCGGCGTGACATCCTCTTATTGTTTAGAGGCGAGGGGATGTCTTACAGTTTTGGAATAGTAATATGTTTTAGCGTGGAGTTTCATGAAAATAATAATGAACGGTTCGTGTTCCAGACGATACCAATCCGGTGCTGAGCTACAAATATGTGTGCTGCGACCTTATCCTAAGAGACGCAAATATTGTTTTTAAATGTGTCCAAATAGTAGGTGGTAGATTTTTTGGCAAAATGCTGTGATGACTCACGGTAGTTATCCCATTTTATGTAGTAATAAGTGCATCCAAACCACGTTTAAGTTATTTATCGCATTATAATAAAATGATTTTGTAAGCTGAAGGTCTCAATAGAACATGACGTTCTGTAAACCAAAGCTCAAGCAAAACACGTTAGTTCATAGAAACACTGCTCACAATGTTTGTTACTTGCGTTCGATACATTTTGTACCATTCAGTTTTAATATCAGTTATAAGTAAACGATTTATTAACAAAAGCTAATAAAAGAATATCTAAAAACTATTTAACGTCATTGTTTATTTTGTAGACCTGCCTTAATTCGTTAAACATTTATGTACAACGATTTGTATTATGCGATACTAGCACAACAATTAAATTTGACCTAAATAATACATAATTATAACGATAACATTTACTTTGTGACTTATCTACACCTTAGCTTATTAGTCAATATCTTTTTTACCTTTGTAAATCCTCTATGAAATTGACAATATAAATGGATGTAACTATTATAAACTAAAGTGTAAAAGGACAGAAATGTGCACCACATTAAAAAACAATGCTTACAAACATTCATATTACCAATTAAATGGCTTTGTATAGGTAGGTACACTATACTTATTCCCAAACAAGCTTGATTAAGAAAATTAATAATAGAAATGTTACACAATTAAATAATTTTAAAAAAACCAGTGTCACTCGGGATGATGTAAGGTTTCTAATCATACATTCAAATACATATGTTCAGACATTAAATAAGTTATGATGGAATAAAGAAACTCACATACGAAATATATGAACACTAAAAATATTACACTCCTTTTTGGGCGTTGGCGTCGTGTAAAAATTGAAAACTTCGTTTATTACCTGATGTCCGGAGAGCCGATAAAATTCTCACACAGTAACTTTATATGTACTTGGAGTGTGAAGGAACGGACAGCACATCAGTCACCTATGACTGCTAAACAAACGAGTCTTTCCAGTGAGTTAACGGCGTGAATCGTGATATCCAAATCATAAAGTTAGGTAAGTACTACACAAGAAACCGTGCAAGTATACACTGCACTTGTCTCAGTTGTAAGCACGCACCTACTTACTCGTAGATGTGTGTGCATAGAGCACGAACATGAATAAAATGTCGAAGGCTTCGATTCTACTCAATAGGCCTGCACGGGCGAGTGGAAGGGAGTCACCTCCGCGAACCAAATCAGTTGAATCTGTCCCACCGAGTGCGGCGCACCTGTGTCGCTGACCTTATTGAACTCGCGCTACCGCGAACTGTAACGTGCTAAGTGAGAGTGATTGTAAAGTGAAACTGTTTTGTAACCAAACACGGCGCCCACGTCGTGTAACGCGCTGCAACCTGAGAAAGAATGCGCCACCACCAGTTCAAATAACAACGCATTTTTCAATGTTTTGCTGTGAGCTCATGTTGGCGCGAATACTCGCTCAACCGGTCGAAATATCTCACGTGTAATCTGAGCGTCTAAATTGAAGGTTTGTCTTGTGCCCTCTGTTAAGTGTACTACAACTTTCACTTATTATCTTCCATCAGAGAGAACGGATTAGATGGACCTTGCGACCAGCAGTCGGCGTCACCTTGAGGTTGCGTCCGCGCTGCGGGAGTACGCGTACCATACCATCTCACGCGCGCATGACACACATAAACAATGACTTAGACGGTACCTACTCATAGCTTGGTAATGGGGACCATTCATTTGTATGTAGTTTTTATGGCAAAACATATTAACGACTGACTGAATTAGTGCTTAAGAAATAGTGATAAAGCAGGTACATGATTATTGTATAATTTTATGTCCATATAAAGTGAAATTTATTACAATAATAATTCTGAAAAGCTTCTATAAATTCAAGTCTAATTTAGTTAATATATTTATGTTGACACCCTTTGCTGATGGCGAATCCCAATATTGGGAAGATACCTATAATCCAGTAGGTTCGGCTGGCTTGGGCATCTCGAAAGGATCGAGGAAGATCGCGTCGTTAAAAATCCGTATCTTTGACTACCGGAAGGCGAAAGGCCTGCCCCATGTACTATAGATGGAAGAAACGTCTACAAGAGCTGGAAGTCAATACTCGGCAGTGCCCGTTGATTCAACGATATTGTTTTACAATCACGTGTCGAATCAGCATCGATAAGATTGGCACATTACCAGGATGAGTAGCATAGAAGAAGAGAGACCAATGCTCAGTAGTGAGCGATTTAGGGCGGTAATGAAAATGATGATAACGACAGGCAAGGATCAGATCGTTATAGGAACCTTCTATCTATTCCACCCTCATAAACAAATAGACAAATTTTTATCTAGGTATATTGAGGAAGTAAAATGCAGGTAGGCAGGTATAGTACCTATTCCTTAGTAGGTAGGTAAGTTTTCATGGCGATCTAGATGTGATTAGTACATATCTATACAGCTAAGCCTGCAATGTCATCGAGTATGTGGAGTATTGTGTCCTGTAATAGGTACATTTGTAAACTATGGTATTAATTATTACTCGTGCCTACTTTATATTGTGTTTCTGGCACGTACGGGTTTTTACGTGCACATAAAGTCTAGGTAAATATTAATTCAATAGCTATAATGAACAATTGAAATAATTTTATTTTCATGTTGCCTACCGATATGAACCTGAGAGATATGATCTAGTTATTTTCTTCAGAATTACGCTAAATCTTATGGGTCAGATCCTTGAGGCACTTACCAACATGGTGTTAGTTGATAATATAATCAAACGAGACATAATATGTTCTTGCTAAATAATTTACAATAAAACAGTCTACTTTTCATGGCTTACCTGGGTATGTAAAAATACCATAAATAGGTATTAATCTGCTAGCTAGGAAGCTAATTTACGTGACGTTAATGGTGTTAACTGCGCCAGATGTTAGGTTAAGTGGACTATTACTCCGTCGTAATAGGTAATCAAATTCAATTGTCTAACTTCCTTGTCTCCTAAAATTTTGCGATTTGTATTTTCAGAATTAGGTAACAATGGGAAGAGGAGGCGTCATGGACAGCTGTGGGAGGTGTATGAAGATGTCCCTCATAACTGTTAATGTACTCACATTCGTAAGTTGTTGAAATAATTTGATTCTCTATTTTAAAACTATTTATCTATCTATGTATGTAAGTACCTATACCTACATGCGTAGTCCCAACTTGAAATATATCCAACATTAATAATAAATAAATATCGTAGGACATTACACACAACGCCATCTGACCCGAAACTAAGCTTTACGTACTATGGAAGTTAGATAACTGATATGATACTTAAATACTTTTTTTGTACATACATACCTACCTACTTATAATACATACAGAACACCCAGATACAGAATAAACATTAAAATATATCCAACATTAATAAATTACGATGTAGGGGACGTGGATAAAAAGTACACAGAGCTACGATGTAGTAGTAGGTACTTAACTATTTAGCTTCTTTCAAAACTATTAGGCACGCTACTAAAATTTGTATCTAAACTTTAGCAGTATAAAAATAACGAAAATAGTTACCTACACGAAACAAAATTTATTAGACGTATTTTATACTTAACCATGATACAATCTCCCCTTTTTAAATATTTTTGAGTTGATAAATTGCATAGGGTAAGTTAATATACTTAGCCAGGCGTGTTAATTACCTTCAATAACGTAACCGTAATAAGCCTGTTGCTAGTTTGTGTTAGCTTATTACTTTGATTGTTGAGACGTATAGATCAGCTGAGATTCGTTATGAAAGATGAGGCCGCCACTTGCGGCACTAGCTCCTATGGTTCTTATCTGTATTTTTTTATGAAGTTGCTATCTTTTACCATACATCTTATTTTAGTAACAAAAAATAACGGATGTATCTTAAATATTCAGGCCCTTTATACTTCTGAGGTTGTACAAAAATAAAAAATATTTAAGTATTCTATCAGTTATCTGGCTGCCATAGTACAAGCTTTGCTTAATTTGGGGTTAAAGGGCGCTGTGTGTACGTCCTATTTATTGATTACGATTTATGTAGTAGGTTTTTTGTTGTAGATTCTTTTGTTCTCTGTACTTTTTTCTGTTTATTCTGTCTATCTATAAGTACCTAGGTACCTAGGTACTTACTTCTTGATTAAAATATACACACGTTCGTTATGTGGACAAAACTTTACTATTTTGATTGATTGTACTTATTTACATGTGGAAAAATGTGACGTGTATACATCTAAGATTGCCATGTGTATAGTACAATAGAACAGTAAATGGGTATCACATTGGCAGCTGGGCGGCGCGATCGCCATGACAATCGGCCTATGGGTTTGGACGTCACGCGCGTTCTCGAGCACCCTGCTCACTAACAACATGTTCATCGCGTCGGTGGCTGTGGTGGTCGCCATAGGTGCCGCCATGATGCTGCTATCCGTGCTCGGCTGTTGCGGCGCCGCCAAGGAGGTCAAGTGCATGCTGCTCACGGTACTTATACACAAATTAGATTTTTTTTCAATCTTGGTATGCAATTTCCTCTTACCAGACTATAAGCTTGGGATGTACTAAAGATTAAACCCAAAGAGGATCATTTTGCTCTTTATTGTAAACAGCTTTTACTACGGGGCAACACTGGAAACGCGAGAAGTGATCAGTTGCTCCATACATTTGGTCAGGAGTTAACCTAACCTAACCTCATGTAGGTTTCATGGTTTTATGGCCTTACCCTTCTCACAATGAGAAGACGCCCAGCAGTGGGCCACTTTACAAAAACAAGGCTGATTGCGAATATTCTTCTAGTATCCGGGATATAAGCTAATCCATTTCTCACTCAAATTCGCAGCATAGTACATAGTATCAAATATAATACCTGAAACGGACTATACTTGAACAAGATTGGATTTTAACTATAACTATACCTACGGGGCAACTTATTTAACTTTTGAAACTTGAAAATATAAAATGCTTGACACTGACAAATGCTCAAAATGCGATGCCAAAACCAAGGAAAAAATAACATAAACTTAATAATAAATCTTATGCAGTCGGGTAAAGAGTAATTCGTATTTTGATAATGTGATTAAGTTGTATTTAGTAGTTAAAAAAGTTCGACAGATAAAAGCAGACTCGTTGGTTTCCAGTACTACATCCTGATGTTTATAATGTTCGTTGTGATGCTGGTGGGTGGCATTCTGGAGTTCGTGTTCCGAGAGAAGGTGGTATCCACACTGGACCGTGAGATGTTCGCCGCCATCCCGTACTACGGTACACGGCACGAGTACACGCGCGCCTGGGACGACACGCAGACCTTCTTGCAGTGCTGCGGCGTCCGCAGCCATCGGGATTGGAACGACAACGTGCCGGACAGCTGTTGCAAGGAGCTCTACCCGGGGAAGGTAAGTGACATGATCTAGCGCTTTTTTTTCTTGTTTTTGGAACCACACTCTATGTGTTTTGCCAGTATCAAGTATTTGTATTTACAAGCATTTGATTAAAAATCAAGTTAATATACAAGTTACACAAAATAAGTCACGGTTATGCTTGTTGATTATGATTTTCGTAGTAAATGTTGGTAACACACCAACTGTTGGTAATCATGGTAACACTTAAAATCCAACACAATTGATTTTCGACGGTTAGATAAATGCGAACTAAATATGTTATACGGAATAAGACAGTAAATTTTAAATGGCGAATCTTATAACTTAACTCATATGGTAATCTATCAAATAATAAATACATAACATACAAATTGTAGGACATTATGCGCAGCGCCATCTAGCCAAGTAAAGCTTGTACTACGGGAACCAGATAATTTATAGAACACGTTTTTTTTTTTGGAGCTAACAGGGCTGTGGAAATAGCATAAAGACGAGATGACACAACTAAAATACAACCGTTTATTTCCGTTTACCCCAGCGCCTGGACTGCAAAGCGTCCCCAAACCCTACGACGATGTACATGGAGGGATGCCTCTCCAAAACTATTGACTTCCTTCGAGAAGACGCGCTCTACGTCGGTGGCGCCGCTATATTCGTCGCTCTCATCATGGTAAGCAAAACATACCAGAAAACTCTGATAAACGGGAAGTAAAAATTATTAAATGAAATGAATGAAAAATGAAATGAGTTCATTATACACATTGTTTTTTTTTTTTAGTAAATGTATACAAATAGTATCAATTTGGGTTTTCGTTTGCAGCTATTCTAGGTAATCCTGTGTAACAGCTGCCACATTGCTTTGAAAAACTTACTATGGGGTTTATTCTAAAATTGTGAAACGAAATCAGCAGACAAATGTAATCCACACGCAACAAAATAGCAATTTTATAGGCTATTTCAAGTACTTCACATTTATTTAGATTTTTTAACTACAGCAGAGTTATATTCTTTGTTTCAGTTGCTGGCGTTAATCTTTGCATGCGGTTTGTTCATCAAAATTGATTGACGATGGATTAAACCTTTTGTTTACAAAGGACAATAATTATGTGACTGATTCATAAATTGATTGATTATTAGTGTGGCCTCGAAACACTGTGTGCTTTCGACTTTTTTAGGTATTTATTTTTTTATATTTTTAATTAAATATTTGAAAATATTGTACACTCGTTTTTCCTTTTTCTTTATGTGAAAGTTTATAATTATATGTATAAGTATTTATTTAGGCATGTAAATAGATAAGCACACAAAACAAACAAAAAAACACCAATAAAAAAAGTAATATAAATACATTAAAAAAAGTACCAGAATATAAAAAGATAAAAAAAATAAAATAAAATTCAATACAAAAAAACATGTGACCTAGCCTATCTAGGTAATAAGTTACTGGCCACAAAAAAATGGTAGCTTCTCACTGTGCTTTCATCCCACAAAATCGGTAAATATTTAAAATAAAGAGTGCCATCTGAGACTTTAGTTTTGTGAAGTGACCAACGTAGAACGAGTAGCATAATACCATGTATGGGTAATCGGTAAAATAACAATCTGGAAGTAAAAGACTGCAAATAAATGGCGCAATAAGCTAAACAGTACCTAAATAACAAATTACAGAAAAATAGGATATAAACTATGTATTCCATTTTTTTTTTAATAATTTGCCCCTTCGGGCAGGCTAAAGCTATAAAGCCATACTGCCTTGTCTTAAGTGTTATTTCTGCCGTATCTTAGCTATAGCTATCGTCAAAGTCGTCTTAGTCAAGTCCAGTTCGTGTCAGTTAAGTTCAGTCATGCTTTAGTAAAGTAGTGGCGACTTTACTATAAAGCTTCGATGGAGTTTTGGAAGCAACACGAAAACTCATGTTTCACCACATTATATCATTTTCCCACACTCGCGCTTGTAATTCGGCACCAAAACTCCCTATGTATTCAATAGAAAAATGGAGTTTTTTTGGCGGGAACGCGGGAAGAGGCGTGTCGCTCCGTTGTATTTTTTCCAAAACTAGTGTTTTGCTGTGTGTTTGTGATTATAAAAATGGTGGTGTTTTATTCATAAAGTGCCGAATTACAAGCACGAGTGTGGAAAAATGATATAATGTGGTGAAACATGACTTTTCGTGTTGCTTCCAAAACTCCATCGAAGCTTGAAGTAAAGTCGCCACTACTTTACTAAAGCATGACTGTACTTGACTGACACGGATTGTACTTGACCAAGACTGGACTTTGACTATAACTTTAGCTACAAGGATACTTATTTAACTTTTGAAAGTTGAAAATATATAAATACTTGACACTGGCAAATGCTAAAACGCGACGCCAAAACCAAAGAAAAAAAAAAAAAAAAAAAAAAAAAGTTTGAAAAAGTAGTTTCCATTTACGCTTAAAAGAGGTGTTGCCCCATTATTATAGGTATAGAAAGTAAGCTTTTTCAGCACAAAGCGTACAAATGTTTCTGACTACGCACAGTAAGAAGCCACCTATACATAAATCCTTTACTATTTTTTCATTCCCCTCTTGGGAGGAAACTTGATAGTGTTGGGCTGTCCTTCCTTGAAAGCCCCCGTGCGAGAGAAGTACCCGCAGTATTGGATGATGCAGTCGGATGTCGTGGTTCCGAGGGGCAGCCCTAGCGCGCTGATTCTCTCCAGGGCCTGCATAGGACCCGCCACTATCTGTTTTCAAAAAGACATGCATGAAATACAACACACGAGTTAAAAAAAAATATGTCACGTGTTCTTAGTCGATTAAAAGCAAAAAATATATTTAATAGCAATTTTTCGAAGTTTAAATTTATTAACTAAAACTTTCAAAATTGTTAGTAGTTTAATATGTTTTAAAATTAGATTAATATGATTGTAACTTTGGTATCATCAATTAAAAAAAAGAGCTTTTTGGTCTTAGCTATACGTACATACATAAGTATAGAATTTAACTTATACGTAAGTATAGGTAATAACAGAGAAGTGTTTCGTATTAAGTTGTAAAAATCACACGGAACAAAAGCAAAGTACATACTTTCTATCCATTCATTTACATTACAGTATACGCGTGCCAGTCCTTAATTCTTGCTTTATGTGACGAATACAAATTAAATCCACGTCAATCGACGTAACTTATCGAAAAAGTACACGTGACAATAGTAAAAAAAGATGATTATTTAAATGTTAGTTTTTCACATTTAAATTACCAAATAAATAAATATTGTAGGACAATTCACACATCGCTATTAATCTTAAATCTTTTTTTTTTCCAAGTCCTACTGTCCTGATCCATATCCTTTATAAATTCTATTCCACTTAAACTTATATAGTATTATCTATTTACGCGTACTACGGTATCCCCGTTATCTCACTACCTAAAGTTGAAAAGTAAATTCGAGCCTTGAAATACATGGGTATAAAGATAAAGAAGCCGAAGACTGAAGATTGCACATAAAATACAGAAACATTGAAACTGGCAAAATGCACAGAATGCGATGCCAAGAAGAAAGAGAAATAAAGTTCCACATTCAGCGTTGAAGCAAAGACGCGTTCCCGCCAAAAATCTAATGTCAATCTAAGGTACAAGGTACACGTCCATCTATAGTGTTCATATTTCGAAAGTAGAGCGTATATCTGTTTGATACGGTAATATTTGAATATGTTCAGTTACCCTGCCAAAAACCACATGCTTTCCGTTGAACTGGGGCAAAGGTTTGAAGATAATGTTGAATTGGCCGCACACTTCGTTGTCTGACGTCACCATCATTGACAATACACCTGCGAAACAAGTTAATAACTCAACAATGGCCCGACGAATACGACTATAATTAGATATACAACCGTAAATATAATTTTATGATTGACAGACTAGGCGTTTGACCACAGCTCACCTGATGTAAAGTGGGGGTGTGGTTAAAGATGTTATATACACTTAGCCTGGAGTGGACGTGGCTCTCAAGTAAGGCTGCCGGAATACGTATGCCGGCTGATGAAGGTCAATGACATTGTGTCCGACTTCTCACCTGGCACCGAGTGGTTGAGGGTGTAACTCTCAGCGCCCATAGGTTCAGTTTCTCCTTCGGGTAGGTAGCACCCGTAACCGTTATCTTTCGTCACGTCTCCGCCGCGGCAGTATAGCTCCGGCACGATTCTGCAATCCAATATTCGTAGATATACATATTTTGCATTGTTTAGTTGCGTACGCACAGGGCTGCTATTCCATTTTTAAAATTTAAATACATTTGATAATAAACTAACGATTTTATAATCGTAGATTGCTTTTAATTTTTTGGGAATGCAATCTCAGGAAAACATCTTTTTTTGTGATAGTAAGTGATGGTGTGGTCGAAGATGAAGCACGTTTACATAGGAGTTCACTCTGACCTTGAATAAATCTAGATTATATCTCTCAAGAAACAAGGAAGGCAGCTTGTTCCATTCCTTCGCCGTACGGATGAGAAATGTGGAGTCAAAACGTTTGGTAGTACGTAACCAAGGAAATTTCACTAGTAGATAAACATAAGGATACCTACATAAAAGGATGTACAGCTCAGTAGTACATTCTTTGAAATGAATCCTGTAGAGAATTTACTTGAAACTTGCTACCTTCCGGCGTTATTCAAGATTTTTAATCATCTATAAGTCGAACAGTACGCCGCTCTACCGAATTAAGAGTTTGAAGTTGGTTAAATCTTAACTATTCCCGGGATCCAAAAACTAGGACTGGTATTATAAAAACTAGTAACTGAATATTTATAATCCTTTAGTTACACTATTGACAAAATTTTGTTTATCTCATTACTTATTACTATAAAAAAACGTTACCGACCTGAAAAATCTAGTTCCTGTATAAGCGTGTCCGTTCTTATCTCCCTTGATGAGAGTTAAAAATAACTGCACCGTGTTAGGAACGATATCGTTGAATAGCTCCACCGTTACTTTGCCTATCTTCGAGCCGCCAAACACCCTGATATCTAACATTATTCTGCAATCAGACGTATACATTTATCGTGTTAGATTTTTTAATGTAAATCATCGGCAAATAGATGCGGAGTCCTCAGTGCCTAATCTTCAAGAGAGTGTGGTCAAACGCGAACCTATTTTGAATAAAAAAAAAAAATCTTCATATTATTATGTACTTAGGTTTTTTGTCATTCCTGTCTAACATCCTTAGTTACGAAATCCAGTCTTGGTCAAGTCCAGTCCGTGCGGTTAGAGTCCCGTCATGGCTTAGTAAAGTAGTAGCGACTTTACTATAAGCTTCGATGAAGTTTTGGAAAATCGAAAAGTTATTTTTTATCACATTATATCACTTTCCCACGCTAGCACTTGTGTTTTGATACTTTATGACTAAAACGCCACAATTTTTATTTATAAACTTGAAAAAACATAAGACTTTTAAAATTACATTAAAACCACGTTCCCGCCAAAACTCCGAGTTCGCTTTCTGCTTGCCATTGATGCTAACTTAGCCACTCCTGTCGGCTTAAGTTTTGAACATATTGTAGCTAAAAAGTACCTAACAACTTTTTTAAAATTTTAATTTAATAGAGTTACTTGTACAGTTAAAGTTTATTCTGAAAATAAGTACCTAAGTACTTAGTGTAGCAAAGCAGTATTACACGAAAAGTTGTTGTGAGCAACAAAATAATGCTGCAGACGTAAGCAAGAAGTGTGAGCATCGAATCTTGGTTATATATTATATTCGTTTGTTTTATTTAAGTACTAATAGTATATACATACGACTTGTGGTTTAGATTATTGTCATTGTACTTACTTTGTGCGGATTATGTTTGTAGGCTTATCGAATGCCGGATCTTTAATGTCTCGGTCAATTTTTCCCGTCTTAAATAAAATAAATGGCAATCTGAAAGTGGCAATGGTGTGTCAGAATGGCGATCAAAATAAAAGTTAATACATATAGTTAAAAATCGTAATTATTACTATATAAATTGAAGGCACTTACGATGCACCCAGAATTAATTTGTGTTTAGTATGCTGCCATTCTTCATCCAGTTCTTTGGTAAGAAGTTGTTCAGATCTCTAAATTAGAAAAAAACTGAAAGTATAAAACTTTAAGTACAGTACTGCGAAAGTAGTACGAAATACTTAAATAATACCGGGTATACAGATCTCCGTAATCGCAGGAATTTATTCTACAGAAAATAAAATCCCCTCCCTTAAAAATTCTAATTGGTTTAAAAATTAAGACGACAGGGTGCGGCAAGGTGCTTGATTGAAACTACGCAACGGCCTAAAGAGATAGGTCGACACCAATAAAGCTAAAGCTACTCCCTTAAGTAGTGCTATAATAGCACTCTCTAAGAAAAGGTTGATTTTGCCTCAAAGCTTTTAACGGCCTTCAGTAAGTGGAGATGATAGATAGATAGATTGCATAACTCACTGCGACGAGCAGCCTGGAGTAGAAGTAGATGTTTTTCTTCTGGAGTTCGTCGAGTTCACGTTGCCGTTGCTGCACTAGTAGACGGTTGTACTTGTTGGTCGGTATAGGATACTGCCAGCAGTCTACGTAGCCCTGGAATACAGTCACACTCCAGTTTATCAGCCTTCAGTTCTGCGATTACAGAACTTTTTGAGCAAGTTTTATTGTTTTCGTACGTAAATAACATTACATAAATTTATTAAAAAGTAATGAATGTTTTATAGATCAAATGCGTAATAATGAAAGCAAGAAATTTTTATCTTTCTCTTTCTTCTGTTTTTCTTCGTGATATTTAGTTTTTGCGAGTATCTCGAGAAAAATTACATGAAACACAGAATCAAACCCCAGTCCTCTGTATGAGGTTTATCTTCTTGAGCAGATCCTTGTTGACGTTCATGTTGTGCTCGAGCTGACGCGCGTAGTAGTCAAGCCGCCGCGGCTTCAGGTACAGCTCGGGGAATAGCTCGGGGGCGTTCGCGTCCACTAAATGTTTTAGCATTTGTAACTGTACGAAAAACAATGTTTGCTTTAGCTTTTGTAATAGAACGAAAGAAAAAGTTTAGATATACAACCGCAATCACAGAAAATGCGTCAATTTTATTAACTTTAGTTCACTGTCTTAAATTATGTTTCAGCAGCCTAGTTGGGAGACCATCTGGCTTCCAATCTGGAGATTCTGGATTCGATTCCCACGGCACGCACCTGTCTTTTCGAAAATTTTTAAAATTTGTTGCGTCTGTATGTTCATTTAAAAAAAAAATATTGTGTGTTTCGTCTCTAATTACTCGCTGTAGTATCTAGTGTCTTATAAAAAAATGTTCTCTTCTTTTTCTACAAGTAGGAGAGCTCATAAAAAAAGTTCTCGAAGATGTGTAAAGTCTGTCAATTCGCACATGGCCAGTGAACCATAGTTCACCACGCTATGAAGTCTAAGCCTTATCCTCCTCACAATGAGAAGAGGCCTGCGTCCAGTGTAGCATGCAGTATTATAAGGCTGGGATCGATAAATGAAGATAAAATACATTTGTACCACCGTTACCTTATACTACTACGTACCTCTTTTATATGGTTGCACCAACATGCGTAGAACTCTTTGTCAAGTAAGGGAAATCTTGGAGGCTAGAAGAAACAAAACCAGTTTACTAAAATTAAACTAATATATTAGTAGCGATGATAGCTCAGTGGTTAGCGTGGTCGGTTAACACGCCGAAGAGCGTGTGTTAAAATCCCAACAGTTATCTTTTGGTGTTGGTGAAAGAAAACATCGTGAGGTAGTAGGTACTAGTTGGCTAGTTATCCTCAAGTTTAAAATCTGCGCCATGCACCTAACGTTGTGTTCCGGTAGCTCACTTGAAAACCAGTTCTATTCCAGACTTGGTGTGCTTACTATCTCTGACCACACCGTCACTTAACATAAGATGAGCTGTGGTTTAATAAATAATTAGTCTGTTACCAATAAAAAAACGAAAGATGCTTAAACTAACATTTCAATTATTTATTCGTGAAGAAAATAGCTAATTCTATCGTGTTTTTCTTTTCTTGGTTGCCTGGAAGAGATCGCTGTCAGCGATAAGGCCGCCACTTATGGCACTAGTTCATAAGGTTATTTTGTTCTCTGTACTTTTTTTCTGTTTATGGTGCGCACAATAAAGAGATATCTTTCTAATTCTATTAAGTTTACAGTGCTAAACTTATAAACCTAGCGGTGAAGGAAAAAACTGTGCCATAGAAACCATGATTAGAAAACATGCTATGGGTTCGTGCCATCCTGTTATCCGACACGATACTTTTTAATACTCGGCTGGCTAGCTACAACTTTCAAAATGACAATCTGCCGCTAAGTAGTACGTTCTCGCAGCCTCAATTGAATAAGTTTTTACTATCTTCAACCATACCGGAATCAAACACCAAGTGAGCTATGACCAAACACCTATTAAAAGCAGTTTCGGATTGCAGCGTTCTAAAACCGTCGTGCTTTAGTATGTAAAGGGCTTGTTATAGCTGCACCAAAAGCATGACTAAATTAATTTACTTACTTATCGGATGTACTTACAATTTTGAAGACCCTGGGCTTGCGCACGCGCGGCGGTCGCGGTTGCTCCGGCTCGGGCGGTGGTGTCTGAAGTAGCGGGTTCTCGAGCAGCTCGTCGCACACGCGCTCCCGTAGCGGATGCATCGTGCAGGTTCTCGACTCTAAACTGAAATAGTGTGTAAGAACTGCTGGTTTTGGTATGTCGGATACTACGGCTTGTGAAATTACAGGGCTATTGAAACTAATCATCAATTGTCTCAAAGTAATGAACGGTAAAGCAGCGACGCTTTTTAAATTTGTTTTGTTACTCAAAGTTTTGAGTGTCGTTGCAATGGTCATGGAAATGCATTATCTCTTACCATCAAGAGAGCGTTTTGTCCGTCTTTACTTCTTGACGGTAAGAGACCGTAACAATTCAAACGCAGGATGAATAGGTGCGTTTTGAGCAAGCGTACTGCGAAACGGGCAAATTTTTAAACTTGTCTAATGTTAGGATCATTATTATTGGTGTGATGGCATCTATTTTGCTTACTATTATTTACATTTGTTTATTTTAGCCTCTAGTATCCTATTGCTAAGCAAAGGGCTTCCTTCCTTCTTTCGAGACCAAATGCTTACTAATTTAGCAAAAAATTATAAGTGTACCTTCTCAAACTTTAGAGAAACTGGAGGATTTAAAGCTTTATTTAAAGAATGGAACACTGCAATATATTCGAATTATTATAATTTAATTATACATTAAAATATTTATCACACCAAGCTATTTACATATTGTTAAAGAATAATAATTATGGGCTATTTTTATAATTGATTATTGGATTGACGGTAACAGTATCATGACAGTGAGAGCAATACATATAAAATCTTGATGGAGATCTTCTTTACATTTGTAATGAGTTCATACCAAAAATGTTAAGGTACGTACAAATTAATAGGCCATAATGTTAACCACATACCTACCTGTATTTAGCCATAAATTATGTGATTTTAATTATAGTCATTATATTTAAGATATTTTTACACGACACATTCTTATTATACACCAAAAATAAAATATTGTATACATTAGAAGTCATTAAACAATAAGTTAATGCCAGAAGCAGAAATAATCTGAAATCTCATGTTCATATCATCATCTTATACCATGTCTTATGTGTCTTATGATTTACTTGGTGGTAGATCTCCTTAGCAGGAGGTCGTCTAGGTAGGTACCACTGTTGGCAGTAATGCACAGTGGTCAGTGAAGACCCTAAATTCATCGTAGACCTTATCGACGACTGGATATTAAGATTAAATAGTAAAAGATGAGAATAAAGTTATTTATTTTCTATATCGGGTTATTAGCGACAGCCTTCAACATGAAGTGCAAAAACAACATACTATCGTGTAAAATATCTTAAAGTTAGAACACTATATATATGAAAGAGTTCCTAACTAGTAGGTTATATAAACCTCTTTAACACTCCTCCTTAAATAAACTACTAGAACTAGTCCAAACTCCTCCTTAATGTTGCATCTCTTTCATACATCTTTCATGCTTCTCTCGACTAAGACCTTTGGTCAAGATATCAGCAGGCATGTCACTTGTACACAGATAGTTTAACTTCACTCGTCCCATTCGTACCATCTCTCTGATATAGTGATGCCGTACATCGATGTGTTTCGTTCTTCGATGATGCACGGGATTCTCGGCGATTTGAATTGCAGACTGACTATCACTGAACAGTTCTATGGCCCCAGTTGACCCAGACAACTCCGCTAGAAGTGCAGTTAAGAACACTGATTCTCTACAGCCCTCTGATAGAGCTACGTACTCCGCTTCTGCACTAGAGAGTGACACCGTAGTTTGTTTTCGGCTCTCCCATGAAATGGGTCCTCCTGCAAATGTGAATACAAAACCAGTATACGATTTTCTGTCACATATATCGCCTGCATGGTCTGCATCCACATACCCAACTAGTTTCTTGCCAGTTCTTTTATACATCAAACCAACTTCTTTGGTTTCCTTTAAATATCTAAGCACACGCTTCGCAGCTGTCCAATGTGTTTGATTGAAACAACTGTTAAACTGGCTTAAATAGCTGACTGCATATGCAATATCGGGTCTCGAGCAAACAGCTAGATACATGAGCGAACCAATCAACTCTCTGTATGGTAGTTCACTCGGTGGAACATATTTTTCATCTTGTGACTTCACGAGCTTAATTCCATTTTCTATAGGAGTTTTCACACTTTTGCACTCGCTCATTCCAAATCTATTCAGTACCTTTTCAAGATACTCAGTTTGATTTACCCGCATGCAGTCCTTCTGACACTGTATTTTCATACCAAGAAAAACATCCACCTCACCTAAGTCTTTCATTTCGAACTTTGTTTGAAGCTCTTTCTTCAATGATATTCTCTCTTTCTCATTATTCCAAAAAATAATAATATCATCAACGTAGACAGCAACGATCATCATTGTGCCTTGATTCTTCCGTGTGTAGACGCAGGGTTCAGTTTCACATCTCTTGAAACCTATGTCTAACAACACCTGATTTAGCTTTTCATACCAAGCTCTGGGAGCTTGTTTCAGTCCGTAAATAGCTTTCTTCAACAGACAAACGTAGCCCTCTTTTCCCTGTTTTTCAAACCCTTTTGGTTGTCTCATGAAAACTTTTTCTTTTAAGTCACCATTCAGAAAAGCGGTCTTAACATCCATTTGGTCGACTTTAAGATTATTTTCTACAGCTAAAGCTAGTAGTAGTCTCAGAGTACTAAAACGTACAACAGGCGCAAAAGTTTCATTGTAGTTTAACCCTTTTCTCTGCGTGAAACCTCTGGCTACGAGTCTTGCCTTGTACCTTATCTTCCCCGCCTCCTTTTTGATTCTAAAAATCCATTTAGAATCCACGAAGTAGCCATCAGCCTGTTCTACTAGCTCCCACGTTTGATTTTTCTTCATCGCATTGAGCTCTTCTTGAATAGCTAGTTCCCATTTATCTTTATTGTCTCCTGATAAAGCTTGTTCAATGGTTAAAGGTTCTTCCATTATGTCTTCTCCAGCTAAACAAAGAACATAATCATCAAAATTCCTGGGCTTCCTTTCTCTGAGAGGATATCTTCTCTCAGGAACATTATGCGTCGTTTCTTCTATAACGTCCTCTAAAGAATCAATCATGCCATCTCTGTCATCCGGATTTACAGCTTCAGTACTATTCCTCTCGTCAGGTGTGTGTAATACTTCTTCAGTTACATTTTCCATACAGTGCTCTTCATTTACATTTTCACAGTCAAAAAATTCATCGTTTGTACTTGATATTTCATCTCGCTTATTTTGAATTTCACTTGGAACAGTAACTTCTCTATTCAGAGTTATAGGCCTCTCCAAGCAGTCATCTGTTGGTATTATTTCTAATATGTCATCGGTGCCATTTGCATGCGTCTTTGTTTGATTTTCGAAGAATACAACATCTCGTGCTTTATATAGTCTCGTCGTTTTGGTGTCTATAAGCCTATAGCCTTTTGTTGTATCACAATACCCAACAAATACAAGTTCTTTGGTTTTTGCATCAAACTTCTTCCTTTTTTGTTTCGGGATATGCATAAAAGCCCTACAGCCGAAGACTTTTAAATGACTGAGGTCTATCTTATTGTTACTCCACGCCTCCTCAGGCGTCATTCCTTTGACAGCACATGTAGGACACCTGTTTTTTAGATATACTGAGGTATTTACTGCCTCAGCCCAATACCTTTTTCCGAGTTTTGACTCCTCAAGCATACTTCTGGCTCTCTCTACTATCGATCTGTTGGCCCTCTCACTCACACCATTCTGTTGCGGAGTATAATCCACTGTCAACTGATGAATTATCCCATTCTTTCGCAAGTAAGTGCTCATCTGTTTATTGACATATTCCGACCCGTTGTCAGTGCGTATTTTCTTGATCTTTTTACCGGTTTGTGTTTCAACTAGGGCTTTAAATTCAAGAAACTTGTCATAGACCTCGCTTTTGTTTGTCATAAAATAAACAAAGGTTTTTCTTGTCTTGTCATCTATAAACGTGACGAAATACCTACATCCTGTGAATGATTTTTCTTCTATCGGACCACACACATCACTGTGTACTAGTTCAAGGATGCTACTAGCACGCGTACCCTTCTGCTTTGGAAAAGGCAAAGTAGTTTGCTTACCTTTCAAGCACGGTGCACATTGCAATTTACCAGGGTCCTTGAAACTCACACCTCTGGCCAGTTTGTCACGTAGTACCTTCATGTTGTGAAGACCTAAATGTCCGAGTCTCTGGTGCCATAGATGAAATTGATACTCAGTTTCGGTTTTCACAGCTGAAAGCATAGTAGGATTAGAGTCTAGTTTTACTACATATATCCCTCTATCTTCTCTGCATTTCAATTCCACCTTACCCGCCACTTGACATTCCTCTGCCTTATACAACTCACAACCTCTCTCCGAAAATACTACTACAAAGTTACGCTCTACTAACGTACTTACACTCAATAGATTAGCAGCTAACTTCGGCACATAAACAGCTCCTTTCACACTCACATTCAATTCCTCTGAACTAACATCACCACGGCCTTCACCTTCCACCCTATTCCCATTCGCGCAGGATATTTGGATTGGCTCTTTCAGCTCATTATAATTATCTAGCCAATCTTTTCTGTTAGTCATGTGAAATGACGCTCCAGAGTCCAAAATCCACTCTTGCGAAGCACTTGTATAGGAATGAAGTGCCGTATGCGAAGCGTGAGCTTGACTGCCATGCTTCTTTGGACAAAAACGTGCTCTGTGTTCTCCCCCACACACATAGCATTCAATCTTCTTCTGAACTGTTTTTTCTCTATGTTTTTCCTTGCTTTTAGCATAGTTCTTCATCCGATTAGCACTCAAAGCGTTCTGTGACAAATCTTCTGGAGACTGTTTTGTATCTATTTGTAACAGCTTAGCTTTCACATAATCTGTAGTTAACGTTATATTGCTATTCTCAATAGCCATCCTCATGGGCTCATACTGCTCTCCGAGTCCTTGTAACATGAGTGCCGCTAACATCTCATCATCGACTTCCTTACCCATATCAGCAAGTTGATTGGCTAACGAGAGTATTTCAGTTACATAAGCTCTTGTGTTAGTGTACATGGAAAGTCTCTGACTGACAAGCCTTCCTAGCAGGCGACATCTGTTGTTAACTCCTTGGTCCTCAAAAGCAGCCTTAAGTGCAAGCCAGCTCTCTTTTGCTGTAGTACTTTTCCTAACATGCACTAGGCAATGTGGCTTGACCATTAAAAGGATTTTCGCACGCACCTTTTTATCCATATTCAGACCTGCGACTTTTGTTGGTGTTGTTTCAACATACTCCCATAGGTCTTCCATAACCAGGTATAGCTCCATTTGGGTTTTCCAAGTGGCATAATTGGTTGCTCCATCCAATTTCTCAATACCTTGAAGAATTCCGCCTGGGACTGGTGACATGTGCAGCATACTAGAGCCAGCACCCCTATCTCCAACACCACCTCGAACTTCTTCCATCATGAAGAAAAAATATCGCGTCACGTCACGTCGATTGCTTTCTACTATTCTCGACAATATTAGAATGCGGTCCCACGAGCTCTGCTACCATGTTGGCAGTAATGCACAGTGGTCAGTGAAGACCCTAAATTCATCGTAGACCTTATCGACGACTGGATATTAAGATTAAATAGTAAAAGATGAGAATAAAGTTATTTATTTTCTATATCGGGTTATTAGCGACAGCCTTCAACATGAAGTGCAAAAACAACATACTATCGTGTAAAATATCTTAAAGTTAGAACACTATATATATGAAAGAGTTCCTAACTAGTAGGTTATATAAACCTCTTTAACAACCACCGCAGTACCAGTTATTCTGCCGCTAAGCAGTAGTGTGTAAGCATTACTGTGTTCCGGTTTGAAGGGTACTGCAGCTAGCTAAATTACTGGGCTGTTGAGGCTAACTCAACTAAAAGTCTCAAAGTAATGAGTGCCAAATCAGTGATGCCCTGGACTTTGTTACTTAAAGTTCTGTGTATCGCTGCGATGATCATGGGCATGCGTTATCTCTTACCATCAGGAGAGCATCTCGTTCGTCTCATTACTTTATACATATAAAAAAAAAATCTTTAGCCTGTAATCGGCCACTGCTAAACATATGCCTCTCTTCTTGAACGCCACTCATCCCGGGATGCCTGCGCCATCCTCATTACGGGATCATGCGCCAATTTTGTCCAGGTCCGACTCGGGATTTTTATTATGTCGTATTATGAAAAAGTCTCGTCAGGTATTTTTATTACCACCTTCCACGTAGGGGACCTATCTCTATGAATGGTCTTAACATTGTCGTAGCGTAATCAAACGTTTAACGAACTACACCGCAATAGTCTTTATAGACTGAACAAAATTATCTTTATGCACACACACCCACACCGTCAACCTTTTCGTCTCATTGTTTTGGAATTCATACGTTACACATAAATAATAATTATAACAGGTAAATCAACTTTTACACAAACTTCTTTATGGACTTACCTGATTTGGGTACGTTGTAATCGGTGCGTTAGTACCGTTTTTAAGGGAGCTCTCCATCATTTCCGAACTCCTAAACATACTGTAGATCCGCTAAAGACTGTCACAAAAACGCCAATACTACCACCACCAAAAGTCACTACCACCGCTAACCTCGTGTTGCAGCCTTGCAGCAAACTCAAATCTAATAGTGTCTTTTTCGAACTGAAAACCTTTTCTTGTCTTAGATACCATCTACATACAGTTTTAAAACCTATGCTATGGTTGCGCAACTATGTTGAATTTAGATAATATAATCTTCGTTATATCGATCCACCTCCATAGATTTTGCAAATATTTTGAGCATGTATACAAACTTCTTTTGTCTGAAAAAAAGTAATTTTCACATCTGACTTTTATCTTAAAATGTAATTTTGCAGAAAACATTTTTACACATAGGCAATTGTAACGATATCAAAACATTTAAGAATAAATTTTAATAAAAATATTCAAGAAAAATACGTCACCATGAAGACTAGCGGTTTGGTGCTGTTCATTTGTTCCGGCCTGCTCCTTGTAAGTAACTATACCACTATATTACAAGCACTGAGCTTAAATTTTGTATTACTACTTTTAAATTCCTAGTTTTATCGAATTTTTGGAGAAAAACGTCATATTTTAAAAATGATTTCATGATGGTTCAATTATTATCGTAAAAAGGTATCAGACATAAATATAGTTACTTTGTTTATAAAATTAGGATGTAATAGATTTCTCATCTCTGTTGTAAACAAAACTTATAAGAGAAAATAACTTAACTAAAATCTAACTCCAGAATATCTTAATATAAACTTCCGCAAAGTAACGCCTGAATTAGTTATCTAGTTATATGACATATTATTTAGGTGATTTAGCGACCTCATGTAAATTGGTACCTATTACCTTGTGACTTTTTGTGAGACAAAAATTGTCACATTCAATAATTGCGTAGAGCGGTGGTGGGATCCTCGGTGGGACGACGGCGTGGAATCTGCTACGTATGTCGTACTACTTCTGGACCACGGAGCTGGGCGTGGAGCTGGGTTCGAGTGTCATCTTTATGGCGGGCGCGCTGCTCTGCCTGCCGACTTGCTGGCTCGCCACCGTCGTGCCTTACCACACCAAGTCTACCTCGCTCGCTTTCGCAGTAATTAATTCACTTACTATACATTCATTCTCGATTTGTCTGTCAGCTACGGTTCTTAGCATGGATGTGGCTGGTGAAACTATTGACCAAATTTCTACTTAATAGCTCACTACTGCTAATCATCAGCTATATTAACGTTGAATTTAAAACTAAGCTAAGCAAAACCCGTCTATATTAGCACGTTCAATTGACGCGGTTGTTTTTTTTTAAATACAGAATAGGTTCGCGTTTGACTACACCCTGCCTGATGTTAAGCAGGATGCAGATGATGATGATGATGATGATGATGATGATGCAGGATGATGCAGAATGATGTTTGTGGTAAGTCCGAAGTCCGATATGGCTTTACGAAAGCCATCTATCCGAGACTATCTATCGGATAACTTTTCAATTACGGAGCAGAGGTGTACATCGTCCCAGAATATACAGAAGTGTTGGCAAAATATAGATATAAAATATATGAGAAATGGAAAACTGACTATATCAACATATGTTCACAAAAAGGTATCTGGTACAGAACTTTGCAAGCTGAACCTCCTCGAATACCTTGGTGCACAAACAGCAATCTGCAAAGAGGCTTTATAGTCTTGGCACATAGACTTCGGTCTGGCCACATGCCACTTAATAGGTTTGAATTTCTAATGGGCAGAGTTGAATCCCCCGCCTGCTCTCTTTGCGGGAGCCCTGAAGACGTTTTTCACCTCCTGGTGGAATGTGGCCGGACCAAGACAGTGAGGAGAAATATGTCGCTAAAATATGGTGTTAACCCCCGAGATGTTGGCATGTTTCAAGGTATCCTGGCCGCACCCACGTGTGATGCGGCGAGGGCCTTATATGCCGGCATCTCGGAAGTACTAGCCAATCGCAGTACAGATGACGTATTATAAATTTGTTAATATAATTTGTTTTGTAATACGGGGCTGGCATAATCGCATTGCGATAAAAGCCCCCAATAAAAATAAGAATAAAAAAAAAAAAAAAAAAAAAAAAAAAAACTTTTCAATTCCGGTACTAGGGATGCTTATTTATCATGTATGAATTTATTTACCTCCTATTCTACTTTTACAACATAAATAACGTTTAACAAATGCGTATAACGTACGTTTTAACAAATTTCTTCATTATTAGCTTCATTCATTAAAATATAATTATAGGTTTGTTTTTTTGGTTGCTTTTTTTGTTTCATTACTGTTATTTATGCCCAATAAATATTACTGATTTACTGATATTATCTTCATCATGAACGAACAGGCAATTTTGATGATTAATAATAATTAAATAAAAAAACAATATTGGAGCTCATTCCAGCTCAAAGTTGTTACTCAGTGACTAAGAACTCTTGGACATGCTAGTTTCCTCACGATGATGGTTTCCTTTGACACTTAAAAAACGCAGTAACACGCATATAAATTAGAAGACACTGGTGCATAATATGAAATTAACGCTAATCACATTCAAATTGAAAACGTTTTCCCAACCAGACTACTGTCACTTTTTGTAAAAATATAATATAACAAATACATAATGTTAAACAATGATGTTCAGTTTTGGCGGGAACGCGGAAAGTTTTTCCAAAACTAGTGTTTTGTCGACTTCGTTGTCGTTAATGCATAAAAATGGTGGTGTTTTATTCATAAAGTGCTGAATTACAAGTGCGAGTATGGGAAAATGACATAATGTTGTGAAACATGACTTTTTGTGTTGCTTCCAAAACTCCACGAAGCTTTATAGTAAAAGTATTGTAAAGTCACCACTACTTTACTAAAGCATCTTGACTGACACGGACTGTACTTGGCCAAGGCTGGACTTTGATTATAACTTTACGAGGACACTTATTTAACTTATGAAACTTGACAATATATGAATACTTGACACTGGCAAATGCTCAAAACGCGATGCCAAAAACAAAAGAAAAAAAAACAATGATTTTCACTCAGATTAAAAAGTAGAGGATTTTCGCGTAGCTGATAACGCTGTCGATGGCGTCGATGCTGATGCTATCGCTGGGCGTGTCGTCGGCGGCGGCGCTGTCGCGCGCGCTGCGCGAGCCGCACGCGCTCAATGCAAGCATGCTGCGCGCCATGACACACGTCGGGTACGACCCCGCTGTCAGGAGCTCCTTCTCCGCTATGCAGATAGAGGTTCGCTTACATTTTTTCTTTCATAATCTCACTGTGAATTATTTTTATATGAGTAAGCCTATAACATATTTTTCCTTATACTTATCCGGTATTATTTAAGTTTAATTGCGTCGGATACTCAGACTGTCCGCACTCCGATGCCTTCTCGAGCGAGGCGCGCAGTTGCCCGTACTGTGCAGAAAGACTCGGCAGCGCGCGTGCGGTGCCTTACTTTGACTCCTTAAAGATTAATTAGAGGTGAAGAGGATTCGACACCGAGACAAACTTCAGCGAGGTTTAGCGGTGCGTGTTGTATTTTATTCAGAACGATTGTTATAATATTGAATTTAAAATAAAGAAGACCACCGGATGCGGCCGAAACCATAGTCGGAGTATCCGGCATAATTAAACGTGAGCTATCCAGCATCAGTAAAATAAAAATGTATCATACAGTTTCCATAGAAAAAAAAAAAAAAAAATAGAATCCGAAATCTTTTTTTTAATGCGTATCTATAAGTCCAACTAACTACCAACTCGCCTGATTGTAAGCGATGATGTGATTAAAAATTAAGCACGCAGACTTACCTAATCACTCACACCTAAGGACTTATTTATTTCTAAAAACTATGTTAGTTTTATATGTACTTTACGTTCAAACGACAGACTAGTATATAGTATGGCTAGTAGACACTAAAAAGGCGTAGAGGGTTTGCAGCTGCAAGCAGCGTAGAGGGCTCGTAGCCGTAGCTTCGTAGATTTTTATGTAGAGTTCTCGTAGAGACGGCGCGTGTTCTCGTAGAGACAAACCGCATCAATACCTTATTTATTTTAAAAACGAGATTAGAGACAATCGAATTCGTTTATGTAATATAATGTTGCGTAGAAACGTTACCCAACTTTCTATCTCTATAGCGTTTTTTAAACCAATGTTTTATAATTAAAAAGCTAGTTTACTTAGCAGAATAATAATAATATAATTAAAGCTGTTACAGCAGAAACGTTACGTTTATTGTTACGCAATAATATTAGTAAGATTATTAATTTTGTTTTAGCTGAAATGTTGTGGTGTGCAGTCTTCATCCGATTGGTTTCTGTATCGCAGCAGTCTGCCGCCAGCGTGTTGCGGACGAGTATGGAATGGCAGGGTAACTTATTAAAAGATAGCCAACACAAGACTCACAGCACTTACATATTGAATTGTTCCATTACCATGCCTGAACGCAAAGCCGAAGAAAACATTTTCTAAATATATTGAGATTTTTAGCTATGATGATATTTTCGTCTTTTAGCGAATTTTATGCATTAGAAACCGTAAGCCGTCTTATCTTTCGGGGTTGATGCGTTTCGATAGTTTCAAGCAAGCATTGCACAATACCACCTAAGTTAAAACTTAGGTGGCTTTTTGTCAACATAAATGTTAGCTAGCCAGCTGAGTACTCGAACCTGCAACAATGTTATAATTTCCCCACGATGTTATCCTGTATCGGCAGCTCAAACTCATTGTTGGGATTTGAACTCACGCTCTTAGGCAAGCGATCTGGTTGCACTAACCATAGAGCTACACTATCATCGCTTCACTCTAGCTACGCTTGTGAAATCAAATATAGTTAAAAGCTATTTATTTTACCGATGTATTATTTCTGTGTTTCCAGCGCAGCGATCAATGTCTCGCCCCTGCCTACACGACGGGGTGCTTGAGGCCGGCTCTGTATGAACTGAAGAGTTTTGCTTACTCTATGACCGTGCTTGCTACCTCCATCATTATTGTCACGGTAATTCGATTGTAATAAATAATGCAGTAGATTTAAAAAAATATGATAATAAAAATAAGAATGTCGTACTAGTAACTCTCAACACTGTTACACAACTTTTTTATGGGTTTCTCGCTAGGTCTTTGACCATACTCTGTCACCTGATGTTACGGTGTGGTCAGAGATGGTAAACACATCTAGCCTGGGATGGAACTGGCTCTTAAGTGATGATAGATGCTTGGTGACAGATTTTCAATTTGGTGGGTAGGGTGGTAGCTAGCCAGCAAGTAGGTACTGTGAAGTACCACCATGCTATAGTTTTCTTATGATATTTCGGCAGCTCAAGCTCATTGTTGGGGTTTGAACCCACATGTAAACCGACTGCGCTATTCACTGAGCTTTAAAAAATTTGCGCTTGTTTGAATCGGACAATGAAGTAATAGCGCTTAAATTCCAGGCGGTGACTCTGTTTGCGGCCGCTTATTCACTGGTGGTGGAGCTGATGGAGCGCCCCGAGCCGCGCCCCAAACCGCAGCCGCTGTGCATCGCGTGCTTGCCGCAGTCACCGCCACCCATGCTTCCGCAGCCGCTGTCGCACTTGCTGCAGACGCGTGGTTCGATCAACTCCCCGCAAATACTTACGCAGGTCTAGTCCATGCGCCCGTATTCACACGACTCGAGTGGAACGTTACATTTGTGTCGTGTCATATACTTACAGATTCACGAAATTCGCATGGACAATTAATACATAAGTTCAGGTTCTGTTATACTTACTTTACACATAATGCGTTTTGTTGCCATAATTCGCTTGGAGTCGTGTTGATATCTTAAAGGCAATTAAATAGTTTATCCAATTCTTATACTTATCTGGGTTTTTAGCAATCTCGTCGAAATTTAAATAAAAGTGACTGAAGCTGTAATGACGCATTAACGAACGAGTACAAAATCACCAGCACCAATGAAACGAGTGACTTTAAGTCGGAGACGAGTGCTGACGGTAATGATGCTCGCAACAAAAATTCTAGTTGCTTTATTTAGAACTTGATAATTGAGATTGTTATTTTTGCTTGGTCACAATTTTTACAATTGTTAATTTGTCGTAGGTAATTAATATTGGTAACTCGCTGAGTAAGAAACTCAAGATATTAAAAGACTTGTTAAATATCATGTATTCGTTTATAAAACTTAATAAAGTGTGACTATGTTACACAATAAAAATGTTTCATTGTCGTAGAGTCGTGCGTAAAAACTAGGATTTAGTTGTAATACTATTATAGGTGTAAAAAAAAACAAAAGTCGAAGTAAATCTTTTTTAATCGTAATTTTTTGAACACAATACAACATGCAAGCATGAAAATGCTTTATGAAAATTAAGAAACAATCATATTCTCTTCTATATTTGGTACCTATTTTTGGTTACTTTTAAATTATACAGAAAACGATCTCTATATTATAATAAAGACAAACAAAAACTATAATATATTATGAAAAATTTCATACAAGAGGACGAGAGCGCGCGGACCGGCCGCTGCGACCAGCACTACGCTACTCATGTACAACGCTATCACTAGAATTAGAATATTACGTAATATAATAATTGAAGAAGCCGCCGGCGCTGTGGCCGGCGCGCGCGCCCGCCTCGCCGGCTCGCAGCCGGTCCGCGCGGCCCCCCCCTCGCCTCGCCTCGCTACACTACACTAACTTATATTCACAACAATAGCTAACTAGTACCGTTACGACTCTAATAATAATAAATTTCAAGCGATCGACGTATCGTTATTAAAAATTTAGAATTTGAAGAACATTATTAGTTAGTAGCGGTGTGGGTGAGAACGCACCGCGGTGAGCGGCCGGCGGGTGCGGCGTGCGAGATGTCACGCTGTAAGCGCGCCGCGCCCGCGGGCAGGATACTCGCAGTGCGCTCGCTACGCACGTCGAACGAAACCATTCAACGCAATAATGACTAAGTATGAACGTCGCACGAACTCGCGAGTCGATAAAAGCGCATGACGCCCGAACCGCTCGCCCGTCGCGCGCCGGCGGCACGCGCCCGCGACCCGGCTACCGTACAACGCCACGACGAAGTCGCTACTCACAACGAAGATATAATAATTCGATATAAACACATCGCTCCATATAAGACGAGTATCACAGCGGCGGTGCGGGCGGCGCGCGGGCGGACGCGTCGCCGCTCGCTAAGTTAAGGCCGTCGAGAGAATGGCGCGCCCGCCTCAATTGGTTAACATTAGAACTATCTAGAATAAATAATATGTGTCGTGTGTGAGTGCGCGCTCAGGGCGGCTCTAACGCCGCGCGCCGCGGTGCTTGCGGTGCGCCGCGCGGCCCCGGCCCCACCACAGCGCCACCAGCGTCAGCGCCGCCGTCACGTCGCGCCGCGCTCTATGCACACCACATCACTCGGTCAAGTTTTACAATCGCTCTCGCGCTCACATTTATATTACGGCTAACTTGATTTTTATCTTAAGACATGCTGCCAAACTTCCATTTCCCGATAGTGTTAGGGTAAAACGGCGGTATAACAAACAACAAATAAATAACTTACGTTGACTTTTACAAAAATCAAGTTAACATTTTGACAATACGAAAAATGTTAAGCTAACTAACTTTTGTACATAATTACTATAAGAACATTTGTACATATTTTATCGCAAAATGAATAACTAGCTAAGAAAACAACTGTTTTAAATGATTCCAAGTATGTGTCTAGTACCGGATAAGATAAAAAGTTATTCATTCTATTTACTAATAATAAATTGGAGTTTGTGAAAAAAGAAAACAAAAATGGTTCGGTATGTAAAATAAAATACGATTGATCATTGCATGCTTCGGAAAGCTACGTTGGTAACAGTGAGTCATTGAATGCTCGAGGACACAATGTCACAATGATTGATGAGATGGATGATAATGGATGAAGAAATGATAGAACATGCAACGTAAAATGATACCTGAAGTAACATCTGCCAACTATTCAATACAGAGATACGAAGGTGTATTATAGTAATTGAATAGAAGGCGCGAGCGTTCAAATAAACACGTGTTAATAGAGCGTAATGTATGAATGAATAACAAGAGTGGGATGGTTACCGATGCACACAACACGCGAGATTGCTCACCAAAGTAGCACACTGCCCGCCCTGCAACAAGCGGAAACAGCGCTTTCACACACGGACCATTGAAGCATTGGTTAGTTGCAAGCTTTCCAACGTAGCAAAAGTTCATTTGAAAAATTATCATTGCAAACATACAATAAAAAAAACAAGCCAAAAAAAATTATAAATATTAATGGCGCCCAACGTGGGGTAGTAGGTACAGCTATCGTAACGCGTGATATAGGACACCGTCGGCTCAATTTTTTTTAGATTTACTTTAACGTTCAGGAGGTTTTAAAACTAATCAAGGAATAAATATTCTCCTGATATTCTCTTGCTAATCCTTAATGCCTTAAATATGTGAAGTATCAACAAATTCAGGTATTAAACAGCATGTTGCAACATGCATTTGAAAAGATTTTGAGAGCCATTTAAAATATTTAATGAAGAACGATTAACGTGGGACTTTGAAATGTGTCAAATCATCTTAGAGTTACGCAAACTCAGCCAAGATTTTATGGAATCTATTCCACGTTATGTACTGGTAACTCAGAGCAGTCGAGCGTTCAAAGAAGATTAAAAAATCCCTCGTAAAAAAAGGAAGCGCTATGCAAAAGCGTGGAAGTACAGTACTACCAACTTATGTGTAGAGTTCAATAGAATAACCGTTTTACAAAACCCTTCAAATCAAATCTATTCATCATAACCCAGCTCTGGACTATACGCGCACGCCTCGCGAGAGATGCTTCTGTGTCATTCCAGCTAACTTGCCGTGGTCAAAACCTACATAGAAGCATGACTCGAAGACGTACGCGGTCAGTCTGAACTCCTCAGTATATGGGAATAAATTCGCTCATTAATCGAAAAACCCTAAAGATAAGTAGGTAGTCCTGCAGCAGATTCCTATTTGTGTTGCATGTGGGTACGTACCGTGCACGCGGGGCAGTGCGGCGGCGCGCAGCCCGCCAGCTGGAGGCGGTGCGGCGCGCCCCCTGCCCCCGCCCCCATGCCCCCCGTACCACCCGCCGCGCAGCATGCCTCACCCCCCTCACACTCCGGCTCCCAGCAGTCCACCTCGCCAAGCTATAACATCAAAATACAGTATCATATACATTCCCCTACTTGTACAAAGGACCATGCTCGCCAATGTAATTGAAAATTTTCAACATGAATTCAAAATGTCGGGATTTTTTATGACAAAAAGTCATAAGACGAACGAAACGCACTCTTGTAGTAAGACAAATCACCTACCGTGATCTTTAAAGTGCAGTGTCTTAAACTTTAAATAACAAAACAAAGCGTCAATGCAGTAAATTAATTAAGAATACTAAGTTATTTTTTTAATTTTTCCTATCCTGGTTTTAAATCGTCCTGTAGTTTTTAGAAAAGTTCAAGATGCAAATGAATAACTAACATAACTGAGACGCCAAACCCATTTTATACATTATAGTTATTAACACGTTATTAGCTGTAAATGCAATGTGCACCTTTTTTGAGATCCCATTTGAATAAAATAAAAGATTGTGAAAGAAAGTGTATCCAACGCAGAGGATGTAGTTACTCACGAGGCACTCGCAGACCTGGCACTGATAGAGCCAGCGCTCACCACTGCGGAAGGTCACGTGGTGCATCTCCTGGTGGCGGCAGCGGTAGCGCGCTTCACAGTGCGGACAGCACGATGCCGGCGCCAGACCCAGCGGGCTAGCTGTGCTTGCCAGCTGGGGAACACATAGGTAGCAAATGAACGAATACATCTTCTAACTGGACTATGCCAGCGGCTGGGTTCGATGGATTGAGATTCTGGCAGGATGAACACAATACACTCCAAACACGACGTCCGCGTCGGTGCAACACTTACCGCCCCCAATTCGAATAAGAACAAATGGATTAGTACCATTAGAATAAATACTCCAGATACTTTTAATGTGTCAAAACTACGTCAGTTTCCTTATTAAAATACTCCAGATAAATTGTTTCAAAACTAGGAAAATTTAAGAAAGAACATAAAATACCTTAGAGATTTAAACCCTTTTGAATTCTCCGGTTCCATAGCTTTATCCTATATTTCGTAGCGAGTTAATGTTTTTAGATTTTAAAAAATCGGGATTTTAGGATTGAACTCATAATTTAAACGCGTTATTTGTAATTGTTTATATCGTTACCATATTTGTTGCTATTATACACACTCTATACTACTTTTTATTGATCTGTAGCCTATTTTGTAACGATGATAGCTCGCGCTCGCGATAGTGGTTGGCGCGGTCGGTTCAAACCCCAACAATGAGCTTAAGCTGCCGCGAGGAAACTATAGCATGATGGTAGGGTACTTTCTAGTTCTCGGTTGTGAAGGTACCACCCAATCAAGTTGAAAATCTGTCGCCAAGCATCTAACAGTGTGTTCGTGCAGCATCACTTGAGAGCCAGTTCCATTCCAAGCTATAATAGTGTTTACCATCTTCAACCACACCGTCACTTAACATCAGGTGAAAATGGCCAACACTTAGCCTGTCAACAATAGATAAATGTCTACCTGCGTATAGTTGTCAAAAGCGTCGCAGGCGCAGGGCGCGCGCGCGCAGGAGGCGACGCCCGCGCGGCACGAGCACGTGCGGCATCCGCCCGCTTCGGGCCACCGCGTGCCCTCGGGCACCGTGCGCCCCTGCCATACGCAACCTGGAACATCACGTCATATATCTACAACTTCAATGACACGAGACAATAAACTGCAGCGAAAAGAGGATATAAAAGACTTAGAAGTCCTTATCACTGTTGCGACTGAAACGACTGTTAAGCGCGAATACATTAAATAAATACCTTGAATATTCAAAATGAACTTCCGCAAAGTAACGCCTGAATCAATCAAAACGTACTTATATGATTTTTAATTGTCAGCCGAAATTGTAGGACATAGTTTTCACAACCAAGTTTGATTTTCACCGAGCCCGTTCTATGGAGAACCGTTTTCCAAATTGACGTTCACGCTGTAAAAACTAGTCACTTATACGCAAACTTACTTAGTTCGCAGTGTTCCGTATCACAGACGCACGAGAAGGCCCCTTTAGTATTGACGCACCTCGCGCTCGGTTGGCACGTATGGAACCCTTCAGCGCACTCGTCAACGTCTGAAATAATGGAAATATCCACAGCATTTTATAACTTATTTAGGAAAGTAAATCAAGTTATGTCCGAAATGTAAAATGCACATTGTAATATGTCGATTATTGATGTACAATATAGCTATATTTTATTCTATTCTATCGTAATTTCCATTAGGGTTCTATGAGGTGACTTGTAACATTGGTGTTATCAATAAAGTATTTGTATTTGTATTTGTATTTGATCCAGCACTATCTCACCGCTGTCCCAGGAAACAATGGCCCTAATGTTTCACGGGACACCTTCTATTCTTCGGGATTCTTTTGTTTTCTGTACTTTTTTTCCGTTTATTGTGCGCAAAATAAAGAGTTTCTATCTATCTATCTTCAAAGGCTCAGTATCTCCATCGTCTTAAAAATGAACAACTTATTTATAATAAAGTAATGAGTGCCAAAACAGCGGTGCCCTGGACGTTGTTTTGTTACTCAAAGTTCTGTGTATCGCTGCAATGGTCATGGACAGGCGTCATCTCTTAACATCAGGAGAGCGCCTCGATCGTCTCATTACTTTTACATTAAAAAAAAATAATTATATTATACTATATTAGGTACTACTCCACTGGGCGTAACACCCTACTCAAAGACTACCACCATCACATCTGCTTATAGCTTACAAGACTGATGGCAAGATAAAAATTAAAAAAATTTAAAGATATAAAAGTTTTTATTTAGTAATAATATGATGTGTACCTACCTTGACATAGCGCGGTATGCGGGTCGCGACGGTAGCCCTCGGCGCAGACGCAGTAATATGAGCCGGGAGTGTTGACGCAGAGCGCGGGCGGCGCGCAGGCAGGCGGCGCGGCGGCGCGGCACTCGTCCACATCCCGTTCACAGCGCGCGCCGCCGAACCCGAGTGCGCACGCACACATGCCTGGCGCCGCGCACACGCCGCCGTTCAAGCATCCGCCCTCGCAGTGAGCTGTAACAACATGCATGCTTTTTCTTCGAATTTGGTATCGCACTTTGTGCATTTTCCATTTCGACATTCAAATTTCATAGGTATTCAGTGAAAACCAAATTCGGGACAAAGTAACCTTCCTCCATTTTGATTAAAATTCTGTATCATTAAAATAATATTTCAATATTATAGTAAACTATTTTTAAAAAGTAAAATTGTTGCCCACAGTTACAATTTTGCATGTCATACAACGCGCACATAAACACAATCAGAATTGTAGGGCCATGTAGGTTACACAATTTTTTTACAAAACATTGTATGTCTACCTACAATAACCGTTGCCAAAAAAAATGTGGTAACAATGTGGGAAAGTTATTACTGGTAGTACAGCTGGTATAATGGGTAACAAACACCAATTTTTAGTCATAAGTAGTCTGGTGGCATTGATTAGAAGTTATTATAGATACAATTTAGTTAGTCCAAGATAAGTTATGATTGCCATCTTCAGCCTTACTACTATTATCGAGTTTTACAGTTGATATAATCTGTGTACCTTTTTTGTCTCGGATGGTTTGTTCTAGGTTAGTGTGCTCCATCCAAACATCGAGAGAGATGGTTATAATAGAACGTGTATATGTGTATGAGGGTAAAGATGTATAAAACGAAGAAGGCGAAAAATACTGACGCATGCAGGAGTATCCGTCTCCAGAGTAACCATCCCGGCAGCGGCACGTGTAGGAGCCGGGCGTGTTGGTGCAGACAGCGTCCGCGTGGCACCCGTGACTCAAGCCCTGGCACTCGTCCACCTGACGATATGATTTGAATGTTTTATCAATTCGAAAGCAATGAGATCAGTCCAATATCTCGCGTGCATTGTTTCTCATGACAAATTTTACCAAATCCATTTTAACTATAGGTAATTGGTAACATTTTATTACTTAGTGGTATATTTCCATACTTGGTTGTTGGTGATTTCCTTGTTAGGAGGTCATCTAGGTAGATACCATTCGGTAATTAGGTAAAATCTCAAAGTATTGAGCGTCAAAGCAGCTTTTGTTTTGTTACGCTAAGTTTAATGTATCGGTACAACGGTCATGAACAGGCGTTAGCTCTTATCATCAGGCGAGCGTCTCGTTCGTCTCATTATAAAACCGTAGACGTATTCTAGAGTAGAAATCCCAAATCAGGTGTACCTTTAGGTAGCCTACATGCCTACCAGATGACCTGACCTATAAGCCTAATGAACTATAATGGACTAATTACAATCATGAGGAAAAGGAAACGACAGTAGCGAGCAAGGTTGAATGTACAAATGCTTCGCAAAGTGTTGTAATTAGTGTGTGCGTACCTCAACACAGTTAAACTTGTCGCGGCGCGTGTACCCGGGAAGGCACTGGCACACATAGCCTCCTACCACGTTGAGGCAACGCGTATTGGAATGGCAGTGATGACCCGTCAGTCCACCCGCCTCAGCGCACTCGTCCACGTCTGCAATCACCAGTTCAATCATTATAAGCTAGAGTAAAAAAGACCTGTTGATTGTAATCACTTATTTGTTCATCATTTTAATCAGGGCAGATGCAGAACTGAATGGTCTATGCAATGATGACGCTATGATATCCAAAGAATATTTTGAGAAGGCTGAAAACCTGGACAGGATAGGCGCTGAACAAGGAAGATTGGCACGAGAGGAGGGAGGCTTATATCCTTTAGTAGGATGAATAAGCTGCTGGTGATGACGATACCACAATCTGAGCATGATTTCTTTTAAATTTTAAATTTTTTGTTTAAGCTGTAGAACGACCTTACCTATTAAAATAGAGTTTGCCCCTTCCCTGGACATATTTAAAAATCGCATGAAGCTCTCAATTTCGCTGCGTAGCTGTTCTATTACTTACTATAATTTATTAACCCTTTATAACTATTGACTGATTGATTGTGGGTAAGTTATTGCATGTACACTTTCTGGTTTATGTATATTAATTTATTGCGTGCGCAAGTATTTTGTAGGCGTACTGGTTAGTATAGGTACCGTATATCTAATAGTATTAAAACTATGAGGTACCTTGACACGTGATTCCGTCTCCGTGGAAGCCCTGGTTACATTTGCAGGTGTACTTGGTGTTGAGGTTCATGCAAGTCGCGTTCTCGTCACACGAGTGACCCATACTGCAGTAATCGACACCTGGAAGAAGGAATAGCATTAATACAATGGATTTTTAGTAGATGACAGGCTAGGTGTTAAGTGACTGTGTAGTCAAAGATGTTAAACACACCTATACTGGTAAAGGAATTGGTTCTCTCAAGTTAGGCTGCCGGAACACATCGTGTTTGTCGCAAATTTTTTTTCAAAAATTCAACTTGCGGATAGCTAGCCAGCCAAGTACTAGAAAAGTAAAACTCATACGTCTTCGAGAACATGAAAAATTGTCAAACTAGTAGATTTCCTCACAATATTTTTCTTCGCCATTTGAAGTTAGCGGCAATACACACTAACGAGTAACAGATAAGAAAACCAGAAATGCGTACCGTGGGGTTCAAACACAGAACTTACATATTGGAAGCCAGATGGTCTCCCAATTCGACGAACGAGTAGAAGTCGAGCGTTTACGTGTTAGATAAGTTTGTGTGTAACCTGGGCAGAAGTTGCAGCATTCGCCGGGAACAGTGAACTGGTCCGGCGGGTCGCAGGGCAGCGGCGGGCACGCCTCCTCGGGGTTGACGCGCGTGCACTGCATGCTGCCGTCGTGGCACACGCATTCGATGCACTCCTTCGGCGCGTATCGCTCGCCGTGCTCGTACAAGTTGCCTTTCAGCAGGCATTGCTCTGCACATGCATATTGTATCATCATTATTAATAGCCTCTATTGATTTACTGCTAGGTAATAGCCTCCTCACTCTTGTGCCACTGTTCCCTGTATCGGGCTAATCTCCTCGAAAAGTGACACGTGACAGATCTGGTGTTATTGCCCCATTGGACATTGGCATTTGCCTGCAATCGGTAACTATAGGACTCTATTCCAGCTATAGTCACGTGTTCCAGCGCCGCGTAAGTCGCAGTTGAAATAATATCTTAAAAATACTATTTAAATAACAACATATTATATATTATACGACATCTTTATCTAAAAAGGAGAAAAAAATGGTGCGAACTAGCAGTAATGGAAAAAAGTTTGCCTTGGTAATTATATATTTTTGCAAACAATAAGAATACAACGAAGAAAAATACCCACTTAAACACGTTGGACAGCACTCTCCTGGGTGTAATACTGGATTTTTACACTCTGCTCTATCGCACTCGACTGGCCTGCACGTGATTTCACCGTGCTGAAATATGACAATCAAAAGGTGAAATTGAACTGAAACCAGCAAACCACATTCCGATTTTCCTGATTTATAATGTAGTTGATTAGCTAAGATGTAATGTTATAAAAGAGCTGGAATACATTTTAAAAATTAAAAATAAGTTTTTGACATGTCTACTTCTCTATGTGTACCTACTACATAGTGCCGAGTGCCTAGTTAAAAGCAGCATAACAGGTTAAAATAACTGAAGGCTATATTGAATAGCTTTTCTCGGTAGTACTGCACATTTTGCAAAGAAATGCTTGTTTGAACCCTGTTAAGAAACTGTAAACCCGTGAAAATATACAGTGCAATAACCACTTGAGCAAAGTGTCAGAACGTGAAGTGTTCCTTACCACGCAGGAGCAGCGGTTGCAGTCTCGTTGCCAGGATGCGCCGTCGGCGTGCACGGAACCGTTCGAATAACATGACTTCTGGCAGTCGCACTGCTCCAGCCGCGACACGCGCGCCTCGGCGCCCGCTAGCTGTACCATAATATATACATATACATACAATACATTACAAACATTTATTGATATTATCAAAAAATTATAACTTGGAGAGTAATCAAAGCATTTGGAATAAATTCAAAATGTAAAATTGTAGGACTGTCTCAAAATCACAATTTTATGACCACGATTACAAAATCTATTCAGGTTCGAAATTACTACAGAGCCATGCAGGATTGATACTACGAGTATGACACTATTACAACACGCCTTTTTATGATTTATTTTGAAGAAAATATGATCGATTCTAATAAGAAAGTAAAACTGCAAGGAACTGATTGTTATTGTATCGCTAAGATACATCAGCTCAATAGATGTACCTACCTACATATGGTGACGATATACATAATATGATGTTGCCTGATGTTGGTTACCTTGAGCGAGAGATCTTGGATATGTGTAGTGAGTTCTTGTACTGTGGCCTGCAGCAGCGCGAACTGCCCGCAGGTGGGACACTCTGAGTCGAGGCCCGGACATTGAGCCAAGTAGCCGTGCGGCCCGCTAACTAGTCTCACGTCCTGAATTGTGCCCTGCAACATGCATCTCTTATTAGACCAAAGTACATTATTTGCCAAATAAGGAAAGACAGATGTATAACGTACTTTGAACAGCGAATGTTTGTTGTTCCTCTGTCCGAGCCACAGCGCGAGCTGCGGTTGAGTGAAGTTGCGGTCGGGCGGCGGGATGAGGCGGCGGTAGAGCGGGTGGCAGTCGACGAGCAGCGTTGCCTGCGCGCCCGAGACGGCGACCGCAAGCCGATGCCACGCGCCATCCGCCAGCCGGTAGGGGAAGGTCTCGACGCGCGCCGTCGCGCCGCCCGCCGCCACGTAGTGCAGCCGCACCTCATCGCGGCGCCCGCTCGACTGCACTTCCAGGTACCTGCGCATCACAGCGCTCATCGCACGCGACACGCACGCGCCGCGCCCGCGCCCGCGCGCGTGCCTCTCGCGACACTGTTCCGAGGTACACATTACACAAACCAACACAAGCACACAGCACGGCACGGACGGCGCGGACGGGACCGGCCGCGAGCGGACCTCGGCTCGCTCTACATCTCAATATCGCTCGGCCAACATAGGGGACCATGTACCTCGGAACGGACCGCGTTCGGTGTCGGCGCGCTTAGGTGTTCTATGGAACGCTCCGAGCGAGCGGAACCCGTTTCGCGGTATCCGGCGGAGGCGGATCGGGCGAGAGATCAGGCGGCGAGCGACTCCGCGAGCGGTCGGAGCCGCTCGCCGCCGCCGTCGGACACGGTGCGAGACAGTGCGGGATCTCATGTCGCTTGGAATGCAAGTGCGGACGAGCCCGGCGGCGGCGGGTCCCCTCGGAGCGAGCGCGGGCTCGCGGCCGATCGCAGCACGACATACGACAACATCGAGTGAGAGAACATCGAGAGACGGCTCGTGAGGGGCGGTTGGACAATACAGAACACAACACGTCAAGACACAGAACACATGACGACTGCGGTGGGGGACGCGGGAGGCGCATGCAAGCGGGCCCGCCCGCGCAATTATGTAACCATGCAGGGAGCCCGTGCGGGCGATATCGAGGAGGACATTCCGAGGCACAGGACATTCCAAGATACATGATTCTCCCCTATGCGCGTGAACGCATCGCTCTGGCGGATGCGTGCACGCGCAGCGATGTTGAGATCTAGAACTCACCGTGAAGCGTCCTCCCGCGCCGCTCGCCACGCCCGCGCCGCGCCGCCCGGTGGTACCACTAGCTGATTCCGCGCGACGCTCGACCCACCGACTCATATTGGATATCTACTTGACATGAAATGGTATTTTATAAATATGGTATTTCAATTCCCACAAAAAAATAATACCAAAATTAAAAAACTGCTTTAAGTCTACAAGACTGCGACGACATTGTAACATACACCTTACAGACAAATCGTGCAGCGTATTTTACAGATAAGTAACATGTGGCGTGGCGATAAAATAAAGTAGATGTCGATGGGTATACCTGTTGTACCCATGTGAGAAAGATAGTATGGTGCCCGAGTTGGCCGGCTCCTGCTTGAGGGTGGCCAGCACCGCGAACTCGGGCGAGCGCCGCAGCAGCTCGGCTGCGCGCGCGAACACTTCGCCCTCCACTTGCAAGGAACGGGAGTCGCCTGGAAAATTGTACCGTAGTAAATAAAGCTCCATATACCTACCATAATTAGTTATGGTAGGTTCATTGTTCATTATCATGACATTATTTTAAGTTATTTAATGTTTTCGCCACCCAATATATGTATGTATAACGATTTACAATTATTTAAAAGATTGGTATTTTTGCTAAGTTTTAAGCTGTGATAATGATCAACCTACCTAGATATATAGAATCAGTTAACAGATATAATTAATCAAAATATTTTAACTAAATTGGGGGCATAATTATGAGAGATATGAGGCAAGGAGGGAAATTAATGTATACGGATGTATTTTGTACAAATTAGCAGTAGGTTTTCAATTAACTTTATCATAAATTGAAAATCAATATTATTTTGTTTGGATACATTGTATAATGTATATATGTATGTATGTTTGTTACTTATTTGCGTTGTAACGACTTCACGGATTAGCATTAAAGGATCGCAGATGGCTTGTACTCGGTATTAGCATATTGGATACTTGCAATCCCAGTAAATCTGAGTAAAACCGCAGGCGCAGCTAGTTGAAATATATAATATATGAGAGATATAATCACGTCGTAAAACCCCCTTGTAAACACGTGTCCGACTGCTTAGCCTAATCGATCTCAACCTACTAGACTTTTTTTAACCATATGTCTAATGTGACAAGGGTAAAAAACTATGTAAAATATGACCTTACGAGTTAATTTATTTAGCAGCAGATAATACATATTCATTTAAATAAAAATTTTGTACTACAATAAATTTTCTGGGAAATGTACGCGGTGCCTACTAATTTGGTAGCCTACTGTGACTTCAAGTCCTTGGCCTGTAACGATCGCTGGCTACTTGCCAACGAAACTTCTGTTATCTTTACTGCCTATACTTTGGGCACCAATTATATACAATGATAATTATTCATAACTTAATAAAGCTTTTTAATTTCTATATTTACCTTAGAAGTAATTATCAATCTTCTTTTTTTACTAAAGCAGTGTTACAAAGATATATTTTGTACCAACGGCAGCTTGAGTATCATCGTTCTTATTCTTGTAGTTGGTTGTAAAAAGTAGATAAAAGTTATCGGAAATAAAAAAAACCTGTTGGTTGACAGCCCTGTTGGTTCATTGGTAGAATATCTGCCTCAAGAGCTGAAAGGCGAGGGTTCGATTCTTACCCAGGACAATCTTTGTGGTATAAAAAAATGTTTGTTCTGTATTTATTGTAAGTATGTATTTACAAAAAAAAAAGTATTTAAGTATTCTATCAGTTATCTTACAGCTTTGCTTAGTTTGGGCTGTGTGTAATGTCCTACGATATTTATTTATTTAAAACCATTTACATTTCCACTAAATTATTTTCTTTTGAGACAATCTCATGTTTTTATTTTATTAAGACGTAGCTAAGTAAAGTAATGCGGAAAGATACACTTACAGGTACACTGATAATTTAAACGATGTATTAAATTTTGTATGTCTTAATTTTATGGTTTAATGAGTACACATTACTAATCTAAGAATTGTTTTAGTACAAAGAGTACAAAGTTATAAATGACTTAGTCTACAATACGATTTACTATCATAATAACTTGCGCTGAGAAAACGCTGTTAAACAAATTAAGTAATATTTATTTTGCTAGTGACAATTAAGAACAACAGAGTCAATCAGCAATCTAATGTTTATATTACAGTGATAAAATTAAATTTCTTAAGCTATTGCTCACGGTTTTTTTGCTATAACTCGGTAACAGTACTTTTTTCTGGATGAAAGGTATTTATGTCCTTTTCTGTATCCCTGAGAACGTGTATGCAAAATTTCATGTTAAGTAGATAAGGCGTGAAAATATAACAAACAGCTAAACTAACTTTCGCATTTATAGTATATAGTAATTGTATAATAGTTAGCTTGTTCAATATTTAAAAATCTCGGTGCACGTCCGATTGAATACATATTCATTAATTAGCGACACTGCAATAATAGCGGGAGTTCACATCTGACACGCGACTTGTGACAATTGAAATGAGAGAGTAATAAAGTGCGCAACACAGTCGGCTTTAAATCTCAGCGGGAAACGAGGGATGACAAAATAATATCTCACATGAATGACGCGTAGCCCCCTGCGGCGAGGGTAAATTGCGTAGAAGGGGATACTCCAAGAGGGATGCGAAACCTCTACAAAATGTTTATTCGTAATTGTTTCAAAGGGAAAAGGAATTCTAAGCTATTTGTCAAATCTACGGAAACACTATTCAAATTCAACATGTCTTCCAAAACCTCGGCTGCAATAAATCACATTATTCAACAATAAACAGCTGTAGCCTGACAGCAGATGATGAATTGCGGCATGGACGATTATCGGTATTTTCAAGACGAAGTAAATAAAACAATATTTTCAGACAGGCGATCCTGTAATGGCGAAGGAGACATGAACCGGTGGAACACAGAGTTGGAACGACCCGTCGCCAGATAATGCTATCAGATCACGTGACTGAAATATCATGAAAATGGACTACCCCACTCTTTAGGGTCATAGAGGATATTGAACTGAAATTTTATAAACCTCAAAACAACTAATGCTTGCAATAGATAGAAATTAGGGAGAGATATAAAAGTTCAATAACTTAAAAAGATTAATAAAAGTTCAAAGTAGGTACACAGTACCTGTATGCACCATAATTTAAGTAACCACCTCACACTGACATGATCTTTGGCTAACCTAAAGTTTGACTAAGACCAAAGTAAGTATCGGGAATGTGATCTACTAATAAAAGCTTTGAAAAAAGTTCATTGACTCCTCTTCTGATATACATTTCTCGTAGCCACTACACAAGTATTAGATATATCAGTTCTTATTATCCTCCCAGATTGAAGAAAAACAATAAGGGAGAGTGAGTTTCTCGGAATACACAACATATGTAATTACATGAGAGAACGTTCGAAATAGATGTATGTTTCGTAGCGTAAACAGATTTCATCATTTCTCTCCTAGCTTAAAAGTTCAATAACATCTTTCGAAATGTATTCAAAGTAATGCGAAATTTATTCATTTTATAAACAAAACATCTCATGGTTTTACTCGAAAAAGCTGCTTAAATTAAGAAAACCTATTCATCTATTTTATTGTGTGCAATTCAATATTATTTCTTTAGTGAAGAACTAATGTATTTGTTTTTTGTTAAAACCATGTGCTTAGCCAGTATTCTATTACCCAAGTGAGATTCTTGCTTTATCTTTGTTAATAGTTACATAAAGTCGACGTATTATGTTACCGTGCATCAGTTTTTAAATTTTAACGAACTTTTGACAAGGTTTAATTCACGTTTTCTCTCTTCCTTTCTCAATTAGGATATAATGTAATGTATTTTAAATAGTTTTCTTCTAGGCAAGTGTGCTCGACCATAGACCGCATCTTCGCTTAACATCAGGCGAGATGGTGGTCAAACGCAAGCCTATATACAATAAAAAAAAAACTACTTCAGACAGAGATTTCCCGTACCATATCTAAAGTCGTGGAGGCTTCAGTTTTAAACGCATTTTACAATGATATGAAGTTTCACAAAATGTATGTATGTACTGAGTTTAAAGAAACATTATGTTTACCTGCAGTGCAGATAACTGATAAATAACAAAACAGCTCTGTGATTGAAACGATACAGTTTATGTGAAGCTTCGTACCCCAAATCTGTTTTGGTTTAATTAAATCACCCTCCGAGTTGCGAATATTAATCCAGTGACATACAAATATTTGCGGGCTTTGTGCAAACACTTTGTTGTGTCAGTCCCCGGCGCGGATTAATTTTATTGCCACGCTTTATCACTTGGGTACACATGACTTGTTATTTTTTACCTTATTGACTACACATTTTAAACTGATATGATACATATTTGAATGCACGTATAAAATCACTGTGAGGGTTGAGACCGCATTTTCATTTGAGCTAACTTCTTTCACATCACAACACATATCGGTTCATTGAGCAAATAGAGATCAGCGCGTCCCAGCCACGCGGATGGGCAGAGCATATTAAATTTGCCTTTACAAGTAGAGGTAAACTTTCAGGCTTTCGACAGTTATTTAAGTTTTCCTATTCAGATACCGGACAGCCCGTTGGCTCATTGGTAGTATATCTGCCTTAAGAGCTGTAGGGCGTGGGTTCGATTCCCACTCAGGGCAAACATTTTGTGAACAAACAAATGTTTGTTCTGTGTCTTGGTGTTCTGTATGTATTATAGGTATGTATTTACGAAAAAAAAAGTATTTATGGATTTTATCAGTTATGTGACTTCCATCACACAAGCTCTGCTTAGTTTGGGGCCAGATGGCGCTGTGTGTATAGTCCTACGTTATTTATTTTATTTATTTATATATCATATATAGTATATACGATATATTTATATAATCGTTTTCATTTCATTGCAAGAATCACCATTTCTAACATAAATTTGTTTTGTGTTTCTGTTTCAGAAACTCTCTTGATGGTAAGAACCCACGATCACCAAAGCTGCTGTGTTTTCGTGTGCATATGAAATATAAATTCCACGCTGACGAAGTGTCGGGTAACGGTCAGATATGATATATTTGCAACTATGTACAATGTCAGTAGGCAGTAAGTCACAAAACTGGGTGTGTGCGTGTCGTTCGAATAGCATGTGATGTGACATGTCTGGCGCGGGTACTGCAGCGCCCTCGTGGCGTCGCGCCGCTGTCCTTGGCAGTGACAGCTCCGCCCGCGATGGACGGCGCTATTGTACGCTCGGCTGTAGGCACCAGGCTTCACTAGAACGCTATACCGTGATGGTAATTAATGAAGTATCTGTTTATGTTATGATGAGTGGTTAAGTAACGCGTGGCCATGTTACCTACAGATCGGTTGCAAAGCCTCGTTTATAATGTAACGACACGTTCACGCCCTCATTAATCTTCTTTAGGGTCCACAAAACTCTGATTCTGAATAAGCAACTCAACACGTTCACTATACAAAATTACGTAAACGAAAAAGTCACGAAAAACTTTTTGACCAATCCTGAAATGGGGGAAAAATATATCATTGATTTTCCGCAAGATATATGAAACAGCTGATTATTTATTTGTCAAGATGGTTGGTCCGTAAATGTTGTTTGTAATAATAAGTATATTGAGCTCCTTTCATGTTAGTGCTATAATACCGCATAGGTGAGTATCATAATATTATACAATTGTAATACTTTTGCAATATAAGCAGGAATAGGTTTACATTTCATAGCAAAGTTGACACGATCAAACGTATTTGTATGGTTTCTTGAAAGCATTACCTACGGTTTGTACGTAGGCAAGCATAATTGGAAATATGATTTATTAATAAAGTGATAAAAGAATATGATAATATAAAATATTCATTGCCAATTTAAATTTACTAAGCATGTTAGTTTAGCCCCTCCTCTGAACGAGCCGTGACTAGTACCATAGCCGGTGCATTACAAATTGCTATACCACTGACTTTCGACACTTGCAGTGGTGACGGCGCTGTCGGGTCTGGTGAGTTGTGATCCCCACAATTAGGGCTGACACCCTCCGACAATACGACCGAGCGCAACTCTCCTAATGGCACGGATTATGTTACGCGGCATAAATGAAACGGGACATAAATGTCCCCTCAGCTAGGGTTCTCGACATGAATTACAATTAGGCTTTATTTTTTTCATGAGTGAATTTAAATTTATACTTTTAGTTTAAGCTCAATTTTAAACAGTTCATTTTAAAAAATATTGTGGTATTTGATTATGATCAGGCAACCACAATTTCTAAACACTTTTGATGAGATTTAAGCATTATTTTTTATGGTGAACACCCTATTTTGGCAAACAGCATGACGAAATATAGAGCGAATTCACAGTGAGGTTAATCGTCAGTGACTGGTGAGGGATTGAGGACATTTTCCGGCGGATTAATGCGCGTCGCCGATAATGGGCCGCTCCGAGCGCCCGCGTGGGGATTACAACCAATTTGCGCGCGCGAGCCGATTCCACCACTCCGGATTACAACAGCCTTTGAATTTAATTAGCGACGTTATTGGGAGCCCACCTTATTCTCTGCAGTTGGCAGTGAATAATTGATTTTCTGTTTCCTCGATCGCAGTAAAAACGTTCGTAAACTTCGAAAACGTTTCAACAATAACAATGGAAATTTAGCCCTTCTTCACACCCCTGTCTATTCAAAGTGCTGGCGTTCTAAGCCGCCGCTGCTCTTAAGTTTCTTTTTCGAAATGTCAAAAAGCAGAGGGACTGAACACAATAGGCACGTGCCTCTGACAGGACCCTCGGAAGTGAGAGCGATATACTCGTCTATTCATGAGAAATTGTAATTAAAGAAAAAAATATGTTATCTCCTGTCATGTTGTTATAGCTTAGCATACCACTAATGCATTTCTTATTAGATAGCGTAGGGATATTTTATTATGCTAAATTGCTACGGATTAATAAAAGTCTCAATTTGGAGAGTGTAATGTGCTGTAGGTTTTATTACGTTAATTAATATTGTAATAACAGAGCCCATAAAAGTAGGTCTATGAACTTTATTGAAGCGAAGGAAATACAATCACTTTTAAAACCTCGCTGCCATTGTGTGATATCTTCGTATCACTTAGACAGGAAGGAATTATTACGAAATGCATTAAAATGTAGCAGGTGCGGCGTATAAGGCAGTGATTTCTACTAATGGATGACCAAAGTGGCGTAAAACGCAAACTGAAATGCACCACTACCCAAGCTTTAGTCGCGATACGACGTAATATCCATTAGGTTGAATACGATACGGTTATGCACTGCCCGCTAGTAAAGTGCAAACATGTATAAATACCTTAGATCCATAGCATGCTTGCTAAAGAGTTATTAGCTTGGGGCCAAGCCTGTCTACCATATGCCTGCGCCATTTTGAAGAATTCCCTAACAAAGTAAGAACTTTTATAGTTTTGTTTTCTTCGTCATCTTTTTTAGATACGTTATGGTAATATTTCTGTGAGAATTCTACTATTGCATAATATCTTTGAAAAAACTACCATAAAAAATAAAAATAAAATGACATATCCTATCGAACATTTTTTTTTTTTTTTATTAATTTGCCCCTTCGGGCAGGCTAAAGCTATAGAGCCATACTTCCTTGTCTTAAGTGTTATTTCTGCTGTATCTTAGCTATAGCTATCGTCAAAGTCGTCTTTGTCAAGTCCAGTTCGTGTCAGTTAATTCCAGTCATGCTTTAGTAAAGTAGTGGCAACTTTACTATAAAGCTTCGATGGAGTTTTGGAAGCAACACGAAAACTCATGTTTCACCACATTATATCATTTTCCCACGCTCGCGCTTGTAATTCGGCACTTTATGAATAAAACACCACCATTTTTATGCATAAACACTCGACAAAACACTAGTTTTGAGGAAAAATACAACGGAGCGACACGACTCTTCCCGCGTTCCCGCCAAAACCCTATCGAACAAGGTGTCATTCTTATTCATCATTATTTTTGGCATCGTACTTTGTGCATTTGCCAGTGTACTTCTTAATTATGAATTTTCAAGTGTAATATATCTAAGTCACAGAAAGACAAAAATCAAAGTGTTTAAAAGAAAGGTGAAATCTTTTAATGCATTTTTATTGATTCGTTCTTGTTTTATAATACAAATTGAACCACATAATTACTTGATGACTATCGTCGTAATGTTATTGTTCAAAATGTTAAATATCATAAAAGTTAGATATCGACGCGCAATTTGCAGTAATCTTGAAAGACTTGATTTTGTATAAAGGCTCTTATATAAAGGCTATATATATATACCTGCGATGGAGTTTTGGAAACAACACGGAGAGCCATGTTTCGCCACATCGTATCATTTTCCACACTCACGCACGTAGGTACTCACCACTATATTTTTTATACATTAATACTTTTTTAATGGTTGAAAAATTAGGTGTTTGACCACATCTCACCTGATGTAATGTAACAGTGTGGTCGAAGATGGTCAAATATTGTCTTACGTACTTGAAAAAAAAAACACCAGTTTTCGACAATAATACAATGCGGCGACATGTTTTTTCCGCGTGCCCGCCAAAGCACTTCTCAGGATATTGTTCAACATAACAATTTAAATCATCTCAAAATTACGTCCCATTGTTAAAACAATGAGCAGAAACATTACATATTGTATTTTTTAAGGAAATTCATTGACTAATATGCCTTTGTGTTGTGTACCTTGTAGTGTGTAGGCAGTCCGCTGTGGTTGCATCCCAGGCGCGAGGGAGACTCCTGCGCGGGACGTGTTGTGCAGGGACAACGCGCCCAGCAGGTCTAGCTCGGTGGCTGAAACAACATTACATTATTTTAGAATTTTCACTGTGTTCCTAGCTCATTTAGTAGTAGCTTTGCTTCGTGAGGGTTATTGGTTTGATTCCTGGATAAATATTTGTCCGACGAATTTCTCGAATTGGTCTAGGCGCCCTCGAATAATAATTGTACATAAAAAAAGTTTCCGACGAATTGAAAAGCTCCTTTTTTGAAGTCGGTTATAAATACTCTACCTCTAAGCTATAATTTTTAATTTACGTTATTGCTAAAAGCGAAATAAAAAATTTCTTCAGTCGTAATGTACCTACTAATAATAGTTATGTACTTAATATAGAATAAATGTTCATTATTACTATCGCAAAGAAACTCGGAAAACTCCCTGATAAGGTCGTTAAGTCCGAATGATCGCCAACGATTTGCTATAAATGACATATTTTGTTCAGTTGACGATGAATATTTACGAGTCTATAAACTGGCAGTGGCCTACATTCCGAGAATCAATACGACGCCGGAAGATTCCAAAAAACCTGCCTTTGACAGACGCAGGCTGGCTATCGATCCGAACTACCAGCACAGAGCCATGTGGCATTTTAATACACGAATAACTCTACAATAGCACAAACATATCAATCAACTGAAAGTGTTTTATTGACATTAGAATTCATCACAGTCGGCACTTATCGGAAAGGTTACCTATAACGAAATAACTGGGGTAGTGACCTAGAGGTTAGTGACAGGACCTCGAGGCGGTATTGGCTCGTTACGTGTCCCACAAACACGAATATATAGCTAACTACGGACTTGTACTTCTCAAGTTTTCGGGCTGATGTACGCCAAGCTGAATTAAACATTATATACCTGAAAGCTCATTTGCAAAGCTCGGGAGTAAATCGTGAATATATTCTTAAGCAACGCGACGAATCTATTGTAAACCTGAATACTCACTGGCAATATATTTACGTTGTTGTTATCTATTTGATTATTAAAAAATAGTTATTGTTACCAAATTTATAGCTATTTATTTAAAACTTACAGCAATTCTTTTTTCCCTGGCTAGTCTTTAATTTAATTCAATTAGACTATCATGCGACTGAAATATTATTTTACAACAAATAGGTATATTATTGTAAAACTTAACTGAAGGTTCACCTTTTTGATAATTGCACAGTTCATCGGTTGGCATTTATCGGTCGTAGGCATTGCTTACATAGGCCGTTTTTAGTTTGCCGACGTGATATGTATTACTAGCTGGTGCCCGCGACTTTATCTGCGTAGAACTAATATTCGAATAGCTAATTTTTTTTACTCCAAGATTTCATCAATCTCCATACATAATGGGATGCAAGCTTTCTTTTTAGTAAAATCTGTCAGCGGTCAGTATAGATAGACTATAGAAACATAGGCAATGAAGTTCTTTACATAGGCAATAAAAGTTATGAAAGTATTTAAAAAAAAATCAAATTATTATTATACCTACATTGGCCAAAAACGCAGGAAAAATGTTTATTTTATACCAAAAGTACAGATTTTTAATGCGTTTTAAAGCTCTTGAGAAATTATGGAGTTTCCATACAAACTTTCATTCCCTATTTTACCATTTTATTTTCGTAATAAAGTGTAGTTTACCTTTAACAAGGTTCAGTGGTTCAAAGTTCAATTATAATCTTGGCCTCGTATATTTGTAGGAGTATCCAGCCATGTGCAAGTTACACACCGGATCCCAAGCATCATCCATCAGCTGTAACCCGGTCACGTAGCGCTACGCCGCCGCCGTAGACAACTAGGCTACGAGCTTCAAGCTTACACGCTGAACTTTACGTAACATAAGCTCGAAACAACTTTAATGTCTCCTTTTATAGTAGATTTAATGTCGTATACATTCTTCGTGTCCTATTTTCTGGTAATTTTAAGAAGTATTAGTAAGAAAATAACCATAATTTAAAAAATATACATTGCAGATAGTGTGTCTGTAATTCGAAAATAAGTATGGACTAAGTAATTATGATTACGAGTAGAATATTGAATAAGGTTTTCTTTTAAAATTATTTTTAAGAACAATATTGCAAATTGTAGTTCAGTTACGATAGGCGATCGAAGGATTGTAATTCAAGAAATATATTTAGATTTGCCAATGCTAAAAAGCCCAAAAGTTCACTTTATAACTTTTAAATGAAAAACTATATGCAACATCGTGTTCCAGAATAAAACGTCACAGATATGTCAAGAATGCTCACCGGTCGTGCGCGAGTGGCACAAGCCCCAATTTACGACGCCTAGGCAGTGCCTACAGCTCAAACGTGCTTAACTTCATAGGGTTGACGGTAGGAACCTGATTTTGATACAATATTGTAACAATACTTGATACAATTATTTTTAATGTTACTGAAATGCACTTTATAACAGCTATATAGAGCTGTTGATTTAAAAAAACTGGATATAAAGAAAAAAAAATTGTTTGGTCCTACCAATTTTGAAAACAAATATCTTAAGGTAGGTGGTTTTGTAGCGATGATAGCTCAGTGGTTAGCGCGGTAGGTTCGCATGCCGAAGGGCGTGGGTTCAAACCCCAACAATGAGCTTGAGCTGCCGGTGAAGGAAAACATCGTGAGGAAACCATAGCATGGTGGTAGGGTACTTTCTAGTACTCGGCTGGCTAGCTACCACCCTCAAGTTGAAAATCTGCCGCCAAGCATCTAACGGTGTGTTCCGGCAGCCTCACCTGAGAGCCAGTTCCATTCCAGGCTAGGTGTGTTTTACCATCTTCGACCACACCATCACTTAACATCAGGTGAGCTGTGGTCAAACAACTAGCCTGTCAACAATAAAAAAAAAAAAAAAAAAAGTAAATAGAAAGAAACACAGGCAAAAACCCGAGTAAGGATTTATAAGAAACGTGTGCGCGTGTGAAATAAAAGAGAAATATAAATGTAACATTTTAATTTCTTCTTTGGCATTGCACTCTGTGGATCCTGTCAGTTTCAATGTTAAATTCTCAGCGTCAAACCAAAAAAAAAAATTAAATATTTTGAAAAGTTCATCTTTATTAAACGGGTTTTATTTAGCTTGCCCTGTTTGTTGTTACTGTTGTTTTTGGGTCAAATTTAGTAATTGTTTTTTTATTGTAACAAATCGTGTGAGTAAAGCGCGAACCCTACCCTCTGAGCAAAACTAAAGAGGTAGGCGCCGCGACGTCGCGCCGTCGCCAGTTCGTCTGTTGCCGCCCATCAACACCGCCTTGATGGAATAAAGAAACGCTTCAGACTGTTTTCTAGTGAATGCATCTCTTACTACTTTGTTAATTCTTCTGATTTAGTTCAACATAACTGAATCAAGCTTTGACGCGTTTGTAGCGATGATAGCTCAGTACGCGCGGTCGGTTCACACACCGAAGGGCGTGGGTTCAAACCCCAACATGATTTGAACAACACGTACATAATTGAAAATCTATAAGCTATTATTATTAAATGAACTTGAATTTAATGTATCTAATCTTGAAATTTTAACTCGTAATGGTTTGTAATAATTTAACACAAAGTGTGGCAAACATTAATTTTGACAAATTACTGCTAATTTTGTCTAAATTATGTCAACACGAATCAAAAGATGTTTTTTATGGTTGAGCGGCTGGGTGTTTGACCACAGCTCATCTGATGTTAAGTGACGGTGTGGTCGAAGATGGTAAACACACCTAGCCTAGGATGGAACTGGCTCTCAAGTGACGCTGCCGGAACATACCGTTAGGTGCTTGGCGGATGGTAATAGACGCTTTTTGTTAAAAACAAACAGAAGAAAATGACAAGTAAGGAAAAAGGAAGGTATTTATAAACGTCCACATTGCTAACTAGAACTTTCTGATGTTGTCCAACATCAGAAAGTTCTAGCAAACTTTTCACGTTTCGAGAAAATCAATTCCGTCCCAAACCGCAAATGCAATAGACTGCCTTTTTCTCTCTACTTTTCTTTGGTATTGAACGGTCTCGCTTTTCGAAAGTTTTTGAATAAAGAACGTCGTTGTGTTTTAGGGTGTTTTGTTTGACGTTCCGATGCTAGTAGACTAGCTTAGTAGACTTTTTAAATAAAATTTAAACGTCCGTTTACATATGAAACTTTTTTCAGAACTCCATCCTACCTTTAATGTCAACCTAATAACATTTAAAGCCATAAAACGTATTTGCCACGCGATCGTAAACACTTCTACACTATTCGACTTTAACAGTTCTTATCTCCAATGAAATAATATACTGCCAGAATTTTGCGAGCTTCTAGTGCTAGCAGACTGACATGGCAAACTCAATCCTTTCCCTACGATTTAAGAACTATAATTACTAAGTCTTCTATTTATCATGATAAGAATGTAACCAATGTAGATACTGCTGTACTACATTGCATCAGATGCAATTTACGACTCGGAATTAGTTACCACCATTAAGGGTGCAATAAGAGTTTAACGTCATGTACAATTGTACACCATACATTTTACTGCTCTTTCCAGTGCTTTAGTTTTGAATACTAATTGTGGACTCTAGCAAACTATCTCAATTTGAAAATTAAAAGAGCTATTAAGGCATTTTTTTGGTAAATTGGCGTCGAGTATCCTCAAAGCAAACCGCTTAACTAAGCGGAACAACGTCGGTTAGTCGACATAGGGCGCGATCAAGTAATTAATTAACCAAGTTGTTAAACGTACAGCCTTTACGTGGAAACGACACCGGTATGCAGACGACGTCAATTGTTTTTCATTATTAAGGTATTTTATTGTTGTGAAACACGAACTCGCTTTTAAATATTGACGATGCGGCTGAGCATATCGTTTTCTTACAGGTGGATTAGGTAACTAATGGCCAGTAAGCTGTAAACAGATATATGATACAAAACGTCTTACGTAACTAATATATTACAGCTCCGCATAATACGATGTTAAGTATTACATTATACTAATTTATTTAAATGACAAGAAATTATAGAGATTAACATAATAATAAGCTGAAATGTATAGGAAGTCCCGAAATCCAATGTCAAGTAAGCGGGGGGTGAGAGTGAGTGGCAACCCCGTTTTAGGAAAAATAAATTAAGTCATTTTCATTATTCGTAGTGCAAAGCAAGCAAGCATCTAACGGTGTGTTCCGGCAGCCTCACTTGAGAGCCAGATCCATGCCAGGCTTGGTGTGATTTACCATCTTCGACAACACCGTCACATCGGGTGAACTGTGGTCAAACCTTGTCTGTCAACCAAAAAAACAAGACAGTCCTGTTTTTATAAACTGACCCCATGGCGCGGTGCTCTTCTTATTGTGAGAAGGATAAGGCATCCACCACGCTGGCTAAGTGCGGGTTGGCAGACTTTACAAATCTTCGAGAACTTTTTTATGTACTCTTCTCTCAGACATGTAGGTTTCCTCACGATGTTTTCATTCAACGTTTGAAGTTATCGGCAAAACGCACATAACCTAGAAAAGACAGAGATGCGATAACTTCGGCTTTACAATATTTAAATGTGATGTAAAAGCTCGATTTTCATTTTGTTACGTCATAAAATACTAAACCAAAGAAAGTTTGTTTAAAATACTAGTTATATTGATGAAATCAGATACTGCATTTCCATTTTCGAAATTTGCACTGTATTATCAAAAACGTGCAAATGTGCGAACTAAACCGCTGAATACCTACACACTGAATGTCTATCATAGAAAACGCTGTATGCTTATATTAGACAGGGCTAATATTTGCCTGTATATCGATTACTGATATTTACCCCATTCGATGAAGACAGTAAAAGCTATTAGCCCTTAAGTTCAGTAAACGGTGTTAGGGAAACCCGACTCCCCGTGAAATGGAGTATCGCGTTGTCCACTCGATCTGAACGTAATGTTGTCGCCGCGCAAGGGTTAATAATGTATAACAACAATTAATTGAAGTCCCTTCCAAAGCAACCCGAGACGACACGTGCGGCGCTGGCTACCTGCCCACCCGGCCGGACAAATTGGCCATATGGCTGCTACTCGATGTCTCCGTAATTATATCTAAAACCTCAAAATAAGGGCGATCTATTAAAACTTGAAACTTAATGTTATTTATTCTTGAGTCACGAGCAAAAGTAAAATTAAGACTTTATAAATCCACGAAAAACGGTAATGTATATTCAGAGACTTTTTTTAAAAGTAAAAGTAATTGAACGAACGAGACGCTCTACTGATGATAAGAGATAACTCCTGTCTATGACCATTGCAGCAGTACACAGAACTTTGAGTAGCTAAACAAAGTCCAATACTGCTTTGGCGCACATTACTTTGAGACTTTCGATGGTTAGTTTCAACAGCCCTTTAATTTCGCTAGCTGCAGTACCTTTCAAAGCGGAACACAGTAATGTTTCCACACTACTGCTTGGCGGCAGAATATCTGGCGCTGTGGTGGTAACCTACTTAAACGACCTCCTGCTAAGGAGATCTACCAAGTAAACATGGTATTATAAAACATGGTAATTGAGTAAAAAGTGTGGGCGATTTACAAAAATGGATGATCAATTTACACGACTCATCGCTACTGTGATGCAACAAATGGCCTAATATGACAGTGATCGCTCATTTGGAACTTAAAAAAAAATAATTATGGTGTTTACGGGTAAAGAAAGGGCATCGCACGACACATGACATACGCTACCAATGTGATACGGTACACGCGTGTTGGTCCTACTTATAAAGTTATAAATTATGTTACAGAACAAATAATAATAACAAGACAGTTTACCGTTTTCAGGTTGTATACACAACATGTTAGCGTAGCCTTAATAAGTCTACCCCGTATGTATGTTTGTCCTACGTCTAAATATTTTAAACTGTTTTTTGGTAACCGGTTCAAATTTTCACTGAAGCGTTCCTTTTTTTTTTTTTTATGGTTGACAGGCTAGTTGTTTTTTGACCACAGCTCACCTGATGTTAAGTGAAGGTGTGGTCGAAGATGGTAAAGCACACCTAGCCTGGAATGGAACTGGCTCTCAAGTGAGGCTGCCGGAACACACCGTTAGATGTTTGGCGGCAGATTTTCAACTTGAGGGTGGGTGGTAGCTAGCCAGCCGAGTACTAGAAAGTACCCTACCACCATGCTATGGTTTCCTCACGATGTTTTCCTTCACCGGCAGATCAATCTCATTGTTGGGGTTTGAACCCACGCCCTTCGGCATGCGAACCTACTGCGCTAACTACTGAGCTATCATCGCTACAAAATTGTACCTATATATTCTTAGTCTTTTTAGCTCCAAAACGTATGTAGTGATTCGCAAATTCATCTGGTAATGTTGTTTGGAATTAATAAATTACGAATAATTAATTTGGGACTATTCCCATTAAAGTCCTTTGAGGTTAGGTAGTAAAAATATACTAGGCACTTTTATTTAATAAACAAATATAAAAAAACCTTAAATTAATACTATTTACAAAATTTATACAAAAAACTAATTAGGTTAGTACGTACGTTCATATGTTGTTTTATGCTTATTTGTATGTTTGATTAGGCTGAGTGGCGTGTTTTGAAAAAGGCGTATTTTCAGCAATATTGTATTATGATGTATGCATTGGGGAAAAAATCTGTTTTTTATATATTTATTTATATTTCTTTCTAGCTATTAAATGAAGTAAGTACTTTCTTACCATCTAGTAAATATAATTTAATATTAGATAGAAACTTTTTATTGTGTAGGTTGCACATATTTAAATGAAGATACAAGTAAGAACCCATTCTAGCATCACAAATGGTGACCTAGTACTGTTCATTACAGCAAAATTACTAGATAACATTATATTAACAAACTCGAAAGCTCAACAAGGATAACTGGCTAAGTGTTCCGAACTTAAAGATAAAACATAAATCATCGTTCACAATATAATTATGTTTTACAATAACATCGTTACACATAACATGATTGTATTGTTTGGTAGTTTGAAACCCTCAGTCCGCGAGCCTGACTTCATCAGTTTTCCTAAAACAGGCCTCGTTCAACTCAACTGATCTAATCAAACTGTCGCCGTCAATGACGTGCTAAAACTAAATAAAGAAACATAAATAACTAAATGTATAAGGTTTTGACTTTTTATTAACCTTGACATTTTGTTTAATAGTTCAAAAGTTGAAAGGTAGATTAAAATAACATTTTAGCTGAATCAGCTTGACTTTGCGAACATAATATGTGCTTCCTGCAAAACCTTAGCGTTGACAAAACTCAACATTCTTCTTCAATTTTTAGCATAATTATAGAAAAATGGATTCAGAAAGTAAATAATAATATTTGTAACTACACAGATGGTCCTTGAGATACGACAGAATAGTCAAATTCAAGGCTTTAGATTCTCTCACTGAATCGATATTGGGTCAAGGACAAAACATAATGTTGATTGGTAACATTACTTCAATGTTACCAATAAAAAGTAAAAGAATCAAATGACAATCACGCGATTGCATTTCTGTTACAAAACGGCAAACAAATGTCGCGTGCGAGGTTCCGCGTCAGCACAAAATATCGTACGATGTGGTGTGACGGCATGATTCATATTTGCAAAGCGACGGTTTTTGAATCGTGTTATCGATACTTAGCAACAGCATATACATATTTACCGTTCAACATCTTTAAGATGTTATATTTCAATAAAAACTAAAAAAAACCTTCAACGCAACGAAGACAGACAGTTTGAATTTGTAACAAATATTGCTAGAACTGGTAACATAATCTAACATGGAGTTACTAATTATAATTATATATATCACTAGCTGTGGTGGTACCCGAAACATTTTTCAGGATAAAAAGCTGCCTATATGTTAGTTCAGGGTGTCAGCTACCTCCATACCAAATGTCATCAAAACTGGTTCAACTGTTTGAGTGTGAAAAAGTAACAAATATACTTACACACTCACAAACTTTCGCTTTTGTAATTATTAGTGTTATTTTAGAAGTACATAGGGACCTGTCAGTTAATAACATCATAAAGCATGTGTTGGTTTGTTTATCCTTCTTTTACGTTGCAACGGAGGCATAATTTCTTTACATGGATTTTAGATGGCATGAAAATAAAAAAGCTTAGATTAAGGCCACTCACTTGTCCTTGTATTGCGTTTAGTTTAAGTTATAATAGATAAAGTTATTTGTTCTTATTATTTAGTTCTATCTATACTATTTATTATAAAGAGGAAAGATTTGATTGTTTGTTTGTATTGAATAGGCTCCGAAACTACTGGACCGATTTCAAAAATTATTTCCCCGTTGGGAAGCTACACTATCTCCAAGTAACATAGGCTACTTTCTATCTCTGTATTCCTGCGGGAAAAGAAACTACACGGGTGAAACCGCGAGGCGTCCGCTAGTATGAAAATAAACAGCTATTATATGTACATACATTTGTCAAGTACTAATCAATGAAATGTATTTAAAATTTTATATTTATCTACTGACCATCAGCTCTACACTTGTTGGAAATTAAAATCGATATAATGGTCACCACCCTGAATATCTAATTGATATAGGTACCCTTACACACTTCATACTCCTTATTTAACCTTTTAAAATTTAATTACTACATTTTAACGCCAAAAAATGCTACAAATTTAGGCATAAATAATAAACATTACTAAAGTTTACCTGAACATTATGCTGCGATCCTGTACCTCAAGAGTAACAAGAGCTATCTCAGTAGCTATGAATGAAAATCGTCTGCCTAGTTTAAAATTAAAATTGTCAGACAGTGGATGTTTCACGTGTGAATTATACATGCAAGATTTTGGAATATGAGATCGGGTAATTAGGCCTCGGCAGGCCGGGGGTGGCACAGGAGACCGGTGTGCCGACAGGTGGTGGTCACGCGCCGGCGACCACCGCGCCCCTGCGCGCGCGACGCCGCCGCCGCGCGCCGTCGCGTTGTGCCTTACCGTAACAGTCCTTACCTAACAAAATGTTAACATTTCATCTTTCTTTTGAATAAGCTTAGTATACAATTTTTTATATAATCTCTAAGAACACAGAGTTAATATTTTTGTGTTTTTGACATAATCAATTTTATTAGTATCATTTTTTTTTACTCACGTTTTATTAGTTCGGATACTCCGCCAATCAAACGTTAGTAATTCTGAACAATTAAAACAAGAGTATGTTAAAACCACTATCAGCCATATACTTTTTTATTGTTACATCTAAATATCAATTTTTTACTGAATTGTTTATTTTTCAGTATACATATAATATACAATCACTAATTATATCATATCGTACAGCCAATTTAAATGTACTTGCCAAATTACCATAATGTCTAACGAGCAGTTTCTTAAAAATGTATTTATCTGAGCAGAAATTGAATAAAAAATCTATATCCTGTCAATAAAAAATCGAGTAATATTTTTACATATAGATGTGACCATTGATCATATGATAGTAAAATGATTTATTGTATTTTTATTACTATGTGACTAAGCAACCAGTGCCAATCTCATCTTACACCTAACAACCTAACATGATACGTAATTCTAACTCACCATTTGAAATTTTAATAACATTTGTCCTTCGCTTACCCTTTGCTGTATACCTCCTTGCAAACAACATCCGGTGGGGATTTACCGATACCATAAATATTAAATGAGCTTATTTACACTTCAGCCTGTAGCATAGAAGGGTATTGTGCCTACCTGTGTTAGTCCGGTGTAGACTAGAGTGAAATACAATATTTACATAATAAGGCAATTTGCTCTAAAGTTGTATAATACCTACTTACTAAACTCGACCCAAATAGATCCTGCATTATTAAAATCCGCATCGTTCAGAAACTTACTTATAAACTACCTAGCATAAACTTCCATGAAAATGCCAAGATTTTCATCATTTGATTATGTAAACTCTACAATGAAATGTAAATCAAGTTTAAAAGTTGAATCTCTAATAGCAGAGTGCACTGACCCTTTTAAGTTCGACCTTCAAAATGTCGACCCAGCAGTGTCTTTGACATTTTGAACTTGACAGTGGGCCACGGTGCTGGCAATCGCCTAATCTGAGCAAACAGCACGAGAGATAACACGCCGTGTCTACATCGCGCTGCCGCACGTGTGTTCCGCCGACCACTACCTATATTCCATTGTGTCGAAGCATGTTACTAACTACTCGTTCAAAAATCTGTTACATGCACCATCGATCTCTCTTGCACATGTCAATATTTTTTTATTAGGTAAAAAGTGATTAAAAGTGGTCGGTAAATGAAAGCTACATAAATTCAAGAATCACAGTGCTGCAGTTCAAATGATCAGTCATATCCTGTTTTATCCTTGACCACGTAATAACGACAAATTCGAATTTATAGCTGTTATTATTTTTGCTGGCTTTTTAGCTTTTATTACCTTTATATTTTAATATTTGATTACAATGCACGCCGTCTTCGCCTATGATTGCTGTGACACTTAATGTGACATTTTGTAACTTCCTTATATAATTTTAAATATATTACTGTACACTGTGTACTGGTGGACTTTATAAATAAATATTCTAATTTTATTTTTAAGCGAAATACATTCACATTAATGCCAGATTCTAGGTCATTTCATTTCTTGAATGATTTAATCTGAGACTTTAATTTGCTATTCACAAGTACTGACATTATGTATATATAAACAACTACCTATACACAAAACGCTACATAACGAAGATAAAATTTAGATTAAAAATTAAAAAAAAAACTCATTAATTAAAAACGTTTCAAAAATGTTGATATGCACAAATCAAGGCTGTAAGTTCTCACCTGTAAGGTGCGGCGTATCTAGGGCACTGCATATAAGTAGATACTACAGCAATCAGTCAGCATGGTATGGAGGTAGCTGAGACCCTGGATTAGAATATAGGCTACTTTTTATCCCGAAAACATGTAGCGGGTAGCACCGCGGGGCGCAGCTATATGATATAGTTCATGAGAGGAGTAATGCCTGGTACACTATATTCTTAGGCCTACGAGAGGTCTACGTCCAGCAGTGGAATATGATAGGCTGATTTTTTTTTACTATTTTTTAGTGTTGACAGGCTAGGTGTTTGACCACAGCTCACCTGATGTTAAGTGATTATGATGGTGATGATAACTCAGTTGCGCAAACTGCCACAAAAGAGTTTAATTATTTTCAGATTGCATGACCTAACGTGATAAAAGAAATTTGAGCAAACACACTTTCAGTTATTCTGAAAATCTTGAATTACCTCTGCGAAATATAAAACGGAAAAATCATTACCGCAGGCGCCCACAAGTCGTATCTGTCCCGAGCTAAACGACTACATTTAAATAAATTTAAAGACCCCCTGAGCGTGTATTAAATCGTGAGACGGCATTATTAGGCAGAGCAATTTATTGGCCGTCAAATGAAATGGTTGAATATTGCGTATTGAACAAACATGCGAGGCACGGAGCGGCGGTAGGCACTGTTACGAGGGAGACCTGCGGGACCCTTGATGTCGACCGCGAGACACCCCTCGTCAACAATTTGACGTAGTTCATTGTATCCGTGAAATCAAAAGCAATTTGGACCTTGAAGTGATTTATATCACACAATTATCTAAATCCTTTTTGATGGATAGATTTGTGAACAGATTTTTTTCTAGATCAACGAGCATCATCTTCGACCGCACCGTCGCTTTCCATCAATTAGTGTTAGGCAAAATAGTAAAAGCCTAGATTATGGTAAAAAAGTTATGTGACCACAGACAATAATAAGAAAAATCATTGCTTTTTTTTTATTAGATATTACTTAAGCCGAGACTTAAGCCAACCAGGATGAATGAAAAGAGAGCTAAAACAATAATAAATTCACGAGTGCCACGCAGAGCTTACTTATCACGCTATAATTGCCATAGATCATCTTGTCACTATACGTATACTTAGCAAGGATAGACACGTTGTGTAACCTACTTTTTCCTATACCCTGTGGCGTCTTCAGCAGCCTGATTTTTATTTCCCCTATTTTATATTTCATATTCCCCTCTCTGAAATAGCAAACTCATGTTTTCATATCAAATTCTCTAGAGCGAAGGGTTCGATAGAATTTGATACACTTATTTCAATATTTTTTTTCTTATTACTTTCGTCTATTTTCGTAGGTAGTGGGAGTTTTTAATATTTTCTACATTTTGGTATAAGAACTGAATAAAGTTGAGAAATGGTTATTGATTTATTATTTATAAGCGACTCAGTACTAGACAAAACATTACAAAAAGTCAGACACTCGAGGGAACGAGAAGGCCGGCCTTGAACCCCCTCGGGAACTAATAATTTGGCTGACGGCGCTAACCGATAAGCTATCCAATTTCAGTTACCGATCCAAATAAGAACTGTAAATATTTCCATGTCATGTATAGATTATCATTCTGAGGAAAGATATAAAAACAATACTAGTTTATAGGTATCTATGGTGTATAAGGCTGTAAGCATTGTAATTGCTTCATCCTCTCTCTTTTCTGTGTGTAAGCACAGAGATGCTCCTTGTTATTATTTCAAAATGGATAGATGCTGGATGCTGGATGCGAGCCGCTTTCAAACGGTCTTTATGGAAGTCAATTGGGGAGCCCTATGTCCAGCAGAGGACGTCCTGCGGCCGAAATGAGACCTTAAATAAAGATATTAAAATAGGCAAATATACAAACAAAATTCTTAAAAAAAATATACGTAAGCTATATTAAATATCCTACTACTCGATGGAAAGAAATTGAATTACTTAAATGCCGATTATATTACTGACAAGTGCTTTCTTTTCATTAATAGTGAAACATGTTCTAAAGTATGGTCCATATTAAACAGAGTATAATTTTAATCCGAGCTGTATAATTATTTTGCTTAGTTTGGAGTCAGATGGCGCTGTGAGTAATGTCCTACAATATTTAATAAAAAAAAATAGGAATGTAGATTACAGATAAAAAAATTGCTTAGAAATAAAAATCATAGCAAATCAAATTAAAATTACCCAAAAACCAAATCTCGTCGTTGCTGGATAGTGTTTGGAGCGGGTTAAATATATCCATACGATATATTTAAATTTTAAAATATCACATAAATACTTTTAATTTAACAACAAACGCTATTATGTTTGGCTCATTTTTTCTCGTGTAGTAAACTTTTTTTATTAATAAATAGGCTTGCGTTCAATCGCCACCTCACCTGATGTTAAGTTTATCTCAAGTATTTTTTACAAATTCAATATGTAAGTAATTTGGGATATTTGAACAGTGAGTCAAGTTTTTGACACTAAAACGTATTTAAAAAACTAGCTGCACCCCGCGGTGTTACCCGCTACATGTTTTCGGGATAAAAAGTAGTCCATGTTCCAATCCAGGGCCTCAGCTACCTCCATACCAAATTACATTCAAATCCGTTCAGTAGTTTTTGCGTGAAAGAGATCCATCCAAACTTTCACATTTATAATAGTAGTGGGGTGGTTCAGCCACCAATGCGCGTAAACAAAAACTGACAATCACGTTATCATTTTTCATATAGGTATCTTGGTATCGAAAACATGACGAAAGTTTTTTCGCACATTTCCCTTGAATTAAAATACGTCTTTACTCTCCTTTTTGTATAGTCCGGTAAAAAATTTGGCTACCTGAGATACTTGCCGCCTACGTACAACCTCTTAGAATACTTAGATCAATACTGAACTTTTGGTAATAGCGCTGTGGTCGCTGGGCAACCGCTATTGGTTTTGTGGTGTATTGCTTATCATTTAAACGTAAATTATGATAAATATGCTATTAAAAACTAACTTATATCACCAAATATATGCAATAAATTTTAAGAAATGTGGACGATGCAAAGAATTTTTAACTTGGTAGTACGTTTGTTGAATGACACTCTTTTTTTATAAGTTTATACACACCAGAGTCTGATTTTCTTCTTTTTTTTTTTTAAGAAAAGTGCATAATTGTATTATCGAAGTTCTATATAAAGGCATTATATAATTATTTACTTTAAAAAAAATAGTTCCTAAATCAGTAGCTTTAGATTCTTGCGGTGCGCAGTTTCAATGTGTCTAGTTTTTAAATTTAAGCTTCAATTTTATTTGAGCAAGGCCGTGAATCGAGGTCAAATAGACTCAGTAGAAGCGCCGCATTGCGTCCAATGCGACACCTGCATCATCCTTATGCACTTTATCTCAAAAAGATTTAGTGTTTTCAAAATTAATAGATTTCAAGATGAATAAAAAATTAATTTATAAATGTCTCAAAGCTATGAGCGCCCAAACAGTATTGCCGTGTACTTTGTTTTATTACACCAAGTAACGCTACAATATCCGTAGGCAGGTGATATCTCTTCACCTCATTAATTCCCAGACACGATAAAAATATAGGCACGTTTTCATACATGTTAGTATAAATAAAATAGCTCAGTGAGCCTAACGGCTGAATTAGTTTGAATAAACTTTGATTTTGAAATAGATTATGCTTTAGATTATCATAACATAATCGTAGTCTTTTTATCCCAAAAACACAATATTTTGAAACTGGTACAAACACAGGCGAAAAAATTCGAACGATTCGTGCTTTGGAAACATGAAAGTGTATTCAAAAGCAGTATTTCCCGGAGCTCTACGATATGTTGCATTATTTATGTTATGGCTCTACACCAGTCAATGTCACAGGAAATAATACTAAACAGCACTTGCTACTACTAACATTCCATGTCTTTTTCATAAGTTCAGGGTTATATTGACAATCAATGAATACAATATTATGTTCAAATAAAGCTTTACACTTTAGGCGTGGTAGAGAAAAAAACTGTTTTCATTTCTTTCAATCTGCTACAAGGTTTTCTAAATGTTTAACATAAATTTGGATAACTCGTGACTACTCAGCAGGATCATCTTAGCAATATTGATAAGGTTTTTTTTACAACAGACTAAGCATGTGTTTACCCACGATCTCACCTGACGGAAAGTGACGACGTGGCCGAAGATGGAGCACGTTTACTAGCGAAGCTTAATACTAGCGGACGTCTCGCAGTTTTACCCGCATAATCCCCCTTCTTGTGGGAATACAGGAATAAAAAGTAGCCTATGTCACCAGGGGATCCCAACGGTGAAAGAATTTTTGAAATCGGTCCAGTAGTTTTTGAGTTTATTCGCTACAAACATACAAAAATCCAAAAATACAAATCTTTACTCTTTATAACATTAGTGTAGAAGTGCCTACTTATTCACATTTTTCTTCAACAATCCCGAGTCGTACTTGGTCGGCAAGCAAAGAGTTCCACGCGTCAGCAAAGGTTCAATAAAATTACACGAATATGGAGACAGTCCAGAAAGTCTACTTTTGCTCAAACTTATTTATCTACATATATATATATACACGTAGCTGCGTAGTGTAGATTCCAAAAATGAACATAATTAACTATTGACATTTACAATAAATAACAAGGTATAAATAAGCAACGTAAATAAAAGAAGCAACATTTAAAATAATAACTAATAAAGTCAACTAATCTAAAAGGCCGCTATCAATTGGAAAAAAAATAATAATTAGGTTTTAATGTCCAATTAAAAACAAAACGTCCAATGGTTGAAGTTATTGATGGTGGCTCAAGTCACAACTGTAACCGCCGTCAATTACACAAAATGCCACGTGTGCTTAAATTTCAGTTGCGTGACCCGCCTAACAAGTTAACAAGCGTGTCGATCATACATTTCAGCGCAGGAATTACGGCGCAAGTTACGAAATACCTCGTCGCTCCAGACCCATTAATAAATTCTGAAGGTGACACGTTACAAGCACACTGAAATAGTTATGCCCAAATGACTCTACTTGCGTAAGTTACATCAAGTTTACTGAATGTTTCACTGAACTTAGAAGTACTTTACTGTACGATATTTACAGGAACTACCTACCTGATGTCTACCTAAATCTAACTATACATTTTACTACCAAAATAATGGGATAAAGTTGTCAAATAACCGAATTGGACCTAACTGGGAAAGCGATATAACAAATATAAAATACGCTTTTAAACTACAATTCCTCGTTCACGTACAACTTTTTATCGTATAGCGAGTATTTCGTGTAACATAATAAACCAATAAAACAAGAATAGACTTGCTGAATTCGTAAATGTTTCATTTGACAGCCCTGTTGGTTCATTGATTTCCACCCAGGACAAGCATTTTGTCATATAAACAAATGTTTTGTTCTGTGTCTGGGTGTACTATAAGTATTATAAGTATGTATTTACACCAAAAAAAAAAACTATTTAAGTATTCTATAAGTTATCTGTCTTCCATAGCACAAGCTTTGCTTAGTTTAGGGTCAGGTGGCGCTGTGTGTAATGATATTTATTTATTTATTTGTAGTCTGTAGCCATTGTACTGGTAGCACATTTTGTTAGTACCTTAGTCTACGAGGTTACAAGTTGTGATTTATATTTAACGTAACTGCTAAGCTAAAAAAAAGGAACCAACGCTCATCGTGACTTTTCCTTTTATATCGATGAAAAAGCTTTGTTGGCTTCGATTGTTTGGTTTTTGTATTTCCATACCACAGATTATAAAATAGATACATACGTACTAGGCTTGAATCTTGTATGTTATGAACGTTAACATAATAGTCCACTCATTTGGTACCTTTACCTGGAAAGTCTTTTAAAAATTGGTAAGTTGATAGATTTGAGACGTGCTCTTTCCAAATTTTCATTTTGCCATCTCGTATCTTTGCCGCTCGCGTCACCATATTGACAATTTCATCATTCAGACTCATTTAACCATGAAAATAATCATGTAATAAATTGAACTTGGGAAAATTTTCTACAGTTTATTCAATGACCTTATTGACTTTTTTTGAGCATCAAATAAAAACAAATCAAATGACCGTACAGTTAAAATTTTAAAAGAGGTTGATCCAATCATAATGCTGAATTCGTGTATTACATGAAGAGGTTGTTTTATGACTTTATCATTTACTAGCTGCGTCCCGCGGTGTTACCCGCTACATGTTTTCGGGATAAAAAGTAGCCTATGTGTTAATCCAAGGTCTCAGCTAACTCCATACCAAATTTCATCTGAATCCGTTCGGTAGTATTTGCGTGAAACAGTAACAAACATCTATCCAAACTTTCACATTGATAATATTAGTGGGATTTAGTTACGTAATTGTTATTTATTGATTGGTTATTTATGTGAAATGTGAAACGGATATCTAAGTATCATGACGTCATATTATTTATCAGATTGTCTTAGAATGAAGGAAAGTAAATGTGTCCGAGCAAGCATGCCAGCCACATATTGGCTAGTACACGCAGGGGGTTAGTCGCACGCGATCGCCCCCTATTCCGTTATAGCCACACGTTGCAGCAACCGAACGATGAACTTCTTAGATTTTGACCTCTACGGTAAATACGGTTTTCATTTAATCAAATTACGAGCTTTTTTCTATATTCTTACAAAATAGTGTCATTTCTGAAACTACTAAACAATTAGTTATATTCATTATGACTTACTGAACCTGATTTCGCTGATCTCGTACGTCCGACCCAACAACAACTTGTATTAAAAACTAGCAGCTCGCTCCGTCTTCACACGAGTTCACTTTAGAAAAAACAAAAAAAACTGTTGAACCGATCGCTACCAATCTTCACAGGATCTGTAGACTGTCTAAATTTCATCAAAATCAATCACGTCGTTGCAAAAAAAAAACCAAAAAGAAATCGATTTTCATAAAAAGAAGATATACATTGTTCATGTAAAACATATTGATTAAATAAAACGTCCTTTAGTCAGCTCATAGCCGATAGGTATACTAAACAGAATGCTGATGGAGCGTTTTATCGTTGCAATAAAACACCGCTATACTAAATTTACTGCTAAACACTATTCTCCAATCGGTTTATGATTGTTTTACACCATTTTTCAGTATGTAGTAAAAGAAACACAGTGTACATGTGATATACAATTACGAATACGTATATAATATATCTGAAGCACTCATTTATATTAAATACTAATTAAACTTAGCTTTAAGGATTCCGTTCTTATTCTTCTTATTCTTATTCAAAGTGGGGGCGATAGATCCTGCACTGACATCCCGCTTGGGGTGTATTGTGCATTTCCCCCTGCCAGCGTCTATCCGAGCCAACCCAGCTCCTTGAAATATCGGAGCGAGGCTCTGGGCCGCTGGCATAGTAGCTCCAGTGAGTTGGGTGGAAAGTTCAACGACGATGACATGAATGATGGCGAAGCAGCTTCATGCAGCCTAGTAGCAATTCTAGTGCCTTCTGTGGCTTTGCAATGCAAAAGCACATGCTCTGCTCGCACATGTTTCATTCTCTTGCAAGCAGCCACGACATAGCGGACTATCCGTGGCTCCTAGTTTATAGAGGTGATTATTCAAGTTACAATGACCGGTTATGAGGCCTACTATGAGACGAAGGTCCTGTCGTTGCAGCTTCAATAGATTGTTAGTGATCTTCCTGTTAAGAATTGGAAACCGCCTTTCCAAGGATTCCGTTGTACAAAAATCCTTTAGTAAAATGGATTTGTCTTCAGTTAATTTTTAATGCAAATATTGAGGTAGGTAGTTACTAAATACACTACATTTAGCTGATGTAAAAAGGTGTATAAATTCCAATTTCGCTATGAAATTTGAATAAAAGTAATAATTTCAAAGTAAAAAAAAATTGCATAAGGATTTTGAATTATGAGAGTATCTTCATATAAGATCTATGGGTATAGTATCTTCAATACATCTATTATGGTATTTATAGATGCTAGAGCAAGAGTTGCTGGTTTATAGGACTAGAATCGATTCGAAGTTTGCCTTTTACTCACGTATCTCCAGTTGTACTGTACCAACTGTAGCGATGTTAGCCTAGTGGTTAGCGCGGTGGGTTCACACGCCGTAGGGCATGGGTTTAAACACCAATAATGAGCTTGAGTTGCCGGTGAAGAAATAATCGTGAGTAATCCATAGCGTGGGGGTAGGGTTCACTCTAATACTCGACTGGCTAGCAGCCCACTCAAGTAGAAAATCTATCGCCAAGCACCTAACGGTGTGTTCCGCCAGCCTCACTTGAGAGCCAGTTCATTCTATGCTAGTTGCTGTCACCCATAAAAAAACTTCTTTTTGACACTGTGTTAGCACCTGCTGCATCTAGCCAACACCCACCGTCAGAAGAAGTGCAGACACGTCAGGATTAATTTAGATCTGGGATCGCTCTTTCCTGCCTAGTTTTCTATAGGTATAGGTATAGGTAACAAAATATTAGTAAGAGAAGATTCAATGATAAAGTAATTTTTGTTCTTATTTATGGCTTTTACCCCACTTTATTTTGGGGAAAATTCGGCTATTACTGTGTTTTAGATTTACGTTCTTCGTCGTGAGGTGGTGTGGTATTTGGTTTTCGAACGTCATTTGTGTTTTCTGTTCGAGCACTGGTCACTCATTGACAGATACGCATACGCGAACACACAAAAACTTTTAACGTAAGTCAGAAGAGAATTTTCCCTTCAGGTTAGTTGTACGACTTTCTATTATTATTTTTTTTTTAATCTTCCTCCGTGCATTGAATGGGAAGACCAAGAGTTATTCATCGCCGAAAACATTTAATTTACACCATATCATTTCTCTTCTTGGGGGGGGTCTTTTATAAGATAACTGCAGTAAGTAAGTCAAGTAGTTAAGTATCTAATACGCTAGGCCTTTAGGGATAACTGGCTGGCTAGGCTGAATCTGTTTAAAAATCCCTGAAAATGTATCCAAAGTATTACGCATTGTATGTACACTACTACGTTGCGGTTGAATAACTAGCAGATGTAGAACTTCCCCAAGCGGACTTTGCTTAATCTTACAAGAGTCAGGTAGTGTCAATACATCAATAGCGGCTCTAAGTTATTGTATTTGTATTTATCTTGTTTATTGTCGTTCCCACGCGCCCATTATTCCGGGAAAATGTTTGACTGGAAAAAATAACGCCAACTAATGGATGGGTGTGACAAGATTTATAAATTCTGGAATTTATTTTAGCTACATTTTTAGTATTCAGGGCTTTACTTATAAATAAATCTATCCTTATATTGGTCTGTTTGATTTCCAGTGATATTTCACACCGGCAAGAAAGTAACAGAATATTTTAAACATTATTAATATTAATTAAAAAGTATTTTTTTACATTTAAGGCCCCTGTATAATTATCATATTATTAAATTAGATCTAATTATGATGTGGTTAAAAACATCAGTCGAGTGCAAGTCAAACTCATTGCAAGGAATCCGATATATTGTGATATTCACACATTATATATTACGATTAGAAAAAAATCTTTGCATGAAGTTTGAATATATGTATAATATGGACAGAACATTACCTACTTTGTAAATTCGCGTAATCATGTTTCCTTTGGTTCCGTGCTGAAACCTTAATGTAAGGCCTCGCTCTTAACTGATCAAAAATCCTAAAAATTGAGTAAAATAAATATCATTATATGTATCTGTCGTGAAAAGGTGATTTATATAGAGTATAAATTTACTAGTCAGTTAAAAGTGCTACATATCTCTATTTATCTGCTTGTAGTGGGTACAGATAATATTTGAACATCACCTGTTTTAACAGTTCCAATCTATGTACCATCTTGTTATCAACTATGGATTATTCTCTTTAAACAGATTTAGAGATAAGATAACGATATTAATAACAGCTCGTTATATTGCAAGATAATGTTTTGTTGACTATCTGAGTTCAGCCAATGCATAGGAACTATATATGGAATTTATCCCACAAGGTTGTGAATATTAACCAAAGTGCTGAGTATAATCGCAATTATATCTTTGATGTATCAAAAATGGCAATAGAAAACATTTTATAAGTGAAACCATAACTTTCAAGGAGTGAAAATGTTTGCATCGCACGCTATTTCGGTATCCGACACCAAAGAAATTTACTTATAAAAGTAAATATAGATAAACATTTTTCCAGTTGTAAATAGAACGCTATAAAATAAGTTTTTCTAATTAAACGCAAAAATGTCTCAAACTTGTGATTTATTTCAGCATGGTAGACACAGTAAAATTAATTCAGATATTGGAGAAATTTTACTGTAGGTCTCAAATTAGGCTGAGCATGCATCTTGGGAATCCAAAAATTTAACTTACGCAAAATGAAATTGGTAAAATCTAGACATTGAGAAGTTGCACATATTTAAGCAAACTATACCGACACTATACTTATTTTAAAGTTCTAATCGACGTCAATCAATAGTAATATAATAACGCGTGAGAACTTAAATTTAAACAAAAAAATAATAGCAATAATAACTAGTCATTAGGTTCTCAATAGTTTTATTTTACAGAGAAATCTGAAGATTTACGCGTCAAATACATAGACAAATAAACTAAGAACTGCTACAACCTGGAGCGTGACTGACAATCTAAGAAAATTGGGAAACTAGGGCAGCGCGTTGATGTCTTTTATAGGGACTTTTTAAAGCGCTTTCGAGTGACCCTCACGTCGACTCACAGCACTCTGAAAAAACTACTTTAATGTACTTTTTGCAAAAATTACTGAATCGTTAAGCTAAAATAAAGAGACAAATGACCATCTCCAAATTAAATCTAAAATAATACAAGATAAAAGGGGTTTGTTCCTGTATAATGGAAAGTTTTTCCTATTTAGATTACTACACCGTTTTGTAGTAATTTTACATTTATATATATATATCGTGTTATGCAATCGGGATCTTATTTCTCCGAAAAGTCGTTTTAGGGCACAATATGTGAATTAGGTTCACAAAAACACTTATTTTTTCGTAATAGGTCCCAACAATATGCTATGTATAAATTACAAATGTAATTTAATGTCGTCGCAGAGTTGAACGGTAGGCAAACAAAGTGATACACAGACGCGCAAATTTCCTCATTTATTTTAAATGTCGATTAGATTTAAGGTAATTTACAATAAATTTATTCAAATTAACGTTCAATTAGATGAATATCATCTAGAGATGCCAAGTTCAATAAATGATGAAAAATTGCGAGCTTTTATCTTTAATTTAAAAAATAAGTCCACATGGTATCGTCAAAGATAGGCTCTTTGACGACCGTGTTACTTCACAACCTTCAACAGCCAAATCACAAGGAAGTGTATTATCGTCTGTAGGCACGTCTGGAAGAGATATCCCGCAGGTGCTCGGATGTGCCGCCGCCGCGTGAGTTGTAATCCTCACTTCCTCGGCCGCAGTGGCGTGATTATGATCAATATTTACGCAGATGTGTCACTCCAACCTATTACGTAATGTAGCGGTTGTTTGGAGGCAGTAGAGGCACGCGGCCGGCGGCGGCGCTGGTCCGCCAGCCGGCCGCCTCCTCCCTCCACGCGACGGCCTGCTCCACTACCACTTAACCACTACGGCTTACGCTAACTAACCAATTAATCGCTTATACCTACGATTCTAATAAACGATGTCGTTAAATCTCGAGGCGTTCATACTGTAAGATTACAGAAAAGTGGAAATAATTATGACAAACAGCCGCGAGGAAAACATCGATTAAAATTGGTAATACAATTAAAACAAACATTAACGTCATTAGGCTACAGCACGTAGCAAGGGGTCGAGGGTAAAGCACGCACGCACCGCCCGTCGTATTCTTTTCGAATGCTACGAAAAAGGAAACGAATTTCAGCGGCGGTGCGATCAGCTGACGAGGGCGACGGCGGCTAAACGGGTAGGCGCGAAACGAAGCAGATATAGGCAAAGTGTACTCACCGGCTGCAAAGGTCAGCCACCACCAGGTCCAGCATGCGGCTACGAGCGCCCGAGCGCCGGCCATCTCAGCGACAGCGCATGACACGCGCGCTCTCGCCGGCCGCCCCGGCGGACTGCCGCCCGCTCGATCGATGCCCGCTCGCGCCTCTCGGACACGCACCCTCCCGAGTCCCGGCCCCGCCTCGCCCCGCGCACCCCTCACCCCGCTCCCTCGAGCCCGCGCCACCATTTTCCGAGTTTCCTCGGGTAGCGCGCGCGCTGCCCTCTTTTCCTCCGATCGCTGACCGCCCCTAATTGATTGGGTCTGTCGGTTTGGCTCGCACGTTTTAGGTCAGTTACGCCGCAGTCTCAGCGCCTCACCGATTTCGGCTCCCGTTCAAGATCACGATGGCATTCAAAGAAATGAATATGACTCCCAGTATGAACATTTTTAGCTGATTAAATTGAAACTTCACACCTAGGTAAAGGTTCACGTCAGCATTTTTAAGTACCCATTATCCATCGTTTTGTCTTAAAATCCTGAAGCTATCGTAATTTCTCTATTTTAAATAAGTGTATTTAGATATTATGTTAGGTAAACGTATTTTAATTAATTCCGATTTCTATATTTGTTTCAATGTGTTACTTTTTGTGTATGTATACAAACACCTTTAAAACAGTAGTCTTGTTACAACATTAGGTTGAAAATGGGTGAACACTCCTTGGTCCTACAATTTTATTTGGTATACGGGAACTCCGTGATGTGTGCGTGTGGTTAGTATATGGCACGGCGTTACCCAAATGAAAATTGTTGGACCAAGGTATCTTGATAATTTTCTAAGCAACATTATATTTTTTGTTCTTATATGTGCCACAGCTACTCGTATGTACAATATATATACATTGTATTTTTTATTTCTGTAAAAAAATATTGTCCAATTTAAATCTTTAAAAAAAAGAACAATAATATCAAAGATTCAAGTCAGAACTAAATTGTTTGTATAAAAAGACTGTTAGGAAAAAGCCAGCGACATTTTAAGAAAGTTCAACTAAAAACTGTCCACAAAATCTTTAAAATTGATTTCAATAGGTAGTATATTTTCGTAATAACTTTTTTTCAACGTTCTAATTCACTAAATTTTGCGTGCGTTTGTTTGTTCGCTTAGGTATAAGCTGAGCAAAGAATTTTGATTTTTTTTTTACTAAATAATTGCAAATTCTTTATAAATTACCTGAAGACATGGATAATTAAATTAAATTGTTGATTAAGTAAATAATATAAACTCGGTTTCGTAACATTAAATGTAATTTCGGAGATAGATTGGTATGCACTCACGTTTCACGTTCACTCTTACGTTCGAAGTGAGTTGTTGATACGTGTAACTTATACAAGGTTTCGCGGACGATAATACTAAGCTGAAACAAATGAGGTTGGTGTAGGTTTCATAATTATACCCATAACTATGACACCTACCTTGGACCCTTGATTATTAGTCTGAACCACCAACACTAAAATCACAAAAACAAAAACATATCATCAATTTTATCGAGTGGTAATGACTTTTATAGAACAGCTATTTTCCCCCCAATTTCAGAGTTGGTTACATAATAAAACTCCCTTGTCATGAAAAAAAGAAAAATAAAATAAAAAGAAAAATAAAACTCCGATTTTTCTTTTTTGCTTTGGTTTTGGCGTCGCGTTTTAGCATTTGCCAGTGTCAAGTAATTATATATTTTCAAGTTTCAAAAGTTAAATAAGTGCCATCGTAGTTAGTTTTAGTCAAAGTCGTCTTTGCCAAGTCCAGTTCGTGTCAGTTAATTCCAGTCATGCTTTAGTAAAGTAGTGGCAACTTTACTACAAAGCTTGGATGGAGTTTTGGAAGCAACACGAAAACTCATGTTTCACCACATTATATCATTTTCCCACACTCGCGCTTGTAATTCGGCACTTTATGAATAAAACACCACTATTTTTATACATAAACACTCGACAAAACACTAGTTTTGGAAAAAAATACAACGGAGCGACACGACTCTTCCCGCGTTCCCGCCAAAACCCAAAACTCCGATTAGTATCATGACCTCGTTTTGGCTTAGTACTACCGTACCTACGTATTATTATATTCTTTTCGTTAATCACTTTGGTCGCCACTAAGTGCTGTTGGAGTCATTGGAACTGTTGGACTATTTCGTGCTGTGCTCCATGAGTGCAACTAGAGGGCATTACCGCCCCTTTATCCATAACGAAGGCAGTATGGCTTTACAGCTTTAGCCTACCCGAAGGGGCAAATTAATAAAAAAAATGAATATGTTATCCGTAACGTCGTTGTCAACTTGTCAATGTCATGAACTTTCAGGATTAAGTAGTTTTGTTTTTATTTTTTTAGAAAAACAAACAAAAACTGCGTACTACTTACAATGTTTTTTATTTGAAAGCTAAAGAAAATTGATTGAATCATGATTTAATATTTATTTGGTATGTGGTTCAAGATTTGGGTTGGGAAACCAACACTAAAAATAAGTAATTCAACGCAAAATTAAAATACCACAATGAGGTATTTACGAGGCTATTACGATGTATTTATGCGTACCTGTGCTAAATATCCTTCAAGGACCGCAGTGAAGTATTATGAAAATGGGTTCTATACAAATTACACTTACTCTGAGCTCTATGGTGTGTGTGAATATGTTTCCCAAAACTTACAACAGCTGAAATGCAACAAGGGCATCATTGGACTCGTTTCTGAAAGAAACATCATCATACCGTGTGTTATAGCAGCGTAAGTTTGCTTATTTTGTTAACAAAACCTGAGCGAATGAGCTTTGCTGGATGTATATAATATTTATCTCGGGAAAACGCGTTTTTCCATAGTTCGTGTCATGCTAAATAAGATTTTTCGCCACCAAAAAGACATACGAAATTTTATCGCAATCGTTAAAGCCATCTTCGAGATCATTATTATTATTACTATAACTGCTTGTTTTGTAGTATTGGATAGATAGATGACTATGTTTATTTTTGAACCTTAAAGAATTTAAATCTAGACAAAAGTATAATTTATTAGAAATCGGAAAAAAGTATTGTCATAGAAGAATAGGTTTTCAGATAATTTATTCATATTTTTACTAACAATGATAATAATCCCAACTGTCTGATTTACTTCCAGGGCGCACAAGTGTTGCACTACATTTATGTTCATTGACCCATCGCAAGACATTGAATCTTTGGCCACAGACATTGCTTTTACTATTATAGTTACCATCAAGAAGAAAAACTCTGAGTCCCTAGAATCTGTAAATTTATTTGGCAAAGAGCCTGACAAAACTGTGACAGTGTTTGATCTTGTCATTGACTTCTATAATCGCAGTCCTAGTAAGGAAGACAGCATGCTGATCAACCAACACTCGTTCATAGCTATGACTTCAGGCAGCACAGGTGCACCCAAGCACATACAGGTCCCCATACAATGTATTCACCCCAACATAAATGATCTAACTAAAATGTTCAACATTGTACCTGATGACATTATTTACTTCTCCACACCACTCACCTTTGACCCATCTATGGTGGAAATACTGTTGGCATGTATGAATGGAGCTTCACTTCTTATTGCGCCAGATAAAACTGATGTGCTATTCCCAGAAAACAAAAGAAATTCTATAACATTTTGGCAAACAACCCCATCAAAATTCTTCCAATATTCCAATGCCGATATTAAAAATAAAATATTAAGCCCCAATTCCACCCTAAAAATATTAGCACTAGGGGGAGAACCACTAAATGGTATTAAAAGGTTAAAAGAATTGAAGGATTTGGATAACAAAACAAGAATATTTACTTTGTATGGTGTGACAGAAATGTCATGCTGGGCCTGTGCTGCCGAGCTTGATTTGGATAAAGTCATCTTGGACAAAGAAGTGCCCCTGGGAAAGTGTCTGTCAGAAACAGAAGTAATCATAGAGCCCTCCAAACATAAACCAAATTCTGGGAAAATATTATTAGGTGAGTGAACATTACATCCAAACACATACTGTGTTTCATACACTCACAACTGTATTTAATATTCTGCCCAAAGAATTGTTTTCAATACATTATTCTCTATATATTTCAGTTAGTAAAACAAGAAACTGTTACATATTGACTAAACCCAAAGGAAAACATAAAGAACTAAACTCGTTAAAGTTTGTGGACACTGGAGATCTAGGTGAAATGAGAAATGGTACTATTTACTACAGAGGGCGCAAAGATGATATGATAAAACGATTTGGCCACAAAGTTAACCTTCAACTCATTGAGTCTACGATAATGCAATGCCCGAGAGTTAAAACATGTTCTAGTGTCTGGTTGCCTAAACCTATGCTTCTAATAGTGTATTTTTCATCTGAAACCCTCAGCTGCCAAGAGCTATCAGACTTCCTAAAGTGTAAGCTGGATGACAAACACTGGCCAGATAAAGTAGTGAGAGTTGATAATCTACCCACCAGTTTCCATGGAAAAGTATCCAAACAATTACTATCAAAAATGTATGAAAAATTAGTAGGAACACCACAAACATTGGAAAGCCTGAAAACAAATCTTCTTAAAGAGATAATAGTGGCCACCAACATAAACTATACTTTTGAAGAAATAAAAGAAAAAGACTTTTTTGCCATAGGTGGCACATCATTCCTTGCAGTATCGCTGTGTAATAAACTATCTTTGATATGTCCACAATTTGGCAAATTAATTCAGCCATATTTAATGTCTTCAAGGTATACCATCGGCAACATAATAGATATTGCGCAAAAAGAAATATGCTTGGAAGAAACAAAGTCTAAAAAACGAATGAAGAGAAGTCTCTCAGACCAACAATCCACAGTAGAATGTGCATCATCACTTAAGAAAACCGGTGGTGTTGAGTGCACAAGAAGCCCAGTGGACTTCATAGTTGTGTGGACCTTCGATACAGGCAAATGTGTAGATGCTTCTCCTACATTGTTCCAAGCTGGATTGTAAGTCATGTTTATTCAAACACATTATAACTATTCACTATTATTATATACATATTATATCTCACGATCACCCTATATAGTACTAGCGGACGCCTCGCGGTTTCACCCTCGTAGTTCCATTAGAATATAGGGATAAAAAGTAGCTTATGTCACCCAGGGATAGTGCAGCTTCCCAAACAGTGAAAGAATTTTTGGAATTGGTCCAGTAGTTTCGGAGCCTATTCAATACAAACAAACAAACAATCAAATCTTTATAATAGTATAGATAGTTTACCTAATAAATGTTCATTTATTTTAAGTATAAATTTGATGTAAATAGTAAAGTGAATTATAAAGAATTATCTCCATAGAATAACAACAAAAGTATGTTTTAACATACACAGTTGGGTAGAAAGAGGCATATAAATCAGTTTGTAATTATCAGAATTAAGAAATAAATATAGGCCAACTTGAAGTGAACACTTGCGTCTTATAGTTGTTTAATAGCTAAATTGGATTGCTCGATTATATGAAACCCAGCAAATTATATGAATCCTCTGAATTTTCAGCAATCTATTTGTGTCGGTGGGCAGTCACTCCGGGCAGATCATAGTGATGGATGCTATAGGTGGACTTTTACAAGGCACCGTGACCATAAAGTCTCGCGTGGAAGCGGCCGTGCTTTGCCATCAGGGACCGGCTATGTCACCGTGCGGAATTGTTGGCGCGCATGATGGTACAGTCGTCTGCTTCACGCTAGAGACTTGCAAGGTAAAACCATATTCACGCTCAAGCCTTGCTTATGGTAGGATCTTATTCACGATCCAAGCTTACATTTAGTGAATTTTTTTGACAAACGTGAGCAATACCTTATACCTACTCGTAACTAAAACGAAAACAGTAGCAGTCAGCTCAGTTAAATCTACGATATAGCGATTTCGTTAGGCGCTCACGAGAAAGCTAATTTCATTGCGCGGGCATACGGTATGCGGTCGCATTTTTTGTCGCGTTTCTATAAAAAGCATACGGTAAAAGTTAGTCTTTCGATTTTTACCCCACTAAGCCAAACCAAAAGGAAGGATTGGGTTTTTAGCAGTCTATATTGTGTGTTCTACTTTAGCGCCAAAACTACTCGACCTGATTTTGATGAATGAGGTGTCAAACGATTCGTTATTGTGCTTAGTGTGACATAGGCTAAATGTATTCCTCTACATTCATTCCTTTAATTTTCGTTTGTATATGTTGTTGGATACTTTATTAATATAATGTATATGATTTTTCAGGAGATGTGGAGGACTAATATTGGAGCGATGGTGAAAAGCAAGGCAGTCTGTTGCAACGGGTTATTGTATGTCGCCGCTTATGATGGATATTTACGGTGTCTTGACATCATGGTAAATCACTTCACCAAGTAAATATTGAAGGAAATTTCACACATTTTTTATACATAATACTTTTTAATTATAATACACTAGCTACGCCCCGCGGTGTTACCCGCTACATGGTTTCGGGATAAAAAGTAGCCTATGTGTTAATCCAGGGTCTCGGCTACCTCCATACCAAATTTCATCCAAATCCGTTCAGTAGTTTTTGCGTGAAAGAGTAACAAACACACATCCATCCAGATTTTCACATTTATAATATTCGTGGGATGGCGGTGGTTGGCAGGTAGCATTCCATTATGTTTAACCCTGTATGTAACCCATGTACCAGTAAAACAATTATTATTTGAATTAGAATACTATGCTGCCTCAAAATATTTAGGCACAGTATCAAACCTAATAAACTGTCTATTTCCAGACTGGTGCCATAAAATATGCGATACCCATAGTAGATCAAGCGATCTCAGCCGACCTAGTGTTAGCCAAGAACGAGTACATATTACTGGGTACGTTATCCGGCGTGTGCGCAAGTGTCCACACTGTCACCAACACAGTGGCGTGGCGCGGGACGCTTGCCTCGCCCGTGTTCGCCAGTCCAGTTCTCTACGATGGTGACAAATATGTGGTATTCGCGGAGGTTAGCGGGGAGATACACTGCAGGACTGTCGAGAAGGGAATCAAGGTAACACATTCTCTTTATACTCGTAGAACTGCGAGGAATCAAAATTGAAAAATGGTGATAGACAATACGAAACTCCAATAGTGTTTTCTTAATATTAAAAATGAGATTACAGTTACCTGCATATTACTATAGTTACCTGATAATTAGTTTAATCACTTAAAAATAGGCTACAAATAATACAATGAAAATACACTAGGTAGACGAGTAAAACGATAGTCAATCCAATACCAGCCCCTGTATGGGACCTTATTGTGATGTACTGACGAAAAAGTTATATGACTTTGAGCCTTATTGGGTAAACATACAATCGCGTAGCATTTCCTTGAGCGCCTACCATAATTCGCGTCAGAAATTCACAATATGGGAGCTGTATACTAATAACTGAAAATATAGACACATTATCTATAGAAATTACAGATATGTAGATCTAGTTTGCTACATAAACAAAATAATCTACAGTGTAATATACTTTCAAACAGCTTAATCATCAGGTTTTATTATCTCATGCATGAATTGCATGACTCATATGTATACTCAATTACACATGTTTTTGTTTCACAGATTTGGAAGTACCAAGGCGCAAAGGGGAATATATTTTCATCTGTGTACATCAAGGAAGTGGATAAGTTAAAATGGCAAATGGTGTTTGGATGCTTCGACAATAAAGTCTACAGTATAAATATAAAGAATTTCCAACCTAGCTTGCATTGGAAGACACAGTTAACATCACCTGTTTACTGTACACCATGCGGCCTCAGCGACAAGTTAATCCTAGCAGCTTCTAATAACGGAAAACTGTGCTTTTTAGAAGCAGACAATGGTGTCATAATCGCAGATTACCAGCTTCCTAATGAAACCTTCTCCTCACCTGCCTGCTATGGAGACTACATTTTCATAGGCTGCAGAGATGACAACCTCTACTCACTAAAGTATACTTTGAATGTGTGATGTTTCTAGTCTTATATTTGTCATCATTTAAAAATTTAAGTACAAAGATTCATAAAAGCCAATACTTCTTACTTAGGTCTTGTTTGATTTAGCAACATCCTATGCTTTTCTATTTTTATCCTTGTAGCGCTATTGCATGGAGGCCAAGTAATTAAACAACAATATCATACAGTGTAACTTTATTATGATCTTACACAAAACATTAGGTATAGTGAGCATTATAATTTGGACAATGCATATTACTTGATATGGTTACAGGTTCAAAACAATCTACACATGGAATGCATGATCTTTCAGTACAAATAAACCTAGTACTTGTGCAGACCATCTTATAGCTTTGTATACTTAACATAATAAAAGCAACCTTATGATGAATGAAATCCTTTACACAATATTCTTTTTTTTAAATATTTTTTTTGATTTAAATAAATATGTTATAAAGCAAAATAATTTGGCTTAAACAGTTTAAGGGCATTCTGTATTGTACCTTCTACTGCCAATATATATAAATAGTACCTAGGCTCAATCACCATCATATACCTATTTTAATTGTTATCAGAACAGTTCTTAAACATCAAAATTAACAAGCAAAATGTACATAATAGTATAGATGAGTTCTGTTCATTGCTCCTCTTCACCAAGTTCTACCTTAACTTTGGAGAAGTCAAAGTCCTCATCTGTGCCTCTCTTATAAATATTGAGGACATCTAAACAAGTAGTCTCAAAATGTGTAGTGGCATCATAAGACTCTGAAATGAAGATCTGGCTCTGACTGCCATCGTCAATAGGCTCATAATAATCTGACACAGAAACAAATTTCTGCTTAACAGGCCCCAGTAGGTCCAATCCAGGTTTGATTTCAGACTCAGGGTCATTGGTCTCCACAGTAGTGGACACCATAGCAATGAACCAACCCTTGGCTGCCACCTGGTGCGTGTATGACACTACAGAAACATAAATATCAGAATGCCTGCCTACTTGCTTCTGAGGTATAATGATTTGGGTGGACAGGGCATCCTTAGTGTTAGCAATAGGATGATCTAGCAAGCAAATGCAACGGATTACCTGACCCTTCTTTCGGACACGGTCAGGCACATAGCTGGGATCACAATACACTTGCTTGCATTTAGCAATTTCATTTCCAGAACGCACACCAATTGCTTTTCCATCTTCTCCCAGAACAATCTCATCTATAGGCTTATCCAGCATGTAAGTACCTCCATAAATGGCAGAGAGACGAGCAAAACCTTGAGGAAGCTCACCCAAGCCATACATAGGGTACAGATATGGAGACTTACCATATCGAGCTAGGGAGTCGGAGTAAAGCTTGATACGACGAATAGTCTGAACTGCAGGTTGTTGAAGGTAATTATCATTCAAATGCAAAGCTAAAGCATGCCCAGTAAAGTCTTGGGTGTTCTTATCAAGGCCAAATTTGTCATAGAGTGACTGCATATTTGAGTTAATGGGATCGAAGTCCTTCCATGATGATGAATCATCTTCCTGGAAATCTTGAACGTAGATCACGAAGTTTCGGAAACGCCTCTTCTCAAACATTCCCATGAGATCTGATGCCAGGGCTTCCTTCTGGTCCACCGGCACTTTAGAAATCTTGCCGCCTTTATAAACATAGCTGCCTTCGATGGACTTAAACTCCAAGTATCGGGTGACGCCCGTGTGGATTAGCAGCTTCACGAGAATGCCATTAGCCATTAAAAACTTGGGAATCAAATCTACATTCCAATCACGACCTCGGCCGTAAGTCTCGTCGGGCGCTGGTGCGTTGAACTTTGTGAACAGTTCTTCTAACGGGGTAATTGACGCAGATTCACCACCGTAGTACTTATTACGATCAATGTGCAATACCTTCTTCCCGGACACGGAAAGCATCCCGCTGAGGATGCATTCCTTCAAACCTGTTCCCAAAACTATTGCGTCGTATTCTTCATCCATGACGAGGGAATTAGTGAATAATAAAAACTACAACAGACAGAATCTCCGTCAATGAATCTATAAACCGGGAGATAAATGTCAAAATGTCGGAAAAGAATATGTCCGACGCGATGACGTCGACAAAAACATAGATAACAATATTTGGAACAAACAAAACGCCAACATCAAGAAATAAATAGTCGCAGATAAACAATTATAAAAGGCATAGGCACATTCGTTCGCTATGTCTTCTCTCTCCAGCTTTATGTCCGGCTCCGGCTGCTAATTTTGAGCCTTTATTGCTTAGACCCTTCATCAAATTATTCTCAAATTCTGATTATTTGTCCGAGCTTTATTGTATGTAGCTGCTTATTGTTGCTGCGATGTGTGATGACAGCATTGATCATCATATATTATATCGTCACAATTTTAGAATAGCTAGCCACCGTCGTTTTGTTTGAATTTCATTACCGCCTTATGTACTGGAGGCACAGCTTAGTAAGCCTTAATGACTGCCTAAGCATGCCTATGGCGAGAAAAAATATAGTTGTCAGAATTGTCAAGTTTTCAAATGTCATTTGTCAGCCAGCGAGTCGATGGTTATTTTTCTGATCCAGTCTTCCACTTCAACTTAACACCAAATTGGATTGAATCCACGGTCGCTCGGTTGTATTTCGACATGCTTTATTTTTGTGTTGATTTCGACTAATAACTGTTGCGTCGTCGCCGTGGCGATGAAATAGCTCTCGTTTTCTTAATTTTTAACTCTGCATAATGTGTCTGATAATGCTAACATATATGTTTACAATTTCTCAGTTCTTAGAAACTAACATAAGTGAAGTGTAAATTGTGCAAATGACTTCTTACCATATGTTTCGATAATTACGGCACATTCTCTGTAATCAATTTGTCGAAATAAGAAAAACACAGTGCAGCGGCACAGTCACCGCGGTTTTAAATGAAAGGGAAAAGCGGGTCGTTCACCGTTCAGATGCATAAAAATGTCAACAGAAGGAAGCGGAGAGACTCCTTCGACTGCACCATGTCTGCCCGGGGCCCCAGAGCAAACGTACCTGTTCCCGAAGGGGAAAGGACATTCGAGGTCTGTGAGTCATGGGGGAACACCGATGGTGGCGGGAGCTGGTGCACCAGCGAGGCCACCGCTAAAGTCAGCACTACGTGGGCATCAGCGCGCGCTCTCGCACGGGCAGATAGGAGAAGGTGGGCGCACCGGAGTGGGTCCAGCAGCTGGCCCAGGTCACAGCCGCACTGGCAGCCGCACCGATTTTATTCTGCCGCCGGGGCACCGCGAGCCAGCGCCAGCCAGCGCCGTGCCGCGTGTGGGCTCTGTACGGGCGCACCACTCACGCCAGGCGTCGCGCTCCGATTCCATCTATACGATTCGCCGCGGCTCTGTGGCGGGCCCGTGGCGCCGCGCTGCCTTCTGGTTGTTGCGTCGCCAGCAGCCTGCCATTGACAACCGCCACCTCGTTGTCATCGCCAATCATCTGATCCCAGATAAGACCCCCCTCAAGGATCACCCTAATGGACATAGATGTGACAACAAAGTCAGGACTACAAAGTATACACTGCTTTCGTTTCTTCCAAAAAACTTGTTTGAGCAGTTCCACAGGATTGCCAATGTGTACTTTATTTTCATAGTGTTATTGAACTGGGTGCCGGCCATTAATGCTTTTGGCAAGGAAATTGCCATGATGCCTGTGCTATTTGTGCTCGGAGTAACTGCCATCAAGGACTTATTTGAGGACCGCCGAAGGCATAATTCTGACAAAAGAATCAACAACTCATTCTGCAGGGTGTACAAAAAGTGAGTATAATATTATTTATTATTAACAGTTCTTGCCTTCTAAAATGATCATTAAGTCTGTGTATTTACTACATCGCTGTTGCTGTCTTTAAGCATTACTATTTGTTCAAATATTGACGTATAATAAATATAATGAACTATCTCTAGATCTGTGCTCTTATAAAGTATTCATCATGTTTATTATTTATTATTTGTGTTCTTTTTTAGTACTTTGTAACTGAAAGATGTACAATAGTAGCCTATTACTAAGGTACAACTGAGATACTAGACAAATTCCTTCCTTTTCCTGCACTATCACAGACCAAACTGCCCCAAATTCTTGGCAATAGAGTTGTTCCAACTGTAAAGTTGGAACAGGTTGTCTGAATTTATTAGATAAAAATGCAATTAAACTTTTAAACAATCTGGAAGGAAGGTACTGATAGTTTTAGAAGTAGACAAATGCTATGATATAACACTGTGATATACGTAGGTAGAGCAGTATAATAATATGCTGCTTGTCTTATTATTTTTAATCAGAAAGAAGGTTTTCTCCTTTACAATCTATGCAAGCTAACCCAGTTCCTTCATATACCAGAGGCTCTGTGCTATTAGGTCCAGTGGGTGAGATGCTCAGCACATGCTCTGCAGTTTCATTCTGCAAGAAACCCAGTACCTACAGTAGACTATCTAAGGCTCCCAGTTTGTACAGGTGACTATTCAAATTGCAAAAATCAGTTACAAATTGAAATGCTGCTTGTCTTTTTAGTAATCTATAAAAATCAAATGATTTTCATCAAAAAGCACATAACATGGGAGCTACTAAATCAATTTAACTAATTCTTTTTTAAAATTTAAGGTCATGATACTTCGAATGATGAATTGGTATACACTGTAAATGTGAATCAAAAGTAAATAAATAAATAATAGTACTTAACAGTGCCTAAAATTACTGATATTATAAAAAAATTGTTGGATCCAAAAATGTAAACAAAATAGTGGATATGGTCCATTGTGTTGCAGGGATAAGAACCTGTATTACATTAATATATATATATATATATATATACACTAAATGACAGGCTAAAACACTCACTGCGGAGTAGTATTTATTTACTGATAAAAAAAATAGAATTTCATTAATAACATAATACATTATGAAATTCGTCTAACAGTCTCGCAGAAATGGTGACTTTGCATGTACCCTTTTGTTTAAGAGATATCTTCTAGGTACTTAATTTTTTTGTGCAAATATATCTGAATTTCGGACATTTAAATATTTATAACTAACCATTTCAATTTTACAACAATAGAAAATGTAAGTTGACATATAGGTTGTTTATTGTTCATTTGAGAAAAAGAAAAAGATTTTTGAATTTTAGTAAGTTAACTAAAAACAGTCTCTAAATGATTATTATTATAAAATTACAAGAACAAATATACTTGCATATAATTTTTGAAAAGTACCTGTATTCTTCTTATTTTAGGAACATGAAAAATGTTAAAAACAAACTTGAACTCACCTACAGACCCTATAGTTATATTTATTAACTAACTAAAAAATAATAGATTTGTGCATGGAATTTGAATCTTCAAAAATCCTAGAAAACCTTTTCATCAAAAGATGAACGAGTCTCATGATATTTGGCAAAGCATTATGGCATTGCTAGCTATCCTGGAAAATGGAGAATATCTGGAGACCACAGGACATTGCTAATCATTCATGGTTTGGTATTACGCACACCATGTAGGATGTACACAAGAGGGTCTTTTTCTTTCATAATTAATTTGAGCAAACATGAAAACTTTATATGACCACACATGCTTAGTCATTCATAACAAGGTTCATGAATTTAGTATGATGTTTGCTTTTTGTTTAACCACGGAACACATGCCTCAGGGCTACATTATTAATCTCTTTCTATGAATGTTATAATACTGAGGAAAATGTTAACAATCACTATCACAGCCAGGTCTAAATAAATTACACAAAATTATAGATCCCATGCATTCATTTGCACGCTTAGATTTTCAACATGGAGTAAAGTGTAGCAAATATTCTTTTAAGTAATAAGATATGAATATATATATATATATATATATATATAAATATATATATATATATGCTATATATATATATATATATAGCGTAACGTAGGTAGTAAGCTGTTGGATTTAGAAACCAGCTTGGCATCTTGTTTCTTTACCGCTATTTGGAAACAGAGCCCTAATAACAAAACAGGAATCTTCCTCATGAAACAGCTCCCTCATACCACCTGAAATCATCGCGGACATACGTACTAAATAATATAAAGGCGTCAACATAATAACTGTAAGGTACATACGTATACTCGAAAGTATAGTTACTTTATCGACAGATTTTGATACATTTGTTAGGGACAGTAAATAGGGGCGTCCTCGAACTTTACTTGTACCGTCGTTTCCGACATTCGTTTGTCGGTTCACTGTGATTTCTTTTGATTGGAGTGACGACACTCAAGGTTGCAGAGCTCGAATATTCGACGCGTGTTGGTTCAACCAAGAGGGTTTCCAATTTTCGGAATGGCAGCTCAAATATTGATAAGGTATCCACCCCCACACACGTGAGCTTTTGATCGCGTAAAGCTATCAATTTCATGATACCTATTGCAATATTATGTGTGTTATAACGTACATAATTAATTTAAAACCAATCATACATATTATAAAATAATGTATTTATCAGGGGATAAATACATTATTGATCCAATGATCCAAGAGAGTTAATCAACAGCCGTAAAAGATTAGAACGCTCGAATATAGGTCCGGACTACATAAACTCTTGTCCCTAGCACTTGCTATGGACAATTCTCGAACTCTCTCTTTTGATTCTGAATTCTCGAAAATGTGACAAAACTAAAATATAGACTTACATGAATCATTCCCGTCTGTTTCGTTTTAGCAAGTGAAGTGAAAGGATTTTTATCAAAGGTCCAGCTCTCGGCATTCTCGTTATCCCCGTTAATGACCGACTAATATGATTCATATGGATGAGTGTATTGAAAGTTTGACGCATTATCGACTATTATGGGTGTTCTGTATGGGCTTAGGCCTCAATTTTCAATTGATCAATACTTGTCGATTTTTAGGCTTCGTATGTTCTTTCGGCCAAACCGTGCAAGTAAAACTCCTCTATCGTAAACTTTCACCTTTATTGTTTAGTTAACTGGCGCGCTAACATGAATTTATGAGTATTTTCCTTCTCGACCGGTACAACATATTTTTATGGAATTCTAAAAGTTAATTTCTTAATTTGGCTATACTGTACTTCGAACTAAGATAAAAAAGTTTTCGATAAGCGAGAATGAAATGCTATTCTTACAAATAAAATAAGCACCGATGGAATTCTCGCACGGTTTGGACGAGAGAACGTACGAAGACTAAATAAAAATCGGCAAGTATTGACTAATTGAAAGTCGAGGTCTGGGCCCTGAGTCTCCAACTCGCATGAGATTCCTTGCCGGAAACGCGTATTGCGTGTAAAGCGTTATACGCTTTTTAAACGAGCTTCTAACAGACCTCGTCGCGGTTTATAGTTAGACATCAACAAGCCACACGAATTTAAACTTTAATTTCACTACATTACGTTAACGCGACCCGTAACATGCTAATGTGCTCATAGCGTATAAGGCCTTTGGTAAACAATTAAATATCAATGTTCTTTAAGGTATTATGAATCGTAAAGCACAGTTACACAGGTACCTACTTTCAGAATCTTTTCATCTTTAAATACATACCCCCATAGTGAATAACATATCTGTTATGTTAACAAACAATAAATCAGTAACTTTAATAAACATATTGTACCAATTTAGTAGATTTATTGAAACAAGTAATAGTAGAATGAGATATTTAGTGGAGCCATTCATGGCATTATCTCGGAGGCGATTACGCGTGGTATGAATATTGAATGAGGTGCCCATCATGAAGCCAGGACGCGGTGAAGTAGGTCACAGGGCCAAGGTCCTCGGATGGCAACTAGGCCGGAGAAATAAATAAAAAAATATTTTTTCGAAAATTATAATTTTTTTTTTTTTTACAAATACAAATCATTTATTAATAACACCAAAGTTACAGGTCATTTTTCCATTCATATTTAAAAATTATTATCAAAATCATTTTTTTTTTTTTTTTTTTTAACGGTTACTTGACTTTAAATTTATTAGAATTTTACTATTCATATTTATATATATAAAATCATAAATAAACTATAAAACTATACTATAACTACTACTATAAAATAAACACGCCGTCGAGATCGCTGCCGCGCGGTAGGGTTCCCAGTACGCTGGCGGCATTGCCCCGTTGTATGGCGAAGCTTAGCCTTTGACGGAGGTAGGCGCCAGCTCTGGGATTCCCCGAAGCGAGGACCAGCCGCTTTGAAATGTCTTTAATAAATTTTTTTGTGTCGGACGACCACGGACCCATTGTTTCCACAGCCAGCCCAACAAACTCATAATGTGTACTCAGCATGGAGTATTTTCTTTGTTTGTTGAGCTGGGCTTGTGCTGCTGCGGTACCTACACTGCGAGCGGAAATACCGACATGTGACGGTGCCAGAGTATCCACGCAAGTAGCGTCCCAGACCAAGGCTCGGCCTAGGGACCATGGCACTAACGTGGCACCGTCTGGTCGCTTACCATCTATTGACATTCCGCTCGGTTCCAGTGTAGAAGGCACAGATGCTGTGCAGAGTGCCCGTCTAACTAAGTCATTGATAGCACTATGACGAAAAAGACGACCGGCACTTTTAATGCGCGACAGCCCGTGACGTCCGAATTGGTCCACGGTTCGCCCGCACTGACAGCGGTGAGGCTCACACAACTTAGCCCCCAGACGAAGACCCGCTGCTATGCGTAAACAGCTGGGATCGAGGACAGTACCTAAATTGTCAGAAGGCAGAGCGTGAAGCCAGTGGCCTGACTCTACCTCTGAAACGGCAAGAAGACGTGCTCGGTCAATGTCATCAGTAGCTTGGTCTAGTAAGGCTGTGAATGTAATTTTGGTGAGCGGAAGGTCCCACATTTTCTGTATGTTTAATTCGGTGGGAGTGCTGACACCTGGGCACGAAGCACACCAGGCTGCCAAAGCCTCCGCCTGGCAAGCAACCCGAACATCAGCTATTGAGTTATTAAGAGTCATGCCGATGAGGGTTTGTGAACCGTGGCTAGAGGCCAGGAAAGCCGGAAGAGCAACGCTGGAGGTCTGGCGAATGCCCAACCCACCGAAAGAAATGGGTAATGTAGCTTGCGCCCAAGAGTTATCATCAACCTGTAGATTTAGAATTTTTGTTACAGTCTCTTTCATAATCGAATCAATCAAATTAGTAATCGACAAAAAATACCATAACGGTGAACAACGCAGTAGATACATGATTTTTGGAGCGAAAAGACAAAGCCGAAGTAAGTATATTGCCATGTGCGATTTAATTTGGTATAGACGATGTGAATTGTTATTAAAATTATAATTGTTTTTTTAACATTCTCTAAAGTTATTAGTGATTCATCGTACCTTACCTTACTCATACAGGATTCCCGCCAGCCCCAACGCATTTTAAATGATCATGCAATTGTTTGCGTCTGAAAGTGTAATCAGTTCAATGACAGTACCTATCAGATAATACACTGGGATTTCAATATTTAGATTATGATATTGTTTTTAGAATAATTTAAGAACGATATTTTTGGTATAGTTTTGCCGTCTTCATGTCACAGTACTTTTATTTGGACATTTCAAAGATTGTGTACGAATATTACCTATGCTGAAATAGAGTACTGCCGATAGTTAATATGATATTAGACAATTGTTATACCAACAATATCGAAATGTTGTATGTAACATAAAATAATTGTGTATCGATAGTATCGGCATATCGATCGTGTGGTTTGGTTAAAAGGAGAATTCAGTTAAAAAAACCTTTACTCGTCTAGCAAAGTGAAATAGAAATATATATACGTGACAAATTATTTTTATTGATTGACTGTAAACAATAATGACGGGAAATTCTGTGGTCGTGTAGTGTACATAGAAGAAAAAACAATAACCCAGTAAATACAATATGAAACTGTTAAAAGTTTGGCTACAGATGTTCACAGACAGTGTGATATTACAGTTTGATTAGAATAATACACATTGTGATTGATTATCTCGATTTTCAGGATGGATGACACTTATCTTGTACGCATATACGAACATTCAGTACATTTAGTGTTGAGAATAGTTTCCTTATCTTGAGCACGTAATCAGATAACAGGTACGATGTTGAACGCAGATTATCTCAATTGCCTGATAACGGTCATACTATACATATAGAAACTGCTCTTTTATGAACGACTCTGAGGAAGAAAGAAAGAAATATAATATATATATAGTAGGTGTATTATGTTAACCCTATAGCTAATATTTATAGTAACACTTGCAAAAAATTAATTGTAATTAAAATGTTAACAAAGGTCGCTGACCCCGAGGTCTGTGGAGCGTATATTCAAAATTTAAAAAAAAACTTGTATATCAAATACCCATTTTATAGTTTTTTCTCGAGATTATACTGGTTCTATACTTTTACTGATGTAATACAATGCCTACCTGGTCTGCTTTTGTTTATAAAACAATGGGTTCTTTGTAGTTATTCGGCGAATCAAAAGTGCGCTTCCTACATAACAATATTTCTATTGGGTAGAAGGTTATTTGCAGTCTCGCTGACTGCAGTCCTAAATTACCTCCGGAATTTATAGCCGTTCTGAGAAAATTCATTGCTTCTTTAATTTTATAAACTATTTTTAAAATGTGTTTAATACACGACCCGAAGATTCTATGCACGTCTTTAAGTCTCCTAGAAATTCAAATAAGTACTTCGTTGTGATTAATTAATAAAAAAAATACCAAACGTAGAAGTTGCGCTAGTGCTTTACACATAGCGACAGTATGACAATAAACATTTTAGTATTTGCCGAGCGAAGGTCCGCGTAGATTTCCTATCGTAACCAACTTAATTGTGAATTAAAGAAGTACTACGCTGAGCATTTATAGCAAATGGCGTAACAGTGTCGACGTACAGGTACAAGTCTTAAAACCGTGTTGTTAAAAAAAAAATTACGTGTTGAGTGTTTACCTACTGTTTACTTGACCGTGCCCATTTGTTGCGTAGGCAGTAAGTGCGTTTGAGGAAAATGGATCCTTGTAACTTGAACCAGATTCATTTCTTCTTATAAACTCCTACGCTCCTCGGTTTCATCACGGTGAGCTTCGTCTAGGCGTTTGGTATCATAAATAGACTTTTCTCAATTTTTATAGACATATACGTATATAGGTTGTAGTGATGATAGCTCAGTGGTTAGCGCGGTAGGTTCGGTTGCCGAAGGGCGTGGGTTCAAACCCCAACAGCTATACCCCATATACCCCAGCAGCAGAATCGTACAGCTTGGCAAAACTGTGTAGAAAATAGTCTCAAAGGTTCAAAAAAAAAAGGTTTAAAAAATATTGGGTTCTTCTTACATAAATTGTGAATTAGAAATAAAAACATTATGTGTACGAGTAGTAGTTTGTTTCGAATGCTAAAAAGGTGTCAGAATATCATATTTTTATTTGGAATAATTAGAATTTCTTAGAACAATCTTAAACAAATCTTGTCTTGCCAAGCTGCATGAATACTTAACGCTGATAAACATTAGAACATGTTTGTTACTATTCGTGTAGCTAGGTATTTTAGGGTGTCTCAACCCTATACAAGTATACATACATTGTAGCGATGATAGCTCAGTGGTTAGCGCGGTAGGTTCGCATGCCGAAGGGCGTGGGTTCAAACCCCAACAATGAGCTTGAGCTGCCGGTGAAGGAAAACATCGTGAGGAAACCATAGCATGGTGGTAGGGTACTTTCTAGTACTCGGCTGGCTAGCTACCACCCTCAAGTTGAAAATCTGCCGCCAAGCATCTAACGGTGTGTTCCGGCAGCCTCACTTGAGAGCCAGTTCCATTCCAGGCTTGGTGTGCTTTACCATTTCGACCACACCGTCACTTAACATCAGGTGAGCTGTGGTCAAACACCTAGCCTGTCGACTACATAAAAAAAAAAAAAAAAAAAAGCTTGAGCTGCCGGTGAAGGAAACAATAGCATGGTGGTAGGTTACTTTCTTGTACTCGGCTGGCTAGCTACCACTTTCAAGTTGAAAATCTGCCGCCAAGCATCTAACGGTGTGTTCCGACAGCCTCACTTGAGAGCCAGTTCCATTCCAGCCTAGGTGTGCTTTACTATCTTAAATCACACCATCACTTACCATTATGTGAGCTGTGGACAAACACCTAGCCTGTCAACCATAAAAAAATAGGTAGTGCTAGGTACTTATAATTGTATATATTATAGTCTAGTATTATCTGATGTAGCAAACTGTAATTGAGGTGACGACTTGCAATTCCCATAATTCATGGAAAAAATGCGCATCTCTTTTCCGTTATAATGGAACGTCCGGGAATCTTGAGTTCGTCACGCCACATGTAAAGAATAGTGCAAAACTGAACTGCGTATTTTTTTGGTCCGGTTAGCACGTTTTTCCGTTACGCACGTGGTCGCCTTAATCTCTTTACTTGTCTTAAAGAGTTATCTTTACAATCCTGTACCATGAACATTCACAGCGTCAATGTCATCTGAAATGAGTTCATTACAATATCTTTCATTAATAGCAATGGCAAATATATTTGCAAAAATAATAGCCTTTGCCGTAGATACTGAAGCAATTATTGAAGTGTACCTACCAGTGTTATGACAGGCCCGTATTTAGCGTGCATGAGTATTGTGCTCGTGGCTGGAAGCCAATCACAACTTTCACGATTTGTAAAGCTAGTTAAATGTCTTTATTTGTGACCATGTTGCTGAAATGCTATCATTAAGTCTCGGCAGAACGTTGAGCGCAGCATTTAGAACCTATGTGGTTCTTCTAAGATATTGTTTATTTTTTTTTTATTTTTTTTTGTCCTCTCCACGTACACCGGAGTCCGTAACCTTTGCTACGTAACTATACATTTTATGTTTAATTTAAATACAAAACAGGTAAAGGGAAGTTAATTTAATTAATCCTAATCTAACGTTAAAGCACTAATTTGTGTGTATACCGAGAACAGCCCCCGTACTCTGAGCGTCTTATTGCGATTCCCACTAGGCTCACCAAAAAGTTATGCCACCGCATATCGTATACCCTTTGCTTTATTTCTATTAGCTTTCTCGTGAGCACCTAACGGGATTCGCAATAAGAACCTTAGAATATGAGGGCTGACCAGGAACCCGCACGCAGCACCCGATCACGAGTATGACGCATGTGCCAGCCACCTCCATTAACCTTATCTGAGGGCAGAGTGCGATCCGACACTTCGCCAGTTATACGAATACTTTAGGTTTACCAGTGCCTGTAGTCTAAAAGGTCTGGCAGCTTTTGAGGTGCGATGTGATGTCGGTTGCATCTTCATGTCTACTATTGACCACAGACTAAAAAGGCAACATTTTAACAATTGTGTTTTATGTTTTTTTAAAGCGTAAATCAATGAGTGTGGCGTACTTTCGCATCAAATTTCTGTTTGGGTTTGCACACATATAATGGCTGCAATTAGCGTCAAATAACGTTGTCAATGTCAAAAAAAGTAGCGGAAAAAGTACAACTAGCGATGACACCTTTATCCTAGAATTCAATACTAAATTGCAGTCTACTTATATTAAGCGGCACTATCTTTCCCAACGCAAGCTGCTCGGTCAAATTAAAATTCTTTAAATGAGTTGCCTAAAATGACTAGTAACAAGGCCTGCTAAGTATTTATTACCTAAATTCCACTTATCTCGACCCACATCTCAACTGCGACGGTAGGTCATTCTTAGTTTCTTGTTATTAAAATATATAATTTATTTGGTGCGTAATATTTTTAAAACAAATTTATATTTTACTAAACACTGCACGCACAGACTGCCAGGTGTTTATTGTAACATCGTCTTATCTCTATTATTACGTTTCCGTATCCAAAGGATGAAAACGGGACCAAAGACATAACGGGATATGCCTACTTACTTCTATAACTATTTTTTATTATTTATTGGCTTGCGTTTTACCGCCATCACGTACTATCTCATCTCAACTCTCACTAATATTATAAATAAGTTGTTCGAAAGTTTGTGTTTGTTTGTTACTTAAACAAAACTTTGGAGCGCCGATTGAAAATTTCCGTAGACTAACTTTCATGCCGAAAATGGAGGTGAAACCGAAGGGCGCATAGATATAATTTTATTTTTTAAAATCTACATTGTTTTGTGCATGTGCGAGCGTGCGCATTCGCGTGTGATAGTGGTAGGTATATGTAGATGAACATAGCGACACACATGTATTGTGGTGGAACGGAAAATAAACAAGGTTTCCAAAATCTATAGATATATACGTACCTACATCTAATCTATTTACTGCAATAAGTCGGAATGAAGATGATAATAAATGTTAATATGAAGCCAAAGTAATGAAAAGTTCTAATTGCGTGGCTAGTGTTGGCCTTGGGAGCTGACCTTATGTGGCCGGCCGCTAAGGACATTGCCATCCAACAACTAATAAAACGGGGTGGTTTACTAAATTATTGCACACGTCGACGTCGCCTCGACATTGTTTTATACAGGGTGTAGTGCCGCGTGATCGACCGACATAACACTCAAAACGCTCACGCTTTATTTACTGATTTATGGATATCGTAACTTTCATACGTATTTACTTTGCTCGATATGGCGTAAGCTCGTATTGCGAGATTTTTTTTCATATTAATACTACTAAAAGGTTCAGCAGTAAAGTTTGCCATTGTACTCTTGTAATAGTGATGCCTTTTTCAGAAAAAAATATCTGTAATCAGTTTGCAAACACAATAAAATCGAATTATTTCAGTCAACGGCGATTGATTTCGATAAACTTTTACAGGTTTGAGAATGTAGACCAAAATAAATTTATCTTAAACCTGAGTGATTGGTCGTGAAGGTCGAATCACTGATATCTTTTAGGTTTTACGTCTTCTCAGAGTGATTGATTCATTGGACAAATAGAAGAAAAAAAAAAAACAAGTTTAATCTACCATGGTTGTGATATGATATACAAGTACAGTGATATGATTTATTTACGGGATGTTACCGTTCTATATACGGTTGTGAAACTTTGGCATTTAATAAAATTTACAGAGATAAGTTACAAAGCAGGCAAAGGGCAATGAAACAAAGTATAATAAATGTAAATAAATTGTATAAGATAAATAGCGATAACATAAAACAAAGCTAACAGGCGTACTAGCAAAAATAAATCAACAAAAATGGCGTTGGACTAAAACATGATTCCAAACAAAGATGAAATGGAGCTCAATAATAACAAACTCGTATCCAAGAGGTGATAAAAGATAATGAGGAAGACAACAGACGGTGGGAATACAAAATCTTGTTGTCAGCTAGACCTTACTGGAGAAGAGAAGCACTGGACAGGCATCATTGGGAAGAGTTAGAGGAAGTCTGACGACAGGCACTCGTATTTATCAAGACTTAATGTAACGAAATCACAATTATATCTAAGTTAGGATATTATGATTGACAGTATAGGTGTTGACCTCAGCTCACCTGATGTTAAGTGACGGTGTGGTCGAAGATACAGTCGAAGTTAATACACCTAGACTGCAATGGAACTGGTTCTCAAGTAAGGCTGGCGGATTTAAGTTCAAATTGTAATTTAATTTCTTTAGAAATTAAGGCTTATTATTGCCTCAGTTATTTAGATTTTTTCTAAAATGATTATGAAAACCATAAAACTAGAATTCCGCCGGCAGCAGCGTGGTAAAGGTCTAATACATACATCACTCTAAAGAAAATAATGCTTTATTTTTGTTAGAAAACAGAATAGTACCATGGTCCTTCGAGCGTGTTGCGACCTGGTATTCGTAATTTTGTAGAAAGACGATAACGACGTCTCAGCGAAGTTAAATTATTACCGTTGAAAATATATTCAACGAATTGCATATTACGTTATCGGTGACACTGTTCGTCGAGAAGATGTTATGGCAATGTGAAGTGATTAGCTAAGACCGGTGGGTGGAAACAATTATCGCTTCTACCGGCGCACAATTAGCGATAGCCGCGAACTTCGAACAACGCGCTACGCTGCGCTCATATATGTAGTACCCATATGAGGAAATATCGATGCTTATCTAATGACTTCAATAACAGGATCGTTAGCATCCGCAAATTTCAAAAGCCCAATTTGCTAATAAAAGCATTTGCAATATTTACTTAATATTTACCATTGAAGTTCAGTGATAAACCGATGTTACCAATCTGTAAAACAGATATTTCAATTTGATAAACTATCCTTGTTCACCGACTCCGCGATTTCAGGTGTGGATCGCGTGACAGTTTACTCGATTTTCCCCTCCGGAATGACATGAAATTACTAACAGTAGACATTCATAATTGAATCGCGGACAACAAAATAAAGTATTCATTGCGAAGTGAACGGCAGCAATCACGATGCACGGTCAATGTCGACCGACCGGCTTCGAGCTGTGATCAATGGGCGGCGGTAGGACGCGACGAACCACTCCGCATTAATAATGTCCGGTTCACTTTGAATGTTATTGCGAAATAGGAAATCTATACTGGACATCAATTGTTATACCGCTCAAGGAATCCGTATCAAGTATAATCTCTTTTGCGATTGTAATTGGATGCGATTATATTTGTTCGTGAAATATGCTTATGCGCGTGCTGCTGACCTTCAATTTTTAAAATTTTATTGATCCTAATAAAGCAAAATCACTATTCGCATTCATTGATTAAAAGTCACGAGACACGGTTTCAATTTTTGCTCTTCAATTGTCGAAATTGGTCGATAAAGTGTTCTTACAGATATTATATTCTAACAAGCTGAATCGCTGTCGAAGGCCTTTTGGCTGTTCCAGTGACGTCAACGAAGCAAAGTAATAAAATTTGCCTATATTGAACGCCTCCGTTTACGACCACCTAATTATTGCCGTGACTTCACGTCACAAGGCTGTTTTGGTCGTCCAATACAAATGCGAAATGCACACGTAAAAGTAACGTTGGCTGGTTTCCAAATTTGGTTGAAATGCTAGTTCATCTATATGCAGATCTAGAGCCGTTTATATGAACCGAATACAATTACCCTGTTTGCTTGTTCTACAAGTGCAAAACCCTGCTGACTTTACCTACGCGAGTCATTAACCTTGAGGTTAATGATATAACTGATGAGGAGACATCTCTACATATATGCCTACTTTTAATTATCATATTTGATTTACTTAACTACATTCTATATGTATTTCTTTTTGCCCTTATTTGATGTACAAAAATAAACAAACTATTCCGATACTGGCAGTTCTATAAGTAGTAAATTTATGCTATTATATGGCAGCTCGCTCAAAATTAGAACGTTCGCATGAATAAAAAGGTTTTTGTCAAAAAAATTCGACCAATCATTACGCCTTGTAAACTGCAGTCTTTTCTCACCGTTAACCTTGCCTGTATTCTATTGTAGTGTTCGGAACTAGTTCCAAGTCCCTGAGCGCCCTGAAGGTCGCACTACATCCGGTTTTGAGAGCTGGTATAATGCGTCTCTCGAGACAGGGTAGTGTAGTTTTTGCCCGCAGGTGCCATGACTCGATCCGAGGCCATACGAGATCTCCTCGACCACTTCACTCCACTATCACTTCCTACTTTAGCCTGTTGACGTCGATTAATAGTAGCTGTCCTCAAAGTTTAAATGAACTTGACTCGGTCAGTTTAAGTCTTGTGTGAATCGTTCCATTGAGCGCCCGGTGGGTGTTGTCATAGGTCAACCAGTGCGCTCTAGGCTCTGCAGTTTAAGGCAACGATTGTCATCTACACGCATACCAAGTGTACAACATTGTTTTTTCTCAACTTAACTCGAAATATTTTAAAATTGATTTGCATTACTGTTGACTACTGTAACAGTATTTCAATCATTTTCTGTCAACATTGTTTTCCTATAAACAATGCCGTCGTCGTTCCATTGAGGTCTTTATCAAATGCATACTTTCAATAATTGCTAGACGCAAGCTATTGTTCGATTTGAATAATACCGTATTATACTTTCTATTTATTGATATTAATAGAATTAGGCTCGAAAACATTACAATAGAGAGTCCTAAGTTCTGATGACCTAGAATTAGTAGTGCAAATTAGGAGATTGATAAAAGATGAAGACCGAGGAGTGGCTAGCTGATTCATTGTACACGCGACCTCATTGCTAGCTGTCGTCCATCTGTCATGCTTGTAATAACACTATTTGTAAATCTTATTTTGTTTGTACTTGATTAATACAATTCTTGATTGTACTAGTGTTGCAAGGCATGAGTCTTTTAGTCTTGGATACAAGTCTTTTAGCAAGAATTATGACTAATTATTCTACTTCGACATTTTATGAGTCCTTTAAGTCCACGTCATTATTAATTTATCGTTACAATAAAATGTTACATAAACAAATGACAAAAAATAAACTTTTCCTTTATTTTACTTTTACCTTCATTCATTTATAGCTCTAGCTAAGGCCTCAAAGAACTCAGTTCCGAGTTCTTTTGAAAATACTCAGTTTAGACTTCTTTTCGACAAGACACGAGTCTTTAAAAAAAATCTCCGAGTCTTCGTTGATAACTCGAGTCCTATTATTGTAAGATTTAAGACTCGGGTTTCTTACAACACTAGTTGTAACTGAAAAAAAGTTTAGTAAGTACTTGTATTCATTTCAATGTTACAGAAAAATAATTCATATGAGTCATCATCAAACATTTCAAAAGGTTGTTAGGCGTAGTTATCTTTTTTTTAATGAGATTTGACACTTACCACTAAATATTATGTTTAAATTTATTTATATTTCTACGACAACATATTTGCAATGTTTGACAAGAGTATTACGATACATAAAGCCTTGGTGATAACTGATCATATACCCTGTCAGCCACCGTTGTAAGCTGTTATGTACTCGTACCATAGTTATACACTTATAAAAAAACCTGAGTAAATAAAGATTACCAGTTTGAATCAATCAATTTCCTAGTTAATTATCTCTACTTGGATTTGCATTTTTGACCAAAGTAAGAACGCGGCCTTTTCCATTAACGTTCTGGCATTGGTAATTTATCTGTATATCGATCTTCCGCGTAGTCACTCCGGTGGCATACAATCGGCGCGAGTTTCTCTGGCGCGCGCGCACGCGCCGCCGCGCCGCGCTGCCCGCCAGGGACTCATTCGAAAGAAAGTGAGTTTGTAACGGTATAGCGCAAGTCAGCATATTCGCTCCTGTCATATTCCGCGATGTCAGTATTAGTAGTAGTACAATGATTTTTTGCTTGATCCCCTTTTCAAGCATTACCAAGCGCTTTAGGTTCCGTGGCTCTAGAATTTCATTCTAATTTGAAATGTAGCTGGACCGGTTGATTTACATCGAAAACGCACCAACAAAAATAAATATTTACACCGTTCTATTTTATACAGGATCACGTATTTTTGTTTATTCAGGCTACCTTCATAAACACTCCTGACGTCATTGCTATAGAAGTGGGCGTTCTGAGGTTAATGTAATTCAGTATTGGTTTTGTCACCTAATTCGATCAATTGCCTTACTTAATTCGCCCTTGACGATTGAGATTAGAGACCTCGGCGACGGCACGTACCGTTACTCAATATAGTGATGCATATTGTCTATTTACAAAGCCGATTATTATTAATTAAAACTGCATGTTAATAGAAAAACTAAAATTTTAGTGAGAAAATTAAACAATTTTCTTACTACTAACCAACCTAACTAACCCCAAAATTTATAAAATTTGAATGCGTCAATTTTATAATCATCCCGCCAGGCACAAGCCCTCGAAGAATTATTATTGGCAACGCCAAAATCCATCACACTAGCCGGATGCTGGTTACCGAATTCACATTTGCGTTAAATTTATTTTCAGGATATACCTAATACAAGTTTCCTCAGAATTATTCACAAGCCAGTGTTAAATCATATTTATACCTTAATTGAACAACCTAACAATCGTTCACGATTGAACCCACAAAAAATAAAATACTGTTTTATTGTACATTAAAAGACACTCCAATGAGATTAAAAATGATCATTCATTACCTAAAATCGACAAATCTATTGCAAAAACTGGAGGGACTATCATTAAAGACCGACCTCTTCCAGGCAACTTTAGTTTGCAAACTATTTATCGAAGAAGTAAACAAATCTTACCTATTATAAAGTCGTTTACGGTATGGTTGTTAGAAAACCATTACACTAAAATCAATGGTGGCTGATCGACGGTGTATCCGCCCTCCTGTCTTGTGGCACTTGTGACCTATACTTATCGCTCGAACTTCCACTTCCATTTATTAGTTAAATGTTTGTTTTCGTGTCCACCTAATCCTCTAATACAACGATTTCATAGTAGTTTTTACTTTCGGAGTTTCCTTGCTGTCTACCAAACATGTGACTTTGACAAAATGTCAAAGTTTTTTTGATAACTCCGTTCCTTGTATTTTATTAACAGTAAGTATTTAGATACTTTAGTGACGTTTCTCATGGTACAGCTCACTATCAGGCAAGGTAAAAGAAAAAAATGTAGTACAATGTTTGCAACAGCATCCATTTTATTTGGAATGTTATCAGTGATATATTGTATAAGACAGCTGTGGAAAAATCAAAAGTAATTGAATGAAAACAGGAAAAATTGGTTTATAATTCAAATGACGTAGTGCTACCTCATCTCTGAATAACAAATTAAGTGAATTAATTCGAAATATATATACATATTATATACATGTATTTGTCTTACTTGAGAATAACATTTATGTAAAAATTCAGTGCTTACACTGTTGATTTCTACATTATACATACACATTTAAGTCCCTTTTTCATATATTAAGAGTATATATATATCGAACCCACTTTATCTTTCTAAGAAGAACACAAATAGGTCTGCGACGTCCAGTTTTACCGTAAAAGCGTCAATCCCAGAGTGAACAATTATTTTTCCGGGTATTTTTTTCATTTTCGAAGAATATACGTGTTGTAGTCGCTATACCTTGTATAAAGCGGCTATATATCTGATTTCTAATCGATTTTTCATCAACACACCTATGATCGAGCATTCAATTTGATTTATCTACCGTAAAGCATATTGTGACAACAGAACCACCACTACCTGCTCAAGATTATGTAAATTACCTCTATTCATTGCGGGCCCTTCTAAAGAGTAAACGCGTGTTTGTATAATTTGCCATAACTAAACAATGTGAACTTTTGTTCTGATGTTCTGACTATTAAGGAACATGTGTGGTTAAGGAAAACTATGCAGTTATTGACTGGTGAAGTATTATTTACCCCGACAGCAAATATCATAGAAGGAATGTTAGACTGAACGCATCAATTTAAAATAAAATGTTTATGATTTAGTGTGTGGTAAAACAGGTATTCTGTATTTCTCTTAGAATCAGAAATTTATTCTAATTTTTCAAATTTTTTTTTTTATTTATTTCGGACAACTTAATCCATTTAAAAACTTTAACAGTTAAACTTAACATAACTTTACATATTTTATGACATCGTGCGCAAACGATTTCAGCTTCCGTCAATGTTTCTCCTTTGACAATCGTCTTTCTTTCGTCAATTTTATTATTACTTAATTTTTTGATTATGCACTCTATTCCTTTGCTAAATCTATGTAAATAGCGTGATGAATTCATTGTATTTAAGTGATTTCTGAATGGTGGATGTGGTGGAAGAATCGGAGGAGTTGTCTTCGCGTGTAAAGAATCATAGAAAATTAAAAGTTAGCATTTTACTAAAGAATTAGAAGTTTTTATAAAGGTAGATATATACTATCTATTGGCAGTAAAATAGGCCTTGATCGTTCGGCAATGAGTGTGCAGTACGCGGTCGAGGCAGCGCTAATCTATCAGGAAGTACCTGTAGTACGCTTTTGGTTTCATTAATTCACTCCGGCAAAACAGATCGAAGTTTTATTTTCGCTTCTTAGTTTAGTACACACATTCGTGGCGTTGTAATGCAAACCAGCGTATTCTTTTAGTTTTATCTTTTGGATCATTCATCATCGAGTATTTCATAACAACCGGTGCCGATAAATGTGTTCAATCTTATGTTATTGTACTTTGTGATTTTATAATATTGTGTTGCTGAAATTTAATGTAGGGAATTTTATAATAATGTATATCAAATGTAATAATGTATAATATATGTATATGTATTATAAACATATATATTTCACTTTATTTAAATACATAGGTACATTATTATTATTTTTATAGACTTACTATAATAGGTATATATATGTATTATTTTTAACTTATTAGTGTTACAACATCTCCCGGCTGATAAGATATTTAGCTCATAAGGTTATTTTGTTCTCTGTATTTTTTTTGTTTTTGATGTGCACAATAAAGATGTTCTATCTATCTATCATTATGTACTTAATACAGTTTCGATCTCAAAATCTATTGAAGCATACAATTTATATATTTCCTATTTTAGTAGAACAAATTCTATGCTAACATAAACGATAAAAAAACTCAATAAACAAAATCGTTGATAGCTTTGTCGTATTAGTTAGAGACTGGTAACCAGGCAACTCAAGCAACTTAAAGATCATAGATTACAACAAGTGTATATTTATGTAATTCATTTAGAATAATAAACAATTGGGCTGCAAAAACTTTAAAAACATCAATCATTGATTGTTGTTTATAACGAGTCTCTTGGCGGATCAACTGTCACTCCATGAATAATTAACACGCGGTTCGGTCTCATTGTTAACGGGAGCATCCACGATAGTCCACTGCCGCTATTACTCGACGTGCCTCGGCCTTAGCATTGCTGTGGCCAACATTCGCTGTTGTAACATTGACATACTTAAAACTTACAGTACAAGTCTTAATCCTGTTTCACATAGATATAAGTAACATCGGATGAGCTCCCGACCTGTTTTAAGATCTCGCAAGGGTTCGCATACGCGCTGGCGGAGCTGGCTCGTTATAAATGTGGTACAGCTCGTACTATTTCTATGCATAACCTATCCAAGTGATACGCAGACCTTCTCCTTCACTATACCATAATCTATTCTATGCGGTTTGTAGCCCAATTGTAGCCGCACCTGTTCCGGCTTCACCTATAGGAGAAAGTGACCTCGCAGCGCGAACCTTTCGGTGGCCATACAAAAGAGATTTAAGAAAAACATTGAACCAAATTGTTGCGTAATTTCGTACCAGTAAGGACTTCAATTGTAGACTTTCACTACGAGTGAAAAGCTTCCGTACTGGTTAAGTACATAGTACATTTGAAAAAGAAAAAAAGGAACAATCATCATCATCGTTTCAATCCGCAATTGGACTCCGCTGAGTATAGGCGTCTCTTCTACGCCACTCAGCCTGTTCCTGTGCCAATCATATTTAGGTTCGACTCCCGATTTTTCTATACCGTTATTGATCTAACGTAAATCCAACATTTCGTTTACTAGTTCGTGGCGACCAATCCGTCTACACTTTAGTAATCATGCCATCACTCTACCGAAAGAAGATAATATTTCTGTTAAAAGGTCAACTGATCAATTGAACCTTTTTTTACTAACCTTATCATTATCTTACAAGCAATAGATTAATTTTGTGTTATCTGTTAACGTTATTTATTAATTCGTATTATTTATCGTGATTATTTAATATCTTAATTGCAATACAAAATATCAATTAAAGAGTACCTACGTGTTTGTTATTTTACTGATTATGGGTAAAACAAAATGATTTAGTATTTCGTGCGTGATATTTGACAATGACTATGATCATTGGTCATCATGGTATCGGAATAACCATAATTATGTTTAGTTGAGTCTGTTGTCTTTGACATCAGAATGGCTAATTGCAAACGTACTTAAAATTCTACCATGAGGCTCGATTTTGTAATCTTTGCAAATATTGATTTATTTCTGGCCGTGTACATAATTGAGTTTTGATATATGTATGTATGTAAATTGGCAGTAGATTCGTATGTGAAAAATCTAGAGTAATCAATGTATAATGTGTACCTTTTGGATTTCTAGATCATAAACTTATAAGTGTGTCAAGAGTTAAGTTGAATACATATTGGATCTCGTTGAATGTAAACAGCTTTGAGTAATGACACTCGAATCGCGTCACTAAACTCCTTTACAGCTTGGTTTCTTCTCTGTTAGCCTATCGTAAATGTTAACTCGTGAGAGTCATTTTGAAACGACGATTTCAAGGCTGTGTCCAAATGAGTTGACAACTTTATTACAAATGTGGTTTACAATTTGATGGAAATATATGTAATCATCATCATCGTCCACAGCTTTCTTTATCCCACTGCTGTGTATGGGTATAGGCCTCTCTCTTTTTTGCCATCTGCCTTGACCCGCGACGGTGACAATATCATCGACCCATCATGCGGTTCGACGTCAGCGCGAAAAAAATATCTTGTTAACTTGTCTTAAATTTTTCTATACTCTATTTTAGTCTTTACAGTATTAACTAATATAGTAAAAACTAAAATATACAATTGTTTTAGCCACCATCTGGATTTAATTACATCAATAAATTGCCTAAAACATATTTATATCGTTCAGTTTTAGGCATATCATTGTGTTAAATAAATTATCCGCATTTAGTTTAATAAAATTATTATCTGAAATTGTAAATAGCTACATTTATCATGACACCAATTAGGTTCTTTCCTTCCTTAACTCTTTTTGCATTACAATGTTAATGTTCCACTGATAGGAATTTTAGGAAGTATTATTTATTTGTTGGTGAATTTTTGCGAAGTGGTAAACTAAAACTGCTGTCCAGTTCCATTATTTTAGCCTAGGTGTGTTAACGTCTTCGACCACACCTTTACTTAACATCAGTGGTTAAACACGTAGCCTGTCAAAAAAATGTCATCACTGTTTGTTAGCAGTTTGTTTCTTGGACGAGTCTATAAAGAACAAGTTAAACCATGTATTTACAAAATACATCAGTTCACTGATGTCGTAAACGCAGTAACCGTTGAACGATTACTTACGAAAACTCTTGTACTTTGAAAGCGTGGACATCGCGGCTTTATGACCCGAAGACACTAGAATCTTGTTGCTGTGTCTGTTACGGTTCTATCTACGGCTCTCATTCTACAGTAGGTACGAGTCTTGACTTTACATAGAGCTACTAACATTTTATACAGTATTTTGAGATATAATTGTATTTAGACATTCTAAACAGTACTTACCTGAGTGAGATGGATGGCATTGTAAATGACTCGGGCATCCGCCTCGCGCTAACGCGGTTCAATCATAATATCACCTTAATAGGACCTAGTACTTACATCTGCCTACAATCATTTTATTTATCGTCATTGGACAATTGTTCTTGTTAAAAATCTGCGTCGTATCACAATATCGTGATTCTATATGACTGCCGACTAGAATACTGTTAAACGAATAATAATAACACTTTATTTATTTAAATTTCAATTTGTCAAATGCAATGTCAATTAATCAATTAAACTAAAATAACCCGCCCCTGACCGTTTCCGGTGCTAAGGTGCCCATCACACTCGCGCGCCGCATTTCCTCGCTGAATGGCAATGGCCAATTTCTGCACCAGGAACGAACCGGAGCGGGAGTCACCTGTCCTATCTACACTTACATTTTACATACTTATGCTTATATACATCTTACACTTATATACGTTATTTCCAACAAATGCCACAGCTAAATTAAGTACTGTTTTAATAAAATAATATGATTCATAACAATAAACTTACTGACTTACTAACTATACTAACTAAAATAAGGAGGACATATTAAATATACATACATAATTAATATAGGACATAATTAATATAGGTTCATTATTATTAATATTTTTTTTGCTAAGACCACTGGTTTTCACACTAGGATTCCCTGTAACATTTGACATATCTTGGGTCTTATCTCACTTTTAACTGTTATTTTTAATTTAATTTACCCATAACGTCATGGGCCGCGTATCACTGCGTATCACGGAGTGCGTCAATAATTTATTGATTTTATTTTATTTAGATAGGTACAGTTACGGAGCTTAGGCTACTTAGAAAAAAAGTAGAATTAACGTATCACAATGAACCTAAGGTCCAAATACAACTACACACGACAAATTTATGTATTAAAATTTATAAAAATAAAATAAGTAATTCTCGTCAATAGACACCCCATTTATCAAAATGTAGTAAGCCATATTATAGTTGAGGTTATGAGATATAATACAAGTATATCTTCGTAAATAGGCTGGTAAAAATCATTAATCTCTTTTGTAATAAAAAGAGGTAGGTAAATATTGCTAGTTTCTATTAATATTTATAAAAGGCAATGTCTGAAAATACCATTGTGGAAATTATTGCCCTGAATGATTTAGTTTTGCTCGGAACTCGGGTTGTTTCACTACGCGGGCAAAACTTATAATTAGATTTTATTCAATTTGCGTAATTTACCGGAAACAGTCCTTGAACGCGTACAATTGAAGAAAAAAAAATCGCGTTTTAAAATACAGTCTCTTTATCTATCCATAAAGAATTTCCGTTTATCTACTGGATGTTTGTTACATCTATCAACATTTTATCGTCCGTATCAAATGGATTTTTCATCAAAGCTTAGGTATTTATTGACATTGTGTTATCCGTTATCATTACATATTTTCAGAGTTGTGTGGAACATAACAATTGAGTTTATTTACAAATATCAAAACCGCGCCGGCTTCGCGTCGATATAGGACTATATAGGTATTATAGGTGTATCATAGACCTCCCACAAGAAATATCAAACCCGAACATTAGACTTGACAGCTTCATCTTAGACTACATCCTGCCTAACATCAGGCAGGGCGTAGTCAAACGCAGACCTACTTAATTAGTATTTAAAAAAAAACATTTAAATTTCATATGAAAATCTCATACGTAGGTTAGATAAACTAACAAACCTATAGATACACGAAATAAGACTACAATTTTTTTAATTGACTTAAAAAATGAACGATGTTCTCAATTTGACCTGTATTTCTTTATGCACATCGATTACTCCGCCATTTGTTGGCTGATCTCCGTTCTTCTTTTTTATTGTAGAAAAAAAAACTGGCAAGATTGTCTCTTTACGATTAGATTAACCAAACATAGATTAAGTTTACGGAATTGTTTCTGAGGTCTTCGACTTAATTGCAAATACAACTTTTAGATATATCCGCTTGATGTCGTCAGACATCAATATACTTATGTATTTGTTTTTCATTACCAGTATACTAAAACTGCCGTACAAACATTTGTATATTTGGTGCCATGATTCAGCTAGGGCTAGGCCTTTTGCTCGATTGATTAACAACTTACCTCGACAAAACAAACATGTTAAGTGAATTTATTGGAATAACAATTAGAAACTGTGTAAAGCTTTAAACCAATCTATACGAACCTATAATACGTTCGTTATTCAGGGCACCGTCTTTGGAATTTACATTGGAGTACAAAATTATCGTCACACAGAAAGACTTTTGTTTGCAGTGTGTATTCGATTTGTTAGTATGGAGAATTAGTCTTTTTGAATTCTAAAGATGCCTATAAATAGGTGTTGTTTAGTTGCTAGTCGAACATCCTTGGAATTTCATAAGAAAATTTACTAACAAATTGTGCCTTTGGTTATTGAGTAAGTAGCTGTTATTTATTGTTACCTTAGTTTTGTGATTACATTTGTTTTCAACCCGAGATTTCCACTCACGATTATGGTATATTTTAAAAGTATAATATAAGAGTTTAAATAATTTACATATTTAATTATGAGCGAATTAAAACACATTATGAATTCATATTGTAACGTTTCCTCTATAAACGAAAAAATATGTAGATAAATGAAATAAATATAAGTTAATTATTTACTAGCGTAGTACCTATAGTGTTCGTGGTATTATATACATATATATATATAGCTTGGTTGGTATTCTGAAACGATCACCGATGTTAAGCAACAGACGTTCTAATCAGTATTGATAACTCTTTTAGTATTCTGCCTGAAAACATCTAAAATGACTTGACGGTCAATAATGGAAAAAGCAATAAAAAAATTAAACAATTAAATGTGTCAACAGACCCATAACAGCGCTCAGAAAGAAATGCCACGTACGGGTACCCCTCCGAGGACTGACTCCGTCATTTTCTTCCTTAAATCCTTTCCATCCTGAGGTTCACAATTAGGTACCAGTTTTACAAAATCAAGTTACAAGAATAAAGATCAATTTCTGTAGACACTTACGACAATGAATAGTTACCATACAAAGTACTAATGGTACCATAAATCTGTAAGAAAATATGTAAACTAGCAACTGAATCGAATAACGATTCATAATTCATTTATTGTTCACTGATTAGTATAGTATGCTTAATTGCTTTTGGTGTAATACAGGCACAAGCATTCATTGTACATGTACAGGTGTAGGTACAAATAGAATTGCTCTCTGTTCATTTAAGTTGACATGTCGGTTGCTAAGCTGAGCCACCTCCTTGTATGGGACGCAACGAATGCTCGAATTCAAACTTAGACTGGGTTGATATTCATTCGAATGAACATAACTTTTAGAATATTTTTGTTGTATACTAATGCCATTCAACGTGGCAATACAGTTACCATGCTGTGTACGGCGCTTGTTACTTTCTATGTCTAAGCAGTTAGATTGTCTCGAAACTTTTATTTTTTAATTCATTTGTTTTGTATAGCAAGTAGATTTGGTAGTATTTTGTATTATAAATATTTTATATACTTCAAATGGCACATATCCCAATGAAAAACAAACAGGAGTCCCGACTCTCGTACCTATAAGAGTTCCTACTTTCCGTTAGATGTGCGGTACCTTGAAAAATAGGAAAAAAGCGTGCTATGAAATTTAAACTAATTTCGTCTTAATTCCTCGTCAAGTACGTGTTTATAGATTTGGACGTAGCGCGCCAACATTAGAGATTCACCGCAGCCGACAGTCATTATTTTAAAATAATGCGATTGTTTAAAATTCCACATGCGTGCAGATATCCAATCTAATAATATCTTAAAAAGATTTCTGGTCTGCAATAAATTTGTGCTGTCTTCCGAATTGCATCACGCACAACTACTGTTCCATTTTTATCTCCTTACTGTATTATAGCCATAATATATTTTGTTTTCAAATCTTTAAATCCTTTGTCGATTACTTCACAAAGCACTTCGATTTATTATTTTTTTTCTTTGTTCAGCTGGTGTGGTAATTTCTTCAAAACAAATTCGTTTCACAGAGATTGTTCTTCCTTTTTATCTATTCGTCCTGTTTCAGTTCACGTACATACGTTCTAAATTTCAACATAGTTGACAAACGTTGATCTACGCTCTACGCATGATAGCTCAATCGGTCGATCACTCGTTATGGCGATAAAGACCTTCAAATGTCGTGGATATTATAGATAATCATTATTTCCCTAAAACTATCCATCAATTATAATTAGTCAGAGAAGAGGAAGTGGGTTGGGCAATGATTTGGCTCGGTCACGCTATAACACTGTTGCATCATTTGCTGTTTAGTTTTGCTTCAACAACACTTAGTAAGGAGGTGCCATTGTCACTGCGGTGGGTAATATTTTGTCTCCTTGCGCGAAATTTCGACACGCTTTCAAGTATTGGGTAGTAGGTAACTACACAACATTTAATACTGAGACGTTTTCTATCCTGTACTTTTATATTCTAAAATCGACTACTAATGACACTATGTACCTACAACATCGAATGGTGTCATCTATTAACACATAGGTTTTAAAATACAAAGTGAAATAAGAATCAGAACCTACATAATAAGACCCACGTGAGCGCGTGACATTTCGAAATTTTAATAGAGAAAGCGATAAATAATCATTTTGAGTTATTCGTCGTTGCTAAAATGGGCCTAGACGAGTTAATTGCAATCTTCCTTTTGCTTTCTCTTAAGATTATGGTCGTAAAAGTTAAATCTCTACGCCATCATACTTGGAGCTTCTATGCCCTTTGATTTTTGATTTGGTGAGAGGCAGCAGTTGTTGAACCGAATTATTATTGCCATTATGTTTCATTTATTGACATTGCTCAATTTAAAATACATAAATGTACATTTAGCTACAATGCCTAACTCGGAAAATATCCTGTTTAAAACTTATACTTCTATTATTAATTTATTTAGAATCGATGCCTTATAAAGCACGTCACGTGTGTAATTCTAGTAAAATAAGCCATTATCTAGTTAATAAATTGATTCATCATTCTAAGTACCTAGTTTTATACTACATTGTAGTTTCTTTTTACTTATTGAGTAAGAAAATAAGTATGTCATCATCATCATCATCCACAGCCTTCTTTATCCCACTGCTGAGTATAGGCCTCTCTCTTTACATGCCATCTGCCTCGGTCCTGTGCCAGTCTGGTCCAGGTTCGATCCTCGACGGTGACAAGAAAAATTAATAACCATAAAGTACCATATAATAACTCTTTTACACCTATGAAGCAACTGTATTCTCAGGTTGTTCTTGCCTTATGTACATGTTGCCTTGAGTATAGTTTTAGTAATTTTATAAATTTTAATTTATTTTGTTTTGAATGTTGTATGACAGTAGGTATGCAATTATGGGCTTAACGAATCATAAAGAATTATCCTAAATATAATAGCACTGTTCTAATCTTATCCGTTAAATTACTCGGTAGCCATCACTCGGTACAGTAATGTACGTACTTACCTTTATCATACGTTATAAATAAATAATAAGTAATATATAAATCACTCGGTCAAGCTAGTTCTTTTGCGAACTTTAAATAAATTATTGCACCTAAAAATATCATCGTATTTATTTTAATCTGAAACATAATATTATAATCGACATATTTTTTCATGAAGATATTTTTTCCAGAAAAATAACAAAATTCCATCGAAACTTGCTTTAGGCTCATGCACTGAAAGGAGAAAGCAATTCGTAATAAAAAAAAACACTTTTTGTGAGTGCCGAAAGCTGAAATTTCCTCCCTACACCCTGTCCTATTGCGTCAACCAAGTATAGGAAAGATTTTATCTGTAAAACAAAGTGCAGATTTTTTCATATTGTACGATATTATGATATCCATTGCATGTGAAAACATTTCAGAGAATTTCACTCAAATCCGTACAACCATTGCAGTGTGACAAACATACATTCTCACGCACACAAATTATTGCATTTATAATATTAATATGGTGCGTGAACGTTGTAATAGGAGTCTACGTTTTATTCCGCAGATCAGAAGGGCGGTACGCGCGAACGAAGTGGCGGGACGTACGAGTAGGCGATCTCGTACACTTGTCGAACAACGAGGCTGTGCCGGCTGATATGGTGCTACTGAAATCCTCCAACGCAATGGGACTCTGCTACCTGGACACTTGCAACTTGGACGGAGAGACAAACCTCAAACAAAGAGTCGTTGCGCCGGGGTTCAAGGAAAAGGTAAAGTAGCGATGCTAAAATAAACTTGAAGCCATAATAACTTGATTCACTACACATTGCATGGACCAAGGTTAAGAGCTTAATACTTATTGAAATGTGACTATCTTGGCAAACCTAAACCTCCTCCTACATGTTGGCGTATCTTATAACGACTTTTGAATAAACGTGTTTTTAAATTGCTTCATACTAATAGCGCGACAATTTATCTTTTAAACAATTTATGTAATAAATTTCACTATCAGTTAACCAAACTGACTGTACAGGTAAATATTCTAACAATTCAACTCTGAAAACGTGACATATTCATAATTATCGGTTTGTAAACCCATATTTTCACAAAGTTTTTGACCATTAGAATACTCGTCGTGATTTAGGCTGCGAATTGTAACCGTGCGTCCTTTGCATAAAACGCTGTTTTGTGACCATGATTAAACAATGAAAATTGTTTAATCAGATGGTTTTAATAAAAACCTTTTGTTGGCGTCAGCTACGTATAGTCCATGCAGTAATGTGTTGTTATTATGTACATTATTAAATTTACGAAATCTAGTGCGTAAGAACGGTAGGTAACTCATCATAAAATAAGATATTCACAAACCACGAGAATGTCACAGCAATAATAAAATCTAGCAAACGTTCACGTTTAACCTCATTCTAGAAGCTTCGAGTACGGCCACGAACGACACTTTCATAACTTGACGGGCATGATAATGGCAATTTCGGATTATGTTTACTATAAATTGCTACGAAAAACAGACCGTGAGAATGCTTTCACTAGCGAACTCTATAGTAGATGTACCATCTCCTTGTAATTTAACTACACAAATTAAATTACTGAGGCGCGTAATTTACACCGTTCTTGTTACAGCAAAAAGATTTTAAGCCGCAGAAGTTTAGAAGTACCGTTGAGGTAGAGAGGCCTTCGACGAAAATATACAGGTTTACTGGCATGATCTCGCACCCGAACGGATCGCGAGTGCCGCTCAACTCTGAGAACCTGCTGCTGAGGGAGTGCACGATCAAAAACACCGACTATGTGGAAGGCATCGTCGTGTATGCGGGCCACGAGACCAAAGCAATGCTCAACAATGGCGGTCCCAGATACAAATGCTCTAGTCTAGAGAAGAAAATGAACACTGACGTGATATGGTGCGTTTTAGTACTACTTTTTTTATGTTGCGCCGGCGCCGTATGCTGCAAACTATGGCTGGATAAATACTTCACCGGACCGAATCAAAGTAGACCACCGTTCCTGTTCTCAACACACAATGATGGCATAATTAAACCGGCGTATGATAGCCTGCTCATTTTTTGGACGTACATAATAGTGTTACAAGTGATGATACCGATATCGTTGTATGTTTCGATCGAAATGACGAAGCTGGTGCAGATTTATCACATCCACCAGGACGTGGATATGTACGATCCCGTGACCAACACGCGCACGGAATGCCGCGCGCTCAACATCACAGAAGAACTTGGACAGATCAGTTATCTATTCAGCGACAAGACTGGGACTCTCACGGAAAATAAGATGGTGTTCAAACGGTGCACCGTGGATGGCGTTGACTTCGACCATCCACCGGGCCCGCCTGCCGAGCCCTCGCCCGAACTGCCGCCCATCATAATTCCAGTCACCAAAGTCTCGCCCAACCCACGACTTTTGCAGCATGTGATAGGCACCAGCGACAACAACACGTCGGCAATGGTAAGTGACCAAATTACTGTGCACTTTTTTTAATTACTTTTTCGAACAATGAGCACTTTGAGGACGCAACCCGTTTCACACGATTGTTTCTGCCGTGTGCGCAAGATATGGAATTAGCCTTTAGAATGGGATCTTCCCGCGATGCTGCGATTATTGTAGCTTTATTAACAAACAGACACGACAGACTTTTAGTTTGACTAAAAGTCTTCCTTGGTTTTTCTCTCTAAAGACACTCTCGCACAGAAGTGTGTCGCATATGTTTAAAATTAAATATCAAACAACAAAAGATTTTTTATAAAATAAGCAGTCTAAGCACTATATCGGCTGCTTTTGTGGGGATTTGTTATGTATACATTTAAAGAGTACATGTAATAGTATTTGTACGACGTGAATCTAGATAAATTACTCACTCGTCCGGGTTTGGTAGTTGGTTTGACCGCAAAATAATTTAATCAGATATAGGACATTGTGGTTTATCAAACCTCAAATTTAGCTGTTCTAGTAACATTGGCATGTTCGTTCAATTGGTAATGTGATAACGATGACTCTATGACTCGATAAATGTTATTTTTAATAACTTAAGTAACTTTTTAACTTATCTTATATTTTATGTAAGTGCGTCTAACCTTTATAGTAGGTACACAATTTATTAGACTATCGCATGAATCCGCAATTTGAAACTATAATTAAATTTTTACATATGCAAATATTTTTAAACTGCAATTTTGTAAAATTGGTAACGAAACCATTAAGGGTTTGCGAATCCGTTTACTACGCGATCTTCTCGTCTGCGAAGGCCGGACGCGTACGCAGCAAGCGCGTGTATACCAATCAATTGTTCCATTGGAAACCCAAATCGTGTGAATTAAAATACATTTGATCTTTAAATGTTTATAATCATACAAAATAAATATGCATATGTACATCTCCTAAAATAAAAGCAAATGCTCAGTTTGGTATACTACAACGATTAATCGTATTAATAAACTAACAGCGCTAAGCGGTTTCTCCCGCGGCAATAATAAATAAATAATCCGTAAAAAAGAATAATCCCACGTGACCTGTATATCCATGCCAAAGATCAACGATCACGTATAACACGATAACGTCGATCCCTTATTGCATGAAGAAAAAGCCAAACAAACCAATAATGGCCGCCACTTGTGTCACTAGTTAATAAGGTTTTTTGTTCTCTGTACTTTTTACTATATATGATGTGCACAATAAAGAGTTATATCTATCTATATCTATCTATCTAATGACACTTTCCAAGAAACAAACGAATACACTATCCTAATAGTAAGATTGAGTTAGATCCGGGCCATTTTGCACCGACAACGACATACACAACAAACATACCAGAACAAACATCATAAGTAACAAAAGGAAATCATGAACTATGCTGCTTTGATGATCATTATTTTGAGACATTTGATAATAATATAATTGTAATAATTATTATCTATACGATCTGCTTTGGAGATCTACCACATGGTAAAACAGGATACAGGTAGGTTGGCTAGTTACGCCTGTTGTGTTGTAACAGGTGCGGGAGTTCCTACTGATCCTGACGGTGTGCAACACGGTGGTGGTGAGCCAGCCGCGTGTCGACTCGATGCTCAGCGACTCCAGCAATAGCGACCAGTTTCCCGCCGACAAGCCCACGCGCTCCAACGGCACACTCCGATCCAACGACAAGTTCGTATCAACACGTCTCTATAGGACTATATGTTCCACGTAAAATCATGATCGTCATAAACGTTCTGAAACCACATTTCTTCATTAACTCAGTGAGGTGAAACTGCCAGAGGTCATGTTCCCAAAAGGTATAATGCGAGTGTCTACACCTTCAGAGTAATTAAATTCATGCCAGATAAACGTGCTGTATTACCACTTGCTTAACTTCAGGCAGTGTCAATAGCCTATCCAAAATTTAAAGAAGAATAAAGATCGCTGCAAGCTAGGTGAATGCGTACGGGGAATGCTGCATTAGCATTTAAAATCCCTGGTGCGCAAATTGCGCCGTGCTGATGTGTTAGCGATTCACTTACGCCATTGATCTACCCCGTACATTCCTAACGATGATGTTTTCAGTAGTATGATTTTTTAATTCGTACGTAAATTCTAAATAACTTCTTGGTACTGCATCGATTCCACGAAAGTATGAATGTACGTATATAACAAAACATATTTTTTTTCATAATTTCGCATTTCGAAACTTTTGTTTTTATGCTAATAGTGAAATGGAATTATATGATAAAGCGTGGCTTGTAGACATCCAAGAGACTGTCTGACTGACTGAGTCTAATAAATTGTAGTTTTTTGTTAATAAATATTACAAAAATCCAAGGACTAGTGACAATAATGAAAGATTAGTTTCTTCTTATTTGTTTTAGGTTTTGTACTTTGTGCATTTTCCAGTGTTGGATACTTTAAGGTTAGGTAGTAAATAAAATAAGTCTAAGTCACAAAAACTAAGTCAAGGTCAAGTCTGGTCAGTTCCCTAGTAAAGTAGTGGTGACTTTACTACAAGTTTCAAAGAAGTTTTGAAAGCAAAACGAATGTCATGTGTCACGAAATTATAATACTTTTCCCACACTCGCGCTTATAAATAATTTAGCACTTTATGAATAAAACATTACTATTCTTATACATAGACATTAGACACTCTAAAAAACACAATTTTTGGAAAATAATTTAATGCGGCTACACGACTTTTCCGCATTCCCGCCAAAACTCCCATTAGTTTCGTTGATGATATTCAAATTGAGCCAACAGTTCGTTTACAAAACAGTCTGTCCGCAGATACTGCCGCCTGACTGAGTCTCGGTCCACGACGCCGTCGCCACCGCCCAGCACCACCTCTCCGCTGCGACTCCGGTTGAAACTGCCCTTTAGCAAAAGTGGCAGCGAGCCGTCTACTTCTAGCGAACAACAGGTAACAACCGCATTCCTAATCCTTAACAGAAGCATCGCTAACAATTTATTAATTTCGCATTGACAGGATTTTCATTTTTTAGTAGGCCTCAATTGTCAATTACAATTACAATGTTTAGTTGATTGTTATCAACTAAATATTGTATAGTTACAAAAAAAAATAATTAAACAAAATTACATGTCATCATATCCAAAAACGTATGTACGTACGTCATATAAACAAAACATTAAACATATATCATCTCTATCATGTCTATCTCTTCTAGATAAAAATTAAAACAATAGGTAAAAAAACTATCGTATAAATCAGAAATTAAAAAATTAAAATAATGAATAGGAAAGAACCTCAGAAACTACAAAAACATTGTATGCAATCAAGGGGAAAAAATAATACTAGAGATAAATAAATTAATAACATACATATAATTATGCTATACATATAGATACTAATGTTATGACATAAAAATACCGAAAAAAAAGACTTGACCAGCAACAATGACTAAATGTTTTTGTATTAAATTGTACTTATTTACCTGATTCTTCTTTAAATGATTGCGGAATTTCGAATGAGGTTCATGTAATGGTCATGGACAGACGTTATCTCTTACCATCAGGAGAGCGTATCATTCATATCACTACTTTTTACATTAAAAAAAAAATGTAGATATGCGAGATGGAAGGCCGAGCGCGACCGCCCTGGGTACGGAGTAGAGGGTATTCAGATAAAAATAAAAAGGTCATTCACAAGTTCCATTATTTTCGAGATTTTATATTTATTTAATATTTTATCAATCCCGTATAAAATATTAAATAAATATAAAACTCACGTTTGAATGTGCCGTGTTAAAATCATTCTAGTTCCAACAAGTCTGCTATTTAACTTCAGTTTTCCCGTATATTGTATAAGATTGGCTGGCCTGTTATTACTACCATTCTAAGTATCTCCAAGATTGGCTTCCTTGTTTCCTGATAGATATAATCTAGATCTATTCAAGGTCAGAGTGAATAGGTATGTTCTGGGTCTGCGTGCTTCATCTTCGACCACATCGTCGCTTACCATCAAGCGGTTGGTGGTCAAACGCGGACTTATCCGTATTTAAAAAAAAGATCAAATCGGCTGTTTAATTCAAATCTTAAAAAGAAAGAGAGCTAACAACTTTTCCATTTAATACTAGTACAGATGAAATATATTGCGGAACCACAAACATCTGTGTTTCCATGTCAGTTGCGGAAACAGACAAATATTTGTAACGATTACCATAATACAAGTACAATTGAATATCATCAGCATGAATATGAAATTTACAGTGTTGAAAGCAGTGAGCTACGCCAGCACCGTACATAGTAAATAACACTGGACCCACCATGGAGCCTTGTGGGACCCCACTTGTTACTTTCCGAATGCACGAATGTAATGTCTCACCATTATCTTTCTTTAAATCAGCAAATTGAACTCCGTTTGCTTAATATGAGTGAAATCATACGTAATACCCTAATAGGAGTTAAATAAACCATATTTGAAATAAAGTAAAAATTGAATTTTTGCTTTGCTACTTCACTTACTCGTAATATCCGTTAGTGATGACTCGAAGTATGTATTTTTACATTTTTTATGCCACAGATGGCAAACAAGCAAAGGGGTGTCTGGTGATAAGCAATCATCGTCACCTATGGATATCTGCAATATCGGCGCACTACAAATACGTTGCCGACCATAAGATTACTGATATTAAAATTATTCTACGGATATAGATAGTTGACGTTATACCAGCCTGGGTATTACGTCAACCACCCATGGGTTCTGTCAGTAAATGTTCTCACGTCAAAGTATTTGTTGATATAAAAACATGCTAAAAAAATATATTTTAATTTCTTTTTAGAAGGACTTTTCGTATTTATACCATAAGTACAGCTCTAAAATTTTATTTGAGTAAATGATGTACAGGGTATCAGGGCCATACTTCCGAAAATTATTACAGGTGATAGCGTTTGTGATTACTGATGTAAAATAATATAAAAATCTTTACAGGCTATTAATAATAATTAGTATTTTAGATCAAATTGAATTTTTATCCTTGTGGTAAATAAAACGACTTATAAGCGCATACAACAGAGATCTAACTTCAAAATACCATAAAATGTAATTCCACAAAACGGCATAATCAATCAGTTATATAAAAAACAATTGACGCTAGTAGTCAGTAAAGACCCAACTGATATGTATTTTGCTGGATATATTGCCAAATTCAAAAAGGTATTGTGCTATAAAAATCGGTATTTGTGAAAAGCAAAAGCTTTAAGCTCCGTATTCTATCAATCACAGTCTTAGTTTTCGGTAGCGTTTCTCTGACCTACACTCGGTATTATAGCGTTGTACTTCCATCTAATCTAATTCTTACATTCTCGTTGGTAAAAAGTTAGTTTGGAGCCCAGAGCACAAGTCAAACTAATATAAGACTATTATTTTTTCTGCCATCATTTAAAGTTGGAGACACATTGACCAGAGAATAATGAGTCCAGTTGTTGTTATAGCCAGATTTGACCGCTCACTTTAAAGGTCGTCTACGTACAATTATGTCTGGTATCGATGAAAACAAGTTTATTTTCAACCTTGATGATACGAAATAAAGCTTCAAGTATAACATTTTTGCTGAAATTGAAGATACTATTCTTGCTAATAGTTCTATTAAATAGACTAATTTTAAAGTGCCACGTTTACACCAGCAGCATTTTTGCGTCATTGCGTTGGCTACTGGACATTTTATTAGGGAAGTACAAATTGCCACTTTCATTAGTTGAAGTCTGATGATGGTTGATCTTGTTCTTTATTGCTTTTTAATATCATATCTATTTTATACAGTAATGTGTTTACCGATAAAAACTTATCGCATGCCACTACAGAAATTACCATGTTTTACCTTAAATATAACCTTGCCAAACAAATTTTAGAAAAAGGAAAGGGATGAGCATTCGATCTATAGTATCGAATCCAAATCTTGATAAGGTTGTAACGAATTAGTACCATTCCCCACGTACGTAGTAAATGTTTCGATTCCACATTTTTTTTATACGTACAGCGAGGATGTGGAAGTCTGTCGATGTCTGTATTTCACGCAAATTACAATATGGGTGTCTTCAAACCATCTTCTCAGTGTACAATTAGTCTAAAGTGAATATATGTTTTCTATGCCATCTATAGTCTGTCTGTAGTAATGTATTTGATGAAAAACATTATGGTAAAGACAGTCAGAGATGGAAACTTTCATTGGTTAAATGCGGATTTATATGTGTTAAAAGATACGGTGCTCGTCAAAGAGGTATTAATGCCGTGTTTGATCTCAGGTGCCTTGTTTCGAAGCGGAGAGCCCGGACGAGCTCGCTCTAGCGGAAGCCGCCCTCGCGTATGGATATGAGCTGCGGAGCCGCGCCCCCGACGAGGTGGAGGTTGGCATCCGAGGAGAACTGATCAAGATGAAAGTGCTTCGTGTACAACAGTTTGATAGCAACAGGAAGTGTATGTCTGTTGCTCTGCGCATGTCTACAGGGCAGGTCAGTTTGAACTGGAGATATTAACATTTATTTGTCCTTACCTTAAACTTCTGAGGATTCCGGGTCAGCACTGTTTTTTTTATGAACTGTCCCATTGCTGTATGCAGGCCTCTTCTTATTGTGAAAAGGGTAAAGCCATAGTCCACCATGCTTCAATGAGAAGCTAGCCACAGTACGCACATAACTTTAAAAAACAAAGGTGCGTCCAGTGGGATTTGAATCTAGAACCTCCAAATTAGCAGTCAGAAAGTCAGTCTCCTAATTGGGCTGCAGTTTTCCAAAAGTTTTAAATTAGTACGGCTGTTTATAACAGAATTCATTGTTTAAATAGAATATAAATAGATTATAAAAATGATGAAAACTAAAAAAAACTTAAAATTATTGCTAATACCTACACACTTAAAATTTAAAAATTTATAAAAATATTTTTTAGGTAATAAATCGTTTGTTGCTTGTTATCAAGTGCAAATAATTCTTAATTCGACATACGATGTAGTTCATAAGCGAAACAAGTAAAGCAGAAATTGATTTTCTTGAAAATGATCCGATTCTTTCGCAATGATTGTAAGTAAAGATAAAATATGATAAGTTTCATATCGGTTTTATTTTTACATAATTATCTAATTGAATCTTCTGAACCGAGTTGTGGTGTAATGCTGACTTGAAAAATGTTGGGTGTATCATTAACTTTATGGTCTTGTAGTTACGTCAAAGGTTGTAAATTATTAAGTTTATTATCTCAGACGTTGCATTAATTTAAATTGTACTTAGTGCCTAAAGCGGTGTTATCGATACGAGTTACGGTAAAGTGAAAGTTAATTCGCAACTAAAAATTCCTCCTTATGAAAATTTTGTTTAGCAAACCATAAAAACAATTTTGTTTTCGTGCAGTCAAATCTCTTCTAGGAACCGAAGTTTCCACGAATTCGTTGTCATTATTATCATCGTTAAAATCTTTCTTATCCTATTGGTACCTACTATACTCACAGATTTTCTACCTCTGTGGGCTTACACCATTCTCTGCCTCCGTGATACGTTCTACCCTAAACCTGTGCCAATTGGGGATCCAGAATCTTCGGCTCGTTTGGTAGAAAATATCGACTGATCTCTCAACTAGACAGTCAACATTCCGCTTCATTAACAGACTGCTCAAGAAGTTCGCGATTTAAACATATTATTTTTTTATCACCGGAACTTAATTGCGCACAAAATACCTAAAAGTTCAGCATATCTTTTGCACTACTACTCTTTAACTTTATCTTTAAAGTCCTAGTCTGTAAATGTTTCCATTCCACGGTTGCTTGCAAGAATTATCTTTTAGCGATAAGGCGGTGGCCTTACCGCTTGTCGCTCTAACTTATAGCTTCTAATGTGCACAATAAAGAGTTTTATATTTATCTATTAATTAGTAGTAGTTTTGTTTTTGAGCACGTTTGTCCCGATGATAAACTCACTGTGCTCGAGGAGTCTTTTTGGGATCGGCTGTTCTGTTTTTCTTTTTATAATATTATGTATACTACTTACTTGCTTGTTTATGGCCATGAATTTTTTACAACTGCATTAACCGGGTATAGCGTAGTATTATTTTGGGCTCAGTAACAATATTGCGCTGTTAACCTTCATTAACTTCCTAAAGCCATTTCACGTACAGAATGTAATGTGTTCTCGTTCACGGCTTTATTAATAGTCAGTATTCCCATAAAATATAATTAAGAAAAATAATTATTTCGTCAAATAACTAGTTATTGCTCACGGCTTCGTCCGCTTATGAAATTTATAGCCCATGTTACTCAAGAGTAGTGTACACTATTATATCAGTGTCCTACATTCATGGACAAATAGTCTGTTATGTAAATATTAGGCTAATGAATTTTAATCACATTCTTGTTTTATGGTAAGAAAAGGTAACGAGAATAGAAGCTCTCCCTTGTTAAAGATAACGCCTGTCCATGATCATCGCAAGGGATTTCAGGAAGAGACAAAAAAGTCCAACCCTTGCGTTTATTACTACTTTTGTAGTTACAGTTGTAGCGATGATAGCTCAGTGGTTAACGCATTCGGTTCGCACGTCAAAGGACTTAAGTTTAAATTCCAACAATAAGTTTGAGCTGGTGGTGAAAGAAAACATCGTGTTGAAACGGTGGTAGGGTATATTCTACTACTCAACTGTCTACACCAAACGTTGTTTCAGTAGCCTCACTTGAGAGCCAGTTTTTATTAGGTGCGTTTATGATGACCACACAGTACACGTCACTTATCAGATCAGTTGTGTACAAACGTTCATCCTGTCAACGATAAAAAAAGTTACTTCAGTTTAGGATGGCATTCCACACCTTTACACCCTTACAGTTGAGAATTCTTCGCACAATGAATGCTGACATTGAAAAATACTTTTTACAAGACTACTATTATTAGAAAACGAATATGTTAGTAAAGAACAACGTCGATTTCGTGTGAAACGGGAAATGCGTTTTCATAGATTGAACTATTTCGATTTCCAACTGGATCTAATAATCTAGCTGTCTATACCTCTTAGCTCTAGAAACATGTTTTGCCACCCACTATGAATGAATCATGCATATAGCGGTTCGCCAATCATTCAGTAGCAAAACAGATCACTTTCATCCATCACTTTGAATAGCTTGCGTTTTGCTTATTCTGTTTTGCTACAATTAATTACCGAAGTAGGTTTTTTTAAGTGGAATTGCTTTGACGCTGCGACCTAAAATGTGACACCGTCTCAAGATTTACGATAGAAATTGCAAATGTAGAAACAGTTATTAAATTTGCTATGCATTAAAAACATCTAATTAGCATTAGCATCATTATTTAAAAGTGAACAGATTATCTCTGTTTCTCGCGATATTCTCGCATCGCCAACCCAAAGATAAGCCAGTCAACTGCTGACAATGGCCCGAGAGCTGTGATTATTTGCTACCTATAACAGTGTAGTTTGCATTTCTGAGTGCGTCAACATTAGATTAGCAGAGCTGACCAAGCAGAAAGTATATAACACGACTGCACTGCAGCTTTAATTCTAGATCTCGTTAATTACGTTTAAGTAAGGTACTGCCCAAAATAAAAGCTGCCTAAAACTGCACAGGTGAAGCATCGGATACGCACTAGCTCGTCGCGTTGGTGATACAATAATAAAAATTGAGGATCGGACCTGGATAAAATTGATACCTAGATCTGAATACAAAAGACGTTTACTCAATAATGGTGGTGATTATGAATTGAAAATGACGATGATAGCGAAATAGCGAGATAAGCGAGCTAGCAGGCAAATGCTTCTAAAATATAAGTACGATTGTAATAAAAATGTTTTCCGTTCATCAGGTGGTTCTATATGTGAAGGGCGCCGACAGCACAATCCTAAGCGCCCTAGCCCCGATGCGTGCTGGCTCTGCCGAGTTGACCGCCTACGATAGAACCCGCGCGTTACTAGACGAATACTCTCGCGCGGGTCTGCGAACACTTGTCATGGCCAAACGAGTCATGACTCCTGCACTCTGGGAAGAGTGGCTAGCGTCTCATGCGAGGGCCTGTGAAATCGGAGAAGGTATTATAAATGTTATCATGAACCAACTCTGGTTTTCCCCAGAAACATGTTTGTCAATTCTGAGGCAAAATTCCAATAAAGGTTATCATGTTATTTAGGCTATTATAGTTTTATTATCAATTTGGGATATAATTATATTTTTATTGGGATTAGAACCAGTATTTCGTTATGCATCCATGAAGCACTCAAACTACAGAAGCAATAAGTTGATGACTTAGTTAAAATCTTAATAAGACTTCATTACAAAAATTTTAATATCCGTTTTAACTAAAACGGAACTACGAGTATCTTGTATATAATTTCAATAAAATCCCTTTCTCCAAACGATCATAAATTCACACATTAAAAAATGTTGCTTAGAAAAAGACTTTATACTTTAAAGGCTAAATATCTAGTTGACGGTTGATAGGTAATAGACATCTGACATGCTATCTTCCGTCTGTTGCAGGTCGCGAACGTCGAGTGCGTGAGTCGCTGGCGCGGCTTGAGAGCGCTCTAACCCTGTGCGGCGCGACGGGCGTGGAAGACTGCTTACAAGAGGCCGTGCCGCGTACGGTACGAGCACTGCTCGACGCCGGCATCGTCGTGTGGGTTCTCACTGGCGACAAGCCCGAGACAGCCATCAACATCGCCTACTCTGCCTCACTCTTCTCATACTCCGACCGGCTGCTGCGGCTAATGTCGCGCGACAAGGTAACGTAGTCTGCTGACGTAGATCCGTGCTGCGTATTTTGCACACGTTATTCTACTTTTTCTACTCCATCAGCCTTAACATCCCATGGCGGTAGGGCTATGTTTTATCATATTAGCCCGGTGCGGTGTGCGAGTTGTACGCCTTGTCACAGGTGGGCTTCCACGGCTATGGCATTATTTCAATTCTACTCATCGTGCATGCAAAAAACGTTGGCATGCGTTGGCAAGTGCACTTAGTGCATTGGCCAATATCAAATGCTATATTATTTTCAAGTATTTTGTAAAAAATCTAATGAAATTAATCTATGTCACACCAAGTAAATTATCATACTATCATACTCGTAGTTAAATCCAATGATGTCCTAGTAAAGTGGTAGTGACTACTACAATATTCGGTGGAGTTTTGGAGGCAACATGAAAAACCATTTACTACATTGTATCACTTTCTTTCTCACGCAAGTAATTCGCCACAAACACCATTATTTTATACGTAAACACTCGAAATGTTTTTCTTATAATTTGTTGTAATTTTTAGGAGCACGCAGAGAACACGATCAAGAGCTACCTGGAGGGCGCGACGGAGAGCGCGGGCGGCGGCGGGGGGCGCGCGCTCGTCGTGGACGGTCGCACGCTCACGTACATCCTGGACCGGCGCTCGGGACTCGTGGCGCCCTTCCTCTCACTAGCGCGCCGCTGCTCCGCCGTGCTCTGCTGCCGCGCCACGCCGCTGCAAAAGGCTTACATCGTTAAGGTAAGCCTGTAAATTTGTTAGTGTTTTTAACAGCAAACGGTGATGGCAGCTTTGTTTGTAATGGACTTTCATCGAGAACTATTTGTAGGGATGTGGAAGGGATCGCAACAATGCCAAAAGAAGAGAAGTAAATGATGCATAGATTGCAAATCTCTATTTTGAAGCACATTTTATAAAACGCTGTTATGTTTGGTTATACCTATTTAGTTTTCGACACTTTGAAGTACTATCCCTCGTCGGCGCCCATTTGTAAGTTTGTTATTAGTGATAAGTTGACAAAGGCCATGGACCGCGGTGTATGTGGAATGAAAATAACAATAAACATTAGCTTTGAAAATAGTTTCAGTTTACAAAATAACTTCGAATAACGTCACAAAACAGTGACGAGAGCCAATTAATTTCACTCCGTCACCATTTTATATTCGAAATCATATTCGGGCACGTACTGTGACATTTCATAGGTACTGCGGCTTTTCACCTTAAATCGGTCTGTATGTGGATCGCAACAATAATATAATCGTCATCAAATCGTTTTGTATTCCAGGCTGTGAAGGAGGAGTTAGGAGTGACGACGCTGGCCATCGGCGACGGAGCCAACGACGTGTCCATGATACAGACCGCTGACGTCGGCGTGGGTGCGTATCACCTGAACAAAATACTTTGTTCCTGCCGCTAAACTTTAGCCGAAATATAACGCTCTTTACTTTCAACGCTATTAAATTTTTTAGCAAATGCGATCGGCGATTATCCCCTTTCTTATGTTACTTATTCTTAACCAGGTCTTTCGGGCCAGGAGGGTATGCAAGCTGTGATGGCGGCGGACTTTGCTCTCTCGCGGTTCAAGTACATCGAGCGGTTAATGTTGGTGCATGGTCACTGGTGCTACGACCGCCTCGCCAGGATGATACTCTACTTTTTCCTCAAAAATGCTGTAAGTATCTTTAAAGCCTGCCCCAGACAGATACAACACTGGGGTTGCGGCCATCTATAATCATTTCTAAAACATAAACATGTTGAAACTACCACGGTTTGTGGTGGCCTTCAGTCATCTGTAAGACAACGGTTTTTGGCCAAACAGAATTCAACTTTATGAATATTATTTACCTGGCGTAGTTCCCAACTTGCAATAGAAATGTATTTTATTTAGTTAAATTATTATCTTTAAAAGTGAAAGAACACTAATTTATAGTAAATAAAATCTGTATTTTGAATCAGCAGTTTGACTTTGAATGTCAACGGTAAGGTAAACATGACAATTTGCGGTAAAAACAGCGATCAGCGCTGAAATGATGGTGATGAACATCATTTTTTTTTGTTCTTGGCCATGGATACTTCAGCCTACGGTCCTTTAGCCGTGAATCTCATTTTTTAAAGCCTTTGTAGCCAAAGTCTTTTGAACCCTGTGAATGTGATAAAATAATGAAGTATTGCCACTCTGAAAATCTATTATCTATCTAGTGCTAAGTGGTGCAATATATTATGTTACTTCATTTTTGGCACGGATTGAAATGATTGTTCTGTTGCAGACGTTCGTGTTCCTGATATTCTGGTACCAGCTGTACTGCGGGTTCTCCGCCGCCGTCATGATCGACCAGCTGCACCTCATGGCATACAACCTGATGTTCACGGCATTGCCGCCCATGGTTATCGGTAAGACTCTTTCAACATAATCAGAAGGGCTAACATAATTATTTGTGAGATTTACTAACAACATAAACGATAGGAAAATGCTACCAAAGTGGAACAGCGCCCCTGGCGGTGACTAAACGGAAACTGCTTTTTTCCCATAGAATTGATTATCGTTTTCGTACTACGTCATTCTAACTGTAATATGATTAAGCCACACAAACCGATTTTTTAATGTATTTTTTATCGTTCACAGGCTAAGTTTTTGACCACACTCACCTTATGTTAAGTGACGGTGTGGTCGAAGATGGTAAACACACTATAAAATGTAAAAGTAATGAGACGTACGCGACTCTCCTGATGGTATAAGATAACGCATGCCCCTAACCATTGTAGCGATACACAGAACTTTCGAGTAGTAAAAGAAAGTTGAGGGTGTCCTCTTATTACCTCTTACCATCATCAGTGGAGCGTCTCGTTCGTCTTATTACAAAAAAAAAACATCTCCACACCAAAAAACGAAAATTTCTCCCGCTTTGTTATATTTAAAGAGCCGGTGTATAGTGATGCGTCTATGGCTACAAGTTAACGGTTATGTGGTATGGTTCAAGGCGCGTACGACCGCGTGGCGCCCGCAGCTCTGCTCGTGGACCGGCCGGGGCTGTACTCGGCATCGCGGCGCGGGCTCGCCTACCGCGCCTCTTCCTACTGGCTCGTGCTCCTCGAGAGCATATACATCAGGTAACATTTAGATCTACACTAACGCTATAAAGGGGAAAGATTTGGATTTTTGTATGTTTGTAACGAATAAACTACTGGATCGATACATATTTACGTCTTAAATGAAACGAAATGTATTTTCTTGTCCAAGAACTGTTGACAATTATGATGTCAGATTATTAGCAAGATTTTTATGCATTAGAGCTTAAAAATCTTGCATTTAGCATACTAGTGTTTAGCTATCTATCTATTTCTGTATATATTTATCTTCATATTTCATAATCCAGTGTGGTGGTGTTCTGGACTGCGGCCGCCGCGTACCATGATACCGCTGTGGATATCTGGGAGTTCGGCTCCACCACCATGACCACCTGCCTCGTGGTTATGCTAGCCTGGGTTGCCATCGAAACAAGAAGCTGGGTAAGTGCACTACTCTCAATAATGACCTGTTTGACAGCTCCGTTAGCTCATTTGGTATTAGCTCTGCTGTCTGAGCTGAAGTTTATGGGTTCAATTCCCACTCAGGCTGCCCATATATGGTTTTCAAAGTATATTTTTTGTAGTTTGTTTGTCATGGGGTTTGTCATTGGTGAGTAAAGCCTCCAATTATTTATCTTCAGATTTTGGCTGTCTAGATCACTCCTTGTCTTCTAAGTCAAAATCACCACATTTAAAACGTGCAAACCACTTTCAAAACGGTTACTCAACTTCTACTAAAATACGGTGACTTTCTATAGCACCTTTGCTCATAAATAATGAAGTAAAAATACACCGTGAAAAAATAAATATTTAATAAATTATAAAGTTTTGTTATTTACGCATTATTAAAACTAAAGTATATATTGAAAACGATACCTAAGAACAGCTGTTTAAAAATAAACATTTTGTTTTAAGTAACAACTATGACATGTACAAATACATGTACAATTGTACATAATATGTATAATTATAACATTTTTAGAAAAACGCTACGAATAAATTCAAATTCCTATTAATTAATTTAAATACAGATTTATTGAATGTTTGGTGTGATATTAATACCCCATTTATGGTTACTTTACATTCTATGCAGCTTTTCTATATGAAAGTCGTAAGTCTGTGTGTTTTAGATCGCACAATCTAATGGAGAAATAAAGATCATTTGCAACAATTTGTTTGTAAAAGAAACTTAGCTTCTTTTGTCTGTCTCGGCGTGACATGGAATTCACACAAGTTGATATTGACAGTTAACCGTTTCGTCAATTTCTGCTTCTGCTCTGCATACAGCACCTGCTTAATTATCCAATAACCAATTAGACACCGCAATATTATATTACCTGTGACACTACAATACGCATCATCGTCTTAAAAAGAGTTTTGCACCTTTGCACTCAACGATACTTGTACCACGCTGAACTTTAATCACGTCAAACCCGTCCTTAATTATGGCCTATCGTCTATTCAGTGTAGAACTTCTACAGAATTTACGCGTAACCTCCATCATGGAGCTGGTTCGTATATCTATACATAATATCCTATTTTTTTTTAAGTACAATGTTTGTGTCGCAGACTGTCACGCCTTAGAAATATTAATTACTGGGCTGTTGAGATTAACCATCGAAAGTCTAAAAGTAATGAGCACCGAAGCAGCGATGCCCTGGACTTTGTTTTATTACTCAAAGTTCTGTGTATCACTGCAATGGTCATGGACAGGCGTTATCTCTTACCATCAGGAGAGCGTCTCGTTCGTCTCATTACTTTTTACATCCTACATTTTCTGCCACCTTGTGACGCAAATTCGATACTTTCCGGTTTGCGAATATGTAGTTATTTCATCATTATTTTCTAGTCTTCTTTGCTAGGAATTCAAATTTGTTGCTCATATTTTAACGATTTCAATATATATTCTTATTAACTCGGATCAATTGATTTCAAAATCTTAAATTTAATATTTAATTTACTTTCGCTCAGTTGCCTTTTCCAACTTCCCGTCTGACATAAGTATTTTCCTGTGACATTATTTTTTTCTTATTCTGTGTTATTTTCTTTCATCTTTCCTCAGTGCTTTTCTAGTCATCCTCCCATCTTACTTGCTGCATTCATAATCTTATTTTCTTCCCTTCTTGGACATTATTTTAGTTGACCCTGTTCTGTTCGCTTGTTCAGCCGCATTGCACGATCAAAGTAAGCTTACACAGAGTAAATTTAATAAGTTGAGAACAACGTACAGAAAACAGCATAAAAGAGTGTAATGTTTTCAGGGTCCATGTATGGTAGTTTATTTACTTCATCATTTAAATGCATGAACAGATTTGGATGTATGGGGTATCGTTAGTCGGCATTCGTATTGTTTAGTTTTCTTAATAAAGCTTATTTTCTGTCTTTAAGAAATGGTTTATAGAACATAGTTAGGCATCAACTAATTAAAAATGCCATCAAAACGATGATTGAATGCAATCACTTTTTATTTGTTGCTTTACAAATTGTGATTTCTAAAATTAACTAAATATTAATTGCGACTACTACCATTGACAATTAGTTTAGTATTGTAGTATTAACAGCAAATTCCAGTTATTTATTAAATTAATTTTTGCTGAATACTGATATGAGTATTGTATAGCGGTCTATATGGCTTCCGAGTCTATATTCCTTATAGTAGGAGTAATAAGTAGAGTGTATGGTGTGGTGTGCGCAGACGGTGATCCAGGTGGTGGCGCTGTCGGGCTCGCTGCTGTCCTTCTTCGTGCTGACGCTGACGTACCAGGCGCTGTGCGTGTCGTGCTTCAACCTGCCCTCTACGTACCGCGTGCTGGAGCACGCGATCGCTTCGCCCGTCTACTGGCTCGTGCTCGTGCTCGCCGCCGTCACCGCGCTCACACCCAGGTCAGTGCACACTACTACTCGCTGGACAAATTTCCTAACCTTCGTTAGCTAAATCGTATATTGATTTCCCCCGTCGTCAACCTTTAGTTTTACAAATACCTACAGTTTTATTGTAACATATAAGTTACTTGCTATATTCCAATATAAATTACTAAAATAATACTAACAAAATAGCTATCAAATGTAGTTTCTCTTATCGCTGCGGAATTTCGTGAGATAGACTAGATTATACACCATTCCAACACTGTAGGGACATTCTCAATAATGTCTTAAGCAAATTCGTTTTCAGTTGGCAGCCTAGTTGAGAGACCGTCTGGTTTCCAATTAGGAGGTCCTGGGTATGAACCCTACGGCACGCACCTCTGTCTTTCTATGTTATGTGCGTACTGCCGATGATTTGAAGGAAAACATCGTGAGAAACCTACATGTCCGACAGTTCATAAAACATTCCGCATTTTGTTTGATACTGTATCGTTTTACATAATAAAATGATTGCAGGTTGGCGTATCACGCGATGCGCAACTCGGTCCGTCCGGGCACGCTGGGGCGCGCGGTGGCGGCGCGGCGCCGGCGCATGCCCTACGCAGCGCACTATCGCACCGACCGCGCCGTCGCACACGTCTACAGGTACACGAAACCATACGCCTCCCACCACCAACAAACGAACATTTATAACGAAACAACCACCATCTAATGATTTCAAGCTTCACTATCAACGTTAAGCTAAAATAGACGAAAACACGCATATCTAAACCCCCTTACTTAAAGCTTACTAGAAAAAAAAACGATTCATTCTCAACTTCAGAAACCCAGATTGAACATCAAAAACGATACATAAAATGCAATCTTTTCAGAAAATAACTGTTTCACAACATCACGGTAGACGTAGGGATAACCACATCACCCGAGCCCAACGCTCTGCTTGCGGCGTAGCTATTTTATGTGTTATGCCACTTTATGTCGGAGAATCGTTTACAATCTATTGTGTTTCGTTCCGCAGATCGACCGACGAGGACGGGCTACAGAAGACTCAATCGGACGTGACGGCGATCACTTGACGACGCCGGATACATTTCCTGAAATTCACGCAACTATGGTGCTCCCCTAGTGAACCGATCACCGACGTTTACCTCGATCCATTCACGTTTACCTAGGCTGTGATCTGTTAGAACTAATCTAATAATATAAATGTATAGTAATATATTGTGCTTTTATACGGAAACGCGGGACCAACCGAGTGGAGTCAGATTGTGATGGGCGAGCTTACGGAACGGAAATGTCTTATTCTAACTTTTAGTTACCGATCTCTCATTCCACTTTTTTCCATTTTATAACTTAAGTAGTTGATTTGTGCGCTCGATGCTAGATACCAAATATAATGGATATGGTTATGTTTTAGTATCCTATACGCACGCGCTTTCGACCACTAGATTCCTGATTGATTTGTTTTCTCTTCGCTTACGCTGCATGAAAGAAATCTAAATTTATCAACGAATCCCTTATGAATTAGAACGTCTTTGCTTTTACTTATTTATAAATTATTGCTAAATTAGAAGTAAAATCCACTGCGGTATTCAACTAATGACTTATTTGCAGATGACATTGGAACTGTTGTCTAAAATCGCTCGCTGACGATGCCCTAAGTAACGGAACGGTTTAGTTAAATTTAAATAAACAAAATAATGAATTTATCTTCTAGTCTTTAGAAGCGCGCCCACCACGCGGAGTGTTCTGATAGATTTGCCAACACTTGTTATTTTGTAATTTGTTTATCAGTATTGTGTGTAACTACGTGCTTGGAGCATGGATTCAGAGCGGTTAAGGAAATCATTACAAAATTATGAAACATCCCGAAGCGTACACTTAAATTTAAAAAGTATTGTATAAAACAAAAAAAAAGATTTGTTGTCTTTTAAAACTACCTTTCTAAATCCACGTAGTTATACCCTATTTAATGTAAACTTGCGACAAATATTCTAAATTATTACTAATGTACTTATTGTAATGCCTTTACTGTATGACCGATATTTCCTTACGAATAGGCTTTAATTGAAATCTTTATGCAATTGTGAATCATTAAATTGTTCATATGTCGATGGGTGATAGTTAATACTTAGCGTTAGAGGCGAAGATTGGCAACCGCAAGTCGATGGAACTTACGTTGCCAATCGTGTTTCATGTATTTTTGTAGTTGGTCTGTTGTGATGTCGAGTGGCTTCCCTGATGTTTGAGAACCGTTGCCTTGCCTGGTCGCGTCGCCCGGCACGCGGCCGCTTGAAGCGTAATGAGAAATACACCCGTTTGCAGTTACCCGTTAGCTGGAACCGGAGCTGCGCTAAGTTCTCATAGTTGCAATCGCATATCAAAATCATCATCAACCAATTTTAGGTTTTTTTTAGGTAGTTTTCTTCAGCGCGCCATCTCTTCCGTTCTTTGATTTCTTACTGCCTTAACAATGTTCTCTGAAAGGCGAACTGGTGGTCTGCGCCTTAGTAGCTTTCCGTTCCGAGGCTTTCTGCGACTTTTTTTTTTATATTGAATAGGTTCGCGTTTGACCACATCCTGCCTGATGTGAAGCAACGATGCGGTCTAAGATGGAACACGCTTACCTAGAAGGAACCTGTAGTTAATTAGTTAGTTAATCTGTGACTACTTTGACTATCTTTGCCTATCAACTTTTATACAACGAATGAATGCATTTCTCAATATTTCACTTACAAAATGCAGTTAGTCTTAAGTTCCCATTAAATTTTGAAGTCAAAGCAAATCCTGAAAATAATGAAACCATAAATATTGATATTTAGGATTTTCGTTGTTTTTTTATGTCATTGCAACTTTCAGTTTCTTAGCGTAGCCTTGGTTTTATTCAGCTTTACTCGCCGTAAGAAGTCGTTCCCTATTTGTGGGGAAAGTTATTTCCTGTGGCATGTAATCTATTGTACGAACTCACATCTTATTTACCTAAATCCGTGAGATTGAATATTATTACATTATAGCTAAGACGTATGATCAGACAGAAAGTTTTCGTATTTAAACTATCGGGTAAGTTATAAGTGATTACGTTTATACACTTCCCAATATTTACGTAACGCCTACATTACATTCCAGTTCAGTCGACGCGTCAGTACACTATAAACAAAAGCAGGAAATCACGGTTTCGTCTTATTTGACGCACGAGGTTGTGTTATCGTGTGCATTGTTTCTTATTTCCAAATATCGGCTACATATCGAATAGTATCGAATCTAGAAACCATACATTTGTCTAAGTGTTAACCGAGAGCGGAATCTCAGTGACGGTTCGTGATGAAACATAGAAGTGTTGTTAGAAAGTGCCTTGCCTCGGCTCGACGTGTGTATTTCTCGGGCGCCGTTACGCGTCGATGATTCCTAAAAGATTTCACTATTTTTACTATATACTGTTTCTAGTTATGTAAATAAAGACAAATTATATATTTCTATATGGAAGATAATAATTGTTACATGTACAGTAGGTTATTTTTATAATGAAAAAAAAAATCTTTGTGTAAATAATTTGTATGTTCTAAGACTGTTGTTTATTTTAGAGCTTTTAATTCGTTTTGTGGTACGCAATAGTGTATTGTGATGAGACATGTATTTTCCAGTCATCTGTGAGGGCTGCGGCGCCTTGTATCGTGCGATGTTAATGTTTTCTTGCCATAATATTCGATCGTAGACTTAAGTTGTATCTTTATTAGTACAAGTTAGCTTTTATTCGATTTTGAATGCTTCTTAGTTGATTTGAATACATAAGTCGTACATCGTAGTCGACATGCGTTTGTTAGAAGTAGAATGGCATTTATAATTATTACTTGTATGTAATGTGATTTGGTCAAATGTTGAATTTCTAGTCTTTTCAACGAAATCTCCGACTCAAACCATGAACTCTCTATAGATTGTTTTTTTTAAGAATAAGGATACATAATTGCTTTTCATTTTACACGCCATATACCTACACCAAATGTCTTCTAAAATATCTCAATCTTTGTTTGCCTTCTCGATGTCTTAATTTTAAAAAGTGCATTTATATTTTGTGATATCTGAAATTGTGTTCCATTCTTCACGATATTTGTTGAAGCAAGCACAGCAATGACTAGAAAATACATTAGTATTATTGATGTGTTGTTTTATAATAATAACAAGATATTTAATTTCATTACAAATTTTGTTTTATTTCATCACAAAAGTCGATTACACTTTACAATGTCCATTTCCATGTTAGCCAAACAAAATAACAAGCCAATTTAAGAAATGTTAATCTCAAAATTATGTTAACTTACGTATCACAAATGAAAACAACCCGTTTTAATAATTAATTGAATAAAAATAAGATTTGAACGAGTTACATATTTAATAACTGAATTCTCTATTAATATATTATTCTAAGAATAAATCATACGGCTTATTTGACCTTATCGCTAAATAAGGTCAAATGTACTCCCGCTGTACAGTAATCATAGAACAAAAAGTCGTGGTATTAATCATCTAGATATTGCGCTACAAGATACAAATAATAACGATTATGTCACGTACAGTATTTTGTACTACAGTTTATTATGCATTGTTTATGATAACTGTGGTAGGTAAGACTGAATATTAGACGAATAACATGCACTGGTGTGCCAGCACATTTTGAATTTAGCATTACCTTCCAACTATTTTTTTTTTTTTTTTTAATGGTTGACAGGCTAGGTGTTTGACCACAGCTCACCTGATGTTAAGTGAAGGTGTGGTCGAAGATGGTAAAGCACACCTAGTCTGGAATGGAACTGGCTCTCAAGTGAGGCTACCGGAACACACCGTTAGATGCTTGGCGGCAGATTTTCAACTTGAGGGTGGTAGCTAGCCAGCCGAGTACTAGAAAGTACCCTACCACCATGCTATGGTTTCCTCACGATGTTTTTCTTCACCGGCAGCTCAAGCTCATTGTTGGGGTTTGAACCCACGCCCTTCGGCATGCGAACCGACCGCGCTAACCACTGGGCTATCATCGCTACGATTACTACATTTGAACTATTTGAATTTTATCTCACTCGGAACGATGTATATAACTATAATCATATGGACATAAATACGTATAAATGTACCATGTGGTGCAGATAAGGTCTATAACGGTCTGATTTTATTACAAATAATCCCGATTTTTGTATTAAAAAAATAATCGAGTATTGTTGTAATTACCGGACTCCAAACTTAGAACTAGGAGCGCTCCGAAGCTATTGCGAGATATTTCATTATTTAATTTGTTTACTAAACTTATTTAGCTATATATAGGCGCTATTAGTGGAACAATCATTTGGCAGTTTTGCATGGACATTATAATTCGTACGATAATTTTTTTGAAAAATAATTGCATTAAAATTAGATATTGCATGACAAAAAGGAAGACAACAGTAAGTATCGTGCGGAACCCTTATAATTTATTTAATACCTAATGGTGACTAAGTTTTTTCTAATTCATTGAAATAAGTGTTTAGAACGCAAATGTTTCCTAAGGATAACATTAAGATTAACATTTTTTGTCGCTTAAAAAAAATTATGCATTTTGCTAGAAAAAAATAATTGCGAAACCATTCCAAATAACTAAAACGTCGTAACAATTTACGATTATTATTAAAGTAGGTATCTCACTGATAACGTATAGGCAAATCTTTTTACGAACCGAATAGATACACCGCGATTGAATATCTCGCATGATATGCCACAAATTGCTCTTGGCAACTTCAACGGCCCACTTTATCTAGGCAGTTAATGTTACATTTCTAATTTTATCCGTCTTATCAAATCATGTTTCAGACAGTACGTATAAGTACATGTAATAGTGCATCAAATCGAATCATAAAGCTGATATTACAAGTTTACAATTTCAACTTCTCAACAGAGAAATAAATAATTGTATATCGAATAAGTAGGTACAATTAATGTAAAATATAAATAGCTAACTATGCGTTTTAAAAACGAGTCCAGTTCACGTACAACGTACCGACTGTCCTTTGCAAACAAAACAATATAACAACAAACTTAACGAGTGAAATTACAGCAACTTCAGTATGGCATTGACGATATCCATGGTGGGGTCGTGGACGAGTACTATGTCGAACTTGTTGAGATAGTTGTTAAGGTTCCCGTCCGTGTTGCGGCCCAAGAAACCCACCTTTAACAAATAAATGTCACTTAGAGAACAAACTCACTCTTTGAAAGACATATCTCGGAGACCTTGGCCTCCGTGATGCCTCAAGATAAAGAAGGATAATGCCTTTATTATGTTATTTATTAGACGCCACGTTTGTATCACTGAGCTAGCAAGTGTTAAGACAGGAAATTGATACTTTCTAAGAACAGCAATGTTACAAAAAAGTACATAAGATTACACATACAAAATGTATAAAAAAGAAAGTGAAGGTCTTAGTATACATTTATGTATCGGCTTTTATTATTTACAAATTTCTTTGCTAAAGTTTCTTTGTACCTTTAGCACAAAAACTATCGAATAGATTTCGTAATGTATCTGTTAGAAAATAAATAACAACCGAACAGCAGCACCTATATTACGTGCTATATATACATATGATAGCCCTGTTGGTTCGTTGGTAGTATGTCTGCTCCAAGAGCTGAAAGGCGTGGGTTCGATTCCCACCCAGGACAAGCATTTTGTAGTATAAAAATGTTCGTTATCTGGGTGTACTGTATGTGTTAACAAAAAAAAAGTATTTAAGTATTCTATCAGTTATCTGACTTCTACAGTACAAGCTTTGGTTAGTTTGGGGTCAGATGGCGCTGTGTTTTTTTTATATTATGCCCGAGTGGATGTTCCCCGATAAAGTTACAATCTGGGCGCCTTAAAATCGCGAGTGAATCGGTTTCTTCTAGTTAAGTGTACTCCATTGTAGAGCACATCTTCGTTTAACATCAGGCAAGATTGCGGTCAAACGCAATCCTGTTATAAAAAAAAGCATATAGAATAAATCAATAGTCACTATGTACCTTGATGACGACATCGCAATGTTCCATACCCTCGGCCATACCGGCGTCTCCGATGTTATCCCCCATGAGTATAACACTGCTGCGGTCTTGCACCAGCTCGTAATACTCCGTGTCTTTGATAGCAGCCTCATTCTTATTATATGTGTGAATTACGGAGCCTTTGATGCCCACGATCTTATCGTCAGTGTCCATGGCCAGGAAGTTAGATACCACCTTGAATATTGAATTTACATTCCATTAAACTGGTCTATAAATTATTATGATTTACTATTATTAAAACTGGTCTTTTAAAATGCAGTGGTATGGGTTTACGTATTCGGTTTTCAAGGCGAGAGATGTTAAAATATGATATGATTTAAAAGTCGCTAAAGTTCTCTTGACTCCTTTGGTTTTTTGTTTGTCGAAATTAACATTGTATCTGTGTCAAACATTTACTAACAGCATTATTCATTCTCGTCGCGCGTTTTTTTACCAAATAGTGCTCAAATTTAGAACTAATAATAGCACTACAGTACTTCGCTGAAGGTTGCAAATCACTTAACACTTGTTATTGTTACCACCTCATTTACAACCGAGGCAACTTTCTATTGAGAAACAATTTGTGTAATACCTAGTAGGTCGCATTAACAACTTTGTTTTGGTTTCTCTACTGCAGTAGAAATGTTAACTTATTTAAACTATTGAAAGTGATTCTAGTAGTAACAATGCTCGATTTGTATAACATAATCTTAACACCAATCAAATAAGTTGTTTACTAGAGTTTAAGACTGGTTTTTTAATTTAATACTCAATGGATTAGTTTTGAATCTACAAAATAGCATCCTCGTCTAGCCTTGACTTTATCATATTGGCTGTAGTTATCAATATCTAGATCATTGTTATAGTGAATAACTAAAAGTTTTTTTTTTTTTTTTATTGTATAATTTTATTACACTCAAATAAAACTTCTACTCTACTTAGCAATTTAAGTTATATTAAAATTACTTATTAGTCTCAGCTAGGCCAGATTGCAATAATAATGAGGTATCTAACAACAAACAGATACATCATTACAAAGAAAAAAAATACTATCTAGTGTAAATGACTAAATGTCTTACCTTGACATGTGGCAATAGAAAATTGGCTGCCTCAAGAGCTGCCAGCACTGATTCACCAAGTCCTGCTGAAAACACCAGCACTGGTACATTGTGCTTTGCACTCCATGTTATTAAATCGGGCACTCCTATTCTGAAACAGAAAAATTACCCTTTCTATGATTTAGACAAGACTGAAAACATAATGTTATACAATATACAGCTTGTACTAAGCCAAAAGGGGGTTATTGTACACAAGTCATGAAAAAATTATATAGAAAGAGTTAGTTGACTTTTGATCTTCAGAGTAGCTTTTCTGCAATTTTAGTGTTTTACTTATGGCAGAAGTTGTTCATAATTATAAGTACAATTAACTCCCTTCGGTTTAGTTTACTCTAAGCTTATACCCCTGTATAAATAATAATACAACTTCTAAGAGCACTCTATTTGTTCAAGCAAAATTTCAAAATCATCCAATCTGGATGATTTTGAAATTTTGCTTTTTGAGAATCTTACCTGTAGCATTCAACCATTTTCTTTGCAACCTCCATTAATTCATTTCTAGGAAATGTAATGCCTCTGAAACAAAGATGCTATAAAGTTTACAGTCACAGATTACAGTTTAGTTAAAATAAATATGAAATAATTATCAGTTATACAACAGAGATAAACTTTATCTTCTTTATTAAGCTATTGGTACAATTTGATTTAATGTTTTGTGGAAGACAAGAATTTCAATAACACAGTCCAGGTAAAAAAGCAGTATCGACAAAAAATGACAAAATGAACATCTGAGGAAAGATTATCCTAAGTATATACATTATATAGAATCCCATAGCTTACTTGAGCAATGCATGTGCAGCCACATACCAGTCAATCATGTGCTTTATCTTCTCATCTGTGCTCATGACCGGGTCACATTCTATAGGTTTGTATATTCCTGATAATCTGTTGTCTTCATCTCTGTAATGTTGGGGAATTGATGGACATTCTCTAAACATTCCTGGAACCAAAGTTAGAAGTAGTACCTCCTCCCTATGCTGCAGATTGTGTCAATCACTATAATTGAAATGAAAGACTCAACCTAGGAATCAGAGGTGGCGTAAGGCATGGATGACGCGAGCTACTACTTACGGCCTCGGAAGTTTATGCATTATTAAGCCATAAATGTAATGAAAAAATTTGTCATATAATATAATTATTTTATGGAGATTCCGATTCTATTTGTTTACATTATTGTCGTTTCTCAACGACAACTTTTGACTACTCCATTCCCTGATCGCTCTACGCATTATTGCAACAATAAAAGCGATGGAGAGCAAACAATGAATGGAATAGTAGTAACATACATGTTCGAAGAAGAGAATAGAGCCTCGCGAAATTTACCTTGCCCACATCAAATTAAGGTCTTGCCCAGTCACTGATAGAAACCATAGGTGTGCTAGGAGGTGTCTCCACAACAGGTTAACAATGGTAATTTTTGGTCTTTATTTGATTTATTTATTAAATGTTCAGCTTGTCATTAAATAATTACCAAAACTAGTGAGCACAGTTGTCCCATCTTCCATGGAGTGCCTAGTAAGAGTATGATCAAAGTCTGTTACTATTTGCAACTTGCTGTGCCCATGTGTAATGATTTTATTTATCTTTTCCAATAATTCCGATTCATTTCTTAGGTGAACGTGATCCTTGAACAGTTCGGGAATTTCTCGGAGGCTTTGCACTGATAGTCTCATTGCTGAAAAACGTCTAAAAAGATTAAAAAGACTCAAGTAACTGCATAAAAAGAACAATATCAACAAAAGCATATTTTCAGTCGAGATCGTCCGCCTTAATTATAAATAAATATTACTTTCTATACTTTACCGAATTTGAGTGGTACAAAATTTAATAATGATTGGAATATTTAAACTGAAGAAAATAATCCTCTTTCCACGTACACAGCACAGCAATACACTCGAAAAATCAAAATAGAATATTTTTTGTTCTCAATTTTATTTTTCCTCAATACTAGGAAAGGGGCATAGTAAAATCGGACATATCGATATTTTATGCTGCGTATAGTCCGACGAAGCAAAACTCATGATACCAGAAGGACCATATTTGTACATTACTAACCCTATAGCGGTATAGCCTACCTATTATGTCCCTAAGGGTATCTCCATATATGAAAGGCAAACGTATGTCATATTATTATTTCGCATTATCGTATAAAAGTAACTTATACTCTAGCCTAGTAGCCTACCTACATAAAATCATACAAGTTATGGTGATATGATTATAGTGCATAGTTTGAGGTCAACAAAATACTCGAAATCGGGCATGTACCTACGATTTAGACTTGGTCTGAGAGTAATGGACTTTTTAGAATTAAATCATTGAGGTAAAGATATTTGCCTCCACTTTTATATACAGCAAAAGCAAATTTCAAAATTTTGCAGGCCTAATATAAAATTCCCTTAACACAATGCCACCAGGCACCTAACGGTATGTTCTGGCAGCCTCACTTGAGAGCCAGTTGCACTATATTCTAAGCGTGTGAACTACACTGACCAAACCGTCACTCAACATCAGGTGAGATGTGGTCAAACACTTAGACTGTCAAAAAAAACACGACATATACTACTATATTGAAATACACATGATCGTATAATTTTGGATATCGAATACAGCTACTATTAACAGACGTTACCATTACAACAGCTGGTTACCTACTGTTTATCTTTCTAGCATTTATTTATTGAACGCATCGAAAATATAAGGTACATAATTCGTTACAATATCGATTTTATAAAGTCACATCACTATAAAGTTGCAAATTACGTTAATGTCTTCATTATGTCAGTGTCAATAACAGCGCTCTTTTATACTAAGATAGGATTGGCATTGCACATTTCGCATTTAGTAATAACAAGTAATCTAAAATAATTAAAAATTAGCTATATTAAGGTGAAATGTGTCTCACATTGCACAGCACACACTGAGGGGGTGAAGCAGACGCAGAACGCCGGGTGGCGTAAGGGGTCTAGCCAGCTTAGCCACCCGCGCGCCCGTGCGGTTACTAGATAGTATTCTATGTAGTGGCAAGTGCCGATGCTGATTTATAATATCAAAGTAGACTGCGTTGGTTGATACCTTTTTTATGGTTGACAGGCTAGGTGTTTGACCACTTTTGACAATTCCCAATGCCCACTTTCCACTTATCAATTCCCACTTTCCAAGTCCCACTTCCCACTTCTCAATTCCCAATGTCTACTTCCCACTTCCCAAATCCCAGTGCCCAATTATCGATTCCCAATTCCCACTTCCTCCATCAACTCCCACTTCCCGATTTCCAAATCACACTTCTCAATTCCTATTTCCCACATTTCCAATTCTCAATTCCCAATGCCCACTTCCCACTTTCCAATTCTCACTTCCCCAATCCCAGTACCCAATTATCAATTCCCACCTCCTCCATCAACTCTCAATTCCCACTTTCCGCTTCTCAATTCCCAATGCCCACTTCCCAAATCCCAGTGCCCAACTATCAATTCCCAATTCCCACTTCCTCCAACAACTCCCACTTCCCAATTTCCAAATCACACTTCCCACTTCTCAATCCTCAATGCTCACTTCCAACTTCCACTTCCCACTTCCCATTCCCAATGCCCACTGCCCACTTTCCAATTCCCACTTCTCAATTCCCAATGCCCACTTCCCAACTTCCACTTCCCACTTTCCACTTCTCAATTCCCAATGCCCACTTCCTAATTCCCAAGTCCCACTTGCCACTTCTCGATTCCCACTTCCCACTTTCAAATTCCCACTTCCAACTTCCCACTTCTCAATTCCCAATGCCCATTGCCCACTTTCCAATTCCCACTTCTCAATTCCCACTGCCCACTTCCCAATGCCCACTTTCCAATTCCCACTTTCCAAGTCCCACTTCCCAATTCCCACTTCTAAATTCCCAATGCCCACTGCCCACTTTCCAATTCCCACTTCCCATTCCCAATGCCCACTGCCCACTTTCCAATGCCCACTTCCCAACTTCCACTTCCCACTTCTCAATTCCCAATGCCCACTTCCTACTTCCTAAGTCCCACTTGCCACTTCTCGATTCCCACTTCCCACTTTCCAATTCCCACTGCCCACTTCTCAACTTCCATGTCCCACTTTTCAATTCCCACTGCCCACTTTCCAATTACCACTTCCCGCGTCCCACTTTTCACTTCCCAATGCCCACTGCCCACTTTCCAATTCCCACTTCTCAATTCCCAATGCCCACTGCCCACTTTCCAAGTCCAACTTCCCACTTCCCAATGCCCACTGCCCACTTTCCGATTCCCACTGCCCACTTCCCAAGTCCCACTTCCCAATTTCCAATTCTCACTTCTCAATTCCCAATGCCCACTTCCCACTTTCCAATTCCCACTGCCCACTTTCCAATTCTCACATATCACTTTCCAATTCCCACTGCCCACTTCCCACGTCCCACTTCCCACTTTTCAATTCCCACTTCACAATTTGCAATTCCCACTTCTCAATTCCCAATGCCCACTTCCCAACTTCCACTTCTCAATTCCCAATGCCCACTTCCTACTTCCTAAGTCCCACTTGCCACTTCTCGATTCCCACTTCCCACTTTCCAATTCCCACTTCCCACTTCCCAATTCCCACTGCCCACTTTCCAATTACCACTTTCCACGTCCCAATGCACACTGCCCACTTTCCAATTCCTACTTCCCAATTTCTAATTCCCACTTCTCAATTCCCAATGCCCACTGCCCACTTTCCAATTCCCACTTCCCAAGTCCAACTTCCCACTTCCCAATGCCCACTGCCCACTTTCCAATTCCCACTGCCCACTTCCCAAGTCCCACTTCCCAATTTCCAATTCTCACTTCTCAATTCCCAACGCCCACTTCCCACTTTCCAATTCCCACTGCCCACTTTCCAATTCTCACTTCCCTCTTCCAACTGCCCACTTTCCAAATCCCACTGCCCACTTCCCACTTCTCAAGTCCCACTTCCCAATTCGCAATTACCACTTCCCACTTGCCACTTCTCAAAATTTCATGGTTCACGCAATCAAAAGCCTTTGATAAGTCGCAAAAAACTTCGAAGGCATCATGATGCGATTCCTAAGTGTCGTAGATGTTTTCTACGAGGCTTGATGAATTAAAAAAACTATGTATGTATGTCGGTACTTACGTATTTTTGTTCAAGTTCAATAGTTTGTTTCTCTTGTATTTTCGAGCAGAACATTTTTTCTTCTTATTATCTTTATTTCCCATGTTTAGATAGATAGATATAACTCTTTATTGTGCACATCATATATAGTAAAGTACAGAGAACAAAAAACCTTATTAACTAGTGACACAAGTGGCGGCCTATATATTATTAGTGGTGGTACTATATATTCTTTTTAGACGTAATAGCAGTGGATACACTGCTATTACATAATATGTCTGGTATATTGACCACAAAAACGGCCGATGTAGTCGACCGCTCGTGTGCGCTGGAGGTTCGAATAAAGTTGTACACGTCCTCTCGCAACAATGCACTACGACGGACTGACGGGGGTCGGGCGACATGGTAATGCCTGCATATTCTGCGTGCGCGTATTCAATATTCATTTTACTTTGTTTTATTAAAATAATCTTACAATTGTACAAAAAACTGAGCTCACAGATGGATTTGAATGTTTGTTGGGATTACATACTTTTTGTTTTGTAAAAATACCTGTGATAGGAAATGAATGTAGTTGATTCATTCCATCGACGAAAAAGTCAAAACGGGCGTTTTTTAGGAAAGTTTACGATTTTTTTCTATCGAGCGAAATTTATTTAATTGTGTGTCGGTGATCACATTCGGATAAAGAATTTTGTGAACATTTATTACATATAAAAAAAGAAATTCAATTAACTGTTTTTAAAGTTCTCATTTTAATAAAGTGAAGACGAATCGCCAAGTTTAAGCATATTTCACCTTAAACTTAACTGATGCACGATGCGCTTCTCACTCAAAATAGTTCTTAAAAAATAAATTTGGTTAATGTCAAGAGATCGGACCAGTCCGTTTGAACTGGGAATATCTTTTGCGTATTGTTACATTACTCGGAAATAGGGATCAAATGCAAACACTTTAACTCAGCCCACTTGTATTTCGCGGTAAAATTTAGAAATTTTTGGACCGTGCGATGTTTAGGAAAATCTGAAAAATACTTCCTCTAGAAGTAACAGGAAACGAAATAGGGATAGAAGGGGAAATTTTTGAACAATAAAGCACATAATATGTTGAAAATAGTCAGATATATTTTAGGCAATACATTTTTTCTGCGATAATGAGGAATAAACAGTAATTTGTTAACACAATGCAAATATCAGTGACATAAGTTGATAATAACATTTACAAGTATAAAATCCCAAACATTGCCGAATAATCCAGATTTACAAACACGTAGTGGTATTTTGTATAATTTACAGAAATTATCTATAGGTAATCTATATTCACAAAGTCAAACTTAAGTCGCGACTCTACTATAAAAGCTTTAAACATCTTTATTAAGACACATCTACAATGGTATGATTAAATATATGGTATGCTTATAATAATTAATAATGACGGTCGAAGAATGAGAAAAATGAGACAGTCAAGTACTTCTCTTTGAGAGGCTGCCGAGATGCTGGGTGCCCCCATGGAACATCTCTCATCCTCGACTGCCTTTAAAATAACCAGCAAGCCAAGCACGCGCTGAGAACACATTTATGGCATTTCTGGGAGGAAATCTGAATTATCCGAGGCAGAAATTGATATTAACGATAAGGCCGCCAATTTTTCCACCAGTGTTAAGAATTTAATGTAATAGTTAATAACTGTTTGTAATTGGTGTGGACAAATGAGTTAAGCGTACAGAAATTATTATTATATTTCTATCCGTATATCTACAAATATACGTACATTATGTAGATGAGAAAACGGACACAACTGTCATTTTAAAAGGAGTATTTGTATAAAATTTTATCGTTGCTTGCGTGCTGGGCGAGCTGGTAGATGTACATGGTGACACGATGAGCACTTATTAGCTGATATGGATAAATACATAATACAAGCTGATATACATACATAAATCTAAAGCGAAAGACGTAATCGTGGCTTGATAAAAAAATTGTATTCCTCCACCAAGTAACATACAAAAACAATTGTACAATAATCAAGTACTATATACGTTATATATGCCAAGCCATAATAAAACGAATTCTGCAAAATTATTTAAAAAAAAAAAAATTTAACTTACTAGATTATATTAACAAATCAATGCGGTTTCATACGCTCTATAAATTATATTGTAATTTTATTAACACACTATTTTGTTATCTAACTCTAAAAATAATACACAAACTAACGTAAGTAGAGATTTATATGAACAACATATTTTAAATGAAACAAAGTGTGCTTAACTTATAATATTACAACATAAGGACTCGTAGCGGTCACGCGGTGCGCTCCGCAACAAAACAGAACAGAAATTATTTCAAAATGCACACTAAAGATTTCTAAAGTACAAAAAAACTCACTTGCCGGCCATACACGAACATCTTCGTAAACATGGCTCTCTTAGTAAATAGCTGGTTACTCTATTGGGGTTCATATTTGATCAGTTTATATTTGATATATATATATATATTATTATTACGTTATCAATGATAGCTTTTCACGTGAGCAACTTTCGGTAAGTTTCACGAGATGACACTCTTGCACAAGATAGATCACGTGCTAAGGCTGAGCTTTAATGCAATTTACTTCTTTTTTTAAAAAGTACATACGTCAGCGAATTGTACTTTACAAAAAGTCCTAGCTCTTTGATACTTTAAATATGTAAGTAACATTGTTAAAAGTTGAGTTGGTGACAACTAGTTTTCTTTGTCGACCATCTTTAAAAATGCTAGATAGTTAACTTCATCAAGTTAGCCGGAATTATTACTCTTTAATCTTCACACTGATTTCATTGCGTTTACCGAATACTTATAGTAAAAATGCGAGTTAATTACACTAACAAAATGTTAAGTGAAAACTTGACCAGCCACTGATGATGAACTGATTAGCAGTAAAAGCATATTTTAAATGAATATGCCAAAAATGGAGATGCCAATACGGCACTTATACTTGTGTTTGCAATAATCGCACTTCGGTGTGTATTAGCTGATTTACAAATATAATAAAATAGTTAAATATCTGGTGTTACAGGCACATAATACGGCGTCACAACAAACCATTATCATATTTTGATCACGGCATTCAATAATTACCTATAAAGGTATCTCTATACAACTACAGTTATTGTAACTTCATGACAACTTATTAACAAATGAATGTTTTTCTTCAAGTGGATTTTTCTTTATTAAAAAAAGCTAAACTACGAAATTTACACTACATATACCTACATATAATTAAGATTACATTTGACAAAACTGCGGTCTCATTATTTATTTTGCTACTAATCATATGAAAATTAATGTAAATTCTTTTGAACCATTTAATACTTAATTTAATTTAATTTGCCAGGTTATTTGATTAATTTCTTGAAATTTTCTCTCAAACGGAAATGAAAAGGAAACGCAGACAAATTCCACACATTCCAATTAGTTAAACAACAGTATCTGTTCAATCAAAAAAATCCGACGCCTTCGACTATAATACTAAATATTTCCTTTAAATATATTAAATATAACAAAGCAAATATAAATATTATTGTTGTTGACTTCTCCCCATAATGTTAATAAATAACGAGATGCACAAAATCGATTATCTAAATTCGTATAAGTAACAGAACTAGAGTCGCTCTCATCAATACATAATTATATATAACAAATTTCCTCGTGTTCACAGCCACACTTTAACTTCGTATGTCGATTGCCGAGAACTATAAAATGATTCCCCCATGGTTAGATTATACAGAAATGTACTTTAAGAACAAACCTTAATGCCACCTTAAGTAAATGACATACGGGTATATTACTGATACCAAACCATTTAAATATTACCCAAAAAACTATCATTTAGTCTATTCAGTCGCTATAATGATTGAACCGGTTTTAACCCTACAAGGCACCCAGTTCCATAAGTGGAACACCGACTTTAATCGTTCCTATAGCTAAAAAACTATTAGTAGCATCATCTCTTGTATCTTCATAGAAGCTACTGATATTTAGCAATCTAATAACACAAATCTTTACGTACAGATATCGTTTGTGTGTTTGTAATGGTGCACTCAGTGTGAAATTTGGATGAAAGTGATACAATGGTCGTTTTTCTAAATTGAAAAATAAATAAAAAATAGTTATTGAACAGTTTTGACTCGAAAAAAAATACTGTGTGTTACAACGAAGTGTATATTTTGCAGAGGTAAGTTGTTTTTTATATTACAATAGTAAACTTATTAGTAAATCATATTTTTACGTGTGTTCCACATACGGTACGTTGAGCTTTAGTGTCCATTTTTACTTATACGTACTTACGATAACTTTCCTTATGAATACTTTGGTTTTATTGCAGATTATGTCGCGAAGAAGATAGCGAGATGAAGATATTGAGCGTTTCTTGAATATTCCTTATGGATATTCAAAATTGGACATTTAAAATAAAAACGTCAATAAACAAAAAGAGAGGTAGACCAAGTTTATCTGATGAAGTTGAAATTAGAAGGCAGAAGCCAAATACATCAATCCTACCTCCTCGTGATGTCAGATGGTGATGGGTTTGAACATTTTCCTGTTTGGGGTAAAAAGACAGCGATGCAAATATCCTGGTTGCAAAGGAAACACATTTTTTTTCATCCCCCCATCTCGGAAAGACTATTTTTGCTCTTTGATATCTGAGTGAAAAAGTCGTTATTATCTGCTAGAGGATAAACTAAATTTGAATTTAGAACATCGTGTGCACTATGTTTGTGAATAAAAAACATCATTAAACCTATTTACTTCTACCTCCATGGCGCCGAATTTATCATACAACTTTTTTTAATTTGTCAAAAACTCAGACTCGGAACCTCCTTCGTGTACGTTTTTTTTTAAATTGCTTTGCGCGTGCAATTTTCTTTTCACGTTATATTGTTAATACCTAAACTGAAATAAAAGTATCTTGTGATTGCAAAAGTTTTTTTGCATTCAGTCATTTCCTCGCTGAGGTGGGATGAAAAGTTACGTGTTGCACTCGAGTGCAAAGATTTTTCACCTCGTGCTCTTTTGATTCCCTCGTTAACGCTCAGGATTCTAATTTTGAGTCCTTGGCTTGCTCGCTCATCAAAATTGAGCACGCGGTTAAAAAGCAACTTTGCACTCTTGTATAATAAATAACTATTATCTTGCGATAAATGTCGCGTAGAACTTTGCCCAAATAGATATAGAAATTGTTTTAGTTTATTTTTATATTATTAAAAAATAAAAGTATTTAAGTATTCTATCAGTTATCTGACTTCCATATTACAAGTTTTACTTAGTTTGGAGTCAGATGGCGCTGCATGTAAATGTCCTGCGATATTTATTGTATTTATGTTTTCATCAATAAAAAAAATTAAATTTATCATAGGTAGGTCATAGTTATATTTAATAAATTATTTCGTATATTATAAGTCGCTAAATGTAAAAAAGTAAAATATATAATAGTTATTTCATTTTGTTTAAAATAATAAGTCACCAATTGTAAAAACTTCAAATAGGAAACTATTTCTAAAACGATTTAATTGTACTAGTTTAATACCAAAAAGTACTAGTTAAGGCTCAGTGTACCATATGTGGAACTGAAATAAAAAGTAGATTTTTCCGTAAACTATGGGTTTATTTATTTTTTTATTATTTTTCCCTATCTTCTGATCACTAATTACAACACATATATTTTTGTCGCGCACTAAAAAAAATTTGAGCCTTGTAGGGTTAAAGTCAAAAGACCAACCTGTTCAGTTTGACCTCGACTTATTCGGCAATAGATTGCAAAAATAGACCCTATAATGACAAGCAACACACGCATTTATATTTTAAAATCATATAAATAATTATTTTTTTCGCCATTTTCATCAATTTTTTTTCTATCCACTGGTCTCCATAAATCATTCCCTTGTTTCTGGTCCGAACGTCAGTCGTCGCTGATGCGTCGTTTTTTCTTGGTTTTTTTCTTTTCCAACGCTTCCAACCGCATGTCCTCCAAATCTTCCATTATGCCTAAAAATTTGAAAATTGTATACCATTATAGATAGTCGACGCAACATTGAATAACTTATTTCATTACTTATATAACGAATATATGTTTTATTAGAAGAGAACAAGTTTCTATAGAATGCCAGCTAAATAAAAAAATAGGTCAAGAATGTGTCACTTCATGCTCATAGTAACTGTAGCCATAACAGATTTAGAGAAATCATCATAATATATGTCGAGGATCATAGGTTTAAAAAATAAATCGTAGGACGTTACACACAGCGCCATCTGACCCCAAGCTAACAAACTAAGCAAAGCTTGTACTATAGAAGTCAGATAGATTCAAGATATAACTAATAGATTACTTAAATACTTTTTTCTTGTAAATACATCCTTATAATAAATTTTGTATAAACAATACATAAAATAGTCAGAAATCTTTTAGACCCTTAATAAAATTAGCATCTCATCCATAATTTGACAACTCACCAATCTTTTTACTAATAAATTCTTCGCGTTGCTGGCGCGCGAAATTTGACTCCATCATCGGGTCGTCCTCGTCGTCGATATCCCGATATCTATAATCATAAAATATCATTTTGTTACGTCGCTCGAAGGAGATACTCCTCAGTTATCTAATTTTTTTTATAACTGGCAATTTTATTCCAACATTATTCTGTACAAACATTAATATATGTATTTATTTTTATATAATTACATAAATAGATACATGACAATTAAAAACTAATAAAACACGCTCGCATGGGTTCTTAACACGTGTGCAAAATTTCAATTGAATGAAAAGTCTTGAAATTGTTGAAAAAAAAGAAAGGATAAGAATGGCTGAAAGAAAGTTGAGAAATAGTAGGCGTAACCTCCAGAAGCAGATAAAAACTTCTTTAAAAAACGTATCAAAACTACGTCAGCAAAACGTACTTGGATTTGTCGTATCCAAATATCTCCTTGATGTGTTTCGAGTAGTCCATGTTCTCGTCTCCATCGTCAATGAAATCGTCCATCTCCGAATCGTAGTCGGATTCGGAATCCACCACGCGACCTGGATATTAAAACAAATACATTAACATGTTATCACAAAGCAATAAAGTTTAGGTTTGTGTGTCCCAAACATAGGTATTAACCGTTTATCTAAACATGATAGCAACCGGCGGTAGGTCAAGCGAGCAATGGCACAATGTTGTGAAAGTAACAAATTAAAATACAATGAGTCAGTTTTTTTTACACACGCATAATAAATCACGCTTTTATTAGATAGATAGAAACTCTTTATTGTGCACACCAAAAATAGAAAATAAGTACAAAAAAACAAAAGAATCTTATGAGCTAGTGCCAGAAGTGGCGGCCTTATCGCTAAGAGCTATCTCTTTTAAGCAACCAAGAATGGAAAACACATAAGAACAGACGGGAGAGATGTTGTAACACTAATAAGATAAATAATAAAAATAATACATATTGTATTTAAATAAAACGAAATTTATAAATAGCTATAATATTTATAAAACATAATTATATAGGCCATAATATACAGGGTGCGGCTGAAATGGCCAACAATTTATGTCCGGTTTGGAATCATTAACGCGAAGAATAAACATTAAATCCTAATTTGATTTTCCCATACAAATTTAAAAAATTATTATTTCGTATTTTATTAAAACCACGGTTTTATTGAAGAAATAAAAAAAGCAAAAGGAGAATAGTAATGAGATACTCACGATTCTGTTTTCTTTTAAGATCATCAGGTTGCGGTCTTCTCTTCCCGTCTCCAGCGGGCCTCGCACCATTTTTACCGCCAACTTCTTTCTTCAACGAGTTAACATGTTTATCGAAGTCAAAACTATTTGACATTTTGGACTGACTGGAGCTAGATTGAGATTTCCCAGACCTGTCATCGGGTTTCCTTACAGGCGTTTTGCTATCTAGTGGTCTCCTGCCGTTTTCAGGTTTAACATCAGGCCGTTGTTTCACTAAAGGTGCTTTATCTCTCACGACATTCTTCAACATCTGTTCTTTAGATTTTGGCGTTTTACCCTGCGAGGCGTGACCATTCATATACTTTTCGTCCTTTATCTTCCTCTCGTTGGAATTCTTATCTATTCTATAAGTGTTCTGACTTTTCAAATCTATACTTTTCTTCATACTGTCACTGGAACTAGTTTTTGATCTGTCTACAGTTTTACCATTTTCGATTTTAGTTTTAGCCTTGTCTAGTCTTTCTTTGTCCTTGCTGAGTCTTTCTAGTTCTCTGTCAATCCTTTCTCTTTCCGCTTTAAGTCTATCCAGTCTTTCCTTATCTATCTTATCTTTTTCTCTATCGACCCTCTCTTTTTCACGTTCTAAGCGTTCCCTCTCTTGCCGTACTCTGTCCTTTTCTCGTTGCATTTTATCTGCTTTATCTCTTTCTATTCTGTCTCTGTCGACGGGTCTGGGACTGTTATTCCGCTCAGCTGTTTTATCGTTAAGTTTCGGGATGCGTCCAAATGCACTGGGTCTCTGTTCCGTTCTTTCTCTTTCTGCCGGTTTTTCGTCTCTTTCTTTCTGAGCTATAAATAATAAATTAAAGAGATATTAAAAAGACTATCACAATATAGATAAAATAATATTTTGTATGGTAACTATAGTCACACCATGTTAAATGTACTATTTTTTTTAGAGTACATTACTTATTTACTAATCATTGGGCCACTCGATCAATATCACGAGGTAAGGTAACCGTGATACTGATTGATCTCTTACCAGATTTATTATATTTTTTTAAATTAAAAAGGACTGGAATCATTATAAGTAAACAATGTGATATTGGATTTACCATTGATGTCAGAAATTTTCATTGATAACTAGGGATTTCGTCAGATTTTTTCATTATAGACCAGAGAATCGTAGTTTTCGTGCAAAATTACAGCGCTATTGAGACTAACCATCGAATATCTCCAGGTAAGGAGCGCAAAGCAGTGATGCCCTGGACTTTGTTTTATTACTTATAGTTCTGGGTGCAGCTGCAATCGTCAAGGACAGACGTTATCTCTAATTTATCACTTAATCGTGCATAAAATACTATGAAATTAGTTTTGTTTCTTTACCTCTTACCATTAGAATAGAAATTCGTTCATATTATTATTTTTAATTTAAAAAAAAAACACCGATCTAAAACAAAAGCTGTGCACACATACACAATCGTTTGCGCACGCGTCCACGCACACACACACACACACACAAAAACACTCCCATACATAACTAAGTGTTCCGAGTGTGTTCTTACACAGAAGCTGATTCTAAGAGATTTTTAATACTAGTTGCCAATGTGTGGAGTATGTACATTGTACACCAATGAGTTTTTATACTTTTTATAAGTGGCCTGTTATGTTTTGTGTCGTGCAGTTCGCCGATGGTCTTTTGTTTCGGGAGCGTCGTTTGACAAATAAATGGTTTGATTAGAAAAGGATGTATCTGTGTTATTTTAATTTAAATACACATTAATTGGTGACGAGGATGGGATTCCTCCCTCACTACAACCGCACTAAGTTCAGATGCAACCGGCGCACTATGAATATTGTCGGACTCGCGAAAGATGTTGATACACTAGATTCTGGAGTGAACACCGAATTAGAATAGTCTCCAATACAACTGACATCATCTTGATCATCATTGTCTGCTGGCAAACGGCCCTTGTACGCCAGTAATCGATCTACATGCTTCCTTAAAGTAATGTAATAAAAACAGTTATAGAACCGACACAGCTTCTTATAACTCCATGCTTCCACGTGTGCTTATTTCCATTTTGGAAAAAACTTTTCACCAATACATCACAATAAAATTATAATCAGCGGCGGCCTTAGATATTGCGAGGCCCCGGACCGACAGATCATTGTGAGGCCTTTTTTCTTTGTGTCCGTTTTAATAAAAAATTAGTTCGAGTGCTCGAGTGGCCGTTACATGCTTGCACTAATTATGAAACCGTGCGTTCGGGTGGGGTTTTGTTAAGTGCGAGGCGCGAGATACACGTACATTATATGGTAAAGACTTTTTCTACTTATGCAGTTGCGCGAGGACGCGAGGCCCCTGCAAGAGCGAGGCCCCGGGCGGTTGCCCTGCTTGCCACCCCCTAAGGCCGGCACTGATTATAATAACAAGACTAAAAAGAGCAGCATGGTCAAACGGTAGCACTTACGTCTCTTAGCATTTTTGTCGGCATCCAAGCGCTCTTGCCTGCGCTGCCGGCGTGCCATCTCTTCGTCATAGTCTCGTTTCTGTCTCTTGGTCATCAGCCGCTCGTGCTCGGTCTTGTTCTCTACTGCTTGTTTCTTCTGCACTATCGGGCCCACCTGCATTCGAAAAGCAACATATTTTTTAATTCAAGTGTTAACTATAAAGTTTATAATCAATAATATAAACGCAAATTTAGGTTGCTAACTTCATGATATGGTTTTATTGTAACGTCATTCAACAATCAGTAAGTAATAATTAAACTTCATCCAGCAACATAGTCCCTTTTTTTTAATATGGCTGTCAATTATATCATAGTACATATATCTTTAAATTTGTTTGAAACGTTTTAATGCTATATAAACATATTTTATTATGGTTTATTATATAAGTCTGTGTTTATAGCATTTTTGATTCTTGATGAAGCTATTAGCTTTCCAAATACAATTACTACTACTTCGGAGCTAAAGGGTTCATTTTAATGTATCAAAACTGTATGCCCATTAAATTGATATTCATTTATTTTATTATACCTAGGTACTTATTCTTTGCTAAATCAGATTACACGCGCACGTCTACTCCAACAGTTAAACCGAAACTAAAAGAACCCTAAGATACAGGCTGTGTCGAGTTTGAGGTCCCTTTACCAAGTGATCTTAAGTATTAGGTATGTGTCTTATTAGTCAATAAAGAGTTTGTTGTTTTATTTACCCCTTTACACACGGGTAGACATGTTCTATAGTGGAGACCGCGCATTGGCAAACGTAGCGTAGGACGCCCTAAGACTCGATGGAGTGACAATATACGTAGGGTAGCTGGCGGTAGATGGCAGCGAAAAGCCGTAGATCGGGCTAAGTGACGTGTCTTGGGAGAGGCCTACGTCCAGCAGTAGACTTATATATGCTGCTGATGATGATAACACGGGTAGAGCTGAGCCTTATTAATAGAGATCGCACTTGTTTAAAAACCCCAGAAACGCATAGACTGCTAAACTCATAACCCTACTTACTTAATCGTATAGGCATAGCTTCATTCATGAAAGTCTAATCGTAAGGTTTTTTTTGTACATGTGACTTGCCTTTAACATTATTGTTTTTTATGGCCAATAAATATTACTGATTTACTACTTTTCACGTGGTCGGGTAAAAACTAGAGAACCGTGAATCAGTATTTTAATCATACGAATGAGTTTTAGCATGATTTATAGTGAGAAAATAGTTTATATTATTGCTAAAAATACAAAAATGACAAAGCCGGCCGTGCAGCGTTTGGATTTACCTACTAAACCATGATAACAATATCCACATTAAATATAATTTCCAAAAACAATGGTTTATCGTGACTCGTGAGTACTTATTTACACAAGTGTGCGACAAATATTGGCGCGATTATGTTGAATCTATCATTCAGTGCTATTCATTTCAAGTCACGCTAATGTTCCTTGCGTTAAGTACGAACAAACTCAGGCTGTGACAAGCCTTGACGTTTGCTGTTTTAAGACAAACTACGAAGAAGAGGGCGTAAGTCCAGATTGTTGGAGAAAGCAAGACTACACCTACAAATACTATGTCTGGCCATTAATTTTTTTGTAAAGTTGAGTTAAACGCTTGTGTAAAACTTGTTATCGTAGTTCCACTATTCTGAGTAAAACCGCAATAGATTACGCCTCGTTACTACACAAACTAAAATTTTATTTTCGTTCTACCCAATTTGTTTATACACATTTCAGGATAGATCGAATAAACCCATCATTATTATCTTATTTTAGCAAATTATGTGTGTTACAAAAAAAAACTATTAAAGTATTCTGTCTTCCATAGCACAAGCTTTGCTTAGTTTGGAGTCAGACGGCGCTGTGTGTGCGCCCTATGATATTTATTTATTTGTAAATCGATAATAATTTTGTGTTTGATCTATCTTTAAGCTTAAACAGCTTGGAAATGTTGATAGAAATTGGTATAGAAATAAATTTTCTAGTTGCTATCATCATCACAATACATATGAAACCGCATGGAACAACAATGCAAGCAGCAATACAACATGTAAAATTGTTGTTTTATGACTATATTTTACCGGCTCACTCTTCTTCTGCTCCGCCAGCTTGAGCAACTGGTTAAAGTCCATTGGCGGAGGCATTGGTTTCCTGATTTTTGGTTTGTCCGGTTTTTTATCCTCCTTCTTTTCTTTTTCTGGCTCGTAACGCACAGGACTGTCTTCTTTGTCTATGCCTACAAAAAATAATGAAATACTATTATGAACTAATACAAATCACAGTTTTATCATTCTTAGTTTTCTTGCACTAAAATCTAATTTCTTTGAACCTTACATTGGTATAAAAGAAAAGATTTATTATCTGTTGCCTGATATGATAGATAGATGGAAACTCTTTATTGTGCACACTGGTAATAGAATCTTATAAGCTGGTGCCACATATGGTGGTGGCCTTTTCCTTAAAAGCGATCTCTGCCAGGTAATCAATAAAGAATAACACACATTACGTTGTTTTTTAAACTCACAATGATTTATCTTCCGTGTGCTATCTAATGTATTGTATAGTTTTACTAGCTTTTTAAGTGACTATATTTTTCAGAACATGAAAAAACCTGCATCCATACATACAGAAACTATTCCAACTCATATTGTGTAAACATACTATAAAACTACTTATAAAATAAAATCTTTTAAACGCTTTTTTGCCACTAACCTATGTAACTTTGAGACTAACTTTGCATTTACTATGATCCAGACAATAATTTTTTTACAGCTATTTTAGATAGAAATCCATACCATTGTCAGTTCTCCTCCTTCGCTTATGTGGTACTGGGTCATCCTCATGCTGCAAAGCGTGCTTAACTCTCTCCATGGTACCCTTCAGATCTTTCTTAACACTGTGACCTGAAGTAATGGGGTAAATGTTTATATTGAGTATTTGTTACACTATAGTCATGCTAGAATTTTATTATATTTCATCATTATGAACAACTTTTAATATGACATAAATATAGGCTGTTCTGTATATTTTGTTGAAGGTATGTACCTTTCACATTTTTTAAGAGACAGCTAATTTCTTTTTCATTGATACTTATGAATGGAATTTTAAATTTTGGCCATATGATTTTTTTTTTTAATGATGCCTGTTCGTTTGTGTATAGATACAAATTATACTGGGATGTGTCCCAATTACATTCTGTTAAAATTGTTGCTAAAAGATACATTCTAAATCACACAAATATATATTAGTAGCAAATGAATCAGTTTCTTCTAGGGAAGTGTGCTCTATCAGACTACATCTTTGCTATATATTATAGTATTAATAGTTAAATATTCAAGGTATATAATTAGTTTATTTCCACTTACCAGTCGTTCCAGTTACAACAGTGATGAGGATTTAAATTTAACTAATTTGACAACTTAATAATTAATTAGTTAAAAACCTAATCCTTACTTAATATATAGAATACAAAAAAAATAATTAATTATATACCTTGAATATTCAAAATGAACTTCCGCAAATTAACGCCTGAATCAATCAATTATTATTAGTTAATAAAAAAATCAGTATAAACTTACTACTAGTAGGAAACTTAGGTTTGTCTGGTATCTTGCTATACTTTTGCATCATTTTGGCATAAATAGCAGCTGCCTCTTGCGATTCATAACCATAGTCATCTTGATCTGGCTGATCGGGACCTGTCAGGGTGAATGCAGTGTTGTCCCTATCCACTGCATCTTCTAATACAGACTTATTGGCAGACTTTATGACTTTTAACGTTTTCTGGATCTTTCTAAGAGCTTTAGGGTCTCGCATAGCGAGCAATTCGTCACGTTTTCTCTGAACTTCCAATTTTTTCTGCTTTTCTTCTTCATCTTTCTTTGCCAAGAACTTTTGAATATTTGCTGATAGTTTGTCCCTTTGTTTTTGTTCCTTTTTAGGAGGATCGAATCGAGCTTTGTAGTAAAGACTCTCCTGAAATCAATCAGAAATTTAAAACAAATACTTGCCAAGTATAATTTAACTATAATACGATGAATTTCTCGGAAAATACAACATTAATAATTTTAACTAACATGACTAGTGCCACATTATGAAATGTATTTAAAAAATAACTTAAGAAAGTAGAGTAAATTAGTTTATAAAAAGATATCAAAACTCACTGATGACTTTTGTTGTTGATTTCGCTGAGCAGCTAAAAGAGTCTCTCGGAATTCCATTTTTAATGATTACTATTTGAATACTAACGTAAAAATGCTATAGTAGTAATAACATTGCAGTTTTTTTACAAATTATTTACGTATTTTACCAAAATACGTGTCAGAATTAATTCCGACACACAACCCCACCATTTTCTGGAAACCTACTGAACTTATAGTGATGTGACATAGGCAAAACAAGACAACTGAATAGATTCAAAATAAAGAACCATGAACTAAGCAGCTCACCATATTGATTAATATTGAAATAAAATTAATTATTTTACCACAAAACAAAACAAAATATATACTGAGGGTAATTTAACTTCAAAATATGTATTTTAATAAATCATTTGCTCACTATTTCGCAACCTGACAGTCTGAAACCCTGACCACAACTGACGGGGCTAGGAGCATAATTATATTATAGTACTAGTGAGTCATATCATTAGTTACTAATGATATGACTCACAAACATGGGATCAGACACAAAAGCATACTTAACATTGTTAATGAAAATACATATTACTATCTAATCATGTTTAAATATGTATATTGCATTATTTAAAAACCAAAAATTAATCCTTACATGTCGTAACACATACTTATTATATACATAATATTAATACTACTGGGGCTTAATTGTGCAGAAATTTTACTTTATTCATTATTCATTTACATGAATATAGATTATTCATTTTATTAAAAAAGCTCAGCTGGTTTTGAATCAAATCCAACATTATGAAAGTATCCTAAGTTGATTGCTGGGGGAATTGCCGTCGCACGCATCTAGGACTAGGGGCTCTAAGAGTAAGCTGAATCAACATGAAAAGGTAATTTTTCCTTCAGTTACAAATATGCAATCTATTTTAAAAACTATTTATTTCAACTACTGGCATAAGGCCTCTACTGTGAAACCCAGTTGAAAAATATGGTAGATCCAGGACTGCCATCTACTATCGTATTTAAATGACAAAGAACCGGTAATACTAACAACAAGTAATTTATTTAACTTTACTGGGTCACTACTCTCTATTACAGTGCTTTTATGATAATTTATATTTTTTTGTTTCATTTTTTATAACTCTGCACAGTTCGTGGCACGCTGCAGCCACTTCTATAAATTTATCCAATAGCATATTATGGAATGATAGCATATCATTTTTACTTTATTTTTAAGGTTGACAGATTAGGTAATCATGCAGATAACACTTAACCTCAGGTGAGCTGGGATCAAATTTACCTATGTTTAGTGTAGTGTGCAGCATGTTACCACACAATACAAACCATGATAAGCACAACTTGCTGCGGTAAGTTGCAAAAGAAAATAAAACTAATGAATAGCAGCTTCGAAGTGATATTTTATAGAAATTAATTTATTAATCAACTGTAACTGATCAATCATGATAAAGGAAGACTCAGATTATGTTTTCTCAGCGACATATTTCTTTATTTTCACAACACTACTACAGTTGACATCACCACAGAGTACTTAAATATACCACAGATTAAAAATCAATTTGTAAATTTTAAAATGACGTAATAGTGTTGTTCATAAAATTAAAAACTATATAAGATTCTAAGTCACACTAAGTAATTCATAGTCAAGTCTAGTCTTGTTTTAGTAAAGTATTGGCGACTTTTCTACAAGCATTTAAAAATACGTACAATATTTTATTTCTTTAATATTTCTAAAGCTGTTTCGTATTTAATCTATATCACCTTTTAATAAGCTGCGACGCACCTCATTTACTTTAATATATTTTGGAAGCAACATGAAAAGTTATGTTTCACCACATTATATCGTTTTGTCACACTCTCGTTTCCTGATTATTTGTCTGTGCTCATTTATAATTCAGCACTTAGATAAAACGCCACTATTTTTTAAATATATGCCAGCGACATGATTTTTCTGCGTTCCCGCCAAAACTTTTCAGGGAGTGTAATTTTGTAAAAATCGATGGTCTTACTTGTTACATCACTAGTTTTCCATAGACTGTAGACGTGGATTTTTTGTCTCGCTTATTTGATGTCATCTCTCTTCAATTCTTTTTAAAATTTGACGAGATAACTAAAATGGTTCGTGCTGCGATTTTTTTGTTTTTATCTAAGTTTTTCTATGTAATCTTAGTTTATATTGTCTTATCATGTTAATATTTGTTTAAGGAAAGTGAATATTGTGTAGAAGTGTGTTATATTTCCCGAAAACCCATTCATTAAAACTTCCGAATTATTTCCATTCGTTGTTTTTCTACAGGCCACCTCTAAAAAGAAGACTAGGAAGTTGAGAGGACATGTAAGCCATGGACATGGTCGTATTGGTAAGTCCTTCGTTACGTCTTTCATCTCCCATAAGTTCTATATAAACAACCTAAATCGTTAAAAACAATTCATAACCTCAATCTTAAACTCAATAGTCTGATCGCTTAATCTTTTAACAAACCGGCTTGTTTTCTAATAAGTGACAGGTGAATTTTATGGTCACAATTCCTCAGGTAATACCTTCAATATTTGATCTGTAAATTTGGAACGTTCAGCCGGTTTAGGTAATTTTAGTGCTTTGGATTACATGTTTCGGATTCGATTCGTGCTTAGGTTACGCGTAGATTAATATTCGCAATTTTGTGTTATAGGAAAGCACCGCAAGCACCCTGGAGGTCGCGGTAATGCTGGTGGAGAGCACCACCACAGAATCAACATGGACAAATATCATCCTGGTTACTTTGGCAAGGTAAATTACTTGTGGTTATTATGAAATTGATAGTTAACAAGAAGTGCTTATATTTACATGATTGAACACGAGCTTTTCTAAAATGTGAACGAAAGTAATTTATTTCATCGTACTTGCATTCAGGACACAATCTCCTATTTTAATCTAAAAACTAAATGTCACACAGCTTCCTTTATAGTTACTAATGAATTATTTTTTTGTATTGTTAACTGCAACTTTGACTAAAATTCAAAACTAAAAGAAAACAAAAAATACTTGTTAGCCATTGATACTAATACAATATACATTATTTTTCAGGTTGGCATGAGGAATTACCATGCCAGGAAAAACAAGGAGTTCTGTCCTGTGCTGAACCTAGACAAACTTTGGACTCTTGTGTCTGAACAAGCCAGACTGAAGTATGCCTCTGCCACAGATGGCAAGGTCCCTGTCATAAACATTGTTAAGGCTGTAAGTATTATTTTATGTAATCTTGTTGATTTCAATATTTTTTTAATCTCTGGCAATTGCTCTATTTCTATTCTAGAGAGAGTAACACCATTACAATACTTGAATTATGGTAAACAATTAGTAATTTCTTGGAATTTAATTTAATATGATGTGTGAGTGTTATATCTTAATATTGCCCCTCAGAAGACATTTTCAACGGAATATTAAACATAATTATGTATGTGTTGTTTAGATTTAAACTAACATTTCGTTAAATGTGTACACTTTATACAAGAAGAAATACATACATTACATTATGTTTTGTTGTGGTTTTCAAGGGGTCTGAATTGATTTAAATTTTTTTACATTTTTCTATTTTTACTGAACTAAACTAGAAGTCTTATTTATTACACTTTAGTCACTATTATCCAGAATGTTGAAGACATTGTTAGAGTACTTTACAAATTTAAACCATTCTAATTGAGGTCACTAAATGGGAGCCAATGTTTTTTTTTTTTATTATAAACTGTTGTTGAACAAGTAAAGTTAAATATTGAAATAATCTAATTTTTCCGTGATTTTTGTTTCAGGGTTACTACAAGTTGCTAGGCAAAGGCAAGCTCCCCAAACAGCCTGTGATTGTAAAAGCCAAGCTTTTCTCGAAAACTGCAGAAGCTAAGATTAAAGCTGCCGGTGGAGTGTGTGTCCTGTCTGCCTAATTTAAGTCTAAAATAAAATTCTATAAAATCAACATGGTAGTTTATCCTTCTAAAATATTTTAGTCAGATAAGTAGATAGATACCTCCTTGAGATAGAAGAGGCTTGCAAGTGAACATACTTACATAAAGGCATTAATTGATAGTAAAATTAGTATGTATTGCTCAAAAAAGTAGTTCACCTAATAAAATTACATATGACAAGCAAGCAGGCCTCCATACAGTCGTCTTTAAACATCAATATATACATCATCATTGCCAGTGTGTTGCTTACAGATGAAGACTTCACATTTTAATTTTAGTGAAGATTGACTTTTTTCGGGTCGATGTGCGCTCTTTTCTACCACACCCAGAATCTAGTGATTGTGTAATAATATGACATCCATTATGTACTTATATGATAGATACTGCTAGCAGTATCTAGCGACAGCCATATGACCACCTCAGTGCCCTAAGTAACAATTATAATTAAGTGTCTAATAATCAAAGGTCGTAGCTATTACTCTGTGTCTTGCTATGTATTCCTTCATTTAACATAGCAGATAAAGTTGAGATTTGAACCCATTCCCTTTGAATGCAAACCAATCATGCTAACCACAAACTTTCATTTGCTACAAAATGTACATTTTATTATGTACATATTTTCTAACAATGGTAGCCAACTTTATACACTAGGTAATAGCTTTGGCCCTTACAGCAGACCTAAGATCTTTAGAGTAATAAAGAAATGTTTGTTAATCAAAAAAGCAAGTTACATCAATTATTATTACAGTAAATAATTTGCGTCCTAAACTCGCTAATCTTTAAAATAATAATTCAGTCAATACATACATGGAGTATTACACAATATAACAATATGCACTCTCATTAGTTATTACTTAAAACATTAGATAATGCGGATAGCATATACTATTACTGTAGACTCCGCTCGGCTTCATTAGAAAGTTAATTTAAATTAAACATAACTGTTAATACCTACTTAAGGTATTTAATTGCTAGCCATACCAATACCTACTTACTTTTAATATTTATGATAAGTAACATCTTTTTTTTTTGTTGGAGCTGAGTGTATGACTACACTCAGCTCGGCAGTAATAATATATAAATGAATAACTCACTATTCAATATTGTGAATGTTCCCTACAGGAATACAGAACCCTATGATACAAGCGTTACTTAGTATAGGTTCTGACCTATTTGTTAATGCAATGCAAGCCCAACTCATAAAATATGAAATTGTACTTAATGTACTATTTTGATACAATGTATTAAATGGCTTGTAACATGAATACATATATATATGTCAAAAGATGAGGCCAAGTTCTTTGGGCCTTTTGCTGAGCGTTGGTCTGTGAATTTACTTGCCTGGACATACTGGCACCGTCTCATGTCGGAAATGTTAGGAAAAGATCTTTTGCAGTGGCTGGTTCTCGCCTCGCGGGATCCCAGAGTTTGTCTACTTTTCTCAAAAGTTGAGCATTGCAATTAAAAAACAACGCCAGTGAACTATGTACGCTGCGTTACTGATCTCGACGGCGTGTTTATATTATAGTAAGTAAACATTTTTTGAACGTTTTTATGCTTTTATATAATAATAACAGATCATTTTAAACTATATTTAAAAAAAAAACAACTAATGGGCAAATAAAATTCTCTTGTAAATCTTTATCGTAATGATAAATTCAATGTATAATTGAATACAAAGATACATCTAAGATTCTAAATAAATGCGTTTACATAATATAAAATATCATAATTATAGTTATGCTATAATTCTGTAAATAATTTATCATATAAATATAGAGTACAATTATGCTCTGAAAAAAAGGTTATTTATTTTATAGTTGATATTGATCAGAAGTGGACGAAAGCTAATTACTAAAGTATGAAGTATCATAAACACAAACCCTAACATGGTGATAGGATTTTTAGAAGCCTTAACTAATTATTATTATATTTAATAAGCTATACTGAAATAAATTTATCATGATATCAATCACCTAATATAGGCTGGATAATAATACTATATTATCATCTGTACGAGATCAAAATGCCTTACAGAATAATTTTGCTGCAAAATGTCATGTATTTAAAATAATGAATGAAGTCTTCCAAGACCTTCATAAGATTCGAGTAACAGCTGAGGGCTATGTGCGTTGATGAGTATAAATTGTAACTGTGTGTACTGGCCTCAATTCTGCAAAACTTTCATTTGGAGTTTGTGTCTGAACAGAATCCTGCGGCCTGGGTGCTTGCTTAGCTTTTTTCCGTGCAGCATCACTCTCGGCATAATACATGCCAAGACGAGTTTTAATAGCTGCCAAAGCAGCTCCATTAATCTCATCATGAAATATATTAGTGTAACGCCATTGTTTCACTAAAGGCCCTTGCCTCCTTTCTTTTTTAACTTTTACTGGTTTATCAATATCGTCTAAAAGGTCTGTGTTCTGAAATATTTGGTTATCTATCGCAATCATAGCTCCTTGTGGTGTCTCCTGCTTGGCTTGCAACACAATATATGCTGTTGTGGGTTGAGCTGGCCTGGGAGCAGCCTGCACTAGAATGCCCATGCTCTGGCTTCCATTAGGAGTTTGGTAAAAATTTGTAGCAGCTGCTGGTGGAATAGTAGTGGTTTGATACTGGTTTTGAAAATAATTTTCAGCTATATTCACTAAATGGCCACTACCAGGATAGGTGAGAGGTGCAAAGGTTTCTTGTGGAGGTGCAGATTGTATCTGTTGCTGCTGAGGTGCTGTTTCTTGCATTTCAATGCCTCTCTTAGATTTTGGCATTGTTGCCCCTATATTGTCAGGATCATAAGCTTTGATGTAATCCTTCCACATTTTTGAGATATTTATTTCCAATCCAGCTATTTTATCAAGCCTTATGAAGTCCTTCAAGCGATGGGTGTGTACAATGGAATAGATGTGGTTTTTTATTTGATCAACAACTCCTGAAGGCAGCCGTACTTCTCCTGATCTGCGATGGCTGTTCTTGCCTCTATTATCACTGGGGAACATCACTCCATCATCCATTTTTTTGCAAAGTACTCTCACCTTTCTTTCAGTTATGGCATGAATATTTTTAAAGGCTGTTTGGCATACTTGAGTTTCTCGTCCTTTCACTCTGATGAAATATTCAAATGTGCAGGTTCTGCGACTGCCTGCTTTAACTCTTTTTCTTTTAACATCCACTTGTCTCATCAAACCAAATAGATATGCATTTTGTTCATCATGGGTCTTCATAGAATAAAAGCCTTGAAAAGTTTTTATTCGGATATCCTCAGGAACTTTTTGAAAACATCTACGTCTGCAGTTACAATCAGGGCCAGGCTGTTTTGGAGGGACAAGTTTTCCATTTGCATTTATGTACTCCATACCGGCTATCCTTAGCCGTTTTTGTTTTTGTTTGTGCCATTCTGGAATATAAACCAGATTGCAATCAAAATATGTACAGAAAAAAGTTATATTTCATGGTTCAATGTCTATAGGGTGAAGACCCTTTTCATAGATCTACACTATACTTTTGTCCGACTTCTGTAATTTAAACTATTGGTTGACATTTTCACAGTATTACCTAATATGGCAGATGTTACAACAAATAATGTATTAAATGTAGAAAAAGTTCTAATGATACCTATGTGTAATATGTTTAAATATTCTTGGTTGGCCTTAACTTAAAAACAGTAGCAAGCATCAAAAGTAAGTTAAACTCCATAGTAAAGTAACGAAAAATATAAACTGAACAAGTGCGAGTCGGTCAAGGTAAAGATTCTGATTTGCATAAATGAAAATAATATTTTCGGAAATTATATATGTAATCCAACATTTACGTTATTTGTTTATTTTTTATTATTATACATAGTGTAAGTATTGCTTGCACTTTGTCACTCTTTAACTTTTATTTGTAAGCAAAGAAAATCTAGCAATCATTAATCATTTATCTAATATTTCAATACAAATATGACTTCTAAGATCTAGGTATTGATGAACAGGATAAACATAAAAGTAGGTAAGTAAGTAAGTAGTGCTTACATGTCGCCAGGGATAAGAATTTTGAGTTGTTTACTTTTAAAATTCTAAATTGAACTTTGTATCAAATCTCAGTAAATAAACAGTTTCAAATTGACATCTCAAGAATAGTAATAAGGTAGTAAGAGTCAAATGTTAAAAACACCTTACTGAAGGAGATGTCTGCGAGAATCGATAGAATTAACAGCAAAAAACTGCGGGAGCAGAGCTGATTTTTCATTATTTCTCATAAAACTTCATAAACTTTACCTTCTGGGTTCCTCGAACGTTTCTTAACAACTTTTCCAGTTTTAGTAAGTTTTATTTTGCGGTCATGACTTGTGACATCCGCCATTTTAATATCGAAGCTGCATTCTCAAGCATTTCACAACCAAATCATCGTAACCACCCAGCCTATCTTCAGGCAATAAAAATATAGAGACTGTGGCCAAAAGTAAAAAAAGTGAGAATGAATTGAACCATAGACTATTTTTTTGTGAACGCATCGGAAAATTCTCGATTTCTCTCTTGACAACTGTTTGTTTTTGATTGGTTGAAAATTTTCAGGAAAATCAAAATCATTCTTCGGTGTTGCGGTGTGAATTTTTAATATTCATTGAAATTTCTTGGTTTTCTCTGCAGTGTGTCTCATTTAATACAAGGTAAGATTTATTAATAAATAATACTTAAGTAATTATTTCTATAAATTGTGTCATGTCACCCCTCTTTATTGAGGATATCCGTTATCCGGCGACCGCAGCCCTAAACAGGCTGCCGTATCGCGCCGTGCTTCACAATAATTATCAGTCATTTGCCCATGTGAACAGACTGCTTAAATTAAATTAAGTTAACATTAGTACTAACTTTAGTATCAGGATAGCGTGGCGGAGAGGTTAATAATTTTCAATTTGTGATTTGTGAGACGTTTCCAAACCTCTGATTAAGACTTCACTAAAAAAGATTTTGTTTCAGATGGCTCCATTTAGGAGTAAGCTGTTGTGTAGTTGTCTGTTACTGCTGGTTAGCACCGCAGCGCCGGGGCTGGCGGACATTGAGGATGCTGATGATGGAGTTACTGTAGAAGTTAGTATATCACCAATCCTACATATTTACTTCCATATTTTATTGAAAGCTGACCTAATTTCAATGGTTTAAACATATATTCATATTTTATAAAGTCTTGTACATAGTGTTTTGGAGTAATTTATTTGTAGGTAATGAATTATTCCTGACTTGCTTCATATATTCAGCAAAATCTGATTTTTATATATTTTTAGAATGTGGAAGAAGTAGAAGAACAGTATCACAGTCCACAGATTAGTTCTGCCAATGTGTACTTTTCTGAACACTTTGATGATGAGAAGGCATTTAATAAGAAATGGGTGAAGTCAGAAGCTAAGAAACAAGGTGTAGATGAGAATATTGCAAAGTATGATGGAAAATGGGAGGTAAGTTGGTTAATCTTTGTTTCTATTTGTTTAAATTAGTATGAATGACTTTAAAATAACATCTTCGTGGTTTTAATTTGTGGTAAACTGTGTTTACCTTGAGATATGAAATCGAGACTAATTTGTGAAAATAAGAAAGATTATGTGGTATTATTATGTTTTAGATCCAACCACCAGCTCGTAAAATCTTCAAAGATGACTTCGGCTTAGTGTTGACAACAGAAGCTAAGCATGCAGCTATCTCTGCCATGTTGGACAGACAATTTGTGTTCAAAGACAAACCTCTGGTAGTGCAGTATGAAGTAACAATGCAGGTAAGGCACATTCATTTGAAAATCCACACCTTTACACTGTAATATTTGTTGTTACTAATAGGCTTATGTCTGAGGTTTAGTCATTTTTAGATACTTTGTTTGATAAAGTATATTCTATTATAGTTTTTAAACTAGAGATTAGACATTGATATTATCAAAATGACTTGGCAGGCTACAATAAGAGTAGCATTGTACTAGGAATCATATCCACTTTTTGGTGTAAGAATTATGATTATTGTTCATGTGGGACAAGGCTGAGGTTTACAGACATCACAAATAATCTCTGGTACTACATAATGAGGTCTTTTTACTGCTTGGAATCTGTAGGATTAATCCATAAGTTTGTATAGTACTGGTTACATCTGCAGTTGACTACATAGTAAATTGTTGGTATATGAAAAAATCTTCAAAGAAAAAGTAACCTAGGAAATACCTATTCAAATTGACCTGAGTGAGATCAATATTGGTATCATTATACTTAAGATTACACTAATTATCTAACATTTTTTCATAAGCTTTTTTTCTTAAGAAATAATCATAACATATCATAGAAATCATCAACATCATCATCATGTTTTATGTAAAACTGTACTCTCCAAAATCTTATTTTATTTCGGAAACCTGTTAGTACTATAATGTCATTAGTGAGTTATTCTTCAAATGTAGCATTTGTCACTTGGTTAATTGGCTTATTGCTTGGCTTATACAGCAATATTATGAAGCATACTTTACACTAACAGTAAAGTATGCTTCATAATATTGCTGTATTGTTTAAACCGAGCAATGGCACAAATTATAAGTCATCATACTAATATTGGATTTGAAGACTCACCTAATTTGATTAAGTTTCAATACTGATGAATAAAACAGGTAAAAAATATCAATATTTTACCCATTTTTTTTTACATTACCTCCTTTCATTGATTATTTACTGTCTATGATTTGTATTTTGTAGAGAGATGCACTGTACCCCATATAATTTAGACATGCCAAAAATAACTAAGCTGACTTATCTATATGACCATCAAATAAGTAGCAAATGTTGTGACCAGTAAAAGTTTCAAAAGCTTGGCACAGTTCCAGATTTACTATAGGAAATGCTACATCATACCGGTATTCTAAAAAAAGCTTTTAATCACAACACTAAATTTTTTATTATTGACATGACTGTGTGTATGTGTGTGTTGGTTTGTCTATTGTCTAAAAGTCTTTTAAATTTAGGCTAACCAATAGCAATACTAACTAGACAGCCTCGTTGGCTCATTGGTAGTATATCTGCCTTGAGAGCTGTAGGGCGTGGGTTTGATTCCCACTCAGGGCAAACATTTTGTGAATAAACAAATGTTTGTTCTGTGTCTGGGTGTACTGTACGTATTATAAGTATGTTTGATAAAAAAATGTATTTATGTATTCTATCAGTTATCTGACTTCCATCACACAAGCTCTGCTTAGTTTGGGGCTATATGCCGCTGTGTGTATAGTCCTACAATATTTGTTTATTTTAACTATATAAGCTAATGACTATAAAGTGTATTAAAGAAATGAGTAATATGAGTATATACTTACAATGCATGTGAAAAACTCCACAATTTTGTGTGTTATCTGAAGCACAGATCACATAATCTGAATCTCAATTACAGAATTTACATGTGAATTGTGGTCTGAAATTTTATCTTTCTGTCTGCTTATCTGATATGTGTCCTACTAGGTCAGTGGTACTGTTGAATACTCACATTACTTTTTTCATTTAATATCTTTGTTGTATATTACCATAATTATTATATTACATGTTTTGAAAATCACTCACTGTGATCTCAATTCTCAATTTATTATGATACTAGCAGATGCCTTGCGGTTTCACTCGCCTAGTTTCGGTTCCCGTGGGAATACAGGGATAAAAGTAGCTTATGTCACCTAGGGATAGTGTAGCTTCCCAACGGTAAAAGAATTTTTGAAATCGGTCTGGTAGTTTCGGAGCCTATTCAATACAAACAAACAAAAATTCTTTACTCTTTAATAGTATAAATTAGTTTATTATTCATGTTCCTGTTTCACCTGCATTAAATGTTTTCTGTATTTTCTTGAAATAAAAACGCTAATGACATTTTATTTTAAATTTGTTATGTAGCTAATTTGTATATAAAATAGTAAAGGTGTGGATATGAGAACTAATGAGAATGATTTTTTTTACAGGTTGTACTTTTTTCTGATTTAATTTAAAAGTTATTATTATACCCAAGCCATAGACCTTTTATTTCAGTATATTGTTTATTTGCAGGAGGGGCAAAACTGCGGCGGGGCATATCTGAAGCTTCTCTCTCGCGGCACCAACACCAAGGCTGATCTACGTCAATTCCACGACCAGACGGCGTACACCATCATGTTCGGGCCGGACAAGTGCGGGAACGACAACAAGCTTCACTTCATCTTCAGGCACCAGAATCCGCGCAACGGTACCATTGAGGAGAAACACGCTAAGAAACCTTCGTGAGTTTTACTCTATTCAAGCTTTTGTTCGTTTTATCATATACATAAGTGTGTGTGAATTTGTCTGTGCTTATCATGAGGCAACTCGTCTGCATGTTTGCCATCTTTTGGTAGAAATAAAAATGAGAAAATCAGACAAAATCTGCATACTTTGCAGTATAGCCAGTATAGTTCATAATCAGCCATTGGATTCCAATCCTTTCTATTGGTTTTTATTTTGGTTTTAATTTTATTGAATCTTAATTTAATTTTAATTTAATTAATTGTATTATATTAATATATTTAAATGCATGTTGTGCTTCGTTAAATAAGCAACACAATTAGCCAGAGAATTAATTAAGTTGTGTAAAATTATAATAATAATTATTGTAGTTGCTAGTATGAAGCCTTAATAAATAAATAAATTATATTATGGTATACAGTAAAACTTGGAACATAAATTTATGTCACTTTCCTGTTTAAAATGATAAATGATGCGAAAAGTATGAAATAAAATACAGCTTCCTTACAGGAGGAACAGTTCTTACCTGACAATAACACTCACAACAAAACTTCTAAGGGCTGTCTAATCTGTTTTTCTTCGTGTGATACAGAGCCCATATATCCTCGTAGTGCCACTGAGAAATGAGAATAAAATTCTTCATGGTGCCATTGGTGGGAATATGCAATGGCACCAATGAGAAACAAATTTTATAATCTGGATTATTCTAAACAGTATCATTTTTATTATACACTGAAGGTCATGATACCAATGTTGATGAGTTTTGGAGAGATGTTGAGTCACCATCGCTACTACCAACTAGACAGGAAACATTGGTTGAGACAGAGTTTTGTCTTTGGTGTTACGGTTCAGATACTCTAGTAGATTGACCTATTAGGTATCTATTACATTAGCTAAACACTTTACTACTGTGCTGTTTTTTTGCTTTCTTTTTGTCTTATATGACTTAGTGTAAGACTTTTTTCTTTCCTTATGTCTGCTACTCTATTCTTCTTTATCATTGACAAATTGAAGTAAATGTTACTTTCTATGTACTGTCAGTATTTAATCAAATGAAATTCGGTAAAATTACAATGGTTTATGGAGTGAACTATCCACATTGTTATTTTATTAAACATGTCTGTAATCACAAACAAGACCTTGAATGTTCACTTGTTCAGTTACTCTTACTGTTAAATTATGTTGTGGTCAATAACTTATATGGTTAGGTGACATCTATCAATACCGAGTCATTTCAGCTCTTGTACAAGTAGTAATGTAGAATATCTGTAGTTTAACCACACTCTGACGACATTACAAAGAACAGAAAACAATACAGAAGAAAACTAACAGTTTATTTATTTAACATAAGTCGGGCACCAATCGCTGATATAGTATTTACATACATACCTCATACGTGATATATCTACCTCAGCAATAAACGCCTTTATTGCTGAGGTATATCACTTATCACTAATCATTATATAAGACAAGACACACATAACGCCATCTGACCCCAAACTAAGCAAAGCTTGTACTATGGAAGTCAGATAACTGATAGATTACTTAAAATACTTTTACATATACATATACGACTAATATCTGGATAACATTCCAGCGCTCGGCTAGACGACATATACAAGGACAAGGAGCCGCACCTTTACACGTTGATCGTGCGACCGGACAACACGTACGCCATCCTCGTGGACAACAAGGAGGTGAACTCTGGCTCTCTGCTAGAAGACTTCACGCCGCCCGTCAACCCGTCAGAGGAGATCGACGATCCTAATGATAAGAAGCCGGAAGACTGGGATGAAAGGGAGAAGGTAATAACTTATTTATATTAAAATTTTGTTTACCATATTCGACCACCTGCCACCTAACGTCTGGTGGGCTGTGGTCAAAAACCTTTCAATGATCACAAAAAACAGCTTATATTTCGGTCTACGTCATAATGTACGGACTCTGATAATTTTCGTAATATGTATAATTATAATTTGTCTCGCTATTTTACGAGCACCATAGGTAATACTTGTCTTTGTCAAAAAGTATGTCTTAATTCAATTTATAAGTTATCTTGTGTTTTATATTTTATCCTAGACCGTCATTTCAGTGTCAAGTACTGACATACATACAAATTGTTAATCTTTCGCATTTACGAATATTATTGTGATTTTTCTGCTCAAGGCTCTGGTTACAAAATTGTTATAAGTGAAAACATAATTTCAGAGGTTTCGTATTGTCGGCATACAATTACGTGCTTATAAAATTAAAACCTGTTTAAAATATAAAGATTGTGGGCATTCCAGGGTAGGATCATAATTATCAAATTTGATTGGGCAGGAATGGGAAGACAGGCAGTGAAATTAATACATATTTAAAGGGGGTCCCTTAAACCTGCACCTGGGTCGCATGCCGTAGGCACGTTGATACTAAGAAGTTTCCATCACATTTTGTACTCTTTACACACACTTTCTGTTATTTTTTTTTATTCATTCTATGTTGTGTTTTTTTACTAGATTGTGGACCCGAGTGCCACGAAACCCGAGGACTGGGACGAGGAGGCGCCCGCGCAGGTCGTGGACTCAAACGCGGTCAAACCCGACGGCTGGCTCGACGACGAACCCGACATGATTCCCAGTCAGTTACATTATAGTTTATACCACAGAACTATTGAGACTAATCATCAAAATAAATGTCCCGAAGTAATGAGCCCCAAAATAGTTATGCCCTAGATTTGTTACTCAACGTTCTAGGTATGACTGCAACTGTCATGCACTAGCGTTACCATCTTTTACCACAAGGAGAGAGTCTTGTTACTTTTACATCGAAAAAAAAAACAAATCTTGTTTTAGGGCGATGTTCTCCGGACAGTCTCGTCTATTGCCTGGTGCGATAACTTAACCTTACCTTAACATAGGTTAATAGTTTGCCACTCATAAATAGTACACAATTAAACGCATTTTTTTTTTTTTTTAATGGTTGACAGGCCAGGTGTTTGACCACAGCTCACCTGATGTTAAGTGAAGGTGTGGTCGAAGATGGTAAAGCACACCTAGCCTGGAATGGAACTGGCTCTCAAGTGAGGCTGCCGGAACACACCGTTAGATGCTTGGCGGCAGATTTTCAACTTGAGGGTGGTAGCTAGCCAGCCGAGTACTAGAAAGTACCCTACCACCATGCTATGGTTTCCTCACGATGTTTTCCTTCACCGGCAGCTCAAGCTCATTGTTGGGGTTTGAACCCACGCCCTTATAATATGAATGAACATTGATTTGGAACAGTAGCCTAGTCGAGAGAAAGACTGCAGATTTGGAGGTCTTAATAAATCTATTAAACATTATAAACAAATAAAGTTAAAATAAAAAAACTGTGATTACTGTTCACAATGATGAGTTAGAATAACCTTTCGGCGAAGTACTACCGTTTCACGTAATCTTTGACGACTTTGTTTTGACCTAGTTATGTTAATCTACTTTTTCTGTTATAATAATGTCATCGGTGTTGTAACAGACCCGGAAGCCACGAAACCGGCGGACTGGGACGTGGAGATGGACGGCGAGTGGGAGGCGCCCCTCGTCGAGAACCCCAAATGCTCGGCGGCGCCCGGATGCGGGCCCTGGCGCGCGCCCTCCATACCCAATCCCAACTACAAGGTACAAAATAATCTAAAATTATTATTATATAACAAAAACATTATAGTTATGCGGTTTGTCACATATTTTCTAATATTACGTGTCTTCTTTTTGTTTTGTAGGAATTATATTGAGTTGTGGAAGTGAACATGTCTTTTCATATTGTTTTCAAAAGTGTGGAAGTATCTACTTGACTATCATCTATCTATGATTTTTGTGACGTTGATTGTGATTGTGTGACTAAGATTTACTTTATTTGGTTTTATTATGATACGCTTGAAATACTTAGTGGCAAAATATGTGAAGTAGCATAAAGTAAAACTCGCTTTACCTCAATCGGTTTTTTTTACAGAAAGGTTAGTGTTGAGTTTGTAATGGCCTCGGGTCATAAATAATTAAGAAAAACACTTTTATAAAACACTATATGAGTTATTTATTTTTCAAAAATACAAATGAGCTAATCGACCGAGGGATTTTAAAGGATATATGTGCGCGGTACACTACATGCACCCGCTCGCTCCTCTCGGCCGACAAGAACAACGGTCGGGAGCCGGGCGGCCGCGGCACATCCGCAGCCTACCCGTAACTTAAAACTATCTTAATTTACCTACCTACACTAATAATGAGCGCGTCGCTAACAGTTAGGTTAGGTTTAGTTTCTATGCCGTCGGGGCCGCGGACGAGTGCGAAAGCGTTCCCGTAGCCCCGACACATAGGCGCCAGGCAGAAACCCCCAAAGGTTTTTAGTGGATAGGCCGCCACTATGGCGGAGAGTTCCACATAACCACCCTGATTTCCCTGGTAAAAAAAAAAGTTTAAGTTTCTATGCTTATACAATGTGGTATTTACTATTGCAGGGCAAATGGCGTGCGCCGCTGGTCCCGAACCCGAACTACAAGGGCAAGTGGACCCCGCGCCGTATCCCCAACCCGGACTACTTCCGCGACAACAACCCCTTCAATATGATACAGATTGTAAGTATCAGCCTTGCTCGAGGTTTCCATTAAACAAACAAATCTGTATAGAATCTGTGTTTTTCATGCGTACCGCTAGACATTGGAATCAGCTGCCCGAGTGGGTGTTCCCCAATGAATATAGTCTGGGTACCTTCAAGTCGCGAGTGAATCGGTTTCTTCTAGGCGAGCGTGCTCCACCGTAGACCGCATCTTCGCTTAACATCAAGATGGATGGATGGCGGACAAACGCAAGCCTATCTACTATAAAAAAAAAAAAAAATGCCCTGTTAACTAATTTGGTAAAATATCTACTTTACGAGCTGTAGGGCCTGGGCGCGTCGATTCCCCTTTTAACCGACTCAAAAAAGGAGGAGGTTCTCAATTTAATTGTATGTATTTATTTTACTCGATAGTTCTCGATTTTGATGATTCTTTTTTTGCTTGTTAGATCATCGATGAGCTTTATTTGTCGAATAGCGTACCAAGGAGGTGCACATCTGGGATCGTTCCGGGGTCGGAGGCAATTTTCGTGTGATTCATAGTGCGATTTTGGTCGGTTCGGATAAGGACAACTGTACCTCAACCTCTTGCCCCCCACCATCCCACGGTATGAAGAGCCACTATGTGTACAGTTTAAAACTAAGTTGCGTTGTTCACATGCAGACGGCTGTGGGATTCGAGTTGTGGTCGATGTCTCCACAACTTCTGTTCGATAACCTGCTGGTGACGGACAGCGAGGCGGCCGCGGCCGAGTGGGCCGCGCAGTCATTCGCGCTCAAACGTGCCAAGATGTCTAAGGACTCGGTAAGAACCAACTTCAATTGTACAAAGGGGCTAGCATAGAAATGTTCAAAACGTAATAATATGTTGTACGTAAACGCACAGGTATCATACAAAATGTTTGGATAAAAGACATTCCAATTTCCATGTATTCTTTTATAGTTTAATTACTTAATAAGTATTTGGTGCAAACTACTTTTCTAGCATTTTAACTTATTTAAATAATTTACGAGCGTTGTATGTCACGACAAAAAGAATTGTCAAAATTTCGGTCCCAAAATGAATGAAAAAGTGACGCCAATTTACGTTAGTTTCTGTTTTTTTTTGCTGATATACAAGTATAGTTAGTTTTTATGTCATTAAAACAGAATGTGCCATTCTATAGAAACTAATACTCATATATTTTTTGAAGATTGGTTAATGTTTTACTGGCAACACAGCAAACTCTGTGGGGCCGTTTCCTCCGCGCCACTAACTACAAGCCCGGCTACTGGGCGCTGTACGGGATATACGTCTCCATTCCGATCACGTTTTACATCGTGATGCTCTACCGACACGCCAAAGAGGTCTACGGTTCTAATTGCTACCGACCCGTACAACTGTAGAGCTAGGACGTCTGAATATTTACAATGTTTGTTTTGTATGTGCAGTACAGGGTTATAAGCTCAGCAGATATGATTACGAGCGTAGGACTCGAGTGTTAGTGTTGGCTTACTATGAGAGGGTTTGTATTTATTATGAAACGAGTTTTGTTTAGTTTATAGCTAGATGGCGCTATGTGTTTATTTATTCAGTTGTAGCGTAGAGTGTGGTTTGCAGTAGCGCTAGTGTTTCAGGAGTCGGTGGTGGAGCGCGCGCTGGCCCTGGCGGGGGAGCACCCCTGGCTGTACGCGGTCGCCATTCTCGCCGCATTCTTGCTCGTCGGGCTCGGTGCCTACCTCTGCTGTGGCCCTAAGGCGGTCAGTATCCCCTTAATGAACTGTTTTCGGCTCTCTTTTTTGTTACCCAACTACGCAGGTACTTTAAAGTATTTTACTTATTTTGGGGTTTTAAGATATAATGCAGCATACCTTACAATATCCTTGCAGCGGTATTTCAAAATTTGGGTCACATAACATTCCAAGGCATTTCCGCATAAGTGCGCATTGCTTTAAGCCATTCGATGGTGATACTCTTTAATCCTGTTAATTTTGGTTTTTACATTTGGTTTTAGATAACTACAATTAGGTATATTATAATAAGCTAATAACTCTTTTAACTATTTTTGATTACTAATAATAAATAACATGGCTTGGTATAACTGTTAAGATCTATTGTTATAATAAAAGATTATTGACAAATTATTTTTAACAGTAGCGTGGATTTCCCTGAAAATGCTCATTGTATGCTTGTGTATGCAGGAGTCGGATCCTAAAAAGACGGACGCGGTGGTGGAGGACGACCCGCACGAGTCGGAGGCCGAGGCAGACGAGGAGCCGCTACCGGAGCGCGACGACAAGCGCGCCTCTAAGGCGGACCTCGAGCGGGAACAGGATGAACAGGAACAGGAACAAGAACAAGAACTGGAACAGGAAGAAGAAGAGGTAACTATACCACACTGAATACGTCACTTCAATTCTAATTAAATTTGAGCTATGTTAGCTAGCTTAGTTCGCTTGAGGCTTGAATTCGGTATGTAAAGTTTGTTCATATTTTATATTTTTTACAGATTGTAAACTTTATTTTATAAAACTAATTTGAATATTTTGGCTTTCTATGCGGTAGTTGGTTTTTAATATGTTTACAAACTTTTTGTAGCGATGACGTCATAAAGTAAGCTGAATATTTGCACATGCAAGGGCATAAAACAAATAAGTATACATAACTATTTTGACACGTTTGATTGACCTTGACAATTGATATGAAGTAAATAAATTTTATATCATAACCTCATAAAGGCGATATCGGAGTCCGAGTAACGTGTAAACTTAAATAATCCAGATATTTGTATTAATAAAGAAAACCAACTCGACATACGTACGTGTAATTGTAGTAGAGGTTATTATGGCTGCCGTTTACTTGACATGGTATTTTGTGTTGCCATTGCTTTGTTTGCACTGAAAACCGGCCCTACAGCCTACTATGTGACGTCATTAGAGGTCAATTAAAAGTCAACTTTATTTTTTTTAAATAAACCCCACCTCATAGTTAAAAATAATGTACAGAAATTGTTTTGGAATCAGTAAAGTATTTTGTTTCTTTACATACCGAATCTACTTTTTGTAGTCCGATGATTGTTTACAATCAATATTTTTTTCTAGAAGACGCCTTTAGTAGACACGGACGGTGCCGGCGACGGTCAACGAAAGCGAAAGCCGCGAAAGGAGTAAGTGAGACGGGGGCATTGTGCGACAAACACAGGTATAGTTATGCCCAATACTAGTGTCTGCATTATCCACAAGCAATTTCTTTAGATATAAGGTCGCATTTACACTGCGAGTTACTCGAATGCAAGTAATGGAATTAAATAATTTGTGAGTTAGCTGAGTGTATTTTTGATTTATAAATTAACATCAAATAAGAACAAAACATAACAAAATATTTTTATTACATAACATGAAATCTTTACAGTGGTTATAATTTATTTTCTAGTTTTCAGAAATACACTTAGTTTTCGGTCAACAATATACCTATACAAGAGCAAATGTTTATTTGCTAAAAATATTGAGCTTGCATTATTTAAAGTATTATTAGCTAACTGAGAAAGCAATAGACGAATAGTTGGTTTGCGTCTGAAGAGATATAAGGAAGATTTCACTCCGCACAGCATGTGTGGATCCCAATGAAAAATACGTCGGAAAGAAATAATAATAATTTACTTGGTGGTAGATCTCCTTAGCAGGAGGTCATCTTGGTAGGTACCACCGCAGTACCAGATATTCTGCCGCCAAGCAGTAGTGTGTTAACATTACTGTGTTCCGGTTTGAAGGTGCGAAATTACTGGGCTGTTAAGACTAACCATCGAAAGTCCCAAAGTAATGAGCACTAAAGCAGCGATGCCCTGGACTTTGTTTTGTTACTCAAAGTTCTGTGTATCGCTGTAATGGTCATGGACAGGCGTTATCTCTTACCATCAGGAGAGCGTCTCGTTCGTCTCATTATTTGTCACATAAAAAAATAAAAAAAATAATAAATAAATAAATATCGTGGGACATTACACACAGCGCCATCTGACCCCAAACTAAACAAAGCTTGTGCTATATATCGACGTCTCATTTATTTACTACACGGATGTATATTGTATAATCTAGAGTAGGTCTATTGCTTTCTCAGTCTATATTATTGTATGTATTTTTATTCTCTTTCGAATTTAAGTTTAGGATTTTAAACGAATCCATAATTATCTCTCAAAATGAAATAATGTAACAATTAAATAACAACATAATATTTTGCACCAAAGAAAGGGGTAGCAGGGTTACGTGCTAAATACTTATCTAGGAAGATGAATTGAGGTCACATATGTATTAATCGTAGGGTTTGTATTTGCGATTTATAACATAGCTAGAGCTACGATTAATTCTTTAGTACGAAACCAATTTAGTGCCCCTCACGCCCTCGTGTTGTTAAATGGTGGTCGATGTCAAAAATATACAGAATAAGTTTTGAAAGTATCACGAAATAGAAGTTTTGTCGTATGTATCACTTTTTTTTGTAATAATATTCTAGTAAATCTATCTCATTTTGTTGTGTTTTCTATTTGAATACAGCTGTCCTCACCCAGTATTTATGAATATACAAAATCTCCAAATTTTCGTATTAGCAAAATTGTGTTGAATCTCGCAGGTAGTACATTCGAAGATAATCATAATATATAATTATGTAAATGTATCTGCAACTATATAAGACCTAAGACTTACAAATAGGCTTGAGTTTGACTGCTGTCTCACCTAATGTTATGCGAAGATTCGGTCTACCATGGATCACGCTTGCCTGGAAGAAACCGATTTATTCGTGATCTGGTTCAAAGCAACCAGATTGTTATACATCGAGAAACACAGTCGGGCAGCAAATTTCATTGTTCAGCGTTTCGTACGATAAAGGTGGAACCGTACCGACAATATACTTATAATTCGTGCTACTTTTCCATAGCACTATAAATACCATTAAAAATGTATTGTTGTATGATGTTATTTGACATTTCGTCCTTTTTAGTTTTTTAAGTAGCTGAAAATGCATTTTACTTTGCCTGCATAGGTAACTCTATATGTAATACATAATAATATATAATTGTAACCGTAGGTAAAGAAAATATTGTTACGTGTGTTCATAACGTATTTATACATACATATTTATCCGGACCATGCTCTTAGTACTTAATATCGGAGATGATATGATATAGACGTGTAACAGTGCAACTTTGTACGTGAAGTACATATTTTACGACTAACTTATTTATTGAGCATGTTCCAAACTATCGAAAACAAAGTTACAGTGCAACATTTTATATTGTATAACTACTTTTGTTGTTATAATATTAGTAACCGGTAGGTAGAAGGGCAAATATGAATCACTCGATAAAGGCAATTAAAACCTTTTGGGTGCATCTTATCTTTACTGGGTTGTCTTACTCCTAATATTTGCGTGAATAAATTAATCATTATAAATACCTCTGTGTTGGCGTATTAAAAATACTTTTATTACTTTCGTAATTATTATTATAACCGAAATTATTAGTAGTGTCCGTTCTTCCATCGAAATCACACCCTTTAATTGTATAAAATTGCAATGGTGTGCTTATGTAACGAAACTTTCTAAAAATTATAAAATTAGAGATTCCTGTCGTCAAGGCAGCTCAGCATAATTTGTAAATTAGCTAATGTTTTCTTTCTTCGTGAGTACTATTGTGTGTGATAGGTAACGCTAATAGACTGTAATTTGTATGGATATGAATAAATAATTTATTTGTATTTATTTTGTTTTCTTTAACATTGGACCTTTGAGTTACAGATAATTAGGGCGTGACTGTCGTTCAATGGCGTTTTTGTTTTTGTAGGCAGTTTTTAGAATTCGACACAACGGCATTGTTAGTGATTGGAATGTTAGTAGTAAGATTTTATTTCTATATGTAAACTTAACAGTACCTTCAACATGAATGTGTAGTTGTAACACTATTTAAGTACACATTTGTTTAAAACATGTATGAACAGCGCTGAGGAGCGCAGCACCCACGTATGCACGTATGTCATCTCTGATTGCCTTGGAAGGACAATATATAGAAAGTACGTTGCCCTCAAACCGCGCCTTTTATCGCCTATAGAAACCAAACCTTACCACAACTGGCTTCGGGACGTAAAACGGGCTCGGATATCGGTCGCTTGGGGCCAAATCATGAACTCAGAATAAATGAAATTAACAATGCATTCATCATACAAGATAACAATCACTGCAATGCTTATTTTATCTCTAATCGCTAAAATATTTGCTAGAATACGGGTATTATCGGGTTTTTCTCGCCAACTCGTACCTAATTCCTATGTGATAAATAAATTATTTCACAACATGGAGTTGCAAAAATAAATGTGCAAAGTTTAGGAGATAGATCTCTTTAGCAGAAGGTTGTCTAGAACGTTCCACTGTAGTACCAAATGTTCTGCTGTCAATCAGTAGTGTGTAAATATTAGCGTGTTACAGTTTGTGGTATACTACAGCTTCCGAAATTACAGGACTATTGAGACTCGAAAGTAATGAGCGCCAAAGCCGCAGATACTCTGCATATTGTTTTGTTTTACAAAATTCTGGTCTCCGCTACAATAGTCTTTGTCATGCAGGGGTTACATCATCGGAGAGCGTTTTACAAAAAAAAATCACACTGCAAAATGTTATTGGACCTGATTATTTCTTACGAATTTTAAGACTTCAAAGGTTGATTTTTGTAATACTACTAATGAATACACAGAAGTCATTATAATCGGTAATTTAACTAGCTATGGGCAGGATTTTTGGTATGGTCGTATTTATGACTAATATTTATGTAACACGGACAGAACATGTTCCGCTTGCTAATAGGATGCCTATGAGCGAGCCCCACTCTAATTTGTTGAGGTTGGGGACATAACTGTCGTTAAAGCTCTTCTAACCGGCTGCCGGTTACCACGTTGTTTAGTTAAATCGTTCTCTGCGGTTTGTTATGAATAAGAGTGACTCGTAAATTTACTATAAAGAAAAAAAATATATACAAATGAATACATACATGTATTTATGGTTTATGTGTTTATTACTTAGTGAATGTGTTCAATCGAGGCCTCATATTGTGTTGTTTATTGCGGATGATTTGGTAAGTTTTTGTTATAGACTATTTAATGATATTTTTACTAATTGCATTTATATTTTTGATCGTAATTTATTCAAAAGTGTTATTGTTTTATAGGCATGTAGACTAAAATGTAATTCATGCATTAATTTTTTTTACTCAAAAGAAAAATATCCGCGAGTACCTATGTTTTATTCGTTTTTAGATACTCTATAAAGCGACAGGGGAATCAGTTATGTACCCAACTATTGTTCGGTTTATACCGACCCGTTTCCGGTAAACTAGAATAAAATTTTTATTATCCTGAGAAACCCCGAAAATTTGGAATGTTTTAAAATTTGTTCGTTTTACTATGTTTACGTACCAAAAGACAAGTAAAACACGTTATTTACATTAATAGGCTATACATTCTGACTCGAAAATAAATAAAAAACAATCATATCAATATTCGGTCCTACTCATATTATAAATCTCAAAGTTTGTAGAAGGATAGATGTCAGAAATAGTCGGAATGTTATAAAGTTTTGATCATTTCCATAGCTACACCAACTTAGTTGAAATTTGGAATACTTTTTACTAGTATTTAGTAAAATAGACGCTTGTGTTTTGACAAATCCTAACTAATATTATAAATGCGAATGTGAGTTTTTTTGTTACGCTTTCACGGGTAAACTACTCAACGGATGTGGGTAAAATTTTGCGTCTAGGTAGTACTTTAGGCCCTGGAATAAGACACAGAATACTTTCCATCATCACGCGAGAAAAACCGCGGGGCGCAATTATATAGATAAAATTTCAGAATATTGAAAATGATGAAAATGTCATGTAGCAAATAATCTTATTATCATAAATTTGTTCGTTTGACGAAAGTGTTTTATGAATTTATTCCATAGTTTCATATTTCAAAGACTTTAAAAAAAATTAATCAAAATTTACCGGTGTAGGGCATCAAATTACATAAAAAAGTTCTCAGTAATATACGACTAATCGCAAAAAAATCCCAAATTCGGGATCGACGTATTTCCCTGGAATTCCCGATTCCGGGGTGTCGGGAACAAAGTTATATGTAATCCATTTGGAAACCTAATCCACTTGGTTAAAAAAAATAAAAAAATTTACTCGTTTTCAAAATCATTTAAAAATTTCACCCGTCTATCAATTCTTTCTCAATTGCAGAGGCAGGCGATTGGTGTAAGTTATTTATACATTAACCTATGGATGATAACCGATAACCTCTACCTCATATATGTCCTAGGTACTCGCATTATGAAAAAGAACAGTCACCTTCGCCCAATTATTCTGCCTTAACTCACCGAAGTATAGTAGCCTTTTTCTTTCAACAATTTTTATATCATCAACTTTTTACAGCCTCTACCGAATTTGATGATCTTTTTTTACCTACGTACTCAAAAAGGGGAGTTAAAATTTTAGCAGTCTATGCGGTAAGCGTGTCATCGTGTCCTTTAAACTACTTATCGTATTTTGCAAATATTTATCGTATATTACAAATGAAGTAGCCAATTGACACGCCTTGGCATCTATATGTACCTATAACGTAGAGCTAGTTTCAAGTTTTCCAATCAATAGACACATTATATAGGTAGGTACCTACTATGCACTGGGGAAATCCTTGAGTCGTTGTTATTTATATTGTCTACCTCAAGTGTAATATTGGTAGCAAGAAGAGACACGTTTGTACACTTTAGGATACACGTGCTGTCTATTTACAAATGTGTACTGAGAAAGACGGATCACTACCACCTGTAGGTACGTAGAGGATATAATCTATCTTTTTAAGATTAGTATGAATATAAAAATCTTAAGTGTGCGTTCTTCGTCTTCGCTTACTATCAAACGTTTGACTGGGAATTTTGGCGGGAACGCGGGAAGAGTCGTGGCGCTCCGTTGTATTTTTTTCTAAAACTAGTGTTTTGTCGAGTGTTTATGCATAAAAATGGTGGTGTTTTATTCATAAAGTGCCGAATTACAAGCGCGAGTGTGGGAAAATGATATAATGTGGTGAAACATGAGTTTTCGTGTTGCTTCCAAAACTCCATCGAAGCTTTGTAGTAAAGTTGCCACTAGTTTACTAAAGCATGACTGGAATTAACTGACACAAACTTGGACTTGACAAAGACGACTTTGACTATAAAACTAGCTACGATGGCAGTTATTTAACTTTTGAAACTTGAAAATATATAATTACTTGACACTGGCAAATGCTAAAACGCGACGCCAAAACCAAAGAAAAAAAAAAAAAAAAAAACGTTTGACCACCAACTGTCAAACGTGAACTAGTAGGTACGCGTTAAAAAAAGGTGTTTGTTTCCAGGGATGGAACGACGTTGGTTTCCACGGGTCCAACGACATCCCCACCCCCAACATCGACGCCCTGGCGTACTCCGGGCTGGCCCTGCAAAACTATTACGTTACCCCAATATGCACGCCTTCACGGGCCGCCCTCATGACCGGGAAATATCCCATTCACACCGGTAAATCATAGATAACCTCTTCATTGTTGCCACCAAAACAATCTAAAATAGGTAATAGAGAAGATAAATCAAGCTGAAGAGTTCAAAAACCCATAACCCGATTGCGTATAAAATAGCTATAATTAAAGGAAAAACTTTTTAAACTGGTTTATTATATTATATTCCTAATTAAATTTAAACATATAACTTCTTCGAGTAGACAACTATTTATCTGAGTATAACTTATAAGGTTTGATTATTTTTTTAATTTACGTATTACTATTTCGCGCCAAAAATCCGCCATGTTTTTTTTCAAACATCTGTCTAAGAACTTTTGGTTTATTATGACGAATCTAACGTTATCTTAACTGTCGTAATTCATTCGACCCTTTGAAGGATTGTGGTGATAAATAAATTTACATACATACATATAAGATACTTACACGCGAAAAACATATCCTTGGCAGTTGTGTAAAAACTGTAGTAAAAATTGGTAGTCACATCGTGAAAAGCGATCTCTTCCAGGTATCCTTAGGGTAAGAATTACATTATAAGTATTTTCAATGTAAAAATGAAAGGCAAACTTATCGTCCGCAAGTATTTCAAATCATCTAAAACATCGTTAGTTAATTAGATAATAATTAACAGATGTAAAAACATTTAATGTGAGATGTAAGTATCCCGAAATATTACCGTGTTACCTGATCTTTGTGTAGGTATGCAGCACGGTGTTATATACGGCATGGAACCGAGAGGCCTTCCGCTTTCCGAGAAAATACTACCCCAGTACCTGAAGGAACTCGGATACAAAACTCATCTAGTCGGAAAATGGCATCTAGGACACTACAAGAAAGAGTACCTGCCATTGTATCGCGGGTAATCGAAAATACCTTTATTTTTTGGTTAACAAGCTAGGTGTTTGACCATAACTCACCTTGTTTTAAGTGACGGTGTAATCAAAAATAGTAAAGCTCACTTGCCCTGGAATGGAACTGGTTCTCAAGTGGGGTAGCCGGAACACATCGATAGATGCTCGGCGGCAGATTTTTAATTTGAAGGTGGTAGTAGCCAGCCGAGTAGGTACCTACCTACTAGAAAATACCCCACAACCTCGCTATGGTTTCCTCACGATGTTTTCTTTCACCGGCAGTTCAAGCTCTTTGTTGAGATTTGAACCCATGCCTTTCGGCATCAGAACCGACCGCGCTAACTACTGAGTTATCATCGCTACAAAAGTTCTAGTCAAAGCTCTACTCATCAGAAAAAAAAATTATCTTAATTATAATATTATATTATTATGTGCTATACTATAAACAAGTACCTACTTTGGTATAAGACTTAAATTAACAAACATCATAACTGCGCAATACTAAAACGGATTGCACAATTTATCCCTATACAGGGTTATAACATTGGGGTATACTAAGCCGAAAGGGTGTCGTTGTATTTATCATCATGCACAACTGTTACTATGGGCTCAACTTTTCGTCTCTAAAATCGCAAAAATTCAGCTGCTACGTAAATTATGTTTGGTCAAGCGTTAACAAGCTACTAGTCGCCTTCTATTGAAGTACTGTTTTTTAAAACTTCTTTATTTGGCGTTAAACGACTTATGGAAGGGACAGTACGTAATTACGTACGAGTATGACGTATTTTAAGTTTTCACTTCTGTCGGCAGTCCCCACAATTGCCTATTTTTTCACCAATAAAAAAAAAAAAACAAAAAGTTATTAATAATCATGAGTACAACGATCTTTAGGCTTAGTACACCCTAATCTTGTAACCCTGTATAACTTTAAGCAACGTTTGCAATATTTCCAGATCCTTTTCTGTAGTTATGACTGTAGACTGAGGTAGCTAAATATGTGAATATTTTCAGGTTCGACAGCCACACTGGTTTCTGGACTGGCAGAATAGATATGTATGATCATACTTCTATGGAGAAGAATTCGTGGGGATTTGACTTTCGACGCGGTAACCATGGTTTTTCATATTCTAAATAGGGCCCTTATTCATTATGAGCACATGAGCAACACGGTGAGATTAGAGTTATTTTTTTTTTTAAATGTCTTTTGTTTACTTGATGGTAGATCTAGTTAGAAGAAGGTCCATCTATCTATGTAGACACCACTGCAGTACTAGATATTCTACCGCCAATTTTTCTGTTCTTAAAAAAAAAATTAAAACTATTATTACGTTATAAACGCTATGCATGCACGTTTTTGGCAAGGAATCTCATGTGAGTTTTGTGAATCAGGGCCCTGGATTTAAGAACAATTAAGTTTAGCAATTTAATTGTGCAACTTTATAGTAAGTGTTGCAACCAACGAATCTTGCAGTTGTGAGCTTGTTATGATTTTATTTACTTCGATGTAGAAATTTAGTAGCAGAAGGTCGCAAACTCAAATTTCAAACCTTGTCAAATTTGTTTGAGGCAAAAGGTCTTAATATGATGTAGAAATTTACATTTCAATATTTCTAGGATTTCAAGTAGCACACGATCTCTTCGGAAAATATGCTACGGACATCTACACCGATGAGGCGGTCAAAGTAAGTCCGTTATTTTTCTATCGTGTTGAATGTCTCCAGATGTGATAATTTGCATCTAAATGAACCAGCCGGTATTTACATACGCTCGTGAGTCTGTGGTCAAAACATAGGTACATCTTTCGCGCGTGTTTATTTTGGTGAATACTAGTTGTTCATTATCTCATACTTTTTGTTGGTTCGTTTACTTTACTTTTAGTTGAAAAAAAAAGTTATTTTGTTTGATCTGTTCGATTTCAGGTGATACAAAGCCACAATAAGTCCGAGCCTCTTTTCTTGATGGTGGCACACTCCGCAGTCCACAGCGGCAACCCTGGGGAGCCGATCAGAGCGCCCGACGACGTAGTTGCTAAATTTAAACACATCAACGACTTTCAGAGGCAGAAATTTGCAGGTAATCATTTGAGAACCCTTCCTTCGATTGGCGGTTAACGTTTCACGCAAAACCAACGGTTCAACTGGATTATCAGAAATTGATAATTTTTTCACAACATCTTTATACCCATTAGCACGTTCGAATGGCCTAACGGTTTTGGATAAAATTTGGGACGCAGATAGCTCATAGGTATTCTGGATTAAAACATTTATTTCCGGAAAACGTGAATGAAACCGCGGGCCAAGCTACTAAAAAAATATAATTCATGACCATGATTGATGATGGTTGAATTAATGAAAAACAACTAGGCTATTAACCCACGTTCACATGTTCTACTGGGAGCGCCTTCAATATAAAAGCTGCGTCAAACCGATACGAATGAGTAGACATTCGTAACGATAAGTATTGCACAAGTTCCAAATATATCATTGTGGCTTGCATCCAGTCGTATCCTGCCTTGTTAGCTCATTTGGTAAAATATCTGCTTCAAGAGCTGTAGCTGTTCGATTCCCATCAGGACAGACATTTATGTGATGATAATTGTTTGTTCTGTGTCTAGGTGTTCTGTATGTATTTACACACAAAAAACGTATTTAAATGTTATATCAGTTATTTGGTTCCCAAAGTACAAGTTTTACTTAGTTTGGGGCTACATGGCGCTGTGTGAAAAGTCCTATTATGGGTACTTATTAATTTATACATCTTATGTTTTAACCGTCTTCAAAAAAGTGGTAGATACTTAACTCTTCCCCATTTTTTGTTGATTCCTAATCGCAGCTGTCGTTTCAAAAATGGACGAGTCAATCGGAACTGTTATCAACACTTTGCACACTCACGGACTTCTAGAAAACTCCGTAGTGATGTTTAGCACTGACAACGGTGGCGCTGCGTCGGGATTTAATGACAACGCAGCATCCAACTTCCCTTTGAAGGGGGTAAGCATTACTCTTACATTTTGTCTGCTTTCATTTTTTTGATCGCAAAGCTTGGTGATATTTATGATGTCATTCTAGTCGATTATGGCTGCGGAGACTAACTAGGCTTCTGTAAATATTAGTATAAGAGCATCGAGTTATGACCTTAGATGTCTTATTTGATGTCTAGATGTCTACTTATTTGTAGTAGCGTCTGGAATACATCTGCGCTTATAAACGAACCGATGCAGCAGCCATAGACGTACTGCCTTTTTATTTATACATAACTTTATATTACTGTTACTTGTAGGTAAAAAACACTCTTTGGGAAGGTGGCGTGAGAGGAGCAGCGCTTCTGTGGAGTCCTTTACTTGAACAGAAATCTAGAGTTGCTACTCAACGATTGCACATCGTCGATTGGCTACCTACTTTACTGGGCGCGGCCGGAGCAAATACAAGGTGACATCGCATCTTCGCTTTACATCAGGCAAGATAGCGGTCAAACGAGCCTATTTGGTAATACAAATAAAGTTAAATTAAACTCACTACTCCTTTTCTGCACTAAATGTTTAAACTAATCTAGATTATATGAGTAGAGTGCGTCATATGGACGGACTAATTCATAGCATGATATTAAGTGAGTACCAGTTTTTTTGTTGTAGGACATTTCCCACAGCGCCATCTAGCCCCAAATTAAGCAACGCTTGTACTATGGCATCCAAATAACTGATAGAATACTATTATTCTATCAGTTTTTTTTTGTAATTACATACAGCACAAACATGTATCGTTGCATATTTTTTTTTCCTGGTGAGAATCGAACCCACGTCCTTCAGATCTTTAAACAGCTAACGGGGCAGTCAACACATACACATTGCATTTAATTACTTTTTGCTTCTTATTTATTAGCTTTTAGTGTTAAGCGCAAGTAACTAGTTACCTAATCTTAGTTGAAAAGCTAAAGGTGATTTTGCCTTCATAGTGCACTCGAAGGTATCGACGGTATCAACCAATGGGACACTTTATCAAAAGATCTCAAATCGGAGAGGACAACACTCGTTCACAATATCGACGATATATGGGGAACCGCTAGCATCACAGTTGGTCAGTGGAAGCTTATCAAAGGTTAGAAAGTGATGAATAATTTACTATAGTGAAATCCTGTATTATATCTTTGAGAGTAGGTATACCCCTGCAGATAACAATCCCCCCTATGTTGTGGTTGAAAAAGATTTAGTTCGCTATAGAATCTTATCTGATTCTGAATTGTTACACACTCTGTGGGCGTTAAATATTACATGTTTATGTATAGGAGCATCATGCTACAACGGTACTTGGGACCACTGGTACGGGCCGGCTGAACGAGATGGCACGTACAACTTAAACGAGGTTTACACAGAAAAAGTTGCCAACGCGTTGGAGAACCTTGGCCTGATGCCAAACAAAAGTAGAGCTGTTGAGATCAGGTATTAATACAGTATTTAATAAATACTACTATAATATTTATATGTATCTACTAAAACAAAATGAGACACTCCATTTTTGTACAGTTCACACATAGAAACTACAATTGCTATGTAAACAACCTCTTACGTATGCCTATAAAAATAGTTTACACAGTTACAAGCTATTAGCTGTTTTACCAACCTTTTTGCATTTTCAGAGAGGCAGCGACGTTAAAATGCAACCAAAGTGACCCAACTTCTTCTGTAGTCACGTTAGAAGGACCTTATCTATATAATATTGAGGAAGATCCCTGCGAGTATTCGAATTTAGTGGATAAGTAAGTATAAAATTAAGTCAAATTTCAAAATGTGTTTATGAGCAGTGAAATTTGTAACAAGTGACAATTAACTAATTTGGATAGATAATAATTTATACCAAAGATACACAATAGGTTAGTTTTTATCTAGTGTATGTATTATATATATATATTTTTAAATTGTGCTATAAATAGCAAGATTCAAACATGGAAATTACAACTAACTAGCTACGCCCCGCGGTGTTACCCGCTACATATTTTCGGGATAAAAAGTAGCCTATGTGTTAATCCAGGGTCTCCGCTACCTCCATACCAAATTTCATCCAAATCTGTTTCGTAGTTAATCATAGTATTTGCGTGAAAGAGTAACTAACATTTTCTTTTTTTCTTTGGTTCTACTTTAATTGTGGTATAAATTAGGAATCTGGAAGTTAGCTCGTAAATATAACATAGAAATTAATACTATGTTTTTTTTTCAGGGAACCAGAAATCCTCCAGAATCTGTTGGGAGAATTAGAACGTGTGAACGCGACGGCTATACCCGCGAATGCAAAGAATTTAGACCCACGAGGAGATCCCAAGTATTGGGGGCGTGTGTATACCAACTTTGGCGATTACCAAACAAAGCATAATTCAGCGACGTGCCTGTGATATATTTTTTTAAATTCTGAAATAATAAAATTAAGTTTAATTTATGAACGGATTTTTATTCATCGAAAAATCATAGCTAACAAGTACTTTCACAACACACTATTTAAAAAGTTACGAAACTATAAGAACAATTTAATAATTTGCAGAAAATAAACAATGAATGCGTATTATTCCATAGGTTAGCAACGATATGTTATTTTTAAAAACCTAAGTATAGTAAAATGAGTTTTTACAGTTATGAGTTCTGAGATTTCAGTAATCACATATTTTTTATAAACGATAAAATGAAACGTTAGGGCCTAAATGACTTTTATGGCTTGAGTTTGGATTTTTTGGTGCTAAGCCGAGACTTTACCGGTTTTTTAACGGAATCATTCATCTTTCTTTTGATGACTTTATTCTCTTCGAGTTTTGTTATATTTTTGACAGGGTTGTGACTGCCGCTCAGTGGTAGTTCGTTTTCCGTGTTCATGTCGGTGGAAAATATTGCTTGTTTGTATTGTTTTAGGGTAGAATCTTCTACAGCGGGGTTCGAACGTCTGTGTTCTATAATTCTGCATATGGTGGTTGCATTTTGTAAGGCGTTTTGCTCAATGGGTCCTAACATGTCGCCGACAGGGTCAGAGGTCCTATCATTGGACATAGATTCGGCTACAAGCTGATCCGCCAGTGTGTTCCCATCAGATTGGAAGTACTCATTTAAAACATTTTTTAACACGTCGTCGTCAATTTTCTGTGGAGAATCGAGGCTGGAAAGGGTGTTACTCAAATGACAATCTAAAGATATTTATTTAGTTTACTTGATGGTAGATCTCTTTAGTAGGAAGTCGTATAGGTAGATACCGCCGCAGTACCAGATATTCTGCCGCCAAGCAGTAGTGTGTAAACATTAACAATTATTAACTATACTGAGGTGAGACATATTTAAGTGTTGTTCCCAAAACTCTGTATAAAATTTTCTTACCGATGTTAGCTCAGTGGTTACCGCGGTCAGTTCACACGCCTAATGGTGTGAGTTCAAACCCCTATCAATGAGCTTGAGTTGCCGGTGAAGGTAAACATCGTGAGGAAACTATAGCTTGGTAGTAAGATCATCTACAAGAAAATCTACAACTTAAAAAAGATGAAAATCTACAGCCAAGCACCTAATGGAGTGTTCCGGCAGCGTCACTTGAGAGCCATTTCAATTCCAGGCTAGATATACTTTACCATCTTCGACGACACCGTCACTTAACATCAAGTGAGCTGTAGTCAAACACCTAGCTTGTTAACCATAATATAATAAAATCAATAAATAATAATATGTAAGTAATAAGTGTTTGTGTCTTGTATGATTATTATTATTTATTGTTCTTGATCTGAGTATTACATTATGGACTCTAATACGTTTTGGTGTAAAATTGTAAGTTTTCGAGTTTGTACGGAATTATAAAATAAAATAATAAAAATTGTAAAACATGAGACGCCAATTAATGTTCAAAGAAGACTAACTGTTCGCGGCTCCCGTGCAGAACACCCCAGGATTGCAGGCGGACGATGAGTTTGTGGGCAACAGAGTCCTCGAGTTGGAAGTGCGTCGCCAGCGCGCTCGCGGTCGCCTCGCGCGCGCTGGTCACCCACACCAGTACGCGCCGCAACAGGCACAGGCTCTGGTACAAACAACGCCGTAACCTGTGACTCCATTGTCAGCTCGCCTGCCACGCGAAACAAGTCTTTCCACTCGCGAAAACGATACAGTATCCATATACATATTACCACTTGAGAAGAGACGCAAAATAGATGCAACTGAACAGTGTGTAGTGTGTAAAGTGGCGGGTTGACACATTCCCCAAGTAGGATGTAATATTTTTGCCACCTTCGTCAAATCCAAGATAATTTTTACAATCCAACAAATTATAGTTAAAATTCTATAACAAATAGTTTTTGGGTATATTTCCTAGATACCTACATATACATGTTCAATAAACAATGCCAGCACAAGAAATTTAAATAGAAAAAGATATTCGATAGTTATTTTCAATCTTTTAAACCGTTCAAAACGAAAAAAAATCATTTTATCTTTTTTATAATGTCTACCCAACTAACACTAAATACCAACAGACACGCAATACACTCAATATGCAGCACCTAACGTATAATCGGCCTTTACTTGTGCGAGTGCGTCACTACCCAATCATACAAGTGAAGGAAGAGTGAAATGTCGACGGTCCCTACGCACTTATAGACATGTCAAAAATGTATTTTTTTTAAATTGCATATTGACTTTAGATTTTTCATATGCACATACCTAAAGTTCCTAAAGCTAATAAAACATAGAAAAAAAAGTATTTATACATAGTAGGTACATAGAATTATTTCTAAAGCGGTTTGAACGTAAATAAATATCGTCGGGACATTACACACAGCGCCGTCTGACCCCAATCTAAGCAAATCTTGTACTATGGAAGTCCGATAACTGACAGAATACCTAAATCTTTTTTTTTTTAAATACATACTTATAATAAATACAGAACACCCAGACACAGAACAAACATCTGTTTATATTACAAAATGCTTGTCCTGAGTGGGAATTGCACCCACACCCTTCGGCTCTTGGAGCAGACATATATGAACCAACAGGGCTGTCATTACGCTCTCCTGTAAACCTCGGTTTTCGATATGTCTGTACGGAAGGACCGTCGATATATTAGATCCCCTTTGCCGCCCTAGAGTCAAGTCTACTCAGGTGTGTGAGTATGACGTGCCACCTCTCTGTGCCGCCTGGACGAGAGCGTCGCGAGTCGCAGGCACGTGGGCGCGCGGGCCTGCTCCAGGTCGTAGCAGCGCGTGCAGCAGTGCCGCGTCAATGCCGCCGCCGCGCTGCATCTGACGCCGTAGCAAGTCGCGTGCTGTAATGTGCCGCAGTAGCTGCGGACCAGATACAGACATATAGACTAAATTAAGGTTAAAGGACAAAATAAACGTACGTCTGTCGTCATATCGGACGAGGCTTTCTATTTCTAAAGTAGGCTAGAAACAAATTTACCGATCTTGAGCCCTTATTTAATAAGTGGCTACGGTTCGCGTAAATATGTTTGGGCTTTTTTTTAAAGTAAAAGTAAAAGTAAGTAAGTTTTGTAAGTGTAAGTTTTTTTGTGTTACTGTTTTGGCGCTCAATTACTTTGATGGTTAGTCCCAACAGCCCTGTAATTTCGCTTGCTGCAGGATCCTTCAACCCGGAACACGATAATGTTTACACATTACTGCTTGGCGGCAGAATATCTGGTACTGCGGTGGTACCTACCTAGATGACCTGCTGCTAAGGAGATCTACCACCAAGAAAGGCTGTGAATATAAACACAAGTGAAAACCGCACGCATTCAAAGTTCTGTGTATCGCTGCAATGGTCATGGACAGGCGTTATCTCTTACCATCAGGAGAGCGGCTCGTTCGTCTCATTACTTTTTTGCATTAAAAAAAAATAAGTTATTTTAATGTAAGACTCATTTGGCAGGTTATTTGATTTGCAATAGATTCACGATGAGTAGTGACAAATTCAAAACAATTTGAAAATCGGTGGAAAGACGATATACTTACTGACCACAGAGCCTAGTATACTAGGCTCGTATAGCTACAGCTACATCTACTAGGCTCTGTGTTACTGACCTACGTAAGACAGTGGGCAGTGATTGACTGGATGAAAATCTGAAATATCGGGCTTACTGGAGTGTGATAGGAGAGGTACATGTTCAGTTGTAGATCGATTACAGTAGAATACTGACTAGCAAGTAATGAGAGGTGACTCTTCGTTTCCGCCGTACGAGCTGCACAAGCACCGCACCGCCAGCTCGGGCGCCTTCTTAGCTTCCGTTCCGCGGCTACCTAATATGAAAGCAGAAATATTTTAAAGGCTTTGCACTCGACTGAACAGTCTACCTGTGATCATGTACTGAGCTCCGAAGTTCCTACGTGATTTATACTGAGTATGGTATGACAGACCGAGTTAGAGTTTGCTGTGGCGCCTGATTTGTTGTTTCGTGATACAAAATTACAAACACGAGCAGAAACCTCTGCCTCTACACGCGCGTAACCACAGAACTGTTTTTTCCACCAGGTGAGATCGTGGCATGTAAAAATAAACATATTTCTTCAATGTTCCTTTTTTTCTATGGTGAAACCGTCGCTTGTATTTATGGCCAAAACTTTCAAGGTACGTACGTACCTGTGTGGAAGGGAGGAACCTGTTGTTCGTCAATGCTTTCATGTATATATTCGTCCTGCGTCATCACAGGATTATTAGGGGATGCCTGAGAACAAAGTGAATATAATTATACATACCTACCACTAACTTTCGAGCACGTTGATCGTCTTCACTTGTATAAAATAAGGAAGGCGCAAGAACAGTCGTACACAATATATGTAAGTACCTATATGCGAAACGTAGTTATATTAAATGACATCTAGCGCCCGCTTCATGCTAATTATAATTAACGCTAATTTATATTTTAACTAAAGCTAAGCTATATTTGAACTTGATGAAAAGCCAAACTGCTCTTTTATTTAAGTTATTTTGTAATTAATAAAAACAGCAATAAAAAAGTTCTGTGTATCGTTGCAAAGGTCATGCGTTATCTCTTACCATTAGGAGAGCGTCTCGTTTGTCTAATTAAAAAACCAAAAATTAAAAAACCTCAACAGTGAATGTGTTAAATAGACAATTAATATGCCAATTGAATTGCCCTATTGCCTATTAGCAATAGGACAATTGGTATAAGTTTGATCGTCGATGACTAGATGCTTGAATTGAAACTATTCCGGTTATATACTTATATATATCTTACCTTAGTCCAACGTTGCAGATTGCTTGGAACTAATATACCTATATGAATCCTAGTAGTAGGTAAGATATGGTACTAACCACAGATCCGGTGTCACTGCAATATGCGCAAAAAAAAACACATTGATCGCGGCAGTAGCGGCACCGCGGCGGTAATGGTTGCATTCAGTGGAAATGACGTTGGCTGCATATTTCATGAAAATGCCGTGTTGCGGTAATTTGAAAAAATAGAAGTGAAACTAGCAACTTTAAGTTAAATGGAATCACATACCATCGGTAAGTACTGAAAACAATGTTTTTTTTACTATCTCTTTGGTACTAACGTTAGCCGTGTGGCTGGAAGGTATGTTGCGGATGTAGCAACTAGCGGCGAGGTGGTGGAAAGGCGTCTCCACGGAACCAAGCAGCCGCGCCTCGGCTAGCGCGGGCGTGAGCGGGTCCTCTTCTAACACCTGCTCGGGGTTCAGCGGCGAGAACCCTGGGGCCTGGTACCCCGCCGGCGCTTCTAAGTAAAGACATGACTTTCTTGCTTTTTTTAATTCTCCCCCAGGTGCGGCCTGCGTTAGTGGCTATGATAATGACATCAAATTTAGCCCCTATTGGATACAGACCAATACAACGAACGAATGTTTTTGATTGGCATGCTAGGTGTTTGACCACATCTCACCAGATGTTAAGTGACGGTGTGGTCGAAGATGGTAAACACACATAGCCTGGAATAGAACTGGCTCTCAAGTGAAGCTGCCGGAACATACCGTTAGTAGATTTCTAACTTGAGTGTGGTAGATAGCCAGCTGAGTATACTAGAAAGTACTCTACCACCATGCTATGTTTTCCCCACGATGTTTTCCTTCACCGGCAGCTCAAGCTCATTGTGCATCTTTGCATCATCCCTAGTACACAAACTATACATTTTAAAAAACCATACGGGAACCCTGTAGTTTATATAGCATAGTAATATTTTATTCGACGGGATAAAAAGTAGCTTGAGCATTTTGCGTATTGCGTATTGCCGATAACTTCAAACGGTAAAGGAAAACATCGTAAAGAAACCACATGTCCGAGAGTTAATAAAAAAAAATCTCGAAGATATAAGAAGTCTGCCAACCCGCACTTGGCCAGCGTGGTGGACTATTACCTTTACCCTTCTCACGATCAAAAGAGGCCCGCGCCCAGCAGTTATAAAAATCTGCGGGCTAATTCGGGGAAGGTAATTCAATTAGTAACGCAATACAATTTTTTAGCAAAATGAAAGTTATGCACAATGCTTTATTTAATGGTACTTCTCAAGTTTTTATTAAGTTTTAATTTAATTAATGATTTATCAAAAATGACGTCCAAAATAAAATTTGTCTTACCATCATTATAATAAAGTCGCAAGGTGATATCCTGCTTCGTCGCGTCGTAGGTCGTCACCCTGTCATGCTGCGACATTGCAAAGCAAGCGTCGAGCAGATCCAGCGTACACGTGCGGATGTTTTCGAACGTGTATTTAGACGTTCGTTTGGCGGCGCCACAGTCGCGGGCGGCAATGGGGGCACCATTGTTAGATTGAGTGGCGCGTCCAAAGGAATGCACGTCCATACTAACGCCGCTGAGAGAATACGTGAACTCGAACGAGTATGCCTCCACAAGGTCCTCCACGCGGCACGAGCCGTCGTATAGGCACAGCACCAGCTTGGACAACTAATTAAAAAAAAATATTTTGGTATTCGTTCTCAAAGGATGTCCAACATAACAATATATTACAATATTTATTTGTTAACACCAAAGTTACAAGGTTGATTGTCTGATTGGTCTGGCTGCTTACAAAACGCTTTGAAATAGGTCCTTGAGTATCTAATATTTTAAAGCGGAATGATTTGTATGTTTGTATGTAACGAATAAACGTGAAAACTACTGGACCGATTTCAAAAATTCTTTCACTTTTGGGTAGCTACGCTATCCCCGGGTGACATAGGCTACTTTTTATACCTGTACTCCCACGGGAACAAGAACAACGTGGGTGAAACGGCGAGGCGTCCGCTAGTCATATATTTAAACATAATTATAAGTAACAATTTTTTTTGGGCTTTAAAGCGTATGGTAATATTTACTGCCAACGGAAAGTGTCTGGCAATATTGAATTATTGATTAACATTTTTAATTATGAAAAAAAGTATAATAAATATCTTCAATTAAACAAAACAAAATAACTTAAAATAATAACTACATTTTTAATAATGTTTTTTAAATCATTATGCACTGAGAATTTTAAACCGTGAGTACTATTTTTACCAGGCTTTAGTACCTGGTAGGTGCCAGAGACCTGACAAATGGCTGCCGCCGGGCCAATTTACTACTTTATGCCATACATTTACATACATTTTATTTCTGAGAAAATAAGTAATGTCTGGGGGCCCTGCGATCTTTTTTTTTATTTTTATGTAAAGGTAATGAGACGATCGAGGCGATCTTGGACTAATTTGTAAGTAAGTATGTGAATCTCGCCAATTGATACTAGCCTTTCTGTACCAAACTTGACAACTGTGGAGTTATTGCATGACCTCGAACATAAAAGCGTTTGCAGCGAATTACTCACATATTTCTTCTCCAACGCTTCGAAAGATTTTATAAGAGATGAGCTTATAAAATGAGCGTTCTCATCCTCACATTTCGTCTTCAATATTTTCAAGTCTACATCTGCGAAGGTTTCGGTACAGTAACTTTCTTCTGGGAATATTTCTTTTAAATATGTGATCATGCTGACTGCGATCGTAGTTAGTTGCTTCATGAATGCCACTGAGCTTGTGTACGTCTGTGTTACTTGGCGCGGAAATAATTTTACCCAATCTGCCGTTTCCTGTAGATTCATAGGTACAGGTAACATATTTTAATTAGAAACTTATTAGCGCTGCGATGCTGTGCCTGAGATAAGAAACTATATTCCATTCACTCTGGGAGTCTGAACGAAATGTATGGAACACCTGATTTATTCGTGGTTTCCGAGTTGGACCCATAGCAGGATTAGTAGGTATATGTGCAGTGCAGTGTGTTCCGGCAGCCTCTTGGGAGCCAGGTCCATTCCAGGCTAGGTGTATAAACTTACCATCTTCAACCTAACATCAGGTAAGCTGTGGTAACCTAGCTTGTCAACCATAAAAATAAGGTAAGGTAAAATGTAGGTAAGTTGTACACATGGACGTGACGTGAACAATGACTTCCTTTCGGTTTTGAACTATAGTACCGCGTAAGGGTCTTATGACACTAGCGGTTTGCGATCGTCTTCAAAGCGGAGCGCGCACGCAGCCTACATCTATTACTTTTCGTACCTAATACCTTAAAAATGTTAATAAAAATTCGTTTTCATACCTGCGAAATTACTGTTGCTGCAGAAGTTTTCGTAGTAGACGACAACGCATTAGCAGTCATAACAGACATTTTTATTTTTTTAAATGTCTGTTATGTTTATTTATTAGTATCACAAATATTACCCAGATAATTATGTAGATGTTGTGGCACTTTTATAATACCTACTTTTACTTAGTGTCTTAGTATTTTATTACAATTTTTTTTTACTTAGATTTTGCCGCCTTTTCGTATTTTTTTTTATTGTCCTTATAAGGATTTCAGGCTTCGCACGATTGGTACATTTATCATCTTATTTATACTTTGTTGTATGTATTAAGAATCTTTTTTATTTGTAATTAAACTTAAAATTATCCCATTTATTATCTCGTACATAATCATACCTATATCACCTTTTCCTTCGTCGTGGAATTGTCCTTGTAATAGTAGTACTATTATTAGGTACATTAATGTCCAAAGGGCTTACATATTTTTTACTGAATTACAAAAGTTGTATGAAAACCTTATTGTATCGTCATTGATGTACAATACAAGTAAAATTCTAAAATTACTTGTAAACATGTTGAATATGACAGGAAGGCCGAAAAGAAAAAATCCAATTAGGTACTTAATTTAAAAATAAAACGAGTGCAAAAACAAAAGAGTGACTAAGTGAAGTGACATTTAAGTGACAGATCTTAAATAATATCTTTAAAAATTTAAATAATTATTTAGAGTGATTTTATTGCTAAAAATATTACTAATACCCAGCCAAAATGCTAGAATGTCCTGAAGGTGCGCAGTTTCAAAATGAATTAGTTGATAAAGTAGACGAAAATATCTTTAAAAGTAGCAAAAAGATACCAGGTGAAGGATCTAATTTGGAGATAAATTCTTTTAAGAATCCTAGGACATGGAAGAAATCATTAACGAACTTCTTTCGCAATCAGCTCCGGTCGACAAAGTCGAATGACGTGAGTTCAATAAAATATAATAGTAGGTAGGTAATAGGCAGCCCGTACACGTTCAATTTGGATCGCGATCCGCGATCAATATTCGCGATCCAGATTGATCGTGTACGAAGCGGATTGACGGACTGATGCTCCGGATCGCAAAATCTCTAGAAATTTTGAAATCAAGATCGCAGATCGCGGATCGTGATCATGATTGAACGTGTAAGCGCAAGATCGCGTCAGTCCACGCTGTGCGCTCGTTGAAAATGGACGATAATGACACGCACTCCTCGTTGCCGCCGATCGAACGGGCCAATTCACCTTTCAGTAGTTAGTAGGAAGCATAAAAGATAATAATAATAAATAAAATAAATATCGTAGGACATTACACACAGTGCCACCTGACCCTAAACTAAGCAAAGCTTATGTGATGGAAGTCAGATAACTGATAAAATACATTTATATACTTTTTTTTTATAAATGCATACTTATAATACATACAGAACACCCAGACACAGAACAAACATTTGTTGATACATAAAATGTTTGTCCTGAGCGGGAATCGAACCCGCGCCCTTCAGTTCATAAGGCAGATATGCTACCAATGAGCCAACAGGGCTGTCATAGTTCAGTAGTTAGTTAACCGTTCAGTAGATTCAGTAGTTAGTTGGATTTCATATAGTAGATTCATCATTTGCCCCGTTGGCTCATCATCTGCCTTGAGAGCTATAGGGCGTGGGTTCGATTCCCACTCAGGGCAAACATTTTGTGAATAAACAAATGTTTGTTCTGTATGTATTATAAGTATGCATTTATAAAAAAAAAGTATATATGTATTTTATCAGTTATCTGACTTCCATCACATAAGCTTTGCTTAGTTTGGGGCCAGATGGCGCTGTGTGTATAGTCCTACGATATTTATTTATTTATTTATTCTCATCATCTTCATTTTGTAGCGATGATAGCTCAATGGTTAGCACGGTTGGTTCGCATACCGAAGGGCGTGGGTTCAAACCCCAACAATGAGCTTGAGCTGCCGGTGAAGGAAAACATCGTGAGGAAACCACATCATGGTGGTAGGGTACTTTCTAGTTTTCGGCTGGCTAGCTACCACCCTCAAGTTGAAAATCTAACGGTGTGTTCTGGCAGTCTCACTTGTGAGCCAGTTCCATTCCAGGCTAGGTGTGTTTTACCATCTTCGACCACACCGTCACTGAACATCAGGTGAGCTGTGATCAAAGACATAGTTTGTCAAAAAAAAAATTAAATGAGTGTACAATTCTCTTTTGAGTAACCACTGTTTAACTCAGAGCCTTTTCCGAATCCTTTTCATAAATTTTAAGGCCAATACAAGGGACAGGAAGGGCTTTAACTTTAGGTAAATCCATGACGACACGTGTTAACGCGGCAGTTCCGATACATGGACTGATGAAATCATGATTGACCGTGTAATGTTGTGACGAGATCCTGCGATCCGTGATCACGATCCGCGATCAATGATCGCGATCCAAATTGACCGTGTACGGGCCGCCATATATGTACGACCGTACGACATGCACGGACCATAAATGGAACAGATACCATATTTTTCATCTATGGGTTTCTCTATTAGAAATTTGAAAATGCGTGGTTCTACTCTGTCTAATTTTAAGTACCTTTCCAGGGAGATGCTCGCCCTTCAGGAAGTCAAGAAAAGTTTGATGATAAAGAAGTAAACCCAGAACAAAAATGGCAATCATTGGGGAAAATCTTTAGGCGCCAAAGCTTTGTCGAACATTGGAATAAGTCACCAAATCCACAGGGAGAAAGTTCATCTCAAAGTAAACGACTTGCAGTGAGAAAAGTTCTTTCAAGCTATTTTGGCAAAAACCAAAAATCTTCGACTGTTGAAAGTGAAAAATAAACTGACTCAATATATATTTTGCATTTTATTACGTACCTACATAAATAGAGCCGCACATAAAACATTCTATTTTGCATCTATAGGTGATAGGTACATACAATACAATATCCGCTTTTATCTAGATATTAATAGATAAAACTGGACAACGCGGCACTGATCATGATCACCTAGCAGCTACGCAGTCAACTTGTCCCAAATAGAAAACCTATCCATCGTTGTATTGGTATCGGTAACTTCCCTGCTTGGAGTTTTTTGTCAGGCTAAAAGGATATAAAATAAGCCATTATAAAGTATGTAAATTAAAAGCTTTACAAGCTTTTATATGTGCAGCCAGGTAATGGTGGTTCGAGGAGTTCCTTCGTCTAAAGCCAACCCAGGGTCAAGACTTTGTCTGGGCAGAGAATATTATAATTTATAACAGTAATTTTATTTTCTTTGAGCCTTTGGTAACTGCGACTCGTTTGTGTTCGTTTCTTTTTTTTTATTTTATTTATTCTGGCCATGGATGTTCTTGTTTCTATAAACTTTGTCTTGCCATAATAGGGCATACAAATACGTATACAATACACTATGCAGTGGTGTTCCTATAATTAAATTTGTACCTGGACGATCGTGTTTTGATCGGTGTATGCAAAATTTATTGTTAAAAACTCGGAAAGCACGTTTTCGCAGAAATTAAACGACATACCTAAAAACCATAGCAAATCTCATCGAATTCGTTAGAACCGTTAATTAAATTTATTTGTTGGTCGTTTAATAGTATTATATTTAATACTCAGCAGTAGTCGATTACGGGCTGTAGCTGTAAAGTGTGTTGATGGTCTTTAATCGTAAAGTGAATATTAGAATGATAATTCATTGTGACCTTTGATCTCTCATCATGACTTTCTTTGCTTTATTTAATTAAAATACTTGTCGCCAACATATACATAACGTAGGACGCCATAATCTTCTCGAGAAAAGTAGAAAACACACTGACATTTAAGAGAAGACAGACGTCAACCAATACGATACACATTTTTTTGATTATTTCCGTTCTGATTTTGTAGCTGTCTGAATTACGAGACTCATTTTCTTAGTTTTTACAATAAAACGTTTATATTTTCAATATTTTTTTTGTAATCAAACAGCTAAAGGTTGTTGTTGTTATGTGTAGATTGTGAATTCATTAGAACTCACGTGGAAGTGTGCGAGGTGTATACGCCCTTGAAAACCGTGTCTAAAAAAACCTGCATAGCAACAGTGCTTCGATCCATTTTATTCCTACTAAAAAGGATATCATTTTCAATTTAGTTCACGGGTGCCTTCGTGAGGTGAGTGATTAAAAAATATATGTTTTATTGCGTGGTATTGACTTAGCTGTGGTATGAACAGTACCTTCCTACCTTTGTTTAGTTTGGTACATTTGTATGGCACATACGGTTACTTTATGCACACTTCTGATTTACTTACGATTTTCCTATTTAGCCAGGAGAAACAAACTTAAGGTTACATCTGTTCATCTTACACATACTACCTTAATCTCAAATTTAAAATCGGTTCAGCCGTAATATAATTAAAAAAGAATATGGGATAGAGAAACCTTCTATGTTTGAATGATATCAATATAATAATAGATAGTATTAGATACAATGTGAAGTGAAAAACGTGAGTACTGTACTTATGAGTTTTTCAAATGGTTTATTAAAGAAAAAAGCAATTAGTTCGAAAGATTGAGAAAATTTAGTAAAGCAATTAGAAAAATAAAGTAAACCCTAGCTGAAATTGTTGATAAAAATAGTACAATGTTTTTATTATTTGTTAGTGAACATACAAGTAGACTTTAATCTTGGTGGCATCATGGTTTTCCTCAACAGTTTAGTTATCCATAATATTCCATTTCTACAGTTCAAAATTCTTCATAGCGACACATTGTTTGTCACCTTCAGATATATTTGATTAAGTATGTTGTTAAATATCTTAAAACCTAGCAACAAATTGTTCTTTAACCCAGCACACAGCACAGTTACCATTTCATAGAAATGTTTGCACAGTACTCATTATGGCACAGTTGCTTGCCTTCTACAAGTGGACTCCAAATTAATAATATGTACATATTGAAGAACATTTTCACACAACACCTTGTAGCCCCAAACTAAGCAATGCTTATATGACTGCTAGAATACTTATACAGGACTATAAACCTGTAATATACCAAGCATAAAGGGTCACAGTACTTATAATATAATTATGAATAACTTTTACCATGAGGACAATACTTGAATTGTGAAAAGATATAGCTGTTGTAGAATTAAATACTTGATAAAATGGTTTCTTTTTTGTTATTTTGTTTGTCATGAGTTGTGCTAATGGTTATAAAGTAGTCCCTTTCCAGCTTAGTACACACCAAACTTATAACCCTGTATAATACTTTTTTACAAAAAAGTAGGTAGTAGGCTAAAAGTAACATACAAGTTGTGTACCGGTGTTCTAAAAATATGATTGCTTATAATACATACTTTAGGAACACACATACACAAAACAAACATTTATGTACATGTGACCAATAAGTTACCATTTTGGAAGTGAACATGTTATATTACCAGTTAATTACAGTAAGTGTTGTACCAACCAACCTACCTAAATATGTTTTATTTTTCAGATGTTTGGTGAGAATGATTGGAAAATCAGAATCGAAATGAGAATACTAATCTAAACAAGGTAGAGAATAAGTATCATAAGTGAAACAAGGTGGTGCTTCTGTTAGCATAAGATGATCACAAGAAGATGGTTCCACCCGTTACTGAGCGGAGTGGACGCAGAAAAACTTCTATTGGATCGCGGTCATGATGGATACTTCCTGGCGAGGCCCAGCATGAGCAACAAAGGAGACTTCACACTCTCAGTCAGGCGCGGCAACGAGGTAACGCACATCAAAATACAGAACAACGGAGAATATCTTGATCTTTATGGTGGTGAAAAGTTCGCGACTTTGTCCGAACTCGTCCAGTATTACATGGAAAATCAAAGCCAACTTCGCGAAAAAAACGGCAACATTATCCGACTAAAGACGCCACTCAACTGCGATGATCCGACCACGGAACGTTGGTACCACGGACAACTGACGGCAAAGGAAGCCGAGCGAATGATGCTGGAGAACGGCAAAAACGGATCGTTTCTCGTCCGCGAGTCACAGCGGCAACCCGGCGACTTTGTGTTGTCAGTGCGCACGCGCGACCGAGTCACGCATGTCATCATTCGCCGACAGGACGACAAGTACGACGTGGGTGGCGGCGAGCAATTCAACGACCTAGTCAGCCTCATAGATCACTACCGCAACTTCCCCATGGTGGAAACCAATGGCGAAGTCTTGAGGCTCATACAACCCTTCAACGCAACGCGAATTCAAGTTCGACATTTCCATAAACGCGTCAAACAACTCCAAAAGGAAAACGAAGGGCCCATCGAGAGCATGGCTTACAAACAGGGCTTCTGGGAAGAGTTTGAAACATTACAGATGATGGAAAACTTACAGTTATTTGACAGAATGGAAGGATCTAAACCGGAGAATATCAGGAAAAATAGGTACAAGAACATTATACCTTTCGACCACACACGGATTATACTAAGAGATATTCCTCCTGACGCGCCACCCGGGTCGGACTACATAAACGCAAACTACGTCCGGTGTGACAGTATCGATTCAAGCCCAGAATCGAGTACCAACGGCTCGGGCGAGGATGGCTCGCCTCGCAGACGCGACAGTACACCGTCTCGGAGCAAATCCTCGCCAAATCACGGTGCTGTCATCGTCACCGAAGAGAAATGTTCCTCCAAAGTCCACGGTAACGGCACTCATAAGTTAGCTCCGACTTTCGAGCCTAGTGTTCTCCGATCGAACCCCAATTATGTGAACACGACCATACCTAAGTCTGCTGAAGAAGTCGAAAAAGTTGCAGAGCGAGTGTATAACAAAGTTTATATAGCTACACAAGGATGTCTTTCGAACACCATCTACCAGTTTTGGTCTATGATTTGGCAAGAGAACGTCTGCATCATTATAATGACGACGAAGGAGATCGAACGCGGGAAAGTGAAATGCGAAAGATACTGGCCGGATTTGAACAAAACTGAGGTCATCAAGAAATATACAATATTCAACGAGTCTGAATCGTCGACTCCCGATTACACTCTAAGAAGATTTCAAGTCACGAAAAAGGACGAACCCGGCGTTAAAAGAACTATATACCACTTTCATTTTACGGCGTGGCCGGACCACGGCGTTCCTTCAGAGCCAAGTAGGGTGCTCAATATTCTGCTGGATGTGAATTATCGGCTACAGCAGATAATGACGGGCGCGGCGCCGCCGCCCGCGGCCGTGGTGTGCGTGCATTGCTCAGCGGGCATCGGGCGCACCGGCACGTTTATCGTGATCGACATGATTCTAGACCAGATTCGCAAAGAAGGTTTCGACTGCGAGATTGACATCCATCGCACGGTGCAAATGGTGCGCGACCACCGGTCGGGCATGGTGCAGAACGAGGCGCAGTACAAGTTCATCTACATGGCGGTGCTAGAGTTCATCGAGACGGAGAAGCAGCGCGTGGGCCTCGGCCCCGAGCCCGCGCAGGACTCGCCGCGACAACGCTCCCTGCCGATGCCTTTTTTATGAAGCGCACAAACCGCGCTCCGAATATTCTCTCGAAGCTTTACCCTGCCCTGTTTCGCAATACTGGTAATGGATCATACATTTAAACATATTATTAAGCCGATTAAGAAATTTCAATTGATATGCCATGTAATATCAATTTTTCTCAAAAAACATATTTTAACCGTTGAGTGTTTACTGTAATTTACAGATTTACCTTATAAAGTACATCAAGTTGTCTGTAGTCATTATAACATAGTGTTGAAATTATCCTTTTGTGGTTTAATAGCCATATTTATTTATTGACAATATTTACTGGAAAGTACAAAGGACATTGCATTACAGTCTGTTATCTCAGAGGATTGCTGATATCTGCAATCCTTATTATATATTGGCTGTAATTATTTACTTTATTTTAAATAGTAAAACTAACTGTAATAGGTACTAAGGCAATTACAAACAAGACATTCATTTACTTTTGGACAATTAATTGTAGCTTTCATCGAACATCCGAATTTATCCAATAAGAAATAGACTAGAGGATGTTTTCCTTTGTAAACGTTTAATTAATTTGTAAATATTTATGTGATAATATAGGGTGTTTGGAAACTAGGTATATGATTTAAAGAATTACTTTATTTAATGGCTTCAAACATAACTTCAAAAAAGCTTTTGTTTGCAAATTTCAGGTTTGTGAATTAAAAAAATAACCAATACTTTCAGACAATAGACAACGCTTTATTTATGACATGAAACAAACAAATTTCTCTTACATAAACAATATTATACAATAAAAAGTAAAATTAAAAATTTTGAAAAAACCCACACAGGTTAAAAAGTAATTGTCTCCTGTCTATCATTCATTTCATATCTTATTGCTTTAGTTACTAAATAATGTTGTAGCATACGAAATTTTAAGTTTTAATGCGCGAACGTGCTTGATTTTCATTATTCATGATGGAACCAATATTCCGTTAAACTCGCACCTTGTTTCCAAACACTGTATTTAAAATGTAACAAAAAAAAATAGAATATTGCTAAACACATACTGTTAAAACGAAAAAGTTTTGATACAAATTAAAATTAATTATTGTGTAATGTAAACAAAACTGAGACCTGATTTGAAATTTTTGCTTTATAAAAAACTACATGGAGTACACAGAATGGCTTCAAAGTGATCTCGAATTGGATTTTTGAAAATGAATGATGATATTTTAATGTTGACTATTTGAGAAATGATTGATTGTGTTTCAATAAGCAGCTGAAGGTGATGCTCCTTTCGAGTTTGGTTGCGAGACTTAAGAATTAACCCAATGACCGCGACAGTCTATATGCCAACAACTTAATACCTACTTCACAAAGAATATGTCTTACAAAACAAAATCAGGCGGTTAGTTATTGTTTTCTAAAGATAATTATATAATCGTTTTCTTTCCTAAATAGGTATTTGTAGTTTGGCATACGAGACATAGTGATGCATTTATAAGCCATGCAAGCCAGAATCTTACAGTGGGTTCAGTTTAAGAAGATTGTTATCTCGCAACAGAACATACTCCTAAATATTTGGGTTTAAAACTTTTTTCTCTTTGATCTAAAATATTTGTTGTAAATATTTTTAATTAGTTAACATTTTAATCATGCAGTTATAAGTGGGTCACCTTCAAATCTAAACTGTGCACATTGTTTATGTATCAATGAAAGGGGGGGAAGGCGTTAGGTACATCTGTAAGTACACTAGGTATATATTAAGTTATTTTGGTACTACTATACTTTTAGATCCTTTCCCTCTGTTTTCCCGCTATATAATTTAAAAAAATATAAGCAGTGTAGATATTTCTTCTGTGGGAAAAATTTAAATGTTTTATTTGACATAGTTTATCGGAAATTGATTCTTGTCATAATATTATTAAAATTGGAGGTGCTTTTTATGTGAAGATTTTTTTTATTGGTGCGATATTTTTATGTTTTTTGTTTGTATGCATAAGAAATAATCATCATACCGATAAATCTGTAATGTATAGATTGTACTGGTTAATCAAGCAGTTTTTACAAATTATAATTTTAGTTTAACTAATTTGTATTATTATGCAAAAGTAGGTAGTGCCTATTTAATATTGAGATACTTATGTAAATATTTTTCAATGATTACACCGTATAGATACTTATTGCTTAGGTAATTATGATACATGAAATTATTCTTGTTATTTGTTATTCTTGATTTGTGCAACTTGCAAACAGAAATTCTTAAAAATTTATGATGAAATGGTCAATGGGAAATATAAAAAAAGTTAATATGGAAAACCGTAAATCTAACCTGGTCCTATTTAAATTATTCTATTTACTGCTTGGTTAATTAAAGCTAATATTTTTTTTTATGTTGTTGGCATTTCATTTACACCTTTAGTGAGTTTAAGTAAAAAATATTATCAATGAGGTATGTAAAAGGATAAAAAATTATTATGTTATCTGCTAAAGATATATTATGTTGTGTTATATATTGATATAATAACGAATAAAATGTGATATTGTACTGTTGAATTATTTCATTAGTAACGTAGGTGTAGAGTATTCTTCGATTCCTAGTTTTTATTAAATTTTTAACTGACTACGAGAAATGGTGAGTTATGGGTTAAACAAAGGTTTATATCCTTGTTAACTATAAAATATATAGCTATGGATATATTTTTGACCACTATATCTCTATCGACACATTCTAGTTCTACGCGCGTATACGGGTGCATGATATCATCTATACTATTATATCTTTAGAATAGGAAATATTTAATTGTTTCTTTGTATTGAATAGGCTCCGAAACTACTGGACCGATTTAAAAAATTTCACCGTTGGGAAGCTACGCTATCCCCGGGTGACAGGCTACTTTTTATCCCGTATTGCCACGGGAACGGGCACTACGCGGGTGAAATCACGAGGCGTCCGCTAGTATTAAATAAAAAACGTCTCAACCCAAAATTCGCACCTACATTTTTTTATGGACTGACGTAAAACTTTCCCATAAACCCCAAACTTATTGTTTACCGTCTCAAAATAAAATTTTGTTGTCTACTCGAAGTTTACTGTACAAAACTATGTTTTTTTTTAAACTTAAGGACAGAAGTTGTCCTTAAATTTGCCTCAATATCTCTTTTCGGATCTCCTCCTTTTGTTAGGTAGGTACATTCAACGGTAAAACAAATTAGAAGTCCGTTCGACGACATGGCGTACCCAACAACATACCTTCTCGGGTTATGCCCTAGAGCTGGAATGTGCGTAATTTGGAGGACTCGGTTCACTGACCATGCTGGGTTGCCGCATGCTCGCTTTAGCATTAGACCTGAATCAGCTACTCTAAGGTGTTTCACGGGTTCACTCGTACGCCCTGGACGTTCTGACAACTGTGATAAAATCTGTATTTGTCTACTTCCCGCCTTAAGGGCAACGACGGGTATGGTAGTATGGTGATACATGTCAGCAGATTGGGATGAGATGGTGAGTTTTCTTTGCGTTTTATCTTTGCAGCCTAAGTATATTTCTCACTTCCGACCTTTTTGTTACCTTATCACGACTAAACGGTATCTTGTCTATCATAATAAACGTGAATTGCATATAAATAAATTCTTATTAAAAAAATCGATGAAATAATAATTGTGCTACCTGACTAACGCAATTTTCAACCGGCCCCCAAAATAAATAAAATTGTATTAGGCTTCCGTATGTAGACACAAAGGGCCAGTATAGAACTATCTTTTCGCCCTATATATACTGGCCCTTTTTGCTATATTATTGCTTTTTTTACTGTCACTTATTATTCGTAGGTCATAGGTGTAAAAGTTGAAACTTTCACAGTTAGGTACATACTAGGGCGGATATAGCAAGTAAATAATAAAAACAAATAGGGTTCTGCATAAAAGCGAGAAATTTATTTTTTCATTATGTTAAGATTCCGTACAGAAATGGTCTGCAACAAGACCTGTGTGAACCGTGTTTATCCATCTCAATCCATTATGAATTAATCCAAACAATAACAGCAGATTATACCTACTTTTTACAAAATAGCTAATTACGTTTTTTTTGTGTTTCCCTGTCGTAAAACATCTTTCCGTGATACTAATATAATGTAATCTATAATCTTTTGAACTGTAACACAAATATTAAAAAAAATATTCCAAATGCGAGTCGGACTATTTTTTATTGTTATAAAATCACCAGTGTACTAGGTAATAATACCTACTATTGCTAGAATTCGTTTAAAATTTTCCGGTTACTGGTTTAAGAATATTCAATGTAATTTGTGAATATTCACAAAGTACGAAAGTATACAAAATTAAATATTTATACTTATGACAAGATAAGACCCTCAGATCGGACGTCTGTCTCGCATTTGGCCAATCCATGAGTGTTTAATTTGGTGATTAGGTACCTATAGTGTAAATTCTGAAAGACAGTTTTATACAATTATTATTAATAATTGGTAATTGATGCAGGCAGACATTTCCAATTATTGTCTTTTGAGAATATGGCTTTTCCATACAAACACAACTCTGAAATCACCAAAACAAAGACATCTGCTCCATAAATTTGGTCAAAGGTCAACATACTCTGTCTATAGAACAGTTGATTTTTTTTTCAGTTTCAGACTTGTGATTTTAACTAAAGATTTGGCTTAGTACATTCTAAGTTTATAATCTTGCATAGCTAACAGAACAAACTCAAAGTATTGGTATTAAACCTAATCATCATTGTTGACCTGGATCTCTTCGATGCCATCACTTTCCGTCACGAGGGCCCGTTCCAGAATGACACGCCCTTCTTTGTATCTAAAAAAAGAAAACTCTAATGGTAGTTTTTAAGAGAAAAATGAAATGCAAAATTGATTTTGTTAGCCAACTCTTATATCTACCTTTACAGATTTAATTGAGCTATATTACAACAAAGTACAGGATAGGATAGCAGGCTCATGGCATGAGAAGGTGTTTCTTAGAAACCTAATATTTGTATGAAGAAACACAGTGAGTTACTACAGTAAAAATATGATTCGGTTTGTTTAACTAGGGTGAACTTTAATTTTAAAACACTTTTTGTATTGAATGTTCCAGGCATTTGTAACATTCATAGTTAGATTCTGATTAATTATATCTGACTATACCATAGGCATATACATTGATAGGACTTTCATAAATATGAAAGTCTCATCAATGTATGATAAATATTAATCATATTCACTACCTTTGATTCTCCTCAGTAGCAAACTCATACACCCAACCCAGCTTGACTCCACAGCTCTTGCAGGATACATCTCGCACCATATGTCGGCCAGTCAGCATCACACGGTCCTGCACCTCTGAGTACACAAGGTTCACCACCTTATGGAACAGAAATGCACGTCCTGCAAAGTTAACAATATCTCATTATGGAACAATACCAAACTGATAACTGAGATGCAAAACAATATCAGTAGTTCACAGGGAATGCTAATATGATGGTATATTACATACTATTATTCATAATATATAATTATGCATATGACCCATATGCCAACATTGGATGGATGAGCTTTTTGTTAGAAAGAGAATTCTGGTAAACAGTGATATTTAATTGGGAGCATTGAGGAGTAGTGAGTAAATCATTGTCTCATATGTAAGCATGTTCCATAATTTCTTCACATAATATCAGGCTAGATGAAGGTCAATACAAACCTATAAAAAAGGTTGATGTTGAAATTAAATATCTCTAAGATACTAATACCTATGCATTTGGGTTTTTATTTACATTTATTACAAGCTTTCATTTCATTTAACTTGTTTTTGTTAGTTGGTTTAGGTGAAATCTTGCAAGCTGAATAAGAACCACTTCCTCTAATCCTACAGAATTGAAATTTGACACGTTGGTTCGGTTCTAATGACAATGCATTTTTAATGTAAACAAGACTAACACCCAAGACTGACCTTTCATGAAGGAATACCTCAACGGTCAATAGTATAACAGTAAATTTTGTACACATTTAAATTTTGATTGTGGTGTTGTACATATAAAACTTGTTTATAAAAATATTTTAAAGTCGTACCAGTAGCGCCTGTAAATCTGGTGCTGATTAACTCGGAGCGATTGGTCAGATTTATATCACAGGATGCACAGGAGAATAGTCGCATTCCACCAATATGTTCTAAAAATATTTTACCCATTTCTGCGCTTTGTTTGAAATTTTATAGCATATTTAATACTAACACTACTGTTTATTTTCAATATAGATATAGATTATATCAAAGAACAATATATAGATGACGGACGACGGACGTCTTTGTTTCAAAACAAACTTTGTTTTTCTTCATTTTTGGCGTCGCAGATTGTTCATTTGCCAGTGTCAAATATTCAGATCTTGGACTCTTCATCAAATTTGTTATTCGTCTGAAATTAAAATATTTTAACGTATTTCTTTTTAAATAATGTATAGTTTCGCGTTTGACTACATTACGCCTGATGTTAAGCAACGATATGGTCTAGCTAGGATGAAATGAGTGGAAGGTAAGCCCATAGTCCACCACGCTGGCCAAGTAAGAGCTGGTAGACTCCATACATTTTCGAAAACATTTTTAAATACGTAGGTTTTCACACGATTTCCTTTACCGTTTGAAGTCAGCGGCAAATTCAAATTATTTTGCATAGACATGGATTACACATAATTATAAATAGATAAAAGTTATTTATGATTAAGATTGCCATGCTCTTGCACCATGGCATACAAAAATGTATCAAAGTTAATTAATTGATCATTTTAATTCAAAATCAAATCAAATCAATTAAATCAGGTTAGACCTATGATTATCTTCTCTTTGGCAATAAGAGCACAAAATTTTAACCTTTCAATGCCCCATAGAAAAAGCCTTTACAAAGGCTTTTTAGACAGATTATATTCTGTCTACGATGTAACTACTTACTCCGAAAAAAATTGGTATACATAGGTACGCAAGATTTTTTTAAATAGCACCTGTGTTTCAACTTTATTGTGACCAGTTTCCACAAATGTTTTAATTATTTAAGAATACATTGTTTAAAGTGTCCTCTTCAAAGCCCCATCTCTGTCATTCACCTGTATATGAAACCAATAGGTACCTACATCTATACTATTATAAAGAGGAAAGATTTGATTGTTTGTTTGTATTGAATAGGTTCCGAATCTACTGGACCGATTACAAAAATCCTTTCACCTTTGCGAAACTACACAATCCCCGGGTGACGTAGGCTACTTTTTATCCTTGTATTCCCACGGGAACGGGAACTACGCGGGTGAAACCGCGGAGTCCTTAGAAGAACTGTAAATCTTCTAAAATTAGCTCAAATTTTGTCTCGCTTTTTTGTACCTATTTATTTAATTATCATGGACCTTAGAAGATTCACGGTATACCTACCTACTTATATCTTCTACGTCATGGACCATTTGCGATTTCTGAACTTAAGTTTATTGGTAACCAAAGCGACAGTGTCATCAGTCACGTCATGGGAAATATGAATTTCATAAAAAACGTAAACATACTTGCTTCTGTTATTTTATTTTTACAAAATTGTTGATTTGTTATAATGGACGGGATAAAGGAAGATGCTATCCACCAGACTGCACTCAAATTAGCCGAAGAAATAAAAAATCTTTCAATATACAAGTCATTTTATAGTGATGTCCAGGTAAGTCTGTGTTGAGCGATCGAATGGTAATAAAAAGGAACAAAGCTTTGGTAAAAAAATATTTTAAAAAATTACAAGCATTTTTGTGAAGCGATAGATAGTTCCTGTGTTATCTTAAATCTACATCGTTGTTTTTATTCTGATCATAATGTTACATATTTTACTTTGCACAGAAACTGGTATCGTCTCCAAACGTAAAAAAGGAAGACTTCAAGCAGACTTTACAGCAGGCTATGAAAGAGAAAGGCTTGGACACTAAACTCCGGAACACAGTATTTCACTGGGTCCGAACGCAGAGCAAGCAGAATGTGAGATAATAAAGCACACTAATAACTATTGTTTTTCACTAACTACCTACTTATATTCTTATAAGTATGAGCACGATTTTTTGTAACCGCTGCGCGCTATGCAAATGATATAACTAGTCCTAATCTAATTTACCTAACGTAGGTACTTAAGTGTTATCTAAGTACCTACCTAATTTAGGGATGTCATCGACCGACCAGTACCCACTAAAGCCATAGAGTGCAAGCATTCACGCTTTCTGTACCTACATAGTAGTAAGTAAGCTTAATATGATATAATGCAGACATTAGATATGAAAATCCGCGTCATAGTGATAACATTCTTTTTTTGTAAAGTGGATTAAAAATAGCTTATTCACCTTAGGTTTATTATGAAACTCTTAAGTTCAATTCAAGTGACGTATTTTCGAAAATTTTTTTTTTTTAATGGTTAGGCTAGTTGTTTGACCACAGCTCACCTGATGTTAAGTGAAGGTGTGGTCGAAGATGGTAAAGCACACCTAGCCTGGAATGGAACTGGCTCTCAAGTGAGGCTGCCGGAACACACCGTTAGATGCTTGGCGGCAGATTTTCAACTTGAGGGTGGTAGCTAGCCAGCCGAGTACTAGAAAGTACCCTACCACCATGCTATGGTTTCCTCACGATGTTTTCCTTCACCGGCAGCTCAAGCTCATTGTTGGGGTTTGAACCCACGCCCTTCGGCATGCGAACCTACCGCGCTAACCACTGAGCTATCATCGCTACAAAATTAATTCGATATTCGAATTTCGATGAAACTCCTTTTAATCCCACTAATATTATAAATGTGAAAGTTTGGATGGATAGATTAGTTACTCTTTTACGCAAAAACTACCAAACGGATTTGGATGAAATTTGGTATGGAGGTAGCTGAGACCCTACTAGAACATATGCTACTTTTTATCCCGAAAACATGTAGCGGATAACACCGCGGGGCGCAGCTAGTGGTTTAATAAAATTAGTAAAAAAAAATTCACTCTATCTAACGCCATCGGTTCAATGAAACCTTTTTTTTTCAGAAATTAGATCCACTAACTTCTTTGTCAAAAGCAAGTGCACAATGGGAAAAAAGAATACATAAATCATTAAATTCAATGTGCTCGGACTTGGAAACATCTTTAGCGAAAATCAGACCACAGAGTGAACAGGAAGAACTGGCGGAGAAATGGAACGAGCTTAGCACTTATAATCTAGGTCTGTCTGTAATTTCTTAAATTGTATACTTTTTGGACACTTTCATAGACTTTAGTCCGTCGTGCAGCTCAGGCGGTTAATTGTTGACGCGTTCTTCAATCAGTAAGAAGAGTACGTACGAGTGGTTTTTATCAGCATTTGTTAACTACGCACCGTACACATAAGTATTTTATATATATGTCATTGTATTTCTTGCAAGACTTAATTTGTTTAAGGAAATTTTTAATTTGCCTTCAACATTTACATAGGTAACAAAACGTACGTAACTAGCTGTTATTTTCCCTAGTATTAATAAAATAAAATAAATAAATAAATTTGGTTTCTTTAACAAACCTTAAATTTTACTTCATAGTTTGTATAAGTAGAGCTGTCAACTTTTAACATTTTCAATTTCAGATTTATCGAAATATAGACCAGTGTATGCACCCAAAGACTTTTTAGAAGTTTTACTCACGTTATCCGGCTACATCCCCTACACGCGAGAGTGAGTAAATTATTTTATTTAAATTAAGAAAATAAATTGAGTGAAAAAATGTAAAACTTTATTTCAGAGATGAACCTAAATGGGAGTTTGCACATTTGCCTATTCAAGTTAAAACACTCGATCAGCTGGTAAGTCTAACATCTACCGCAGTTACAGTAATAGGTAGGTACCTACTTACATCACTTCATTTATTATGTAGAGTAGGTAGGTATATACAAGATCTATCAAGTCGTCTAGCTTATATTTCTTCACCTGTTTTTATACAGATATCTAACCAACAACTATTATAACAAAATGATGATTTGTTATAATAGACTTGTTAGGAAGTAAAGGAGTAGTCACATGTAGTTAATAAATCAAATGAAGCTCAATCTTAAATCCGTAGTTCGACGCTTAATGTACTGTAAGTACCTACATATATATATATGTATAAATGTGAACGGTTCAGCGCGCAGTGTACCCGGAGTGGTCGGCCGGCGAGCCGCTGCTAGGCGTGAACCCGCAGCTGCCGAGCGGCGTGGCCGGGTTCGGCTCGTTGGAGACCGAGCGCATCGGACTCGGCGAACGTGTGGCGGCGCTCGGCTACGCACCCGTTATACAGGAGTACCTCAAGAAGGGCAGCCCCCAGTGCCTGCGCGCAAAACTATGGGCACAGGTGCTCGGATCCGAGATCAAGCAGCAGGTGAGAACAGCCCTTCAGTTTATCAGAATAAAGGTTATTATATTTATTTATGGTAGAGTTATAGCGCGTGAAGCTAGGCGTTTGGTCAGTAGCTAGTGCGTCGGATCCGACGGCGACGGTTCAGATCGCAATAATGAGATTGAGCTACTGGTATGAAAGATACCGGGAGAAAACCATAGAATAATGATAGGGTATTTTATACCTACTCGTAGTACTCAGTTGATTAGCCACAAATCTCAAGTAAAGAACCTGTCGCAAAGGATCTAACTGTGGTTTAGGCAGACTCAATCGAGAGCCTGTTACCATTCCAGTCTATGTACCTACCTATGTTTACCATCTTAACTACACACATCAAATGAGTTATGGTCAAAACCTGTCATCAATATACAAGTTTTTTCACGATATTTTCCTTCACCATTTGAAGCTAGCGGCAATACGTAAAACAAACACAATAAGGAATTTAAACCACGGATTATCAGACAGGCGGTCTCTCAACTAGGCTGCCGTTTCATACAGGAATGAGGTATTCTAGAAATACCTACGCTAAAGTGCCACTAAACAGCCCGCTATGCCACAAATAAAATGCAGTGCTTACAATAATAACAGGTGTTGTAAGTTTTTTTATTCATATAACTATAATATTCGCAGCAAACTACATATTTCAACCAACTAAAGAAAAGCGCGCTGGAAGTAGACCTCATGATAGATAAGCTGATATTCAAGGACGTCCAACTGACCGCCTCCAACGATGACCAGTACTTCGTTTTCGAAGACTTGTTATATCAGGTACATTGGCACTTTTATATTTTAGGTAGGTATACTTAACTACGCAAAGAGTAACTACATAATTGGTGGTAGAACTCCTTAGCAGGAGGTCGTCTAGGTAGGTACCACCGCAGTACCAGTTATTCTGCTGCTAAGCAGTAGTGTGTAAACATTACTGTTAAGACTAACCATCGAAAGTCTCAAAGAAATGAGCGCCAAAGCAGTGATGCCCTGGACTTTGTTTTGTTACTCAAAGTTCTGTGTATCGCTGTAATGGTCATGGATAGGCGCTCTTACCATCAGGAGAGCGTCTCGTTCGTCTCATTACAAAGGCGTGGCTGCGACAGACATAATAATAATTATCGCTGTCCCGATGCCGGTTAGGAAACAGTAGTTTCCTAACTGACATTTGTGGCACACGCTCTATGCCTGTTTATTTTATTGACATTTTTATTTTATTGTATTTTTTTTGACATGTTTATTCTGTTTTTTATTATTATTGTATTTTAATGAGTCCATGTGTTACTTGAAATAAAGAAATAAATAAAATTAAAAATTACTTCTTACATTAAAAAAAAAACTACATAATAATATGTAGGTACCTACATGTTGGTATACGCATGTTACCAATTAAAAATACATCCCACTAATATTATAAATGTGAACAACTAATATTTTTTCACGAGTTCAAAATTAGATATACCCCTATTAAAAGTTGTCCGTAATGATGAGTACAATGACCATCGGCTTAGTACATACACCAAGCGTATTACCTTGTATATCTAATTATTTAATACAATTTTGTTTTACTAAAGACGTGACCCGTGTGTTATGCAGGTGATGCTATGCTTCTCTCGCGACTGCGAGGTGCTGGCGAGTTTAAAAGGCAGCGTGGGGAACGCGCTCACCGTCACTATCAAAGGAAAACAGACCTCCGCTGATAGCGTCACCGTATTCCCTCCCAGTGGAATCATACCCTTCCACGGGTTCACCATGTACGGTAAGGGACATTCTAGAACTTGTAGATAATAATCAAAACTAATTAACCATCACGACATAACAATATCAGTGGACTTAAGCCATAATATCTATTAATAGGAAATGGGCGTTCAAAATCACGTATCGATGGTAACCATTTTGTTTTGTTTTTGTAACATATTTCTAGTCAAGTGTTGACATCGCTTGTAACGGTTAACCCAATAGTACAAGATCCCATGACCAACACTTTTGCCTAACCGTTTTACGACCAAAACCGTATAAAATCGATAGGATAAGATATCTATCTATCGATTAGAATAGATTGATTATAATAAGATACACTTATTGTGTTAAACAGCGGGTATTTTTTTTTTTAAACCAGAAATGCCATTTCGCAAGTTTGTGCAAGTTGACCTCGGACCTTGGTTAAACTGGACCATATTTTGTATCACACATTAGAATAATGTAGTATTTTTTGTTGCAGCCACACCATTTTGCTACCTCTACGATGATCCAGTACAATTATATTACACTTTTCGAGCATTTTACATTCGGTACTGGCATCGATTGCATTACATATCTACACATCCACAGGTACTTATGATAAATCATTTATATTTACGACGAGACAAAACTTCTTAGCGTTCAATGGTATCAGTGTGCGGATGCCGGGTCCATTGTGTTCAGGGTCAGGAACCCATACACCCGTACAGTGCCTAGGGCTTGCGAACTAGTTTTAAATTAGAGTTGCCAACTGTCCTGTTTCCTCAGGACATGTCCTAGTTTTAGTATTGTCCTGGGATGTTCTAAACAGTTTTTAAGCAGCTTCCCGAGTTTTTAATGCGCCCTTATAAGGTCATATATTTTAAAATTCGCGCGGCACTTTGTAACTTGCCCTGGGTTTTCCAACTTTAAAATCGTAGTTTTTTTTTATTTGAGGTTGGCAACCCTACTTTAAATAAGTAGATACGTATTAACGCTTAACTTTTTCCTGCCCAATCAAATTTTTTATAATCCTACTAACGCTGCTATAGATACTTTAACACCTTTTTAAACCGATAAATTTAAAGATGTTCCTGGCAAGCCGAGGTCTTTTATTAAATTATAGAGAAATTATTCTGGAATTCTTCTTATTCCCACTTCTAGAGCTTTACTTAAAATTAGAAAAATTAATAACTAATTAATTTTTTCAGGGTATAGTTTCATTATGTCTATTGTATGAGAGACTGCTAGAAGCAAACGAACCACTATTATGGATACACTTTAGGAACATTAACATTAATCCGTAAGTCCATACTCGTTCAACTAAACATATTTAAATTGGCACACCCCACTGCCGTCTAAATTAAATTTCATATAAATATTGACGACATTTAAAAATCATAATTAACACGCGACAACTAGAGTAAAACTGGAGAACCATAAAAATTACAAGCAAGTAACCTACTTGTTTCAATTTATTATCTTAACTAGCCTTGTAACAAAGTAATTGAACTTTATTTATTTTCAGCATAAGGGTTGTTTTCAAATGGTTAATGCGCGCGTTTAGTGGGCACCTACCGCCAGACCAGCTGCTTCTCTTGTGGGACACAATTCTCGGATACGATTGCCTAGAGATACTACCGCTCCTAGCGCTCGCCATACTCAGCTTCAGAAAAGAAAACATATTCCAAGTAAATACTATTCAAAACGTAGACGCAGTACTCGCCGATCTCTCCACTATATCCGTCATACCGCTCTTGCAGCTCGCCTTGATGAAGCCATGAGTTAACTTTGTATTGTCTTGTGCAAACGTGATGTTTAGATAATGGTTTCATTTGATGGAGCGAGATACTAAGTAATAAGATTACCATACACATACAGGCCAAATTGAGCAGGCAAACATGCATCAGTTTACATACACGATCAGTTGATTTCCATTAATTGTTCACGATTCATTAATTTGTATCTGCTTCGGTCAATCTTCGCGATATGTGTATATCAAGGTTTAACATGAAACAAAAACTGTGAGGTGGGCTTTATCATGTGTATGGTGAATGAACCTATGTTCATTTTTTTTTAAGAATTATGTTTACCTATTTCGTTCAATATGTGATAGGAACAAATATTTTCGTATGTGATATTTCTTGGATCGATTTTATTAGATGCAATACGGAAAGTATCACGTCTGTGCAAGACCATAATATCGTTGTTGTTTTGTATAGTGTTTTTTGTAGTCGTTTTTGTATAATTTTGTAGACGATCTTGAGATTAAAATTATAAAAAGAGTACAAATCTGTTACCATACACAATTATTGTTTCATTTTTAAATTATAGGTATCTTTGAGTGTTAATCTCGGATCTTTTAAAATGTAACGTAGGTTACAAAAAACATATGCAAGCAATATAAACAAGACCTTCAAAATACATAGTGAGAAAACAGTACTATAATGGCGGTAAGGGTACTTTCTATAATCGGCTGGCAAGCACGCTTAAATTTAAAATCTGTTGCCAAACGCCTAATGGTGTGTCCCATCAGCAGCCTCACTTATAAGATAACTCTATTCCAGTCTAAGTGTGTTTACCATCTTCAAGCACATCGTCACTTAATATCAGGTGAGCTGTGGCTGTCGACCATTAATAACAATCTATATAGTAGACCAAAGTTACAATAGGTTCAGGCAGCCAGATGCATCTAAAAATTAAACAAATACGCGGATACTGCAATGACAAAAGATTGGCCATTTCGCTGGAACCACTTAAATGCAGAGAAAAACAAATTAACGATCATAATAAATGTATTAAACTTTCTTACATTCAACACACCAATTGCCCTCTTCATAGTAGCTCCTCTCCACTTCGAGTCCCACCTCTCTGCACAGAGCATCCAACTCTCCTTCTTCGAAGACGTGGTAATACCTGAGCAGCGTACTTTCCGATTTATTTTGTAGCTTGTTTTCATTTTGTCGTCTCAGTTTCCAAGGCACCAGTAGGTCTTGGTGCTGGAACTGGGTTCTGTTCTCGTGTACGTGCAAGTTGATGCCGGCTACGTTGAGTTGAACGTTTTCTATTTGCTGGTTGAGTTTGGACTTTAGCAAGTAGTTGGAGCGCGATTGGTCCTTGGCCCACACCGTGATGAGAGCGACGCCTGACGGACGCAGCAGCCGGTGTATGGTAGATAATGCTTCAATTCTTCTCGCCTGAAACAAACAATTATAATTCATTAGTCTCAACGCTTGCTGGACATATATCTACTTAGGTTCAATGCACCCAGGTAAGCCTATTGTTGACAGTTTATATTTACACTAACATAATCAGTGCAAAAATCAGCCTCCTACTCTATAACGGGAAGCCAATTTTGACAGAAATAAAACTTATCACAATGAAGGTATACATAAACCACACATCTAGCTTGGAATGGAAACTAGTTATTAAATGAAGCTGTGCTAGCACATACCAACCACAACCGTTAGGTTATAGGTGCTTGACGGCATATATTCCATGCCTTTCGTCCAAAGCGAGCGTAGCGAGCTCGCTACCCACGTAAACTATGGACGGTCACATGAATTCTAATAGACAATCATCGTACTATACAAGCCAAATTCGTCGGCGAATTAAACCAGTACATACAAGATCTAACTACATTATAGTATGTCCCCGGGCATAACACTTAGCCCGTAATTATTCCTTTACAGATGAAAGAACTTTACTGCATACTTCAAACGCTTTCAGTTGAGTAAAAATGAGCAACTTTTTTGTGTGTAGCGACTATACATAGGTTTTCACTATTCCTGACCGTGGTACTGAAGTGGTGTATGACGGCGATGCAGATGACAGCGTCGGCGCACGCGTCCCGCAATCCGCAACGCAGCAGGTCAAGTCGCACGCAGTCCGCGCCGCCGACAGCGCGCGCGTGCCGCTTGCACTCCTCCGCCAGGCCGCTGCTACGCTCTCCTGCTATCTGGATACGATCACATACGAATACAATAAAATTTGACTTCAACCAAAATAAATTAATGGACGGACCTACAAGTGGGACCGCACTTCTAAAGGATGTAAAATGAGGGGTACGTATAAAGTCACAGGTAAACGGAAACAGTGAGTTCTGTTTCCGTTTACGAGTGACCTTTTATTATGTAAAAAACCAGTTTACATTTACTCCCGGCGATGGGCATTGTAGGTACCTTTCCTTATATTTTTCTATCTCTCCCTTCGTAGGTAGGTAAATCTCGCAAATTAATATGCTAATCCTGATCTGATACTAAAATAAAATTTAACGTGAATGTGTGTTTAATTTAAAGCCTTGCTACCTACCTGTAGTATGTCGCATCGCGGCAAGATGTTCTTGCCGTTCCCGGCACCGAGGTCAAGCACGGCGGCGGCGGGCGGCACTCGCATGTGGAACGCCGCCACTGCCGGCCACGCAGTGTGCCGCGTCACGCTAAAGTGACCTGCAATTTGTTCGTACACCTGCGACCGTTCATCTCTAAATCAATATCAACATTCTATATTTATTTTATATTTTATAAAGATACGTACACTATACGTATTAGGTAAGCAAAATTACCTAACGTATTACTATTAACCTAAGGTCTAATTACAACTATACCTACACAACTTATTTATTATATATTCGAGTGTAGGGCCCAATAGTGAAATGCTCATTAACATCACGTCATGGACAAGTTCAGAATTTTGACCAGTTGAAATTTGATTGTTTGAAGATGAGAAGTCTTCTATATTATAAAACCAACTCCAGCAGAACAGCAGAGAAAACAGTACCATATTTTCGCTATTTTTATTAAAAAAGTAAAATTGAAACACTGTGATTATAGGATTTATTTATCATGAGCAATTTTAGGGCATAAATCTGCCAGTAAATAATAACTAACCTGATGGACATGTAATTCTTCCAAATTATTCGCCAACCTATCGTCCAGTTCGATGGCGGCCGTCCCCGCGTTGGAGTCGCACAGCGTCGGGTAACAACACTCGCAGGGTCCGCTCCTAGTCCAGCGAAACGTGAGGGATATCCGCGTCTGTCTGGGGACCGTGTCGGAAGTGACGACTTTGGTTCGATATCCGTCTTCAGACAGGCGGTATTCTATGACGGGATCGAAGGTGCGAGGCTGTATACCATGTTGCCAATCATATCTGGAAATAGTGTTTTTTTTATGGAATGAGACAAAAAATATGTCTCAATTGCAAATGATAAAATCTGCCCATGATGCAGCAATACCAAGAATGTTAAAGCAAAATCCAATGCATTGCTTGGGTGCTGTGTTTCGAAAAAAAAGTTACACAGAATTCAAAATTTATTTCATTTTAAATTTCTAAACAGGCCTAAATATGGCATAATACAGGCATAAATGAAAATGGCCAATTTTGAAAAATTTGCTGTTGTTGCACCATTATATTTCTATTAGTTATGCAAATCTAACCTGGCTTCATCTTGCATGATGAGTAGTGATCTTCCTGGCACTAAGACCGGCACATTCATTCCGCTATGGTGCTTCCAATCCATCACTATTGAAGAGCCCAAGGAGAGAGATAATATGGTGCCACCGAATGGACTGTGCTTGTCCACATGTGATGGTATTCCTGTTGTGTGAAATATTATTACATAGTTTGATAAGATCCACACTTTGGGCAACCTTTTTTACGTAAAAGTAATGAGACAAATATAACACTTTCCTGATGGTAAAAGATAACACCTGTCCATGACCATTGCAGCAAAACACGGTACTTTGAGTAGCAAAACAAAGTCTATGGTATTGCTGCTTTGGCACTCATTAATTTGAGACATTTGATGGTTAGTCTCAACAGCCCTGTTTTTTTGCTAGCTACCGTACCCTCCAAACCAGAACTCAGTAATGTTTAAACACTACGTCTTAATACCGTTGTTTGTGAATTCTTCCGAATACACAAACATAGGGTGAATAAGCATAATTTAACTAAACTAATCTTTTTACTTGTTTATATAATCACACCTACCACTTACTTTCCAAGCCAAAACCTATTTTCCCTTTATAATTTTAATAAGATTATAACACAGTTGTTTTTGCAATAATTACCTTGTCCAGGACTATACTTATTTACTGTTAATTGATCTGGTATTCCTAATAAATAATCACATTCTTCCAGCCTTTTCCATAATGCATCACATTCATTTGGAATTTTTTCGAGCAATGGGTTTTCCAAATCTACATCATTACTTCCATATCTAAATTCATACCCATAATGTTTAACTTGCCGATTCTTCAGACTTCCAATATCCATTTCACAGGCCCAGTCAAAACATTTAATGAGTTGTAATTGCTCTTCTTCTGTGACAAAATTCTCTATAAGTGTCAGGCCTTTAGGATCTTGATAAGGGTAGATCACTTCCATGTTAGGAACTAAAACATAAGATTTCTATTTCATAAGAGTTATAAGATGTACATGTACAAGTATACCAGAGTGGCTTGTTGGCATCAGCAAAATGGGTCTTCAAATCAGTTAAAACTTAAAATTATTTATAATCCTCCTTTTTACAAAAGGACTAATGTCTTATGATAAAGAATGTTTTCTGACTGCTAAGTCATTTAGTAGTATCTCTGCTTTAAGAGCTGCAGGTTGTGGGTTACAATACAAACATTGACTTGAAGAACATAAATGTTTGTTCTGCCAGGGTGTTCCGTATGTACGTTATTACAACAAAAAAATAATTAAATTCTATGAGACGTCCATTTCCCATATTACACAATCTTTGTTTAGTTTAAGGCTAGATAGCATGGTAAGGAATGTCCTAAGATATTTATTTACTCCCATCATATTTCATAAAAAGAAATGTTAACAGTAATAAATGCACACAAATATTTTACCTCAAATGCTTAAACATAAATGTTAATATTGCAATAAATGAAAACCAATATCTCATGTATACAATATTTCATTGAAATTATGACAAGAAATACATACCACTTTGAACATAGTTTATGTACATAATTGTCCCATTGCCATTTACTTTTACTTTGCCATTAAGTGTATCAAAAAACAATACAGCACTTTCTGTATCTCCAAATACTAGAAAGGAATATGACTCTCCTTTTTCAGCTATAAACTTTGGACATTGTATTTCCAGATTATTTTCTTTAATTAGCTGTAGTAAGTGGTCTCTTCCGAAGCCAGTAGCTTGACCAACATTGCAAAGAACCACATTCTGAAAAAAAAGGAGATGATTCCACACAATAAAATTAAACTCTACATTCACATACAACTGACCAAGAACACTATAGAATATATATTTTGATTAATTACTTTTATAGCTTTTTTAGTATCAACTACAAGTTATATCACATGTTTAACCTTACCTTTGAAAAAGATTTTAAGCTGCTGCTGTATTGCTGTAAGTAGTGTACAAGTTAAAACTATAAATGGTAACTTACCGGCCCAACGGTTGCTACGCAATCAATTCCTTTAGAACTTTTAAGCCGAGCAGCAAATCTTTTTCTCTTTTTTTCAGTTTTTTTGTCTTCGTCCATAATTAGTCTTTTATCTTAATAAATTAATATTTTTATTGGTATAATTTCATTTTGCACGCCGTATTTATGTTTTGCTGTCATCCAATTTGATCCAATTGTCATTTTCGTTTCTTTTTTTTTTTATTAATTTGCCTCGTCCTACGTAATTGCTTTATTTTCTCTCACTTCACTATATTTTTTTATGTGTATGTATGGCATCGCATTTTATGCATTTTGCTCTTAGAATTTACTATTTACTTATCACCTACTGAAAATTACGCTTTACGAAATCTTCTCACGACAAAATTAAATGCAAACGTGAATAATAATCTAAAAAAATACGTTTTGTTCGCTAAAAGTTTTAAATACAGTTTTATGCTTGGTTTTTATGATTGTTTTTCTTATTTTTGTGAAAATTGATAAATTTCCATAGCTTTTTTCTATCTAATCTCCCGTGTCTCTAATAAAATTATGGGATAGCAGCACTGATTGTAGTCCATACAAATTTTTAAAAAAAAAACAGTGTTGCCGTTTTAGTGACATTGGCACTAGATCTAGTGTAATTTTTCATGTATAGTGACATTTTTTTTTTAATTTGACAATATAATTTCCGGTGACTTTTAATGATCATCACAGTAGTTTCATTTTATGTAACTTGTTGATACAATTTATATTATCTACCTTAAAATAGACAGAAAAAATTGAAAGTTTTGTAGTTATTTAGTAACGTGCACTGGCAACATGAAATGATCATTAGAATATTATTTTTTTAAATGAATGACATGTTATTTTACAACTAATCTTTGATCACCATCTCATCTGATTTTAGGTGCATGCGGTAGCCATGGGTAACTCAACAGATTTACTTGAGTCACGCCACGGCTCGCAGCTCAACCCTTGAGCTGAAAACTTGAACCGGCTCAACAGGTCATTTCAGATCAGTTCACGTACTAACTCGAGGGAGTCATTTAGTCAATAGCGAAGTAAACTAGACCTTATGCAGCGCTAGAATATGCAGCTCATATAGTTGGTTTATAGTTTCAGCTCAACAACGTTGGAAATGTTCTCAATTTATCTGGAAATCTACTGATAAAAAATATTTTGTTAAAATTAAATTATTATTTTTTTGTTTTCCGATTAATATTATAATTGCCAAAGTTTGTATGTATGGATATTTGTTAATCAATCATGCTAAAACAAATGAAAGGATTTGCAAAATAAATTGTATATAAATAGTTTATTATCTTGTTTATCCCGGGAATTGTAAGATTCGTGGTCAATATGCTCTCCTTCCCTTTCTAAGTCATTCTGTTTCGTTCATCATTCTGTTCAGGTCACACTGCTTCAAAAAACAGATCGCGTCGCATCGGCTCCGTTCGGTTCACTTTTCAATTTCGGTTCGGTTCGCAATTCAGTTCGATTAGCTGCGGTCGGGTGCGCGACAACGATGACTCGATGAGCCGCAAGCCACGATTTGAGCTGCTTGATCTGCAGTTGAGCTGCAGCTCAACGGTTCAAACCTACACGATCTGAATATTTGAACCGGTTCTGATCTGAGTTACACACGATTAGCATGCGGTCTAAGATGGAGCACGCTTGCCTAGAAGATACCGATTCACTCTCGACTTGAAGACACCCAGGTAGCGCATTGCATCGTTATTTCTTACCATCAGGAGAGCATCTAGTTCGTCTCTTTACTATTACATAAAAAAGTGTATTGTGAACTTGTGTTTTAAAATCCAACCAAAATGTAAAGAATTGTCCTAAACGACGAAAACTGTTAAAACATAAATATGAAAACTGCGCCAAGCTTTGAATTACACATTGCAATTACAAAGCAACAGTCGACATTCACAATGCCAGACGAAGATGATAATGGTAGTAATAGATAAGAATTAAATTAATTTTTAACCAAGATTTTTTTAATTACCTAATTCAAATTTTATGGTTTTCCGTTCATTGATTTCCCGTAATGGTTTTTTTTGCTGCTTATATCGTTAATTTTGTTGATGAAGATTGACCATCAATTTAGTGCTTTTTTTTTATTTTTCACTTTTTGAATTTATTTTTCACTCAATTTTGTGATTTTATTTTGTCATTATTTATAATAAATTTAGCGTGTATATTTTTTCCTAAGCGGCAACACTGAAAAATTTAGTAAATATCAGTCAGAGAGAATGTAATCACTTAATCAGTTATTAGTGTAATCACTATGAAGTATGTTATTGTACGTTTAGTTAATTAATACAACAAAACTGGTAGTCTTAATATGTAGTTTAATATTCCATAAGTAATCTGGGGTGATATCCGATATAAATAACAATAGTTTATTGTTGGAATGGTAAAATTTTTACTGCCTACCAAAATTTTTCGACTTTATTCCTACTTCTATTATTACATACCTAGTACAATAAAATTATAACCTTTTCAGGAACGCAGAAAGAGAAAGAAAAAGCATGTTATATGTATGGCATCAGACTTTTTCTATCCAAACACCGGTGGCGTGGAAGAACACATCTACAACCTTTCACAGTGTCTCATAAAACGAGGACATAAAGTCGTTATCATTACCCACTGTTACGAGCAAAGAGTAGGCGTGCGCTATCTCACTGAAGGACTAAAAGTTTACTACTTACCAATTAGAGTATTCTACGCCCAATGCGCGCTTCCTACCATGATATGTAACATAGCTCTAGTACGTTACATATTGATTAGAGAAAGGATTGAAATTGTTCATGGACATTCTGCATTTAGTGTTTTATGCCATGAAGTATCTATAATTGGAAAGCTAATGGGACTGAAAACAGTATTCACTGACCACAGTCTCTTTGGGTTTGCTGACACTTCAGCAGTATTGACCAACAAGTATCTTCAAATGTGTCTCTGTGAATGTGATCACTGCATCTGTGTATCTCATACTGGGAAAGAAAATACAGTCCTTCGAGCAAAAGTGAAATCTCACAAAGTATCTGTTATTCCAAATGCTGTAGATGCTTATAGTTTTACTCCTGATCCTAGCAAGAGGGATCCCAATGTGATAACCATAGTCATTGTTTCTAGACTAGTTTATAGAAAAGGTGTTGATCTAATGGCTGCTGTTATAGCAGAAATGTGTCCACAATATCCTAATATAAGGTTTATTATAGGTGGAGATGGTCCAAAAATGTGGCTTCTACAGGAAGTCCGTGAAAAATTTGGGTTACAAGACTGTGTTACTCTGTTGGGTAGCCTCAAACATTCTGAAGTAAGAAATGTTTTAGTTAAAGGTGATATATTTTTAAACACTTCATTGACAGAGGCTTATTGCATGGCTATAGTAGAGGCTGCGTCTTGTGGTTTGAAGGTTGTTTCAACCAAAGTCGGTGGAATACCTGAAGTTTTGCCTGAAAGCATGATTTATTTAACAGAACCAAATGTTGGAAGTTTAATAACGGGAATAGAACAAGCTATAAGAGACATCGAAACTGGCAATATTTTATGCCCTTATAAATGTAACCAAATGGTTAGGAAAATGTATAACTGGATGGACATCACAAGAAGAACTGTTATTGTTTATGACAAAATACTGTGTCACAAAAATAAACCATTGGGACAACAACTGCGAAGCTACCTGTCCTGTGGAGTTTGGCCTTTTGTTTTAGTCATCAGTTTGATGTATTTATTGTTGCAACTAACAGAAAGAATTTACAAGAGAAAGCATATTGATATAGCAAAAGACTTCAGGTAGCACTTCTTACAATATCCAACTGACAATTTAAATAATTAAACAAAATATGGTGACAAGGAATGAGCTACCTCAGGGCAGGGTTGTCTTAGAAAGTTGTAAATGACCAATACAATATTATTATACCAAATTTATAACTCGGGTAAATCTAGATTATTCCCATTCTTGAGCTTGAGGTGTTGTAATTGCTTGCAAGTTAATGTTTTATGACACCTGGGTGTAATTTTGTGCTGCTCTTCAAGCTTTCATACCTTACTGTTTACTGTTATCAATTATCAAGAAGATCTTAGATAAATAGTATAGAAACATTTTATAATGTAAAAATTTGCATTTTTTGCAAAATAACAAAGTGTTATAACCAAAGTTTTACATCTTATTTAAAATGGAGTAAAAGTCCAAGGATTAGAAAATTAATGAAGGAGGAGAAAACAAAATATGATATTTGGAATGATATAATTTATTATAATACTATATGATATAGCATAGGCTTAACTATTGTTTCCATTAGACAGCCAACAATACGGAAAATAATTTCAATAACTTAACAGTTCCATTGTACAGCTCAGTATTATACAGTTTTGTTTTATATGTATTATTTTTCTACTTTAAATAGTTAAGTATAACAGTTATGTGATTTAGAGAATGTTAAAGAGACTGATTGCATTCTTCATTTCTGATGAAATATAATCTGCATCAGTGCAGATCTTTCAAGCTCTGTGAACAAATATAATACATTTTTGTAATAAATATAATGAAATCCATAGTAAATAAAATTATTATTTTAATTATTTTAGTCTTTGTATTTAATTTTATGATCTTTGGTCAATTTTATTTGTTTCTTTTAAACTGAAACATATTTATTTAGTGATGCAGCAGATAAGTATGTGTAGAGATGAAAGCCCAATGATTAGTTCAGTCAGTTGAAATGGGTTATTTTTGTTTATTTATTTACATCATCACTTAACATCAAGTAAGCTGTGGTCAAACACCTAGCCCGTCAACAGCACAGCACATTCTACTATTTAGCGGACCACACAATGTAATTAGAATTATTGGAACATCAACTATGCAACAATTTCGTTTTTTCGAGGTTTTGGATGTCCAACAAAATAATTAGCATTGGAGAATTAGACCATGTCCAACTTTGCGACAATGATGTCCAAACCAATGAAATTTAGCTTGAACAATGGAGTTGTTTCAGATAAGCCTCCTGACACGCTTTAACACCAAGCCAGTTGGTACTTAACTACTAGTACAACAAATTTTCATATTTGCTCAGAAGAGATTGCTTGTAAGACTGCCACTTATAGCACTCATTATTTTTGTATGTATACTGTCTGTTAAAATTTGGCTTGTAAAAAATTACTTACACCTTGGTAGGCCTAGGTGGGTGCTTGGGACGCACTCCGGATTGCTTGAGTTGGAGCACAATGGACCGTAGACGAGCCACGTCGCGTCCGCGCCGCGGCCCGAAGTCGCACAGCTCAGACACGCGCGCCCACTCATTGCCCTCCTCTACGTCGTCCTCCGAACCACGGGCTAGGGCTCTTTCAGCGTTCCTAAGTACCAGAATAAAATCATCTAAAACTGTGATGTAAAATTAGATTGAATTGATACTTCACGAAAAATGGCATTCATGATTTTTTTTAAATGAAACACTTTACCAAGCTGTGCTACACACAGTATTGGAAACAACAGCCGAGTGAAGCCATGATACAGAATACTAATCGGGAGATACTTTCAACAACAACAGACTAAGCAAGATTAGCCTGGCGTGCTTTGTTTACCCTCAGCGATTCATTACGCGTTAACTATAAATCAATCGTAAACATTACAAACAATATGATTAACATGATCAAGGGATTAATAGACTGCATGTATTAAATAGGTTTACTGCTGTAGTTTGATACAAATTTTTATATTATTTTGGTCAAAGAAAAAAAAATGAAGACCTTCAGATGATTCCCTTGGGGCGCAGTCAAGTTGTGTGAGATTGAATCGTATTATGATTTAAAGCATAGAATCGTAATAAACACAACTCGGATTTTTTTAAATTAAAGAATTGACAGCAATCAACCGGTCTCTGTCGATTCTTATTTAATGGAACTAATAAAACCCCCATCCCATGTATCCACACCTGATAAGTTCAGAATTTTTATTACAAATGAACAACATTGAACAACCTGTTAGATAAGCATGATTCATCCGGGATGTATTTCGTCACATATTATTTTAACTGTGAGTAAGTAATCAGATAATAATCTGTGTTCACATCAAACATAAAATCAATCGCCAAATACGAGCTATTTGCAGGCTCTTGAAAAGCAGTAAGCTGTATAACACTCTCTTAGTCGGCAACTGACAGTATTTGGTGTGAATGTATCTTTATAGTATGTTCAACCGACACCTTGTCATCTAATTGCTTATGATTCCAACTACAAGTGGGGGAAACAATGTATGGTGAAAAAGTGTATTGTATGTATGATTGTATGTCTTCTGCTATCATAATAACACTATTTGCAATTGACAAAAAAGCTGTGGTTTATCTTAGCATATTAAGAACATAAAGTTCCACAATACTTAAAGATGCTTATATTTAAAACTTTCACAGTTCTCCATCTTCACCAAGACAGCAATTCAGTTGTTAGTACCATTTAAATTTGATTTAACAAATCTAGTACTCACTTAGCAGACTCCCTGACCGCATTGAAAAAAACAAAATAGAGAACAATTAGTATGTATAAAGCATGCAGCACGCTAAAACTAAAATATGTATATATAATATGTATCAATCATAGAATACTCTACAGAGCCTTAAATTTCATTAGAATATTTTCTTTGATAAAATATACTAAACCAATATACATGCAATTTACACATATAGTAGATAAACTATTTGACTTTAGTAACTAAATTCACAGATATTGAAATATATATTTTTTAAAAGCTACAAAAATAGTATTTACAATACAAAGAAGGATGACTAAGTTGTAAAGCAATAATTTCAAGCCCATATTATGTTATTCTTCAAACATTGCCAAACATACTTATGCATATACTAATCTTACTACTATGACATATCTTCTCTGTTATTTAAAATTCTTTTTTAGTCTCAGAGTGATTTGATTACTGCAAAGTAACCCATCGTCAACACAGAGCTTTATTATGGAAACTTAACACAAAAAGATACCTGTTTGCAGCCTTTGTTTTAGCAATCTGTTCGTCATGAGTCCTATACCAGTCCTCTAGTTCCTTCTTGGCCACTTGCAGCATTTCTTCCTGCTTCCTTTGTTCTTCATCATCTAAGTAGATACAAAAATATTATTATAGGAACTAGTAACATATTGTACATACCGAAATATTTTAAGTACTACACATTAAGATCCTGCAAAAGGTTATTTTAATACTAAAAAGAAACATTCTTACCCTTCTCTTCCAGTCTCTTTTTCTGCTCTTCCCTCCATATTCTGATCTTCTCTGGTTCTTCTCTTTCTTGTCTGAAGACAGATGGCTGAGCAGGTTCATCATCTAAGAAGCCATTTGTATCAAATGTGGCTGCACTTGGGACTTCTACAAAAAAAAAATATTTCGTAATTAGATTTGAATAATGAAAATCTCTACCATTCTGTACTTTACCTCAGGGTCGGACTTAGGTATGTGAACAAAACTATCACAAAATGTTCTTAAACGGTAGTATTGGTAAGAAATATATATCCCGGAGGATCTGCCTCTTACGTCATCTAGGCAAGATAAATTACTCTTCTCACAAAACTAAGACATGTAGTACACAGACTTTAATGTATCACAAACAACCCTTAATACCACATGAATAAATTTTTTTTTTTTTTATTGCTGACAGGCTAGGTGTTTGACCACAGCTCACCTGATGTTAAGTGACGGTGTGGTCGAAGATGGTAAAGCACACCTAGCCTGGAATGGAACTGGCTCTCAAGTGAGGCTGCCGGAACACACCGTTAGATGCTTGGCGACAGATTTTCAACTTGAGGGTGGTAGCTAGCCAGCCGAGTACTAGAAAGTACCCTACCACCATGCTATGGTTTCCTCACGATGTTTTCCTTCACCGGCAGCTCAAGCTCATTTGTTGGGGTTTGAACCCACGCCCTTCGGCATGCGAAGCGACCACACTAACCACTGAGCTATCATCGCTACAAATAAAAATTAGAATTTAGAAAATTAGAAAAATTACAAATAAAACTAATTAGACATTATGACCCACTGAATGCATTGAACATAAAAGGGGTTTGGACTAATTTATATGCAGAAGTATGAGCAATATAAACATAATCAAACTTTCTCTACTTATCATCTATTCAATTTCATTTATTTGACAATGCTTCCACTATGCTTTTAAAAGACCTGTCTATCAAGAACACCTATAAGTTTATTGTTGGAAAGAGTATTTATACCAGCATTGGTAGGATAATATAAACTTTGATGAGACAGGGTTGGGAATGTGATGATGCATTTGAAAAGTACATTAGACCCAAACTGAGTAGCAAGTTCCAGGCAATGTACAGATTCCCACCCCTGCAACATAATGGACTTGTATGACTGATAGATACTATAACTGAATGTTAAGTTTAACCTCTCAAATAACGACAACAATTATTCTTCTTAAATCCTTGGATTTGGAGTCTAAGAACGGATAGATCGAATGTAATTATAGTTCAAATATAATTGAAAAATCCAACCTTGATTTATGCTTAAGTACATAGTAATGCAAAGTTCTTTAGTACCTACTTAGTATTGCTTGTACTAAAAGCGAATAAATTAGTAATACCAATCTAATGCAAAATAAGAGGGTAGATTCACTATAATTTCATTCCATACATAAAGCAAATGGATACATATTGATTTTTATGGTAGCGCATTTGGAAATATGCCAAAAACTAACTTAGGTATAGATAAGTGCTTAGGATTGGTGAAACTGACCTACGAAGTCATCTAGCCCGTTGCTAGAGGACGTAGTAACGACAGGGGGCGGAGCACTGGTCTCCAGTTCATCTTCAAGTCCTGCAAGTTGGTTTTGTTCGCGTGCTAAGAATTCGGCCGCTGGGTCTACTTCGGGTTGACCGAAACTGTCGTCAAAACCGTCCATATTTCGATGAATATATAAAAAATAACAATCAAATACTTATGACAAAAGTAACCAGCTTAGCATTTATCAATGACGACGAATCACGAATTTACGCTATACGTTAGCTGTCAAGTTTTTTTTTCTTTATTTTTCGTATCACACAATGTGTGTTTTGCCATTGTCAAATATTTTATTTTTTAAGTTTAGTACAGCGAGTAGCGACCAACTCAGGCAACCAAGCATTGCTCGGTGTATGTAAAATTTATTGATCAAGAAAAAACGTTTCCCCATATTTCCCACCGATTTTTCACCCCTAAAAAACCCATAGAACAAATTTCACCGAAATCGATGAAGCCATGACTTTTAGTTTTATACGATTATCAATTTGTTCATATAAATCTCTTTCAAAAAATGATTAAATTATCATTTATTCGGGGGGTTTTGGCGGGAACGCGGGAAGAGTCGTGTCGCTCCGTTGTATTTTTTTCCAAAACTAGTGTTTTGTCGAGTGTTTATGCATAAAAATGGTGGTGTTTTATTCATGAAGTGCCGAATTACAAGCGCGAGTGTGGAAAAATGATATAATGTGGTGAAACATGATTTTTCGTGTTGCTTCCAAAACTCCATCGAAGCTTTGTAGTAAAGTTGCCACTACCTTACTAAAGCATGACTGTAATTAACTGACACGAACTGGACTTGACAAAGACGACTTTGACGATAACTATAGCTAAGATACAGCAGAAATAACACTTAAGACAAGGCAGTATGGCTCTATAGCTTTAGCCTGCCCGAAAGGGCAAATTATTAAAAAAAAAAAAAAAATCATTTATTCGGTAAAAAAAGTTGTCAACTTTATTCACGTAGTTAAAAATTAAATATTTTATGAATCCTTGGCAAATATAAATAACAACGTCGATCCAAAGTAGAGTTTTAACAGTTAGATTTTTGGCGGGAATGCGAATCATGTCATAATATTTTATAGTTTTTTCCTAATAATTAAGTTCAAATATGGTAATGTTTTTATCATAAAACGACAAATTATACGTTAAAGTGTAGACGAGGGATATAACTAAGTAAAACATGCTATTTTTGTTGTTTACAAAACTCCGTACAAGATTCTAGTACCTGTTCTATCACTATTAGGGCATGGATAAAACTTTACCGTGACTGGTTTTGTATGACTTTCATCGTGGTTTCACGATGAAAGTCAGACTAAATCTATTTGATATAAATAGCGAAAACCAAAGCGTATTAATAAAGACCAAGCTTTCTAGACTCAGTATCCAGTTGTCGATAAATTTATAAAAAAAGTATAACACCAATAAATTAAAAAATACAGTTCACTAAAATTTGTTGTATTGTTTGATTATTATTCTATTTTTTTTAAAAGGATCACAATAGAGACAACTATGTAAGTTTTCGAGTATAATATTTTTTTTCCAATGCTTATTTAGGAGCACCTTAAGTACATTTTGTAGGTAGTATATTTTCAAGGCGTTGTGTCAACGATTAGGGTTATTGTTAACCATTTTAATAGAACATTTACCTATCTACTGCAAAATATATATTAAGTTTCAAATAGTTATGCGAGATAAATAATGATAAAAAAATACAAACTGGTCCTCCTAAGGTAAGTAAGGTTTGTAGTAAATTGGTAGAGTGGAACTTACTACCTATAATATGTTAGTGAGCTATATTATAAGAACAATAATTATCATTATAAGAACAATATGAAGAACACTTGGATAAATACCCAGTCAGACATAAGTGACATAAAGGAGTTCAAATCCCATCCTAGATATTATATCCACAACATTATTATCTGTCAAGTGTATCATTCATGATGACGCGTCCATGGTAAAGTTTCTACTTATAGTACCTTTAGTGTTAGCAATAAAATAATTGTGAACACAAAACAACCAAGACAATGTTGTTCAGAAAAAAGTGAAGATTTTTTGGCCCTACAATTTTTGCTAGCTTACACAAACTATATTTTACTCCATCTAAACTTTTTTAATCAGTGGTTGTTGGTAGGTTTGCAGTTAGATACAAATATTTAATAGCTTGATTATCATATTGTGCAAATAAGTATAATGATAGCCCGAGTTCTCAGGTATAATGTAAGTTGTTGGTTTCCTAAATTTATGGTTTGACTCCTTAGTAGTATTTATAACATCCACCATTACCAACTATTTTGAATTTGCTTTCCTATCATTATGCACTACTTTCGTGCGTCACATGAAGTTACAGATAATTATAATAGATAGAAACTCTTTATGATGCATACCAAAAATAGAAAGAAAAGTACAGAAATTAAAAGCTAGTTCCGCAAGTGGTGGTGATATCGCTAAGAGTGATCCCTTCCAAGCGACTAAGATTGGAAAACATGATACAGCACAAGAACAGACAGGTTTTTTTTTAACCTCCCTCCTCCGCTGTTACCCCTGATATTATCAGGGACCTTTCACAGACAGGAGGTGTAACACTATTAAGTCCAAAATTTAATAATAACAAATATATTCATGTAATTAATTATACTCATATATTGTGTAAACATTGGGAGAAGAAACCCCTACACGACTACATAAAAAATTTAAAAAGTCTTAAAATTTCTACAATTGTGTCCAACTTCAAAATCCATGTATTTGTTTTTCAGTTTAAGTGGCATAATATATCAATTAAATTGTTGTGGGTTTTCTGCAATTGTTAAAAGTCTCTTTTTCAACAGGCTATAATTTATTTTAGAACAAGCTTCTATTTACCATGAGTAGTTTGGTACACAACTACACTACAAGTGGTTTTTACAAATATACACCAATATATCATAGATTTGACTTTTGACACTAACCAGAAAACTATGTGAGGTGCTTTCATTGTGACCTGAATATTAAATATGACATTAGGTCTGGCCATTCAGCAATTAAAAAATTTATTAAGTTACTCAGAATCTGCATTGTAAAATAAGAGGCACACAAATCGGCTATAATCTGATGAACAAGTATGGGTAGTCAATACCTTGTCTACCTACTCGTTCTCTTAAAAACCACATAAAATAATAATTAAAAAATACAGTTTGTCAAACTTTCATTACATAGTAAAAAACAATGAAAGTTTGCTTTTTTTACTCAATTGCCAAAAAAAGGATGTTTTTGGCGCGTATCTTGCGCAAAAGTTAATTTCTTTATTATCTCGTATCTTCTAAACGGGCGAATGTATTACGAAAATTAAGATATCGTTAGATTCGTCTCAATAACCCATGTGTTCTTAGATGGTTTTTTTTTTATTTTTGGCGCGAAATAGTAATAGTTTAATAAAAAACCAAACTTATCTAGTAGGGTATCTAAATAAAGGAAATTAAAAGGGGAACACAAAAATATAGTACATAACTCTTCAGCTTGTTTATGAATCGGTAATTTTTCAAATGACCATTTTTGGGAACTTTGTACAATGTACAAAGAAACACAGTTAAAAATAAAATCTAATACGCAGCTGATAATTTTTTGCTCGTCTTCTCAAGTACTGCTAGTGGCTGCTGGTCCTATTGAATTCGGAATTTCTTGTGATTATCCTTAAAAAGTTTTCTTGTATTTGTCACTCGAAATTCACATTTATGCTGCGGTAACAGAACATAAAAATAAATGAAGATATCCGAGCGCGACAGTTTTATCGGTTTATGTTAAGATTTAAACTATATTTCTGAATAATTTTTAATGATCTTATCTAATAGGTAGGTACTTTACGAGCATTATTTGTATACACAACTATAAATTATGTATCTATGCAAAATGAAAAACTCAAAAAAACGTATTGACTGAGATATATGTAGATTGTAGCTAGATAGATTTTTCGCCCCCAAAAGCTCCGATATAGAAAATAACAAATTTCATCGGAATCGTTTGAGTTGTTTTCGAGATCGCAATGTAAAATTTGCATATAATATGATGTACATCGAGGAAAGCTCGTTCGCCTAGGTATCTATAATATGACCACGCCTATCTAATAATATGACCACGCACGCACACACCAACAAAATTACAATAACTAAGCGTACGCGCAGGAAGGGCGTGAATTTTGAACATGTTTCAGTCAAAGAAAAGCATTTTTATGTGATTTAAATTAAACTGTTAATAACCTACCAGCAACACACGTACACAGCAAGCACAAGATATTTCGAGTTATTTCTGGTAAATTGTAAACAAACTGCCTAATAAATGTTCGTGATAATTGCAAAAACTAACTAACTTAAACGCGGAGTTAAATTTGTAAATTTATCTGAATTATGTGCTTACCTAAAGAATTTTTTACGTGGTTCAAACAAAGCACGTACGTAAACAATACATTTGTGTAGCAAGTAAAGATTTTGAGTTATTTCTTAAGGGTTATAGATTTTTAATTTCTTCATAAGCAAAGAAAATTATATCAAGTATTAGGCATGTATGTATGTATGTATGTATTCCCGAGCGTACTTATTTTTTGCGTTTTAGTCAAAAAAAAAAATAGATAAATGGTGCCAAATTTAGTATCACCTAAGTACTTTACTGTTATAAAATCAGTTTTATAGCTATTATGTACACAAAATCAAATAAAAAGTTTCTATTTTCAGGTAAGCTACGTGTCCCACATATTTTTTATAAAACATTGAATGTAGAACTCGTGCCACACAGATGATTTTAAAATGTTTATTTGACTGATCGATAAAGCATAAGGTTAAACTAAATACCTATTAATTTTAGGAATAACTCGAGATTAAAAAAAAATACAATAAGTATGTGTGATGACAAATTGAATACGGAGTCTGACTTCAATGATTACACTAAGGGAATAACGTTTTTTATTTGCAATATATGCGATTATATTTGTAAAAATCCCAGTAACTTAGCAAAACATCAAAGAACACACAGTGGTGAAAAACCATTTTTATGTAACATGTGTGATTACAGTTGTTGTGATTCCAGCAACTTAAGAAAACACATGAAAAGACACAAAGTAGAAATTTCATATAATTCAATTTCTAATTCTAATTCTAACAAGAGCATCATTAAGCCAAGGAGAATAAGGACGAAGACGAGAAAGGAGTCGAAAACTAAAAATTGTGAGAAAAAACTTCAATGCAGTTTATGTGACTACAAATGTGCCAAAGAGCTCGATTTAAGACGTCATACAAGAACACACACTGGAGAAAAACCTTACGCATGTACTTTGTGTGATTACAGAACTTTAGATAAAGGTAACTTGACCAAGCATAAAAGACGACATACTGGGGAGTATCCTTATGCATGTGACATCTGCGACTACTGCTGTAGAGATTCAAGCAACTTGAAGAAACATATGAGGACGCATACCGGCGAGAAACCATACACATGCAACATTTGTAACTTCAAGAGTGCTTGCCCAGCAAACTTAAACGCTCATATTAAAACTCACAGTGGAGAAGAAAGACGCTTCCCGTGTGATAGATGTAGCTACAAAAGTGTTAGAGCGATTGATTTGAGAAGGCACATGAGAATACATGGTGATAAATCGTATGCATGTAAGAAGTGTGATTTCAAATGTGTTGAGTTAAGGAATTTAAGAAAACATGTTAAAACGCATACTAAAGAGTATGCTTGCACCGTGTGCGACTATGAAGCATCCACTGCTAATGAGTTGAAGTTACATAAGGGATTGCATACTGAAGAGCGTGCCAGCGACGCTAAAACTGACATTTTAATAAAAGTTAACTCTGCAAACGTAAAGAAACATCCATGCAATTTGTGTGATCATGAGTTTTTATCGTTGCATGATTTGCAGAGACATTTGGAGTCGCATGTTGGACACTATTTGGAGAGTTTTAAACATTTTCTTGATGTATAAGTACTACCTACGTAACTCGGTATTCTACTTCTGTAATGTACTAAACAAGCAGTTAGGTATATAAGGTACTTACAGGCAGGCACAATCATCTTTGCGAATTACGATGATATACCTAATATCATCGTAATTGCATAGATGATTGTCAATTATTTCATTATTAAAGTATGTGGCTAAGTTATATTTATAGAAAGATATAGGTAAATGTACTATTGTACTCGATGACGCGATACAAACACTAAATCACAAAGTCATCAACTGAACAATCAAACAATTGGTTGGCCGTTTGTAGACATTATTTGTTTTGACGGTAATTTCTAGTACTAGCTCTAGATACATAAAATTGTATTTTTTTTTTGTTATAATGATGTAAGCGTCTTTAATTTAAATTAATTATTATTAATGTTACTAGCTTTCGTTAATACCAACATTTAATTAGAAAACATTCTATCACAAAATGGATCTCAAAATTCTCAGATAATGAGATTAGGATGTTATTTCTTCAAGCATCAATTATATATCTATGACATATATGCATATAGTATGTCAGTACCGACTGTAAATTTATTTTATTTTTAACGAATGTAAAATTTTATTTAAGAGCATTATATTCTAATCTAAGCTTCTTATTAGATTGGAATAATCTAATCCAATAAATAAGAAAAATTTATCCTTATTTCGCTAAATCTAATATAGTAGTTGGTAACTGGTAATCAACTAGATTAAAAGTATTCAGGCTTGAAAAAGCAGTTTTATTTAGCTTACACCTAAAGGTATCGTTTTTTAAATAACAAACTACACTCTTCTGAAGACGTAAACCTTGTAGCGGTACCCAGAACTTTGAGAAGCAAAACAAAGTCTAGTACCCATTTTACCCTTTAATTTTGCTAATTACAGTAAGTTCCTAGGTGTGTTAACATTACCGTTCCGTGTTCCCTTTCTCAGATGAATTAGGGTCTAAAGTCTTACAAGTCTAAGTTCCCTTCAAATGGGAACACAATTTTAACAATTTACCCCACCTGGCAGCTAAAGCTGATAAACCATACTCACAGAGCACATTATATACAGAGTAGTCATGTCCTCTGTGGGGTAGTCATACTGTAAGCCATAGTCAATATTTATTTTTTACACCGGTGTTATATCAGCGATTCCTTCTAAATCTTCGATGAAGTTTTGAGAGCAAGATTATAAGACATTTCGCCACATTAGTGCACGTAATTTATACATGAAAGACAACTGTTTTGAAGATTTTCCCACGTTACCGCCAAAATCCTTGTTGCTTATTTAATCACAAACATATTTTATTTATGATTTGTTAATTGTAGTAAACTTTTTTTGGTTTTACATGCTATAAAAACTCTTACCTACCAAATTACCAAAAACAACAATTAAATATGCTCTTTTGTATTTTTTGTTTGAAGTTTGGGAAGAAATTCATACATTCATCTGGCAGCACTTGATCAAACGTCAGATAAAGTTATTTAGACTGTCACTAGTGTCACTTGTCATGTCAGACACTGTCAGTTCTTCAATGGTGTGGTTAGTGGTGTTGTAGTTGAAAAATTGAACAAAAATATGAATTTATGTGCAAAGGCTAAATGTTTCCGGTCCAATTTGATTGGATCGTTCTATCGCCTATCTACTGTGGCCACGGAAGCTGCTGAAGGAAACGATCAAGTGTTGATCGACGATAGCGATGAAACCTTGTCTCGGGAGGCCGAGATCGAGAAGAATAGAAATGTATCGCGGCTCTCAGAGGCCCATTACAACGTAACCAATGGCCGGCGGCCTTACGAGATTCCAAAGTCATTGGCTCATTTAACAGTCAAATATAATAGGAAAATGTATGGCAAATATGGTAGTGAAAGTGGTGTTAATCCTAGTAAGTTTAGACTTTCATATTATTAGTCTACTGATTGCATATTGCAGTTTTACACTCTGTGAAAATAATATAACACTTAAATCTTTACATTTTCAGGTTTATGCTGGCCGACAAAGAAAGATATAGAGGAAAGATTAGAATATGAGTCTATTGCATACCCTTTCACAATAAAGCAAATGATGGAAACTGCAGCACAGATAAGACAACAGAATCAACAAAAGATTTTGGAACGAGACAGGGATGTTGCTGCCAAATTTGCAAAGCTAGACCAGTGGAAAAAAGAATTGGATGACAAGTTAGCCAAGAAAACTGCAGATGTGTTAGCTGCTAAGGTAAGCAGTCTCCATCTTAAACTGCACTACTTCATAATGTAAGGCAGGAACTGGTCAAATGCGAGCCTATTCAGGTAAAAGAACATATATTTTAAGTGAAAGCAAGTAGAATTAAATTGTTCAAGCTATTCTCTACATTACTACACTTTTTGATCCAGTCAAAATTTTGTACTTTTGACTACCCTGTCTCTAGCTATGAATTATGTGAAATTTTTAAAATATTTGTATTTTTGGATTTTTGTATGTTTGTAATGAATAAACTCAAACACTACTAAACCGATTTCAAAAATTCTTTCACCGTTGGGAATGTACACTATCTCCGGGTGACATAAGCTACTTTTTATCCCTGTATTACGGGAACTATGCAGGTGAAACCGCGAGGCATCTGCTAGTTATGTATATAACATATACCACTTTACATAAGTTCAATCTAAATTGTCCCATGTCACATAAACAAGGCTGTGTCATAGGGAATTAGAGCTCTGTTAACTTAATTACGCTCATATCTCTGCTTCAAGAATTGTAGGGAATCTGTTCAATTTCTGCCGAGGACAAACACTTATAAATATAGATAAACATAGATATCTGTTGTGTCTAGGTGTTCTGCGGTTCTGAGGTTGATTATATGTATAATATTGTAGACATGATTCTGTTTTATGAAAAGAAATCCAACCTTATTTGTATGTCATCCTTGGCCTAGCAGTGTAGTATCAAATCATATACACCATTGTCTACTGAAAAATCTTCAATACAGAACTATGTATAATACTCTATTCTAGAAATATTACATAACTCTTAGAGTTTTTTTGCTCGGGATAAAATCTTTTACATTTTATATGCTGGGTAATTGGTAGAAAGCTTAATTTGTGTGTGTCAAACTAATTTATTATTCAGTGATTCTATACTATAAGTATGATGTTTCAGGAAAAGAAAGAACGTCTTGTTGAAGAAGTAAGACGCCACTTTGGCTTCAAACTTGACCCACGAGATGAGAGATTCCAGGAGATGTTGGCTAAACGAGAAAAAGAACAGAAGAAAAAAGAAAAACTAGCAAAGAAAGAAGCCAAAGAAAATTTTATGCTGGCTAAATTGCAACAAAAAAATGTACAGATTAAGAGTGATGGATCTGTTGTTAATGACAATTAGGTCCGTATTTGTGTAGATAAATAAATTAGGTTACCAACTAGACTTAACTATTTGTCATTTTATGTTGCAATCACATTGATCCTCCAAAAACATAATCTTAAACGCAAACTGTGCAATAACTTTTAAATTATTTGAATCCCGAATCCAGACTACAGATGGCGCCCACCAAACACGAGAATGACTGCATGTTCCGTAACATAAATTAGCGACGAGTCGGTCGTATTTCTCCTGTCCTGTGTATTACTTTAGTTTTTTTATGGTTGACGCGCTTGGTGTTTGACCATAGCTCACCTGATGTTACAAGACGGTGTGGTCGAAGATGGTAAAGCACACCTAGCTTGGGATGGAACTGGCTCTCAAGTGAGGCTACCGGAACACACATATGCTTGGCGGCAGGTTTTTAACTTGAGGGTGGTGGCTATCCTGCCGACTACTAGTACCTACTACCTCACGATATTTTTTTCACAAACAGCCCAAGCTCATTGTTGGGGTTTGAATCCACGCCCTTCAGCATGCGAATCGACCGCGCTAACCACTGAGCTATCATCGCTACAAATTGTATACATATCGTATTTGGTGCTGTATGTAATGGAAATCAAGAATTTAAATTATAAATGTAAAATATATGTCAATTAAAATTATAGAACTAAGTACCTATGTACCTACTAACAATCGACGAGCGAAAACACAAGTATAATGTGGCGTCACGACCTTCCAGTGTTCCCGCCGAAACTCCATTTGGCGATAGCTCGTTCAGCGTATACAGCGGTACAGTTCAGGGTAGGTAGGTATATTATGGATGTCATCATATAAGGCCTTTTATGTACAAAGATGCTGTTAATAATAAAATAGAATGGCGGATTGCTATACAATAGGTTTATTGTAGGACACGCGTTCAGTCGCTGTCGCTAGAAGAGTAGAGTGCGTCCCGCGGGTTAAGCGTGACGGAGCGCTGCGTGACGGCTGGCGAGCACACCAGCGTATCGGACGAGTCGCTCACGACGCTACTCGCCGGGCTGCCCTTCTCGTACACTGCACACTGAATACATTTGTTCATTTTAACAGGAATACTGTTACCCCACCACAGTCACCCCAACCTTTCTATGGCCTTGATCGAAGTCATCGCTATATGCATACGTCACAGAGTGCGCATAGAGTTAATTTCGATTAGACCGGACAAATACAATTTTATAATATTGTATGAAAGAAAAAAAAACTAATTATCAACAGAAGGAACACAAAAGTTGTTAGATTTAACGTAGGTACTGAACACTGAACATGCCATAATATACAGCATTTTAGTCCTGAGTGGGAATCGAACCCGCACCTTAAAGTTTTGCAGATTAAGTAACAGTGTAGTTATTAATGTGTTATGTAAGGTTTATAATTATTGATCAGCATACAGCATATGATATATTGTTTTTTTTAATCAAAAACTAAGTACCTATATCTATTAGTTAAAATTTTACCACTTGTTCTTCAACAATGTGTGCGTTTCTGGAGTCGCCCATTTGCCGCTCAATCATCTCCGGTTTCTGTAAATTCACGTTTTCTTTTTATTTTAACTAAATTACTATCTTTCAATCTAAATCAAACTACCTATCAAACCGGAATACAGTAAGTAGTAGGTACAGTAGTATTACTGAAAAAAAGATCTACGTTTATTAGTATGATCGACATACGTCATGACTAGTGAACAGTTATTCCTCCCACATGAGTATGAAACACTGTAAATGTAGGTACGCAAATTGTGAAATCTCACCGTCTCATGCGCATCTATCCTCTGCGTGTCACCCAATAAATGCGCAGATTTGGTGATCTTGTTCATCTTCACGTTATCAGCGATCTTGACGTGTGTACTCTGTACTTTCTTCAGCATGAAGTTGGTTCGGTATTCTCTGGGCTCGTAATCTTCCATTTCCGAATTTTCCGTAACTTCTTCTATCGTCGGCTGTTCTGGGCCGAGGTCTCTTCTCTTCATTTCATGACTGAAAAAAAAGTTACTATTAAATTTACCCATCGTCTTATGAAATACTAGTTGTGGCCCGCTGTGACTATGTTTTGCGTGTTAAAAAGTACTTAGTAAATTTTATCCAAATCCGTGCACTCAGAAGGAAGAAGTACCTAACCTGCACACGCATTTCCGTATTTTTGCGTCTCTACTTATTATTATAAAACAAAGTTGCTTCCCGCCGTCTGTACCTACGCTTAGATCTTTTAAACTACGCAACGGATTTTAATGCAGTTTCCATCAATAGACAATGATGATGACAATGATTCAAGAGCAATGTTTATTTATCTAAAACACATGCATAATTATGCACTTGGGTCATTTGACCCGTTAGTCAAATGAGTTATTTACTATTTCTATATTTTAACATTTCTTGTGACTATAATTGATTTTACAGTATAGTTTCTTAAAAATCTATTACACCAAAACTAGGTATATTTGCCACCAATTCTTTTTTCATAGTAGGTACCTACCACTAGGTACATTCATAGGCAATCATAGGCCAAACGCTGATAAGTCCTTTGGCGACTGGGAAAAGTGTCTGCATTTCCCTCAATTATTTCTGATAAAGGAGAATCATATTCATAAAAATATAATGTTAAGAGTCTAGAGAAATTTACAACTCACCCATTGCACTGGTTGTTCTTAATAAACGCGTAAATATCCTTGAACGCTTGTTGTATGTAGGAGAGTGTGCTCTGGTCGATGGGGACGGAGCTCGAGGAGCCGGAGCTGCTCGACCGGCCGCAGGACCGCGTGCTGTCTTGGAATGACTCTTCTGAACCTGAAAGCAATATTAATTGTCATAGTTAATAGAAACTAACAAACATACTTATATGACATAGTGTAGAGATTGAGTTTGGTCAAATGCAATCAAATGAGCCAAAACTCGGGAGGTCGATTAGAGCAGCCGTTGAGGCATTCCTCTATCCACCTCTTCAGATCTTCATAATTAATTGTAATATACGGGACTCTACAAAACGAATCAAAACTCGTGGTCTCGCCACTTGAGTTTTGATTCGTTTTGTAGCAACCGTAAAGAATATCCAATATCCACTTCTCGACTACATCATAAGATCAGCTCAAAAGTATCAAATTAAAATTTGTCACTAGCTCACGTCGTGTAATAATTATAAGCGATATATTTATATAGGCTTATTAAGTACTATCATTTCACATTATGGTCATATTTGTAGCGGTGACAGCTCAGTGGTAAGTGCAGTCGCTTCACACGACGAAAGGCATGGGTTCGACCCCAACAATGAGCTTCAGCTGCCTGTGAAGGTAAACATGTGAGGAAACCATAGCATGGTGGTAGGGTACTTTCAAGGACTCGAGTTGAAAATCTACCGCTAACAACTACTAACTTTGAGTTCCGGCAGCCTCACTTGAGAGCCCATTCCAGGCTAGGTTTGTTTATCAACCACACCGTCACTTAACATCAAGCGATCTGCGATATTGACAGCTGTCGAAGCAGTTACCAGAGGAGTGCGCGCCTCCGCCGTTAGCCCAGAGCCGGATTTGCTGCTGCTTCAACTGCTTCATCTGGTCCACGAGCTGTAGGTTCAGCTCCTCAAGCTGCTGCCGGTGCGATATCTCCTCCTGGAGCTGTTCCTCTAGTACCTCCGCGTAATCTCTGTTCAATTACATTTCAACTTTAAAATGAGCCTTTTATATAGAAATAGCTTTATTACCTGTATTATCAGGTGTAGGTAAATCTGAAGTTAAGCAAAAATGCAGATGTTATGATTACGATGGAGCGCTTTGCCTAGAAGATCCCGATTCGCTCTCGACTTCAACACACTCTGATTGCTTTTATGATGTATGTAATTTACGTCATTATGAAATAAATTTATCAATTTGGTGTATCGGGAAATACGCATTCACAGCGCAATCCTCTATTTCCAGATTCGTCGTATTTTTCGGGCTTCAGTCCACCTGATAGTATAATGCGCATTAACTAGGTTATGCAGATAAGAAGCATACACCGAAATTAATCCGATAAAAACCTTCTCGCCTCGCATCCATCTCCATAGAGATGCAGTAAATCTAAAATACAAAACTATTTTAGATTTACTGCATCTGTCTTTAAAATCGTACTGTAGAGCACCTATAGGATGAATAGAAAGAATTTTTCATCCAATCTCACGATTGAGAGGCGTGTCTACTCCTAGCTGTATCACCAAGATTAGTCTTGAAGATTTGATTGAACCAATAGTAAACCAGAGTTTTGAAAATTACTCAGTTCTTTACAAGCTGATAGGAAATTCTTACTTCTCTTTCTTGACGACGTTGATCTTGTTAGCGAACTTCGTAGGTCCAGGCCTCGTCATGGACGAGACTCTGTCTTTGATTATGCCGTTCCTGAAAACCAGTCGTGTTTCCATTTTTATAAAAAGTATTAAAGATGTTTTAACCTGTACCTACCTACTTTCATGTGAATTGATATGCTTGCGTTTGACCGTTACTAGCCTGATGTTACGCGATGGTATGGTCTTACTGCATCATCCAACATCCCACAGTGGGAGCAGTGAGAAGAGTAGATGTGCAGGGGATGGTGGATGTGCCCATCATGACGTGGGCCTGCTTTCTTAAAGATAGGTGAACTCCACTGTTAGACTCGATAAGGGTCGGAAATTGTACTTACTTTAAAGTAACTGACTTGATAGATCTGCCATCGCTGGAGCTACCGCTGACATTACCAAGCCATGAGTACTGGAAAACCATATTAACACTCACATTAAAAAGGTACTAAGTCTATACATACCTACTTTTCTATACGAAAAACTTTAGGGAAAACGTACTTGGTATATTATGTCCAAAGTCGTATACACGTAACTACCCACCCGTTAATTCGTAAAAATATAACGTAACTAACAGAAAAAGATATGCCTATTAGTGCTATTGTGTTAGTGGTTTGATTTTTCGTTTGAAAATAATTACATATAATTTTTGTAATCTAGAATTATAGCGATCCTTTGTGGTCTTTCCGAAGACCATTTTCCATAATTTTGAATATAATAGAATAAACAACGTTAAACCTAATTTTCTAAATACACCTAAATAAAATAACTTATTGGCATTTAAAAACTAGACTAGCATGCTGTTTGTAACGCTTGACGATCAGTATCCTTACCTGTCCGCCTATACCCCTCTCATTATTTCGCAAGGCTTGGCGTATCTTGGATAGCGACTCCATCATCACGTCAGGGTTGTGTCTCATGTCCATTATGACAACTGTCGTGTTAGACTGCAGCATTTTCAGCGCGGCTACCGAAGTTTGCTCGGTGACGCCGCAGTTTTGAATGTCCAAGGCTGGTATTAGGTAATATCGTCAAAAAATATTAAGATCAATATGAAATTGAATAAACTAAGGCTCTACTTCTAGTTAGACTCTTTGAGATAGGTACCTGATTCCATTGTAGCTAAGAATATCGTATGGCCGGGTGATGCACTACGGTGAGAAAAAGCATTATGAGATTCTTATTTTTCACGACGTTCTCGATGTTTCAATGGCGCACTTGTTGGTTCGTACCTAAGAAACTCTTATTGTCATCATTATTTACTGCCCGCAATCGCCTATCGCAGTCTCACGCATCTACGTACTTGCTAATATTATAAATGCTAAAATGTTTGTTGGTTAGCCTGTCGTTCAGGCTGCAATGCAACAACGGATCAACCGTGGCTGCTGCTGAAACCATGTAGCGAAACTAGTTTATGTATCAGTGCCTTGTTACACACCGTCTCAGTAACGGATTTATAAAATACCAATATCACGTTGGTATAGAGCAGAACAGAGCCAGGCTGTTTATTCATGAGGTGACGCGATACAATAGATACTTATATGGAACAGATCTGAGAGCGATATTAACAAATCGTACGATGTTATTTCAATAAATTGCGACTCCCCATAATTTTTTTAGAAATGATCTTTACGCTAGATCTGTAACCAGTTCGAATAAGTGTCGCGTCGCATCTACCTTTGATCCACAAATCGTCGGCCATAGCTTCAAGCAGCTTGGCCACTCCTGCGTCGCCCAGCTGTGGGTTGGCGCAGAGCGTGATCCGACGCAGGCCCGCCATTGCGTCCAGCTCAGGCAGCCGGTATCGCAACGTGTGAATCCAGTTTTCACTGTAGCGATGTATCTTTTGGTACTGCGGGTCAAACACTTTGGTTTACTCGGACGTTTTAGTTCAAAAACAGCTTGAGTTAAAGGTAAAAGTACCTACTCGTAAATGATTTATTAATTTCCTATGTGTAAATTGATTACAATACAACAATAGATAAGTACCGATCTACTTGATCATTTTACTACAAACCAGTGTTTAAGCAGAAGTGTTTAAGCGTTTGAAAGATTTTATGTGATGGCCTTTATTGACTACATTGGGAATGTGGTAAATTAAGGCCACACCTGAATATGTATGTTTAGGATAGGAAGGTTTTTTGAAGCCAGCTTGAAACAACTGGTAGACCTCTTTGTGCTACATCAGTGGTCTCCTCCCAATCCTTGCCATATAACAGTAAAAAGCTAAATTTGTAGAGGTCGTTTATGTAGGTCAAGGAGTGGGGCCCGGTATGCTCACACATCTTATTATCGATTACCGACTAAGTAATTTTCGATAGTTACAGTGCCAGAAAATAGAAAAACAAATTAAACCGTGCCTTAACTAAATCAGCAATATATGAAGCGCCGAGCGGCGTGATTTCGCAGCCGGTGAGGTCGAGTGTCAGGATGTTGGGCAGGCAGCGCACGGCCTTGCACACGGCCAGGCAACCCGCGTCGCCAATCAAGCACCGCGGGAAGTAAACGTGCTGGAGGGAGTTGTTAGCTAGTAACGCCTGAAAAGTGACCATCGCGTCCATCACACTTGATCGTATTTATCTACTTTCCACTCGTATCTTCGAATTACGAACCAGCCGTTTTTATAAACTGTCCCACTGTAGGCTTTTGTCTTTGTGAGAAGGGATACCTATTCACTCGTATTTACCGAAATTGAAAATAAGTACTTTACCTATTCTCTATAATGAACACGAACTACTTACAGAGACATTTTGTGCCAAGAAAGAACTAGTAAAAATAAATATCGTAGGAGATTACACACAGCTGATCACAGCTGATGACAGCCATCTGACCACAAACTAAGCAAAGCTTGTACTATGGAAGTCAGATAACTGGTAGAATATTATTTTTTGTAATATATAGGTACCTACTTATAATACACACAGGACTCCCAGACACAGAACAAACATTTGTATATACCACAAACTGTTTGTCCCGGGTGGGAATCGAACCCACGCCCTTCAGCTCTTGAAGCAAACATATCTACTACGAATGAACTAACAGGACTGTCTTAGTATGATGATGATGAAGTATCAAGTAAAAGTCAAGATTTACGTAGTTAGGTACCTACCTACTAGATTCAGTGTTACTGACTGTTGATAATTGGCCGCACATACCTCATTCAATGGGTTCAGGTAAGGAATCTTCAACGGGAGCCCTTCAAGTAGCAGAGTCGTGAGCAAAGTAGTATTGGACAGCAACTGAGATATCGCCTCCATTAGGTTAGTCAGCATGAAATTAGTTAGAATTACGGCCCGTTTGTTCACGGTCTTCGCCAGTCTTTCGCAATCTATTTGTTCTAGAACTGAGACAAGAATTTTGGTATAGCGATATGTAGGAGGATTTTACAGGAGCAATCGGTCTCCTTTCATAAAGCTTTTAAGTTTTTAGTAGATTCGTAAATTTCAACATCTGTTATTCGCTAGCATGATGAGATTCTGATAATGATACATATATATTTATAATACCTACATACAGAACAACCATTCACAGAACTATCATTTGGTAGTCAAACGAATGTTAGTCCTGGGTGGGAATCGTACCCAATCTCTTCAGCTTCAGCAAAGCAGAACTTTACCAAATGAGTTAACAGGGTGGGCATATAATGAAACGACAAAGACGGACACTTCCTATACCTACTTATAATAAGTTAACAGTACCTGTTTTCACTTGTTGACGGCATTTTATAGATACTGAATGTAGACTCAAGTCGCAGCTTAAGGCGTGCAGGATCGGCGGCCAATCCACATACTTTATCCTATCCACGCAGAAGTCGAGCAGCTTCCCGTTTCCCGAAGGTATAACATTATTAAGAGGAGTAAGGTTTTGTAACTTGCAGCACTTGACGTAACACTGGTGGAAAATTCGGCTAGTTTTCGGTTCAATACCTTTACCAACCATTGCTGTTTATAAAAATAAATAATAGCTATCAAAATGCATTCAATTACGCGTCGAATAACGCTGTATTTCGCCTTTTGTAGCGATTAAAAACTATGTTAATAAATAATTATGATTTTGTTGAATAATTGTTCAAAAAATTAAATGACAAGAGGTAAGGCTGAATCGAAATTAGAATCATTGTCAAATTTTCATATGACACAGGCTTATTTTTTTAATTGACATTCAAATGTAAAAACTGCTGTATTATTAGTTTCTATATGTTTTGTGCTAAAGAGTACAAACATTTTATGGAACGTAACCACTGGAGTATGTCACTAAAAGGGTTATAAGAATGAAATATATTCACAAATACTCACTAGCTTAGATAGAGTACGAGCCTATTTATAAACGTTGCATAAATCGACAATCAGTTGTTTATCATTTAACTTTGGAGTAATGCTCATTAATGTCATTCATCTTGTAGAAGGCAATGCCCATAATTAGGGCAGTAGCGTACCTCGCCCAAAACGGACCCTGTATAAAAAATTGTCGAGGGGCCCTACGACTAGACTTTCATTTCATAGCCCCACTGAAGTAATCTCTATTTTTCTTTCACAAGCTCGTTAACAAAAGAATAGTGGCACAAAAACTAACGCTGGTCGCGGTAAATATGAGACAACCATTGTCACAGTGACCTAAGGGTTTGAGTGAAATTGTGGCTAACCTTTTAGAAACAAGTCAGGAGGCCCGTATCATTAATACGGCTGATACGCCCCTAAATTATGGTGTAGCAAGAAATATGACAGTGATCAAAGCAGAATAAATTTTGTAAATGTATGTTGATTCCTTCCTTCACTAAAGTTTTTCTCCTATAGGTACTAATGAAAAACGAAATAAAACATGAGTTTATTTTTTTATTCGTTTATTTTACAAAACTTGTGACATTAGTTCAATTTTATTAAACGACGTAGCTTTATGTATCACCATTAAAGAACACATCATCAGGTATCTTTGTATTTCGAGAGTTAATACAGCTCTTCATTCCATAAGGGAAATTACAACTTGGCAGTTGGCTCGTGACTTAGATGCGTTTGCAGAAGGTACAATTTTAAAATCACCCGTGACTTTCCGGCTATTCGACATAAGTTATAGTTATATACAACAGCATCAAAAAATAATAATGATCCTTTCTAAATATCTCATTTCTAGTGATCTATAAATTCCCAAGTAGTTCAAGTACAAATGGCCGGTGAATCACAGTAGCGGAAATATTTACAAAATTTTAGTTTACGATAAAAGTTTTCAATTAACATTTATTTTATTTCAATGATCTTTTATTTTTGCTTTAACGTAGAAAAATATAAAAAAAAACATCTATCTTCAAATAAATACAAAAAATATTGTACCTACCTCCACACAACATCTCTTTTATCCTACTAAATGGATGATCTCGACGCCAACTCGCACTTGGCCGATTGTTTATGTAATGGTAGTACCTACTGTATTCAGTTTCCATGAAACAAGTATTCAGAGCAGCCAAAGTTGCAAGTTGTAAAATCACTTATAGTACAAATTAAAACAAATTGATAAAAATCTTAAAATGAAAACAGGAAAGGTAACACATGGTAACATTTTAAGGCACATTTTGATCTTTACATTATTAGAAAAGAGAGCTTTGCTGCGTTTTTATTAAATATACATTTGAATGGCTTAGTCACAGGAATAATAATAATAGATAGTATACAAAGTAATGACATTATTTGTGCAGTTTGATTTATTGGACGTTTAATAATAATTGGCCTAGATTCTGTGCCTGTTTGAAAATGATCTCTAGATAACTTTTCATTTAAAAATACGTGTAAAAGAACGCAAGAAACATATAAATTAGATTTTTTATAGATAGATAAGAACATAATCGTTGCTATTCACTGACCACTTCTGCAATGTCTAACAGTGATTGCAAAAGTTTTTTTTTTAAACGCTCATCATGAAAAACTGAATTAATGGACACAGTAAATTAAGTACATAAGCCACACAAATAAAATCATCTGTCTGTATCTAACAACTTTACTTATAATTTAATAACATATCCCTTACAAAAAATAATCAACTTTTTAATATTAATAATAATTGCGATATCACATCTGTTACGTTTCGTATCGTAAAAACGAGCATTAGAAGTACTGAAAGTTATATTTATTCATAATCGTTCAGATTCTGTTGTACATTTTGTAAGCTAAACTAAATTTAACAGCTTTGAATTATTGTCTTCTTCGGTTTTGGTGTCGCAGTGCATTTGCCAGAGTTGCAGCAGTGTTTGTTGTTATGTATTTCAAAATTTCCACGTATAACATGAAAACTCAAGTTAAATAAGTTTAATAAGTTACAGTCAAAGTCACTAAAGGTAATTCACGGTCGAGTCCAGTTATGCCTTAGTAAAGTAGTGGAGACTTTACGACAACTTCGAGAGTTTTGGAAGCAACACGAAAAGTAATGATTCACCACATTATATCATTTTCTCACACTCGCGCTTGTACAATACTGCACTTTATTAGTAAAATACTTTAGAAGAAAATAAAAGTTTTGGAAAAAAATACAATGTGGCGACATGATTTTTTCCACGTTCCCGCCAAAACTCTAAAATTATTGTCAATGTTGTCAGTTGTCAGATGTTTCTTTTTGTCAGATAATGTGCGGTACAACAGAATCAAAGCTATTTGTCTTTCAGCACTGTTGAGCCCATTTTTCATATACGTTAGAATTTTTTAAAGTTTTTTTCTTTTATTTATGTTTTAATCTTAAAATATATAAACCTACCGTCACCTAATATAATACGTTAAAGTATTGCTTTAATTCCTGTACCGTGTAATATACTGTGAGGAAATAAGTTACACTTTTTTTTTAGATAAACTACACTAGTTAATTCTTACATAGATTGATATGCTTACCTACTAGATAAACTGAAAATTGGTATGTTTTCATAATTATATTTGCTATAGCATTTAAAATGTATTTTTGCATTGCTATAAACGAGATCAGTATGAGTAGCCTCAGATAATTTTGTTCGAAATAGTATCGTTAAAATAGTATTCTTTTTAACCTGATAGAAATTGATATAATTTTTAATTGTCTACATTATAAAACGCACTAGAGTATTCTATAGTTTTTACTAATGGCAACTTTCAAATAAAGTTAGATCAGTATCCCTAGCACAAAAACTATAAAATTGTATCGAGTGTAACTTATAAAATGTTTTTTTTTTAAAATAATTTATCGTTTATATTCATTCGTAATTTGGACAGGTTCCGAGCTAGGGGTACAGAACGATATCAGTTACATCAAAATGCAAACATTTATTGAAAACGTCTAATGGCAAGACTTTTACAAGTTCACGAGGAAAAGCTGTTCCATACAATTCGTGAATTACTCTTCTATACCTAGAACAGTGGATATTTTTCCGCGATTTTAAGGACGGTCCCATAACAAAAGCTGTTCACAATGATAATTACAACAAACTCCTTATTTTACATTTCGTTTCGCGTAACTGCGTGTAACAGGGTAAATTAAAATATCAAGTCGTATCAGGTACTGGAAGGTAAACTAGGAGTGGACGTACGAGATGGGCGTCCGCCGGTCGGACTCTGGTTGGTCCGCGTCGCTCTCGGAAGTTGTCGGCGATCGCCGGTTCCACTCGCTTTCGGGATCCGAGAATATATTGCGATCGGCCAGGGCGTCGTCATCCATCGCTTCCATATCAAGATCGTCTGTAAAAGTACAGATAAAATATAATTGGTAAAAATAAATCGGGCTATTGTCATGCGAGGGTCTAGATGGCGCCACTTTCTGTGCTTGTTTCAGACTATGTTGGCTTTATGTAGACCAGTTCGTTATAGTGAAGCATCAAATCAATAGATGGAGCTTTTTTGAGTGAATTATATTGATCGCATATAGTGCGGAAGCCCTGATGGTGGAAAAACCTGAAGACTGAGTCCTGCACCTTCGGATAGGCCTTTACCAATCAGTAGTCTAGTAACCTAGTAAAAAGTGATAGCATATAGGGAGTTTTAGTACTGGTTATTTGGAGCTCATGACTTACTGAAAAAAAGTATTATAAAACCAGCGACTATGTAACTAACACGGTACTTGTTTCCTTAGGTACAATCTATATTTTGTATAAGAAAAAGTGGAATCGCCTAAGTCTACACGATTCGCCTTCGAACACATCGTCTCTTTCCAACACGGACGTAAGTTGACGTAATATATAAAAATGTACTTAGAATGATATGAGCTCAGAGAACATACTGGCAATCCGGAACTCACCGCTGTCGGCAATGAATTCCGCCGCCCAGTCGTGTTCGAACTCGAGCTGTTTGTTCGTCTCCCGTTCCGTCGGAGACTGCACCGCCTCCGTGTCGGCGTCGGTCACGTCGTAGATCTCCGTCATTTTCATCTGTAAAAAAATTACAGATTTTATTCGTTGGGTAACAATAAATAAAAACTTTAATTAAAACTAGGTTTAATTTATTACGTAGGCACTACGTAAGAAATTAAACCAAACCACGTTACGCCGATGTGAAGTCACTGAGCAATACGTTAAGTGGAATATATTACATGAAGAGTACCCAAGTCTAGATAAATAAATATCATACGACATTACACACAGCGCCATCTGACCCCAAACTAAGCAAAGCTTGTACTATGGAAGACAGATAACTAATAGAATACTTAACTAGTATTTTTTTTGTAAATACATACTTATAATATATACAGTACACCCGTGTACATATCTGTAGATTGTAGATATTATGTATGTTTTTCCCACTTCCATGTATTGGTATGAGCTTGTGATGATTACGTATTCCTAGTGCTTTGTACAAGATTATCCGTTGCATCAAATCCGTTGCGTAGTTTAAAAGATTTATGCGTACATACAGATGGCGGGAAGTGAATTATATTTACTATGTAGAGATTAATAAATTGTGGACATTTAAAAACCCGTTGTCAATTTCATGTTGATAATGAAAGTGAAGATTATTAACTTTTATAATATTGAAAATGTCCCGTTATAAGCAAAACTTAAAATGGTCACATTAGTTGTCCTACTTCCTACTAATATTATAAACGCAAAAGTTTGTATGTTTATTACTCTTTCACGCAAAAACTACTGAATGGATTTTGATGAACTTTATGTATGGAGTTAGCTGACACTCTGGATTAACACATACGCTACTTTTTATCCCGACTTATAAGGGAGTCTGTTACACGCGAGTCGCGTCTCACAATCGACCAGTTTTTTAATCAACACCAGAAAGTAGTATTTTCTGTCATAACAAGATATTGTTTAACACCAAATCTTGCACAATAATTACATAGTCATAATAATTGCGCTGCTCATTATGTTTTAGTATCAAAACAACGGCAGCACTAGTAAACACAGTTATCGTTACTCACAACTGCACGCACGTGTCGAGCGCACTCGAGGTTACAGATTATGCTCCGGTACTCGTATTTGGTCGAAGTTTCAGAGTTATCTGCGATGCAACTACAATGTTGGTACTGCACTCACAAGGCAATACAGTTATAATGAAAATCGACATTAGAAACACAAAACCAAACGCTACAGTTTGATAAGCTTTAGATTCAGCTAATTCATTTACAAGAATTACGTCGTACGTACCTACTGACTACGGAGTAGAGTACCTTTTTCGTTTTATTTATGCGGGAAGTAAATTTACGCGCGCGCGTTGTACTCAGCTTTGTCTCCATGATGAAGGCCACCGGATGTGGCCGAAACTATAGTCGGAATTTCCGATAAAAAAAAGGAGTAATCCCGCATAGAAAACAAAAATGTGTCAACACCACGTCAGTTACCATAATAAGAGATACCTATTTTAAAAAAAAAGTTTCCATTCAGATGACCCGTCTAGCATTCCAGAAGCAAATATAAGTTGTTATAATCGAATTGTTACAAACAACGAATTCTATGTCCGTTGAGAAGAACTTCAGCACCCGTCCTGACACGGTTTTCACTTTTAGACACAGGTTATAGCTACGCGACCACATATCGTATATCTGTGCAATAGGGTTCGCAATTGTATAGCTTTGTCGCGACAACAGATATCGAAATAAGTGGCTTAGAGTAGGTACAGGGGTTGAACATTGTTGCAAATCGGCCGGCACAACGGTGCCAAGTGCAGGGTAACCAGATTACATATTACAAAAGTACTATATAAAGTAAAGTACTAGTAGTGGGCTGTTGTAGTGTTGGCCGGTCATGGACAGGCGTTATCTCTTACCATCAGGAGAGCGTCTCGTACGTCTCATTACTTTTTACATTAAAAAAAAACAAACTATAGTCAACTGGTAAGCGGTCGTCCATCAATTATGTGATATTTTTTAGCAACTTTGTAACCCCCTCGCTCCCCCCCTGGTGAGTGGTGTGGTGAGGTTTTAGACTCCCTTAGATTACAGAATCTTATATTTAAATTATAACCGGTATAATCTAATTTTGGAAAATTAAGCATCGTGATAAAATATCCCGACAGAGATTATGGTTCTAGGTTTGTGGAACTAGTGCGTTCAATAATTCTGAAATTGATTTATTCGGAGCAAGTGTTCGGAACGTGTCATCTAGTATCAATTATATTAATAATTATAATAGAACAGACATTGAAAAAAAATAAAAAAATATTTGATTTACATGGTTTCCATGTTCCACTTTCAATTTGCGTTAAGTACCTACTTTACTATTCAAGGTTTTAACAAAAAACATCTACACGTATTTTATTTACTACTTGTATTATTTTTGAAGCAGTAGGAGGCGGTACGATAACCCGCGATGTGGCATGTGATATGCGATGCGTGCGTCATTTCACCACCGCGCCACCATCCCGGCGCGTTTGGCCCCAGATAAACAGGTCAAGTATGACAGTGGCAGGGGTGATCAGTTTCGCGGGGAAAGTACATACTACACTAGACTTGTTTTTTTTTATATATTTGCTTGCCATTGTCAAGTATTCCAATATTTTTAAATATTAGATGAAAAATCTAAGTCAAGGTCGAGTTCGGCCATGTCGAAGTAGTGGTGACTTTATTACAAACTTCAATGCAGTTTTGAAAGCAACACAAAAAGTTATTTTTAACACAAAGTCGCCACTACTTTACTGAAGCTTGACTGACACGGACTGGACTTGGCCAAGACTGGACTTCGACTATAACTATAGCTACAAGACAACTTATTTGAAACTTGAAAATATAAAACACTTGACACTGGCAAATGCTCAAAATGCGACGCCAAATTCAATGAAGAAGAAACTCACAAGCGTCATCTGTCTCATATTATTACCATGAAAAAATGAATTGTCAATCGCCACCACAGTCATATTCGGTAAGTTAGTTTACGTTCTTTGTTGCGCATTTCGTTGTTCAAGTTCGTCCATAAAGAGACTTGCCTTTTCATTCCTAACCATTCATCAGCGATTAGAAAGTAACCAGAGAAATAATATTCCGTGACATCAGATATTGTTTGTGTTATTATCAGTAAGTTGTGATGTCAGTGAGATGAAGTTTACCTTATTTTCTCCATCCAGATAGTAGTAGGCTAGCAGAGCATCATTGTGTGACGTCACGCTTAGAATGTGCTCGAAGGTATCTGTGTCGTCATATGTGATGTGTTTATCGCCATATGTAAGCTTATATTGACTTGCTCGTCTGTAAAATAAACAAAAGCTAGCCTGAGTAAAAACAAAACACGACCAAAAAAACTGATAGATCGAGAGACCAATTCGTTACTTCGAGATTGTTTTTCAATACCTATAAGTATCCTTGTTAGTTTCTTGAGGAAATTACGTCAAGTATGCCAAACAATTTTCCTTTACTGACGCGAATTACACAGTACCTACAAGGTAAGCGTCTGAGAATTTCCAATTGGTAGGCTCTTGATAAGCACTGCGGAAATTGTGAATCTTTTTTTATTACTATTATTTATTATTAATATTTAGTATTTGACCACAGCTCACGTGATGTGTGGTCGAAGATAATAAAACACACGCCTGAATTGGAACTGGTTCTCAATCTGAAGTGAGGGTGCCGAAATACACATTTGGTGCTTAGTGGAATTTTTTTTCACTGGTGGTAGCTAGCCAGTCGAGTACTAGAAAGTACACTACCACCATACTATAATTTCCTTCACCGGCAGCTCAAGCTCATTGTTGGGATTTGAACTTACCGCGTGTGAACCATCTGCACTTACCACTGGGCTATCATCACTATACGTATATGTATCTGTGGACTTTTTCCATTATCTAGCTACATCTTTTGTTGGATGGGGGGAGAGTAGTCAAACTTAGCTTTTCTATATCCAAAATCGATCAATATTTAAATTATTTTATAAATTTAACAATATTTCTATAAAAATCATTCATTTCAATATGCCTCTTCAAACCACAGTTGGGTCAATTTAAAATCCGTGGCAGAAAATGTTGTCCCCAAGCAAAAATTGTTTGTTCACCAATATTTTTAAAATATTGGTCAACAAACAATGGTGTTTTAGTTAAAGTACAAATGAATTAATATATTTTCAAAAGAAAAACGGAGTTATTATTGATTTATCACTTTTTTTATCAGGTAACAGAATAGTAATTCATGGTAACAGAGGTGTTTTACATACAAGAAAATTCTGTCCCACATCTCATGGCACTATGTAAAAATCACAATATCTTTTTGTTAAAATTTTATTATTGTTCTGTTTAATATTTTTAATAATTAAGCTGATTTATCATTTTAAAAAAAAACTATCTCTGCCTATTTAATAATTTTTTTGAATAATCTATGATTATTTAAGATTTAGTCCCTCGGTCGTTGTAATAACTGTCACACCTTTCTGTTACCATGTAAATTAGACAAATACTAAAAGTTGGCGCCACCGTTCTGTTCACAACAGTTGGGCCTTAATGTGTTCTGTTGCTTCGACTCCTTTCGAGGCGGGTGGAGCGCGGGGTACGCGAATCAGTCGTTCGTTAGTTGCGGTGTGAGGTGCGTGGTTTTATTCTGTGTGTGCTATGTTACCGGCGTTTTGATGTAAGTATTCAGATATTTCTATATAATTTAATAAATGAAATATAGCATTAAGGGAATAATTGTCTAATCTGTTTTTATTTTGTCAAAATATATTTTTATTTTAAAAATAAATTATTCTAAGTGTTGAATTTACTACTCTGTTACTGCACAACTATGTTACCTCGTAGTAGTAATAGAGTTGTAGACTGGTAAAAGAGTTGTCATTATTGAACTGTTAGTAGCTATAAGTCGTCATCGGTGTCTATATATATTATAGCAGTCAATATTATTTTATAATCATCTAATAAATGAATAATTTTGTTCTAGATAATACTACAACACATCGCTAAGGCTTTTACTGCTGCTGAAAAGCAGCGACGTTACAGAGAACAGCTCAAACTAGGGGTCAAAGAAGGGGTGTACGGTCTAGTCAAATTTTTCCTGTTCTAAAAATGAATACATTTACCTTGGCAAAGCATTAAGCGAAGAAGACGATGACGGCGAAGTGAAAATAGTGTTCATGAAGTCTGTTGGTGATACCGGAAAAACATTTCATTTAGTAGAAAATAATGTATAATATCAACAATAATTATGACAGTTCCGAAATGTATTACAGTTTTAAGAAAGTTATTATTAAATATAATAGGTTTTGTGATAGCAGTTCGTTAAAATTAATATACAAGGTACAACTATGTTACTCTGTCCCTAAATAAATAAGGCAAAATTTTGAAATTTTATGGAAAACTAATACTTGATTTCATATTTTCTATATGTAATATGTACTATTCAAATTGTTACATAGTATTATCGGTATGTTCTTATAATTTCAGTCAATTTAAGTAATTTATAAAGAAAAATAGTTTTGTTAAAACATAGATAGTAACAGAGTACATTTCATTTACATTATTATCAGTGCTTAAGAATAAATACTGTGATTCCATGGCTTAAACATGAGAGTAAATATATAATTAATGTTGATTTCAAAGAAAAGTTACCAAAAAATGATTTGTTGTTTAACTATGAATAAATGTATGATGGCAACAGAGTTGTTTAATTTTCACCTCACTTTAGTTTCAGTCACGTAAAATCCTGAAAATATACGCAAAAGATCGCGGCCAACCACGACATTGCATTTTACAATGTTATGTGCATGTCATGTTATTACCTCAACACTTAAATCAAACATTTTTTCTTTTAAAGAATTCAAAATTTATTGTCACTTTTTCTGCCACCGATTTTAAATTGACCCAGTTATCAAATAAATCGATATTATATATTCACGCATACCTATTACGATAGAACGAGAACAAACAAATGCAGGAATCGTAAATAAGGATATGAGTCAATAGAAGCTATGTTTCGAAACAATCAACCAGGCAGGGCGCCGAGGTCAATGATTGTAAGCAACGAAAACAATTGAATTAATGCGAAAAAAAAAGTTATTTTGTAATCTGAAAATGAACAATTTCATAATAGGTATTTTCTTATCTAGGTAACCTCAGACTGTTTATGTGCTTTAGTAGTTAATTTTTCTTCAGGAGAGGGGCGTGGATTCGATTCTCACCCAGGACAAACATATGTGTGCCGATGAGAGACGTTTGTTCTGTATATATTACACGTATAAGTATGTATACACAAAAAATACATAAATATTTTACTAGCTATCTCATTCCCACGGTACGAGCTTTGCTAAGTTAGACACTAGATGGCGCAGTGTAAAAAAAGTTTCCAATATTTACTGATAAATATAGCATGGATAACTCCACTGTATCGGAATATTAAAAAAAAATAACTGTTAGGTACCATAAATTATAGCCTATTTTTTGTTGTTAGCTTGCGTACGACAGGATGATGTCAAACATGCGCGGAATAGTCTTATCGGATGCTTGACATTACCCCCCATTTTATTTTGTTATGTTACTGAAGATAACTCGGTGCTTACTTATCTTCGTTTCCTAAGCATTGTAACGACTTTTGGCTATAGTTAACTAATATTTTTCTATAATTAGGTACCTAGTTTTAGTTTACGGCGTAAAAAAGAAATAACCAGGTAATTAAGTTTCGACTGCCTAGTTCGGAGACCTGTCTTTTTTAAGTTATGTTCACGTTTTCACTAAGTTCAAATGGTGAAGGAAAATCATGAAGAAATCTACTTTTCTGTGAGTTCTCGAAGATGTATAAAGTCCGCCAACACTTGGCCAGCTTGGTGGACGGCCTTTACAAATGAGAAGATCAAATCAGCCCTGTGCTGATTCGGAATTTACATTTCTTGGTTGTTTAAATTTTTTCATCGTTTATTATTATAATTTTTTTGCGATTTGGCATATTCCTGATAATAAACGGACTAATTAGTCATTTAATTAAAACGCAAAAAACGACAAAAATATCGTATCACATTAAGAAAATCTATATCACCTGTTGTAAATGGATTACTAATTCGCATTTTTCTATCGACCACCAAGGTTGCGGATAAACGCATTATCATGAAACGACTGAAAAATCAATCTGTTACCTACTGGCATGGCCCGTGTACCTTTTATCTAATGTTTTAGTTTTGATTCTTGATAAATAATGCATTTTGTTATCTGCCGATCTAGCATGATATGCACGATCTGTAGTTTTTTTTTTTTTTTATGGTTGACAGGCTAGTTGTTTGACCACAGCTCACCTGATGTTAAGTGAAGGTGTGGTCGAAGATGGTAAAGCACACCTAGCCTGGAATGTAGTTTAACTATACATAGCACATCGCTATTAAAAACTTCCTAATTATACAATTTTTTTTATGTCAAAGTAATAAGACGTACGAGACGCTCTTCTGATGGTAAGAGATAACGCATGTGCATGATGTCCCCACGACTCTTGAAACATATATATGCTACCAAATGATCTAACAGGGCAGCCAAATTAATAAAAATGTTAAATACATTTTAAACAATTGTCAAAATGGGCTACTGTACGCAGTGCTTATTTGGTACGACAGTAGATACTAGCACTCTACGGGTACTACACAATTATATTTTTCCCATTGCTATTAGGAATGCTTAATCTCTAAAATCTGCAGCGCATCCGGCATGTTTGCCGCCTGGAAAATTGAACTCCGGACGGGTTTCAGGCAATCATACGAAACATATATTTTTCGCTGCTATAATAACATATTATTGACAATAACTGAGACAATAACAGATAAATAAGACTATTTTTTTCTACAACAAACTAGGTATGCTTTTGGCCTTGATATCACCTGATGGGAAATGACGATGTGGCCAAAGATGGAGTAGCTATTCACATTTTTATAGAATAACCTCGTATTGTACTTTGTCGGAAACACAAACGCAAGCAACTAGTTCCATACAGCAGTTCTTACAAGGAAAGTGGTTTGAAAACAAACTCGTTTAAAAGGAATTTCCAGTGTAAGCGAGTGCCACGCCTTTGACGCATTATTACTGCGTATGAAAAACGAAAATTGTACGATAAAGAAGTATTCACCTATTTCGTAAACAAAATTATATATGTACTTTTTTCTAAACTATGTAAAATACGTACGTTTTCAATAGAAGATTCCGTTGAAATAAGAAGGAACATTTCAACAACAAATATTAATTTGCATGTTATCAAGACTAATGATTTCACAAACAAATGCCTAGAAATGAAAACATGGGAAATGGGCCACTCGGATAAGGAGTCTTTGTTGCGTTATCAACACAGCAGCTGGGCAGCAACTGCTCCAATGTTAACAAAATGATCGTAAAAATAAACTATAATATGAATTGAATTAAATAATTACTCGATTTCAAAGCGTCTAAATTTTTTTAAACGGTTTTTAACTTTACTCGTACATTTTTTGTATCAAATTTTAGGACATATTTTTATGAAACTTTGCAACCGAATATCATTCCGATGACAATACAATATTATGTAAATGCAAGAGTAATAATGCCTACGAAAACCGTAGTAGAGTACCGAGTAACCTTGTACATAGAAAGCACACCAACCGAGCCCAAATATCGACAGGAACTGTTTCAAAAATAAATATCGTAGGACATTACACACAGCGCCATCTGACCCCAAACTAAGCAAAGCTTGTACTATGGAAGTCAGATAACTGATAGAACTGATTCAGATTCAATAATTGACTACATTGTAGTGAAAAGCTACACGCAAACGCCACCAGACTTTTGACGATGAAAAATATAATTAGCCAGGCTATAAGTTCACTTTGTTACAATTTAGTGACAAATGCAGGCAATTAAATCTTTGTGGAATTTCTGGCTAAAATATTTATCTGCGTAATACCTGCTAAAATGATTCACGCGCTTTGCTAAAAACCACAAAGCCACATACTTAATTATATGAAACATAACATCTAATTCAGATTTCAGAATAATATGACGCGTCGAGTTGGTATAGGTAGTTGTATACAAGTAATGAGACGAACGAAATGCTTATCTGATGGTAAGATATAACGCCTGGCCATGACCGTTGCAGCGGTAGCAAACTTTGAGTAACAAGGCAAAGTCCAGAACATCTTTGATGATCTTTGGTGCTCATTACTTTGAGATATTGAATGGTTACTCTTAATAGTCCTGTAATTTATCTTTTTTTTATTTATGTAAAAAGTAATGAGACGTACGAGACGATGTTAAGAGATAACGCCTCAATAACTCAAAGTTCTGTGTATCGCTGCAATGGTCATGCCATTGCAGCGATACACAGAACTTTGAGTAACAAAACAAAGTCCAGGGCATCAATGCTTTGGCGCTCATTACTTTGAGACTTTCGATGGTTAGTCTCAACAGCCCAGTAATTTCGCTAGCTGCATTACCCTTCAAACCGTAACACAGTAATGTTTGCACACTACGGCTTAGCGGCAGAATAACTGGTACTGCGGTCGTGCCTATCTAGACGACCTCCTGCTAAGGAGATCTACCGCCAAGTAATGCTGCCTTTCATTGCAGTCTAACCAAAGACGAAGACTGCAATATTTTTGACAATTTGAGTTATAAAACCACAAAATTGGTTTCCAGAATAAATTGCAGTGGGACGGTCGCAATTGCATTATGTATATACATACAAGTATAATAAGTCTTACTACGTATAGGTTGATGAGCTAATTAATGATAGACATGAATAATGGCGCACGTGTACCACGTTTTGAGTTATTACGTAATTATTATTTACTCAACGACTTGACTTGTGACATCTACAACAATTTTGTATTGGAGTTTGTACTTTCAACATAACATGACAAGAAAACCTTTTGTGACGTTTCTATTATATTATCATCTACTGGTAGGTATTGATAAAATAAATATTGATTATATTTTTTATTTTTATCTAATAATAAATTGTGTTTCCTCATTACTACGCATTATCTAATTAATTGTATTATTAGTCTTTTCCAGAGATCATTATAAGCTGATTCTAGAAGTTACTTTTATTTATCATTGACAGGTTAGTTGTTTGACCACAGCTCACCGGATGTTAAGTGACGGTGTGCTCGAAGATGGTAAAGCACACCTATCCTGGAATGAAACTGGCTCTCAACTGAGGCTGCCGGAAAACACCGTTAGATGCTTAGCGGTAGATTTTCACCTTGAGGGTGGTAGCTAGCCAGACGAGTACTAGAAAGTGCCCCACCACCATGCAATGGTTTCCTCACGATGTTTTCCTTCATCAGCAGCTCAAGCTCATTGTTGGGGTTTGAACCTATGCCCTTCGGCGTACGAACTGACCGCGCTAACAACTCAGCTATCATCGCTACTAAATGTTATACAGAACGTAACTTCTAGAATGTAAACATGAAATGCTCTCGAAAATGCTTTTTGTGTTTTAATAATGATTTATTGAAACTTCCTATATGCAATAAAATATTGAGTTTTAAAATACATTAATTCATACTATAATACCAGTTAATCGTGTATCGTGTCCTATGATATTTATTTATATCTAGCGGACGCCTCGCGGTTCCACTCGCGTAATTCCCATTCCCGTGGGAATACAGGGATAAAAAGTAGCCTATGTCACCAGGGGGAATGAATGCAATGTTTAGTCAGGCCAATGAATATAACTACCTAATCTTAATTTTTCTATACCTAGTTGCATACAACTACCGCATGACCAACCGACCGTTTATAAGGGTTATAAATATACCTAGATAAATATTCGTGATAAGATTTGGAATGTCAAATTAATTTAAGGTGATGATTCACAAGCTGATAGGTAAAGGGCAAGATTTATTGAAAGGGCATACAGTTTCAAGTGCAGCATACTAAATATAGGCATACATTGTCTCATTGCAGTGCAAAAATGTCCTTCAATTAAGAGAAATTTCTATGTTATGAAAATACTATGAAATACACAATTATAGTAATATGGCCCATATTATTATAATTGTGTATTTCATCCAAATTCGTTCAGCAGTTTTTACGTGAAACAGAAACAAACATCCATCCATCCATTAATCATCACAAACTTTCACATTTATAATATCCGTAAGATTAGTAGAGTTAAATTATATATTACTAGCAGATGCCTCGCGGTTTTACCCGCGTAGTTCCCGTTTCCGTGGTAATACAGGAATAAAAAGTAGCCTGTATGTCACTCGGGGATAGTATATAATATATATACCTTTCCAACGGTGAAAGAATTTTTGAAAGCGGTCCAGTAGCTTTTGAGTTTATTCGTTACAAACATACAAAAATCCAAAAATACAAATCTTTTCTCTTTATAATATTAGTGTAGATGTTCACGATAAACAATAAATATCGTATTATTTACGTTATGCCAATGAATTAATATACTTTTTCCTTTAAATCTCCACCACCATCATCAATCTACATCACCAAGAGAAGAGAACAAAGGCATACAATTCAGTTAACATTGACATTGCCACAAATCAAAACACGTGTGTTGACACATACGATAACAAAATAGAAATGACGTAACATTTCTTAGGTGACGTAAATACGAACAACTGCAACGGAACAATGCAAACATAGCACGTGAAGGTCAAACCTGATAACATTAACCGATAGGAGACAGATTAAGGAATTAAATTTAATATAAAGGATTTAAGTAGCTCTGTAATCACTAAGCGGTCTTTAAATTGTTCGCGGAAAATATATTGGTACTAATAAAAATGTGTCTCTACCTATAACTAGTTTTGGCATCCAAATCTGTATCTATTCAAAAATCTTTGTATTCATCATCCTAGCAAATTAAATTAACTTCAATCATTTTTGTCAGGCTTTATGTATGACTGTATGTGTATACATTTGTTATTAATTATTTTTTTGGTTGACAAGCTAGGTGAGTGAGCTGTCACTTGATTTTAAGTGACGTTTTGGTCGAGGATGGTAACGCACACCAAGCCTGGAATGGAACTGGTTCTCAAGTGAGGCTGTCGGAACATACCTTTAGGTGCTCGGCGACAGATTTATAATTTGAGGGTGGTTAGGCAGCCGAGTATTAGAAAGTACCCTACCACCATGCTATGGTTACCTCACGATGTTTTCCTTCACAAATAGCTCTAGCACAGATGCATGTATCACACATATACAAATCTTTCTCGTGAATCACTCTATCTATTGATGGAAATTGCATTAAAATCCGTTGCGTAGTTTAAAAGATCTAAGCATAGGTATATAGACGGCGGGAAGCGATTTTGTTTTATACTATGTAGAGATAGAGATAGTCTTTCTGAATCTACGAATAAATCCTTTAGATTATGACATTTATTAACATATGATTTCTATGACAACAGGACTCACCTTCTCTCCATTTGGTAGTTATCATATGTGTCTTTCTTCGCATCCATTGTCAGTTTGTAGTATATCCTGGCCGCTGCCACGGATTTGTCCTGTGCCGTGTAAACAAAACCGTGCAGCTGTTCCAGTAAGTTGAGGCTCAGCTTCCATAACGACTTGCTCATCTTCGGCGTGCATGTCACAAACCTGAAAGTTATTGACTCCTTAGATGCATTTATAAATGTATAGTGCATTGAGTTAACAAAACGTAAGCGTTGTTGTTTGCTACATATTGACGTAAATGGTAAAATTGTTATGTAAGATTCATCAGTACTGGAAAAGCATAACAATGTATGACGGCAAAGACATCTATGACGCCATGAAGTAGTCAAAATGTCTTTACACGCAGCAAATGTGTGTGACGTAGGCTAAAGAATAATTAAAAATATGAGTGAATGACTTATAATAACAGTTTATGTATGAAATGAATAATGAAAGCTTAAGCTCGGAAGCAATAATAATATATTTTTTAAATGTTTTTCCTAAAATGTTGTATATAATTTATAAATTATTTAGTTATCGCTACATAAGATCGAGATTAGATACGAAGGACGGTTGCATTTGCGACTAACCCTCAAGTACTTAACTCAAGTTACAATTCATCTAAATAAAAAAAGAAATCAAATTCTTCAATTTTATTGATTAATGAAAATTAAAATCGAAATCTCGCTGAATTAATTCATGACAAACAAAAACAGGAAGTAATTCGTAGTACGTAAGGTCTTTATCAGTGGTTTTGTTTCTCCATTATCAGTGTAACCGAGGTCAACAATTTGAAGTAGGTATAACTTGCTTACTAGATGTTCAATTTATGCATTCGATCCATCAGATTCAAAGTGATCAAAATTACTGATAACCAGCTCAGATGGAGGCATATTATAAGGACTTTCTGATATCATGAAGTCCATATAATACAAGTATTAATACTCAAACAAAAGGTATCAATACTAAAAGTTCGATTTACTACTGGTCTAAACTAGAGGCGTGTCGTAACAGGAAAGAGGTCGCACTAATTATATCGACATTTAAGTCAATTACGCATATTATTTGAAATACAAACATAACAATAGACTAATATATTAGTATTAAAAAAAATACACGATGTAACTTATGGAATTGCAAAATTATTGCGAAGTTCCAACAATTCTATAATTTTAAATCATCGATATAAATAGGTATGTACGTACATATGTATTTCCTTTTAACGAATTGCGTGTATTTTTCCATTTAAATATTTGTTTTTCTAACTGCAGGAATTTGAGATGGATTTTTGTAATATTTTTTTCGTTTTTTCTGTTTAATTGTTTATTGGCATTTTGCATTTAAATTTTAGCAAATATTAGAGTCGTTTCATAAATGTCTAGCAAATAAGTATCATAATTGAATAGGACATGGGTTGTTGTACATACAATTATACATACATACGTATTTGTAGCTACAACCTAAAATGTGTTTTAAACAAACATTAACTGCGATTACGAATAATGTTATATTTCTTAAAACTTACTAGCAAGAAAGAAAAAAGGATGGTAAAAAAAATATAGAGATACCAGACTTTACCTACAACTACTTGATTTTATATACTTTAGAAAACAGATTAAGCACACTTGTATAAAATATATATTTAACTTTTTTTATCAAATGCTCACATACCCTTGACCGAATGACATACAAACACAACGTATTACAATTGAAGAGATAGGGAAGTTGAGTAACAGATACAGATAACAGTAACTATTGTTATTGCAATTTAGAATAATATTTTGATAAAAAAAATGTGCGTCAAACGATTGTATAACAAAAATTTGACGCACATAATATACTCGTACTGCCTACCGACACATTTTCAGACTTATAACAGCTCATAGGTATAGGTATGTTAAATACAATTTGTTATAACTGTTTGATAAGATTATCCTTCATATAAATTTTAAAAAGATCCTTTATCTTTTTTAAATTATTAGGATTTAACATCTTATGCGCAGTATACCACACGCGGTTCGAAACATTTCAGGTTCAAACTTGAGTGACATTTATAAATAAAGGATGAAAGTATTACGCACAATATTGTGACTTTTGCCACAACACGAGCGACGTGTTTATTTTGTATTTATATTTTATATTTTAAGACCTTTGTTTGCGCTGAGATTCATAGATAAGGTACTAGACGTAGCTTCTAAAATATGTATGTATGCCTGGCTGGCCAATGCCATATTTCATACATTTTTAATATCAGACGACAAAAGACTTTTCGTAAATTGTCATGGGACAGTTTTTAACTACCTATGAGTATTACAGCGCATTCTGCGGCTAGCAATGATTTCAAAAATTACAAAGTAACGCTATAACACCCAGTCACCGGAATCTACCATCATCCAAATATCGATAATGTATCAGCCCAACACCACACAAAAAACACAACTATTTTTTTCTCCTTCTAGACAACGACACCCCACTCCTGGATTGTCCCACAACTAACCTAGTCATAACGTTGTTGTGTCGCAGACACTTCCTCCTACGCACGAGAACATTCCCGGCCACTTTGTATTGCACTGCATGCCTCTCTACTCTACCAGCGTGATAGCTAAAAAGCGTGGTGAATCTTTTAATGTTATATGTTAAGTAAAGCTTTGAAATGTCAGCGACAAACTTCTTGGCCGTATAAAAGTTAAAAGTGCCTATGAAGTTTAGTAAACTCAATGTTTTAATTTTGTTTTCACACAAAAAGCATAATAATGACACTGGGACAGGTGAAATTTAAACATTTCCAACACTTCATAAATGTAAATGAAAAGTTATGTATCGGGATCGTGTGAAACATTATAATACTCAGTACTCGTTCTTTCGCCGATATATACCTATATTTAACGTGATTACGTATCCTTAATATGACAGGCCTAGATAATATGTCGCTGACATGACAATATAAATCATCGTGCAGTTTAACAGGTATGTAAACTGTAACGGGAGAGGACGCATAACATTCTTACACGTGCAACTACATTTATAGTAATACATATATACGACCTGTCATCTTAAAACAAATTAAAAAAACAATATACTTTAGGAACATCGAACTGAGATTCATTTTTGGAGATTATACAATTATGACGTTGTAAACATATCACAATTCGCTGCCAATGAACTTTCTGTATAGGTAGCTGAGAATTGTTTATTTCTTGATAACTAGAACGAGAGTTAATTACTCGGAAATAAATTATTTATTATTAATGTATGTTATATTAGTAATCTCAAGTATTTCACATATTATTTGTTTTAGTGTTAAAAATGAATGTTTATTATCTGTACTCATGATTTACCTAAGGTAAAATATATGCCACTGTTACCTACGCAATCATGGGGATATTTGGAGACATACGGACGTATTTTTTTTGGAAAACTATTACTGAAGGCAAAAGGCCTGTTGGCAGTCCCAAGTTGAGGATGAAGTGGCAAAAGACTTCCAAGAGCAGGAAGTTACTACTTGGAAAGTTCAAGATCAAGAAAAATGGCGCTTAATCTCATATTGGTGGCCGAGACCCATTTTGCAAGCAAAATTTGTTAGTCACTATTAAGCAGAACAAGTTATGCAAACAACTACTTCATTATCCAGTTGCTAATGCTGCCATTGTTAATTTTTAGTGTATTTCCGCTTAAAAGTAATTTTGATTACAATATTAAAGATAAGACTCGTGGTTACTTTAATTAGATATTTTATGTCGTATTTTAGTTTTAGATTAAATTAAATAATTTTTTTTTAAATATCGTAGCACATTACACACAGCGCCATCTGACCCCAAACTAAGCAAAGCTTGTTACTATGGGAATCAGATAACTGATAAAATACTTAAATACTTTTTTTTTGTAAATACATACTTATAATACATACAGTACAGTAGATATTAAGGAATACTTTTGATAAATGTTTAAAATTGTCTTCAAGTTAGATAAATATTAAAAATTATGTTCCAAGCTTATGTTTATAGCATACCAAGAACGAAGAGCTTAAATTAAAAGTGGCAAGGACTGCTTGGAAAAGTGAGGGAATGCCTTATCATCTCACTCTACATAATATTACGTTGACTCTATATAACATAACGTTGACTTTACGTAACATAACAATGACTCTACATAACATTACGTTGACTCTACATAACATTAACATTGACTATACATAACATTGCGTTGACTTTACATAAGAGGATGGCAGAGACGGGTATGACCAAACCCTCTAAAATTACAATAAAGTCATAAAAAAGGCTTCAGGTTAACAATAATATAACTCACTTGGTAAATGTAGCATACATGATGTCGATAGGCACGGTGTAGGGAAGCGCAAGCACCGTGAGATAGCGCACGGCGCGCCGTCTCATCACCCAGTTCACGATCCCACTGTTGGCCGTGTCGATCGCGTTTTGGAATATCGTCATCACTGTGTCGGGGAGGTCGTCTACTAGAGCGTCCTGATGGAAAACAGTTACTGTGTCAAGTAAGAGACTTCTGGAAAGTTTGTTTTTAAACTTAAAAGTTTCCGGTGGAATTACTGAAGATTTACTCGTAAGTAGGTGATAAACATTTAGCAGGCCTGAGACTATGAAGTGACAATGGCTGGAAGCGAAAAGCCAAACATTGGACTAAACGTTGTGCCTCGGGAAAAACTACTATGTCCACTAGGAAATTATGATAAGCGGGTTTTGACGATTAAAACTCACTTGTCTATGCGTCTTGCACTCCTCGCAATCTGGATCGAATTCGTACGAGGTATCATCCAACACATCTTGTAGATGGAATGTCGATTGCACAGCCAAGCATCGCGTGCAAGATATCAGGTTATTCCTCTGCAGGAACCTCAACGCGTCGTCGAATCCTTGCTTGCACATGTTGCTTAGAACTTCTGGTTTGGGGGGGAACAGGATACGAGCGAAACGGTTCATGTTTTGCTTCGACAGCTCTATGCTTGTATTTGCTACGTTCACCTGAAACGTAATTCCAACTGTAAGAATCGAGCATGAGGTTTATTTTGTTTTGGCTTCCCATCTTTTTTTTTTTATACATAATAGGTTAGCGTTTGACCACACCCTGCCTGATGTTAAGCCGGATGCAGTCCAAGATGAAGCACGCTTACGTAAAAAAACCTGTTTACTCAAGATTTGAAGACACGCAAATTGTACTTCGCGGGAAAAACAGGCGCTGGCAGAGAGTTCCACATCCTCGCTGTGCGTATGAAGAATGTGGAATCAAAGCGCTTAGTCCGTACCTGGGGAATGTCCGCCATGTATGGATGGCGCTTAGGCTTAGTCTGCGTAGCCGTCCGGTAATAGAAAGGGACTGGCGGAACCAAATTGTCTTTGGAGCTAAGAGACTGAAGCTGCTAGCAAGAGATCTTATAAATCCAAGGTTTTATCCAACTCAAGGGAGTAGTGATTAGTGTTTTAATCAAAGCATTTTGGGATGTCAAAGATCGTAGCAGTATCTTTTTTTTTTTTTTTTAGGGTTGACAGTCTAGTTGTTTTGACCACAGCTCACCTGATGTTAAGTGAAGGTGTGGTCGAAGATGGTAAAGCACACCTAGCCTGGAATGGAACTGGCTCTCAAGTGAGGCTGCCGGAACACACCGTTAGATGCTTGGCGGCAGATTTTCAACTTGAGGGTGGTAGCTAGCCAGCCGAGTACTAGAAAGTACCCTACCACCATGCTATGGTTTCCTCACGATGTTTTCCTTCACCGGCAGCTTAAGCTCATTGTTGGGGTTTGAACCCACGCCCTTCGGCATGCGAACCTACCGCGCTAACCACTGAGCTATCATCGCTACAAACTATTGATAGTTTATATGTTACAGTTTTATAAGTGATAGATTTCTAAACGTGATCTGCATTAATTTCTTGATACATAGAAATTAATTTAAAATATGTGTTTACGTCGACTTATGTTTGAAATTTAATTTAATTGTCAATCTCTACTAGCTGATAATAATAAAATTAGATGAAAAGTATTTATGTCCGAACTTTCGTAGGATGTACTAACTCGCGTGTTACATTTACATAGTAGTCTAGGCATTATAGATATATGCACTGTTTTAATGACTACTACTAAATTTGATGGAATTCACACATATGTACAAAAACCTGACAAGCTAAAAATTACTGAGGCTGCATTTTAGAGATTCTATAATAAATCGTTGTTGATAAATATTGTCGTGCAATACACTATACATTGTATGTTCTCTATAAAAACTGTCAAATCGTGACTAGAACAGTCTACTTGATGGACTCGCAGTTTGTATAGGTACTACTCTATTTATAAAAATATGTAGTTAGTTCAGCAAAAGTGAAACTTAGTGGTTCGCTCGCTACCATAATTTCAAAACACGTTCACTTTTCGCAATGAGACATTCGCGTAAGTAATTGCGTACACTTTTTATTAAAAGGGGATTACGTACATATTATTGTATAGAACGAGAGTGCGACGATGTCTCATTTTATGCTACTCTATATTTGGTGTCAAGACAACACAACCACAGCTTGATTGTGTAGTCAAATTATTATTTTTAAATACGTTGATGCATTGGTAGCGTAACGGTAAACGGAGCGCCAAACGTCCAACTCGTTGAATCGACGATATAACAAAAATCACGAGCCTGTACAAGATTAGCATGCGACCAGAATGCTAGAGTTCACAAATTGTCAAGTCGAAGTTTTCAATATACCCAAAATGTGTAAAATAACAGCAATTCAAGTAAATTTCAATTTCCAATCAAACTTGTAATCGAAAAAAATTGACATACCAGACCGTCAATAAGAAGACGGTCTATGCTCAACAGGTGATTACGGGCTGAAATCAACGATGGTTACTTACATGGAACAACTGAGAGCTCAAGTCTCGCGGGCAAATATCGCTCTCACCGCAGAAAGGGCTGACGGTGATAGTGTTCTCGTCGAGCACGGGCAGGTTGTCGCTAAACCCGCCGTCCATGTACCGGATCCCATGGAACCGCGGTGGTAGCATACCCGAGAATACTGGCACAAAACACGACGCTAGCAGCGCCTGCATACACAAACATAATACACTCGAGACATGAATAACTTCTATGATAGCTAGCCTATCGTAAGCTGCTCTTTCGATATTATGAAGCCGAGGGCCAAAGACACAAGATAGAGACCGCGTTATTGGTAGACATGCGTATTCACATACCAACTCTAATTAAAAAACCCTAATACCCTAGTTGCCTGTAGATTAGTCTGTAGCACTCAGATCAATTCTTCAGATTACTCATGCTACCATTACAATAAATTATGAAACAAAACCAAGATTTCAGGTGTCCATTATTCGCATATGAGCAGTACAATTTTTTATCTGTATGTGTCATGGGAAGCATTTTATAATCATGTTACATTAATATTATGTTAATTGGACAAGGCCACAGTCAATTGAAACTCTGTTCTGTTTAATTGTACCTTTTTTGATTTGTTTACTACATTTTAAACTGGTGTTATGGTATATATATCTCTAGTTATGGTGTGGATTTTAATAGTTTACTCATAATAATGCCAAATCTTATTTTCATGTTATTATAAGTATTATATTTTGACACAAATAACAAGTAATAAAGTAATAATATGGCAATTGCTTACTTGTAAGAGATCTTCCCTAGTGGGAAATTCAGAGACAATGACATTTTTGCCATCATACACCCTCGTCAGAGAGATGTGTAGCTTCCCGCTGACTATCCTGTGGACATCATGAGGAAGGTATCTCTGCATGCCTTCCAATAGGGCATTTTGTATGTTGAAGGAGGGGCTGAACGGGCCGAGAGAGCCTGCTCTCGCTTCACCCACCACCCGGAGCACATCACTAGTGATTTCACCTAAAAAAATACTGAATAAAGTATCTGTCCGAGGCAGATGACATAGCAAGAGACTTTGTAATGATGAAAAGAGAATAAGTAGAAGTACCTTCATCAACATCTAGAACTTTCCTTATACACACTCAGCATGCCACATTCTGACTACATAACTGCATATACACAATTAACTCTTATTATGCTATTTACTTATATCAACCACTAATGTGATGCAGCCTGCACTAACAACCCACTCAGGGTTTAGGTACCTGGCATTCAGCTTGTGACTAATAAATATTGCTTAAAAAACTAAAAAACATTTAAAAGTAATCAGGAAACACCTAAAGGTATGATTTGACTGTAAGCATGGTAAATAATGATAAATAACACATAATGTGTGTTAATAGTTATGCTGCTAATTCCAATAATGTTCATATTGAGTAATTATTTATCAGAAACATTGAACAAACTACACCCCTAGCTTGTAATATAAACTGTTATTGACATGTTTTGATATCTTGGCAACACTGTACACATAATGCAACATAATGTTGAGTACATAATATGTATATACATATTATATACCTATAAGTAAACAGTTTATTTTGTTCTTAAATGAATACTGCACTGATTATTGTGGAAAAAAGGCTCTTCCTTTTTGGAATTTTAAAAATTGTATCAGGAGTCAATGACATACCTCAATTTAAATTACTTAACAAACAATGATATGTAGGTAATTTTACTATAGCAATATTGGACCATTAACTACATTAAAAATAGCACATTCTAATACATTGGATTACTATAAATAAAGAAAGTTACTTCATACTACATTTAAAACAATCTTTTTATGCTTGTTTTTATTGTTTGTTTATTGATTTTAGTTTTGTATTTATATGTATGAGTAAACATTGGATATAATATTAACAGCTTGCTAAGTGCTTCATTTGAATGAAACATTCCTTTAAAAATATCTAAAGGACCATGAAAATTAAGTAAGATCAGTTGTATTATTTAAAAGTGGAGGAACAGAGAGATGCAGTAAGCAACCATGACTTTTAAGTATACCATTTAACATGTTTTTTCTTATAAAATAATATTTTGTTTACAAAAACGAATTAAAATTATAACATAGAAATAACAACATTGAAAAAAGATCTTAAAATTAACACTACACAATTTCTTGTGTAATTACCTAATTTACTGTGTCTTATATCGACTTGATTCATGTTATTTAGAGATAATTATTTTAATCTAAAATAAGCAGTAAATAGCATTATGTGGCATTAATCTAAAATAAGTGTTGAAGCAGTATACTGCATTATGTGGAATGTGGCTGTATGAATAGCATATACATGTCCTAATGACTGTGCACCTGTATCCGTATCTTTGATTGATTGCACAAGTGAAGTTTTAATTGTCTATAAATACTTATGTATATAGAATGTCTAATACTGTCTATAGTATATAGACAGCATTAGACATTCTAATAATAATATTTCTAGGAAATAAGACTTCTATTCATGCATTAATAGATATATTTTAATGTACATCAGCTTTCTCTATGACTATTAAACAAGTTACACACCTACTTTTACATGAAACTGTATTTATATTTTTAATTATTAAACTTCACTTTCACACTTCACACCTTTTCATAGAAAAAAATGTAAGAAGATGCTATGTATTGGGTAATTTGACCCAAACAAAAGTGCTTGCTCAAAACTCACCTATGGGCAAGTCGCAAAGAAGGCAACATGCTGACAATGCCCCAAACGAGGCTCCAGATATTTGACCTAACAATAAATGAGGTGCATATTTTTTAAAACACACTGCCACACCGACATGGTAAATACCAAGAAAGCCACAACCAGCAAACGATAAGTTCATTCTTCACATGAATTTATCGCCAAATTAATAAAACACGACAGTTATTTACACTGATCTATTCTTCAATACTATAATCAACTAGGTCGTCACACTCCACAATATTTATCATTTATCAATTTAACTCTATTAGGGATTAGATATCATTAATCACAGATAAGAATTATCGTGTCTTCGCAATCTCGAAGAGTTAATTCGTTCGACTCCGCAACGCACAAGAATATACTTGCGAGATAAATGTGAAACTAACTAATGTGACATGCACTGCAAGTTAACTTTTTTTTTTTTTTTTTTTCGTTAATTTGCCCTTTCGGGCAGGCTAAAGCTATAAAGCCATACTGCCTCGTCTTCAGTGATATTTCTGCTGTATCTTAACTATGGTTATCGTCAAAGTCGTCTTAGTCAAGTCCAGTTCGTGTCAGTTCGTGCCAGTCATGCTTTAGTAAAGTAGTGGCAACTTTACTATAAAGCTGCGATGGAGTTTTGGAAGCAACACGAAAACTCGTGTTTCACCACATTATATCATTTTCCCACACTCGCGCTTGTAATTCGGCACTTTATGAATAAAACACCACCATTTTTATGCATAAACACTCGACAAAACACTAGTTTTGGAAAAAAATACAACGAAGCGACACGACTCTTCCCGCGTTCCCGCCAAAAGTCCTGCAAGTTAACTATACAACGTAAACAATCAGAGAAAATGATTTTTTTTTTTTTTCGTTAATTAGCCCTTTCGGGCAGGCTAAAGCTATAAAGCCATACTGCCTCGTCTTCAGTGTTATTTCTGCTGTATCTTAACTATGGTTATCGTCAAAGTCGTCTTAGTCAAGTCCAGTTCGTGTCAGTTCGTGCCAGTCATGCTTTAGTAAAGTAGTGGCAACTTTACTATAAAGCTTCGATGGAGTTTTGGAAGCAACACGAAAACTCATGTTTCACCACATTATATCATTTTCCCACACTCGCGCTTGTAATTCGGCACTTTATGAATAAAACACCACCATTTTTATGCATAAACACTCGACAAAACACTAGTTTTGGAAAAAAATACAACGGAGCGACACGACTCTTCCCACGTTCCCGCCAAAACTCTCAGAGAAAATGAATGTTATTTTTCTATTTTTTTTTTTTTTTTTTTTTTTTTTATAATTTGCCCTTTCGGGCAGGCTAAAGCTATAGAGCCATACTGCCTTGTCTTAAGTGTTATTTCTGCTGTATCTTAGCTATAGTTATCGTCAAAGTCGTCTTTGTCAAGTCCAGTTCGTGTCAGTTAATTCCAGTCATGCTTTAGTAAAGTAGTGGCAACTTTACTACAAAGCTTCGATGGAGTTTTGGAAGCAACACGAAAACTCATGTTTCACCATATTATATCATTTTCCCACACTCGCGCTTGTAATTCGGCACTTTATGAATAAAACACCACCATTTTTATGCATAAACACTCGACAAAACACTAGTTTTGGAAAAAAATACAACGGAGCGACACGACTCTTCCCGCGTTCCCGCCAAAACTCTTATTTTTCTAATTCTTTGTAGTTTTGCGCGTAGTTTGTCTGACATTGACAATAAGCAATTACAGTTTGCTTGATATTGACAATTAGCTGGTCTGACGTATAATTTTTTTCTTTGGGCTGCGTTCTAAAATGTTTATTTAGGAAGGACGTATTTAGTCATTTTAAGTAACAACTATTAGCTTGTGTGACCTTTAAAAGTATACTTTATGATATAGGGTACTAATCGAGCCAACGAATGCCAAGAAATATTGTACAACTACTTTTTATCAAATTATTTCTAAAATAAACATATTTAATTTAGTTTAAAAAAAACTAATGTTGAAAAAAAATTAGCATTATGTTCTCAGACGAATAATAATAATTAGGCTAAAGATGAATAATGCTACCTTAGCATACCCTCTGTCCATTTAATGACGAACTAAAGACTACGTTCATTGCTGGTCTGCACCCAGTATGCCAGATGTACTAGAACCTGCTACTGTATTAATAAATGTACTTAATTCTACTATTTCTATTTCTACAATATAAAATAATTTTATGAATGTATAAATGAATATATAAAAAACTGTACCAAGAATAATAACTTAGCTTATATTTATATCTATTTTATTTTTTATGTTTAATCATTGTTCCTTTTAGTTAACCTAGTTATATAAGAAAATATTGCATGTCCGTTAGGATAAACTGTGGAATCAAAAAACCTATATGTATATAAGACCACCATGTACAATGTTCAAAGCAATAAAGTTTATCTTATCCTAGCTAGAAAAATTAGGTTGAAATGGTCTGTATTGTACTTATACCTGAGTGTAATCACAGTTTAACGCGAATAAAATGATTGGAACTCGCCTAAACTACAAATATGACTATGTTAAAACAATCACAGTTCGTGATCACATATGCAGCAACATTACTTGCCATTTATTTATTTACAAAATTTATAGTTACAACTTTGGTTGCCGCCTTGAACCCTTTATAGATGTTGCCGTTATAATGTCACAGTTTGCTACTGGAAAATTACAAGCAGTGTGATACCAAAAACAAATAAAAAACCTATTACATTTAGTCTATGGTGAATTAAATTAAAAAGTCGATTTGTCAACATCGAGGGGGTGTTTTCCTGTTTTGTTTTTCGCTTTATTTTATTATATTTCCTTTAGATGTAATGTAATTAATGATAAAAAATATAGTGTCTACACCATGAATGCTGTGCCAGATAGTCTCATAGTGAATTCGTGTCAATTTACCCCAGTTTATTTGATTCAAGATCCTGGCGCCCCTCTGGTATTTTTTTATAAAGGATTTTTTAATTAAGTTACAGTTAAAGCATTGGAATATTAATACAAATGTATTTTCAGGGACAATCCTACTTTCTAGCGCAGAGTACCGTTGATGAGCAAAAACCTATCAGTGATAACCTGAAATCTTTTTACGAGAGTAGCGGCAATTTAGACAGTAGTTTTGGCAATGTTAATAGCAGTCCCAAACCAAGAATACTGAAGAAACAAGACAGTGGCGTTGTCGGCAACAACTTGAAATTAGCTAGTTTTTTACTACCTAAAAATGAGAGTTCAAACAAACAGCAATATGTGGTGAACAGTGTTGTCTTGAAACCTAATGTTACCTTAAGCACTACCACACACACTTCAAATACAATGAATAATGTCGTCAATAATCCTATGAACAATACTGTAAGCACCACTAGTACAATAAACACAATACCTAAACTAAACATAGACAGTAAGATAGTAAAACTGAAAGATACAAATTTCAATGGAACTACATTGAAAACTGTTGAGGGAAGGCGGTATAATCGGGTTGAGAAAGCTTCACCAAAGATTACTAAACCAAAAGAAATGTAAGTATCACCATATTCTCTTTAGAATATTATTTACTCCGAACTTGACAAAGCTATAAATGGAAAATGATATACTAAGTTGAAAAACTGCACAATACAGACCGCTTTAAATTTTTAATCTATGTGTCTTGGTGTGACAATGATTTGCTCATTTTCCCTTCAAAAGGCTTTAAATAATGTACTTCAAAAATATAAAACTAATGTAAAACAGTGTTTCCTATTGTAAGAGCATACCTATTCTTATTATTTTGGCTAAACTTTTCAACTTTGTTTTATTGAAATTGCAACTTTTCAATCCTACTCTTTCACTTTCTAATAAATTGGAATCATATACTGTTTCAGTCTGCCAGTATTGCCTACACCAGCAGCACCATCCAAGCATACATCAGTGCAATTGTTAAAGCTCGGAGAGACATACCACAGGTTTGTAAAATTTTGTTTATCAGTCTACTTTGTTTAAATATTACCACTGAAAAGTAAACATTGTAAAAGGTATTTTGATACTATGATTTCACATTTTTCACATGGATAGGCAAGTATGTGGAACTGTGCCGGAGTCTGTAATTCCTGTTAAGTATCATTTAAATTGTAAAATATAGGACAGCGCCATCTGACCCCAAACTAAGCAAAGCTTGTACTATGGTAGTCAGATAACTGATAGAATACCTAAATAGTTTACTTAAATGTCTTGGTATCCAGAGTAAATTCTTCTAGTTAATAATCAATCCTACACTGCATCACTGATTACCATCCAGCAAGATGTTTTCAAATACAAATAAAAAAAAAAAGTATGTACCTATTTAGAAAAAAAAGTATTTAAGTATTCTATCAGTTATCTGACTTCCATAGTACAAGGTTTGCTTAGTTTGGGGTCAGATGGCACTGTGTGAAAAAAAACCTTTAACTTAATGTGTTTCGCCTGTTCAAATCACCGAATGTGAATAGTGTACAATGTCTCAGTCAATATCAAAAACAGTACCCTATATAGCATTTGCTTTAAATCTCGTTTTTTTTATTGGTGACAGGCTAGGTGTTTGACCACAGTTCACAAGATGTTCTTAACATAGAATAGCAACTGATTCAGAAGTGAGACTGCCTGAACATACAAATAGGTGCTTGGTGGCAGATTGTATCAACTTGAGAATGGTAGTTAGCCAGCTGAGTACTAGAAAGTACCTTAACAGCACACCTGTATAATTTTTGGCTTGTCTTATGGGAAGCTACAGTCTGATTGTAACATTTTCCATTCCCATAAAGTTTTTACTCTTTTTATTATTTAATTTTATCAATTGTTTCCAGTCTCAACCAACTTAGTGATGAACAAATGAAGATGGTGACTCAAGCACTGAAGATATTCAGTAATCCGGAAAAAATTGCTCCAGAACCAGCTTATGATCCTGTTACTAATACTCAGTTTATTTACAAGTAAGCGCAGATTTAGAATTGCTTGTGACCCACCCAAACTTTGCACAGGTGCAATTTATTCGTGTTTTTCTGACAAACTGATAATAACAAGATTTTTACCTAGAGTGAAACTAATTTATATTGGGATAGTACCATGAAATTACTGAAATTTTTTAGTCTGCTGCCATTCAAAATGACTCACTTAATATATGTTTTGTTTTCTTTTCCAGGGTGGTATCACCAAGAGATTTGACAGTTGTGGGCAAAAACAAAATATTTACAAAGGAAAAGAAACTACATCATGATACAAGCATTGAGAACAGCATCAAAACTGATATAAAGAAAGAAAACATTATCAAAAGCGAAGTTAGAAAAGAAATGACAAAAGATTTAATGAAAAAGGAAAATCCACTAAAAGATGCAAAGAGAGAAATCATTGTAAAAGATGCTGTGAAGAAAGAAATTAATTCTAAAAAGAATGAAGCTAAACTACTAAAACAGAGAATTCAGTGGGAGTTAGAAGATAAAGAAATGACTGACGCGATGGCTGAGGCAGCAGACCAGGTATTTTATTACCAAACACTACATCCACATCATCATCATTCTTTTACTCTGGCCTGCAGTATCACTCCAAACTTTTGAGCTAGGTCGCAGCCCCAACATAAAGTTTTAAAAATGGAGGCAAACTTACAGGTATCTAAATGTATTCTACACTTATTACAGGCTAGCCCACCAAAAGTGACTCGGAGTGGTAGAAAAGTAAAACTTCCAAAGATGACTTTACCACAAGGCATTCCTCAAAAACCAAAGAAGAAAAAGAAAAACAACTCTCAAAACAAAAACTATGTCTCATGTTTTCAGTGCGCCATGGTAAGTTAGATAATTAGGTAAATAAATAATAGAGATGTAAATAGCATACAGTTAAAGACAACTTAAGATTTAAAATCACGTCATTGTTATGACAAGGCATATTCATTTATAATTTATATATAAACCCACCTACATAAAATAATATGATGTCCTCCGACATATTACATATATTTCATGTATACCTGTTTGTTTCCAAAATGGCAAATCTAGTTCTTAATAATATATATCTCCTAGCAGTGATTTGTGTTAGCTAAGTTTTAAATGATTTTTTGCAGGAATTTCCCAGTTTATATCTTCTACAGAAACATTATGAGATGCATCCAACTCACATACCTGTCAAGATGCATTCCAATCTATTCCACTGTCTTCTTGCTATTGTGAAGAGCGGAACAGACAGTGATAGGACTAACATATTCATCCAGCAACTTGAACAGCTGATTGTCAAGCTAAGGTCATTACTTCCTTGCGTCTTAAGGAGTTCTGGGGAGGAAGGCAAAGCTTGCACTATTAGTGAGGATGTGGGCAGGTGAGGTAACATTTCAAATAGTATTTGCAATATAGAATTAACTATACATAGAAACTGTAAAACTAAAATTGATTTTGTAATGCCAGAATGTTAAATGTGATTACTGCAATGTTTGTGAACATGGGTTAACTCATACCATCTGGAGAGTATTTTGTTTGTCTCATTACTTTATTTGTTAACACAGATCATTGCTTCAACTATAATAAGAAATGACACTGTTTCTCATTGCTGTTTCAGACTATTAGGTGTGAATCCTGGTAAATATCACCTAGATATGGAAGCTTTGAGTTGTGTCAAAAATACAGATGGCCACTGCAACCACAAGCCACCATCACCCAAAGACCAAAAGCTAGATGCAAATTGGACCCAGTCATGGATAACTATGAACAATGAAGATATACTAGCCAATACAGAGGTGGAGACCGAAGATTGTGCTAGAATCAACTCTGTGGAAAAATGGCCAACAGTAAACAAAAGGGTATGGAAACAAAAACAACAGAAGTCCCAAGAAAATGCAAAAAGAATGCGGTTAGCCTCAGAAAACTGCGATACTCTGATAGAGCTTGGTATGGAAGACATGAATATTTTAGGAAAAAGTGATGAATGTTTAGAGGAAATGAGTGCAACTATCACACAAGGTGCTGAACAAAAGGCTGATAATCAAATAGTAGTTAAAATCGAGCCTATCATTGAAGAAGAATGTGCGAACATAGTTGAAAATCCTGCAAATATTTGTACTTTAGAACATACTGACACAGATAGTTTGCAAGGAGATACTATATTAGACCAAGCAAGTAAAACGAATCACGCACAATTTCACAGCGCTCATTTTGACATTCGATCGTCGCCTATTAAACCGACATCTACAATTTTCCGAAAATTCCAAATCAATCCCGAACTTTTAGCAAAATATGAGGCACAAATTATACGTTCAATTGAAACAGTGGACAAAACTCAAGAGAGAGATAAAAATGTAGCAGACATATTGCAGTCTAATAAAAATGACTTGCAAACTAATACAGATGTCTTACATCATAATGATAATGCTTTACAGACCAGTACCGATATATTAAGTAGTAATGAAAATGTTTTGCAAACAAGTGCAGATATTTTACACAATGAACAAAATGTCTTACATGACAGCCAAGATCTCCTACAAACAAGTAAAAACCTATTGCATGATGCTTCTAATGTTCTACATTTAGAAGATCATGCATTGCAAACTAGTCCAGATATTTTATGTGTTAATGAAAATGTTCTTCAGACTAGTCAAGAAGTCTTGCAAAACAATGAAAATGTTTTAACTAGCCAAGATGTTTTGCCGACCAATGAAGAAGTTAGAGATGCCTTGGTAAATGATGATACATTACAAGAGATGTTCAGAGATGAGGATTTATCTGCTGTCAAAGAATCATTCATTCTTGATCGGGAATTGAAGGATTGGATTCTAAATAGGAGTAATGATGAAAAGTCTGAAGATGGCTTTAGTAGACAAAATTCTTTGATACAACCTGCATTGTTGCATGTGAGGGATGATGAGATTAAACCTGAACTAAATATAAGTCAGAAAGTGGAATTGCCTACCAATGATAATCATGATGATTCATCAGTATTAAACTTTCTAGACTCACTCGCGGCTGATTGCCTCTCGTACCCAGGGACTGAAATTAGAACAAATTGTGGAGATTTCCAGATTGATTTATTTTCCTTTAATAGTTCATAATTGATTAGTAAAGATTAGTATAAGAATAGAAATAATTATACTAAAATGAATTTTATATTTAAGTTTATTTTCAAGAAAATTATAGACTTATACTACAACCTGTTTTGTTTTTATTTCAGTGTCATATTTGTAAAGTTTACATTTCAGTCAATATTAATGGCAAGTGCTGTATTGTCACAATAAATTAGACTGAGAAGTTGCAGTGTTTTCTATAAGTAGCTTTAAGCTATTACTTCAAAACTCACAACACATTTAGAACACCTAAAGCCAAAACATTAAATGAACAAGCTTATTTAAGCTTGTAACACAGGTCTCTCATTCTTTCCCTCTAATTGTTGATTAGTCAGAGCATAGCCAGTGCCTCCCCTTTGCATAGGTATAATGTCTTTTTCCTTCAACTTATCACCAGTAAGGGGATGTAGCCAATCCTTTTTGATGATCTTCTCAATACACTCCATTGTCACAACATGACCAGTTGTTCTGAAAATTAGTATAAGTTTAGGTCTAAATAAATAGTGATAGAATATTTGTGACTAAATTAATTTGTATGAAATGATTATAGGTATCCTCCATATCAAGAGTAGTTATGGATAAAACACATTAGAATTGGTCTACATCTGTTTTGAAAATCATACTGGGTTCATATTGGGTTTAGGCTATTATTGTATAATCTGTAGTGATCAAACTTAAAGTGATTTGGCAATTTCTACAAAAGCTTGATGAGTTGACTTATTCACATAATATTCTATTGCTTGATAGATTTATTCTATAGAAATATGCAAATCCTCACAATGTTTTTCTATACTAAAAAGTTTCAAATACTGCAGGTACTTGAAACTTTTTATATAAAAATATATTCTGAAAAAAATATTAAAAAGCCGATGGGTCAAACATAATATTTTATCTGTTCATAGTTAATAATAAAGCCAAATAATTACACATGATCGAGACATTCATTAGTGCAAATTCAATGTATGTGTAGCTAAGTATATGAGAACTAAACTGCATACTTAATAAACATTTTATTAGAATCTAACATTCCTTTAAAATTTTCATTCTGTAATAGAAAAGAATTCTAACCAATAAAATAATGCATCACCTGATTATAGCACAAGGAACAGCATTGCTCAGTATATCATGGGTCACTGGGCACATGTATCTATTCTCCTTAGCTATTAGACTCTTCTTATCATCTGGGTCATTAACCAATGTCCACTGCACCTCAATAAGGTCCTTCATTTTCAATGGCTTTCCACTTATTGGACAATATACTGTAGGATCAGGTTTGTCTAACTTAGATATCTTTGCATCTGGAAGTTGTGATGGTACCCAAAAACTAGGCAACTGTTTGTCTTTACCATTGGCTAGATTTGACACAGACTTTGAGGTAGATGGCGCGCTAGAAGAGGATTTCGCTGTACTACTTGATATGTTCTTTTCTCTGTTCATGAACTTAATCAGATTAGCTTCTTTTTCAGCCTCAGCGAGCTCTGCTTTTTCAGCTTCTTCCTTCTTTAATTGCTTTTCATACTTCTTCAGTTGTTTGGTGTACTCGTTTTTTTTTGTTATAATATACTCTAATATAGCTTCCTTATCAAATAAATATCCTTCTTTAGTAACAACTGGGTTCCTGCAAGGTTGTAGAGTCAAGCTACAGCAGTCAAAACTTTTCACGGAATCTTTGCCTACTCTTTCGCTTTGTGTGCCATAACCTGAAGCTGCAGCGTCCTTTTTTTTTTCGTGGTAAGTGTAGACGGCTCCAGCCGTACAATTTCTTGCATGTCGGGTCATTTCACAGTCAGAACAAACTTTGAAAATTAAAAATATTTATTTCTTAATCTGTTCCTCATTTTTCACGCAACAAACGTAAATAAAAATAGTTAACATGACAGTGACACAGGTGACAGGACACTTTTTTGTGAAATAGGATTGCACCAATTTTTTATTTCAACACCGATGTCAAAAGTCCGGAATCGACTAAATAATCCAGATTTTAATCTGTGGTGATCTCATTCAAGAAGATTGAAGCATAGCAGCCATAGACAATATAACCTCTTTCTTGATACGTCAAGCTTTGTAACACAAGGTGAATATCATGAAAATTTGTAAAATCATAGAAATTTCATAAGAAAATAGCATAAATCACTTTACAACTAAAGAATCCGTTGATACTGAAGTTAGTTGTGTAGTTTTCAAAAAGTTTCTGTGGTTTATTTTATGGTCCGAGCTAGTCCCACGTGTTGTGGTCCCGCCGCTGACTGTAACGGAGTCTGATTATTTTCAGGCACAAAAATGACGAACTCCAAAGGTTATCGTCGTGGAACCAGGGACTTGTTCGCCCGAAGGTTCCGTACACATGGAACCATCCCACTCTCCACGTACATGAAAGTGTACAAAGTTGGAGATATCGTTGACATCAAGGTAAGGTTCTGGTTACCTCAGCCTGAGAACAAGGATGTAGGATGTCGAAAGCCCTTTGATTTCATCCCTAATTGACAGATGATTGTTACTTCAGTCTGCCTAATTCAGGACAACAATTTATAAAAAAAGTGTAAAAAGTCCAACTGGCATTCCCTTCACTGCAAAACACTTATACTTGATACTTCTAAACATAATATCTTGTCATTCCAATGTTGTCAGGTTTCTATTTGTATTTATAAATATATTCTATATTTATTTATATAATTCAAATGGTTATAAAATTTAGAGCTAATCTTTGTTTTTCCTCACTTCAGGGCAATGGTGCAGTCCAGAAGGGCATGCCACACAAAGTATACCATGGCAAGACTGGTCGTGTTTACAATGTGACCGCTCATGCTCTTGGCGTGATTGTCAATAAGCGTGTGCGCGGCAGAATCATCCCTAAGCGCATTAACATCCGCATTGAGCATGTTAAGCACTCAAAGTGCAGACAAGACTTCCTCAAGCGAGTAAAGGAGAACGAGAGGCTGCTTAAAGAAGCCAAGGCTGCCGGAAAAATCATTAAGCTAAAGAGACAGCCTGCAGCCCCCAAACCCTCCCACATTGTCAGTGGCTTAGTAGCGCCTGTGTTACTTGCACCCATCCCATATGAGTTTGTAGCTTAAAAAATATAATTATTTTTAAGACATATTTGTTTTAATATTCCATTATTTTTTTAAATATTTTTGGACACCTTGTTGAGCAATTATGTAAACTAGAATCAACAATATATAGCCAACTACACTTCACTGCCCTGGTAGCTCATTTGGTCGAATATCTGCTTCAAGAACTGTTGGGTGCGGGTTCGATTCCCTGGACAAACATGTCATAATTTTTTTTTTTTTTATGGTTGACAGGCTAGGTGTTTGACCACAGCTCACCTGATGTTAAGTGAAGGTGTGGTCGAAGATGGTAAAGCACACCTAGCCTGGAATTGAACTGGCTCTCAAGTGTGGCAGCCGGAATACACCGTTAGATGCTTGGCGGCAGATTTTCAAACTTGAGGGTGGTAGCTAGCCAGCCGAGTACTATAAAGTACCTTACCACCATGCTATGGTTTCCTCACGATGTTTTCCTTCACCGGTAGCTCAAGCTCATTGTTGGGGTTTGAACCCGCGCCCTTCGGCATGCGAACCTACCGCGCTAACCACTGAGCTATCATCGCTACAAAATGTTTGTTTTGTGCCTGTGTGTATTCAAAAACAAATTATGTAAATATTATTTTAGTTATCAGGTTGCCATAGTACAAGTTTTGCTTAGTTTGGGGTTAGATAGCACTGAAAATGTGCTAGGATATATTTTATTATTACCTCAAATTCGCAGTGGACATAATATTCTTTTCAGAAAATACTGTCTCTAGCTACACCACAAAATCTTTTAGAAGAAATGAGTAGATATATACACTTTGTTTTTAACAAACTTAAAAAAAAGGAAGGCTTGAAGGCACCTGGACCAACTTTACCAGCATAAGCACTGAATCAGGTCTGATGATGCAATCCCAAAAAAATAGACCACAACACTCAGATTTTATTGGGATACAATGTGTTTTATGTATTTTTATTTTAAAAGGATATAATGTACTTTCAGATTGATCCCATAGAAATTATTTATTTATTTAATTCTTTGTTGCACACTTTATAGAAAAATATGTACAAAGGGAGGACTTAATGCTAAAGCATTTTCTGCCAGCCAACCCCTCAGTAAAGAACAAGGTTGTAGGCGCGCATCAAAACAAACATAATATGTATATATATTAGGGTGTCCCTTATATGGGCAAACATTTTTTTTTTCGAATTTCGAAATGCATACCCTCTACATTTTTTATAAATGCTATAACATGTCTAAATATAAAATTTTATCTTCCTAGCTTGATTGTAACCCGTGCCAACCGAGCCATCAAGTTTATCAAAAATCGTGTTTTGTACTGATATTTCGCTCTGCTATAAAATTATTATAAATGCAATGCAGGCAGAGAATAAGAGTTGAAATAAAATAAGATAAACATAAATCTTTATTTAAACACATAAAATCATATCAATCAATAATATAAATCAGCCAGGGTAACCTTTTTCATCGTAGTTTTTTTACAGTCCAAATACAATTTTTCATGTTCTTGGATGCAGCGCAGCAAGAACGGTTTTTGCTCGTCTTCAACCGTGATAAGTCCTTTAAAATCTTGCATTAATCTGACAGCTCTTTCAGCAGCGTCATGTACAACCTTCAAATGACTTATCCTTATTTTAGCTTCCAGAAAAGCTGCATTATCATCCCAAAAAATACACCTTCTTGACGTAAACTGTCGTCAATCTGAAGTCAACCTAGAAATTATTTGCTCTTTTCTGGTACAAAACCACGCAGCGTTTTATCTGGGTTAAGAAGCAGGTTAAATTACAAAATAAATAACAACAAGAAATGTAAAAAAAAACAATCTAGCTTTCGTCGTCCATCGTGCCTGATGCATAGCTCCGGGGGCCTGAGTTTTAATTTCTTCTGTGTATCTCCTCCACCACAGCACACATAGTCATAGTTAAACTAATTCGCGGTAATCGTCTCTTATAAAACCAGAGAAGATATTTGTCTCAGCAATATACTCTTTTATGAAATAAAAAGATAGTTCGATTTTACTGAAATCGATGTTTTTCCAATTGAATATTTAAGGTATATGTGTAGTTTATTTCCGCTTAACAGTCGCTTTAGTCACATCAGTGATGAGGACTTCTATAAGTCTTTATATCCTCTTCTCGCTGCAGTAACCACTTGCCGACACGTGTTTCGCCTCTACACGAGGCATCCTCAGGACGTGTTGACTCTTCGAGCGTTTGGTCGAAACTGTATTTTCAATTGACGCTGAGCTTTTGGAAAATCTAAATATTCGAGCCTTGTTCATAACTACTAGTTATGAACAACTAGTTATGATATGGACAAGCAAAAGACAACAATTTTGTTTCTAAAGTCTGCTCCAAAACAGCACAAGCTCCATTAAAACGGCCGGTATTCGAAACTGTTGTGTCGCAGCACATTATTTAGACTTTATTATTAAGGTGCCAGTCAAAGAGAGCAGTTGATACGGCTTTAGCTTTATGCTTTCCAAAAGAACTGTCTAGTTTTAGCACTGCAAGAGGCTGGCTGGCTAGTTGGCAAGTGTTCTTCTTTTAAACTTCGTACATCCAATTCGGGTAAAAGCTGCGACAAGCTTAGGTGTTACGAAATTATCTCTACCTTTTTTGAAGTTTTTTTCAGGGCACGGAACGTCTGGCAAGTTGAGTTCAGAATCTGTTCTTCGTCCAAATTTTCTAGACATTTTAAAATTCTACTACAAATTTTGTAGAAGTAGATGCAATAGCCAATAAGTATTTTTCTTACATTCCTTGCTTTTTCTTCTGCCAATCGTCTTTGCCTCGCTCTTTCTTCATTTTCCGCCAATTTTTTGACTACACCATCCCGATCTACGCTTTCTGTTTCTTTAAAAATGCTTTTTATTCCTCTATTTTCATTCTATCAAAGGCATCAGCATGTGCGATATCAAAGAAGTTATAAAAGTCTATTTTATTAAAATTATTTTTACGGTTTTGAATGTGACCTGAATGTTCTTAAAAAAGTTTCTTCACACAGTTAGCCTTTATGCTTTTTTAATGTAGTTTAATGCCTTTGTGGGAATTCTGGCTTTTTCTGAAATATAATGCACTCCCTAATAACAAGATTTGCACTTTCACTAACAGTTAGCTTGACTTCGCAAATATTGTAAAGTAAGACAGCGAGAACTTGTCGATTGTGTGGTCATTTTTCATCATTTTATTCGATGGCTCATAGTGCAAGTAGGAAAATATTTTGTTTATCACTCCGTAATTCCATCTGCATAATTATTTATACAGTAAACAATAATAATAATCTTAAAAATCACGTATAAAATGACAAATGGAACGCGTAGTTACAGGTCGCTGCGCTAGTACCCGCGTACTTTGTATGGGGAAGTTTAAATCGCAAGTCGGCACGGGTTATCGTTTATAAAATGGGCTCATATTTTTTTCTATGCTATACTGGGTTATTACGAAACTTTTAAGAAGGTATGCGTAAAAAAATATTGAACTTGAAATTTAAGGGACACCCTAATATATATATATATATATAAACTCAGGAAACAAAATTAATGATTGATGTTAAATTCCAATGAAATGAAATCCTAATAAATATACTGTTCTATTATATACGTGCATCGTACAATAACGCCTTTTTAACATAGGTAGAGTAAGGCAATATCTTTCCACTTGCTACGATCCTTACATACATCTTTTGTTTCTTTCTATAGAAACTGACATGGTTTTGACACATAATAATATAAAGAAGACTAAAATCCTTTGCTCCTTCTACTTTCATTAAAGTTTTGTTACATGCTCGTCGATTGCGGGTACTTTTGACCATACCTTACTTTAAAACATCTTCAATATGATTATGATACGTATACTTACGCCGACCCCTACCGGCATGCCCACGAACACTAGCCTGATAAACCGATTCATCAAAGTTCTTTCATTCATCCTCTCTTGTTTTTTGAAATCGTAATAAAAGACGTCCAAGATCGAGAAAGATCACAATTTTTATTTGAAATGAAATAATATTTACAATAATCGATTGACACTATAAGATGAATAAAATAATCAATATTAATTGCAATTTAAACAATTTTTCAATAATTTAAATGCCTTCAACTTTAACAAACTCGGCATAATTTTATAACATGATTTATCATGACTATTTTTTTAATAAATTACTATAACTTAACTGGAGAAACTTAACAACTAGCGTCCCTAGACTGATAGAATAGTATATAACCTGTTTCTGAAGATTTCTGAATATCAGAAGTTAGGCCGTAGAAGTCTTCTATAGCAGATGCGTCGATTTTCTGAAAATAAAAACAAATATATGATAATAATTGATTGAGTCAAGAGTTACTTTGCGTTAAGTAATAATTATATCGGTAAAGTTTTTTAAATTGTCGTCCAGTTAGTAAAATTTTAATTTTAATCCTCGTCACTGTTGCAACCAAAATATTATAATACAATACCTAGTAATTTAGCTTAATTTACAATTACTTGTTTTTTTAGGATACTCAATAAAAAAAAAAAATTGTAGGACATCACACACAGCGCCATCTGACCCCAAACTAAGCAAAGCTTGTTTTATGGAGGGTAACTACTTAAATACTTTTTTTTTGTAAATACAGAACACCCAGACATAGAACAAACACTTGTTTATGCCACAAAGTTTGTCTCGCGTGGTAGGGCTACGACCTTCAGCTCTTGAAGCAGACATAAGACATATTATGTAGATAGATAGACTAGCGACAAAGAAAGAAGTTACTCACATCGACCATGTCGTCGTCGAAGAGCAGCCAGAACCCGTGACTCTTGACGATGCTGATGTAGTGACCGCGGTTGGGCCCCGAGCCGCAGTGCACCACCACCGCCACCAGGTCGTACAGCCGGTCCGGGTTCACGGCGTCGTCCGACTGCACCGACAGATACTATAGTTACCATGCCCATTATGTATAAATGTATTGAGTCTACATGTCAAAATAAGACTAATCATACAGATATAATGTTGTGCAGAAAATGTCGACTTATTCTCGGCCAAGCAGTGTAATAAAGAGATATGATTATATACTAATAGTTATTTTAATTAATTACTAAATTAATTTGCAACATAGTATTTTTTATAATTATTTAGTTACAGATTTTATGTTTAGTCCAGGTATTTACTTGAACTAAACTTATTTTAACTTGTATTATAATTATTAAAAATTCACATAGACTAATACATCAAGGTATTTGTGTAGTGTGAGTATTATTACCATAATAAGTGTTAGCGTAAGTATTATGTCAAGTGAAATTATGTATAGGATCACGAAGTCTTCACACATTTTCTACACCACATCTTTCTCATACTACTTTTCCATTATCTGTGATTTTAATAAAAGCCCTCCTTTTTGCGTAGTCAAATGAAAAATACGATTTAAGGCTCAAGGCTGTATTCAAGGTTCTTTAGCAAGTTTGACCACAGCTCACCTAGTGTTATAAGCGCTCAACACTGAAATACATGGAATGTCAAGGTCATTGCTATCATAAGCAAACTTACATGGATGATAGAACTACCACATAAAACTCAAAGAAATTCATGTTGCTATCATTAGCAACCAAAACTTCTTTTATCAGAAAAGTACATTAAATTCATATCTTTAATACACTATAAGGCCAGATACATAATAGTTTTAATAACAATTAATACATCCATTTATTGCTAAAAACAGTATCACAATAAATATAGCATTCTTCAGATCAAGTTTTAGTGTCATGCATGTGATCTAGATGGCGTTACTCTGTATGCGTGTTTCGGCTTTACTTTCGCCACCCATGTAGCAGTGTAGCTACAGATTAAAAGATGGCGCTTTAAGAAACTTTCGTCAAGTTTTCAATAATAAAATGCATGAAGTCATTTTAAGCTTTGTTTACACCCCCCACTAGGGTGGCTCAATCCATCCATTTCTTATCAAATAAATCTACTACTACTATAGTTAATACTATAGTAGTCAATACTTACCGTGTTAAACAACCTCAACTCCAAAGGGAAGACAACTCTGTGTGACACCTTGATATGCCTGTTGTACTGTTCCATATACTTGAATCGTTTAAGGTGCAACGCCAGTATGAGCGGTAGCTTCTTCACTCGCATGCGCTTCTGCGCTTCTTGATAGCTGCTACAGTGGTCACATTTAAACTTGTTGTCGCTGCAGAGGGTCTCGGTGTCACTAAATGTCTTTAGGCAGTGGGTTATGCTCGTATTTTGACCTACGTCAACCTGATTGAATTTCATAAAATATTAAAATGGTGAAAAGTACTAACAATACTAAAATTGTGTCTTGCAATCTTCTTACGCGCGCCATATTATATTGACAGACAAGGCGTTTGACCACAGCTCAACTAATGTTATGTGATGTCGTGTTCGAAGATGGCCTGTAATGAAACTGGCTCTCAACACACCGTCAGGGGCTTGACAACAGATTTTCAACCTGATGCTGGTATCTAGCCAGCTGAGTACTAAAAATACATCTAGTATTACCATGCTAGGTTTTAGCACGATGTTTTTACCGGCAACTAAAAATCATTGGAGTATGAACCTACGCCCTTTCCCGTGTGAACCGACCGCGCTAACCACTGAGCTGTCATTCCATGTCGTCTATGTGTTTGTTAATTATAGTAAAAAAAAAAAGATTGTCTATTGCATTCATAGAATACCACTTGCTCATATTCCCTATAATGTAATTAATGTAAACAAAACGCAGTGCATTACGCTTTGTGGAAATAGAGTGGAGACTTCATATTTAAACAATTTTAAATTAGTGTGATATTTTAATATTATCCACATGAATTCGTCTATCCTGAAATAAAACATATTTACCTGTAAGTCAAAAAAATGTTCATCTTTGCTGCTAACAGTCTCACAGTTTAAACATCGGGTCTCGCTTGTGAGAGTGCCCTGGAAGATTTCGTGGACCCATGTTGGGTCTGTGTTTTGGGGAACTGTGCCGTTGCACACTACCGGTTCACCGGACGGGTTCTTTTGCACCTTCAAAGTGCTTTGATTACGTTCAGCTGTAATTAATCAATGTCATTAAAAGCTGAATTTTCTTTTGCAACACTGAATGTTTCATCTGGGCTGTTGGGCCTTTTGCAATCAAGCAGCGAGTTTAGTTTTTATATCATACTAGGTCTTATATACTAGATACTCATATTACTGAAAAGAAATCATTCATTTTTATCAGGTTAGCTTTAAAAGTTAATCTAAGAATCAATGTATATCCATTCTTGATCAAAGACTAATCTTTGTGATGTTTACTGGAAACTTACTAATGTAAATGCACTAATTTATATTTTTATAAACATGACATAATATGATGATTCAACTCCAGCCACATATCAATGATTTAATATTACTATTATAATAATTTGCTTTTGTTTTCACCCACACTTACCTAAAATAATCTCATTAATATGATTAATCAGGAAATTCAAAAATTCATGGGCATCTTGTTGCATGTAATTATCAAACTCTTCTGTAATAAAATGTGAACACAATTATATCCATTATCAATAAAAACACATAAAAACACTTAAAAATCACCTAAGGAACCTTTTGAGTGGGAAAATGTAAGAATTTTTCAGAAATATAAAACAAATAATACAGATATCAGGGACAATACAGGGAAAATTTTAAATAGCTGCACTTTAAACATACCCTTTTCTTTCCTTAGCCTAGCTATAAATTTCTTAGGCGCAATAGAACCAACTTTTTTCTTCTGTGTGGCGATGCTATAAAATAAGTCAGCCAGGCATGTCAGCAAGGTCTCCTTTGTTCTCTTGTTTTTGGCTTTGTATTCTAACACCTTTTCTCGAAATGGGCGGCAGAAGTATAAGGCTTGCAACACAGAGTTGCTATAGCATGTATTACCAAACTGAAAATATTATTATACAAATAGATGAAATAGTTTGTTTTCCCTAATTTGTATGTTATATTTAATTTAGTTTCTGGGCTGTATTTGGCATCACAATAAATTGCATAAATACCTAACATAATTAGTATCATCACATCAATGTATAGCTATCAGGTTTATGCCAAGGTATCCAATTTAGAGATAAGAAACAGTGAAGTACCTATCACTGATTCTGTTTCATTTTCATCTAATAATTTTATCGTGCTCTGACCAAGTTAAAGTTTTGCAAATCGAAATCTACTTGGAAAATGATTATGAAATTACTTACATTTACCAAACCAAAATAGTGCTCGTTAGGTGGGAACTGCTCAGACCCAATATCCCTTTCCAATTGCGATATATTTGCGCCCTGAGAACAATTTTAGCATGACTTAATTATAGTACGACTACAATTGTAGCTATGTTTGAATTTGGATTGACATACGGAAATGCCGACATAGGTTATCGCTGCGTAAAAGTCCGAAACTTTCACCCAATGAGGATGGTATCGGATACATAAAAGATTTCATAGGCTTCTGGAGCAGAAGACTTCTATAACTACAGAATTTTACTATTGCATATAAAATCTTACCATTCTCTGTTGGAAATTAAGGCCGAGATCCTGACATATTGACATTTGCAATCCTGTTTTAGCAACTTATAACGAAAGGACGCACTCGAATATCCAGAATCAGTTAATAAGCAACTAAGCTATAGTTATTTCTGGAAACATTATTGCGATTTCCTTCAGACTAAATAAGAAAAAGATGCAGCAGCACCCACCACACACAACCAACCAACCAACAGACAAAAACATAGACAAGACTAATCAGAATCAATTTGAGTCAACTGTCAATTTTTTTTTTAACAAGCATGTTAAATTTCATAGAGAAAGGTGATAACATAGAGTTTGATTGTGAAAACAAGAAAAATGGGTAGTTTTGGCGGGAACGCGGGAAGACTCGTGTCGCTCCGTTGTATTTTTTTCCAAAACTAGTGTTTTGTCGAGTGTTTATGCATAAAAATGGTGGTGTTTTATTCATAAAGTGCCGAATTACAAGCGCGAGTGTGGGAAAATGATATAATGTGGTGAAACATGAGTTTTTGTGATGCTGCCAAAATCCATCGAAGCTTTATAGTAAAGTCGCCACTACTTTACTAAAGCATGACTGGAATTAACTGACATGAACTGGACTTGACAAAGACGACTTTGACGATAACTATAGCTAAGATACAGCAGAAATAATACTTAAGACAAGGCAGTATGGCTTTATAGCTTTAGCCTGCCCGAAGGGGCAAATTATTAAAAAAAAAAAATAAACAAGAAAAATGTCTCTCGAATACAAACTATTTGCAACAATTTGCATATAGGTATACTCGAAATAACTTATTCATGTTTGACCACATCCTGCCTGATGTTAAAAAACGACGTGGTCTAGGATGGATCACGCTTCCCTAGAAGGAACCTGCTTTTTCGATTATAGATTAAAAAGCAGGTACAGATGAATCCTACTCGTGTGTAACGAAAAATAATTTTGGGTTTATCTAATACTAATTAACGAGCAATGTTTGTTTATATTTTCTCCAAAAACGGCTCTAAAGATTTTGATTAAATCAATCATTAATGGGGAATTCGTTTTCCGAATTCATAATTCGAATAAAGTTGGTCGCCAAGGTACTTATAATTTTATTTAGTTATAAACAGGCTTAATACATCATACAAAGCCATATCTAAAATCTATACTGGAATGTGGCAGATCTTGCCTGAACAGCCTTCACGTCATTGCTACCTCTGCAGATACAAACAGAGGTTTATGACACAAGTTGTATAGTAGAACTAAGAGTAGTTACAATGCAAACAAAACTTTTTATTTTATCAATACTAGACAAGGATATATAATGCTCGGCTATAGGCTTAAGAGAAATGATATAAATTTTATTTACTCATTTATCACATAATAAAATCCATAGATATTCGATTTCCATTTGTACAAATACTTAGGTATAGAGATACGTAAGAAACATCATAATTATGAAACTAACAAATATTATGTAACAACTTTTCAGTACAAAATTAATATGTTTTTAAATGCAAGTTAACAATAGAGATGTTTCCATCACCCAGGTTTCACCAGTACTTTTCAAGTGACTTCACCAAGTCTTGTGGGTCTACATTAGGCCCATGGCGCTCCACTGGTACACCATCTTTGTTTACAATGAATTTTGTAAAGTTCCATTTTATGAAGCTGCCAAGTGTCCCACCTTGTTTATGCTAAAATAACATAAATAGTTAATTAAAACTAACATAAACCATTATAAATAGGTACATGAAGTATTTATAATAACTTACTTACTAATACCTATAAGATTTTGAGTTTTAGTTATGAAAAATTTTCAAAGCTATATTTAGAATAATTTATCAGAGTTGATACTAGAATTGGAAATATTTTCTGTCGTTTTATCTTTTCTGTAGATAAGATAAAACCGGGCAATACAGTATTGATTTTTAATATTATCATGAATGTAGTAAACTTGTATGAACCAGGTATTATATTCACCTTTAAAAATTTCCATAGAGGACTTGCACCATCTCCATTGACATCAATTTTTGCAAACATATCAAATTTGACTTTACGCTCGGACATGAAGCACACAATCTCTTCAGGATTACCAGGCTCCTGGCCTGCAAACTGGTTGCAAGGAAATGCCAAAATGCGTAGACCTATAACATGACACACAATAACATGATTACTAGCATAAGTGATTCGGAGTATTATAAAAGATAACTAAGTAACATTTCATAATAATTACCTTTACTCTCTGCATAACTGTCGTACAATTCGTTTAACTGCTTGTAATTATTTGCAGTAAGCCCACATTTAGATGCAACATTCACAATGATACAAACATGACCTTTGTATGCGTCCAATTTTACGTCTTCACCCTTGATGTTTTTTACAGTAAACTCGTGAATCGATGTAGCTGTTTTGAAATCGGGATTAATTGCTTCGGCCATGTTTACAGCAATAATGTAATTGTATTTTCCTCTCAAACTAGCAACTCAACAATGTCACGATTACCGGGTGAAAAATAAACATAGAATAGAATACAAAATTCACAACAGAGATCACTGAAATGAAAGAAACACTTGTCACACTCACACACACAGTCAATTTTTTTTTTTTTTTTCGTTAATTTGCCCTTTCGGGCAGGCTAAAGCTATAAAGCCATACTGCCTCGTCTTCAGTGATATTTCTGCTGTATCTTAACTATGGTTATCGTCAAAGTCGTCTTAGTCAAGTCCAGTTCGTGTCAGTTCGTGCCAGTCATGCTTTAGTAAAGTAGTGGCAACTTTACTATAAAGCTTCGATGGAGTTTTGGAAGCAACACGAAAACTCATGTTTCACCACATTATATCATTTTCCCACACTCGCGCTTGTAATTCGGCACTTTATGAATAAAACACCACCATTTTTATGCATAAACACTCGACAAAACACTAGTTTTGGAAAAAAATACAACGAAGCGACACGACTCTTCCCGCGTTCCCGCCAAAACTCCACACACAGTCAACCAATAAAATACAAATCAACACAATAATTTTTCTTTATTTTTGGCGTCGCAGTTTGTGTATTTGCGAATGTAAAAAATAATAATAGCAGTATTTAAATATTTTTACGTATGTGTATAATGAAAAATTAAGCTAAATGAACAGACAAAATAAGTCTTGGTCAAGTTCTTAGTAAAGTAGTGGCAAATTTAGCAAAACAAAAGACTTGAACTTCACTACAAACTTCCGTGGAGACAATACAACTTTTCACTTTCTAAATAAAACATGTCATTTTTTATCCAAAAGTAACCTTTGGAAAAAAATGCAATAAATCGACATTATTTCTTTCGCGGTCCCGTCAAAACTGCAAATCAATAGTCGTCACTAAAAGGACAACGACATTTATTTTTTTTTGATCACACTTGCGGCATTCTGCATTCTATAGGTACATAATTCAAATAGTTTCAGTATTTCATAATTTAATTGTCTTACGATAATATCATGTAAGACAAGTTTTAGTAACCGTAAAAGGCACATGAAGAAAGTTGTGTCAAGTTAATGCATTACTAAGACAGTGGTAACTTTACTGAAAAGTAGTAAAAATGGTGGTGGATGATAGGGCATAATCAGACTTTACCATAGTTTACTTCTTATAACTTTGACTGTGACTTAGATTTATTTAAACTTTCCCGATTTTTCATTACAATTACATGATAATTATGAATATCAATTTAAACAACTTAGTAATTGGAAAAATTCATAGCGTGTAATGTCAAAAACAAAGAAGAAGAAGCATTGCTGACTGTCAGTGTCATTATCTGTCATCCATCATCTGTAAAATACATTATTACCGTCCGTCTGTCCTATTATCCCGAATATTCTTGTTCTGGATCCAGGAAGTTTACATACGTGGAGCTGACGTGGCCATTTCCAGCGCGTAAGTCGAATAGGGAGCCATAACTTGACTTATTTGGGGACGGGATTGGATACCGTTTGTGCAAATCGAAGTCAACCGTTTTAACCGGTGATATCATTGTGTATTTTAGTTAAAATGCTGAGAACTCTTTCTTTGGCGCTCGCAATATCGGCGGTATTCGCCGGCGTACCGACGTCGGAAGAGACCAAACGGCTGATGGACCACTTGTCCGATCAGGAACACTTTAAGAATGAGCACCACAACAAACAGTATGATCATGACGCCTTCTTGGGAGAAGATCAGGCAAAAACCTTCGATCAGATGCCTCCTGAAGAAAGCAAACGGCGATTAGGGTAAGTAACGTTTCTGTATTCAGGGATTTTGTTCTGGCTATTTAGAAAATATCTATTTAGTTATTAGTTAGTAAACAAGCAATTGATATATCTATCTACACGGAAATTTTGCAATTATTAATAAAAATCATTCCTTATTCATTAACATATTTTGAAGAGACTATATCTTCAGGAAATCTGATCCAGCATGAACGAAATGAGCATTTGTCCAAAACTATCAATTATATTATATCAAAAGGACTGTCAATGTGGCTGAGATTTACACATGTCCTAGGGTATTTAATGTCATATTAAAATCAATATAGCAGATTATACAACTTAAATTAGCTACTTATAAATGTGTTTTTGTGATGAAATGAGTATTAATCCTAATATGTCTACTTTGTAAAAATACAAGTCTTGCATGCTGTAAGTAAAAATAAAAAGGATAACATGGAGGGGGTGATAAATTCTCCACTGGCATCCTGCTTGGGGTGTTTTGTGCATTTCCTTCTATAACTTTTATTTTATTGAATGAAACCATCATAATCTGTATTACTAAAAATATAACAAAAAAACAAGAAGTAAAATATAACAAAGGTAAATGTCACCTGTATAACAGGTATAGACCACAAGAGTTTATAATAAAAAAAAAATTGTGTTTAGGAAAAAAGTACTTATTCTATAATACTAAGTACTATTTCAAGTACTTAACGGGATACTCGTTATTTCGTAACAAGATGACACATGTATTCTGAGAAGGTTTAGCTACATGTACGGAAAAAAGTAATTTTTCTTATAGTTTATTTATTTTACTTATAATTTACTACATATTTTTGCTACTACATATATGGCTGAACTGACCATTATTAATGTTGGTATGGAAATATAATGAAAAAAAAAAATTATATGTAGCCAAATAGTAGGTAAAAATGTGGCATACAGTGTATTTATATTTCCTGTCAGATTTTGGTAACTTTTGTTTTAATTACATTCACTCTTAGTTGTGCATAAAAGTTCAGCAAAATCTAATTCTGGCCATCCAAGTCAGTAAGTAAACTGCTCTACTTTTCCCATAGAGATAATCTTTTAACCAAACAAATGCTATCATGCTTCTTCAAATTAAATTCTAGGTAATGATGTCACCCACATAAACAATGTTAGCTTAAGCTGCTTTATTGCACATATAATTTTTTTAAACAGCATCTGTTCTTTTTGAGAGCAGCTGTGCAAACATGTGAGTGGAGTAGAAAACTACTAAATTTTTATTACAATACAATGTTTTACAGAATGATACTACTAAGCGCAAATGGGCTTATTTGTATTACACACTCAACAAAATGTACAGGGCAGCATAGTTCAGATCAGTACAGACTTAAGTGTCAGTTAATGCCATTATACTAATATGTATTATAAAAACAAAAATATTTCACCAGTGAAGGCTTAACATTCAAATCTGTTTATAAGATTGAGTACACTGAGCTTTTTTTGGATTAATACTATTGTTCCACATAATCTATGTAATAATTTCATTTGAAACCTAACATGATAATAATTGAATATAATATAGTCATTGGTCGAAACCAATGACTATATTATATTAGGTATATTCAATTATTTTATTCAATCTTTTATTCAATCAAAATTTACTAGAACATATTCTAGTAAATTTTTAAATTAAGATTGAATAACGTCATGACCTACATAGTATTATCAGTTGCCTTCATTAATTGGCCATTAAACTTTTTTAAATTGCACTTCCAGAATGATCGGAGAGTACAGTGGCCAAAATCAGTAATCTGTAGTTCACTGACCCTGCTTATCAGTTCACAAACATGACGAATGTACCTCTCAAAAGTATCAATCATTTTATTCATAATTAACATGTTTGCTCGATTTTTTTAGACATTATCGTTTTTTACTGTTAGCATAGCATAAAAAAATAATGTAAGATGCAATCTGGAAAAATATTGTTTATGTTATTAAGTCTTGTTTTCAATAGAAATTATAATAATACTGGATTGAGTACTACAAGCCGATAGCTGTTAGCTAAATAGACTGCAAAAAAACTTGTATGTTATGTTGCATATAGGTTATGCAAGTTGTACATAGCATATTAAAATAAATAAATTATTTAGGTATGAGTACTTGAGGTGTATGGGAATCGTTGATTTCTTTTTGAATTTGTCTGTTAACAGGAAGAAAAACAATGTAGTCCACAATCAAATATCTCAAAAATACCGAAAATATCTGATAATTGTTATTCTTTCCTCTTTTCATATTCCAGTATCATAGTGGACAAGATCGATTCTGATTCCGATGGTTTCATTACAATAGTAGAGCTGAAGGACTGGATCCAATACACGCAGAAGCGGTACATCGACGAGGATGTCGAGCGACACTGGCAACAGCACAACCCTGATAGTACTGGCGTTATTACTTGGGAGGTGAGTTATATCATAGTATTGTGATTCAATATTTGCTCTTAGTCTAATTACTAATCATTTGTATTGATAAAATATGTATATGTTTCTGCCCAACCCGTTTATTAGGATTTATTCTAACAAAGACTGCATAAATGATCTGTTAAAAAAATCAATTTCAAACAAAAAACATCAAATACCAATACCAAGATAAAAAAAAAACTAAAAAACATTTCGTTACATGAATTTTGAAATCAAAGTCGTTAAAAATGGCTTAAATTAGCGCCTCTGAGTTGCTTAAAGATGTCCAAGGAGTGGACTGTTTTTTATGCAAATGGACCGAAAACAAATCAATGAATTATTTTGCAAGAATATGTATGGAAGATACATAATTATAAGAGGTCTTATTCGAACTTAATATTCATTGTAATTATGCATTCAGTCTGCAAGCATTGTTACATTGTTTACAAGTACGTAAATTAATTTAAATAATCTAAAATATTATTTGTAGTAAAAATTCATGAACTCCTAATACTGTAGTTACATTGGGTAACAAACCAATCAGACAAAGATTTTTTAAAATTTAGTTCCATTTAATTTTTTCATTTTATTTTATTATGCACTTGGCATATCTTCGGTATATGTCGGAAAGACAGACGTAAGTATCAAGTTGATAAATACATAGGTACATTTCATATGCGACGGCTATCATTATACTGAGATGACTTGATTGCTTCCTGTTGTATGGGTAATAAGCATATCAAATCAATAATCTACGTCCATACTATGCTTTACGAAGCGCAGCACATAGCAATGTAGGCCACATTAATTGAATCATTGTTGCAAATTGTTCCCTGTTAGCAGCAAAGCCTAAACAATTTATGTTATTGTACCCATAGACCGTTGTCTTCGTCTCATGCTCATAAGCGCCCACTCTTTCACTATCAATAAATCTGTAAAATATCTATAAATTACGTCACACGAATTTCATGATTTTTTACCCCTCCCCACGTCCTTGTCACAGCTGGTCACATTTGTAAGACACCCCCGTGTGAAGTCACATATTTTGTAAATTAGAAATGTATGACATTAAATATAAAATATTATATGTATTTTACAAAAATGTCATGTCACAAAATTTGGGACACCTCCCCGTCCCTTGTCACACAATGTCACACTTAGTCGAACCCCTCCTTCCAACTTAACGTGTGATGTAATTTTTGGATGGTCCCAAAACAATAATACAGAACACAACAATAATAGAATAATAATACTTAATTGTCTTATTTATTGGTTGTGACTTGTAACTTTTCGTTATTAATAAATGAGTATGAGTATGAGTATGAGTAAGCTACACAACAGAAGATACGGAAAAATCTAATTTATGGTTTAATTAATTATGTTTATCATAGTCACCAGCTGACTACGGATATTGTAGCATGGCGAAAACCTCAAGATAAATAATCAAAACTAATTTTTGCTATAACATTGAAATCCCAACATCGAGCTTGAGCTGCTGGTGAAGGAAAACTTAGTATTGTGGTAGTGTACTTTCTAGTACTCGACTGGCAACCCTCAACTTGAAAATTCTGCCAATATGTTCCGGCAGCTTCTCTTGAGAGCCAGTAATTCCCATTCAGCTAGGTGTGTTTACCATCTTCAACCACACTGTCACTTAAGATCAGGTGAACTGGTTATGTGGTGTGGTAATATAGCCTATCACTAGGTAAAAAAAATGTATTTTGCGTGCGAGTAAGTAAATTTGGAAATAATAATATTTTGAAATTGACATTATTATAGAGCTAACAACTGCAAGACCTGTGAGAAACAGCAGCTGTCATAATCCTTTCTACTAGTAATAAGAACTTTTTATAATTTTCAGACATACAGGAAAAGCGTGTACGGTTTCATGGACGAAATGGACGAGAAAGAACTGAAGCGCCCCAACAGCGAGGGGCTCACATACGCGAACCTGCTAAAACGTGATCGCAGGCGGTGGACGTACGCCGGTGAGTACACACTATACAGGGTCATGAGCTTGGGGTGTGCTAAGCAGTATGGGGGTTATTGTCATTATGAACTTTTTTTACTCGAGCTCACCTAGAATAGTTGAATAGTTGTTTTAAATTCAGACCTAACCTTTTAAAATTATTATATGTATGTATTTATAAACTTATTTTTCATATGGTCTAATTTTCAGATGGCGACCAGGACGATGCGTTGAACAGGACTGAGTTCGCTGGCTTCCTGCACCCCGAGGTTCACTCCGGCATGAGGGACGTGACGGTGCTTGAAACTCTGGAAGACATTGATAAAGATAATGTATGATATTATGCTTATGTATGCAAGTTATATGCTCTTGTATGCAAGAAATATGCTCATGTATGCTTGTGCTGTAAGACCTTGCTTCATGTCTAATGTTATGGTTCTTAGTGAATTAGATGTATACTTTGTATATTTTTACTCTTTTGGTCTTGACAGATAGACAGATGACAAATTATTCATTCACTAGCTGCGCTCCGCGGTGTTACCTGCTACATGTTTTTGGGATAAAAAGTAGCCTATGTTAATCCAGGGTCTCAGCTACCTGCATACCAAATTTCATCCAAATTCGTTCAGTAGTTTTTGCGTGAAAGAGTAACAAACATCCATCCAAATAAAACGACAACAATAAAACTTTTTCTTTCTTTCTTTCTTTCATCCATCCCTCCAACCAAACTTTCACATTTATAATATTAGTGGGATTTCAAATGCTAAGAAGTTTAACCTCTTTGTACAGGATGGTAAGGTGTCATTAGAAGAGTACATAGGTGACATGTACAAGCCAGAAGACGGCGAGGACGATGAGGAACCGGACTGGGTGAAGCAGGAGCGGGAACAGTTCACTGGATACAGGTAATTACCGAATAGAGGAGTTTTGAAATTAAATTATATTGCTGCGTTGCTTTATTTTACAAAAAAGTTTTTTCAAGTGTTTATGTGTAAATAATGGCGTTTTAGTTAAGGTTCTAGTAGCATATGACTTTAAAGACATGGGCTAGACTTGATCGTGACTTTGACAATCTCAAGATACTTGAAGGAATTAATTACTTGACACTGACAGAATGTACAAAGTATGACGCCAAAACAAAAAAGAAAGTGTCTTTTATCCAGTTTTCATAGTACAAGCTTCGTCAGGTTTGTGGCTAGATGTCGCTGTATGAAATGTCTTCCAATATTTATTTAATTTGTTTCAATCATTCTTGCAAATTAGGCAATAGACTTTGATATGATTTTTGTTATAGATTGTTTGTATTTTTCATGGTAAGAAGTAATGAGAGAAACATATTGTTAAAGTACCTATGTGTTTTTCACAGGGGAATTATATACCTACGATGACAAAATATTCTTTTTTTCTATATAGAGATACAAACAGGGACGGTTTCATGGATGAACATGAAGTGAAGGACTGGATCGCGCCGCCTGAGTTTGACCACGCAGAAGCTGAGGCCAGGTAATTCTATTTTTCACATCCATTACAAATGTCTTTAAACCGCCGTTTTTACTGTACAGGACTAAAAGATTTTTGCAATTATAATATGACTTACATAGTCTGTGACGTGCCACGTTATTTCCATGTGTTAGGCAGGCACACATGGAAATAACGTCGAAATGAGCACTCGAGCAGCCCACTCGAGTTCCCCATGTTTCTGAAGACTTCGTTCAATATCTCAACAATAACTGTAACAATTTCTCTTTCCTAGACATTTGGTGTTCGAAGCGGATTCGGACGCCGACGAAAAACTGACCAAATCGGAGATTCTCGCGAAATACGATCTCTTCGTGGGATCGCAAGCCACGGACTTCGGCGAGGCGCTCGCTAGACATGACGAGTTCTAATACTCGTATTATTGTAGAAATATTTAAGCGAAACCTAGATGGACAATATTATAAAAAAAATTAATTGTACATCAAAAATACCTAAAACGCATCAAAAAGTATCTATGTATTTACAGAATATCAGAAATAAGTCAGAAGGATAAGCATAGGTAGAGTGTTAGGGGTAACGCTGTCGAAAAAAACAAAGGTCCGGAAAGTCAAATCTTAGGCTAAACTTAGTATACAGGTGGAAAATCGTACACTTTGGCACATATTTTGACGGGATAAACTAAGTATTAAGCTTCAACTACGATAAATCTGATGAGTTGACTTTTCCATGCCTGTTGCAAGCCCGCGCCGTATAATCCTGTAAGTTGAAAAGTGAAAAACAAGTCTTACGATACAGAAATATCATATTTTGGTGTGCAGTTATCATTTTTGCATTTCATTTAAACAGTAAATTTTTGAAGTTCGATTAATTATGTCTATCAATTATTGAATGTCTAGGCTTGTCGTTACCGCATCGCTTTTTTTATTGGTAACAATACAATATTAATACATTCTAAACAGTACATGGACGCGATAGTCCCTCAGCTAATTTATTTTGCTTGAAAAAAAATCACCGATGCGGTTTATTTACGTTGAAACGATTACTGAGGCAGTAATTGTTCTTATAAGTTTTATAGATTCGATGACAATACATAACATTTAAACTCGAATAAGTACAATTGCTTACATAAAAGGCTGGCAACTTGTTAATACTAAGACGCATAAATAATAAAAAAAATCGTAGTTTTATAACCAACTTAAATGTATATTTTTTTAAACGTTTCGAATCGTTTTATATTTGATAATTTTCCCTTGCCATATTATTTTTTAGAATCTCCAATGGCACTAAGTATATACTTATAAATGATTTGAGAATAATTATAATATAGTTAAGTCTAGTTTTCTAACAGTACAAAACCAAAGCTATTCCAGTGATTCTATTATTTTAACTTTATAAAATTATTTTGAAAAGTTTTAATTCCATTATACGTATATATTTTAAGATGCTAATTTTGTTTAGTTATACTATGCATTTATTTTACTAATATCAAACTTTTATAGTTTTATTTTAATGTACTTAATTTGAATTTCGTAAACGCAGCTATAAAAGTACCTTGGCTGTATCATGATTCAAAAACTGTTGTTCAGAACAATATATCGGCAAGATACGAATCATTCTTGATTGAACAAGTTGAACAACACAACAATTTAACGCACTTTGAATCGGATGCTGGTTACGATTTATTAGTTTTATTGCTGCGTCTACTGGGAGCTACCGCGATAAATATAACAGCTACTTTTATCACAACGATAATTCGAATATAACATCCGTTAATTTAACAGTTATTGTGTTAATATTTCATAGCGGAAGTCCCACGGGTGTTATTAATTTTCGCGGCAATTGTAACAGCTTTTATTTACTTTATAATAAATAAATACGTTATTAAAACTACTTCGGTTTTTATTTTGAGAGTTTATAGGAGATTAATGCACTCGTAATCAAAAGTGTACTCACTGTTAAAAATATATCTTCTTACGTATTATAGACATGCCTAAAGATACTATATATACTATACTCTACACTATAGAGGAAAAGAGACATTTGCCCAGCAGTGCAAGATGTGGTAAAAAAACAATAGTAGTTTTTTATGTTTTATGTTTTTGACCACAGAATATTGAAGATGGTCAAGCACACCTAGCCTGCATTAGAAAGGTTGCGGGAAAACATCGTTAGGTGCTTGGCGGCAGATTTTCAATTTGAGGGTGGTTGCTAGCCAGCTGACTACAAGAAAATACCCTACCACCACGCTGTTATTCTTTCGACTGTACCCAACGATAAAGAGACAAAATTATTACTGTCACAATGATATACTGCATGTGTGTTTATACCAGCTCGAATTTGAATGAAACTGTTTGCACGAATGCCTACGTATTTATGCAAACCCCTACGATACCACGTCAATATCTATGTCAATTATGTCGACTTCATTACTTCTGGTTCATAAAATACCTTAATTGGCACAAATATAATATAATATTATCGAAACATCAAATCACAATTATACATACCTAGTACCGGCATACGGCTCGAATGATTTGAGCACTCCCCGGTGCTCGCTCGCGTGTAAGAAATTATACAGTAGTAACAAGCAAATGAACCCGAAGGTACGAGGCTCTTGTAATTACTATGCTGGGAATGCTATGTAGCTCATAAACTATTACTAATATATGTATAAAATGTAAGTAAATAGGTGCCTATAACATAAACTGAAGGCTCATATAAATCTCTCTAATTGAAAACAATTATTGATATTAAAACACGAAGGAAAGGAACAAAAATCTAAAGGGCACAGATAATTTTGGCATTGTGAATTTAGTTACAAGTAAGTTTTCTATGATTTTACCACTAAGCCACGTGAATACGGGAAATATTTAACAAAATGAGCATATGAAGTATAAGTTCTAAGACTAAGTTTTTATAAGAAAATAAACTTACGATCGTAGGTAAGCAAACGCTTTATCCTTTTGAAACACTTCTCTGTACCTACTAAATTTCAGAATCAATTTCTTTGTCATCGATATTTATCGAATCGAAAATGTCTCCTCCCTAGTATTCGACTAACATTCGTCATTTGCAGTAATTGGTCCACTCGGGGCAATAAACGCTCGGTAAGATTTTCCGCGTGATCGTCACTACTCTCTGCACCCTGAAACCCTTTGATCTCAGCCTAATCAACCGCTGCCGGCTCTAGACTGCCTCGCTTGTGAGTGTTCTGCCTAGGTTAGGACAAGCCTGGCGTATGAGTGGTGCTGAGTGCCGTCTAGGTAGTACACATAATGTAGGTACCACATGTTTGACCCGTGTATTCGACAATTCGAGCGGCACTATTCTATTTTATTTACAGGTGAGGTTTGCGCATAGAGTTTATTTTACTTTTACTAGGCGTATGCAGCTTATCGAGGCAATTAAGTGTAGGTGCCCAAGTATTTTCTATAAGTAAATTTGTATCGTGCGTGGTTCAAACGGAATACCAAAACTTAGTCTATGATTCACTTTGATTGATTGATAACTCTTTATTGTATCTAGACACTAAAACATATACTGAAAATGGAAGAAATACTACTTAATACTTTGAATGGCTTTGAGTGTGACTACTTTAACTTGAATTTTTATAAGATACTTGACAATATTAAAACATTTGCCACTGACAAACCAGTGTGTTGCACTTGTTTACAAATAAATTAATTAAAAAAGGGAAACGAATTTTGAGAACGACCGATTCGGTAAATACGAGAACATGTCATACTAACAGCACTGTGGCGATGTAAGAATTCAAGAAAAACATCAAAACAAGCCGACTCAACTTTACTACACACTAAAACAGCCGACAAAGGCGGCCCACAATTATTTACATAACAAATGCAAATTGCGCGAGCTGAAAATTTACGCGTGGGAAATACTTAGCCGATATTCCTTGGCGTATTTTCGCCTCAACATCTGAAAGGCAAAGGCGTTCTGCTTACATATTTTTGCATACTTATACGGACGACAGTAATACCCCGGTTCATATAAGACGGCGAATTTGTATGATAATTTTCATTTTGCATTCAGTCGCGTTATTCTTCTTCGTGGCGGTAGTGGATAGGACCTCAGGGAAATTCGGTGGTTTTGTCGCGGATATGTTATTGGGATGAGATCTAGCGTCGACTTGAAGGGCCGCGAGCAGACTGCAATACCGCCGCTGGTATCTGCAGTCCCCTGATTCTGTAACCCACAAGAGCCTTCACGAAAACACGTGGCATTTATAACGTTTTAAAACAAGCGCGTAACGTAAAATCACATCCAAATTGCGCAGAGTTAGGTGATATTTGTAGCGATGATAGTTCGGTGGTTAGCGCGGTCGGACGGTACGCTCAGGGCCGTGGGTTCAAATCCCAAGAATGAACTTGAGCTGCCGGTAAATACACGCGGTTATTTATATACTCGGTAGTCGAACTAGTAGGTATTTGGTTGGCTAATGGTGTGTTCTGACAGCATCACTTAGTATCATTTGGTTTACTAAAGAATCAGATAGTTAATACTTACTAATATTCATTCGGATTTGGGAGTTACGCTAATACAAATAAGCTTTTTTTGTCTCATTGCTCAATAAATAGAGTAAGGTTTTTTGTTATTTCTGCCTTTCCCTACCTCATTTTAGTTTACGAACGAGTATATCCAAATTCCATAGATCCACGTTTCCATATGGAAGCTACTCGTGTGCGCGAGTAAGTAATTGTCACCCAGGACTTGTATCAATATCGGTAAATACGAGGAGCTTACGTATAGACCCCAAGGCCTCCTCAGAGAGGTATTTTCGGAGGGATGGATGGCCATCCGGAGCCATTTTAGGCTCGGGGATGAATAACTTTGGCTTTGAGGGAGGGCCTTCTAGAAAACCCGTATGGATTTGGTAATGGATTTTTGTCACGTAGGCTATGATTTGTAGCCAGATTCTATGTAGGTATATAAGCACTGCTACTGTACTTTATACAGGGTTATAAGCTAAAATATATTTAAATAGAATGTAAAATTAAAATAAAATATTTAAATAGGGTGTATAAAGGTGAAAGGGGGTCACTCTACTCGTCATTATGAACAACTTTTACAATGGACACAATTCGGAGATCGTGAAAAAAATCACATGTTCTATGGAACAAATTCATTGACTCCACATCAAATGTATGACGCAACTGAATTTTATTTCGCGATTTTAGAGTTGTGCTTGTAAGTTGTTTGCAATGATAAGTATGACTTTCCGGATTAGTATAGGTATCTAAAGCTTATAAGACGGCATAGTCGATCTAAAAAAAAAGAGATCTAAGCCGACGACGCGTCGTTTTAAAAATTGGTAAGTAGGTATGTCAATGTCTTTACTTATACGATTTGTGTAGATTATTCTACGCCGTCACATCTACGGGACACAGTGTAGGGCTGACGCGGCGGCAAATTTGGCGGAGTAACACAAGCGGCGCAAATATGCTAATAGTTGTTACATATTTGAATCGTTTGGTGTCGAAACATTATATCCTTAGGGAAAGGGAGCTCATCTTCTTTTTAAAAATGTATCTCTGCGCGACGTGTAACCCAAATATTTTATTGGTGTTTATTTGGCTCTGTATATGTATAGGCATTGCTATTCAACGCGTGGCAGTGCCGCCAACGTATTGAGTGGTTAGCATAAAACTTTGCGAGAAAAACGTAGTAACGTAATCGATAGAGAAACGTAGCTGCGGGAACTGGGACAGTAGCGTCTCGTATCTCGTATTTCGTAAATAAGTGTGTAAATGGATACTGCTCTTTTTGATACATTTTTCTGTCGTAATACGCAAAAGTACATGCTAGTCCCCCAGGTCTCTACCCTTTTATGTCATCATCTTCTTTGCACGCATCAATTTGCATGTAATTAATTAAGGTTTTTAATTTAGCCATAAAATTTTATGTAGGGAAGACCGAGGAGTGTTGTGACAATTTTTATTTTAACTAATCTTTTATTTAAAAAGGCGCGGTCGTATCTCACGTCCGGGGGTAACCTCGTGAGGACACCATGGTATGGTGGTAGAATACTTTCTAGCACTCGGACTGGTGATGGCTCAGTGGCTAGTGCGGTCACTTCACATGCCGAAGGACGTGGGTTCAGACCTCTTAATGAGCTTGAGCTGCCTGTGAAGGAAATCATAGCAGGAAGCTACCACCTTTAAATTGAAAATCTGCCACCATCTGGTGTGTTCCGGAAGCCTCACTTGTGAACCAGTTCCGATTCAGGCGAAGTGTTTTTACCATCTTCGACCACACCGCCACTCAACATAAGATGAGCTGTGGTCAAACACCTGGCCTGTAAAACATAAAAAATATGCCAAAATGACACAATCATCTGGGTGCCTTCAAGTTAATCGGTGATGACGGTCAAACGCAAGCATATTTATAACTAAAAAAAGTGTTTAACATCTTCGGTCACACCTTTACTTAACATTAGATTAGCGGTCAAAAACCTAGCCTGTCATACATTAAAAGAAGGAGGGCCACGGTTTGCCTAATTGCATTGTTTATTATTCATATTCTTATTCGAAGTAGGGGCGATAAGTCCAGCATTGATGTCCCGCTTGGGGTGTATTGTACATTTCCCCCTACCAGCATTTACCCGAGCCAACCCAGCTCCTTGAACGAGGCTCTGGGCCGCTGGCATAGTAGCTCCAGTGTTTTAGGTGACAAGTTCAATGATGATGACATGAATGATAGCGAAGCAGTTTCATGCAGCTTAGTAGCAACTCTAGTATCTTCTGTGGCTTTGCAATGCAAAAGCACATGCCCTACAGTTTCATTTTCTTGCAAGCAGCCACGGCATAGCGGACTATCCGTGGTTAATAGATTAAAGAGGTGACTATTCAAGTTGCATTGTTTATTACTAGGTACAGTGGTATATACCTACTGTTATGTCCGCAACTTACGATACTTTCTAATCCTCCGTAATGATAGAAGTTATAAAAGTTGTGAAGCAATATCTCAGGTAGCAAGCTTCTAAGTGTGAAACTTGGAAATGTTGTCGTAGGTAACACAGGCACCCTGAGACGTCCGTTATTGCCGTACTTTCTACTTTAAACTTTGAGACAATGTACTAAGACTAACGTTGAACCAGCGAGAAAACATCATAATGTGAACACAGTGAAATAAAAGTGCTTAGGTAAATTTAAATGATGAATACAATGAACCTCGTTTGGCTAAGTGCACCGTAATGTTAATAGCCCTGTATAGCTAATAAGTTATGAATTCAAATTTTAATTTCATTGTGTCTTCTGTTGGTTTCAAATGCGAATATTTTTTTAATATTCGAAATAGTTTAGATCATACTTACCTACCTAGAAATTATAATTTTGTTTTTCTAACTGTAGGTTGTTTATTAAAAATCGTAGTTTTTATATGAAATAAATCTTGGTTGCCTGAAAGAGATCGCTTTTAGCGATAAGGCCGTCACTTGTTGCGCTAGCTTATAAGCTTATTTTGTTTTCTGTAGGTACGTTTTTCTAATTCTGGTGGTCCATCCATCTTCGTTTGACAACCAACTCGCCTGATAGAAAGCGACAGTAGTGTGGCAGAAAATAGAGTACGTCGATCCTAAAGAAATATCAGGCTTTAAAAATGCTAAAAGATTACTATAGCTTATCTACTATTCTTTACAACTTATGGTCCGTAAACTTACAAAATTCATTGTTGCTTTGCTTGCTTTTCATTATTGATGTGCTTGTAGACAATTAATCAACAGGGGCTTACTTATAATCGTTGATTAAGGATGATCAATGCACAAAATATTCTGTCAATTTCCCGCTTACGTTTAATGACACGCGTGGAAAAAGATACCTTATTTTATCTATAGATTAATTTTAAGCAACGTTTTTATGCAAGGAAATATAAAGTACATTGACTTACATTAACTAAAAGCTTACCTGCTTAATTTAATTGACTTACTTTAACTTTTAAATAGTTACAAACTCTTAATTGTGTAAACAGAACTTTTAAAACCAGAAAAAAAAAAACATATAGGGAACTTACGGGCTAGTGCTAAACGTGGCGACCTTAAAAGCGATCTCTTCCGGCCAATCATAGGATGGAATCAAATAAAAACTACAACATGAGATGCCAAAATACTTATGACGGCAACACAACACTTTAAACCGCGTATTTAAGTAGGAACTCAGTATCCGATATACGACTGTTTGTAAACTCTTTGCTAAATGCTTCCAAACGCGACAAAGGGCTAGCAGCTGCGGATCACCAGCGTCTCCGAATCCGGGTTACGGCATCATTATCTTAATCGAGACTTCGGATTTAATTTGGCACGCGCGGTGTGCCGTCAGCTCTCGCTCTAATGAGTTCCAAACTTTCTTCTTTCCGAGATTAAGCCAAAAATGTCCCGAAAAACTTGTTCTCCGTCCCATGACATACATAATATCTTCCGTCGTTTGTCCCCAGCCAACTTTACTACTTCGTCGGCTGTTTACTCAAGTATGCTTCGGGGGACGAAATTTTAAAAGTTGTTTTTTATTGCAATAATTTTCTCCGCAAGCGATACTTCAAGTGTCGTTTTAATGATTGAAATGTTTTTGTTGTTAGATACTTTAATGTTTTGAATAAACCCACCGAAAATTATCTATGCAACTTTAGTTTGTAGACTTAAATAGAAGATTTAAGTTTAGTTTGGTATTTATTAGTGGAAAAAAAAGTTTATTTGTAGTGAAACCAAGAAACCTTAGGAGAAAATGTTTGTATAAGTAGTAATTATAATTGTTTATTTTAATGTTTGACCACAGCTGACAGTGTGGTGTGGTCGCTGAGGTAAACACATCTAGACATGTATTTACAAAAAGTAGATATATAAGTACCTATTATATATAAGTACAAGCTTTACTTAGTTTGGTGCTAGTTGGAGCTGTGTAAAATGTCATACGATAGTTATACGTATATGTATTAATTTATTTATTAAAATATTTAATTTAGGACACTTTGTTACACAAAATAATATGTATCAAGCTTTAACCACTTCGTTTGGTTCGTTAATTATAATTAACGAACCTAACTGATGTATATAATTATATACATCAGTGTATATAACTATATAGTCAAGTTCACACGTGGACCATTGCTACGATTTGTAGATCTTCTACGAGCTCGACGAGATCTTCACTCACCGTAGATCACTACGTTTTGGGTAGACTCAATGCGTATCGCCACTACTGGTAAAAACCTATGTATATATAATGTACAGGATCTACTTCATCAAAATTTGTGAGTATTAAACTAATTTATGAAACTGCTTATATACTTACATACTCGTAATTGTGCTCTGTAAATCCGACCAACAATTCTTCTGCAAACATCAAGATTAATTTAAAGCACAAATAGCAAAGACTAAGAAAATACTATGGAAAAAGGCATGTAAATACGACGAAATTTTACATTTATACAAAAATATATATATTTCATTTTACCATTGTCGTACCTATAATAAATCACTGTTACACAACATACCGCATAGAAAATATATTACTAATCAACAATATTATTTATTTCATTTCATTGTTCACATATTGTAATGTATTAAATTACGACTTATTGTTAATTTTGTATCGGGTATATATTTTCTCAGGCTCATAATATGTGGGTAAGCTACTTTGAAACTGAAATTAGTTCAGATCAGTGGATGGTCTTTTTGTATGAAAAAGTGGAAAACACGACGGGTCCACCCGATGGTAAATCGTCAACGCCGCTTATGAACACTTATAAAACCCTAAGCATTGTCACTACGTTCCCTATTGTACAATTTTTATATTATTTTGGCAAAACAATACGAATTTGAAATATTCAAAATAAACCACAACATTCGAACATTTCACCTCAAACGTTGTTTATATTGCGTGTGTTCGTTCACCTGTAAATTACGAACACATTTTTATTTACTTAAACAAAAGAGATGTCCGAAAAAATTATTCAAACGGAGCGACTGCATTGTGTATGTGCATTCAATATTGGGCACGTTTCAAACGCTCGTGTAACTGGATCATATGAACTGTTGAACCGCTGCCGGCGCGCCCGCCGGCGCCGGCTGCCCTCGGCTGATTCCCTGTTTGCATTCGCAAATATTGATATGTTTCAAATCGATTTAAATATTTTAGGAATGTACATCGCGCATCCCTGCCAGAGGGTCAGTACTATTGCGTTAGATTCATACTATGCTTTCACTCACAACATTTCCAATAAATATCGTAAAAACGTTTTAAATATATTTACGTATCCTGCAAGTTGTTAGTAATACACTAAATTATATTATACTAGCGACTTACCCCAGCTTCGAACATTCAATTTCTCTGTTTACAAAAATATTCAATATAATAAAAAAATATATAAAATACATAGAAACTCTTAATTGTTATAAGGATACCTTTTATATCTAATTGTTCTGAAAAAAGATCTATGTGATAGTAAAAACCGCATTCGTTGCGTGGTTCAGAAGAAGAAAGCAGCCATACAGAAAGACGGGTGCATCAACATTCATCAAAAAAAAAAAAAAAAAAATCGAGTCTCAGGGCGTCCTACGCTACGTTTGCCAATTTGCGGTCTCCACTCTAGAACACGTTTACCCCAGCGGTTGTCGGTTCTGCGACAAATATGTCCAGCCCATTGCCACTTCAGCTTGCTAATACGCTGAGCTATGTCTGTTACTTTGGTTCTCTGGCGAATTACTTCGTTTCGGATACAATCCCTTAGAGAAATGCCAAGCATAGCTCTCTCCATAGCTCGCTGAGCGACTTTGAACTCAACGTTGTTTTATACTATATATAGAAAAGAAGATTAAGCATCAAATAACTTTACCTAGGTATTAGGGTAAGATAATAAAGACTACCGACTACAACTATTAAGTACATGTACCTCCTTCACCTGTCTACCTCCTTCGCTACGACAAGCCGTTGAACAAACATTTTATGTAAAGTTCCTTTCCGAGATACCGAGTCTATTTTAGATGTTCAGTGGAGTTAGTGCTCGCTTTAGAGTTATAAAACTAAACACGGCTGACAGTGAACGACACGCTAATGCCCAGTAATAGGCTTTGTCTGCTACCTTAGAGTTCCTTTTCTTATTTCGATTTGTTTTACCTCGTATTCTAGAATTAGGTATACTCGTGAGTACGGAAACGGACGTAGTAGTATAGAAACTGACGTTTCCATAGTAAAATAACACATATTTTTTTTTAGTTTTGACCCTTTTTTTTAGAACACTTTACATACATCAACACTTACATAAAAAAGCTTTTGAAATTTTTGTTTGGGTTACGTATTTCAAAAGGAAAAAAGGTATTTTTATAGAATAGCTTCGTTGCCCGCTTTTCTGTCAAAACAAAGTTAATGAAAATCTTAAATGGTATTCGGTAAAAATCATGAGTTTTGGCAAGAAATGCACTACAAGTAAATGAATAAAATCCGAAAGTCATTAACATGCAATTAACACAAGTAAGTTAGTAAGTAAGTTTTTTTTTTTGCTTGCGTTTGGCCGCCATCCCGCCTGATGTTAAGCGAAGATGCGGTCTCTGGTGGAGCACGCTCGCCTAGAAGAAACCGATTCACTCGCGACTTGAAGGTACCCAGGCTATATTCATTGGGGAACACCCACTCGGGCAGCAGATTGCAATGTCTAGCGGTACGTATGAAAAAGGTGGAATCAAACCACTTAGTTCGAGCTTTTGGAACATCAACCATGAAGCGGTGTCGCTTTTTAAAGCTCCTGGCTGTCCGATAGTATAATGGGCAGGGTGGAATTAGGTCATGCAAGTAAGTGAGTTAACACACAAACAACTTTTTTAATGATTACAAACTTAAATTTGCAGTTGGTGAAATGACCGAGGCGTGTCTATGCAATGGAGATTTATTTCTTGAAATATAACGTTAAGTTCGTCTTGTTACCCAACTTAACTTTTCGTGCAATGTTCGGGGACTTGTAAAAATCATCTAGATTCAATTTTCATGATAACCTACATGTTGGTCAGAAACTTTCGATGCGCGAGTTAGAGTTGCACTTGTTCGGTAATTAAAAAAATTCAAAACTAAATAATCAATGATTGAGTAGTTATTTTATTTCTATTGATTGAATTCCAACATGGTGTGCATCACTGCATCGCTTCGGAGAAATGAAGCAAGTGTAACAGAGATAAACTTCCACAGTTACAGACTGCACGAGTTTACATTAAAAGTTATAATACGAATTGGGGTGAGTTTAAATTGAATAAAGTTTTTATAAACAAAAACTAAAATGTGAAAAATTCATAGTGTGAAATGTCCTACGATATTTATTTATTGAAATTCTTAATCTGTAAATCATTTTTTCGAGGGCATTTTTTCTAAAATTTGCAAAAATCAAAAGTCAGTCTAATTGGAACAGGAGGCCCTGATCGGTCTAGTTGATTAGTTAAAATAATGAGAGTTCTCAATGACTTAATGAGACAATAATAGTTTTTGAAAATAGGAATAAGTATTCAGCTCTGTACCAATTTGTCACTTACTATTTTCCAGTAGCGTAACGGTGTTTTTTTATGTTTTTGCTTGAACCCATTTTATGTGATAGCACGTCCCTCACAGGTTACCTTCTGCAGCGCATGAAGTTTCAAGTAGGTAGGTATATTTTGCTTCCGGCAGGTGTCAAGTTCGATTCCCATCAAGCCGGCTTCTTCCGCGCATCTCTGCCAGTCTCCGTGATTAATGATGTGGTGGATTTTTACCCAATTATTCTAAAAATATTACTGAACTTTCAAAAGATAAATTACCTCTACTATTTACAGTAAAGAAAGGAATTTATTGGATGTAAAATAAAGTTCTTATGGTAGCACACTGCAGTCGGTTATGTGGGATCGACGAGTTGTTAAAGGAATTTCGGGTAAAGTAATGCCTTCGAAACGAGAATATGTGAAATATATTACCTAATAGGTGGGAGGTGATGTTAAGTTTTCAAAACTGCGCTTAAAAAACTACATAGCGTATTGTTTTGGATGTCAGTTTAGATTAGTTTCGGTAAAAGTATATTTATGATAAGCAGTGACATGGACGTGATCTATATTTTAGTTTTATTTATTAACACGTAGATATTATCACTACCGATTCGTACGATGAAGTTTGTTTTTTTCAAACTACGAAGGCGAACACAGTATTAAAGATATTACTAGATACAATTTACGGCTGAAAATAACACAAGTAAACATTTTTGTTTTACTTATGTGGGATTACTTACGTTAAATTATGGCAGCTACAGTGACTATAGTAAACATACTTAAAATATTAAATTAACTGTCACCGTGGTCTGTAAATAATAAATTATTTATCAGCTTTTGACTGCGTTACTCTATCACTGACATTCGTCGGAACTACGTTACTAAAAAAAAGGGCTGTAAATAATTATGATAAACACATTCAAAATGACAGTTATTGAATTTAGTTTTTCACTACGTGCGTTTATGATACTTGATTTGATTTTCGGTAGTTATTATAACGTTACATCATCAAAACTTTTGTCCGCGATTGTAAGACTTTCCTGCTTACTAATTAGCTCGTCATCAATCGTTCGACTCTGCTTAAACTCAGGCGAATATAAACTGCCCTTTTTCACAATTTTTTCAGAAGCATTATTAATCTCTTTGGCGTCGCAGTTTCATGCGCAAAAATACATTTTTAGATTTATTAATAACTTGAATATTTGTGACAAACTAATGGGTTATAGAAACAAATATTCATTGAAAAAATCAATTGGATTCTCGGCAATTGTCTTGTTAATTATTATCATTAGAGTGTTCAACTGTATTCAAGTGCTTATGAGGTTTAAACTTTTGGAGAGCTCTTATTTAATCACGATATGTTTTATGTACAGCCTCATATCTGTAGACTTAACTAGCTTCAAAACTGCCGGTATAATATGCTTGTTGCAAATTCGGTTGAATATGTTAAAGAGGACACTGGAACGTAATAATATTTCCGTTAATATTGTCGGCAATTGTGAAATAAAAAAAAACGTAAAAATTGTGCGCAAATGTGTCTTTAATTATTACCATCTAATGGACGCATTTGACAATATTAACAAAGAAATGCAGTTCGTGGTAAGTAATTTATTTATTAAAGCAACGCATCGGCTCATTCTCTATTCTATGATATTATTGCCTATTACAAATTACCCCTGGATTATGTTGTACATTGAGATCCCTACAAGAACAGTAACCTGTAACCGACATAGTGCAGTAGATTAGCAAGTTGAAGTTGCAGTGGAGTCGCATAGCACGCAAAACTGATGGCCGATGACGCTGTAAAGGAAAAAGAAACCACGGACTGGCAAGCACAGCGTAGGATGTTCAATTGTTCACCCACAAGGTAGACAGACGACCTAATGAAGACCATGGGAACGCGCTGGATGCAAGCCGTTTCCAACCGATCTTCTTGGAAATCATTGTGGGAGGCCTATAACCAACAGTGAACGTCTTACGGTTGAGATAATGGTGATGATGATGATTATGACATTGTAAATACAGCGAAGAGAACTGTGAATATGTATTTTTACTTATGCTTTACTTTGTTGTGTTTTGATTTTTCTTGTATTATTTCAGTTGATTTGTATTCTGGTTCCCATCATTCCAAATATAGCATCATATGCTAAATATGCTCTAATACTCAAAGTAAGTGTACCTACAAAAAAATTACATGACTTTATTAAGAATTATTATTAGCTTAGAATTGTTTTTCTCAGGACTCTTTCAAGACGGCGATAATTACTGTGGATGTGTGTTTACTATTAGTTTTGGTATTGGGGCCGAGTCTAGCCGCCGAGTTGTGTATAAGCGAAGTAGATTCTATCAAGATAATACTAACACAGCAGATTATAAAGTGTTCAGGTAAGACATGAAGTATCAATACTTATCATATTTATCTTATTGTGGGACCTAACATGTTATTTGTAATTTTTAAAATTTTCAAAAAGAAAAAAAGCATGGTATTTTTTGGCTTGGACTAACCAGACAAGCTTAACTATACCTGTTTTTCGTTCGTGGGTTCATCCTCCTCCACTATACCTGTATATTTGAGAAAATATAGTAGTATTGTTTACCTGAAAGAATAGTCAGCGCAATGGGAAGACTTTTGTAGGCGTAGCAGCTGTGAATTCTTACCACCATATGGTCCATTTGCTTGTTTGTTTTTTTTTTACATTTCAAAAATAGAGGCGTGCTATAATTTTAACATTTCATAAACGGCTGAACCGATTTGATTTAGTCTTTTTTGTTTGATAGATGTCTTGACCGAGATTCTAGAGTTCTTAGCTACGATTCAAATAAATATATGCAGTTGTCTACTATTGAGTCGAGATTTGGTATTCTGTTATTCGCGTGGAAAGATTTTCACATTTCCAATGTATACTCAATTACTCATTTAGCATAAAAAAAACTTTCAGAACTTTTAAAGATTTTCGTGCTCGATTCCACGTTCTAACATCAGATTATTTATGTGTTAAGATGGGGCTCTACTCAGCGAGTTGCAATGGGCTCTGGACTGTGTGTGTCGCCGTCCCTTCAACTACACTCTACTGCGAGCCATACCCGTCAACATCAACCTTCTAGTCCACTTCGTCTCTCTCAGCATCACCTATACCATACTCGGTATGCAGTTCTCTCGGTTTATTTCCGATTGATTCACGCTGGTGCCGGTGGCAATAAAATATAGCTCGAGTTTGGTTTGCATTTACATTTATGATTCTTTCTCGTTCTTTTTGCATATTTTTGGGTCGTGAAAGTGGGAGAAAAAGCAAGCAACTATAATTGTAACAAATATTTAGATACAATAAATAATTTAGCACATCTTCTACAAAATTTGATTAGTACAAGTCGCGTCCATTATGTGTAATAGCCATTAAAAAAAAAAATAGCTATATAAAGTTGGCTATAATATATTTTTTTTACACAAAATAACGTTTGCGTTTGATTGACTATACGCTGCCTAAAGTACATGTTCATTGTTGTAATTATAGTTGTATCTCTGGGCAATAAAAATATTTTTTTTGTAACATCAAAATCAGAAGTCGTAACAGGTCTCCTGTTATGAAATCTCTCGGCAGTTTGTGAAGGCGAGAATCCCCGACCTTATGTGGTCCACACTGATCTTTCGAAATTAAGCTTGTTTCTAGGACTGGTGTGTAATGATGTCAATGATGGTGTAGTAAGACGAGAACAGAGCTCGATCCTATGAGACCACACAGACCTACATTCTCTGAGGGGCCAATAAATATAATTTATTTTATTGTCAAAATTTACAATTTTAATAAAGTCATCTCTAAATTCAAATGAAGTTTTTAACAAATAAGTAACAGAAATCACAACAAAACTAGAGTCTTCATTAGCTCCTATAACAGGGATGCCCTCCACTAAATTCTAATATGATGAATAATCAATTTAAATTACTGTTGATGTCTTTGTTAGAGAAGTGGTAACCTCATGGTACTACGTGCTAGCTTCTCTCACGAAGCTCGCAACCGGATACTCGTGCTCTTAGGGCCGTTCCACACGATGCGGTACGGCTGCGGTGCGGTGCTTCAGCGGTGCCGTTGCGGTTTCCTACATATAAAAATGTATGGTATGCTGAACTCCGGCGCCGCGCCGCACACACTTCGGACTTGAGACGAGGCGGGGAGGGATGTAAGCAGTGCGGCGCCGTAAGAACGTTGCGACACCGCACGGTCCGTGTGGTCGCTAGTGCGGCGAGATATTTTGCGGTGCGGCATCGTACCACACCGTGTGGAACGGTTTTTAGACTCGCGGAGATCACATCAATGTCTTCTTATATATGTATGTGTAGCTTTAAGGGATTTTCAGTACCTAATGCACGTGTTTGGGTTGCATTTTGTGAAGCAAATAAAATTACAGTTTCGCGTTGATTTGTACGATTAATTTATTGTATATTAATAAGTATTTTTAGTCTGTGTAGGTAAAATCATTATCACAGATAATGTTTACTCGCAATAATTAAGTCTATAGTTAAAACAATAAAGGACTTGACCAGTTCATACGATTCTGATTATTTTACGAATAGTCGATTATATTAACCTTGAATAGATCCAGTCAATATTACCCAAATAGTTTTAAACTCGTCTAAGTATTTTCGGTATCGTCCCAACTATTTTACCACCGAACCTTGGAGAGGCGTACCTCAAGGAGTTTCCTTTCGGCCTTTCTTTAAAGTTGTGGATTATTCGCTCGGAACAAATTGATAGGATCCAATATAATGTTCGATTCTATGATCAAGACTGGGTGGAGTGCCTCACAAAGGGAGGGTACGCCTGGAATTTAGATTAAAAATGATTCTGAAACAAGTGCAATGTTTCGTGAAATGTTGAAAAATCAATATTCATTTCTTAGGAGGGTAATAGGGTTAGCCTACATTGGTAGTGGTATGGGGTTAAAGAACGAAGATAAACAAAACAAGCTTCGCTTACTTAGTTGCTAATAGCGAGGGAAATGTTTTATGACCTTTAAAAAATATAAACAATACAAAAGCGGCAGCAAAGGCGACATGTTTTTTTTTATTTAAAAGTAGTACAACGAATGAGCCACTCTTTTGATGGTGACAGATAACGCATATCCATGACCATTGCAGCAATAAACAAAATTTTAAGTAACAAAACAAAGTCCAGGGCATCACTGCTTTAGTGCTCATGGTTAGTTTCAACAGCCCTTCGCTATCTGTAGTACCATTCAAAACGGAACACAGTAATGTTTACACACTACTGCTTAGCGGTAGATTATCTGGTACTGTGGTGGTACCTACCTAGACGACCTCCGAGGAGAGTTAAGGAGATGACCACCAGGTAAATTTCTCAATATTATTTTTTATACGAAACCAACATTTTATTGTTACGTGTTACTGATACCAAAGATTACGTTATCTTTTCACTTTTCCTGCCATATTTGTATTTTCTTTGTTCGTATAAGCTTTTAGACAGTGTATAGCAGCACTAAGCTTCGTTTCATTCTGCCGTTTGTAATGGACACATAATTATTCGTATGTATAAATAACAAAAAACAAGACAAAGAAAATAAATCATATTTATTTCATAAGTACACTTTGACAGACACTTCTTTTCTCAGAAAGGACTAATAAACGGTTTTTTTTCTATAAATTCCTGATTTATTTATTATACTTTCATGTATCTATTTTTTATATTTTTTTTTTCTGTTTTAAGATTGGTTATAGAAACAGTAGAAATACATAAAGAATATAGTTTTTGAATTTTTGTACAAAAATTCAAAAATACAAATCTTTGCTCATTTTAATATTAGTAGTAGTGTAGATAAGTAAGAGTGGTATCAAATGCTTTGTTATCATATCGGATGTTCGTAAATTTTGAACAATCACAATAAATAGGTGCGGAGGTCATATAAGTACCACATGCCTTAGTCGACTGTTTCAAGTATATTTGCCCAGACGTCTCTGGCAACATTTGGTCAACATCGTCGGACGAGCTCTGTGCATACTTGATAAGCCTTCATCGGGCGGCCAGTTGACATCTCTGTTGCTCTAGTTAATTCTGCATCTGGCCACGCTCTAACGACTCTATTGTGATAGTTAATTTAAGCTGCTGTTTGTCATTGCCCTACCGCGTACAATTGTAAGAAGTAGGTACATAAACAAAAAGTAAAAAATAAATTTTCTGTGACTCACAGTAGGACTAGAGGTGAACAGAAAAAGATGTATCTATGTTCCTAGAATTATCTACTCATCACATTTTAATGAATTGTATAACAGACAAAAGTTTTATTGTGTACACCAGAGATTAATAAGATAAGAAATATTAAATTTAGACAAGAACCTTAAGACTTAATGGAGACCTTGTAGCTAAAAGTGATTCAGATCAGACATGCATATCATAACAAAGCAGAGATTGAAATACGTCAGCTGCTTTCGAATTCTGCGAAATTATTCTAAAGAAATTTATAACATGCAGTTATATCACATTGCACTCTTTATAATGTACATGGAGTGAGAGTACCAACAATGGAATAAAGAGAATAAGTTCAGAACATTCCCGTTGTGTCGCAATATACGTTTCTTTATGTAAAAGCATAATAAACTCAAAAAACACGACCGAGACTTTTAAACATCTTAAGCCATCTACCTTGTACGTTTGTAACATGCCTTAAAGCCCAATTTAATATTAATTTATCCAGGTAAAGGTAACATGAAATGAATTAAATTACTTGCGTCTGTTACAAAGAAACGTTAATTAACCTTTTTAAAGACAGAGGCGAAGGAACAAACTCTGTAAATTAGAAGCAACACGTATACTCATTTGCTCTTTTGCTTTAACATTTTCCTATTGCGTACGATACGGATTCATGGCAATTAGTCGAGCACTCATTGATCTTATTTATTTTGTGAAATAAAAATTTCGCTAAATTGTATTATTAACCGCAAGAAAGTAACGTTATACATTTAATGATATCAAATTTAATTATTTTTGGCTAGTCTGACTATAGTTTTGGCCACATCCGGTGGCCTTTTACATGGAGACAAAGCTGAGTACAACACGCGCGCGGCCTTGCTTCAGCCTTTGTTTTGCTTCGCACCACGGCCCGCTGTGTGCCCGCCTACGTGTTTGGAGACCTTGTATTCATGGAGCTCGTGAGATTTGTCGTGGATCTGAAGACGTCGTGTTGTGTCAATGAGCTCTGTGTGGAATGTTACAATGCTACACATAAATATAAAAAAGGAAAGAAATTCATACAGCGTCATCAGCTCCAAGCTAAGTTATGCAAGTGTACTAAGGTGTGTAAACAGTTAACTAATATAATCAAATCACACTATTATTATAAAAACACAAGTTCATATGCTGGTATGTTTGTTCATTCTTCAGACTGTAAGGGCTGGATTTTGAAAATTCAGACCGGATTAAAGTTATAGTCTGGATTTATACATAGGTTACTCTTTATACCAAAAAACGTACGTCAAATAAATGTTTGTCCTGAATAGGTATCAAACCTACGTCCTAGAGTTCTTGAACCAGAGCTTAGGGCAGTCTACTGTTGCTAAAGAGAAAGAACTCGCAATGAAAAAATAATATTTTTTCGTGGAGAAAACACGTAAAACCAGCACAGACCGTAAGTTACATTCGCTTGTCAGACCTGATTAAACTTTATTGAGCGGCGTAGAACGGTGACAACCCTTTGTTCTAATTCTGCATGGCACTGCCGCCTTATCCTGGCTACTTTCTATTCCCTTGTTACAAACAGCTAAGGTTTACAATCGAATATCATTTCGTATTTAGATATGGCAACAAACGCTGGCTTCAAACAATTACTGGCATGCTCTAATTTTACTATCTGACGTTTGCTCGGGGCCCGATCTAAAAAAATCTCTAGAAAAAAAACTGTGATTCGATTTGGAGAAATTGGCCGTTCGAATAAAGTTCGTTAGTTGGTCGGGTAAGCAAGAATGTTTGGCTGAATTTAGATAGTAGATACGAGTTAACTGAATTAGGGTGATTCGAGAAAGAAAAAATATTCCTCACATTTATTTTGGTGACAATCTAAGGTATTTTTCGACTGGGCTGTTGTTTAATCGTGGACCGCAGAGATAGCTCAGTGATTATAATTGTCACAGTCGGATCACACGCAAAAGGGTGTGCGTCGTTAAATCTAATACTCACTTAGTAGTACTCATTTAGTAGCAAAATAATGAAATCGAATCAATGTATTTGGTATACTTCGTGTGTGTGTGGACGTGCTTGTGTGCGTGTATTGTTGATTTTATAACACATGTAAAGCAGCAAGCATGTATTACAAACAATCATAGCCAAATATATCAGAGACCCTAGACACAGGAACATTCGATTAGCGGTAACGCTATTAGAAACGTAAAAATGTACAACTCCGTAAATTTTTACGTTACATGAGTTGTCGATATGTCACGTAGGCTGCTTATGTCAATCGCGTACCTCATTGTTACCATATTTTCTTATTTAATATTGACAATCTTTTATCTAAAAATAAATGTTATATCTCAAATGCTAATTAAAATTAACTGGCGTTATATTTGATGGTGTCCTTTATTTGTACAATATTGACGTTACTTAATTGAAGCATCATTTTAATTAATCGTGTTTAAAAGTTAACAAAAACAATAACACAACTTTTTCTGAATACTTTAATAACTGCTGGCAAATGGCATTTGTTCAATTACTTTGCAGTTGATAGGATGTTCCATGGGAGAAAGTTTCAAAGACTCCCATTATAAAGTCTTTAAAGTATGGGATAGATACGAAACAGATGTTAAGCGTGCGAGCTTATTTACCTAACAAACTAGCATATGTATGAATGGTATATCAAATAGATTATTATGTAAGTAGTTAGATTTTATGTACAGTTTTGTTTAGTTTGCTTGGCTGTTTGTATTGTTCTGTTAGTACCCAGGACCAAAATTTATGTCTCATAGCAAGACGGCCAAAACCGCATCAAATTGGTAGATTCGAAAATATCCATTACAGAATTTTTTCGCGTAGTATTTGACCTAACCGAATTTTCAAAAATGTCAATATTTTTGGCTGATTACGTCTTCTTTTGTAAAATAAATATTAATAGTAAACGAAACCCAAATTTCTTTACAAAAATATTTCAAACGTATTGCTATGATACCGGCTGCTTTTTGTTTTTGATACAGCAGAAATGGTCTCCAACGTAGTTGCTACACTTTTGATCGTTATCACTCACCTAGTTGGGTTTAGAATCATAACATTTGACGATTTTATACAGTTTTGACCGTATTGCTATGAAACATGGTTTTGGTCGTAGGCTCTCTTACTGTGTGGTAATTTCTTTATTTTGTTTTCTAAACTAAACCAAATTCGGCAGTTTCGTATTGTTTTTATTATTTTACTTAAAAAGTGAATATCAATTTATCATGTACATACTTTAGTCTATAGGTTTATGTAGATATGATTTCAAGTAATTCAATAATTGTTAGATCAATTGAAATTATCATTGGAAAAGATATAAAAGTAAAACCTCACTGGGCGCGCTAACTTAAATTCACGTGTGTCACTTCCATAAGAAAACAGACTGGGATAAGGGATAGCATTTAATTTCAATATCTGTTATCCGATATTAAGAAGATTTATAAGCGATCGCAATTCGAGATTAACATTAAAATATTAAAAGCCAAGAATAATACTAGAATCGGCTGGAACTCTTTCAATTTTATAAGATTTATTGATTAGGACGTGTGGTTGTATTTCTGTCATACTTTTTATGGACAGTATCTTTTAAGTAGCTAGTTGGAACTTTTATAAGTTACAAAGATAAAAATTACTATTCCGAACACCAGAAATGAAAAAATAAGCTCATGAGCCAATGCCACAAACGGCCTTATCGCTAAAAGCGATTTCTTTAAAGTGGGCAGAATATTAAAAGTAAATTTGCAGTGTGTACATCAAAGTCTAGAATATTAAATTTTATTAATTTCGAGCTAAACATGTTTTTGTCTTAAGTTTAGCAATTATATAATATTATATCCTCTATATATTTTTAATTAGTTGATTCAGATCAGATTCAGATCCAATTTACATGCCCATCTGAATGTACCATTCCATTGTTGAGTTTTATTACTAGTATAAAGGCAATAAATAAAAATAAATTGTCCCGTTATGAAGTGTTCATCCGCCAAGTGCTTTGCGGATAGGCACTTCCATCCTACTCGTCTCTATATTTTCTTGACTTGCTTTTCTGTATACACACAATTTGAGCTACAAATAAGTCTCAGAATTAATTAGTAGATGTGTCTGTACCATGTAATTGACTGTAAATTGTTTAGTGTATTAAAAAAAAAACATTATTTGAATAATGGTTTTCTATAATGTGAAAGCTGCTAAACCATTTCCCTAAACTCTGTGAAGCAAGTGATCAATACGATGGCCGCGCTCGATTACCTCCGAATTGTAATGAAACGTTGCGGCCGCATCCGTGTTTGCAATTTGTTAATTTTATATCTGGGTTTCATTTGGGGAAAATTAGAGGGCAAGGACGTGTCGGAATTGACTGCCGTTGGCAATACGTTGATCAGCGTGGCGGTAGCTTAATTTGAATGTTGCAATTAAGGGTATTATAGCTGTGTGTGAGTTCTCTCGCTTACACACTCGCCTGTTTTTGTGATCATTGGATCAAAATATAGAGTTTTAGCAAAAGGCATGGTAACTTATAAATATTTTACTGAAAGTTCTTACTCGTACCCACGATGCAAAATATTTGTTTTTTTTTTCATTTATATCTTTATATTTGGCGAAGAAAATTTTAAAATGGTTTTAATTTATTTTACATACATAATAACATCATGTAATCTAGGTACTCATTTGTTATTATCATTTTTTAGTTCAGTGTATCGCTGCAATGGTCATCGACAGGCGCTATCTCTTACCATCAGGAGAGCGTCTCATTCGTCTAATTACTTTTCACATAAAAAAAAACCATTATATACTTGTAAAAAAGATTGGTGTTGCAGGATTTTGTATTTTTTGGATTCCCATGGTAGGTAACGTATTTCCTTCTATGGGAATTTCTAGAATATATTATTTTATTATTTTTTTCATTTCAAGTAGTTTTTAGTAAATAATTAATTTTTAATATCCAAATTGTTCCTGACAAACACTTACGAGTACATACACTTTAAATAAAAAAATATTTTTCTTTTTTATAATACCACCTTTTGGTTAACTTCACTAGCATGGAGAAAAATAAAAGTTAATCCGAACAAGAAAGAAGATTGCCAGAAATTTTGAAAAGTCTAAACAAGGCACGCGAGATCACCAACCATTGAAATTATCAAGTAATTTAATAAAGCTGCTGATAAGTCGGCGGTAAGGTCGGCTAGATAAAGGGAATAAGTTTAAACGAGAAAAGTTGTAGATAGCCGACAGACCACGCCCGCCGCCCGCAGCGAATAGTATCCTTACTTCTGCGTGGTTTAACGTTTCAGAAGAGTCGTCTTAGTATCTACAATAAGGTATGTAAAAAGTGTGATATCAAGGAATGCACACATAGAAAAGCTCGGGCGAAAGTGAAGAACTGGCTGATGACCAAGCATTACGAGGAAACCGAAGAACTGGTCAAAGTATATGACTGTTAGGCTGCTCCAATTACCATATTATATTTTCCTTCCAGCACACTCCCAACATTTTTGCCACACGCGTGCACAAATGCATAACTCACACTCATATTGCTCACACTATTTCAAACACTCACACACGCATGCACGCACAAAAAACGCGCGCGGGCACACACACCCACACACCCACCCACCCACACACACACACACACGCACACACGCACACACACACACACAATACACTGAGAGAGACATATAGTTGTTTATAATTATATTCATAGATATTTTTTTTTGCTTTTTTATCCTTTTCTCACAAAATGCATGTAGATGCGCAAATCCAAGGCTGGCAACATCTTAAACTTGGGTCACCAAGATACAGGCTAAGCCTAGTTTGGGGCCCGATGTATAACGCCATGCATGTCATTTGCAAAAAATTGTAGAGTGAAAATCTGTAAATGTAATGTATTGTCTGTAAAATATTATTCTGTAAAATAAAAAAAAAAAAAAAAAAAATATTATATTATAAATATTATTTATGATTTGTGGCTTAGCTGCAACTTGTTTTTGTTTTTCTAATGACGTATCTATTTGTTGTTAGATACCTCATTGTTATTGCAATCTAGCCTAGTTGAGACTAATAAGTAATTTTAATGTAACTTATATTGCTAAGTAGAGAATAATAGAAGAATGGGTCCATCAACACTTTTCTTACTTCTCTTTGCCATAGTTTGTGTGTTCTCTTGAATATACAAAATAGGTGTATTTAACTCCAGAGCAAATATGTCTTTCCTAGTTAAGCGTGCTCCATCTTAGACCACACTTTTGGTTAACATCAGACAGGCAAATCAATAAAAAACAAATGAAGTGTGCCAACTTAGGGTAGTTTATTACTCCGTCAACTTTGTAAACCTATGTTGATGTCATTATTTTTTGGCAATAAAATTCTTTGAAAAGGTTTATTGTACACTTAATTACAGTACATTTAAAGGTTGTGTGGTTTTACAACCAGTTTCAATAGTATATAGTATGATTCGTTTATTGATTTGGTTTTTTTATTAGATATACAGAAAAAAAACATCGGTTCAATCGGTTGTAAAATCATAACTATGAATCTTTACGCTTGAAGGTGAAAATGAAATGAGTTTGAGTCGTCTATAAAGGCTATAATCCTAAATTGTAACATTACACGTCAGAGTTAATTCCCTAATTCCATATTGCGTTAAGTTGTTGTAATTAGTGCTTAATGGGAGTTTAAATTTAAAAGTGCGATATCCGAGCTCACAGTCTGTTAATTAAGTCGGCGTGCGAACTTGCTGAGGAATCGGGCAACACCGCCGAATCAGGGTTGTCATATGGAATTTAAGCAGGACGCGAAAAAAAATCGCTGTAAATTGTAATATTTTTCAAAATTGTAAAATTTTTCAAGTGTTTTTGTTTAAAATAGTAATGCTTTAATCATAAAGTGCCCGAATTATACGTAGAAGTGTCGGCAAGTGATATTGTATAATGAAACATGTCATTTCATGTTTGAAAGTTCATAGAAGCTATAGTAAAGTCACCACAACTTTACTAGCGTATAGACTTGACCGTGACTTGCTTTTGTGATTGTGACTAAGACTGAATTCGACATGAATGACATATAGCAGAGTGTAACGACAAGTAAAAATATATAAAAAAAACTAAATTTTGGGGTCAAAAATAGGCCATTTTGATTTTTAATGCTTTAAATATACCCAAAGGTATTTGTCCAATAAAGATGACTCTAACGATGTATGATTATTAAAATCGACTTATCCGTTTAGCAGTTACGAAGAAACAAAGAAATTTATCTGCGTATCTTTTATGAAACCTGGATATGGTAAGATAGCTTGGAAGATATCTATTTGAGCGATAATGCCTCCAGTTATTGTATTAGTAATGTAAGTTGCTTTATGAGTATTTATTTATGGTAACTTTTCATCGTTAGAAAAATTTAAAACAGTAGAAAAAATAACTTACGAGTAAGTATTTTATTAATCTTATAAAACAGAATCAGACGAGCTTGGCTAAAGATGAGTTTTGGTGGGTTTATAGTAACTGTTTTGTTGTCATTTTTTATACTAATTAAACTCGCTAAATTAAAATTCTTACTCTATGAAAAATAAAAAACACTTCGCTTAACAAGAACTAAAAAAACATGAAGTTCCTTAATTATTTAATTAACTTACGCTAGGATTTGTCAAAAAAACCTTTGTAGCAAGTTTTTTATAAGTAAATAAAAACAGATAAAGTAGTTTTTTACACCATGGACAATGTATACTGTTCATAAAAAGGATACATGATACTTTAAACGATAAGGTAGTTGTTATACTGTCGCAAACTTGATACTACTTATTGAGATGCATGTACTTACCAATTTCTGTGTGTGCAATAAAACGATATTATATTCCAGAGATTTTGTGTAAAATCTCATAAGACATTAAATACAAAACAAGGGCGATATAGGTATGGTCTGACTGTAGTCAATGTAACATTCGTGTCGGTTTTAATCGCCGATAACTCAAGCTACCTACTGTTGTAAGATGGGTCGTCCAGATATGTCTCCAAAACACGATTAAGATAGTGTATTAACAGACTGACTATTCCAGGTGACAATTAATGAATCTTAAGGTTATCGCAGTAATTAGTAAGTAATTAGTAATTAATTATCTTTTAATTGAAAACGTTCATAGCCAAGTTTCCAATTATGGAATGATCACGTTCCGAGACCACGGATGCTCGAATGGTATCTGGGAACGCTGTTTCGAATGATAATTAGGGGTTACCAATATTTGGAGTAATCCCGTATCTAAGGCATGCATTGAAATTGTATTTCAAGCGATGTATACTTAGTGTTCTGTTAGAATACACATAATATTCCAGGATAACATTCTACTCAACACCACCTTAATCCTTTCAGTGCTTCTTACCCACAAGTTCACATATGTATATATTTGCTAACGAATGGACTACTTTTAAGAAAAACACCTTGACCTTTGGTGAGTAGGTGAAAGTTTTTGAACCCTTGTCATTTTTCTATGTGTAAAATATAAATTGTATTTGTTTTTTTTTTGGTTTTGTTGTATTTCAATTTCGTTTTAGTTGTGGTAATTATGTTTATAGCTTATAAAATAACTAATGTTTAGTAATTACAACTGTTACATTTTTTTTTGTTAATAAATTTAAATTGTAACGTTCTTACTGGAAACCATAATTAATAGTTTCTATCTATTTATCTATCTTTTCCAAAGGGACCAACCCTGAAATCGTCAAAGAAAAATCTGAAAAACTGTTTTACATTTCGTAAAAGGTAAAAAAAATAATATTCTTTCAGCGTTTTCTTAATCGTAAAGTAAAAGTTGTTAATTGCACTTAGTGCGTATTAGATTTTTAAGAAAATAAGGACGATTAAAAAAAAATTGGTTGTTTTTTTTTTATTTACTTAGTGGTAAATCTTCTTAGTAGGAGGTACTAGCGCAGTACCAGATTTTCTGTCGCAAGCAGTAGTGTGCAAACATTACTGTGCCCTAGTTAGAAGTTTACTGCAACTAGCGAAATTACAGGCCTGGTCAGACTAATCATAGAATGTTTCAAAGTAATGAGCGCCAAAGCAGCGATGCTCTAGTTTTTGTTATGCTGCTCAAAGTTCTGTGTATTGCTACAATGGTCATGGAGATGTGTTATTTCTTACCATTAGGAGAGCGTCTAGTAAGCATTATTGTTTTTTTAAATACTACTGATTGGGCTAGCTACGACTTATTCTTATACGTTCTTTAACTCTAACTATCTTTCGTTACAACCCTAGCCATTAGGGATGTTACCTCTACTCTCCAGGCGGCAAATTAAATACTAACTTACTGAAACTCTTAGTGAACTCCTGGATAACTTCCAATGTGTTTACCGCGGGTGTAGATGCTCGTGTTGCCCCATTTCAAGACTTTTTCGAAGTCTCGCGAAGATTTGATCACGAGAATTCCGAGAATAGTTTTCGCCGATTCTTAGAGTCGGCGATAAGGCGTCAAGAAATGTTATTAGGTATAAATGTAAGAAATATTTGTACTGGTTTTGTTTCCTTTTGTCTATCTATTCTTTGTATTGTCTTATATTATGTGACATTGCATCAGCCAACTGTGAAATTAATTTTCGAGAAAAATTAATCATTTTGTTACATTATTGTATCTGAATTCTAGAGTTAGAACTTATCTTATAAACATTTAGTATGAAATCAAATATCGAGAATACCTACAGCAACAAAACAGAATATTTTATAGAAAGATTTTACAGTCTAGTAAACATCTGAAAGTAATCTCTTTATTGATTTATGTTACAGAGTTACGTACCTGAAAATTATCTTCTGTTCGGCGTAGAAATTTATTAAATGTCTGTCAACTAAAAGGCACTAACTTGATGCTTGACGTATACATACATTAAAAAATTAGGGTATGGCTACGAAGGTAGGTAGCGTTCACACTACCGTATGTATGTGAATACGTGCTTTAGAACACTATGTAGCCCTTCGTATTCCTATGTTTCAAGTTTTCACTTCTTTTTTTATCTTGTAGTTATCCGAGTGTTGTAATTAAGATAATAATTAATTAAGTGATGTAAATGATAAATGTAGCTGCAACAGCAAATTGTATTTCCTGAATTTGTTATCATCAGTTTTGTGAATTCCCTACTCTAGTACTCAGGGTCTCCGGGCTTGTCTAGTACGCCTGTGGTGCTGTTGAAATCAGCCAAGAAGCTATCAAAAGATGGTAATCGCTGATCTCTGTAAAAACGCTCCTGGGTTAAATTAGTTATTGGTTCTATAGTATATACAGGATGTTTTGGTGTAAAGCTATAATACTGAAGGATGTTGATCTACTCATCAGCGTAAACAATTATCACAATGAGCAGTCGCGGTCCATAGAAAAATGTCGTTGACAGCAATTATGTCTGTCAGCTAAATTTGGCCTCAATTTTAGGGTCGGCTCATAGCTTATTAGCTTATTAGGCTTATATATATAGGTATGTATTGATGGATATATAAATATATCGTATCGTAGGACTATACACACAGCGCCATCTGACCCCAAACTAAGCAGAGCTTGTGTGATGGAAGTCAGATAACTGATAGAATACATAAATACTTTTTTTTTTTGTAAATACATACTTATAATACATACAGAACACCCAGACACTGAACAAACATTTGTTTACTGACAAAATGTTTGCCCTGAGTGGGAATCGAACCCACGCCCTACAGCTCTCAAGGCAGATATTCTACCAACGGGGCTGTCGGGATAAATCAGCACCCTTCATCATTAATATACTTTTCTGAAACAGCCTGTAAACTATAGACTCAGCACTTGATTTTTTGTTTCGTTTACATGTCAAGGAGTATAATTGCTAGAATATTCTTTACACGTGGTTTTGTTAGTTATATTCACGCACACAAGTGCATTGTTTTATCGAAAAGTATGAGCGTATACACCTTTTATTATAGGTCCCTTTTTTACGCGCGGAAAAATAATTACAGAAACTGAAAAAAAAACTGTCTGTATTCTCTAATATTTCACACTTCGTCGCATAAACAAAGTGTGACATTCAAAACAATTCGTTTCCTTCACGCCCGCGCGCGTGTTGATTCGCCCATATTTGAGCATCTCGAAAGATTCTTTGACAAATCTCTCGCGATGGCTACGCAAATACAAGCGTTCAAAAGGGCTCTTCTAAGTTCTTAGAAAGTTTATTCAATGAGAGCCTTTCATGCTGTTTTGTTGTGCGAAGAAGCATACAGGGGACCGGAGTGGATCAAAACATCATTTGAATGCCACCCTTTTATGTTTCGTGACCTGTCTAATGCGTATTTCCTTCTTTTGTGGAGATTTTTGTTATTGGTTTAATTTTGGGTCGACCTACTAAACTCCGAGAAACTAGTACGAGTTTCACGTTTTTTTGATTGGCTATTTCCTAGTTGGGTAATCATTTAATTAGCGAAAAGACAGTAGTAAACATTTTCAGTTCAAAATAACAGACTTCATGCACCTAAGTTTTTACTTTTAATATCAAACTTACTGATTTTATAGGATCGATCTGAAAGTATATCGTTAAAAATATTTTTTCAAATCAGTTCATAAATAACGGAATTCTGAGGTAACAAACATAAAAAACTAAAACGAGAACCGCTTCTTTTTTTGAAGTCGGTTTTAAATATAGAAATATCAGGGACAGACAGATTTATTTATTTTTGTTTTAGATATGATAATTTAAAGTCATGCAATATTATTAAAAAAATTGTTCAAAATACTATTTATTTTTCCAACCAAAAATAATTAGTGAGACTGGTTTTCAATAAGTTGCAGGTGACCCGAAATAGTTGGCAATTTGAATACAGCTATCATAAAATGTTCTTTGCAAACGCAGCAGCTAAACCAAATACAAACGATATAAAAATGCTACAAGCACAAAGTAATAACGTGAATCCCTCCATTACCGGAGCGTTAGTGTTTACCAAGTTGTTCAATAAATCTAAAGAAATTGCACGTCCGTAATACATTGCACGGCAGCCACCTTCGTAATAACTAGCTTCTAATGAAATGGCTTTCCTACTGTCTTTATAATTCCTTTAAGCCATTAAACGTTCGTGTATAGACGCTAAAAATCGTAATTTTCAACAGGAACAAAGCTAAAAAATGGTTAAACTCTCTTTTTTTATTAGGAAGAATTGTGCAATGCGAAAGAATTGTTTGTTGTTTGCGGTTAAAATTAAAATAATGGCAAATCTTAGTTCGTATTTAAAAAATATCTGAAATCAAAGAACTCTGACGGCAGCGTCTAGAGTATATTTTGATAATTCTGTTTTTCATTTCACGGAAGGTAATTTTGTTCTTTAATAGAATATCCAAGCAAATTTTTTCTCCCTTGTAGTCAACAAAAATTTTTAAGTAAGAAATAATTCATTCTTTGAATTAATCTTCTTTTTAAATTCTACACAAAGCTTGTTAGGATTTTATAATTTCAGTTACTTAATTTAACCCTTTTAATTGACTACTAATTCGTAACCAAGCAACTTTGAGATAAAAATTTGAAGTCACCTCTATAATCCTTATTAATTACTATGTACTCGTATTGTACAGAAAAGTCTACAAAACGTAGACGATGCGACCTTTGAACGTCCCAAATAATAAAGCACCATGTTTACCTACCGTCTGTGCCAATATAAGGAAGCTTTACACACTCTGTATAATAATCGTTGATAAAATATAACATACATTACCAATACATAAAATAATCTTATTTTAATGTACACAATGATCGGACAATTGAGTTGTCTTCACATCAGCTCACTCGCTCGCCTAGTAGCAGGTAAAGCGAGTGCGCTACTTACAGTTTATACACAATTTCTTAGAACTAAAGGGAAAGGAGACGAGGGGCAGGACGTTACAATAATAATTATTCTATCTATCTATTTTCTTATTAACCTAATTTCTCTTAATCTTAAAATCAAGCTATGTACATTCATAAAATGGGCTTTCAATACGACCCCATTCCGGTATTTGTAAATCAAATTCGACAATGGCCGTTGATGACGCTGCCATCACCCTTCGCACTAAGCGGCAGATGCCGTCTCCTTCGACGTAATAAGTAAACGTTCCGGTGTGCCGTGAGGCCGCTACGACTACGTGCAAGGCTGTCATGCAATTCATGCTTGCTTGTTTTAATCCCGATAGCCGACTATACTAAATTACAAATAAAAAAAAAATTTGATGGCACGAACAGCGATTTGATTAAAGTTTACACATTAAAAATAATATTAGATTCGTCACAATGTTATCAAAGATGGCTGCAACGCTACAATTGGCACAGGATCATGCTAGTGTCAGTGCGTCGCGTAGGCTAATGCAAAAACGGTGTTATAAGCTCGAAGGTGTCAGTGTGGTTTACTCACCGTTATTTACTTATTTACCGTGGATAAACCTATAACTTCATTTGCGGAGTCGGCTCGACGCGGTCTGATTGGAATTTATTGACGTATATTCTCATACTGGCGGCCTCTTGGTATGGGAACACCGGAGCGAATAGATAGATTTTGTAATCCAGCGTATTGGCCTTGAAGATAGAGCGTTTAGTACATACTTACTTTTTATGTAAAACTAATGAGATGAACATGACGCTGACAATGGTAAGAGATAGATGGCCTGGACCATTTCAGAGACATACAGAACTTTGAGTTTTTTTTTTAAGTAATGAGACGAACGAAACGCTCTCCTGATGGTAAGAGATAACGCCTGTCCAACACCATTGCAGCGATACACAGAAATTTGAGTAACAAAACAAAGTCCAGGGCATCACTGCTTTGGCGCTCTTTACTTTGAGACTTTCGATGGTTAGTCTTAACAGCCCAGTAATTCAAAACAAAGGCTAGAGTATCGCTGCTTTGCTTTGATTTTATTGTAAATAGTATGGGTATTCATGATCGGAAACATCGACGATCAAGTGATTTTCAGCCAGGCTATGAATTGTAATTAATCGGTTGTTGATTTTGAATTGCACTATTCTAAAATTTTACTCCTGTGAGAAAGCGTGACATAGCTAGAATATGGATACGTCTGTCCCTCTTTCGCGAGTAGAAAGATATACCATGACTCGCGTGCTAGGATGTGATAGATACTAGTTACATTGGCAGTACAAACCGATGTCAACAACAGTAATACTTAACATTCCTCAACCATGCATGTAACGTATTAATTACAGAACCCGCTATCTGCTTTGTAATTCATAAAGCCGCACTCGCGCTTGCACACTAGGCTGGCAAATTACCTGATCAATTAGTCGCGCCGCGTTCACCAGATTCTATTTGCCGGTGCCTACTAGTTAGTTAATACAATTTGAATACGCCCTTGTTATGGATATGGCGTAGGTGCTCTATGTACGATAGGAATTGTTAATTTTAGTTAGAGATTACATTAACCATTTTAAGATACGAATGTAGGTTTAGTTATAAATTTGTAGCGATCTTTCCGTTACGTTATATAGTATTTATCTCAAATAAAACGATTTGATTCTACTTTTGACTGCCCTGTTAGTTCATTTGGTAATGTAACTGCTTCAAGAACTGTAGGGCGTGGGTTCGATTCCCACTCAGGACAAACATTTGTGTTACGAGGATAAATGTTTGTTCGGTGTCTAGGTGTTCTGTATGTATTATAAGAATGTTTTTACAAAACAATATGTATGTAAGTATTTTATTAGTTATCTGGTTCCCATAGAACAAGCTTTGCTTAGCTAGGGGCTAGATGGCGCTGTGAAATGTCCTAGGATGTTTATTTATTTTAATTACTTTTACTATACGAATCACTACAGTGGAATTTGCTGCCAAGTAGGTGTTCCCCGATAGTTACAATCTGGGTGCATTCAAGGCGCGAGTAAATCGGTTTCTTTTTAGCAAGCGTGTTTTATTCTTCGCATTTGACGACAAAACGCAAGTCCTTTTTTAATGTTATTTATGAATTTAATAAAAATGTAGTACTGATATAAATTATACGAGGATCCTTTTTCTTTTTACTCTAAATAGGCTTTAGTTTTTCTAATAGGCTGAATTTCAGCTGTAGTGCGGTCTAAGATAGTACGGTATGTTTTCACAAAGAACGTATCTACGATGACTTAATATTTTATATAGTGGAACTATATTGACTATTAAAAGTCATGTTAATATTTAATTAAACGAGCACATTACATTTTTCTGTAAAGATCATTATAGCTAAGTAGTTACTAAAGTTTTTCATTTACAAGCTCGTAGATCTAATTTCAACACTAACATATCAAAAACTTATGATATCAATCAACGTGATGGTACAAATTGATGGCAATCAATACTGATTACCATTAATTTTTCAACGTATTTCAGTTTGATTCATTGTTGTTTAGTCTAGCACAGTTTTAATAACTGAACCTAATAAATACACTGATTACACCTCGGCCCCAATGGGAGTAACCTCTAACTGTGGGTCAGACGCCTTGCAAACAGTATTAAACACGACTAACTCATTAATATCGACTTTTAAACGACCACTAAATTTGTAATAGTTGTAAATTTCAAGAGCTAATCTATTTAGTATTAATTCTATATTTTATGACACATTTTGGCGTGGTTGCGGAGAATTTGAAAATAACAATGTAAATGGAAAACTGCTATCGTAATTATACAGGGTTATGAGCCTCGGGTATACTAAGCTGAAAGGGGGTTATTGTATTATTGAATTTTACTATAAGCACAACTCAGATATTTGAATAACAGTTTTAGTTGACAAAGTAATTGAATTTCGCGCTCCGAGCACTATGATCTGTTTCGGATGTGGATTGAAATTATGAAACACGGTTTTTGAACATAGCGCTTAATTTATGTGACTTTAATATATTTCGTGAGTCATTTGATCAAATGTTATTGTTTAAACAATTGCTTTACTTAGGTATTTTTTAATTAATATTAATTTTACTTGGTAGATCTCTTTTGCTGGAGTTCGTCTAGGTAGGTACCACCCCAGTACCGGATATTCTACCACCAAGCTGTAGTGTGTAAACATTACTGTGTTCTGGTTTCAAGTGTACTACAAAATTATAGGACTGTTGAGACTACCCATTCGGAAAGTCTTCTCATGTTGTCTTTGGCGTGTAAATTTGACATGGTTACTACCATGTCAAATTTACATTATATATTTATTTTACCCTGCGAGCATATTATCATTCGCCATGCAACGAAAACGTAGGCACCTAAATTTTTTTGAAAAAATAAAAAGTCAACTTTAATCTGGGGTGTAAGCTGTCTCCATAATAGTTTGAACAAAGCTATAAACTGTATCCTTATTGCATGTAACTAATTACATTTAAAACTTGCATAGCCTCTTACTTAGTTAGTTTTATCGTTTAAGAAGAAGATTGAGAATGTTACGCTCATTCGCTTAAGCGAGATTACAAATAACCGACTTAGCGTAAGTCAATGAAACTAAGTTGCTTACTGTATCACAGCGCTGTATCTAAGTGAATTTATGTCGGGTTTTATTACTGTTTGTTTTATAATAGTCTTTTTAGACGACTTCTTATTAGCTGACGTTAATGTTTAAAACGTAATTTAATGTTTAAAACAAAAAAGATAGAAATTGCTTGTAAGCAATTTCTATCTTTTTTGGGAACTAAAGTATCTCGACTCTCGAGATATAACAAACGTTTGACACCTTTGATAGTTTTATAACAAAAGTGTGGAGCATTGTGAATAAATCTTTCAAAAATGCTTTTCATGCTGTCCAAATATTGAAAACCTGCAAGTGAAATGGGCTCAGTCTTGAAATATTATTATGAAAATATGTCTAAGCCAGTACACATAATTATGTGACATTGCTGCCACTATATCAGATTCCAGCTTACTTACGTAACTTGCCAGATGTGAAGTTTAAGCTAAGTAAAGTACATAATATGTACATTTCACTTAACCGAACCACCAGATACTCGTATTTTAAGTAAAGTCTGCATTTTTACGCTGTTTTGAGCACAATTTTTGCGGACTTAGGTTACGTTTTAAATCTATTTTTATTTATAAAAACGAAAGGTCATTCACTCACTGACCAAACACGAAAACTACTTGATCTCTGAAGCTGAAATTTGGCAAGTAGGTAGCTTATAAGTAGGAGACGTCAGCTAAGAACGGGTTTTGTGACAGGGCCGAATGAAGGTTATTTTTATACCAACTAGTATAAAATAATTACAATGGTATAATTGTATCAGTATCATTTACAGTGTAATTGATATTTGTTATCTCAGATATTGGTCAGGTTTAACATAGCTGTCACAGTTAAACTTGTTGCAAAAAGTTATTCTTTAGAATGTAAAATATACAATTTACTGACAACCGTGAGTTCCAGCAGTTACAGTGTCAGTTCAATTCCTGGCTAGATGTGCTGCTACCAACTTTAGCCACGCCGTCATTAAACATCAGGTAAGCTTGACCACAGCTTACCTGATGTTAAATACACCTAGCCTTGAATGGAAATGGCTCTCAAGTGAGGCATGCATGTAAATCGTCAAATATTTTTATAAAACTACGTTACGTGATGTTAAAAAGTGTAATACCCCTTTTTGAGTGGAAGTCGACAACTGATATTTCTTGGTTGTCTACTCGATTCAGTAGTGATTATCACCTGGCCCGCGGCGATCGGGGTGGACGGCGAAATAATCTCCCCAAATGACGTTTGGGCGTCTAAAACGGCGGAAAACGCCAGTAATTGCCCTCTCGCTGTATAAATTGGCTGAGTGTGTAACCGGCAGTGGGAAGGGCTTATACATTTACTGATTGAACTCGAACAAAGTTACATATTCCATTTTTTAAACTGTAGTTAAGAATAGCAGATAGAAGAATAACAAAACTTATTCCCAACAAAATACGACTTTTTAAAAGCTGACATTTCCATGCCTGTACAAGTGTACATATATTTCAATTACATTTATTTCAATACATGTCGTTTAAACGTCATCATAATGTAATTTAGTTATTTTGAGATTTTTCAACCGTTTTATTTTCCCACTGTGTGTTGTTTATTTGTGACATACAGAAAACTGCCATTGTGCACCGGTACAAAGATAATTTACTTCTCCTTTAGACAATTTTCATCAGGCCACAAAAGTCATATCGTGAACGTTCACGATATGACTTCACGATAAGTCGAGTAATAATCGAGTACTTGCCCATAGTAGGGAGTCACAGCAGTACTCGTGCAAATGAGGTTTGGTGATGAAGTAGACGCCCCGCGACCGCGCAATTACCTCGGCAGAGGGCGCCACCGACGCTGCAAGGGAATTTATGGCGAGTGCGTGTTCCAGGCGTTTTTAGGGTTTTCCAGCCTTATATCCGATCTCTGTAGTGTCTGTAGATATAATATGATTCTATACAAAGCGCTCAGAAATGGACGTTAAAAGTGTAAATTACTAGATTCAATTGAATATTCAATATCAAAAAAAAATGTGATATGTTTTGGAAATTAATATTAATCAAATTTAGTGTATTTAAACTTTGCAACTTTGCAATTCTTTATTTTTTATCACAAACAATTTCCATCCAACGCAGCAAAGTTTTATCAGCAAATGTAATTTTGTTGAATACAAAGTTTAATGACTGCTTAAGGCTCCTTTGTAAGGAAATGTTTTTTTTTTTAAATATTATATTATGCAGTTAAGGTGGTTCGATTTCTATACAAATATTTTTTTGCCATTTATACAAATACAAAATACCTACAAAAGAACTTATTTCATAAAATTAGTTATTTATAGATGTCATCGTTGCTTGTAGACCCTGCACTAGGCGAGGACCTGTTTCGCAGGGACTACCTACACTTGCGATTACAATATATATACATATAGGTGCGGTAAACAGTATTAACAATTTGACTGTTTAACTACTGTTGGATAATGTAACTATCAGTATTTATATCCCAATATCGTTGCAGTAACCAGATACCGACACGTGTTTCGTCTTTAAATTTTATCTTGCGACCTGTTTAAATTTGAAAACAAATAAAATTTCAGAAGCTACAAAAATGTATAGTGCCTTTAAATGTATAGTGTACTTTATTTTTTGCGTAAACAGAGATAATCGAAAAATCATTTCAAAACTTCGGCGTCGATTGAACCCATCCAATGTCCATTGACGACGCCTGACCATCCTACCCCACATTCACCAGCTATATCTAGCCAGTCAAGGAGCTTAAAATATGCCATTGAAAAATATCTTGTCCAATTTACCATGTCAAAATTATGATATTTTTTATTCCGTCGCAGTATTTTCGGTGTCGATTCAATCGATCAAATAAACAAAAAATAGTAATAATAAGTATGTATGTATGTTATGTTTACCTATATAATATTTAATTTCAATCTATACCTATTCGTAAATCCTTTTGAAAACAGTATATATAAACAGTTTAATTTAATTTTTCAGTAAAAATCCTGTTCTCCTATTAGAGAACACGTACGAACTAACAAACACCACTTAGCTAATTAAATAGAATGAGCGTGACAAGAACCCCGAGATTTACTGTGACGAACTTTCCTACTAACCTTGACGGTGGTTAACAACAACTTTAGTGATTTTAGTCCTGTGTTTTACTTTAGAGTTTTGGGGTCAAAATGAAACAGACTTTTTTCATGGATTCAAATGATAATGCCTAAATATTAAGAATGTTTTTACGCTGACGTTTCTTGTATTGATATTTTAAAACACATACTAAATCAAATGGCGGACCGCGGTCCGGTTTTGTGCGGACCTACTTGAGTATGTAATTTAATTTGTCCCGCGCTTTGTCTTTTCTCAGCAATATTTATTTTCTGCATCCTGACGGTGAATGAAGCAATGAGGCTGCAAATGTTTTCGTGAGTAATAAAGTTTCTGTCCAGATACTCGATATACTCCAGATAGTAATGCTCAATTGCTATGAAAATACTGTTTTAAAACATAAAAATACGGGAGTTTCTTGCCAAAAGTTTTGGATAAAATTTGATTTTGGTAAATAAAATGTCAACATGTATTTGTAAAGTAAAAAAAAGTATTTTAGTATTCTATCAGTTATCTGTTTTCCATAGCACAAGCTCTGCTTAGTTTGGGGTCAGATGACGCTGTGTGTGTGTCCTTTGATATATTTTTTTTAAAAGCGTAGGTACATGTAAGAATATCTTATCGGTATAATATATAAGAAATACATAACCGGATTTCAAATTTCATCTGAATCCGTCCAGTTGCTTCAGCGTGAAGAAATAACGAACATACAAACAAACAAACAAGTATCTGTATCAAACTGTATCGGGACCTGGCCAAACGTCTAGAGGAGGCTTCAGGTGACCAGAATGCTGGTATCTACTTTGGTCAAAAGCTAAGCATTGCCATCCAGCGTGGCAATGCTGCCAGCATTCTGGCCACATATCCCTCCTCTGACGGTTTTTTAGACTAAGTTTTTTGTATACATTTTGTAAATAGTAGGTATAATTTAAGGTATTTTTTATTTTGTTTAATAAATGGATTTACAAAACAAACAAACATAGAGACAAACTTCCGCGTTGATAGTACAAGCATTGAGGTTTAAAAATGCGAAAATCTGGCAATTTTCAGATCATTAAGTGATTAAGGCGTCAATTTGCGGAAGTTAATTTTAAATAGGTATTCAAAAGTTACATATTTAGTGAAAGTCGTTTTGATTCAAACAGTGACGAGGATTTATTTTAATTTGATTTTAGTGATTTTTATTTTATTCTATTCGAGCTATTATAATCGTGGATCACTGGTACGTGAGGTATAGCATTGTCCAGTGTTCGAGAACGCGTTACTCTGTGACCCAATTGTTTACCATGCAGACCGATCAGAATCGATTCTCCGTGTCTCCACGTTGGGAGTGCTTGTCATGCACTCGCCGGTAACGGCGCAGTTATTGTGTTTTAATGTACAATGGTATAGACACAGGTGTCCTGTCGGTACATATAAGGGAGGGCGATGCTTCGTGTGAAATACAGAATGTGTTTTAAAGAATTTGCGGGAATTAAATGGGAAAGCATTTTAGTCAAATGAGGGTCGTTTTATTGATACATTGATAAAGGATTGACTAACAATACTAATTTTGTATGTAGTGATTTATATATAGACACACTCTTTTCGAATATACCAACTGTAAAGCAGCGAGGTTTGGTATTTTACAGTCGATTTAATTAATTTAATTTTAACAGTTATTTAATAATAGACAGTTGGACAGTTATTTACATAATAAAATAGTTTGATTGGCCGTTTTGGGCACAATAGTTTGTTTTGAAATTTTCTTCTAGATATACCTAATAGAATTCGCTGGTTTTATAAGTTTCGTAACACTGACTTATCATTTTGTAGCGTTATCAATTTGAACTATGAGATTGAGCTTTCCATGAACGTAATTCGAACGATGTCGTAGTACAAATTTGAGGTCCTACGAAATTACTAGAAGGTTAAAATATTCTCTAGACACGCTACGCGCTACATTAATACACCCCCAAGAGTTTCCGCAAGGCCTCACACTTGTTTTATTATAAACCATTTGTCATATCTAGGTCCTTACCTAGAACCATTCATTTGGAGCGAGGGCCGGGCGGCCTATAACAGTATATCACGCCCTCTGCGGTCAGTACAAGGTACTATCTGGTAACGCAGTATATTGGTCCCATAGTACAGTATACAATAGTCGGTGTGGACGGATGAGGTATGTAACCTTATCCAAGCGTGAAGGGGGCGAGAGATCACGCCATGCTGGCCATGCTGTTTACGCGGAGATGATTTTCCGATTTGTGTCTGCAAATTTGATTGTTACTTGTAAGGTACCTACTGTGAAAGATTTTTCGTATGGCTTTTATAAACATTTATTGGAGAACATTTCACGTAGCGCCATCTAGTCGCAAAACAATCAATTTTTCTTACATGTATTTTGTGTAAATACATTATTTATTTGGAAAACTCAGACATATATACCAAGGTATTTATATGCGTCGCAGTCATAAATGTTTGTTCTATTTGGGAATCGAATTCACGCCCTACAGCTTATGACGAAGAGCGTCTAACAAATGAGCTAGCAGGGTAGACAATGCTAGTCGTAAATTATATAAAACAAAGATTTTCCGATTAATCACCGAAAAGAACAGGGAAAATATAGGTACATAGAATACAAATATAAATTTACAATATAAAAAATACGGCTCCATGACCCTTACGTCAACTAAACGCACTGCTCCTATGAAGCAGCGAAGTTTTGAAGTAATCGAAAATATCATCGATGGATACAATTTTTAGATTTTTGTAATTCTAAAAATTTCTAAAACCGCTGGATCGATTTCGATAAAATTGATATGAGACCACCTCGTTTGATCTACCAAGCAAAAAAAAAAAATCATCAAAATCGATTCATAATTGGCAGAACGATCGCGTACCATACATACAAAAAAAAAGAAGAAAAAAAAACATACAGTCAAATTGAGAACTTCCTGTTTCTGTGAGTCTGTTAAAAATAACTGGTAAGTCTACAACGGCCGAATTAAAACATACTTAGACAAATACACTATTTTGAATACTAAATAATAAATGTTATGGCTATATTACCTACTGACTGCAGGTGTACCGGTTCTATACCCATCACTGAATCATTGTTGATGACTCCACATTTATTCTAAGAGCTCCGACACTACCCTGGCCATTCATTGTGGTTTTGGTATTTCAAATTTTGATGTATCGGGGTAGTGCGCTTTAAAGTTTGCATGAATCTGGACTTTGGTAGGTACTTAGTATTTGGTAGAAAATTTTCTGAAGCTACCGATTGTAGCAATTATGATGATGATGATCGGGCGTCGGTTCAAACACCAACAATGAGCTGTCCGTGAAGGAAAATATCGCGAGGAAACCATAGCATCGTGGTAGGGTACTTTCTAGTACTCGGCTGGCTAGCTACAACCCTCAAGTTGACAATCTGCCGCCAAGCGTCTAACGGCTGTGTTCTGGCAGCCTCAATTGAGATCCAGTTCCATTCCAGACTAGGTGTGCTTTGCCACCTTCGACCACACCGTGCTAGCCGGTCAACCATAAAAAAATAAAAAATCTTCGGCAGTCTAGTTGGGAGACCGTTTGACTGCCAATCTATAGCTTCTGTGTTCAAATCCCACGTCACGCACCTCTCTCTCTCTTTTTGTTTGTGTGTGTGTGTATGTGGCCTTATCCCTCTCGCAATGAGAATAGACCTGCGTCATGGTGTGGTACAGTTGTAAATCAGGGCTTGTCCGTAAACAATCTTCTAGGAGAAATTTACGTACTCAATAAAATGAAAACAATGATAAAGCTTCGACAATTTCGAAGTTTTCAATTATGTATACAAGCTGAATCTTTGATTCATAAAGGAAAGTGCACCGGTGCGAATTCAAAATAAACAACTGTGTATTTATAAATTTACATTTCATCACGGTGTAATTTAACTTTAAATATTGTATTACATTTCATGAACGAAATTTTAAAGAACACTATTTGTTTTTATGTGGCTGATATGTGTGGTTATAGTACTTTATGCGCGAGATTATTGTACTAAATCTGTGGTATAATTTCAAACCATGCAAACTAGGCTCTTATGTTGAATAGCTGTTGTTCGTTTGAAATAGAATTTCTTTCATTTAATTTAGAGGGTTGTAATTACTGCGGTCAGATAAGCACACAATGTTGCTGATAAGGGCGCAATTAGTGTCATGAAAGCTTTTTATGTAAATAAGTAAAATTGTAACAAGTTCTGAGATTACTATGTTTTTTTTTAAATAATAAATAAATTACTAATAAATATAGGAAAACATTTCGTAGAGCGCCATCTTGATGGCTGTGAAGTTAAAGTTATGTACTTTTACATACATATTAATTTTTTTGAATAAGTACATGCAAAAATACTTTTTTTTTGGAAATGCATATAAATACGGAATAGAAAAAGAAGAAGAAGAAAGAAAATGATTTTATAAATATAACTTTGGATGAACTTTTATAGCGAATGGATACGAGTGGTTAGAGCGATCGGTTTATACGCCGTAGGGCGTGGGTTGAAATCACGAACAAATTTATTTTATATGATTACTCATAAAACGTTTGAAAACAATAAAACACTTGACACTTGATACATAGATGCACAAAGCACAAAACTAAAAAAAGAAAAATGAGATCGCTTTCCATCAGGTGATATGGTAGCAAAATTTAGTTCTATTTCCTATTGAAAAAAAAAACTAAGATTTTTTATACCTGTTTGAAAAGTTAAACTAATAAATGAACAGTTTGAAAATTCTATGATATTAGGAGGATACAAAAATACTTATTTAGTTTTTCCGTTTCTTGAATTAATATTTGCTAAGATATGTTCGCTCAAACGGGCTTGAATTTCAAGAGTTCTTATGCTCGTATGTTACAATGGTAGGGGCCCGTACACACGCTGAGTCATCTATTTAAATATGTGGCCGCTCTGTAAAAATATTCACTCGGTACAATGAACAATGAGTTCCCGCTTTTTATTACTCCCAATCATGCGAAGTCATTTTCATTTGAGCAATTTTTTTAAACTATTTCTTTTAAGAACGGGAATTTTAATTGAAGTCCCAGTAAGAATGTTCCATTGTCAAGTCCTTTTAATTTTTCCGTTGCGACGTAAAAAATGCGGGCCCACATTGTTGTACTTTAGTTAGTGGTCGAAACTCACCTATCATATATTCACGGGTGTAACGATAGCTAGATAATTTTTTTGAGGGTATAATTACAAGACGTACTGTAGGCGTATTCTAAACGCATAATTATTATATTTAATCTTCCATATACATAAATTAAAATCGATATGTGCAATGTGCATGGTGTGTATGCACTATTCCCAATAGATTCTGAAACAGCATGACTGATTTTGATGAAATTTTCTGGTATTCTTCAGATTAGTCTTGTGATCTTAGAACTGCACCCGTTTGAATCCGGGCCAGGCCGCTAGTACATATACGATAAAATAACATTGTCATATAAAAACGAATTTGTACTTCGACGTAAACTTCTGTGCTTAGTATATCAAAATATTTCAATAATATGCTAATGTACCGGATTCCTATCATCGTTTGTTACGCAAGTTGAAACGTGATATTACCCTTTACGATATGTATTATTTCTGTCATAGGATACCCTAATATTGGGATAAAAGCGTAAAGATAAAAACACCATCGAATACTGGACCCGGCAGACATCGACCTTTATGGTCAATTTTTGTTTAATTAAATTTTCCGGAGTTTCACTGTATTTTGAATATTGCGAAATATTTGGAAGATTTTCGACGTTTATTTTTATTACTTTTTTAGGAGGCGAAGTTTTAGCATTGTAGTGGACCTTTTAACAATACAAAGACAACATCCCTTTCTTTTTCCTACGAATACGCTCAACAGCTTCATTTCGTTCAAATTTTAACCTAATCTAGGTTAAAAAAAAAGGATTCTTTGTATTAATCTAAGTCAATCCATAAATAACAATTGTAAAATAATTTTACCTCTTAAAAAAGCCTCTTCAGAGTAACAAACCTAACTTATGATCAAAAAATATTGAAATATTTTCAATTATAATGTTGCTCAGTTATTGAGTAGGTAAACTAATTTGATAAGTCTAGTGCTTAAAATAAAGTCTAGGAGAGCCCGCTGCTTTGGCGGTCATTACTTTGAGACTTTCGATGGTTAGTCTCAACAGCCCTGTAATTCGCTAGTTTCAGTACCCTTCAAACCGGAACACAGTAATATAGGTACATACTACTGCGAAGCGGCTGAATATCTGGTATTAGACGACCTCTTGCTGTGAAAATCTACCACCAAATGAATAGCATACGTTTACTGAAACACAAACATTTTTTTCCCGTATTTTTAAATCTTAACTTCATCTTGCTACCAACCAAATAATAACTACAGACCGTTTCAAAATATTGCATACTCGCCGGTTATTGTTACAACGATTATTCACGTTCGAGACAAATGCACCCAATATATCATACTAATTCCGCTCTCTAGCGTGTAGACGCTAGAAGTAATCTTTATTAGTGGTAACTTTTCACGCAGAATTAGTCCCCGGGCCCTCGTTCCATTCAACAAATTGTTTTACTGCAACCGTACAAACACATAAAGTAGGAGCGGGGTAGACTGTGCCCCACATGAAGACGTTATGGCAACTTTTTATTATGGCTTTTTGAAGTGGGAAGTAAAATATAGTGAATAATACTGTTTATAGCTGGGAAGCTTTCAAGACCGTTATTATTAAAAGTTTGCTATATTATCATTACCTAGTTTTTGTACTTTTCTTTTTTTTAGAGCAAGTTGAAATGTATTTTTTCTATCTTTGATCATTAGTAAAATTGTCGGAAGTACAATATGTCATCATTACTTAAAATAGAACAAAATTGAAGCTATCATATCATTAATATTTAAAGGCAAGTCTATTCTGTATTTACAAAAGCGCATCAAAAATTATAGCCCCTTTTATACAACTACATACTGAAGAATAGTGCACACAATACCCACTTACAAAAGTGCATTTCCATAATACATTTCACGAAGTGTCCATATACACAACACCGTACATATCAGACAGTAAACCTTCTAGCACAATATAATAAAGCTGCAAAAATAAAGGAAAAAAAATCTATACCTACAAAAGTACATATATTTACATATAGGTTTTACGTAGCTGATTTATTTTAAGCAACTTACAATTTCTGATGGAGTTTACTAAACTTTCAATTTTACTTTCATTAAAAAGGATTTCAAGATCTGGAAGGATAACTCTGTAAAATTTTATTAAATCGATTTGGGTTTTTTTAGATTTTCAATCTTATGTTTTCTTTTTACATTCGAGAACTCTCAGACATGTATCAGATATGTTTTTTCACGATGTTTTCCGCACATAACATAGAAAATACAGAGGTGCGTGACGTGGGATTTGATCCCAAGACCTCTAGATTGGAAGCCAGACGGTCTCCCGACTAGGCTACCGAAACTTTACTAGGTTGCTGAAACTTCCACTGATAGACTTATTTCACTTGACTTATCACTAGAAAATATCTCGATACTAGACACAGGCATGACAGGCGTGTGCACAAATTACGATGCCAGAAATAAAGAAAAAGAAGATCGATGAGCATATCGTGCGTACAATGTACATTGCTTACTGTGTATATAACGCACATGAAACATGCATGATCGGAATACGATCGACATCGGGCCACTAATGTGGCTCGCGTCGAACATTGTTTTTGTTCGATATGAATTTATGCCACCAATGTTTCGTGGTTTTGAATAAAGAGATGCCTGTTATATAAAGTGGGTTTTTGTGGTGAATTTTAGTTATGTCTGCTAGCGATATTTATTTGCGGTTTTAGTTATGAGTATCGGATGTTTGTTGTAAAATGGAGTTTGTAGACGCTATTAGAAATTTGTTGCAGTGTCCTATTGTACGTACTATTTTTTATTATACGTATATAAATATGTACTAATAACATTTAAATATTACTATTATTGATAATGAGTGATGATGAATACGGCTTCATCGGTTGTATAATTTTAGCTCAAGTATGCTGCCATTGTAAAGTTAGGTTATTCTACGTATGAACTTAAGAACATAACACGAGCTTAATTAGCATAAAAATATTAGTATACTTTCAAATATCACGAGTAAACGAAGCACGAAAAAATGAGCGCATTCACATTCATATAAGCTAAAAGCACTAGGGTGCCACGAGAAAAAAAGGATCGAAAGCAAATTTTAAGCTTATACCGTTATACAGAAATACTTTTAGGTACAAAAGTATTTTACGCCATGCTTCGTACAATGGATAAGCATGTGCGTGATTTCTACATGAAATAAGTTAAAATCATCATCAGTAGACCAAAAAGAAAAATAAATCTCTACTTGTTAATTTTTGCTATAAACTTACTCGTAACACGGGGGTCTCGCAAAAGAAAAACAACTGTTGTCAAATGTTGTATAGATCTATGTATAAAATTGTTCTTCTGTTTCCATCGCATTATCAGCTACAAGTTACGCAAATAAATAATATAGGTAGTTACGTGAGACTGCACAATTACAGCTAACTCTATTTGTTTGCATCCCGTTTCGCGTAAATAACTTTTAGCTCGGTGTGTAGAGGCAGCGCTAATTCAATAATTAAGAGGTGCTACATAATGGCCCTGTCAGAGAATATGTTCTAAAATTTTATACGAAAATATTGTACAGCATTAAATAGAAATTTAATTTTACTGGCAGTATTCCGACGTTTCTCCAGATATCTAACGGGAATGGTATGTTTGTTTACTGCAGGTTAAAAGCTTTTTTCTAAATTTCGTTCAGACCCCTTGAGCCCTCATAGCTTGAAGAACTAACAAACATGCACACGCTCTCAAAACTTTTACAACTTTGCACCTTGCAGTTTTACTCTCATTTTTCGGATTAAAATATTTAAAAAAAAAAGCATTTGAAATGTTATCCAAATCCGTTATAGCATATTTTAACAAACATGCGACAAATAACAAAAACTGCAGCTTCTTTGCTGGTACAACATTTCGCATTTATAATATTAGTGAGATTGATATAATAAGCTTTGCTTAGTTTGGGGTCAGATGGCGCTGTGTGTAATGTCAAATAGCTAAAAAAAAAAAAAAGTGATGCGATAAAACTATAATTGTAGCGATGATAGCTCAGTGGTTAGCGCGGTAGGTTCGCATGCCGAAGGGCGTGGGTTCAAACCCCAACAATGAGCTTGAGCTGCCGGTGAAGTAAAACATCGTGAGGAAACCATAGCATGGTGGTAGGGTACTTTCTAGTACTCGGCTGGCTAGCTACCACCCTCAAGTTGAAAATCTGCCGCCAAGCATCTAACGGTGTGTTCCGGCAGCCTCACTTGAGAGCCAGTTCCATTCCAGGCTAGGTGTGCTTTACCAACTTCGACCACACCTTCACTTAACATCAGGTGAGCTGTGGTCAAACAACTAGCCTGTCAACCATAAAAAAAAAAAAAATTGTATGCAATGTATTCACACGAGGTACAGTATCATACATTTGCGATGCTCAGTTGTTCACGTGCCGCTTGGAGCCGTTTTTGTGACTAGAAATGTAAAGTAAATTGGCGAAAAACAGCTCGTAACTGTAGCTAACTGGTTAAAATGTTTCGGGCACTGTCCCACTGGGTGTTGTTTTTGGCTTATTTCGCAAGGACTCTGCTTGTTTTTGTGTTATTTGTGGACCTAAACTATTGTGTATGCAGTTTAGTGGAGTTCCATATCTAGTGCATATTTTTATTTGGTTTTTCTAACCACAGAAAATGACGTGGTTTTGATACATTATAACGAGAATGAATTAGCGCTTCGAAATAGTAAGTTCGTAGTTTACATATAGGTACATACATAGGTGTTATTCATATTACATATATTGACATACACTCCTAACCGCCCTGTAAGAGTACGAGTAATTCTACAGCCCATTGCAAATAGCTATAATAACTTTACAATATGAGGACAATTTTGAGAATTTTTACAGATTTATTTTTATGATATTTTTTATACATATCGGTAATGTGTTGTATATTTTAATAGTCATTGAGTTTTGATTTGAGCTATGTATTGGTAGTTTGGAAATTGGTAGATTTAGATTGTGAGATTTTAGTTTTAGATTTTCACTGTAGTAACCAAAACGACTTTAAAGCGGAAATACACTAAAATACTTAAATCTCTTGAATACTCAAAATAAACTTCCGCAAAGTAACGCCTGAATAAATCAATTCAAATAACAAATATTAGTAGTACGAATACTTTTCTGTAAGTCAGTAAGTAATTTAATTAAGTTAGTAAAATAAATACAGCAGAGTAATATACCCGTGGTATCAGGATGATAATCACAACACAGCAATTACTGTACAGTAATCACTGCACAGTAATTTGTCTTGAACTACAAAGCATACCTTATCTCCGCACTACATCTCCACTACACCACCTCCAGTGAAGCGCGTACGTCACAGTAATCTGTATTTAGTATCCGCGACTAATCCGCGCGTATCGGATCATCTTATCTCTAATCCGACGCAGCGCCTCGGGTTAATACGCCTCTGGATCCAGATTTGCTCAGTTTATCCTTTTTTATTTGGTTTACTACATGATTTAGTATGGGGATTTGTTTGTTTGGGTTTGTAGCTCAGACAATGTACGTGGTCTGTGATTTAGTTACAGTTCTCGGGTATTTCAGCAATATACTTATAGTATCTACCGACGTAAACAAACTGAAGAAAAAAAAATGTGTGCTTAGAAGTAATCTTTCTGTGAACTTTTGTAGAAAAACAACGAAGTTACAGGGCTATTGAGACTGACCACTCACTTGAATGTGTCAAAGTACCTAATGACATAATAAAAAAAAGACAAATAAAAAAACATATGCAGGGCATACCCCCGGGTATGTTTTTTAATGTAAAAGTAATGAGTCGAACGAGTCACTTTCTTGATGTTAAGAGATAACGCCTATCCATTGTATTGTAGCGATACACAGAACTTTGTATAACAAAGTCCAGGGCACCGTTGCTTTGGCGCTTAATACTTTGAGACTTTCGATGGTTAGTCTGTTTGTGTTAACAACCTTGTAATTTCGCTGGCTGCAGTACCTTTTAAACCGAAATACAGTAATGTTCACATGTCATTGCTTGTTGGCAGATTATCTGGTACTACGGTGATACCTACCTAGACGACCTCCTGCTATGAAGGTACCAATTAAAGCACTTTGTTTTGTTACTAAAAGTTTTGAATATTGCTACAATGGTTATGGACAGGAGTTGTCTCTTACCATCAGGAGCGTTTCATTCGTTTAATTGCTTTTAAATAAAAAATATATACAGGATTTTGGTGAATTAGATTATAATTGAATTCAATAATAAATAATTATTTATTTGTCTTATCAACATAAATTCATGCAATTTTCAATAAGCACTCGCATAGATGTTGATATGAAGAATCATAGAAATAGGGGCGGAGATAATTTTGAATCAAACAATTCTTCATGGTACGTGTTGTAGAGAGCAAAAGTGATACGGAACCTTATAACAAGTAACTCGATAGAAAGCAAACATTTCAGTAGCAATTTCTTCGTCACCAAATTCAATGTTGCGCGGCCCGACAGAAAGTATCTCTCGCAAAATATGGCGGACTTATGCGACGCAATAAAAGTAAATATGCCGAGTGCCGAGGGATCGCTATTACTCTGATCGTAAACCGGCGTGTACGGAACCACGCAGCCAGAAGTGAACCCGCCGCGGTGAGACGGAATCCTAATACAGGTATAAACAATATGCCCTTTACTGCCAGTCGCGTGGCGTGCTCGTATGTCGAAATTTGGAAGCCGACTAGAAGTGGTAGGCACAGTGAAAATGCTAAACAGACATATACACATCACATTTATCACAAATTCAACAAACAGAGAAAATGCGCTTTCTTCATGGTGGAAAGTTTCACAGAACTTCCTTAGAACACTTCTCGCTGCACTGTTTACTGTTTAAAATAATTGTTATTATTATTCCTGATCCTATTTTATCAGCTTTAGTTATCAACTGATATCTAAATACAGTTTGACATCTGTTCACAATAATTGTAAAACTAAAAGAATCAAGTCATAAAAAATCAAATCAATCCTACTGAATTGTTCCAACTATGGGATAGGCGTAGTTTCTGCAGGTTATGTTGTAGAAAAAATGCAAATGTTGTCAAGATGTTGTAGCCATTCTTTTAGGTTATAGCTTGGTGGGAGTACTTTCACTTCCTGTTTTATACCGACTCGTTGTGGGAAGAGTTTGTCTATTTATTCAGGTAAAACTTGGCTGTTTGGCAACGAGATGAGATAAAACTAAAAGTATTACAAACATTACCACATATTTATACATACCGTATTTTGTGGCGTGCGATTACAATTTAGTAGTTAGAACATCCAGTTTACTCTAATCGAATTTAATTATGAGTTTGTTGAAGATAGTCTAACATCACACAAACAGCATGGTGATAGTGTTACCAGCTATATAACCAACAGTTTCAACTTGAAACATTACTTTGACAGTTGTTTTTTAAGGTATATTTACATACCTAAAAATTACAGTCTTTCGTCAATTGCAGCTAAAAGTATACGAGAATTTTACGTTTTCCTGCACGCAGCTCGATCTCTCTACTTACCATCGAATGCAAATCAGTTGTAATGGCAACATTCGAATTGGGGTAACCATAACATTCCAGGAAGTACTTGTACCTCTGAGTTTACGTTACAAATCATACCTCGCTCACAATCGAGAATCGAGAAGCATAACAAATCAATTCAAAACGCAAGCCTCCCTTCAGCTATAAATCAACATTCCGAGGTATCCGTCTCGTTCTTTCGACAAGTCACCATGGACGCACCCAGTGAAACGTAAGATGGGTCACTTGCCCCTTCGCTCATGATATTTCTTAGTTTCGTAGTTCGAAGTATGTTATTTGCCAGATAATTCAAGTCACAGACATAGCTCAGCGTATTAGCAAGCTGAAGTGGCAATGGAATAGACAAGTGGACATATCTGTCGCAGAATCGGCGACCGAACTCGTCTACCCCAGGGTAGACGTGTTCTACAGTGGAGACTGCGAACTGGCAAACGTAGCGTAGGACGCCCTGAGACTCAATGTAGTAACGATATACGTAGGACAGCTAGCAGTGGATGAAAGCAAAAAGCCGAAGATCGGACTAAGTGGCGTGTTTCAGAAGAGGCCAATGATCAGCAGTAGATTTCGGTAGGTTTTTTTTTTTATTCAAAATAGGTTCGCGTTTGACCACACTCTGCCTGATGTTAAACAGTGGTGTGGTCTAAGATGGAGCACGCTTACCTGGAGGCTGATGGTGAAGTTCTTAACTTAATTTTATTCTGTTGATGATTATATAGTCCGTCAGAGCTATTAGAAGGATTGGTGAGGTACATATCTAATGTTAAACTTTGCTTGTAGCATTAGTATTTTTTATTTAAAAAAATATCGTATTATAAATTATTGAAATATTAACGTTAATAGTTTTATCACCTTTATATTGATACAATATAAACTGCAAGCAAAATTATTTCCAAATAAATTCCAGTAAAAAGATTACTATGGAATCTAACGTGGGTTTGACATATTTTTTACTTATGCGGGATTACCTACTCACATTTAATTTTATCGGAAACGCGGCGGCCTCGTCTTGCTTCGCACTAACGAGGGCGCGCGCGCGTTGTACTCAGCTTTGTCTCCATGATAAAGGCCACCAGAAGTGGCCGAAACTATAGTTGGAGTTTCCGATAAATTAAACATAAGTAATGCTACATAAGTAAAAAATATAGATAAACAGATTAGTATTTTGTGCCATAAAATTCGTACTATTTTTACTCTTGCGGCTTTGAATTTATAAATAGTTATGCGCTTTTATGAATGAGTATATGTGGGCCTTACTATTTTGCGTAATGTTTCCCCGCTGTAATAAATAAAACCTGAGCACGTCCACCCGACTCGCCCCTGGCTGACATGACATAATACAGTTTAACGTAATATTTACCGTACCAACCGCCGCCCTGCCCACCCCTTTATGGGAAAGGCGTTAAGTTTTTATGACGGCGTTGTTTATGCAAATACTTCACTGATTCGAATACTTTCCAATGAAATATGTGGGACGTATTAATCGTATGTTGTTAGGGCTGGCAAAGTGCCTGGTTTTCTTTTTTACCTCTAAATAAAACAAATAAATAAATATTGGAGGACATTATTTTAAAACAGCGCCATCTAACCCCAAACTAAGCAAAGCTTGTACTATGGGAACCAGACAGCTGACGGAATACTAAAATACTTTTTTTTGGTAAATACATACTTATCATTGTTCATTCAATTTGTTGTCTTTTTGTTAACATGTATCTTTTTATTTGTGTGTTTTGTTTGTACTTATCTGTTGTTGTGTCTGGTGTATTGTTGGTAAAAAAATAAATGTTGTTCTTTCTTTTCTTTCTTTCATCATAAATACACCCAGACACAGAACAAACATCGATGTTAGTTACACAAATGTTAGTCCTGAGTGAGAATCGAACCCATGCCCTTCAGCTCTCGAAGCAGACATACTACCAATGAACCAACATGGCTATAATGGATAGATATTATTTATTGGATTTATTGTTCACACTAAATTATAACATTAATAAAAAAAATTACATCCGAATGAAGTGCAACAATTGATGGCCTTATCGCTTGGACTGATTTCGTCCAGGCACCCTTGATACGAATAGGACTCGGTGTAAAGAACTGTTAAATAAATTGACGAACACTTAGTACTTGACGAACACGTAGTCTTTAAATAAAATGTATTGTACATATATCGTGAGATCCAGCCGTGTACCATGTTCACCATTTACGACGACACCGTAACTGAACATCAGGTGAGCTGCGGTCAAACACCTAGCCTGTCGAACTTTAAGAAACAGTATTTTTAGTCCCTCACTCTAGCAGCAACAATAAACTTCTAGATAAATAACTGGTACAACATTCCAATTGTGTAATACATATATTTTACATTTTTCAATAAAAAAGATTGACGAACTAATTACGGAAAACTATAAAAATATTTTTGCTACCTACTACATTGATTCTACCTACATAGCTTCGTCATCATCTTACTTAGCTTAGCATATTCCTTTATTAAATATACATAGGTGTATCCTGTAGTACTTCGTTAGCCTAAGGTCCTATTTTTGAATCATACGCCTAAGTTTTAGCATACGAGTATGTCCGCTTATCCGTACGAAATCGTTCGAAAGTCGACTATATGTTTACGTAAATAAATTTTCATTCACGAGATTCAAAAATAAGGCCTCGGAATGTTTTTCGAAGATCGAGCTGAGTGTTGAGGTAGTTTGATACATAGGGAACCGATCTGCTATAGTCGCAGTATCTATCGGCTTAATTGAACGTAAATAACTTTTCCCATGAATGAAAAATAATTTGCCATCCCTACTTCACCTTTGTTATGCGCTTATAAATCCGTACAGCAGGGGCACTAAACCATCCAAACATGAAAACTGAATGATTGTTTCATATCTCTCCGATAAGGACTTTTGCTAAGCAGTAAAAATGTTTCCGTGTTTTGCTTTATGACTCTGGATCAATATATGAAGATATTTGATTTATTGGTCTGTTTGGGTAGTGTAGCGTGTGTGACGGGATTATGTCTAAAGTTTTTATATGTAGCTGCTGGGAGTACGTCTGCACTAGCAGAATTAAGAATACGCCATCTATTTTGTGTTTCAATAACACTATCGATGCATATACAAAGAGTTTGTTTTGGCTCCTGGAAGAAGGCCGGCACGGCCGGTACGGCAGGTACTCCCGCATAAGTATGACAAAAATATGCCCGAACCACGTCAGTTTCCATAGTAAAAAATAAAATCAAAGAGTATCAGTTAAATTCATTAAGTCTTAGTGTATACCTATCATGTGTCTTTATGAAACTGTCACATATCTACACACATGTATATGTATGGATAAACTAGAATACTGAGAGCCTTGCTAACAATCTATTTGTATAATTTGGCTGAATAGTATATAAACATGTAAAACTAAGAACACGTATAAAGCATTTATTATTATTTATTTACTATCAATATCGTCCTACGGCTGAAATGATGATGATGATGATGATGATGACTATCAAACAAGTAACTAATATTTATTGATCATCTTCTAATAAGATAAGTTGATTTAAGTCTTTCATGATATTGGCAAAATACTCTTAAATTAATTTTGCCAAAAGCACCACAGACTCTTCTGATGGTAAATGATCTCTTTTTTATTCAGATATAAAAATGCGTTTGAAAATACCAATTTAGGTTGCTCATTCGATATTAGTATATTACGATACGTGTGACTTAAGTAGTCGATTATTGCACGGCGTGAAGTTAGCACCCGAGCGTAGCGAGGGTGCTAAACGCCGTGCATTAATGGACAACTTAAGTCACGAGTATCGTATTAGTTTATAGCACAGTGTGACCTAAACCCGCACTTTACACACGCTTACTCGTGACTTAAGTAGTCGATTATTGCACGGCGTTTAGCACCCTCGCTGCGCTCGGGTGCTAACTTCATGCCGTGCAATAATCGACTACTTAAGTCACACGTCATCGTAATCGGGTTTATGTCACACAGCTATAAAATAGTATACGATACTCGTGACTTAAGTTGTCCATTAATGCACGGCGTTTAGCACCCTCGCTGCGCTCGGGTGCTAACTTCACGCCGTGCAATAATCGACTACTTAAGTCACACGTATCGTAATATACTATTATAGCTGTGTGACATAATAGTATATTACGATACGTGTGACTTAAGTAGTCGATTATTGCACGGCGTTTAGCACCCTCGCTACGCTCGGGTGCTAACTTCACGCCGTGCAATTGTATACTATTTTATAGCTGTGTGACATAAACCCGCACTTTACACACGCTTTTCCGTGCAAAAAAGGACTATTTAAGTCACGGAAAAGCGTGTGTAAAGTGCGGGTTTAGGTCACACTGTGCTATAAATGTATAATATTAAATATGCTGGACTCACTATAATAATAACAAAAAATAGGTACTTGATAAAGTTGTAGATGGGTTTGAATCCCACGGCATGCACCTCTATCTTTTGTAAGTTATGTGCGTATTGTCGATGACTTCAAACGGTGAAGGTAAAAAACGTGAGAGTGCCTACATGTGTGAGAGTACTTCAATTTGTGATATCTGCCAATCCGCACTTAGCCACCGTGGTGGACTCTGACCTTACCCTTCTTAAAGGAGCTCGCACTCAGCAGTTGGACAGTTTATAAAAACAGTGCTGATTCGGAAAGTTGCATAAATATAACTTTGACGACATTATGCGCCTATGTTCGTGATATTTTTCTTGCAGCTTTTTTTTGCGAAACAAGAATACGGCTCTGGTTGTTGGGACAATGATAGGTAGCAGAACTATCACTGCGTAAGAGTTTAATGATCACGAAACAATGGACAGGCAGACTTGCTCATTGCATCCATTTACCTACGAGAATACAAAGTGTGTTGCTTTGGAGCTCGCAGGCTTTGTTCCAGGTTTTGTAAAAAGATATTAATAGGTACTGTATGAAAAGGGAGTCCAACGAGATGGATCCTAGGGCTTCTGTTACTCTTTAAAGAGCTGTAGGTCGTGATTTCGATTTCCCATCCAGAACAAACATTATGTGGTATAAACAAATTTTAATGTTTGTCCCGTGTCCGAGTGTTCTGTATATATTTACAAAAAAAATGTATATAAGTATTCTATCAGTTATGTGACTTTTTTATTTTATCAAACTACTAGGAAATGCTAAAAATTTTAAAATACGATGGGGCTGTCACGAAAGTCCCTTAAATAGATTAGTTAAAAAAATGGTAAATTTAAAACCAAAACGTTTCGAAACACGCACAGAGAGTAGCGCCATCTAGATCCCTTGCATAAAAGAATAGCTTAAACAATAGCCCGAATTACCATGGAATCGTTTTTCGTATAGAATGACGTATCTGTGCTAGTATTACATTATCTGTGACTACATGAATTTGTCTATGGTCACTGTACCTATCTAGACACGAAAAACAAGTTGTATCAATGTACAGATAGCCAAGCAGAGTGTAGATAGAGCTGGCGTTATCGCTTCCGCCCTCCGTCTGGGCTTCGAATGGCCAGGATTGGAGGATTAATTGCAGAGTATTTGCACGGAGGGGACTAGATTGAATCCGTGCCTCCATACGTGATAAAATAGTCTTAGATTTTAAGCCGAATAAGTTCGTACAATATTTTTTCACGTAAAAGACGAATTTTCAAGAACATCTATAGAAAACATTAGTCTTAATTTTGTAGATTGAGATTGAAATTAAGAAAATGTTAGGTGTTGTTAAGCAACAGTTATAAATTTTGTGGTAGTATAAGCCTATATTAGGCTTAGGTATATTCATGTCATGAAAAGTTAAAATCATAACAGGAACGCGGATGTAAGTCAACCAAAGTTTGTATGTCTAACGTTTATCCTTAATGCAAACTACCTTACTATGGATTGTTACTGTTAGATAAAATGAAAAGTAATGAAAAGCAAATCATAATAATATAAAGCACATTTTACTTGTCTTCATGTCTTTTGCTCCGTTAAAAGAATATATTACAAACATGCGTTTGATTGGACACTTGAGGTTTTTTAATAAACAAATTAATCTTTATCAACTTGTCGAAGTAGAGGATTTGAATGAAAGTTGTGGGACACAGAGGAGAAAAGTTTGAGGCAAAGCATCAAGTTTCACAGCAACAGATGTTAAGGGACCCCTAATGAAATAGGGAACTAAGGGCTCGTTCCACGTCCGAAACTTACTGGAATTAGGTTAGTTTAAAAATCTCGGTCAAAGTGAAATTACTTTTAACAAAACTTTATAAAGTATAGGGTACAAGTCTATGTACGAAAAAGTTACAAACAATTCTTGTTTAGGATAAAATAAACGTTATTTTTGTTGATTAGGACTTAATTGTCATAAGTTACTATGAAAGGTGTCCTAGTACAATTTTTTATACATTAAATCTGAATTTTATATTTCTATTGAGTTGTTGGGAATTCGGTCTGGCTGCATCTAATACCAAGTTAATTTAGTATTAAAATTATCTAGATTGGATCTTAACTTAATTGTAATAAGGTTGCTTGAAGATTCTTGTTTATGTTAGCAATTTAGTTAGTAAACATTGAGTTTGGGTCCAAATTGTCGCGGTTTCCGGCACGCCCTGCCGCATGTTTGCTTACTGAAAGCAAACATAACACAGAATTGTCCTTGATTTGTTTATTCACTGATAGTTCTCTAATTGTCGGACCTTTGAATTTATAATGTTTCGTGTTTAATTCTATTATCAAGTTGTAAAGCCAATGCAAATTGAGGCAGCCCAAAATTATTTCATTATGAAATAAGTAACAAATAATTTTATTATTTTTTAATTTACGTTGTGGTAATTACAACAACTTTATTACAAAACCTATAAAAATACGCCGAAATAAAAAAAATTGCGTATACTTATTTAAAAAAAACATTACTTTGTAATGATACTAAATCAGTAGCTACCGCGTTCGGTTCACACGCCGTTTAGTGTGGGTTCAAATCCCAACCATGAACTTGAGCTGTCGGTGAAGAAAAACATCGCGAGGAAACCATAGCGTGGGGATAAGGTTTAAAATGATCATCCAAGATTTATTTTTGATAAGCTTAAAACGTTCATTCAAAATTTAGAGCCTTTTTATGTTAGCACACTAAGTACATACATTATTTTATTACCTTTCCAGAAATACATACAGTTTGGTTTGCACGCAAACTTGTTCACATTATTCTCTCCATTTTCAAAATCACTTAAGAATTAACGAGGGCTTAAACAGCTTCCACTTTCAAATTACGTTCACTAATAAGTTTATCAACTAAAATTCGTTTTGCCCCGGGATAGAGTAAACACGTTACCCTTATGAAATATTCAAACTACTTACCCGGGACGCTCATGCATTTCAAATGTATAAAACGGGCTATAATTGAAGCGGTTTACCGATTGGCCATATTTGTAACAGTTTACTGCCAGAATGGTGCTGGTAAAGGTTGGTAAACGGGTAAAAAGCATTTAGCCCGTTAACGTGCGACCGCACCAAAATGCCTGTAACACAGCAAAATGTTTATTGTTATTTCGTTTTAATTACACGTGGTAAGTAAAATTGTCATGTTACCGTGGTTATTAAAATTGCAAAACGAAATTATTTTTGGTGATCGCTGGCTTTTAATATTCAACACTAACAAAAGTAATGAGACAAACGAGACGCTTTCCTGATGGTAAGAGATAACGCATGCTATAACCATTACAGCGATACACAGAACTTTGAGTAACAAACAAAGGCCAGGACATCGCCGCTTTGGCGCTCATTACTTTGAGACTTTCGATAGTTAGACTCAACAGCCCTGTAATTTCGATAGCTGCAGTAGGTACCCTTCAAACCGGACCACAGTAATGTTTACACACTATTGCTTGGCGGCAGAATATCTGGTAATGCGGTGGTACTTGGACGATCTCCTGCTAAGGAGATTTACCACCAGATAAAACTGGCATTCGTTTTATAATAGAGTTAAAACTAACACTTGTTGATTAGCTTGCTCGGAAAAGATTCCACATCCTGAGTTGCAAGTCTGTCGGTTTTCTATGGTATACACTTTGGGGAAAGCGCTTCGGATCTGCATGACCTAATTCCACCCTACCCATTCTACTATTGAACAGCTAAGAGCTCTTAAAAGCGATGCCGCTTAATGGTCGATATTCCAAAAACTTGAACTAAATGGTTCGATTCCACCTTTCTTGTATGAATCGTTAAACAATGGAATTTGCTGCCCGAGTAGGTGTTCTCCGATAGATACAATATAATACAAGTTGCGAGTTTCTTCTAGACAAGCAAGCTCTATCGTAGGCAGCGTTTATACTTAACATCACGCGGGATGACGGTCAAATGCAAGCCAATTTGTTACAAAAAAAAAAAAAAAATATAGAGGTTTATTTTCACCTAAACTGCAAGTATGAAAAAACCATGACAGTGAGAAAGATTTTCTCCGTATCGAACCTTTTAATCTGTAAGTAGGTTTTTTTAATGGTTGATAGGATAAGTGTTTGATCACAGCTCACCTGATGTTAAGTGACGTCGTGGTCGACGATGACAGTAAACACGCTTAGGCTGGAATGGAACAGGCTCTCAAGTGAGGTAGCCGGAACACACCTTTAGGTGCATGACGGCAGATTTTTTTGAACTTGGTAGCTAGCCAGTCGAGTACTAGAAAGTACTCTACCGCCATGCTATATTTTCCTCACTATGAAACTTCCTCACTATGAAGCACTGGCAGCTCACTATTGAGCTGCCAGTGAAATATTTTATATTTCAATGGCAGCTCAAACTCATTGTTGGTTGGTACCTCGCTCTTCAGCGCTCAAATCTACCTATATAAATCTAGCTATATAGCTATCATCGCTACAGAGGTCGTTCGGTATTCGATTAACCCTGATGATAAAATCGCACGGATAAGAACCACATTTCTACCCCTTCACATGTTCTAGGTACGTATAAAACCATGCGAAGCTAATGACTTTAAACATGTAGCTATCTTACCTGTAGATTTTTCAGCGGGGATTCAATATGTAGAGCGTTTCCCATTGGACGGATCCTGAGTCCCTACCCGTCTGCAATTACCCCGTGTGCGGATGCCCTGGGGCCATCTGCTAATCGCCGGTGTGCGAGTCCTAACAGACGTGTTACATACTTTCATAAGGTAGTTATGAAAGTATGTAACACAATATATGAGACGGGTGATCACGGTTGGTAATCAAATGTCGTTGGACATTTCAGACAGCGCCATCTAGCTTCTAACTAAACGCATTGAGAACCAGACCAGATTGAAAAATTATATATACTATTTTATTTTAAATACATATTTCTAATACACAAACAACCAGATTCAAAACTAATCTCAATGTTCATCACATAATTGTTTGTTCTGGGCAGAGATTGAACCTAGAGATTGAACCCTTACAAAAACCGACCCTAAGTTTTAGTATTGCCAAACAATGTGGTAATGGGGCCAGTGTCTTAGTTTTGTTTTATGTATAGGTAGCTACTTGATGCGCCCCGCGGTGTTACTCGATGCATTTTTTCGGGGTTAAAAGTAGCTTATGTTTAGCAACCTCCTTACCAAATTTCGTCCAAATTCGTTAAGTAGTTTTTGCGTGATAGAGTAACAATCGTCCATCCATCCATCCATCCAAACTTTCACGTTTATAACATTAGTGGGATTTAAAGGATCGACATCTTTTTTCTTTATACATTATTTATTTTTAACTTATAAACTTTTTATCATTTCTAAAGAAGTGACATAAACTTTATTAGTAAAACTTAATTATACGCAGAAATTGACAGGTTGTAACCGCATAGATATTTACTCGCTTTACTGCACATCTTTTTATAACTTCATCATACGTAGAGCTTTATAATAAAACCGGGGCTTCACTGCAGTTACATAAAAGTGTTCGATCGGGGTTATTACTGCAATGTTTCTAATAGCCACGATCCAATCTCGCCGGATGGGTTTACAGCGGATATACTGATGTTATTCGTATAAAAGGAACGCTGTTATTTTGTTTGTGTGCTATCGGTTTTATCAAAACATGCCCGTGTCGGATGACGTTATATAACTCTGTTGTGTTGTGTTCATTTTGTATAAAACTTTGACTAGAATGACAAATGACAACGGTTCTTGGATTACAATTCTTGTCTAAGGGCGAAGTGTAATTATAGTAATCACCGAGAATTGATCTCGCATAAATATCTACTATAAATTAGTTTTACTAAGTTCATTATGTGCTCAAATCGCTAAAGTTTTAAAGTTTGTTGTGTTGTTTTAAACTTCAGTACCCTTCAAATCGAAACACAGTAATGTTTACACTTGGCAGCAAATTATCTTATACTGCGGTGGTATCTAGACGACAGAAATCTACCAAAAACTAAAAATTACATAATCATAAGTACTTAACATAATCATAATTTTGAAGTTCCTACGTTACTAATTAGTATGTTTTGAAAATGTTTTCAGCATCTGAAATTTCACACCATGTTAATGAGTAAACTGAAACGTATCATTTAATGTTATTTAACATGCGTATGAAAATTCAAAATAATTTATCTTTAAAATGATAAAAAGTTTTCAAAGTAACTTCTCGTGAAAGAAGCTTAAACCTCATTACTATTTATACATAAGTTTTAATACAAACTACATCTAGCGAGACCTCTCTTACAGATCCTTTTATCCCCCGGCTAATGTCTCAAGTCTAGAATAACTTTTGTTACTAGAATGCATCGAAAGATATCTCTACTTTCTGGGAAGGTATTGTGCAGCTATCAGCTGACAGGAGCGGCTTTGTTTCTATTGTTGGCTTAGGAAACAGACGTGAGGGATAATACTGGAAGGTAATATGTTAGAAGTAAACTAGAAAGCTGTCAAGCACATAACGATGCAACATCATAGACGAGATAGTGGAAAAACGAATACGCTTTGAATTATTTTATGTTTTGCTGGTTTTTATTACCGTCTGCTAGCTTTTACTGCACGCGATTATTTTGTTTATTCATTTCTACTGTAAACATTGATTTAAAACCGTTTTCTCGCAATTTTTATTTAAGCTTGCTGAGATTCGATTGATAGACATTTTTAGAATAATAAGCAATATTACTAAGTTGATCTAATGATAAGGCGCCAAATTTAAAAGCTATAAATTTACTACATACCAATATTATGTACTTACATCGAGGTTTTACACGTTTTTGTTTTACTTATACCGGATTAGTTAGGTTTGTTAAATACTCCAACTACAGTATCGGTCGTATTCGGTGACCTTTTTCAAGGAGTCAAGGAGAGAGCGACGCGCGCTTTACATCGATTTGTTTTGAAATGCAGGCATATATGTACTTGGTCTGTCAAACTAAAAAATAAGTTTAGCATACCTGCATATGTATTACGTAGGTACGTAATACATATGGTACGGTAAAAATGTCTAAAACTGAGACGGCAGGAATTTGTAGGGTTGGTTCCACTGCTCAATAAATGACAAGAAAACATTGCAATTCCTACATCATGCGCATTTAAGAAGCTGTTTTACTGAACCAAATGGTTCGTTGATATAGAGCGCCTTTGTGAATGAATCCAAACATTCGACTTGGAAACTAGACTTAGAAGTCGTTTGATATTTAAGTTAAAGTTGTGAGTGGTTCTATGGCTAAAGCAAAAAAATATAACAACACTTCTTAAACACCTGCGTCATAAATATGAAAAAATGTTATACAAATTAACATCTACACTAATTATAAAGAGGAATGATTTGATTTTTTGTTTGTTTGTTTGTATTGAATAGGCTCCAACACAACTGGACCGATCTGAATAATTCTTTTATTATTACAATGCAACATTATAACTGCCCCAAGCCGACTGGTCCTCGTGGGGGATAGAGACCATAACCCTTCACCAAATAGAGAAATAATTTCGGATAATTTCGGAAAAAAAAAGTAGTGGAATGAATGAAGAAATGAAAGAAGTAGGTTGAAGGAGGCCTGTGCTAAATGGCAAACGGACTAACAGACAATAATAGCAATAAATACGCGATCAATTAACAAAAAAAACGAAAAACTAAAAAAATATACCTATTTACAGTGAAAAAAGTGTAACATAATATGTTATCCGAATTAAAGGCTTTATTATTATTATTTACGTTATAACTGAGTAATATAGGCTATATTTATTTTGTTGCGAAGCCAAAACGGACCGCTAGATTTAAATAAATTACTCAAGAATCTAACATTATATTTGGGTAAATCCATATAACGCGTATTTCCACTTGAATTTACCGAACCACCAAATAACCCCACTTTGCGGTGGCAGCCATATTTCCCGGTTGGTATATATCCCAGAATTACCCCAAAATGCAGCCTTATTCCAGCCCCATGTTGCCCGCATGCAGAGTAGTGGTGCCTGTTTTAAAATTCAGAGAGAAACCGTATCTACAGCATCGATATTTCGAGTCACGCGCGCAATATGTGTCGCGAAGTTTAGGTTTGGTGACCCATTACTGAGTTGCTACCGTTGCGTTCTGGAATGACTAAATTTTTTTACTTACTGCGTTAAACTTTTATATTTTTACAGTACCGGTCCCGGAGGTTAAACGGCCACCAGGCCGGCCTAAAAGACGGTGGAAAGGTGAGCTCGATGCCCACAGTAAGGAGTGGACCTCAACAGCACAAAACAGAGTGGCGTGGAAGAGAGGGAGAGAGGCCTTTGCCCGGCAGTGGGACAAAGTGTGCTAAATAATAATAATAATGCACATTGAATCACCTTTGATACATATTATTGCGACTCACCATTAGTTTTACCAACGTTTCTTTATGAAATAGGCGTAAAAAAAAAAATATATATCGTAGGATATTTATTACACACAGTGCCATCTGACCCCAAACTAAGCAAAGACCAGCGCTGGTCATACTTAGTATGACCAGTATTATGCTGAGGTGAGCCTTTGTAACTGTTTGTTCGTTTTTGTTTTTTGTGTTCATAAAGTTACAAAATAAAATATTTTTCTTTGTTTCTTTCAAAGGTTCTACTATGGAAGTCACATAACTGATATAATACTTACAGACTTTTTTTTTGTTGTAAATACGTACTTATAATAAATACAGAACACCAAGAACAGATATTTGTTTATATCACAAAATGTTTTTCCTGGGTGGGAATTGAACCCACGTCCTTCAGCTCTTGAAGCAGATATACGGATACCAATGAACCAACAGGGCTGTCAAATTAAAGAGTAGTCCTAAGATAAAATTATATAGACAATAGTGAACAGTGCAGGAATTACAAATTTTTGCATATCGTAAGGCAAAGTAAATATCGCAGCATCTTCGTCACACAGGAAGTAACTCTTTATGTGGAATACCCTTCGAGGAGTCGATGGCGGCAACACACAGAACATTGAATATCCGCACGAGTTTGCGTAGGCGCCTATTACGAGAAATGGCGGCATGATCCACTCGAGATTTTTCCACATATTTCCGAATTTTTCACGTTGTCAAAACGCGGAAAATAGTCGTAAATTGTGCCTATCTGCGCGGAAAAAAACGTATTTCCATGGTGAGTGTCGACTGGGGTAAACCTGTTTGTAGATAGGGAAATGAAACATATCTCCGTGAGTGATGTCATGGCTTTATGTCTCTTAATATGTAATAAAATACGTCACGGGTGAATTGTCGCGTTTTAGTCTTCAAATCACCGCACAAATTTATTTTTTAAAGTTGATAGGCTGAATATTTGACCACAGCTCACCTGATGTTAAGCGACGGTGTGGTCGAAGATGGTGAACACACCTAGCCTCGAATGGAACTGGCTGACAAGTGAGTTTGTTAAGTGAAGAGCATAGTAAAGTGTTTAGCAATAAACTTTCAACTTTAGGGACCAGCCGATTACTAGAAAGTAAGTACCCTAACACCACAACGCTATTGTTTCTTCGCGATGTTTTCCTACACCGGCATGTCAAGCTATTTGTTTTGACCTGTGCCTATTGGCGTGTGAACCAACTGCGCTAACCACTGAACTATCATAACTGCAAATGTTTCAAATCGTTTAAGTCACAAGAAGTAATGTAAAAGAAACAAATATAGTATGTACTTTGAAAACGTTTTTCTCGTTTAGTAGCACAATAACAGGTAATATAAACCGGCGTTTGACGGCGGTATTACCTTATGTAATACCGGCATCATTATTCCAAAGGGCTCCAAACGCAAAAACGTAACAAAGAGCCGCCCATAATTCCACCTTCCATTAGATAAAGGAAAAACAATAAAGTTGGGTCGCGCAGCAGTCATACATCTCCTTCCATACGGAGGCAAGACACCAGTCGTAAGTCAATTGGCAAGCGATTCGCCTCACGTAGCTAATATTGTTTAGGCGTAATACTTTTACCTGGAGGAAATTATGTTGTGTCCCCATCGAATTAACGGCGTCTTGTCCCTTTTGAAACGTGACGGGTATGCCTCTAATTGAGACAATGCGACTTGAGAGTTTACTAACCCTGTAAAAAGTCGGAGTGAAGGTAGAATGACAATCGAACGTCGAAGAGGTTGCACGATTTGATCACCAATAGTTTATTAGATTACATTTTACAACTGTATAGCATTTGACGATATTGGACTTTAGACCCACTTGTGATGACATTTTGCTTGTTATACCCAAAGTCCAGTTTTGTTCGAAAAATACCATTCCTTTTCTTATTAGTAGGGTTTTTTTCTGGTACTCGGCTGGGTAGCTATTATCTTATAGATGAAAATCTGCCGCCTAGTATCTAACGATATATTTCGGCAGCTTCACTTGAGAGCCAGTTCCATTCCAGGTTAGGCGTGCTTATTATATTTGTTCACATCGTCACTGAACATTAAGTGAGCTGTAAAAGCACCATAAAAATACTTTTTGATGAAAGTTTTTTTTGAGTTGTTTTTTTCTATACGTACGAATTTTTTTAGGTATACAGGGCTATCAACATGGGGTGTACTAATTAGAAAGGGGTTTGTTATAATAGCTTTAACAGTTGACAACTTTAAAACTACTAAAAAATATCAGCTTCTGGCATGACACTTGGTCAAGGTCAACGTACTTTTTCAATAGAACAACAGATTTAATTTTCGCGATTTCCGTATTATATAGTTTGTTCTGTCTAATAAATCCTCGCACTATTCCCCGGAATAAATTACGTATTATAACGTTGTTATGGTTATAACGGTAAAAAATATCCCTCATCCAAAAATTATAAATTCGGTTCAGAAAGAATTTCAACTAAGTATAATTCATAGGTATGATAGAAATCGGGAAAATCGCTCGTTTTCTTCGAAATTGTTACCTTATTTGCATCAATCGCTGCTCAAGTGGGGTTGTCATGTAAACACGACGTTCTAATTTAATTGAAAGCCTTCGAACCTGCTACCTTCCGGCTTCGACGCAATTCTCTAGGACCGAATAAAATTATACCTCGATGTTTCGAAATTTATTATTTCAATGTTCGCTATACTTATAAAGGTCAGATCAATATTTAGTGGTATTTGCTTTCTAAACATGTGAATCAGATTGAATATTTTAAGCTCTTGCTATTTTTATTAAAAATATTGAGTGCCATAATTATGTACAAGTTATAAACAAATATATGTACGGGACTGCCCTATTAGCTTAATGTAGAATATCTGCTTCAAAAGCTATAGAGCGTTGTTTTACAAACCACGACAAACAAACAAACAGAACCAGGAAAAGCATTTATGTGACGATAAATATTTGTTCAGTGTCTGGGTGTTTTGTATGTATTATAAGTATATACTTATTTTAAAAAAAAGTTAAAAGTATTCTTTCAGTTTTTTTTTCTTTGGTTTTGGCATCGCATTTTGAACATTTGCCAGTGTCAAGTGTTTTATATTTTCAAGTTTCACAAGTTAAATAACTTGCCTCGTAGTTATAGTTATAGTCAAAGTCTAGTCTTGGTTAAATATAGCCAGTGTCAGTCAAGTCCAGTCATGCTATAGTAAAGTAGTGGTGTCTTTACTAATGTAAAGACAAAGCTTCGATGGAGTTTTAGAAGCAACACAAAATTCTATCAGTTATTTAGTTCCCATAATTATGCTTAGTTTGGGATTAGATGGCGCAGTATGAAATTTTCTATGATGTTTATTTGTTAATTGTTTTTGAAATCTTCAGTTACCAACATGACTAACAATTTTGGTACTTACGTCATGTTATTATTAAGATATGATGAGGGGTCATTGTGCAAACCAAAACTTTCTGAATAACTGTCGGCCTGATCACTAAAAGCGATTTCAAGATTTCAAGAAAAAACGCTTTTAGCTTATAGGTACCTAACATACATACTTACTGGTAGGTATGTACCGGAAGTTCCGGTAAAATAATACTGCTTTCAGTCCTTCCTAGAATCCTAATTAGTATTCCTCATGTTGCTTCTGCTGTGCCGCGGTAAACAATACCGCATCTGACTTGTGAATCATTAATTTGGGGATCCATTTATTTATATCTTGAATTTTTCATGTAGCCACGTTATTCTCTTGAGTAATGACGTATAACAAATCTGAGGAAGATTCATGTAAATATGACCTACTAGCTGTTCGCTCGCGTGTACAATGTACATAATGTATAAAGAATTACAAAAAAAGTAACCCATGTTAATTCTCATGATATAAAGTATATCCTTGTTTAATTATAGTAAGACCAAATCAGCTGTTTACGTGTGAATAGGTAACAAACAAACAGAGCGCCAGCGTTACAAAAGTTTGTAGTAGATGTTCTTAGCAAGAGGTCGCCTGAGTATATAACACCGCAGAACCAGATATTCTACCGCCAAGCAGTAGTGTAAAACCATTACTGTGTTCTCGTTCGATGGTTACTGCGGCTAGCGAAATTAGAGGGCTGTTGAGACCAATAGTCGAATATCGCAAAGCAATGAACGCCAAAGCATCGATGCCCTAGACTTTGTTTTGTTACTCAAAGTTGTGTGAATCGCTGCAATAGTCATGGACATGCGTTATTTCTTACCATCAGGAAAGAGTCTCGTTTATCTAATTATTAAAAAAAGAAAGAACATAATAATTAAAACAACGCAGCGTGAGTTCTGTGATACATTGTTGTAAAAAATCAACAAAGTACCAAATGCAAATTTGTATTTCCAAGTGTACAATATTCTGTAAGTGTGTAAGTGTCGCTATTCTGGAATTAATTCATGCAAATATACGTTACGCGTAATCCGAGAGTGCTATTTGATATATCACCTTGCAGCCGAGTGGGCCTCGCCGTCTGATGCTCTGATAGGCACGGAAATAGCCGTAATATGAAGTTTGCTAACAAACATAATATGAAACATATTTAATTGCTAAAAGAAGTTTTGCATAGTAGCTAGCAATAATGGCCCAGTGGTTTGCGCGGTCGGATCACAGACGGAGAACGTGGTTTTAAATGCCAACAATAAGCTTGAGCCGCCAGTGAAAGAAACCACCATGATGGTTTCTCGCTATCATAGCTCCCACACTCAAGCTAAAAATCTGTCGCCAAGCACCAAGTAAATTTTGATTTAAAATTCTTAATCGAGTTGGTCGTGATATAAGTAGAAGGTATAATTTATTACCAAATTAGTATTTTACTGAATCTGCCGTGTTTCATTAGCACTTTTTTTGGTGACAACTCCGAAAAATCATGACGTTGCAGTGTAGTATATTTCAAAACTTGTTTTTTTCAGGAGTTTGTCTATAAAATTGTGGTGTTTTTCAATAAGGTATGTCCTGGTTCACCAAAATTCTCATGCGAACGCAGAACTTTCATCAACTCATTGCTCAGCCTCTTTAATCTCACTAGATCACCCTCCCTCACGTACGAAGGCTTAAGTTAAAGAATCTTCAATTACATGTTAAGTATTGACATCACGTATTCAATATTTAGCCGCTATGTTTCGAAGGGATCAAAGACGGGTGGAAGGTTGAGAAAATACACAGATGAATAAAATAGAAAGATACGTAACATTAACATACGTTTTACTGTAGCGTATTTTAATCCTAAATGAAAGGATTAATTTAAAAATAGAAATCAAGTAATAGACAAGTATAATTTTTGAATGTAATTTTAGCAAAACGTATTTAGCAAAAAGATTACTGTCACTTGGGGTCGAATGAAGACAACCCAACGAACTTTGTAGAATGCGTTGAATCAAACCGATAGACTAAATAGATTCGCCAAATTAAATACGCACGCACACACGCTCGCACACACACACCCACACGCATACACACATACGCACACACATATGCTTTGGTTTTACACAAAAAAAAATTGGTTTTAAACTACAGGGGCTCACCGGAAGACCAGCGTTGGTCATACCGCTTACGCTACAGTATTATGCCGAGGTGAGTCCCAATTTTGTAACTGTTTATCTCTGTTTGTTTGGTTTTGTTTTTATGTTTGTATTTGTTACAAAATGAAATCATTATCTTTATTTCTAATACCGTTTCCCTAACGTATCTTTTTTTGACATATGTAAGAAGAAAGCAATAGGAACGCAATGTCTGGCAATAGCAACGCAATATTTCAATTCTTATTCATAGATCTCGAGACTGCTGTATGAAAGCTAATGCGGCACGTCTTGGAGAATAAGTTGTATTCGTTCAGTCGGTTCGCTGTTATTGGAGAAGGTAGATTTAGAATCACGCCATTCTGATTTTTTACTCCTATTACGTCTAATTGTGTTTTAATATAACTTCAATACATTAAATTTACGTTTATCTTTTATTGCTGTAGAATTTGCTGCCTGAGTGCTCCTTGAAAAATCTGGGCGTCATAAGTCGCGAGTGAGTTGGTTTATTCCAAGCAAGCGTGCTTCATCGTAAACCACACATTTCTTTTAACATCAGGCAAGATGGTGGACCAACGCAAATCTATTTGATAATAATGATCATTGTATCCATTCCTTGAAATTTATTTACAGATAGATTTACAGACAATTGTCTTTTAAAATTTGTGTCAGCGCATTGTACCTACATTGTAAGGTTATTTAAATCTTTCTTATTTACGGAAAGGCTCACCGCGGCCCCTATAAACCTTAAAGCCATTTCCACTTTACTAGTAATTCACAGTTTAAGTACAGCCTCGAATTTTATAGCGCCAGATTTTAAGACAATTTTATGAGTACAATTAGGTGTACCTTTCTTTAATTAGGCTGCCTTATGAGGTAAGTACATTACGGGCCCAAGGGCAATGGAAGTCCTTTTACCCTCAATTAATAAATGAACTTACTGCGCCGGGAAGCTAGCTCCCAACTTGGTAAACCATTTAGTGTTGAGTTTATCTTTGGGATAAAGGTAACTTTGAGCATTAGGAAGTTTACGGTTGCTATCAGTGGCGAACGATCCATAAATATTTACCTATTCGCTTATTACGGACGACGAAGGCAAATAAAGTAGCCGAAAGTAGGTTACAATGTGTTGAGCTTGATTTACACAGATAAGAAGAACAAGCAGAATAGAACATGGTCATAGTTTTGAGCCACAATAACTTTTTTTACGGTTTATAGGCTAGATGTTTGACCATAGCTCACCTGATGTTAAACGTCAGTATTGAAGATAGTAAACACACCTAAGCCTGGAATGGCTCTTGTTTTCAAGGGAGGCTGCCGGTATATACCTACCGTTAGGTGCTTGGCAGTAGATTTTCAACTTGAGAGTGGTAGCTAGCCAGCCAAGTACTACAAAGTTCTCTACCACCATGCTATGGTTTCCTTACGAACCCACACCCTTCGACCGCGACCGCGCTAGCTACTAAGCTATTATCACAAATAAATCATAAAATTATCTGTAAAATCAACCTTTTGTTATCACAGGTTCCCTTATTTATCATAACTTGCCACGTTGTATTATTCAATTTACGCATTCTCTTATCAAACTTTAACCTTATCATGCAGTAATATCTGGACGAATTTCCCTTGCGGAGAGTAGTACATCACTACTGCACAGCACAGTATAAATCAGTAGACAATCTGCATACATCATGCTTGATTTGATCTACCTACATCTATCTCGCCAGCCTCGGGCTTTTACTTTGCATCTCAACTTGCTCGGTTCGAGCTCCGCTACGTTTATCAACGATTAAAACTTTTATATGATGCTCGATACTGTTTGTTGTTATATATTCAAGGAATTGTTAATGCTTTAAAATCGGGATTGATATTTTTATACAATAACAACGACAACTGACAACAGATCATGTACATTTTTGTATTGTAAGATAACCAACCAACTGATAAAATACTTAGATTTTTTTTGTTCTAAATACATATTTATAACACATATAGAATTACCCAGACACAGGAAAAACATTTATCGCCACGTAAAGTTTGTCCTGGTGGGAATTGAACCCACGCCTTACAGTTCATAAAGCAGATATTCTGCTAAATGAACTAACAGGGCAATCGATAAGATTAGCTAATTTAATTGTATGTAAACGTTTTAGTTGTTAAACGTTAAACATAAACAAGACTTCTTTAAATATGTTTTTTTACTTACAATGTATACGTATATAGTGAATATATATTGTTCGTTATGCACCTGCTGTTACTTAGTATAATTGCAGCAAACAATTTGCTTATCTAGTTAAAATTGTATATGATTTTTTTTATTGCTTTTCAATATGTTCAAGTATTTTATGATATCTAATCTAACGTAATCTAGTAAAGAAGCATCTTTACTACAAGCTTCGACATAGTTTTGGAAAGTAGTGAAATGTTGTTGCATCACATTATATCACATTTTATAAATAAAACACCATTTATTTTATCTATACTACGAGTATACTACTCGAAAAAAAAACAGAAATTTTGCTACATAATTTTACCCGCTCCCGTTTTAGAAAAATATAACTTATTTGCTGAACCAAAGTAAATAAAAAAATAACGATAATAAGGTGGCAGATGCCCTTCTGTTCTTCTTCCACACCGGGTATCACATCTCATCGTCGGAGTATATCACCTCTTGACGCCCGCTGGAGAACGCGCCATCCACTGTTGAAGATGACGTCGAGCGGATGAAATTTACTGCTGTCTGCCGACTACAAGCAAATTGAATTCTGGAATGGGAATTAAGACAAGTTGTCTAGAGATAACTATGCTGAAATACAGTCATGATAAATAATATAGTAGGTTTGGCCTTTCCTCGTGTGCAAAGTTTTCTATATTTCACAATTTTGATAGATGACATTCATTATTATCGCTTAAATAAATTAGAAAATTCTAACAGTCGCCTGGTTCCCATTGTACAAGCTTAGCTTAGCTTGGGGCTAGATGGCACTGTATGAAATGTTTTACGATGTTCATGTACCTATATATTTCTAAAATAAAAAACTGGACACGGAAATTCACTGTGTTAAATAACTGTGCTTTTGAAAGCTTATAATGTAGAAATACACTGTACCACTAAAGTAGTTATAAAAGTACATAAGACGATACTAGCATCCTAATGATATTAGATATGTGGAAGTTGCATTAGACCCTTATGGCGTGTTATAAACATAATCCTCTCGGGAAACGACCAACTTAAACGACATAGAGTTGGTAAAGAGAGGTTTATTCAAATTTTGGCATTATTAACGATGATAATTTTGTTTTCGTGTAACTCAAAATTACTATAACGTCTACCTTGCAAATTGTGCTTAAATTCATTATAGAAAATGTACTTAACATTTGAAACAAGCATTATAATTTCTTAGTCCCAACCTGTGACATCGCCACCGAGTTACCATTGAACTCTAAAATGACATAAAACCAAACTGTTTGTATAATAATAGAGCTATTTATTTGTCTAGACATCATTAGTGAAGGGCAAGTATGATAATAAAATGTAAAATGTCAACTGGAGTTTTACATTTCAATGTTTACAAGAAGCAATCACTTATTAATGCATTGCATTAATACCATTTAAAAAGCGCTTGAAACGCTGTAACTGCAATCCAGGTTCAGTAATTGATATAATCTTTAGTTAGCATGAAACCGGTAACTTGTAAAATAAAGCACAATACGTTTAAAGAGAAAAGATTATTGAACAAAGTATAAATAATAGAAATGAAATCGAATGCTGTATTTAGACCTATGTTTGTTCGCTTAGTCTTTCGTTCATTAAGCTATGTTTTCTAAGCTAATTTTGAAATAATTTTCTCTATCATATATAGAATTTGGAGTAATAAATCTGTGTATGCAAACTGTGTTGGTACAGCAAATGTCCAGCTCAAAGTGAGAGTGAGTGTGACAGCCGTCACACCCGATACATTTGCCTATGACTGCTAAAGATTTTATTTTTAGTGAATTATACATATAGCCTGGTGCATATATATTATATTCTATGTCTCAGAACGGTTAAGCTACTTGAAAACATCTATTCAGGTCTGATCCCAACTGCTGTGCCATAATGAGCTTTCGGTAATTAGTTGTGGCAGTGACACGTCGCGTCGCCTGATCGATAGCCGTCAGGTGCACGGCCACTTAGCCATTTGAACCGGTTCATACCAGTTTATACGGGTAATTAGCGGATAAATGAACCATTTTCATGAAGCTCTGGATTAACGCCAAGCGCAGTACTTAAATAGTTCACTCATTTATTGCGTCTTATGGGTGGACTGAGATTTGCGGAAGTGTTAGTTCGAAATAATTAAAAAAGAATTATCCTTCATTATGTGTGTTGAACAACGAATTTTGTTTAAAAAGCTTTAGCATTGATCGAGTAGCTATGTTTCAGTACTTACCTACCATTATACTTTTAGGCAATGTATCGTAATATGGCAGATTCCAGGTATATACCAAGCTCTCGCAACCGTAATCGCAATCTACCATCCAGTATCTAGTACAATGGTGTATTTCAGCAGGCGCGCTTAAGAGTCAGTTCTCATTCCAGGCTATGTGTAAATAGCATATTTGACTACACCACCATTTAACGTCTAGTAAACTGTAGTCAAACATCTAGCTTGTCATCAGTACAATAAAAATTTGAAGAATAGATATTAAAAATCTATTGCTGTCATATTAAGTCTAATATTATCTAAATGTTTAAATTTACTTAAATATGACAGACTAAATTAGGGTGGAAATGGAGAGATTTCAAATTATTTTAGAAAATACACTGAGAACCGGAACCATTTTGGATATTATAGTCGGCTTGATTTGATACGAATGATCAATGGAACTAATTACAGTTTTCAGAATTATTATCTACTTAGAAATATACTATTACTCTTCATTTACAATACAGTAATTGATGTTGCAAGTCAAACGTGGTTGATCGATTGTGTTATTGGCTTTGCTGCTACAATACTGCTCGCCTTATATGTTATACTTTATTAAACTTACATTAAACATACTTTACTTAAAGCTGCATTTCATATGCTGCGTAGTTATTATTTATACTGCCGTGAAATTACGGGGCTGTTGGAACTAAGCATATAATGTTTTTTTAAATTCAAAATAGGTTCGCGTTTGACCATACTCTGCCTGATGTTAAGCAGTAGTGTGGTCTAAGATGAAGTACGCTTACCTAGAAGAAACCTATTTACACTAGATCTGAAGACACCCATATTGTACCTAACAGGGAACACAGACTCCGGCAGAGATTTGTTTGTTTTTCAAAGTTCTTTATTTAACAGAAATAAATACACTCACATACAAACTAAACACAGTCTAAGGATGCACGTAACAGATACCGGTAGAGAGTAATGTTTTAAAGTAATGAGCACCAAAACAGCGATGCCCTAGACTTTGTTTTGTTACTCAAAATTCTTTGTATCACTGCAATCGTCATGGACATGCGTTATCTCTTACGATCTGGATAGCGTCACCTTCGTGTCATTACTTTTACATTAAAAAGAAACTCAATGCATATTTATATTTTTTATTTCCATATAATTCTACGGGTAAGACATACAGTTGGTTTCGCCTACCCAGGGACACAATAACAACATACAACAAAAAGTAGGAATTGAACCCAAGCCAGTGTAATTTTGTCTGCTTACTAGATAAAAAAATGTATCAGTTGAGAAACTTTCTTGGAGGTAGCACTGTTACTCCATTGTCTATTTATATTGTTTTTTTTTAGTTGACAGAATGTGTTTGGCCACAGCTCATCTGATGATAAGTGTGAGTTGTTTAGTCGAAGATGGTAAACACTTTTTAAGTTCAGAGTAAAAAGGTGTCTTCAAATCTCCGTCCTCCTAAGTCTGCGTGCCTCATCTTCGACCACAACAATACGCGTTAAAAAAAAGGAAGGTAAATACTTAATGCTACGTAGGTATTTAAACCGTTTTAAAAATACAGTTTTAAAAGAAATTAAAGTTACACGATTAGCGAGAACCGCACAAAGACAACCTGTCAGGACCGTCCGACGGTTTCTACAAAGTCGAAAAACGGGAAAATAATAAGAAAGCTAACTTTTATACAAACGACTGGCATCGTTTTAAAGTTCCGCGCTCTCCTCCCTACGCTCTTGACAATAGGGCTGACATATTACATAGCCTACTAGAATTTAGAACTGTTGACGATTTCAATTATGATCATTGTGGTGCTGATACACTTTACCCATCACTACTCAATAAAGATTTATTTAATTGCAGGGATAGCTACTTAGTAGAATTGTTTTTCGGCGGCTTCTTTGAGATACCGTTTGGCTTCCAACCTGGAGACCCTGGTTTCAAATCCCACGGCTCGCCCCTATGTCTTTTCTAAGTTATGTGTGTATTGCCGATGACTTCAAACGGTGGAGGAAAACATCGTGAGAAACCTATATATTCTAAAGTTCTTAAAAAATAATAGGCCAGAGTGGTGGCTTCTCACAATGAGAAAAGACTCGTACCCACCACTGGGTCAGTTTATGCAAAACAGGGCTGATTCGGAGTAGTGTGTATTCAATATTTTTAAATTGAAAAACAATTTATTCCAGTGAAATTGCAACGAAATACCTATGTGTGGCTAGCACAGTTATTTGCCGTGTTGAACTGTTGGAAGACATGATTCAAGGGGTAAAGAGTTACAGGTTTTTATAATACCTACCTACATTACTTAGGATCTATCAAATTTTCGCTCCTCTCGTGAATCAAATGACAATTGATAATATGATAAGTTTATACGTGACAAAAAGACAGTATACAGATAACAAAATAACAAAAATGGAAAAAAATAATTTATATCACAAATCGGGCTCAAATCGGATAATGAAACTGTACAAAAGTGGCGCTGGTCTTCCGTCGGATAAGGAGATGGAGCCACCCACGCGTATTCTGGTAGATGGTTATTCTTTATTAATATTACATTGTTATATTAAGATGACAAAGGACAACTAATAGAATAATTAATGATATAAAAACAGTTGCAAAGTTATACAAATAAAGTATTTTTTTGTTATTTACTTGAAAATGCAAGTTGCAAACCCTATGGGTAAGGAATCTGTTGCGGGCGGGGCCGGGTGCCGAGTTATGTCTGCCCACGACACTCGTTCAATTGAATTTATTACACTCTTTGTACGTCGAGGCCCTACCTCGGCGGCTGCAAGACTGTTGGCTTTAAAGATAAAGGAAAAATAGTCAAAAAACAAACTGTAGGAGTGCGAGAGGAAAAGTAGGTACCTCAAAAAGAAAAACAAAACATCTTTGAGATCTCTCTATTGTCGATATGGGTATGTGTGAATGTAGATGAAGACTGCTAAATAAGGGGACAACAGTGATCCGTTTTATCTTTTGAGAGCCCTAGAGATATAATTGAAATTAAAAAAAAAAATTAATAACTATTTCTTCTTTATCTTATATGATAAATTGGTAATTTGACAGTACCTCTGCTTATCTTGTTAATGTGACACTAGGACATAATTCTATAGCATACTTTATGTTGGTATTCGTGTTCTCTGTACATCATTGTATTATACTGGCTATATTAGCACCGCAGGCTTGAAAAAAGATATTACTAGATGGGTGACTACTATGACAACCAAACCCCTTATTATATTTAAACCATTGCTATGTTTTTGCAGAGTATTTACCTACTAGTTAGGGCTGTTGTGACTAACCATCGAAAGTCTCAAAGTGAAGAGCGCCGAAGCATCGATGCCGTGGACTTTGTTTTGTTGCTCAAAGTTCTGTGTATTGCTGCACATACACAAAGTGCAATGCCAAAAAGAATTGTGTGTAGATTTTGGAAGCAAAATCTAATGTATGATAGTCGAAAAATGAAAAAGAAAAAATAATACAAATACTTACTTAAGTAACGTTAACGACATCGAATACATAAAAGAGATCTTTGATGTTTTTTGAAGTTTGTTATTCCTTTAATTATACCGTGTCGAATGATGCATGTGGGCAAGACACCCGTATAATTCATCAATTTATATACATACCTACCTATAATGAAACATGTCTTTGGTGTCGATTCCGATAGATTGTCAAAAAGAAAAAAATAGCAACATTACCGGATTAGACCCTGCCTTACTATATGACTTTGACTTGTATATTTTTTTAAATAAAATACTTGAAAAGTTCCTATAACATATGACACTGGCAAAATGTTAAAATTGAGATGCCGAAAACAAAAATGAAAAAGAATTGTATAGTTTTAATTTCACAAAACCACACGGATCCCGATAGTGGTTGTAGCCGCGGAAAAAACCGTAAGGCGCATGCTAGAACATGTTGTAAACTGTCAAATAGATTAAAAACACGTGATCAATTGTTTATTAAAGTTACACATGTGCAATAAATTAAGGCTATATCAATAATTGACAATTAAACTATTTAATGTTTGTGTCTACATAAATAATTTATTTATTAAAACATGGTTGTTCAAGTGATGAGTTAGTCTCGCATATCAAAGGTTCCGAACCTAATAAAATATACTTTTTTAAATTAAGTGAGTGAAGATCTTAGATCGTCTAGGTAGGTAACACCGGAGTATAAGATGTTTTGCCGTATTCTAGCAGTAGTGCCTATGTAAACATTACTATGTTCCACTTTAAAAAAACCTATTTTGTTTGCACGAACAATTTTGTTTCGGATAAAACCAAAAGATTCGCAATTCGAAACGATAAGACCGCCGTATATTTATTGTTTTATAAATAAATAATTATCGTAGGACATTACACAAAGCGCCAGCTGACCCCAAACTAAGCAAAGATATGTTTTTTTATTCTATATATTGTATGCATGATTGGTGTGTAATTGATTATACCTACTCTATACTATAAAATAATGAAAATTTACATTGAACTTCCTCCCAGCCACGACGATAGAGCGCGACCCAGTCCCCGAACTAAGCAAAGTGCTTATGTTACCTGAAGGAAAACGTGCAATGGGTCACAAATAAAACTACTACATACTAGTTTTAAAGGGATACCTAATTACGGAGCTAAATGAGTTTAAATACTTCGAAATATAAAAAAAAAAGAATTAGAGTTTCTATCTTTCTATTCTATAGCAAAAAAATATTTACATACTTGCCTGCTAATCCTTTAACAAATAGGCAGAAATAAACATTATTAATATAGGCAATAAATATTCATACATATTATATATTTAAACAGGCGTTGTGATTGTTTGAATTTGTATAAAAATGATCGTAAGGTAAGGGAAAGTACATTACAGAAGTACTCGTACATTATTACACTTTAGTGGCATTATGAAGACCATTGCTTTGCTACTTATTGTGGTAAGTTTTTTTTTAATTATAAGAACAGATAACTTAATAAAATGGAACGTGTGGAAATCGGCTGACCAATCTGCGTGATTGATTATTTTTCCTTTATATTTGGCGTCTCACTTTTTGCATTTAACAGTGTTGTTTCAATATTTTCAAGTAAGTCAAAGTCACACAAAGTTAGTCTCGGTCAAGTCCGGTCACGCCCCAACAAAGGTTACTTTACTTCCAGAATTTTGAAAGCAACTCAAGTTTGTTTTTATTTAATGGTTGATAGGCTTGGTTTTTCACCATAGCTCACATGATGTAAAGTGATAGTCTGGTCGAAGATGGTAAACACATCTACCCTGGAATGGAACTGGCTATGAAGCTGCATGAACACACCGTTAGGTTCTTGGCGGCAGATTATCAATTTGATACGAGGTAGCTAGCCAGCCGAGTTCTAGAGAATCCGCACAAAGTTTTTTGTCATTGGCAGCTCAAGCTCATTGTTGGGATTTGAACTCACGCCTTCCAGCATCTGAACCAACTACGCTAACCAATGAGCTTTAACTTCAACTTTTTCTCCTTGGCTTCTGCGGTGTTGCCCACTAAGCTATCATTGACTTTGCCATGCGTGTTTTAAAATCAAGAAAAATAAGTCTAAATCGCAAAAATAATGTCTAAACTGTGTCCGGTAAAGTCTTAGTAAAGCAGAGATGATTTCACAGCAGAGACCGAAACCAACACGAAAAGTCATGTCTCACGACTTTTCTTATCATAAATATCGGACTCGGACCAAGCGTTAAGAACGTAGATCATGAAAAACAATAAAAAACCTCTTTTTATACTACGCTGAAAAGGTTTTTGTTTGTATGATACAATTTTGTTGATTACTATGGCCGTTTCACAAAATGTACACTGGTAATAACCTGCGGCCGCCGCGCCGCCCGATTTGGACCACACTTCAATTATTATCTGAAGTGTTCTTCTAGGTAATAATTCGTTCCTTTTGATACATAAATGTTTTCCTTCACAGGCTTTAGCTGTACGTGCATTGCCGAATCGTAAGTATCACAGTATATAATAAATAGCATAACTTTTAATCATAATTTATTTTAATTCATATCCTATGATACCTGCCACCTAACCTGTCTTTCTGCCTATTTGTTATCTTTTCATATTTAAACAGTTTAATGTAAATTGAACTGGTTATAGGATGTTTCCTGAGGGCGGAAACAAGCTATTGTTCTCTTCTTGAAAATATGCTTTGTGTATATTGTAAAAAGAAATTCGATAAATTGATAATGCAGGTATTAAAGCGTGATAATTGTTTTTCTTTTTTTTTTTACTTTTAAGTAGATCTACGTTTGGCCACCAACTCGCCTAATGTAAAGCGACAGTGTGGCCGAGGATGGAGCACGCCGATCTAGAAAAAATCTATTCACTCTAGCCTTAAAAACGTCCAAATTGTTGTTTATAGCGCCCAACAAACGCAGATTTAATAATCTGTGACGCGCACTGTGTTCGTGTCGTGCGACTCGAAACGTGCAAAGAATACACAGACTCATATACCCCAGAAAAGACACACAAAAAGTCAAAGCAACATATTTTAAAACTAGAAATGTCACGAATAGTGATTTTGCCGAATACTGAACCATATATCCGACCACGCTCTTGGCCGAAACGTCGAAAATTCAGTGCGGCGACAGATTACGTCCTGCCTCATGTGTGCAGTGCGCTGGCTGCGCAAGCATCGGGGCGTATGTAGTTGTATATCAATTGAAATAAAAAAGGCATTGAAACACATGACAGTTTCTGGAATTGTTCCTGAAGAAGTTGCTATAGAATATATGGAGAAAGATGAAGATTATAATAAGTTATGTGGAAAGATGAAGATTATAAGTTATGTGGAAAAGTGTATTTGTGTGATGGAGGGTGTACATGTCATTTAAATGTATTTTTATTGGAATAGTCTAGTTCCACAAACAACGAACCAGCGGTCAGAGTTTTCGGCAGTTATGTGAACCATTCTAAAGTACAAATCTAATTTAACAATATTTAAATTTTAATGTTTGCATTTCTCTGTTGAATATTTGTATCATTACAGATGGAGATGATGGGCAAAACAAACAAACCTCAAATGGTGTAAAGGAACATGAAAATAAAGATACCAAAAATCATAATAGCGAAAATAAATCCGGCGAAACGGAATATGATAGTAAAAATACCAAAGGCCATAATAGCGAAAATAAATCTGGTGAAAAAGAACACCATATTAAAGATACCAAAGGTCATAATAACGAAAATGAACAAAGCGAAAATAAAGATACCATAGGCCATAATAGCGAAAATAAATCCGATGAAAAGGAAATTAAAAATAAAGATACTAAAGACCAAAAAAGTGGGCATAAATCCAGCGAAAAGAAACATGATAATACCAAATACGACAATGCCGAAAATAAATCAGGCGAAAATAAACTAAAAACTAAAGATACCCAAGATCATAATAGCGGAAATAAACGCGACAAAAAGAAACTCGAAAACAGAGATACCAAAGGCCATAATAGCGAAAATAAATCTGATGAAAAGGAAATTAAAAATAAAGATACCAAAGACCAAAATAGTGGGCATGAATCCGGCAAAAAAGAACATGATAATAACAAATACGATAATGCCGAAAACAAATCAGGCGAAAAGAAACTAAACAATAAAGATACCAAAGATTATAATAGCGGAAGTAAACCCGACAAAAAGAAACTCGAAAACAGAGATACCAAAGACCATAATAACGAAAATAAATCTGATCAAATGGAAATTAAAAATAAAGATACTAAAGACCAAAATAGTGGGCATAAATCCGGCGAAAAGGAACATGATAATAACCAGTACGATAATGCCGATAACAAATCAGGCGAAAAGAAATTAAAAAATAAAGATACCAAAAGCCATAATAGCGAAAATACATCCGGTGAAAAGAAACATGAAAATAAAGATACCAAATACCATAGTAGCGAAAATAAGTCAGGCGAAAAGGAAATTAAAAATAAAGATACTAAAGACCAAAATAGTGGGCATAAATCCGGCAAAAAAGAACATGATAATAACAAGTACAATGATGCCGAAAATAAATCAGGCTTAAAGGAACTCGAAAATAAAGATACCAAAGACCATAGTAGCGAAAATAAATCCGGCGAAAAGGAACATGATAATAACAAGTACGATAATGCCAAAAATAAATCAGGCGAAAAGGAACTCGAAAATAAAGATACCAAAGATCATAATAGCGGAAATAAACGCGACAAAAAGAAACTCGAAAATAGAGATACCAAAAACCATAATAGCGAAAATACATCCGGTGAAAACAAACTTGAAAATAAAGATACCAAAGGCCACAGTAGCGAAAATAAGTCAGGCGAAAAGAAAATAAAAAGTAAAGATACCAAAGATCATAATAGCGGAAATAAACGCGACAAAAAGAAACTCGAAAATAGAGATACCAAAAGCCATAATAGCGAAAATACATCCAGCGAAAAGGAAGTTGAATATAAAGATACCAAAGACCATAGTAGCGAAAATAAATCAGGCGAAAAGAAACTAAAAACTAAAGATACCAAAGATCATAATAGCAGAAATAAACGCGACAAAAAGAAACTCAAAAATAGAGATACCAAAAGCCATAATAGCGAAAATACATCCGGCGAAAAGGAACTTGAAAATAAAGATACCAAAGGCCATAGTAGCGAAAATAAATCAGGCGAAAAGGAAATTAAAAATAAAAATACTAAAGACCAAAATAGTGGTCATAAATCCGGCGAAAAGGAACATGATAATAACAAGTACGATAATGCCGAAAATAAATCAGGCGAAAAGGAATTCGAAAATAAAGATACCAAAGGCCATAGTAGCGAAAATATATCAGGCGAAAAGAAACTAAAAACTAAAGATACCAAAGATCATAATAGCGGAAATAAACGCGACAAAAAGAAACTCGAAAATAGAGATACCAAAAGCCATAATAGCGAAAATACATCCGGCGAAAAGGAACTTGAAAATAAAAATACCAAAGGCCATAGTAGCAAAAATAAATCAGACAAAAAGAAACTAAAAAGTAAAGATACCAAAGATCATAATAGCGAAAATAAATTCAGCAACAAAGAAAATGATAGTAAAGACACCGAAGGCCATAACAACGCAAATAAATCTAACGAAAAAGAACACGATAATGAAGATACCAAAGGTCATAATAGGGAGAATAAACCCAACGAAAAGAAACAAAAAAATAAAGATACCAAAGACCATAATAATGAGAAAAAACTCGGCGAAAAGAAACATGACAATAAAGATACTAAATATGAAAATAAACCCGACAAAATAGAACTCAAAAATACCAAAGACCATAATAGCGAAAATAAATCTAGCGACAAAGAATATAATAATAGAGATACCAAAGCCCATAATAGTGAAAACAAACCCGGTGAAAAGAAACTAGAGAATAAAAATACCAAAGATCATTATACTAGAAATAAATCCAGCAAAAAAGAACAAGAAAATAAATATATCAAAGACGATAATAACGGGCATAAATCCAACGAAAAGAAACTAGAAAATAAAGATATCGAAGACCATAATAATGGAGAAAAACCCGGCGACAAGAAACATTATAATAAATATACCACAGAAGGTAGCGCAAAAGACAGTGGAAATAAATTTGGCGAAAAGGAACATGAAAATAATGAACCTAAAGATCAGCAAATTAGTCATACATTCGACGAGAAAGAATATGAAAATGAAGAATCCAAAGATAATAAAATTAGAATCATGTCGGTGAAAAAAGAACAAAAAAATAATGAACCTACAGCTCATCAAAGCATCGATAAGCCTTATGAAAAAGAATATCAAAATTATAAACCAAGAAATAATAATTATAGCGATATAAAATTACGTGAAAACGGTCATAGAATTCGTGTTCACAAACGTATTCATCGCAACAGAAAGCTTGGTGAAAAAGAGTATAGAGATCAGAAACGCGGTGAACAGAAGTTTAGAAAACACGTGCCTAACACTACTGGCAAAGAAGTCATCGGATACGAAGACAGATCTTTTCATAGAACTGGCAGATACGTTGATGCTGCAAGCGATATTTACTCAGGAACTTATAGCTACACTGACAGTGGCATCAAGCGGTGTTGGTGCTTTTACATACCTACATTGACAGTAAAATAAGGTAGAAGACATACATATAAAAGATCATTTTGATCTATCCAAATGTATGACTTATTTTATTTTTAAGTTTTTTTTATGGATGGCATGCTAAATATTTTTCCACAACTCACCTGATGTTAAGAATGTAATGCTCAATGATGGTAAACACATCCAAGTCTGGAATGGGATACAGTTGTTGACTATAATGAGCACATAGATCTTCTTTGTCCTTAGTACTAGCATTCCGCGTAATCCTCTTAAATATGGTAATAAAGAAATCATTTTGAGTCTAATAAAGTTCAGAGATAGAAAGAAAGACACATTACTTTCCTACACGAGACACTATAGCAATAGCACACAAAGAAAATTTCGGGTAAAATGGACACGAATGGTACGACACCGCTGCCGCACGCCGCCATAGGCTGTCTGTCTATATCTATAGGGAGTTTTGATTATTTTAGTTCTATTTTATTTGTTGTGTTAAAATAGGATGACAATGAATAGTATTTAAATTATTTAACTTTTCTGATCATTAAAACAAACATTTTCAGTAATGTATTTGTAGATTGTATTCATCAAACCTCGGGAGTCTACCAAGTGATTAAAAATTAAGTGTTTGATTTTTTTTATAATAAAAAAGACAATGTCCAGCTTACATTGTTTGTATAGATTATCCTCACGAAAGAGCTCTAGCCGCGTGTATGTATGTAAGTATTTGTCACGCCATTAATATCTATTTAGAATATCCAGAACCGCTGTATTTCCTATTTGAACGACCTTCTGCTAAGGAGATCTACCACCAAGTAGTAAACTAATCAACGTTTTTTAACTATGACATTGTCATTTAAACTATAATAATACAATCTTACCTACAAATTTGAGTCGAAATGTGACAACGCAAAAGCGAACTGCCGCCCCATGTCACTGGATGTCGCGTGGTAATGTACCGACGACGAGCAATTTACACTGAATTATTGCATATAGCCGTCCCATTGGCGCACTCTATTTGACACGTTTCTACTCTACTGGAGGTTTATGAGAGCTTTGCTGAAATTGTTGAAATGAAAAATGAAATTAAGAAGGGCATTACGTGTAAAGTATTTTACGATTTAGTTCTTTATATTTAATTGAGTACTTTTGCCAAATGTAACTTTCAAGTTATGAGACACAGATGTTTGTTTTTTGTCTGGGTGCTCTGTATGTATTATAAGTATGTATTTCCAACAAAAAAAGTGTTTAAGTATTTTGTCAGCTGTCTGGATTCCATCGTACAAGCTTTGCTTATGGCGCAGTGTTGACTGTCATACGATATTTTTTTAATTTACTTCATATGATGATTTGTCATTATTTTGTTATGTCAAGCCTCCTAACTTTCAAATAAATAATTTCTGTAACACTCAATAGAAGTGCTGTTTAATTTATGTTTTTAATTGTTCCATATCGAATATGTTACGTATTTTTAGTTAGTTTCCGTGCTAACGATACGAAAATAAATAATCAATATTTTATCATAAATATAGTACCCAAGTGTAAATAAAAATATACACGCACATATTTTCAAAAATGCTAATAATGTAGTAAAAGTTTATTTATTTCTAAAGTTTTTTTACAAACACATAAGACGTCAATAACACTGAAAGTATCATTACTATGAAAATAAATCGAAAATACTATGAAAATAAATGGAGCATATAAATATCAAAAGAAATTAAATTCCGAGTTATTCAGCCAACAATAAACATTTCATCCAGTTTAAAATATAAAATCGCTCACAGACGGGTAAAAATAAATCATTTTCCGTCCCGTATCTCAATGATGGATTAACCGGAGCAAGTGTGCAATCAGAAGCTCAAAACTCGACGTCAATTTGCTCTCTGGCGCTGTCATGCACTTGTTATATAATAATATTAAAGTAAACACATGCCATTAAATTATAGACGCAGTTTGAATTCTAAAAATGACAGGTGTCAGTTAAAAACATATCGGAGATAGGCATTTTTTTTATACAGAATTAAAATAAAAAATATATTATTGCAGCAAACATGGTTCTTAAGTACTTGACTTGATGAAATGTCATATTTAAATATATAATTTCGATACATCTTGATTACACTTGAAGATAAAATTAAAATTGAGCTAATTAAACTTATCGAACAATTTAGTATGTTTTACTTTATAATATAATCTATTTGGTATTTAAATTTGTTATTGTGAATCGTTGATCTCAATCTCTTTTTATCAAATATTTCCACTATGTTCGTGCCGAGCTATTGGCTGAACAATATATTTGCAAATCTCTTGACCAATTTGTTCTCAACTTTCATTCAGCCACTCCTACATATCGGAGCAAATGTTAACCGATTCGAACGGCTTAAACTTGAGATCTCAAAGTTTCGAACAACTTGTTAGCAAGTCTATTACTGACCTTTTAAAAGTTGCCAAAGAATCGTACCATGTTATTCCCTGTAGTCGGACGTAAGTTTAAATACATCAGAATTATGTATCAACTTTGAAACTTTTAAAACACAAAACTAATAGTGTGCAAAACTGTCTCGGTGCATTGTGCAAAGTTAAAAACTAAGCTCTCGGTTTAAGTTTAGAACTTGTCCGGACGCCGGGAGATTTTTAAACTTTCGTCATAAAGGATTCCGTAACACTTTATGAATATGAAAATTTAATCCCGGGAAATTGGTCAGGAGATGGATAGCTAGAGTTATCTAGGGAAGTTGGAAATGAACCTATTGGAAGATATAACTACTGTACTTTTTGATTTGCTCACAATTTGTTAAAAATACCATGTAACTATTATATGGGTTTACTATTTTCTAACTCTTGAAAAATCCTGAATTTCCGTAATGTTAGTCTAAATTGAAACTGCAACACTTCGTCTCCACTCACCAAAATGTAGAACAATCTCGAAGCTCTCTTGACAGCACACGTTGCGATCACACGTGAGATTTGTTAGCAAGCTGGACGAGCCGTTACCGTTCGGACAAAGAGCTTGTTAAGTTTGCAGCTCGCTTCTCGCGCAAATAGCTAACTTGTAACGTATTAGACGCGCTGTAACTGGTGACTTAGGACAAGTTAAAAATATCCGATTAGCAGTATCATCTAATTTGATTACTCTTATTCTGTGATAACATTATCTTGTTTGAGGATTAAAAATAAATAACTTAAAATGCTTAGAGCAAAAAGGATACTCGTGACTTTTTTACGTTGATTTATGATTGCAAACGGGAAATCGTAATGCAAACTAGACCACTTTTGCTGCAGTGTGTATTTAAGATGAGGGTTGTAACTGTGTCGTTGACGCAGCCGTGTGTACATGAATAAGTGTACATATTTGAACACCAAGTCTTTTGAATTTCCTAGTTTTAACTACTTTTATACTTCACTCAACGTAATCCTTTGATTCTTTAGATAAAATAGTGTAATTTTGATATACCTAGAACATTTTCAATGTACCTAGCTAGATCACAGCAGCAATACCAGACTGGCCATGTTATAATCAGTTTTCTCAATTGCCTCCCACAATGGAAGCAAATTTAAAGACGTATTTGTAACAGTGTCTTAAGTCGCCAGCATACGCGATGCTACGTATAAAGTCGTCCAGCGAAGGCTCCCAACGTGCCACGACTGCGACGAGAATCTAATTTCCTAAAGCATTGTCTCCGCTATCATCGGACGAAACTGTGAAACACGATTTCCACGACGCTCTACGTTTCCAAATAAAAGTTCGTCCCAAGTGGATGACAACGATCCTCTTTATCACACACGTACACGTGAATTGGACTCGCAATCAATCGCACGAAATATTTGTACTCCCCGCCGTGCCATCTAGATCGTTAACACAGATATGGTAGTGCAAAACTCGTCATAAAAATTAAATACAAATAAACCCGTTCGCAATCCGGAAATTGAGAATACGCGGAAAAAGGTTTTAAAACTTTTCACTCCAAATATTTGTACAAGTTTGATTCCGGAAAACCTTTTTTTTACCCTAAGAGTCGCGTAAATTCATAAAGAATGAAACATTTGCAAGTGAAATGGAAGCTGAGAGACGGGAAAAATAAAGGAGCCCCGGTCGGAAGAGAAATTCCCATTGTTACAACACTTGGAATGAGGTCCATTTATGCATACGAAAACTTATTACGATTTCGAGCGGAAAAGTGAGAAAATACCATTTTATCTGAGAGATGTCTTGAGAGGTTCGAGGACGTTCGAGCCGAATACGAGATTTTCCGAATTGGGATGCCGATGTTCATATTGATGTGAGATGTTTTGCCCTAATAGGTAAAGCCCTCTCGACGTGAAACACGATGCTAAGCTTTCGAGATTATATTGAATCATTCGAATATTTTGTGGATGATAAAAACGTTTGTCGTTCAATCTGCGATCATTTTGAGAATTCAATATGAAACCTTTAGATAATTCTTTTTGCACATTAACTATTCATCATGTACACGTTTGCTGATTCTGAGACGGAAACATGATACGCGTATTGAAGATCTAATCTGAGTAAATGTTTAGGATTAGTAAATACTCCTATTATTTCGCTGTTTCTGAAAATAATATTAGGTAGGATTTTATTTAATGATGACTGCGCTTACTTTCATACGCAGTCTTGTTTTAGAGTCGTGTGTTAGCTACACGAGAAATAGCTTTGCCCGGTTTGTCTGGCTCCGGACTCTACCCGGATAATCTGGGGAAAAAACCACAATGCGGCTTGACCGTATCGCCCGCGGTTAGTGCCTTGTATATTTTTGGAGCTTTCATCTTGCGTGTGTTGTTTACAGTTTGAATCTTTTATTATTACTGAAACATTTTTGCTGTTGGCTACTTTTTACATGGACGAGTATTTTTACCCTGCTATTATACAACTTTTTAAAAGCTGGTATTGACAGACCATTCTTTTGCTTTTAATGTAACTTACAATTTAAAAGCATCTAAGTTATTAAGTTCGTATAAGTTTAGCAGCCAGCCCTATTGTTAGAGTTAACATTCTGCCAGAAGGGCTTAAATATGTTAATTAGTAAATCAGTAATACTTACTAACCATATAAAATAATAATGTTAAAGGCAAGTCACTTGTTACAAAAAATATTTTATAATTACAGTTTGAATGTACGTATGTTTGAATAAGTTAACAACAACGAACATACATCTATTCATAGTGCAGACTCCGTTCATGTGTTATACAAAACTGAGGATTCCGAGAATTTTATTGAAATAAATATACCTATCCACTTAACATCAAAAAAGATTGCGTGTTTTTTAAATTCTTTATAATTTATTGGCTCGACGGTTGTTGTTATAAAAATATATAAAAATCATCCGGCTCCTATAATTTAACGTGGCAACCTATGCATGGTAACGCTCAGAAATAAATGCCACTAACGGTCATCCATCCGAAGAGTAGCCAGAACGTTCGTTGCTTAACCCTTCAATTCTTCAAGTTTCCTATCGTTAGCCGTTTGCAAACAACTACGTCTACCACGCTAATACAAACTGCTACAACTCGAGAAAATAATTTAAGAATAGATACATGCGTACTAGTTCATAGTAGGTACAAGTTACTCAGTTACGCAAACACTTTACGATTTTTGTGCTGTGATTGTTGACATTAAAGTAGCAATTTCAATTGCTACGTTCAGTTTTTATTTCAATAGTAATAATGATTTCAACGACATACAATAAGCTTCAATTTCGCTCTTATCTCTGACAGCCTCGACATACCAATTTTACGTCCATGTTAATTCAACTGAGGTTGGAAGTAATCCTCTTTCGGCTGCTTTTTAAGGCCATTATCTGAGCTCGTATCAAATTCAAAGAACGCATAAACGAATAAACAGACAAAGAGGGAAGAACAAAGGGAGTGGGTGGTTATATTCGTTCGCGAGTCCGTTAAACATGGCCGGGTAAAGTGGCCCTTTTTGGTTGGCTTTTGGTGGATGCAAGGGGCTCGGGTGGATTAAGCGGATGCTTATGTTACTACGTCTGATTGCTGGGCTTCTGTCTTTATGGAGTACTCGTACTCGCATTTTGGTCTCGCATCAAAGTGAACTAACTTTCATTCGGATTACGTCGTCTAGATGGAGGCGTAATTTAGCTCGAGCACTTCTTTTAGAGGATTATAAATGAACACACAGCTATGCACTAGTTCATATGATTCTTTTGTTTTCTGTACATTTTTTCTATTTCTAATATGCACAATAAAGAGTTTCTATTTATTTATTCACGAAAATGTGGTCCACCCTTTTTCGTATTAACTTTCTGTTCAAAAATGAAGTGATTTCGTCGTAATTAGATGAACAGCTGCTGTGCTTCAGCTTGCACAATATATACACTTTTTTTGATGTTATATGACTAAAAAGTCTGTATGTGATAACGTAGAATATGTTAGACTACTTAACAGATTTGGATGAAATTTAGTATGGAGGTAGCTGAGACCCTCGATTAAGACATAGGCTACTTTTTGTAGCAGGTAACACCGCAGGGCGCAACTAGTAAGATTATAAATGTTTTGAAAAATTTTCGTTTTCATGTCTTTTAGTTTAACGGCGAGATAGAAACAGTAAATACTTATTAGGTTTTTTAAACCTCCTTCGTCGAATTGTATCACATATAATATGTTTGACATTTATGTGATGCTATCATCATCTTACACTTCTCCTTTGTTTCGGCGTCGCACTTTGTGTATTTGCCAGATTTCGTTTTATTTATTAAAATGTACGTGTCAGACATCTGTGGAGCCGACGGCCTTAACGATTTTTTCTTAATGTGCATTTGAAGCCAAAACGATTTGCAAATTTGGTGTAAACGCCTTTACAGCAAGCGACGTAATTTTACAAGAAAAACTGCTGGAAGCTCGACGTAATATTAGAGATTCAATTGAGTTATATGTATGTTGTCGAGAGACAGTTAGGTTCTTCAGTGTAACGGCAATTAGCTTGCCATAAGCAACCAAGTCGAAACCGAAGCTTTGACGTGAATAATTAATTTGATGTCACTTACGAGGCGGCGTACTCGATACGCCGCAATTAGGAATATTCCGACACGCCTGTGGTTAACGCCACGAAGTCAATGTTGTTATATGGTTTGCCTGTTTATGTGGCAACAATTTCAGAATATTTGTAATGTGCTTTCATCATCATCATCATCATTTCAATCGTAGGACGTCTACTGTTGGATATAGGTCTCCCCCATTGACTTCCATAAAGACTGGAAGCGGTTCTTATGGAAGTCTTCGGAGTCCAGAACTTTGCCGCCCCACCGGCCATCAGTTCTGCGTGCTATGTGCCCTGCCCACTGCCACTTCAACTCGCTAATCCGTTGGGCCATGTCGGTGACTTTGGTTCGTCTACGGATCTCTTCATTTCTGATGTGCTTTGTATTAATTATAGCTAAAACTGTAGTAACTTAAAAACGAATTAAACAAAAATCTAATTAAAATAACCACAATTCTTGATATCCCCTTCTAGCTGCAGTAACCACTTGCCGACACGTGTTTCGCCTCTACACGAGGCATCCTCTGGACGTGTTGACTCTTCGACCAAGCGCTCGAAGTTAAGTATTTAATAATAACTTGTTGTTAAATTAAAGTCCTCATCGCTGTTGTAACTGAAACGACTGTTAAACGGAAATAAACTAAATATATACCTTAAATATTCAAAATAAACTTCTGCAAAGTAACGCCTGAATCAATCAATTATCTCTTTTTTCATATTTCAAATGAAACCTTGGGCAGGTTATTTATCAGTGTTTACACCTACGCAGAAATAACTTTATTTAAAGAGAGTAAAGTAACAGGTAGATTCATTCCTGGATGAATTACAACAAAAAGCAATTTCATGGAAACAATCAGACGAATATTCAGTGCCTACGTACATTCCAAAACCACATTCCGGATTGGAAAACGGGTTTACAAAACAGCGTATTTAAATATTTAGCTCATTTTTATTTGCCAGTTAAGTGGCGGATTAATCTGAGATTCTGGCGGGATCTCTGAGCTTCGCGAAATTAATACTCCCGGGTTGGAGTATCGTACCACCGAAACATGGATATCAAGAAGCGCACTACAAATCTTAGGCTGCAGTGATATGCAATGCAAAACAGTATTCGATATTCCGATTTCATTTATTAAAATGTAAAAGTGATTAAACGAACGGGACGCTCTCGCGATGGAAAGAGATAACGCCTGTTCATGGCCACTGCAGCAATACATTGAACTGTGAGTAACAAAACAAAGTCTAAAGTATCGCTGCTTTGGCGCTCATTACTTTGCGACATAGGATAGTTAATCTCAATAGCCCTGTAATTTCGCTAGCTGCAGTATCCTTCAACTGGAATACAATAATGTTTTCACACTACTGCTTGGCGGCAGAATATCTGGTACTACGGTGTTACCAACCTAGACGACCTCTTGCTAAGTAAATATATCATCAAGTGACCGAAAATTAATTTCCCAAAGAATAGTCGTCGATATTAATGTGGTGTGGTATGTAGTCGGACGACATCCAAAATTCGAAAGAAAGTAGCATCTTTTCGACAGCGAACGCGACGCAACGCAACGCAACGGCATCCTGCAAATGTAAGTTGCTCGAACAGACTGTACTAACCAGTACACATGGGGGAAAATAAAACTAAGATTTTAATTTGTATATTTTATTATTTTAACTGTAATTGGATTCAATTTTACTTTTACATGTAATTTCTGAAATTTACGGTGTCTTGGATGCGTTACAATTAGTAGACAAAAATGAAAAAAAAGAATAGTTATTTAAGAAAAACCTAATAAAACTTTATATATTTTTTAGTGTTACATCACAGTTTTTAAACAATTATTGCCCGGTTTATTAGCCAATTCCGTAATGCAACATTTAGTTGTATGACTTTTAATTTCAAATTGCAAGAACTTAGTCACTGCATACTTATACAGCTGCGCTCTGCTTGCAGCATGCAAACTAGTGAATTTGCATAGTTCCTAGTAAAGTTATGAGATGTAGGTGTGTCGTGTTGGTGGAATAACACAGCCGTTTGGGGAATTATTTCAGCTGCCTTCCCGGGCCTCTCGACTTGATGTCCCAGCAGTTGTAAGCGATTAGCTTTCGAGCACAAACAAACTAACTATGCATTTAAAGGAACATTGTACATTGACGCTTACGATGGAATATTGTACGAATTAGACAATAGTAATTAGTTTTAAAACACATTAGTCGAATTACATAGTTAATTAAGTATTTTATTTGTAGTTAATTAAATCGTTGAGTACGTTAATGATTTTGCTGGCTACTTTATGTTATAGCATAAACTCGATACTAGCAATTCCTAGAACAATTGGTGGACAGTGTCTCTTTTAAGATACTTATCAAAGTAATGAGCGCCAAAGCAGTGATGCCCTGGACTTTGTTTTGTTACTTAAAGTTCTGTGTATCGCTGCGTCTCGTTCGTCTCATTACTTTTTACATAAAAAAAAGAAGTAAAAAAAACTTATTTTTGTAGCGATGGTGGCTCAGTGGTTAGCGCTGTCGGCTGCCACGCCGGAGACCGTGGGTTCAAATACCAAAAATGTACTTAGGTTGCCGGTGAAAGAAAACATCGCGAGTAAACTACAGAATGTTGGTAAGGTATTTCATAGGACTCGGCTGGTTGGCTACCACTCTCCAATTGAAAATCTGCCGTCAATTACCTAACGGTGTATTCCAGTAGTCTCACTGGAGAGCCAGTTCCATTCCAGGCTCGATGTGTTTACCATCTTCGGCCACACAGTTACTTTATATCAGATAATCTGTGGTCAAATATCGAGCCTGTCAAACATTTAAAAGCTTTTGTTATGTGAGCACATATAATCGTTGCAACACAATGCACAGCTCGTGATGAGAGAAAATGAAACATTATAGATTTTAATTTAATACATTTATATCGTCATCACAAGAAAACGTTTCTACAACCTTAAGAGAGTAACTGCCATAATACAAGTAGAATAGAGGGGAAAGGATACACAATAAAACGCTTCGACCAGTTTAACTAAGCGTAAACCTTACAGATGCCTTAATCTACTCTAAACTTTGTTAGAAATGGAAACGGTACAATCCTGAGATACATTATCCTCGCTACCTGAAATCATTTGATATTGCCAATGCTCTTACATGATATCGACTTAAGTATCCTTGGATCTTACACCGAAATATTTATCCTCAAAATATATTTTGTACGAAATTTGACACAATAACTTATTTTTTGTGTAGAAGTAATGAGATGAATAAGACGCTCTCCTGGTGGTAAGAGATAACGTCTGTTTAACCAATAATGCAGTCTGTATAAACCATTGCAGCGATACACAGAACTTTGAGCAACAAAATAAAGTCCAGGGCATCGCTGATTTGGCGCTTATGACTTTGAGACAGATGGTTAGTCTCAATAGCCCAGTAATTTCGCTAGCTGCAGTATCCTGCAAACCGGAACACAGTATTGTTTGCACACTACATATTTGAGCTAAAATATTTTAACAACTTAAGGCATGTATTAAACTTGACCATGACCCGATATCCCTAATATCTGCTACACAATCTAAAAGGTTTTCCTTCGCCCGCAAAACACAGGTCATAACATGGTGACAAAGACGCCCCCGGCTACGGACACAGGCGTTCATTAAGGACAAAGGTCAATAGGCCCCATGGGCCGTCTATAGCTCGTAGATTACACAATCATGCCCTTTTTGTCCCACTAATTACACTGTTTGCCAATAAGGGCTTAGGGACAAGTGCACGCGTGAAAAACCTTTGATCTTTCATTACGGAACGCTTTTTGCGAGTTCTTTTGGCGTACCGGAGATTAGAGGGCACACGTCACTTTGTAAATTTGAGTTTGGTATTTTAAAGTGTTGCTAATGTTTACTCTGATTTGGTGTTTTACAACGTATTTTGTTAAAATCACTAGAAGTGTTAAAAGGTGTGTGATTTAAAATAAGTATTTATCGTTTTAAAACTATATTCTAGGATATTTTCTTAAGGTAGATTTTTCATCAACGATACTTTTTTAAATTGAGTTTTATGAATTAGTTTTTTACTTTGAATGACAGAACAAACAGTAACTTCAATATTATTTATTTAATAATGATGATGGTGGTCTTTTTACACGATTGCCCCAAAAAAAGAAGTTTGTGTAATGTTTTCAGCTCTCTTGTATTTATGTATGTAGGTACTAGCTGCGCCCCGCGATGTTACCCGCTACATATTTTGGGGATAAAAAGTAGCCTATGTATTAAACCAGGGTGTCAGCTACCTCCATACCAAATTTCATCCAAATCCGTTCGGTAATTTTTGCGTCAAAGAGTAACAAACATCCATATAATATTAGCATAACTAACCAGCTAACTTATTACCATAAATTTTTTAAAGCTTGAATAGATTTGTTTGCATGGTTATGGTTTGCAAAATATTGCTTTTATTTATGGCATTCATGTCTTTTTAATTAAACGTGTTATCCCTAATCTATTTAGCTTAGATTCTCTAACGTAAGAATAGTTAAAATACCCTGATATTTTTTTCGCAATGAATGAATGGCGCGCGTACATTCTGTTTCTTTAAAAATATAATTTCTTGAAACAAATGATTTTTTACGCATTCCACGCAGCGACATCATAATGTAAACAGCTGACGTGCAAAATAACAAAGTAAACAAATTGACGCATACTGAGCAAAATGAAACAACCAACTCAATTGGAACTAAAATACGCGACATTTCATCTAACTTGCAATATTTAGGCAACAAGTTTAACAGAAAGTTCGTTTAATTAAATCTACGACGACGATTTCAAAACATCTGGCCTGTCGAGGGATTTCTCCGGGACTTAGAATTTAACTTTTGTGGCTTTATTTGAGACCTTTTGCGTAAGGCGTACAAACAGTCGGAATACTTTATAACGTTTTTAAAGACGCCGGCAAAATGTCCGAGTAATTTTGGAGCCGCTTTTCCCACATTAGAACGAGGAAAGTCCTCTGAGTCTGCTGAAACTGCTGTTTATATGTACGCATAATACAAGTATATTACAGCTAAAGAAATTAATCAAAATATCATTAAGATTAAGCGAATTGATAGTTAGCAATAAATGAGCAGTGGCAGTGGGCAGGCTCAAAAATAATAATAGTTTTAAAAATGTGAAGTTTATTAACCCTTCAATTACAGTATAAGAGCAACATAACGTATCGCGTGCAAACATAGATGTTATCAATTCGCAAAATGTCAAAGTACTCTACACTGCACTGTCACAAACTTTACCCGCTGAATTTCATTTGAAACTCGCCTTTAAATCCTGTGAAATAAAGATTATTGCAAATGTAAAGCTAAATTTGCAAGAGTTAGAAGTTAGTGAACGAATATTGTGAGCCGTTACGCTCCTTGCCGGGTGTAATGGCTTGGCAAGTCAAAGAATGTGCGACCGACACTCAGGTGTACAGATGTGACTGTAAATAGCATACCATGATGCTTGCAATATGTGCCGTATTTATATTATAGATGTATGATTATGAACTAGAACTAGAAAACTTACCTAAATAAAAAATAGTACCTACAGTAATTTAAATCCTTTTACTAGGTGGTAGATTTCCTTAGCAGGGGGTCATCTAGATAGGTACCGGATATTTGCCGCCAATCAGTAGTGTATTTATTATTTACATTACTATGTTCCGGTTTGAACTGTAGCTAGCTAAATTACTGGGGTGTTGAGACTAACTCAATGAACGTCAAAGCAGCGATGTCCTGGACTTTTTTAGCTACTCAAATTTCTGTGTATTGCTATTGCTGCAATGGTCATGGACATTCTTTATCTCTAGCAATCAAGGGAGCGTAACGTTAATTACTTTTACATAAAAAAAATCTCATTCCAACACTGTTGAGTGGTTTTTAAATTTTAGTTGTAGTTGTATACTTCCTTTTATATTAACATAACTTTGTTTATAATGCCCTCATTTTTCAAAAGGATCTTTTCTGAACAACTGTCTAATCTATGACAATGACACAGGGAAAGAATAGCTACGTTTGGAAACGTTGCTAGTTGCACAAACATTTGCTTATTGCGAGCGCAAGTTTGTGCAGTTGCCGCTTGAGTTTAACTGATCACTTGTTTATGTATTTAATAACTTGCTCCATCGGTGGGTTTCCTTATACGATGCACTAAATTTTAAAATGCGTCTATCGAATAAATGAGAAATTGTTCAGTGGAAATGTGCATTCAGGAATAGATAAATTCTTTATTGTTCATAACAAGGATTGTTACTCTTGTTATTTATGTTAGGAAGCTTTTTGAGAATGAGTTATTGACTTCAGAAGACAAGCTACGTGCTTAACCACTGACCACAGCTCACCTGACGGAGTGACGGTTTGGTCCACAACATAAAAAAAATATTTTTGAAAACACAAGTAACAATATTTTTAAAATCCCTTCAGGCACCTTATTAATAAAACTGAAGAAAACAGCATGGCCATAGAATTAAAAGAAAATAAAGACAGTTATATACATCATAATTCTTATCACTATTATCTCTTGAGTTGATATCGCTTTGGGAGATAATGACCAATGGTACCCGAGGGGAAAATATATTCCATGTAAATTAAATACCGGAAAAGATTAAAATTATTACAGATGAAGATACTGTGTTAAATGAAGAGTGCAAAATTACTGATTCGAATATTGCAACGGCAGACAAACCGAAATCCTCCCGTCTCGCAGATAATTTCAATTTTAATAGAACCTGTCATTAGCGGGACTATTTGCCATGTTTTAATGGCTTTTCAGTTAACTTAACTGCGCATAACGACACAAAGTGAACCTTAGAGATAGAGAAATAAGCTAGAATATTAAAGGAAGGTAAAATAATCTCCACGAAAGCTAAAATTTGAACAAAATGATTGCAAAATGTAATTTTTTTGACGAGCTGTAGAGAATAGTGGATGATGGCTGTAGAATTTTTCTAGAAAGTGTTGCTTTATAACTTGTTTTATTGCGCAAGCAATTTATATTTTGGGATAAATTTACTGACGAAATTCGTCAAACTTTTATACTTATTTGTCATAATTTTAAACTTACTACGTGAGAGACGTATTCGACTTTTAAACTTATTGGACGTTTTTTAGTAAACGTAACATATCATGGAGCATTTGTTTTTACTTACGAAATATGATCGATTTTTAACATTTTTCTAAGGAGTTTTAAGTAATTAGCCTGTACTATGTATTTATAACAAAAAAAAGTATTTATGTATTCTATCAGGTATCTGACTTCCATCACACAAGCTTTGCTTAGTTTGGGGTCAGATGGCGCTGTGTGTATAGCCCCACGATATTTATTTATTTTACTTAGTGTAGTGACATGTTGGTAGTGAATACGGGCAGGTCATATAGTCTGGATGAATGAACGGAAATGAACAAAATAGGTACAACATAGGTCGGACCTAACAGCAAACTCAAACCAAGAAGACAGAAAATGAGATAGACTTAAGACTAAAAAAAAGCTGGAAAAGAATGGACCACAATTTATAGCCCTAGACAGAAATAATTAGAATACTCGAGGAGGCCTTTTTTAAAAAAAAGGAAGTCTCGTGATGATATTTATGTAACACTTTAAGAACTGAATATGATATATAAAGGCTTAATTATTATACTTATTAACATGGTATCAACAGACTGATAACCTGAATAAATATTGGAAGCAAAACAAATGCCACAGAAAATCTATTCTTTTACTAGCAGAAAACCTTTTTACACTATGACTGAAAAAATAAAATTGTCAATATTACAGACCATTCTCACTCCGACCCGCTTCCTGTCTCAAGAATTGAGAACAAAACGATACACGACCACTCTTTGCCGACCTGCTATTGCCTTCGCATTAACCCTTTTTGGGGGAGATAGGTTGAAGGGTGGTTCGAATGGCAGGCCAAGTTACGATGGTTTTGAGTGTATAAGACGTGGAATTCGAAAAATTCAATTTCCTAACTGTGAATTTAGTAGAGAATGTAAGAAATAACCGGCTTTCTGTCGGAACGCTCCCAAGAGACGCGGGGGGAATGTAAAACGTAGTGAGAAGAATGAAACACCTTGCGCCGCATCTGTTTTACGGCTATCTCGACCTTGTGGGCTCTTCGTAATATATTTTATTTCATATTAGCTTAGGACTTCCTTACTTACACACCTAGGGAAAACAGAATCAGAGGTATTATTATCAACTTGTGTGACTTGTGTAACCTTTAAAAGGATCTCAGCGATATGCATGTTTAAAAATACTGATTGAATATTTTATTTCAGAAGTGTTTTGTTGTTTATATTTTCAATTACAGGTAGTTTTTAGGAGTAGGTACTTGTTTACGCTTAAAATTGATAATTATGATTTTTTTTCATGAGCGTAGATTCAATCTTTAACTAGAAAAAAAAGTAGGACAAATGTATCTAGAACCAGCTGTTTATTCTGTGTCTAGATGTTTTAAATTAATGTATGTGTTTATGAAAGAATTGTATAAATTGATGGTTCTGATAGTTTATTTATTTAGTACCTGTACATGTGTTGCAATAAATTTATCAAAATTTAAAGCTACATGATTACCGTAATCTAGTAATTTAAAGAAAACATTATAATGGCTGTAATATTTGATGGCTTTTGTGTCGTTGCAGTGTTTGTTGTTACACCGTTGCAATAAAGGGAAATAGTGATCGGCGTGTTTGATTCAAGATTAGAGAAGTAAAATGGCGGCTAGTAATGATAAAGTTGGAACTAGGCCAATGGGTTGCAATTAGGAAACAAGCAATAGGTGACTTGAACACTTTGAAACAACTATTGATCAAATACACTTGTGAAATAAATACCAAGTAAATAATACTATACCCACAATCATCCTGGGAAAATGGAGCTAATCAATTACCCTTTTTTTTAACTCCCGACGCAAAAACGACGAGGTGTTATAAGTTTGATGTGTCTCTATGTGTGTGTGTGTGTGTCTGTCTGTGGCATCGTAACTTCCAAACGGATGAACCGATTTTGATTTAGTTCTTTTGTTTGAAAGTTAAATTAGTCGGAGTTCTTAGCTATGTTTGAAGGAAGTCGGTTTAAGATGGCCGCCGCCACAAAATGGCGGATTACATATTTTCTCACAACTCCCTCAATATGGGTATCAAATGACAGTAGAATACTATACACAATAATAAATTTCAAATCCAAGATGGCCGCCACCACAAAATGGCGGATTACATATTTTCTCACAACTCCCTCAATATGGGTATCAAATGACAGTAGAATACTATACACAATAATAAATTTCAAATCCAAGATGGCCGCCACCGCTAAATGGCGAAGTACGTATTTTTTTTATGTGACTTAATCGAAAGTGATATAACTATGATTCAAGAAAGTCTGTTCAGCTGTTTGTATGTGAAGATTTACCTCTGACCGATTCGAAATTTGGTATTATGAGAATTATTGGTGTTGGTGGTTTTTACATTTTAAATTTATACTATTTACTCCGAATAGGCTCACGTTATGCAGTAGCATAGACCATGTTTGTTTAGAAAGAACCTATTTATTGTATATTCGATGACACTAAAATTTTACAATCATTTCACAATGATGCATCAGCCTTGTCGGATTTAAGTTTTAGCACCGCGTGCATAGTCCAGGAGCTAGGTGTTCAGTAAGTCCTTAGAATAGCGTATAAAATATAACTGCCCATTAAGACGCGGTGGAGCACTATCGCATACGGCACAGTTATGCCCACATTAGCCGCCGAGATGGTTCTGTGTTCAGTTTTAAGCACATAAGTGGTTTACAATTACCCGTACTAGATAATCATGCCACTAATTTAATCTAAATTCTTATATTGACATTATTGACATACTTTTAAGTGGCATTTTTTATATTGTTGTTTTTTTTTCATTGACATGTAATCAGTGTTTTAAAACTTAATAATGATATATTTGAAATGATATTACGTAAGTTTCATTGACTTTATGTGTACATTATTGTAATAACTTGCAAAATGTATAATAATTTTGTTATAAGGCCTGTTAATTTTTCTTTTATATTCTATGCACAAATGTACCTACATGAAATGTTTATTACTCTTTTAAAATTGTGTTCCTCAAAAAACCTCCAAAAATGTGTCTACAAAAAATCTCTTATATTTTTTTACGCAACTACTTAATTATTTGAATAGTATAACATTCACTGATAAGAAGACTGTTAATTAAAAATCAAAACGTAATCTTTTATAATACAAAATCAGTAAGCAAGTGCGAGTAACAGATCCGAGCGGATGGGATGAACGGAGTATTAGGTAAACACTAGCGAGCCAACCCTTTGCAAATTCGCAAGGGTCTTCCGTACACCCTCTATGAATATAAATTAGTCAATAACATCGGGCATTTATGTTATAAAACCTTCAATTAGGTGCCCTTAGCCTCGGGCGCCGTCGTAATTGTAGGTAGACCGTCGAGGCGCTTCTCGGATATGGATTCCAAGTACCTAATAACGTTTAGATATTTACATAGTTTAACCCTCGGCAAAAATCAGGGGCTGGGTTGTAAAGTGTGTAAACGGTCAGCGGCAAGCTGCGATCTTCCATGAACATGACGTTTTATAAGTGACAAGGTCGGTAAAGTAGATTTTTACTCTATGGGTTGTCGTCGTAAAGTATATTAAAAAGCTATGAAAAATTCAACAATGTAAGGTTAAATTAGATGTTTTAATTATTTTATTTCATATTAGCTTACACACCTAGAGAAAACAGAATTAGAGGTATTATTATCTTTTAACTTCTATGACTCGCGTAACCTTTAAAAGGATCTAAGCGATATGTATGTATGAAAATTGGGAACGAATATTTTATTTCATAATTGTTTTGTGATTTATATTTTTAATTTTAGGGTTTTTATCAATACCGGCTTACGCTTAAGATTTACGGTTTTTTGTGCTGGAGAAAAATTTGTTTCAACTTTGCGTCATGAGGGCATACAACAGTTCACCTGATGTTCAGTGACGTTGTGGACGAAGATGGTAAAGCACACTTAGCGTGGAATGGAACTGGCTATCAAGTTAAAGTACTGTAATACACCGTTAGATGCTTGGCGGCAGATTTTTAACTTGATAGCTAGGCAGCCGAGTACTAGAAAATACCCTACCACCATGCTTCGGTTTGCCTCACGATGTTTTCCTTCACCGGCGCGTTGTTGGTGATTGAACCCACGCCCTTCGGCGTGTGAACCAACCGCGCTAACCACTAAGCCATCTTATTACTATCTTATTTTGTTGGCAACGTATTTGTAGTGCCCACGGCATTGCAGATATCTATAGGCGACGGTGATTGCTTAACATCAGGCAAACCGGCAGCTGGATTGGCATAAAAAAAAACTAAATGAAACAGAAATGTGCTTATAACAGAAAACGTTATTCAAATCTTATTAGATAAGGTGATCAAAACATTTTCGCACGGTCCTTTATACAACAGTAAAATAATTTTCCAAATGACCTAGCTCAATGACGTCGTAAAGGACAATAGTTGGCAATACGTGTCCCGGGCGTGACAAACGCGCGAAGCGTGGGTATTTTCATTATGTATTCCCCTAAGTAAACATCGCTTGTTCAATATTAGACCGAGGACATATGGTACGGTGTAAGACGTGTTTTATTAAACGGGGAACGCATGTAAGCTTCACTCACGAATTTTAAGCATTACGCCGTATACTCCCGAAACTTAGCCGCGATTCGCTCCGGGATATTTTATATTATGTAAATAAATTAATTCTGTATACATTAATGTCATGAGCTGAGCAATTATATTTTAACTCTTCATTAGATACAGTAAAAAATAATTAGTGATTTATATTTGTAGCGGTGATAGCTCAGTGATTAGCGCGGTTGGTTTGTACGCTTTTTCTTGGCGGTATAGATCTCCTTTGTAGGAGGTCGTCTAGGTAGGTACCGCCGCAGTACCAGACATTCTGCCGCTAAGCAGTAGTGTGTAAACATTACTGTGTTCCGGTTTAAAGGGTACTGTAATTACTGGGCTGTTGAGACTAACCATCGAAAGTCTCAAAGTAATGAGCGCCAAAGCAGTGATGCCCTGGACTTTGTTTTGATACTCAAAGTTCTGTGTATCGCTACAATGGTCATGGACAGGCGTTATCTCTTACCGTCAGGAGAGCGTCTCGATCGTCTCATTACTTTTTATATAAAAAAAAACGCTCAAAAGTGTGGGTTCAAAACATATGAGAAAAACATAACACGATGGTAGGGTATTATTTATAGTACTCAGCTGGCCAGCTATCACCCTCAAGTTGAAAATCTGCCGCCAAGCACCTAACGCTGTGATCCAGTGAGAGCCAGTTCTATTCTAGGCTAGGTGTATTTACCATGATCGACCATACCATCACTTAAGTGAGCTGTAGTTAAACATATAACTTGTCAACCATTAAAATAATGCAATACTCTCTGACTTTAGTTTTAGATATATAAATTGTCGTCAAGTTACGTAAATATTAACTCGCACTGTTGTAACCAAAACTGCTTTTTAACGGAAATGCACTAAAACATACTACTTGAATATTATTCCTGTTTTTCCAAGATATATAAAAAAAAACAAAAGCATATTTTACCTTCGATCACATTGTCTTTCAAATAAAGTCAGAATCAAATCTATTCGCTCATTATTTGTGAAAAGGATTAATAGGTAGACACTTCATAAAAAAAAATTGACTACCTGTATGCCGATTCTACATCAACTATAATGAAATGATTAAATAAATTGCTAAAAAACTCGAGAAATGGCACAATGCACGAACGTGCTGCGGCCGAAAAAGAAAGAAAAAAATAATTGAGAGACTTTGACCGTCAAAACGTAAGTTATTAGAAACTGACAGCCAGTAGCGTGTATTTTGGCGGGAACGCGGAACGAGTCTTGTCGCCCCATTGTATTTTTTCCAAAACTTGTGTGTTTCGAGTGTTTATGTATACATAGAAATAATAGTGTTTTATTCATAAAGTACCGAATTGCAAGCCCCAGTGTGGGAAAGGGAAATAATGTGATCAAAACGTGACTTTTCGTGTTGCTTCTAAAACTCCATCGCAGCGTATCGTAAAGCTGCCACTTCTTTAGTCAGACTGGGCTTTGACTACTATTTTACTTATTAAACTTGAAAATATAAAAACACTTGACATTGACAAATGCACAAAATGCGACGCCAAAATCAAAGAAGAAGACGTAGCGATGATAGCTCAGTGGTTAGTGCGGTCGCTTCGCATGCCGAAGGGCGTGGGTTCAAACCCCAACAATGAGCTTGAGTTGCCGGTGAAGGAAAACATCGTGAGGAAACCATAGCATGGTGGTAGGGTACTTTCTAGTACTCGGCTGGCTAGCTACCACCCTCAAGTTGAAAATCTGTCGCCAAGCATCTAACGGTGTGTTCCGGCAGCCTCACTTGAGAGCCAGTTCCATTCCAGGCTAGGTGTGCTTTACCATCTTCGACCACACCGTCACTTAACATCAGGTGAGCTGTTGTCAAACACCTAGCCTGTCAGCTATAAAAAAAAAAAAAAAAACCAGTAGCGTATTAGTCTCTTAGAGTATTTTGTTCCATGGTATTAGTGTACGAGTAACTTTATAAGTAAAAAAATATCGTAGAAAATTTAACTCAGCCCCATCTAACCCCATACTAAGCAAAGACTACCTACTACGACTACTTCTTATTACAGAACTATTTACTGAACTATTGGCTACTATAACCATCGACATTAAAGTTAAAAGCATTCAAGCTTAGCTCTATATGTGAACCGGTTTAATACGGTCAGTGATTGGCAGAACTTGGCTTCTAACTGAACAACCTTCGTTGACCTATCAGGTGTACCCGAGTATGTGGCTCATGTTTGATGTTAAATATGTAAAGAAAATTAATTACCTAAGCCTAGAATTTAGGTGCCTAGAAAAGTTATGAGTCTAAATTAAAATATCAGCTTTTTTCCCTGAAATAAAACCAGTGGTGTTTATGCACAGAAATCATTTCTATTAACTGAATTTGTTGTTCTTATGTTTGTTGGAACAGGTTTGAGAGCAGTAATGCGTGTGTTTGATTCCCATCCAGGATTAACATTTACATTTACATTATTTATGTAGCGATGATAGCCCAGTGGTTAGCGCGGTCGGTTCGCATGCCGAAGGGCGTGGGTTCAAACCCCAACAATGAGCTTGAGCTGCCGGTGAAGGAAAACATCGTGAGGAAACCATAGCATGGTGGTAGGGTACTTTCTAGTACTCGGCTGGCTAGCTACCACCCTCAAGTTGAAAATCTGCCGCCAAGCATCTAACGGTGTGTTCCGGTAGCCTCACTTGAGAGCCAGTTCCATTCCAGACTAGGTGTGCTTTACCATCTTCGACCACACCTTCACTTAACATCAGGTGAGCTGTGGTCAAACACCTAGCCTGTCAACCATAAAAAAAAAAAAAAAAAAACATGTAACTAGCTGGTATCCGCGACTTGGAGTAGTCATTACTATTATACTAGTATTGTGTAACTTGGCATCATGTGATGGGTAGTGGTAGTGACCTTGAACATTTTTGGTAATCCCACAGGAACCTATATTACAGGAACCATTTTTCTGATATAGATAGATAGAAACTTTTTATTATGCACACCATAAACAGAAAAAAAGTACAGAGAGCAAAATTATAATAATCGAATATCTCAAAGTAATGAGCATCAAAGCAATGATTCCCTGGATATGATTTTTAATCGACTTCTTTTCGATTTGAAGACCCGAAGACGGCAAGACATGATTTTTAATCGACTTCTTTTCAATTGAAGAGTCGAAGATGGCTGGACATGATTTTTAATCGACTTCTTTTCGATTTGAAGACTCGAAGACGGCTGGATATGATTTTTAATCGACTTCTTTTCGATTTGAAGACTCGGAGACGGCTGGATATGATTTTTAATCGACTTCTTTTCGATTTGAAGACTCGAAGACGGCTGGACAGATTTAAAAAAACATTGGAAAGTGTATAATTTCAGATGAATGCTACATAAATTGATCAATATCGGTTAAGTTGTATAAATTTTATGGGAATGTATCGATATTTGAAAAACTATAGTCAAGAATAGTACAAACTGTAATGATGTAAATTTTACATAAAACAGCTTTCCTATGTAACGTGTTGTAAAACAACGGAGTGAGGCCGAAGGAGGCCGACTTCCGGTCTCTATATCGTTAGCAACTATTAAACTAGAGAATTAGCCTTCGAACTAACTTACTCTATCTGTGCCGTTACCCTTCAGCAAGATACGGATCCTTGATCTATAGACTATAGATGCGTTAATTAAACAAACAATTTCCTTTTCCTATACTATTTCAGGCCACTCGGTTCATTTCAGTTTCACACGCCGAAGGCCGTGGGTTCGAACCCCAGCAGTGAGTTTGAGCTGTCGGCGAAGGAAAACATCGTGAGGAAACCATAGGTATAAAATAGGTGGGGTGCTTTCTAGTACCCGACTATCTAGCTACGACCCTCAAATTGAAAGTCGCCGAGCACCTATCGTGTGTTCCAGCCGCCTAACTTGAGAGCCAGTTTGGTTACAGACTAGGTGTTATTTACCATCTTCGACCAAACCGACACTTAACATCAGGTGAGCTGTGGTGAAAAACCTAGCCTGTGTCTGTTTGTTTGTTTTTGTTTTTGTGCTTGTTGCAAAATAAAACATTTTTCTTTTTCTTTCAATATATCTATATCTACTATATCTATCTATACTATTATAAAGAGGAAAGATTTGATTGTTGTTCGTTTGTATTGAATAGGCTCCGAAACTACTGGACCGATTTCAAAAATTCTTTCACCGTTGGGAAGCCACACTATCTCCGTGTGACATAGGCTACTTTTTATCCCTGTATTCCCACGGGAACGGGAACTACGCGGGTGAAATCGCGAGGCGTCTGTTAGTCATGAATATGTATATAATTATATTTTGGCTTATCTAGTAACAACTCCACATGGCTTCTTGTAACGAGTCCGTTGTTTCAGTTCGGTAGTTAAGGCAGTGTCCGGCTTTATCCGGGAGTTCTAAAGACAGGGATGGACCACGTGAGATATTTCATCCAACGTTTATATATAAGCTATGTAATACATAATATAATCTGTCTATACTTTGATGAATTTAACTGGCCATAAAAACATGTCAATAAATAAATGATTTATTCATGTTTTACTCAATTTTATATGTTTTATACACTATTCGTATGGGCGTTCGGGTTTTTGTGAGGTGTTTTATTAATTTCAGTTTTAATTATTCCTATGATTCGATTAAGTTGAATACTTTGGTTATCGTTTTGGTCACATGCTGTGCCTTTTTCAAGGCGGCATAGTAGAGTACAACAAGCACGCGGCCGTCTTGCTTAACACTGCGGGCCACTGTAGCCACGTTTAATTTCCATTGTCTTACATTCATCGTATCGCTTACAAGGACCTAGACATAGTAATATTCGATATTCGACAACGCTAATAGTAAAATCCAAAAACATCCGTTACAGACCTAAGTTGCCCACGAGACATATTGACAGCCTATGTTAATCCCGTACATTTTTACTTTTCTATAAGAGTTCGAATGTTACTTTATCTAGGTCTTTAGAGGTTTTTACAATGAAGGTCACATACCTAATTTCAAATATAGCCTTTAATCAAAAGAGCATATGAAAGTAGTGAATTTCTATGCCTTGCAATCAGGTAAATTTCGCAATATCTGCTGTTGCGAGATTTACTATAAGGAAATAAGCTCACCAAGTTCTGAAATACCAACGCACTATGCAACAAAAGCGACTAGTTTCAAACTCCGGGTGTCGTGCCTGCGACAGCATCAAAAGTTAACTTGTGCAATAACCCACGAACCAAAATGTGTAGTGAATGGTAAAATAAGGTATCACTGAAATCATAAATTGTTATAATAGTTTTTTTTTCTTTGGTTTTGGCGTTTTAGCATTTGGCAGTGTCAAGTAGGTATTTATATATATTCAAGTTTCAAAAGTTAAATAGGTGCCCTCGTAGCTAGTTATAGTCTTAGTCAAGTCCAGTTTGTGACAGTCAAGTCCAGTCATGTTTTAGTAAAGTGGTGGTGATTTTACTATAAAGCTTCGATGGAGTTTTGGAAGCAACACGAAAACTCATGTTTCACCACATTATATCATTTTCCCACACTTTATGAATAAAACACCAATATTTTTATGCATAAACACTCGACAAAACACTAGTTTTGGGCAAAAATACAACGGAGCGACACGACTCTTCCCGTGGTCCCGCCAAAACCCCATATTGAAGGGTTATAGTTCAGCAATATACGGTGTAGAGCAAAATAAAAAGTCTTAAATTGCCTAAATCTTAATTTCTTAATCTTAATTCTTTTTACAAATTTATACAAAAAACTAAATCTAAGACTATGAGTGTAGAGTAAGCATGTGTCATGTAAAATTATTTTAGTTTTCCGTGAAGTTTAAGTGGCTTTCTAAGCTGTCTCATTTCTTACTCGCTAGTAATGATCAAATTGTCGCTTTTATACGTGTGATTAAAAAGTATTTTCAGAATGTCGGTATACATACCAAGTCAAAGTGTCGAGTTAACATGTGTAATTTAAAATAATTTCGGTTGGTGGAACTGAAAATTTCTAAACTGTCTCATGTTTAAAGTAGTCTCTATTTATCAAGTCAAATTGGTACTTTCACACGTGGTATTGATACACCAGTATAATTTGTAGTTTAGTATTAAAAACTACATTCTTAAAGGGTGTCTCTATATTTTCTGAACTTTTTTAGCTTTTATTTTCAATCACAATTTTATTTTCAATCAGGAATATAAAATTTTGTTAATTTGTACGTATGATTATAAATCATTCAATTCAGATCCAGTCCATTTATCATTTTTAAAAGAGAAAAAATAAAAACAAAATGTAAAAAATAATAAAACGGTTCACGTGTTATTAAATAAAGATTATTTAAAGTATGTAAGCTTTAACTTATAAAGGACAACATTTACAGTTATATTTTCTGGCAATATAGTTACAACTTCGCTACTGTCTTGAAAATTTATTTTACGTAAAACACTGATCAGCCAATTAAGAGTGTCCGAAAGTGTACGAGTGAAGGAACAACTCTACTTCGGGTCTGGGGTTCTGGTACCTTACTGGCGCTTTCGTAACTCGCAGGCTCGCAGCTGGTTTCATAGATATATACTATATACAATTGTACGGTTCCCATAATACAAGCTTATTTAGGGCTACATGGCGCTGTGTGAAATGCCTTCGAAATATGTACCTATTTATTTTATTTATTACCTACAGGGATTATTCAGCGATTTAAAAAGCTATGGAATTCCGACATTTGAAAAATAATCTTGTCACCTACCGCAGAAGCAGATGTCTGAAAATTTCATTAGGAAATATCACAATAGAGTATTTGTTTAATGCAAACTGAATATCAAATTTTGAATAATTAATAAAATAAAGCAGAAATAAAAAGGTAAAAGGTTATCTATGTTATATGTAAGTAAGTTTACTTAGAATTTGAGTATGTTATCGTATCATTTAATTCGACAGATAAATAGTTAATTTGTTCAATAAACTATCTGTGTTTACGTTGTGGTAAATACAATAAATATTTGTGTTGCAAATTTGGTTGTTAACCGAATATAATGGCTACAGTATGTTTACATAACCTTTAGCTCACTTAAGCTGTATACAGACTTACGATCAAGCTGCGAGCAAGCGGCAAAGATTGACATGTAAAATTTGCTCGCGTACCAGAACTATGCTTAAAATTATGGTAGAAGTCAAGAATTAAAAAAAAGGAAACCTAAGGTTGAAACTTTAGGTCCGTGGGGGCCGGCCGCTCTCGAACTGTATCGGGACCTGGCCAAACGTCTAGAGGAGGCTTCAGGTGACCAGAATGCTGGTATCTACTTTGGTCAAAAGCATTGCCATCCAGCGTGGCAATGTTGCCAGCATTCTGGCCACATATCCCTCCTCTGACGGTTTTTTAGACTAAGTTTTTTGTATACATTTTGTAAATAGTATAATTTAAGGTATTTTTTTATTTTGTTTAAAAAAAGGTCTTTTTATTTTTTGACTTCGCACTTTGTGTAGTTTGCCTGTGTGTATGAACTATTTTCGAACAATGTATTTATTTATAGATACTCGTATTTATAGCGACAATAGCTTAGTGGATAGCGTGGTCGGTGCACACGTTGAAAGGGAGTTTGAGCTTTCGGTAAAGGAAAACATTATTATATATATGCAACTAGGTTTGTAAAAATATTACTGCATAGCGACATAAATTTTCTCTTTGCTGTGTAAAAGCCAAAAAACTATTGATACACATAAAACACTATCAGTTTCTTTTTAAATGAGACGTTTCAAAGTCATTTCACATTCCCATTACACTCAACTCTATTTTGATGAACACTGCCATCAAAGACAAATGTGGTTTCGGCGCCCGAACATTATAGCTAAGTTACGTGATTCCGTGCATAATGTTCGCATTTGTTCGTTTGGTCTGCGGTGAACTGTGGCTAATCAGTAACGTGAGTGTGATGCAACACAAGTCAACATCTTTCGACTTCCATGGTAAGTAGCTTTCACGTCATTTGGTACTTTAACTAAATTTTACTACGAAATTGCCTACTAATGCGCTATCTAGATCAAATATCGACTACCATGACAATGAGTTTTACTTTTGCTGACTGCATATTAAAAATACACTTTTTTATTTGCCCACATAATTTTTATTTTTATTTTGATCTGCACATATCTTTCCGGTAAATCACAATTGCTTGAATAAAAAACTAGATTATTAGCATAAAATCAAATTTATGAATGATTTATGAATTTATGATTTTCTTCAAATAAAGACCATAGTAAATGCCAGTAACTGTGATTTCACTGTAAAATTATGCTCCATTTGTCCATAAATGGCAAAAACTGATTTGTATGGAAATCGTACACCTTAAGCGTAAATAAACTAAATATATACCTTGAACACCCTAAAAGTAATACATTTTATCGACATGGTGCTAGGGTATTTTCTGGTACTCGGCTGGCTAGCTACCATCATCATTCTGCCGTGAAGCACCTAACGGTGTGTTTACTGGAAAGCCAGTTCATTCCAGGCTAGGTGTACTTTACCATCTTCAACCACAACGTCGCTTCACAACAGGCGAGCATTACTGTAAACTACTTATGAACATAATTCTCGATTAAATTGAAGCCGAATCCTGAAGCGGTCGCATCCGGAGAAATCCAAATACACGGCCACAGTAGCGCGCACATCAACCCGAGATTGAAAGTGTTATCGTACAGTAATTAACTATTATGTGGTGCATGCGAATAACTTGCTATTACTGCCATTACATATAGAGTTACGCATCCGTTACATACGTGATAGTATGGGCCATAAAAAGTAATGAGCTGTTAATAAGGCTATTATAATGCAATCTTTTACTTGTTTCAATACAAGAGTTTTGCCTGCGATTTTTTCTTGCTTTTTTATTGGCGGCTAGCTTGTTGTTAGACCACATCTCACCTGATGTTAAGTGACGGCATGGTCGAAGATGGTATACACCTACCTTGGTATTGAGACTAGTTCTTAGGTGCTTGGCGGTAAATTTTTAGCTTGAAAGGTAGTAGCTAGCCAGCCGTGTATTAACAGCGCGGAAAAAGTAACATTCAATTAGCGATAACGCTAATAGACAAGTAAAACGTATACGGGATTGACATTAGCTGGCCTGTTTATGTTATGTTAGCTATCGTACAGTTTTACTCTTTTCTATTAGCGTTATCGAATATCGAATGTTACTTTGTCTAGGGGCGCTGGAAAAAAAAGAACAAAGCGAATTAAATGATTGCAAATATGTGCTAAAAATTTAGTTTGGCTTGTACTGTGATTAGAAATCACTTGTACATTTGCTGTGGATGACTTCTTTAACTATGAATGATTTTTTTTGTTACAAACATGGTTTCCGATTTTATACAAATTTAAAAAAAAACCAATTTGTATTATAAAATTACGTAGATACAACCAAACAATCTAATCAATTTAAAAATAATTATCAATTGTTCAATAGCTAATGTAGGGTTTAGGGATATAATTAATTAAACAAAGTACGTATTTAGCCATTTATTGAGATGACGGCAAATTTGCGTCACTTCTTTCAGATGTTGTTTTTATTCATTTTTAGATAGTAGAATAAAATGATTGCGCCGATACTCTTAAATGATACACGAACGTTTTTATATTATCGGAGGCCGAGACCCACTTTGAGGTCACTGCTACCATAGCAAGTACATTTATCCTTATAACTAGTACTAAGCGGCCAGGATATTTCACCAATCAGCAACAATTATCTCCGGTCAGTTGCGCAAGCGCAGGCGAAAACGTCTAATGAAGGTAAACGTGTGCTCGCGACCTGCGACGAAAGGGCCGCACGCGTGTGTGCGTGAAAGGTCATTGGCACATTGACGTTTTAACATTTTTGGTGACATTTAGCAATTGGTTAAGCGTCTTTTACGATTACATGAATGATGTAACTTGAAGTTTCTAGAAAGTTTTTTTATGTAAAATTAATGAGATGGTCGAGACGCTCTCCTGATGGTAAGATATAACTCCTGCCCGTAACCATTGCAGCGATATATAGAACTTTTAATCTTTTTTTCTGTTCTCTGATGGTTGAAGTATAACTCAATGTTGACGTTTGGATATTTCCTTGTGGCTGTTATTTCTAGAACTTTCAACTAGAAACTAGCTAGTTTGAAGCGTAAATAAAGATGCGCCAGCGGTGCCCAAGCACAGGGCGCAGAAAAAAACCATGCATGTAGTAGTAAACATGCAGTTTTTTTCGTATTTCAAGGGCGCAGAGTCGCACCGATGTCATAAAATGTTAGTTACAACATTTTTTTTTTATACAGAATAGGTTCGCGTTTGACCACACCCTGCCTGATGTTAAGCAGGATGCAGTCCAAGATGAAGCACGCTTACCTAGAAACAAACCTGTTAACTCTAGATTTGAAGACACCCACCCATTGTACAGACGCTGGCAGAGAGTTCGACATCCTCGCTGTGCATATGAAGAATGTGGAATCGAAACACTTTGACTTTGACGGTTGAAAGGTTTTTTGTGGAGTGCTAATTCGGATTGAAGGTCCAATTGCTTTTTTCTGTTTTTCTACTACTTCATTTGAGGCCAAAGAGCTTCAAACTCTTTGGCAAAGAACCAGCACAGTGTGACGCCTTCCATCGGGTGAATTTTTAAATATACTATCGGACATCCAGGAGCTTAAAAAAGTGGAATCGAACTTACCTACATCATACGGACCGTTAAGCTGTGGAATATGCTGCCCGAGTGGATGTTTCCCAATAGATAAGATAAGGATGCCTTCAAGTTGCGAGTGAATCGTTTTTTCTAGACAAGACTAGTGCTCCACCGTAGACAGCATCTTCGCTTAACATTACACGAGCTGGTGATCAAACGCAAGCGTATTTAATAATAATAAAGTGCTATAGTTATGTCATAATTGTTACACTATAGCCCGCTAACCGTTCTATTTTAATTTGTTCGGCCGTTTTGATCAAACAAATTACTATCACAAATTAAATGAAAAAAAAAACCTTGTAGAACCTTATTCGTATCCCCAAGCAATTGTCTATTTCACAACTGAGCTCCACAGCCGCTAGTGGGGGCTGCACCTTCACTCAGCGGCGCACTTTATCCAGTGCAGCTCCAATATTCGGCCTAAACTACACTATTGTTGGATATACGGAGAATTTGGAAAATAAAATAAACTTTTGGGCTTTTTGTAAAATAAAAAATGTGCGGGGATATGGGAAAGGCAGTGCTTGGGGCACTTACTAGTGCGCTGCTATGCGGGCTCGTGTCTGATGCCGCTTATCTACAGGTATGTTATGTGAAAATTTTTTGTTTTTTTTTTAATTTAAATAAGCTTTGACTGCTTGACGTAGTCTACGATAGAGCACGCTTGCTCAGAAAACATTGAAACTTGACGTACCTATAGGGAAACATGAATCAAGTTACAAGATCAGAAAGTATTTAATCAGTGTTTGATTTGACTAGTTTAAGATTATAATTTAATGGTAATTCAATGTAGCTTGACTAATCATTTGTATTAAGTAAATAACAAAAGTAAAAAAAAAAACTTTACGTAATCTATATCAATCTAAGAAAAGTATTACAACCGGCATTTATCCCAATTTCAACTTTAGCACATATTCCATACGTGTTGTCCTAGTGGCAAAATATTTATATTAAATAAATAACGTCGGACATTTCACACAGCGCCATCTATCCCCAAACTAGACAAAGCTTGCACTATGGGCACCAAATACCTGATAGAAATCTTATGTAGGTAGGTACTTCTTTGTAAATACATTCAGTACACACAGACACATAATAAACATTTATCGTCACATAATTGCTTGTTCTGGTGGGAATCGAACCCATGCCCTTGAAGCAAGTATTCTACTAAATGAGCTAACATGACAGTTAACAATTTACTAAAATATTTTTTTTTACGTTAAACACAACGTTGTTTTGTCTTCTTTATGCGATAAGAAAAACTTTAAAAAAAATGTACAGTTACTTTATTTACCATCGATATAAATGTACAATTGTACATAATATCTTGCCCAATTGTGCTAAAAAAAAAATTGTATTTTATGTAGTAATAATTCTACGTGCAAGGCTAAGGAAGTACTGTTGTAGGTACCGTTTGTTTAGATGTTTGCTGAAAGCACGCGCTGGAGACTGATTGAGTTAGTAGTTGGAGTATTGGTGATCTGTAACCCAATTAATTGAACTCTGGATCCAACTTCTATCTCGAGCTTAACCGGTTACTACTAAATGATATTATTAGCGTAGTGTAGTGTCGATCACTAGTGTCACAGTGCTTATCGAAACATTTTAAATTTTCAATCAAACATACACACAAAAAAGCAAATAACCAGGTAGCAGAGAAAGAAGACGTTCATTCAAGAAGTTCATTGACATTCTAATTTTATCATTTATTTTTTATATTTCAATTATTATTTTTCCTTGACATTGTATACATTTCAATCCATATTATTAGATTAATTATTTTGTTGCCATCAATTATTTGTACACCTTTTCAGGTATAACATGAAGATCATTAAACTAAGTTACGGACATCATACATATTACTCATGTTATGACAAATAAATATCTTTATCTTTATCTTATCTTTAAGATGTTGTTTAGGTGCGTACCATCGCAGCATCAAAAATTCTGCCGTCAGATAAAATTGCGTGTATATTGCAGTTTGAAGGTTAAGTAGTTAGCAAAGTTCCAGGGCTAGTGACTGCCAAAACTGTGTCACACTGGATTTACTTTTCTGAGTACAGCGGCGATGGTCATAGACAAGCGTTATCTGTTATCATAAGGATGTCCTCTTCATCTCACTTCATTTTATAAAAGAATGGGTAAGTAATAGTAACGTGAATCGATATACATAGATACTTAATAAGAAATTCAACAGCCATAAAGGTATCTTTTCATACAAGTAACTAATAATAAATATAAATATGTCGTAGGTAGAAGTTTATATTAATCTCATTTTCCTCAAAATTAAAAACTATTTTTATACTATCATTGTTATTGAAATTATACGGAGTAGTGCTAGTACTAAGTATCAGTCATACTGTATCTATGAGATTAAAAAGAAAATGCACGAGGTTTATGATGGGAATCCAGACGGTCAAGGTAAGGTTTTTTTGTAGTAAATTCATTCAAATTCATAACAATGACATTCTCTTACTTGTATTCTTTATACGATGTTGATAATGGGCACATAATGCGAAACACTCATTACTTACATATTATATTTTGAGAAAAAAAAAATTAGCATTTTTTAAATGGTTCTACAAAGACTTGGTAACGTATTATTTAAATTATTATAATAACTGAAGGTGGGAGGGATAAGTAAAACATTTCATTGAAGCTCAAGTTGAAACTACAGTTATTACTGTAAAAGGCCCGATCCTAAAATATCTAGTAGCAATAACTCGGCCCCCATAAGGGAGCTGTAACTTTTGCAATTTTCCTTTCTGCAGAGTTTCCCTTGGGCCCTTCAAAGGCGAATTACTGTTGGTTAAATTTACTCTCGTTTTCGTCGAAAGGCCAGTTTTTTAGTTTTATTTCTTTGATCAACGCCCGAGAAGTGGGGATTGTTTGAAACTTGGTCCCGACAAAAGATTGGTATTCAGGAGTAATTTGGTAATTCACACCTCGCCGACTACGGCCTTTTTGTACTTGTTACGCGAGATTTATTAAATCGGATTCCTGTAAACTAAGTTCTGAAATTCCTGGCAGCTGTTCTGCGACATCATATTATAGAGTAAAAGCGAGAATATTCAAAAACAAGAAATAAAAAAAAGCAAAGATTTTACTGTTTTATAGCCTTTTGTTCCGCTGTAATTGTTGATTTCGTTCATATTTCTTAAATAATTTTTTTTTGCGCCGGCAAACTAAAACCTATAGAGTTTGCCAATTTATAGTCAGCTTTTACTGAATCGCTTTAATGCTGTACTCTGTGGAATGGAACGCAGAATAAATACTTTTAATATTTCAAATGTGTAGATTTAAAATTAAATATAGAATTCAGATTGTTCTTCAAATGTTTTTTTTGTTATTCAAATTTAAAAGTGCTTTCGACAATTCAATTGATGAGCCCAATCTCGAAGAACTGTTTTTTAGGGTTCCGTACGACAAAAGGAAAAAAGGAACCTTATAGGATCACTTGTCCGTCTGTCCAGACCTTCGATCTCGGAAACGCGTAGAGGTATCGAGTTGCAATTAAAACCATATACGCAAATTTATATTTCTTGCAGCTGTAAAAAAATCAAACTTCTCAGTTATCGTAAAGATAAGTTACACCCGTTTATGTCATAAATAATCGCATATTTCGACACTCACAAGGAAATAAAACCTATAGGGTACTTCCCGTTGACTAACCCTTTAACTATGAAATTTGGCATGAAGTATTGTCTTATAGTAAACATAAATTTAATGTAATCACAAAAAATAGGGTCTTAATGCAAGGAATGAGGTTCCAAATTATTAAGCGAGTTAACAGTATCATGTGGGCTATCATATGAAAGAGCTTCATTAACTCAGGCTAAAACAGGTTTTTAATTAATATAACATATTACACATTTATATGGGAAAAAGAGCAACGATTTATCATACCTACTAGTTTGTACGGAACCTTCGGTGGGCAAGTCTAACACGCACGTCTTCGTGTTTATTTAAATTCTAAAAACGGTATAAAATTTGATTGAATAGTCATTTTATGTTCAAACACTATGCTATAGAAAAGTGGCAAAACAACTTATGATTATGGACTCTTAGAACTATTCAGGCCGTCTCTACTATGTAAGATACCTATTCTGTGTTTAAGAACATAGATAAAATTAAGGGCCTGTGAAGGCAACTGGTTCAGTGCGCTTGCGCAACACCAGGTGGCCCTGACAGCGCCCCCTCTCACTCTGGACCTAACTAGGCAGTTATTAGGGGTTTCGTAATTCTAGACTGAGACTAGTATGTTAGCAAATTTATTAATATATACTATTTAAGCAGCGTTGGTTGGACAATTTTTTATTGTTATGGGTTTCGTAACTTTAGACTGAGACTAGTGTGTTAACTAGTTTATTAAATTCCTATGTAAGCAGCGTTAGTAGGGGTTTAAACGACTCAAAAAAGGAGGAGGTTCTAAATTAGACTGTATGTTTATTTTTGTATGTATGTTACGCGATCATTCCGCCAATTAATCGATTTTGATGATAATTTTTTGGTTGGTAGATCATTACGTCAGAGGTGGTTGATCACACCTTACTTACTTGTAAAAATTAACAAAAATTTTATATATCGATGATATTTTTGTTTCCTCCGAAACCTCGCTGTTTCATTGGAGCAGTGCGTTTAGTTAGCCTAAGGGTCATGGAGTGGTTTTTTTTTTAAATTTTAACTTTATGCTTTATTTTTATTATTTAAAAGTAATTAGACCAACGAGACGCTTTCCTGATGATAAGAGATAACGACTGTCTATGACCATTGCAGTGATACAGAGAACTTTGTGTAGCAAAGCGAAGTCTAGGGAAACGCAGTAGTGTGTAAACATTACTGTGTTTCGGTTTGAAGGGTACTGCAGCTAATGAAATTACAGGGCTGTTGAGACTGACCATCTTACGTCTCAAAGTAATGATCGCTAATGCAGAGATGCCTTGGATTTTGTTACTCATAGTTCTGTGTACCACTGCAATGGCCATGGACATGCGTTATCTCTCTCTATCAGGAGAGCGTATCGTTCGTCTCATTCCTTTAGCACAAAAAAATACCGTTGAGTGCTTGACGTCAGATTTTCCACTTGATAGTGGTAGCTAGTCAGCCGAGTACTAGAAAATACCCAACCACTATGGTTTCCTTACGATGTTTTCCTTGTCCTGCATCTCAAGGTCATTGTGGGGGTTTGAACCCTCTTCGACGTGTGAACCGACCGCGCTAACCACTGAGCTATCATCACTACTTCACGTCTTTATTTAATAAATACTATCGTACTAAAACAGCATTCACTTTAGACCCGCATGTTAAATCATTTTTTTGCGCAAGGAACGTTCAATATCAAAGCATTATCGGAAAAAGATTATCCTTGATTTAGAAGTCTCTGAATAGATACTCGAATAGACATATGTACAGTAAGCATTATACAGATTTTATTATTATGTCTACTTAGTAAAATAAGGAGCTTAACTGGCCTAATAATTTTTGTCTGGCTATTTGTGCCTTCAATGTTTAGCATCGAATAAGTGAAACTGATTTCAAACTGTACAGTTATGCACGATATTTAGGAACAGAAGTAAAAATAAAACTAAAATTTGAATGATAAATATTTTTTTTTCATCAGGGATTATTTTTTTTGACTGTCAACGATAAAAAAAAATCAGACATGAGAATGCCATGCAATGAAGATGGAATTCTTTATTTGAAAGCAAGTTTCATAGCTTTAGCAGTGGTGGTTTAACGTTATCGGCTCCAAATGTATAGTTTTATTTATTTGCCTTTAGGTAATTTCAAGAAGTTTATTATTCATTGGTGCCGTAAACACAATTTTGTTATTTTACAAAAGATTGGCGGTTCTGAGAGTTGCAATACAAATTTTCCCAAAAGCTTTTGTTGCGTTGATAGCTCAGTGGTTAACGCGGTAGGTTCGCATGCCGAAGTGCGTGGTTTCAAACCCCAACAATGTGCTTGAGCTGCCGGTGAAGGAAAACATCGTGAGGAACCATAGCATGGTGGTAGGGTACTTTCTAGTACTCGGCTGGCTAGCTACCACCCTCAAGTTGAAAATCTGCCGCTAAGCATCTAACGATGTGTTCCGGCAGCCTCACTTGAGGGCCAGTTCTATTCCAGGCTAGGTGTGCTTTTACCATCTTCTACCACACCTTCATTTAACATTAGGTGAGCTGTGGTCAATCACCTAACCTACCAATTATAATGGTTTTAATTAGTAGTTAGTAAATTATTCGTTTACGATGTAAGTGCAATTTAATGGCTATAATTTTTTAGGTGCAAATTTCCAGTTATGTATTAGTGAATTACAATACAATATAAATAATTAAATATTACACGAATTATTGGACCGATAATTCGCTGTAAAATTATTCCATATTTATAGATAGTAGATAATTTTGTAGATAGGCTTTCCGAGTTCCTTTATAAAGAAGCCAAATGTTTTTTCACCATTCTTTATCGGAATTGCCGCTTGCTTTTACTTTCATTGAACAAATACTCGCAATAAAGTATAACAGTGGTCGCTGACCTCAATGAGTAGTAATGTCACTGTTATAAGAGTAGCAAGTCGAGTAACTATTATGTAAGTCCGCACTCACTACGTTGTGTAAGCACACTTGAATAAAAACTGGATCGATGTCAAGGCGTTCATTAATTTATGGCGAGACTATAGGCATTTCGACCTTACTTACAGACATTGAAATTCTTAAAAAGTTTAATTAAATAAAGGTATTCTAAAACCATACGTCGTATAAAAAAATCTTAAAATTATAGGAATGCCACAAATTTGATGTTAATATGTAAAAGTAAACTCTACTTATAATATTATAAATGTGAAAGTTTGCATGTTTGGATGTTTGTCATTGAGTAATGACGCAAAAACGGCTGAACAAATTTGGATGAAATTTTCATATATAGTTAATTACCTGGATTAACATATAGGATACTTTTTATATCAGAAATATATTAGGTTCTTGTGGGATTATCTGTGGGAAGTACTGGACGTATTATATTCTCTGTATTCTGTAATGTATTATGTTCACAGAAGAAATGATTCACGATAACAATCTGAAGCAACTAACTATTTATAAAAGAGGTATTTTTATTTAATCTTTTTTTCCAGAGATACGAGCATTCGCCTCAGCGCTATGAGGTTGCCCCGCAGCCATACGAGCCCCAGATTCAATATGACCAGGACTACTTCCTCCCCCCTCGGCCGCAGTACCAGAAGCGTAAGCCGCTGAGAGAGCACGAGAAGGGGCAGGACCTTCGCAATGTACCCGGCACGCCTGGAGTCGACTTCCCGATATACCACCAAGTGCCGGAGACTAGCTTCTCGTGTGCTCACGTTCCTGTGCACCCCGGGATGTACGCCAATGTGGAAACTGGTTGTCAGGTGAGCATCATTTTTTTCTTGTCCCCATCACTGCGAAGTTACAGGGCAGTTGCCACTAACCATTGAATATTGAATATCTCAAAGTAATGAGCAGCAATGCCCTGGACTTAGAGCGTATCGTTTGTCTCATTACTTTTATAAAAAAAAAAACTGTTCTAGACTGACTGATATAAAAACATTTACGGAATACAGGGTGAATTATTTTAGATATTTTTTTTTTAAATCCAGATCCAGTCTATATTCAAATTCACATATTATACGTAAAATGGAAAAATCAAATCAAAATGTCAATAAAATAGGACAATATAAAACATAACATATACAAAAAAAAAAACGTAAAGTTAAAGTAAAAGTACTACAAGCTCTCGGAAATTTTTTGTAACAAATCTGCGTTGCATTGAAAATGTTAGAAGTTTTTTACAAGAGACAAAATACACTTTTAATCGTGAGGCTAGGTGAAGTTTGGGACGAGTTGTAGATTTAATTTGAATTTGACTAGAAATACTTACAATGTTTCTGACAAACGAACAAAGTTTAACAGCAAACACAACAAAACGCGAGCAGCTCTCAATTCAAATGCGCCACACACTCACGACCCCATATTTCTTTCGTAGAATTCATTAAACGTACATAACAGCACAAAATAGCGCTATTATGGTAAGATCGCACTACGATGTAACAACTCATCACAATGGCTTCACAAAAAAAATTCTAACATAAAACTTTACTAAACATGAAAAAAATACTTTTAGTCCATTGAAATGTTATTTTTTTGGGCTTAGCGTGCATTTGCCAGAGGACGCAATTTTATTTTTTAGATATCATGAAGGGTTGTGTAAAGTTAAATTCAAGATTATGGGGCTGCAACTCTTCTCCCACGGCCGCCATATTGGAAAAAGGTACAAATGGGTTTTATGGTTTATCTGGCAAACTAATAAGGAAAAACAAAACAAAAAAAATATGAAAACATTTTTTGTTTTTTACTACTTAGTATTTATTTAGTCCTAGAATTTGGAGATTTTAAATAGATAATTACAAAATATGCCCAATAGGTGAGAAGTCCTTAATATTTTAGGGTTAGCCATACAATGATCGCTTAAGGAAATATGGACTTCATTTTTATGTAAGCAGAGCTTATTTTCATTACGAATAGACTACGGATTATGTCGTGTCGTATGCGGAATGTTCTAGTGCGGTATTGTCTTCACTCTGAGGCTGGTCACAAAGCGGACAACGGTTACAGACGAACTACGTTTTGCACTCACGATGGTACTAAATGTTGCCGTCAACTTAAATTGGCTAGAACGTCATTTGTTGGTGCTATACAATGCACATTGTCACAATGTGGTATCAGCTCTTAGAAAAACAATGAACACGCATCGAAAAATTAATATGATTATTTTTTTTAAATTCATATCTTTAATGAGCTATTCTTGCAAGCAAACTATCTTCTATCCGTAATTTATTCGGTAGATGAAAAGAACCTAAAGAAAAAACATTTTATTAATTTGCAGCTGAAATCTCAAAAACAGTTGTCCGTGTGAAAGGGCTTTTATTTTAAAATCCATTTGCTTGACCGCCCCGAGAATATTCAAAACAGAAAACGATCACAGTTGATTTCTATTAATACAAAGTTAATAATAGATTGCTAATGCGAATTTCGTGAGATATCGTATTTAACCGCGCGTAGGCGTTAGCCTGAGGCTCTGATCCGAAAATTAACGCAGGCACATGGGCAATACTGAAATAACCAGCGGTATATTAATTTCACTGAAACCATGTCTGTGGATACACTGTTACAACATCACAATATCTACATAACATGTTCTCTTGGTCACATTGTCGTTGTCAAATTTTCAAGAAATGTTTTTAATTTTTATTTATTGAACAAAATCTAAAGCCAAAGCAAATTTGTATCTTTATCAAAAAACTATAGATAGGTCGACTTTACATTCAATTTACTGCGTAATGTTAAACATAATTTATTTGTATACAAAATGTGCAAATAAGATGTTCTAGGATATTCATGTAGGTAAATCATGTTGTGTTCGTACAAACATTAAAAAAATATTCAAAATACAAACAAAAGAACGAAATGACAAAATGAAATTTAATGTCAAAATTAAAATTAGATGTTAAAATTAAAATGAAATGTAAAAACAAAATGCACTAGGATATTCATTTAACTAAATCATGTGCTCGTACAAACATTTAAAAAACTATTTTAGTTAAAAACAAAAGAACGAAATTTCAAAATTTAATTAAATGACAAATTTAAAATTAAATGTCAAAATGAAAATCAAACTTAAAAATTAAAATAAAACACTGACGTCACACATATATAATTAAAATAGATACTCGGAAAATACCATTAAAAATTTTTCATTTAAAAAATCATTAATTGTGTAATACACAGCTTTATACTTTTTCATGTAATATGATAATTGCACCATTGATGACGATAGAAGTAATAAGTGCTATGAAAGAGATAACTGCCGAAACAAACCACAACAAATAATAGACTGTAGCGCAACATCAACTGCTTTTTGAGGCACGATCCCATTCAACTTTGTGCATTTCGTACAACAACTACAGCAATTTTAAGTGTCACAGATTTCCCAGGTGGCCTCGCAGCTATTAAAACTCTGGAACGAAATTCATTGTTTTGCGATGTTTCAAAACCTAGAACATGGATGCTAGCGTCTGGAGTGTGCAGACGCAATGAAAACATATAATAAGCTCATTTTTACATATAACCCAAGAAACTACTTTAAAAACATGGATATCCTTATTTCAAATTAAAATGATTTTATGTGGCATAAGTTTTGGACACATTAAAATTAACCCATTAGCTCTAAACTAGTGATAACTGTATTTCGGGAACCAATGGCTTCTCTTGATATCTTAACCAATCACAAAATGCCAAACGCAGACTAAAAACTACATGTACATATATATAAATATATGTCGGTGTGTGTATGTGCGCGTGTAGTATGTGGGTGTGTATTTTTTTGGCACTTAAATCATAGACAATCATTCAATGAAAATTCCATGGTATAGTTTATCGACTTTAAGATTGAAATAGTAATAGTCCGGGTGGCAGCGTTGCATTTTAGGTAGTGATTTTACGCCGATCCATTGCTACTGAGCGTCAGCTGGCGCACCCGCGGTGGGTGTGGGTTCTCGAGAGGTCATGGAAGTTGTAAAAAAATAATTAAAAAAACGTAATAGTACGCCGGCTGAAACCCATTTTCATAAATAGTTGACATCATACTGAGTTGAAAAATAGTCGTCAGCTGCATGGAGGAGGGTGGATTATGCGTCAGCCGATCGCATGAACTTGTAAAAAATCGCGTAAAAAAAAGTCATAGTACGCCGGATGAAACTTAAACTAGCTGATTGTTTATATAATTTAAAGTGCGAAAACAGCAATCAGCTGCGTGGGTAGCGGTGGAAAGACCGTCAGCCGATGCAGTAAAGGTTGAAAATATTGGAGCATTGTTACTATGCGGTTTCCTTTTAACCACGAATTTACCCGGACTATAAGCTAAGGACATGTTTATTTCAGTGGAAAGTAACAAGTTAAACATGAAAAAAAACAAGGTCATTTAAAAAAACAAATATTACTACAAAAAAATTATAAAGTTTTTTTTAAAATAATGTGTTTGTCATTGTCACTCGGTATGATTCTAACGATACCCCATATATCCAAACCTGTTCAACATTTAAAAGTTACAGTGGAATAATTAAACTTACATACATTAATGTACCCTGAAAACATTACACTCTTTTTTAGGCAGTCGTATAATAAAATACTCGTAGATTATGATGAAGCCTATATTCAATTTTGCTAAAAGTTGTATCTAGCGTAGTAGCGTAGTTTTTGTAGCGATGATAGCTCAGTGGTTAGCGCTGTAGGTTCGCATGCCGAAGGGCGTGGATTCAAAGCAGCTCAAGCTTGAGCTGCCAGTGAAGGAAAACATCGTGAGGAAACCATAGCATGGTGGTAGGGTACTTTCTAGTACTCGGCTGGCTAGCTACCACCTTCAAGTTGAAAATGTGTCACCAAGCATCTAACGGTGTGTTCCGGCAGCCTCACTTGAGAGCCAGTTCCATTCCAGGCTAGGTGTGCTTTACCATCTTCGACCACACCTTCACTTAGCATCAGGCGAACTGTGGTCAACAACCAAGCCTAACAACCATAAAAAAAAAACTGAAAAAGATTCTTCCTCATAAATGTATGTTAGTTCGAAAACAAGGAAATAACATCAAAATAATTAAAACTGTAAAACCTCAAGATAAGAAGCACATAAAGAAAATAAACGAACCTTGTAACGTTACGTTTTGTTACATAATTTCAAAGAGCGAAAATAATTATATTTGTCTTTTCAACAATAAATTTCTCTCCGTGTGGAATGAGTACATAGTACATACATACAATACATCTTGAGTGAACATGGTACAAAATTAGATTCTGTTGTCATGTTTGACGTAATTAGAGAATAAAATATTGCTTGTCTGTAGATAATAAATATTCTCATGTTTACAATCTTTTTCCAATTTATATAATTTGACGTAGTGGAATTTTTTCTTTAAAAAGTGTTTATCCTTCGTAATATATTTTTGGAGTTTTTGGCGGGAACGCGGAAAGAGTCATAATCATAATCATTTATTTGTTTGCGTATATGGGTAAAATACAGTAGATGGAAATTAAAAACATAGCACGCCATATCCCGCCTTTCGGCATGCAAAACAGTCGTGTCGCCCCGTTGTATTTTTTCCAAAACTGGTGTTTTGTCGAGTGTTTATGCATAAAAATAATGGTGTTTTATTGATAAAGTGCCGAATCACAAGCGCGTGTGTGGGAAAATGATATAATGTGGTGAAGCATGACTTTTCGTGTTGCTTCCAAATCTCAATCGAAGCTTAAAAGTTGCCACTATTTTACTAAAGTATGACTGGACTTGACTCACACGGACTGTACATGACCAAGACTGGATTTTGACTATAACTAAAGCTACAAGGTAACTTATTTAACTTATGAAACTTGAAAATGTAAAACACTTGACACTGGCAAATGCACAAAATGCGACACCAAAATCAAAGAAAAAAAAAAAGTATTTTTGTCTCATTTTTTTAACTTCTTTAGCCCTGTATTTTTTGGAAGGGGCAAAACTTATGGGTTCGAGGCGCCGATATGCTAATGTAACGTGTTTTAAGTTTGCATTTCTATTAGCAGTCCCCATTACTACCTATTTTTTTACCCTACCAACCATATTATATGTGCTTTCTGTCCCATCCCTCCAAACGTTGCCTGGTAGAAAGGCGATAAGGCTGCCGTTGTACTATTGCTAATTATCATTATGTTTTTTTTTCTATTTTATGACATGGATGTTATAATAATGTCGGTGTACAATAACATTATATATTCTTTATTCGATGTCATAATAATAAACAGTTAGGGTCATTAGCCATATTTTTGTAATCTCCGTAAAATACAAACAAACATTAGAAATATCTTTTTAATGAATTAAAAAAGACAGACGTAGGTTTTAGAGAGGTATTCATAAAAACAACTCAAAAACTTATGTAATATTTGTGGCACAAAATTTATTTTTTAAATGTTATTATATTTTCCGAATAGTCGTAAATAAATATGTCCTATAACTAAAGCGCATACGTTTACCCAGGATCATGACACAATTATGAAGTATTACAATGCGAAATACCGGGTAGTGAGACTGTTTAGATTGGGCAATTTTCCTAAATTGAATAAGTTTCAAGATATTGTCGCTGCGTAATCCAGCTACCCTCAAATACTCGGCGGGCAGTAATCAGAACTTATTCCAACTTATTATTTCGACCACACTGTAATTTCCCCAAGATTAATACAAGTTTTGAATACGCTGCGTGAAAAATGTCGAGAAAAATTACTTTTTAAGTTTACTCTGTTAAGTTAAATTATTTATTGCTTGGATTTCATTTTATTCTCTCCAATGGGAGAGTAATTTGGAAAATTTTAAAGATAAATATTGCATAACGACTTACGATGTTTTATGTTACAAAGAGATTACAAGTAAAATTTTAAGAAGTCGTATTTCAAATATTCAAAACCAATTTAAAGTTTAATAATTGAAACCTGACTTTTAATAAAAAATAAATAAATACTAGCTGCGCCCGCAGTATTACCCGCTACATTTTTCGGGATAAAAAGTAATATATTGGGTATCAGCTACCTCCATACCTAATTTTATCAAAATTGGTCCAGCCTTTTGAGCGTAAAGAAGTAACAAACATACATACAAACCGGCAAACTTTTTTACTAAATTAAATGTATCTTTCTAGTAGTTGATGAAATTGATCTTAAAATCACTTAAAGTCCCACTGCTGGGTGCGGGCCTCTTCTCATTGTGAGAAAGTTAAGGTCCACCACGCTGACCAAGTGCGGATTGGCAGACTTTACACATCTTCGAGAACTTCTTTCTGTAATCTCTCGGATATGTAGGTTTCCTTACAATGTTTTCCTTTACCATTTAAAGTCAGTGGCAATAGGCTCATAACGAAAAGTCAGAGGTGCGTGCCGAGGGATTTGAACCCAGGTCCGCCAGATTGGAAGCCAGACGGTCTCCCAGCTATGCAACCGAACCTTCATTGCACGTCACATGTAAGTTCACAAGTTTTAACAGAATTGTTTTTTACTCAGGCTTACCACGTTTGTCATGATGGTCGCGAAGGCCATCAAGGCGCTTCGTTCCTCTGCACCAATGGTACTCTCTTCGACCAGGCCAAGTTTGCGTGCGACTGGTGGTACAACGTGGACTGCTCCCAGGCCATCGCTCATTACAAGTATGTAGATTTTTATAAAGTTGGGTTTTTACACACAACCTTTTGCATAACGTCAATCCAATAGAAAAAAAAACTGTTTTATATTCGTACCATCTATGTGTTAATAACAAATAAATTAATTTTTATTTCTAGAATTAATGCTGATCCGGACAGGAACCCCTACACTCCTAAGAAGAAGGTGGAAGAGGAGCCCCCGCATCACGATGATTATGGAATCTACTACAGGGATGTCTAAATATAACTTGATTGTGATGACACCTTGACAGATACAAAGGTAGATTGTCGTGTACAAAACCACTTAAACTCTATATGTTTTAAATAGTGGGCCTGTTCTATAAAATAAAAAACCGTACACTTTGCCCAATACAAAAAAAGTTAAATAAATTAGTAATGTCATTGAAGCACTTGTCAATTTAAGCGGTTTTTTGAAATTAAGCCTTGTTTTGTGATTAAAAAAAAATTTATGTTATGTATTAATTGTTTTATTAAGGTGTCGATAATTTCAATTTTATTTAATTTTAAACATTTTACTCGGTTTGTCATTAGCTAAGTTGTATCATTTTCATTATTGTAAGTTTATTAAGTTGTTTAAAAAATTGTATTGTATACCTTGAAATAGTATTTTACTACAATGTAGACATTTACAAGCACCTCAATTCAAATAGCAAAATGTTGTATTTTTCTGTGCCATTGACATATTTTGCACTACAATATTTCTCTTTCATTACCATGATTTTCATTTTAATGGATGGCTTTTATAATATTTATTTGGTTGCTCAAAGAGATTGGTGGGTAGATAAGTTTTTTGTAACATATTTCTGTAGAATTAAATGTTTTTTTCCTTAATTTTAAAACGTTTGTTTTTTAGTCCTGCTGTATTATGTTTTATTTTTGTCATTGTACATTTTAAATAGTTACTTGGCAAAAAAGATTGGTGGTTATTTTCAGTAACCAAGGAAAAACTGCATTACTTTTTACCTGATTGTTGACGTGTTGACTCTTCGAGCGCTTCTCGGGCAAGCGTTCGAAGAGTCAACAAGCTATTTAAAATCGTCGTCAAATTAGATAAATATTTAAATTAAATTGATTTACAAAACTTTAATAAACAATACCTAAATTAGAGTTAAAACCGTATCACTTGCATTAGAAGAATTAAGTGGAAAAATAGACAGACGCAAACTTTATTTTCGTTTTATATATAGCGTTATACTACACACAGTTTTTTTAACATAATAGGCTTGCGTTCACACTTGCCTAGAAGTTACAACTCACTCTCGACTTGAAGACGTCCAGAATGTATCCATCGGGGAACGCCCACTTAAGCAGTTCCTTCCACTGTTTAGTAGCCCGCACAATGAAAGTGAAATAAAATGGTTTTGTCTAGTTTTTGGAACGTCAACCATGAAACGATGACGCCTACATTCAAACTTCTAGTTGTCCGATAGAAGGATGGACATGAGGGAATTAGATAATTCTTTATGAGTGTATCAATCTTCAAAAACTTTCCATTGAACAAAGGGCTGTACTATAAAAAAATAAAGCGCGCATATACTATAATATCATAAAGGTACGTACAGCGTAGGTGCGAAGCGGATATTAAAAATGAAACTGTTCCTTTCTGCTTCATCTAGGATTTAATAATGTGTGGTTATGAATAAGGTTTCATATTTCATTTCAAATTTACACCCAAACAACAAAATTAACTAAGAAGTAAATAAAACAGCGTCAAACTCAGCAAAATACGACGCGTGTCGATTTCGTAACTTTCAAAATAACTTCAGTTATTTCGTTAAGGCGAAGAATTTAAATTGCGAATAATTCTCACTTCAAAGCTCGTTTGAAATTGAAAATTATGGAGTGCCTCATATAATAGGGAATTATTATACAATAGTAGCGCCTCTTGGATGTTTTACATTAATTTCGCTTCCGGAGAATTTTCCTAAATTAAGTTGTAGCTCACTTGATTGTTACTTAAGGGATTCTTTTTCGTCGGAAAGCTCCCCTAATTCGATTGAAGGTAACTGTTATATTTTTTATGGTAATGGAATGGATAAGTCGCTTGGAAGTACACCGTGTATACCTGATTGTGGAAATCTTGAACTTTATTAAATTACTGTTACTTTTATGGCTAAAATGTAAAATGACATTACGTTACGCGAGTGACTGTTTGTTCCCTTAGCATTTTTTAACCTCACGAATTTACGTACGATTTTTACTATCATAAAAAAAATATGTTCCAAAAGCTTACATGTGCGCGTAAAATCGGGGCGATTAACTAGTGCCTACGTATATAAACAAGAAAGTAGGGAAATCTAGCGGATAGTTGAGAGAACTTTCACATTTACTTGCAAGATGCTTGGAAACCTGTAAATATCAAAAACAACTGGCACCTACTTGTTTACTGGCGACAATCATAATGTATGATCTCAGTTTATCTGATGTTAAGTGACGGTGTGGCTGAAGATGGTAAAGGGCGTGGATTCAAACCCCAATATTAAACTAGAGCTACTGCTGAAGGAAAACATCGTGACGACTCACTTGAGAGCCAGTTCAACTCCAAGCTAGGTGAGGTTTACCATCTTCGTCCATACTGTCACTACATTAGGTAAGCTGTGTCAGACACCTAGCTTGTCAAACATAAAAAAAACACATCACTGTCTGTCAAGATTACACCGTTAGATATTGCCTGAAATATTGTAACTTGAACGTTGTAGCCTGCCAGGCGAGTACTACAGTACTCTGCCATCATGTTGTGGTTTCTTCAGGTTATTTACCTTCACCGACAACACAGTTTTGGTTTTCAAACCCACGCTTATCGACGTGTTATCCGACCGCGTTAACCGCTAAGAAACCACATGTCAGAAACGGTCGAGCAGCATATTAATTCTGACATTAGAAATGACCACTCATCTCGTACGAACTAAGTTTTATATCGATTACACATAATCATATTATGTAATCAGGAGGTATTTCCTCGTAATCGGAAACTCATAGATAAATATGTAGATGCGACAACTGAGCTATACCGTCCGACATAATTATTATAAATAAGCCAGTTATATTCCATGACAGTTCTCTTAACAATTCTATTAATTAAAACTGAACGTTCGCTAAAAGTTTTAATGAATATTGCAAAAATCTTCTCTGGCATGGCGGAGTAGGGGGGAGTACTCGCCGGTATGTGAAAGTATTCCAGTTAATTGAATTAAATTTTTGCCACGCACCAACGGACATCACTTCATTTGAAAATTAATATACAGGCTGTGGTAATGTCGTGGTATCTGGACTAACTCATCAAAATGAATGGCAATATAATTACTATTTGACATAGCATGATATTCACATGTAATTATAATTTTGACATTTTGATAGTGTTTTTAGTCATTACTCTGATGGGGTTTAAAAATTATTGTTGTATTCCATAGCTCATTTTTTGAGGAAGATTATGATATTGTGACCCTTAGAAGTCGATGGCGCGTGAAACCGCCGGACACAGATAATTAATGACATATAAAATTAATTTCTAATTTAATTATTATATTGAAATAAAAACCACAAAATCAGTTACATATTTATCTAACACATCTAAATAATAAAAATTAAAAACCATCATACATAAATCAAATTATAAACAATGTCAATCGAATAATAAAATAAAATAGTCATAATAACAAAAATAATTGCCTACTTAAATGTCATTTAACGAACACAAAAATAAGTAGTTATTTTACAATGTTTTAAGGTAAAATAAAAAATATCGCTGTAATAAATATAATAATGGTAATAGATTTATAACCAAATAGTTATTAGATATATCTACACCCAATAGTGGGCAACTAGGGGTCAAAAATGATGATGATGATCACGCTAATTGTTTCTCAATTATTATAGTCGGCCAAAAGTAAAACAAAACTATTATTAAATACATTTCTTTGTATGCAGTTAAATGATGGAGCAAGAGATTCGATGGTAAGCGTTAGACAGGTACTTAGATGTATTCAGGATTTTGAGTTTTGAACTTAAGTCAAAATCGAAGTAAACGTACTGATTGATGATAAAATTATTACCGATTCCAATTGTTTGTCTTATCGTTCGTAATAGAAAACAACCGAATGTAGATTGCGATTGCATTTTTTTTCATTTTTTTTATAATAACTACTGTCAAGCTATATCTGAGGTCTTGCAGGCGCGGCACATTGACTAGGACACTAGGGCTAACCACTCAGCATATACGAACTTACTTATTGTCTAATCATGGTCAAAAAGCAATCTATAAATGTCATAAAATCATAAAACAAGTTGTTATTTTAAACAATTTTAATGTCATACAATTTATGAAAATAATGTGATTTTTGCTCACTCTGTAGATTATTGTGAAACGGTGGGGAAATAATTTGAGTGTGATATGGTTGAATTAATTAATTACTTACAGTTACGGGGCTGCGTGAAGTGAAGAGTTCAGTGAAATATTCGGAAAGTGCTGTTGCCTTTATTGCAGCACACTTGGGAAACGGTATCGCTGCAGGGACCAAAATCATAGCTCTCAAAATGAGTTTAAATTTGAGTGCGATAGCTAGCCAGTTGAGTACTAAAAAATGCTCTACCACCACTAATATACACACTACTATGGTTTCTTCACGGTATTTTTCTTCACCGGCAGCTCAAGCTCATTGTTGGGGGTTGAACCCACGCCCTTTGGCGTGTGAACCGATCGTGTTAACACTGAGCTATCATCGCTATCTGAGCTACCGTTGCATTGGTCTTGAATATTAAGTTATGTTTTAAATCAGGAAAACATTTCGTTCATCTCAACACTACTCTTACACAAAGTATAAATCCATGTTTAAAGATGAATAAATTGTAAGTTAAATAACTTTGTAATCCATTATCAAGAAATCTGATTGTAGAAAAAAAATCCAAGGTTTGTTAAACGCATTTGTATTGCCTCGGTAGGTCTCCAGCGTGCTCTACAACATCTTAGCAGCTAAGTAAGCGTCTCTACAGGTGCAACATAAATCGCTAACATAAGGGTACAACCCATAGCTACCAAGTGCTATATAAGCTCGATAGATCCCCGCTTATCTGACGCTAGTGTACCGCCCGCCTTATTTATGGCCCTCTGCTGACTATTCATTCCGCAAGACGTTATAGAGTTGTTTGGTTCGACTCGCCATTTTTATGGGGTACCCTAAGATAAAGTATGGGCAGGATGGTAGTTTTTCAATAATGGCGGATTGTTTGCTCGAATCTTTCCCCTCTTGTGGTTTGGGGCCTTGATAAATAGAGATGGATACGCAACAGAATGTTTTGTATTAGTTTAGATGTATCCAGAACTGTATCTAATCTGTTTGCGGGAGCAAGTTTTGAAGGGCGGAAGTTTTTACGACATTCCCTGTTGACGTATCAACCTATTCAATTTCTGTGACACTTGTACTCGTAGGTGTGCAAAGCAAAACTATAAAACTTACTCTATACGCACCTTCCTATGCTCATATGTAGGAAAAGTATTTTATTCTTTTTCGTACGACGGTAAGTCGGGCAATTCTTGTTGCTGTTCAAGTGTCAAACGGGAGGTCTAGATGGAGCGATTTTTTGGGTATGTTCTGGAATTTTCGTTGGCACTACGTTCTAGTAAAATGTCAAAGTAATACATAGCGCAAATTGTTTCCAGTCTTAAAATACTTAGTTATTACTTGGGAACCTCGCAATGCCGCTTGCTTGCAATATATACGAGTGCTTACAAAATCCTTTCAGCGACGTCAATAACTAATAATAATTAAAACGCTCAGCTATCCACCTCCCATAATGACCAGATGTTGTCTCACCTAATACCAGGTTTCATATTTAATTTACAGGCGTATTATGAGTGGGCCGGATTCCGGGCCGCGACCGGCCCGCGTTGGGCCGTAACTGCCGCTTTACTGCACCCTGTAGGGCAGTCACGCGGCGACGACGCGTAATACCCTATTTCATTTATGTCTAATTTGCGGCATAGCATTACAAATTGATGCTGTGAATCTGCCATTGAATTTGTGAAGTTTAATGGCACTTCGTACCAGAATGGACCACATTTTTCTTATGGTTGACCACATAAAAAAAAGAGTTTTTTACACGATTGACCAAGAAAGAGTGTAATATTTTCAGGGTTCATGTATATAAGTGAGTTTCTTTATTCTAACATAAGTTTCAAATGCCAGAACAGATTTGATTGGTATGAGGTATCGTTAGAATCCTAACATTATCCCGAGTAACGCTGGCCTTCTTTTTTTTATTACTTATAGGCTTGCACTTGACCGCCATTCCGCCAAAATTGTCTACGATGGAGCACGCTTGCCCAGAAAATTGGCTATATTTTTTTTTGGAAATTTGTTCATTTATTAGTAGGCATTTTAGTAGTAGTGTTTTTTAATTTTCTAATTTAGCTTGTTGCTTCGGTGCTTTTTAAAATGTTGAGATAAATGAGACGAGAGATAACGTCTGTCAATTATTATAGCAGGTGTACCTAGAACTTTGTATAACAAAAACAAAGTTCAGGGCGTCGTCGTTACCGCTTTGGTTCATGGATTGTGAAGGGTGTGAGACCTTAGATTTCACACCCTTCAAATCGGAACACAGTGACGTTTACACACAAATACTTGACGGCAGATTGTCTGATACTTTGGTGTATATATAATAAAATACCATACAGATAATTTGCGCAGTCGGTAATTTGGGTATACAGTGCAACCCCGATATAACAAAGTTGAAGAACAAAAAGAACAAAAAAATATAATATTATACTAAGTAATTTGTTATTTCGAAGAATTTGTTAAATCAATGTTGTTAAAAATATTGAGGTTTTAATTCTTATTTAAATCATAACACACAAAACAGAATGCAATGATATTCATTACAAATACACATTTTTTCAATTTGTATCTATATCTGTAGGTATTTGTATTTTTAATTAAACATACGTATTAAAATTATATAACGCAAAACTCATTTGGTTGTAGTTCTGCTTCGGGCGTTAAAGGGTTTAATTTCCACTCAGGACAAACATAACAGTAACGAACATAAATGCATAATCCGGCGAGATGATGGTCAAAAAAGAACGATCGTCTACTTTTTGCATTCAGTTACTGTCAATTGTCTCGGTTTATGTAGCTGCTAGGTGCTTTGATACCATAATAGCCGTGGGTGTGTTATACTGCAGGTTATACAGCGTGCCGCATGTGGTCAACCTCCCGTATAGATTATTGGGAATTAAGCGATCATCTCAAATTAGTCTAAATACACCCGACTGAATTAAAGAGGCTTAGGTCTACACAATAAGTATTAATAGAGACGTTTAATCTTGCCGCGTTATCTCGGGAATAAGTAATGAAGTATTAGCGATATTTTGGGTAATCCAACATTTTTATGGTAAGAACTTTAGTGATCGCCCGCGCGTATCCACCTTTAAATTTCCTGTCAATTTTTTGAACTGTGGTCATCTAGCCGGTCAATTCTAAAAAAGACCTAGTATTATCTTAAATTGTATGAAAAAGGAAACATACGTTTGGAGCTTTTACTGATGTAACTAATTATATTACCAGCCCTACACGTTCCAAATAACGTTTACGATCATGATTTTAGGAAAACCAAAATGCATTTCCGTTCGGATATGTGCTAAGACGTTGGAACGTCCCATTTCCTGTGTTCTTCCGGATGCTTGAGAAATAAGTAATGCCGCCATACGCTGGCAAGACTCTGAAATACCTTACTACATCTTAACATGTTCGTGGTAGGATATCTCTATAGATTGTTTCGTTTGGATTTTGCTATGACACACGATTAAATTAAAAATTAATATTATAAATAAAAAAAACTCAAATTACAAAGAAGAAAATAATATGATTTATAACAGCCATTAAGAATATAAATAGTTCAATGTTTATTTTACGTTTTTCCGGATGTTTCATTTTCCATTAGCATCAAAGATTAGATTTTTAGATTGGATATTAATTTATTACTAGTTATTATTTTAAATGTTTCTTGTTTTATTAACTTTCAAAAAATATATAATTAGGTTGTAAAATGTTTTTGCTTTGCATGTTCTAAATTGTTTACTGTTTTACATAAAAACAATTGACTTTGTTAGCTCATTTGGGAGAATATCTGCTTCAAGAGCTGTAGAGCGTGGGTTCGATTCCCACCAGAGCAAACATTTATGCGACGATAAATGTTAGTTTTGTGTCTGGGTGTTCTGTGTATAATCTATGTATGGTACATATGTATAAAAAATTTTTTTATTAGTTATTTGATTCCCATAGAACAAGCTTTGCTTAAAAAAAATATCGTATTATTATTAAAAGCGGTTCAACGATTTTTTCTTTCCCCGTCATCTATCCCGCCAACATCACGACCAATTTTCTCTTCATCACATTAACTTGTTATTAATTTGAAGCTTGAATCAATCCAATTAGTCCCGTTTCAATTAGGGAAATGAAGACGAGAGGTAATCGAGTTGCGTTCTAATGAGCGGTGAACGAATCATAATCATTACCACGAGGGAATTTTCGTCATTACCATTAAAACGTCGGGAAAGAAATGCCTATCGATGAGAACAAGTAGATATAGAGTTTTTAGGCCGCAGGCGTGTAACGGCATATTTTCGAAAATTTTGCAATGAAAACAGACGTGTTTCGGACACATATTTGTTTTACTTATGCGGGATTACTCACGTTTAATTATATCGGAAACTCCGTCTTTAATTTTGAATTTTGACTACATCCGGTGGCCTTCATCATGGAGACAAAGCTGAGTACAACCCGCGCGCAGCCACGTCTTGCTTTGTATTACAAAATTTCTTAAATTACTAAGAGTAGAGTAACATTTTTATAGCTTAGAAAATTTGGAAAATCAAGTTACTATTACCTAATTAAAATATATCTGATTATTAAAAACTAGCAGTTTGCCTTAGCTTCGCACGGGAAAACAAAACTCGATTAACAGTATAAATATAGCCTATGTCTTTCAGTGATAATGTAGCATTCTAATGATGAAAGAATTATTCAGATCGGTCCAGTAGTTTCGGAGCCTATTCAACACAAACAAACAAACTTTGTAGCGATGATAGCTCAGTGGTTAGCGCGGTCGGTTCGCATGCCGAAGGGCGTGGGTTCAAACCCCAACAATGAGCTTGAGCTGCCGGTGAAGGAAAAACATCGTGAGGAAACCATAGCATGGTGGTAGGGTACTTTCTAGTACTCGGCTGGCTAGCTACCACCCTCAAGTTGAAAATCTGCCGCCAAGCATCTAACGGTGTGTTCCGGCAGCCTCATTTGAGAGCCAGTTCCATTCCAGGCTAGGTGTGCTTTACCATCATCGACCACACCGTCACTTAACATCAGGTGAGCTGTGGTCAAACACCAAGCCTGTCAGCTATAAAAAAAAACAAACAATCAAAACTTTCCTCTTTATAATAGTATAGATGTTATATAGTAATTTTGCCGCGAGTCAAAATACCTTATTTTTAGGTATTGAATTTCCCGACAGATTTTCGAAATTTTGACGATAAGCACTAAGGAAGGCTAGAAAGTACACTGTAAGTATTTTGTACAGGCTTCATTAGATGTTTTTCTATCGAGATATACTAATGTAGTACGTCATCATGAATATACATGATGAATTAAATTACTTTTACATTAAAAGAAAATAAAAAACGGACTTGGATGATAATAATATCTATATCTATCGAAGAATAAACTGATTCACTGACTGATCGATCAACGCACAGCTGAAACCGCTGGATCTAGAATCATGAAATTTTGCACAAAATGTTCCTTAGGTGACGTAGGTGTGCAATAAGAATGGATTTTTAGAAATTCCGCCCCTATGGGTGCAAAATAAGGGTTGGAAATGTTTATGAAACTATGTTATTTCAACACATTAGTATCTACATTGCACCCGTGCAAAGCCGAGGCGGGTCGCTAGTATAATATGAATATGTCACTTAGCTATTTTTAAACGACTTCAAGAAAAGAGGTTTTTGTGTACCTACACATAAAAACTTAGTGATGACGTCATGAATAAAAAAAATAGCTTACAATAATTTTCTTAGTCCTTCAACTCAGTTCAACTTAAAAAGTAAATTTTAGATTCCGTCAGATTTAGTTTCGTCAATAATATTATTTCAATAGGATCGAAGTTTTAGTGCCAAGTAACGAAATGAAAGACCAAAACTTAATCTATCAATCGTGTAGTTAATTAAACTTCGCACTTGCCCGTACCCATTAGAGTACATTAATAATTCACCCGACCGATTCCCGAAGCCACCGAGCTGTATCCATCGCCAATGGGCCGAACAAACTTTCCCAATTAGTGGCGGTCGCAATAACCGACGGGTAAAAAACCCAATAATAATCAAATCGTAATAACATGGAACATCCATTATCCGGATAAACGTCAAAATCTAATTATAACCGGAGAAATTAAACGATTTGTGTTTCTCATTATTTGCATGATTCAAATTAAAAATAGTACTGGAAGAGATCGCTCTAAGCTACGTGATAAGGCCACCGATTGTACAATAAAGACTTAGGTATAAATATACTTTGTTTTATTTTATTGTTTTTAGTGAAAATACTAATTAAAAAAACATCTTATAGTGACTAGCGTAAAGCAAGGCCGCCCAAGAAAGAACTGTGTCCTGATCAGCACTGAACTGCTTTGGGAAAAATGGCGTTTACCATCGTGCGAGTACTTTGCTCTCACGTTACTCACTTACATAAAACACTCACCTAAATTAATATTGGTAAATGTGTCACTTTTTATTTGGATTATTATCCAAATAACAAAAAAAAAAAATTAACAAGCCAAATAGATAAATTTATTCACAGTCTATTTCCCTGTTATCTTTTCTCTTCGTTGTTATTCTTCGTTATTTGTTTCATCCACATTTCGTGTGCAAACGTCAATAGAATATTCATTCGTCGTTGTCTACTCGACGTAACGAGGCGAACCTAAATAAATGCTAATAACCAGAGCAATCATGCTAATACAGTATGGTGATTGGTGTGTGGTGCAAGGATTAAAACAAAAAATATATTTCTAAGTAAGACTGAGTAGCACAGTTGAAGGATCAGATCCCTATATCAGAATTAAAACCATGATTCTGGTAATTCAGAGGAGTTTATGCAAGTACATACGTGTATATATTCACACCGTCTCTAGTTTACAAATGTGACAGCGACAGTAAGTTAACATCTTTTTTTTTTAATTTTGTCATGGCCGTCTTTTTTCTTTGGTTTTGGCGTCGCGTTTTGAGCATTTGCCAGTGTCAAGTATTTTATATTTCGTTAGATGCTTGGCGACAGATTTTCAACTTGAGGGTGGTAGCTAGCCAGCCGAGTACTAGAAAGTACCCTACCACCAAGCTATGGTTTCCTCACAATGTTTTCCTTCACCGGCAGCTCAAGCTTATTGTTGGGGTTTGAACCCACGCCCTTCGGCATGCGAACCTACCGCACTAACCACTGAGCTATCATCACTACGAATTGCATGTCAGCTCAGGTGACATAAGTAGGTATTGGTCGCGTCATGTTTTTAATTCTATTTAATGATAAATCTATCTAATATATTTTTCAATGTAAACCAATAAAATCGATATAAGAAGCCACGAGCGAAAGCCTGGTTTAAAAATAAAACAATAGGCCTCGTACTTTGGTGTGCGAGTGTACACATGCGCAAACACTTACCTCCAGCGTTGTTTTTACATCACGAGAACTAATTTCTCGCTTCGAAACCAATCTCAATGCATACACCCTTAAAGTTATATAATATATCATATATCATCCCCAGCGGGTATACTCGACACTGCATAATCGAATTATACGAATTAACATGCCACCTCACGTCATCTCTACGCAAATATTGAAGGTAATCCGTCTCATGAGCTAATCCATAGAGATTAGTCGAAAGCAATCTCGCTGCATACATGAAGGTGTGATTGTAATTTCCAGAAGGTTCGATTTCTGTGCGATTTAATTACTTAGGAGTATTACTACAGAACTTTTGGTACAGGCTTCATGTAGATGTTATAGGAAAATATTTCGACATCATCAAATCAAAATTTTTGAATTGAACACAAATTAATTATTTTAGATATTCTGCCGCTAAGCAGTAGTGTGTAAACATTACTGTGTTCCGGTTCGAAAGGTACTGCAGATAGCGAAATTACTGGGCTGTCGAGACTAACTATCGAAAGTCTCAAAGTAATGAGCGCCAAAGCAGCGAGCGATGCCCTGGATTTTGTTTTGTTACTCAAAGTTCTGTATATCGCTGCAATGGTCATGGACGTTATCTCTTACCATCAGGAGAGCGACTCGTTCGTCTCATTACTTTTTACATAAAAAAATAAATAAATATATGTCAGTATCACCATTGTGTGGGCTTAGTTACGAACTATCGACTAATGACAATATTTTTTGTATGGACATGTTTTTATATTGACACACTTTATTTTGACATTTTGTTTTTATGCAATGACACGTATATAGTGATCAGTGTTTTAAAACTTTTTTGATGTTACTATTATTTTGAAATGTTATTACGGATTTTGACTTGGAATATTGGTGTTATAAATAAAATATTTGTGTTTTGTATTTGTATCGTAGTAGCAACCCAACTTGTACCTATAAATATACGAACGTTGCGATAATTGAATAAAATTAATGTAAAGGATTTTGTGCGCGATTAAATCAACTGATAAACATATTTACGTGTTCAAATTACGAACATTTAAAATTTACATAAAATATACAACTGACTGATACAATTGTAGTCAGGCAATGCGATGTAAATGCCTTTACAACGTTGAATTAACGTAATTCTAGAAATAATTTGGGCAAGTGTTAAAACTGTCAGATCGCAGATCTCCTTTCTAATCTTCAACGTGCTAGTAGAATTACAAGCTCGAAGCTTCACCCGAAGTTCTCCCTGCTACATGCAAATTTGAACCTTATTTGCATCCGTGTGTATCCGCGACTGTCGAAGGCAAAGGCTGGACTAATTGCTATACTGCGTTGCAATTAGAGTGAGCTGTTGGGCGAACTAATTAGGGCGCAGTGTTGCTTGGCTCACGTTTTTTGTTCCCTCCTTAATTATACAATTACCTGAGCTGTAGTTTGGATTGTGACAGTGTTGGGAACTGAGGTTGTAAAGAAAAGAGCGCAGTAAAGTACATCTGCTAAAGCACAATTACAAAATTAGAAGAAATCCAGGTGAGGCAGCATTTTTTTAAACAAATTTGAGTCTTGTATGGCACTGGATAATTTTAATGGTCTTACTTTATTTCTCAGTAAAACACGGCTACATACACAATTACTATTTAACAGTTTTGTATAAGCTACAATCTACAGAGGAACCAATAAATAAATAAAGTAGGTAATTAAAAAAAAGTGAAAAAAGTAAAAAAAAAATGCAAGTAATCTAAAAGGCCGCTATAAATGGGAATAATTCCTAAAACGCTGGCCGCATTGCCGCGTTGTATGGCACTGCTCAATCAATCAATCAATCAATCGTTTTGGTCACGTGGCACCTACTAGACGAGATGACAAGTCTGAATATTTACTTTGCCCCTCGGTCTCAAAGTTTCAACTCCAAAAGGCTCAAAGACGATAAGGTATTTGACCTATCAATTGAGACTAATAAACGAATGACTCAGTAATGAGCGCCAAAAATACGATGCCCTAGACAAAGTTCAGGATATTGCTGTAAATGTCACCAAAATACATTATCGCGTACCTACCTAACCAGCTAAAGTACAATTCATTTGTCTGACTACTTTTACATGAAAAAGAAAAAAACAACTGAGTCACAAGTATGACGTGATAAACTACTGGTAGAGCATTCTAGTAAAGTCAGATTTAGACATCATAGTTTCTAAATAAAATTGTAGTGCTTTATAAACCAACTAGTTTACGGGCGCTGCATGGTCAACTAAAACTACAACAACACGTAAAACTTTTACTTCTATTCGAAACTAGTTCTTCAACTTGAAACTGAAATTTTAAAGCAATCTTGCATACAAACGAACCCGTCTGAAAGTAGATAAGAAGCATGCAAGCCCGGAGGCTCCTGGTGATCACAGATCCAACCCCTGATGCCTCTTAAAACTAAATACACTTCCAACGCGAAAGCAAATTTCATGCATAAAATTATTGAAGGCGCCTGCACGAGACACACTACCTGCCAAACAGTAAACGGTGCAAGTCATAAGCGGAAAATGTAATTAAAAAAATATTATAGTTTTTTTTTTTTATATAATTTAAAAACATTAAATATAATATATTATCTATGCTTAATGTATAGTTTGTATATTATTTCAATTATTACATTAAAATTTGTTAAATTTATTAATTTCTTACAATATTTAATTACACAAATAAAACGTGTATTTTAACAATCATAAAATTGATTATGTTTGATTGTTTCCATTACAAATATGTACTTTTAAAATCATACAAGAACAAGAAACTATTTGAAAAAAAAAAAAACTATCCAGAACGAAATATAGAAAACAGAAATCAATTGTTTAAAATAATATATATACATACTACAATAAAATTAACTACTAAATCGAAAATCCCGCTATCAATGACAATAGTTCCCAAAACGCTGGCCCCATTACCACGTTATATGGCAATAATTAATCTACTAACAAAATAGCTACCAGCGTTTTGGCCAAACACAAAATTAAAAATATCAATCTAAGTATCAATGGTATCGGTGGAATGACGATATACGTTAGGCAGCTAAGTAGGTAGTGACTGAAACGAAAAACCGGGCTGAGTCACGTGTATTATCTTATGACCAATAGTGAACTCAACGGGGTTGATGATGATTATAATCAAAGACCAGCAAATAAAATAAAATAAATATCAATAAACTCTTAAAAGTATAGCTCATAATATAACTAATGTTTGTATAGTGGCGTGTCTTGGGAGAGACATATGTCCAGCTGTGGACTTCTCTAGGCTGATGATGATGATGATGAGCAATGAAGAATTGCAATTAATTTAAATTAATTGTGATTTAATAAATTTAACGATAAAAATTAAACAGACTTCTCTATCATATTCCACATGTGACTAACTTCTTATTTTGCAGCTGACACCATAAATCTATGTCACACCTCCCGCCAGCTCCACACACGGTAGCAACTGGGAACGCAGCTTGTTGATATTGAAATGAACCCGAAATTAATATGTATGCCGTGAAGCGATACAATCGCTGCCGATGTACGTGCAAAACTTTTGACAAACAAACTTTGCCACTGAACCGAGGGTTGTATGACGTGTGAAGTTACACTGGGTTTCTCTGCATAAAGCCTTCTATTCATTGAGGGCAAGTTGTTCAGAGTCATAGGTTGCCAGCAATTACCTACGTGTACTTGTATTATCGCTGCAAATTAATGAAATAGATAGATAGATAGATAGATATAACTCTTTATTGTGCACATCATAAATAGAAAAAAGTACAGATAACAAAAAACCTTATTAACTAGTGCCACTTGTGGCACTAGTTAGACTAGACTAGAAACTTATTTTTGGTGTATTTAGTACCTACTACCGAATTTGCAGTCATTCTCATGTTCGGTGCGCGGTGTCTGGGTCTTAGTTTGGCCTGTAAACGTATTGAAATGATCTAGGTATAATGATGTAAGTAAAAATAGAAATAATAATAATAACACGGTTTCACTTACATCTTAAGAGACTCTCGCTAGACGGTTGGGTCCAGGGTCAGCTACAAAAGGCATTGATCCTTGACACGGCGCGCATTGTGAGGAGGTTCCTCACTCTGCAGCCCTAGCCACCGGCAGCTTGAGCCCTGCCCCGCTGCCGGCGGCACACAAGTTTTTAAGTTTTTTTTATATTATTTATGTTTTTATATAAAAATTTAACAAGTAAGAAAAAAAATATCCACGAATAATAATAATAATATAACTCTTTATTGTTCACACCAATTACAAACAATTATAACAATACAGACTTGAAACAAAAATAATTATGATAACGTAATAAAAACTGTAGACTAAAATTATAAAGTATTTGATCATACTAAATTCGGCAATTATAGAATAATATAATGTTCTATGTACGAAAAGATTCACCGATAAATTTCCTAGTAATTTCCCTTTGGCTGCGAAGTTATTGCATGTATCAACGCACTTAATGTTGCCATTTGATTTCTTCTCCGTCAAAAAGCTGTCACTCCTCAATATCCGGCCATGAATTGAATGCTTCCAGAATATGACTACGTAGCCTCTAAAGCGTACGTTTTATAAACGGGGTGCTACTTTGAGTTTCTATTCGTCGATTGGTCGTTGATGTTTTAGACGAGCGACTGAAGCTGCGCCTAATTTAGGTTTTTTATTTTTAAGCTTTTGCGAATGCCGAAACGTCGAAAAAAATAAACAAAACAATTGACATTTTATTTTTAAGTTTCATACTTTAGCTTAATACATTATTATATGATTATTTTTTATATACTTACTATAATTATGTTTAATTTTTATTTTATTTTTTTCTTATTAGTGTTACATCTCCCGTCTGTTTCTTATGTTTTCTATCGTATTTTTCTTTTCTTGGTTGCCTGGAAGAGATCGCTGTTAGCCATAAGGCCGCCACTTGTGGCACTAGTTAATAAGGTTTTTTGTTCTCTGTACTCTTTTCTATTTATGATGTGCACAATAAAGAGTTATCTATCTATCTATCTATCTACCTTAATACCACATAATTTTTAATTTGTTTTCTCATTAATTCATGTATAGTTTTGTTATATAAATGTAATTGATTTTATTCTGAAACAGAATGAAATCAAGTATAATATGAAAACATAATCAATAGACACTGGCAAAAAGCAAAAAGTGCTACGCCAAAAATAAAACGCACAACGTAGTAGTTTTATTTCGACAGTGACTAATGGTTGAAATCAAAAGCGTTAGTCATCTATTTGATATTTACTTTAAGCGACACAGGTACAGTACATACCTCCATCTAAATTTGCAAATAATTTATTTAGTTATCATGCAATCAAGTTAAACAAAAATTCCACCATAATAGGTACTAATTTTAAATGGCCGAACGATTTAGAAGCGCCTCAAAAAATACGACAAATTTGGTACAGAATTATTTTTGAATATAACACTCGGATAAAAATATGTTAATTGAAAAAATATGATTAGTCCTTTTTGGACAAAAATCGTTTACAAATTGCCTGTCTGCGTGGATCATGACGTTCCGTCAGTCAAACGTAATCGATTTAGTCAGAGATGTGTCGGAACGATTTTCTTCATGACAGACCAATCACGAGGGGAGAGCAGGGTGCGATGTTTCGGCTAATAGCTGTAGTGGTTTCGCCAATGTGCTTCGAGGGGCGGAGGCTGTGAGAGCGGAGACGTAATCAAAAATGCGTTTGACGTCGGAAAGTCAATTGACGGGCAATGATAGGGTGCTGTAATTTTCTAAGCGCAAATCGACACTTTGCGTCAACAAACTTTGATATTAGGCCTTGTAGATCAATTAGAATTGGAATAAAATGCAATAGATAGTGTTAAAATAAATATGCTTCATACATATATTTACTATAAATATTTGTATGCTTAATAATTTATACTTATGACACGAGCTCTCAAGGTTTTGTCTGTATTTTTTTTGTTTCCTTTATAATTTCAGGTGTACACAATAAAGAGTTCTATTTCATATCTATTTCACCTACATACATTGTCACACCCATATAAAAGTTTTTTTTTAAGTTTTTAATTTCAGTTTCTTGGTTTTGTAGTTAAATCGTAGTAGAACAGACAGCGGGAGGAATTGATAATATTGTTTATGTCATCATTTAATGTGTATGGAATCCTAAAGACCATAATTATGTATAATCAATCACCCAAAAGTGCAGAGCCGTGTTTCATCAAAATGCAAAAAGATTTTTTGATATTTACATAAAAATGTTTACGCATTTTGATGCCATCGTTGATCGGGAGAAAATAGGTACAGTATACTAAAAAATATTCGTGCAACAAAAAAGAGGTTGAAGAGGATTTCGATGAGCTTTCGTGTTTACAATGCACTATTCAACAGCGACCAGATTGATTCAAAAATATAATTTTGTTTCATAATAATAAAGTTAAGCAAACAAGGTTCTTATTTACTTATACAGTGAACAGTTAACAAAACAAATGCTTGAAAAGTAATGAAGTTATAAATAAAATAATTCACAAAAAACCAGACAAGTACAAGCACGCCTTGCACGCTGAGGGTTCTGTATTATTTTGTAGATTAATACGAAAGTTAAAGACAATTTCCCATAAAATGATACTACGGTTATATAATCACCTCAACCAGCACATGTGCTCGTAAGTTTGTAGTAAAAAAATACTTTAAAATAAATAAATAAATAAATTTTTCTACTTGTGCTGTAAGTTTTTGTTTCTTATCCAATTTTATGATTTCAAGGTAACATAAAATACTCTATAGGTTTTAATTGTATGCTGTACATATCTGTACTGACAGACGAGGAACGAAGTAATCTTGCAAGGACTCATTCTTTTAATTTTTAAGTCTAGAACTCTAAAAAAATATGTAACTCCATCACACTTTACTCATTTTCCCCCTTAACAATATTTGCAATGCAAACGAAAAGAACATTAAGCAAACAGCGACCAAACAAACTGGCAATTAAAACTGCTTCAAATTAAAAATCACACAAAAGTTGAAATATTTTGGAATAGCACGCGCAGGAAGAATGAAAATTGCGGAGCTGTCATGCCCCCAGCTAGACATGATACTGGAAGTATTAACGTGAACCAAAGTAGACTTTACGTTCATCAATGGCAAGGTTGAGATCATTTTGCAAGATAACTTTGTTTTGAGTATTTGCTGAAGCGCTTTGTTTTCGACTTGTAAATTGATTGAAACGCCGGGCAACTGATAATTGCTAATAGTTTTCTTGTTAGCGTCGAAAGTGGGAAGTTCTTAGACTAGTTGATTTCTTTGCGCGTTCCATTTCCTTCCCCCGGTCGGTAAGTGGTTGATTGCCGCCTCGTGAAGAATGTACAAGTGATTTTTTGTGCTGTGCTCTGATTGGTTAATTTAACTTTTGAACCAGTATTACGGATCGCTTTCCTTTTACAGAGATTGTATTTGATTGCTTTTACTCTACCAGGCGAGAACGCGGCCAAACACAAGTCTATTTTATAATAATAAAAAATATGTACTTAGTGTTTATATGCCATATTTTTACATAACATAAAATTATATTCTATTAGTTTTCTGTTTCGCATGGTACGAACTTTGATTGTTTTGTGGCTAGAGGGCGCTGTGTGAAATGTCGTTCAATATTTGTTATTTATTTTGTGTTTCAGTATGTAAGTAAGCTAGTTCACATGACAAATTAATTCATATCAACCTAATGAAAGTAAATGAATAGAGTATAGAGAAGAAGATGAAAAACAATTGTCTATTAAATAAATAACGTAGGACATTACACACAGCACCATCTGGCCCCAAACTAAGCAGAGCTTGTGTGATGGAAGTCAGATATAATACAGATAGACTTATAGAATAGATAAATAGTACCTTTTTTTTATAAATACAAATAACATTGTATGTATGTATATTCCCCTATATACATACATACAATGTTATAAGGTGAATAAATGATAATATCATTCTGAATAATAACTTCGTTATAGACACACGCCGTCTTTTCCCTCCTCTAATCCTTTCCATCGTAAGGTTGCCTGGAAAAGATCACTTTTAGCTGTAAGTTCGCCAATTGTTACTTTTACCTTTATTTTCCTCTTCTTCTGTATTGTATAATTTTTGGTATGGACAATAAAGAGTTAATTAATCAATCAAGTTGGAGAGTTTTTTTGCCCCACGCTGTATCTTAAAAGTTAGTCCAGTATAACCGAATGTATCGATCTCTGATTAGCACTAACAGCACTAGATGAGTTTCCCAACTTCCTAACGAGGCCAGCGTCTTCCAAGTACCGTCCGAGTCACACATGCTCCAGAATTTAGGAGATTTTTTTTATTCCTGGATCAGGAAGTTTGCCGGACGACCATTCACGGAATCAGGTAATATAGCCCTAGGTCGGCAGAATTGTTGTTATGCTGAAACTGTAAATAGAGTTTGTAAATATTTTGTTTACCTATTTTTTTTAATTTTTTTGCGTCTCTGTAAACGAATACATACTCGTATAAGTAAATATAATAAATAAGAAAATTAGTATTTTTTTTCAGAATGCAAAATATTAATAAATATTTTTACATTTTTGAGAAAGATTTTAAAATCGATCGTGGAATCGGGTGTGTGTTCGATTCCCACTGAAATATTTGTTCGATGAGTATAAGTGTCTGTTTTGTATATGTTATGGATGGATGTTTGTTATTATTTCACGCGAAAACTACTAAACGGATTTGGATGAAATTTGGTATGGAGGTAGCCGATACCCTGGATTAAGACATATGCTACTTTTTATCCCGAAAACATGTAGCGGGTAACACCGCGGGGCGCAGCTAGTAAGTTACAAAATGAAGTGACGAAGGATTTCCAAGAGCTGTAAGTCAATAATTAATTGGCATAAATACGTGGTAGTTCAATCAACGAATGCTTGAGTTAACTTTTGTCATCTTCAATGAACTATTCATAATAGTCAAATATTCCTGTGTAACGCAATTAACGCATCAAAGGCCACAAACAGCAGGTGTCTATTTGACCAGCAGAAGAGCCGATTGTCAAGGGAGGCGACCAATTACGTACTGGCACAGATTAGGATGCAGTTACTGCGATCGGCGCAGTACATGGGGCTGCGCAGCGCCTAAACTAACGATAAGAGTTTATATGACGCTTTATCGCATGGGCACATGGACGGGTATAAAGTGGAGCCAGAATCCAAAATAGCCTCGGCTTATAGACAACCCACAGTGGAAATTATAATAAAAATTGCACTAGGTATGTGGTTCTAGACGTCTTTGACTCCACTTTCATTGTACGTACCGCTAAACAAAGGAATTTGCTGCCCATGAGGGTTTCCCCGATTGTTACAATCGGTTTAATCTAGGCAATCTTGTTCCCTCGTAGACCGCATCTTTGCTTAACATCACGCGAGATTGCGGTCAAACGTATTATAACGTATTGTATTTATTTATTTAGATTGTTATATAATTATGTGTACATGATTTGATATATATATAGATATACATATGTTAGTTTTCATGCGCGCCTACAACCATATTTTATTTGTCGTGTGGATGGCTGGCAGAAAATGCTTTAGCATTAGTAGTACTTTTTTGCAACTATAGCAACTGTATTATAGGGTAACATTTCCGTCGCAATCACAGACTAGGCAGCGATGAGTACGTCCGCAGTTGACTCAGCTAGTCGTGATTAATTCACCACAGGCCACCTGGCCAAGCAGTTTGCTAACCTAACGTCAAGCAAGCAGTTTGCTAAGCTGTGGTAATTATTTAAGCGGATGCTGATTGTTCTGGTACACGCAGTCTTTGTGGAGAAAATGCATTGTGATTTATTAGGCTACGATTTCGCTTAATGGTAATTGCGTATTGAATTTGAGTCAGTGGTATAGCTACTGAAAAGATGCCGTGCACCGGCCCACAAGCTCAGGGGAATTCAGATTCCGACCACCAAGCAACCCGAACTTGCTATAATTTCTCCCATCTTTTTTTTTACTACTCACGTTTATTTTTTATTATTAATTATATTGGATTATCCGACTATAATTTCGGTCAAATCCGGTGGCCTTTTTCAAGGAGACAAAGCTGAGAACAAGATATGTACGGTCTCACCTTGCTTCGCACTACGGGCCACTGCTCGCCTCGCACGTTAATACAGCGGTTGGTGTATTTCAAGCTCACCGCGATGTCGTCAGATCCACGACCACTGTCACAAGCATGAAGACAAGGTGTTCAAAACAAAGAAGTGTCAAAACCACGTCAGTTTTCATGGTAAACGGAACACAGGTTGCAATATAAGTCTCATTGGCAATTCATTCATACTTGTAGGGATTTCACGTTTAAATTCTTTGTTTGTATAGTGTTGCCAATTTCATTTATTCAAAAGTTATGTTAGCAAAATTAACCAGATTAAATAGGTCTTTATTTTTTTTGCGCATCGCTTTTTGATACCTAGCTACGCTACTGATTTGACTCAAGCCAAACGTCATCTGTTTGAAGTGCATTCAGCTTGGAAAAGCCATTGGAATATTACGTATCAACCTGAAGTTTGTAGGGGATACACTTTTACGCGTATAAGGTTAGTTTTATACAGGCCCATGGCGTCAATCGAAACAAAAATAACAAGTTCCGCAATGCATCCCTCAATGCTGGGTTCGATTCCTAAACCAATGGTTCCATTAGCGAATATCTCGTACCATTTCCTTTGAGGCCGGCCAGAGGCTAATGTAGGGCACGCCCTCAAAAGATTGACCCTTGTAACGCGATATCGCGCCTAATGCCCAGTGAGGGATGTGGGGTATTCGGACGACGTGAATACTGTTTTTGCGGATCGCTTGTCCCGCTTTTGATATTGGATTGGCATAATCTGGGCTTACGGTGACGTAGTGACAGGAATTTGGCGGGTTTTTGATTTGTGCTGTAGACTTTTTTATAACAGGCTAGGTGTTTGACCACATCTAGCCTGATGTTGAGTGATGTGTGGTGCTTAACGGCAGATTTTCAATTTGAGAGTACCTACCCACTAGAGGGGTACTCTCTGGTATCATCAATTCATCATGTTATGTTTTCCTTCCGCTATCGGATATATGAAACGGTTTAAATGAACTTGGTTTACGAATTAAGTTCTTAAAAATACAAGGACGAACGTCGCGCCCTACTGAAACGTGAAAGAGTAACAAACATCCATCCATCCAAACTTTGACATGAGTTTATAATATTAGTGGGATTTCACTCAAAAAGACAATAATGTGATTAAAACCACGTATACTCGAGAATTGTTTTAATGAAACATTATATTTTTATTTATTTTTTGAGGCTTTACATTAGCAACTACAATGACAATTATAATCTTATCTGACTAAAGTAAAAAGTAAGCTAATTGCGTTGCTTGTTTAAGGAAGAACAACATGCAATTTTTTAAATATGACATAACATAATTAATTAAATTAAAATCAAAAATGTAAAATGTATTGCACTCAAAGAATAACAAGAAACAATCTTAGCAACATTAAGCGGCAACAGTTGTTAAACCCCCTCGTAGAGAGAAGCCACAGGGTAGGAGTACAACGGCATAAATGTTCAAATATCAAAATATGAGCGTTTATTACAAGCCATAAATAATTCTCAAAGGCTTATAAAGCTCCTTAGCGATGTTATAAATCTTTGAGATGGAAAAAAGCCGCGAGCGGACATAGGTAGTTAAGGGTAGGACTTTCAGGTTTTCTATTAAAAGTAGTGGACATCATTACAGTATAATTGATTATGATTGAAATTCTATTATAATTAATAGACTATTATTATTTTCTATTATTATATTCTTTCTTATAATTGATTGTTTAAAGTATGTACATACCTATTTAGTTTATTTCTGCTTAACAGTCGTATCGGTTACAGTGATGAGGATTCAAAATAAATTTTACTAATTGGACAAAAACTGGTCGTCCAGTTAGTAAACGACTGCTAAGCGGAAATAAACTAAATATGTACCTACCTTATATATTCCAAATGAATTTCCGCTCAGTAACACCTGAATCAAACAAAATTTTTGTTTACAGTTGGCCTATGCCCAACAGCAGGATGCTATTATTATAGGTTATCGCACCTGAATACTATGCGGTTAAGGAAACACACATAGCTAGCACAGAAATCGGGCTCTCAACTGAGACAACCTTAGGTGCTACTTTTTACTATATGACGGCCAGAAAAATTCGACCAAAACGTCATGGTGGATATTCCCCACGTGCGCACAAAGCACACATATTTTATTTGCAAAGCGAACTTTTTGCCGGAGTCTGGGTTCTTTGAGAGGTACGATGTGGATGTCTACAAATCCAGATTAAATAGGTTTCTTCTAGGCGAGCGTGCTCCATCTTAGATCACACTACTGCTTATATATTTAGAATTAGAAAAAGAAAACAAATACTTTGTGGTAGTGAGTAATTTATTACCATGTTTGAAATCTTCATTGTTTTGTTTCAGCAGCTACTAAATATTAGTTAAAACTTTGGTATTTACTTTCTTGATATTTCGACTTCATATTAAATTCATATAATTTCGGCTTTGTTCAGTTGTTCTTTGTAAAACAACCATGCATGATGGTGTATTTTTATGTAAGGTAAGTTAAGTTCTACATTAATATGTGTGGTGTTTTGTACATAAGTCTTTGTTTCAAGGTTAAATCAGCTCTACATACGTATAATTCAGGCATCTGTCAATAACAATCAATCGAGCTGGATGGATGCTGTCTCACGACACCATAAGATGGATGGCTCAATTACCCCTTAAACTGCTATTTCATTTCTACCACTACTCTAGCTTTTATGCCCATGAAGTTTAAGTGCAATTTCCTGATGATCGATTTGGATCTTATTTACTGAGAAATACTTTATTATTGATATCGATGTGGCAAATCTGTGTCAGATTGGTGTGATTTGATGGATGAGGTGCATTTAATAAAACGAATGAACTCGTGTCTAATGTGTTTCTGTTGGAGAATTGACGCATGAGAGATTTATACAAATATTTTTTTGTACTGTCATGTAACTTTAAAAATAAAAAAAATAATGGCTTGCTAGAAAAATAATACGACGAAAACTTGGCATTCAGTGGTATCACAGTGCGATGTCAGGTCCATCTCGTTGCAGATACAGGAACCCATACATCGCCTAGTTGCGACTTAGGTGTTGGTTAAAGCGGCCCCTTTAAATACGTATTAACGCTCACTTTCACTGCCCATGTTCCCACCTCTACCCAACCAAATTTGATATGATTGCTTTGGATACTCTTTGTAGATGTTTTTGGCAGGTTGAGGTCTTTTAGTAGACTATAGGGAGATTTTGCTGGCAATCATCTCGCTCCCACTTATAAAGCTTATAAATCACACACACTAATAATATAAAAGCGAAAGTTTGTCTACATGTTTGTGTGTATGTTTGCTACTTCTTCTCAATGTAACGGCTTGACAAATTCCAATAAAAATTTAGAACAGATAGCTTGGAGTAGCACAATTTTTTTATTTCAGAATTATTTTTTTTTAGATTTGACAGGCTAGGTGTTTGACCACAGCTCACCTGATGTAAAGTGAAGGTGTGGTCAAAGATGGTAAAGCACATCTAGCCTGGAATGGAACTGGCTCTCAAGTGAGGCTGCCGGAACACACCGTTAGATGCTTGGCGGCAGATTTTCAACTTGAGGGTGGTAGCTAGTCAGCCGAGTACTAGAAAGTACCCTACCCACCTATGGTTTCCTCACGATGTTTTTCCTTCACCGGCAGCTCAAGCTTATTGTTGGGGTTTGAACCCACGCCTTTCGGCATCCGAACCTACCGCGCTAACCACAGAGCTATCATCGCTACAAATTAATAAAAAAAAATTAAAATTTGTAAACACAAAAGCTGCTAGAAATCACGTTGTAAGGAATAGGGAAGGGGAAGACTAGGGTAACAGGTGAAATCGTATGGCACTGTGCGCATTACCTATATTTTGTTTACTCACAAAGATAATTTACCTAAGTAATTTTTATTCACGAGAAAATTAAAATCTCGAGACTCTCTTTAAATATTAAAAATATGCCTTGTTAGTCTGTTAAGTGTTTGCCCCCGAAGTGAGAAAGAAAACTCCGAAATTAAAACTCATAAAAATAGGATAAAATAACCGACTTTCAAAATAAACCCTTTCTCGGAGTTGGCTTACATTTAATTTTTACAAGAAAAACAAAAAGATACTGAAAACTCGGATCATCGGGCAGTAAAAACAGACTCACGGTCGACTACCCCAGTCGAGATAAAAAAGAATAAGTTAAAATGAGAAAAGTTCCATTAGGTTATGAAATGAAAAGATCATTGTTATCTCCGAGAAGCATACTACTTTTGAGTTATGCCTGGCTTGCCTTGATAGTCCCTATCTTAATGGAGTTATTCTGTGAAAAAGGCAACGTGTTTATTATCTGTACTGATCTTTTTAGCCAGCGGAAGCGACGGTATGCGGGTACGCGGTATACGCATTACGTCACTTTCGCAAATTGTCATCGAAAAAAAATTGGTCAATTTCGCAAAACGTCAGTTTCGCTTAACGTCAATTTCTCAAAACGTCATTTCGCATAAAGTCCAAAAAGGCGAAGATGACGTTTTGCGTAACTGACCAGATTTTTTACAATAACATTTTCCGAAAGTGACGTTCTCTGCGTCAAAACCCGTATGCGATTTCGCGTTCGCTGTTTGAAGGTTTTGTATTGTTTTACATTCGTAAATGGGCGCATATTCATGACATTTATCATCATTTTTAAACTTGGTAGGTTTGCATTTTCAAATTATCAACAATCAACACTACCATTTTTTCTTTCGCCCACCTTCAATTTTTAACAAACCTTTTCATCAAACCTTTATGATCTTATTTCCTCTCTTCCTTCCACTACCAACAGGACAAATATACGAACGACACACTAGCACCCGTTCCTTCCTATGATTAGGAATGATTCCAATGTTCGCACGCAATTGTTTGGCTCTACTTTTTTTAAACGTACGACTGTTCACTCACTGCCAACTTTTTGCATTCCTGTGAACAATCATCAACTGCTCAACAATTACAATCTGGGCGTTTTTAAGGCTAAAGAAACACTTCTGCTAGATCAACGTGCCTCATCTTTGGCCGTCGATTTCTATCAAGCGAGTAGGAGGTCAAACGTAGATCTATTGCCGTCTTATTTTGTCAAAACGACTTGTTTTTATGCAGTATTATAATCTTGAGGTGTATTAAATTTTTTTTTTATAAAAGACACAGCAATGGAAACCCAAGAAAACCAACTACATTGGGGTTAACGAACTTTTTTGTAGTACAGCTGATTTTTAAAAGTTATGCATGTTGTAAAAATTTATCACAATGATGAGTACAATGACCCTACAGTACAGGACACCCTGTATAACGTATAGTTTTTAATACTTGCTCCTAAAGAATTTACGTATTACGTATACTTAGCAGCTATAATAACCACTATTAATGACACAAAACGTGTGACATCAATGCTAGTCCTATTCAAAGACGACATCACTCTCCGTAATTTTCCAGGGTTATATCGTACTGCATTACAGGATTAAAATTCTTTGAGCGCGTTTTCTTCCTAGTTAAGTATGAATAAGAGATCCTGCTAGCAATTTACCGAGTTGGAGTTGCTTTGCTTAATTATATTATCTTTTAAGCACTTTCTGCTGGTACGTTCTGTTAATTAACGTAAGTTCTCATGTTCGTATGTGTTTCTTTAATGTGTGATGAAGTCGTAGTTTTCCTGCGTTGCTTGCATTTTTTTTATAGTTGACAAACTAGGTGTTAGTCCACAGCTTACCTGATGTTAAGTGACGGTGTGGTCCAAGATGGTAAAGCACACCTAGCCTGGAATGGAACTGTTTAACTGCCGGAATACACCGTAATGCACTTAACGGCAGATTTTAAACTTGAAAGTGGTAGCCAGCCAATAATAGAAAGTACACTACCACTACATTATAAGTTCCTCTCTTCTCTTACCTCCTTACTATGTACTTATTTTTCCCATTAGCATGGCAACGTCTGCCGAATGCCAGCGGAGCTATGGGCGAAATCCACCAACGACCGGGTCCTGGAGGTTAAACGGCCACCAGGCCGGTCTAGTTGACCGTGAAAAGATGAACTCGATGCTCATTATATGGATTGGACATCAATATCAGCAAATAGAGAGACATGGAAAGGAGGAAAAGAGGTCTTTGCCCAACAGTGTGGCAAAATAGGCCTTACTATGCCAGCAACCCAGAGTCTCGCTCTGGTACTCCAAATAAGAATATATATGCTATGGTTTATTTACGATGTTTTTTTCGCTGGCAGCTCAAGCTTATTGTTAAGCTTTGCATATATCTTCTGACGGGAAACATTACATAAAAACCTTTTGTCTACAAACCACGGGTAATCTTGCTTTGCCCCTACAAGAGAATCTTCAGCATCACAACGATATCGGATCAGTAATCACGGCGACACAAAGGTTAGAATTAGTGGACGTCTTTAAGCCGAGACCAAAGGGTTCCGTTGCCTCCCTTTTTCTCTAATGAGGGTCAACTCGGAGAACTCTCCTTACAAAGAGTTTGCGGAAAACCTTAGTTTTTTCCTTTGTTTTGGATAATGTCTCGTCTAATGATGACTGGGATACGCCGTGTTGGTGTTTGATACATTTAGAGGTACAAACAGCTTATCAGACTAGTTAGAATGGAATAGTCTGCTCAAGAGATAGGTAAATAGGCAAAAATAAATAGACATTTTTGCATCCCTTCTATTTGTTGTTTAATAATAATGATATGTTTATTTTCTTAAAAGAGTCATCTTATTCACTTGTTGATACACAAAAACGACAGAAAGCAAAACCATGAGTCATTAAACGTTCCAGCGGGCCCAACTTAGGTGAAACCTACCTACCTAGTACTTTGGGCTCCCATATATACAGTAGTCAGATAACTTGTTACACCATTGGGCATACGCTGCGTATATTTTAAAATTTATTTGTACATATGTGTGTCGCGAGTGTGTGTGTGTATGTGTGTGTATTTTACATTTTTATTTATAGTGTTGTAAATTGAGTACTTAAATATAGTTGTTACGGTCGAAAGTAGCTCTCTTATCAATTATAAAAAAAATATCTTAGGACATTAAGCTAAGACTAAGCAAATCTTGTACTATGGATGACGGATAACTGATAGAATACTTAAATAGTATTTTTTTTTGTAAATAGGTACATACTTATAGTAAATATGTATTTACAGACACAGAGCAAACATTTGTTTATAATATCACAAAATGCTTGTCCTGGGAGGGAATAGAACTCACGCCCTTTAGCTCTTGGAGCAGACATACTACCAATGAACCAACAGGGCTGTCAATATTATAAATGTATATACCTCGCTAAATACTAAGGGTAAATGGAAAAAATGTTAAATTGTAAAATAATATGGATGTCAAAAATGTTATCGTCCCACAAACGCCCCGGTTGTCAGGAGAAGCTAAAACATTGAATTTTTTACTCCTGTCGCGTTCTCGAGGTGAAACCGGCGAATATTTTTAAACCGCGTCTGCACAGAGGGACGTGACTCCATCAGCGTAAGGGCGTTTTCACGAGATCGAGTAAAATGTGTAAATAATTGCCACGAATTTGTACTCTGATATTCTGCTTGTTTTTAGATTTTAGAAATGACGGAGGGGGTTTGAATTATTGCGTTTATTGCACATATGAAGTTTGATGTGATGTATGTATGCGTTTATTGTACGACAGCTTTGTTTAACGTTACGAGTAGTATTCTGATGTTCAATCAAAAAGTTTACGTACAAAATAAACATAGAACTATGGAAACTGACGTGGTTTGGACACTTTTTTTTTTACAGAACTTGTGTTTGTGGTTACGGAACTGACGACGTCGCGGTGAGCTCTATGTGCTGCATTATTCCTGACAACGTAGAGGAGGACTCCGGTGAGCTCCCACTTCCGCGTCCGCGCACTAACCGCTGTCTTTACGCGAAGTACTCGGCTTTGTCTCCATGAAGAAGGCCACCGGATGTGATCGTTAATATAGCCGGAGATCAGATGTAATTAAATATGAGTAATTTCGCATAAGTGAAACAAAAACGTACATTGCTTTTTTAGACACGTTGCTGTAAACGAAACGTACGGGCTTAGGTTGGTTAATTGATGTTTAGCAAACTGAAAGTTAATTTTAATTGCTAACTTGTGGTTGGCTTGTCTATATGGAGTAAGTTTGTTAAAAAAACAATCAGGAACGATATTGACAATCAACACAGTCGCCTCGGTGGCGACAATTTTACTTTTTTCATCAATCGTATCAACGTGATGACCGAGTTGGAAATTGGAATGCATCCGAACCGAATCCGCCTTGTTTTTATAAACTGTAACTACCACTACTGGGCGTGGATCTCTTCCCACGATGATAAAAATAAGGCAGCCACCACGCTGGCCAAGCACATATTGGCAGACTTTACATAGAAGTTTTTTTTTTTAAACTCGGACTTGTAGCTTTTGTCATGTTGTTGACCTTCACCGATTGAAGACAACAGCAATACGCACATATTTTACGAAAAATAAATAAACAGATGTGCGTGCCGTGAGATTCGAACCTTGGACCTCCAGATTGAAAGCTAAACGGTCTTCCAACTAGGCTGCTGAATCTTCAAAATTTTTAATTCCAAAATTTAAATTCTTTCTTTAACATTCGAATTCATGCCACTTGGAATTTTTTGGCAATACCTTTCTATCGTATGCAAAAAAACAACTTAGAAATAAATGAAATGTTGCCTACATTTAATTTATTTCTCATCATCATCATCATCATCATCAGCCTTTTGTAGTCCACTGCTGGACATAGGCTTCTCCCAAGACACGCCACTTAGCCCGATCTTCGGGTTTTCACTTTCATCCACCGTCAGCTGTCCTACGTATATCGTCACTCCATCGAGTCTCAGGGCGTCCTACGCTACGTTTGCCAATTCGCGGTCTCCACTCTAGAACACGTCTACCCCAGCGGTTATCAGTTCTGCGACAGATATAACCAGCCCATTGCCACTTCAGCTTGCTAATACGCTGAGCTATGTCCGTTACTTTCTCTGGCGAATTTATTTCTAAGTTTTTTTATTTTTTTAAATAGAAAAGTCAAAACTAGACATGACGAATTAGTAAATAAAATTGACGATTTAATTAATCTTCATGAAGTTTTACTCTTCGTTCTTTGCGAAATCTCAATCACACAGGTCTGCTTTTCACTATTTCAGTCACTCTTCTCACGTCTCTGTTCGCTACTTTTCTAGTGCATTCGCATCTGAGAATTACAAACGTAGCAACAGTCGTGAATTGCGCAAATTCGTTCGCTAACAAAAATTGCGAGTCACAATCAGCACCCATTGAGAGAGGGGTGACGGATTGCTGTGAATACACAGAATGCACGGCGTTTGTGTAACTCGGAGCAGTTTTAAATTGAACTGGGTAGGATTGCTTATTTTACACTTTAGCACAATGCCTCGTTATTTGTCGATGTTGATGGAGGCTGTTGGCATAAGCTAGCATAAACAGTTTTTTTTTTACTATTGACAGGTTATGTGTTTGACTACAACCCACATGATATTAAGTCACATTATGACTGACGATGGTAAAGGTCATAAAGTCTGGAATGGAATTGATTCACAAGTGAGGCTGCTGAAACTCACCGTTAGGCGTTTGGTGGCAGATTTTTTAAGCTGTGGCTAAACAGTCAAGTGTTAGAAAGTACTCAACCACTACGCTATGGGTTCCTCATAATGTTTTGTTTGTTTTTTCTGAGGTATCATCTCTACAAGTCTAGTCAAGCATAAGTGTGACTAATATAGTATAACTTCTCTTCCCATTGCACGTTTTCCTGTGGTAGCACTTCGTCCCCGTTACACAAGCACTTTGCTTAGTTCAGAGACGGAAAAACGCTCTCAGGTCACGGCGAAGGCAGGAGGGTCAATGTGATTGCTTGTCATTATGTTATATTGGTTTTTGCATACACAAAATACTTGATCGTACTTTATTTGGTGGTAGATTTCCTTAGCAGGAGGGAATTAGGGTAGCTACCACCGCAGTATCAGATACGCTACAGCAAAACAGGAGTGTGAAAACATTACTGTGTTCCGGTTTGAAGGGTACTGCAGCAAGAAATTACAGGGCTGTTGAGACTAACTAAAAATCTCAACGTAAGGAGTGTCAAAGCAGCGGCGCCTTGGCCTTTGTTACGTAAAGTTCTGTGTATCGCTATAATGGTCATGGACATGCGATTTCTCTTATCACCAGGAGAGAGTCTCGTACGATGATCTTTCCATACAAAAAATCGTAAACACAGCTAATTTTTTTGAGCTTTTACCTATCGTTGTTTAGACTATTTTTTTGTTATGGCATATACGTCTCAATATCTAAGAAATTGTCACAAACTTATTAGAAACAAAACAGACAGCGCTCCAAAAATAAAACTAGTTATAGTATTGAGACGAACGAGACAAAAGACGGCTGTCCGTTGCAGAGCTACCAAACACTTTGAGTGACGAAACAAAGTCCAGAGCATTGATGCTTCAAAGCTTATTACTTCGAACTTACTAGCTTTACTTTGTTGGTGACTCTCAATAGCTTAGTAATTACGCTAACAGTAGTTTTTTTATTATTGGAGCACAAATCGAACGAGAATCGAACCAACGCCGTAGAGCTCTACTAACAATGAGCCTACAGACTGTGAAAATTAACAAACATTTAAAAAGTAGCTGCAGCACTAAGCAGTATCCCCCGATTTTGCTATCATCGCTTTTCTGCATTACTTGTGTGAAATAGCTGTGAAAGAAAATTTTAAGTCGTATTCACGTCAAAATTTCTCCATTAAAAGCATAAGTAAAGAAGAATTTTACAGAGCCAAAATTTGACGCGGTATCCCCAGCGGCGGTGACCCGTCGACCACCTAATCCGTTTATTGATTTCCCGCTTTTTTGAGTCGGGGTATCTTTTTATCGGTCCACAGCGGGGATATTGCAAATAGCTGGATAAACCAGGGCCAGATATAGCCAGATATGGCTGGGCTTCAGATTTATTACGGCTGTTGGACTGATTTATGTCGAGATGACCTATATCTTGTGATTGGATGATACAAAGTTTAGAAATGAAGAGTAAAATTCTCTATATCTGATTCTTTTGTTTACGTAAAACATTTTTTGCTGATTTGGATTTTTTTAATAATAAAAACCATCATGTTTCAGCCTAATTCTAAGATTACAAGTCGCTGAAACTAATTTTTCATTAAAAAGGGAATTAGTATTTGGGAAACGAAGTTTGAGATTTGTCTACATTGCTACAATTTGGTTGTATAAACAAGAGAGTTACCCGATGTTGTAAACAACTCCAGAAAATTTATTCAAATTGCCGTTACGCAAAATAAGCAAGAATAAATACTAGCCTCTAATTAAATGAAGAAATCCAGCTAAACCCCAGTTAATACAAAATACAAATCCAATTTGAGTTCTCACTGCAAACGGCTCTAGGGCGGGCATTCGGTTCTTCCACTGGGATCACTCATTTCAGCCGTTTTATTACATTCATAATCCGGATTCCGTAAAGCAAGAGCTTTTCACTCGATGCCGGTCACAGCGAAGTGAATACCAGTAAACGATGGCGTATGAAATTTTTGGATATAATTGTCTCTGTGTGTCTATTGTTTAAGATCGTGAGAATAACTAATGCGAGTATGTTTTTTACAGCAGATGATCTAGTAGTAATAGTAGTTATTATACTGCACTTATTTTATAGGGTTGCATTTGGCTTAGCAAGTATTTGGCAGTTATGTAAAATTGCCCATCGATTATTTCAAGAAGATTTTTATAGAATTAGAGTTTGTAATGATTTATCAAAATATGTTTTACTTGTCTGGTCCAAGCAAGTTTGACGATTTTTAATATTACTTGTAAGCGAATGGCTTACTTGCTTAACCATCCAGTAAATAGAAATAATGTAGTTGTGCTACTAAATTTAGTGCGTTCTGTGGCAAGTCGCCGTGGTTCCACGCTCGTAAAACCTGTTGTATCTGGCTGAACCTCAAAGACGGTCTCGTGCTACAGACCTTATGGATTTATAGCCTTATGAAAACACCTAACAGCCTCAGGAAGCGGTGTTAAGGGCCGTTAATTCACGTGATGCTGTAAAATTTACATTTTTGGCCAAAAGATTAAACAGACCCGCGGGCGTTATGTTCTTTTTGTTGCTGGTAAAAATATTAAATTACAAAGATAAAAGTGGCTAGAGCTAAATTAGATTTTTTAAACTGTGAGCAATATATTTTGCCGATAGCAAAACATCACACGTTCATAGATATACAAATAAGCCATGCCGTGACCCTCTTGCTGACATTTTAAATTTGTTGTCTGTATATTAATTTACATGTTTTTATTTGTGTTTTGTCTGTAGCTATTCGTTATCTTATAAAAAAATATGTTTTTCTTTCTTCTTTCTTTGCATGGTCAAAATGTTTAGACTTTGAAAGTGAGGTTTGCAGATCTATGGCGTAGTTTGCAGATGGTTTTAATACATTTCTTCTATCATTTTAACACTGTTTCTTTTCCATTACCATTATAATATAAATTTGTATCTAAGTAATGATGGGATATAGCCATTTTAATCCATTAAAACTGTTATTTTGCTTACCGTTTTTGATAGCTTAGAGCACATGATGTTCGTTTAGTTGCTGAGATTTAAGTTAATACTAACGCTAAAATTAAAACAAATATATTTATAAACTAAATAAGAGGTAATTTTTTTCACTTCTTAACTTTTTTGTTTTGCCAACGCTATCAACGTCCCTGGATGGATGGAATGTGGCACTAGGCAAACTTAAATTACAAATTTAGAAAAAAACTGCCTCCATGCCCCTAAGTCAAACATAGTTTTAGGTATTTTGGTTTAAAAATCAAACTACTGAACCGATTTTTATGAAATTTATACGAGACTAGAATTTCTAGAATTCATCAAATTGGTTTTTAAATAGCTGAGTGCTGAGGAAACAAACATTAAAAATAAATTTAGAGCTTTTTTTTAAATCTGCCCCCCGTATTTCTATTCTATTTGATATGAAAGTTGTGCTTGTTTTTCCAAGTACATAAAATACTTTGATAAATTCCAGCAATATCGGCACTCTTCCGAGGAGATTGTTTCGCCCACAGTTTCACCCGTCGATTAGCGGCCGGCATCAAATGTGGCCAGTACGTGACGTTCATCTTAATCCTGTGCCGAAGCTAATGCTCCTTTGATGGCTTAATGAGCACAATGAGCGATACATTGTGTTATTGAGGAAAACAAAAAAAACTTGAAATTAATGAGAAATTGTTATAATATTGCTATGTTCTGCAGCTTCACATGAAAATTTTCCGCCAAACACGTAACGGTGTATTTTCGTAGCCTCACTTGAGAGGCAGTTCCATTCCAGACCAGAGCCTCGATCACAAACGACTTGCGAAAAAGTATTCGTATCGACATCGACAAAAATTTGTTTGAGATTTGTACAGCTTTTCGAATTCGATAAATTTTCCAGGTGTGTTTACTATCATTGAAATCGACGTCACTTAAGAGAGTTAAAATGAAACTTGTTCATGGTGAACGTTGTTGCCTGCGACGTAGGTAGCATCGTATGTTATTGATAATAATTTGTAAACTGATTTAAATAAAAAAAATTGAATTATTGAATCTATTCTATTCTCTATTATAAAGAGGAAAGATTTGATTGTTTGTGTGTTTGTTTGTTTGTATTCAATAGGCTCCGAAACTACTGAACCGATTTCAAAAATTCTTTCACCGTTGGGAAGCTACACTACCCTCGGGTGACATAGGCTACTTTATCCCTGTATTCCCACGGGAATGGGAACTACGCGGGTGAAACCGTGAGACGTCCGCTAGTAATAAATTTAATGACTTTCCTTTGGTTTAGTACAGTCCGCACATAACCTAGTATAAGTAGCTTAACTAACACTATATGAACATTTACTTCGTTACACACTTGACCTTCATCCACAGTCCCCGAGGATCGTTTAAGAGGTACAATTTATCTTAAACTCACACATTTTCCCTTACAAAGGCCTCATTCAGGCGCAGTGAGAGATAAGGTTTATTTAGGTCCTTTGAGAAAATATAAAACGCTAACACTAAATTTTATACATCAAACAAATGTGTCCCTAAGACATGTACAGCACTGGTTACATTTTGTTCTACATTTTATATTCAACAATGTATTTGCTCGTATTGTTCTCAAGATGAATTGTTTTTTTAACTCTGTAAATATTTTAGTAAGTAAGTATAGTATTTTTTTTTCAACCGACTCAAAAAAAGATGTTCTGAATTCGTTTTTTTCTGTGTTTGTTATGCTAGAACTCCATCATTTACTAATCGATTTTGAACATTCTTCCTATTATATACACTTTCAGTTTTGTTTTAATTATGTAACAAACATTCAAATAGGCAGACATACAAACTTTCACATTCCACTAATATTATAAATGTGAAAATTTGGATGGATGTTTGTTACTCTTTCACGCAAAAACTGACAGATTTGGATAAAATTTGGTATAGAGGTAGCTGATACTCTAGATTAATACAAATGCTACTTTTTATCCCGAAAACATGTAACACGTAACACCGTGGAGCGCAGCTAGTTTATAATATTGGTAGGAAGTAGGATTTCATCAAAATCGGTTTATTAGTTTGATTTTTAAGCCTAAATAACTAGAAAAAATATGTCATCCAAGTAAACGATATTGCGTATTTTGCTTCCCTGCGACTTATCGCTACATATAGAAAATAAAAAAAGGATGATGAAGTGTGCGTTTAGTTGCCTGACTAAAAAGTTGCCGAAATGCGTCCAGCATGCGTTGGCTCTTTATAATCTAAACACGTTCTAGTTTTACCACCCAGTCCTATTTTAAGCTTTATTTACGATCGCTATAGTAACAGCTAATAGAATCTAGAAAACGATGTTATTTATTGGTGGTCGTAACATTGAATTTAATAGAAATGTGAGTAGAAGCATTCGTAATTCGTAAATTGAAACCAAATAATGTGTCTGAGAACACAATTCCACATGCAGAATATATCTTAGAAAAGAGCCTATGTAGAGAGGATCTTTTGTAGTCTAGAAGAGATCTGCTGATTAAATTAGTAGCTTGCTAAGTGGAAATGCTAAGCATGTAATTACTTAGCCATTGCTCAGTCTGCCGTTTATTTTTAACCGGCTTTAAAAAGGAGGAGGGTCTTTGATTCAACTTATGTTTTTTAGACGTGCTTCTTGAACGAAGTCAAAACTTGTATTCACTTACTAAATTCGGAACACAGATACTAAAATGATCTGGTATCAAAACTTTCTATAATAAGATTTCCTTTAGTATATATCTTTCTATAATAAAATTTCCTTTCCTTTAGTAATTTGTAACCTACCTACATAGAATTGGTGTTTCAGTGGTTAAATTAATTTAGAAATACTACTTTGTAATGCTATATTATATGCAATAAATTGATTTGAATTGAATATATATTCTTAACGAATTCAATAAATATGTGTCTCATTAATTAATTAGACGTTTATTGTATGTATTGTATATTAAACAATAAAATCAAATTAATTTAAAAACCTTTTAGTTTTAAAAAGTGCTTGATGTCATAAAATTGCTCCTGCATTATCAATTTAACTTTGAAGGTGGCAGCGGAAGGTATTCGGTTGTAGATAGCGGACCCTTCAACGTAGACTGACTTCTCAGATTTAACAAACTTTTGAGTTAACGTGACTTAGGAGTTATTATTTTTTATCCGTCTCCTTACATAAGTTACATGTGGGGAACAAACTCCTCCACTGAAACAGACTCAGATTTCTATCCGCAAACAGTTTACTATAGGTAATTGTGCCGCAAAAACGTCTCCCGTTTATTTTCATTTTGTTTCATGCGGTAGACAGATATAAAACTAAGTTCTACTGGTTTTGTTGGCTAAAAAGCCTAAAACAATCGATCACACGGCAGGCGTTCCCGTGGGAGGGTCGCTGATCATTCGCAATTACCGTTAAATAACATACGTAGGGATATTCCTACTTGATATAGGGATAGGGACAAGTCGAAAAGAGGGTTATTTTCATCTGCAAAGGAAAGATTAGATATAAGAGGTTTTTGGCATTTATGGTGGAAACCATTTTAGGTGCTGGATTAACTAGCTCCCTTGTCAATACATAATATCATCTTATTACAAACTTTACATTTAGATTTTAGCTAAGCTCAACGTATCAAGTTTTATTAATTGAAGTGTAACTGTGTATAAAGTGTATTTTGTTTAAAGGATTTAAGGCTGTAAATACGTATTAACCCTTTACGTTTATATATAAATATAAATCCCTACAAATCCATTACGGATACCACCTGCCCTGGGGTGGGAAGAATGGCTATGTGGAACTCTCCATCCTAATGATGACCAATTCACTAAAAATCCTAGAGTGGTTTACCTCGGCGCTTTGTGTCGAGGTTGCAGTCACGCTGTCGCACGCTTTTGCAGTCTAAATAGCACTTGTCACCTCGGACACCACCTTGGAGCCCGAGCAAGGGAGCCTTCCTTTGCTACGATTACGATGTGTCGGAACACTGGACACACCGTGATCCACCGCGGAAACGACATCAGCAAGAAGAGCGACGGACTGCCCCACGTCTGCACTCCCGTGGTCTCCATGTAACGTGTTCTCATCCCTACCCAACCAAATTTGATATGAATCTATATAAAATATGATCCGACGTTACTTTGGATACTCTTTAATTTATAGCGCGATCGGTTCGCATGCCAAACGGAGTAGGTTCAAACCAACCTTGAGCTTCCGGTGAAGGAAAACATCGTGAGGAAACCATAGCGGTAGGGTATTGTCGAGTATTTGGTTAGCTAGCTACCTACCACCCTCAAGTTGAAAATCTGCCGCAAAGCATCTAACGGAGTAAACCGACAGCCTCACTTGAGAACCAGTTTGATTCCAGGCCTGGTGTGCTTTAGCATCTTCGACTACACCGTCACAACAACACTTAGATTTTCTACAGTAAAAAAATTATGGTTTTTATTATATTTAAAATTAATACTATTACGTATTTTATAGTTCGTAAACAGGTGTACATACGAAATAATATGAAAACCGACGTGGTTTTGTCATATTTCTGTATTACCTAAGCGGTAGTAGTGAGTCAATAAAACAAAAATAATATTTCTGTAATATAAATAACATGTACATTGTACATTGTACATTGTACGTATAACGGGAGCTGGAGACCTGACAGTAAATTATAATTGAGACAGAATTGGTAAAAGTCGATGCGCTGTCACTCCTAACTCTAATCGAATCAATCATAAATGCATGGAATAGTTTACGCGCTACCCGCCGCGCTGCTTTATCGGTAAACTGTTCGGAACATTAACAGACGTTTCTAATTACGCTTGAAAATGTCTATATTAATTTATCACTGCAAATAATATTCTAGCTGTTCCCGGTTTCACCTACCATCGGCTTCTAAGGGCCGTATCGTGATGTTAAATAGCTTACAAAACAAATGAGCTATTAAGTGCAAAACAAATTTTCCAAACCCAACAGGTAGTTTCTGAGACTAACGTGTTCAAACAAACTTTTCCGCTTTATTGTTAGTAATAGATAATAGACTTTTGACAGTTTCAGAAGCCTAGTTTGGCGACCGTTTGTCTTCCAATCAGGAGGTACTGGGTTCGTATTCCATGGTGTGCCAATCTTTTCTTTTCATCATGTCAAACCAATCATTTTTCAAGTATATAGCTTTAGAAATGATTAGTTTCCCATAAAAACTTTCACCCCCTATTTCATCCCTTTTTTGTTGTATTTTCGCGACAAAAAGTAAGTTATGTCCTCCTCTAAGGTTCCGTCTATCGACATACTAAAGTTTATTAAAATTAGTTCTGCTGTTTAGGCGTGAAAATGTAACAGACAGATAGAGTTACTTTCGCCTTTATAATATTAGTATAGAGTATAGATAGATAGATAAAGTAATAAATCATGTGGTTTTTTATTCAGACAGACATGATAGTCGCACGTTATTGTCCTACACCTAATATTTACACCAGGGCTATGCACTCCGCCTATACAAACTTTCTTAGTAGCAACATTGGCCTTTTTTAATTTTGTTCTTTTGGATTCTTCGTCGTTTCAACTTTCGAAGCAAATTAAAGGCTCGATTTTTGAAACGTTCGCATGAGTTATCATACGGAACCACAAAATACTACTCATTTTAATTTGATAAAGTCCTCTCCAACAATTTCAAAGAAATTCAAAAATTAACCTCATGTTGATTGTGTCGTTTCTTTTTCCGGACATTTATGGTATTTGCTCTTTGAATAGCCAACCTCGGTCATAGGATTATGGCCGCCAAGTGGCTTAAGGCGGTTTGTACCAATTTATGAATTTATAAATTGACTGTCTAGCGTATTAGCATTTTTATTTGGTGACCGGTTCGTTAGGCGCCGAGTATGTATAAATAAAAAATAAATAATAAATATCATAGGACATTACACACATCGCCATCTGACCCCAAACTAAGCAAAGCTTGTACTATGGCAGTCAGATAACTGATAGAATACTTAAATACTTTTTTTTTGTACATACACAATTATAATACATACAGAACACCCAGACAAAGAACAAACATTTATTCATACCACAAACTGTTTGTCCTGGGCGGGAATCGAACCCACGTCTCTCACGCCAGCCACGCCAGCTCTTGGAGCAGACATACTTCCAATGAACCAACAGGGCTGTCAAATGTATCTGTATGGATTTTAGCACAGTATGCCGATGTTTTCCTATGTCTGAAACAGTATTTCCAAACTAGAGATGCGTAGTTTTCGCATAAGGCTTTTAAACATAATAGGTATCGTTTATGACCCATAATTTTAGTAAATTTCAATTAGCAGGACATAGATGATGTAATTGACGTGTAGACTGTTCAAACGCTTGAAGAGCGCTTGCTTCTCGGCCAAGCGCTCGAAGAGTCAACACGTCCTGAGGATGCTTCGTGTAGAGGCGAAACACGTGTCGCCGAGTGGTTACTTCAGCGAGAAGAGAATATTTTAAAGACTTGTGGTTATTTTAATTAGATTATTCGATTGATTTAAGTTTATGTGTAAACGGATATAATTATATATTTTTAAATACAATTGGTAAATTATTACATAAAAATTTGTTAAATTTATTAATTAAGTTTATGTTAGATTTTAGTTTTAAGCATTAAGTATTAATTCGGATTTAAAAAAAAAAGTCAAGTTATTAATGTTGTTTGTTCCATTTGTATGTAAGTTTAGAAACTTTTCCTTCGCTCAGTTATTAACAGAACTTTAATTAATGTAGTCACAGTAACTAAAATACTTCAAGGCGAAAGTCTGCTAAGAGATGTTAAAATAATCATTTTGTAGGGTACTACTATTTTCTCTACATAATTAATTCGAGTATCTCAAGTCAAGCCCAACAGCCTACCGGTAGCGGCAAAGAACAATATTATTAAATCACAGTCCTGACTCAGTCGCAATAGACTCTAATAACTGTACTATTACGTTGAGAGCCGTAAATGAAATTCTGTATGCTAATTGACTAAATACAATTATGGGAGCGGGCCCAAGATTGCTGGTACCTCCGTGACTCGTTGACGCAGATATAAAGACAGCGCTCTGGATATACCTTTTTAGAAACAGTTTGTAGTTTTTGAATTATAGATTGGTTTTTGTACGTCACCATTTTGTTTGTTGTTTAATTATGAATGTAATAACTATAATTATTTTATGATGTCTGGTTATTATGCGTACTATACAATATATTGTAATCATTGATTTGAAATTGTAATTAGTATTTTATTATTTTAATCTTATTGTATTGTCCTTTATTTTTTTAAGGATTTTTGTATTGAATGTTAATTGATGTAACTACCTTTTAGCTGTTTTAATTAAAAAAATAAATATACAAATAAATAGGTATACTTTTTCATAAGATAATAATTTGCCTAAAAAACTGTTCCAATTGCGATTTGATTTATTGCTACTACCTAGGAATAGTCCGGAAATTTTTCCGGACTAGTCTTGCGAAAAAAAAGGTAGAGTACTTTTTTCAACCGTCTTCAAAAAATAAGGTTCTCATTTCAGTTATGACTTGTTTACTCAACGCATCCCGCAGAAAACACATTTTATCAACTATATATAAAAGCCTAAATTTACGTAGGCAATTCCTTCATACTCTAGCGTATTTTATTTAAATTTGTTACAATAACAATTACCAAACGTAGATTCATGATTAAACATAATAACAACAAAGAATACATTATTAATTTGCTAACCCAAACATTGCACTCATCGTTGCTGAGATTGTTTGCTTAAGACATCAAACTAGCGCCATCAATTGTAATTGAGAGAATAACGCTATTAGGTCGCTTGTTTTGTCTGTCTTCTTTGTTTTTTATTATACCAAAAACCTTGTTGCCGCATAGTTATTGTAAGTTAAGAAATTATGAGACAAACGAAAAGGTGATGATAATCATTATTAAAAATTATGACTGCCACTTATGTATTATAAGTATGTATTTACAAAAAAAAAGTATTTAAGTATTTTATCAGTTATCTGATTCCCATAGTACAAGCTTTGCTTAGTTTGGGGTCAGATGGCGCCGTGTGTAAAGTCCTACGATATTTATTTATTTATTTTATTACTTATTTGGTACTTACGAAGTTACTTACTTTAAGAGCGTGGGTGTGGGTTCGATTCCCACTCAGGACTTTCATTTGTGTGTGAACATTAATGTTTACTTTGTTTAATGTCTGGGTGTTCTTTATTTTTATTTTATTTACTCTAAACTTACAGTTATACACCAAAACGTTTTAGAGTTAATTATAATACAATACAATGTGTATTGTATTATAATTAACTCTAATAAGGACACAGTTACAAAACAATACAAATACAATTTGAATTAAGTATTTACAAAAAAATACATAAGTATTTTATCGGCTATAGTACAAGTACTTTGGGGCTAGATGACGCTCTGTGAAATGTTCTCAAATATTTACTTGTTTACGATTTTAAATACTGAAATCAACAGCCACTTCCAGAATAAGTGCGTGAGAACCATCGTTAATTAAAGTGAACCAAAGCAAAGAGCAGGCACCTGCGATAACGCCCTCTATTTAGTACGGTTTGAGGTAACCCTTATTTATAACTTTGATTATATAATTACAGAAATACAACTTTAAGAAAAATACAGGAAAGTAATTACATTTATATCTCGATCACCACGATTACCGTCATGTTTGGCTCATCCAAGCTGCTGCAAATACCTTCTCCATTTTTTGCGAATCTTCCCTGTTTCATGTCAATTTTAAAGGTCTAGTCAGGAAATCTAGGTCAAGGTAAATTCTTATGGCGATGTATTTTAATGAAAATTTATTGCTTAGTATTACAATATAATCAAGCAATGTTAACGTCGAAAAGAAAAGCAAAATATATTCAGAAAATCTTGCTGGTAGAATCAACCTCTTTCATATACCCCACTGATCATTACACTAATATTATAAAGGTGAAAGTTTGTATGTTTGTTACCTCTTCACGCTCAAATGGCTGGATCAATTTTGATGAAATTTGGTGTGGATGTAGCTTTTATTCTACTTTTTATACCAAAGAATTTAGTGTCCACGTGGGAACAGTGGGTAGCACCGCGGGGTGCAGTTAGTAAAATTAATAAATCGTCAACGTAATAATTTTAAATCAAATTTGAAATGCTCTCGAGGTGTGTAAAAAAAAATCATAAGTAAATAACTAATACCTCTTATTGACATAAAAATTAGAAGAATAAGTTTTTTTTTGTGACTGGAATTATAAAATCATAAACACAAGTCGTAATTCTAAGTCCTAGCGGCAACATTTTTACTGAGAATCTTTTATATAATGTAACATTAAATTTATGAACAAACGAAAAAATTTAATCCGACTGTTACTTTGAGTATAGAAGAATGGAATTACTCAGCTACTTTATTTTACTTATCACAAGGTTCCAACCAACTTTATATTAAAAAACAGAAATTTTATCTTTGGAATGTACCTACTTATTGAACTCTTTACTAAATACATGTTTAGTTCTAAAACTTGAAATAACTTTATTTGACTGGATTTAAGTAATTATTTTTATAAGTTATTCTAGCTCTTGGCTAGTTTTTTAAAAAGAGTAAAAAAGGGAAATTTCTAATATTTTTGGACATATTTTTTCATATAAAATGAATGCGCTCATGTGCGTATCGTTTTAAATGTTATGGAACGTATAAATATATAATATTATTTTTTCAAGATATATTACGAATTTTTGTATCTGTAATATTCTGCGTTTATAACCACAAATTTAGTTTTTAGCACCAGTTTATTTGGGTATCTCGAATTTATTACGAGACACTAATTTAATTTAGTGTTGAGGTGTGATAACTTTTATGGATAGTTAACCCATTGGCACTGAAGTCGGGGCGCCGATAAATTAATTAATAGCCGAATGAAAATATCGTAACCTATGCCTAATAACTGACCTTGGAACTAATTAATTCTTGATTAGTGTGAGACGTGACACCAAAATAGGAATTTAACAATTTCTACCGTAATAAACAATAGACTTAACCTCCGTTTTCCTATTGCTTGAACAAACTTTTGTTAGTTTTACAGAAATTTTCCCATGAAGTTTCACAATGCATTGTCAAAGTTTAATTTAACCTTTTTCTGCAACGGCGTAGCTCCATTTATACCGCCGTAGCAATGTAGAAGAGCTACGAGATGCTTACAGAGAATTCGTAGCAAGTTTAGTGGAAGATTCCGCTCATTTTAATGCTTATTTCCTTTGAGTGTTTCTTGTATTGTTGAATATGGTACTGGAATTGTGTGGTAAAGGTAAATTGTGGGTTAATTTATTAGAAAGCTGTTCTAAATGGGTTTGTTGGTTGAAAATTATATTAAATAGCAAAACTAACATATTGTGAAATCAAATTGAGTTATGAATTTCTTTATTATTTTTCTGTAGGGTATTCTGATTTTTTAACGTAAAAGTAATGAGACGAACGGGATGCTCTCGTGACGATAAGAGATAACGCATATCCATGCCCATTGCAGCGATACACAGAACTGAATAACAAAAAAGTCCAGGTTTTTTGCTGCGTTGGCGCTCATTATTTTGAGACATTCGATGGTTAGTCTTAACAGCCTTGTAATTTCACTAGCTGCAGTACCTTTTGAACCGGAACACAGTAATGTTTACACACTGCTGCTAGGCGGCAAAATATCTTGATCTCCTACTAATAGATTTCTACTACCAAGTTTGTTCTAGTTTGGATCATAATGCTAGTCCGCTGATTGTAATCCATAGATTTTATAATGCCATGAAAATCATGCAAAGAGCATGTACAAAATAGCGGCCACAGAGACTTCACTCTGTTAATTTTATCGATCTACTTTTACGTGGTAAGTATCACATATTATGACACACGGATATCACTCAATGATTCCCTTAATGTATCCCTATTTGTAAAGTATATACCACGTACAAATATATATACAGCGTGCTTAGAATTGCATAGGTTACGTTTCTAAATCACCCACGCGCGAGTTACGTCATCAAGTCACAAATAAAACATAAACGTAGGCCGTAGTCGCAGATTAATGTCTGATATTTAGGCTTAACATTTTATACAGAGCTTAGATTATTTACAGCGTAACAAGATTGTGCGCAGTAATAGATCTGCATCTCAGGTCTTAAAGAAATAGAAATTTAATTTATATTTCTTTATTTTAAAATTCATATTTGCCAAAAGTTTTCACTCATTGTTACTCGCAGAACAATTCAAAACAGTAAATCCATTGTGAAACAGATACCGAGATTCTAACAGCGGAAGGTATCTTAATAAAATTTGCGTTTAGTCTTCAAACTATGTTAAGATATTTTTGCCCTAATCTTGTCATTGATTGGGGGCTGCTTGTAGTTTGAGAGACAATGAAAAATGTTATTAATCCTAATTTGGTAAAGTTGCTTAGTAAATTCAAGAAATATTTGTTCTAAATCTTAAATTAACTACAAATACATTTATGATCACAAAAGTAGAAAGAAATAAGATATAACAACCCGAATGGTATGGTACATACCATTAATATTATCTTTAAATATGTAATCAGCGGTATGCTAGGGATATACTCGTATTTATAGCTAAGTAATAGGTTAGATATCTAATCGCAGCTCATCTGATGTAGTAAGATGAGGTGGTTGAAGATGGGCACACCGAACCTGGTACGGAACCAGCTCTCAAGCGAGGCTGCTAAAACACAGTGTTAAGTGCTTAACGGTAGATTTTCAACTTGAGGGTTTTAGCTAGCCAGCTTAAGTATTCTCTAGTAGCTCTACTATTTTTTTTTGGTAGCGTGAGAAAATCACCTAAAGATATTTGGCTGTAATAGGCTGTAATAGCTATGTTGTAAACGATTATACCTACTTACTAAAACAGCCAAATTATGCCAGTTGGAGGGAACCTAGATCTCCAAAGGAACGCACCGGTACATCCTGGCACTCTGCTATTACCAACACTCTATGAAATATTAGAGAACGGGTATTCTCTAGTATTTTCACCATACCGTTATGATATGGGTTTCTCACAAAATTTTCCTTCACTGGAAACTCAAGCTCAGTATACGCCCTTCAGCATGTGATTCAACTGCGCAAACCATTGAACTATCATCACAACAGAAAAAAAACTTTTAATAATAATCAACCATTCTTCTACATGTGGGTAAGATAAATTTATCCAACAGCACCCAACCTAGAGCCCGTAACAGTGTCTAACGGTTGGCTTGTTTAAGTCGAGGGAGGTTATTTGAATAATTAACTCTTTGTCGACAACAAAGGCGGCGCGTGCTCCGAATGGCCGTGGAATCTTTAATTTCGACCTGATTCAACGGTTCTGTGCAATGACCTACATAAAACTTAATAGATTTCGGCATTGTACTTAATCTTAATAGCTTATTATAATTGTACTAGCATTGATCAAATTTAAACATTTTATTTCCCAAAGGCGACATAGCGTTAAGGCGCTCCAGTAGCTGTGAACGTGATTTTGTAACTCAGTTGATTACCTGACTTTTTAAGCAACACACAGTGTCGCGTTAAATGGAGCAAAAATCTGGCAGTTACTCGTCAATGTTGTGATTCGTACGATTAATTAAAAAGAAAATAATTAATTTCATTATTTAAAAAAAGGAGGCAACAGTATCGTGATAGAGCATTGTACATAACCTTAAATAATTTATTTAATATAAATCTTGGTATAAGATTTACACAGAAAACATTCTTTAACATTATTTTAATGGGTGTTTTTTTTTAGAAATATGTTTATATATTAAATAGTAATCGTATATCGAGAACGATGGTCACCTCGGAAAAAAAAATATTTTTTTAAAATTTTGAAACCATACCTACATAGCCTTAAAGTAATTAGTAGTAAGAATAATTTTAAAATTATTTTTAATTATTAATATTTTAAATTTGACATGTTACTATAATGGCAATTATAGTAACATGTCAAATTTTAAAATATTAAATTGTATGTTTGACCTGTTACGACTTGTGTTTTTGAACATTTTTGTTAATACCACAGGAACCTAATATGTTTCTGATATATATAATATGTTAATCCAATTAGTAAATTAATACTAAACTATACGTGTGCCAAATTTTATCCAAATCCGTTTAGCCGTTTTTGCGTGATAGAGTAACAAACATTCTAACATATAAACATACAAATGTTCACTTTTACAATATTAGTAAGACAAAGTTACTCTAAGATTCGTTGTTCAAACTCCACCAAGTTTTCTTTATAAAATACTGTTTTGTCGCAGTGTGAAGTTACAAAGGAATCTCCACAATCACGGAGTATTCGGAAATTATAATGAGAGCGCATGCGGGTTGTGTACTTAGGGGTTTGTTTTGTTGTCTGTAATGAAACAAATACGGCTGTATCGCTGCAGCTGTTGCGTTCTCTCTGATCAGTCACATGTGATGAACATTCCAAGTTTGTAATTCACGAAAAAATGTATACAAACAAACGTCACTCTGTGTCAGTTAAAAAGTGACAGTTCAGGTGTAATAAACATTTTCAGTCTTAGAATTTTTTATGAAGTTATTTACGTTTTACAACTGAAAGGATGAGTTATACAACACTTTGACATATAACCATTTAGATAGAACTAAGGGGAAATTTGCGCTACCTGGACCATCCCATATAAAAAGCTTATATATTGTTATCGTTAAAGAAAATTTAGCGATATCTTAGTGAAACTGGCTTTCAAATGTGCTTGGCGGCAGATTTTCAACTTAAGGGTAGCAGCTAGCCCAGAGTAGTAGAAAATATCCTAACTACCAAGCTATGGTTTCCTCACGATATTTTCCTTCACCGGCAGCTCAAGCTCATTGTTGGGGTTTGAAACGATACCCTTTAGCATGTCATCCAACCACACTAACCACCATGCTAACGTCACCACAAATTAATGAAAAAAATATTTTGGTCAAATGTGCATTAAAAATACAATTAGTACAATCTATAGTGCGCCTTATTAACTTTTGTACATTTGAATGCAGTACATTTGCACGCGAGTGAAGCGTCAAGTGGAAGGCTTAGCGCAAAATCGCGAGCGTGAGTAGCCCTCTACACATGTATGTAAAATGTTAAGCCTACCGATCGTTTCAATCTGTATTCGGTATCGCGGCCTCTGGCCGATTTACATGCATATAGAGTGAGCTCAGACTTTATTTGCTTTATTCCAATATCCATTGCTGCAACGCTGTGCCCTTTGCGACCACTCTGAGTTGCAAACAACTGCGACTACATAGAACCTTTGACCAGCGCTGACGGCCGTAAAGTACAAATACGTGAATGTGCACAAATATCGGGATTTCTAGTTTTTGAAATACTAAAAAGATTATACACAAACAAGACTCTAAGTACTTTGGTTAGTTCGGTTGCAGGAAAGCACTCCGAGCTCGCAGCAATAGAAGTATTCTATTGGTTTTAGCGAAAACAATTTTTTTTTGTAACACAAGAATTTGAATTTTTTGAATATTGTGTACTGTTGAATAAATCGATTACCCTGTTTTATTTTTGTGTGTCAAATGTAATGCACAGAATTTTAAGAAGTAATGCACAGAATTTTAAGTAGCAAAACAAAGTCCGAGACATTGCTGCTTTGGCGCTCATTACTTTGAGACTTTCGATGGTTAGGTTAGGTTAGGTTAGGTTAGGTTAGGTTAGGTTAGGTTAGCTCATTACTTTGAGACTTTCGATGGTTAGTCTCAACAGCCCAGTAACATAATATACATAATATATACTAATTACAATAAACTAGTCATTAAGAATGTGTAATACAATGACGTGAACAACATTAAACATACAAAACGTACATACATACCTTTTAACGTAAAATTGATAGTCACACATGCTTTGCTATCCACAAACAACATAATGTTTTCCACTAATCTACAACTAACGCCCCTAAAAAGTACATCCAACGTATCCACAGCCCGATACGGGCGCCCTGAGCCGCTAAATAAATTAACCAAGACAATAATAACAAAACAAAAACAGACATTAAACAGGTATAAACTGTCTAATTATTACTCTATCAACAATTCAGACCGACCATTAGGCAGCCTCGCGCTAACATAATTAATTTAACTTTGCGAAATATACGTTGTTTGAAAACTACTCTTGTTACACCCGCCCGTTATTTGGACGGTGTTCTTGTTTCCTGAAAAATATAGTTGATCCGTTTCTTTGAGGTCGCAGTAAAAATATATCCAAAAGCCGCGCACCATTCAGCTTTCATTGTACGAACCGGAATGGAATTTGCTGCCCGAGTGGGTGTTCCCTGATATATACAATCTGGGGTCCATCAAGTCGCGAGTGAATCGGTTTCTTCTAGGCGAGCGTGCTCCACCTTAGGCCGCATCTTCGCTTTACATCAGGCGAGTTGGCGGTCAACTGCAAGTCTATAAGTAATAAAAAAAAGGACAACAAATTCGGTTACCATTAAGACGCGGGCCTAGTAAAGTGACATTTAATTTTAAAAATAATATCATGGTTAGAAAGCTTTTCGTTGTGGTTATTAATTTTGAAAATAGGGAAAATGTTTTTTTGGCACTGTAAACAAAATAGAAATTTAAACATTATTTTAGAAATAATAGCTCAGTGGCTAGCGCGGTCAACTCATACGCTGAAGGGGGTGGGCTCGAATCTCTCTCTCGCAATGCTGCCTGTGAAGGAAAACATCGTGACATACATGAAATACTTTATAATACTCGCCTGGGTAGCTACCACCCTCAAGTTGAAAATCTGCCGTCAAGCACCATAAATTAACTTTGGGTGAGCTGTCAAACACATAACCTGTAACTAACAAAAAAAATGTGTTTTAAAAAATTATCATATATTCAACGGATAATGACATATTTCATTTTGTATTTTTTCTAAATCGAAACTATAAATCAGTTGTTTTGAATAACAATATTTGCCAGGGAAATGACAACAACTCTTTCTAGCAGCCTTTTAAAAAAAAGTATACATCGAGTTTTCATAGTTATCACATCAGGTTTGTTTTCAAAGTATAAATAGGAACGGGATCCAGAGAGAAGCAATTTATCGATTTAAAATTATAAGTTAAATAGACTTTTCATACCACATCCAGTTGCTTTCCATGAATATGATACTTATTGAAAATGTATATCCAGCGGATTTACGAGCAAGTTTATATTCACGAAATTTGCTGTTTATTTTTGAAAACAGCTAAAAATTTGTAGGTACGAAAAGGTATCATAAAACAAATAGTTAAATGAGATAAATATTTCCAACAACTGAGACATTACCAAAGAACTAGCCTACATACTGTAAATAAACAAATTGATGAGCACAACTTTCATGTTTTTCTTAGAATCAGTAGACCATTCTGTTACACTAAATTTGATAATATCAAAATACAAACAAATCGTGATCCAGCGACCAAATGCCCCATATGCCCGTGTATTTGTTTAGAGACACGAATTGATGGTCCAGCAGTTTTGCTATATAATTTGTGTGATAAATAGAACATTTTATGACTGAATATTGAAAATCGCATCATTTCGACAAATTTAATTTTACGATTTAACAGATATTCTGATTCCAATCCGTGTTTATACGAAAGATAAAATATCAATATCATCATCATCATCATCATTTCAGCCGTAGGACGTCCACTGCTGGACATAGGCCTCCCCCATTGACTTCCACAAAGACCGGTTGGAAGCGGCTCGCATCCAGCGCGTTCCTGCGGTCTTTTTATTCAATATATTCTATTATTGAACAATTTATATAGTAATTGGTTGTTTAGTTCAATCCCGTCCCACTAGATGGCGCTAGCATGCATATTAGCTCGCGCAAACGTTTCGTTTGCGATGCATGACTAGTGCATTTTGTTGTATTTGAATTTTTAATGGCACCAATAGAGAGAAATATAGAACTGTCTTTATTAGTAAACAGTCTATTATTTAAACAAGCCCCCTGGAGGCATCTTGTGGAGACCTGGAAAAGTTTCATGGTCCTAACGAGGCCGGATAAATCGGCGAGTAAGTGTTTCAAGGCGTGGAAATCAGCGACGGATTGTTGCTGAAGCGTCATCACTCCGGTACCGCAGGAAGCGTAGTACTGGAGAACGGCGCCTGAGGGCGCTGCGAGTTGGAAACCGAAACCAGAGAGGTTGTGAATAGTGAGTGAGTGATATTCGGATAAACCGTGAGTACTTTACATCATAAATATACAGTCCATTCAAGAAGATAGAAAAGTTCAAGAGACAATTTAACTTAGAATTTGTAGTTTAACTTTGTAAAATTAATAATAGAATTAGGACTTAGAATAGTTTAAGAAAAATGGTTAAGACGGGGAACCTATGCCCAATTTTATAAAATTGTTAAAATCTCAAACACTTGTAAAATTTTTCGTATATTTCGAGACTTAGAATCGTTGAACAAAATTTTACTTGTACTGTGTAACTTGTTTTAAATCAGTTATTAAGATGGAAGCTTTGTTAAAATTACAAATTAATAAAAAATCGATGATAGAGAGGGCACAAATTAACTTTAAAAAATCGCCCAAAGATCGTATTACACCTGCATATGTAGCAACAAGATTGGAATCACTTGAACAAACTTGGAATGGTTTTTTGGTAACACACTACGAAATAATAGGAAAGGCAAGGGATGAATCAGGTGAATATTTTACCAACGAAATGTACGAATCTACCGAAGATTTATACATTTTGTATAAAAGCGAATTGAAAGAACTGCTAGACAAAGGAAGTAGTGGTAGTGCGAAATCTGTTTCAGGTGCCAAGTCTGTTCAAGGTGATAATCTCAAGTTGCCAAAAATTACCATCCCAAAGTTTTCTGGGCACTATGCAGAATGGCCGACGTTTAAAGATTTGTTTGAGTCGCTCATTCATAATAACGGAAGTCTTGACGATGTCCAGCGCATGCATTATTTGAAAGGTTTAGTGACAGGTGAGGCCGATCAACTTCTTAGACACATTCCAGTCACCGCGTCTAACTATAAAGAGTGCTGGTCCCTGTTGAAGGGAAGGTACGATAATAAGAGATTCTTGTCCAATTGTTTATTGCAACGTTTCATGAATCAAACGAAAGTGTCAGAAAGCTCCAGTGCCGTTAAGAATTTATTAGATACAACTATCGAATGTTTGAATGGCTTGAAAAACCTCGGAATTGATGTGAGTACTTGGGATATTCTGGTAATTTACATAGTTAGCGCCAAACTGGACTCCGAATCACGCAAACTATGGGAAACTCAGATAAGCTCTTTAAATGAATTGCCCAATTTCACACAATTCAGAGATTTTCTGGAAGCCAGGTTTCGGGCACTGGAATTTCTAGATGTATCATCGGCTAAACTTAAAACAAATGCTCATGTTACTAATAAACCAAAGGTGCATCATGTTGTCAGTTCGGAAACTAATAATGTTATTAGCCCTTGTGCCTTTTGCAATGAAAAACACAAAATAGCTAACTGTAAGGCATTTGCAATGGAGAGTTACGAAACTCGTCAACATTTCGTTCAAAGCAGAGGTTTATGCTTTAATTGTCTCGGTACTAATCATTCAGTGAAGTTTTGCCGTCTAAATACTTCATGTCGCATATGCAAACGAAGACACCATTCGTTGCTACACCCCAAGGGTCCGTCGAGCTCAACCGCCTCCAGTGGTAACGCCACTGTAAATGTCCATTCAGCAATATCTGAGAATCAGGCAGCGTCATCAGAGGTTGAACCTACTTCAAATGTAGTTTCACATTTTTCTAGAGAGTCAGTGTCAGCGACACATGTTTTGTTGGCCACAGCTCTTGTCAAAGCAACGACAAGAGATGGGTCAACACAACTGCTGAGGGTGCTTATGGATCAAGGATCCCAGGCGTCGTTTATAACGGAATCAGCAGTACAGCTTCTAGGACTTAAAAGGACGCCAGCTAAATCAACCATTTCCGGAATAGGTGGTGAGAGAGGCTCACTAGCCTCCGAGCATACAGTCAACGTGACTATTCACTCCCACTTAGATCCGCAGTTTAGCCTTGAAATCACTGCGTATGTTCTCAAAAACATAACGTCATTATTACCTTCGGTGCAAGTTGTGACGCGCAATTGGGCCGAGCTAAATGCTGTTAATTTAGCAGATCCAGACTTTCACACTCCAAATAAGATTGATATCTTACTTGGTGCCGAAGTTTACGGCCAAGTACTCAGAGAAGGGTTGATTCAAGGTTCACCAGGCTTACCGGTAGCCCAAAATACCGCATTAGGATGGATCCTATCTGGAAAGATTTCATCAACCAGTGATCATGTCAGTTGTCATCATGTTGTTGTTCGCCATTCAGATCAGGTAGATGAAAATGCACTACTGAAACAGTTTTGGGAAATTGAAACGATCATTCCTGGAACTCAAAAGAAGATGTTATCGGAAGAGGAGTTGCAGTGCGAAAGGATTTACTCACAAACGACGCGCAGAGATGAGGAAGGTCGTTACATCGTGAATCTTCCATTTCAAAATGATGATCCGCAGTGCCAGTATGGAAGTTCCAGAGGTTTAGCTATTAAAAGATTTCAGCATCTGGAAAGTAAATTCAAGAAGAATCCAGAAATGGCGAAGCGGTATGCAGAAGTTTTTCAAGAATATATTGATCTCGGTCATGTTGAACTTATACCATCAGATGAGCCTAGAAAAGAAACAGCAGTGTACTTACCACATCACGCGGTCTTACGTGAGGATAAATCCACCAGCAAGGTTAGGATAGTTTTCGACGCGTCGATGAAAGGCTTGAACGACAAATCCCTCAACGACGATCTCTTGGTGGGTCCCACTTTGCAGTTGCCGTTACGTCACATCATTATGAGGTGGAGAACTCACCCCATAAGTATCTGCGCTGACATTGTAAAAATGTACAGGCAGGTGAAGGTCTCTTCTGAACACGTCGATTTTCAGCGAGTAGTATGGCGAGACAACTCCGGATCTGAAATGAAAGAATATAAGTTATTAAGAGTGACTTTTGGTACAGCATCAGCACCTTACCTTGCAGTGAAGACGCTACATCAGACAGCAATAGATGAAGGAGCTCGAAGTCCCGATGTATCTGAAAAAATAAAAAAGGATTTTTATGTAGATGATCTTATGACAGGTTGTCAGACGTTACAAGAAGGAATAAATATTCATAAAGAAATGACTGACATTCTTACGAAGGGAGGATTCCAGCTGCAAAAATGGGTAAGTAGCTGCAAAGAATTGAATAAGGAAATTTCGGAGGAAGGAAAGGAACATGGTACGTTGAAGGAAGGAAAGGTCATAAAATCGGACTATGTAATGAAAATTCTTGGACTTTTGTGGGATCGTATCCGTGATGAATTTAGATATTCAGTCAATCTGCCGACTCAACTTAAACCAATCACTAAGAGGAAAGTGATTTCCGACATATCCCGCTTGTTTGATCCGCTAGGTTGGGCAGCACCTTGTGTTGTCACCTCAAAAATCTTCATTCAAAAGCTTTGGCTTTCTGGGTTGGGTTGGGATGATGAGTTGACACAGGAGTTGAAGCTGGAGTGGCAAACTTACCGGGAAAATTTAGTAGAGACGTGCAGGTTCTGTATTCCGAGGTGGGTTAATACGACAGCAAACGACGTGGATTTACAGTTGCATGGATATTGTGATGCATCTATCTGTGCTTACTCCGCCGTCGTGTATCTTCGAGTTGTGGACGTACAGAAACACATAAAAATAAGCCTAGTCACGGCTCGTACGAAGGTTGCTCCTGTAAAACAACAATCCGTACCCAGACTAGAGTTAATGGGGGCAGTTTTGTTGTCTGAGCTGATATCTGAGGTGGCCGAGCTTATGGATATTCCGCACGAAAACGTTCATCTATGGACAGACTCGACTGTGGTTTTAGCTTGGCTTAGTGGGCACCCTAGCCGCTGGACTACCTTTGTCGGAAATAGAGTTTCGTCGATTCTATCTCAATTCGAAAATACTCAGTGGTCTCATGTTCAATCTGCTCAGAATCCAGCCGACATAGCATCCAGAGGAGTATCTCCCCAAGAATTGGCAACCAATGCATTGTGGGCTCAGGGACCATCGTGGTTGAAGGATGAGACGATCGAGTATACAAGACCGAAGTCGATTGCAACCAACATGGAGATGCGATCAGTCAAATCTCATGTAGCAACAGAGGTTACCCCGGAAGATCTTGTTTGGATAAGATTTTCAACGCTAAAGAAATTAGTAAGAGTTATTGCATATTGCAGAAGAGTTTTGAAGTGGAAAAAACTGAATGATAGTCGTAGAAAAAGATATGAAGTTTGTTTGCAGCATGAAGAGCTAGAAGAAGCAATGAAAATTTGCATTAAACATACCCAAAGTCAAGAGTTCAAAGAAGAAATTATTGACATATCGAAAAACGGGAATGTAAAGAAAAGAAGTAAATTAAAAACACTGTGTCCAGCGATAGATGAGGATGGAATTCTACGTGTTAGTGGTCGCATAGATAAAGCTGCTGTAGAAATGAACATTAAACGCCCAATCATCTTGCCACACAAAAATCACTTCACTAATTTAATTATTGGTGAAGCTCACCAGAAAACACTACACGGCGGGCCAACGTTAATGTTAAGTCACCTGCGGACTAGATATTGGATCGTTTCAGGAAAGTCTGCAGTTAAAGCATATGTACGCAATTGTGTCAAATGCAGACGATATTCTGCACAATCACAAACCCAATTAATGGGCCAATTGCCGGCGTGTAGAGTGACACCAGCGAGACCCTTCCGAAACTGTGGCGTAGATTTTGCTGGACCAATAAATATGAGGACATCTAAGGGCCGAGGACATCATTCATACAAAGGCTACATTTGTATCTTTGTATGCATGGTGTCCAAAGCCATCCATCTGGAAGCAATAAGTGACTTATCTGCTCAAGGCTTTATTGCCGGGTTTAAAAGATTTGTTGCACGTAGAGGTCGCGTCACAGATATGTGGAGTGACAACGGCACTAATTTTGTTGGAGCAGCCAAAGAACTTCGACATTTGGTCGAAGTAGAGCGGTCTTCTGTAGCTGTTGAAATTAGAGAGTGGATTGGAAACAATTACACTACTTGGCATTTCATACCACCTCATGCGCCAAATTTTGGTGGCCTTTGGGAGGCAGGGGTCAAGTCGACAAAGGGTCATTTACGCCGCGTGATTGGCGACTCGACACTAACTTTTGAGGAAATGGCAACGGTACTGGCACAAATAGAGGCGTGCCTTAATTCGAGACCGTTGTCAGCGATGTCTGATAATCCTAATGATCCATCACCCTTGACTCCAGGACATTTTTTGATTGGTGAACCTCTGATCACGGTGCCTGAGAAAGGTTATGAAGACTCAAACGTATCAAGTCTAAGGCGATGGCAGTTGACGCAACGTATGGTGCAGGGGTTTTGGCGACGCTGGTCCACTGAGTATTTGTCTCACCTGTTACAACGTCATAAATGGACCAAGCATATTCCTGAACCCATCGTCGGAGATGTGGTATTGGTTAAAGAAGACGGGCTGCATCCTGCTAGGTGGCTCATGGGAAGAATCGTTTTAAAGCATCCTGGGAACGATCAAATCACGCGTGTCGTAACTCTCAGATGTAACGGTTCTTTAATAAAGCGCCCCACATCAAAGTTATGCATATTGCCACTAGCTAAATAGTGTAAGTTAGATAAAAACATGTTTTTTTTTTAAACCTTGCAAATCTGTAATTTTAGTATGTAAAAAGGCGCCCTCGCTTCACGGTGGGCGGTATTGTTTGTTAAGGACATGTGCCGATGTCCTTGGTGGGCGGTATGAACAATTTATATAGTAATTGGTTGTTTAGTTCAATCCCGTCCCACTAGATGGCGCTAGCATGCATATTAGCTCGCGCAAACGTTTCGTTTGCGATGCATGACTAGTGCATTTTGTTGTATTTGAATTTTTAATGGCACCAATAGAGAGAAATATAGAACTGTCTTTATTAGTAAACAGTCTATTATTTAAACAAGCCCCCTGGAGGCATCTTGTGGAGACCTGGAAAAGTTTCAATTATTATCTTAAAGTTGTGTTTTAATTTCAATTTTATAATATGAGAGTGTAATATGGACGTACATGGTCAGAAATAAATTATTATTATCATTAAGTAGGTACTTTTTTTCATTCTCTAATCTGTTAATTCTGATCGTGAATGATGTTTCCATGAAATAGACACGTACAGAAAAAGATTTTTCAAAAAACTCCGTTTTCCAGTATCTTTTAATGTTTTACACGAGACGAAACAAGATTGATTCCGTGCTGTGATCAACTTGAAAGGAAATTGAGATTCCAATCTGGCCATATTTCGTATCTTTGTAAAGCTAAGTCTAGACAATGTGCGCGTTGTGATTGTCGACTCAGCTTGGTTATATATAATATACATGACTTAATTTATCTATTACTATACTATTATAAAGAGGAAAGATTTGATTATTTGTATTGAATAGGCTCCGAAACTACTGGACCGATTTCAAAAATTCTTTCACCGTTGGGAAGTTACACTATCTCCGGGTGACATAGGGTTACTTTTTATCCCTGTATTCCTACGGGAACGGGAACTACGCGGGTGAAACTAGTTCTTTACATTTGTGTGTGCATGATCTAATTCTACTCTACTCATTTTACTATCAGACAGCTCTAAAGAGTGATACGGCTTTATGATTGATATTCCAAAAACACGAGATAAACGGTTCGATTCTACCTCCATCGTACGAACCGCTAAACAATGGAATATGTTGCCTTAGTGTGTGTTCCTCGATAGATACAATCTGAGTGCCTTCAAGTCACGAGTGAAACGGTTTTTTTTTGGCAAGCGTGCTTCATCACATCTTTGATTAACATTAAGCATGTTGGTGAGGTTTTGGCGGGAACGAGGAAAGAGTCGTGTCGCCCCGTTGTATTTTTTTCCAAAACTAGTGTTTTTTGAGTGTTTATAAAAATGGTGGTGTTTTGTTCATAAAGTGCCCAATCACAAGTGCGAGTGTGGGAAAATGATATAATGTGGTGAAACGTGACTTTTCGTGTTGCTTCCAAGACTCCATCGAAGCTTCATAGTAAAGTTGCCACTACTTTACTAAAGCATGACTAGACTTGATTGATATGGACTGGACTTTGACTAAAACTATTGCTACGAGGCAACTTACTTGACTTAAGAAACTTGTAAACATAAAATACTTGACACTGGCAAATGCTCAAAATGCGACGCCAAAAAAAAAAAAAACGAAAAAAAGTGTGTTGGTGGTTAAACGTAATTCTATCTTTGTTATTAAACAATATAGAGACGAGGCAAGCATGTGTGTATGTATAAAAATGAAAGTGGCTTTGAATAGCCCAAAATAGATTTTCTAAGGCAAAAACATTGGTTATCAGCACACGTGTCATGTATGAATCTTTTTAAAATTAGATAAGTGAGTCTAAAGTGTGAATAAAGCTTTACGCTAAGTTTCCATACAGTTCGGTACATGGCACGGATTGGATCATTGCTCGGAATCGAATTAATGTTTGTTTGATCGTCCTGATATTTCGAATCGTATGTAATATCTGTTTAGTGAACTATAACACGTTTAGTACATTCACCAGTGAATAGCGTAGCGCTTTGTGATTTTGCGAGTAATTGAATTTGGAAAGCGTATTTATAAGCGTTTGTTTATCTATGGTTATGTTGAAAGCTGATTAAACTTTTTTTGAGGAAATCAATGAAAATTAATAGTGTGTAATTAAATAACAAATTAGTGACGATGTCAACTGTCACTTGCATAAAAACACACACATATACTCGTATATGCATAGCATCGTATATGTATATAGCATACTTACTTGGAATTACATATTATATTTTACGATTTCTAGGAAATTTCACAGGACACCTTTGTTAGCTTTTTGGTAGTCTTTTATTACGAATTGTAGGGCGTGAGTTCGATTCCCACTCAAGACAAAAATTTGTGATAATAAATGAATAAGAATAATCTGTGTATATACAATAAGTGTGTACAAAAAAACAAAACATATAAGAGTATTTATATTAGTTATCTGTCTCATTTTTTACAAGCTTTTCTTTGTTAAGGGTTAGATTGCGCTGTGTTCTGGGATGTCCTAAGATAACTATATTTAAAAAAAAATGTTTAGCAGTTGTTACATTTCATGTCTACATACGTAGTTACTAGCTATTCAAATATAGTGTTAGTGAATACTGAACATACCGCTTTAACAAGTAAAAGGTTAACAGAAACTTAAGATTCCCGCGCTACGTTGTGAAATTCCTCATTAATTGAAAAAGTTCATTCCTTAGAACAATAAAGTGTTATTTATAAGAAAAGTTAGTAAACAAGGAATTGTAAAGGTCTCGGTTGGCAGATTAATTAAAATTAATTAATTAGACAGCTCGATTAAAATACTTTTGTGTTGGATGGTCATAAATAATGGGTTGATGTTTTTTTTCATCGTTGACAAGCTAGTTGTTTGACCACAGCTCGCGTGATGTTAAATGACGGTGTGGTCGAATTTCGAAAATCACACCTAGAAAAAAATCTCTAGTACGAACCTAATTCATGACATGTAACCTAAGGGCCAAAACAAAGTAATATTCAAATAGCGATAGCGCCAACAGAAAATTCCTAAATATACGGGATTAATATACCTAAGCTGTCGATATATCACGTGGGCAAACCAAAGTCAATCCCTCAATCCCATACATTTAGGGCTTTTCTATTAGCTTTGTCGCTAATCGAATGTAACTTTGCCTAAGCCTGCTTGTTACATTACGTCTACAGTTACAAGCGAACGCTTGTTTGGAACATCCTGGAACGTCCTGGTCAGATGTTCTCTATTGTTTATCTGTCCTGGCTTATCTATCTGTCTATACTATTATAAAGAGAAAAGATTTGTTTGTTTGTTTGTATTGAATAGGCTCCGAAACTACTGGACCGATTTCAAAAATTCTTTCCCCGTTGGGAAGCTACATTATCTCCGGGTGACATAGGCTACTTTTTATCCCTGTACTCCCACGGAAACGGGAACTACGCGGGTAAAACCGCGAGGCGTCCGCTGGTACACGTAAAATGATTAACACTCTAAAGAGAGTCGCGAAAAATTTGAAAGTCGATTTTAACATGCAGACGTTGCACTGATTAAAAGAAAGAAAATAGTTTAAATAACAGTAGTAGTAGAAGTAGTAGTGTAGTTAGTTTTATAGTTTTAGTTGTTTAGTTTATAGTTTAATAGTTAAGAATATAATCATTAATTTTTAAATAAGTAAATAACTTAGTTCTCAGATTAGAGCTGGCGCAGCGGCGGAATTTGCAGAAGACCTCAAAAGGCGCAAGTATAGTACCCTGGACAGTGGGTACATATTTGAGCCTTTTGAGGTTGAAACTTTGGGACCGTGGGGACCGGGAGCCAAAAAAAAAATGTTTAAAGAATTGTCATCTCGTTTGGTCGACGCCACACGTGAACAAAACGCTGGCCTTTATTTTGCTCAGCGTTTGAGTATTGCCATACAACGCTGCAATGGGGCCAGCGTTTTGGGAACTATTCCCATTGATAGCGGTCTTTTAGAGTAGTTATTATTTTAAGTTATTTTATTTTGTTTAATTGAAACTAAAACTGTGGAGATCTTACCTAATATCTAATAACTAAATAGTAAATAATGTTTCACTTGTAACTAGGGTGTTATTAATAAATTATTTGTATTTGTTTTATTTTGTAACACAAGCACAAAAATAAACAAACAGAGACGGACAGTTACAAAATAGGGGCTTACCTCAGCATAATACTCATTGCTGCTCGCTTTACTTGATTGTTATAATCTACTTATTCATAATGTTACGAATCAGTTCGACATAAAGTTGGTTGGCCATAAATGTAAATAATACATTTCATATTATTGAAATTCAATTCGAAATAACCGCCGTTCATCGTATTTGATAAAATGGTTACATTCAATATTAGCTACCAATTCTATATCGAATTAGCATTGATATTTGATTGTAAAATATATTTGCCGACTTATTTATTAGTATTGAAGACGTAAAATCTGGAGTCTAGACGATGCTATTGAAACTTGTTACAAAGTGATGAAAATAGGTCGTATTTAGATCGATTTCTTGGATTTATTGCTTATAGCAATATCGCAAAACTACGTCAGTTTCCTTAGTATATAATCTTGTTTGCTTTAAAAATAAATCAACCATTTGTAATATATTTTATTGACGAACATATAAACACTACCAAAGTACAAGCAGTAACTTTTATACTAAAAGATTGAGCAAGGGGAAATAATATGTTTCCAGACTTGACTGACCGGTTAGCTCATTTTATAGAATATCTGCTTCAAGAGCTGCATTGTGTGATTTCTATTCTCACCAGGACAATCATATCCAAAGCAGTCCTGTTTTTATAAACTGTCCCGCTGCTGGGCGTGGGCCTCTTCTTAAAGCCATAGTTCACCATGCTGGCCTAATGCGGCTTGGCAAACTTCACACAGAGCCAGTTCCATTTCAGGCTAGGTGTGTTTACCATCTTCGACAACACCATCACTTAACATCAGGTGAGCTGTCAAACACCTAGCCTGTCAACCATTAGAAAAACACATCTTCGGGAACTTTTTTTTAGAACTCTCAGACGTAGATTTCCTCACGCTGTTTTCCTTCACCGTTTTAAGTTATTGGCAATACGAACGTATCTTAGAAAAGATGTGCGAGAGCTGCATGCCGTGGGATTCGAATCCGGGACCTTTCAGATTAGAAGTAAGACGGTCTCCCAACTAGACTACCGAAATTACAAACATTTATGTAACGATAAATCTTTGTTCCATGTCTGCGTGTTCTGTATGTATTGTAGAGCACAACAAAAAAGTAAGTAAGTATTCTATTCAGTTATCTAGTTCTGGTACAAGCTTTGCTTCTTTTGGAGCTAGATAGTACTGTGTGAAATATTCTCCGATATTTTAAATAAATACAGAGTACAGAAATTCTACATCCCGAACCAATCTCCTCCCATTTTGCATTTTCCGCTCGGCGGCAAAAACTAATTCATGTTATAACTGGGGGCGGTCTTTTTAAAATATTTCGGATCATCTTGCGTCGTCGTGAAATACGTGCCTCGGGGGAAATTTATTTGCGGTGGTGATCGCAACAGTAATGCCTCGGTGTCCCTCGCAGGATGAGAAAGTTGAGTTGCCAGCTTGGGGACGGAGGACCATGTCGGACTAGTCGTAGTTGCGAGGTACATACTGCTCGATATTGGGGTTGGAATTGGCAACTTTGTTACTCGAAGTTCTCAACTCTTGTCTGCGGCTGTGTTTCGCGTTTCGATGGATTTAATTTTGTTTAATTAGTTTTGATATTTGTTTACGTGTAAACAAAGCTCTTCTGCTCGGGACTTCGTCTGCGGTGACTTCAGAATTGGGTCCAGTTCAGAAACAAAACGTATGTGTCTAGCACTTAAGAGATAGTAACTCAAAAAAGAAGAAGGTTCTCAATTCAACAGTATTTAAAAAAAAATGTTTGTTAAGCGACAATTCCGCCAATTATGAATCGATTTTGAAGATTCTTTTTCTGCTTGGTAGATCATACTTTACAGGTGGTTATGGAGATCGACGGAGCAGTTTTTAAAACATAAACCTAAAAATACTCTATATATTCATCGATGATATTTTCGTTTACTCCGAAACCTCTATTTTATTGGAGCAGTGCGCTTAGTTGGCCTAAAGACCATAGAGTCGGTTTTTTAAAATTGTAAATTTGTATAGTATTACATTGCTTAGACTAATCTATTTTTTATTCCAGAATAATATTCTATCAGACATCCTATTTGTATAACTACAGTTCTGTAGTTAATTTTTTTTAATAATCCCACCAAAACTATTTTTTTAAGTTACAATGTCCCAAATTTTATCTAAATCTGGTGAGTCGTTTTTGTGTGATTGAGTTACAACCAAGCTTAAGCTTTATAATATTACAGTTACATTCCAGACTAGGTGTCATTTACCGTTGTCGACTGCATCGTCACTTAACATCAGCCAAGCTGCGGTCAAACACCTAACCTGCCAAAAGTAAAAAAAAAACAAGGTCGCAAAATGTCTTACATGACCTAACACGTTGTCCTTAAACACATTATACAAAAAAAATCGGTCAAGTGCGAGGCGGACTCGCGCACGAAGGGTTCCGTACCGTTATCTATAAAAAAATCAAGTTGGTTGTATGGGAGCCTCCCTTAAATATTTATTTCATTTTTAGTATTTGTTGTTATAGCAGCAATAGAAATACATCATCTGTGAAAATTTCAACTGTCTAGCTATCACCATTTTTGAGATACAGCCTGGTGACAGACGGATGGACGGACGGACAGCAAAGTCTCAGTAATAGGGTCCCGTTTTTACCTTTTGGGTACGGAGCCCTAAAAACACACTCTTTATTAACATGGAAACCATCCAATCAAATGTATTGGGTAGCAGAATTTTGTGCAGTTTCCGAATTGTTAAAACTATAGGCGACAGCTCCAATTTAGAGCTCAATTTGCACAGGAATGTTCTATAACTGCAGTGTATGAGGTTTTAGTACATAGACCTGAAAAACAATTTAGCTGTTTTCATTTGGAGTTACTATTAGTTAATCCAGCCCCTCTAGCACACTGTCAGGGGATTACAGTCTAGCACTGGTGTGTCAAGGTGACAAATCTAAAATACGGATGCTTGCCTTGCTTTTGCAAGAAAATAAGAGCGCATAGAATTTTTTATCACGGTTCACGTGGTAAGTAGAATGAATCGTTCTGTTCAACATCATCTACATCTTTAGACTTATTTAAAGATATAGCTGGTAAATTGATCTATGGATAATGGCTATGGATATGGATAATGGCTGGCTATAGTATTAAATTTCGATCTGGATTCATCATCACAATGCCTCAATTCAATACAACACAACACTTTAATGCAATACAGCATTTTGTAGTGATGATAGCGAAGAAACTATAGCATAATTATGTAGGGTATTTTTTAGTACTCGACTGTCTAGCTTCTGTCAAGTTAAAAATTTCTCTCTAAGCGTCTATCATTGTTTCGACAGCTTTACTTGGAAGCCAGTTTCATTCCCAGCTAGGTAAGCTTACCATCTCCGAACGCACCATCACTTAACATTGGGTGAGCTGTGGTCAAACACCTAGATTGTCGACAAAAAAATGCAATAACAATACAATGCAATGAAAATAATTAAAAACTAAATGTTACATGAATATTCTCTTTTGATAGTATATATTTAAAAAAAACTTTATTCCAAAAATATCGGATGAATCCGCCAGCTGTTATTTGCATCAGGCATAAACAGATTTAGGGATCCTTGTATAAAAATATATAAATAATATTTATTCGTTACGTAATAAGATTTAAAGCTTATCATAATTGTCTAAGCATTTGACTTTTTTTTAAACCGCTGTTGTCATTAAAATAGTATATTCATAGGTGCACATTTTCACTAGCCGACTTGTATTCGTAGTTTCAGTTACATCATTATTCTAAAGGATAGGGCCCAGAGTTGAAAAGTACAAAATGTTCGTTATTGTGCCCGCGCCGCGTGGGAAATGGCCAAGCCGACGCTCTCATACGTTTACATAGCAATCACGCTTATGGACACATGACAAATTACTTTGTTGTAACAGCGGAGAAGGAATATTAAGTACCAGAGTTACAACTCCAACAATAACAGTCCATAACCAGTATGATCAGTCAAAAACGTTATCAATAAATAAATAAATACACCATCAGCTCATCATTTAGCCCCAAACTGCTTATGCTACGGAAAACAAATAATTGATAGAATAATTTTATAGTTAAAAATAATATATATATACTTATAATACATATGGAACACCTAGACACAGAACAAACATTTATCGTCACAAAGATGTTTGTCCTTGTAGGAATCGAATCCGCGTCCTAGTAGATATTCTACCAAATGAGAAAACAGGAGAGTCCATGTCCAACAAGGCAGTCAATGTTTGTCGATGTTACGAATCTTGGGCAAGTTTTTTGTTTTAATTCACGGACATGTTTAAACGAATGAAAGAAATATTTTATTGTGTAGTAAATTTTACAAATAAATACTATTTGAGAGTTTATTTACAATATACATAAATTATACATTATGGACATATGAAAATAAAATATCTAAAAATACTTAGAATTAAATTTCAAATTACCTATTTACAAAATAAACGAGAAAATAAACAATTATTTACATTTTTGTTTTGCGGATATTGTATATTTATATTCCGACTTTAAAAAATAATTATGTCAAAACCGCGTCAGTTTATATAGTTAAGTTGTATACATATAACTTATACCTATAAGGTAACTTACATGTAACAACAATTGACCAAAGCTTAACAATATACCAGATGGTGTGAGATTCTGTTTACCATGTAAAAATTGTCCAAAGTTGAGGTAACTTTTTATTTCTATTATAATCTGTAAAGTAGAGCGAGTAACGAGAGTGGTTAGATATAAGGTTAGTACATTCATCTATTCGGTTTCTATTAAGTAAGTTCTCAGAAAAAAATGGAGTAGAACGTTTGGGTTTGATGTATACAATAGGAGAGAGAAGGTAAACAATTTATTGTTTTGTTTAATTTCATTTATTTAAACTTAACGACTAGATGTTAAGTGTCTTTGGAATGTAGACAAACATACTATGTCTATGTATACTATATACTAAGTGATTATTTACATTTACATAACGTTCTAATTCCATTAGATTTTTTTACAATAAATCACAACAGGTGTATTAACAATAAAGAGCAGAACTATTTCAATAATATTTCTTTTAATTTTCATGCGTAACATTTTTTTTGTAAAAAACCACAGATCTCAAAATTTACGGATACTTTCTTGCAAATAATACTATTAAAATAAAGCTTTCGTGATTCTACAAATACGTCAAGATACATGTAGGTACATTTTTAGATCTGTGGTAGAAATTTAGAGATAACTATCGATTACTACTGCAGCTGTTGATTCGTAATAAAATTAAAAAATACATTAATTAAGTCTAATATAACTTACTATAATTTTTTTTATCTAGATCTTGAGTGTTTTTAAAGTTTTATGAATTCTCGAAAATATGTTTGAAGATTCCCTTTGAGAGTTAGATGCGCAAATAAGAGCGTGTCCTTCACCTACTTATTAAGGAGATGATATAAATTTAGTTTAACAACATAATACCTAAATCACGTTAATTTTAATCTGATAAATTGTAACACTGTTGATAAGACCACCAGCGTCGTCGTAGATAGACATCGAAGACCTGGAAAAGAGAAATGAGGAGTTGTACTGGGAGTTATACGTCTATTATGTATATTGGGAATATTCCAAACGTCCCCTCTGATGTTAAGGATATTATTATTATATTGAATTCGCATCGTTTTAATGGATTTTTTAGGACCAATTGTGTTGTGGAAACATAATTTGCCAAATTCGAATGAAATGGAATCGATAGTAGAATGGAAATTGAAAACTTAAATTCTTCACCGGCTCAGTTCACAGGGGCTTTAAATGCATGCAATATATACACCACTACTTTTAATTATACAGAGGTGATACAGAGCGGGTAAGACATCGTAAATGTGCAATCAAAATTTTCGTTTACTTCATAGTACCAAAGCTATGATTAGTCATAATTTTCGGAAATCCTGCATACAATTATGAACAGCACTCATTTGCTATTTTTTAGACATTTTTTTTCTTCATGTAATTAAAAAATTGTAGTGTATATTAGATATACCTATGACATTATTAATTCAAAATGTTAATAACATAATATAACCGCCAAGTTGAGAACATAGTAACTACATCTACTGGATTGATTTACTTAACTATTGCATGCATTTAATTCCGATTAACGTTGTTCTCGTATTTGTGATAAAACGCAAATTGAAAAAAAATGGCTTACCACGGTCTCTCTGGGAATGGCCCGAGTTAGGCGCCTTTGTTGTCGAGGGTGGTGGATCTGAAATAAGAGTTTATGGTTAAACAGAGTTCACAATATGATTTAATTATTCTACTCATGTGTAATGTAATAGCTTTGAAGTATTTCCATTTATTTCCATGATGTGTGACAACATAGAATCGAGAGTTAAAATTACGTTGCCGCGTTCTATTTTTTTCAATAATTTCGTGTTTTTTTTGTGTTGAATTTCGTGCACAAGTGTGGAAAAGTGATTCGGTGTGGTGAAACATATATTTCGGTTGAATTCTGACGTACCCATTCTGTGTTAAAATATTAAAATACCTGACAATGGCAGAATGCAGAAAATGCGGTGCCAAAAATAAAGAAAAATGTTTGATTTTCAAATAACGAATCTTTTAAATCAACTAAAATGGAAAAAAAGTTAAGACACTGTTCCGATGAATTTTCTACTTTCTATCTTTTGCCTGGCAAAATCTTTTTGATAAGCTTTGTGATCTTTTAGATGTGCGATTCACACTTTCTTTTTTGCCACACACTTGCAAATTGTGGAATGATCATCCTTGTCCGTATTTTCGCGGAGTTATAAAATTGGGTTTTTCATACTCAAAAAGCGTGTTATTAGAATCTTAAAAGGTCGGGAACGTATTTTTAGTGCCCCTGGTATTGCCGATATCCATAAGTGATGATGATTGTTTACCGTCAGGTAACCAAAAATAAATGTTAGTTACCTTTATAGAATATATCCCTTTTTCTGCTGTAGTAATTAGCAAGTGGCACTTGCATGTCGCACAGGATCTCTACTGTAGGCGGAAGAGAATCAACCCTTACGACGGCGCTTGTAGAAGCCTTGTAGCGACCATCGACGAGGTGAATCGACGTTTTTGCGTTCAAGAGTCTAAAAAGAAATATCGCATTTCTACAATTGAACAAATGAAATTTAAAGTTTGCGGTAAATGGAAAAGTTTATATAGTATGTCTGTACTGTAGATTACTTTGAAACGAAGCGTGGGAACTAATCTTAAACTCAAAATACTCTTAGAACTTAGAATACTCCATGTTAAACGAACATTTACGGTAGCAGTGGCATTGTACCCTTAAACAAATTGTACGTAATCGATATCAAAATGTATCATTACGGTAGTATTTATTTACGCCCGATAGAGGCGTTGTCTCCATTTTTCATTGTAAATTTATACGTAAATTGTAATTATCATGCCCGTGGTAGGGTACGTTATATTAGAATTTTCTCAGCTGTGGGTTCCCCATGGCTGTGGGTTACCCATGACATACATGAATGTGTGATAAACTTAGTGTCTATAGATAAAAAAAATATTATAAGCAAAAAAATATTGTATCAGTATAAGTATTCTATCAGTTATTTGGTTGTCATAGCTTAGTTTGGGGCTGGATGGCAGAAGGCATGTGTAAAATGCCTTCTGATATTTAGGTAAATATAAACTCTTTATTGTGCACACGAAAAATTGATAAAAAGCACTGAAAACAATAAAACCTTATGAGCTAGCGCCACAAGTTGCGGTCTTATCGCTAAGAGCGATCTCTTTCAGACCACCCTGGTATTTATTGTTTATATTCTCAAAAAATGAGATGAATAAAATAGAAAATCGGTGATGTTATGACAATTAAAAATAAATAAATTTAAATATACATATATATATATTTTTGTAATAAAATAAAAAAATAGGCAGTCTCTGAGACTACAGACAGAAATAAAAACTTAAAAACGACATTAGCATGTCACGATTCCGTAAGTTTTGTCTCTATAAAAAAGCAGCCAACGTTGCTAAAGAAGTTTTCACTGTAAAGTAGTAAGTAGGTATATATTTAGCGTGTTCCATAATCACTATTTTTCAAAATGGCTTCTTTCTATTACGATCCCATGAGATCATCAAGATTTCAGTGCACAATCCAAACACATCAGAAACTGATTAAATCCCAATCACGATAGCATTTAATCTGCGCTAGTCGGTGAATGTAGCCGAAAGCCGGCCTCTATATGCTATATTTCCAACATTACGTCAACCAAAATGTGGCCTAAACAATAGTTAAGCCAACGGATTAGCCAAGCGCTGTATTAGGGATTATTAACACGTAGGCTACCTATACGTAGCTGCGACGGAGGAATCGAACATAGGTTTAATCAATGTATATTTTAGAACTAATTATTGTGATAATTTAAGTTTCAGAAATATTTCAAACATTTATGTGAAAAAAGTGGCAAACAAGCGACGGGCCACCACACTTTATGGTTTTTAGGGTTCCGTACCCAAAGGGTAAAAACAGGACCCTATTACTGAGACTTCGCTGTCCGTCCGTCCGTCCGTCTGTCACCAGGCTGTATCTCAAGAACGGTGATAGCTAGACAGTTGAAATTATCACTGATGATGTATTTCTATTGCCGCTATAACAACAAAAAATACTAAAAATAAAATAAAATAAATATTTAAGGGGGGCTCCCATACAACACACTTTTCAAACAAACAAACGTTTCTTGCTCGATACTAATAACGGCGACAGGTAGACGCTTTAACTATTCACAGAATATTTAGTTTCATTATAGATAATGGTACGGAACCGTACGTGTGTGAGTCCGACTCGCACTTGGCCGGTTTTTTATTTTACTACGAGTATGGAAACTGACGTGGTTTTGTACTTATGCGCAAATATTCACGTTTCAAAATTATTATTATTATTTTAAGGGCTTTGTCGCTTAGCGACCACATCGCCCTGTAAATACATATACATACAAACTCTTAATAAACATAAACGAACACTATACTAGGTACTAATTTATTTATTTAGGCCGATTTCTGTTAATCTATATAGGTTCTTGGCCTTGTCGGATTCTGGATTAGCCAATATTACAGAATCCGACATCCATAATTTTGTTCCTATATAGGAAAACAAAACGTATCATTATATAGGATATTTCGGCTATAAACTGTATTCGGCCACATCTGGTGGCCTTCTTCGCGGAGTCAATGCAGAGTAAAACGCGCGCGCGGCCTCGTCTCGCTCGTCAGTGCGAAGCTTACTCTGCTTTGACTACTTGTTTTTATGAAAACATTTTTACATAACGAAGAAAAATACTATCTACCGAATATACAAATACATTTAGCAGTAAGCGTTAATGAATAATTTTAACTTTTATTGATGTTAGAGTAATCTTTAATAGGGACTTTTTATTTTTATTTTTAGATCTTTAAGTAGATCTACGTTTGGCCACCAACTCTAACTATTCACTCTAGCCTTAAAAACGCTACAAACGCTACGCTACGCTATATAGCTCTTTATTGTTCACACCAATTACAAACAAACATAACAATTTAAATACCTAATACTTGTGGAACAATTGGCGGCCGTATCGCTAAGAACGATCTCTTCTTGGCAACCTTATCATGGAGATAATTCTAATGGAGATAAATAAATAAATAAATAAATAATGAGTTATGGACGTGGTGTGCTGATAAGAGAGAACACTTTCTACGCAACCCTGCCTTATCTTTCGTCGCATCGCCAAATTTCATCAGGTAAGATCGCAGTCACATGTTCGCACCCAATGTCTTGTTGTAAAAAAAAACAATTAAACATTTTGTAGTTTGTAAATATTATATAGTTGTTTACAATATTTTACGTCGAAGTCCCTCAAATCTCGAACACTACCTTAATCATAAATACAAATTGATATTCAATACGCAGTGGGTAGAGAAGCTCTGTAAAGTAATTTGATATTCGATATCAAATTGAATTTTCGATATTATTCGATAGCAAACGAAATAATCCAATCATGATAGTCCACCTTGGTCAAATCTAAATATCGTAGGGTAGGGGGTAATTCTAGGAACGTAGCAGTTCTGTTACTTCATAGTTAAGTAAACTGTATTTTGCTTATCTATACTACTACTGCTTACTTTTGATAGCTCTTGGTAATAAGGCAAAAACAGCTCCAGTTGCTGTAGTCGTTTTTGGCTAATGTTTTTAATTTCTTCTTTTATTTTTTTTAACTGACTAGCGGTCCGTCTCGGCTTCGCACGGGAAAGCAGAATTCGATTAACAATACAAATATAGCCTATGCCACTCGGTGATAATGCATTCTAATGATGATAAAATTATTCAGATCGGTCCAGTAGTTTCAGAGCCTATTCAATACAAACAAACAGACAAAAAATCTAATCATTCCTCTTTATAATTAGTGTAGATGAAAGAAGACGAGAATTACAATACCACAAAAACAAGGGTTGAATTTTGTAATGAAATTTGGGTTCTTCAAATGGCGTGTTAATATTATCTTAAAAGGACAGCAACGTATTTGTAGTGCTCCTGATATTGCAAATATCCATAGACGGCGGTAATTGCTTACGATTAGGCAACCCGTCAGCTTGATTGCTAACTGTGGCATAAAAAAAAAAATATATCAAGTGTAGGTACTTTACCCGTAGGTGGAAAAATATCAGGCCGTGAACGTTTACCACAAAAATTCTTCCCCAAATCAAAGGACCTACCTTCATATTCCGCATATTTGAGTGTAAGGCTGGGATTACATAGAATATGTCGAGTGCCGATGCGACAAGCTGGATCCGATGCGGAACAACTTTTGTGGGGCATCCGAGTTATTTGGTCTAAAACTTGTTGGTAAGGTAAGTGCGGGTACACACGAGATGTTACTATGGGTTTAATAAAAATATTTTTTAGTCAGAAAAGGGTCACAATTTGCGTATATTACAAGTATGCTAGTTACGCAATATTTGTAATAAAAACTTTTCATTTTCATCGAATAGTTTTTCGAAATCACTGATTGTGATTGGTGATTTCGAAAAACTATTCGATGTTAGACGATATCTATAGCAAAGTTAATTTATTTCTGGACCAATAAAGAAATTAAAAAATCAAATTAATCCAACTATTGTATGACTAAATGCCTGTATGTGTCTGTCTGTTTTTTACGACTTTTACTGTCATTAAAATATATTTTTATGAAGGGTTTGTATATACAATACATCGTAATATTTTTTTGTAAATAAATATCACACATTAAACACAGCGCGATCTGACCCCAAACTAAGCAAAGCGTGTAAATGCAACTTGCAGATTGTTGTTTCTTATTTTTTTTTGTAAATACATACTTATAACACAGACACAGAACAAACATTTGTTTATACCACAAAATGTTTGTCCTGGGTGGGAATTGAACGCACGCCCTCCAGCTCCAAATATATGCAGCGCAAAAACTTCTATTATTTTTTCAATAGCTATTGCTATAGCAGTTTGTAATCGTTCTGATATCTCTTAGCAATTGCTCTTTTCATACTGCATAAGAATCAAGAGTTTATTGTTTTTAGAACTGAATTGATATCATTTTATGTAAATTGAAAAAGTATCCATACTTCAAAAGATGTTCGACTCGCAAGTTTAAGTCAGTTGGTATTAAAATAACGTTTAAAAACTGTTTACTTTACATTATTTAAGATTCAGCTCGCGATCTTTCATAAATATGAACTTAGAGAGTCGTTATGAAGAATGAACTCTAAGTATGCATGAATTTTCACAACTTTCCTATAACCGAGACATTAAAATTGGCAATTTTATATATTGCAACTTTCATCCCGATAAATTGCAACTGTAAATCAGAATTTTGCGATTTATTATTGCCGGCAAGTGCGGGCTCGGTCGTAGAATAATCCCGTGTATATTCCTATTAAGGCAGCTACTCACTGCGTACGATTCTATAAACTAATATCGTAGGACATTACACACAGCGTCATCTGACCCCAAACTAAGCATATCTTGTACTATGGGAATTAAATAACAGATAGAATACTTAAATACTTAATGCAACGCTAATACGGGTTTTGTACTCGTCGAGAAGTTTGAAAATAGAACAACTACAAGTTTTTATTTCTAAAAAGTACAAATAACAGTAAACTAGACATTATTAGGGTTTCACACTTCAAAGATAAAAGAAGAACCCATGTATGATCAATTCGTTTACCGCTCGTATAAGACAATGTAAATCGTGATTCAAATGAAGTAAGTTGTGTTATTGCATGAAAACATATTCTTGAGATTACACACTGACATTTGTCGGTAGGCCGTGACGTAGGCATATCTATGTGTCGAAACAATAAATTGACAATAAATTCGGGGGTGAAAAGTACCAACGCGGCTTCATTACATAGAGCTATCGGTGGATTGAGATCTGATATCATCCATTAATGTACACTTGAACATTAACTGTAATTATCGCATTACGGTTTTATTTACACATAGATATAGATTTATGAAGAATGTGCGCGGTTGGAACAGATCTTCTAAGGTTGAAAGGCTTTTTTTTTATTATACCTAAATTATTATGGCTTATATTCTCAAGTTAATTATCTAGGTGATCGGGAAGTGCCTTAAAAAATTACTGCAAAAATAGGTTTTTGGTGTCGCTTCTCATTGTTACGTATTTTTCGGTCTAGCAACGCCCGCAAACAAATGACAAACGGTAACGTCCGATAAAAAGCGATGATTCGTGCTAGGCTAACTAAAAGTCATCTTTTATTAGTTGATACTCTAATTTCTAGATATGTTTATTGCAATTAGACCCACGACAAGCATCCTAAAACGAAGCTGATAAACGTAATTAATAGATACATCTTTCATAAAGCTTAAAGAAAAATGTATAATAGTGATTTATACATACGAATTAATTAACAGTATTCTAACAGTTTCCGACATTCAAAACGTTTATACAAATCTGACAAAGTGAGTGTAGTTCTTAGAATCGCTCTAGTTACTCGATGTTATTCACGAACCTATTCGAGTAACTCCTAGAATTTCATGTAACGCACAGTTTAAATCGATTATGCGAAACTAACGTGGCATTTGCATGAAACAATACAATGTGTGCGATGTTATTGTAAGCTTATACATTAATTAAACGTTATTGTTGGAAATAAACCTTTAACTGTTTAAGAATAGTTAATTCATTTGATTGAGGGTTCTGTAACAAAATGATAACGCGTTATAGTTTGTCCGTTTTTATTTGTCTATCTGTATTCATATAATATATCTATATTTATTCTATTGAAAAAATACAAAACAAGAATCCATGTTTAGTAAAATGTATTTTTACTCTGTACAAGAAAAATGGGGAATAAGAAAAGGTTACTTAGTCTACTCAAAATGAATGCATGGTTTTTGAACTTATCGATTTTTATCGATAGGAGCACATCACTAGAAATACAATTGCGCTTGACATCGTAACTCAGTTCACAGAGAATATTATACTCAGTTCATGTGTGACAGGTGAAGTGGGCACAATCTAGAAATGCTATGGCGACAAGCTTTGGACTTTGCATATTTACACATCTAGAACGCACGGTTGGATTAATCTATCTACCTAGCATAACTAAAATCGTTGTGACTAAAATTACTAAATGACAATCGTGTATAATATTACACGTTTCATTATTTTATTACGTAAATTTTAATCACATTTCATAAGTATTGATCTATATGTACTAAGTACAAGATTACACGTTCATAAATTGCTAGATTATCCTGCAAAATGTCCAGTGATGAACAAAGTGAACTACATTATTACATTAAAAATAAATGAATACTTCAAATAGCGCCATCTAGTGTCAAACCAAACAATGTTTGTATTATGGATTAGATGGATGAGATAATACTTTTATCCTTTTTTTTAAATACATACATACTGAACAACAACAAACATTTATCTTCATCACGTGGATAAAGTTCCTGTGTTGGACTTGAATCCACATCTTGCAACTCCCAAAGCAGAACTTCAACCAAATGAACTAACAGGGCAGTCAAAATAATAATACAAGTACTGCAACATGATTACGGCTACTCTACGAAATTCCTGTTTCAGTCTTTCAAAGTTCTTGTACTTTTTTTACAGCGTACGTTTAAGCAAATTACACTGAAACACTGAATTTTGGTGAGTAAATGGAGAAAAGTCCCTAAAGAAAATTTGGCATATACTAAATTGTGGAAAGTCAGTATGATTTGATCGGTTCCCATATATCAGTGACGTAACATAAATGTTAATTGAATGTAGGTACCTGTTTCCAGCTAATATAACAAGTTCTGGCTTTGGGAAGACACCCTCAACAATGCAAATGATGTCCAGAAATTCTTCGTTTAGCCTGTCCGCCACCATGTCGAACTTCGATTCTGGAACTGAAACAATTTTTACAATGTACCTATTTGACTTTGAGTTCAGCTGGAACGAAAACAAAACAATTTTTTCCAAAATCTGTGATTTATCCGGTTGGTATTTATGTTTCAAAATAGTGATGTTTCAACCAAAAATTCCAAATTACATGCATAAACGATATAATGTGGAGAAATGTGCCATTATTGTGTTGCTTTCAGGACGTCATTACAATTTCTAGTAAAATCGGTACCGTTTTACTAGGACAAGTACTTTCACTCGATTTTTCAATCAACATCCAAAAATATGGATGGATACATTTGACACTAGTTCACATAGTGCTATGCCAAAAACAAAGAAAAAACCCTTAAGCCAGTAATAATAAATAATCAAGCATCATTTTACAAATTTGGCCTATATTTTTACCTCTAGCTTAAAAGAATAAACGTGGATTAAAAGTAAAGTCTTAATATCTTTAAATTACTTAGTTACTCTGATACCGACATTATTTTCCACTTATATTTTGTAAATTTGTATTCTAGTAATGGATTTTATTAATAGTTCAACAAAATGTAATAGATTTAACTCCCTGAGGCTTTTAATGTAAGAAGGCTGTTTTGTTAATGCTTTTAGCGCCAAACATCCAGCCTAAATTAATTAAGAATTTCAATTAGGGACACACTGAAAAAATTACGAAGTAGATTGCTCTGACAGCTGTCAAAATCATTTAAACATCTAAAACATTGACATCTCTGTTTAGCTCTACTTAGTTTGGGGTCAGATGGCGCTGTGTGTGTCCTACGATATTAATTATTATTTAATTTGTAAATAAAATAACTAAGTAAGTAGGTACATACATATCATAATTAATGAGAATACTTTACAACTTTATTTTAAATCGAAAACAAAATTAAAAAAAAGATCGCTAGTCAGCTCTAGTGTCAAAGTTATTATACCGCTTGAAAGCCTTCAATATGTCTTGATGGTTGTTGATATTGAAATATAGAACAAGCAAGCAAGACAATAGAAAACCTGAATATTTCCAGCGAATACATTCAATGTCATATTGAGAATCCGTTAAACTAAAAGGGGATTTATTGATTGATAACTCTTTACTATTCACACTAAAATGCAGAAAACAGAAGAAATAAACTTAAATGTAGGTGTAATATAAAATAGGTGAGCTGTGGGCAAACACCTAGCCTGTAACCATAAAAAAAAAACCAAGAGTGAAGAGTTTACTCAGCAAAAAGTTGATGGAATACGAAATACATAAAATGTATAAATAAAATGCAACATACGTTCAACTTAGTGTATTCCTGAGGTAACTCTACCTAGCTAGTATCTCCATTTCGTACAACGCAACAATACCCTGTGCCGAGATGAAACGGAAATTACTTTGAGCAACTTTACCTACGGCTACAGATTAAATAATAGTTTCTGCGTATACGGGGCAGCTTGTAATGTTCCGGGTTCGGAGGCATAATATTCATTAGCTTCACGAAGATGTATGGGTAGGCTAGGGTATGTAATAGACCAAGCCAGGGTCTGCTAAATGGAGATATGAGAAAATAAGTGTTACTGCACGAGCAAAAGATACTAAACGCTTATTTAGTTCCTGATACATACCGCTTTGGTCTTCAAAATTTTTAGATGATCGTTTACGATTTTTGTCACGCTTATAGGAATTTTATGCTATTGAAAAGTTTTTTATTTATTTGCCACTCTATAGACATTGAGATCCGTGACTTTTTTAAACTTAGGACTGTTTTTGAATAGCTTAATCTAAACGTAATACAAAGATAGGTAGTAATAAATAATATAAAAGAGCTATCGTTTCGATTTGTATAATACAATCGATAGAAAAATGTAGGGAAAGTGGCACAGTGCCTCGAGTTGAAGTAAGTAGAAACTAATTTTCCTATTTCACTTTTTGAAAGTATTGCTCAAATCTTGAATTTTTTTTTAACTTTTGACTTACAACTATAAACGTAGTGACGATTATAATTTATGTTATTATATAAATACAATAAGTAGTAGTATAATCAATATATTATGTTCTTTTAAGTAAATAAATATCGTAGAACATTTGACATAGTGCTATCTAGTCCCAAACTAAGCAAAGCTTGTACGTTGGGATCCAGATAGCTGATAGAATACTTATATACACACAGACACAGAACAAACATTTATCGTCATATAAATATTTGTCCTGGTGGGATTCGAACCCACGCCCTACAGCTCTTGAAGCAGCATGTACTACCAAGGAGCCAACAGGGCTGTCACTAAGTTACTAGAAGCATTATTTGTGACAGATTTAATTACCGAATATCGTCATAGGTTTTGTCCTTTGATCTTCAGCAAGAAAGGTAGACACCACACATGTGTAGTTACCCGTTAGTTCAGGGTCTGGAGACGATATCCTTAGCGCTCGGTGTTGGGTGTACGGATTCCGTGATACTTTGTAACTCAGGTCCACCTAAAATAGAAAAATACGGTAGTTTTGTTATAAGATCTACAGCAGTGGACGTCCTACGGCTGAAATGATTATGATGATATGACTTTTCGGGAAACACAGAGTGCAGTAAGAGTTCCACATCCTCACCATGCTTGGTGTATATACATTTGAATCCTTGACCAAATGTAAATATATACCAGGATTAGAACTGTAATGAACAAATACAAATATTTTATTGATAACACCAATGTTTCAAGTCACTTCAAAAACATACGGGGTTACGCGAAACGGCACTACTAATCTAAATAGACTTTATAATTATGAAAAACTTTCACCGAGGAACTAACCGTAAAATCGTAAATATTCAAAATATGCTTTATACATTTCGTTGACGGTAAAGTGTCTACCTATCTTTGATCACGAACTAATAGTAAGCGATGATGTTAGTGAACTGTATTTGTAATGGATGGTTTGTTAAATGGTACCTTATTTTTCAGCATCCCCAACGCTTGAGGTTTCTGTGGAGGTATCCACTGGTACACCGGCTGCGATTTGTCCATGTAGAACCACTTCACCACCAGCCCGGTCACGTTGCTGGTAATATAGTCACAGTCAAGTGTTACCTAAAAAAATGTTTATAATTACTTTGCGTAGTACTACATAAGTTGTCTGTTCCAAAAATCTCACTAATACTATAAAGGTGAGAGTATGTATGCTATTATATAACTTGAGCAAAGAGCTTGGGCTGCTGGTGAAGGAAAACATCGTGAGGAAACCATAGCATGGTGGTAGTGTGCTTTCTAGTAGGTACTCGGCTGGCTAGCTACCACTCTCAAGTTGAAAATCTGCCGCCAAGCATTTAACGGTGTGTTCCGACAGCCTTACTTGAGAGTCAGTTCCATTCCAGGCTAGGTGTGCTTTACCAGCTTCCACCATACCGTCACTTAACATCAGGTGAGCTGTGGTCGAACATCTAGCCTGTCAACCATTAAAAAAAAAGCTGCCGATGAAGGAAAACATCGTGAGGAAACCTTTCAGCTTGAGGTTGGTAACTAGCTAGCCGAGTACTAGAAAATACCCTACCACCATGCGATGTTTTCCTTCAGCTTAAGCTCATTGTTGAGGTTTGAACCCACGCCCTTCGGCGTGTGAACCGACCGCGCTCACCACTGAGCTATCATCGCCAGAAAACACTTCGCTATCAATATTAAGTAAGCTGTGGTCAAACACCTAGCTTGACAACTATAAAAAAAATCAATAGGAAAAAATCTCTTTGTCTGATAAAACAAGCTTATCCGCCCGATCACGTGAACATTCGTATTTGTAAACATTTTTTATAAAGGTAGTAATATTACCTTGTCTTTAGTTCCGTATTGGATGACTTCAGGTACTCGCATGTTCACGATCCGGACTGAGTGGACGCCTGAGAAATACAAAAAGAGGTCAAGCCATTGGGTCACTCTAGAAACAAATTGAAGGCGGTTACCTCAGTCAGAGAACAGAATAAGTAATAGTGTTGCGTTTTCGGACGATAGAAACTATGGGAAAAAACCACAGAGCGTCTGCTTCCAATCTGTGTGGTTTTTTTTTTTAATAATTTGCCCCTTCGGGCAGGCTAAAGCTATAAAGCCATACTGCCTTGTCTTAAGTGTTATTTCTGCTGTATCTTAGCTGTAGCTATCGTCAAAGTCGTCTTAGTCAAGTCCAGTTCGTGTCAGTTAAGTCCAGTCATGCTTTAGTAAAGTAGTGGCGACTTTACTATAAAGCTTCGATGGAGTTTTGGAAGCAACACGAAAACTCATGTTTCACCACATTATATCATTTACCCACACTCGCGCTTGTAATTCGGCACTTTATGAATAAAACGCCACCATTTTTATGCATAAACACTCGACAAAACACTAGTTTTGGAAAAAAATACAACGGAGCGACACGACTCTTCCCGCGTTCCCGCCAAAACCCCAATCTGTGTGAATAATTCACAACAAATGTGAATATGTTTTTAATTTGCTTATATTGGGAAGCAATTCAGAAAACTCACGATGACAAAAACAGGGGATACAGTTTGGCGTTGCAGCTACATATATCTAACATTTAATTACACCACTCCATAGCTAAACGATTGAATAAAATTCACGTTAAAGTAAGGACTTGATTACGATGGATTTAGTTTCAAAAAAGTACATCAATCCTTGATATAGCCACATTCGGAGTTTTGGCGGGAACGCGGGAAGAGTCGTGTCGCTCCGTTGTATTTTTTTCCAAAACTAGTGTTTTGTCGAGTGTTTATGCATAAAAATGGTGGTGTTTTATTCATAAAGTGCCGAATTACAAGCGCGAGTATGGGAAAATGATATAATGTGGTGAAACATGAGTTTTCGTGTTGCTTCCAAAACTCCATCGAAGCTTTGTAGTAAAGTTGCCACTACTTTACTAAAGCTTGACTGGAATTAACTGACACGAACTGGACTTGACAAAGACGACTTTGACTAAAACTAGCTACGATGGCACTTATTAAACTTTTGAAACTTGAAAATATATAATTACTTGACACTGGCAAATGCTAAAACGCGACGCCAAAACCAAAGAAAAAAAAATAAAAAAATAGCCACATTCCGATAATTTTTTTCTTTATTTGTTTTTGGCATCGCACTTTATGTATGTATTTGCCAAAGTCATTTTCAGTGTGATAAATTAAGTGTCCAAAGTAAGTCAAGATCAAATCAAGTCTCGCCTTAGTAAAGTAGTGGTGACTTTACAACAGGTTTCGATGGAGTTTTGGAACCAGCACGAAATGTCATGTTTCCCTCTCGTTTTATCATATTCCCGCACTCATACACGTAATACGGCATTTTGTGAACACTATTTCTATACATGAAAAAAATAAAGTTTGGAAAATGATACAATACTATGGCATGATTTATCTGTGGTCCTGCCAATTTTTTTTTATATTTTTTTTTGTAGCCAAACCATAAAATCAAAAAAAAAATAAATTAAATTGTTTTTTGATTATATTTTGCATTTTTGTTATCAGCGAGACCTTGAAGAGATACAGTTTTTGGAGGGCTAAATTTTAGTATTATAATTATTTAATGAAGCAAGAGTTAACAGTTCTTGGTTCTTGGATTCCATCGTTAGTAATGTTTAGATAAAATTTTAAGTACCTACATAAGATGTGATTTTTTCGAACAAAACTTTTGCTATTGATTTGAAAACCATGTTTTTGTATAACTATTCTAAAAAATTTACCAACATTGTTTATTTATTCTATTAATTTGGATGTGACTTTTCGATCCTCTTTTTTATATTTCCCAATATCCTATACCCGCGGGGCAGTTTTAATTTTTCGTCCCTTCCGCATCGGAATTTTGTGTGACATGCCTCGTTTGATGAATTGGTAAAGCTGAACCGACATCAAATTGTAAACCCAATTCCGTTACAGCGACACGGTCGAAATTAAAAATAATTAGAAAGGTTGGGACAAAAATAGCGTTACCGTAAACATACATTCACGGAGTACGTATATCGTATACATTTTATGATACCTACCTATTTATATATGTACATTGAATTAAAATTGTTTGGACTTTGCTGTGGATTAGATAGAAACTGTTTCCTGTGTAGACTAGAACTTAAAAAACAAAATTATTTATCACCGCACAAAATACTATGAAATGAAGTAATGAGCGCCAAAGCAGCGATGCCCTAGACTTTGTTTTGTTACTCAGAGTTTTGTGTATCGCTGCAATGGTCATGGATAGGCGTCTCTTATCATCACGAGAGCGTCTCGTTCGTCTCATTATTTTTTAAATAAAAAAAATATATTAAAAAACGGGCCAAGTGCGAGTCGGACTCGCGCACGAAGGGTAAAAAATCACTCTATAAAAACGGCAAAAAACAGTTTTGTTGTATGAGAGGCCCCTTGAATATTTATTTTATCATGTTTTTTAGTATTTGTTGTTACAGCGGCAACAGATATACATCATCTGTGAAAATTTAAATTGTCTAACTGTAACGGTTCATGAGATACAGCCTGGTGACAGACGGACAGACAGACAGACAGACGGACGGACAGCGGATTAGTAATAGGGCCCCGTTTTACCCTTCGGGTACGGAACGCTAAAAATTAACAACATTACAAAATATTCATGTTTACCACCGGGGCTGGCGTTTGGCCACCACGCTGTCACTAATTTAGTGTTATATAAGGTGAGGTCAAGTGCCCAGCATGTCAGGTAAAAATACCCTCATCGAGTAACTCAGCTGCCTAATCTATTAGTCGAGAATCATCCATCCATTGATTCAATAACAGCAGCCCGCTAACACCGCATTTGTCCCTTGGGCCACCTTCACGCGCCACTGCCCGCGACCCGCTTCGCTCAACGTTCGACCAAATTGATTTTTGACGTTTATTATTCGTAGGCGATTTCGATAATTTTTTGCGAATTTTTTTTTTTTTTTTTAACGTAATTTCGATTGCGTATAACTATGGAAATTGACGTGGTTTTGACACATTTTCGTAGCAATTATACGGGATTACTCACGTTTGTAGTAGGACAAAGCTGCGCGCGTGTCTTTCTCTGTTTTGGCTCCTTGAAAAAGGTCACCAGTTATGACCGAATAATCGGAGTATCCGGCTTAATCAAACATGATAAAATAAAATAAATAGTATAATTAAAATTAAGTAATTTAAAATCTTGAGATTGTGTAGTTGTCTCTTATTAAAGGAGTTTATAGAATTGGTTTCATATCTCGAGACTCATATATTACACAATTGTAGTAGTAATTAGTGATTTAGTTAGCGATGCTTTTGAGTTTAATAATTTAGTAATCATAATTTCGTAAGCGATTCAGTTCATTATCATATTGGACTACTGCTAGTGGAATGGAAATTGTAAAATAATACCGTTGCGCAATATATCAACAGCAAACTTGAAACACGCTGTTGGACAGTTCGATGAAATCGAATTATTTTACAAACAATGAAATTTCATACCGTAACATCAAAAATGATTTCGATAGCTTACTCTATACAAATCGAATAACAGAATTTAATTTTATTTTCGTCGTTTACGACCACTGATCATTTCCAATTACGGAAAATCTCTACCTTCCGATATTTTCATTTATTTTTACCTAAAATAATCTGGCACGAAATTGAGCAGATTCCTCTAGGAGGCATTATGGCTCCATTCTACCGGAAACATCATATTATCGTTCCGAGGGATCCGAAGGAATATTGTTTCTCGCGGTTTTCCATCGGTTCTCGGAATTCCTTACCCCCGTTTCTCGGTAAATATTTGATGATTGTTAACGTTTCAAAGAGTTTGCGCCGGTTTGATTAGAAAGATGCGATAATGTTTGTTCTGGTAACTTACTTCCATCAAGAACTTTGTACTTAGACACGTGGAATTAGTTACGCTGTCATAAATTATTGTGTGGTATTTGAACCCTTTTAGGTACATTTATGGTAAGATGACATTTATATCAAGCAGTAGTGTGTAAACATTACTGTGTTCCGGTTTGAAGGGTACTGCAGCTAGCGAAATTACTGGGCTGTTGAGACTAACCATCGAAAGTCTCAAAGTAATGAGCGCCAAAGCAGTGATGCTCTGGACTTTGTTTCGTCACTCAAAGTTCGGTGTATCGCTGCAATGGTCATGGACAGGCGTTATCTCTTACCACCAGGAGAGCGTCTAGTTCGTCTCATTACTTTTTACATTAAAAAAAAACATAAAAAAATATATCTTTTCTTTCTATAAGAACGAGATACCTTGCTGGTGGTAAGAGATAACGCATGTTCATGATCTTTGCAGCGATACATAGAACTCTGAGTATAAAAACAAAGTCCAGGCCATCGCTGCTTTGGCGCTCATTACTTTGAGACTTTTGCAGGTGATGCACTGTGTGACTCTGTGGCTGCGTAGAATGAGGAAGAACTTTTACAAGGAAAACACGTTTCAACACACGGATGATCATGTTCGCGATTTTCTCGAGGTAATACGGGTAGTTTGAAATTGAAAAACAAAAGGCAAAGTTTGTCGTCAGTTGCGCGACATATACCTAGTTCTTAAGTATGTAGGAATGGAAGTTGCGCCACAATATTGCAAACCGTCTTTATTATCGAAGTCGCAGACCGTGGCGGCATCCTTTGTTGACTGTGACCAGATAGCAGTATTTGTGGACTCAGGAGACTACAGGGTAAGGACTGGTTGTAAAATCGTCGAGCGAGTCTGTGCTTTATGCAGTTTATGAAAGTTTGGTAAATCATTTAAGTTATTAATAAATGCAAACGGCAACAGATTAAAGAAACAAAATATGGACCGTTATGAATCTCAAAGAAATTACAGCTTTTCTCAATTTTAAGTAAGTAGCTTTCGCACGAGGCTTTGCTCGCGTTCACTAGCGATGATAGTTCAGTGGTATGGGCAGTTGATTCACATGCTGAATAACGTGGGTTCAAATTCCAACAATAAGCTTGAGCTACCAGTGAAGGAAAACACCGTGAGGAAATATTAGCATGGTGGTAGAGTGTTTTCTTGTCGAATAAAGCTGGCTAGCTACTACTTATTTACTGTTGACAAGCTAGGTGTTTCACCACAGCTCGCTTGATATTATGTGTCGAAGATGGTAAACACACCTAGCCTGGAATAGAACTGGTTCTCAAGTGAGGCTGCCGGAACACACTGTTAGGTGCTTAGCGAAAGATTTTGAAATTGAATAGACAACATAGTACTTATAAGCACCCTTCTACTATGCTATAGTTTCCTCACGATGTTATCATTCACCAGCAACACATAATATAAACAAAACAGAAAAAAACAACGTACAAAAATAGATAGATAGATGGATAGATAGAACTCTTAATTGTGTACACCATAATCAGAAAAAAATTACAGAGAACAAAATAACCTTATGAACTAGTGCCACAAGTGGTGACCTAAAAATAAAAATACTCAGTTATCTAGTTAGCTTTGCTTAGTTTGTGACTAGATTACACTTTAAGTCCTAATATACTTTTACTTATTAATTTACTCATAAAAAGTAAATAGATCTTACGAAACTATTCTTTATAAACACAGAACTCACGTGGATACAATAAGGCTCAAAAATGTAACCTTTGATGATATGATAATACACGATAATAAAAAGAGGAAACTGATATGGGAAAATGGGAAAGAATTATGAACGCAAGCAGCACCGTGACTGGGGTGCGCAGCCGAGCGGCGCAGGAGCATTGCCCGTGGTATATTGGCTACAACGTTCTTTTGCAAATGTTGCCATAACGTTTCATTAGCAAACATCTACAACGTGAAAAGATTTTTGTTTGATACATCTCAAACCGCAGGAACGCGCTGGATGCGAGCCGCTTCCAACCGGTCTTTGTGGAAGTCAATGGGGGAGGCCTATGTCCTACGACTGAAATGATGATGATGACATCTAAAACTGAGATATTTGAGTCGCATATAGCTGTTATACAAGTTACTGAGACGAACAAAACCCTCTACAGATGGTAAGAAGTAACACCTGTCCATGATCATTGCAGCAGTACATGGAACATCGAGTTACAAAACAAAGTCCAGAGCATCGCTGCTTTGGCGTTCATTACTTTGAGATATCTGATAGTTATTCTCAATAACCCTGTAATGCAACATATACACAATTATTAATGCATTGCATTAATACACAGAACTATGAGTTGCAGAACAAAGTCCAGGGCATCACTGCTCTGGCGCTCATTACTTTGAGACTTTCGATGGTTAGTCTCAACAGCAACACAGCAATGTTATAAACACTACTGCTTGGCTGCAGAATATTAAAATACTGCGGTGGTACTTACCTAGACGACTTCCTGCTAAGGAAATCTGCCACCAAGTAAAAAAACATCAGTAATCATTAATTCTCTTATAATACATAGATTGAATTTTTATCGTTTTTGTTACAAAAATGTTATTTGTCCTTTAAAACAAAATAATATCCATAGGAATTTCTATGAACCATGACCCCCTCACAATACTATAAAGCACCTGCCTGTTTTACATCCGTTGGTACGTGCCATCTTCCAGGCACGAGTCCATTTCACACATTATTATGACAGAGAAAGACAGAGTTATACGTATTACTGACGATAGAAAAAGATAAAAAGACGCCTAATACGTTGAAATCATCGAGCGTGACGAGCTCAACGCCCCGTTTCCTCGATAGTAAGAAGTGATAGTAAACTCGTATGGTGCCATATTGTTCTTTTTACGCTGAATGATTTCAGACAAATTAAATGCCTTAATGGTAGTTACGAGTGGTAACCAGACCTAGATGTATTTTACTGTACTGCCTTGAACAAAACATGCATATCAAGGTTGTTTTTTAATTTTCAATATAAAAGTAAAGAGGCGAATTGGACGCTATTCTGATGGTAATAGATAATGCATGCCCATGACCATTGCAGCGATACTCGTACATAGAACTTTTGAGTAACATAACAAGGCATCGTTGCTTTGGCGCTCATTACTTTGAGACTTTTGATAGTTAGTCCCAACAACCCAACAGCAATTTCGCTAGCTGCAGTACTCTTGAAACTGGAACACAGTAATGTTTAGCAGCAGAATATATAATAAATAAGAAATAAATAAATAAATATCTGATACTACGGCGTTATCTACCTAGACGACCTCCTGCTAAGTAGGACCTCCTCTACCACAATGTAAAACTATAAATTAGTTATAAAGTAGTAAAAAATCATTATTATTTAAATCGACGTTTTAGCCATGTTTCAATAAACTGTTTCATAAGCTGACGTGAAAATGCGAGTTGTCTCGAAGATACATTAGTCTTGCGATATCCTACCCCCATTGAGGTCTTATAGAAATATAAAGTTCAAATCGGAAAAAAAACTGTTTTTTTTAATCAAGCTCTTACAAACATCCACGTCTAAATACATCGCCTTACAACCTTACCGCTTTTCTAGGCCTTCTTAGTCAGATGATCAAGATGGTAAACTATAATACTGATACGTTAAAATGACTGCCTTTAAACAAAAAATCGACATTTAGTAAGAGGTACTCATGCTACAGTAGATTAAAATGGTCTCCTTACATCTTTCAGACCTATTTATATCATGCATTCCTCTTTCTTAATAAATTAAATACACAGACGGCACGCGTCTAAGACATGCGTTTACGCTTCGCTGCACAGAATACGAGCACAAAGGTGCTTAAGTAAAAAGATATAAAAAACAGGATCCCCGCTTTGTGAGCACGCGCGGCTTTTTGTGCATCTCAAATGTGCAGGTTCGATGCTCAGGGAAGAAAAAAATGTATGTAGCGTGAATGGGGTCAGAGTTATCCTACAAATATTATAAAGTTTGTATGTTTGAATATTTGTTATTCGATCACGCAAAAACGGCTGAACGGATTTGGACGGAACTCGGCAAACATATAGTTTATTACCTGGATTAACATATAGAATACTTTTTATTTTTTTTTGAAAAGTGTAAGGTACCTTTGCAATTATATACAAAAAACTAACTACAGGACGTTGCTACTTGAAATTAGGTATAGCTGTGTCTTACAGAACATTATTCCATAAATATATTCTTCATGAAAGGTAAGAAATTAATCTAGATACATTTTTTTTTAAATTCGTGTTGTAGCATGGACGTGGGCGAAGACGCATCAGCGTGACCCCTCTCTTTTCTTTGAGTTTATTCGTTACAAACATACAAAAATCCAAAAATACAAATCTTTTCTCTTTATAATATTAGTGTAGATTGGTAGGGTCTTTGAGGATACTAATCGTACTATTTAGAGTTCATGGCGTTTGATCTTAAGACGTGAAAGACCGCCTGCTTCGCCAAACATTTCATGTTGCATGTGCAAACAAGTTTGTTTTGTGTCTGTGTGTTCTGTATGTATTATAAGTAATTACAAAAAAAGGTATTAGGAGTATTCCGTTCTTTTTTTTTAATGGTTGACAATCTAGCCGTTTTATCCACAGCTCGCCTGATGTTAAGTGAAGGTGTGGTCGAAGATGGTAAAGTACACCTAGCCTGGAATGAAACTGGCTCGTAAGTGAGGCTGCCGGAACACACTGTTAGATGCTTGGCGACAGATTTTCATCTTGAGGGTTGAAAAGTAGCTAGTACTCGCTAGCCAGCCGAGTACTAGCAAGTACCCTGCAACTATATAATGTATAGTGTTCATATTGTTATGTTGGCTACACTAACTCAGATATCCATGTACGTGTATTCCCAAAGGGTGAGATTTACTGGGGTCGAAATAAATGGAAGCCATACGTAGGTACTATTTACGTAAGCCACCGCATCCTGGTAAGTGCAAGTGTAAACGTTAATTTCAACAGGTTCCCATGTTAACCATACCGGCAAACTTCGTGACGCACAGTAAATAATAGTTTCTACGTTTCCTCTTTTCTAAGGTAGTGCAGATACTTGAAGTGGTCATAGAAATATAATAAGCTATACCACAATAAGATATTCTCATTGAAAATTATTCTTATATCTGACGATGACGATTGGTTGACGTGTTCTAGAGTGGAGACCGCGTATTGGCAAACGTAGCGTAGTGACGATATACGTAGGACAGCTGGCGGTGGATGGAAGCGAAAAGCCGAAGATCGGGCTGAGTGGCGTGTCTTGGGAGAGGCCTATGTCCAGCAGTGGACTAATATAGGCTGACGATGATGATGATCTGTGACGATGCCGTAGAATACACTTACACTTAAAAAGAAAAAATCTTTTATGTTGCAGCCATTAAAACTTATCGCGTTCTTATTCTCTGTTCATCAGAAAACCAGACGCTTTAACGGTCCTTCGTTTTTTCTATGTAGAGCAACGTCTTATTTCTACAAAAATATAATGCGTAGTATTTCTTGAAGTACGCAACATTATTATTATTGCCTTGAAAATACAATGGCGTCTGAACGTGTAAGACGAAAGAAAACTTCTTAGCATTTAGTGGTATCATCGTGCGGCCCCTTTAAATACGGATTAACGCTTACCTTCAATGCCCATGTTCCCATCCCTGTCCAACCAAATTTGATATGATTCTACCAACATTGCTTTAGATACTCTTTGCAACAATCCCACTAATAATATAAATGTGAAAGTTTTGATGGATTGATGGATGTTGGTTACTCTTTTACGCAAGAACGACTAAACGGATTTGGATGAAATTTGGTATAGAGGTAGCTGAGACCCTGGATTAAGACATAGGCTACTTTTTATTCCGAAAACATGAAGCGGGTAATACCACGGGGCGCAGCTAATTAATTAATAAATGTTCTTAGCAGAACGATGTCTTTTAGTAGATTATAGGGAGGTTGCTGGCAATGCTCTCGCTCCCACTTCTGTAGCATGTACATTGACCATGTTCATGGCCATTTATGGTCTACTCATTCGTAAGGTCACTATCTATTCTAGGTTCCATTCTGGGCTTCGTGTGCTTTACCAACTTAACGTCACTTAACATCAGGTGAGCTGTGGTCAAACACTTAGTCAACCATAAAAAAATCTATTTAGCATTATTTTCAACACTAACATTATTATCGTGCGGTCTTTAGGGATATTTGTTTCCCATGTAGTAAATTCAAATCATAAGATTTAACACGTAGTTTGTTAGTTACAATATAAATGTATGCTGTTTACATTGATATGGGGAGCATAGTTTTGTATCACTTTTGCGAGCTCCAGAGCAACTGAATATTTTAACACTCTTAACTTCACAATCGGCAGTAAAGTTTTCTTCTCTTCATGGTCATCCCACCGTGGAAGTTTTAACTCGGCGAAGCACTTGCTTTAAAAATTCAGAGGCAAAAGTGACATTCGCGAGTGCTCCCTATTAAGCAAGTTACTTTCGTCCTTTAGTTTTCTTAACTTAGTTTCATCACCGAACAAATAATGTAATATTTAAAGAAACAATTTTGAAAAGCGTGAAAAAGTTACAGTATTAACAATGTTGTACAGCGTTGTGCGTATTTACACGTATCGATTTTCGTATGTAATTTAATTTATATGTATAGTTTATACTATTTTTAAAAAAAGAGCCCCGTTACAAAATTGAAGTAAAAATAACTCCCTATTTTAACTCCTTTCACTGATAAACAATCTAACAACAACAAAGAGACGGTTTTTATGGAAAACGCAACGTTTTTTTTATAATTGTACTCTAGAATCCTATTCAACTGCTCTGTTAATTCATTCGGTAGGTGTTCTTATTATCTGCTTAGGTAATAAGGCGTCGGATTGATTCTTACTCTTCTGTGTCTGAGTATTCTAAATAAATTAAACAAATATGTATGTAAAAGTACCTAAATAACATAATGTAATAGTTTAATTTGTAGCTGAACATTTAAAGAAACTAACTATTTAGAAGTATAATAATACTTTTTTGTGGTCGTGAATCTAGGTGTTTGACCACAGCTCACCTGATGTCAAGTGACGGCGTCGTCGAAGATGGTAAAGCACACCTAGCCTGTTGGTAGGCTGGTGGTAGATTTTGAACTTGAACCACGTATGGTTTCTTCACGAAGTTTTCTTTAACCGGCAGCTCCAGCTCATTTTTGGGGGTCGGTTCCACGCTCTTCGGTCACCGACCGCGCTAAAAATATTTCGTAGTTTTGTTTTGCAGTTCTTTTCAGTTTTTATGTCAAAAATTGATAAAGTAGGTATATCATTTACTCAATAGAACTTATTTCTATATAGCTGAATTGTCTTACCTATTGCAGGCGTTGCGAATTTGGTTTAAAATCTATATCTACCTATCTATCTACTAGTATCTATACTGTTCTAAAAAGGAAAGATTTGATTTTGTTTGTATTGAATAGGCACCGAAACTACTGAACCGATTTCAAAAAAAATTTCACCGTTGGGAAGCTACACTATCCCCTGGTGACGTAGGTTACTTTTTATCCCTGTATTCCCACGGGAACGGGAACTACAGGGGTGTAACCGCGAAGCGTCCGCTTGTGTTAAATATTTTCAAAACCTTCTTCTGTATTTTCCCGGTATATCGTGACCTCTTCGTGTATGTGAAAGAGGTGAACAAATGGATTTATATTATATCAATAAAATAAATATCTTGTATAGTAATAATTGTTTCTCTGTGTAGATTTTCTTTTCTATCGTTTTATGAAAGCTCTCGGAATAGTGGCTTATCTTTAACCAGATAAAACTACGTCACTTGAAAGTTATGTCTTGAGATTGGTACTCAAACTTTATTTGAACGTTTAATTGCTTTGAATGTTGGTTTGAGCAGGGTTACAATGTTTTTTTCATTTTGATTTATATTTTGATCTCATACATAACATTAATTATTTTTACATGAAATCGTAAGTAAATACAGCAGTACTACTTACAAAAGCGTAAACAAATATACAAAAAATATGTTTAGTTTACTTACAACATGTGATTGGTTTAACTGGCTTCTAGATATAATATTATTCTATTTACATTAATTTTAAAGCGTGCCTGGTGAAATTAAATGGTTACTAAGGGTAATCGTCGAATGTTTTAATGCAATGAGCGCTAAAGTAGCATGCCCAAGATTTTCTGTATTTACTCAATGTTCTAAATACCACTGCAATGGTCCTGAACAGGCATTTAACCATCATAAGAATGTTTTGTTTGAGATATTACTTTTACGTTATGTAAAGTAAAATCAAGTAATTGTTAAATTAAAAATAGTAAAAAAATTGCGTTAAATAGTATTAGTACCTAATAAATAAATTATAATAAATAAGTAACCAATTACCAATAATAATCTGAAATGGTTAACGTGAATTAAAACATTTTAATGTTAAAACATTTTAATGTTTTAACTCAATTAAATAAATTATAAAATAAATAGATAAAACAGATCGAGTATGAGAGTTGTATATTACAATAATATATCTACGAAAACGTATAAACCAACTAACACACAGCGCCATCTGACTCTAAACTAAGCAAAGCTTGTACTATGGAAGTCAGATAACTGATAGAATATTTAAATACTTTTTTTTGTGAATACATACAGGACACTTAGACACAGAATAAACATTCGTTTATACCACAAACTCTTTGTCCTGGGTGGGAATCGAACCCACGCCCTTCAGCTCTTGAAGCAAACATACTACCAATGTTCCAACAGGACAGTAAAAGGCAATAAAAATTCTGATAGCAGTCCTGTTTCCAATTGTATTATTCGTGACAAAATAATTACGATATATATATAAGCATATTTGCATTTGCAGACATATTAAACTGTTTGTTACTTCGTACGTTTGATTTTCTATCGTGTGCCATTAGTGGTAGGGTTTGAAATCGACCGTTGATTAGTGTGAGATGTTCAGTGCGGTGTTTCAGTAATTTGAATGAAGTGCAGTGAAGCGTACGCTCCACTTCAGCTCAAGGTATCGCACGCGATGAACATAATGTTACCATTCCATTAGTTCATTCTGAACTTGGATCACCGACTACAATATGGGATCGAGACTTGCTAAATTTAATTATAAACGTGTGTTAAAGGGTTCCAGATTTACCCACTCCAGTAAAGATAGTTGAGTAAAGAGAGAATTAAAATGAAATATTTAAAGACTTTTCTGTAATTGAATGAAATAAATAAATATCGCAGGACATTACACACAGCGCTATCTGATCCCAAAAGCAAAGCGTGTACTATGGAAGTCAAATAGCTGATAGAATACATAAATCCTTTTTGAAAATATGAGTACATAATTATAATGCACAAGCGTACGCCTTGCGGTTTCACCCGCGTAGTTCTCCTTCCCGTGGGAATACAGGGATAAAAAGTAGCCCATGTCACTCGGAGATAGTGTAGCTTCCCAACGGTGAAAGAATTTTTTAAAATAGTTTCAGTAGTTTTTCGGAGCCTATTCATAACAAACAAACAAACATAAAACAAAAAAAAAAACACTAACATAAAATATTTGTATTTTACATAATTTTAATAAAATATATACTTAACTTTTTTATATTGGTATATCTACTCTATCGTAGTCTGACACACGCGACATTTATAAGACAGCTTTAATACGACATTTTTATTAAATAACTAGAAAGAAGAATTCTACGACATAAACTCTAATTCAAACAGTACAACAACGTACTAAACCAATATCATCGAGTTCCACTAACTATAATTTTGTAAGTCAACATTAAAGTGCAAGCATTATGGGCAGACTAAACAAAGCGAATTTCTACTTAGAGAATTCAAAGGAAAATTGCACATCTATTATAACAAAATAGGGGGATTACCGGATTATACAGCGCATGTACAGAAGTAAAGTATATCTTGCAGTAAGAATGCACGTGGAGTTAAACAAAATACATATATTATACTGCTATATTTCAGTAAGGAACCATCATTAGGAAATTGTCTATTTTTCAAGATAAAAAACACGTCCGCACACACACACTCCAACTTATATAATAACTACACTACTTTATTTCTTCTACTAATTTACTATAGAACAAAATACTGGCAAATTAATTACTTGAAGAAGAATAAATTAGGAGTTTTGGCGGGAACGCGGAAAGAGTCATTTTATCGAGGGTTAATGCATAAAAATGATGGTGTTTTATACATAAAGTGTCGAATAACAAGCGTGGGTCTGGGAAAATCATATAATGTGGTGAAACATGACTTTGACTATAACTATAGCTACAAGGCAACTTATGTATTTAACTTTTGAAACTTGAAAATATAAAACACTTGACACTGGAAAATGTTCAAAATGCGACGCCAAAACCAAAGAAAAAATACTGGCAAATTAATTACTTGAAGGTTGTTGGTGTCAAATTTAGCACACCGGACATAAAAAAACACTGAAAACAAACACGTATTTTCTACAACAAGTAATGATTTATTACGGGTTTTTTTAATTTATCCATGTTCTGTTCATTTTATATCGTTAAGTACCTACAGTAATTGTTTCTAGTGCAAATTTATAATTCATAAAGAGTTTAGTGGCAAAATGCAGTCAGTAATTGGATTAAATATTCATGTTGGGAATCCACAATACGAGGCCGGGGACCGGTGACATCGCAAGGAATTATTAAGCTTAATCGATGGTATAATAACACTGTAATTTTGAAGTTAATACGTCTTTAAATTATTTATCTTTCACAGTAGTTAATTCATAGAACTGATTATAACAAATTGCTGCAGCCACATATCCATCATCAACATCCAACATTTAATTACACCACTTCGTAGCTAGAAGATCAATGAATTTGTTCTGTTGAATGACGAATTAAATTTTTTGTGTTTTTGCGATATTAACTTGATTTTTATGTACCCATAGAAATAGAACATAAGGAGTTATTCACTTTTGGTTAGATCTGATTCTCTAGTTATTGTTTCAGTTGTATATTCAGTGACCTTTTTCAAGGAGCCAGTGCAGATTACAACGCGCGCGGATCCTCGTCTCTTTGTTTGTCTCCTTAAAAATGTATCTAAGAACCTTTTTTGTTAAAAAAAACGTTCTCGAAGTCTTTGAAGGTCTAAAAGAAAAGTTTAGTCTACTTTTACTTTTATATTTTATTGTGGTTTATCGCAAATTGTGTCTTCGCGATCTCTATAACTATATAATTTTTTTTGTCTAAAAATCGAATCGCCCACATAGTATTTTTACCTATATTTTTGTCAACGGATTTTAAATAAAGCCTAATAATTTACACAAACATCTTAATATAAAGAAACATAAGCAATTATACCACAATTTCCAATAGTAGTTAATCACGTTTACAAATCTGACATTAAAAGATAAAGGTTTACATTGTTTTAGAAAAAATGTAGAGTAACATGTAGAGTAAAAATAGTACAAATCTACGTATCGATAAATAATCAACCATCGTTACCCAACCTATCGATGAGTTTGACAGGAAAATGATCACATGTCTATTATGACAGCGAGTTGGAGCTAACGTGGAATCCTTTGTCATTAGATAGTATAAAGGGAATCAAGCAGTTGATAACAAAATTTGTACCTAATGGAGAGTCAATATAGATATTTTGTTCTTTGTTCGTATCGTGACAGTTGGAATACAGTCCAAACATTTTTTTTAATGGTTGACAGGCCAGGTGTTTGACCACAGCTCACCTGATGTTAAGTGAAGGTGTGGTCGAAGATGGTAAAGCACACTTAGCCTGGAATGGAACTGGCTCTCAAGTGAGACTGCCGGAACACACCGTTAGATGCTTGGCGGCAGATTTTCATTTACCTTGACAAGTCTAATATGAATTAAGTTGAACTTTAAACCAGCACCAAAGTTGGAGATTAGTATAATTTTTTAAACACAGTTTTTGAAAATAAAAAAGAACTTTGCGATGAAGACAACATCAATTTTATTATAATACGAACGAAGTGAAATGTTAGGTTAAAAATGTATAAGAATAACCGAGCCATACGCTGTGGTTTTTTCAGCTATTTTTTTTATGCCACAGGTGGCAATCAATCTGCCGGGTTGCTTGATGTTAAGCAATCACTGTCGCCTATAGATATCTGCAATGCTGGGGCACTACAAATATGTTGCCGACCTTTAACATGCCTTTCGAAGAATCCAATGTTGTAACTCCGCGGGAATACGGAAGAAGGAAAAATGTTTTTGTTTGAAGACAACATTTTTTTACTAGGATGGCATGATTGAGGTGGTTTGTTTTGGCTACACACACATTATAACCAATGTGCCACTACCTTTACGGATTACTTTTTTTATGCTAAAGTAATGAGATGAACGAGACGCTCTCCTGATGTGAAGTGATAACGCAAGCCCATGACCATTGCAGCGATACACAGAACTTTGAGTAACAATGCTAAGTAGGGTAACGATGCTTCGGCGCTCATTATGCTCAGACTTTCGATGGTTAGGCCCGACAACCCTGTAATTACGCTAGCTGCAGTACCCATCAAATCAGAACACAGTAATGTTTACACCCTACTGCCTGGCGGCTGAATATCTGGTACAGCACTGGTACCTACTAAGACGGTTTCCTGCTAAGGAGATTATCTACAACCTAGGTTTTTCCACGCTATGATACTGTTATAACTTTTTCGCCATAAAAGGTTATCAATTTTTGTTACCTACATAATTTCGAATTTAGATAACTTATAAACCTACTAATTGGGGCTAAAGTTTAAAAATATGGCTCATAAATATATCAAATCCAAACGTTTCGAGTAAATAAAACCCTATAAATTACCTAAATTAATATCAAAAGCAAATTAATTGTACCTTAAATCGCGGCGTTAATTTATTATCGAATGCACGACAACCGTTATAAATAATGTTTAAGTTGTTGATTCACCGAAAAATTCACTTCGGGGAAATCCCTGCCTAAAATGCGGAATACTCAAAATAATTGAGTTTGGAATACCTGAGCCCTTGATCAATCTATAATAGTAGATACGTTGTTCTTTAATATATATTTATGTTTTTTTGAAAGCTAATTTGTTTTTCTGTTTGTTAGCTTTTCTAGGCTAAATTGCACTGTTAGCTCATCTGGTAGTAGTTTTGCTTTCATAGCTATGGGCGTGGGTTCGTTTCCCAATCAAGACTTACATTTGTGCGACGATATAATTATGTAGATGCCAGTTATATGTCAGATTAAACTCTACATAAGTTATACATTATACTTTTTTTTGGTATTTAAAAAAAAACAAATGTATATGTATGTATAATTGTATATGTATGTGTGTATGTATTTAAAAAAATATATATGTGTTTGCTCATAGTTGTATGGTTTCCCATACTGTTTAGGTTTTCCCATTGCTTATTTTCGGGCTAAAATATGTCATCTAATACTCGTATTTTTATAAAACTGCTTTCAACCCACCTTCAACCGGTCTTCATGAAAATTATTGGGGGAGGCTTATGTTCAGCAGGGGGCATCCTACGTTGATGATGATGATGTATGAAAAAACTTTGAAGAATATTTTTTGAGATATGATAATAAAATTGTCTAGATGAACATAGAATATCTCTTTTACTTTAATAAAATGCAGTAATATTGAAAATAATACAATTTGATTTCATGAATTTCATATCAGGTTTATTTAAATTTTGAAATAATCTTTCTTCGTTCAGTAACTGTGTCTGTTTTCCTATTAATCCAAGCTTCGAGTGAAATTTGCCAGCCAACCGGGTAAGTACTCTGTAAAATGATAAATCTTTGTCGTCTCGGAGAGGGTAAGTAAATTAGGTAAACTCGGTGGAGTTAACACTTTCAACCATTGGCTATACATTTTGTTAAATAAAACTTAAGCTATCGAGTTAATGGTCATACCAATATTGAACACGTCAACTTCTTTTTTCTGGTCAATGGTTAGGTGTTAGACCACAGTTCATCTGATGCTAAGAGACGGCGTGGTCGGAAATGGTAGAGCACACCTAGCCTGGAATGGAACTGGCTCCTGCTGGATCACGCTGTTAGATGCTTAGCGGCAGGTTTTTCTCGCCAGCCGACTACTAGAAAATACTTTACTACTACTTATTGCTATGACTTCTTCACATGTTTCAACGGCTTCAACGGCAGCTGAAGCTCATCGTTGGGGTTTGAACCCACGCCCTTCGGCATGTCATTCTATCACGCTAGCAACGCTTCAAATTGGCGAATGTTCGCCATATCGGGACGATGTAGAAATAATATGATATGATGTGAACGATGTGTTCTTGCCAATTTTTTGATACATGGAATACTTTTCAAAGTAAGTGGCAGTTCATTTCAGGCTAGGTACGTATAACATCTTTGTCCACACCGTTCCTTAACACCAGATGAGCTGTAGTCAAAGACTTAGTCTCTTAATAATTAAAAAAGGTACTATTTGGTAGTCGATCTCCTTAGCAACAGGTACTACCACAGTATTTAATATTGTGCCGATAGACAATAGTGTGCTAAACTTTACTGCGTTTCCGTGTAGCTAGAAAATTTAAAGCGTTAATGAAACTCAAAGTCCAATGTATCAAAGTAATGAGCACTGAAGTAGTGATACCTTTATTTATGCCAAAGGTGGCACTCAAGCAGACGGATTGCCTGATAGTAAGCAATCGCCGTCGCCTATTAATATTTGCAATACCAAGGGCACTACAAATACGTTGCCAACCTCTTAAGATTCTATTAACACGCCTTTTGAAGAACTCCGTTGTTGTAACTCCGCGGAAATGTGGAGGAAGGAAGATCATTTCGCAATTTGTAAGTGTATGGCAAAAAGGAAATTGTGAATCGCATAGTGTGTCCTGGACCCTGGACTTTATTTTGTTTCTCGTAGTTCTTGTATCGTACAGTGCATGCAGTTAGTCTCATTACTTTGTAATATACAAAACATACCTACTTAGTATTAGTCTGCTGACATTGTGATGAAAATAATTCCCGTAGCAAAAATATATTTCGTTGTTTGTTAGTTTAAGCTTGGCTCATGTTTTTCGTTATTTGCTTTGCTTGATATTTTTCTAGCACCATCAAAATATTACAATGCAATATTCATATTTCATCGTTGAAACTGGGTGATCGTTTGCCAAGCCATTATGTTTCAAATTTTTACACGTTAAAGCTCAAATTTCTATGAGAATAAGAAACTAACAATCTTACATTGCAACACGATGGTCAGCTTCAATAAACACCACATCCTTTGTTGACAAACAGTCCAAAGTGCGATCCTTTATTTTGAAGTCACTTTCACAATCACAAAATTATCATTAGTTTTTACACCACTGTGACAAAGAACGAAACACCGAAGTCAAATGACCAAAGATTTATTTCAGCAATTAAAAAATTTAAGTCAATTTCTGCAAGGCAGATAAGACGAAACGAATTCTTTTACGCACTATGAATATGTAATACACTTACACAGTATAGCAGAAGTAAAAAATCTCTCTAGCTTAATATTAAAAAGTTCAATTGGAAAATCGATACAAAACACAAGTTCTCACTAAAAAAATATTTAGTAAGTAAGTATAGACAAAACGATAAAAGTTAAATCGATTCGGCTTGCTTCAACTAAAAGTTCCGACCGCACCGCGTACTCTAGTAGGGTTGGGAAGCGTGACCGCTTAACGTGTGTGGGGTTCGAACCCGACTCGGTAACTAACCGCCGGCGCAACTGACGTCCGGCGGTAGTCAGACCATATCGGAAACGTCGTGGTATTGTGTTGTTATTGGATCAATTATGCTAACACTCACATGTAACATTGTGTCTTAGAAACATTCATATATCCTGAATAAATCATTTTTTTTATTACTTTGGCTTTTACAAGGCTTGGCTTTGGATTGAGATACAAGTAGTAAATTCACTTATATATTATAATTATATAGTATTATAGAATCTGTATTTTTCGTTAAGAATTACAGTGTTTGATATTTCTGGAATGTACATTCTTTTCATATTCATTGTCTATTTAAAACTAATTTAAACAAGGATTCTGTATTTACTTGATTGAGATTTAATCACAATATAATAAAATTATACAAGGAAGTATGAAAGAAGTGTTATTTCTTAAAGCAATAGTACTTTATCGCAAAAATGTGGTCAAATAATGGGCACTATACTTTCTAGTACTACGCAACTGTTAGATCAATTAAGTGGCATGCAGCGAAATTATTAGGCCATAACATAACGCGGTTCTTAAAACGTTTTGTTACAGAATAAGAGTAGCAAATAAGCATGTCATATATTATACTAGCTGCGCCCCGCAGTGTTACCCGTTTCATGTTTTCGGGATATAAAGTAGCCTATGTGTTAATCCATGGTCTTAGCTACCTCCATACCAAATTTCATCCAAAACCGTTCAGTAGTGGATTTGTATTGGCCTGGACTGTAAGAAAAAAAACAAAGATATACGAGAAAATAGATATGCTATTAAAACTAAAACAATCTTTCAAGAATTCGCAAGCATGTTTAATTTGACGTAAAGAAGGCACGTCAGTTGTAAATGTCACTCTCAGTCACTCATCTAAAACCTGTTTAGTTCTGTTCGTTATTTCACATCATCGGTAACTTATGACTCATTAGCACTTCTATAGCAAGCATATACTACAAAAACCATTCAAATAGAAATTAATATTCACAAAGTATTGTATGATGATGAATTTGTCAACTATAGTGATTCTTAGCTTCTTATCGAAGAAGCTTCCGCTTTATAATATTATATTCTAAAGGCATACAAGTTGGCAGCTCTTTCCGGGCAATATCGCAGCCGATTAGCCTCGCATGGTTTATTGATTTGCATTGGCGAATCTATTCACGAATATTGTATGAGACACGAGAGAGAGAGAGAGAGAGATAGCTATTGGTTTTAACGTCATGACATTACATTACATTTTGTAGCGATGATAGCTCAGTGCTTAGTGCGGTAGGTTCGCATGTCGAAGGGCGTGGGTTCAAACCCCAACAATGAGCTTGAGCTGCCGGTGAAGGAAAAACATCGTGAGGAAACCATAGCATGGCGGTAGGGTACTTTCTAGTACTCGGCTGGCTAGCTACCACCCTCAAGTTGAAAATCTGCCGCCAAGCATCTAACGGTGTGTTCCGGCAGCCTCACTTCAGAGCCAGTTCCATTCCAGGCTAGGTGTGCTTTACCATCTTCGACCACACCTTCACTTAACATCAGGTGAGCTGTGGTCACACACCAAGCCTGTCAAAAAAAAAGACATCATAGCGTTCTTTGTAATTAATAAATAATATAACAACTTTTAACTGCGAGTTTGATACTCAAGGAAATTGTGAAACTGTGGGATAAGACGCCACTAGCATTCCCGAGGTTGCGAGTTTGATCACATGCCCATATAAAATTGTTCTACAGGTTTTAACATATAATATTACAGGCTTTTCGACGAAGGAAATATTTTCGCAAGAAAATCTTTATTATGTTCCATTGTCTATCGAAGAGATCTGTTAAACATGCACCGGGTATAATGCCCCAAGCGTTTTTGAAGAACTTAGACAAAGGCCGGACTTTGGAGGGTCAAGTAGTTGTACCTACAATTACATTATTCATTTTGAGTACAATTGCGGTAAGATAGAACAAATATCATAATCGAAAATAATAATGTTTAATATAATTTTAAATATTTGATTTCTGTCATTTAGAATTTATTAAGTAAGTTATAAGATGAACGCTAGAATAGTCCTAATGCTTGTTAAGTAAAGATCTGAACAGTGCTTTTAATTTATTTAGAACTATTGTGATTATTTTTATGTAGAATCTGTCTTTTTTATTTAAGTTGTCTCTTTTTATGTATGTACATTACCCATAAGAAATAGCTTAAAATCTAAAATGGAAAATAAATTGCAAAGTATTTTATTTTTCGCATAAAAATTGATGCGCTAATTTGACTTTATAATTATCAATGCGACTCAAACAGATTTATTAACATTCTATTTTCGTGTAATGCTGAGCATTATACTGCATTAGAGTATTATTAAAATTAAAATCGAATAATAATTAAATCTCTTTGATCGAAATAAATTCATTCGCTCGAGGAAGATTTCAAATAGTATTTCTAAAACACTCGAAGATGCAAAAGCTCCTTCTATTTATTCAAATGTTTCAGCGTGATCAGAATATTCCGTTGACAATAAATAAATAATTAATTTACACTGAGTTTCAACAGAATTAAACAAATCACTTTATATATTTTTTTTGTAAGAACAAACGAACTTATTTTTAAAACTTATAAGTCCAATTTTGACCACCAACTCGTTTGATGGTAAGCGATGATATGGTCGAAGATGAAACACGCAGATTTAGAAGATACCTATTCACTTTGACCTTTAAATGATCTAGATTATAACTCTTAGGAAACAAGAAAGCCGGCAACTTGTTCCATTCCTTGGCCGTGTGGATGAGAAACGTAGTCAAAATAATAAATACAATTAATAAATATCGTAAGATAATATTGCACACAGCGCCATCTGACCCCAAACTAAGCAAAGCTTGTACTATGGGAGTCAGATAACTGATAGAATACTTAAATACTTTTTTTTTTGTAAATACATACTTATAATAAATACAGAACACCCAGACACAGAACAAACATTTTGTTTATTCACAAAATGTTTGCCCTGAGTGGGAATCGAACCCACGCCCTACAGCTCTCAAAGCAGATATACTACCAATGAGCCAACGGGGCTGTATATTGACATAGTTATTTTATATGTGACATATTATTTATTTGACATTTTCATTGTATTTTTTATACGTTGTGATTTAGATATTTTTAAACATGAATGGAAAAATGACCTGTAACTTTGGTGTTATTAATAAAAGATTTGTATTTGTATTTGAAACGTAGTCAAAACGTTTAGTTTTATATTAGCAATATAAAAAATGATGTTGTAAAAATTGGAGTGGTCGTTTAGTAAATTTAAATTTGTGTTTTCGTTCATAGAAAATGTGTAAATCGCAAGACTTGAGTCACCGAAAGGAAAGTTAGTGAATACAATCGCGTGAAACATTCAGCCGAAGAGTTTCACTTCCATCGCATTAAATATAAATGTGAATACCAAGTTTCGACAAACAGCCCCCGGATTCTCATAGTTAAAGTTGTATTAATTGTTACTCTTCGCAGAACTTGACACTCGGTGATTGTTTATTTAAAGATGAACGAGTGCTTTATTTACACATCACATTTTGTCAGGGAGAACCTTATAATTCAATTTGTTTTCTTTTTTATCAATTGCAATAGATCAATTCCCATCCCATTCTACTATCGGACAGCCAGGAGCTCCAAGAAGCGACACCGCTTCATGCTCGATATTCCAAAGACTCAAACTCAACGGTTCGAGTCTACCGCTAAACAATGGAATATGCTGCCCGAGTAGGTGTTCCCTGATAGATACAATCTGGGTGCCTTCAAGTCGCGAGTGAATCGGGTTCTTCTATGCGAGCGTGCTCCACCGTAGGCCGCATCTTCGCTTTACATCAGGCGAGTTGGCGGTCAAACGCAAGCCTATAATTAATTAAAAATGTAGTAATAAGTAAATAAGAAAATTATTTTTGTCGTTGGTTTCATAGTACACCAGTAATAATAATTAGCACTAAGCCCTCCTTTTGTAAATGTTTTTTTAAAGTCTGCAATAAAGTATTAAATAAATAAATAATAATGTCATCTACTAAAATTAGAAGACAAGTGCAATATACTACTGTACAGAAAAACGATAAAATTTCGTAATTCGTCTAGTCGGATAGGTCTAGAGAAAATTAAACAATTTTATTCAAAGACATTTTCTTGTAATGATATTTTTGAATGTTTCGGTAGCCTAGTTGAGAGACAGTCTGGTTTATAATCTAGAAATCCTGGGTTCGAATCCCATAGCACGCACCTCTGTCTTTTCTTAGTTATGTGCGTATTGTCGAATACTTGAAGACCTTTTGAAGACAGAGTACTTTTGCTAGTCAGAGTATCCGACGTAACTAAACGTGATCAATCCTCTACAAGTAAACCAAAAATGTGTTAATAACCACGCCAGTTTCCTTAGTAATATATATAGCATATACCTAATCAAGTATCTAAACAGTAAAATCTTGAAAGTAGCCAATACGTAAACGTTTATACAAATCTAATAAGACTAAACTCTATTAACACTCACTTGTCCGGCCGTAAGTGTCCACAATAAATAACATAAGGGTTCTGTCTAATTAATATTTATGGGATACGCGACGCGTCCGGAGATACCGGTCTTTATTGAATCATGCTGGACGGAATAAAGTGACAATAATGGACTATTATGTCATTGATTGAGCATGTCTTTGTTTATTTTGATATAATAATGTATTTGATTTTATTGTAATTTCACGCTCATTATTCTTATGATTTGGCTTGTAATGATAAAACTTGAGTTATTTTCCACTTATCATAAATAAAATAAAAAATCAAAGCAAGCAAAGCTTGTACTATGGAAGTCAAATAACTGATAGAATACTTAAATACTTTTCTCTTTCTTAATACATACTTATAATACATACAAGACAACCAGACACAGAACAAACATTTGTTTATACCACAAACTCTTTGTCCTGGAAATCGAACCCACGACCTTCGGTTCTTGAAGCAAACATACTACCAATGAACCAACAGGGCTGTCAACGTCAGGTTCTGTACGGTGGTACAGGTGATGGTGGTATTAATACCTACTTGCCACACGTATATTAAAACCAAACCTGATATCTATAAATCCACTAGAAGTAGAAAATGTGGCTAGAATACTTACCATCTTAAATGTAAACTTTTCGATTTCAGACCAAGTTTCGAATACAAGCGATAAGTCCCTAGATCAAAAGTCCCACGTCCCCGCAGGAATGTGGCAAGCGCATACCGTTCCGGACGATCGGATCGGACGTCCGGCATACGGCCGCTTCCGGCCCGGCACCGTCACGGCGACCGATCGCCTTGTCTGCGGTCACGGAGAGAGCTTTGGGGATCCCTGGACTAATCAGAGAACGTCTGAAGATAGCGCATTGTACCGAACATTCGAATTGAATATGGACATTTAAGTACATACGAGTGCATGTACAATTAATTGTACATAATATATTGAGTATGTATGCGTAGGTTTTGCTATGGGATGCATAACTTTGTTACTTTAAATTCTGTGTACTTAAATGTTGTTACGACGCTGAACTTATGAAATTATTTTATTGACCGTTTTCTCAAAAGTTCAAAATTGGGCACACCATGTTGAGACATTTATGAAAAATGCTATACAGGCTCACAATATTTTTTTTTTGTCTTTTTTAATTATTCAATTTTTAAATGTTTTGAAAAAAAATATACACACATACACCTACATAATTTATGGTATATTTTTTTACTCTAGTACACACTAGAGCTCTAGAATACCATTTCCGCTTACAAGATTTAGTTCTAAAAAAAAGGTAAGTATGTTATTTAAAAAAGAAGTTTTAGGAAAACTAATCAATTAAATAAGTGATTAAAATAAGTATCACTAATTATTATGTATAATATCCCCTTAACGTCGCAGTAACCAGCTGCTGACACGTGTTTCGCCTCTACACGAGGCGGAGAAAAATATTGTTTTGTTCTCATTGTGACAAAAAAGCTTATAAGTGGAATTATATAAGAGAACGATGAATAAACAATTCAGGAATCTAAAAAAATAATCATCATTAGAGTTTTGTACGTGACAATAAAATATGAGCAAACAATACAAAGAAAATCAGATGACTTGATTACTTCTGTCTACTGTTTAGATCAGCATCTATGCCAGCGGAACCAGAAAATCGCATAGAAACTATTTAGTTTCATATAATTCTTTGAATTCAGAATTGGGTACCAAATTTAAGCACCTACATCTATCGTCTTATGAGCTGAGAGTACGGTAAGATGATAACGCCTGACGGTAAGAGATAACGCATGTCTATGACTGGTGCAGCGATACACAGAACTTTGAGCAGCAAAACAAAGTCATGGGGACGTATTATGAACTTATATAAAAGTTCTAGGCAGTTTACGGCCGTAAACTGGCTTGTTCTAATTTGTATTATGACCTTTTTTTTTTCCCAGGGAAATCCTTGATGGATACCACCGGCTTCGGGGGAAGCGCGGTGGTTATGTGGGACTCTCCGCCATTGTGGCGGCCTACCCACTAAAAACCCTGGGGTGTTTCTGCCTGGCGCCCGTGTGTTGGGGCTACGGGAACGCTTTCGCACTCATCCGCGGCCCCGACGGCGCTGGTCCCCTGGGACCCTTCCATGTTAGGGATGGAGCTGTAGTGTCTCCATCCCTCTTTCCTTGAGGAGCGCGCGGAGGAGGGGCTACTCTTGTCGGGCGATGGACCCCCCGAGTCTAACGCCCAAAGCCCCTGTTATGGAGGTTGGAGGAGGGCGTGAATTCTCCTCCGACGCCCGGCTCTCCGGCGGCGCATTGGGAGATCTGTTGTGATCTCCCGTTCGCGCTCCGCCGTTTCCTTCTGGAACATCACTTGTTCACAGAAGGAAACTGCCGCCTCCCACGATCTCTCGCATCCGAGCATTGCGCGTATCAACGCTGGAAGCGAGAGATCGCTCCCCACCACTGCGACGAGGTCACGGCGCTCACTTGCCCATGCCGGGCACTCCTCCAAAGTATGCTGCGCCGTGTCCTCGTCGCTCCTGCAGTGATGGCACTCGGTTGTCGGTTCCCTTCCGGCTATACGGCACAGGTACTTTCCGAAACATCCATGCCTCGAAAGCACCTGCACAAGCCGGAAGTCCTATTCAGCCAGTCTTTAAAGACAGGCTGGACAGCCCCAACAGTCCATGTGTATTATGACCTAGATTAACTGTACCAACTTCTACTTGGATAGATTGTCTATGTGTGTTGACTTTTCTAACACGATAACTTATGTCACATGAAAGCTTGTGATACGGAATCTTACGGAATAGCCAGCCATCAAAATACTTGACATTGCCAAATGCTCAAAATGCGACTCCAAAACCAAAGAAAAAAAAAACCAGTTAGAAGATGGGTAAAGTGTCAGTGACCGCTGACTGGCTAGTAATATGCGTTCATAACACGAAATTGAAAGTCAATTCAATTTATGCCGTAAAATATTTGGAAATAAGGTTCATAATACGACCCTAAGACATCGCTGCTATGGCGCTCATTACTTTGAGACTTTCGATGGTTAGTCTCAAGTCAGCCTTGTAATTTTGCTAGCTGCAGTACGTTCAAACTGAAAGACAGTAATGTTTACACACTACTGCTTGGCGGCAGGATATCTGGTACTGCGTTGACACCTACCCAGATGACCTACTGCTGAGGAAATCTACCGTCTAGTAAAGCTGTTGCTACGTACTAACATAGGTATCTATGTAGTATTAGGTACCTATCTGTTATGTCCCTGGACACACGTGTAATGTATTTTAAAGTGTATACATACTCATGTGTTATAGTTATATTTTGATATATGTTTACGTTGTACCAAGGCTTGAAATTTACTGATTATGACTTTCATGAAAATTTTAAATATTTGTAAAGGTTAAGGAAACCTACAAAAAAGAAAGTTCACAGTTATGTTATGATGTGCTTTGTTTTATTTGCGCCTAAATAATTAATAAAAGTATAAGGTAAATTAAATTTGCGCGTTATGAAACACACAAAGTTTTGCGGTATTATAAAAGTAAAAAATAAAGTATTCATTTTCTTTTTGTTCAGGGTTAGGTGAAGTGATTTTTAGTTAAGTAATCTAAACTAGACATAGGATCGGCAATATTCAACGTGAAAAAAATAAGCTCTTCTTAGGTGAATGACATTCGCCTATAGATGTAACATTTTTCATGATTTTTTAAGGTCAGTTCTATATTTTATAATAACGAGTTCCTACAATTTTTCACCAACATTTCAGCTGTGTGCTACGCATAACCTTGTAGATTGATATATTTATCGCATTTCCTAATAGATGTGTTTTAATGACAAAACCGCAAGTAGTTAAAACTATTATCTTGTTTGAGTTGTGCTTTTTAAATGATAAATGAAACATAATTTTTTAGACTTAAATCTAATCTTAAAAATCTAATTATTCAATCATTAGTATCCTGAAACTAAATGGTTAGTTCTATCTACATATCTGACTTCTAAAACTTATATCACTGATAAATAAGATAATCATCAACTTTAAACCACAAGCACTTCAATATACAGAACCCTCTCCAATAGTGTTAGCCACTTGACTGACCCTCAAGGGTCGCGATAGGCGCTATCTGTTTATACCAATGTACAGACGAGTGGCACAAATGTTTGCCAATGGCCGAGAGACGGTCACCGGAAGCGCTTTATTCGGGGTGGTCGCATTACAGCTCGGGAGTATTGTACTATTTGTAGCCAATGTTTGGGATCTTGTCACCAATTCCGTTTCGGCCTTGACAAATACATTCCACGATTATTGCGAATAGCGTGAGAAGGGAAAAGTTTTCTCAACTGAAATGAAAATTATACAATGGCGGTGTAATAAAAGCGACCTTGCTATACATTCATTGATTTTAGGTGAGAATTAAACAAACTCCCAGCAATTACTTTACTGTTCAAACAATAATTGATTTGAAACGTTAATAGTTTAATTCATATATAAATGTAGATATATACAACTATATGAGAACACAGGATAATTTAAACAAGCATACATTTGCAAAAAAAATTGAGTCTAAGCTTCTTTTTTATGGTTGACAGGCTAGGTGTTTGACCACAGCTCACCTGATGTTAAGTAAAGGTGTGGTCGAAGATGGTGAAGCACACCTAGCCTGGAACGGAACTGGTTCTCAAGTGAGGCTGCCGGAACACACTGTTAGATGCTTGGCGACAGATTTTCAACTAGAGGGTGGTGGCTAGCCAGTTGAGTAGTAGAAACACCCTACCACCATGCTATGGTTTCCTCATGATGTTTTCCTTCACCGGCAGGTCAAGCTCATTGTTGGGGTTTGAACCCACGCCACGCATGAGAACCGACCGCGCTAACCACTGAGCTACCATCGCTACACACGGCTAGGTTATAGATATTTTGGTTTAAAAATCAAACAACCAAACCGATCTTCGTGAGATTTCTATGGTACCAATCTAAAAATATATCTTTTAAAATAAATCTTTTTTTTTTAATTGGTTTATAAATGACTGTGTTCTGAGGTAACATACACAGCCATATCGTGAACCTCCTCCTTTTTTGAAGTAGGTTGAAAAACCGTCATGATCTGCTAGATAAATTTACATTGTTTGGGACTAGATGGCGCTGTGTGAAATATATACACACATATATATGAAATATATATATACTATGATATCTCTTATAACGCATTATCAATATTACTAACAAGATTTCTTATCAGTTTTCAGCAAACATAACTTATTTAAAGATAAGATAGCTTATGCCTTGTTTTACTCGGAAAATATGACCATTTCTTTTTATCGCAATCCATTTAGTCATGAAAATGTAACAAACGTACAAAAATATAAAGTTACTTACGCTCTAATAATATTAAATAAATAAACATCGTAGCACATTTTAAAGCAGAATTTGTACCATGGGAACCATATAACTAATACATTTTTTCGATGTCAATACCTACTTATAATATAATAATTATGTAGGTATAGAAAATACTGCTTTGGATTTGCACCCATACTCTACAACTTTGCAGAGACGACTAAGATTACCCAATGCGCTAATTGGACAGTCAACATATTTGTTAGGATTAGAATACTGGCGTGCGATGTATAGTACAGTCAGATACCAAACAGTAAATAAAATACTTTCAACAATACAGTCGGCAGTTTGTACAAATTTACCAACATTGTGTACACTCGCGGCCAATAAAAGTTAAAACTTTTATTAGTTTCGAACCGTTCCGATCGCGCCCGTAAACTTTTATCAATGCGCTTTCATAAATGTGTAACTTGAAAATATTGTTCGAACATTGTTGGATGTAACTTTTGATAAGATTTAATACTGTACGAATAAAATCTGTTTTGCAAAAAGCTTCACGTTTATTTATTTTTTGCTTTAATAGTTATTTTATTTTGGTTATATTTTTTATGAAGTTGGTACATGGTTAGAGTACTATTAGTTAGATTTATATGACGTCTAAAGTAGTTAGAGGATTAATAAGTTAGTTACTTATGACGCATTAAGTAGTTAGGGTATTGATAGCTAGTATTTTATGACGTCTAAAGTAGTAAGAGTATTAATACGTTAGTTATTTATGACGTATGAAGTAGTTAGAATATTACTAGCTAGTATTTTATGACGTCTAAAGTAGTAAGAGTATTAATACGTTAGTTATTTATGACGTATGAAGTAGTTAGAATATTAATTGCTAGTATTTTGTGACGACTAAAGCAGGTTTAGAACTGATAGTTCGTTATTTATGATGTCTAAAGTAGCTAGAGTACTAATAGTTAGTTATTTATGACGTATGAAGTACTCGTAGTAAGAGTATTAATAGCTAGTATTTTGTGACGACTAAAGTGGGTTTAGAACTGATAGTTCGCTATTTATGACGTATAAAGTAGTTAGAGTATTAATAGTTAGTTATGTATAATGTTGAAAGTAGTTTGAGAACGAATAATTGTTTTTCATGACGTTTAAAGAAGTTAGAGCTCTAGTAGTTCATTATTTATGATGTCTAATAATAACAATATAATTAATTGTAATAGTTAGAGTTGCTAGCTAGGACTGATGATGATTACTTAACTAGTATTCGAGTCTATAACGTAAGACATGTAAACAAAATACTAAGATAAACTTACGTATTAAAGTAATTTCATGTGTACATTATCAATGGCTAGCAAGTGTACGTAGACAATAACCCTATTAGACACCGTGACTTATATTACGTTCTGCTCTGATTCTGTATGGTATTGTTTCCCTTTAGAGCTTTGAATTGAGATTAGGTTTCTTTTTAAAACAAAATACTCTGGTTCGAAATCCTAACCAAAAGTATGGTTAGACAAAAATAAGTGGGATCTTAATTACAGGACATTATTTGAAACGAATTACTTTGAGATTGTACGAAGAAGTATAAAACGACCAATCGTTAGCCATCAGCCTCGTACACCAGCTAACAGTTTTTGACTACCACACAAATATTTTGTGCGAAAAGATAGCGAAATTACTGGTATGTTGAGATTAACCATCGAAAGTCACAAATTTATGAGCGCTAAAGCGGTGATGCCCTGTTTTGCTACTTAAAGTTCTGTGTATCGCTGCAATGGTCAAGAACATGCGTTATCTCTTACCGTCAGGAGAGCGTCTCGTTCGTGTCATTACTGTTCTATAAAAAAAAGCTTCTCGTAAACTCATCAGTTCCTTACTATGGCACGGACTTATTTTATGAGACTACGACAAGAAAACTAATGCTTTTTGATTTCATTATGAGATTAGAGAACGTGAAATACACACTGCTAGAATAGAAAAATTACGATGTCAAAAATAAAGAACAAGTATAAGTTAAATTTAAAACATCCCCGACACCAGTAATACTTACCAAACGTTTCGACTTGTTACCAAATTTCGACTTGATCAAACCTCGAAGATGCTCACATACTTTCATAATTTGATATTTGTCATTGTGTAGTACTCTACTAGTCAAGCCCTTTCATTCGACACCTATATTGAGGGAGTTCTGAAAAAAATTTTGTAATCCGCTATTTTATTTTCATCAAACATAGCTAAGAACACTCCCGACTAAACAATCAAAAAAAAAAACAAAACCAAAATCGGTTCATCCGTTTGAGAACTACGATGCCACACGCACACACACACACAAGCGAACCCACACAAACAGCCACGTCAAACTTATAACACCCCGTCGTTTTTGCGTCGGAGGTTAAAAAAATATTTTGATACGTATCGATAAGTTTGTTGGTCGTATAAAAAAAAAGTAAACAATAAAAAGTAGTGATTTATTCTTGCTGTCGTCGTTGATTGCGAGTAGAGTTCAGTGAGCGTTCAAACGGAGCAGAAAGCAAAGGTGAACGGTCGTGTGATGACACCGCTAGCTCACGATGCGGGTCCTATCATGCTGCGATGGAAATATGACGTCGGTTGAGATATGTTATTTCAAAATGGAAAATGAAAAATGTCACATTGTCTAGTTTGTTTTGGTAGCTCTGTTTCTTATGCTAGATGATGTAGGTTCGATTCCAGCCCTAGAAAAAACATTTATGTGACAAATGTATTTGTTTTTTATATGTATGTTGTATATCTGAGTGTTCATGTATTATACCTAGTGTATTTGCAAAAAAGTATATTAGTATTCTATCAGTTAAATTACAGTAGTTAGTCTTTATATACGAGTATTCTATTACATAATAATTATGTCCAGCAGTGGACGTCCCACGGCTGAAATGATGATGAATGATGATGATGAATGATGATGATGATGATGATTCCATAATGTTCTCATTTTATCTCATAAATTTTATAATTTTTTTAATGTTTATTGTAACTTAAAAAGAAAAACAAAATTATATGATATAAACTTCATTGGTTAATGAGAACTCAAAAATCCATAAAACAAAAAATATCATTCAAAAACTTGGTATGAGCTGAATCAATTTTCTCAAATGTATTTTAACCTCTACGCAACTCGCTTATTCCTAACATTTCTAATCCATATCAAGTCTTTTCAATCCCTCGGAAAGCTATAAATTAATCAACCCGATTCTGAATTACAAATACTCGCCTGAAGAAATCGGGATTCCCTTTAAAAGCCTGAGTTACATTGAAATTCCGTACGATCCGGATTGATCTGGTTTTTTTTTGCTGCCTTTATTCGCATCATGCCGAGTGCTACAGGATAAGTCCATGTTGTGTTATTCATCGAACGTGCTGCGTAAATGTTTTAACTCAATATTTATTTTGCATGTGCGCCGTTTTTTGTTTCGCACCTACGAAAATTACGGTTTATACCAGTCTATTTTTATTACGTACCCTGCTGTTCACGTTTATGTAGCAAAAAATGTAGCCTATAGTAAAACTTGATCCCGTAACGACTCAAAATTCCGTTTTCAATCAGTGCGTTCTACCCGTTTTAACCTACGGCGCCGAAACGTGAACACTCACAGTTGCAACGGTTCATAAATTTAAAGTTGCTCTGCGATCTATAGAAAGCTCGGTGCTTCTCTAAGGGATCATTTGCGGAACAAAGTAATTCGTCACAGAACTAAATTCTCCGTCTTAATTCAACCTCTGTTGGTCGGAAGATATTGGTACCTGCGCCTATCACAGATTCACCTGATTCGGCTACCAATGTCTCCTAAGCCTCCAACTAACATTGTTAAACTACTCGACCGCATTTGCATTCTTTTCAAGGAGAATTTTTTAGCACAATCTAATCCCAAACTAAGCTAAGCTTGTATAATAATAACAATAATAAATCTTTATTTATTTAACACACATTAATTACAATACACTTACAATTTAACAATTTTACATATTGATTTATAGTAAAAGATATAACATTATACATCAGACCCCAAACTAGGCTTAGCCTGTATCTTGGTGACCCAATTATAGAAACGAGATTACCGATAGAATACATATTTATTACAAATTTATTTTAGGTTACAAAGATCCGTATGTAGCATACAAAAATCTTGTTTCAAAGAAATTGTTATTATTATAAAGTTGAAATGAAAAATCAATCACAAACATAATTATATAAACATAACAAACACATATATTTCAAAACAAGTCAATCACTCCGCACAAATGGCAGTGTTGGAACATGACATTTGTATTTATTTTATGGTTGACAGGCTAGGTGTTTGACCACAGCTTACCTGATGTTAAGTGACGGTGTGGTCGAAGATGTTAAACACACCTATCCTGGAATTGAACTGGCTGTCAAGTTAGGCTGTTGGAACATATTATTAGGTACTTAGCAACTTTCAACTTAAGGGTGGTAGCTAGCCAGCCGAGTACTAGAGATTACCCTACCACCATACTACGGTTTCCGCACGATGTTTTTCCAAGCCCTTCGGCGTGCGAACCGACCGCACTAAGCTATCATTGCTACAAGAACTTGTAACTTATAATTCAAGGAACATCCTATCCAACTAATATTATAAATGCGAAAGTTTGTGAGTATGTTTGTTACTCTTTCACGCAGAATCTGCGGAACGGATTTGGATGAATTTTGGTGTTAAGGTAGCTAAACCCCTGGACACAGACTACGTTTTATCACGAAAACATGCAGTGGGTAAAACCGCGGGGCGCAGCCAGTATTATAAATTTGAAAGTTTGGATGGATGGATGGATGTTTTTCACGCAAAAACTACTGAACGGATTTAGATGAAATTCGGTATGGAGGTAGCTGACACGCTGGATTAACACATAGGCTACTTTTCATCCCGAAAACATGTGTTGGGTAACACCGCGGAGTGCAGCTAGTACAAACATAAAACAAACATCTACGTTTGAAGACAGCGCGTAAAGCTTGTTTTATTTATTAGTTTGTTTTACCTCCTTAAGTGCATAAAAGAGGCATTATACATGCAGTTGTTCCAAGAGAGTGCATCAAGACTAATAAAATGAGCGCGAGAGTCGTGAGACGACATCAAAGACATTAATTTCACGGTTGAAGTAAACTGAGTGTTTAAGTTTTAGCTACTTTATTTAACTGTAATATTTATGTCGGAGTATACTTGAGTACTGTTCTTAGTAACATCAAAACTGAAGTAAATAATAAAACGTTACATACATTTTTGAAATAGAGAATTTTTTTTTCTCTATTTTGAACCGACTTTCATAAAAAAGGAGGTTCGCCATTTTTTTTTAATGTAAATATAATTAGATGAACGATGCGCTCTCCTGATGGTAAGGCATAACGCATGTTCATTACCATTGCAGCAATACACAGAACTATTTACTATTTACCATTTTTACCATTTTTTTATGGTTGTTACCTCAGGACTTTGTTTTAAGAAGCCATAGAATTTTATACAAAATTCATAAAGGCTCGCCAATTTCTAAGGAAACAAATTGAATATATTCAATACAAGCGTTACAAAAAAAAAAACCGTTGATAGAAACCCACAATTCTTAAAATATCTCACGCATTTTATACCGAAGCGTTGATATAACGTTAAAATTGGAAACAGGTCAATTCACTCCATTAACTGAGCAAAAATCAATAGCACAGGTAAAGTAGGCTTTCCGCGTGGAGTAATTGAGCTGAGTACGCCATTAAAACTAAAGTGTACAAGCGACTGTTTTATAACCGACTCAAAAAAGGAGTAGTCATTGTATACAGTTATATAATACGAGCTGCATCCTGCGGTGTTACACGCTACACGTTTTCGAGGTTAAAAGTAGCCTATGTGTTAATCCAGAGTCTCAGCTACCTCCATACCAAATTTCTTCCAAATTCGTTCCGTAGTTTTTGCGTGATAAAGTAACAAACATCCATCCATTTATCCATTAAACTTTCACATTTATAATATTAGTGGGAAGGGAGATGATACTACATTTTTTTTTTTTTTATGTAAAAGTAATGAGACGGTCGAGGCGCTCTCCTGATGGTAAGAGATAACGCCTGCCCATGACCATTGCAGCGATAACAGAACTTTGAGTAGCAAAACAACGTCCAGGGCATCGCTGCTTTGGCACTCATTACTTTGAGACTAGATGGTTAGTCTCAACAGCCCAGTAATTTCTCTAGCTGCAGTACCCTTCAAACCAGAACACAGTAATGTTTGCACACTACTGTTTGGCGGCAGAATAACTGGTACTGCGGTGGTACCTACCTAGACGACCTCCTGCTAAGGAAATCTACCACCAAGTGAGTACCTACGAGTAGGTACCTATGCTACAATTTATCCTGAAAACATGTAACGGGTAACACCGCGGGGCGCAGCTAGTCAAATATATAATATAGTATAGTATAGGATATAGTAGAAATATTGACAGCCTTGGTTCATTGGTAGTATGTCTGCTCCAAGAGCTGAAAGGCGTGGGTTCGATTCCCACCCAGGACAAGCATTTTGTGATAAAAACAAATGTTTCTTCTGTATCTGGTTGTATTATATGTATCATAAGTATGTATTTACAAAAAAAAACTAAGTATTCTATCAGTTATTTGACTTCCATAGTACAAGCTTTGCTTAGTCTGGGGTCAGATGGTGTTGAGTGATGATATGATATTCCGAGTAGGTAAAAGCTCTAGATTTCCACCTAATAGTTCGGCAAGTGTAAGTCTGCCCATTGCATCCTTGATTGCGCTCACAATGGCCCAGCCGCAGAATACATTACCACGCCGCAGAATACATTACTTGTTGGCACGTCTTTGGATTAGGACCACCGTCCTCCTGCAGCGGCATCGGCAAGATTGATAGTCCGGAACTGCCATGAGCCTCCGTCGAAGGGCTGGCACTCACTCACAGAAAGGGGCTGCAAATACATAGCTATTTTATAAACTTGGGGTGTACTAACCCGAAAAAAGATTAGTAGCGATGATAGCTCAGTGGTTTGCGCGGTAGGTTCGCATGCCGAAGAGCGTGGGTTCAAACCCCAACAATGAACTTGAGCTGCCGGTGAAGGAAAACATCGTGAGGAAACCATAGCATGGTGGTAGGGTACTTTCTAGTACTCGGCTGGCTAGCTACCACCCTCAAGTTGAAAATCTGCCGTCAAGCATCTAACGGGGTGTTCAGGCAGCCTCACTTGAGAGCCAGTTCCATTCCAGGCAAGGTGTGCTTTACCATCTTCGACCACACCTTCACTTAACATCAGGTGAGCTGTAGTCAAACACCTAGCCTGTCAACCATAAAAAAAAGAAATGTAGTACTTATCATATTACTTAGGTACTTACAAATATATTTTACTAATTTTATTACGGAAACTGACGTAGTTTTGACACATTTATGTTTCACATAAACTATGACTCACGCTTAATTTTACCGGAAACTTCTACTATAGTCTCGGCCAAATGCGATGGTCTTCATCACGGACACAACGCTGAGTACAGCGCGCGCAGTAGAGTAAAGGAGAAACACGTGTCGGTACGTGGTTACTGCAGCGAGAAGAAGATACAAAGACTTGTAGTTATATTTTAATTTTAATTGGATTTTTCTTTAATTTGTTTTAGTTTTTAAATTTATGTCAAATTTTAGTTTTCATTAAGTAAAGTTTCGGAAAAGTTTTTTTAAATCGTTGTCAAGTTAGTTAAATTAAAATCCTCATCACTGTTGTAACTGAAACGACTGTTAAGCGGAAATAAACTAAATACATACCATGAACACTCAAGAAATTAAGTTTTATTTTGTTACACAAAAACAAACTAACAGAGACAAATACGAGACAGTTACAAAATAGGGTTTCACCTCAGCATAGTGCTGGTCATACTAAGTAGTATGATCAGCGTTGATCTTCCGCTGAGCCTTTAAGAAAAGCTATGTTGTCATTCTGCCAGTGAACACCAACCTTAAGTTCACAGAGACGTCAAGCTATTCGTCGCTCAGAACACGTTTCCGCCTATGTCCGCATTAGTGGAAGGGCATCCTTATCTAGCGCTGTACATCTTTACAACAGTTCCCAAGTTCTATTTGCGATGGTGTCCGCTGCATCCGTAATATCTGTGGACCTACTCTAGGGGTAAAGATGTGACTGGCGTGTCTTGCTTCAATACAGAGTAGGTATATTGTTGGCTGATATAGATTTTATGTGGACAGTATGTATTTTTTATTTATCGAATTTTTATATTTTTTAGATTGTGTGTATGTATACAATTTGATCGTTATATAAAGTTTTTTTAGTTAGAAGTAATGAGACGCTCTCTTGATGGTAAGACATAACGCCTGTCCAAGACTATTATAGCGAAACACAGAACAGAGTAATAAAATGAAGTCCAGGGCATCGCAGCTTTGGCACTCATTACTTTGAGATTTTCGATGGTTAGTATCAACTGTCCTCTAATTTCGCTAGCTGCAGTACCCTTCAAACCGGAACACAGTAATTTTTACACACTACTACTTGGCGGCAGAATATCTGGTACTGCGATGGAACCTACCTAGACGACCTCTTGCTAAGAAGATCTACCACAAAGTAATAAATAATAGAACGAAATACACTAGACTTTGCGACACATATTTTACTAGTGTGAAGTCTAGAGTACCCAACAATCCAAGACAAAAATACTAAGTTAAGGTTCGATAGATATTTAAGGCTCGTATGAAATAAATAAATGTAAGATTAGAGTGGAAAAAAATACGCGATAAAACGGGACTGACAATAAATTAAAAAGTCTTTTAGCTGTTTATAAAAAAGTTTGGGAATGAAGTTAAACCACTTTAATAAGCAGGAGTGTTTATTTGTTAATCCTGGAATAAGTCTGCGTATCCGAAATTCAGTGGTGTTTATTCGGCCATTCTGAAATTCAGCGCGAACGAGTCGAGTGCTAAGCAATAAATAATTTCCCGTTGGCAAGTTGATGTCAAAAACTTGCGGTGCTTTTTATTCGGTTGACGAAAAATACAGAAATTCGAGTAAACAATAACGAATGAGCACAAGTTCGGCTCCAAATTGAATTATACCGAGTTAGTGGAGATGAATTATAATGTTCCTTTTTAGAATCGAGTTTACTTCAGATCCTTCTGTTATTTTTACATGGCTGCCTTAAAGAAGGAGCCTGAAATTTTCTGGGTTTATTCATGTAGCTATGCATGTATAAATTATAATTTGGTATGGTATCACCTAATTTAAAAATATGTGTCACTGTCAAAAAGGATTGGTGTTGTCAGATGGTTTTTTTTCTTTGGTTTTGGCGTCGCGTTTTGAGCATTTGCCAGTGTCAAGTATTTATATATTTTCAAGTTTCAAAAGTTAAATAAGTGTCCTCATAGCTAAAATTATAGTAAAAGTCCAGTCTTGGTCAAGTATAGCCCATGTCAGTCGAGTCCAGTCATGCTTTAGTAAAGTAGTGGTGACTTTACTATAAAGCCTCGATAGAGTTTTGGAAGCAACACGAAAAGTCATATTTCACCACATTATATCATTTTCCCACACTCGCGCTTGTGATTCGGCACTTTATGAATAAAACATCACCATTTTAATGCATAAACACTCGACAAAACATTAATTTTGGAAAAATGTAACGGAACGACACGACTCTTTCTGCGTTCCCGCCAAAACCTGTCAGATAGTTATAACAACAAGAATTAAGAACGTGATGTAAGATTTGTTTAAACAGGAGGTATTAATTAAAAACAAAAGAGTTCAGTACATTTGTTTTAGACAAGTTCACCATAATCCCATATATATGTATGTGAGTATTGTGAGTTGCTTTATTTCACTTTATTTGTCTTTTAAATGCTTAAACAGATTTAGATAATTATATGGAGTAATATTACTTTTTTTTTTTAAATAAATTCAATGTGGTGGTATTACGGCTCCATTTTAAAATGTCAATGATATTTTTTTTTTTTTAGTTCCTATTTGGGAATGGCAGTCGTGATTTTTATTTCATTAATTATAAATAAAATAAATAAATAAATATCGTAGGACATTACACACAGCGCCATCTGACCCCAAACTAAGCAAAGCTTGTACTATGGGAATCAGATAACTGATAAAATACTTAAATACTTTTTTTTTTTGTAAATACATACTTATAATACATACAGTACACCCAGACACAGAACAAACATTTGTTTTATATCACAAAATGCTTGTCCTGGGTGGGAATCGAACCCACGCCCTACAAGCTCTTGAAGCAGGCATGCTACCAATGAGCCAACAGGGCTGTCAATTATTGTTATTACAATTGCTTATTTCTTTATCTTGTATGGTGAAAATGCAAGATATGTCCGCTAATGATACATTGTTGCGAATATTGTTATGGTATGTGATCACATAGGCGAATCTTGTTCTCGGTCGATTAAATCGGATACTTCGACTATATTTTCAGTAAAATCCGATGACCTTTTTCAAGGAGCCACGAGCTGCCTCGCGTGGCTTCAGATTGCTACACGTTATGTACTTGACGACAGTGGACATCTTATAACCACTTCAAATTCCATAGTAAAAATTTCTTGTACAAACAAGTTTTTTTTTAATAAATTTATTTCCCTATTTTTCAAAAAATAGGGAAAATAAAATAGAATTTATTTTATACTTAGAACAAATTTTAAATAACAACAGACTAATCACTAGGTAAAATGAAGTGACATTAGTGAGACACGCTTTATTAAAAAACGAACAAAGCTTTCCCATCAAAGCGCCTATCATTGCAAAAAACAGGAAACTAGGGAAACAAAACTAAAGCGTACCGCCCCACCTCGACACTACGTACCAAGACATTTTTTGGCTGACTTCCTTCAAGTGTGGCGATTTCGCAAAGTTTAAGTGGCCATTAGTAAAGTTGTTTACAGCTGCCCCCAGGCGCTGAGTTTGGCCGACTACTGACTCCTAGAGTTGTTAGGTGAATACTTTCGCCGGATAATTAGCACCTGACCTCGTACTCTACATGCGAGATTGTTTTATTCTCCCTCTTTCTTATAGCAATCTCATTAAGAGTGGCTGGTGATAAGAATAGCTTTGCTAGTTTTAGATTCATTAGAGGCAAGTTACAAGTGAATCATAATAATATACGCGGTTAGCGCGTAATCAAGACCGTGAGAGGTCTATATATAGAAGTGTCTCTAGCATCCTTTTTCCAATTTGGTTTTGCAGCCTTTATCCAGAATACAGTCTTTATACTACCTTCTTAATCTTCCCCTTGGTCTTTTTTTGTCACATAAAGATAGTTTTTAAAACCTTAGTGTCATAGCCACTGAATTGTAGAATCAGCCAATCAATTTTACACCACCATTACTTTGAAATGGCCTAACAAACTTAGATGTATGGGGTATCGTTAGAATCCTTACATCATCCCAAGTGACAAAACTATACATTTTTACAAAAAATCTTTTTCATGTCTTATCCTCGTACGATTTGTTTCGGCAACTTCTCGTATTTGCGCGAAGATCCTCCTCAAGACATAATTTGCATCAGTATTTATAATAAAATATAATGTTATCATTCACAAAATAGTTAGTTTTGAAACATAAAATCTCGTGAATTTATTCTTCATTTTGCTTAGAATATTTTCGACATATTCCTACTTGGACGTTTATCCGGATATTAGTCGGAAAACCGTAACAGCTCGACTTCCTTCATTATTGCGGCAACGTACTCGGAAAATTGAGGGTGTAATTGCTAGGCCGGTCTTAGCTCAAAGATGTTTATGATGCTTTTAGCTTAAGAATACTCGGGGATACAATTTGTGCTCGTGAAATCTTAAACGACAATGTGTTGCGCGGAAAATGGTACGCACCAAGTGTATTAAATATGGGAACCAGGAAATACCTGGGCGAGTATATTGAGTGATGTTCTCAGCTTAGTAATACCAAACTCCTTTTATAAAAAAGCTTATTCCTCAAAAAATGTCCACATAGATTAATTTAATAAATGGACAGCTGGATTCAGCTGGTTCAGCTGGAACTGCGACCATTGCAGGTTCATTTTCTTAATTTTCGATATCGCACTATATGCGTTTTGCAAGTATTTTATATATTTTGAAATGTCTCAATTTGTTTGGTAAAACTTATTTGTAAAATAATAAATACAATGTAACGATATGATTTTTAGCCAAAATTATTTAACATTGCAGGTTAAAAACATCTTAATCGAACCAGATCACATTGTAATTAAATTTAAAAATAGTTAAAAGTTGATGTGATAACAGAAACAATACAAATTATTGGATTTACAAGTCAACAGTAATTAATATCAAGATGACACTAGCAAAATGCATAAATGTGTGATGCCGAAAACAGAAAAAAGGTAATTGATTTTGTGAAGTGCTTGTAAAACGGTCTCGGAAATTTATTATTCAATTTAAAACTGTCATCGATACCGTGCATTACCCTGGCAACACCACCATTACTAGCGCCTTACTACAAAGTCTATCAGGCTGGCGACTAATCGATCCAAACTGCTCAGTTATTCTGCAATTATTACTTGCTACAACTAGTTCTTGTGCCGTGACGGCACAATAACTAGGTGTAGCAAGTAATGCTTTAGGAACAATTTAACTAGAGTTAGGCGGTAGTTGCTTTTGTAAGCAGTGTGTTAGATACGACAAAGTCTATATTGGTATTATAAAGTTATATCTTTAGTGTAGTACAAACATGTTACAACGAATTACGTTTTGATACAAACGACAGTTTTAGGCACATACATTTTATCAAAAATTTTACAGACATATTAGAAACAAAAGCAGAAAAAAATACAAGTTGTAGCGTTTGTAGAGATTCGCGCAGTTGTATGTATATATTGTTCATTGGTTGTATGATTCACCGAACGGCGTTTATTCAAACTCCAAAAATGAGCTTAAGCTGCCGGTGAAGCAAATCATCGTGAGGAAACCATAGCGTGGTTGTAGGGTATTTTCTAGTACTCGGCTGGCTAGTTACCACACTCAAATTCAAAATCTGCCGTCAAGACCTAACAGTGTGTTCCGGCAATCTCACTTGAGAACCAGTTCTATTTCAGTCAGCGTCACCTTCTACGACCACAAAGTGAGATGTGCTCAGACACTTAACCTGTCAAAAGTAAAAAAGCATTTAGGTAAAACTAATTTACCTATTACTCAAAAACTGCAAATTATTTTGATACCAAAATTGCGTTATAAGAATTATTATCAAAGCAAATATTTCAACCCTATTTTTTGAATATTTATTTGGCTGCCAAAACATTAGCTAAAGTTTGCTCGGCCCAGGAATATAAAAACAAATATATACAGCTTACCTGTCGTGCATGCAAACGCTACATTGTGCAAATTTCCGTATACTTAATGGCAACTAAGTAAACAAACAAACTTTGGGGGGTGACGTCATTCCACAATGCAAGGTGAAATTTACCCTCGCATCAACAACCAAACCGGCGAACTTGCCAGCTAAGCAAATTGTTTATGGAGTGACCTACGTGTCCTATAGCCCACGGATGTTAAAATCATACGAAATTTTGGCTGCAGTGTTTAAATGGCAATATTTGCTTTGAATTTCACCTACGTTTATCTAGGACAAGTATACTGATTTGCGAGAATTAGTTATTAGGTAAATAATATGAAAAAAGCAGTTTTATTTTTCTCCAGTCGTCATGGCTATCGCATTTCCAATATTTCCATATTTTTTATAACCCTTCTGTTATTTGTTTCGTGTAGTACAAGCTTTGCTTAATTTGGTGCTGGATGGCGTTATTCTGCGAAAATGTCTGAAAATATTTAGTACCTGTTAATATTGGTAGACTATTGTTTTTCTGCGCCTTAAAGCGTGTCTAACAGTATATAACATGTTTGTCAGATGTAGAATTAAAAATAATTACACTATTATAATTATGCAATAGACTTCAAACACAAAACAAAAATTTAAAATGGTGTGGCACTGTAAAAGCAAGCAAAAAAACACGATTTTAGTTAATTTTTACATTTATTAATACAATTTAAGCAAGAATTTTCAATGAATTCCTATAAATATGATTCTCCCACCAAACAATCTAAAAATGTTTTTATTACTTGGAAGTCTAGCATGACTTTTGTTAATTTACCTACCTCTTTACATTGTACTTCTTTTTTTTTTGACGTCGCACTTGGTGCATTTGCCAAAAACGGTAGGTATCGTTTTTTAGAGCTCCTAGCTGTACGATCTAGGACCTTTCATTGTCTGAGTGTCCGATAGTAGAATGGGCAGAGTAAAATGCTTGACTTAACATAGATATTGAAGCGGGAATACACTGACATTTGGCGTCATCTAGGCGTTTTCTTTTAATCGCTATAAACTTTTCCCAAGCACAAACTTTACCTAAAATATGTTTCCATAAAGAAATATTATCATCGTCACCGACATTTCATCCCGAAAAGTTCCTTATTTCATTTTTCCGCCTTACAATTTCCCGTGAAATTTATTTTCGCGTCACAACTCGTCGGCATATTGAATATCTGTTCTCGACGTCCGTATTACCCGCACCTTGTAAGCTGACACACTGACTGTAAAGTTTGCAAGCTATTGCAAAACAATTTAAGTTCAATGCTCGATTTAATTTGGGTGTTTAGATAGAATACACATATTTGTGGACTTTGGGGTTGGAACTTTAGACCCTTGAGACGGCAGCCGTTCATGGTTTATATAAGGCCCTGGTCAAACAAGTATGTATTAGCGGCATTATATGATCGCAATACTAGTGTTTATTTTGGTTAAAAACTTTGCAATGCCTATTACTTAGCCATGTTAAGTTTTTGACATTTCATCGTGCCAATGTAGCTAGGTTTCTTACTTTGCCCAATGAAATTTTGAATTGATTTTTGCATGGTTTTTTTAATATAGTTACAAGTAGTTATAAATATGATTTTTAGCATTTTTTATTTAGTAGTAAAAAATATGAAGACCTTGCAGATAAGAAAAAAAAAATGTTTTTTGACATAACCCTAGTGTACACGTTTAAATTTAGATTTATTTATTTTAAAAACCTTGACTAAGGTAATTTTGAAATTGAAACATGATTTCTGTATTGTATACATCCGTTATTTCTATACATAAGAAAGAACTGCTTAAAACTCACATTTGATACTCTTTTCTTAATTGCTAGAAATGCAAAATATGTGAAAAAAAGCTGGGCGTTTTATCATAAACTAGAGAATTACAGAGCCACGAAATTGCACTGCAGTTTTTTTCATGTTCTTTCTTTCGATTGTAGTATCATCAATTATTTAGCTCATCTGGGTCTCGAGACACTACACAATACACGTATATTCCAAAACGTTATTAGCCAACTTTCAGAAAGATTAAATAGTTATTTTATCTACCAAAGTAAAATTTTAAAACCAAAAATCTCATCTACTGCCAAACTGAACAAAGCTCGTACTATGGGAACAAGATAACTGATAGACTTATTTTTGTTTTTGTAATTACATACTTATAATACATCAGGATCACACAGACATAGAACAAACATTATACATAATATAAATATATACATATTATATTCGTCTCGCAAATGTTTGTGCTGGGCGGGAATCGAACCAATGCCCAAAGTTCTTGAAGCAGAGCTATTATCAAATGAGCAATCAAACCCCTCAAATTTAGTAAAATTAATCATATTTTGAAAACTTCGTAAAATTTTAAACGAGTGATCGATGGAAATTTAAATCAAACACTAAAAACACTAAAAATATATTTTTTGAGACCTAAAAATATGCAAAGATTCATTAGATAATTACGACTTATTACGACTCCGGCAGACAGAATTGGGTTTAGTTTAATATAAATTTATGAGTGATGTATGAAAACTCTCAAAGATCTAAAAAAGATTCTTTGACAAACATTACGGCACCGGTGTCAAGCGGAAATAAACTAAATGGGGAGTGTTAGCCGCCGAACAAGAAATTTTGACTCACGGGTGCTATTCTGAATTTTGAGCGCTTTTTAGTGAACGTGTTTAAAATAAGGCCTTCAGTGTTTTGGTCGCTAAAATGTGAATAACTAGAAATAATTACGTAAGTTATACGTCGTGTATCAAGTCATCGTATATACGGCTTCGCGAGTAATCGGTGTCGATTATACGAACATGATATCGGAAATCTGTCAAACAGGCCGTCATTTCCGCAACATGTGTTTAAAAATCACGAGAAGGAATAAAAAGGCTTTTACACTGTAATTTTTTTTTATTCGCTAGTTTGCATAGGTACAAAAGTTTACGGGGATCGAAACTAGTATTGACATTTAGATGTCAGTGACTCACTCAAAACTCGCCTAACTTTAACTCTCAAGTTTTCCTCCGTTAACGTGATAATTTTAAACTGAGATAAGATTTTGTAAATGCTTTCATTTTGTGGTGAATTTGTTAATTTTAACGCTCGGAATAAAATAAAACTTTGATCTGAAACTTCTCAAGCTCATTGAGGGGGTTGAACCCACGCTCTTCGTCGTGTAATGTATCATCGGTACAAAATTTAGCACTGTAACAATGAACGGTTTGTTTTCTTGTTCATGCCAGATCAAATCAAAAATAGCTCTGAGCGTGTCTTTACACAAAATGTTTTAAAAAGTAAGAAGAAGAATATGTAATATGTTATACCACAGTATTTATTATCACCCAAAAAAGCTCTCTGTAACATTAAAAATAATATGTGAATACGAGTGGGTAGGGTCCATTATCTAAGCACGCCCCAGCATGAAATCTGTTCCTGATTAAATTCGAAGCCGTAAAAAATCATGGCGCCTCCTAACGAGCAGTCGCTTTACCTTACACGTTTGACTTTTGACATTGTTGTTTTAGGGTTAACAGCCTAAAAATGTTGCTAATTTTGTCATTTTTTTTCTTTGTATGGGTTCTTTCCCCACCTTTGTCCACGTCGACTACCTACCGATCAATAAGTAATGACCGAAATCATAACTCACACAGGGATGTGAATCACTTAAACTATCATTCCTCAATTTTGTTCTACATTCAATTCTTTTATTTTTCTTACGATTCTCTGTTCTATCAAAGGGTTAAAAAACCTATTCATCATCGCAAAATCAATTTTATAACATACGCATTTGGCAGCCAATATTACCAATAAGTTATTCATGGAAGTAAATTTAAGATCAAAAACGTGCCGTGATTTGTGCCTTAGATTTAGCTTAACCTACATCAAGTGTTTGAATATCTTTCAACGACAATCATTCCGCAGAATATTACTTCTGTATCAAATGCCTCTCCTATAAAGGCAAACATGCACTAAGGGCGATATAATACTTTAAGAAAATATTAACGGACGTATGGTTTTTTCATGTATCGTATTTGATAGATTGAATGGAACAATCATTGACTTTACTATAATATTGACTGTGATACGTTATGTGACAAGCGTTGTTATCAAAGCTAGGTGCAAAACATAGCATTATAATCCAGGTGGTAAGCAATCTCAACGCTTCCCCAATACCAACCGAAATGTTACATTTATGTCAAGTACGCAATAAAAGTTTCACGATTCATGAATGTAGAACTCGAGAGCTTGTTCTGTTGAATATCTTTGATATCTGTGTGATTCAATGGGTATTAATTTACTCGATGAGCGAAATATTGGAACTTGGCTCCTTTGATGCTATCGGACATATTTAATAGATTGACTTATTTCATTTGGGAGATAAAATGAGGGCAAGGACGTGGTTGGAGTTATGGATTCAGTGTCGTAACATTTTATTTAAGTAATCAAAAATGTCCTTTGATTCACTCGGCAAACGCGTAAACATGAATAAATGGATTATTTCTTGTGACAAATCAAATGAAAATGTAACAGACATGAAAGGTCAACTTTGTCCTTTAGTAGCTGTATGCCCTGTACCCAGTGCGGTAGCACCCGACCTTCGGTCTTGCGTCTACTTATAAAACTTCAGCGATCGTGGTTTGATTTGTTTGACTTCGGTTGTGACTTATTTTGTAATTTTTTCAAATGTTAGAGTAATGAAATACGAAAAGTTCTCCTGATGAGAAGACGACGCATGCCCATGGCCATTGCAGCAATACACAGAACTTTGGGTAACCAAAACCAAGTTGACGATACTTTGGCGTTTATTGCTTTGAGGTTATCGATTACTTAGCATATTGTTCTATTGAAACAAAAATAATATACCTACATAATATCAGAATGTTATTTTTTTAAGGTACATAGTAGGTATAATATGTAGATGATTCAATGATGTGTTTCTTATTTTGTCCATATTTTGTTCTGTCTATATTCGTCGACAAAATTAAATGGTCGCCTAGCTAGGTACCACCACAGTACCAGATATCCTGCCGCCAAGCAGAATGTAAGACACATGTAAATATTACTGTGTTCTGGTTTGAAGGGTACCTACATTAGATACATTACAAGGCTGACTTACTTTTAGACTAACCATCGAAAGTCTCAAAGTAATGAGCTCTTTACTATAAGTCTCATTACCTATACGTAAAAAAATTAACCATTCCAAGAAAGAATCCACTAAAAGTTCACCACAGTATCCCAAAAATTTTATTTTTTTTCATTCGCACACCATCATTTATTATTATTTTTTTTTTTTTTTTCTTTGGTTTTGGCGTCGCGTTTTAGCATTTGCCAGTGTCAAGTAATTATATATTTTCAAGTTAAATAAGTGCCATCGTAGCTACTTTTAGTCAAAGTCGTCTTTGTCAAGTCCAGTTCGTGTCAGTTAATTCCAGTCATGCTTTAGTAAAGTAGTGGCAACTTTACTACAAAGCTTCGATGGAGTTTTGGAAGCAACACGAAAACTCATGTTTCACCACATTATATCATTTTCCCACACTCGCGCTTGTAATTCGGCACTTTATGAATAAAACACCACCATTTTTATGCATAAACACTCGACAAAACACTAGTTTTGGAAAAAAATACAACGGAGCGACACGACTCTTCCCGCGTTCCCGCCAAAACTCCGTAATGATCTTTATTCCTCCATATTATTATTATTCACGCGGAGTTTTTTTTTATTTGGTATTGGCGTCGCACTTTGAGCATTTGCCAGTGTCAAGTGTTGTAAATGTTTTCAAGTTTCATAAGTTTAATAACTTACCTCGTAGCTATAGTTATACTCAGTCCAGTCTTGGTCAAGTACAGTCCGTGTCAGTCAAGTCCAGTCATGCTTTAGTGAAGTAGTGGCGACTTTACTATAAAGCTTCAAGGGAGTTTTGAAAGCAACACGAAAAGTCATGTTTCACCACATTATATCACTTTCCCACACTCGCGCTTATGATTAAAACATAAACACTCGACAAAACACTAGTTTTGGAAAAAATACACACGACACGACTCTTTCCGCGTTTCCGCCAAAACTCCCCCCGCGGAGTTACAAGTTTGGGTTCTTCAAAAGACGTGTTATAGAATCTATGAACATAGAGATCTATGTTCATAGAATCTAAAAATATCAACAAAGGTCGTCTACGTTGTTGTCGTTGTACCTAGTGCTACTGGAATTGCAGATTGCAGACAGTAATTGCTTACCAGCAGGCAACCCGATTGCTCGATTGCCACGTAAGGCATTACAAAAACACACTAAATAGGTATGATTAGGATGTATGGATGTATGATTTTGATTTTTAATTTAAGTATTTATATTTTTTATTTTAGGCACTTATTGATGATTTTTTGTAGGTAATTTTATGCATTATACTTTAGGTATTTACCTGTTTTTTTATGACTGCGACTTATTGTGTTGGCTTCGACTCCGCCAATGTCCAGGTAAAACCCAAGAGACGAAATACAGGATAAAATGCTAAATAAATACATGACATACAATGACCTGTAACTTTGGTGTTATTAATAAATGATTTGTATTTGTATTTGTATTTGTACACAGTAATACTTTCAATACAATTGTAGGTCGTATTCCCTTATTTACCCAGTTTCTCTTGTACAATATATAAACTTTGTTTTGGAGGATGCGTAAAAAATACACACTTTTTTTTTCCTCTATTCTATTACCCAAATAAAACTAATCTGACAGCTTTTGAAGGCGTGCCATAACCTTATGTAAGCTCAACCTTCCTTTGTCAACTAACCATTTCACATTCTATATGAAACTGTTAGTTGTCTCAGGAACGTTATAATGTTTGTGTATACAGGGTGTATTATCCTTGTTAAACTCAAAATACTCCCTTTACTTAACGCTTTGTTCTCTGGGGACGTGTGAATTATTTCTGAGATATGAATAGATGTAAGAATTAGAATGGATCGGGTAATTCAAAAGTGTATTGATTGATTTTATACTTGTAAAGTTTCTAAGTATAACATTACACATTTTATTGTATTTATAACTTCAGGCTTAATTTTAAAAAAACATGCATTCTAATCTATTTTGTGCGATGACTTAAATTAGTTCCATTCATTTATCTCATGTACTAAACAATGTGTATTTATTAATAGGAATTGTGGTTATTCCTTTCATAAGTTTTATTAAAAATTGCTGATCTTTTATTGTAATAACGAAGAAACATCAATATTATAAAAAAATAATTGAATTTCAATAAAATGTATTTCATTTCCTGTAGTGGGACGATCATATTTGAAAGATGCGATTATGATACAAAGTTCCCTTCAATTTGTTTCTTTATCAGAATTTTTATCGTAAGAATATATTTCGCAGTCAGATTGGGTATCTAAGAAAAGGACTATAACTTATTCCCGTGAAGGTGTTTGGTAGAAAATACTATAGTTAACAACCTTTCGTAGTTTATAGATAATATACATATTACATAGTTTCGATTAGGTGAGACATTCCGTATGCAGCTTTAGTAACATCTAAGTGAACTTTTTTAAGGAGTCAAAGTAGAGCACGATACGCGTGGCTCGCTTTGCTTGACAGTGCGGGCCACGCATGTGATGCAGTGGTGCGGTGTGCGGGGCGTGGGGTCGGGAGCGTGTGGAGTGTCGTGCTATGCCGATGCACTCTGTAACTCTTTCTCACCAAAGTCTTATACAGTGTCAGTGTTTTTCTTAGTTCCGTGTTCGTCATACATAAGAGGGCAGTCCTTTACGCGAAACGACTAGTATCTCTTTATTTATGCATAAACCGTGATAAGCTTTGTTAGCCAGGAATTTACATGTATTAACCATCGAGGAATATTAGATGATGCTGGATCGTACACGTCTAATTCTCCACTGGCTTGTAACAATAATTTTATTACTAAACAGTAACATCAGTACTTTGAAATTCCAGAATAGTAACACTGTAGATACATTTAAAACGGCTTTATAGCATGCTCCTCGTTGCTTTATATATGAACAATATTTTAAGGACATTTTACTGATCATAGCATATAGTTGGTAACTCAGTCTTCCCATTATGCGTATTACTTGACTTATATGTAATTATCAAGAATGATTACCGAGTGAAGATAATTAAAACTAGCAAATTTTATATTAAAACAGTTGTCAGCAAAACGTGCAAGTCTGCTCAAACGTTCTAATTTACGTCTTTTTCTCTAAAGGTTTCGTCAAACAGAACGCGTACTTGGTACGACGTTAAAAGGTAAAGGTTTTCGTGTCACGCTATAGCATTGTATACAATTTTTTTCAATTTTTTTTTGAAACAAAAATCTTTAAAAAAATTAAACCATACTGTCGGGACTCGGGACTATGTAAAGGTTCTAACAATACCCCATACATCCAAATAAATTCAGGCATTTACCACAAAGTTAAAATAAAAAACTCACATAGGTGCATATGTACACGACCCTAAACCATGACACTCCTTTACTATGGAAACTGACGTGGGTTTGACACGTTTTTGTCTTACTTATGCGGGATTACTCACGTTAAATTTTATCGGATACTCCGACTATAGTTTTGGCTAACAACCCACACGCGGTCATTTCGAAACAAGACGAAGCCGCTCGCGTATTGTTCACAGCTTTATCTCCACGAAGAAGGACACCGGCTGTAGTCGAAACTATAATCAGAGTATGCAATATAACTAAGTGAGTAATCCCGCATAATTAAAACAAAAATGACACTTCTTTTTTGGAAAATCGTGTAATACATTAGGACACATCGTCCTGACGGAACATATAACAGAAACTACCGTGTGTGTTTTGTTTCACAGACATCAAGTTGAATAAATAAATTAAAGAAAAGCAGCGCGTTCGCAGTGTTAGTACGCGATACTATGACGTTTTGACATGCGGTAAATATATGTTCGGTTTGACGAAGCCTTAAGAAACACTTTAAGCCACCAAGTAAGTTCACTCTTGCATATTCTGCGGCGCAAGTCTAATTAGAGGAACATGCTCTTTACCCGTGCATTAAAGTCATCCCGCATCGCAATTAACTTTAATCTGGAAACTGCTGCGAGAATAAATTTAGTCTCATTCTAAAATCTAAATGGATTTATTTCCAAATATAATATTAAATATTCGTACTGTAATTACATATACACCAGTCATTGACCGAGTAAATTGAAACTATCTTAATCTACATGGATAAATTGAAATTTGTATGTATGTTTATGTCTTTGTACGATCCAATATTCAAAAAGTTTTTGTAAGCAAGTAGTTGAGCAAACACACCTTCCATGTTTAATTATGAGCCAAAACATTCAAGCGCTTTTGGAAAAAATCGTGAGGTCACAGTTCGGGGTGATCGCTTTTTTTTACATCGGACTAGGCATGCTTTTGGCCACGATCTCACTTGGTAGAAAGTGACGATGTGGCCGAAGATGGAGCACGCTTACCTAGAAAGTACCTATTTACGTTCTTCTTGAACAACCCCAGATTGTATTTTGTTGGAAACAGACGCTGGCAACGAGTTCCACACATCAGCAGCAGTTAATGTATTTTTTTTTTTAAATGTGACACATAGATAGTGTTGCAAATTCAGTGATATGATTTCAAAAACGTAGATTTTGGTAAGAATTGCATGGTAGAAGAGGAGAGGTACAACCCCCCCAAAATTCAGTTAACAGGTTTTTAGTCCCTGACTATCAGGGATAAGAAATATGGTTTTCCCAACATGCTCCTGGCTAGGGGGTCGCGTAAAGGAAACTTTAAGTTGCCATTAGGGTGCTGTTTTATTTGCGAGCGTGGCGGGGAGCGGGTGTGGACGGCAAGCTGGGTGATATACGCGCACACCCCGTTGAGATTTAGTAACACAGAATAAGAAATTAAACACTCTTGAAGAAGAAAACCTGGTACACGTTTTAAGCAACACATAAATACTTATGTTATACCCATTTTTCTTTGAATGCAACGAAAACCGATAAGTTGCGAAGCTAGACGATGCTTGTGTACCAAAATTTAGTATCATAAACTAATTTAGTTGACAACGTAACAGTAGGTCACGTTACGATCAATTACAGGGTTATTGACACTAACCATTAAATATTTCAAAGTAATGAGTGCCAAAGCAGCGATGCCCTGGTGTTTGTTTTGCTACTCAAAATTCAGTGTGTGGTCATGGGCATGCGTTGTCGCTTACCATCAGGAGAGCATTTTATCAAAGAAATTCACTTATTGTGATTTTTTGTCAGTTGTATTTCAACACTTCTACCTGAATTATGTTTTTTTAGTATCATAGTTTGTGGTTGCACATTTCTCAGTATGTGCCGTCTACATATCACCCGTCTTATATCAAAGTTTCTATTCATCATGATCATCATTTTCAGTTCCGAATAACCCTCCACTGGACTTAGATTTTTCTCCTTGTACGTCACTTATCTGTATTATGCGCCGATCTTAACCATCCGCACAGTGCGTGGCATCGGAACGACAATCGCTAAACTGAAATGGATTTGGACAGGACATCTTGCCAAGCAGTGAAGACAGATGGACGTTGCTCCTATCGATAACGCTTCCGTTGATGATGATAGCGAGAGAGAGAGGGAGGTAGAGCAAATTGAAGCCATTTATTTTTTTATCTAAAAAAATATTACGACTAATTTGCTAAAATGGCTGCAGTTAATTTGCTCCCACAAATTAAATTAAACCCACAAAATATTAATAAAGCTTGCTTTCATGCAGATTTACCTTGAATTTACAAACAACTGTGTTATTTAAGTTTGAGTAGCAAAACTTAATTGCCTCTCTGCGTCTACGCCATTGCTCTACTCCGTTTAATATTACATTGTAACGTTCAAAATGCTATTCAGTCCTGTAACGTGCAAGATTTAATTTTGACAAAGACCATGTTTTTATTGAAAAGTTTTACTTTATTTACGTCTAGGGGACGCCTCGCGGTTTCACCCGCGTAGTTGCCGTTCCCGTGGGAATACAGGGATAAAAAGTAGCCTATGGCGCCTGGGGATAGTGTGGAAATAGTATGGGATAGTGTAGCTTCCCAACGGTGAAATATTTTTTTAAATCGGTCCAGTGGTTTCGGAGCTATTTCAAAGCAAACAAACAAACGATCAAATCTTTTCTCTTTATAATAGTAAAATAGTATAGATAGATAGTACGTCATCACAATTACTGAGTAATCTTTTGATTATTGACGTTAAAATTTTAATGACATTAAGTTGTTTGTTCATAGAAAATTAATCAAAGAGACTGATTTAATATGTATATAGTTTTTTTTAATAATAAATAAATAAATATCGTAGGACATTACATACAGCGCCATCAAACCCCAAACTAAGCAAAGCTTGTACTATGAGAGACAAATAACTGATAGAATACATAAAATATTTAGATACATAGATAAAAAATATTTGCTTAGACTTGATGACAGTCGTAGAATAGCATGTTTGTCTATGTTTTATCTAATACATTTCAGCGAGAGTGTGCTAGGGGTCAATGACCTTATTCCACCCTCGCCATTCCACCACAGGACATGTAGGCGAACAGCACACTACCCTTGTTCCTCGTGAAAGTTCCCAGTGTTTGTACGCAACGGTCCGGTTCTACTTTCTTGATGCCTACGGCTCCAGAATGAATCTTTGCTTCTAATCTAGGATAAATTTCATCTAAATCGACGTGTTTCATCTTTGGTCGCATCATTTTTTTCCATCAGGTGAGTTGGTGGTTAAATGTTCTAAATCATTGTTGTATTACAAAAAAGAAATTATTGGCGTCCAAAATTTAGCAAGCACTAAAAACTCTCTGGATTTTCTTTTTTAATAAGTATCTATTCAAACTTAAAAAGATGAAAGGTCTCAAAAAATGTCCGGTTTCATGCCAAACAGTGCAAGCTCAGAAATTAAATAATAATAAGTAAATATCGTAGGACATCTGTTTCTGGGTGTTCTGTATGTATTATAAGTATGTATTTACAAAAAAAAAGTATTTATGTGTTCTATCAGTTATCTGACTTCCATCACACAAGCTCTGCTTAGTTTAGGGTCAGATGGCGCTGTGTGTAATGCCCTACGATATTTTTTATTTATTTATACTATCAATGAACCAACAGGACTGTCTGTCTGTGTTTTTTCATCAAATTTTATTTCCTGAATTTGGTACAAATAACGCATTTACCTGTATGCATATTCCGCTTAAAACAGAGGCTTTAAGCTTTCCACAAACTGCGGTTTTCAGTGTATGTTAAAACAGTTTTACGTTTTTTGAGGTTTAGTACAGTCGTATTTCCGAGTATGTTGGTGAACGAAAAATATATTTTTGCATTTAAAGTCACTATATTTCTTTGTTTTCGTGTATGTACAATGTACATATAATACATGTATACTAGAAGTTTTCCCCCAAATATGTACCTTACTGCATATATATCAGTTTTATATATCAACAATTTTAGATAATTAAAAAAAACCATATTATAATTTATACTATTTTTGTACAAAAACTTAATCTAAAAGTCCGTCAGAGGAGGGATATGTGGCCAGAATGCTGGTGGCACTGCCACGCTGAATGGCAATGCTAAGTTTTTGACCAAAGTAGATGCCAGCATTCTGGTCACCTGAAGCCTCCTCGTTTTCTCTCGCCTCGTTTAAATAAAAAAAAAAAAAAAAATGTGTCATATCATTTTGTAGTATTGTGTTTTATATCATTTTTTCAATGATATGACACACAATACTACAAAATAACAGCAGCTAACAACACACAACATACACCAGTTCAAAATTCACTGTACTAGTATTTTAAACACATTTAGAATTTAAGTTAAATATACGTATATATTTCCTCATTATTATGACTGATAGGTTTCTAATTATTACCTATAAGTACTGATATACTCAAAAATCACAAACACGCCCATACGTTAAAATTAAAAAAAAACTCCGATAGATCACAGGGGCTTAGTGACAAAAAACATTTATCTGTACATTACCTACCTACATACCATACATACTAGGCCATATCTAGGTGCTTAACTACTGCGTCAAAAGCAAGGTATGTCTATAATTGTTAGGTAAAACTATATATTTAATGCAAAAACGTTAATGCTAAAAGTCGGAGTGGCTGCTAACTATGCGCGCGAAAGTAAAAAGTTTGTGGACTGCTACGAGTAAATTATAATGCTGACGAAATGAAAGCTAAAAGCTTTCATGAACTATTAAATTATGGGCATTTTTAGGAAAAAAAAAATTAGCAAATTATAACAAAAGCAGTGTTTCAGTTTCACCAAAACAGTGATAGAAAATTCGACTTTTGCTTATTTTTTTAAAGGGTCGTTTAATTTGTGGCGATTCAACAACAAAACAACTTGAATGACAGATATCGGACGATGTTTCTTTGATGACAGTTTAAACTATACTGCCTCGACTGTTAGTTTTTTATGAATGACTATTTCTGTTGGTTTTGACGGCCTCTACGGCGTCACCTCTCATTACTTAGCCACATTGTTGTGCTAAATTTCATATTTATGTTTTTTTCTACGTACTTACATAAATAAATTAAATATTGATAAATACTAATAATATCATGGGAATAGGAGTTTAGCTCTAAATTGGTGGCAGGTATTTTAGATTCTAATCTAACCTGTCACAATTTTTTATACAATTTCAACGATCAAATTGTCGCACCAATATTATTTGACCGCAGCTACTGCGAAGGCATTATTCAAATTAATACGCCTCAATGAAGCATAATAAAGTCATTTTACCGCCTTACCTAGGCATTACTAACATAGTAATTGAACATAAACTGTTATTTGTCCCACATAAAGAAATAGGTACTAAATATAATGAGGTTGGTTAACCCTTTCATTGCTGCGGAGTAGTGCGGAGTGATAGCTCGATTGCCCAGCTCTTTACTTTATAGGGTTACATTAATAAAACTCGTGTAGTTTCGACAATTTTTGTTTTATTATACAGGAATACTTACGGGTATGTTTTTTTATTGTCAAAGTAATATAATATGTGCGAGATTTTTTTTTTTAAATGATAAGAGATAAAGCATAATATACATGACCATTGCAGTGGTTTGAATAGCAAAACAAGGCATCGCTGCTTTGGCACTCATTACTTTGAGACTTTCGATGGGTAGTCTCAACAGTCCAACAGTCAGTCGCTGCAGTATTCTTCAAACCGGAACGCAGTAATCCTAACACAGTACTGCTTGGCGGCAGAATATTTGGTACTGCAGTGGTAAATACCTAGACGACAATCTATCCCCAAGTGACTAAGCAGATTTCAAGTGTAAATTTTAATTGATAGAACATAAGATACGTTTTAGCAATTACAGTGCTGCTGAGACAAGTTGAAAGTCTCAAAGTAATGAGCAACATAACCTCGATGCCCTGGACTTTGTTTTTATTTATTTATTTATTTAATTATATTACACAAAACAGGATACAGTCTCAATAATTAACAGAGGTGAATAAATTTTGGTTTCGATCCGAACTACATCCCTTACATATGTGTAAACAACAAGACTAATTCAAGCAGTAGTTAAAAATTAATAAAATAAAGTAAAGTAATATGATTGAAATAAGTGGCCATAAAATGACCAACAATGCAGTGAGTGGCAATTTCAAATAAATTTGCAAAATTCAAGCTGGTTAGGTACAAATGTCATACGCAGTAAACAATTTTTCTGACATTAGTTTTAAATGTACACAATTTCAAGTTGAAAATGTCAATAGATTCCTTGTGATCTTTAGCAATTTCGTTGTATTGGCGACACATCCTTACAACAGGATTAAAATATGAAATATTATTCTGATAAACATGCAACATAAAAGTTTTAGGATAACGAGTCTTATGTTGAGTGTTAATGTTAATAATCGAGAGAAGTGAATTGGAATCAATGATGGAGTGAACAATTTTGAAAAGAGTAACCATATCCGTATAAATACGCCGAGATTTTAATGTTTGTAATTTAAATTTTGCCAACTTGTCATCGTACGATTTTAATTGACGTCTTAATCCTAATCTACCACATAATATGCTTAAGCACTTACTTTGTATGCGTTCAATTCTATTTTCATGAACTTTGTAGAAGGGTGACCATATAACAGAATTGTATTCGAGTACACTACGGATTAACGAGAAGTAAAGGTTTAAGAAACTATACGGATTTTTAAAATCTTTAGTGATTCGAGCTATGAAACCCAAAAGTTTTGCTGCTCTGTGTAACGCTGCATGGACAGGCGTTATCTCTTACCATCAGGAAAGCGTCTCGTAAGTCTCTTTTCCATAAAAATTAATAAAACAACTTGTTCGTCAGTAAATCAGAATAATCACGAATGGTGTAGATAAGTCTCGATAGTTCCAGCTAAAACCTACCTAAAACAGGATTATGCAAAACGAAACCATCACAAAATATCTGTAGCATTCATAGCGATCCCACAATTTAGAAATTTAAATTAAGGGATAGCCCTCAATTTTAATATTTCACGTTCCTGTGTGCCAGTGAATTAATTATGGAAATTAGTTTGCGGTGCCATTGAATATCAGCGGTCATTATTCGGTTTACGATACGTCAGATAGGATATTGTGTTTTAAACTCGTTGTGAAGTTCTAAACGAGAGACGTGAGTATCGAGTTCCCGAACAAGCGTTTTAGTTTGGGCAACGTGTATTGAGATTGTTTAATTAAATTTTGTAAACTGAACTAATAAAATTAATATATTCGATGGATACTTACCAAATCCGTAAGTGTCTCGATGATGACTCATAATCATCATCATCATCGTCATCGGTTTACAGTCAGGTAAACCTACACCACACTTTCTATGCATATCATGGCCGCAATTTCATTGTACAGGGTTCAACGCATTGCTGTACGGAGTTTACAACCACCGTACAGCGATACCATTGTAAACTAAAAAATTCCATCTCAATTTGAAGCGATTTAATATTAAACTTTTATTAACACTTTTGTGCCCTTAAATGGTGAAATAAATTGTGCCCTTAAATGGTGAAATAAAAAGTGCTACTAGGAGTACAGTTATCAAAAATTTTATGCAAAACAGTAGGAAAATACGAGTACCACGCTTTTTAATTTAACGTCGTCGAATAAAAACTTTTTTATTCAAGTTTTTGATAACATTTTGTTCAAGTATTATTCAAATTGGCACTTACCTCGGTATTGTTTAAAAGTAGGCAACGCCTACGTTTCGGGACAAATAAAAATGTCAAGATGAAATTCTTGATAAGAGATAACAAGATATTTTTAAAAGGAAATTAATTCCGACACTGTTCCCCGTGCAAATTTGTGGGGCTCTACTTTTATTTGTAGCAAACTGAACGTACCTGTTCCAAGAAACAAGATTAAAGATGAAAAAGTTAATTTTGTGTAGATATTTTTTAATAACTGACCAAAATTGTTTATACATTAATTAATTAATAAAAATTAATTGTTACCTCTTGGCGTATAATGTCACATTCTCAAAATATCACTTTAATTTTTTTCTCGCGTACATTGTTTCACGTGTATCTTGAAAAATCAGGTTAAATGCATCTAAGTCACAGTCAAAGTCACACAAAGTAATTCTCGATCGAGTCCAGTTAAGGCTTAGTAAAGTAGGAACGACTTTACTGTAAGTTTCGATGGAGTGAAGAAAGCAACACGGATAGTAATGTTTCGTCACATAATATCATTTTCTCAAACTCGCGCTTATAATTCGATTCGATTTGTATTGAATAGGCTCCGAAATTACTGGACCGATTTCGCATATTCTTTCACCGTTGGGAAGCTACACTATCCCCGGGTGACGTAGATTACTTTTTATCTCTGTATTCCCACGGGAACGGGAACTACGCGTGTGAAACCGCGAGGCGTCCGCTAGTTGATTGTAATTTTATTCTATTTTACCATTGACATTTTTTTTTTGACATCGGACTAGGCATGCGTTTGGCCACGATCTCACCTGGTGGAAAGCGACGATGTGGCCGAAGATGGAGCACGTTTGCCTAGAAAATACCTATTCACCTTCTTCTTGAACAACCCCGGATTGTATTTGACATTTAGTCAAAATGTCAAATACAATCATGTCAACATTCTAGTTGACATGTCTAAACCTTGTTGAAGTAAAAGCTATAGCGCTTTATAATATTTTTACTAAGACCTACGATACTATATAATTATGTGAAAACATAGTTTCAAAGACAAAACAAAGTCATGGTCATAAAATCTAACTCTATAAATATTATCATCTGAAAGCAGTCAGTTAATTGTTGAACTAATTCCAACCGTGCAGTCCTCCGCTGTACCAGATGGCATAAAATTAGATTAAACTAAGTTGCTTCCGACTATTTATAAACTTCGCTAGCCTGTTGGTCTGTAAGCGACAGACCGCCTTAGGCTAGATCCTGAACTGATTTCCAAGTGCCATCGAATTTGGGTCTAGCCTGTACAAAGTTTCAGAACTAGGAATTAACTTCAATGAATTCTGTAGATACGTACAAAGATGTTGTATTGTAACTATTGACGACATATTTCTTGTATACTAAAGATATAAATATAACGTTTGGTCGTTCAACATCACCCACATATTTCAACCATTTAGTTCTGCACTCCCTTCCATTATTAGACAGGCTAAGTCAATTAATATTTTTAATAATTTAGTATATAAACATTATTTACCAGCCTGCTAATCTATATTTAGTTTATTTAGAATTTTATATGGATGATTGGATATACGTTCATTGTATTGTTATTTTTGTTTATACACCAACCTAATGTTTATTTCTGTTTTTCTTTCCATCCAAAGGTCTGTAAAAAACTCTGTAGGCGATAAGACCGCCCTTATACACCAAATATGTATTATATTGTTTTGTTATGTTAATTATTATTATCTCTTCTCTTTTTTTTTGTTTTCTTTATTTGTATGTTGTTGTGATTTGTTTTGGTGTATAATAAAGTTATATTCTATTCTAGTTCTTATATACGCATCGTTACTTGGGATCAAATTTAAAACATTAACACTAAATACTTCTACCTACTTATTATAAAGTAATCGAAGAAAATGCACTTGAATTCTGATTAAGCTTTCCATACACCAACGTTGCATGCCGTGGCATGTCATGTGAAAAAAAAACCAAATTAAAAAAAAAGTTTGTTGTAAAGTAGATGATGATGATGAGACAGCAATGTTTACACACTACTGCTTGGCGGCAGCATACTTGATAGTGCGTTGGTACCTACCGAAGCGACATCCTGCTACAGACGATACCACGTAATGAAATTGCATTTTATTCCTAGTTTATAACAAAACCATTACACAGAAAAATTGCAAGAGTACCTCGCAAGAGAACAGAAAGTGAACCAGTCCTGGTAAAAGCTTAGCGAGACAAGAATATACCACTGCATTAGCTCGTAATGCAATACATACATGTGATCCTGAACGTTGACCAAGTAACAACTCATAGTAGTGTATTGCACACACTAATGGCTACGTTTTGTCTACTGCCATAGTATCGTTGTTGTATTCTGAACATGGAGTTGCAGACGAGACGGCATTGTGATCGCTGAAGAGGATATAAAGAATTGTTGTTTTAGTTTTAAGTTGTATGCCAAACTAGCTGCGCCTCGCGGTGTTACCCGCTACATGTTTTGTAGCCTAGATCAAAAGTAGCCTATGTGTTAATTCAGGGTCTCAGCTACCTCCATATCAAATTTCATTCAAATCTATTCAGCAGTTTTTGCGTGAAAGAGTAACAAACATCCGTCCATGCAAACTTTCACGTTTATAATATTAGTGGGATTTAGTTTTAGATATTAAGTAAAGTCCGGGATAAGTTTTTAATTATTAAATTATTGTAAAGTCAGTTAAATTTAAATCCTCATCACTGTTGCAACTGAAACGATTGTTAAGCGGAAATAAACTAATTTGATCATTTTTTTCCAGTGCTTAAATTTATATCACGCAATAAGAAACGTTAATAAAACATATTTCACCAACAAAAAAAACGTGTTGACCATAGAATTTAAGAAAACATTGTCACTTTACTTACATAGTAACTAAGTAGGCTCAGATGACTAAATAGTAGGCACGGGTCTGTGATACTCGCATTGTGACTCTGATTCTGCGTGTCTGCGTCTGCGTTCTGCGTATGTGGTAGATATATTCAGGTCAAGTATTTTCGATGTTTTTATACTAACGTGGATAAAAAAAAAGTGTCTTTTTATTTGTAATAGTTTTGACGTGTACGAAATATGCACACTCTCAATTAAGTCTTCCTGTATATACCTTGAATATTCAATATTTTGTTATGTTATGTGGGTGGATCTAGCATGGTGGTAGGATACTTTCTAAGTAGTACTCGTCTGGCTAGCTCAACACCCTCAAGTTGAAAATCTGCCGCCAAGAATCTCACGATGTGTACCGGCAGCTTCACTTGAGAGCCATTCCAGGCTAGGTGTGCTTTACCATCTTCGACCACACCGTAGCCTGTCAAACATAAACAAAAAAATTGAACCGCGCTCTGCTACTAAAATGTTGGATTCCAAAGTCGCCTCATAGGTCAGGGACACACGCCTGATATCGGCTTCGGACCAAACCCATAGTAAAAAAAATTATATCTCGGCAAGCAGTCTGAAGTCGCCCGTCCGCCTGAGCCGTGCAGCTGCGCTTTGTCAGTGACGGTAGTGGCGTCAACGCATTTTTATGACCCTCCCGTTTCCGTTGAAACGCGTCCACAGCTTTGCTTTTAGCTGAATTGCGTTATTGCTTTCTGGTGGACTCCCGCTGTTAGTGATTTGAAAATTTTTCGTGGATGCCATCCTTTTTGTATTGCAAGTTTGTTTTAACATTTTTCAATTTCCATGCATGAATTAAACTCTACTGTACACCGAAACATAGACATAGATAAATACACATCTTTAAAAAAATAAACGCAATTAATAACTTCATCATTATCATATCAGCCTATAGAAGTCCACTGCTGGGCATAGGCCTCTCCCAAGCAACGCCACTCAGCCCGATCTTCGGCTTTTCGCTTCCATCAACCGCCAGCTGTCCTACGTATATCGTCACTCGATCGAGCCTAAAAAAAAACTACAAAAACTTGTATATACATATCTAATAAGTAACTAGTATCAGATTAGGTTGTACAACGGTGATCTTGCCGCCTAATTATTTATTCCCCGATTTTAAAAATGTACTTGTATTTAACACTCGTTTGGTTGCTTGATCAGTTTTGAGTTTTGTTTGCGAACATTATTACACATTATATTTCTACCTATTAGATAGGTTTTTTTTATGGTTGACAGTATAGGTGTTTGACCATAGTTCACTTGATGTTCAGTGACGGTGTGGTCGAAGATAGTAAACACACCTAGCCTAGAATGGAACTGGGTCACAAGTGAAACAGCCAGAACACACCGTTATGTGTTTGGCGGAGATTTTCAACATGAACCCTCAAGTTGACTAGCTACCACCCGGTAGCTAGTCAGCCGAGTACTAGAAAGTGCCTTACCATCATGCTATGGTTTCTTCACGATGTTTTCCTTCACCGGCAGCTCAAGGTCATCGTTCGGGTTTGTATGACCGCGCTGTCATTAAAGTGTAACTTATTATATATAATTATGTAACTAACCAAACATGCACAATGTTTTAACTATTTTATCGGTCACCTGAAAAAGCTACACAACTGCGAACCTTACAGCGCAGGAATACGATATGCGGTCGCGTAGCTTTTTCTTGAACACCTAACAGGAGTAGCAATAAAAAGCTCATAATTTATAATATTTATTAGCGTAAGGGCAAAGTACAGTTGGAAGTAGTACAGTCATGAAACGCCATATCCTGCCTTTTGGCAAGCAAATCTACATTTTACACTAACATTGAACACCAACATTTAGACAAAAAACCATTAGGAAAAAAGAAACAAAAACAAATATTAATTTCTCAAAAGAAGACCAAAACAAATACATTGACAGCAACGTTTATACAGTTGTGAAACGCGTTATAAATCAATCTGATATCAGTAGGTACGTGGGCAGGTGACGTACCGTTAGCTACTTGAACAAATACGAATCGCTTAACATAAGTAGCAATAGGAAGCTCACGGTACGGCACCTGGGTTAAACTTCAAGTAGCAATAAGACAAAGTTTTAAAGTATACCATTTTTTACATCTTTTATCGCTGTTCATTCACTGAACTCCCTTAAAAGTGTTCTTTGCTCACTTTTCGTTATGCTAAGAGCACTTCCACGAGAAGCATTAAGCACTTCTTGTACCATATTTCACAACGTTATGCTTAAAACTAACTGCACCATATCCAGAGCCACTACCGTTTAAAATAAACTTGCATTTAACTACAAAACTTGTTCGATCTTTGCTAAAATCTACATACAATAATGGAATTTATTTTATACAGTCTGTGGTATAAAATCGCTCACGGTATTGAAGTTCGTACAATTTTTGATGTTATGCAAAACAGACGTATGAATTATAGCCCTTTGGGGTATTTGTTTTGTATATAAATTAAAGCATATTAGCGTGGGTGGGACATAGAAAAGCCTTTTATTGGGCTGTTACGTAAATTAACAGCATGTGACGACCTTTTGCTACTGTATTATGTGGCGTATGTCCATTACAATTGTACGGGTGAGAGAACTCATTTTTGTGTAGCGAATTTTTTCGTGAATTTTTTACGGTACATTTAATGTTGGCAATAGATTAATTGTCGGTTTCTCTTGTAGCGTATAATAACAATAAATAATTAATTCAAAAATGCATAAAAGCAGTTTAACTGACCTGTTAGCTCATTTGGTAGTGTCTGCTTCAAGGCCTTGTAGGGCGTGGGTTCAATTCCTACTCAGGACAAACATTTTATGTGATAAGCATAAATGTTTATTCTGTGCCTGGGTGTTTAGTATTTACCAAAAAAATGTATAGGCATTCTATTTTTTATTTTTTTTGGTTGACAGGCTAGGTTGACCTCAGCTCACCTGATGTTAAGTGAAGGCGTGGTCGAAGATGGTAAAGCACACCTAGCCTGGAATGGAACTGGTTTCCATAGCTTTGCATAGTTAGGAGCTAGATGGCGCTGTGTGAAATGTCCTAAATATTTATTTACTTTATTTATTTAACATTATTATACCCATAGTGATATTGTTTGTTACACGGACGAATATAGTTATATAACTGCTATTAGCTCATTTGGTAGTACATATATCTGATTCAAGAGCTGTAGAGCGTTGAATCGATTCCCAATAAAAACATTTTTATGTACATATAATAATAATTAATAATAATTTAATAATAATAATTTATTTATTTGACATAAAACATGGTGTACAGATACATTAAACCATAGGCTCCCGAACTAGTCAAAGACTGTGTGTCAGGAGCCAAAATATAAATATGTATTTACGAAAAATAAGTATGGAAGTATTTTATCGATTATCTGGTTCTCATAGTGTATGAAATGTAGTAGGATATTTATTTTATTTAAAGGCTACTTTCCTTTAAATACAAGTAATACCTATAAGTACTTTAACAGGTAAAGAATCAAATGTCAATACAAAATAAGTAGAAGTAACATTAAAGACTTCTGCATATCTGGTATAGGCCTAATTAAATATTATGTTAAATATTTTTAGCTAACAAATTTCCTAAAAATCTCGAAAGTTCGCACCTACAAACAGTCTCAAACAAACTGGACGAATTAATAAAGGTCTCCAGTTTCTCTCGGAACCTTAAAAACATAATTAAAAAAAAAGAATTCGACCCCGACCTGAGATCAAATTAACACGACTTTGCCGTAACTTTTCGTAATTATAACGTTAAAAAAAAACTTTTCGCCAAAAGCTGTTTCCGAAAGAGATGGGCCATTTCGTGAAAACTGTAGTGAGCAAAGGGCAGGTAGGAACGGTTTCTTCACGGCATGTTTTTTACTTTTCAATCTTGTTTTTTTTTTTCTCTTTTTAGAACACTCATTAAAACTTTTGTGACGTGTTCGAGTTTAATTCTAAGGGAGTCTTGTTAGCACTGAAGACAATAAGGTACTTTGTTTCGGTGAAGTTTGGGAGATTTTGTGCTGATAGGGACGTACGAGCTTGGGGACTTTTGAAGAGATACGTTAGTTTGAAGGTGAATTGCTGCTTGTTAAGGTCAAGTCAGTGATTGTATTTAATGTTATAGGTATCTACCGTAATGTACAATTTTTTTGTTAAGCACCATTATAGCCTTCACGCATTTTAAGTAATTTGAGATTATATCTATATTCTAGCTGCGCCTACAGTTTTAAACTAGCTTCAATTTCAGCTCCTGAAATATTTTGTATAGATAGATAGATCGATAGCAGCTCTTAATTGTATGAACCAGAATAAATATATTTTGAGCAATATACTGGTATCCTAATATAGACTTTCATCATTTACAAGCGTTATTGCTGTACATAAAAAAATTGTGTCACAAAAAAACTTATTATATACTTATTTGTTTTAAAAAAACTAAGTTACACGTACCTGCACTTAACGATTTCATAATAACAACTTTCACAAAACATAAATTTACTTACTCGCAAAACTAAAACTGGCGGACAGAACAAAAGTTCACGATAAATGGGCTGTTTTTATTCGGATAATTTCAGTGAATGCTTAAAATAGTTTATTATCCCATGAAATTTCATACGACTGCTAGGAAACTCTTTCGTTATCATTAATTGTCTTTTTCCTTATTTCATCATCATCATCCACAATTTATTTATTTATTTTAATCTGGCCCAAGTTCAATCTGCGACGGTGACAATGTCATCGACCCATCTTGCAGCTAGATGACCAACGCTCCGCTTACCTTGCCTAGGCTACCACACTGTTGCAACCTTACTCCACCTGTCATCCCTTTGCCTAGCAACGTATCCTGCCCAGCTCCACTTGGGGTTCATAATCGCGACACCGACGTGACGTCTCGAACTTTCGTTCGTTTTTCGTTCGTTTCGTTATATGTGGATATACAATTATTTATGTGTGTTTGGGTTGTTACCACACTAAGATATTACTAAATAATTATTAAATTAAATATTGGAAGACAGATCAAACAGCGCCATCTAGCCATAAATAAGCAAAGCTTGTATATACTGCGATTATTTTAAATTAAATATGGACATAACGCAAAATAACTAAAACATCGGAATATAGACATAAGCCATTAAGGTCAAGTGATTAATAATATAAATAAGTTAAAATTTGCGTAAGCACTACTCACCTACTTACACTGCTAGCTAACCTGGTATAATAGTTTTAAATAAATTATGATAAATCACCTGGAAGTTTAAATAGAATCTACTTATTTAATTATTCTCCAGGCAAGCCGCAGGGAGCACTTGCACACGAAAGTTAATTTAACTACGTAAATCAAGTTAATTAAATTAAGTTTATTAAGTTTACTTCACGACTACCTAGCATGAAAATTCGCTACATTTGAGAGCGCTTCAAGCAACTTTGGTCGCGCACAAACTGATGTAGATGAGTAAGAATGCGAGGCCAATAAAGAAAAATAAATAATGTGGACAGAGGAGTAAAAACTACTTTCTTAAAACGTTATTCTCCTTTTTTTGTCGGCCCAGTTTCACCAGTTTCAAAAATTTCGATATTTTCAAGTATTTAAATATCAATTTTAGCTTCGAAATAGTTTTAAAAGCAACACAAAAAGTCATAGTAATTCAAGTCATTATATCACTTTCCAACGATTGTGCTCATCATTCGGCGCTTTATGTATAAAATACCACTACGTTTATAAAAACACAACGTGATCACAGTTATATAAATGTAAGATAGCAGTTTTTAAACATTTCGAAGTTCTACAACCAGCAAATCAAAGTACATTTTTACATAGACCTGTTAAAGGTTAAAAATGTAAAAAACTAGTACATACTTGTGTAAAGAAATCAAATGTTTAGTTTAATGTCTTTAGTAAAAAAATAAAAAGAACAATTTGAAAAAAAAAAGCCTTTCAAAGAATTAAAAAGGTAAAGCAATATTACTAAAAAATACAAAAAAAAAATTATGGAATGCAATCGTTTAAAATTTTAACACAGATTGCTTGGAGGTGACATCATCAAAACTCACCTCAAAGTCTCGTTTACAGCATCTCATTTTCTAACCATCTCACGATGAAAGTAAAACTTTGAGATAACTTGAAGAGTGCAAAGAGAGGTATCCATTTATTCCAAAGTTTCCGTCAATCGGGTGTGGAAAGTGAAAAGTTTCGTGATAAAGTGAACGTGAGGTGAGAACGGCGGAGTGACGAAAGCGTAGACATGATTCATAAAATATACTCCAACACTTCGATCTCCGGTTTCTTCGTAACAAAATTTCCGCTTTTTACCAGGATAAAAAGTATTTATTGTTCATATTTCTTTTATGTAAGAATTTCAGACTAAAAAAACAATTGTAGGACATTTCACATAGCACTATGGGATCTATACTGTTATCGTTTTTATTAAACAAATACTTACTACATACAGAACACCGAGATATAGAACAAACATTTATTGTATGTCTCATGAATATTTTTCCTAGGTAGGAATCGAAGTTACAACTCTTAAAGCAGATACCAAATGAGCTAACAGTGGATTCGATTCTCACTCGAAACAAACATTTGTGTGATAAGCATTAATGTTTGCTCTGTGGCAGGGTGTTCTTTATATATTATATAAGAATGTATACAAATATATAAGTATTTTATCTCTTATCTGGTTCCCATGATACAGCTTTGCTTACTTAAGGGTTTAATGGTGCCGTATGAAATTTCCATACAATGTTTATTTATTTAAAGCATTGGACTATCAAATCTAGGAATATAGGTACTACTTATTTGCAACAGTTAAATACTTCATGTTAAAAATTATTAATACAAAAAATCTGGTAGATACAGGTACACAGATAACGGATTAGAAATAAGCCCTTTCTAATAATGTATCTAAAAATACTGGCACACAATAAGTGGAACAAGCAAAAATATAATTCAAGGTAATACCTACCTATTAACAAAATAAAAAACGCGACTTTCGGGAAATTTAATTTTCATTTTGTAAGTGATATTAAAAATTGAAATTGAAATTTTGGAAGTTATGACAGTCATTTTTAAGTCCTGTCTGAATTATATTTTAAGTTAGTTTATACATACTTTTTTTTAAATTTAGTTAAAGAAGTTTATATTTTTATTTAGCGAGGTATTATATATTACCGTCGCTTTCAAATAAAATTTAAAATTTTTAAAAATGAACTGTTTCTGCGCGGAAACGTAACAAAGCTAGAAATTTACTTTTATCCCGTTTTAGCAACCTTTTGTCGTCACAAAAGGTCTTTCTCAGTGGGTTATAAGTTCCTTTTATTACCACATCCAAATTTAAGCTACGCGATCTCTCTTAGCGTTCAGAATTTTTAAAGAACCCAGTTCAGCGATGCTTTCAACAAGTTCTCGAGGCAACTCGTCTCGATTTACATAACACGCGTAATGCAGACCTAACTTCGCTTTTCTTTCTACTTCTCAGTTTTCAACGTCTATTTTATTACTGAAACAAGTTTTTTGAAGGTAAAGCTTGGAGATAGTGCGCGTTGTTTTTGTTTGGAACGATGTGAGTGAGGTCTGGGTAGGTTAAAAGTGGGTGCATTCAGTTATTTTAAAGTGGTGACACCCACTTATTTACATATCTTTGTGACTCTAGAGAATGTGCTCGACAGTGGCTATGCCCCCTAGCGGCGCAAACTTGAAACTTTTTAGTTTTTTTTTATACCCACTGTATTTCGTATATCGACTATAGGGTTACCTATAGTTTATTTACGTTTTTTATATTATGATAAAATGGATACTTGAACATAAATGAACACTTACTCTTCTTGGTGGTAGAGATGTCCTTAACAGGAGATTGTTTGCACAAATATGTGTTGAAGTCGCTAAGGTTTAAAATAGAACAAAGGTCTACTGACACTTTTTTTGCAAAATATGTTCCTGTTTTACCACACTTTTCCTGATGTAAAGCAGTAGCGTGGTCTAAGATGAATCACTCTTAACAAGAAGAAACCTATTTACTCGATTTGAAGACACCCATATATTCCTAATATATGGGTGTATACACACACTCTGGCACATAGTTCTACACCAAAAAATATGGAATCAATACGCTTTAAAACGGATGATGTACGTATACGTGTGTTTCTCAATGTCGAAAGGTCAAATATGGAGGTCTATAATTTACCTTTTCCATCTATTTAATCGTATAGATACCTACCCATATTTATGCAATAAATGAACTATTATAAATTTGGTCGCGTTTGTCTGGCCGCCAGTAGTCGAAGGACCAAATTTTGCAGTTCAAGTGCACAATTGCACATTCTCCGAAATGTATCCGGTAGAAAACCAAGCTAGCAACTCTATGACTGTGCTCAAGACTGTGAAGCCGAGACTAAAAAACTACCAAAGTTTCCTTGTAAAACACTTAGTATTATTGGAAGTAAGTAAATGAAACCACCACCGTGCCGCACCTCGGAGAGTCAATGAGATGTCACAAATGAGTGCGGTCAACCGTTAGCGTCGCACCCAGCCACCACAAGTCCGCAGATAGTGGGGAGGACGAATGCCTACCCACACTAGCACACTATATCTGTCAACATAACACCTAATTCCTCTTCTTCGTTCTTGACATCATAATTTATGCATTTGGTATTGTCAAATCATTATGATAAGTCAAGTATAAGTCACGCAGTCAGCCAAGGTAAAGTCCAGTCCTGCCACAGTAAAGTTCTTGTAAAAATTATAAATAAGCTCATATCTCACGGGTTGAAAATATAGCATCTAGGAAGTGTTCCAACAGCCTTACTTGAGTGCCAGTTTCAATACAGGTATGGTGTGCTTTACCATCATCGACCACACCGTCACTTAACATCAGGTAAGCTGCGGTCATACGCCTAGCTTATCAACCATAAAAAAATATCTTATATTACTTTCACACACTGACACACGTAATTTGTTACTTTATGAACAAGACAACACTATTATATCAAACCTAAAAGCACAAGTTTTGGAAAAAAGAACCGTAGCCTATGAGGTGTCATGATTTTCGCTAAAATCTCAATCAGAATTTTAAAAAAAATACATTGGATGTACACAGCCATTTGGCTGGGTAGTCATCAGTTTTGAATAGAGAGTTTTACTTTAAGAGCTGTAAGGCGTCGGTTAGATTCTCACTAAGGTTAAACATTTTTGTGACGATTAATATTTGTTCAGTGTGTTCTGTATGTACCTATTTACAAAAACATATAATAAGACAAGTGTTGTATCAATTATCTGGTCTCCATAGTACAAGCCTTGCTTAGTTTGGGGCTAGATGGCGCCGAGTAAAATGTTCTAGGATATTTATTGTATTTTCTAGTAGGATAATAAACTCAGTTATCACAGGTAAAACAATTTTCGTTTTTTTTTTAATATGCATGAACACTTCACTACACATCTTTGCTACGAGTTTTGTGTCAATATTTTCACTCCGGGCAAGAAAATAGTCATGCTAAGGGGCCAATTTACTTCTGTTTTATTTATTCTATGAATAAAAGCGCGCCTAATGCCAGAAAAAAACAGATTCCACCCGCTCTAGTGCGAAGAAACAAGATCAAGAATTGCATGATTTCAAATCCGAGGTATGTTTATGACCGAGTTTTGTTTAATTACTCAGAACTTTTATATAAAATTAAAAAAGTAATTGGTGGCTTTACTAAAACGTAAATGTAGCCATTTACGAGTATTTGAATTAAATTAGATTTTTTTCTGACGCATTTTTTTGAGAAAAACTCCGACCTATTTACAAAATTCTATCCGGTTGTTGTACTTCTTTAGGATTATACCCATACCATCATATTTTTTTGTTGTAACATTTATGTTTCTTAATGTCAAAGATTGATATCGAGAATACCCTGTAAAGTATTTTAACAAATTTTAGCTGTATGACTATTGAAGTTTTGGATGAAATACTATCTGATGTATCAAAGAAAATACTAATTTATCCGCGTTATATTAAAACCGTTTTTATAGTCTATGAAGTTTGTGCGAATAACAGATGATTTGCTTCTTTCGTTTTTAAAAAATTGTCCCTTGTGTAACCAAAGAGACCGGTATCGTGAACCAAAGCTTCTAATGAAACAATCGCTTTGAAGACAAAATAGCTCTCAATAACGTTACACAATTCGAATTACGCCAGGAGAGAACTGGGGGCTTGTTACTTGATGCCGTGACGGGAAAATGGTAGTATCCTGAATAATGACTTCAGTGAATAAATTTGTTTGCCAGTGAGATTTTTTTTAACGTATAGACTTGCGTTAGTGTCGAAAACACGTTAGTTTTCAAATAGCAAATGGAAACCCTTATATTTTCGCTTTATTAATTATTAGCGCTCCGTCCCGGCTTCGCTCGGGTGGACATAAGTTTTTTTAATTGACTTCTAGAAATAAATTATGTTACTCGAGGATAATGTTGAATTCTAATGGTGAAAGAATTTTTGAAATTGGTCTAGTAGTTTTTAAGTTTATTCGTTACAAACATGCAAAAAGAGATTAAAACATACAAAAAAAGAGATTAAATAAAGCAAGCAAAATTCCAAGCAAGATCTGTTAATTAATCAAAATTAAATCTGTAAATTAGTTCAAGAGATTAACTTAAAAATAAAAGTTCAAATAAATTAAATTTAATATTACCAATTACAGTAACAATTATTGTGAGTTTCAAGGATAGATTAAAATTTAATTTCGCTTGGAACTATACAATACTATAATTTAATATATTCAAGGGATCCGTGCGCTAACTACCAACCTTTACACCTTCAAGTACGTCTTAATTCTTAATTAAATCATCAAAGAACTAAAAACTGCTGCAATTTCTAATACATTTAAAGTATAAAATAAACACTTGACCAACACAAAGGGGTCCAATTAAAATATCTTAATGAATTTTATGTCACAAGAGCTCGGCAAGTAAAGTCGAGGCAAACAGTTATACCTATTTAATTTTGAAGTAAGTTGACGGAACTCTGACGAGAAAATGTAACTAGGAGCTTATAAAAGCAGCATAATTACTTGGAGCGTAGAAGTAACGTTTGCAAAAAAGGAATGATAAAAAATAAAATTATTTCAAAGAAAAATAAAAGTGTAACTATAATATTAACTTTCATAAAGTTTCAGATATAAAATTGCACCGAGTTAATAAAATGTTAAAAAAATCGTTCAGTATTTTATTGCTTTTTTTTTTAATTATAAAGTATATTTCGTTCGTGTTTATAAATCGTTTATATGATTAATGGTTTACTTGGTGGTAGATCTCCTTAGCAGGAAGTCGTCTAGGTAGGTACCACCGCAGTACCAGTTATTGTGCCGCTAAACAGTAGTGTGTAAACATTACTGTGTTCCGGTTTGAAGGGTACTGCAGCTAGCAAAATTACAGGGCTGTTGAGACTAACCATCGAAAGTCTCAAAGTAATGAGCGCCAAAGCAGCGATGCCTGGACTTTGTTTAGCTTTAAAGTTTTGTATATCGCTGCAATGGTCATGGACATGCGTTATCTCTTATCATCAGGAGAGCGTCTCGTTCGTTTCATTACTTTTTTACATAAAAAAATAAAAATGAAACCAGCAGGTAGGTATAAACAACCATATAAAAAGTTACTAAATGACTTCAATATTTATAACTGGTGACATAATAAAATTATGTTTATCATTTTAGCATAATTATGTTTATGGTCTTTACATAGCTGAAACGACGAGTTAAATAAACAAAACTAATTTTGTGCGCGATTAAACCCCACTATTACGTGTTCAAGTCCCGAAAATTTAAAAATTACTTATAACTGATTGATTCAGAGGTTACTTAGCAGAAGATCATCTGATGGTATTGTGGTGTTATATATTCCTGTACTTGGCCGAGCGGTTGAAGAGTCACCACGTCCTGATAACGTCTCGATCAGAAGTGAAACACGTGTCAGCAACCGGTTACAACGACGAACAATTTATATAATTACTAAAAAAAATTTTAATTAGTTAATAAATAAAGTTATTTTATTAGAAGTTTTGGAATAAACGGGACTGATTCATATACGAGTACATGTTATCGTATACGTATACATTAATTTAATAAATAGTTTTTTTTGTATCGACAAAAAAAACTATTTATTGTAACAGATTTAATGTTCAATTTAGTTCAGATAAAAATAAGTTCATTTTAATTTTGATTTTTTTTATTAGTAATTAAGTACCTATGTGACATTATAATAGATTGACAGCGTTCTGTGAATGTAGAATATTGAAGACATTTTTTACTATTATGTTCAGATGAATAATTATAAATTGTTAATAATGATAATAATTGTACAAAGTTTAGCCAAATTTTCATCCTTGTTGTTAACAAATCGACAAAGCGGAAAAAATAAACATAAAACAATACAAACAATAGTTATTTTCTATTCAATTGTTATGTCTTCGTGTATTGAATTAAAAAATAACCTTTTCATAGTTTTCAGAAAAATTCTGTAGTTTTTTGGTGACAGTCATCATGGAAGGCAGTAGCTACGACAGTATAGAAGAGAAATAGCTCACTAATTAGAAGGAAGTAGAAGTTGGGCTCTTTAAGAAAAGATTAAGCTAAATGCACTCGCAAACTCTACACGCGTACCTACTGGTATTAGAATACCTCATTTAGAAGTAATTCGGTTTGGGTAAATAAACACAAGTATTGAAATGCTCTGCAGGAGATTATCTGAATAATGTTATAGAGTAAATAAAATACTTAGAAGAAAATTCCCTAACCTACGGCAGCCTAGTTGGGAGTCTGGATGCGAATTTAGAAATTCTAGGTTCAAAGTACGTAATTTTTTAATTATTGCGTATTTTCGTTAGCTTCAAACAGTAAAGTACAACATCGCGAGGAAACCTGTATGTTTAATAGTTCTTAATATTCTTGAAAATGTAAAGTCTGCCAACCCGAACTTGGTCAGCGTGGTGGACTGTGGTCTTACCCTTTTTACAGTGAGAAAAGGCCCACGCCTAGCAGTGGGACAGCTTATGAAAAAGACCTGACTCGGATTATGGGAAACTGGTGGTATACTTAAATGTATTTTTTTCTCAAAACACAATTTTAGGAGCACACCGACACAAAAAAAAAAAAACATTTATGTTTGTTTCATAAATATTTGTCCTAGGTGGGAATCCAACCCACTCTCTATAGCTCATGAAGCAGAGCTATTACTAAATGAGCTAACAGAATAATTAAATTTGAATAAATTATTTTCTGGCTAATACCGTTGATTACTAAAAAGTAAAAAAGTGCTTTAGCATTAAGTCTTACTCATCGTACATATTACTTAATTGTAAATGTGAAATGACTACTTAATGACGTCATCGCTTTAAAAAGCTTGAAATCATATTAAAAATCCACGACTGCATTGAAAGGCAAGATATTCGACATAGTTTTATAAAATAAAGTTTACTGCTAGTAAAAAAAAAAAAAAAAAATAATTTTACATATCGAATTAATAAACAAACTAAGTACCTAAAATTCTTAGTCTAAATAGCTTGTAAGTACATACTCGTAAATACCGTGATATAGCGTTCATGGAAACGACCAATTTGCATTCCTAAAAGCTGGGTATGTTTACAAAGCAATGCTTTAACTGCCAATAAAAGTCACGACATTATACGAAAACAGAGGAAGCAATCCCTAAACTGAAAGGAAAGCTTTCCTATTACCATGGATTTAAATTTACTAAGTCAGTATGGATAGTTACGCTAAATCATTGGTAGTGATAGTGGCAATGATACAAGTTTTGAATTCAAACGTGTATGAATATACTTAATATGCTAGCAAATATCTAGAGCAGACATTGATCCCAAAAAAATGGAATTACATCTACGTAAAATAATGTTTCTTTCTCTTTATTTTAAATACAGTGTCATACATGACAGAAGAGCACACATTATGCAACTCAAAGTGACGTTTATACAGTAAGTCAAAGTGTCACTGAGGACGGAATACGATGATTTAAAAGAAATCTATATTAAACTTACTTTGAAAAGGTCAAGGTAATAACGTATCGTATTTTAATTAAGCCTATAATAACGCCTCGTATTTTATACAAGGTTTTAAATTTCACGTGTAAGTCGAAAGGGGTTATATATTCATCAAAATGGGCAATAATTTATTTTTGCCAGAACTCTTAACATCGAGAATATTATTTTAGCTAAATACATCATAAACCTATATAACCCTGTGTAATTTTACCTAAGTGTTTCATCATTCCCTCTTTTGTTATGTAAAAGAATTTATAAAAGAGCGTAAGAATATTGTGTCATAGTCTCATACTGTTCTTATAAAGTTTCTTGAACATCCCAACTCTACGCCGCAACGTAAATCTCACACGCTTTGCTCAGGATATTTGCCATGGCGTAAATTTGGCCAGCCTATGCTCGTTGTAATATAAAACAGGCTTTAATGGCCACTAAAACTTTTCTAATGACCGCAATGTCCTGAAACTGTCTCCTGAGAGTAAAGTTCCAGTACAATATTTATGATTTTTAGCTGTTCGTGACGAGTGTTTGTTTGGTTTCTATTTGATTGTGCTTAGTGGAGTGAACAACGATAAAAGTTTCTTTTATTTCCTTCTGTGGTTTCTTTTAACACATTGGTATGAAATTGCATGTTTTTGTACGTTTATTATTATTTTTGCTATTTCTCTTCATTATGAGCCAACTTCAAAAAAGGAGGAGGTTCTCAATTCACACCCTTCAGCGCTAGAAGTACGAAATGAGCTAAAGTAACACCCTTTATACCCCTTTAGGTCATTTGGTAGTAGCTCTACTGTGAATTTAATATAATTTGAGTATATTGATTAAAGTTGGTTAGTTGAAATGAAGTCCCATAAAATACCGCTGTGTATACAGTTTTGCGTACAATTGAAATCGAATGGATTCACTGCAGCGAAATTGAATTTGTTCATCATCGCGAACATTGATGTTGTTTGTAGGTGCAATAAGTGAATTATAATCAACGCTTCACTGAGGCTAGTCACCTAAACGTATTATATCTTTAGTCATTTCGTAGCGCTCGTCGCGGAGCTGGACTATATGCTCTTAAAATATCATCGTTGTTAAGTACCGGACGCCCCGATTAGTTTTCGAATGGGTGACCGGCAATTATTTCTGAGCACAACCGTGTGTCGGATGGCGCGTTAAATTGTAGGCCCCGCTTGTTTGTTTTGTAGGTATTTCTGAACTTCACCAAGTAATTTTTTAATTATTCCAACTTATACTATTTTTTATGTAGACTTTTTTTTTTTTTTTTTAATGGTTGACAGGCTAGTTGTTTGACCACAGCTTACCTGATGTTAAGTGAAGGTGTGGTCGAAGATGGTAAAGCACACCTAGCCTGGAATGGAACTGGCTCTCAAGTGAGGCTGCCGGAACACACCGTTAGATGCTTGGCGGCAGATTTTCAACTTGAGGGTGGTAGCTAGCCAGCCGAGTACTAGACTTGCCTTTGACCTGTTGTTGCTGAGTGTTGTAGAAGATGCTGATTGATTCTCGACTTGAAGACACCCAGATTACATCTACCGGGAAATACCTACACTAGCAGCGCACTTCACTTTTTACCCGTTCGCACATTGTTAGTGTGTTTTCATTTCGTTTCGTTTATGTTTTTAAAACGAAAATCCGAATAATTATTTCAAACAGTTATTATATTTTGGAGATTAATTTATAACTATTTGCATATATAGCTTTGTACATTATTGCGTAATAACCACAATGAAAATATAATTAAGAACTTAAACTAACACTAAAAGCTTTTAACAAAAATACTGCCGTAATAATTATTCAAGTTTCACTTAACAATTCACCGTCGACAAGTTATGTAGAGTGGTTTATGTAGGTTGTTAGGCTGATTGCTTTTTTCAACGCACTTCAGGCGACATAACTTGGAATTTATGTGTTAATTATAAGTTTAAAACTTTATATGTTTTTGTTTAACTTGCGCGGGATTATTTACGTTTTATTATGTCGAATGCTCCTACCAAAAGAGTATATTAAATTTTTAATGTTTTTTAACCTCTGGCATTTATTAAACAAAATTAAAATAAACCTCAAATTAGCACTATTTACAAAATGTATAAAAAAAACATAATCTAAAAGTCCGTTAGAGGAGGGATGGGTGTATGTGTGAATGTGTGATTTTTAACTTATGTTATGTTTTCCCTGGCTCCTTAGGACAATTTACGAAGCAAGTTTCAGAGATGCAATTAAATAAAAAAATGTGCTGAGGATATAGATACCGAAAACTGAGAAGAAAGAATGTTTACTACAATTTGTGTTTATTCATAGTTTACAAAAAAATTGTTTAGTAACTCTTTAAACTGTAAGTTTATTTCCTTAAAACTGCAAGCGATATGTTTACCAAGCTGTGTATGCCTATAACTTGCGCATGTATCGGAACGTAACTTTTTGCAATGTGTTCGTAAATTTAGCAATATGTGTCCTGTTGGCGTATCTTAATAAATAAACAAATACATCTTTAACTTTAACATAAGTAATGTTCTTTAAACTAAACTTTAAACCGAGAGATTTAAAAGCTTGCCGCAGCGATATTCAAACCTACTCAAACCTAGAAAAGCTTTTATAAATTCTGGTGGCCCCGTGACATAAGTTCTTACTTAGTGCAAGGTACACAAGTAACGCTACAGAATCAAGTATGATAATTATAAGGTTTAATTAATTTAATTAATATACATAATTTAATTTATAAAATGCCAGTACTGACCTCTCTGGTACAAGTAAGCAGACTGTGTTATTAAACGTATTGTAGCAGCGATACCATATAATTGTGAATACAGAAGAAACCGGTTTCAATTTTGTCGAAAATCTAAACGTATCCAAATTCTGACTCCACAAATCCTTTGCAGGTGGCGTTCAGCATCCTGATCCCCAATAAAAAGCACCCGCCCATGATTGCTACTGATGCCGTGTGTCGTATTTTACCGATGCGAATACTTAATGTTCGTCTCTTATACGACTGGTCCATGGGGAACGAAGATGTGTTATTTTTGGAAATGGCTAAATTTTTAACAAAATATTAAGTATATGCAGTAGTAGTTTCTTTATAGTATTTAGTGATAAACATAACATGTATGTGTTTAAATTACGAACGTTTATTTGAAGCACTCGGCGGTTTCATCTGTTATGCAATACAATCCGTAATTTTTTCTCGGATTGCTTAACAATTATCCAAAGTAACATTGATAGGATCACATCAAATTTGATTTGGTAAAGATGGAGAAAAGCGAAAGAAAGGAGATCATTTTTCAATGTGAATCAAAAACCCCTACATAAACTATACCTGGGTAGCAAGTTCTAAGCACTGTGCCAGTTCCCGTCCATGTAGCTAACGCCTCTACACGGTACCAGCATGGTGTTTCCATGGGTCACCTAGCACGTAATGGTGGAATCTGCCTTAAATTGCTGCTTAAAATCTGCTTGCTGTTTCACTTAAAAGCCATTTGCCATTCCAGACTATAAGACATCATTTAACATTATATGATTTGGGGTCAACACCCAGACTGTCGAAAAAAACGAGTAAAAAAAAGTTAACGCTAAAATGTTCTTATTTTATTACTATTGTTATGTTATGATAACCTATAAGTATAATAAAAATCAAATCGATCGTTGTTAAAGTTGTTGCATGAAAATCGTAAAATACTTTCTTTTTTTTTTTTTATAGCTGACAGGCTAGGTGTTTGACCACAGCTCACCTGATGTTAAGTGACGGTGTGGTCGAAGATGGTAAAGCACACCTAGCCTGGAATGGAACTGGCTCTCAAGTGAGGCTGCCGGAACACACCGTTAGATGCTTGGCGACAGATTTTCAACTTGAGGGTGGTAGCTAGCCAGCCGAGTACTAGAAAGTACCCTACCACCATGCTATGGTTTCCTCACGATGTTTTCCTTCACCGGCAACTCAAGCTCATTGTTGGGGTTTGAACCCACGCCCTTCGGCATGCGAAGCGACCGCACTAACCACTGAGCTATCATCGCTACATAATTATGCAAAAAATGACATTATAAAAATGACATTTGCTGTAATGCAAACGTTCTCAATGCATTTCACCAAATGTCATTTCTAGCATTTCACCAAGTTCTATGTGAGTGTAAAAATTAATAAAATCGAAACTGTATGCTGGCTCCGAATTAAGCTAATGCGTTCCCAAGCGTACATCCAACCGACTGTAATTAATGTGTCAAAAATATGTATCACGATCCCATAGCTGCCAACAGGAAGTTACAGTAAAGCGTCTGCCATTTAGAAGTATAGTTACTTCGGAAACTTATGCTTTCCGGTGACATATGCCTTTTGTAGTTACCAAATTTTCAAGTTTCAAATTTTTCAAGTTTTTAATGTTCATTAAATAGAAAAAAGAAACCCTATAAAGGAAATCTATATACCTATCCTATCATAGGATCTTTAAATTTTATACATCTGTCAAGATCAAACAAATCAAAATCTATGGGGTAAATTCCGTTGGCTTCATGCCAACAGAATTCAGCCATGAAATTGCATGCTTAGAGCACAAGTGAAAGAAAGATCTTATAAATCTTATATTAATCACAAAACCCTTACTGCTTTCACCTTATATAACGCCCCTTCTGTACGAAACGACAAACGAAATTAATTATTTTTCCATTTTTGGAGTATATCCCAATTTTTCATCGTTGATTAAGCGCGCCTCTTTAAACTAATTAGTATCACGAAAATAATTATTCTGGGCGGAGTAATGTAAGCGATTGGGAATATAGATTACTATGACACAATATCTAAGCAATTTTGCATAATTATGTGGATGAATATTATTCTCGATATATGAGAACAGATACATTAAATATTAGTAGTGCTTTTTTAATGTAAAAGTAATGAGACAAACGAGACGCTCTCTTGATGGTAAGAGATAACGCATGTCCAATGTATAGTTCATAATCGTTGCAACTGTACTCGGACGTGACAAAACAAAGCCCAGGGCATCGCTGCTTTGGTGCTCATGGTTAGTCTCAATATAATAATAGCTCTGTAATTTTGATGTTGTCTGGCTGCTGGTTTTACTTTTTTTTTTTTTTTTAACAGCAGACAGGGTTGGTGTTTGACCACAGCTCACTTGATGTTAAGTGATGGCGTGGTCGATGATGGTAAAGCACACCTAGCCTGGAATGGAACTGGCTCTCAAGTGAGGCTGCCGGAACACACCGTTAGATGCTTGGCGGCAGATTTTCAACTTGAGGGTGGTAGCTAGCCAGCCGAGTACTAGAAAGTACTCTACCACCATGCTATGGTTTCCTCACGATGTTTTCCTTCACCGGCAGCTCAAGCTCATTGTTGGGGTTTGAACCCACGCCCTTCGGCATGCGAACCGACCGCGCTAACCACTGAGCTATCATCGCTACAAAAGCTACTTCAAGTCAGAGCACAATAAAATTAATACAACTATAAATAATGGCAGTATCCGCTTCTCTGGGCCTGCATATATAAAGGTACAAATGAAATTTACGTAATACTTTGACGCAGCCCATGTGTTTCTGTACTTACTTAGAAGTAGATAAATTCAATGTTTTTTATTCAAGTCGCTGGTTTAATTATTAAAAAAAAAACATTATAGCAATCTTAATTTAACTAATTTTTGAATGATCACACAAAATGTGAGAGATTTATTCAATAGCACTTTTAAAAAGTTTGCGAAAGTAGCGCTAAAAAATTAACAAGTAAAGACTCGTCCATTTCTCCACCTTTCTTCTACGGTCTTATGAGGCCAAACCACGCGTGGCAACTAACACGAAAATCTAAGGCAGAAGCTGTTATACGGCGGCTAGCTAGGAAACGGGCAAGTAAATTCAATTTAACGGCTGAGCCACCACGTAACAAGGGTCCATTAAGGGAGCAGCCGAAGAAAAAACGTCGATAACAGATGTTAATTAATCGTATAAATCTATGGCAAGCTCGTTATTGGTAAAGAGGTGAAGGTCGCGCTGACTGAGGAGTTTAGGAGGGTCGGATACAGAGAGCGGGTACGGTTGCGAATGAATTACGAGTTTGTTTTTGATCTTCCGGTTTTAATTTTGACCATGATTTTGTGTTAAAAATGCAAAAAGGTATTCGAGTAATTTTTGCGATATAACTGTACCTAAATAAACTTATGTCATAAGTGACATACGTCATATATATTCTACAGTACGCAAGCACTGCTACGGCAATAGCTAGCGTAAACCTAGCAACATAAATTATATAATAGTAGTGTTTAAATGATAATGAATCAAAATCATTATTTAGTTTTATTGTAATATCGCCTAGTCCATATATACCTGTTTAAAATTTGTCTGCTTATGTTCGTACTTTTTTGAATATTTTTCCTATTGTAGTTGATAGACTAGGTGTTTGACCACAGATCACCCGATGTTAAGTGACGGTATAGTTAAAGATGGTAAACGCACCTAGCCTGGAATGGAACTGGCTCTCAAGTGAGGATGCCAGAACACTTTGCAGGCTTAGCGGTACATTTTTAAATTAAGGGTAGGTAGCCAGCCGAGTTTCTTTTTCAAATCAATGATTCTCCTTCACAGCAATTCAAGCTAATTGTTGGGATTTGTACCCACACCTTTTGGCGTGAAAACCGACCACGGTAACCACTGAGCTATCATCGCTATAAAATTTTCGAAATTTCGAAATTCCGTCGCTGGTTTTGTTGATAATAATTGAATGTTAGTAAAAATAAAATCAAAATACAATTTGAAAGAAAAAAAAAAAAAAAATTTGAAAGATATCTGAATAACTAATGGAAATACATCTGTGAAATAACGACCGAACAGCTCTTATCCTCTAATAGAATGATATTGCTCTTTCGACAATTAGTGAACGTGTTTCGATGGTTATTGTTTGTTTCTCTTTATTTATTGTTTCTTTTGTTAGATTTGCTTTGAATTTGTCGTTATTGTCTCATTAGTGGTACTGAAATCATGTGCAGACAATGTGAGTAGACACGATGTTGGTATCAAAGAAAATTGACTCAACACGATGATAAATAATTATTGGAAAATAGCTCTGACTTATTTTTTTCCATAATTATGACAAAGTGGAAAACAATATAACCACTAGATGACAACTGGGCACCACTGCCTACGGACAGCTACTGTACGCGGGTTATTGTCAATGCGTCGCCTTTCATTTATGGACCATAGTAACTCTTTGTTTTAAGCAAAAATTGATGGTAATATTTTGAATTCAACTACACCAAATTGATTTCTAAACGACTGTCCAAAAAGGTGTGGAAATTTTTTCATTTGGTTTGTGAGTTTCTTTATTCTGCCATCAATTTTAAATGCCTAAACATATATTGATGTATGGAGAATCGTTAGAATTCTTACATCACATGGAGTGAAAAGGTTTTTTTTTAAATGTTTGTCTTTCATATTTTTTCAATTTTCTTTACCAAGCTTGAAAGCGAATAAATTCTAACACAACATCTTTATTGTAAATCGTAACAATCACAAGTTTAAAATACAGTTTATCAAAGTTTTAATGAATACTTATGTCTAATATAATAATTATGTAAATTCATAAATTCAATTCAGTCATTTTGAATCTACACCTAATTAAGAATGAATTAAAAACTACTTTGCTACGTAAACTACTCCAGTAGTTTCTCACGCGCATCACCTGATCGCCCAAACGTACCCATAAGGCAGCGCAGCGTTTCCGCGATGTACAGCCAGCAAAATCTATAATAGAAATAGATGTAAACAAACACAAGAAAATAACATAAGACAATAAACTTACAGAGAGTATTAACAAAATAGTCTTCAAGTCGTCGGTAATTCATTAGAGCTTCAACTTCAACCCAACTTGAAAGTAATCTTGTTGAAATACTTGACTTTACCTCACATTTGTTCCAAGAATACTCGTAGCTATAAAATTGCGTGACGTTGCGGTTCTGCAATCAGCATGAATCAGTACTTGGCACATGGTTGTTGGTGCAAGATATAAGCATACATACTACCAAAATCAGAAGCAGAAAATTTCGTCAGTTAAGTGCTTTAAGAGAAGAATAAAAAGAAGACTTTGACCTGGAGTAGTATCCAGAGGCTAAAATAAACATAATTGAGTGATTCAGGCGTTATTTTGCGGGAGTTATTTTGAATATTCAAAGTATTTAGCTTCACCGTAGGTATCACACTTATATTTCGTAGCGATGATAGCTCAGTGGTTAGCGCGGTAGGTTCGCATGCCGAAGGGCGTGGGTTCAAACCCCAACAATGAGCTTGAGCTGTCGGTGAAGGAAAACATCGTGAGGAAACCATAGCATGGTGGTAGGGTACTTTCTAGTACTCGGCTGGGTAGCTACCACCCTCAAGTTGGAAATCTGCCGCCAACCATCTAACGGTGTGTTCCGGCAGCCTCACTTGCGAGCCAGTTCCATTCCAGGCTAGGTGTGCTTTACCATCTTCGACCACGCCGTCACTTAACATCAGGTGAGCTGTGGTCAAACAGCTAGCCTGTCAAGCATAAAAAAAAAAATATTTTAAAAAGTGTGGGTGTTTATATTACGACTTATTTTTTCAAGGTGGATAGCTTATTGTTATTCGGATTGGGGGCTATAAGTCCTGCACCGACGCAGTCCCGCTTGGAGTGCATTGTGCATTTCCTACCAGCGTCTAGCAGAGCCAACCGAGCTCCTTGAAGTATCGGAGCGAGGTTCTGGGTCGCTGGTAAAGTAGCTCCATTGGGCGAGATGGAGTTAAGCATGATATCGAAAAGCAGTCTGTCTGTTGCAGTGGTTTAGATGTCCTTACCGTCCAGATGCCAGGAGATATCGATACCCCTTTCCATTGTCTCGACATCATGGCAAAACTCGTTAACAAACTACAATACTTTATATGCCGAAAGAATGCAATATTCATGTAGCAGTAGTTGAGCAAAACGTTAACAAAAAATAATTTGACTTTGACTTAGACTCAACTGTTCAAGGCATTTATGCAAAGCAAGCGACTAATTGTGCCGACTCCATGAGTTGTGGCCCGGCTGAGAACGCCTCTACTGACCTAGCTTTACAAGCTCAATAGCTGAAGAAATTGAAACTGAAAACTCATATTGTAGAATTTGTTTTTTGAATAAGTCTTGTCTGGGCAATTTTATTGTCTGTACCTTTACGATTACAAATAACCAACATTTTTAATGTGACAAACGAGATGCTCTCCTGATGGTCAGAGATAACGCCTGTCTATGACCATTGCAACGATACACAGAACTTTGAGTAGCAAAACAAAGCCTAGGGCATCGTAGTCGATGTTTATAAACTGAAAAAAAAAACTTTTTATTTTGTTTGCATGTCTATGATTGCGAAGTTTTGAATAAAAAGAGCAGCATTTGACTTAAACTACTATTTATACCCTACTAAATAATGAAGTCGTGAGCGCCAAAGCAGCGATGCCCCGGACTTTGTTTTGCAACTCAAAGTTCTGTGTATTAATGAAACGATCATGGACATGCATTATCTCTTACCATTAAGAGAGCGTATCGCTGGTCTTATTACTTTTACATAAAACAATTAAACAAGAACGTGTAATTAACATAGTATGTTAATTACACGTTCTTGTTTAATTGTTTTATACATATTAATTATGAAAATGAACAAAACATTTTCAACCATTTTCGTACTACTATTCTTTTCGTGTATAGCTACTAGCTGCAAAGAATTTCCTAAACAGACCAACAAATGCAAAGCTCAGGTCAATCGTATGATCTTCAAAACCCCTGAATAAAAATTCAATTCGCAGAACTACCGAACTGAGGACTACAAATCTCGATACCCCATATTTCAGGGCACAAAGCCGGGTCGGACCGGGGCGGGCGGCGTCGCCACAACTCAAGCAGTCGGCATAATGAGCCGATTGCAGCAAAACCGCTTTGAAAATCGGCTAGATCAGTTCTTGTAGACTATTTATGTGTTTTCTAGAACGGAAAATGTTTGCGCTTTGAGAAAAGTGACAAAGAAAGAAAACTGTTGGACTTTTATTCTTTTGCTGGCTTATTATGTCTGCTTCTATAACTGTAGGGCGTGGGTTCAATTTCCACTCAGGACAAACATTTGTGTGACAAGCGTAAATGTTTGTTCTATGTCTAGGTATTTTGTATGGCTACATAGTATAAAACAAAGTCGCTTTCCACCGTTCGTACCCTTAGACCTTTTAAACTACGCAACGGATTTTAATGCGGTTTACAATCAATAGACAGAGTGATACATGCATGTTATAAAACAGAAAATCCACATTAATACCTACATTGTAATCATGTTTTATAGATTGACGTAGATGTTTGACCTCAGCTTACCCGATATTAAATGATTGTATGATTGGAGATGGTAAGGACACCTAGCCTGGAATGGAACTGGTTCTCAAATGAAGCTGAAAGAATTAAAGTCAATTAACTTTCTAAATAAACAAATATTAGACGACATTACACATTAGCCTCAAAGATTCTGGAAACCAGATAGCTGATGAAATACTTACATAATTAAAAAAATGCATACCTATAATACATTTAGAATACCCAGACACAGAACAAACATTTATGCTCGTCACTCAAATGTAATTCCTGAGTAGGAATCGAATCCAAACTACAAACAAAATGAGTTAACAGGGCAGTACAAAAATAAATGTAACTTGTTTCAGTACATATTTTACAGTAGGTACCTAACAAACGAGGGCTATGGAGCATATGACTTGTACTATGTAAGTTATGAAAACCAAGCAAAACCTATAACCTTTAAGTGATCCAAGCTAGACAGTTAATAATATTGAGCGCATTTATTAACTAACCCGTACAAACGACATCCAAACATGCAAATACTAATGTACTCGATGTTATTAGTTAGACCAATAACAATTTGATGTTTACGATAGTAAAGTAAACCGACGACCAGGTTATGGATAGTGTTATACTTTGGTGTTGGTTTGAAGACATTTTACGTTCCAAAGATTTATTTTTACTATAGAAGTCAAAATACGTTGCAGTACAAGCTTTCATGGTAACCATACTGCATGGTTCATGTTGATGTAATGGTTATATGAGGTCTATAAATGACTATGTCATCAGATTGATTTAGGCGTTACTTTGCGGAAGTTTACTTTGAGTGTTCAAAGATTTATTATAAATGTAGATTGAAGTAGGTAGGTACATATAAAGTCACCGAGTCAAATTAAATTTGATGAATTTGTATTTAAAACTATTTTAAGTGTCCCCGCGCATCGAGCTCCGGTCGAAAATTCCAAAGTATGTATATATTTAGTTTATTTCCAGGCAAGTTACTGCAGCGAGAAAAGGATATAAATACTTGTGGTTATTTTTTTTTTGTTTTTAAGTTTATGTCAAATTTTGTTATTAGATGTATAAATTAGATATTAAGTAAGCAGTTTCGAATAAGCTTTTTAAATTGTTGTCAAGTTAGTTAAATTTAAATCCTCATCACTCTTGTAACTGAAACGACTGTTAAGCGGAAATAAATAATTATATACTTTGAACAGTCTACAATCGTTACAATTATGAGAGATTTTGAGTGATGGTGAAAGTGTGCTCAGGTTTTTTTTCAGTTGACAGGCAGGCGCTTGGCCACAGCTCACCTGATGATAACACACCTAGTTTGGAATGAAACTAGGTCTCAAATGGTGCTGTCGGAATACGTCCATAAGCGCTTGGCGACAGATTTTCGGCTTGACTGGTATCTAGCCAGCTGAATATACTAGAGAGTATTTAATCACCATGCTATTAGGATGTTTTCCTTCATTGGTAGTTTAGGCTTGCTTTAAGCGTTTAACCCCCAGCGTGCGTGCAACCATTAAACTAACATAGCTAAAAGTTTTTAAGCTAAATCATCAAAGATAAGTCAAAGAAGCCACTATGTTTGAAATCATCATTATCAAATTAATCATATTTGTTAATTTTAGGAAAACAACCATTAACATCTACGTACATATTTTTATCCTTTGATAATGCTATAAACTTTTCACATACTAATTGGGTATTAATTTGATCCAATATTGTTAGGAGCAGTATGCCAGGTCTCTCATCGCTGTTCGTGCAGGGAAATAGCGGATCGCCTCGGCCACCACGCACTTTCATGCAGCAAGAGTGCTGGGCGTATATCGCGGCACGCCAGCTTAAACGACGTCATCCGTCGGGCTTTTGTCAGTGCCGGCGTCCCATCAGTTTTAGAACCAAACGGACTGATGCGTGACGACGGCAAGAGACCCGACGGGATGACCCTTATCCCTTGGAAGATGGGACGGCCTCTTGTGTGGGACGCCACTTGTGTCGACACCTTGGCGCCGTCTCATCTTCCTGTGACTTCGGGACAAGCTGGTGCTGCCGCATCTAAAGCTGAAAACCTCAAACGGCACAAATATAGTTATTTGGATAGAATGTATCTTTTTGTGCCGTTTGGGGTTGAAACTTTAGGTCCGTGGGGGCCGGCCGCTCTCGAACTGTATCGGGACCTGGCCAAACGTCTAGAGGAGGCTTCAGGTGACCAGAATGCTGGTATCTACTTTGGTCAGAAGCTAAGCATTGCCATCCAGCGTGGCAATGTTGCCAGCATTCTGGCCACATATCCCTCCTCTGACGGTTTTTTAGACTAAGTTTTTTATATACATTTTGTAAATAGGTAGTATAATTTAAGGTATTTTTTATTTTGTTTAATAAAAGTTATATTGTTAATACGTTTAAAAGAATTGCTGAAGAAATATCACCCTTAGAAGTTTTTATTTTAGTTCGACCAAAGTATTTTCAGGCGTCCGTATGCACTCCCGGAGCCACGGTAAAATATTCGGAAGGCGCCCATAAACTGTTCCGTGCGATTAAACGCTCCAAAACGACGTGGAACCTTGAGTAACTGGGGATTTTGTTACAAATATTGATTTTACTCGTACCTTTTATACCGTAATATCGGAATGACTCATTTTCTTAAGTAGGTATATAAAATAAATTTCATATACCTACATTATGATTTCCATCTTAACAATTACATTAAATAAAAATCACATTTTAATTCAGTTGATTACCTCGAACTGTGAAACTTATATCTTTCGACAGCCCTGTTGGTTCATTGGTTGTGTGTCTGCTTCGAGAGTTCACGGTACAGAATTAAATCATACCGAATTTAAAAAAACCATTAAATATTTTTTGGAAAACAATCCATTTTACAAATTAGGTGAATATATGTCAATGAGGTTCTCAGAATCCTCATTTATGTGTAGTACATAAACGGAGCCTCCGCTGTAGTATGTTCGTTGTTAATTACTCGTATAGGTATAGCTTCATTCATGAAAGTGTAATCGTAAGGTTTTTTTTTTGTACATGTGACTTGCCTTTAACGTTATTGTTATTTATGGCCAATAAATATTACTGATTTACTGATTTACTGATTTACGGGCGTGGGTTCGATTCCCACTCAGGACTAACATTTGTGTGACTAACATCGATGTTTGTTCTATCTCTGGGTGTACTGTATGTATTATAAGTCTTTCTGTAGCGATGATAGCTCAGTGGTTAGCGCGGTAGGTTCGCATGCCGAAGGGCGTGGGTTCAAACCCCAACAATGAGCTTGAGCTGCCGGTGAAGGAAAACATCGTGAGGAAACCATAGCATGGTGGTAGGGTACTTTCTAGTACTCGACTGGCTAGCTACTACCCTCAAGTTAAAAATCTGCCGCCAAGCATCTAACGGTGTGTTCCGGCAGCCTCACTTGAGAGCCAGTTCCATTCCAGGCTAGGTGTGCTTTACCATCTTCGACCACGCCTTCACTTAACATCAGGTGAGCTGTGGTCAAACACCTAGCCTGTCAAACATAAACATAAAAAAAAACATAAAAAATAAATAAAAATAAGTACCTATGTATTTACAAAAAAAAGTATTTAAGTATTCTCTCAGCTGTCTGGTTCCCATAGTACAAGCTTTGCTTAGTTTGGGGCTAGATGGCACTGTGTTAAAACATGTTCTCCAATATTTTTATTTTTTTTATTTTTAACACTCATCTAATGAAACCGGCCAAGTGAGAATCGCGCACGAAGGTTTTCGTACCATTATCTATGAAAACGGCAAAAAAAACACGTTTGTTGTATGGGAGCCCTTAAATATTTATTTCATTCTGTTTTTTAATATTTGTTGTTATAGCGCCAACCGAAATACATCATCCGTGAAAATTGCAACCGTCTAATTATCTCGGTTCATGAGATACAGCCTGGTGGCAGACGGGCAGACAGACAGACAGACGGACAGCGGAGTCTTAGTAATAGGGTCCCGTTTTACCCTTTAGATACGGAACCCTAAAAATGTTTGTGTATAAACCGGTACCAGAAGTAATTATATTATTTGATGTACCTTCGCGTAATTACACGCGTCGACGAAATATACATAGTAATAAATTCAAACACCAATTTGGTCGATTGTCCTCTGTATTGCCTTTGTTTTATTTATTTTTTCATTGTAGGTACTTGTGTATGATATTTTTACATCAATACGTCTTTAATCAATTAGCTTCTATAGCCTTAGTTACGTACGTTACAAGTTACGGACTAGCAGACGCCTCGCAGTTTCACCCGCGTAGTTCCCGTTCCCGTGGGAATACAGGGATAAAAAGTAGTCTATGTTACCCGGAGATAGTGTAGCTTTCAAATAATTTTTGAAATCAGTCTTGTAGTTTCGAAGCCTATTCAATACAAACAAACAAACAAATCTTTTCTCTTTATAATAGTATAGATAGATACACAACACAAACATAACTCGATATTTCTACGCACTATACAAAAAGCAAAATCTATAAGGAACAAAAGATGATCATTTTCACAAAACCAGCTCTATTCTGTCCAAAAGTTTTATGCTGCATTAAATCATTCGTAGCTGCAAACAAAAAGACATAAAGCGCTTTTCCTGAAGAGAGAAGAGGAGACCGAAGTGGTACATAATATCTATTAATACCTACCTACTCCCAGTATCTAAGTAACATCCTCCATTGTAACAGGTACTATTAGAGTGCTATTACCTTTTACTCGGGTTATTTCACCCACTAGTTTTCCACTTTTATTCGAATTCGTAACTTGCATTAGAGAATACGCGTGTCCCAGGCTATTCTTTCGCCACGTGTGAAATTTTAATGACTGAATAAAATTCTGTTCGTTTACACTATATCCGATTTCTAGTTTCACAATATAACAATGCAAACTTTCTTTTTTATGTTTAACAGGCTAGGTGTTATTTTGAAATTTAGCAGTACGTAAGTAAAAAACAGGTAAAACGGGTATATATTTATTTATGCATAGAAATTTAGTAAGGTTTGTCAATAAAATTGGCTTTACATTTTTGTGTCAAGACTTTTGAAATCAGGGATTTATCTTCAAAATCTCATCTGTAAAAGATAGCGTAATATCGAAATTTTCATATAGCCACCGTGCAATATACTCGTACAGAGATTTCAGAAGAAACTTTCATAAAAGTGACTCGAAAATTTTAATTTTAAATTCTGTGAACATATTGAAACCGATATACATGTACGAGTATATACGAGGTACGTGGGTATGTAGGTCATGAAACGTCAAACGTTAACTTCCGCCAGAAGCCGGGCTACAGTTGGGCTGGATCGTCGCTTATATTATATGTATTTTATGGTATAAAATATTTGAAATTTTCTACGAAAATCACTGTACACTGTACACTATGCTTCAAACATAGAAAAATTGTGCTTGGATTTTTTTTACTTCGAAATGGAAATAGGGACGTTGGTTTTGCGAAACGTTTCTTGGATTTAGAATCGTGACAAATTTTGCAGCTTTTTACCATTTCAACTTCAACTTTTTCTTGATGGTTTCTGCGGTGTTGTTAAAATTTTGCCAATGTCGTGAAGAAATTAATTACAATTTTTTTTTACGGCAAACACATTCTGACTTTTGGGACTCCACCGAGTGAACATAAATTTTTGTGCCACAAAAAAAAGTGTACCTACGCAATAAAGGGTTTATGTCTACCTAAATACAGTTTGCATTGGAAAGGTTGACATGCGGCGTTGACATCGACCATTGGTCGAGTTTTAAAAGTAAGCTAAAAAGAGAATTAGTTTTGCATGCAATTTTAATTCTTTGTCACAAATTAAACATGTACCAATTACAAGTTTACGAAGATGAACAAGAATTTTGGTACTAAAATTGCTAAGCAATAATAGAAAAGAAAACAATTATCTAAATCAACTCGTTGATTGGAATCAGAATATATTTAGTCCATGGCTAAAACCGAAGAAGGTTCGGAAAAATGTATTATGACAAGGCTTCTAAAAATTTCTAATCACGTTCTAAGATCTTAAATTTAACTTTTGTAATCTATCCAGGATATGTGTCGTAAAATGCCACCATCACGGTTCGTCACGTGGAGGTCGTGAATCCACTCGTAAACTTTAAATTGAAGGTACGTTTCAATAAAAAGGGTGGTAAAATTTAGTACGGGACGTGTTTTATAAGTTTTAGAAAAATAATTAATATTTTATTTATTTTAAAGTACTTTAGTGTTTTTTATTGCTAGTGTGGCTTATAGCTTTTTAGCGGAGCTTTTTATACCAATACCTATGTAACCATTTATTTTGTCGCCAATCAGTTATGTGTAAACATGCACATTGTGTTATTTTGGACGGTACTGTAGCTAACAAAGTTACAGGACATCGAATTTCTCAAATTAATGAGCGCCTAAGCAGCGATATCCTGAACTTTGTTTTGTAACTCAAAATTCTGTGTACCGTAGCAATGGTCATTGGCGAGCGTTATCTCTTACCATCAGGAGAGCGTCTCGTTTCTATCACTACGCTTACATATAAAAAAATCCTGAAAGATTACAAATCGATACCTGTTATCTGTTAGAAGTAAGATTTCTAAGAATATTTTATTGCACAGTTCTTTATACAGACAACTATTTTATAATTATTTATTAGAAGGAGGGAAGGGAAGTTTTTGTACAAGATATTTTTTTGTTTATTTTATGATACTTTATAAAATAAACAGTTTTTGTATTATATACAATTCTCACAATCGCTACAATTTCAATTCGATTGTTCACTCAATTGTGATTTATTTTGCGTAATTAAAACAATTTTATTATTATAATATCAGAAACGGACTCATGCCTGCCTTTTGGCATCGTTTTAATGAACATTGATTTGCAATTTTATGTTTACTGTATAACATTGCCAATTTTCAGGTTGGGCAATACATACACCAAAAAAATAAATAAATTGAAAGTAGATTAATAAAAATTACTTGTATGAGTATTTTTGGCAACTTTTTCTCAGCAGTAAGATGGTATAACTTGTTTAACTTTGCTGCCACAGAAAAATTGTCCAGACCTTCAATTCAGAAAGTCGCCATTTATCTCGCGATTGACCTGCTTCATGCCGAGTCTCAACTCTTGGAATTTTCTAGGACGATAAGGTTAACTAACAATCTTGAATCTTCAATATTCAATCTTGAATTGTATTTTATGTTAGTTTTTTATATAACATGTTCAAAGATTTGATTACTTTGTAATTTTTATAATACCGAAGTCACCCGTCTTATACCAATTAATGTAGGTACATCTATTTAAGAATTCTATTAGTTATGTGGTTCCCATAGTACAAGCTTTAGGTACTTAGTTTGGGGCTTAATATATAATGAAGGTGACTTTTCAAAAACACACAAACACTGTACAAAAAAGCTTTAATTTATTCAAACCACAAAAAAGAGAAATAATTTTCTTTTATGTAACAAAGCTCTTCCAAATGAGTGACACAACGGAAGCGCATTAGAATAAACACGAGAATAAATCGAGGATGCACTAGCTTCGTCCCGCGAAATCATTTGCAATTTTTGATATTTTTTGAACTATGATACCATGTATAGTTCACATGATAGAGAACAGCAACCGGAACTACTATTACATGTATATTTAATTGTTTCATATAAAATACAGAATTGTCTGTATAAACACCGATAATAAGCTTTAAGTCAAGACTAGCTGTGTTTAAGTTATCTAACTAGATAATGATTTCCGTACAGGTTTTTATGGTTATTTAAATAAAAATGTCAAATTGAAAAGAAAAATAAGATGAAAAGTATCATTTTCGGACACGGAATTTTGATTTTAATTGAATCGTGAACAGAACGAATGAAGCTTTCCTCCGGGTCATTGATAAACGATACAGGGGGAAAAAATGTTTTTTACCCACGACGGAACGGATACGGTATATGCGTTTGGGATGAGAGGATGTTTGTTTGTGCAAATTCATGTTGTTATTTTTCTCCAAAACTACTTGTCCGATTTTGATGCAGTTTTCAGTTAGTCAGTTATGGGTTCGGGTTTGATTGGTGCATTATCTTAGATAGCTGTTACGGTGACAACTCACCAGGGGGTGCTGAAGCAAAGATTGTTTGTTCGCTTGATTCGCGCTATCCTAAGGAACATCTCCATTCGATTCCAATAAAACCATTAGACTACGATTGCATATCTACTTCGCGAAAATGTCTTATTAAATGGTATATAAACAAGCCAACTTTGCGTTTTTGCAGTATTAGTGGAGTAATAAAACATATTTCACTGTAGAGTCATTTGCGGTCTCTGGACCATTAATTTTATCTGGTGGTGAGAGAGGGCCAACCAAAATGCAGGACAAAATAGAAATGGTAATTATTCACTGACAATATAAACTACCAGTAATTCCTGCGGTTTCATCTATGATTGTTGAAATCTCTTATAGTTTTCAGACTTCAAAATAAAATTTATAACATATTTTTTTTTTTTTATGGTTGACAGGCTTGTTGTTTGACCACAGCTCACCTGATGTTAAGTGAAGGTGTGGTTGAAGATGGTAAAGCACACCTAGCCTGGAATGGAACTGGCTCTCAAGTGAGGCTGCCGGAACACACCGTTAGATGCTTGGCGGCAGATTTTCAACTTGAGGGTGGTAGCTAGCCAGCCGAGTACTAGAAAGTACCCTACCACCATGCTATGGCTAATTATAATGATTTATCTTATCTTTAATTCACCAAATTTACATCATGTATGTATCATGTATATATACAATATTTCTCAATTTGTTTAACCGTAAAGCTACTAAGAAACATGGTAATATATCCCAAAACACCATTCTTAAGAAATAATATATTATCAAATTTTTATCTACCGAATATAACACAAGCAAATACCTTAGAATTGATTACGGTGAAGAGTAATTTAATTAAAACGGAATCATACTCCTTTGATCTTAATAGCATTTAGCTCATATATAATAGCATGAACAATATAGAATCAAACAATGATCATAATCAAAGCCATTGAAAACCATCATAGCTGTCATCCGACACCATTGAACATGGCTTTGATTGTTACAATAATAATTAAACAATAGCACTCAAATAGTTTCGATTTAGTTTACCTTTGTCTTGAAAGGTGACAGGCGAGCGGAAATGTACCTTTCATCGTAACTCAATGATAAATGAAGGGAAAGATTGGGGTACAGCGAGGTGGCTTTATTCATTAACTTTATGTTACTAGTTTATGCTACGTTGTTTCGTCAGTGTGAACAGAAGCCTTAACTGTAGTGCCGTCAATAGCTAAGAATCAATGAACTTATGTAAACAATATTTGGTAAAACGAGGGTATTTTTGTCCCTGTTCTATTGTCGACCCATAAAATATACCATGTTTCTCTATTGTTTTGTTTGGATATAAAAATAAGAAGCAAACCGAATTTTGCGTTGTACATCCCACAAATATTATAAATGTGAAAGTTTGGATGTTTGTTACTCTTTTACGCAAAAACTACTAAATGGGTTTGAATATAATTTGGTATGGAAGTAGCAGATACCCTGGATTAACACATAGGCTACTTTTTTTTAGCCGGGTAGCATGTATATATTAAATTGTAGTTCACAATAACATAGGAATATTGTTTAAAGCCGTCCGGACACTCAGGAGACGATATTTGTAAATGGCTGGTGGTAGGCTGGAATTGAAAATCCGAAGGTCTGGCTTAATGGTTAGTGTTTGGAGAGGACTATTTCCAGCACTAGAATATGATAGGCTGATGATGATGAACCTACAAGTAAATTATTAGTTCTTGTTAGTGATATTTTAGGGTGAGTCTCCGCTGTTATTCAACTAAACAGAGTTATAAAAAAACGTTAACAGTGATGGCGACCATCGTACGAAAAAATCGTTCGAATTCTTCACGTAGGTATTCTATTTTATTCTGCAAATCTTTACGAAAAAATTCTCACAAGTAAAGAATTCGAGATGCGAAATACAACCACCTAACGTGCTGAGCCATAATTCCCTTCATTACTGAGTGTCGGTTTATTAAATCCAACAAAAAATCTGTTCCGTGTAAAAGGTGAAAAGCAGAATAAGGGGGAATAGGGGAAAATTCGTATTCGCTCTTAAATCATGGCGAGACAAGGTTAATGGGGGCGAAACCCCGGCCTGAGGCGGTCACGTAGCTTAGACGCAGTACTTGCAGTGGGAACACTCTCGTAGGATGATCAGAAACTACTCTATAAAGTGCTATTGTTTCCATCCTGTCACTCAGTAATGCGACATAATCAAAGAGGCAAGCAACTTAATAAAACTAAAATGCTTCGTAATAGTTTAGTATATTATTGCATTTTTTTTAAATTACCGCCTTTGTCGTAGCTACGACTTATCGAAACCGTCTTATTGTACCATATGACACTAAAATAGAAGAAAGACCTCGCAATGTAAGTGAGTGTGACGGGAGCATGACGTTCCAGTATTTTATTTTTCATTTATTTATTTCAGTATACCTGTAGAAATTTATAGCTGGCGGTGAATGGATGCGACAAGTCAAAGATTGAGCTGATTGGCGTGTGTTGAGAGAAATCTGTCCAGCAGTGGACTTTGATAGGCTGATTTTGATGTTGATTGCAATTTATACATCATGCTTTTCTGAAAACTGGCTTTATGCTATAGTAACTATTATTATATTATTATTATATTAATATATATTAATTGAATAAATATTGTTCGACATTTCACGCAGCGCCATCTAACACCAAACTAAGCAAAGCTTGTACTATGACACCCATGTGTTCTGTATGTATACATACACAGAAGAAACGTCTATGTTCATTACACAAATGTTAGTCCTGAGAGGGAATCGAACCCACGCCCTTCAGCTTTCAAAGCAGACATTCGCCAATTAAGCTAATAGGGTTGTCATTATATTGATTTTGGCGACTGCTGTAACTGTTTTTATTCTGTGGCTTGGATAAAATTTAATAAATTCCATCTCTATTACGTTTCTTTTAAACCCTTAAAATAACATTGTTTGCTTTTAATATTTCTGGAACAATTGTTAGAGAATGCCGAAGCAAGAAAGCTTGAAATAGAAGCGTTAATTAAAGAACATTAATTTCTGGTACGAATGAATAAAATTCTTGATTTTGTTGACATTCTTGGAAATGTTTTACTCAAATCTACTAAATATGGGTCTACACCGGTTCGTTCACTAATTACGTCTATATTTGAATTTGAAAATTTTAGGCCAAGTGGTTTTAGTAAATATTTGTTATAGACTTATCGAATTGTTTTATTACAAAGCAAGTACCACTTTTACTTACTGTGAGCTTTAATAATTAAGCGCATGCTGTTTACATGCTGCCAAGGATAGACGAATTTTATAAAACTACTTTTGTTCGTATTTCGTAGTTGCGCAGACAAAGCAAGCAGTTTTTTCCATTTTCTCATTTAAAATTATTATATCACAGAAATAATACTATCAGTGCGCTCTCCATTACCCACAGTAATCGAGGTCTTTATTTCACCGCTAGAGATGAGAATTTTACAAAATGAGTTCGTCAGACTATTCGAATGAATTACTGAATGTAAAATCATTACTGTCCACGATTTATTCGTTTTAGGTCTTTTGTCAATTATTTAAATGAGTGTTACATAGAAGAAAAAAATGTAAATATTTAAATTATACGCATGTACGCTGGTACATGCGTATCAATTAATCGAATTTAATTAGATATATTATTTTCGTAAATAGCTTACATTGGATTCGAATGAATGAAATACTTAGACATTCAAGTGATTCATTGCATGTTTCCCATCTCTATGAGAGAGTTAATAGCCGTCCCGACTCTGGCGTGGAAAAATGGGCGCTCCTTAAATGGAATGCCCATTGCCCATGTTGCCTGAATGGAGTTATTAAAATGTTCTTTCAATTGGGATAATAATCGTAAATTATTAATGGGCACCTTTTAGTACTGTCATAGATCGCGGTATAAAGCCGAAGAATGTAGCTGCTTTTGTTTTAAATGAAGTATATTTTTTCAAACTATAAAACTATCATGGAGGAGTTTTGGCGAGAACGCGGAAAGAGTCGTATCGCCCCGTTGTATTTTTTTCCAAAACTAGTATTTTGTCGAGTAATTTTGCATAAAAATGGCGGTGTTTTATTCATATAGTGCCAAGTTACAAGCTCGAGTGTGGGAAAATGATATAATGTCTCCATCGAAGCTTTATAGTAAAGTCGCCACTACTTTACTAAAGCATGACTGGACTTGATTGACACGGGCTGGACTTGACCAAGACTGGACTTTGACTATAACTATATCTACAAGGCAACTTATTTAACTTATGTAATTTGAAAATATAAAACACTTGACACTGGCAAATGCTCAAAATGCGACGCCAAAATTAAAGAAACAAAAAACTATCTGGGATTTTCCTTGTATACGTACCAAAGCTTTTGACACTTTGACTTTTGCATGTCTGGATCAACATTGTTCTTTTATAAACACGTAACATGGACATAAATCTCATTAGTAAATGGCAGCTAACACACAAGCGCAAAAAAAAAACAAAATTATGCAAAAAAAGAAACATTCGTACAATAAACCCCACAAAGGCAAATTTAAATAAAATCCTGCTTTACTGAGGTCGAATTAATACATCGTTACAATAATAAACAACATATGCGAGAGTTCCCATCAAGTTTTGCCAGTAACACAATATGTTTTATGAGACAGTATTAAAAGTTTTTACTGTACATTTTTGTAAAGGCTCAAATTCTCATTTTCGTTTTATTGTTTCAATATTCATTAAAATTTCGTATTATTTTAACATTGATAACAATTATAATAAATAAATTATATTGTTATAACATAGAGGAAACCGGGGATGGTTGGCTATATAGAGGTAGGTAGAATAACTACAAAAAAAACCGGCCAACCCTTCGTGCGGGAGTCCAACTAGCAAGTTGGACTCCCGCACGAAGGGTTCCGTATTATTGTCTATAAAAACGGTAAAAAAATCACGTTTGTTGTATGGGCTCCCATACAAAAAACGTGATTTTATAAACCCTTAAATCTTTGTTTTATTCTGTTTAGTATTTGTTGTTATAGCGGCAATAGAAATACATCATGTGTGAAAATTTCAACTGTCTAGCTATCACCGTTCTTGAGATACAGCCTGATGACAGACGGACGGACACCGAAGTCTCAGTAATAGGGTCCCGTTTTTACCATTTGGGTACGGAACCCTAAAAACTCGTCGGCAGCGTCGCTGAAAAAAAATCTTTGTTTTTACAATCAATTTATGCAAAAAGAACGCTGGCGGTCAAACATGTTTTTAATTCTATATAATGATAATCTATCTAATATGTACCACCTACCAATAACCAATATACGAAGCCACGAGCGAAAGACTGGTTCAAAAATCAAACAATAAGCCTAGTACTTTGGTGCGCGAGTGTAGTCTTCCGCAACCTCTTTCCACCAGCGTTCTCTTTACATAACGGGAACTAAACTAAGTATTTTAAAGGTCAGCTTAAACCTAAGCACGACCACATCATCGCTTACCGTTAGACGAGTTGGAAGCGCATTTAGCGTTAACAAAGTGGGATTTTATTACTTTAAACATGAATATAGCGCCCTGTGATATTGCCGCCTGGGACAGTTTTTTTTTATGGTTGACAGGCTAGATATTTGACCACAGCTCACCTGATGTTAAGTGAAGGTGTGGTCGAAGATGGTAAATCACACCTAGCCTGAAATGGACTGGCTCTCAAGTGAGGCTGCCGGAACACACCGTTAGATGCTTGGCGGCAGATTTTCAAGTTGAGGGTGGTAGCTAGCCAGTCGAGTACTAGAAAGTACCCTATCTCCATGCTATGGTTTCCTCACGATGTTTTCCTTCACCGACAGCTCCAGCTCATTGTTGGGGTTTGAAACCACGCCCTTCGGCATGCGAACATACCGCGCTAACCACTGAGCTATCATCGCCACAAAATTAATACCCAAGTTTGGCCCCCCTCCCCTAAGATCAGGGGCTGGATTTCATTAGGTATTCAGAAATCTAAAACCATAAATAAGGTTGTGTTTCACCATTGAGCCGCAGCCGCAAATCATTCGAGCTCACTATACTGTTATAAAGGCCTTCAGAATTCACTGAATGGAAATCAAAGGCTATATGGCTGCAGATCCGTAATCACGTCAATGGAGTGGACATTGGAACAGAATATTTAGTACACTGAAGGGAATAAAGTGGAGTTTGGCAGTTGAATCGAAAATTGAAGTTGCTAATGAGACTGTTTCTAGAAGCGCTTTTCCAATTTATGAGTAACTGCGCCTTGCGGTGTTACCCGCTGTTCACTACATATTTTTGTGGGATAAAAAATAGCCTGTGTATTAATCCATAGTGTCAGCTACTTCCATACAAAATTTTATCAAAATCGGTCAAGCTGTTTGAACGTGAAGAAGTAACAAACATGCAAATACACTCAGGTACATACTCACATACTTTCGCCTTTATAATATTAGTGTGATTTCGTTTATAAACAAAAACTAATAAATTCGTTTAAAATTAAAGTTAATTCTTAATTATATGGCACTACTATTTCAGATTTTCGTAATTTGTTTAATACAAAACAATTTTTTTTAATGTTTTACAATTTATGGTCCTCTAGCGAGACTGCCAGAATACACCATTAGGTGTTCGGCAGATTTTCTACTCGAGGGTGGTAGCTAGCCAGCCGAGTACTAGATAGTACCCTACCACCCACCATGCAATGGTTTCCTCACGATGTTTTCCTTCACCGGCAGCTCAAGCTCATTGTTGGGGTTTGACAGCCCTGTTGGTTCATTGGTAGTATGTCTGTTTCGAGAGCTCAAGGGCGTGGGTTCGATTCCCACTCAGGACTAACATCTGTGTGACTAACATCGATGTTTGTTCTGTGTCTGGGTGTACTGTATGTATTATAAGTATGTATTTACAAAAAAAAAAGTATTTAAGTATTTTATCAGTTATCTGTCTTCCATAGCACAAGCTCTGCTTAGTTTGGGGTCAGATGGCGCTGTGTGTAATGTCCTACGATATTTATTATTTATTTATTATTATTCTCTGAATTGGTTTCAAGAAAATCTAATTTAAAAACTGACCTTTAGACGTTACTTCATGCTACTGATAGAGATGTTTTGTATGAGAGAAAGTCTAACATAATCAAGTCAAATTAAAAGTTTGCTGGAATTCAAAACAATTAGAATTAGAGTTAGCCAACCAAAATTAGTTTTATTAAGCTCAAAATAGCCTAGCAGTCAAACATATCAATTCATTTAACTTGTTAAATGTATTTTTAACCTCACCTTTAACGCTTAAGATTTATGCATTCAAGTTCTTTAGCCGTAGAGATTGATACTGGATTCCAGTCTGACCAACTCTAATAAATGATTCGATCGAGCACCACATTTGGCTTCACGTTAATTACTGGTGCCGTAACCTGAAACTTAACGGTTGATTTAACTCGTGAGTAGGGTATTATGGGGGCACTTTTTTATGCGTTTCAATGGGTTAAATCGGGGGTGGTTGGTTAACGATTGATAAGGTGGGCTGCGATAGTTACAATCGATATCAATCGGTTTGAGGTAACATTAAATTCACTAGTAATTGTTTTGTCCTATTTCTAATAGTTCGTTAATGATCAGTAGTGAGAAATGGGAAGGCAGTATATGAGCACGCGTTGTAACTGTTAAATAAGGGGTTAACTTTTTTTCTTCTTTGTTTTTGGCGTCGTACTTTTTGCATTTATCAGTGTCAAGTGTTTCGATATATTATTTTCAACAATTTATTTTAAAAAAATTGGTCTAAGTCACACAAAGTAAGTCTTAATTGAGTCTGGTCACTAGTAAGGTACTGGTGAATTTACTATAAGCTTACAATACGAAATGTCACGCTTCACCACATTATATCACTTTCCCACACTCGCTCATGTATAGTTTAGCACTTTATGTAATAATAACAATAAAAATAATATTTATGTACTAAATGAATACAAAAAAGGTTTTATTCTAGATTTTAATTAGGGCTAGGTTTAAACAGACTATGCACCTTCGTGGTACTTTGTGCCCATCACTAGTCTTAGGTATAGGTATATTTAATGTGAGGTGACAATTAGCACTCCGATTAAATTGTACGTAATTAATTGAATTACATAAAAAGTAGATCTATTTTGCGTAAGTAATATACATGAATAGCCTTTTCATTAGAACATCTGTTCATAAATACTATATTACTAGTTACTATATTTTCTATGTTATTATTAAGTAATTGAATAAATTTGAATAAAACACCCTTATTTTAAACAAAAAAACTCGGAAAAAATACAATTTTGGAAAATAATTTAATGCGGCGACACGTCCTTTTCGTGTTTCCGCCAATTATTTTTCTTTTACATTTTTAATAATTTTTAGCAATTTATGCTTTGTGACAGACATTTTAGAAGTCTTTTTTTAGTAGATGCACGAGAATGCAACAAATTATATTCCACTTGGTGGTAGATCTCCGTAGCAAGAGGCCGTCTAGGTTAGTACCACCGCAATACCAGATATTATACCGCCAAACAGTAGTGTGTAAATATTAATGTATTCTGGTTTTTAACCGACTCAAAAAATAAGGAGGTTCTCAATGTGACTGTATGTTTTTTTTTTGTATGTATGTTACGCGATCATTCCACCAATGATGAATCGATTTTAATGATTCTTTTTTTGCTTGGTAGATTGGGTGGTCCCATATAAATTTTATCAAAATGGATGAAGTGGTTCTTTAAAAAAGGTTAAAGGTTCTTCTCTAAAAAATTCTAAAAACCGATAACATCGCTGTTTCATTGGAGCAATGCATTTAGTTGGCCTAAGGGTCATGGAGTCGGTTTTTTAAAATTGTAAATTTATATAATTATTATTATAATTATCATCAGCAGCTTTGGTTTACTATACGACATAAACTAGTTTTTGTATTATGACAGTTAATACTGCCTATTTATCATCCCTTTAAATACTTCAAAATAAAATTCTAGTCGAATTTTCTTTGGTGTCCATAAATCATTTTGGTGTGAAGAACTAAATTCAATCATATTCGGAAAAATTTGGGAAAACTGCCAAATTGTAGATTGCAAATAGTACTCCATAGTAATATAGTTAAACGTGTATAGATACGGCGTTCTTTGAGCTTGCACAATAAAGTAAGTGCATGCAAATGGATCGTGAAATGAAAGACATTAAACTTGCATCTGTTTGTGGTAGCATAGACGTCAGGCCTGGAAACTTGTGCTTCTGTAGCCTTGTGGAAACACAGGGAAAAGTAGTCTGTCTTTTATTTAGTAATTCTATACTCTGTTTACATATTGTAAGACTACTTTGCATTGTTTGTCTAATACTTTTGAAGAGCGTAGAAATGTCCAGATAAAAAATTGTATTTCAAAATCTTGATTAGACTAATTTTTACTAATTTATGTGTGTTTGTATATGTATATTTTTGTAAAATGTTGTATGACCAATAATAATAATAGTTTGAACAAATTCAGTGCTAATGTATAACAGTATTTTCTCATCTCATTTACCGTGTTGATGGCTGGTAGAAAATAGTTTTGCGTTAAGTCCTCCTATTGTACAAATCATAACTGTAAATGCGTACATCTCACGTCTATTTATTATAACCTATCGTGTATTCTATTCTTGGTTAACTGGAACAGATCGCTCTTAGCGATGAAGCCGCCACTTGTGCCACTACCTCATAAGATTTTTTGTTCTCTATAGTTTTTTCTGTTTTTGGTGGGCACAATAAATAATTTCTATCTATTTATCTAAGTGCAATAAAAATTAAATAAATAGATGTATCTACGTGTTTTTATATAAAACTAGCTAACGCCCGCGACGTCGTCCACGTTATTAGGTTCAGAGAGGAATGAAACAAGTAACAAATATTATTGTCAGATTAAGACAAAGGATCTCTTTAATCCCGGAATAATGTTCCATAAGACACATTTATACCAAATTTCAAGTGGATACGTCCTGGAGTTCGTTTTTTAAGAACCCCACAGGAACCTACAATTTTTCTGATAAAAAGGATGATAATTTAGGTATTAAAATATATGTATGATTAATTTCATCCAACTACGTTCAGCCGTTTTTGCATGATTGTGTAACAAATGCATGCATGCTTTTCAAAGCAAAAATAGAGTGCTAACTATCTAGACTTAAGACCACAGTTTTTGGTTTACCTATTTTGCAAGGAATAAATTAATTATGAATTATGAATATCCAAATGTACATGTACATGTAAATGTACATGCAGCTGGCGTTTGCAACTTGCGCTATCAATCCTGAACTGCCGGCGTTCTCCAAATTCCAAGAGTCGCTGCCGCCGTTCACCTCAACCTGCATCATTATCCAATCGAAGTTATCGAACAATCAGGAACAGGACGCCATTGACCGGCTGTTAGTTCACAGCCCGTCTATATCGCTATGCAGTTACCTTAATAAACTCGTTAGCAAAGAATGGCCGAAACTACGAGCCAGTCTCGAGCATTCAGGATGGGATCTGTCAAAGCATCTGCTAGAGATGGGACAATGGAGAATACTTGATGAGAATTAGTACCTACTTCTTTGGGTATTTCGATGATTGCTGGCATTTTTGTTTCTATACGAGATCTGATTTCTATAAGAAAATTGTAATATAGATCATCATCATCAGCCTAGCCATCACCTAGCCACTCAGCCTTAACTTTTCACTTCCATCCGCCGCCAGCTTTTTTATATATTATTCAATAAAGTAATACTCTACATACCCATTGAAAACAAACCACCAATTATATTATGAATAAAAATAGTGTATATAAAATCTATAATTTAGGTATTAAAATATATGTATGATTAATTTCATCCAACTACGTTCAGCCGTTTTTGCATGATTGTGTAACAAATGCATGCATGCTTTTCAAAGCAAAAATAGAGTGCTAACTATCTAGACTTAAGACCACAGTTTTTTGTTTACGTATTTTGCAAGGAATAAATGAATTATGAATTATGAATATCCAAATGTACATGTACATGTAAATGTACATGCAGCTGGCGTTTGCTACTTGCGCTATCAATCCTGAACTGCCGGCGTTCTCCAAATTCCAAGAGTCGCTGCCGCCGTTCACCTCAACCTGCATCATTATCCAATCGAAGTTATCGAACAATCAGGAACAGGACGCCATTGACCGGCTGTTAGTTCACAGCCCGTCTATATCGCTATGCAGTTACCTTAATAAAGTCGTTAGCAAAGAATGGTCGAAACTACGAGCCAGTCTCGAGCATTCAGGATGGGATCTGTCAAAGCATCTGCTAGAGATGGGACAATGGAGAATACTTGATGAGAATTAGTACCTACTTCTTTGGGTATTTCGATCATTGCTGGCATTTTTGTTTCTATACGAGATCTGATTTCTATAAGAAAATTGTAATGTAGATCATCATCATCAGCCTAGCCATCACCTAGCCACTCAGCCTTAACTTTTCACTTCCATCCGCCGCCAGCTTTTTTACATATTATTCAATAAAGTAATACTCTACATACCCATTGAAAACAAACCACCAATTATATTATGAATAAAAATAGTGTATATAAAATCTATAATTTAGGTATTAAAATATATGTATGATTAATTTCATCCAACTACGTTCAGCCGTTTTTGCATGATTGTGTAACAAATGCATGCATGCTTTTCAAAGCAAAAATAGAGTGCTAACTATCTAGACTTAAGACCACAGTTTTTTGTTTACCTATTTTGCAAGGAATAAATGAATTATGAATTATGAATATCCAAATGTACATGTACATGTAAATGTACATGCAGCTGGCGTTTGCTACTTGCGCTATCAATCCTGAACTGCCGGCGTTCTCCAAATTCCAAGAGTCGCTGCCGCCGTTCACCTCAACCTGCATCATTATCCAATCGAAGTTATCGAACAATCAGGAACAGGACGCCATTGACCGGCTGTTAGTTCACAGCCCGTCTATATCGCTATGCAGTTACCTTAATAAACTCGTTAGCAAAGAATGGTCGAAACTACGAGCCAGTCTCGAGCATTCAGGATGGGATCTGTCAAAGCATCTGCTAGAGATGGGACAATGGAGAATACTTGATGAGAATTAGTACCTACTTCTTTGGGTATTTCGATGATTGCTGGCATTTTTGTTTCTATACGAGATCTGGTTTCTATAAGAAAATTGTTATATAGATCATCATCATCAGCCTAGCCATCACCTAGCCACTCAGCCTTAACTTTTCACTTCCATCCGCCGCCAGCTTTTTTACATATTATTCAATAAAGTAATACTCTACATACCCATTGAAAACAAACCACCAATTATATTATGTATAAAAATAGTGTATATTAAATCTATAATTTAGGTATTAAAATATATGTATGATTAATTTCATCCAACTACGTTCAGCCGTTTTTGCATGATTGTGTAACAAATGCATGCATGCTTTTCAAAGCAAAAATAGAGTGCTAACTATCTAGACTTAAGACCACAGTTTTTGTTTACCTATTTTGCAAGGAATAAATGAATTATGAATATCCAAATGTACATGTACATGTAAATGTACATGCAGCTGGCGTTTGCTACTTGCGCTATCAATCCTGAACTGCCGGCGTTCTCCAAATTCCAAGAGTCGCTGCCGCCGTTCACCTCAACCTGCATCATTATCCAATCGAAGTTATCGAACAATCAGGAACAGGACGCCATTGACCGGCTGTTAGTACACAGCCCGTCTATATCGCTATGCAGTTACCTTAATAAACTCGTTAGCAAAGAATGGCTGAAACTACGAGCCAGTCTCAAGCATTCAGGATGGGATCTGTCAAAGCATCTGCTAGAGATGGGACAATGGAGAATACTTGATGAGAATTAGTACCTACTTCTTTGGGTATTTCGATGATTGCTGGCATTTTTGTTTCTATACGAGATCTGGTTTCTATAAGAAAATTGTTATATAGATCATCATCATCAGCCTAGCCATCACCTAGCCACTCAGCCTTAACTTTTCACTTCCATCCGCCGCCAGCTTTTTTACATATTATTCAATAAAGTAATACTCTACATACCCATTGAAAACAAACGACCGATTATATTATGTATAAAAATAGTGTATATTAAATCTATAATTTAGGTATTAAAATACATGTATGATTAATTTCATCCAACTACGTTCAGCCGTTTTTGCATGATTGTGTAACAAATGCATGCATGCTTTTCAAAGCAAAAATAGAGTGCTAACTATCTAGACTTAAGACCACAGTTTTTGTTTACCTATTTTGCAAGGAATAAATGAATTATGAATTATGAATATCCAAATGTACATGTACATGTAAATGTACATGCAGCTGGCGTTTGCTACTTGCGCTATCAATCCTGAACTGCCGGCGTTCTCCAAATTCCAAGAGTCGCTGCCGCCGTTCCCCTCAACCTGCATCATTATCCAATCGAAGTTATCGAACAATCAGGAACAGGACGCTATTGACCGGCTGTTAGTTCACAGCCCGTCTATATCGCTATGCAGTTACCTTAATAAACTCGTTAGCAAAGAATGGTCGAAACTACGAGCCAGTCTCGAGCATTCAGGATGGGATCTGTCAAAGCATCTGCTAGAGATGGGACAATGGAGAATACTTGATGAGAATTAGTACCTACTTCTTTGGGTATTTCGATGATTGCTGGCATTTTTGTTTCTATACGAGATCTGGTTTCTATAAGAAAATTGTTATATAGATCATCATCATCAGCCTAGCCATCACCTAGCCACTCAGCCTTAACTTTTCACTTCCATCCGCCGCCAGCTTTTTTACATATTATTCAATAAAGTAATACTCTACATACCCATTGAAAACAAACGACCAATTATATTATGTATAAAAATAGTGTATATTAAATCTATAATTTAGGTATTAAAATATATGTATGATTAATTTCATCCAACTACGTTCAGCCGTTTTTGCATGATTGTGTAACAAATGCATGCATGCTTTTCAAAGCAAAAATAGAGTGCTAACTATCTAGACTTAAGACCACAGTTTTTTGTTTACGTATTTTGCAAGGAATAAATGAATTATGAATTATGAATATCCAAATGTACATGTACATGTAAATGTACATGCAGCTGGCGTTTGCTACTTGCGCTATCAATCCTGAACTGCCGGCGTTCTCCAAATTCCAAGAGTCGCTGCCGCCGTTCACCTCAACCTGCATCATTATCCAATCGAAGTTATCGAACAATCAGGAACAGGACGCCATTGACCGGCTGTTAGTTCACAGCCCGTCTATATCGCTATGCAGTTACCTTAATAAACTCGTTAGCAAAGAATGGTCGAAACTACGAGCCAGTCTCGAGCATTCAGGATGGGATCTGTCAAAGCATCTGCTAGAGATGGGACAATGGAGAATACTTGATGAGAATGAGTACCTACTTCTTTGGGTATTTCGATCATTGCTGGCATTTTTGTTTCTATACGAGATCTGATTTCTATAAGAAAATTGTAATATAGATCATCATCATCAGCCTAGCCATCACCTAGCCACTCAGCCTTAACTTTTCACTTCCATCCGCCGCCAGCTTTTTTATATATTATTCAATAAAGTAATACTCTACATACCCATTGAAAACAAACCACCAATTATATTATGAATAAAAATAGTGTATATTAAATCTATAATTTAGGTATTAAAATATATGTATGATTAATTTCATCCAACTACGTTCAGCCGTTTTTGCATGATTGTGTAACAAATGCATGCATGCTTTTCAAAGCAAAAATAGAGTGCTAACTATCTAGACTTAAGACCACAGTTTTTTGTTTACGTATTTTGCAAGGAATAAATGAATTATGAATTATGAATATCCAAATGTACATGTACATGTAAATGTACATGCAGCTGGCGTTTGCTACTTGCGCTATCAATCCTGAACTGCCGGCGTTCTCCAAATTCCAAGAGTCGCTGCCGCCGTTCACCTCAACCTGCATCATTATCCAATCGAAGTTATCGAACAATCAGGAACAGGACGCCATTGACCGGCTGTTAGTTCACAGCCCGTCTATATCGCTATGCAGTTACCTTAATAAACTCGTTAGCAAAGAATGGTCGAAACTACGAGCCAGTCTCGAGCATTCAGGATGGGATCTGTCAAAGCATCTTCTAGAGATGGGACAATGGAGAATACTTGATGAGAATGAGTACCTACTTCTTTGGGTATTTCGATCATTGCTGGCATTTTTGTTTCTATACGAGATCTGATTTCTATAAGAAAATTGTAATATAGATCATCATCATCAGCCTAGCCATCACCTAGCCACTCAGCCTTAACTTTTCACTTCCATCCGCCGCCAGCTTTTTTATATATTATTCAATAAAGTAATACTCTACATACCCATTGAAAACAAACCACCAATTATATTATGAATAAAAATAGTGTATATTAAATCTATAATTTAGGTATTAAAATATATGTATGATTAATTTCATCCAACTACGTTCAGCCGTTTTTGCATGATTGTGTAACAAATGCATGCATGCTTTTCAAAGCAAAAATAGAGTGCTAACTATCTAGACTTAAGACCACAGTTTTTGTTTACCTATTTTGCAAGGAATAAATGAATTATGAATTATGAATATCCAAATGTACATGTACATGTAAATGTACATGCAGCTGGCGTTTGCTACTTGCGCTATCAATCCTGAACTGCCGGCGTTCTCCAAATTCCAAGAGTCGCTGCCGCCGTTCACCTCAACCTGCATCATTATCCAATCGAAGTTATCGAACAATCAGGAACAGGACGCCATTGACCGGCTGTTAGTTCACAGCCCGTCTATATCGCTATGCAGTTACCTTAATAAACTCGTTAGCAAAGAATGGTCGAAACTACGAGCCAGTCTCGAGCATTCAGGATGGGATCTGTCAAAGCATCTGCTAGAGATGGGACAATGGAGAATACTTGATGAGAATTAGTACCTACTTCTTTGGGTATTTCGATCATTGCTGGCATTTTTGTTTCTATACGAGATCTGATTTCTATAAGAAAATTGTAATGTAGATCATCATCATCAGCCTAGCCATCACCTAGCCACTCAGCCTTAACTTTTCACTTCCATCCGCCGCCAGCTTTTTTACATATTATTCAATAAAGTAATACTCTACATACCCATTGAAAACAAACCACCAATTATATTATGAATAAAAATAGTGTATATAAAATCTATAATTTAGGTATTAAAATATATGTATGATTAATTTCATCCAACTACGTTCAGCCGTTTTTGCATGATTGTGTAACAAATGCATGCATGCTTTTCAAAGCAAAAATAGAGTGCTAACTATCTAGACTTAAGACCACAGTTTTTTGTTTACCTATTTTGCAAGGAATAAATGAATTATGAATTATGAATATCCAAATGTACATGTACATGTAAATGTACATGCAGCTGGCGTTTGCTACTTGCGCTATCAATCCTGAACTGCCGGCGTTTTCCAAATTCCAAGAGTCGCTGCCGCCGTTCACCTCAACCTGCATCATTATCCAATCGAAGTTATCGAACAATCAGGAACAGGACGCCATTGACCGGCTGTTAGTTCACAGCCCGTCTATATCGCTATGCAGTTACCTTAATAAACTCGTTAGCAAAGAATGGTCGAAACTACGAGCCAGTCTCGAGCATTCAGGATGGGATCTGTCAAAGCATCTGCTAGAGATGGGACAATGGAGAATACTTGATGAGAATTAGTACCTACTTCTTTGGGTATTTCGATCATTGCTGGCATTTTTGTTTCTATACGAGATCTGATTTCTATAAAAAAATTGTAATATAGATCATCATCATCAGCCTAGCCATCACCTAGCCACTCAGCCTTAACTTTTCACTTCCATCCGCCGCCAGCTTTTTTACATATTATTCAATAAAGTAATACTCTACATACCCATTGAAAACAAACCACCAATTATGTTATGTATAAAAATAGTGTATATAAAATCTATAATTTAGGTATTAAAATATATGTATGATTAATTTCATCCAACTACGTTCAGCCGTTTTTGCATGATTGTGTAACAAATGCATGCATGCTTTTCAAAGCAAAAATAGAGTGCTAACTATCTAGACTTAAGACCACAGTTTTTTGTTTACCTATTTTGCAAGGAATAAATGAATTATGAATTATGAATATCCAAATGTACATGTACATGTAAATGTACATGCAGCTGGCGTTTGCTACTTGCGCTATCAATCCTGAACTGCCGGCGTTTTCCAAATTCCAAGAGTCGCTGCCGCCGTTCACCTCAACCTGCATCATTATCCAATCGAAGTTATCGAACAATCAGGAACAGGACGCCATTGACCGGCTGTTAGTTCACAGCCCGTCTATATCGCTATGCAGTTACCTTAATAAACTCGTTAGCAAAGAATGGTCGAAACTACGAGCCAGTCTCGAGCATTCAGGATGGGATCTGTCAAAGCATCTGCTAGAGATGGGACAATGGAGAATACTTGATGAGAATTAGTACCTACTTCTTTGGGTATTTCGATCATTGCTGGCATTTTTGTTTCTATACGAGATCTGATTTCTATAAAAAAATTGTAATATAGATCATCATCATCAGCCTAGCCATCACCTAGCCACTCAGCCTTAACTTTTCACTTCCATCCGCCGCCAGCTTTTTTACATATTATTCAATAAAGTAATACTCTACATACCCATTGAAAACAAACCACCAATTATGTTATGTATAAAAATAGTGTATATAAAATCTATAATTTAGGTATTAAAATACATGTATGATTAATTTCATCCAACTACGTTCAGCCGTTTTTGCATGATTGTGTAACAAATGCATGCATGCTTTTCAAAGCAAAAATAGAGTGCTAACTATCTAGACTTAAGACCACAGTTTTTGTTTACCTATTTTGCAAGGAATAAATGAATTATGAATTATGAATATCCAAATGTACATGTACATGTAAATGTACATGCAGCTGGCGTTTGCTACTTGCGCTATCAATCCTGAACTGCCGGCGTTCTCCAAATTCCAAGAGTCGCTGCCGCCGTTCCCCTCAACCTGCATCATTATCCAATCGAAGTTATCGAACAATCAGGAACAGGACGCTATTGACCGGCTGTTAGTTCACAGCCCGTCTATATCGCTATGCAGTTACCTTAATAAACTCGTTAGCAAAGAATGGTCGAAACTACGAGCCAGTCTCGAGCATTCAGGATGGGATCTGTCAAAGCATCTGCTAGAGATGGGACAATGGAGAATACTTGATGAGAATTAGTACCTACTTCTTTGGGTATTTCGATGATTGCTGGCATTTTTGTTTCTATACGAGATCTGGTTTCTATAAGAAAATTGTTATATAGATCATCATCATCAGCCTAGCCATCACCTAGCCACTCAGCCTTAACTTTTCACTTCCATCCGCCGCCAGCTTTTTTACATATTATTCAATAAAGTAATACTCTACATACCCATTGAAAACAAACGACCAATTATATTATGTATAAAAATAGTGTATATTAAATCTATAATTTAGGTATTAAAATATATGTATGATTAATTTCATCCAACTACGTTCAGCCGTTTTTGCATGATTGTGTAACAAATGCATGCATGCTTTTCAAAGCAAAAATAGAGTGCTAACTATCTAGACTTAAGACCACAGTTTTTTGTTTACGTATTTTGCAAGGAATAAATGAATTATGAATTATGAATATCCAAATGTACATGTACATGTAAATGTACATGCAGCTGGCGTTTGCTACTTGCGCTATCAATCCTGAACTGCCGGCGTTCTCCAAATTCCAAGAGTCGCTGCCGCCGTTCACCTCAACCTGCATCATTATCCAATCGAAGTTATCGAACAATCAGGAACAGGACGCCATTGACCGGCTGTTAGTTCACAGCCCGTCTATATCGCTATGCAGTTACCTTAATAAACTCGTTAGCAAAGAATGGCCGAAACTACGAGCCAGTCTCAAGCATTCAGGATGGGATCTGTCAAAGCATCTGCTAGAGATGGGACAATGGAGAATACTTGATGAGAATGAGTACCTTCTTCTTTGGGTATTTCGATCATTGCTGGCATTTTTGTTTCTATACGAGATCTGATTTCTATAAGAAAATTGTAATATAGATCATCATCATCAGCCTAGCCATCACCTAGCCACTCAGCCTTAACTTTTCACTTCCATCCGCCGCCAGCTTTTTTATATATTATTCAATAAAGTAATACTCTACATACCCATTGAAAACAAACCACCAATTATATTATGTATAAAAATAGTGTATATTAAATCTATAATTTAGGTATTAAAATATATGTATGATTAATTTCATCCAACTACGTTCAGCCGTTTTTGCATGATTGTGTAACAAATGCATGCATGCTTTTCAAAGCAAAAATAGAGTGCTAACTATCTAGACTTAAGACCACAGTTTTTTGTTTACCTATTTTGCAAGGAATAAATGAATTATGAATTATGAATATCCAAATGTACATGTACATGTAAATGTACATGCAGCTGGCGTTTGCTACTTGCGCTATCAATCCTGAACTGCCGGCGTTCTCCAAATTCCAAGAGTCGCTGCCGCCGTTCACCTCAACCTGCATCATTATCCAATCGAAGTTATCGAACAATCAGGAACAGGACGCCATTGACCGGCTGTTAGTTCACAGCCCGTCTATATCGCTATGCAGTTACCTTAATAAACTCGTTAGCAAAGAATGGTCGAAACTACGAGCCAGTCTCGAGCATTCAGGATGGGATCTGTCAAAGCATCTGCTAGAGATGGGACAATGGAGAATACTTGATGAGAATTAGTACCTACTTCTTTGGGTATTTCGATGATTGCTGGCATTTTTGTTTCTATACGAGATCTGGTTTCTATAAGAAAATTGTTATATAGATCATCATCATCAGCCTAGCCATCACCTAGCCACTCAGCCTTAACTTTTCACTTCCATCCGCCGCCAGCTTTTTTACATATTATTCAATAAAGTAATACTCTACATACCCATTGAAAACAAACCACCAATTATATTATGTATAAAAATAGTGTATATTAAATCTATAATTTAGGTATTAAAATATATGTATGATTAATTTCATCCAACTACGTTCAGCCGTTTTTGCATGATTGTGTAACAAATGCATGCATGCTTTTCAAAGCAAAAATAGAGTGCTAACTATCTAGACTTAAGACCACAGTTTTTGTTTACCTATTTTGCAAGGAATAAATGAATTATGAATATCCAAATGTACATGTACATGTAAATGTACATGCAGCTGGCGTTTGCTACTTGCGCTATCAATCCTGAACTGCCGGCGTTCTCCAAATTCCAAGAGTCGCTGCCGCCGTTCACCTCAACCTGCATCATTATCCAATCGAAGTTATCGAACAATCAGGAACAGGACGCCATTGACCGGCTGTTAGTACACAGCCCGTCTATATCGCTATGCAGTTACCTTAATAAACTCGTTAGCAAAGAATGGCTGAAACTACGAGCCAGTCTCGAGCATTCAGGATGGGATCTGTCAAAGCATCTGCTAGAGATGGGACAATGGAGAATACTTGATGAGAATTAGTACCTACTTCTTTGGGTATTTCGATGATTGCTGGCATTTTTGTTTCTATACGAGATCTGGTTTCTATAAGAAAATTGTTATATAGATCATCATCATCAGCCTAGCCATCACCTAGCCACTCAGCCTTAACTTTTCACTTCCATCCGCCGCCAGCTTTTTTACATATTATTCAATAAAGTAATACTCTACATACCCATTGAAAACAAACGACCGATTATATTATGTATAAAAATAGTGTATATTAAATCTATAATTTAGGTATTAAAATATATGTATGATTAATTTCATCCAACTACGTTCAGCCGTTTTTGCATGATTGTGTAACAAATGCATGCATGCTTTTCAAAGCAAAAATAGAGTGCTAACTATCTAGACTTAAGACCACAGTTTTTGTTTACCTATTTTGCAAGGAATAAATGAATTATGAATATCCAAATGTACATGTACATGTAAATGTACATGCAGCTGGCGTTTGCTACTTGCGCTATCAATCCTGAACTGCCGGCGTTCTCCAAATTCCAAGAGTCGCTGCCGCCGTTCACCTCAACCTGCATCATTATCCAATCGAAGTTATCGAACAATCAGGAACAGGACGCCATTGACCGGCTGTTAGTACACAGCCCGTCTATATCGCTATGCAGTTACCTTAATAAACTCGTTAGCAAAGAATGGCTGAAACTACGAGCCAGTCTCGAGCATTCAGGATGGGATCTGTCAAAGCATCTGCTAGAGATGGGACAATGGAGAATACTTGATGAGAATTAGTACCTACTTCTTTGGGTATTTCGATGATTGCTGGCATTTTTGTTTCTATACGAGATCTGGTTTCTATAAGAAAATTGTTATATAGATCATCATCATCAGCCTAGCCATCACCTAGCCACTCAGCCTTAACTTTTCACTTCCATCCGCCGCCAGCTTTTTTACATATTATTCAATAAAGTAATACTCTACATACCCATTGAAAACAAACGACCGATTATATTATGTATAAAAATAGTGTATATTAAATCTATAATTTAGGTATTAAAATATATGTATGATTAATTTCATCCAACTACGTTCAGCCGTTTTTGCATGATTGTGTAACAAATGCATGCATGCTTTTCAAAGCAAAAATAGAGTGCTAACTATCTAGACTTAAGACCACAGTTTTTGTTTACCTATTTTGCAAGGAATAAATGAATTATGAATATCCAAATGTACATGTACATGTAAATGTACATGCAGCTGGCGTTTGCTACTTGCGCTATCAATCCTGAACTGCCGGCGTTCTCCAAATTCCAAGAGTCGCTGCCGCCGTTCACCTCAACCTGCATCATTATCCAATCGAAGTTATCGAACAATCAGGAACAGGACGCCATTGACCGGCTGTTAGTACACAGCCCGTCTATATCGCTATGCAGTTACCTTAATAAACTCGTTAGCAAAGAATGGCTGAAACTACGAGCCAGTCTCGAGCATTCAGGATGGGATCTGTCAAAGCATCTGCTAGAGATGGGACAATGGAGAATACTTGATGAGAATTAGTACCTACTTCTTTGGGTATTTCGATGATTGCTGGCATTTTTGTTTCTATACGAGATCTGGTTTCTATAAGAAAATTGTTATATAGATCATCATCATCAGCCTAGCCATCACCTAGCCACTCAGCCTTAACTTTTCACTTCCATCCGCCGCCAGCTTTTTTACATATTATTCAATAAAGTAATACTCTACATACCCATTGAAAACAAACGACCGATTATATTATGTATAAAAATAGTGTATATTAAATCTATAATTTAGGTATTAAAATATATGTATGATTAATTTCATCCAACTACGTTCAGCCGTTTTTGCATGATTGTGTAACAAATGCATGCATGCTTTTCAAAGCAAAAATAGAGTGCTAACTATCTAGACTTAAGACCACAGTTTTTGTTTACCTATTTTGCAAGGAATAAATGAATTATGAATATCCAAATGTACATGTACATGTAAATGTACATGCAGCTGGCGTTTGCTACTTGCGCTATCAATCCTGAACTGCCGGCGTTCTCCAAATTCCAAGAGTCGCTGCCGCCGTTCACCTCAACCTGCATCATTATCCAATCGAAGTTATCGAACAATCAGGAACAGGACGCCATTGACCGGCTGTTAGTTCACAGCCCGTCTATATCGCTATGCAGTTACCTTAATAAACTCGTTAGCAAAGAATGGCCGAAACTACGAGCCAGTCTCGAGCATTCAGGATGGGATCTGTCAAAGCATCTGCTAGAGATGGGACAATGGAGAATACTTGATGAGAATTAGTACCTACTTCTTTGGGTATTTCGATCATTGCTGGCATTTTTGTTTCTATACGAGATCTGATTTCTATAAGAAAATTGTAATATAGATCATCATCATCAGCCTAGCCATCACCTAGCCACTCAGCCTTAACTTTTCACTTCCATCCGCCGCCAGCTTTTTTATATATTATTCAATAAAGTAATACTCTACATACCCATTGAAAACAAACCACCAATTATATTATGAATAAAAATAGTGTATATAAAATCTATAATTTAGGTATTAAAATATATGTATGATTAATTTCATCCAACTACGTTCAGCCGTTTTTGCATGATTGTGTAACAAATGCATGCATGCTTTTCAAAGCAAAAATAGAGTGCTAACTATCTAGACTTAAGACCACAGTTTTTGTTTACCTATTTTGCAAGGAATAAATGAATTATGAATTATGAATATCCAAATGTACATGTACATGTAAATGTACATGCAGCTGGCGTTTGCTACTTGCGCTATCAATCCTGAACTGCCGGCGTTCTCCAAATTCTAAGAGTCGCTGCCGCCGTTCACCTCAACCTGCATCATTATCCAATCGAAGTTATCGAACAATCAGGAACAGGACGCCATTGACCGGCTGTTAGTTCACAGCCCGTCTATATCGCTATGCAGTTACCTTAATAAACTCGTTAGCAAAGAATGGTCGAAACTACGAGCCAGTCTCGAGCATTCAGGATGGGATCTGTCAAAGCATCTGCTAGAGATGGGACAATGGAGAATACTTGATGAGAATTAGTACCTACTTCTTTGGGTATTTCGATCATTGCTGGCATTTTTGTTTCTATACGAGATCTGATTTCTATAAGAAAATTGTAATGTAGATCATCATCATCAGCCTAGCCATCACCTAGCCACTCAGCCTTAACTTTTCACTTCCATCCGCCGCCAGCTTTTTTACATATTATTCAATAAAGTAATACTCTACATACCCATTGAAAACAAACCACCAATTATATTATGTATAAAAATAGTGTATATTAAATCTATAATTTAGGTATTAAAATATATGTATGATTAATTTCATCCAACTACGTTCAGCCGTTTTTGCATGATTGTGTAACAAATGCATGCATGCTTTTCAAAGCAAAAATAGAGTGCTAACTATCTAGACTTAAGACCACAGTTTTTGTTTACCTATTTTGCAAGGAATAAATGAATTATGAATATCCAAATGTACATGTACATGTAAATGTACATGCAGCTGGCGTTTGCTACTTGCGCTATCAATCCTGAACTGCCGGCGTTCTCCAAATTCCAAGAGTCGCTGCCGCCGTTCACCTCAACCTGCATCATTATCCAATCGAAGTTATCGAACAATCAGGAACAGGACGCCATTGACCGGCTGTTAGTTCACAGCCCGTCTATATCGCTATGCAGTTACCTTAATAAACTCGTTAGCAAAGAATGGCCGAAACTACGAGCCAGTCTCGAGCATTCAGGATGGGATCTGTCAAAGCATCTGCTAGAGATGGGACAATGGAGAATACTTGATGAGAATTAGTACCTACTTCTTTGGGTATTTCGATCATTGCTGGCATTTTTGTTTCTATACGAGATCTGATTTCTATAAGAAAATTGTAATATAGATCATCATCATCAGCCTAGCCATCACCTAGCCACTCAGCCTTAACTTTTCACTTCCATCCGCCGCCAGCTTTTTTACATATTATTCAATAAAGTAATACTCTACATACCCATTGAAAACAAACCACCAATTATATTATGTATAAAAATAGTGTATATTAAATCTATAATTTAGGTATTAAAATATATGTATGATTAATTTCATCCAACTACGTTCAGCCGTTTTTGCATGATTGTGTAACAAATGCATGCATGCTTTTCAAAGCAAAAATAGAGTGCTAACTATCTAGACTTAAGACCACAGTTTTTGTTTACCTATTTTGCAAGGAATAAATGAATTATGAATTATGAATATCCAAATGTACATGTACATGTAAATGTACATGCAGCTGGCGTTTGCTACTTGCGCTATCAATCCTGAACTGCCGGCGTTCTCCAAATTCCAAGAGTCGCTGCCGCCGTTCACCTCAACCTGCATCATTATCCAATCGAAGTTATCGAACAATCAGGAACAGGACGCCATTGACCGGCTGTTAGTTCACAGCCCGTCTATATCGCTATGCAGTTACCTTAATAAACTCGTTAGCAAAGAATGGCCGAAACTACGAGCCAGTCTCGAGCATTCAGGATGGGATCTGTCAAAGCATCTGCTAGAGATGGGACAATGGAGAATACTTGATGAGAATTAGTACCTACTTCTTTGGGTATTTCGATCATTGCTGGCATTTTTGTTTCTATACGAGATCTGATTTCTATAAGAAAATTGTAATATAGATCATCATCATCAGCCTAGCCATCACCTAGCCACTCAGCCTTAACTTTTCACTTCCATCCGCCGCCAGCTTTTTTATATATTATTCAATAAAGTAATACTCTACATACCCATTGAAAACAAACCACCAATTATATTATGAATAAAAATAGTGTATATAAAATCTATAATTTAGGTATTAAAATATATGTATGATTAATTTCATCCAACTACGTTCAGCCGTTTTTGCATGATTGTGTAACAAATGCATGCATGCTTTTCAAAGCAAAAATAGAGTGCTAACTATCTAGACTTAAGACCACAGTTTTTGTTTACCTATTTTGCAAGGAATAAATGAATTATGAATGATGAATATCCAAATGTACATGTACATGTAAATGTACATGCAGCTGGCGTTTGCTACTTGCGCTATCAATCCTGAACTGCCGGCGTTCTCCAAATTCCAAGAGTCGCTGCCGCCGTTCACCTCAACCTGCATCATTATCCAATCGAAGTTATCGAACAATCAGGAACAGGACGCCATTGACCGGCTGTTAGTTCACAGCCCGTCTATATCGCTATGCAGTTACCTTAATAAACTCGTTAGCAAAGAATGGTCGAAACTACGAGCCAGTCTCGAGCATTCAGGATGGGATCTGTCAAAGCATCTGCTAGAGATGGGACAATGGAGAATACTTGATGAGAATTAGTACCTACTTCTTTGGGTATTTCGATCATTGCTGGCATTTTTGTTTCTATACGAGATCTGATTTCTATAAGAAAATTGTTATATAGATCATCATCATCAGCCTAGCCATCACCTAGCCACTCAGCCTTAACTTTTCACTTCCATCCGCCGCCAGCTTTTTTACATATTATTCAATAAAGTAATACTCTACATACCCATTGAAAACAAACGACCAATTATATTATGTATAAAAATAGTGTATATAAAATCTATAATTTTAATTTCCTATAATGTGGATTATATGAGCCTATGATCACATGAAATAGGCAAGAATCTAATAATAATTTAATTAAAATAATAATTTAAAGTGCCGTGGCGGTGCCGGCGTAAGAATTGCACCCACCCTCTCTACCCGTGGTTGCTGTAAGAGCCGGCTAAAGGATGCAATCTGGAAGATGGGCAGCAGCGTCTTCCTTGAACAATTACACCCAACTGCCCTCGCCAAACCCGCCTGCCAAGCGTGGCGAGTATTGGCAAAATCCCCCCTAAATGAATTTTACAAAAAGTACCAGGCCCCCAGTCCCCGGCAGCTCCACTAGTCCTGGCTATGGTAGCGGCCACGGTAACGGTAAAGCAGGGGGTGCTAAGAATCCCCGGCAGACGCCCGGCTACCACCCCCAACGATGACTGGCCCTGGTAACACACAACATACGCACATTGAGGACGGACGAGAGAATTGTTGAGTTGGAAGTGGAAATGAGTAGGTTACACTGGGATATTTTGGGGTTATCTGAAGTCCGGAGAGAGGGCGAGGACACGATAACCCTAAAGTCAGGTAACCTATTCTTTCCTAGGCTTTCTCGTCCACAAGTTCCTCACTAACAACATTATTACCATCGGAAGTGTTTCGAGCAGGGTCGTATACCTAATACTCAGAATATCTAAAAGATATTCGCTGAAGGTCATTCAGGTGTACGCACCTACCTCGTCACACCCAGATGATGAAGTGGAGAGTATGTATGAGGACGTAAGTAGGGCCATACATACTTCCGAGACCCACTTCACTGTTGTTATGGGGGAATTCAATGCAAAGCTGGGTATGAAGAGCGATGACGAGCTGAGAGTGGAGCAATTTGGATATGGGCAACGGAACCCTCGAGGACAGAGGCTGGCTGACTTCCTGGAGAAGAGGGCTTCTTTATGACGAACTCTTTCTTTCAGAAGCCGCCTCACAGGAAATGGACCTGGATGAGTCCCGATGGCTCTACGAGAAATGAGATAGACTTCATCATGACCAACAACAGACGAATATTCAATGACGTCTCCGTGATTCACAGGGTGAAAACCGGTAGTGATCATCGTTAAGAGGGAAAAGGAAAACTGTTAAGAGGGTCATTGAATATTAATGTCAAACTTGAAAGGTCACGCCTGATGAAGTCCACACTCCGACCTACTCGTGCCCATTTACAAAACCCCGAAAGCTTTCAAATCGAACTCTCCAATCGCTTCAATTGCCTAGAGAATCTTGCTACAGTGGACGAGATCAATAACAGGCTTGTAGAAACTGTCCATACGGTGGGCTCTAAGTTTTTTAGACCCCGCCGTACAAATAGACCTCAAAAACTGTCCGACCATACTTTAGACCTCATGGCTGAACGACGTTCTCTACGACTACAGTCTTCCTATGATGCAAAGTCATATGGGCTGCTCAATAGACAGATTTCGAAATCCTTGCGACACAACATACGTATCTTTAATACCAATCATATTAAAGAGACGATAGAGCGAAACAAAGGCTCCAAAGTTTCGCAAGAAACATGTCTATTGGGCAAAGCCGGCTGACGAAGCTGAAGAGAGAAGATGGTAGTATAGCGTCGACCAAAGCAGAGGTTTTAGAGGAGGTCGAAAGGTTCTATGGACAGTTATACGCCTCGGTTGCCGAGCCTGTTAGCAGCGCGGCCAAAGACCCAAGAGCCAAGCTGACCCGGCACTATACCGAAGATATCCCGGACATCAGCCTGTACGAGATTAGAATGGCCCTGAAACAGATTAAGAACAACAAGGCGCCGGGTGATGACGGAATCACATCGGAGCTTCTGAAAGCGGGTGGTACACCGGTACTTAAAATCCTTCAGAAGCTCTTCAATTCCGTCTTACTCGAAGGTGTAACGCCAGAAGCATTGAACAGAGGCGTGGTGGTGCTGTTCTTCAAGAAAGGTGACAACACTTTATTGAAAAATTACAGACCCATCTCGCTTCTGAGCCATGTTTATAAGCTGTTTTCGAGGGTCATTACGAACCGTCTCAGTCGCAGGTTTGATGACTTCCAGCTTTCCAAACAAGCCGGTTTCCGAAAAGGTTACAGTACCATAGACCACATCCACACGCTAAGGCAAATTATACAGAAGACCGAAGAGTATAATTTGCCTCTATGTTTAGCGTTTGTGGACTATGAGAAAGCCTTTGATTCGATCGAGACATGGGCGGTAATTGAGTCTCTCCAGCGATGCCATATTGACTATCGGTATATCGAAGTGTTGAAGTGTTTGTATAATAACGCCACTACGTCGGTCCAAGTACAGGAGCAGACTTCGAAGGCCATTCCATTGAAAAGAGGCGTAAGACAGGGAGACGTAATATCTCCGAAACTGTTTACTGCCACAGTGGAAGACGCCTTCAAGCTCCTGGAATGGAAAGGATTCGGCATCAATATTAATGGCGAACACATCACTCACCTTCGGTTTGCCGACGATATAGTGGTCATGGCAGAATCGTTGGAAGATCTCAGCACAATGCTCGAAGACCTCAATCGAGTTTCCCAACGGGTGGGTCTTAAAATGAACATGGACAAGACGAAGGTAATGTTGAATGCCCGTGTTGTGCCCACCCCAGTATCAGTTGGGAACTCGGTTCTCGAAGTTGTTGACGCATACATTTACCTAGGACAAGCAGTCCAATTAGGTAGGTCCAACTTTGAGAAAGAGGTCAGTCGTCGAATCCAACTCGGCTGGGCAGCGTTCGGAAAACTGCGCGACGTCTTCTCGTCCGAATTACCTCAGTGCCTCAAGTCGAAACCTTTATGAAAGTCAATGGGGGAGGCCTATGTCCAGCAGTGGACGTCCTACGGCTGAAATGATGATGATGATGATGATGATGATGAAATGTACATACTTTCACTTTTATAATATTACTAAGACACGAATGCAAAAATCGATAGCTTGAACTAACTTGAATAACGTTAACAAATAAAATATAAAATCAAATTGACGCTGTGAGACACAAAAAAAAATATATATTAAATATGAACTCACACAAAACCCACATAAAATATTCACGTATATTTCGGACAAAGACGCAACGGGGCCAAAGTTTTGTTAGTGTCATCTTGAGAGAAATTTAGAAATATACAGCCACTTCGGCGTGGCCCGGGGTAGTTCGTTCAATTTCTTATTATTTAATCTCTGGAGTTAGGTATGTGCTTCTCAGTTTGTTTACGGGCTACAATTTTATTTTTATAATATGTTCAGCCATTTTATAAGCTTGCTGGTATATGTTTTCGTAAAATACGAGTGTGGTTACTATTATTTTTACTTTTTTACACCGCTGTGTTGTTATTACAAGCTTCTGAAGGTAGAGTTTCTGATTTAGAGCCTTTGAGAATTTGTTATAGCATTGGGTCTTGTTGTAATTTCAGTTTAAATAAAAAAAAAATACTATTATAAAGAGGAAAGATTACATTGTTTGTTTGTATTGAATAGGCTCCGAAACTACTGGACCGATTTCAAAAAATCTTTCACCGTTGGGAAGCTACAACATCTCCGGGTGACATAGGCTAATTTTTGTCCCTGTATTCTAAGGGGAACAGGAACTACGCGGGTGAAACCACGAGGCGTCCGCTAGTTGTAAATAAAATCCATATTTTATTATAAAAAAAGCATGTCAAAATATTAATTAAAACTGACTTGATATTTTTTTAAGATCATAATTAACATTAAATTAACAAACGATATCTTATTTTTCCCCTAAAACTCGCTTCGGTAAAAAATAAGACACCGTCTTACAAAACTCTTAATTAATTAGCTTAAACAGTAAAGCGCCTCGGGCACAACACTATGTACTAATTAGTCCAAAGACCTGTATAATATTACCCGTTTATAAACCATTGTTATTTTCCTTTGAAAATGCTGAATCTTGTTGAGACAATAGCAAATTGCTTGCAAAACAAAAGACGGGAATTAAATCGCGTAGACTCGCGCCATCAAAGACAAGTAGTTTCATTATGCACACACACTGAGAATTAATATTCTCGCTTAATATCATTTTAATGTGCAATCAGAATTTTAATATACTTAGGTACGTATACACAGTTCAAGTTAGCTTGTCCGCTTGTTGTCGTTAGTTGCTGTTAGCTTCAGCGTCCTGGGAACACTACCGCGCGGCAGCGATCTCGACCGCGTGTTCATTTTATAGTTTATTTGTTATATTTATTTATGATTTTATTTGTATATTATTAAATACAGTACATATAATTATATAACATATTTATATTTTAAAAAAGTTAGATTTTTCGTGATTCTCAACAACTTCATAGCAAAGTATTTCACTATTTTCACTTAGCATCAAAAAAATCCTTTCATAACGTTCCAACTATCTCGTTAAAAAAACATCATTTACTTATCTCGACGGTGACGCGTGGATTAGCGTAGTAATTTTGTGTTAACTACGAGTTTATTTACATGCAATGCGCCGTGTTAATTCCTTCTTATCTTTTGTTCTTTATTTCATCTCGTTTGACCATCCATGCCGATCCCACGCAGTGTACACGATGTCATACGATATTTATTTATATGTCAAAATCACGCGAGTATAGTGTATTATATAAATCTGTAAAATAAAACCAACATTAACACTGAAATCAACAATTCTAACTAATTTAATACAAAAAGTAAAATCTAAAATGTAGCCCCATAAACTGAATACTCGTGTGACCAACACAACGAGTGCAAGGCGCCATGTGGCTGATATGTGAAAATTAAAACAAGGGTTGAATGTTTGGCTCTCACGCGAACCCGCGTTCGAACTAGGGCTATATTTTATAATCGTAAACAGCGGGTTGATGGACTGATTACAATTAAAATACATTTTCATTGTGCGATTTGATGTACTGCACCTTTTTTTTCCAGGGAAAATACTTTGTGTATACCACTGGCCCTGGGGCGGGCACGGTGGTTATGTCGGACTTTCCGTCCTAATGACGGCCTACCCACTAAAAACCCTGGAGTGTTCCAACTCGGCGCTTTGTGTCGAGGCTGCGGGTACGCTTTCACACTCTACCGCGGCCTCGACAGCTCTTGTCCTCGCGGACCCGCCTCGGGGAGCCCAAGCTTACCTCGCAACGATGACGATGTGTCCGAACATCAGACACATCGTGATCTACCTCGGAGACCAAACCAGCAAATGGGCGTCGGACAGCCCCATGTCCGTACGCCCCTGGTCTCCATGCGACGGGTCAGATAAGTGGCCCCGCCGCCTGCCACTTTGGTTGCTTGGAATGGGGATCGTCAGACCGGCACTAGTCTCATCCCGCAGCCCGCCTCAGTTGCGATACCGCCCACACAGTCCGCAACCTATTTGGTCGCTTCTACCAGGCCCGGTGTAACACCCGCAGAAGCAGCCCCACCTCGGGGTCCGCTTAGTTTCACTGTGGTGACCAGTCACGGTTACTCAGCTCCCCCGCCACGATGCAAAATTGTGCGGCGAAAACTATGATATTTCCTCTTCCTCCCACTAAAACGCTGTGTTCATTAGCTTTAATTAAACAAATAGGTGGTCAGATCTCTTCTCAGTAACCTGCTTCTGTGCCCGACAAATGACGTATAAACACACAGTACCCAGAAAACATCAGTAGCAACTCCAGTAAGTATACCAAAATCCAATCACAACAGCGTCGCTTGTTACTTCATTCAAGTTTAATCGATTTTAACTCCGATGTTATCAATCAGACCAAATTGTTTTTGTACCAAATCGGATTTCCATTAAACACTAATAAAACTAATGGATGTTAAACAATTCGACTCGGATGTTCTATTTATATGTGATTAAAGACAACTCTAACAGCTTTGAAACAAGGAAACTGATATAAATTGTTTCATTTATTAATACGGAATTACTCAAGTTTTTTTTACTGTGCCTAAAGTTATACTAATAACTAGAATTTAGCTTATAATGTTCTTTACTGTCTATTTCTAGTGTGCACAATAAATAGTTTGTGTCTATCTATGTATACTTTGTCTATATAAAGTCAAACAGTGCAGTCTATATATAGTCAAACAGTGCAGTGCAATCAAACTATATATAGGTATAGTTTGACTGCACTGTTATGGACCCATTCAAGTATTTCGTAAGCAGAATTTTAGTAACTATTAACCCCCTTTCATTCCCTTATCAGCAAAAGTAACCAAAACTCACCTCCGATGCTTATAGTCCGGGTGGCAGCGTTGCAAATACAAAAGTCATAGTAAGCCGGCTGATATTGATACTGATAGTAGATCTCATATGGCTAATAAGTAAACCGAACGTCAGCTGCCCAGGTAGCGGTGGGTTTGGGAATGGGAGGTCGTGGAAGTTGAAAAAAAAAAATTAAAAAAAAGTGATAGTACGCCGGCTGAAACCCATTTTCATGAATAGTTGACATCATACTGAGTTGAAAAATAGTCGTCAGCTGCATGGAGGAGGGTGGGTTATGCGTCAGCCGATCGCATGAAGTTGCTCACGAAAAGCCCTTCCGGTACCTTATAGATGACCTCTAAAAGGATACCAAGGAACTCGGGCTTCGGCAACTTTTTATTAAGTACTGTATTTTAAGATTTCACAAATCGGCTCCCTTACAAATCAAACGTCAACGGACTGATAGCATTTCGCGCACGCAAAGATGGGAACTACCTCTAAGAAAAACGAGACTTGGGCAGAGATGCTATAGTTACCTAGGAGCATTTCTTTCTAATAGCTATATAAATTGCTTAACCTATTAGACAAAAACAGACATAATTGTAAAAATAAACTCAAAGAATACCCTCTTACTTTAAATTGCCACGACACCGAGAGCCAGATAAGACCAATATTATAAGCAAGATAAGAAAAACAACTAGTCGTCAATAGTCACACACACATCCTCTCTAACACACTCGCATATATACCCAAATAAATACATAAACAAATAAATACATTTTATTACAATCAATTTAATTAATTTTAAGGAAAGAGGCTTAGGTAGCCCGAAGGTCGTGTTATGGGCTCAAGCAAGGCCAGAATCTACCTCGAAATTCGTGTTTAAAAGGGAACCGCATAGTAGAAATGGTCCAATATTTCCAACCTTTACTGCATCGGCTGACGGTCTTTCCACCGCTACCCACGCAGCTGATTGCTGTTTTCGTACTTTAAATTATATAAACTATCAGCTAGTTTAAGTTTCATCCGGCGTACTATGACTTTTTTTTACGCGATTTTTTACAAGTTCATGCGATCGGCTGACGCATAACCCACCCTCCTCCATGCAGCTGACGACTATTTTTCAACTCAGTATGATGTCAACTATTCATGAAAATGGGTTTCAGCCGGCGTACTATCACTTTTTTTTAATTTTTTTTTTACAACTTCCCCGACCTCCCATTCCCAAACCCACCGCGGGTGCGCCAGCTGACGCTCGGTTTACTTATCAGTTATTCGAGATCTATCGAACAAGATAGCAATGGATCGGCGTAAAATCACTACCTAAAATGCAACGCTGCCACCCGGACTATTAGGTACGTAAACATTGGTTTAATTAGCAGCCTTATCTTCCAGGCAACCTAAGTATCGAGAGGATTCAAGAAGTACAAAAAAAGGTGTTCCAATAAAAAAGAAAATAAATAATCAGCATAATTGATATAACATTGCGGATCATCAATCAGATCCTTCATCCTTTTCTAGTGCCTCTAACGTGATGATCATGCAGAGAGTACAAAACTACATCCTAAAGCAAATATCTAATGCACCCTGGTTCATAAAAACAACAGAGGTCCATGAAAACTTGAATATCCCCACGATTAAGGAAGAAGTAGAAGCTCATGGAGTCAACTATAAGTTGAGGCTGTTAAAACACCCAAATCAGCTAGCGGGCCAGCTCACTATTCCCGAAACCATACGTCGACTTAAAAAGCGGCGAGACATTTTCGACAACTAGGTGGTCTAAAATCCAGCTAGTGATGAAGAAAGGGCTGGCTCCGATGGGGGCAGCGTCCTAAACGACTAAGCAAAACTTCACCTCATCTGCTTATAGTCTAAAAGACTGATTGCAAATTATAAATAACAAAAAAAAAAAAAAAAAAACAGATCCTTCAATCCCCCGTATAATTAAAAATAAGCAAAGCTAATATCTTTGGTGGCTAGTTACCCTGAAATTGAAAACCTACATAAAAGTGTGTTCTGGACGCCTCACTTAAGAGCCAGTTCCAATCCAGACTAGATGTGCTTATCATCTTCGAAAACACCGTCACTGAGCTGTTGTCATAAATCTAGCCTGTCAAAAAAAAAACGTACGTTTAAAAATAGTTTTGACTCATTACCTAAAAGTTTACTTGAGTTTTAAGTACTTACGTACTTATTCATAAGGTTTTTGGAAAGAAGTTTATTATGTGATACTCATACGAAGTAATTTTCTGTTATTATGATGTAAATAACACCATACTCCATCCATACTCGGCGGTCAACCTAAATATTCATAATTTACGATGTCCTTACCCTGTTACTTTGCGCAATAAATTAAACAGATAATGATCTTTATTGTACTGCTTTTAAGTTTGGTATTATTTAATTATAACCAGCATGTAGGTAGCATGAAAACGCTTATCATATACAGTTAGTAGACGAATAAAAAAATAATTCTATTTCAGTCGTCATCATCATCATCATCAGCCTATATTAGTCCACTGCTGGGCATAGGCCTCTTCCAAGACACGCCACACAGCCCGATCTTCGGCTTTTCGCTTCCATCCACGGCCAGCTTCATTCTTCAATTTCATTATTCAATTTTTATTACAGTTCTAGAAGTTTCGACAGCCTTGTTGGGATCGTCTTGCTTTCAATCTGGAGGACCTGCGTTCAAATCCCACGGCATGCACCTCTGCCTTTTCGAAGTTTGTGTATTGCCTTCAAACGGTAATAGAGTATATCGTAAGGAAGCATAAATATCAGAGTTAAAAAAAGTTTTCGAAAATATGTGAAGTCTGCTAACCAGCAATTGGCCTTCAATGAGAAGAGACCCTGTCCAGCTGAGAGCTAGTTTATAAAAACAAGGCTTATTCAGAATGCTTACATATTTTTTTCCCTGTAACCTTGTTGCAAAGTGTTGTAAAGATTTTTTTTTTATTATTATTATACGCTCCACAGACGCTGGGGTCCGTGACCTTTGTCAACTTTAGTTACAATTTTTTTTTTTTTTTTACAATTTTACATTACAAAAAGAGGAGAGGTTAGTAGGATCTTAATCTAAGCTTAAAGTAGGTACTAGATTGTGTGTATACCGCGAGCAGACCAGCGACCCGCAAGCAGCACCCGATCACGAGTATGACGCATGTGCCAGCCATCGCCCTCCTCAACCATATCTGAGGGAAGAGAGCGACCCGACACACGACGCTGCCGCAAGAAGGAGCCTTCGATGGTGAGCATGAATGTTCGAGGCATACACACAATCCTTATTTCTATTTACATGAGTTTTCGTTTGAAATCGCCTCCTCCCGACTCAAGGCCTCCATCACCGCCGTGTTCCGATCTTTGATGGCCATCTGCAAATTATATTCTTTAATGGTCTTCGGTGACGCAGCCGACGCACGACGCACGAACCGACAGATAGCATCGTCTTCAGTATTGTCGGCGTAGTAGACGAAGGTCCCGGTGTGCCGTGATACTGCGACGACCGCATGCGATACGCTCTCGTGCAGCTTCATTTTTGGCTTGGTCTTTATGGCGATTACCGACTCGTACGTTAACCCCTGAGCTTCATGGATGGTAAGAGTGCGCGACCCCGTGCCTCCCCCATACCCTAGGCTGATGAGGGTTTCCTTTTCTTCTTGAGTGTGCACTAAGAAAAGTGTGTTGGGAAGGGTGATGGGTATTTGCGCTCCCTTATACCGTCTGTGCTCAAGGGATTTAATACGGGGAGCTGAGGAATATATACCGGAGTATATTTCCCTCAGCGCGTACGCGACGTCCATTGGGTTTCTATGTGTGCAAAGCAACTCCTGACTGATGTTTGTGACCAGGTTTGGGCGATGGTACCTCATTTCGAAGATATTTTCTCTGTCGATATAAGGTAATTGATTGACGTCTCCGACAAGGACAAGTTCGCTAGCACCAGACAGCCGTGCAGCCATTACTATGGCTCCAAAATGGTTCATAAGGGCTTCATCCACCAAAAGGCGGCTGAAGCTATTTCTACCAAAACCATTTACGAGGGAGGAAGCCATGGTTCGCACCCTGGTTTTTACCAGGTCACCTATTCTGTGCGATAGTTTCTCCCTCAGATCTTTTGCTGCTTCTGTTGTTGTGGTGATGATAGCGTCCCTGTCGACATCGAAATGTCTGATCACCCATGTTGTCTTTACACACCCTGGAACTCCGTTGACCCATTGCATCTTTGGCACCACCCAGTTATCCCAATTTGCCTCGACATCTGAGTTCCCTTCGATAGTCTTAGCCATCTCGAGGATCCTGTCATCCAGCATTATCTTGGTGCACTTGGCGGTGACTACGATTGGGTCATTCGATAGTATCGCGTATTTTGGTCTTCCTGTTCGCTCCGTCTCGGCTTCATCTAGTGCCACAAAGCCACTTTCTGCACTGTAGGCTGCCATATATTGTCCTTTCATGGTTCCCCTGATAACCTGGGAAGTGGCGTTGTCGTATATGGCAGCTTCCGCCTCCTCAAGTCCCTGTTTTAGTAGACTTTCACTTCCTAGTCTGAAGGACTGCAGGATGTTATCGCAGTTCCTGAGATTGACTTTTCTTATCGCTCTCAATGTGGCTAGGAATTCGAGGAAAGCATTTTTCGCGTGGCCCTGTGGCCCCGAAGCCAGGATGTATTGGGGCGAATCGACCTGCCCCATGTCGGCTCTCGTCCGTGCTGCCTGAGTTTGTGAAGCTGCTCTCGGGGCCACTAATGTTGGGAGGGGTGGTGATTTGGGTTTGATTCGGAACAAGCTCTGTGCTGCTGCGCTAAAAGCTGTTGCGAAAGCCGCTATATGGTCTTCTCTTTCGTTTCGGCTACCACCCGAAAGAGCTGCGGCCCTCTCGGCTGCTGCTTTTTGTTGTACCCTTTCCGAACCGGATTGAGTGGTCGAACTTGGAACGGGATGTCCCCAGCTGTCTGTTGCGCTAGTGTTGTCGTGTGTTGGAGCCTTGAGAAAACTTAAGTTTTCTCCCCTGTCTTTGTACACAACAACCTCATGATATTCAGAGGCTTTAGTGCAACCCAGCCGGTCTGCGACTTCCGCTTTCGAGAATTCTACCATCATCGCATCCACGCTTATTACCCGGGGCGTGCTGTCTGCTTTTCTGCTCAGATACTCAAGTAGCGACCCAGCTTGCGCGAAAGGCGATTGTGCCGCCCAATCGAACAGTGCAATCGTTTTGTTTTTCGATCGCACTAGTCGAAATCGGTGGCCACCTACCTCGCACTCTGGCATAGCGTCGTAGGATTTTCGCTTCATGGTTACTTTGGCGGTATTCCCGTTGAGCAGACAAGCTAGTCCAGGCGATAGGCGAACGCGTTTCTGGCTCCGGGCTAGGCAAAAGCCTATTCCGAATCTTTCTTTGTTGCTGTCCATAAAGAGAGCCACACCCCGAATCCTAACTCCCGGCACTCTGCTTTCTGCGTTTTCCAAAAGATGGTGTATGGATATGCTTTTTGGGGAAGTTTCTGTGCCGGGGGTCACGCTCTGTGTGGCGTTTATAGACTGTGTGTTTGTTGAGGAGGAGGAGTGTTGTAAAGTTACAGTAGTCTAGTTGAAAGATTTTCTAACTTCCAATCTGGAATTTTGATACGCGTACTAATTATTTTCGTATGCGTATTTTTTTCCACGGTACGCGTGTCACCTTTATTTGCGTATTGCCTTTCAATTCTGAAACTTTTCAATTAAATCTTCAGTTTCATTTCTGCTGTTTTCAATCTTTACTGAAAGCTTTTAGTGAACGAGTACAATAACACTAACTAAAAATTAAAATTGTATTCTAGTATTCCAGTATTGAATTATTTATTTTAAAAAGCTTTAAATCAATGCCAAAATATAAAATAGCGATCACATAATTCAATTACTACGTGAAATTCTCATTGCCTGGCTCAGCAAAAGCTTTCACCAGATTGCACTTGGACATAAAGATTAAAAACAAAACAGAAGTAAAACTCTGACAATAAAACTACAGTAAAGTCCCCCGCATCCTCTGCGTTACAGACAAGCACTATGAGTGTTATGATAACACCTATATACCGCATAACTAAAATAAATTGAGCATGGTGATTCTATAAAACCTATGACTTTTATCTCTGTAACCCATGTCTCTGCAAAAGAATTTGAATTTGAAAACTTTATTTGTGATTGAGAAATAAATGAAGAAGCCAAATTTTGCATGTATATTAGTCAGATTAATTTTATTTATTATCTACTAGCTGCGCCCCACGGTGTTACCCGCTACATGTTTTCGGGATTATAAGTAGCTTATGTTCTAATCCAAGGTCTCAGCTACCTTCATATCAAATTTCATCCATATCTGTTCAGTAATTTTTGTGTGAAAAAGTAACAAACATCCATTCATCCATCCATCCATCCAAACTTTCACATTTATAATATTAGTGAGATTAGAAATTCAGATATTTTTATATTAATATAGATATGTACATATTTTACAGCATTAATACGCAGTATTTTCTGGTCTGTCCTACTACTGCTTTATAGTTGCACTTCTGTTTTTCTCTGGTCTGCGATGACGTCAACTGTTTTCGCTTGGAGCTATACAATGGGGCCATATGTTGCGACTTGCGAGTTTCCATTCAATTCTACTTACACCCCGAGGTGCAACAACGATGCCCTATTTCTTAGTGCTGGAAAGAAAGTGGGACAGAAACTAGAACGTTTAGACACAAAACACCAAGAAATCGAAAGAATATTTTACTAGAAACTAACGTAGTTTTGACACATTTTTAATACTTTAATAACATTGTTTTTTATTTGTGTAATTGATCCGACTATAGTTTTGTTCACATTCGGTGACTTTTATCAAGGAGTCAAAGTACATTGCGGCACGTACCCGGCCTCTTGTTTCGTACTGTGGGGCTACATTCTTCTGCTAGCTAACTTTTCACGTCATAAAGGTTGACCTAATTTGGTAATTGGCGTTTGAACATATTAATAGGAATGGCATTAAAAATCCCAGGGTTAAATAAAAAATGGTTAACGAAACCGTGGGGTGCTTATTAGTAACAAATATTACTCTCATGAAGTTGTTAGCAGTTTTATAATTATATCATTACTTATTTCGACCAATATACAAAATAAAATTAATGACCGATCCATAACAATGGTTCCCATAGTACAAGCTTTGCTTAGTTTGGGGCTTTTATAACTATGAACTGGATCTATAAAACACGTAAAAACTATCACACATATGTATAGTTACAACTGTAGTTATAGAAGATATACTACAAAAATAATAAAAATATATATAGAACAGAGTAAAATATTAATGCACACCGAAATATTTATTTAAAAAAATGTAATGTTGCAAGAGCAAAATATTAAAATTAAATTATCTCTTTAATAGTTTCCCATGTTTCAAATAACACAATTTAATGATAACTAAAAAAATAGCGGTAGTACAACGGCGGTCCATCACCTAGAGCGATTTATTCCAGGCCAAAGTTTGCCTGGAATAAATTGCTCTAATAATAATTATGTTATGAATGACAATTAAATTTCACAGTAATTCATAATAAACACGTCTCACATTTCTTACGTCTAGCGAAAAACTGTGATATATTGAGGGCCGGTGAGCATTTTTTAGTTTTCTAGAATGAGCTGACTCTTTATTTTAGTCGGAGGTGAATTGCAGACAAGATGGTGTAATAAATTTTACTTACCTAGAAATAAATATCTAGGACGACTTCTACGCTTTATTATCCCAACGCCCTCAGCGGTTTATCTTTATTTTTTAATGTACATGTAATGAAACAAACCAGAAGATTTCCTGATGGTAAGATAACATATATGTCCATGAACATTGCAGCATACACAAAACTTTTAGTAACAAAACAAAGTCCAGGGATCACTGTTATAATCGCTTAATAGTTTGAGACATTCGACAGCCCTGTTATTTCACCAGCTGCTCTGCAAATCGGAATACAGAAGATAGTTAAATCGTTCATGTTCAAAACATATTGCATTGTTGCAGTTTTTCTACAGATTAAAACTAACATCGACCTTCTTCGAACTTCGAGGCTCGTCATGAAACTTGGCAAGTGGCGTGGGTAGATAGGGCGATGCAGACACGACCTTACGCGAAAGTTCGGTAACTCGAAACCGTAGGTTCGAAAGAGTCAGTGCCTGGAGTCATATTCTTTTCAAAGGAGGTTAAAACTACAATATTTTGTTAAAATTTAACTAAAATTATTGTAGCAATTTACTTACTACCTGAGGGGCCATTCATAAATTACATCACACGTTAAGGGGGAGGGAGAGTGTCGTTGAAGTGTGACATTGTGTGCCAAGGGGTGAGGATGGTCACACATTTTGTGACATGACATTTTTCAACATACTTACATGTATAATTTTATCATAAATTTCTAAATGTAAAATTGCAAAATATGACGAGCTGTGACAAAGTCTTAAGGGCCAAGTCCTCGACCGTGGGAACTTCTGCTTGAACACCTACATTGATATTTTCCACTCACACAGACGTACATACGTCTGACGTTAGATTTGAATACATTGACGTCACGCTAAAATAGATAAGGAGAGTTAAATTACTATAGCCACGAGCAAGAAGGAGACAGAATGTTTATTCCTATTGCCGGAAGCGGATTTTACATTGATTATCTGTTACATTAAGACAGAAGTTTTTTTTTTGTTTTGGCATCGCGTTTTGAATATTTGCCAGTGTCAAGTGTCAAATACAAAACGGGCGAGAAGCATGCGCGCGGTGCTCGGTACCGCCGCCACCGCGCGCCCTCTCGTGACGTGCTATACACGACCACGAGACTCGTGACGTTAGATTGTCAGATTCAGAGATTCTCGATGGTTTGTAGCGCCTACCAAAATAAAACAGCAACAGACGTAATGCAGAAAAGAGATTTTCAGCAGGCACTATCAGAAATTTTCATCAAACTATCCGTACTTATCTGCTAATAGAATAAACAAAACGTACAATAAAAGATCTAAGCCTTAAATGTATCTGCATCAAAGTTAGCATCTATAAAATTGCGCCTTTCCTATAATTATTTTGATGTCAAGATTACGGATTAAAAATAATTTGGCCATATTCTATTTCATAATTTCAAGAAACGAAAAGCGTTTGAAACTATTTTTTCTCCAAGCATAATAATTCAGGATATGTACTATAGTATTCATTAATTTCAAACTTCCACATGATGTATAACGGCACAAAAATGTTGACAAAAACACATCGATTGCCTTATTTCACAAGACTTGCCCGTTAAAGGGATGGGTAAAAAAATCATGAAATTCATTTGACGTAATTTATTGATGGCCCCTTAGCTGGAGGTTGTGGTGGTAGGTACTATCGCTATACCTAAATGTGATGCTATTGAATGTGATCTAAGCTTTTCTACAAAACATTTTTGTTTTCTCAAATTTTTACTCGTATAACAAAAGTTTACATCACTAACCGATAATATCACGATAGGATCTTTCCACAGAAAAACAAAAACATAGAACCACTATAAAGAAGCATGCACCGAGTAGAAGACCCTGAGCTACGCTAATGGGCTCTTATCGGCCCAATCAGGGGCTTTCCATCGAAATTTCTTTTCGTTGGCACACAATTAGCTTTGATAGCTTTTTGTACCACGTCATGCTTGCGTGGGGGTTGGAAGACGAGTGACGTGGGAAGATGTTTTAAATATAGCTTTAAATCTACTATGTAGCTGTGAGACTTTTCTGGTGTATAATATACTAATAACTACGTTTTGGTGAGGCGAACGGCTATCCTAAAGTTAGCCATACTACCAACGTTTTTCATAACAATTCATTTATTGCTTATATTCGGTTCAATGGATATTCAATAAAGTCAAAAAGTGCTATATTCTGCCTTACGGCATGCAAAAAAAAAAAATGTCTAGATACATGCAATACTGAAATTGGTACAATATTAAACAAAATAAAGTAATTGTTCGTCATATATGCTCGAAAGTAAAAAAAAATGTCCATGAGATATAACAAAAATGTCAAAAAATAAATTATGTCCAAGCATAAAAATGTAAATGAATAAATATCAAATTAGATATGTAATAATGTCAGTATGTTTTTAGTCGAAATGTTCATATAGAGTCAGTCACATATTTCTAATACTTTTAAATTATCTAGCACCTTATAAAGACATTTTTGAATTCAACAAGACTTAGAAAAATAGTTTTGATCATTACAAAGTGATGACAGTGCTTAGCGCGGTTGATTCATAAGCCGAAAGGCGTATGTTCTACCCCTAACAATAAGCTCAAGTTGTCGGTGAAAGGAAGCATCGTGAGGAAACCATAGCATACTTTTTAATAATCAACTGGCTAGCTTTAAGCCTCGAATTGAGTGTTTTGGCGCCAAGCAACTAACGATGTGATGCTTTACTTAAGAGCTAGTTCCTTTCCAGGCTAGTTGTGTTAACCAACTTTGAATACACCGTCACTTAATAACAGATGAGCTGTGGCCAAGCACCTCTACAAACAATTTTTTTCTTTTGTCGTTTTTTCACTAAATAATGTTTTTTTTTGTTTACCAAGTAACTGTCTGTGCATAAATTAATCAAGTATTATTTGTTCCATTTAAAATAAAACGCTGTAAGTTTACAATTTTACTGAAATCGTATTAATTAATAGTGCTATTGATAGAGCTACGCCACAAGAGTTTTAGTGATCTACGAGTGCTACGCCTTATCTACGAACGTTCCTGCCACGGTGCTACGAACTCTTCTTATAGGCGCTTAGCACTACGTTATTTCAAGTCCTTATACCCTGGTACTTAATCAGTGACCGGCTAAGTGTCTCCCATAGAAAGTGATTAAAGCCTCAAAGCTCAGGGAATAGACACAATTTTTATTTTTTACTAAATTACGTTAGAAGTGACTTAAATTGATAATAACTAATTACTGGTAGGTTTCATAATTTACTAAATTCAATCTGCTACTAGAAACAACCCAGGCTTTCCCAATTGGTTGTTAATTCATTCAAGTTATTTTAATTGAGGAAATAATTAAGCGTAAGCCATTGCGTGACGTTAGATTGATTAATTCAATTCGGACTGTTGTCAACGGCATCAGATTTAGATTTAAAAATAATATTAGCTTGTCAATTTTTTTAACGAATAAGTAAACGTTTGACCACCATTTTGCACGATATTAAATGTGAAGTCTATGATCATGTAGAAGTCCTTACTACAATCTAATCTTCTCTCTGAGTTTTTTTTTTTTTTTCAAAAAATTGTTTCGCGTTTGTCTACTCTCTGCCTGATATTATAAACAATAGTGTGGTCTAAGACGAAGTATGTGCTTACCTGAAAAAAAAATAGTCTAGATGTGAAGACACCCATATTGTACCTAACACGGAACACAGACTCCGGCAGAAAGTGAATAAAAAAAGCCTTCTTCGCTGTGTCAATAATTAAAGGAAATAAAACGCTTTGTGTGTACATGGGGAATATCTACCACGTACGGATGACGTTTTTATAAATCATTATAAGAGAGTTTTTTTACTTTTTTTTTTTTTTTTAATGGTTGTCAGGCTAGTTGTTTGACCACAGCTCACCTGATGTTAAGTGAAGGTGTGGTCGAAGATGGTAAAGCACACCTAGCCTGGAATGGAACTGGCTCTCAAGTGAGGCTGCCGGAACACACCGTTAGATGCTTGGCGGCAAATTTTCAATTTGAGGGTGGTAGTTAGCCAGCCGAGTACTAGAAAGTACCCTACCACCATGCTATGGTTTCCTCACGATGTTTTCCTTCACCGGCAGCTCAAGCTCATTGTTGGGGTTTGAACCCACGCCCTTCGGCATGCGAACCTACCGCGCTAACCACTGAGCTATCATCGCTACATATACAAATCGATAACATTTGCAGTATCAATGAACGCACGACCTAATTTCCTAATCCTGCCAACTTTTGTCCACAATTCGACCACTCTGACTTCTGTCTGCGACAAGCATCGATATCCAATACCCGACAGTTCAATAAAGTTGTCTAAAAAACGTTTCAATCAAACTTTTCCTATTTGATCAACACTCGATTCTCTCCAAGAATTCATGAAGTCTATATAAATAAAGCCGGATAAACAACAAGAACAAACTATATTTCCGTCGGTAGTCGCCTGCGATGGCCGCTCAAATCTGTTTTCTACCAATGATTTGTCCTCAGAACGTACGGAATCTCTGCTGGGCGGCAGCCAAATGCGCAACTTGTACTTTTATAATGCTTCACTCCATAATCTCTTAGTGTTCAAGGAATAGAGTCTAATTTATTGTAAAGCGATTGAAGTCGCAGCTTTGTATTTATCTAGCTTAAATTCTGTTGGACTCTCAAGCCAGTGCCAGTCGGAGCAGTTGAGAGGTTCTCGTGATCTCTCCATGAAAATAATATTTTATTGCCATCATAATACCCATTTTGATGGTGTTTGCGCTATTTACTTTGTTTTGATGTAATAATAGAATAGTCGCTTCTTTTTGGCAAAGATAAACAAGTTTTCTTTTGCTATACAAAGAAAATAAGGGACTCATGTCATGAAGCTAGTCTAGCTAAGCGAAGTCTCTTCTAAGTTACGGCTTTTGTTAGCAGAACAGAGAAAGCTTTTTGTTGTTTCTTATTATTGTCGTATGGGATCATATAGGCTGGTACAAAAATGAATAGAATTCAGTTCCATCTAGACGTATTTTCTGAGTTAGAATGAGTTATGAAGGTAAAAATACTTTGACGATCCTAAAAACAAGACTCGCTTATAAGTAACTAATGAGATGTAAAAAAAAATCTATAGCATTTACATTGCGTTCAAGTGACATATAAAATAAATAAATATCCTAGGACATTTCACAGCGTCGTCTAGCCCCAACTATGTGAACCAGAACACTGATAGAACACTTTTATACTACATACATAATACACTTATAGGCTTGCGTTTGACCGCCATCCCGCCTGCAGTCAAGCGAAGATGCGGTCTACGATGGAACAAGCTTGCTTAGAAGAAAACGATTCACTCGCGACTTAAAGGTACCCAGATTGTGTTTATTGGGTAACACCCATTCTACTTATAACTTTTTTATGTGTACCTATTTTTTTTATAGTTGACAGTCTAGGTGTTCGACCACAGCTCACCTGATGTTAATTGAAGGTGTGGTCGAAGATGGTATAGCTAGACTTCCTGCTAAGGAGATCTACCACCAAGTAAAACTGACGCTCAGTATTGGTATACGCCTCAGATTAAACACTACTAGATTTGATCAAGTGAGCTGTGATGAAACGCCTACAAAAACATACGAGTATGTTAATATAAATCACCCCATTAAGAACCTATACGTAGAATATTTTATTCAACAACTAGCTTGTCCCAAGACTTATTAATATTATATCCTTTTTGGGGCACAAGGAAAGGTTTTTCTTGTTGGTGACGCAGATATACAGGATTATGTTCTGAGAGTAATCTCCCCGCTTACAAGGTCTTAGCGACAAGCGCTATGGTGTTGGTTGTCCTGTTAACTCATTTGATGGAACATCTGCTTCATAAGCTATAGGGCGTGAGTTCGGTTCCCACCAAAACATACATTTATGTGACGATAAATCTTTGTTTTGTGTCTGGGTGTTCCATATGTGTTGTGTTATTTCGTTATTGTTATTACGTGTTTCGCAGCCATGATAGATCACTAGTTAGCGCAGTAGGTTCGCATGCCGAAGAGCGTGGGTTCAAACCCCAACAATGAGCTTGAGGTGCCGGTGAAGGAAAACACAGCCTGGTGGTAGGGTACGTTCTAGTACTCGGCTGGCTTGCTACCACCCTCAAGTTGAAAATCTGACACCAAGCACCTATCGGTGTGTTCCGGCAGCCTCGCTTAAGAGCCAGTTCCATTCCAGGCTAGGTGTGGTTTAGCATCTTCGACCACACCTTCACTTAACATCAGGTGAGCTGTGGTTATACCTAGCCTGTCAACAACAAAAAAAAAAATGTGCCACCAGGCGTAGTTACTACAACTCTTATAAAAGCTTAATTATAAATCTGTATTAATCCTAAACATTTTCGTCGGCGCGTTTGTTACTAAATCCGACCGAATTATATCCCACAGGAATAAATTATGAGGGCGGGCCATTCCCTCTCAACAGCACGGCTAAACTTTAATTAAGCTGCATTTCTGCTAAAATGGGTTCCCTTTTCAAACATTTAGAGGCAACTTCGCGGAGTCAAATGATGTCCAACTTTATTATTAGACCCTTGCTATTTTGCATCGCGAAAAACTGCGATAGGTATACCGCGGCGCAGAAATTAATGAAGCATTTGTGTTTGCGAAAGGACATAAAGGACAGAAAGGACAAAGTCCTGGATAGTACAATTTTGATTCATGAATCATTTGTGTCTAATTATATTTTTAAATTTCATACATATTAAGAAATGTTTATGTAGTTGATAAAAATTAAGCATTATTTATTAATTATTTATATACATTATTTATACACTAGCCGACGCCTCGCGTTTTCACACACGTAGTTCCCGTTCCTGTGAGAATATAGGGATAAAAACTAGTCCATGTCACCTGGGGAAAGTGTAGCTTCACAACGGTGAAAGAGTTTTTGAAATCGGTCCAGTAGTTTCAAAGCCTATTCATTACAAACAAACAAGCAAACAATCAAATCTGTCCTCTTTATAATAGTATAGATTTATTTCAACTTACTTAAGACTTATATTATATACATAATCGAATGGTGTATTATATACAAATGAAAAGTTATGATTGAATAAATAAACTCATATATATATAATTATATATGAACTCTGAAAACATTACTCCTTTTTTAGACAGCTGTGTAACAATAAGAGAATCAAAAATACTATTATAATACTTGCTGGTAGATTTCCTTAGCAGGAAGTCGTCTAGGTAGGTTTTAACATCCACTTGATGTTTAAACCTACCTAGATGGCGGTCAAACGTAAGCCTATTTCGTATAAAAAAAAGGTAGGTACCACCGCAGTACCAGATATTCTACCGTCAAGCAGTAGTGTGTAAGCATTACTGTGTTCCGATTTGAAGGGTAATGCAGCTAGCAAAATTACTGGGCTATCGAGACTAACCATCGTAAGTCTCAAAGTAATGAGCGCCAAAGCAGCGATGTCTCGGACTTTGTTTTACAACTCAAAGTTCTGTGTGTTGACGATATGGTCATGAACATGCGTTATTTCTTACCATCAGGAGAGCGTAACGTTCGTCTCATTAATTTTACGTTAAAAAAAATCAAATAATTATTAATACGAAATGAATAATTTGTCAACAGCCTACTAAAGGATTTTCCGTCGAGCAAAAATGCTCAGGATTCCATACTTTTCAACGTCTTTATTAAAAGCGGCGAAGAATTCGAAAATGCTGTTACGTGCTTTTTCACGTCGCATGTTGAACACGTACTAAATAACTCTGTAAATACAATGTTTTTAATGGCGTGCGAAATGAAGTTGCAAATATTTTTATGGCAACGTTGAATATTTATGGCGACCACTAATGGCAATGGTAATGGTTTGTTGACGGCTGTCGATGATTTTGTAGAATGTGCAGACCAGATGCGCAGATATTATACGAGTATTAAATAAAAAATAAATATTATAGGTTATTACACACAGCGCCATCTGACCCCAAACTAAGCAAAGCTTGTGCTATGAAAGACAGATATCTGATAGAATACTTAAATAGGTTTTTTTTGTAAATACATGCATATAATGCATACAGTACATTACGTTGTATAATATATAACAACGATTGTTACAGGCAAGTTAATATAACAAATAAAAAGGAGTCTAAAATTAAATTTCAGTTAAGTCTGGCCAAGTAACACTTTAGGAAATTGAAAATAAGTTGCAGGTTTGTTTCAATTTTAAAACTCATGAAAGTTTTAAAAATATGCGCGCAAAGTTAAAGAGCTAGGTACAGCGATCTTCAATGGTCTGTGCCAATTGAAAGAAATATCTGAATGATCGGAATGGCACGGTTTAAATATCAATTTGTCGACGCGCCGAGTTGTTGAAATCTCCATTTTTGCTCGGAAAGGATTCGCATTTTTCACAATTACTTGGACATTTCCACGTTAATCTATCTTCTTTGTCCCGCGGCCCGATTTCATTTGAGGAGCAAATCACGCCATTGGCTCCCATTGTTTTGGCGCTGATCAAATTACTAGTGGGATGATGGACGACGTCGGATATTCTTCCTCAAATAAGAATACGTAATTACGTATTCCCACCACAAATTTGTGGTGGGAAAATAGATAATATTAACACGTAAAAAGCATCGTATCTTTAAAATGTAAAAACGTTAACATTCAACACAATTTATTTATTCTTCAATTACAAGTACGCTAATGTCTCTAATAATGTAACTTATGAACTTCAAAAACAAAAAATAATTCAAATATTTACCAAAATTATTTAACGTTTCTATATATACACCAAAATATGCACACTACATACATACACACACATGCTACACTACACTGTATTATAGTGCATTTTCGACAAATTTAGCGTCAGCGCAAATTTTGTATTGATTTTTATTCACTAACTGCTTATTATTCTTTGCTCAGCGCTTTCTATTAGCATCGATATTTCCATACACATTGGGGCCCACAGCTGTGAACCTAAACCTTATTAATCCCAGAAATGCTCACAAAATTATGCTCGAAAAGCTAAACCTGCGTCGCACAGGGACGTTAAATTTGGAGAGCTGAATTAAATTAGGCGCACACACTGTATATCATACAGACTAGAAAAGGAACAGAAGGATAAAATGAACCATTTAAAAAAAATACCAATCGTGGCGTGCCTACAATACCAAAATCACTTCCAGCTTGGTATTGTAGGCACATTCAATTTGGCATGTTTTGAAACTGTTTCTAAGGCATCACATTCCATAAACCGTTATTTATATTATAATTACTTTATAAGTAACAGTAGTAGTATGTTTCTTAGTGAATAGGTGCTACCGATTTAAGGCTATAAAAATACCAATTTTACAGTTTCAAACTTCCGATCAACCTTAAACCCAGATCGACATTGCACTACACACTTTGCTTCAACACGTAAATAAAAAATATCATTAAGTATGAATACTGACATAATAACTATATTTTTACACACCCAATAATATATTGGACTTATATTTACAAGGTGGACATACGACCTAATAAAGACCGCAGGAACGCGCTGGATGCGAGCCGCTTCCAACCGGAGGGCGGCCTATGTCCAACAATGGACCTACGGATGAAATAGAATAGAAATAGGCTGATGATGATGATCATTTCAGCCGTAGGACGTCCATTGCTGGACATTGGCCTCCCCCATTGACTTCCTTCGGTTGATTAATCATGATTATGATTACTTAATATATTGCGACAACTTATGACTTTCGTAGTACCAATAAAACATTTGTATTTGTATAAGGATATGCATGTATTTCATATCCAAAGTAAAAATTATCTGAGCAAACTCCATTTAAGTTCTATCCCTTTGCAAACCATGAGACACGAATTATATTCGTACTATTCAGTGTGTCGTTTGAGACCTGTCGACTAGCCTTTGCGCAAACAGAACTCGTCTTTACCAGTTTTGCTGTCACACGTCTATCCATCTGCACTTATCTAGTTTGTGATGTATATCATACAGCGCTGCGTTGCCGTACCTTAATTTAACTGTTTATATTCATGACGCCGACTCCACGTTGCGTCGTTTCTGGGGCTTTGTTTATCTCGTGAGCGACAAATTTGTGGCCGAAAAGTTGGGCACATGAGCGCGAGTAGGGCACTCGATTCGGCCCCTTTTTGCTTTATTAAAATCTATGATGATAGAATGGTTCTGTTGAAGTTTTGTTTGAATATTTGAGTTTAACAGTGGTGGTGTAACAAGGGTGAAGATAGAATTGAAACAGTCTGAATTCGTCAGTGAAAAAAAAAAACAGTTTTAAAATTTAAATATAAGATGCATTTTAAATTTTAAAACTTGTGTACATAGATGAAATGACACTTTTATTATAAAAAATAACTAGACTTTACTATGTTCTAATAGTAGATTTTTAAGTTCAAAGAAATGATACAACTGCTTTATGGAAAGCATCAACACTAATTTGTCGCCGAATAAAAACTAGTAAAATAACTATGAACTTTTTGCAACACAGTATTACAATAAAAATAAACAACTTCAGTGAAAGCGAACGTCCACTCGTTTAGAAATAAAAATTGGATCTTAAATTTCAAACTTCAACACACAGCTAAAACTATCAAAGCTTAGTCGACTTTGAAAGCCCCACTGTGCAATGTGCATCACAACAAAAATATGATAAACCAAATAAATGTTGCATTTTTATTTTAAAGCATCCTTCACTATGGTTGTTATTCAAAATAGAGCTTATACACCGAACACTATACAGTTCGTTAAGACACAATTTTGGTTAAAATTAAACAAGTTTCCGAAGAAGTGGGCCAGTCCTTTCATTAAAATTGTTCAACCACAACGTTTTATAAGATTCGTAAGTCGGATTCGTGAAATAAAACTAATTAAAACGGATCCCGGGCCCTTTGCGGCGTTCGTCGCCTTTGAGTAAAGTACAAAGTATTTTGTCACACAGACGTTTAACTACAACAAAGCTAAATTCTGCGCAATTTTTTTTCTCACAATTAGGGTAATAATACAAGCCATGTAAATAAAGCTATCAACACGTTTATTTACATATATACATGTATTAAATACGTCTACATAAGAAAGGCACGTTTTTCGGGTATCTGCTCTTGTTAATTTACTAGCTTTGTTTCTATATAATTTATTTATTCTATATAATTAAGATATTCTATATATATCTTAATATACCTGATATTAATTTTTCAAAAATTTCGAGTATCGGTTTTTTCTAGACAAACGTGCTCTATCGTAGACCGCATCTTCGCTGAAATTAAGGCGTAATGGCGATCAAACGCAAGCCTATGTTTAATTATAAAAAATAATTGTACATCCTTAATGTATATTAATTTTGTTGGTAGATCTTTTTAGCAGAAAGTGATTTAGGTAGGCACCACTGCAGTACCAGATATTTTGCGTGGTGGTGTTAACATTACTATGTTTCGGTTTGAATGGTACTGTAGCTAGCAAAAATACAGGGCTGTTGAGACTGCCCATCGAATGTTTCAAAGTGATGAGCGCATAAGCAGCGATGCCCTGAACTTTCTTTTCTTACTCAAAATTCTATGTGCCACTGCAATGGTCATGGGCATGCGTTATCTCTTATCACCAGGAGAGCGTACCGTTCGTCTCATTATTTTTACATTTAAAAAAAGTCAGTGTTTCTGAAGCATCATTATTTGCATGAGATAATTCGAGACGTAAGACAACACAATCTTTTTATTTCTTTTTTGTGTAATATTAAATTAATAAATTAGGAACAAGTTTCAAGTTTTTATTCATTAAAGTATTTCTCGAGGTTTTTGTGTCAATTAAAAACATTATATACTGGTTTTAATTTCTATTGCGGTGAAGGGAACGTTATTTGTTTAATGTTTAGAAACGTGGCGATAACGGAATAAGGTGCCGCTTCGGTGTTGAAAACGTCGCCGATTCTGCTATCTATTAAATATTTAACGCACTCCATTTGAGGTTATGCTTCATTGGAATAGCATTGCAGCAAGTTTGCTAAAGTCAATTTTGCAGTAAAATAAATGTTGTATGTAATGATTGATACAAACTTATTTTTTTCTAAATTGTAAATGAAATAAGCCGGTATCATTAAGACAGTTATTATTTACATCAAACGCAAACTGTTAGAAACTAAACCGCTGCACAGCATTCCTCGATAAAGTTAAGATAGACTAACACGAGTAAACGTCACAAGTTAAGAACTTAAGACGATTTTATTTTTCTCACGCTTATTTTTTTGATTACGCAACTTTATAATGAACATGAAAACACACACAGTTACATAATTTCGGGGTCGGTGGAAGTTGCCGGTATCCATCTTGAAGTTGTTCAAGAGCATGTTTATTTAGGTCAAAATTTATAGTTAGGTAAGAACAACTTCGAGAAAGAAGCCAATAGAAGAGTCCAGCTGGAATGGGTAGCATTTGGCAAGTTGCGTCAGGTCTTCACGTCACCTATATCACAGTGCCTCAAGACAAAAATCTTCAACCATGACCAGTATTATGCTGAGGTGAGCCCCTATTTTGTAACTGTTTGCCCCTATTTGTTGTTTTTTTTGTTCTGTTACAAAATAAAAATTATTTTCTTTCTTTCTTTCAACCAGCGCAACCTACTAGCTATTACATACGGTACCAAAACGTGGACGCTTACGGTGAATATGGTCCACCAACTCAAAGTCACTCAGCGAGCTATGGAGAGAGTTATACTCGGAGTTTGTTTGCGTGACAAAATTAACGTAACGAAGTCATCCGACATAGAACTAAAGCCACCGACATAGCTCAAAGAATCAGTAAGCTGGCAATGGGCCGGTCACATTTCTCGAAGAACCTTTAAAGAAAAGAAGAAGAAAAATTTGAAGAAAAATGTATTTCTTGTGTCATTCTGTCAAATGTATAGCAAATCTGTTGAGACATTAAAAAGACATAGTGGAATAAAGAAACTCACATACACACATACAAACATACATGACCCAGATTACATTCATTTTTTGGGCAGTTGCAAAAATAAAAGTTTTATCAAACCAATATAACTCAATTTTAGTTTCTCTGTTATCTATTCACTTTGACCACGCTCCCCCAGTTCAAACTGGTATAAACCATTTTAGAACTATTTAGAAAACCACCCTTTGATCGCGTTTTCGATTGCTGCATACCGGCGGCGATATTCCAGTAGGAGTTTTCGTATTCATAGTTCAAGCTTCGAATTCTGAGACCACCGTGCCAAGTGGTCCGATGTAAACACTAAACAAGTTATGGAAGTTCGTAATGAAATATTTTGATCATTTAGTTGTTTGATCCGAAAGTTTGAAAGCATAACTTTGTATTTATGTATTGCTTATCATTAACAAATAGATATTTTGTAAAACTTTACTTAATTGTGGGGGGGTTAAAGATATCATCCATGAGATTTATCGTTAACGAAAATTAGGAAAACGTAGTCGTACATACCGAAAACAAAACTATCTAACTAAACGATCGTTCACATTTAAAAATGGAACTATAATGCCGCCAAATGATTCGTTTTTTTAATTGTAACCAATGTTACTTGAAATGATGTAGGGATTCTACCATAACCTATACATCCAAATCTGTGCAGACATTTATAATTATAGGTATAGTCAAAACTTTAGCTTTTGGATTGAAACCTACAAAAGAATACCATACCCCTCTGAGTAGACTGGCGTTAAAAACCGATAATAATAGGTACAGAGGTAAAAACTCTTCATCGTGTCAGAATTCAAAATTAACAGACAGCAAGTTCAAAAGCTTTTAACTGAAAACAAAAAACTTAAAGTAAACAAGGAGAAAACATCTGCAATTATTGGTTAAATTAAACCATCAGAAGGCGAGGCAACACGTCAACCCTCCGATAATTGGCTAAGTGGGTCTCGGAATTAGATCCTACTTCTGCGGTCACGCGATCACCTACGAGGGTTCCACAAGGTAACTACTTGGGGCCGGAATTTTTCCTTTTCTTTATTATGTTGCGAGGAACGTTTGTGAATGGGGATTGGCTTTTGGGCCGCAGATCTTTGTGATTACCTTATGTTGATTTGGCTAATACACAGTTTTATATTTATCTTGACTTACAAAAAAGTAGGTAGGTACATATTATATGTATTTGGAATACACCAGTTGCTATTTTTTTTAATGTAAAGGTAATGAGACGATCAATACACTCTCCTGATGGTAAGAGATAACACCTGTCCATACTCAGAACTTTGAGTAACAATACAAAGACCAGGGTATCACTGCTTTGGCGCTTATTACTTAGAGACATTCGATGGCTAGTCTCAACAGCCCTGTAATTTAGCTAGCTGCAGTACCCTTCAAACTTGAACACAGCAATGTTTACACACTACTGCTTGGCAGCAAGTAGTACTGCAGTACCAGATAACGATAACAATGCGCTATTGTAGATAGTATCCTGCAATGAAAAAATATTTTTTGTCAACTCAATCGTTGTATAATAATCTGTACTATTACAAAGAGGAAAGATTTGATTGTTTGTTTGTTTGTATTGAATAGGCTCTGAAACTACTGGACCGATTTCAAAAATTCTTTCACCGTTGGGAAGCTATACTTTCCCCGGGTGCCATAGGCTACTTTTTATCTCTGTATTCCCACGGGAACGGGAACTATTCGGGTGAAACCGCGAGGCGTCCGCTAGTTTAAATATATTTATATGTATGATATAAATGTATGCAGAATATAATAATATATAAATGAAACTACTATTTTAAGTAAAGTGTATTTGAAGGAGCGGTCTCTCCCAATACAGATTTGTATAAACTTAACAGGAGATGCCAAAGCCAAAACAATGTTAATAAAATTAAGTCGGAAATAATGATTTTATTTGTATTTGTTGTATACTATACAAAGTAACGTTCAAAACTCCATATTTTTTTTAAATACAGCTTATCACGCCTTTCATCGAGCGTATAAAAACCTTTAAAAAGTTTTCTACGTTCAATTGTGTTTCCCCACAGGTTGCATGCTCCAATGCAATATCACATAAGGCGAAGGCTTCAAGTAATGTGACCTTACCCGTACAGTTACATATAATTATGTACGTACTACCCATAATTACAGCGATTGCATGGAATTTATTTTGCTTCTGTATTGCTTGATTTGTTCTGAACTTCAGATTTCTTAGAAGCCATGTAAGTCAGTATTGTTGTAAGACTTACATTGTAAAAAACTTGGACTGTATTAAAGCTAAGTCGTTGGTCGTTGCGTAATTAAGATGCCATTCATTTCTGAACATATTCAAGGACCTACGTAATCAAGAACGATTGATTCGACAGTTTAAAACACAAAAAAGTTTTTGAGACCTGAAGTGTTTGAATGTGAATAAACATTAGTAATTTAATTAATCTTTTTTGTTTTCTTGAATGTAATTAGTACAATACTTTGTAATTAGACAAAACAATGTACAATTATTATATGTATGTATTATTATGTATATACAGTTGTACATGTATTATAACTATTTACAAAAACATATTAAAAGTATTATTTTTTTTGTTGACAGGCTAGGTGTTTGACCACAGCTCACCTGATGTTAAGTGACAGTGTGGTCGAAGATGGTAAAGCATACCTAGCCTAGAATAGAACTGGCTCTCAAGTGAGGCTGCTGGAACACATTGTTAGATGATTGACGGCAGATTTTCAACTTGAGGGTGGTAACTAGCCAGCCGAGTACTAGAGAGTACGCTACCACCATTCTATGGTTTCCTCACGATGTTTTCCTTCACCTGCAGCTCAAGATTTTTTTTATCGTTAACAGGCTAGGTGTTTAACCACAGCTCACCTGATGTTAAGTGACAGTGTGGTCGAAGTTGGTAAAGCATACCTAGCCTAGAATAGAACTGGCTCTCAAGTGAGGCTGCTGGAACACATTGTTAGATGATTGACGGCAGATTTTCAACTTGAGGGTGGTAACTAGCCAGCCGAGTACTAGAGAGTACGCTACCACCATTCTATGGTTTCCTCAAGATGTTTTCCTTCACCTGCAGCTCAAGATTTTTTTTATCGTTAACAGGCTAGGTGTTTAACCACAGCTCACCTGATGTTAAGTGACGGTGTGGTCGAAGAAGCTCATTGTTGGGGTTTGAACCCACGCTCTTCAGCATGCAAATTCTATCAATTACCTGGTTCCCATAGTGCAAGTTTTGCTTAGTTTATAGTTTTTGTAAAATTCAATTACATTATTACTGTTGTATTACTTAATTGACAACTGAACATGATATGCTTTTTTGTTAAAAACCATGTTTGCTACAGTAAATATTTTTATTTAAAAATCATTTCAAACGTAGGGCAGTGCTATCAGCGCTGAAAGAAATAAAGTAGCTCAATACTTTTAATTCATATTTTTCCCCGCTCAATTATAAGCAAGTGAGAAAGCAACGAAGCGCTATTCATTCACCACTCAACAGCGTCTAATTCGCTATAAATATAATGTAAATGTATTATGGTTGAAATAAATTTATTATAAAATAATAGTTAAGCCTAAAAAGCTGTGTGTTGCGTGACGAACAAACTGCTAGGTAGGATTAGGTAACAGAAGTAAGCGGAACACTGAATGTTGTTTTGAGAATTCTGAAACAAACAGCGATCTATTCATTCATTCTGATCTGAATTGTTAAACCGTGCAACAGAAACGTCATCGAGTGTTAATTTTTTTTTTTAATAATTTGCCCCTTCGGGCAGGCTAAAGCTATAAAGCCATACTGCCTTGTCTTAAGTGTTATTTCTGCTGTATCTTAGCTATGGTTATCGTCAAAGTCGTCTTAGTCAAGTCCAGTTCGTGTCAGTTCGTGCCAGTCATGCTTTAGTAAAGTAGTGGCGACTTTACTATAAAGCTTCGATGGAGTTTTGGAAGCAACACGAAAACTCATGTTTCACCACTTTATATCATTTTCCCACTCATCGAGTGTTTTTTTTTTCTTTGGTTTTGGCGTCGCGTTTTAGCATTTGCCAGTGTCAAGTAATTATATATTTTCAAGTTTCAAAAGTTAAATAAGTGCCATCGTAGCTAGTTTTAGTCAAAGTCGTCTTTGTCAAGTCCAGTTCGTGTCAGTTAATTCCAGTCATGCTTTAGTAAAGTAGTGGCAACTTTACTATAAAGCTTCGATGGAGTTTTGGAAGCAACACGAAAACTCATATTTCACCACATTATATCATTTTCCCACACTCGCGCTTGTAATTCGGCACTTTATGAATAAAACACCACCATTTTTATGCATAAACACTCGACAAAACACTAGTTTTGGAAAAAATACAACGGAGCGACACGACTCTTCCCGCGTTCCCGCCAAAACTCCTCATCGAGTGTTAAGAGCAAACAGCGCCATCTAGTTTTTTTTTCTTTGGTTTTGGCATCGCATTTTGAGCATTTGCCAGTGTCAAGTGTGTTATATTTTCAAGTTTTAAAGGTTAAATAAGTTGCCTCATAGTTATAGTTTCAGTTGAAGTCTAGTCTTAGTAAAGTACAATCCGTGTCAGTCAAGTCCAGTCATGCTTTAGTAAAGTTGTGGCGACTTTACTTTAAGCTTCGATGGAGTTTTGGAAGCAACACGAAAAATCATGTGTCACCACATTATATAATTTTCCCACACTCGTGCTTCTAATTCAGCACTTTATGAATGAAACACCACCATTTTTACGCATAAACACTCGAAAATACACTAGTTTTGGAAAAAAATACAACGATGCGACAGGACTCTCTCCGCATTCCCGCCAAAACTCCCGCCATCTAGTTATACATTTATTATTATTTGTCAGTACCATGAAACGCGACGCTTAGTGATGACTCGATTGGTTCTTAATTTAGTGAAATTAGTTCTTAAGTAAACTGTAATTAACGAAGTTCTAAAAGCATTTGTATACATAGCTACACGCACATAATTACTTTGATCTTGTGTGTGCATGTAGTTAGCGTATGTCAAGCGAAAATTGTAGTCGCCGTCAATTTCCTACGTAACTTTTTTTCTAATCTGTGGTTGCTCGCTTCCATTTGGGATGCACCATCGCGTGCTTCAGAAGCAAGCTATGATCTTGGCTGCTTGTTTTATTCAGTTCCATTCCAGTAGCCTGGATTGGTGTCATTTACCATCTTCGACCACACCTTCACTTAACGTCAAGTGGTCTGTGGTTAAACACCTTGCCTATCAACTATAAATAAAAAGAATTACTTTGACGATGACGAGTATTTAAAAATAAGAGATTATTAAATCATTAGTAACAAGTAGTAGTTATTACAATTTTTGTTATTGACATTTAATCATATCGACATTTAAAATTTGTATTTTTGACATATTGTTATTGTAGTGATGACACTCACGACAAATAAGCTAATAACTATAGTTAGATATTGGTTCACTGACTCACCACTACACCAGCCCCGAGCGCAGGCGCACGTCCTATACACACGGCGTCTAACGCCCGAAGGGCCGCCCCCTCTACTTGTGTACATGAGACAATGTATAGTATCTATTATATAGATACTTGTACAAACACTACAGTTATATTGACGTATTCATTTTGATATTTTTTATGTTGTTTTCAAATATACATGAAAAAATGACCTATGATGATTAGTGTTATCAATAAAATTGTATTTGTGTGAAAATAATGATGTTTCATTAATTGTGGCACAAAATGATTTTTCGAATTACTGTCGAAACTCTAAGTTACTAAATAAGTTGCCGCATAAAATACATTTTCTATAACGTCAAATTATCTTTTGTGATACCTACTCGTACATTTTCCAAATCTATAGCTAAACATGGAACAAACCTAACACCATTTACTCTCCGAACCAAACCACCGCCTCACGCATTTGCGTTGTTACCGCCAAATCCCGGTAACATATTTCACGCGCGGCGCCTTCTGCCATCAATTAAAGCATTATCCGCTATCGCTCCTACACCATGCCACTCGTCCTTTGAGCTACGTTTCGGCATCATATACCTAGAAATCAGTACTGCAACATGGCACAATCTGAAACGCAGGGTAACGCCTGTCACATAAAAGTATACAAAATTGTATTACAACTTTTTAGTATAACAGAATAACTTTAATGACATAATGATATGATATGATGTTCCATGATATGACATGGCATATAAATCATATGTCATATGAAATATGTCATATGTCATAAGTATGTCATATGCCATATGATATATGACATATACCATGTGACATATGACATATGCCATATGACATATGTGATGCGATGCGATGCGATTTATATTTAAATAAAAAAACAGTTACTTGGGTCCCATAATATAAGCATTGCTTAGTTTAAGGGAAGATATTGTGGTTTAAAATGACCTTTAACAAATGTATATAGATAATTTATTATTACAATAACATAAATGTTTTTTTAATGATGCACAAAAATGAGACGAATGGCAACAGTGGAACGATGATGATGTGTTAGAACACCAGACACACCGTGATTCAGCTCGGAGACTAAACCAGCAAATGGGGGTCGGACCACACAACATTCTGACTCTTGTGTACATATGAAGACTAGGCGTTTTGGACAACGTTTCCATTTTCCGATAAATTATAAAAAGGTGTATCTTAGCTACTGTTTACAAAGTTTGCTATAGCTATGAGCTGGTACCTCCCACTTCCTACCGTCGTGACTTGGGACCGTTGGATCCGAGCCTAAAATGATCGATAAACTCTAGTGTATAATTAACAGGCAATTGCTTTCCCAGATAACGGTTTCAGATGTTATATATTGAGGCAAAGAAGTGAATTATAAGATAGGTGTTCCATTACTAGTAATTCAAGGTTTTATTGTGTATTAGTTATGGTTTTCATTAATTCTATTTATGAATTATAAAAAAAATCTATTTTATTTCGGTTTTCAAATAAAGGTAAACTTGCAATGCAGCGGGGCAATGCGATTGTTGTTTGATTAAAATATTGTTTAAACTATTTATAAACTCTTTAATCGACCTCGTTTGACCGCCAATTCGCCTGATATTAAACTGATTAAACTAATTCACTCGCGATTTGAAGACACCCAGATTGTATTTATCAGAGAACAGCCACTCGGGCAGCAAATTCTATTGTTTAGCGGTTCGTACAATGAAGGTAGACTCGAAACGTTTACTTCGAGTCTTTGGAATATCGACCATGAAGCGGTGTCGCTTCTAGGAGCTCCTGGCTGTCCGGTAGTAGAATGGGCAGGGTGGAAGTAGGTCATGTACATCTGATCTGAATTTTAGGTTAGATCAGCTATTGGTTTTTAAGTATTTCTTAAAAAATCATAAGTTATTACATAAATAAAATAAATATATAAATAATACGCATGTATTTTGCATATAAACCTCCCTCTTGAATCACTCTGTCTACCGCATTTTAAACAAACGCAACGGATTTTAAACCGCATTAAAATCCGTTGCGTAGTTTAAAAGATCTAAGCGTATAGATGGCGGGAAGCAACTTTGTTTTATACTACGTAGAGATGTGAAAAAGTAGCAAACAAGCGAAGAGCTACCTGATGGTAAGTAGTCACCGCCGCCTATAGACATCTACAATACCTTTAAAAAAAGAAATAATTGAAAATCTCTCAAATCCTCTTTATTAAAATAGCACGCCTATTCATAAAGTTGTTTTTAATACCACGAAAACACCTCCAGGTTTCATATCTCGATTCGTAATCGGATTAAGCCACAACTTAACGACTATTACCTCATTTTACATCTAAACTGTATAAATGGTTTTAATATTATGAGCTCTGGTTTCAAGTAGGTAATAATAATAATTTAGTGGTAATAACTTTAATAAGAAAGAAGGAGCTTGCTTTAAGCAGACGTTAATGGGGCTTAAGTAAGCCTTGGCAAATATAGCCTTGGTAAGTAAATAGATTTAAATCTTTACTTGAACATAAAATCAAAATTTACGATGGAAACTAACGTGATTTTTACACGTTTGTTATTTGTTACTAACGTTCGATTATGTAGGATACTTCGACTATAGTCACATCCAATGGCCTTCTTCAAGGAGTCAAAGCAAAGGACAGCGCGCGCGCGTCTTTGTCTTACTTTGCACTATCCAAAGACTTCGGAGTATCCGAAATAATTAAACGAGAGTAAGTATTACAAAAAAAAATAGAGTTGATACAAACAGGTTTGTTTTAAATGTTTTAATAAGACAACTAAAAACATTTCCTGACATGTTGATTTAACTTAAAAGCCTTTATAACAGATGGGGCAAAACATTTGTTTTTTTTAATATAACATGTATGTATGTACAATTATGTATTTAAATGGACTATATCTGTCGTAGAACAAATACGCGCTGAGGACGTGTTCTAGAGTGGAGACCTGCGAATTGGCAAACATAGAATAGGACGCTCTGAGGCACGATGGAGTGATGATATGCGTAGGTCAGCTGGTGGATGGAAAAGGAAAACCTAAATGGAAGCAAAAAATAAAAGATCAAGCTGAATGGCATGTCTGTCAGCAGTAGACTTCGATAGGCTTGATCATGTTGAAGATATAAAATATAATAATCCTAAAACACAAAACTATAATAGGTACGTGTGTTTTGTCAAACCAGGTCATTAAAAAATCAGAGATCGTACACTGTAATACTTAGAACACCACTATATTCCCGATACAGATCATCCGAATAGTCTAAAAAAAATATCTCTTTAGTTGCATATTTCGCCGTAGAGTAGATCAAGAAAGTTTGCTACATCATCCTTCTCAGAAAATTTCGCCCACAAGAGGTTCATTTTACATCTCTCCGTTTGTATCATATAATAAATATAATGATGATAACATATTACTTACATATTAAGATTGAAGTTAATATTATTATAAGTAGAGTAGGTACATACAATTCATGAAAAAAATGTTAACAAAGAATGTTACTTATGTCAATGTCAAAGTGACAGTTCAGGTGAAGCAAATATTTTTAGTCTGTAATTTCATTTTTTTTATTCAATAATTTCCTGGAGTTTTGGCGGGAACGCGGGAAGAGTCGTGTCACTCCGTTGTATTTTTTTCCAAAACTAGTGTTTTGTCGAGTGTTTATGCATAAAAATGGTGGTGTTTTATTCATAAAGTGCCGAATTACAAGCGCGAGTGTGGGAAAATGATATAATGTGGTGAAACATGAGTTTTCGTGTTGCTTCCAAAACTGCATCGAAGCTTTATAGTAAAGTCGCCACCACTTTACTAAAGTAAAGTCGCCACTACTTTACTAAAGTAAAGTCGCCACTACTTTACTAAAGTAAAGTCGCCACTACTTTACTAAAGCATGACTGGACTTGACTGACACGGACTGGACTTGACTGACACGGACTGGACTTGACTAAGACTGGACTTTGGCCATAACTATAGCTAAGAGACAGCAGAAATAACACTTAAGACACGGCAGTATGGCTTTACAGCTTTAGCCTGCCCGATGGGGCAAATTAACAAAAAAAAAATCAATAATTTCCTTTTACTATAGAAAGACAGAATTTTACTACCCTTCACCACATAACCGTTTGAAAAGGTCCAGGAAGACATTTTCCGCCTCATTTAGACATTTTTCTATGTTCAGCAAGGTAACCGAAAATAAAAGGACGACAACAACAACAAATAGCAACCACTACCAAATTACAAAAACAATAAATAACGGGGAGGAAGAAACACATTCGAGTCCAAGAAATGAAACAACATTTTACAAAATGTCGAAAAAGTTGTCGACCCCAGCAATGCTGTCTATAGTTAGAAATTTCTTCAACATATGTTAAAATATTTTTAATGCTACAAAAAAAACTTACTTAAAAGTAATGTTCTTTACGTAATTATGAAATCCACTATCACCTAGCTATTCTTTTGTTTTGGTTAACACCTTTACTTCATTTTTTTCAGTCAATTAAACCGATTATTACTGTACTAATTTTTTTTGGGTATTTTCTAGTACTCGGTTGACTAGCTCAAGTTGAAAATATGCCGCTAAGCACCAGTGTCTTCCAGCAGCCTCGCTTGAGAGCCAGTTCTATTCCAGACTAGGTACCTATGCTTTACTCTCTTCGACAAGCTATTCAAACATCATTTTTCATTCAAGTGAATCAACGGAAATGCGTATGGAGCTTGTTACAGTAATTTACAATTCATAAACAAGTCAAAATATCAAACAATGGATAGGCTTCCTAGTATAACAAAAGCCGACGGCGTCTACATAATTATGTAGTGCTCAAATCCTGAAAGCAAATACTCCGATTCAAAATATCATTCACCTGTCTCACTTCCACTCCCAACTCAAAAGAATCCTCTACATTCAACAAAATCCTCCCCACGACTTTAGTACCTAATGCCACGCGACCCGAAAAATTGTCCGTAATATCAGAAGCAGTATACACGTCCTTTAATAATGAGCCAGTGGACAGTGCCCGCCGAGGGTCGGACCAAATTGAAGAACCGGCGCACCCATTGTGTTCCAAACACCCAAACACTCATTTTTATTATTACAGGGCGCCATTTAATTTTCTCCGACCGTGCCCGTGTTTTAACTGTCATGTGGACCGTTTCTCTGAGGGACTTTTTTCGGGTGGACTTTTTGAGGTACTTTTTTAGAACTTTCGCGCGTGTGTATTGAGTGTGTGTTTGGAGGGGTTGTTTTAATTTGAGGTGCAATTGGTTTTTATGTTTGATGTTGAATCCGGTATGCGGTGAGGATAGCCGAGTCGTGTTAGGGTTTGTTTTGGGTAATATTGAGAGAATGCCGTTATGATCCTTGCTTTCAGGTCTATCTATACTATTACAACGAGGAAAGTTTTGGTTGTTTGTTTGTATTGAATAGGCTCCGAAACTACTGGACCGATTTGAAAATTTCTTTCACGGTTGCGAAGCTACACTTTCTCCGGGTGACATAGGCTACTTTTTAAAAATAAATAAATAAAATAAATATCGTAGGTCATTACACACAGCGCCATCTGACCCCAAACTAAACAAAGTAGTATAGTATAAGATTGTGGAAGTCAGATAACTGATAAAATAGGTTTTTTTTTGTAAATACATACTTATGATAAATACAGAACACCCAGACACACAATATTTTGCTAACCCGTTCACTTGGTAGATAATAATGATGATCAAAGTAAGAAAACGTTAATAATTTATGACCAAAAAATCGGATTAAATCAGTTTGTCATAAAATACTATTTTTTTTAAGTTATCATAAAAGTGTTGATTTAAAAAAAAAACAGTTAATGTTTTCTCACCTATCCTCGAAACAGTGAAACCCGATCCGGTAAAATACTCTATCAACAAAGCCGCCCATACCGGACTAATCTGGTGTATTCCGGTATATTCGTGCGAACGTTACTAATCCGGTATATTTGGGAGAACGTTACGTGGAGGTGTCATCATTCGGTACTAATCCGATTCGCCGGTTAAACGGCTTCGGTATCACATTGCCCACTATCCTTTGTATCACCATTTATTTGTAGTAATAATTACTTTACTTTGATTAGGAGTTGTGGTTGTAATTATTGTTGTGTGACCGAGTTATATTCATATTTTTTAAATAAATAAATACATATCGTAGGACTATACACACAGCGCCATCTGGCCCCAAACTAAGCAGAGCTTGTGTGATGGTAGTCAGATAGCTTATAGAATACATAAATACTTTTTTTTTGTAAATAAATACTTATAAAACGTATAGAAAACCCACACACAGAACAAACATTTGTTTAATCACAAAATGTTTGCTCTGAGCGGGAATCGAAGCCACGCCCTACAGCTCTTAAGGCAGATATACTACCAATGAGCCAACGGGACTGTCATGTGTTTTGCATGGCGTTATTTATCTTTTGAATTTCATGTGTACATGCCTCTTAACTTATTATCTGCCAAACAAATACTAAATTTAAATTTGATCAGTGGACTTGATTTTAAGATGTAGTAGGTACTAAAAATTTTTTTTTAATTATTCCGTTATTTTAAGTTTCGAAAATTTTCATTATCATCTTATCGTTTACCGGGTTAAACAGATTTTCTACAGCGGAAAAACAATTGCAATATTTTATAGAGCAATTTTGTTTAGTAAATTGAATGATAAATAATAGTGAGTACAGTGGTCCGATAGAATTAACAGGGGGTTTTTTACCACTTGATATAATATTAACACAAAGATCTTTTTTTTTTGCTAAATATGCATGCAGAGGTGGCGGTCAACCATCTCTCATCATGTTAACGAAGACGCAGTTGACGATAGAACAAGATTGCTAAGAAGAAATCGAATCAGTTTTGACTCTGGGATTTGAAGATACCCTTACATAATATATTTTATGGTATCTATCGGAAATATCTAGCATCGGGCAGCAATTTTCACATTTCAGCAATTCGCATAACAAACATGGAGTACAATTGACTTTTTGATAGTGATTATACTTGGTGGTAGTTCTCCTTAGCAAGAAGCCGTCTAGGTAGGTACCACCGTAGTACCAGATATTCTGCCGCCAAGCAGTCTGTAAACATTACTGTGTTCCGGTTTGAAGGGTACTGCAGCTAGCGAAATTACTGGGCTGTTGAGACTAACTCTATCAAAAGTCTCAAAGTAATGAGCGCCAAAGCAGTGATGCCCTGGACTTTGTTATGTTACTTAAAGTTCTGTGTATCGCTACGATGGTCATGGACAGGCGTTATCTTTTACCATCAAGAGAGCGCATCGTTCGTCTCATTACATTTACATTTTTTTTTTAAATTGTACCTACACTACATGTACAAAACTACCAAATAAACCAATTTCAACGCAACATTTAACACATAACTAATTATTCATTAGTCAAATGAAAATTGAATAAAAAGCGTTGATTGGAAAATGTGAATTTAATTTTGAATATTTATGAGGTAGCCAGCGACCTATTTTAGGCAAAACCATAATTGAAGTTGAAACGGTCAATTGATAAATTATAATTATTTTGCCCGTCTTTCCCAAATCGAGTGTTGACAGGCTTCTATCAGTCAAAGGTTAATACTTAAATATAACTGATTGGATCGCAAATTATATTTATCTGTGATCAGCAGGTCCAATCAATTGAATTCATGTGTATAATTATAGCATGATAGAAAAAAGACGGCTTTATAAATGCAAAAAAATCAAAAGATGTTCTCAAATTTGACTGGCGTACAACCATAGTAAAATATGTAGTAAAGGATCATAATGTTATTGTATTGCGGAAAAGTTTGAAATATCCTCCCTATCTAAATTTGAAATTGTCGTAGTCAGGTTTGATTGTTATTTTTATCAAATGAGCTTCACCAAGGTAAGTTTTGGCGTAACTCCAAACTTTCCTGGCCAATGCTGCCAACCTTTTATACCAGTAATTACCCATATTTCATAAGTGCTTCTGTGAAATATTAATGCACGGGTAAATATTATCATAGTACCTCTTTGGTTTGTCAAAATTTGTGTAAATTAGAACTTTTAATAATAGAATAAATATCGTAAATATGGTAGGACATTACACACAGCGCAATCTGACCCCAAACTAAGCATAGCTTGTACTATGGAAGTCTATTATAACTGATAGAATACTTAAATACTTTTTTTTTGTAAATACATACTTACAATAAATACAGAAAACCCAGACACAAAACAAACATTTGTCTATACACAAAGTTTGTCCTGAGTGGGAATCGAACCCACACCTCTCAGTTCTTGAAGCAGACATTCTACCAATGAACCAACAGGGCTATCAAAAAAATTGCTGTAATGATGTTTTTTAAATATTTAAGCATTAAATAGATATACTATACACTTGTTATTAATTTTTTGTGTAAAAAAAGCATTAGAATGCTTTAACGTACTTTTATTTTGTGTTCCTATATTGTTTCCACCAAATATCCCATTAAGGAAGAAAAATATACCGTATTCCCTGCCTTGCCTTTAACCTTTAACCCCAATTGGTGCTCAAATCCCATTCACAGCCACCGTAAAAACCGCATTGTACATTTTTTGCAAACTACCCGCACCGTTGCAGAAGACCTTCCTTTTTGCGAATAGACACCTGTAGGCCAATAACTATATATTCTATGTTATGGCCTATTAATTTGTCGTAGGCAACCAACGCAGTACTATTCTCGACAACCGTTAAGGCTGAAATACCGAAAATACGTTTGTTTTCAAGTGAAATATTGACTTGTTGTTCGCCAACAACGCTTGTTTAGTTTCTAAAAAGTTCGAACGTAGTTTTACTTTTGCGGGTCTTTTTAGCCGATTATTTATTGATCGGTTTGTTTAGTGGAAATTGGATTTTATTTATGCAGTAAACTAAACTCCTAAAAGTTCTGCGCTTATCCTTGCTTAGAAATTGAATCGCTGAGAATATTTTACAGTATTTTACCACACCTCACCAATGCATATAGTAAGCAATTATAATAAACTTGCGACCTGGCCGGCGTCGTACGGGTACAATGTAGATACTTATGTGCTTCATATGCATGTATTAAACATAAATAGACCTACCTCTTGAATCACTCTGTCTATTGATGAAACTGCATTAAAATCCGTTGCGTAGTTTAAAAGATCTAACCGTAGATACGGCGGGAAGCGACTTTGTGTATTATGTAGAGATTGTATTTTTTTAATCTTTGCTCACTAATGCTTCAAATATGTACCTAAAGTGAGCAATAATATGTTATTGTATTTTTGTGCTTTCTTGTCTCTACTCCATATCTAGTAAAGGTTCTAGTTGATATGTTTCACCTGTAATATCAGGTGAAGCAATTTAGGCAGATTATGTCTCCTCCTTTTGCACGACTAGTTATCAATGCTGCCTCCGATATATCTAAATTGGTAAGTAATTTAAGACGACGGGGACGTAGGTACTAATTTTTTTTTTACCGCGATCGGATTGACACGTAAACTTTCCAGAAGAAAGCAAATTCTCCAGCATTTGAAACTATTGTGTAAAAATTTCTTATTAGTAGCGATGACAGCTGAGTGGTTAGCGCGATTGACTTACACACCGCAAGGTGTGGATCCAAACCCCAACATTGAACTTGAGCTATTGGTGAAGGAAAACGTAGTAAGGTAACCATAGCGGCTGGCTAGCTACCTTTAACTTAAAAATTTGCCGCCAAGCACTTAACGGTACCATTCCACGCTAGGTGTATGTACCATATTTGACCACACCGTTAGTTAACATCAGTCTGATGAGCTATGGTAATATACCTAGCAAATGAAACATATTTTTTTGTAAAAATACTGTGATAAATATTGTTTTAAAACGCTTTGTTGTAAGATACGATCCGCTATTTTATTTCTATGGTATTTAGCTTGGAATCGCACATCTTGCGAAAAAACATCCCAATTCCGTAAACCATAAAACTGTTACCTACATTACACGAGTGAGTTAACATAGAGCCCATTAGTTAATGCCGCGACAGATCTCGCACTAAATTCGAAAAACAGAACTGTTTACTCGACACCATTCTGTGGCAAGTTGCCAGCATGTCAGTGACACTTGAAGCGGTGATTGCATTGCACATTTTCAAATTTTATATTAAACATATCCCGAGCAGAATGTACGAGACAGTTTCAAACGCCGTAAAAATATCTGTATTATATCTGTATTTGAAAACTCTCTTTTGAAATTGTTTCCAGTAAAATATGTATGTTTTACAGGAATTCAAGATTATTGGAGAAAACATCGTGAGGAAACCATAGGGTGGTGGTATGTTCCTTTCTAGTACTCGGCTGGCTAGCAACTACCCTCAAGTTAAATATCAACCGCCAAGTATCTCACGGTGTGTTCTGGCAGCCGCAATTTCGAGTCACTTCTATTCAAGTCTAGGTGTGTCTACTATCCTTGACCACGCCGTAATTTAATAAGCTGAGAACTAGCATTTTTTGTCTCCACTACAGCGACCACTTTTATTATTATTTCAGTTATTTATTTATTTTCTTAGACTTTAATATTTGTTTATTAATATTTTTTTACAATTAATATACAAAAAAAAATGTTGTTGCTTTTATTCATGTCGTCTTTTATTATATTTAAGTGCGCATTTCTTTCTTTCTGTCTTTCTTTCTAGGGGCATTCCATAGCATGGTCGCCAGTCGTCAGTTGTCCCATAGCCGTACTAGAGTGCTCTCGCTTTCAACAATGTAACCTGTACGTAATAAATGTGAATTAATAGACATAGTGATCACCAGAAATAGAGTTTCAACCCCACTCGACAGTCAGAGGAGTACGCAGAAAGTTGGTTGACGATAAATCTCGTAGATGACGTCAGCAGTCAGTCAGACAACCCCCACACTTTCTAATATCAGATGAGCTTAAGTCAAACACTTAACCTGTCAATAGTAAAAGAAATATTTGTGACATGGGTCCGATACAATTTTTAATCATTTACCACAAGCAATACTGAAATTGGAAAGTATGACTGTTCGTGAAGCGTACTACAAATTAGACATTTTTTTTAAATATTTTTTTAAATTTGTTGTTATTATTTTAATTTACATGTTTGACATTTGTTATGACCTGGTATGACAGTTTGATGTCTTGGATCGGTGCTCCTGACGCTGCTGTTCTAGGCAGAGCAGCTCAGGAAAGAATCATATTTGGAAAGATGGTCGCTGACATCCGTTAGGATATGGCACAGGCAGAAGAAGAAGTAGTTTATTTCATTTAGTTTAATATTCTTTAATAATAGTTTCTTGTCAAATCCTGTTGTGTGTTCACAATTAACTAGACTGTTAACACTCCCTTAATATTATGAAGACGTAAATGTAACACAGTTCTACAATAAAATACTATCTGAATCTGAAATAAAGGTTTTTATGACGAAGAGGAATTACTTACTGAGTACGTAAGTAAAGGAAGCAGCAAAACTTGTCCAGAAAAGGTTTCCATAAGTAAACAATTTAAACAATCTTCTGTTACAAGAGATAACAACTGTAAATGACCATGACATGATTTAGGTCTTAAGAGCCGTCATATAAAGCAGCAATAAGCTGCTAAATTTAGAATCATAAGTCTAATTTAGTTGATTTCACGCTGTCTCTGGAAATTTATACTAACTTGTCACGAAAATTGGCCGATAGAGCTTAGATACTTGTACCTACTTGTAAGCGTCGTAAAATTTTAACGGTTGCAATAAATTTTATCTTTTCAAGTTCTGACGTTGTAAACAGCGGGAAAGTCATTTTATTGTTCTTAAAAATTTATTGGAACGTGCGTAACTCTTCCATACTAAATTAGAAAAAAAAGCGACTAAAATATAAAAAAATATCCTGATTTTGCATAATAGAAGAGAGGCTTAAGGCTTTAGCCAAACTGACGCAAAATAACCGTTCGTGACATGAAAACATCAGCTATGCATCGTGGCAGTGCATCTCTAAAATTCCTGCGCGTGCTGGATGCTGGATGCTTCGATTATTATTTATCTTTTTCTTTTAACTCACATTTTATACTAACTATAATGAGAGTATACGAACTTTAAAAGATACTATGTTTTTAATATTTTAATCTTTGTTTTTTACACGATTGCCCGTAAAAGCAGTGTAATTTTTTCAGGGTTCATGTATGTTTAGAATAGAATAGAATAGAATGTAGCTTTATTATACACCAAAAACTTACAAATGAAACACAGATCACAATTAATACAAATAGGAAACAAACCAAAAAAGAAGATATATAACAAAACAACAGAATAGATGATGTATAAGGGTGGTCTTATCGCCTAGAGCGTTTTCTTCCAGACAACCTTTGGATAGAAAGAAAAGTAAACAAATAAATATAAGGTGTTTGTGAGTTTCTTTATTCCACCATAACTTTTAAATGCCTAAACAGATTTGAATGCATTGTTAGAATCATTCAGCGTGACACTGCCTTTAAATTTTTTCAAATGTGTAAAACATTGTCATCTCTTTAATTATTATTTATTTATTGTAGTAAATGTTTTTATCGCAGTCGTGTTTTTGTTACAATAATTATACGATTGATATTATGCCTTTTTTTCTATGTAAAAGTAATGAGACCTCATGACCTTTGCAATAGTATCCAGAACTTTACGCATGTTTCGAAGGACATACTGCAACTAAAGTAACCGCATAGTTTGGCGAGAACTTAACCGCGATTTCTCTGTCCGTTATCGCAGAAGTAACGAACGATCGTGCCAAACATCGCTTCGACTCCAACCAACATTATGCGCCCGCACGCGCGGGTCAGCTTCATAATGAATGCGCACGCAGACTCGTCAGACTGTCTGTAAACATCGACTTTTGCACTTCCACCTTGTTTTTGTGACACTAATCTTTTTACACGGATCTTAAATTGTACGTGTATCTTTTTGCAACGACAAAAATCGCTGTTGGGTCGGCCCAAAACCTAATAGTCACAACACAGCGAGCTAATCAGATAGTTTCTTTTTTAAGTCATAGAACTCTTTCTATGACTTAAAAAAGGTCCTAGGTCTTTGACCAAAGCTCACTCGATGTTAAGTGGCGGTATGGTCAAAATTGGGGGTTCACCTAAATATACTACACTACAACACAACATTTTTAGAATTCGTATGTTTAAGTGGAAGAAATTGAGAGAGGTCTTTACCCAGGAGAAAACTTTACTGTTGAAAATAAAATATTTTTCTCTCTTTCAAAAACGATAACCGTTAAACTCGCAAGTTAATCGTAATTTTCCATCAAGTACGCTGCTCTATCTCCCAAATAATGTGTCCAAGTATAGTCTTTTAGAATTACCTACAAACTTTTCCAAATGTTTTAACGCTATTTTGAACGTTAATAAAACAATGATCACAATCTGAATCGTTATAAGTTCCGCAATTATCTAATTTACCTGTAGCCAAGAAAACATAAAAATCAGCAATTTCCTTAAATTTTTTTTCGATATGAAACCTCAATTCGGTCATGGAGCTCTGTACTCGCATATGCATTACAGGTTTGCTTAGTAAATAAAAGGTAATAAAAGTTGTCAGTATATATATTACAAGGAGCTTAGATTTATAGCCCTTTAAAAATAAACTTGAAATAAACCTACAAAGCTGACATACCGTATAAGCAGAAACTTAAGTACCTATGCAGTAAATTTTTATGAAGCATAAAAATGTAGACGTCCAACGAATACAATAACAGGAATGTGAAGTAATGAAAAAAATAGTTGATATTTCTTTTATATTAAGTTAAGTTTTGTACGTAAAGTCGTAGATAAGGTTTTATTTCAAATGCAAATTTATTTTTAAATTGTAAAAATAATGTTTACGAACGAATTATTCTTTTGATTATAAGAATACGTGTCGAAGAATAATGTACATTGCAGCGGTACTTAAAAATTTGAGAGGTGTAAAAAAAATTTTTGATGCTCATTATTTTGAGAATTCGATGGTTAGTCTCAAGTTTTGTAATTTCGCTAGAACAACTAAATTAGATTTTTTACTAAACTGAAAGCAGGTTGCGGCTGAGATAGGCTGAGATCGGGATGTCGAAAAATCTCTAACTTATACCTTTGCAGCAATGAAAGCTCAGTGGTTAGCACGGCTGATTCACATGCCGAAAGGTTGGGTTCAAACCCTAACAGTGTAAAAAACATCGTGAGGAAACCAAAGCGTGATGGTAGGGTATTTTCTAGTACTCGGCTGGCTAGCTACCTCACTCAAACTAAAAATCCGCCACAAAGCATCTAACGGTGTGTTCCGGCAGCCTTACTCCGGGAGCCAGTTTCATTATTAGGTGTGCTTTACCATCTTTGACCACACCGTCACTTAACATCAAGTGTGCTGTGGTAAAACACTTAGCCTGTCAACCATTAAAAAAATACGAAAATCTAAACATATCTAATCTACGCCTGTCCATGATCATTGCAGCGATACACAGAACTTTGAGTAACAAAACAAAGTCGAGGGCTTTGGCGCTCATTACTTTGAGACTTTCAATGGTTAGTCTCAACAGCCCAGTAATTAGGTAGGTACCTGTCTTTCAGACAACGCACTTATAGTCTTATAGTTGTTTTTTTCGTTTTAGGTTTTTCGATAAACAGCACGGTAGCTTTGCGGCAAGCTTTTGTCAACGAGGTCACAATATTTTTGCTAGTTGGTATTCAACCGAGCTCACTTGAGCAACCAAGAATAAGTTGTAAATATTTCATGATTTTGCAGCATGTCTAGGCGTCTAAAGTCACGTCTGAAGTGCTTTATTTTTTCTCCTTTTTACTGGTGACAGGTTACGCGTTTGACCATAGTTCATCTTATGTTGAGCTACAGTGTGATCTAAGATGGTAACACTTAGCTTGTAATGGAAACAAGTTCACAAGGTTTTTTATGTGAAAAAAGTGGCAAGCGAAGGGCCACCTGATGGTAAGTGGTCACCGCCGCCTATGGACACCTGCAATACCTGTGGCATTGCCAGTGCGTTGCTTACCTTTAAGGACTCTTCGTTTGAAGCTATATAGATTAAAACTCGGCGGAAAACCCGAAGGTGGTAAGCTATAAGGTAGTCGGAATACGACAGGTTTTGGAAGATATACGTTAGGTAATAATATATTGTACTAGCCGAGTGGTAGAAAATACCCTATTACCATGATTTCCTCACAATGTTTTCCTTCACCGGTATCTCATGTTCATTGTTGGGATTTTAACCCTGAACCGGGTACCGGAACACATGATACTTAATAAATACAGTCATAATACATCTTCGATCACACCGTCCCTTAACATGAAATTAACTGCGGTCAAACACCAAGTCTACGACAGAAAAAAAACGACACTAAAAGTATAATTTGTAATGAACACTAGAAATCCTTTTAATTTGGAAAAATTAGTACTTTATTTTGAAAAGTTAGAAAACTGACGATTTTTAAATCAAAGTAAGAATTTTAATGCGATGGTTGGTGTAATGGTTTATTTTACCGTTATCTCGAATAGCCGTAGCGAACTCGTGATTATGCTGCCTCTTAATATAACCTTCGCTTGCAGTATCAAAACAGTGGCTGGACGTAATCAGTTCGGAATAATAATTTCCTTTTTTTTAAACCGCCAACAGTGTAAGCTCCTTCTGTCCTGTCAACAAAGGTTGCCTGGAAGAAATTAACTTATTTGATAAGACTGCCGTGATACCACCGCTAACTAATCGTTGCATCGATTTATCTTTTTCAGATGTATCCACAACTAATATTATAAAAGCGAAAGTTTGTATATATAGATGTTTGTTACTAATTCACGTAAAAACTACTGAACGGATTTGGATGAAATTTGGCATGGAGGTAGCTAAGACCTTGGATTAACACATAGAATTTTTTATCCCGAAAACATTTAGCGAGTAACACCGCGGGGCCCAGCTAGTGTGTTATAAGATAATCCCACCAAAAACATTATCATGTAAAATGTTACCAAGACTATCAGATCATACCAGATCTCATGTAGAGCCAAGTTTCTTACTCTGCAACTCTACACGCCTTAAATTCTACAAGCTCTAACTTCACAAACTACATCTTAGTCAAAATATGTGGCTTGGTCGTTTCGTTACCATGAGAAATATTGTACTCGTATAACAGAAAAGTAATGAAAACTGAATAAATTCTACACTTTCTGCCCATTCCAGGCTAGGTGTGCTTACCATCTTCGACCACACCTTCACTTAACATCAGATTAGCTGTGGTCAAACACCTAGCCTGTCAACCATGAAAAAAAATGTCCATGTGATTGGTGCAAAATATAGTTACATTAGTTATGAATATTCAAGGTATATATTTAGTTTATTTCCGCTGAACAGTCGTTCCAGTTACAACAGTGATGAGGACTTAAATTTAATTAATTTTATAACATCTCAGTCTCGACCAAGCGCTCGAAGAATCAACACGTCCTGAGGATGCCTCGTGTAGAGAAACATGTGTCAGCAAGTGGTTACTGCAGATAGAAAAGGATTTTTAGTCTTGTGGTTACTTTAATTAGGTTTTTGTAAAATTATATTTTCAAAGTTTTAGTCAAATTAATTAGATTTTTGTAAAATTATATTTTTAAAGTCTTGTCAAATTAGTTCTAGAGAATTAAGTAAGATTAGGTTTTTATTTACTAAGTTGTTATCAAATTAGTTAAATTTAAGTCCTCATCACTGTTGTAACTGGAACGACTGTTGAGCGGAAATAAACTAAATATGTACCTTGAATGTTCAAAATGAACTTCCGCAAAGTAACGCCTGAATCAATCAATTACATTGGTTATATATAATTGGTTTAATTATATCATTGTAGCTGCTATTGTGAAGCCTCAATAAATTAAAATGTATATTAATATATATATACTTGGTCGTTTTTTTAAGATGGTTGCAAACAAAGAACTGGTGGAGCGAGTGCCCCTCTATAAACTCTGAATACGTTTAGGTAATCCTGATTATGTTTTGCTCAGTTTGTTTTTATTAAATGGCGCTAATTAACGCTTGCTATGCACATTATCTTTTATATCGTACACTTAAAAAACAGAACGACGTAATAATTAAAATAACTATGTAAAGGAACTGATAATGTACCTATATCACACTAATATTACAAAGAAAGGTTGTACGTCTGTTGGTGTGTTTGTTACTTTTTGACGCTCAAACAGCTGGATCAATCTTGATGAAATTTGGTATGGAGGTAGCTTACACCCTAGATTAACACATTTACTACTTTTTATCCCGAAAAAATGTAGTGTTCGTGGGAACAGCAAGTAAATCCCCGGGCTGTAGATTGTAGTTTATACTTGAAAATAAAAACATTTTTAATTTTTTTTAAATAAATATGCGAGTAGTGCAGCACTTGATATTGTTCTGTTATTATCGGACTAGCTACGTCCCGTGGAAATATTCGCATTTTTTGGAATGAAAAACAGCCTACATGGTAATGTATGGGTTAAATTAGCTTCACTTAAAATTTCATCAAAATCCGTGCAGCCATGACAACCTGAAAAAGTAACAAATTACAAACTCTCTCAGTCGTAATGCAAGCTGCGCTCCGTAATTTTACTTTTCCATTCTAAATTTCATCCAAACCTGTACAGCCATTACAGCTTAAAGAAGCAACAGTCATACAAACATACTGACAAACTTTCACTTTTACAATATCAATGTGATTGACGAGCATTTTAAAAGGTTTAATGTTTTAAGATTAAGGGTTCCTTTTGCAACTAAACAGCTTTCCTGGATTTTTCTTTAACCCTTAACCAATGAGAGCAAGGTCGGTGACCTCATCCATCATCATCAATCAGAAGCGTTGAAAAAAATCCATTGTGATTTCAAACAAAATACAATATTCCCTCGAGTTAAAAGCAGCATTATGTTGTTGTAACATTTTATGCAAATGAATGTGCTACCTTTCAGCCTTCCAGCCACTTTGCTGGAAAATGTACAATAGAATGAAGTAGCAAGCCTATACGGATTGGACAGTACCATAGTTTTGTACAAATATGCGAGCTGCTACGAATGTACGATGTATTCAGTGGTGGCAATGCCGTGCGCGCAAAACTGTCCGCATGATGGTATGACTTCACAAAACACGTTTTGACACGAACAAATTAAAGATGTAACTTACGATGTATTTATAAACGGAAACAAAACAGATTGATATTAATCACCGTGTGTGCCAGATACCGTTATTGGTAGTGCGGTAGCTACGGTCAGAAGTTATAAATGAATAAATAATTCATTACTATTTAATCGACTTCAAAAACGGAGTAGGTTTTCAATTCGTCACAATTTTTTATGTACATAATATGCAAATACAAATAATTTATTAATAACATCAATGTTACAAATCACTTCAAAGTAAGTTATTTTAGTCGATTAAGTCTTTATTCTACACCACAGCAATTACATTTAGAAAAAAAAAAATTGAATAACTAGCCTTGTCGCTAAAAACGATATCTTCCAGGCAACATTAGGATGGAAATGATGTAGGTATATAAATATTCAATCCGTGTTTTAGGTAGGTACTTCGCTCCATTTCACAATAAATCTATACTATTATAAAGAGGAAAGATTTGATTGTTTGTTTGTATTGAATAGGCTCCAAAACTGCTGGACCGATTTCAAAAATTCTTTCACCGTTGGGAAGCTACACTATCCCTGGGTGACATTTACTTTTTATCCCATATTCCCACGGGAACGAGAACTACGAGAATGAAACCGCGAGGCGTCCGCTAGTGTTTTATATTTTTATACCACATCCTTAACTCATGTAAACTTTTTATTCAAACAAATATCTATTATACCAATCAGTACAATCTAGTATACTGTTTACATCAGTAGTGTGCACTGCAGGCGTTCGGTTGATGCCTACTTGACCGAGTATTAAAATAATACCTTACCTTTTAGTATTTGGGTTAAGGTATTGTAACTTTTAGCCTCGATTGTTGAAGAAATTTCTGATACTACCTTATTTTATGTTACTGTATGTTTTTTGAGGGATCGTATCCGAAACGAAGTCATTCGCCAGAGAACTAAAGTCATTGACATAGCTTAGCGTATTAGCAAGCTGAAGTGGCAATGGGCTGGACATATCTGTCGCAGAACCGATAACCGCTGGGGTAGACGTGTTCTAGAGTGGAGACCGCGTATTGGCAAGCGTAGCGTAGGACGCCCTGAGAGTCGATGGAGTGACGATATACGTAGGACAGCTGGCGGTGGATGGAAGCGAAAAGCCGAAGATCGGGCTGAGTGGCGTGTCTTGGGAGAGGCCTATGTCCAGCAGTGGACTAATATAGGCTGATGATGATGATGATGTTTTTTGAAGATATAAAGATTTACGGTGAGTCTGAAGTATCGTAGTTCCTGAATGGCTGAATCGATATGATTCAGTTTTCTTGTTTACAATGTGATATACTTTGTGCACGCTCTTAGCTATGACTCAAGAAAATCTGCTCTGTCGTTTGAATATTACCAGCTCTTTAGTAGTGATTGAATGGGTAAGCGTTTTGTACAGTCAAAGTTGAAGAGCTCACACACATTTTGTAAGAGATATACGCTGCCTATGATTGTTGTTGCGATACTTAAAAAACTGAGTAGTAAAATAAAGTCTACAAGCTTATAATACAGTACTTCATTTAATTATATTATAATTATATAATTATAATTTGCTTCCTGAATATACGAGTAAAAGATAATGCAATAAATAGCTTTATTCAGCCATTTTAAAATCGTTGAAAATACGGAGCCAAACAATAACAACCGGTCATTCCACGAGAAAGTTTGATAACATTTCAAAAAGTTCCAAGTAAAGGAACAAAAGATATTCCGTAATTGACACCCGTCATAAAGTGGAAACTAGTAAAAAGTTTTGTTCGAAATCACGAAATCGCGGGCGTTTTCAAGTAGGGGTCGAACTTTTGACTGCGAGTGACAAACTGGAAGAGAAGTTTTGCGGGTACACGACACACGGGGAGGCGCGGTCTGATGTTTGTTGTCTGTGGTCAGCAGTTGTGCGTGTGTGCTGCCAACCTGTATGCGACATATTCTGTCTTTACATTCGTGCAAACATGTTTCTGTGAGCGGGAGTTACATGTGTGGTCCACAGTTTGTGGACAGGGATAGCCAATGTTATAGTGTCTATTACGCTTGACTAACCCTTTGCGAACTTTGTTGTTAGAGTTGAAAATAGAAATGCACGTTTAAGAGCAATGTTTGTGGTTTAGGTAGTGCTTTACTGACACCGATACAAAACAAGGTAAGTACTTTAAACTTTGTCTTTGTCATTTGCAAGTTGAAGCATAATAAGTAACTTTAGTGACATTAGCTTTGACAGCGCATTGATAAAGTAATGTAGGTCAACAAAGTTTTTAAGAAGAGATTATGTAATAAAACATAAAATACAAAAATAAAATAAATAAATTTACAATTTAAAAAAACCGACTCCATGACCCTTAGACCAACTAAACGCACTGCTCCAATGAAACAGCGAGGTTTCGGAGTAACCAAAATATTTTTTTATCATTTTTGTTGCGTTTTTAAACACGCTCGATCGACTTCGATAAAATGTATATGCTCCTTTTTTGAGTCAGTTAAAAATCAATTGCCACATGACGGACCATTATTTGAGACCGGCTCGACCGATTTGACAGATTCCTTTTTTTTGTCATGAGTACATTTGTGTGATAGAAAACTTCTGGAAAGTCTATGGTAAAGTTAACAAGTCACCGAAATAAAGTACCTACTAACGTGTAAAGTTGGGGCTGGTCGCTAGCATATAGTTTAAATAAACATTGATTAAAAATTACTTGATTAAATACATAAATGTATTTCTATTTATAGTTTGTATACTATAACTTATCCATAAATGAATAACATTAAAAACAAAAAGTAATTAATGTAACCCTAAATATACAAAAACAAATGGTTTGTAAATAGACCTTTGAAAGTCTAGAGGCAATGAAAATATTTGAGCTCAATGTTTACAAATGTTTACCACAAATTATTGTATAAAGAAAACAAATATCAAAAAACAATAACTGAAACACATAGAAAACCACTAATAATAATAATAATAGCCTTTTATTCAGATCTAGCTAGTTACAATGAATTTAGACTTATAATAACATTGGGTTCTTAAACTAAGTAAACTATTTAACCTTAATACCTATCTGTTGCTTGGTTATTTTTGCTAGATCTGTTAGCCAATCGGCAAAGGCCTCCTCCAACCTTTTCCATTCTTTCCTTTCCTGTGTCACTCTGTTCCACATGACTCCGGCCACTTGTCTAATGTCGTCGACCCATCACACAGAACAAACATTTGTTTATCCCACAAAGTTTTTGTCCTGGGTGGGAATTGAACCCACGCCCTTCAGCTCTCGAAGCAGACATACTACCAATTAACCAACAGGGCTGTCAGTTATTATAGTTCATGTTTCTTTACGTATTTAACAGCAGTTAAAAGGACGTAACATAAATGTTTTCCACGCTCAAATCATAACTTTAATATATCTCAACGTTGAGAATATTCAATCGACGAGATCTAACCGATATAGAAATTCTATCGTCTGCTGTTTTTAAAGTAAATTCAACTTGGTCGGAGCGTGACTTGGCATGCAAAAGTCAAAGACAGCCGCCCTACTCACCGGTTCGCAGCGTAAGACAACCATGCCACCTCCACTGCAGCTTCGAGGACAGAACGTCGCGTGGGAAAAAACAGTGAAGTACCTGGGCGTTCACATAGACTCGGCGTTGAGCATGCGTTCACAGACCACGAACGCCGTCCACCAGGCGAAAGCTGCTAGAGCGCTGCTCCGCCCGGTCATAAGCTCGAAGCTGCCACTAAAGACAAAAGTCGGCATCTATAAGACCTACATACGGACCCGACTTACTTACGCTGCCCCGGCATGGTACGCCCTATGCTCGGCCAGCCAAAAGAAACGACTACAGGTGGTTCAAAACGTCGCCCTGAGGATGATCTCGGGAGCCGGCTGGTACGTACGCAATGACGTTATCGCCCGGGACGTGAAGATAGAATCGGTGGGGGAGTTCGTGGTGCGTTTGTCGCGCGGCATGTTTGACCGCGCTGACAACTCGCCACACCCCCACCTCAATAACATTGCGCCGCATCATGCACGCCCCCCTGACGTACGTACCTGGCGTGCCCTCCCTCGAGACCTCCTATTGGCTGGCCCGGTAGACGACGGCGAGGTTGTAGACGGCAACATAGGCAAGAGGCCCTCAGTAGTTCCACAATGCCAAGACGAGGCCACCGTGTCCTGCAGGTGCTGAGCTCCGCCCAGTAGGGCGTCGAGATCGCACCCACTAAAAACCCCTGGGGACAGAGTTCCCCAGCGACCAACCTCGGCAAAGATGAAGTTCATCGAGGCCGATGCCCCACCTCACCTACAAAGGAGGAGGAAGAACCCACGAACGAAAAAAAAAAAAAAAACGCAAAAGTCGAAATATCAGCATGCAAAAATTTGATAGTCGAATATTGAAATTTTAAATCAAAGCCTAACTTTATAAGCTTTTAAAAATAATCGCTTTAGTACATCGGCCATATTTAACAAAACGCTTAAGAATTTTCACGAACGGAGTTTTGTACTGTTTTAACAGTTACCATTTCAAAATTTGAAATGCAAAATAAGCATAATATTTAGTTAAAGCTTGACAATGTTCATCCAATTGCAGTTTTTTTTAAAGGTATACGTTTGGAAGTTGCAAGGTCCCAATTTTAAACATCAATTTAAAGAGCGCGCATTTTTTTCGCTTCCTAACAGCGAATTTAAAAAGAGACTTCTTGGTTACTGTGTTGATGTTATTATACGATTTCAGACTATTTCAATGATAAAAAATTTATTGTACCTACGATTCTTTTATTATAAATGATGTATAATAATTGGATTATTATAAATTAATTTGTTCCAATTCAAATTACTTTTTTTATTTATGAAAAAAAGTATAATAAATATCTTCAATTAAACAAAACAAAATTAATTGAGTTATTATAGGCAAAAAATAATAAATATCATAGGACATTACACACAGCGCCACCTGGCCCTAAACTAAGCAAAGCTTGTGCTATGGAAGATAGATAACTGATAGAATACTTAAATAGTTTTTTTTTTGTAAATACATACAGTACACCTGGCTAAAATTAATGTCGCATATTTATTTTTTTCATAATATTGCTTGCGTTTGATCTGATGTTAGGCGAAGATTACGTCTACGATGGAACATGATAATATTTGCCTAGAAAAAACCAATTCACTCGCATCTTGAAGAATTTGAAACCAAAATTGTACATTTCGGGGAACGCCCACTCAGGCAGCAAGTTCCAATGTTTAGCGGTTCGTACGAAGAAGGTGGAATCAAACTGCTTAGTTCAAGTTTGAAGGTTCTATTCCAGGCTGGGTGTGCTTTACCATCTTCGACCACATCGTCACGTAATATCAGGTGAACTGTGGTCAAACACCTAGCCTGTCCACAGTAAAAAAAAGCACTCGATAATAAAAAACTGAATCTTAATTTTTTTAAATAAGTTTAGTTGTAACTAGCAAAACTATGTAAACTGCAGTGAAAAGTCCTTAATCCTACCGCCTCTAACGACTAGTAAGTAGAGTTTATAGCGTAACTTGTCTAAGTGTTCTCAAATTGATCCCATGGGTGTTCAAGAGACAATCGGTTGAGCTTGGGATGGATGACCGTGATTGGCATTTCTTCTTAAGCGTTACCGTCGGTCGGATACATTTAATTTTATAGGTTCCCGTTGTTTGTTCTATGCATCTATAACAACAACTGCTAAACCATGTCGGAGGCCTTTGGGTGGCTTCTTAAAACTGACACTAGGATTTGCCACCCAGCCTTCACGAACTTACTAACTAAAGAGTTTATTGGCGGCAGTTATAACCTAAATTTCTACGACAGAGCGTCTCAACAAATGAGGCAGAATTTTACCAACTTTACTTTATACGATTGACTTAATTTGTACTGTTTTATACTGCTAGCTTAAAAATACCTATGCATGGTCGAGGTTTAAACATCGGAACTATCTAGGCTGTCCAGTAGGAAATTATGTAGATTCCCGACACGCAAACCTTCGGTTGTGTAAAGGCTTTTCCAAATTACTTTAGACTGCTGGCCGGGTGCCAGTTTTTTGTCACATTGCAGCTGCTAGATTTGTATGTGTACGTCGTTTGTATGTAACGTCTTGTTTTGTAAAATCTGAATTATAAACATGTTCATAAAAAAAAAAAACAGTTTTTTTTTGACAAACGACAAGGTAGCTCTTTGGTCAAAGCTTACCTGATGTTAAGTTAAATAAAAAAAAAATATCGGTAATTTTATTCGATAAAGCTATAGGCGTGATAAGTTATCGGTGGACAATCTAGATTGCCAAAATATTAAAATGTATTGAAAAAGTGACCAAAACCGCATCCTTATTTGGTTGAAATTTCTCCCAAACAAAGCGTTTTTATTTTACATTTTTTTTTTACTATAGCTTACTTGGTTTTAAGTGACGTTGTGGTAAAAGATGGTAAACATACTTAGCTTGGAAAAGAAATAGCACATATTTTATTCGTACTGCGAGGTTGTAGAACCCTTAGCCAGAGACTGTATTCCCTGAAAATTACAATGGATGTCTTCAAGTGAAGAGTAAAAATGTTCCATCCAGAGACGTGATCCATTCTAGATCGCAATCAGGTAAGAAGTAATGGAAAGTGAATCTATTTCGAATAAAAAAAGCATTCAGTAATTTCACACACATCTTTCAAAATATAATCTAAATTCTGAATGGTTAGAGACCATCAGAACCTATACCTAATTCGTAGAGAAATAGACGTTTTATTAAAATATTCCCTGAAAACCGTCTTGAAAATTCTTAGTTAAAACTGACTATAGAACTATACTTTCCATGTTTTAGTCACAGTTATTAGTTGAGCCTTTAAAATTGCTACTACTTGATGGTATATCTTCTCAGCAGGAGGTCGTCTAGGTAGGTACCACCGCAGTACCAGTTATTCTGCCGCTAAGCAGTGGTGTAAACATAACTGTGTTCCGGTTTGAAGGGTACTGCAGCTAGCAAAATTGCTGTGCTGTTGTGACTAACCATCGAGTAATGAGGTCTAAGTCTCAAAGTAATGAGCGCCAAAGCAATGGTGCCCTGAACTTTGTTTTGTCACTTAAAGTTCTGTCTATCGCTGCAATGGTCATGGTCGGGCGTTATCTCTTACCATCAGGAGAGCGTCTCGTTCGTCTCATTACTTTTTAAATAAAAAATAAAAAACAATTTTTAATTAATTAATTTTATTGCGCATAAAAATATAATAAATTGAAATCTAGTTTTGGGTGAATTTTAATAACAGCAATTGAAAATTACTTACGCAAGTAATTTTGTCGTCTAGACAAAGCATGTAACTATTATAACGTAGTCAAAACCCTCAACTTCAATACCACTTGATCGTAATTTGATTGGACTTAGTGAGTATTTCCACAAGCGAATGTAACGTAACCAACAATTATTTACTAAATGGAAACATATCTGAAATAGATAAAAAAAATCATATTTGAAATTCTAAGTAAATTTCACTTGTACAAAAATAAATATTCTTTGGTAATAGATAAACAAAGCAGGATGTGTCAAAGATAAACGATATGATAAGACCACCATTCTAATTTTATTATAGGGAGGATTGGCTCTATTTATTTATTTACTTGAATTTACTTGAATAATAATACTACTAATACTACTATTCTAAACATACATGTTTTCATTCTTTCTTTCTTTCTTTCTTTACTAATGGTGTACCTTTGTGGTTCTCTGCCCCCCACACTAAGATGACCTGTTTTGTGAGGTGACAGTTTGCACTCCAGTTAAATTACACGTAATATAATTATACAGGACCTTCGTCTCTTGGTAGGCCTTATAACTGAACATTGCAACTTGAATAGTCATCTTTTTAAACTGGGAGTCACGGATAGTCCGCTATGCCGTGGCTGCTTGCTGGAGAATGAAACTGTAGAGCCGCATACTCTACAGGTTTATTCTTATACATAAAAAGCCACAGAAGGTACTAGAACTGCTACTAGGATTGAAGTTGCTTCGCTATTTCGTTTTATTATATTTGTTGTTGGTAATTTGTTATGTTTGAATGACACAGGCTCACCGGAAGATCAACGCTGGTCATACAACTTAATATGACCAGTTTTATGCTGAGGTGAGTCCCTATTTTGTAACTGTTTGTCTCTGTTTGTTGTTTTTGTGTGTTCTGTGGTGTTACAAAATAAAAAAATATTTTCTTTCTTTCTTTCTATCATTTATGTCGCTGCAATACCTTGGATGTTTCTCGTCATCAATGCTATTAAGTATTCCACATATCTTACTGGAGCTACTATACCAGTGACACAGAGCCTCGCTTCAACACTTCAAGGAGCTGGGTTGGCTGGGTAGATGCTGGTAGGGGGAAATGCACAAAACATCCCAAGCAAGACGTCAGTTAGTTATATCGATAATATTAAAATTTCGTGACAATCGTTTACGCTATTATCGCGTAACCGTGGTCCATAGCTAAGGCAAGAGAGATTTACCTAACCAAAAAGGCGGCTCTGTATGATGATGAATAGGTAAATAATTTTGTGTAGGTACTTGTTAAAAACGATTGACAGAAAGTTTAGAACTGTAAAAATCTCTGTTCATGACGCGCACTTAATATTTTATTAATTTTCAATTCAATTTTCTTGTATACAAACTAGTAAATTTTAAGTCAATATTGGTTATTAAAAGTGGTTTTACAATACTTTTCGTAGGTAATCTCTGTGGATTCAACTACAGAGTGTTATAAACTGTAATGAGTTTTAAGAAAGTTTTTTTATTATTGTAGAATATTTTTTGACAGCTTTAATCTAGAAAAGTAAAAAGAAAATTGTAGGTGCTTGCATAGACGTAACGTTTTTACAAATTCAGTTCTAAGCTATGAACATTTTACTTTCCAAGTAGATTATGCTTGGTGGCAGATCTCGTCTCTTGTGATATCTTGGTGGCTTAAGACGTCGCTAGTTATGTATACAAATTTTAATGATCGTCTAGGTAGGTACCTCTGCAGTACTAGATATTTAGCTGCCAAGTAGTAGTGTGTAAACATTATTGCTTGGTTCCATTTTGAAGGGTACTACAGTAAGCGAATTTGCTGTCGAGATTTACCAGCAGCCTCACTTAAAAGCCAGTTCCATTCCAGGCTAGTTGTGCTTTACCATCTTCAACCACATCAGGTGAGCTGTGGTCAAACACCTAGCCTATCAACGCTAAAAAAGCTTCCGCTAAATTATCTAAGCTATCCTACCAACATCATACTAAAGGTCTTACTTTAAAATTTCGCATGTTTGAAATACTCTATCGTCAAGAGTAGGTTAAATTTAACCAAAGTTTATAAGTTCTAGTGTAAAAGATACACGTAACCCACCAAAATATCCTCTAAAAGTGGTAGCCATTTACCGCACACATTTTCAAAAGTACGGTAAAGGTCTTGAACGCGGTAAAATAACCATGCGATTTATTCCCGCACCACCGCCACAACGGACAAGGAAAGTAGTTTAAAAGATATATTAACTAAGGAAAATGCAGAAAAATGGTAACCATGCATCACATAGTGTTTAATACAAAAGGTCATTTCAGAGTAGATATATAGGACTTTACAGTAAATAGTTACTGGGATCAATGATTAATCTAAAAGTATGTAAATTAAAATTTAAAAAAAAACAACAGAAAAATAACAATTGTGTTAGATAATATTGATTGATTCAGACGTTAAGTATTTTCGGAAGTTCATTTTTAAGTTTTGTTTTTTTTGGCAAGTGGTTACTGCAGCGAGAAGACGATATAAAGACTTGTAAATAAATAAATATCTAAGGACATTACACACAGCGCTATCTGACCCCAAACTAAGCAAAGCTAATAACTGATAGAATACTTAAATACTTTTTTTTTGTAAAGCCATACTTAGAATACACAGAACAAATATTTGTTTATACCAAAAACTGTTTGACCTGGGTGGGAATCGAACCCACGCCCTTTGGCTCTTGAAGCAAACATACTACCAATGAACCAATAGGGCTGTTAAACTTGTGATTATTTTAATGAGTTTTTAAGTTTGTGTCCAAATTTGTTTTAGATATTAAGTTAAGTTACGGTTAAGTTTATAATAATCAAATTGTTGACAAGTTAGTTAAATTGAAATCCTAACCAATTTTGTAACTGAAACGACTGTTAAGCGGAAATAAACTAAATATATACCTTGAATAACAATTGTGCTATTCTTGGATCAAACAATCTCCATTTCAAATTTCAACCAAATCCGTATAGACATGAAACAGACAAGTATACTCACACTCATACTTCTAATTTATAATAATAGTATGACACTTCATTATGCATAAAATCACCATTATAAAAAAAAAATATGTCAGGTTAAAAACTATTTCTATTTCGAATTTCAACCAAATCTGTTAAGCTGTTATAATGTAAATAAGCAACAAACATATTTATATGTGTAGTGTAGTGTTTCATACTAGGTATTATAGGAATTGTAAATGAGCATAATTTGATATAATTGATTGATTCAGGCGTTACCTACTTTGCGGAAGATTATTTTAAATATTCAACTCGTATATAAGTTTTTTTTTTAATTTTACGTACATTGAGCAAAGCTTTTTTTTATTTTGGAGATACTATTCGTAAAATCATCATTACCAAAAACTAAAAGAACAGCATGCACACAAAATATCAGTAGACGGTATATCTCGTCGAAAATACGTTCGTGATATCACTCGGAAACATTTTATTACCCTATTAGGTAATGGTGCCCAACTATATTTTATTCAAATACATAAATGTCCAACCGCAGGGTTAGGTTGTTTTTTATTTGTTATGGAACAAAGGCATTGAATAGAGAAGAAAGTCTAATGGTCAGATTATATATTAGCCTAGTAAGTGATTCAACAAAAAAAATACTAGTTGTGCTTTATAGCACAACTAGTATTTTTTGAACATGATTTTGTTTCACCTTTCAAAATTTTGAAAGGTGAAACAAAATCATGTTTCAGTTAAATAAATAAAATATAATTACATAGGACATTTCACATAATATAATTATACACAATTTTCTTATGCAATTATATAAATTCACACTAAGTTAAATGGTTCATAAATTACATTAAAATACAAGTGTGGTTTTATTGGTGACGAGCTATGTGTTTGCACTCAGCTTAGTGAAGGTGTAATCGAAGATATGTAACACTTCTAGCCTGGAATGGAAGAGCTAGTTCCATTCCAAGCTAGGCTGCCGGAACACACGGTCAGGTGCTTGGCGGCAGATTTTCAACTTGAGGGTGATAGCTACACAGCCGACTACTGAGAGTATCCTACCACGATGCTGTATTTTCCTCTCGGTATTTCTTACCTCCACTATTTGGCGTGTGACCACGCTAAACACTAAACTATCATTAAAAAAAAACTATCTTTCGCTAAAAACTACCAGTACTTATGGTGTAATGCAAAGCAACCCGCACTTGATACAAAAAAAAAACATCAATCAACATCACATTAAAAGAAATTGTGCTCTTTGTTTCAAATTTTTCTTTGAAAGTTATACTCTAATTAACGAACGCAGATTGCCAGTAATGCCAATAAATTTATAATTTATAACATTATCTTTTACTCGTAGTTGAAAAATAAAATAAGCTTTAGCTATAACAAATACATTTTGATAAATTATTCAGATGAGTGCTTGGATCACTCCAAGTAGAACTAAACATTTTCACAGCTGCTTGAAAGGTTTAGTTGAATGCAAATGTAAAGTAAATTAGCTTTTAGAAAGTAGACAAGAAAAAGACGTTGCTTAAAACACAATAAAGTGAAGGAGTAAATTCAAAATACAAATTAAATCCAGCGGCGACTCAAGCGAATCGTTACGCCTTTTTCGATGTTCATAAAAGTTCTGGAATCGAGTAGTAAACCCCAAAGTTTAGTACGAGGCCTCGCCACTTGGCTCTCCGCGGGAGCCGCCGTCAAGACGGCCTAGCATGAAACCGACCAAACTTCGCCCATTGCTGAACACTTTAATATGAGTTTCGCGGTGTTTCAGAACGTTATCGTTATAAAATCGACGTCGTGTTTTCCTCTCACCAAAATCTCTGAAACTCAATTACGCATTTATATTTTCACAAAGAATATCAAAAAAGGATCAAATCGGACGTTTAATTAAACGAAAAAGACAATAAAAACAGATAAAACTCCAATTGTATCAACTGAAACAGTAGCAATGGTCATGAAAGTAGATCGCTAATGACGTTTCATTTAACGACGACAATAAAATACAAATAGCCCTAGCGGCCATTCAAACGAAAATTGACTAAACACGGCACGTGGTACCCACTCGGGAGGGAAATAGCTGTGTGAGGATACAAAACATTTGATATTGTCCCTCCCCTACCCCTATCTGTGCCGACTGGTTCAGTCGTACGGGTCGCTCCGCCGCGAGCAGGCGTCCTATTCGAAAATTCAAACTTTCTGTTACGTCACGATATCGCCTGAGGGTGAAATTACGAGTGTCCCTTTTGGGTGAATCTGTTTGGTGGTATGGTGGTTCAATGATTCTGGTGAGATGGTGCGTAGGCGTGGAGTGAGGCGTGTCGCCTTCGCGCACATTTGTGTCACGCTGCTTTGGTTCATCACCTGTTTCAACGGTAAGTTCTGTTTTAAATATCGAATTCGGTAAGGGTGCCCGTTGCGGTTCGGTGGTTCTGACCGTTGTTGGATGCGGTCGAACGTTTCGATCTGTTGTTCCTGTTTCCTTTCTGTTCATTACATTTTATTTTATCTTTCATTTAGCTAAACACTCGAGTGTCTATTACATTTACTCTTGACAAATTTCATACCTACCTAATTTAATTTTAGAACTTAACTGCTGAACATTTTTCAATTTTTAGTAGTTATAATACTTGAAACAAAAAGTAAACATTATAATAGGTGAGTACGCACTTTAAATAAATGCAACATTGTATTTGTAGTTAAAAAAAACTTTTCTGAACGTAACGGTTTTTGCTAATTTGATAGCGTGATATTTTCACAGAGTGCAATTTTTATATTTTCAGTGACGTAAAAGCAACATTTTCTGGAATTTCTTCGTTATTTTTTTTTAGTTTAAGTACAAATTAAAACCTTATTTTGATCTAGACAGGTTTTATTTTTATTATGCAACAAAACAATTGCACAACTTACTCATACAAAAAAAAAACTACTCTCTCATTTAAAAATAATACCTACGTAAATGAGTAGTTTTGTGGAATATGTTCAACATAGCATAATATACTTAAAACCATAACATAAATTAGAAAACGCTAAATAACTTGGCTGGATGACAAAATAAAAAAAAAATACAAAAATTAACTGTAACTTTATATTACTGTCCCAATCATGCTCTTAAAATAGTCGCACGTAATAATTCGCTTAAAATACGTTAATGTATTTAGACACTTTCCTTACACACTACTAAAAAAAAGTTTGTGACAAATGATAAAGCTAAATAATAATATAGATATAAAATCAACTAGGTATATTTAATTTCGACTTAAGAGTAAATAATTCTAAGCAAAGATTTTTCCGGGTATGTTTAAATTGCGTTTCGTGGCAAAAAATGTTTTATGACGCACAAATTAAAACATGTAATCGAGAAACATGAGTACAAGTTTACACTGTACTCCAAACATTGCGAACCAGTGAAGCGATCTCGAGCAATATTCGAAGACTTTGGAACTACAAGCAAAGTAAATTAATCCGCTGGTGCGTAACACGCACGAAACATAAGTTAAAGTCTGTACCGTGTTAAATAAGTTAGGGTATAAATATAAGCCGTGGGCCTTTATTAACTACGTACCTACAACAAAATACGTATTAACTACCTAATCTCGCTAAGCTACCATACAATAATTAACAGATTTTCGTAGCGATGATAGCTCAGTGGTTAGCGCGGTCGGTTCGCATGCCGAAGGGCGTGGGTTCAAACCTAACAATGAGCTTGACCTGCCGGTGAAGGAAAATATCGTGAGGAAACCATAGCATGGTGGTAGGGTACTTTCTAGTACTCGGCTGGGTAGCTAGCACCCTCAAGTTGAAAATCTGCCGCTAAGCACTAATGGTGTTTTCCGACAACCTCACTTGAGAGCCAGTTCCATTCCAGGCTAGGTGTACTTCACCATCTTCGACCACACCTTCACTTAACATCAGGTGAGCTGTGGTCAAACACCTAGCCTGTCAACCATAAATAAAAATTCTATAACATTTTGATTATATGTACCTACTATTATTTAAGCAAAAAATAATGCAATGAATTTGTTAGTGTTATCTCCTTAAAAAAAAATATTTTTAATACAAATGAAAGCGTAAGTGTACATTAATATAATACATATAAATATATACATATAGGACGTATACATATTAATTACATAGACAGCCCTGTTGGCTCATTGGTAGCATGTCTGCTTCAAGAGCTGTGGGGCGTGGGTTTGATTCCCACCCAGGACAAGCATTTCGTGATATAAAACCAAATGTTTGTTCTGTGTCTGGGTGTACTGTATGTATTATGAGTATGTATAGGTATTTACAAAAAAATATATATATTTAAGTATTCTATCAGTTATCTGACTTCCATAGTACAAGCTTTGCTTAGTTTGGGGTCAGATGGCGCTGTGTGTAATGTCCTACGATATTTACGATTTACGATTAATTTAATTTTAAATGTAAACCATGCCCGACACTAAGGAAGTTGCATATCGTGAGACCTAGCTTTCCATTTTGATTCCTTCGTCGAACTGTAGTTTCATAATATTGAAGAAAAAAAATACATTTTTGTTTGTACATAGGTATTTGATTTGTACCTATCACTATACCTAGGTACAAAATACATCCGTATATCCGTGGTGAATTACGGTTAGATAATTATTTCGTATCATTGAATTCTCTTTATTATTTACTTCATAAGTTAACTTATAGTTGATTACTTTGTCAGTTTTTTTCTGATATAATTTGTACATTATTTTCATACTACGAGGTTCGTAAATCCAATCGTTATCAAAAGGCCTCTCTTCCCTTTTTAGGGTTCTGTACCCAAAGGGTAAAAACGGGACCCTATTATTGAGACTTCGCTGTCCGTCCGTCCGTCCGTCTGTCACCAGACTGTATCTCAAGAACGGTGATAGCTAGACAGTCGAAATTTTCACAGATGATGTATTTCTATTGTCGTTATAACAACAAATACAAAAAATGAAATAAAATAAATATTTAAGGGGGGCTCTCATACATCCGTCCCCTTCGTACGGAACGGACGAAACCCTTCGTGCGCGAGTCCCACTCGCAGTTGCCCGGTTTTTTTTCATATTGTCTGTTAACTACTATTGGATATCAATCCTAATTATAAGCATTAAGTTAATCTTTCTTTCGGCCGAAATCAAGTAAGATTAGTTAATAACCTCCGAAGGCGAAAAAAGAAAAAAAATTGCGTACATTTATTTTTAAACACGATAGTCCCACTATATGGAAAAGTTATCTCTCTCCTTAGTTTCTATTTTATCACAAACAGGTTTGCGTTTGACCGATGTTAACCCAATGCGGTCTATGATGGAGCACGCTTGCCGAAAAGAAACCGATTCACTCGCAACGTGAAAGAACCCAGATTTTATCTATCGGGGAACACCCACTCGGGCAGCTTCTTGTTTTTTTTTATTTATCAAACAAAAGTTAATACAACACTTGACACTGGCAAACGCTGAAAAGATGACGCTAAAACCGAAGAAAAAAAAAACAAAATAGTAGATACAATATTTTATCGTTTTATCTAAATAGGACTCCTACCTTAAAACTTAATGCCCGTATTACATAAGTTATGACAAACACTTTTAGCCGTGCCCCTGATTTCGACACTTAAGACGAGATATCAAAGTTAGAACAGTGAATTGTTGTTATTCATGGCTTTTCTTTAGAATTTTGAAAGCTTTAGTTACCAAACATTTAGCTTCAAAACTTTCTTAGCTTGAGAATTGGATGAAGATTTGTCAGTGGCTAAAAATACTTGGAGAATTTCACGGTGACAAGCAATATTTTCATCTATATCTGGATAACATTTAGATAAATAGGATTACAGAACAAAATGAAAAGATATTGCGTGTTAAAGTTTATATTATGAGATGTGGTAATAACTAATTTAGTGTTTTCCAAAAATAAATATTTGAGGTCATTTCACACTTATTTTATTTTTTCATTATTCAACAGCCCTGTTGGTTCATTGGTCGATTCCCACCCAGGATAAACATTTTGTGGTATAAACAAAATGTTTGTTCTGCGTCTGGGTGTTCTGTATTTATTATAAGTACCTACCTATGTATTTACAAAAAAAAGAAGTATTTAAGTAATCTATCAGTTATCTGACTTCCATAGTACAAACTTTGCTTAGTTTGGGGTCAGATGGCGCTGTGTGTAAAGTACTACAATATTAAAAAAAAAAATTTGCTCAAACTAAGCAAAGCTCGCACTAAGGGACCCATATAGCTGTAAATACACACTTATTGAAAATACATTCACAACAACCAGACATCAGACAACCATCCTCTTTCCGCACACAAATGCTAGAACTGAATGGGAATCGAACCTAAGCCCTTCAGCTTTCGGAGCAGAATTCTGGTAAAAAAGCCGACAATACAATCAACGTGTTGCACAAATATCATTATTTTCATTAATCAGACTAATAAAAGCGAAAGTTTGTATGTTTGTTTGTTACTTCTTCACATTCAAACGGCTTGACCAATTTTGATGAGATTTGACATGGAGGTAGCCAACACCCTGACTTAACACAGCTACTTTTTATCCAGAAAAAATGTAGTGTTTTCATGGGAGTATATTTTACAACGTTTTCTTTCGTCAAACATTATGTATTTTGCTAAAATTTTCGTGTAACACACATATTATGTAGGTCTTCGACCTTTTAAACTTACTACCCTGAGGCCTTGAACTTTCAGAAAAGGCGATTACTTCAATGTTCTAACAAATAGTTTTTTTTCCCAGTAGGTAACAAAAACTCTTTCAATCTAATTTACTTCAAAGGAACCTAAAATATTGACAACTGAAAACGATGGGAAAAACGAGGCTGATTGTTCAGTTTCAGGGAAACTTTGACCTTTTTTAAGTGAAAGAAAAACAATTTTCGATTTGAAATTAAATAAAAAAGTTTTTGTAGAAAAGTAGAAGATTGGTTTGGACAAGTTGGTAAGCAAAGAAAGATCGCAAGTCGTAGCTAGGCATAATTACATACTAGCTGCGCCCCGTGGTGTTAACCGCCACATGTTTTCGGGATAAAAAGTAAAGTCTATGTGTTAATCCAAGGTCTCAGCTACCTCCATACCAAATTCCATCCGAATCTGTTCAGTAGCTTTTGCGTGAAAGAGTAACTTACAAACATCCAACCATCCATCCATCCAAAATTTCACATTTATAATATTAGTGGGATAGCCCTGTTGGCTCACTGGTAGTACATCTGCTTTAAAAGCTGAAGGGTGTGGGTTCGATTTCCACCCAGGACAAACAAATTTTTGTGATAGAAACACATTTTTGTTCTGTGTCTAGGTGTTTTGTATACATGTAAGTATGTAATTATGTATTTACAACAAAAAAAGTATTTAAGAATTTTATCAGTTATCTGACTTTCATCATACAAGCTTTCCTTAATTTAGGGTTAGATGGCGCTGTGTGTAATATGTATTTATTTCAATGATTATTTACTATATAGCACTTAGCGATAAGGCCGCCTCTTGTGGCACTAGCTCATAAGATTTTTTTGTTTACTGTACTTTTATCTGTGCATGTGCAGAATAAAGAGTTCATATCTATCTATCTATCTATACATAATCCATACATAATGAATATATATGTTATGTCATCAAAATATGTGAACATATTATAGCAAAGCATATGCAAGGCATATCTCGATATAGCAAGATCGAGTATAATCGCCGAGCAATAGAAATATATTATAGTATGGCGACCTTCTGTGGTACCAATAAAGAGTTTCTGTCTGTCAGAGAATGACCTGTAACTTTGGTGTTATTTAAAAGATTTGTATTTGTATTTTGTACTTTGCTTTAATATATAGCACAGTATATTTATCAATTTCGTAGCATCGTCTATTGTTAAAGTATGCCAATTCTTTCACAGTTTTTCTGTACATATTTGTTTTTTTCCATACCATTTCAAGCGTATGTTACGGTTTAAGAGGTACCATTTTAAAATTGTATAAACAGACTGACGGCTTATTTTCACTAATAAAGTTCCGATGAACGACTTGGATACAGAATTCCGAAAATAAGATGAAACAAAAGCATAGATCCTAAACGACAGTGTGCCAAATCGGTCCCTATACATTGTTTCTTACGATCGTCCTTGAACTTTACGAAGGACGAAGTGACGATCACACCCCGTCAAATGTGGCATGAAATCTACAACGATCTCGTCTCAATCTTTATAGCGGTTGGGTTAAACTACTGGATAGATAAGAATACGACTCTGACCGTACTACTGGGTTTAAATTAATTTGTTAGATTCGGGTCCGATGTATAAGGTTTAGTGTGTATTTGTAGGTAAGGGAAAGTGACTTAATTTATAACATTACCTTATATAGTACCATGTTAACATTGTCAACAAATTACTTTTGTTAAATCTTACTATGAAAACTGACGTGGTTTTGACACATTTTTGTCGCGCGCGCGTTGTATTCATCTTTGTTTCCATGATAAAATCCACCGGATGTAATCGAAACTATAGTCAGAGTTTCCGATATAATTAATCGTGAGTAATCCCCGTATAAGTAAAACAAAAATACCTAATTAGTCATGCTAATTTAAATATAATTTTTACGTCGCGGTTTCACCTGCGTAGTTCCTGTTTCCGTAAGAGTACAGGAATAAAAAGTATCTTCTATCACGCGGGGATAGTGTAGCTTCCCAACGGTGAAAAAATCTTTGAAATCGGTTCTGTAGTTTCGGTGCCTATTCAATACAAACAAACAATCAAATCTTTCCTCTTTATAATAGTACAGCTGCCGAAAGGTTTTTTTTATTTTAACTTTCCTGTCAACATATTAATATAACTGCATACTAAGGTTGCCTGGAAGTGATCGCTTTTAGTAACACGTATATACATAATTATGTAGTTAGCAGATCTCCTTAGTAAGAGGTCATCTAGGTAGGTACTACACCAGTTCCAGGTATTCTGCCGCCAAGCAGTACTGCGTTCTGCGTTGAAGGGTACTACAGCTAGCGAAATTACACGGGTGTTGAGACTAATCATCTAGAGTCCAATGTAAGACAAGACACCCATAAATGTTCCAGGAAAACGCAATTTTTATAACTCTGGGTCCGTGCTCGTATCCTTGACTATCAATATTTACCATACTATTAACAAGAATGTAACAAACACAACATCTTGAAAAAGTGTAATAAGATCCTTAGTTTGTTACCAATAGAGGCTTATTTATTGCTTGCTCTCAGCAATCACTAAATTGATCTCCATGATCTCCAAAGCTACGAGTAGATAAGGATGTGCTCGAGTGTCTACAGATAATTTTGCTTCAGAGACATAACCTGCTACAAAGTGATAATGATGGTTTGACTCGCGGTTCAATTTTGATCACACATCAAATGAGCTACGGTCAAATAGTCTGTCATAAAAAAATTTTCACAACCTACTTAAATCATAGTATATGAATAATTCTGTTATTGAAAAATTAAAATTTTCTGTTGAGAATACAATTTCTAGGTATGAGTGGTCTGCGTAGAGAATTTCAAAACAAATAAGTGAATATCCAACATCCAACTAACCGGCATAATTGTTATGTAGAAGACTTAGTCATTCGTTACCAATTTCGAAATAAATATCATAGGACATTACACACAGCGCTATTTGACCCCAAACTAAGCAGAGCTTGTGTGATGGAAGTCAGATAACTGATACAATACTTAAATACTTTTTTTTGTAAATACATACTTATAATACATACAGTACACCCAGACACAGAACAAACATCGATGTTAGTCACTAATTAATTTAATACTTTTGGTGTAGTACTTTAAGAAGTGTATACATTAACGATTATAGCATTTAGTACATATATCACTGGTTACCTTAAATATTTTCGCTAAGAATAATGCTGTGTGTGTTAGTAAGACGCATAGTTTACAGACCTTACAACAACATTTGCACCGTTTCACCATCGTTTTCATTCATTCCCTCATTCATTCCTTCACTTTCAGCATGTGAACATTTCTCTACATTATTTTCAAAGTTGAACTTCTGTTCTTCCAAAATTCTGTGTAACAACTAACTGTGTACATCTTAGCATAATGTCGGGCCGATTAACTGAAGCCGATATGTTTGTTTTGGGCTAGGGCCGGAAGACGATCCGCTTCCTGCAGTAGATACCGCCATCTATGTTTCATGGATACAAACAAAGCAAGCCAGTTTGTTTCAGGTTGAGAGTTATGTTTGTGTGCAATGGATAGCTCATTGCATAGTTTGAATGCTTTACAGTCAGAGGTAGATAAAGGCTATTCTTGCGTAACAGCGTACCAGTTTTACACCATTAATGTTAAAAATTAATCAAAAATCTCTGTAAACAAAGTTAAGTATAATTAGGGAGTAGGTACATGATGTTCGTTTATTGATTGATCCAGACGTTACTTTGCAGAAGTTCATTTTGAAAATTCAAGGTAAATATTTAGTTTATTTCCGCTTTTTTCGCAAGTGGTTATTGCAGCGAAGAGAGGATATTAAGACTTGTGGTTGTTTTAATTAGTTTATTGTTTAATTACTTTTTATGTCTATGTCAAAATTGTAAAGTTACGATTAAGTTTTTAAATAATAAATTTTTGTCAAATTAGTTTTAAGTCATCAACACTGTTGTAACTGAAACGACTGTTAAGCGGAAATAAATAAATACCTTGAATATATCACGTTGGTTTATTTATATTTTCGGGTTCTTAATTGTTTGTAAAAAAAATCATTCAACAGCACATTGTTCTTAATTATTTGACAGCCCTGTTAGCGTAGGTAGTATATCTGCTTTAAGAGCTGTAGGACGTGGGTTCAATTCCCATCTAGGACAAATATTTTGTAGTATAGATAAATGTTTGTTCTATATCTGGGTGTAATGTATGTTTTATAAGTATGTATTTACAAAAAAAAGTACTTAAGTATCCTATCAGTTAATCAATAATTTAAAAAGTCGTCCATTTTATAACAAGTCTTCAAGTCCTAGTTGTCAAAAAATTTTATATTTTTGTGAACTCATCACCGATTTTGGCAAATGATTATAGATTATGTATAGGAATATCTATGTATATAAAGGAAAATATAACATGACGGTAAAAACAATAAATAGTAAGCACCTTTATTGACTCATCCTTTAGTAAACAATAAAATCACCCGTTACATTTAAGACACATTTTTCCTTTCAAAATACTTATCTCCTCTATAATTTTATTTTCGTCGTATACGCCACTTATCTCGGAACATAAATCAGTTTTCTTGGGCAGTAAAAAAATATCTTCACTTAATTCCGCTACTAGATATACTCTTAATATCTGCGTTTGAGATTTACTGGCGGTAACTTTTCCATCGTTTCTTATATAACTCTGGGTACTTAACTGAGAACAAAGAGTAAACTCACAGAAGAGATTCGTTAACTACAAGGATTTTTTTTAATTTTCTATGAAAAAACTAACATCGTTGTCTGCCAGTGTCTATTTATAAATAGCACGTTTTTTATGTTTAACTATAACTGGGTCTTAAAACACTGTGAAATTAGTTTTGCTTATTTACCTTCACGTTTCGGCCTTGTTCACCCCATCAATGAGCCTGAACTGCTAGATGCGCTTTACCATCTTCGACCACACCGTCACTTACATATAACAAAAACATAAAAGAAATAAAAAAATGTTGCAATAGTCACGAGTTGATTACAGAGTGCAGGTCGTATCGACTAAAAAAATAGGGTGTTGCGCGATCTGCTACCCTCATTTGGAAAGTTTAAAAATTACAATAGCCCGCTACTTGCAAAGCTTGTCGTTGAGTTTAATTCTTGGCTTGATATCGAACCTCTTTTAAATTTACATAATGAAATTTCTCTTTATGATAGTACACTAACATTGCCTTAGAAATCCTAAAAATAATGCCTAGTCAGTCACATATTATAACCTATCTCTAGTCAATTATTGACTGTTGATAATGAATACTGCCATCATTTGTTACGTAATTCTTTTAGGAAGGAAAACAACAGTCACCAAAAAATTATCTTTTACGAAGCCCGAAAATTAAAACCTCTTACATTACAATGTCATTCCGCACACAGCACGATATCACGTGATGCATTATTCAAATGAATGGGAGAATGACCTTACCTTAGTAGGTAAATTATGCTCAGTAAAAAAAAAACCTGTTCACTGTGTAAACCATAAAGATGAGCGGAAACATAACGCAAGCCTTTAAAGTAAATGATTATATGTTTTTATATGAGTGTCATGAAACTAGAATTAAGTCTTTATAGTGAGTAAAAATTTATAAAAATAATTTGCCCGAAACTCAACGTCAAGCGAGCACGGGGCGAGAGAAGCCATATCAGTCTAAATCAAATTTAAAAAAAAACATATCGCTTGGTTATGTTTTCTATGTTTCATTTCTCAGAATCTTTGAATACTTACAAGTATGGGTATTGTTATGATGATTGGTTTTTAAAAAAGGAGACGTTTTGCGTCAAAAACAGGCAATAAAAAAATTGTAGAAAATTGTAGTCGTTTCGAAGTAATTCCATCATCATCATCATCAGCCTTTTGTAGTCCACTGCTGGACATTGGCCTCTCCCAAGACACGCCGCTCAGCCCGACCTTCGGCTTTTTGCTTCCATCCACCGCCAGCTGTCCTACGTATATCGTCACTCCATCGAGTCTCAGGGCGTCTTACGCTACATTTGCAAATTTGCAGTCGCGGTCGAAGTAATTTATATTATTTTATTTAGTTTAAATTAAACACTTTGTTGCCAATTGCTTCAGCATGTAGGCACATTGTAACAAAATGTATCGATTAACCGAAATACCTAACACCATATGACAAAGCGTCCACTACTGAAACAATAATTCGTATTTTTTACGTCATACCTAAACGTCTAGTTTCAACCTTCGCAATGTTTCAAGTAAAAGCTACGGTGTACAGCGTTTCGCCGGAAAAAATGATATCTCGTCTTATGAATATTTAAAAGAACAGGATATGGGTAGAATTTTTTCAGGCATAAAAAACTGTCAAGCGATCCAGGTGAAATGGCACACATAAAATGTTTTGTGACTTTTGCCTTTCGCAATGAGATATTTGTACTGCGTGAAATGTAAACCTGACTTTTTTTTTCTTGCGTATTAACCCCCGTTTTGTACACTCTCGGGGGCATTTTAAAGTTCATAAAAGCAAAAAGGTTTGTTTATTTCTGAGTTTGAGGTTTTTAACAACCGCTGTTATTGTCGGGGGTTAAGCTTATCAAGTGACTATGAGTCATGACGTGGTTTTGGTTCATTTTCTTTTTACTTATTCTTTGGTTACTTACGTTTGAATAGATCAAATGCTTCCATCATAGCTTAGATCACAACCGCTGACCTGTTTCAAAGACTCGTATGCAAATTATTAGACAAGGACGCACGCGCGTGTCTTACTCTACTTTGACGCCTTGAAAAAGATCACCGGATGGAAACGAAACGTGATACGACCTAATGAAATGTGCATAATTCCGCACAATTAAACGAAAATTTACGTGACATTTTTAAAAACCTCTTAGCATGATGTTATTATAACAGCGATCTCTTCCAGGCAACCTTAGTATGGAGAGGATTTTATTAAGCTAAGGATGGGGTGTGTTTACAAGAAAGTTAAAATAAAAAAATAAATTAAAAAAAACCATTCGGCAGCTGTTCGTTTTTCATGTAGCTATCTATCTATACTAGGTATCACAAAAAAATTGATTGATTGTTTCTATTGAATAGGCTCCAAAACTACTGGACCGATTTCAAAAATTCTTTCACCGTTGGGAAGCTACGCTATCTCCGGGTGACTTATTTACTTTTATCTCTGTATTCCCACGGGAACGGGAACTACGCGGGTGAAACCGCGAGGCATCCGCGAGTTAATAGTAAATAAACAAATGTCGTAGCATAACACAGTGTCATCTAGTCCCAAACTAAATAAATACATAGATTATTCTACTCTTTATTATTTACAGCAAGATTGTAATCTTGGTATATATATATATATATATATATACATATAATCATGGTCAAACTGCATAAACAGAAAAGTAATACAAACATTCTCTTATACCAAATTCTCTCAAAGAAGAGCTCGCTTAGAGCGATCTCTCGAAGTTTGTACTATTAATGTTTGTCCTAGTGGGAATTGAACCCGCGCCCTACAGCTGTTCAAGCATAATTTACATTTTACTAAATAAGCCAACAGGGCAGTAATAAAATAGCGTTAGCTGTTGGCTTATCCTACAGTTTTCAAAAGAACATGTTCTTGTTTAAGAAAATTATCACCAATAAATAATTTTCTCCAGATAGTATAGAGAACTTGCCAGAACATCTTAATCGTGTAATTTATCAAAGCACTTGCCACTAGAATTGAGTAAGTAGGTGTATTAATTTGACGCCGTTCCTGAACTAATTCCTCTCGAACAATGGAGTAACTACTTACTTTAAACAATGACCATTATTGGCAGATCTGCTAGCTATTATCTACCCAAACGTCCAGGCAACCACGGTTGCCCTTTTCAAAGTAGCGTTGTACGTCCAGGCAACTAAAGAGGCCCAGCGGACCGGCCGCCTTTTTTTCTGTCACTGTCAGTTCAAATCTTGAAAATACTTCCAGCTAATGACGCTAGATGGCTCTGCTTGAAATTCCGCTTCTTATGGTATATAAATTTCCAACAAGGGCAACACAAAAGGTTGAAAAAAAAATTATTAAAAAAATATTCTCAGTGACGTTCATGGAGTCTTTGTTTATGTGAAGTGTCAAGATCTTTACAATGTAAGTATTGTTTATACTATACTACCTACTGCGGAGAGCATTAGCTGTGTTAAATAGTGTACGAAATGAAACCTGCAAATGTATTTAAATTAAAAAGAATTAATTAAATTAGTAGCGATGATAGCTCAGTGGTTAGCGCGGTAGGTTCGCATGCCGAAGGGCGTGGGTTCAAACCCCAACAATGAGCTTGAGCTGCCGGTGAAGGAAAACATCGTGAGGAAAGCACAGCATGGTGGTAGGGTACTTTCTAGTACTCGGCTGGCTAGCTACCACCCTCAAGTTGAAAATCTGCCGCCAAGCATCTAACGGTGTGTTCCGGCAGCCTCACTTGAGAGCCAGTTCCATTCCATAGGTGTGCTTTACCATCTTTGACCACACCTTCACTTAACATCAGGTGAGCTGTGGTCAAATAACTAGCCTGTCAACCATAAAAAAAAAAAAAAATGTAAATTAATCTATTTTGTAGAGTTACTAGAAGACAAATTTCGTATCGTTTGAAATAAAAACTTTTTATTTTGTTACAACTTTGTGTGACGAATTAATCAAGGCTGAATTTAATTCGATCTATTGTACCATTATTTTCTGATGTCTATAATATTACACAAGTTACCGGCGTTCTTTGAATAATATATAACGATGGTGGGCCTAAAACGACCGCGACCAAATCGGGTGCCATCGATCAAAGAAATCACGCCCATCAATAATGTAGTGAACAGTGGCTGCTAAATCATAAGAGATAGTGCCTGTAATATACTAGGCGGAGATAGCTTTGAAAATGTATTTGAGTAACCTAGTAAGAATTTTGTGTGGCTCAACGCGGTTGGGAGAACAGGTCATGTCATGTATATAATTATGATTCTAGTGTCATGCTAATATGATTTTCAAAAATCGAGTACAGGAATCAAGCTAAGAAGGTTACAAATTTAAATTATAAAAGGGGTTTTATGATATAAATATAATTTGAAATTCCGAAATTGTTTCCTAAGAAACATAGGTCAATGAAAGGTGTTCACTCAGTAGTGGAATTCAACAGACTATAACGACAACCCTGTTGGTTCACGGTAGTATTTCTGCTCTAAAAGCGGAAGAGCGTGGGTTCGTTTCCCACCCAGGACAAACAGTTTGTGGTATAAACAAACGTTTGTTCTGTGTCTGGATGTCCTGTTTGTATTTACAAAAAAAGAATATTTAAGTATTCTATCAGTTATCTGACTTCCATAGTACAAGCTTTGTTTAGTTTGGGGTCAGATGGCGTTGTGTGCGATGTCTTACGATATTTATATACAACAAGGAGTATTGTATCACTTATTATACGATAGTCTGTGATTGATCAACCTATATTAAGGATAAGATGCGATCTACGATAGAGTACACTATCCCAGCAGAAACCAATTCATTAGCGAAATACACCCATATTGTATCTATTGAGAAACACCCACTCCGGGCAACGCATTCCAATGTTCCACTGTTAGCACAAAGGAAGTGAAAATTGTTTTCATTTAGGTTGACGTTTGGACCTGGTCTCAAATATACGTATGTAGCTAGTTTCACTTGACTTTGTCTACTAAAGCTTGAGATTACTACAAAACGAGAGTTCTTGTTAGAAGAGCAGTTTTTTCATGGTTGACAATCTAGGTATTTTACAACAGCCGGTGTGGTTAAAGATGGTAAACATGCATTCTATAGGATGGAACTGACACCCAAGTGATGCTGTCAAAACACACCATTAGTTGCTTGGCGGCAGATTTTCAAACCAAATATATTAATTCGCATTTAGTGATTGACTTTTGTTTGGTTTGATTCAACCTTGTAGCTAGCCAGTACGTGCTAGAAAATACCCTATCACTACGCTATGGTTCCCTCGCGATGTTTTTCTGCATCGGCATCTTAAAATCATTGTTGAGATGAACCCTCGCTCATCGGTGTGTAAGCTAACCGCGCTAACCACTAAACGACCAACGCTACAAAAAAATCAAGTCACTGCATTGTATTATTTTTCAAAACTTGTATTATCTAGTGTTTATGCATAAAAACTGGGTGGTGTCTCACTGATGCCGTAAATTCTAAAAATGCTCACCCTTGGTATGACCATGGTTTGCAAACCTCACATAACGACTATGTAAAGTGACCGTACTTCAAAGTGGCTGTACATTATAATAACATATTTTACGCGCCCGCTATCTTGCGGTTGACGCAAATGACCGTTTATGTGAAAAATGGGGGCGTTTTCGAAAAATCTGTGCCAAGGGGCCTAATTTTAGACCGTTTTATGGGCTAATTTTGAAGGATAGGTCGGTTGATGCGACGCGCTGGTGTGTAAGCAATGAAGGTATTTATGATCTATGTATACCCACGTAGGCGTGATGTGAGGGGTAAAAAATCAGCTTAAGATAAAATTCAATTCAATTCAATTTTATATGTCATCTAAAGCTAAAATTTTAAATAATTATGGCCAATCGATAGTTGTGAGAGATATTACGATGAGTGAGGACTTGAAGCATGGAAATCTGAATATGTGTTTAACATGGACACATATACACAACACACACGGCCGTGTTTACCATACTACACAGCCCGATTTTAATGTAAAAGTCATTATTGAATGACTCTCCTGGTTGTAATAAATAAATATTGTGCATGCTCATTGCAATGGTATCTAGGACTATGGTTGGTTGTCAGACAAGGTTGTGCAATGGTCATTTTGAGTCATATATCAAAGTGCATGGCATCGCTGCTTTGGCACTCATAACTTTGAGACGAGTCACTAGAGAATAATTTTGGTTTTAGTTGGGACCTGGCTTATCGTTTAGAGGAGGCTTTAGGTGACCAGAATGCTAGCATTTACTTTGGTCAAAAGCTAAGCATTTAATTATATGTTATCCATACTATTATAAAGAGGAAATATTTGATTAATTGTTGGTGTGTATTTAATAGGCTCGAAACTACTGGACCGATTTCAAAATTCTTTCACCGTTGGGAAGCTACGCTATCCCCGGGTGACATAGGCTACTTTTTGTCTCTGTCCTGTATGTTTGCTTTGTATCCACGGGAATGGGAACTACACGGGTGAAATTGCGAGGCCTCCGCTAGTATGACATAAAAATAAATGATTGCTTTAATTATATATCAATAACAATTAACATTATGGTCACTATAGTTCCGGAGCTCATAAGAATTCACGTACGTCTCCATCGCGCAAAGCTTGCCAATACTGTTTAAAAAGGCGGTAGAAACGCTTACGAATAGAAACTTACGGTACAAATCGCTTAGTATTCTGTCCACGCTTCTACGGAACGATAAGAACGTGTTAGTACCAGAACGCCCTAAGGTACGACCCGCCCGTTTGTTTTAGCGCCTTTTACAGTAAATTCTTGAAATTATTGAAGTTTCCAAATGGGTTCTTTAAAATTGAATGGTTAGAGAAATCGTACCAGGCAAGATTTTGTTAAATTTGAAATGGGATTTCCTACTTGTAGCAACTCGAGCCATAATGGTAAAGTAATTGAAACTTTTACATAAATACCGGAAAAACTACCAGAAAAAAAAATTGAAATCACCTTATTACAGTAACATAGTATACTAGCGGATGTCTCGCGGTTTCACCCGCGTAGTTTCCGTTCCCGTGGGAATACAGGGATAAAATGTAGTCTATGTCACCAGGGGAGTGTACCTTCCCAACGGTGAAATAATTTTTGAAATCAGTCCAGTAGTTTTTGAGTTTATTCGTTACAAACATACAAAAATACAAATCTTTCTTCTTTATAAAATTAGTGTAGATAAAGGTGCGATTCCACCTTCATCGTACGACAACTGCTAAACAATAGAATTTGCTGCATGGGTCGGTGTTCCCTGATGAATATAATCTATGTCTTCATTTCACGAGTGAATCTGCTTCTTCGTCCTCCATCGTAGACCGCATCTTTGACAGCCCTGTTGGCTTATTGGTATCATATCTACTTTAAGAGCTGTAAGTATTTTATCAGTTATAATTATGACTTCCATAGCACAAGCTTTGCTTAATTTGGCGTCAGATGGAGCTGTGATCCTACGAGATTAGTTTACCTTCACTTAAAATCAGATGAGACGGTGGTCAAACGGAAGCCTATTTGTAATTTAAAAAAAAGCGCAATTTTATCTGTTTTTACGTTTATTTGTTTGCATTATATTAAACAGCTTTACGGATTTGAACGAAATTTAGAATTCAGATAATTTCTACCCTGGATTACCATATACGCTTTATCTATATAATTATGTAAGAAAACACAAGTGCAATCGTGCGGAACAAATAAAAAAAAACTTTTGTTACATTTACAACTCCGATTTATTGTCTAGCTTGTCTTAATTGTTTCCGTGCAAGAATCACATTAAATAATATTATGATAAATGCGAAAGTTTTTCTTTTCGTATGGTCGTCATTTCTTCACTCTGTAACGAGTTATTAAGTGATTTAAAGAAGTTTTTATTCTAAATTCGTTTCTTAATCAAATATTTTTTTTAATAAACAAAAAAAAGAATTTTCCAAATCGGTTCAGGCGTCTTCGAGTAATCTGTGAACATACATAAACAAAAATAGATTTCGGCGAATCGAGAACTTCCTCTTTGAAGTCGGTTAGAAAAGCTACGTGACTATGAACCTTATTGCGCAGATATACGCATAACTGTAGATTTTAAATGGCAATAAAAAAGATAAAGGTGTTATCTTTGCTGGTCTCATAAATGTCCGTGTTGACAACCTCTACTAGATAACTATCAAGAAACCACGAAGTCGTAGACCTCTATTGTAATATATCATGCAAATAATGTGACAAGTAATTGCCGCTGAAGAAATTTTAGGGCTCTCATACCGTCACAACTTTTAGCGTAGAGGTCCTAAATCTTTTGTGGGCTGCAAATGTAGGTCGCGTTGAGAGGAGTATGACTTGCGATTAGTTTATTGTAGACGGGTGTGATTTTACAACTATATGTTCAAACGTAAGATTTTGAGACTTGTAATAAATACATATATTATGTACAATACAACAACAGTACAATATGTAATATGAATGAAGAGAGAACTATTTTCATTGACAGCGGCTTTGTAAATTAGTTTATTTAATTTAAATTTATGTAATAGTCTCTAATTTATTAATCTTGCAATGACTCGAAAATGAGTTGACCGATTTCGATTACATTTTTTATGTGTATGCCATACTGTAGAGGTACGCATGAAAGTGTATGTAAAGTAAAAAAGTATGTAGAGGTTTAGATTTATAATCGAATCAGATTTATCTTGGATTTGTGAGGTCAGCTAATACCGTAAAAAACGTAGTAATTGAGTACATAGACTCTTTAATATGACTTGGCCCGATACTACAGTATTACATTTTGTCTTCACTTTGTTTATGTACTTAGTCAGTACATTTCATAATTATAAGTATGTACTTATTATTACGAGTACCGTTCTTTTCATTAAATAAATATCTTAACATGTTTGTATCTATACGGGATATTGTAACTAACGCGGAACGGTAGTTCCAAACCAAAAACAATTATAAACAAATTTCAATATAGGACCAAACTAAAAATCGAGTAATACAAAATCAGCTGTTCTGAAGAAAAAGTTCGTTGACCTTTGATTAACCTTTATAGCAGCTTTTTTGTAGCAGCTGATTTTTATTTCGGGATCTCAAAGATGTGCTCTTACAAAACGTTGTTCATGAAAATGAGATCAATTACCCCCTTTCTAAAAATAAAATAAATATCGTAGACCATTCACACAGTGCCATCTAGCCCCAAAAGTTAAAGTTTTTGTAAATACATACAAGATACAGATTAAATATCTATTCAAGGCATATATTTAGTTTATTTCCTATTCAAAATGAACTTCCGCAAAGTAACGCCTGAAGCAATCAATTATTTATGAAACATCCGCCACTCAAATGTTAGTCGAGAATGAAAATCGTACTTACGCCCATTAGCTCTCTCAAAGCAGAACTACTACCATGAGCTAACAAAACAGTCGAATAGAATATTTATAATATAGTTACTTTAGTTTACTTATAGGGTTTAATGTACTACGGTTTTCATGTTTTAGTAAATAAACAATTTCGTTTTTTTTTGCAGTTTGTACGCTCCCCAAGTTTACCTTGCGTCATAGCTACTGTATAAAACGTTCGCCCTATAGAACAGGGCGCTGATAACGTGTCCCAGTTTTAATGTCCCGCTCAATGGACGTATCCTGTACATTACCATGTACGTTGTGTCGAGTTAACGGCCCCATGGACCCGGTTGGTATGTTCCGGTTGTTCCGGCGCTCCGGGTTTCGGCGTTTTCGGTCATCTCAGGCCCCTGATTCTCTAACCCGCATGAGATCCTGCTAAATACGTCAATAGCATTGAGTGTTCAAAGTATATGTCTGCTTAGTATATTTCTGCTCCAAAATCTAAAGGGCGTAGGTACTATTCCCACCCAGGATAAACATTCTGTGTCAAGGTGTTCTATGTTTATTATAAGTATGTATTTACAACAAAAAAGTATTTATGTAATCCATTAGTTATCTAACTTCCATAGTACAAGCTTTGCTTAGTTTGGGGTCAGATGGCACTTTGTGTTATGTCCTACGATATGTATTTATTTATTGATATAATATAGCTTAGCAATTAAAAGCATCAATCATAAATACCATATGAATCTAATTTCCAATATTCAATTTTGTTTATATTAATTTGTGTATTTTTTTCCATATAGTTGTACTTTATTTAAGGTCTCCACCGTTTTAGTTTCAATTAAACAAAATAATATAACTTAAAATAATAACTACTGTAAAAGACCGCTATCACCGCTATTATTTGTGTATTGAATACGTTAAAAATAAACATTCAAGCTCAAAAACCTTTATTTTGTTCACTCAAAAGTTTTTGTCTGCGCAAAAAGCAATGTAGTGCAATGACAAGCATTTACGTTTAACTTTCTCCCACCGTCGCGACCTCGCCGATCCTCTCCGCTCCCGAACTAAGCAGACTGCTTGTGTTAGAGAGACCAAGTGCTACCATAAGGAAAACGTGCCAAGGGTAGACAAGAAGGCAAGACAACTAATCTATCTATTACAGGGACCTGAAAAACTTATTGAAATTTACGTAATTATGACAGTATTTGAGAGATCTTAAATAACCTGAACGAAACAATCTGTTTATTCTTACTCCGAGTCTTTATAAACTGTCCCATTGCTGGGCGCAGATGTCTTCTCATTGTGAGATAAGGCTAATTTTCTGTAAAAATATAAAATAATTTATTTTAACTCGATTTTGTTTTTATGTTTAATGTCTTCTTATATAAAAATATGTAGAGACAGTAGAGTAGTAAAAACATGTAGAGACAAAAGAGAAACTTTTGAAAATTCGCTTGGAAAAATTTAGTAACGTTTAACTTCTACAAATAGATAATAATGCAGATAAATAGAAACTCTTCATTGTGTACATAAAAAAAAGAAGTTAAATATAAACAAGAACCTTAAGAACTAGGGCCATAAGTGGGGGCTTTATCGTTAAAAGCCATCTTTCCCAGTCAACCATACTTGTAGGATGAAACAAAATAAAAAAAGAGGCGGAAGATTTTTCTAATACTATGGATAAGTAATAAAAAACATAACACACCAACATTTAAATAAAAAAAAAACATACATGTACCTTTAAATATATATATATATATATTTTTTTTTATGGTTGACAGGCTAGTTGTTTGACCACAGCTCATCTGATGTTAAGTGAAGGTGTGGTGGTATATAATTATGTATGTATATATAGTACAGGTAGGTACATATACAGCTATGTCATAGGATATAAAAATTACCCACATCAATATTATACAATGATTTTAGCAGCAACAGTGACTACATTAAAAAAATATCACGATACAAATAATTTACCAGCATCTTCCTGTAACATGTCAACCAATTTTGACTATCAATCATTGACCCCAGTACAATAACCGATAGGACGGCATACATAGTAATCAAAAGGTTATCTTCCGCATGATTTTATTACAAAATTATAGAAAATTATCATCTAATCACTTCCGTGAGTACACTGTCTATTGCATAATAATATATTTACTTACAAACATGTAGAGATGGGTAGTTAATCATGTAGGATGTGTCAAAGATCGGCTACTGAATTTTAAAGCTTACAATACAGCGTTTAGGGTAGCTTTTTGATCGTTTAAGCTTACAGTCACCATTAACGGTAGCTAATCACCAAACATAATACCCTCACGTCACTGAATGATAAATTACACAGAATTTACCCGAACGATAATAATTATCGATTGTCGATTATAAATTGACATGTTTATTGCCACCATTTTGTGTTTTGTTTTCGTGTTAGTCTACGTTTGACATAAGTGTTGCCAGTTAAATTATCATTAACAGAACTGTTTGTCGTTGGTTAGCTTTGTTGAATCTAGATAAAAAAATATCAAGTTTGAAACATGACCTGACATGTATTATGATTTCTAAGCTCCGTTAGAAATAAATACAGTTACGCGGGACAGTTAGTTTAAATGAAATTACTGTACATAATTATGTAACAACTTATACTGTATCATTTTGTTTTTTTTGTCAAATGTTTGACCTGCTGGAAATCGAACCCACGCCCACGCCACGCGCTCTTGAAGCAGATATTCTATCAAGTAAGCTAACAGAGCAATCAAATGTTTTACGGAAATCATTATCATGTACAACTATATATAGTAATTTCTTGATATATGTACAAATATATATAGTAATCCCGCCCAGCCCCGTTGGCTCATTGGTAGTCTATCTGCCTTGAGAGCTGTAAGGCGTGGGTTCGATTCCCACTCAGGGCAAACATTTTGTGAATAGACAAATGTTTGTTCTGTGTTCTGTATGTATGATAAGTATGTATTTACAAAAAAAAAAAGAAAAAGTATTTATGTATTCTATCAGTTATCTGACTTCCATCACACAAGCTCTGCTTAGTTTGGGGCCAGATGGCGCTATGTGTATAGTCCTACGATATTTATTTATTATTTAATTTCATAATGCAAATTATAATACGCACGACTTTAAAACATATAATTCACACATACTCTATAAAGCATAAAGAACTTCCAATTTCATGGTTAAAAAAATTCAGCGACAAAACGTATGAGCTTAGCGGAAAATATCCACTGAATTTGCTACTGTGCGTTTATTTGGTCAAATATTTAAGATTAAAAAAGGCAAATAGGAATCTTTCGACAAGTTGCGAAACCATACCGCCAATTTGTTTCAATACTCCTTAATGGGGATTTCGCAAGAAATACTATAAGAAGGTTAAAAAAACTAAAAGACCTGGGTGTTACACTCGCACCCTCCTCACACCTTGGGACCAGAGTTCACCAGAGCCCAGGGTCGGCAATGAGGGCAACCTCGAAACCAAATCCCGACCGACAGCAAGAAATCAGAATTGAACTGAACTCTAAACTGTCTATTGGATGACTTCATCGAAAAAAGAGTTGGCCTTTGTTTAATAAAAATTTTTTAGAAAAGTTTTGAAAACTATTGCCTTGGTTTCGATATGACTGAGATAAGATTGGAGACTACACAAAACAACAAGGCTTACAACTTAAATTTGACAGAACAACCGTTTCATACTATTATGTAGTAGTATGTATTTACAAAAAAATATATATTTAAGTATTCTATTAGTTATCTGACTCCCACAGTACAAGCTTTGCTTAGTTTGGGGTCAGATGGCGCTGTGTGTAATGTCCTACGATGTTTTTTTTATTTTTTATTTTTTTAAAGTATAGGTGTAATTAATGAAGTATGAAAAAAATTTACTCTACGGTTAAGTTAAAAAAAGCAGGGGGAAAGAGAGCCAATAATGGTAAATTTAATAGACAGTTGTTTATCTGTCAGTTTTATAATCTGTGGAAATACGGAAACAAATAGTCATTTTTCATCCTAATATTTTTCGACAAACACACGGACAGTAATTGTTCATCAAAAATTATTAAAGGGTGAACCAACAGTATGGTCTGTTTATTGATGTTTGTTTGCCATTGTTTTGGTATCATTTGTTTGCGGAGTTATTTGTTAGCATTGTGTATTCTCTGCGGTAATGGTCGATTAGTAATTCGGGTTATGCACTCGCTTGCGGTTTGTTGTTTTGCGGTTCGACAACCCCGTTGGCTCATTGGTAGTATATCTGCCTTGAGAGCTGTAGGACGTGGATTCGATTCCCACTCAGGGCAAACATTTTGTGAATAAACACAATCATGTTTGTTCTGTGTCTGGGTGTTCTGTATGTATTACAAGTATGTATTTACAAAAAAAAAGTATTTATGTATTCTATCAGTTATCTAACTTCCATCACACAAGCTTTGCTTAGTTTGGGGTCAGATGGCGCTATGTGTAAAAAAAAAAGAAAAAAAAAGTTGTTGTCGTTCTGTTTTGTTTCCAATTAAAGTTGAAAAGATGCAAATCATTCATTTAAAAAGAAAAATTTAATAGGATTGATGCCTTGTAATTGCGCTTACATGAAGTGGTAGTACAAGATTCATTACATTAATAATCACATCTAATTAATTACATAAAAATATGTACTTCTTTAAAAAAAGTATTTAAGTATTCTATCAGTCATCTGATCGTACAAACTTGAGAGATTGTCAGATGGTGCTGTGTGTAATGTCCTGTGATATTTTATTATGATTTTTTATTACATAAGTTTTTTTTTGTTTTTTTACGTAAATATTTTTTACATTTAATACAAACAAAATTATATACTAAAATATAAATAAACAAAAAACCTTAAACCAAGGGTACCGCCAGCAGCGGGGCTGGCTTTAAGCTTAGGGCTGCATAGTGAGGGGCATGCTTCTCACAATGCATATACGCTCTTATACATATAAGCGCTTATACATATAAGCGCTTATATGTATAAGCACTTATATGTATAAGTGTTTAATATATCAGGGGTTCTATTTTTGAATCACACGCCTGAATTCAATTTTTGACCACATCTCGCCTCGTTTTAAGTAACGAAGTGGCCAAAGATGGTACATCAACCTAGAAATATCATCATCCTAGAACCTAATCTCAAGTGAGGTTGCCGGAACACACCGTTAGGTGCTTGGAAGCAGATTTTCAAATTGAGGGTGTACTAGACAGCCGCGTACTAATAAGGGTTAAGGACTCAACCCTTAACCCTTTTTTCGGTTCCCTTTTTAAGCTCAATAGTTTTAGAATATCTCTAAGTAAAAGCAATGTCTAACACTTAAACCTATTCACATTCTGACTAAGGAAAATCCCATACTTAAAGGCGCTTAATATTTGCAGTGCCTGAATTTCCACGGAACTCTAACAGATCTTTACAGTAGAGCGCTAAAATCTTCGTAAAACCTGGTTAATAACCCGAACAACTCGACTGAAGAGGAAAATTACATTTCGTTCTTTTTAAACTTCTTCAACCAAAGGAAAAAATGCTTAGCTAGACTTAACTTTCTTTTGACATGAAATATTAGGCGTTACGTAATACCAATAGTACACTAGCGAACCGCCCAGTCTTCACCCGGACATATTTCAAAGGAAATTTTCTAAATGGCAATGAAAACAGTATCAACCGTATTTTTGTAACAAATACAAATCTTTTATTAATAACACCAAAGTTACAGGTCATTTTTCCATAATTTTTTAAAAATATCAAAATCTTAACAGATAATTAGGTCAATATAATGCAAATGTCAATGAAAAAATATGTCATATATAAAATAATTATGTCAATATGATGGTAACTATGATAGCTCAGTGGTTAGTCCAGATGGTTCACACGTCGAAGGGCATGAGACAAAATTCCAACAATGCATGAAATCATAGCGTGGAGATAACGTATTTCCTAGAACTCGGATGGCTAGCTGACCCTCAAGTTGAAAATCTGCTAATCTAGTCTATTCTAATCTAAAAAATATTATGATACAAAAACTTTCATTGGCAAGCCAAACAAAAATTAAATGCATGAAATAGAATAGATCAAACGCCTAAAACTCTTTACACTGGGAGCCGAAAATTCAACAAAATGTCAACACTCAAATTACAAATGATTCCGCTTTGGACGTTAACTAGGATCGAGCCAGGGCTGTCCGTTAGCGAAAATGACAAGGCATGACTGTGCGCCACGCTAAGTAATTACATACACGTCATATTCTCGCGTTGCTTGAGCGAAATGCGGCAGGGTTGGTTGCATGGCAGATCTTCTTTAAAAAAAAAAAGTTGGCCGTCATGTGACTCTTGGTAGATGTGAAATATTTACACCGTACGCAGTTCACACAGAAAAACGTGTATAGTATACGTGCGCTCACATACACAAGAGAATCGAAAAACGTGGCGTAGAGGGAGTATTTCAGTCAAAAATCAATTAAATATTATTAATATTTGATGAATAAATTCATGAATTCATATCACTAACTAGCTAAAGGTTTAAAATGTTTAGATTTATTGCGAAACCATTTTAGTGCAAAATCTTTAGAGAATTGAGGAGTGACAACCCTATAATAAATTTGAGCTCCACCTCAAAGGCAAGGAGGTGACTTTAAATAAGTAATGTAATGAAAACGGGTTCATAACTCACGAGTCATTTTATAATGCGTGTTCAAAACGTTCCTTCCAAGTGTTTGAGTGCTTGTAAATTGCTGTAAAAATTAGTGATACGCTTTCAAAAAAAAGTTTAAGCCTTTGAAGAGTTTAAAAAACTTGCTGCATTTATTTTCATCTACGGCTACCTTCATATCTTCCTAGCATTTTTCTTTTATCGAAAAGCTAGTGGCATGAAATTTTTAACTTTTCTTTTATCGAAAAGCGTTCTGAAAAAACCCGCCATCAAAACTCACGAATTCGAGGCCCGTAATATCGGAACTAAGCTGCGATCGATGGCTTATAAAGTATATTATTAGTATCTATGTTCAAAATTAAAAACGACTTTGTATATATTTTTAAACCACTTCAAAAAGGAGGAGGTTCTTGATTAGGTGTTACCTCAGAATTCCATAATTCATAAACTAGTTTCAAAAATTAGTTTTATTAGAAATTATATATTTTTTTATGAAAATCAGTTCAGTATTTTGGTTTTTAGACGGAAAAATCTATCTATGTTTGGGCTTTGTTGGTTTTTTAATGTTGTTTATTTATTATTTAAAATACTTCTAGAAGATAACCAATTTTTTCTACGTTAAACCTGACTATTTCTATTAAGAGTAGTTATTCTGAGAGATAATTAACCGACAAAATAGGTGTTCTCTTAGTTCTCTTAATTTTCAACCACTCAAAAATCCGAGAACTGGTCATCAGTGGCAAGTAAAGCTGGCAGTTGTAGATCCCGTAACTTTCAAACTTGTGCATACTACAAGACCAAAGCACTATTCCACAATTCCACAAACGCATTATTTTTTCCTCAATTGAAGACTTCGCTGACAATAACATCAAAGTTTGCTTCTTCAAAACTTTAAAACATTATTTAAAAACACAATCTAGGTGCTTTCGCTAAGAAAACCCATTAAAACTTTGTTGAGATGTGAAAAATGAAGGTAGTTTTCATTTCCTAGCGCAACCACTTGCTCTGAGATCTTGATCTATAGTTTTCTAGTCGGAAACTAATATTTCATGAAATGAAACCAAACAAAAGTTAAGTCTGCCTTATGCGCTAGAGATTTCTGTAACAGATAACAATATATTGTGCTATAATATGTTATTAAAAGTAAAACCGCCAATTCTTTTCTGTGGCATCTTGAAATAAAATCATCGACTTGTTATATTTATGTTTTATGTTTTATTTGTGTATCTGCCGCCAAGCATCTAACGGTGTGTTCCGGCAGCCTCACTTGAGAGCCAGTTCCATTCCAGGCTAGGTGTGCTTTACCATCTTCGACCACACCTTCACTTAACATCAGGTGAGCTGTGGTCAAACAACTAGCCTGTCAAACATAAAAAAAAAAAAAAATGTTTTAGTAAATTTATCAAGTAATTTTTTTCATCAAGTATTAGCAACACACGCCATCGAGAAATATTTTAAAATGGCGTGCCATCATAACGTAAAGTTTAAAGTATGAGTAACATTATTATACGACACGGCTCCGTTATTTTAATGACATTAAGCTAATAAAAAAATCAGTGCTATTTTATAGCGTAATAGTCATTAAGAAAAAACAACTTTCAATTCAATATTAATAACAACTTTTAATTGATACTAATTAATCAATTATTTTTAATTATATAGGAATCTATTTTATACGCCACTGTTTTACTTTAGGTTCAAAAGAATTTATAAAATATTATAAGGTTTAAAAACGGTAAAAACTGAACAATACAGATTTACTTTTTTACCTATGAATACATATTTTATATAATTATTTATACTGAGTAGAATAAAGTACCTTCTTTATATAATCACTCACTGGAGACACTATGCTAGCAGTTTAGAACCTCGCTGCAGTATTCGGTTGGCTCACGTAGACGCTGGTAAGGGGAAATGCACAATACACCACAAGTGGGACGTCAGTGCAGGATTTATCGCTCCCATTCCGAATAAGAATAACTACCTTACCTCGATGAAACCTGTTCACTTGGGTTTTGAGGACACTTATATTTCCTACAACGTAGAATATAATATTTACAAGTTTACTTATGATGATTAAGATACCTACTTAGCGGCAGATTTTTAACTTGAGGGTTGTAGCTAGCCAGCCGAGTACAAGAAAGTATCCTACATCCATGCTAAATTTAAGCTAAGTTCAATATGATCAAATCGTTTGATGCATCGATACTAAGTTTTAACAGAACAACAAGTATAGATGAATCGTCACATTTCTACAATACAATAACAGTCGAGGACCGAATCGGACACTTTCGGTACAACAAATTCTAGTTTGAAGATAGAAATGCCAGTGTCGCTGAAAGCAATTTTCTTAAAAGCACATAGAACCACGTTTCTTGACACGTGATACAGACATAGCAAGTCGGAGATGCAAGAATCGTGGAAGCTAAATGCGGACGCTTTTGCTTGAAATTTGACACTAGAAGTGATTAGTATTTAGCTCTCTAAGCTGGATAAATGTTAGCAGTCACGATGAAGGAAAAGTTATCTGAATACTTTGCGCTTGACTTCAATGTTACTGGATTTTGCAATTTTTTACTTTGCTTTACTGTAGAGTTTTTGTCAAGCTTCGCATTTGTAGAAAATGTTCGCTTCAGTATTAAGATTGGGATGCAGTGTTGTTTTTCTTGGTTTCTAAAACAATTATATAAACAGCAATATAAACATGTTAAGAATTTTTAAATTAATTTAATTGTAAAAATTTTAAAAATTTGTTACTTGAACACATAATTATGTTTATCACCGGGTCTTGATCGCGTTCAAAATATTTTGAAATCAGTTTTGTTTATTATGTTTTGATCTCGTTTTGATCTTATAAAAAAGGTAAGGTTTATCACTCCAGTACACGACACTGTATCAGCTTGCACTTGCTTAGGCCCGGATTCAACGACGCCGACAACCTAAATCCATATTCCCGGTTGAAATTGCGATGTTTTTGATTTCAACCAGTTCTCGAACCATTCGTGAATAATAATATCGCTCACTGGCAAGGACTTTTGAATCGTGGATCCAATCCAATGATCGGATTCCGCTTTGAAAAAATGATTAGCTATTGCAGACTTCTGTATTTGGTGATTTTTGACCGCTGTGATATGTCCTGTGATCTTTTGAACTACCGCAGCTGCAATCCACCCTGAATAATAAACAACAAAAAAAAAAATTGCTTTTGAATATTCCCATTGCTTTGTTTTCTGTAAACTATAGTTTGGGCATTTTAAGTCTAGAGTGAATAGATGCCTTCTAGATTAACGTCGCTGTCGCTTTTATTCAAGGCGAAATTTCAGGATATATGTTTTAAATGAAGATCCGCAAAGTAATTCTTGATCAATTATTTTTCACCGACTCTTCCATCTTACTATTCATCTATATTTTACGTTGGTTGCACCAATTTGTAGATTGGTTCATTAATTATTGTCGACCCGACGGAGCTCGTTTGTCATTTGCATAGATCATTTATTTTGATGGCCGCATGTTGCCCTTAAAGGGTTTGAAGGGCCTTTAGTTGATGTTATGTTAGCTAACCCTTAATGTGGAAGGTCATTTAGCTTGAAGTATGATATAAATTTTGTAGTGAGCTTGATAGCTTGGTAGATAAGATTTCGACCTAAAGTACTAAAATCCAATGTCATGTGCATAATATAAAATGCTGAATAAATTTTTATGTTGTTTCAAGTTCAAGATCATTTCAGAAATTATAAGTTTTAGTACAGAATACAAAGTATTAATTAATTTTCAGGCTAAAGTGTTCCATTGTACAGTCAATGCCAAAGTTACTTCCCTGAGATTTATTTTGATTTCTTTTGATAGTATCTCTGGTTCCTGAGCTGCCTGAGCTGTAGAACGTGGGTTCAAATCACAGCCAAGACAATCATTTATATGCAGAACATAAATATTTGTTGTGTTGGTGTATCCTAAATGTATTTATTAGAAGTGTTTCAAAATAGTATCTAAGTATTTTATTAGTAATATGATTATTCAATTATTTGTGTCTTATTTGATTAGTAGATTTAATAATAAAGTAGTTTGGTTAAAGGAAACAGGCTGAACTAGGAATTGAGGGGTCTAATTTCAAAACCACCTTAAACGATTATGGATTTATTTTAAAGTTTTTTGCACTAAAATATTCCAATAGTGTTTCGTGTCTAAAATTTTGCTCAAACGTTCTAATGCCTTATTACGCCAAAAGTGATTACTGTTTATACAATAATTTACCGGTATATTCAACGTCATTAGTGTTGGCATTGATTTTGAAACTTAATAATATTGTTTCAAAGAGACTAAATAAATTGTATCAAAGGAACGTCGTTACCAAAATAATCTGACACAAGTAAAATGTTGACATTTTAATACTCTTGTTTGTCATAAAATTAAAAACCTACTTAGTTACTACACAATTTCCGAGAAACAAAACATTTTCTTTTGCCCCTAAATATCTAACTGCCATTTGAAATTAATGATCAAAAACAATTGTATAAAATTATGATTATTTTCTCTTGTTCTCTACCTTCATACTTTTCATAAGAGCTAATATTATAAGTCGTATTTCATATAAGTTTACATTAATGTTCTTTTGTAAAAGTAATTAGATAAACAATACGTTCTCTTAATGGTAAGAGATACTTGGTGGTAGATTTCTTTAGCAGGAGGTCGTCTAGATATGTACCACCGCAGTACCAGATATACTACCGCCAAGCAGTAGTGTGTAAACTTTACTGTGTTCCGGTTTCAAGGGTACTGCAGCTAGCGAAATTACTGGGCTGTTGAGACTAACCATCGAAAGTCTCAAAGTAATGAGCGCCAAAGCAGCAATGCCCTGGACTTTGTTTTATTACTCAGTTCTGTGTATCGCTGCAATGGTCATGGATAGGCGTTATCTCTTACCATCAGGAGAGCGTCTCGTTGGTCTCATTATTTTTCACATAAAAAAAAATAACGCCTGTCCATGACCATTGCAGCTATACACACAAATTTGAGTAGCACTACAAAGTTCAGGGCATCGCTGCTTTTAGCCCTTCTCTCATAGTTACTTCTTTTCCTTTCTTTTATGATCAAAAAACAGCAGACCATGGCCGTTATCTGACCCTCAAGAAAGAGTCCTTCTCTTATAGTCATTTCTCTTCCTTTCTCGTGCTTTTATTAGTGTGCTGTGATGCCAGAGTTACCTAACTATCCTGTGCGAGCATTTAGAGCCCTGGCCGTTTTACAAATAAGCGCAACTTCAAAAGGAGCCACTATTTATTTTTCTAGTTCTTTTTACGGCGCTTTGTAAATTGCAATGTAGGGCAGTAGAACATGAATAGCAAAGGCGTGAATGGACGACGTGATATGTGGGGATGAAGGCTTAGTGAGAGCGTGGGATGAGAAGAAATTATACGCCTGCAGCGTTGTGACTTGAAAGAAGTCATGATTTAACTTACCTACATTAGAATACTAGCTACGCTCCGCGGTGTTACACGCAAAAAAAATTTGAGATAAAAAGTAGCCTATGTGTTAACACAAGGTATCAGTTACCTCCATACCAAATTTCACTAAAATCCATTGAGTAGTTTTTGCGTGAAAGAGTAACAAACATCCATACATACAAACTTTCGCGTTTATTATATTACTAGCTGCGCCCGCTGTGTACATGTACCGCCCGCTACATGTTTCGGGATAAAAAGTAACCTGTGTGTTATTCTGATGTGTAAGCTATATTATTGTACAGTTTCATCAAAATCCATTCAGTAGTTTTATACAATATTTAAAAACTTAAACGTTTTAGTCGGATTAATTTGTAACAAAGTCAAAACACAACTTTTCAACTAAACTTTTATTAAATTCGAACAATACCTATTGTATTATCTACAATCTTTCTATAAGATTGTACGAAGCTAGAAGTCGATAACGTGGCTAAAGTCAAATAGATTCTGCGAAACATTTCACAAGATTCAATGCAGTCTGCACTTGAATCGAATTTTATAAAAATGATTGGAATAAATGCACCACCACACTTGGCCAGCGTGGCGGAATATTGCCTTCTCTTTCTTACAATGAGAAAAGACCCACGCCCAGCAGTGGGACAGTGTAAAAGACGGCCGACTCTGACTAAACTATAAATAACAAACTAATAATCTCACCCTGTATTGCGTTTAGTTTTAACTAATGAAATAGTGTGTTAAATTGACAAAGGTCATGGCGTAGCTGTAAAGCAAAAATAACAATAAATAAAAAAAAACTATAACACTTATTTTTAACTTTTTATGCGTAGCGTTTAAGAGTAAAGCTACACACACACATACATACACCCACACTAGAACACACTGTAAAATCAAATACATTTTTTTAACTATACGAGTATAATAATTATGTACCTACTTTGTAAATTGAATAGCTGCGCCCCAAGGTGTTACCCGCTACATGTTTTGGGATAAAAAGATAAATTGTTTTCACGTCATGGCATTCTAATTGAGAGAATACGCCCCTTATATTCCATAGATTTTGAATGCTATCCTAACTCCAACAAAACGAATTTTACCACCTAGTATTTTTCGTTCAGATTTTAAAATCATACTAAAAGCTTTTTTGAAGAGGTCTCCTGCAAAACAAATACGTCCGAAAAAATTGATAGTGTGACAAGTGCTAACAATAGGACCTTAAAATGTTGCTTTTAACCACGTAACTGCAATTTCGGAGCCGGTCATAAAAATATTCCAGACTAAAATATTTTCCCATACATTTCCATAAAACGTCATGGATAAAGCTTTAATAAAATGCAACAAAAAAATATATGGAAACGTGGTCGATGAAAATATTTTAAATACTAAAAGTACTCGGCACGATAAAACGAAAGAATAGAAGTGTTATCGCTTCTGTCAGATGCATGTACTGTTAGCAAAGGAAACTCATTATTAATGGGCACGGACCAGCCTATAGGCTGGCGATGGAAGTAATGGATTATGACCTTTTTGTTGCTAGCGGTACGAATAGAATTAGGTCAATTTATCAAAAAGTAGACACATAAAAAGTTTCATTATGCGATAGTATACTAGGTGTAGAAGTATGAAACCGGTTTTTTTATGCTCCATTTTATAAAGTTCATGCAAGACATCGTAGTCTAGGGCATCGCTGCTTTGGCAATCATTACTTTGAGACTTTCAATGATTGATTCAAAAGCTTTGTAATTTTGCTAGCTGCAGCACTCTTTAAATAGGAACAGAGTAATGTTTACATCCTACTGCTTGCTGGCAGAATATTGGGTGCAGCAGTAATACCTACACGACTTTCAGCTAAGGAGATCTACCACCCTGTAAAACCTAGAAACAGTTTTTACTCTACATTTATTCTTACAAACAGGCTTAGTTCTTTTCGTTTCGTTTTTATGTAAACCCAAAACATTTTCTAGAGACGTTCCGATCCATGGCAAACTTTTTCCAGCAATTACTAAGACATTTTCTCGCCAACATCCCTGTGCCGGCGAAATTAAATATAAATAACATCGGAGGGTCCGCCGGGGTTGCGAATCGAATTAAAATATAATAATGCTTCGACTACCGATATTGAGTTTCGATCGCCTCAATCGGAGGCGACGGGGACGCCTTGGGTTTCTTTCAAATGGATTTTTATCGACTGTACTTTAGGTCAACTCTATTTTTATAAACTGTTTTAGTGCTGGCCACGGGCGTCTTCTTATCGAGTTTACAATTGTACACCATGGTGCGGGTTGGTAGACGGCCCACATTCTCAGGAATACATAGAAATGCAACCTACAAAATAGTAACGCAAATTTTCATCGATTTCGCTAATAACTTTGTTATTTTTGGTTCTACGACTAAAAGTTACTTGATCAAAGTTGTAGAGAATTTTATTTGCAATAAAAATGTTTTTTTTTTTTTTTGTGAAACATAACATGTCATAAACCATTAAAACCATTTGTACTCGTTTTTCCAATATGGCGGCCGTAGGACAAGGGTTGCAACCCCACAAACTTGAACTGAACTTTACACTATATATATTTAATTTTTTAGGTATCAAGGAGAGGTCTTCTTGACACCTAAAAAATAAAATTGAGTGTTCTGACAAATGCAACCCCAAATGTAAATTTTCAATGGACTAACTCTGTAACAACCCATTTGCTATCACATATAAATAAAAAAAAATATATATATATATATGTTATGTCATATGTGATGACGTCACAGCTCACTATATCATATCCCAGTGTTACAGAAATGATATCGCCAACAAAGTTACTTGAAAAGTTTCACAAGCAAGTTCTTCAAAGTAAAAATAAGTATTCTTCATCAAACCTTATCTGCTTGACACGAAAAAGTTGTTAGTTAGGTAAGTACGCAGTCAGCAAAGAAAAGTCCAATATCGAGACAATGACATGAATTTTACCTAAAACACTTTTTATACTTAAACAACGTTTGAGACAACTCTCGAAAAATGGTTTCTCTAATTTCGGCTCCACATTTTTGTAAATAAATAAATAAACAAATATCGTTGGACTATACACACAGCGCCATCTGGCTCCAAACTAAGCAGAGCTTGTGTGATGGAAGTCAGATAATTGATAGAATACATAAATACTTTTGTTTTGGTAAATACATACAGAACACCCAGACACAGAACAAACATTTTATTTATTCACAAAATGTTTGCCCTGAGTGGGAATCGAACCCACGCTGTACAGCTCTCAAGGTAGATATATTACCAATGAGCCAACGGGGCTGTCAAATGAATGAATTGTTATCTAGCACACTTGATTTTAGTTTACTGTTTTTTAAGTGGAAACTTCTTAAGCCGCGTGGTTCTATTTTTGGTGGGGCTAATCTCATGGCATCTCGTCACCGATCTGCTAATGTGACGTAATTTTCACTTTTCACTCCTGTCGGCAGTCTCCATGATTTAACTATTTTTTTAATAGCAGTTACCATCGTATATGAATATTTGCAATACAACTACACTACAAATACATTACCGACCTTTTAAGATTCATTAACACTCCTTTTGAAAAACCACATGCATGGTGCTTGATCTCTTTAGCAGGCCCATCTAGGTATGTACCACCGCAGTACCAGACATTCTGCCGCAAAGCAGTAGTGTGTAAAAATTACTGTGTTTGAATGGTACTGCAGCTAGCAAAGTTATCTAAAGTCTCAAAGTAATAAGCGCGAAATTAGCGATGGACTTTGTTTTGTTAATCAAAGTTGTGTGTAATTATCTCTGTAATGGTCATTGGCAAACGTTATCTCTTACTACAAGGAGAGAATTTCGTTCACCTCATTACTTTTACATAAAGAAAACATGCAACTTCGCGAGAATATGTATAATATCAAGAAAGATCATTCCACATCATTTATTCATAGTAGATGGAATTTTGGTGAATTGTTTCGACTTGCTAAATTTATCTGATATTAACAATAAAGTGTTTTTGTATTGCTAAATCTATCATTTTATCTTTTCAACACTACAGAATAACAAGGTGGCACTGTCGACTGTGAAATAGTCAAAGAGACCGCAGCGAGGTAGCAATTTTCAGTGAACCTCATCTTTTTAAAACTGGTCCTAACAAACTACTTGTCAACTGTTTTAAATTTACAAGACTTGTTTAATGAATAATAAATAATTAGGTCTGACAGCTTTCTTGCATCATTTGGTAGTAGCTCTACTTCATGAACTTTTGGATGTGGGTTCGATTTCTTCACAGATCAAACATTTACGTGACGAACATAGATGTCTGTTTTGTTCGTATATCTGTTCTATTATCTTAAGCAACTCATTGTATGTGATTGGAACTTTTATTTAGTGTTTTATTTAATAAAGTTTTACAATAACTTATGTTCTAACTTGGATATGTTTTAAAAAATTTAAATGTACCCTATGAAAAATTGTTAAAAATATTTGTAGCAACATTTCTACATTCTACGATACCTGACGGTTAGATCTTCTAACTTTGCTTTACAAAGCAAAAATACTAGGTACCTCGTTAAATCTAGGTATATTTGACGTTCAACATGGTCTAAGTTCTATTGTCGTAAGTGCAACTTCAACGTTTCAAACTAACAAGGTGACCTCGACTGTCAACGAAACCGGTGGTCAAGTGACCGTCGTTAGCCAAGGATAGCGTCAGCTGAATAACTGGTCGCTGGATTTGCTGACCGACGAAAATTGGGTAAAAATTATATTTTATTTCTGTTGGGAAAAAGGTCACCTTGTAATTGGTTGAAAGTATTATAGTGATGGATATACAGTGGTTTCAGTTTATTACTGTGACTAAGTATAGCTCCGACCAATTCAGAATTTTTTTCTGTTTTTTTTACTCTTCTATTACAAGTGTTCAAGGTACCTATTTAGTTTTTTTCCGCTTAACAATCGTATTGATTACAACAGTGATAAGGATTTAAGTTAAATTTAACTAACTTGCCGATAATTTTTTTTAAACTTATTCGAAACGTAACTTAATATCTAAAACTAAAATTTGACATAATCTTAAAATCGAATAACCACAAGTCTTTATATCATCTTTTCGCTGCAATAACAACTCGTCGACGCGTGTTTAGCCTCTACACGAGGCATCCTCAGAACTTTGTTGATTCTTCGAGCTGGACTCGGCCAAGCGCTCGAAGAGTCAACACGTCTTGAGTCCTGAGACACAGTGAACTTCCGCAAAGTAACGCCGGAATCAATCACTTCTATTATACATTAAAGGCTATTTCGAATCAGCCTTTTTTTTGCATGCATGGGATTCGACCTGGGATTCCAGATTGCTGCCGAAACATAGATGTTTGTATGCTAGTAAATAAAACTCTATAGGCATAAGAAAATAATACTCAAAGTTCCATTGTGATTAGGTACTCTTTTATAAATCTATAGATATTTAAACATCTTCAAACAAAAATAATTGCTTAGAAATGTTTTGTTAAAATTTCTCTGCTGAAAAGCCTAAAGACAAGAAGATTCACAGAGCTTCCAAACTTTCGTGACAAAACATAGAAAAGGCGGTCAGGACCGATTTTCTTTGCATAAAAAGTTCCCATTTTATTCAGTAAAAACCTTTCTGACAAACTGTTTCGTGTTGCCAGATAAGTTAGCGCCTTAATGTGGAGGCAAGTTGTTGCCAGATAAGCGCCCACTATTGGTGTTATGCTCATATACGTAACAACAGACTTCAACACAGTATTCAAGATTAAGTTTATGACACATACGATTTTTTTTAGAAGCGAAAAATCGAACTAGCTTGGTCGCATTTCTTTCCGAGTTTTTTTGCATATATCGAGAAAAGCTCGATCGTGCAAGTACTTGAAATTCACAATTCTAGAAACACGCTTCGGTTGATTTAGCGGAAATTTTTGTTGCCTGTAGTTTGAAAAACCATGATTGGCAGTTTATATAAAGGCAATGAACACAAGTTGAAAAAAATGCATGGTTTCGGAGATAATATACACATATCCAATTTAAGTCATTTTAACGATCATCCAAGACTCCACACGAACGGAGTCGTAGGTAATGTTAGCTTTAAATAAAATAGCATTATTTAGTCGATAGATACAAATCTGGTAAATAAATTACAAAAAGCAAAAGCTTAGTCACTGTTTTCAATTTACACCAGCTCTACCTTCGTCACTGAACTTGTTGATAACATTCCAAACTTCTAAAGGCTGTTATTTGCACTTCAATGAACCTGCACCCCTCACACTGATAACTAAGTGCTTCAGCTTATGAATTTTTTATCCTACACTCTACAATATGATGAAATTTAAAGTGCGACCGAATCTTATACGAATTTAGGCCGAGACTACAGGCCCACTTTAAAATAATACTAGGGATGAATTTAAATAAGCTTTCAACGATGTTGACTCGGGAATTGCATAAATATTAATGATCAAGGCTACGGGACTGATGGATATGGATTAGCTAGAGGGAGATTTTCTTGAGAAAAGCAACGTGAATTGGTTACTCGCTGAATATTAATTGTTTACATTATTTTCACGGGTTCCGTAGACGTTCTCTATTGACGTATTGGGTAATGCGCTGCCGTCACTCAAGCGTCTGTTTAGCCGAAAAATGAACAAACTTTTGTTGTTTCAAGATGTTTTCTTTCCGGGAACGCTTTTTGTTGACCGATCCCTTAAAATAGCGCCAACAGTGTTTATTAACGTCAGAATATTTACATCAGCGATATTGAAAATTTAATGCTGTCCTATCGCGAGCATTTGAAAAATCCTCGCTTGAAAAACCATTTAAAAGAGAAAACTTATTAAATGAAACAAAGGACAGATTATCGTACGCTTCAATTGAAAATTATTGACTGTTCTGTTGGCTCATTTGTTGAGTGTATCTGCTTCAAGAGCTGTAGGGTGTGGGTTCGATTCTCACTCAGGATAAACATCTGTGTAATGAGCATACATTTTTGTTCTGAGTGTTCTTTACGTATTATAAATATTTACTGAAAAGTGCATTTGGGCAAAGTGCATTTTACAAAAAAAAAATGTCTCATTTGAAAGTGTATATATACTTTAGTTACCTGGTTTCCATACTTATAAGCTTTGCTTAGTTTGGAGCTAGATGGCACTGTGTAATAAGTCCTAGGATATTTATTTATTCTATACTTATTCATTGATTATACGTTACTCTGCGGAAGTTAATTTTGAGTGTTAAAGGTATATTTAGTTTATTTCCGCTTAACAGTCGTTTCAGTTACAACAGTAATGAGGATTTAAATTTAACTATAATATACCATGTAACAGATTGTCAACTCATTTGTGAGTACATTCTGTTATAAGATACGCAGTTACGATATGGGGTAACGCAGCTAGTATTACAAAAGTGTTAAGATGTCAGAAGAGAGCGATTAGAATAATAAATGGTTTAAAAAAACGTAGTTCTGCAAAAAAATACTTCAAAACTAACAAAATTATGACAGTGATATCACTATACATATACAATAGCTTATTAGAAATACACGGAGCTAATTTGCCAAAGAACAAAGACAGGCATCAATATAACTTGCGAAACAAAGAAAAGCTGGTCGTGCCATGGACTAGGTTAGGTAAAGTTGAAAAGCAGGGCCGTCACGCCAAAATATTAATGTATAATAAATTGCCAAAATATATTACAGAATTAAATCATACCGAATTTAAAAAAACCATTAATTTTTTTTTGGAAAACAATCCATTTTACAAATTAGGTGAATATATGTCAATGAGGTTCTCAGAATCCTCATTTATGTGTAGTACATAAACGGAGCCTCCGCTGTAGTATGTTCGTTGTTAATTACTCGTATAGGTATAGCTTCATTCATGAAAGTGTAATCGTAAGGTTTTTTTGTACATGTGACTTGCCTTTAACATTATTGTTATTTATGGCCAATAAATATTACTGATTTACTGATTTACTGAGTTAATAACATATTATCTTAAGCTTAATGTTTTTCTTTTTTATGTGATTGTAATGAGACGAACGCCTCTCTTGATGGTAACAGATAACGCATGTCTATGACCATTGCAGCGATACACAAAACTTTGGGCACTAAGTACTTTACCATCTACGACCACACTGTCACTTAACATCAGGTGAGCTGTGGTCAAACACCTAGCCTTTCGAATATTAAAAAAAAAAAACAAAGTCCAGGCCTTTGCTGTATTGAAACTCGTTATTTTGAGACTCTGGATGGTTAGTATCAATTGCTATGTAATTTTGTACCTACTCTTAAAATCGTTACACGGTAATGTTTACACACTACCGCTTGGCTGTAGAATTACCGGTACTGCGGTGGTATCTACATAGATGACCTCCTGCTAAGGAGATCTATCGTTAAGGATATTTGTTACGGCAACTTAAAGTAGGTACATTTTGAAGTTTAATTCCACTAACATAATATTTTTCTTGTTACAGGTCTAAACGCAGTTAAAATAGTGAAAATAGTTGTGCCGGAAATAATACAATATGGTGTTCAGGACGCGGTGATATTAGACTGTGATTACAATCTAGGTAATGAAACAGCTGGACTTGTAGTGAAATGGTTCTTCAAGACCAAAGCTCGGCCTGTGTATCAGTGGATAGTTAGCCAAAAGCCACAGGATATGGGCATTCTTAGAGGAAAAGTGGACCTCACGTATAGGGCGTCTAGTGACCCCCTCAAAATGCACAGAGCGTTGCGTATAATTAAGCCAAATACAGACATTTCTGGTGATTATACTTGTGTAGTGTCTACATTTATGGAGGAAGATACAAGGACAAAACAAATGATTGTTTTTGGTGAGTATTCTTTAATTTAGTCTGGTATGAGCTATCGTAACTTTGCATTCTAGTCTGACGTACATGCAGCTAGCCTTACCTTTCAACATTTTTCCCTCATTGGAATTTTATTTCATAGAAGCATGCACCTGATTTTTGTTAACAAATTTGTCTGATCGGCATATAATATCGCTTGAAAATCATCTACATTAATATATATAAACCATACGAATGGTTCAAAAGTTTAGACGCTATTTGGAATTTTCACTAAGCAAAAACAAGTCCTATTCAGAAACACATTTTTAAATTAGTATGTATGTAATCAGCGAGTCATTAAAAAATAGGGAATGGAAAGGAAAGGGAAACCGCTATTTAGAGTTTTCACTAAGCAAAAACGAGTCCTATTCAGAAACACATTTCTGAACGCATAATATATGACGAAAAATCTTATTATTGAATTGATAATACGATGCAATATTTTACGCTTTACTTATAGGTACGTATCCCTAATAACCGAAGAATTGTATTACTGAATACTTTTCATAACTGCCTAGCATAAAATGAGTTGTGGCCAAACAACTAGGTCGTTGCTATAAAAATACGGTAGCGGTAGGTAGGTACGGTAGTTACACAAGCGATTCCCACAGATAAAATTCTAACTTTCTGATCTTATAAAACAAATCACAATTCAAAAAGTAAATTTATAAACATGAGGAGGTCACATTTTTGCACAAGCTATCAAACTTTTGTGGATAAAGGTTGGAACCCACTACAGCTTCACCCACATAAAAATAAAAATGGTTCTTGTTTGTACATATAATTTTAATTCTGTATAGAATTATGCTTAGTACAGAAGTTATTATCGTTGATAAATATGTAACAATTACGTTTACTTTATTATGCGATGGGAGTAAAATTTTAAATGTAGCATGGTTTATACCATAACCTGGTAGCGGAAACTTTTTGGTTTCATTAATCCTGACCTCTTTTTTTTCTTATTTAATATATACTTTTTAATAAAACATATAAATATCGTAGAATATTACTCACAGCGCCATCTGATCCCAAACTAAGCCAAGCTTGTACTATGAAACTCAAAAAACTGATAGAATACTTAGATACTTTTTTTTTGTAAATCCATACTTATAATACGTACGTAGGTATTAGACTAGATTTCGATTAAGTAACTTTGTAGTCGAAGATGGTAAAGACACCTAGCCTGGAATTGAACTAACTCTCAAATGATGCTGTCAGAAAACACTGTTACATGCCTGGCGGCAAATTTTCAATTTGAGAATGGTAGCTTGCCAGCTGAGTACTAGAAAGCATCCTACCACCATGCTATGGCTTTCTCACAATGTGTTTCTTTAAAGTCAATTTAAAATCATTGATGGGTCTGGATGATTCTCATCCTCCGGCGAAAGAACAGATCTCGCTAGCCTCTGAGCTATCATCGCTACGAAATGTGATACTTTTCATTGGATTGTCAGTTGGAAAACGGTTTGAGTACAAAGCCGCTATTTCTAAGCGATAGTTTGATACTCGAAATAAAAATACGTTATGTTACGTAATGAAACATCATTATATCGTGCCTAGTGCGATTTCGCCATAAGCCAGAGGTCACCAATAGGGCTAAATAAAACGACGTCGACGGTCGAAAAGGAATAGAGTTTGATATTTTGGGCGGATTTTCGTAAAGCGCTTACTTGACCGCGTGACACGCTCGCTGGCTCGGCGGCTGGTGTCTGGCACAGACGCGACTTGGAGAGTGCCGTAAGTTATAAAAGATTATGCTGTGCACGAACGAGATTTTTACAGCTGTTACAGCGCCATAAAACAAATATTTTGATATCACAATGAGAACGTTTATTTAAGTTGTCACGGTGATTTCTATAATAAATCCTTAATTGCGCCAATGATTTCCTTGAAATTTTATTGTGATATATTGTTTTTATAGTCGGCAGCCTAGATGTTTGATTACATTTCACCTTATGTTAAATGACGGTTTTTTTAAAATAAGAAATAAAAACGCGGTGGCGGTCAAACGTAAGCCACGTTTGACCGCCATCTCACCTGATGTTAAGTGTTGATGCGGTCTAATGGAGCACGCTTGCCTAGAAGATACCGATTCTCTATCTCGGATTCTTTTCTGGTCGAAGATGGTAAACACATCTAGCCTGGAATGGAATTCACTTAACTTCACTTAACATCAGGTGAGCTGTGGTCAAACAACTAGCCTGTCAAACATAAAAAAAAAAAAAAATAAAAAATAAAATTAGCTCACAAGTGAGTCTGGCAGAGTACACTGTTAGGTTAGGTGCTTGGCGATAGCTGATCTTCAACTTGAGGGTGGTAGCTAACCAGCCGTGTACTTTTAAGTACCTTACCACCTACTACAGTTTCCTCACGATGTTTTTATTTACCGGCAGCTCAAACTAATTGTTGAGGTTCGAACTTTCTCCTCTCAGCGTGTGAGTTTGCCGCGCTAACCACTGAGCTATCATCCCTACACACACAAATCTTATTAAGTTATTAATTTTGATATCAATAACCACGCAAATTGTTCACTAATATGTATTTGTAATTACGTCTGTCGCAATGAAGAAAAGACTCGAAGTTATAGTTTCGAGATGTACTTTGATGTTGGTAAATTAAGCTGTAAATTCGTGTCAAAAAAAGACAGCACAAAACTTGTAACTTGCACCATACGGTAAGCCAGTTTTATATTCCGACATCTGCCATCCGCTTCACATCTCTTAGCGCCACTTGTAAGTCTTCTCCGATATATAGTGTTATATGACTTGCCAATAATTCAAAAAACAATAACAGTATATGTTATTAGTAGAATAGAAAACACAGACAAAACAAAACCACACGTAGAAAGCTTTTAGATCTGAAGTTTTAATTAACAACACATATAATTACAATAAATTTGCTTGTTACAATGAAAATTCGTGTAAACATTTTAATATTTCAAATGTCAAGCATTTTGTACTGTTATTACGGTTACTACACTGCTTATATTGACTCTAGAATTACAAAGATAAAATAAATTATTTAATCTTGTACACAAGAAAACATTTAACAAACACAAAGGCAAATAGAAAGATAACTGATATAATACATATAAATACTTTTTTTTTTATACTATACTTTTTACTTTTTTTGTAAATACATACTTATAATACATACAGAACACCAAGACACAGAACAAACATTTGTTTATTCACAAAATGTTTGCCCTGAGTGGGAATCGAACCCACGCCCTACAGCTCTCAAGGCAGATATACTACCAATGAGCCAACGGGGCTGTCAAGCGCAAGTATTCTATCAGTTATCTGGTTCCCATAGTACAAGCTTCGCTTAGTTTGGGGATAGATGGTGTTGTTTAAAATATCCTAGGATATGACGCGTTTAAAAATCAACTATTGCAATTTTAAAATGTATCAATCAATTATCTAATATAAACTATCAATTATATATAAACTATCAATCAATGGACGTCGCAAAACTGTTAACTCCTAAACGTACTGAAGCCGAAGTGACCACACGTTATCACATTACAGTACCGGAGACGAACTTCCGCCTGATCCAGAACAAAACGGATGACGACACAGTGAACGTCATCTGCGCGGCGGACGGCGCCTTCCCCGCGCCCAACCTGACGCTAGCTACGCCTGAGAGGTGAGTGGGTTCCGTAACATTTAAACATATACATAGTGCTAAATACGGTATGCACGTATCGGCCACAGTTTCACCTATTATATTACATTCTTATAATTCGTCACTTTATTAAAAAATACCACCTATTTTTATGCAAATACTCGAAAAAACAGAAGTTTAAAAAAAATTATACAACACGACCTACCGCGTTTCCGCCAAAAGTCTCAAAAATTAAAATACAATAAAGCACATAAAATTAAAAAAAAACTATATTAAGCACAATTTAAAACACGTTTATGTCAAAGTATGTCTCTACAGTTTGTAATCTATGTTCGCTCCGGCGCTGGTATTCCACACGGTATTTTTCGCAGCAATGCCCGAGGAAAGCACAGTCAAATCTGGAATCTGGTATTCGTATATTGTTATGTAGCAAATCACTGATACAATTCTTAGCTCTAAAATTTTGTTCGTTATTCCCAAAGTAAACTCACACAAATACCTTGATGTTTTTGTGTAACGTAAGCAATGTTTATGCGAGTGTGAACATCTCAATCAAGTGAAAGTTGTAAAGTCATGGAGTGTTCTATAATTTTCTATGTGGAAAAAGAAATTTTTTAATTTGTAGTAGGTACCTACCAACTTGTACATTGTGAAAACGACCATTTTTTATTCAGACGTATGGACGTACTCGTAGATTAGCAAAGGGAATACAAACACACAAAGTTTCCCAAACAACGTCCGTACATACCGTACAAATTGAATTGTCGTGAACATTTTGTGACATACACGATGTTCGATACTTATGAGTGGTACACAAGTACAAACAAACTTGTTATGTGATCCAACTTTATTGGACATCATTGCGTAACCAGCTTTACATAAAGGTAATTATTGTATAATGGTACAGGCATTTATTTTTCCATTTAGGTGAATATTGTTAGAACATTAGTTTGCCACTCGTAATTGAGAATAAAATACGTATCATACAAAATAGATCACGCGATTTATGATGTGACATTAACAGTGAACACTGTTGACTAGTCACTGGATGTTTGTTTTGTAAAATGTTTATTACAAGATTTGAGTTGCAATGGTTCTTAGTTTGTTGAGGTCAAATCTTGCAATCCAAATTAGAACCACTTGCCTTTATCCTATGGAGTTTAAATTTGACATGCTGGTTTAGTTACAATTAATATTCAATTTTTATGGTAAGCGTGACCTAATTCTACTCCAAGAGTTGGCTACAAACGAAATAACTTCTCAATGGTCATCAATATAGATACGAAACCTTGTATGGACATTTATTTTTAACATTATTAATTTATAAACGTTTTCCGTAGATATAACAAAAAGAAAGAACCCTAAACGTGCAAATTAAATTGACACTCCCGTCGTCCCGATTTTTTGCGCCGCCAACTGCGTCGGAACGTATAAGGTATCGATTCGTTTCCCGACACTAATTTTTAATGTCCGACTGGGGTCCCGTTTCCGAACTCTTTGTTTTCTTATGTAGTCGGGTTTTAGGGTTTCGATGTCTCAAGAGAGGACCTTTATGAAATAGACAGGTTGCTTCTAAGCCATTATGGCGCGGAGTGAAGGCATCGGTTCAGCTTGTGCTAAAAAGGTGAATTGTCATGTCGCGTCTCTGTATTGAATTTTTGCATATTGGTAGGGTAATTTCTAGTACTTGGCTGGCTAGCTACCACCTTCAAGCAGAAAATAACTTAACGGTGTATTTCGGCTGCCTTACTTGTGAGTCAGTTCTATTCAATGTCTCAAAGTAATGAGCGACAAAGCAGTGATGCTTTGGACTTTGTTTTGCTACTCAAAGTTTATCTCTTACCATCAAGAGAGCGTCTCGTTCGTCTCATTACTTTTTACATAAAAAAAACTGCTTGCTTGCTTGCTTGCTGTTCTTTACCATCTTCGAACACAGCGTGACTTAACATCAGATGAGCTGTGGTCAAACATCTAGCCTGTCAACCATAATAAATGAAAAATGTAGTAAAGAATAATAAATGAAAAGTAAAGAGAGGAATGTATACGGAATCCATTATTATGCGCGGTTCGCGGTGCTTTTTGGTAGTTTTTTTTATCAATGTGAAGTTTTTATGGTTTGTTAGCACGTAAATACGTGACCACTCACGAGTGACCACTGGCAACAGTGGGGCAGTGTGACTTAGTTACGAAGCTTTGCTGTGTTTCTTATTTTTGGTGTATTTTGTAGGAAATGCCACAAAAGTCGTATACATTTTCGGGACGAAAAAGTTGCAACAGCAAACTGTCATTGTGAATTATGTAGTTTTTTTTGCTATGACATAAATGGCTTGTCTATAAATATATGGCTATACGCTTGGGATGTAATAAGCCAAAAAGTCGCGTATAATTGTCATTTTTTCAATGGTTAATTATCTATTGTTCAAATTGATGAGTGCAGTGACACACTTTCAGCTAAATACACTATAAACTAAAATCCCTCTAAAGTAGAAAAAAACAAAATTTTGTTTCCGGCCGTTTACAGCGTCTGAAACTAAAATACGTACCTAGAGAAATAGACAATAGTTTTTTTTTACTAATAATAATTATGTAAAAGTACAAAAAGCTCTCGTAATGGCAGGAGATAACAGATGCCCATGACTATTGAAGCGATACACAGATATTGAAAACCTCGCTGTTTTGGTGCTCATTACTTTATGACATTCAATGGTAAGTCTCAAATTCTCAATAGCTTTAATTTCGCCTGCAGTACCTTCAAACTGGAAAACCGTAATGTTACCACTAAATAATGTAAAACTCCGGTTGGCTACTCTTTTTAATCTATCTATCCATCTATACTATTATGAACAGGAAAGATTTGATTGTTTGTGTGTTTGTTTGTTTATTTGTATTGAATAGGCTCCGAAACTACTGGACCGATCTTAATAATTCTTTCATTATTAGAATGCTACATTATCTGTGATCGGCATAGGGTATATTTTATTTAAAAAATAATTATGTATTCCGTATGGAATATTCAATAATGTAACCCAAGCTGTGAAAAATTTGAAAAAATCCTTACTTAGCATGCGCAGCGAAAACTATTGACAATAGAATAAAGTGACGTTTTATAGAGCACATTGACAGCTACTAATAAGCCCGCAATATCATTTATGTCTAACTATTACAGTTGCCATCTACATCTTAAGAAGAGGAAAGATTTAATTTTTTGTTTGTTTGTATTGAATAGGCTCCTAGGAAACTAGTGGATCGATACATTTATATTGTTAATAGAGTTTTGTTATCCCGTGTGAAGCCGAGGCGAGCTGCTAGTCTAATATACTTTCACAGCAGAGTTGTAAATGGTGCCATATTGTACAGCTGGTTAAACGGTGATTAGAGAGCAAACTTAAATAACATAGTAAAAATTAAGTAAGTATTAGAAAAAAATGTGCGTGTTTATGTGGGTTGTTAGTTAAAATAGTGGTTTTGAGTGAGTTATAGTAGTTGTTTAAGTTTATGTTAATTTTTATGGTGAAATAACATTGAAGGTAGGTAATGAGTTTACCTTTAAAGCATTTAAATTCTGTTGTAGCTACAAACTAGGTAAAGGAAATGATTTGAACCAAAATTTATACGAAAACGCGGTAAAAGGGATCGGTTTATGCACCAACCACACGTATCCAGCCAGATAATTCAGATGCTTTGAACTGCATAAACCATGACATCGCCTCAAATTCAAGACAATCGTTCACAGCAACATTTCATATTAAATTGCTTGCAGCATTAGTGCATAACACGAGCACTTCCCGCAGTGCGGTCGCTGGTTATATACGGCATTGGTAACTTCATACATCAAGCACCAACCAGTCTTATATGACCTATCAAATTCTAATATGAAGTTCCTGAACAATCTAGTTTAGCTACATTTAGGGGGCCAAGGAAGGTCTAAGTACACTTGCCGCTTCATATCCTTGTCAAGCGATTCACTAGAAATTAGAGGAAAATCACGGGAAGGCAAACTTTGTTGTTTGAGTTCAAACGTTTGGCGTTTTGATTATGGATGAGAACACTTTCAGGGTGTGATTGGTTTTTGTATAATATAAATTTAGCGATTCTAGTTCAATGGTTAGCGTGGATGGTAATAAAAAAAAGGGCGGGGGTGGGGGGGGGAAGGGGTTCATACCTAAGAATTAGCTTGAGCTATTGTCGGAGGAAAAGCTCGTGAGAAAACCGCAGCGTGGTGGAAGGGTAATAAAGCGACAGCTTCACTTTAGAGCCAGTTTCATTACAAGTTAGGTGTTTTTATTATACTCGAACACACAGTCATTTAACATCCGATGAGCTGTGGTCAAATACCTGACCTGTCAACGAAAAAAAAAACAAATCACATGGCGTCATTTAGCTTTAAACTAAACAACGTTTGTATTATAAGAACCAGATAACCGTTAAATACTTATCATCTATCATTATATTTAGTACATACTTATATAACATACAAAATACATTTAAATTTCAGAACATCCAAACACAAAAAAAAACAACTAAATATGTTTGCCCTGGATGGGAATCGAAGCCATGCCCCACAACTCATAAGGCAGAGTTACTACCAAGTGTAGCTACCTTCTAAAACTACAGGGCAGCAATTTTCATTTCAAGGTTGTTATTGATGGCAAGGTTAATAGTTATAACACGAATGTTTGTTCGAGTTTAAAAACTACCAAACAATATAGGTAGAATATAAAGTTACATTTTTTCATGTGCGGACCACACATAGAACAGAAAAGCTGGTCTTTCTACGGACGTGTTTCCAATTTGATTAATTAAAAACACTCCGATACCAGTTGACGAATGAAACGAGTTTGCAACAAAATGCGTGTTCGTTGTATAAAAAGTCCCTCTTGGAGAGTGTACGGTTTAATCTAATTTCATTTCATTCGATTTTATTGGAAAAGACTTTAATCAAAGCATTTTTTTTCAAAGGTTTCGTGGATAATTAATATTCCATACAACTTCGTGTTACCTGAAGTTTATTTAAAACGAAAAAAAATGATTTTTAATTTAATAATTTTTTTTACCGAACGTAATGATTCACTTCTTCTTTTGTGTAGTTATGTTTATACCGGGTCTTAATTGCGCACAAAATACACTCTGCTTTTTTCATCGAGTCAACTTGAGTTCATGGCTATTGCAACATGGTTAAAATGTCGAGATAAATAAATAAAACTAATTTCATAGAATTTTGTGCGGGATTAAGAGATTAATTACGTTATTATGTCCAAAACGCGAAATTTTAAGAATTAAATTCTCATTTATTTTTCATGTCGCACATTTTGAAGTATTTTAAGGTTAAATAAGTCTAAGTCACTCAAAGCAAGTCAAGGTCAAGTTGAGTCATACCCTAGTAAAGAAGTGGTGACTTTACTACAAGCTTCAAAAGAGTTTTTGAATCAACACGGAAACTCATGTTTCACCACATTAAGTTTAGTACCATTTTCCATCATTCACGGTTATAATTTGCCACTTTATGAATAAAACACCACTGTTTTTATACATATATTTTATACATATAGAAAAAAATACAAGTTTTGTAAAATAATGTAATGCAGCAATTTCACCTTTCCGCCTTCCCGCCAAAACTCCTTTCAAAGTAGGAATGAATAACAGCTATGCATAACTCGGCTATCAAACGATAGTCTTCGTGGTTTTCCTAAACCAAAGTATTTAGGGAACAAAATAAAACGAAATGGGCAGACACGAGGACTGCCGACAGAAGTGAAAATATAAAACACGTCACATCAGCATGTCGTTAAAGCGTCTAAAGAAGTTTTCACTTCAAAAACAAATTCTAATTGGTCAAGCCATTTTTGATTTATTGCGAGATACAGTATCTGTATTTTGCCGATGTGGTGAGTTTATACTAAAGACTACATAAATCTGTCGAAAGTTGAAACTCTCTTTCGCTGCGGTTTCAGCAAAATTAACGCTTTGGACGAATTATTGGAGGTGAATGTTCGTCGAACAAAGAACTTGGCAGGACCGCCTGCAAGATTAAACTCCGCTGCATTCAGCGTCAACACCTGGCCTGCCAAATTGCACCTTTTCTTCAACTATGCTAGGTAGAAAATTAAATTTCATACTGATCTTACCTACGATGCAGAGTCTCGATCACGAAAATTTGTCGAATGCGTATCGTAAAGGTATTGAGTCCTCGATAGCATACAAAAGCGAGTATTCGAGGCTCAGTATTCGATATTCGAAAGTCGAAGTTTGAAGGTTTGACAGTCTAGTTGGGCGATCATCTGGCTACCAATCTTGAGGTCCTGGGTTCGTATCTATGGCACGCACTTTGGCTTTTAAATTATGTCCATATTTCCAATGACTTTAAATGGTGAAGGAAAATACCGTGAGGAAATGTACTCAGTAAATCTACAAGTTGGAGAGTCCTTAAAAAGGTTCTAGAAGATGTGTGAAGTCTGCCAGCCCCCATTTGGCCAGTATGGTGGGCAGTTTGTAAAAACGGGGCTGATTCGGAATTCAATATTCATATGACGTCACAGTCTACTGTGACGCACTCTTATTTTGGGAAGTCGTGTAAAAAGGTTACGCGCAAATTAAGATTTCGTCATTTTGTTTTAGTCTAACGTTATAGATAGACATCCTGATAGATACAATCTGGGTATATTCAAGTCGAGAGTGAATCTGTACCTTCTAGGCAAGCGTGCTCCATCGTAGATCGCATCTTCACTTAACATCAGGTGAGATGGCGATAAAACGCAAACCTTTTCATAAAAAAAAACTTAATAATATTGTAAAGAAAAATGTTCGGAAAATGCGATTGATTATAAATCTTAAAAAGTTATGATAGAAACCAATTTTGCATTATGTGGTAAAAATTACGATAGAATAGAATATAACTTAATTACACACCAAAACAAGACACAAAACACAACAACACATACAAATATGAAACATAAAAAAAGAGGACATAACAAAACAATATAATACATAAATGGTGTATTACGGTGGTCTTATCGCCTAGAGCTATTTCTTTCAGACAACCTTTGGATGGAAAGAAAAACAGAAAAGATATTAGGTAGGTGTATAAAAACAATACAATAAACGTATTAAGATATTGTTTTGTAAGTCCGCGTTTGACCGCCAACTCGCTTGATGGTAAGCGCTTTGATATGACATTTTCCTTTTTTTTCGTATTCAATTCGCATCTTACAGCTTTTTCTTATAACGTTGACTATTTCTGTACATTCCAAGACATTATTTCCCCCGAGGCATCTTGAAAACATAACTTTTGAAATACAAATATGTGGTCGCCATTCGCAATGCTGCTTACGTGAACTTAAATTAGAAAGTTGAGTTGTTTTGTGTAAGTTTAAGTTTGTACTCGCAAGTTGGGTGAGAAAATAAACAGTTTGTGAAGAGTAGTGTCTACTTACAAAGACCCTTACGTATAAATGTTTGTTAACTCTGAGTAGGTATTTATTTTTTGTTCTTAAAAAACAGTGATTATTAGGAGTCTCTAATCACCTCTGTTTTTTTATACTGTCCCACTGCTGGGCACGGGCTACTTCTCATTGTAAAATGGGTAAGGCCGGAGTCTACCACGCTGACCCAGTGTGGGTTGGTAGATTTCACACATCCTCGAGAGCTTTTCTCTTTGCTATGTACGTTTACTTACGACGTTTTCCTTCACCGTTTGAAGTTCATCGTCGATACACACACATTCTTTGACCTTGACAGCCTTATTCATTCTTTAGTAGTATGTATGCTCCAAGATCTGAAGGACGCGGGTTCGATTCCCACCCAGGATAAACATTTCGTGGTATAAACAAATGTTTGTACTGTGCCTGTGTGTTCTGTATTTATTATAAGTATGTATTTACAAAGAAAAAGTATTTAAGTATTCTATCAGTTATCTGACTTCCATAGTACAAGCTTTGCTTAGTTTGGGGTCAGATGGCGCTGTGTGTAATCTTACGATATACCATATTTATACCTATACAAACATCAATCTACATAGTTTGTTAAAAGGAAGAGCCTGGATCCCACGTCACAGGTCACCCTAGTGTGAGATCCAGGGCGTACCGATATATCATATTTTATGTATTTCATTTCATGTGTCTCCGTATTTTGTTTTGCTATTTGGATACATTATGTTATTTTAGTGTACCTACTAACAAAAAACAAGTAGGAGTAGTCCTACTTGTTTTTTGTTTCTGAATAAATTAATAATACTTAAACTTTTTTTAATTTTTTTGTATCTTAGCACTTAATTGATTATTTATTTGTCTTTCACAGGCGGTTAGAAGGCGTGACACACAATGTAAAGCAGCTGATGAACGGCAGGTACTCTGCAGTCGCGTCTGTAACTCTCAATGATATAGACTTGCCGTCTCCTGCAGAGTTCATCTGTACTCTAAGAATAGCGCCCGCAAAATACGCAGTTAGAAAAGAGGCTATATACTATCCTGGTAAGTGCTCTATTCTTCTTCTTTTTTTTTTTTTTTGGCGTTGCAGTTTGTACGTTTGCCAATGTCAAATAAAAATCAAGTTAAATAAATCATTAGTCACAGTCAATGTCACACAAACTAAATCACGTTCCAGTCATGCTTTAGTAAAGTAGTGGCGACTTTACTACAAGTTTCCATGGAGTTTCGGAAGCAATACGAAATGTCATGTTTCATCACATTACGAGAATATCACTTTCTCACACTCGCGCTTGTGATTCGCCTTGTAAACACTCGAAAAACGCAAGTTTTGGAAAAAAATACAATGGGCAACATACTTTTTTCTGTGTTCAGAATCGTATCGTGTTTGCAAAATGCATGTTATCACTCGGGTATTGTTTGGGACGCGGAAAAATAGAATGTAGCTGTCTGCTGTATAATACGTATTATTTTTTAAAATTTATGTTTTTTCGAGTGATTGAATTTAGAAGTTTTGTTTTTTAAATTGTATACATAGAAATGAATAAAAATATTTGTTTCTTCATTCAGCCAACTCCCAGTAGTAAAGTAAAATGTCAATAAGTGTGTAATCTCGGTACAGTAATTTAATTTTGTAATTCTTATGAAATCTTATGAAATGAATAAATATTCTTCTACAGAAAGCAATGGTATTATAATGATAAATTACTCACAAGTGTAGACAAATAATATATTTGATGGTGCTATAAGATTATCTACTATTCGAAAAACTCGAAACAATAATAAATATAATTAATATTAATTGGATTTTGTCCGTAATTTATTAATACATGATTTATTTACACATAAAAATTACTAAAGTTTAAAAAACCTAAAGTAATTTCCTACCTCAAGTATTTTCCTTTATCTCACTACATAACGTTCTTGACAAACAATTTCTCCTCTTGCAATATTCGCAATTTATTACTTCAAGAAAACAATGTAAATGTTAATTTTTCTCTTTCACTTGAACAAACTGAAACAAGAAATAATGTGAATCTACAATATTTATTGTTTCTAAAAGAAACACGATATAATTTGTGATACGATATCTAAATAAATACCAAAGAAGTATTTACAGGGATATATCGCGAACTTTTATCTCGGATCTCGTGTCAGAGATTTCTCGGAATAATATCAAGACGAGAAGTGTCTTCAAAGGTGAATGGTAGATTCCGCACCTTTTGATCTAGATCTTTGTCACTCGTTTCAATACCTCCGAAATACTGTTAAAATACTATGACTTTTCTACGTATTACTTTCCGATTAAAATGAAAAATATTCGATGTGGATAACCGTGAAAAACAATCACCTGTTCTATAAAAAGTTAGTTGTCCCTAGACCAAATGTAGAAGGCATCATGAGGAAAGGCGTCTGGTTTTTGAAGATGCATGAAGTCAGTTAAAGCTCAGCCTTGTCCTTCTCATTAAAAAAAGGACAAGGTGAGCACACAGCAGTGGGATGTAAAAAAAATAAGGCTGATCTTACAAATACAAATACAAATCATTTATAACACCAAAGTTAAAGGTAATTTTTCCATTCATATTTAAAAATATCAATGAAAATGTCAATGAAGTACGAGTAATATGTCACATATAAAATAATTAAGTCAATATAGTACAAATTTATTTATAGTGGCTCTATAACAAAGTCAAAATGATTTTAATACACAAAACGGCCACCAATCTTAACATATTTGACTAAAGAGTGCATTACAACAGAATTATATGGTGCTTTTTATGTCGATATCAAATTTAAAGACAACGTTAAAAAAAGGTTTAAAAAAAGGAACGTCACACAAGCTCGTTTTCAACTATGATAATAAACATTATACGCATATAAATAATAGAATAAGGTCGCTGTAATGATAACTAACTGGCAATTCAATTACGATATTGCGTAACTTAGAAAACATCAAAACTTCCTGATTAAAAAATTATTGCGTTAAGCAGATAGATGAAAAGCGCCGAAAAGGTAACCCAAACGCTAAAAGCGTAGATAAACCAGAAAGCCAAAAATATTGCCCTATGAATAACAAAGCTATTTCATAAAAATATAATGCAAAAAGCAATCTTACCACTGTATAAGTCCGCAGACGTCATTAAAAACGCGGCGAAAGAATACGCCATGAAAATATTTTTTAAAGCAGGCAAGAAAATAACAATTTCGCGGCATAATTTTCGAGAGGGCCATTTAAGCTTTTTATCAGAGGGACGTTTGTGTACACAGTTATCTTGAGTGGACGGGGAGAGTGAGCGTTTCCGTAGCGGGATAATTTCACGGTTCGTTAGCTCTATTGTAGGGTAAACGCGTTTTACTAAAATGCCACGTGGTGTCTTGAAACTTTTCAATTTTATCTCTGCAAGATAGTTAATACCTACATTTGATATAGGTTTCTCAATTAACTTTGCCAAAAGCAGGGTACATGAGCGCGATGCTCATGATGAGGATCGGACCTCAATAGCACCAAACAAAGAGGCGTGGAAAGGAGGAAGAGGTACTTTTGCCCAGCAGTGGGACAAAATAACACAAATAATAATAATTTATTTAATAAAAAATAAAATCACTTAATGTCAAGAAGGTAAATAATAATTACTGATAGAAAACAATTATTAGATACTAAATATATTCCAATGCGTAGCAATATATAATGCAGTGATGGTAGCTCAGTGTATAGCACGGCCGGTTCACACGTCAAAGGACGTGATTTCAAATACCGACCAACAATGAACTTGAGCTGTTGAATGAAAACATGGTTGTAAATCTGCGAGACGCGTTTTAGAACGCGTACACAAAGTGGTAACACTTTACATCCTTAATTAGTCTCTTGAACATATCTGCCACCTTTATCATAAAAATAAACAATTGATTAATTCCATGTAGTAAAAGGTTGAATGTCAATAATCAATTTTTTGCATATTTTTGTATCTTTCTAAAACTATAACCGGTTCTTGAAATCCCCGCCCATTTTAGGATGTTAATATGCAATTAAGGGTTCTTTCTTCTATTGGGATTTTACACAAATATTTTCCACACTATAAGTTAACACATATCTTTATTTATACCACGATATAAGTAGGTATAGTATTTGTAAACAAAATATATTTTTTAGTTTATCGTAAAACACTTTACTTTATGCTGGCATGCTAAATGGCTGGACTGGACACGTCTGCCGAATGCCAGCGGAGCTATGGGCGAAAACCACCACCGACTAAACGGCCGGAGGTTAAACGGCCACCAGGCCGGCCTAAAAGACGGTGGAAAGATGAGCTCGATGCCCACAATAAGGAGTGGACCTCAACAGCACAAAACAGAGAGGCGTGGAAGAGAGGCCTTTGCCCAGCAGTGGGGCAAAGTGGACTAAATAATAATAATAAATCGTAGAACATAATTTAACAATAATTTTTTGCTATACGTTTGTCATTGATTAGTAGATACACAAGAAAAGTTTTGTCCCTTGTGAAAACTAAATCGTCAATAGCACTCGACACTGAATTAGTGTAGTGTTCCCGAGGGAGTTCCTCTCATATAACAAAGAAAAAGCTCAATCCATCATAACAACCCATCTTTCAACGTCCAATCGTAAAAGATTTTCCGAAACTAACACAGTCTTGTCTGAAGAGACGGGACTGTAGTAAGTATATCAACCAACCAAGTTGTCGGGGCGTACTAGGGTTTGTTGACTTTTCATTATAGACTTCGGAACTCTAGATAGGAAATTCAGATTATAATTCGTAGCACTAGAGGAAACTACAAAATAATCTATTCTATTCTATATAACGGAGGTGGGCAGGACATGATGCCAAGCAAGTGATGGACTAAGCCGTTGACAGATTGGTGGCAACAAACCGAAAAACGAAGCGTTCAACCACAAGCTAGTTCAAACTTTATAAGAATAGCGCAGAATTGTGATGAGTGGTGTAGAAGAAGAGAGGCATATGCTCATTAGTGGGCGGTCCTAGGCTGAAAATGATGATGATTCTATGTACAAAATACCGAAGTATATTTAAAAAAGGATCCCTTAAAAATAGATAAAAATAATCTTCGTAAAATTTCCCCCTGGAAATTCACCGTAGCTGTTTTTAACCTGTATATACGCTCGTCATAGTCGACATTAGATTTTTATGAAAGGAAATATTTGAAAAAAATCCTGGATTTGTTTAAAATTTGTGAACGTCTTTTTTATATGGGATATTTAAATGAATTTAAGAACTAACTTACTATATAAAAACAAAAACCAAATGATGTTCGTTGGTATTCATAGATTGAAAACTACTGAACCGATTTTGATGATTTTTTTTAATGTTCGTAATAGACAGTTAATAACTACGTGGCAATCAGCTAAATGACGTTATTCAAATTAATCAGGTGTTGTATGAAAAAAAATCAACTTTAATATATAATTATATTAAATTTATATTTGTTTTACTGCAGGACCTATAAGCACTACTCCTGAGATGCCCACTGCAGCTGATATGCAGCTCGCAGCAGCTGTTGGTTCAAAAGGTAAAAAAAATATGATAATAAGCATTAATTATTTTTTTGCATAAAAGTAATGAGACAAACGAGACGCTCTTCTGATGGTAAGAGATGCCCATGACCATTGCAACGATTCGTAAAACTTTGAGATATCTACGATATGACAAAGTCCATGGGATATCTGCTTTGGCGCTCATTACTTTGAGACTTTCGATAGTTAGTCTCTCCAGTCCTGTAATTTCGCTAGCTACAGTACCCTTCAAGCCAGAACACAGTCGTGTGTAAACATTACTGTGTTCTGTGTACTCCCTTATATACGTTTTTATTTTGCCTGTATAAAGAATGTGTTGATGTAATTAACACGAAATTATTATCTCTTAATTTATTCCGTCCTCCCTTTGTCATTAGTAGATTCTGAGGGAAATTGATACTTTTAAATTCAACGTCCTTTATAAAAGTGTCGATTTACCCTCCAATTAGATCTGTAATTATAGAATAGATAATGACTGCCAGATTAAATTTCTTCTTTTATTAGAAGTGAAGTTTCCATTTGTGTAAATTGATACTTGACATAGAAGGTAGCTCTGTAATTTAATTTTAAAAATTTCCTTTCACAGGGACCAGTCTTTACACCGTGGCATCGATAATCCTGCTGCCAGCATTAGCTCAAATTGTAATGTAAAAATATCTCAGAAAAATAAATAATACAAAGCATCTAAATATAACGATGTTCGAGAAGTTCTCTGTGTCTTTCAGAGAAGCGTCTTCAGTTTTGTGACAAAGTTAATTTGACACACGATTGACATGCGTAATTCTCTTCTTGTAATTTTTTTCTTGAATGGCACTTTCTTGTTGAATATTAAGTAAAATATTACATTTATATATACAAAATAAGATAATAGAATCCAAAATTAACTGAATTCGTATCGAAATGCATTACATTATTAGTTTTCTGAGAATTTCTAGTCGAAAATCCAAAGGGACATTGACTATAAGACAAATATAATACCAAAAAAATGAGGCGTTCTGCAAGGAGTTATTTTAGGTACTTAATTATTGAAAATAACAGCTTTATGTGTATTTCTTATTCTAGATAAATATATGATTTCACTGATAAAGTAATTAAAGTAAGTAAAAGATCACGATCAAATTGTACAGAAAAAATAACATAAAAACTATTTGAAGATATTTTTCTTGGTGTTACTGTAATACCAATTATAGTTTGTAAATGTATTTGTAACACGATGTATATAACGTCTCTCTTATAAAGAAAATTTTAATCAGACGTGTGAACACTGGCCTAAACAATTTTTTAATTACAAAAACATATTACAGATACACATTGTCATTGAGCTATTTATACTTCAGTACCTACATGATAATTTAGCTAGATGTTTGATAACAGCTCACCTGATGTCAAGTGAAGGTGTGGTCGAAAATGGTAAACATGACACTGGCCCTCAAGTGATGTTGCCAGAATCCACCGTTAAGTGCTAGACGGCAGATTTACAACTAGCCAGATGAGTACTAGAAAGAAACTGAATGTTTTAATAGTTACTTTGAAGACTAGTTACTTTTTTAGTTACTACTAGACGAGTTACTTTTTTAGTTACTTTGAAGAAATCTTTTTTGAGTTATTAAGTTTGTTCATAATTTTGTTCTAATTTCAATAGATTTACGTTCGTATACTGCATTTACCAATTTATTCATTAATATTAACACAAAGTTCTTGTAATAAGTAAGTTACGTAATTTTTTCGCAACAGGGTAAGCTATGTACGTACATTTATTACCTTTTAATTTGCTTACATGGGCGATCTATATTTGGACAATATTGTAAATTAATGTAATATTCGCCCTTATCACTTTGATTTTAAGGCATAATGTTTAAGTTTTAAGTTTTATTGTCGTGGTCATTTATGCTGCTTACAATATTGTAAAATGAAAAATCAATTACACAAAAATAATAAGACATTGTAAATAACCATACGTAGATAGCTAAGTTTTTTTTATTTATTTAAGAAATATTAAATTTGCTGTGCATATTTGCCGTTTATGGATAAGATCCAGTCAAGACTTTTATTGTAAAATTTCCTAAAATAAATAAAAAAATCGTTGTGTATAAAAGAATTTTTCTATACGCTGTTTTATTTCTATTTCCACATAACAGTTACATTTAATAAATTGACAGTCATAGGGGCTGCCGACTAAGGTGAAAACTTGAAAAACTAAACGTCGGTCAACGCGGCTAAAGAAGTTTTTACTTTAAAAATCTATTCTTTCTTTTTCTATCATAACACCCTTATTTGAATTAGTCATTAAAAGGAACATTTTTGACATTTCAACATTAACACTGATTAAAAAAATTTAAAGAGGTTTGGCGGGAACGCGGAATGCGTCATGTCGCCCCTTATATTTCAACTGTAAATAGCAAAGTTATAAGCAAACCAACCTTTGACAACATCAATAAGATTAAAAACGGCATCATTCTCCTCGAATACAATTTTATTCATCACTATATTATTATGTTCGGTCAAAAGCAGAATTTATCAGTGGCGTGTCGAATATTAACTAGTTTCCATTTTGGATCGTCGTGTTGTCCGTTGGTAATGAACAGCCATGTCAGCTTTGTAGATTTATGAAAACAATCCTCTCTACGTAACTACAACATGACATTAACGTAACGTGAGTGATTTGGTTCTCATTGGTTATTAATTAACTAGTTGATGTTCTTAAATGGGTACATGTTGTAATTTTTAGTGCTTCATTAATAGTGTTCATGTCAAACGCTTTATATGAATTTGCAAGTTCGTGCTATGAGATTCTTTCGAACTTCCATTCGATTTCATTTTATTATACAGGCTTTTTGATAAATGAGCTAACAGATCAAGTTGTGAATGTTCGAAGAAATTCATAGAATAATAAGGGTTAACGATACTCACCATTGGATGTCTCCAAAAAAATCGCATAATTACAATAAAGCATAATAATCCCGTAAAATCTCCTGGACTTTGTTATAGTACGGAATTCCGCTGCAATGGTCATGATCAGATCTTATCTCTTACCGTCAGGAGAGCGTTTCGTTCGTACATAAAAATAACAATAATAAATCACGTGTTTAGCTAAATAAGCCCGTATATATTTTAAAACACTGCTCAAATTAGTTTTAACGCAATACAAACGTAACTCTTTTTTTATGTTTGACAGGCAAGATGTTTGACCACAGCTCACCTGATGTTAAGTGAAGGTATGATCGAAGATAGTAAAGCACACCTAGCCTGGAATGAAACTCATCAAACGTAAACAACAAATTTGAGAAAATATATATTGGAGGACTTTCATACTGTGTCATCTAGCCCCAAACTAAGAAAAACTTGAACCACGTTAACCAGACAGACACTGAGTCTTTTTTTTTACAAATACATACTTATAATAAATACAAAACCAACATGTCCAAGAGTTCTTTAAAAAAGAAGATTCCCTTAGATATGTGCAGTCTGCCAACCCACGCTTGACTCACAATGAGAAGAGACCCGCGCCCAGTAGTGCGCCAGTTTATAAAAAATGGGATTGAATCTGGATAAACATACACCACCCAGACACAGAATAAAAATGTATGTACAAATACTAGGCTTGGGAATCGAACACACCCTTTAGCTCTCAAAGCAGAACTTTCCAAATAAACTAACATGGTAGTCAAACTACGTACCGTACAGTATGACATACTGTAGTATTATATACAACCCCCAACTTAATACCAACTTCAACGGCTCAGCCAAAATTTCTAGCGCCACTAATACCAAGCTTTTATCGGCTCCAATCAACGAAAACAGTCAGAAAGCCGTACCAAACCTTTTGATCGGGCCGGTCAATCAATCCTTTAGAATTAGTAAACATTTTCAGATGCATTAGGGGCGTCCGGTCGAGTTTCAGAGTAGGCGTTGAATAATAGATACGTGGCTTCGTTCCCAAACGAATTACCCAGCTACATTATTGAGCACGCCGCCGCTGACCGTCCGAAGAAAGAGAAATGCCAGATCACACCAAAAAGGAAAGCATGTAGAATAAGGTAAGTGGGTAAGTGATAGACGGTTTGATTGACTCTTTACTTTCTTAGCTGTTACTTTGATGCAATATAGAACTATATATAATTCTGGAATGACTTAGGAATAATAGGTACTAATGAGGTCGTCTAGGTACCATGATCAGATATTCTACCGCCAAGCTGTTGTCCGGCTTAAATGATACTGCAGCTACTAAAATGTCGCCAAATGTGTCAAAGGGATAGCAAAACAGCGATGCTCCTAATTTTGGTTTGTTATTTAAAGTTCTCAGATAATTTATTGATTCAGGCGTTACTTTGCGAAAGTTCATTTTGAGTGTTCAAGGTATGTTCAAGGTATATATCTAGTTTATTTCTGCTTAACAGTATACACACAGTAGTACTAGATATATACCTTGAACATTCAAAATGAACTTCCGCAAAGTAACGCCTGAATCAATCAATTGTTCAAGGTATATTTTTAGTATAATAATATTTCCATTTAAAGTTGTTTTGGTAACTTAACTTAAAGTTTTTAATTAATAAATTGTTGTTAAATTTAAGTCCTCATAACTGTTGTAACTGAAACGACTGTTAAGCGGAAATAAACTAAATGTATACCTTGGATATTCCATTCTTAACTTTAAAGAATAGGTAAAACGTTCTTTAAAATAATCCAAGCTTAACGTATATAAAACCTGTTTACCGCCCTCGTTTCCACATGTTGGCTGCCCAATCAATCATTCACAACTAAATTACGATAGGCGTCAAACCATTACGGGAACTTTAACTTCCTCGTATAAGGGGTTAGGAATTTGTAGCAGTAAAACGAAATGGGTTAGCTATTGGTGCTTTCGTGTTGACGTAGATATTTTTTCTTAGATGGCTAACATGATGGTTTTCTAAGGAAAAATATTTTATTTGGTTTTCACCCACAAACATTGAAATCACTATGCAACTTTTTTTACTCTTTGGTCCATAGCAAATAAACCAATAGAAGGTACAAATACAAAGGTTAGTTACAGTTAAAACTTGTAACGCGTGGATTTTATGCTCAATTATGGATAGATAGAAATTCTTTATTGAGCACACCAAAAATCGAAAAAAAGAGTAAGTACAGGAAATCATAGAATTAATTTGTTTTAGTTTTAAGTTTATGTCAAATTTAGTTTTAGATAAATTAAGCAAAGTTGCGGATAAGTTCTTAGTAGTAAAATTAGTTAAATTTAAATCCTCATTACTGTTGTAACTGAAACGACTGTTAACCGGAAATAAACTAAATTTATACCTTGAATATTCAATATAAACCGCAAAGTATCGCCTGAATCAATCAATAATCAAAGATTTATCAATATTGTAGGACATAACACACAGGGCCATCTGACCCCAAACTAAGCACAGCTTGTGTGATGACAGTTAGGTAACTGATATAATATATATACTTTTTTTTATAAATACATACATATTACATACAGTAGGTACACCCAGACACAGATCAAACATTTGTATATACAACAAAATATTTGTCCTGGGTGGAAATCAAACCCACGCCCCACAGATCTTGAAGCAGACATAATATACTACCAATGAGCTAACAGGTTCCATTTATGTTCTGATACTCATAATTCTATGTACTGCTGCAATGGTCATGGTCATGCATCTTAAGTTTTAAAAAAGTATTTAATTCGTATAAATAATTTCTCCTCTTCTTTAAAAAAAAGTAAAACCGATTTAAAAAAAAACATCAGCACTGAACAGCGAAAAAAAACTTAATGGAACGTTTCATTCAAAGGAGGGAAATGTATAACAATTCCCTTTTACAGATTTATAATTTCGTTTAAAATAACTTGCCTTCGTAAATACTAAATAATTACAAAATCAACAACTTTTTGTTTTTAATGTTTAACAGTTCAAGTCGGTGACAAGCCCAAAAACAATAAGATAGATTTATTAACACAGTCATATTTGGTGATATGTGCAAATTTAAATTTAAACGAAAAATAATATTAATTTCTCCATTTTTGAAGTCGGTTAAAAATAGGTACCTATTTGAACCAAATAATTGATCTTAAAATCCCTGATAAGAACGTCTAGAGAATTTCTCCCCCTGTCTTTTCTAAGTACCTATCTCCACGCCATAATTTGCTCTGCGTGCGCACGCCGTCCCAGTTTCCGTAATAACGCGATCAAACGTATGAGAGTTTTAACTGTGAACGTGACGAGAAGCTTAACGTGTTACGGAGAATTTATTAACCTGCCTGAATTAGTACAAGTAGGCTGTATTAATAAGCTCGAGCGTGTTTGTAAGTATACTTAAGCTGCCAGTGTTTCAAGCCAGCGTAGTGGTTAATGAATTTATATGTACAAATAGCGCTTAAATTGTCGAAACACAATAATGGACGAAAACACCTCAAAAGTTTAAAGGTCTCTTTTCTTGACAGCCATACTGGCTCATTTCAAGAGCTGTAGGGCGTGGGTTCGATTCGCATAGAGGACAAACATTGTGTTGTAAAAACAATTAATGCTTGAATATTCAAGGTATATATTTAGTTTATTTCCGCTTAACAGTCGTTTCAGTTACAACAGAGATGTGGATCGAAATTTAACAACAATTTATTAATTAAAAATTTAATCGTACTTTTACTTAATATCTAGAACTAATTTTGACATAAACTTAAAAACTAATTAAACAAAAATCTAATTAAAATAACCACAAGTCTTAATATCCTTCTCGCTGTAGTAACCACTTGCCGACTCGATGAGTCTCGACCAAGCGCTCGAAGAGTCAATACGTCCTGAAGATGCCTCGTGTAGAGACGAAACACGTGAGTACTGTACTGTATGTATTATAAGTATGTATTTACAAAAATAAACTATGTATTTAACTATTCTATCAGTTATCTGGGTTCCATAGTACGAGCTTGCTTAGTTTGGTGTCAGATATCGCTAATGTCCTGTGATATTTATTTATTTAGACAGCTTACTCTTGGCTCATACTGTTTTAAAAAAATCAGATAAACATTTTAAAAATAATTCAAAAAATGTAAGCAATCAATTATTGTGACTCTAAATAGATTTAACGTTTGGAGCGAGAGAAATTCTGAGAAAACCTTTTGAAAAACACCTCGAGAGTCTGTTAAGAATCTCTACAAATACATTGCTGGAAAGATTATCTAAAGTAACGTTTGTAGCGATGATACCTCAGTGGTTAGTGTGGTTGGTTTACAAGTTAAAGGACGTGGGTTCAAACCCCAAAAAATGAGCTTGAGTTGCCGGTAAGAAAAAACATCACGTGGAAACCATGGTGGTACTTTTTAGGGTTCCGTACCCAAAGGGTAAAAACGGGATCCTATTACTGAGACTTCGCTGTCCGTCCGTCCGTCCGTCTGTCACCAGGCTGTATCTCAAGTACGGTGATAGCTAGACAATTGAAATTTTCACAGATGATGTCACTGCCACACTGACCAGTGGGACCGATGCAATAATAGTAATCCAGGCTCCGATCTCGACATTTAGTTTTTAAATCTTATGACATTTTGTAATTAGTTTTTTTTAAATATTATTATTACATTGTTTTTTGTACTTTGACATCTTCATTTTTTTTAATTTTTGAAATTGTTTGATTCAGGCGTTACTTTGCGGAAGTTCATTTTGAATGTTCTATGTTTATATTTAGTTTATTTCCGCTTAACACTTCACACGCTTTTTGTTAAGCGGAAATAAACTAAATATAAACATAGAACATTTTGTAATTGTATTTTAGATTTTTGTTTTTGTGGAATGTCAAAATTTTGTGAGATTGAATGTAATTGGTTTACCGTATTCTTTCTCAGCCGCTATAACAACAAATACTAAAAATAAAATAAAATAAGTATTTAAGGGGGGCTCCCATACAACAAACTTGATTTTGTATAGATAATGGTACGGAACCCTTCGTGCGCGAGTCCGACTCGAGCTTGGCCGGTTTTTTAGTAGTCGGCTGGCTAGCCACCACCCTAAAACAAGGAGCCTATTCAATACAAACAAACAAACAAGCAAAAAATCAAATCTTTTCTCTTTATAGAAAAAACAACAAACAGATTTTTCTTTCCATTAGCAAATGTCGTTATCCACACGAGTCGCGAACGATACAATTAAAAGGTTCAATACTATGAAAAAGGATACATTAACTTTTCTAAAATGCGCCAACATTTTAAATACATAAAGCTTATTATTAACAGGCTATTTGTAACGGCGACCTTTATAAAGGGTTAGTGAATATCGCACAACTGTGTCACGTCGTCGGTAGGTAAATGTCAGGCATTACTCACCATGCATATTTGATAGTGAAATTATGCCTTAATTTCCCATGTATTTTCTTTTTTGTTGATGATTATCTATTTGAACTCTATTGGTAAGAGATTGTTTTGTTTTCTGGTGTCATTTTTTATTCATAATGTTTTTCGAACTATTATTTGCTCTAGAATCAGAATCAGAAATTTATTGGCCATAAATAACAACGATTGTTACAGGCAAGTGAATATAACAATAAAAAGCGTCTTAAATTGCATTTCAAACAAATTACGCTAAGTTAACAAACTACGTAACACTTTAGGAAATTGAAAATAAGTAGCAGGTAATTAACATCAAATTTAACTTAAATAAACTATGTTTCCATCTTATACAAAAATGAGTTTTACGAAATATTCATTGACATGTATTCATTTAAATATATTTTACTACCTTCAATCACAATAATGTTATACAAACTACTTTACACTATGACAAATTTAAGTAATAAAATAACTAAATTTTAATTATAAATATGCGAACAAAATTATTAAAACAGAGTTTTATTTATTTATATATAAAATAACTTAAAATAATAACTACTCTAAAAGGCCGCTATCAATGGGAATAGTTCCCAAAACGCTGGCCCCATTGCCGCGTTGTATGGCAATACTCAAACGCTGAGCAAACTAAAGGCCAGCGTTTTGTTCACGTGTGGCATCGATCAAACGAGATGACAATTCTTTAAAAACAATTATTTTTTTTGTTTGTTTTTAAAAAATTAAATAGTAAAATGGGTTGATTTCAAAGAAATGTTTTAGTGTCTGTTTAAATGTTTTAAAATTCAATTCAGTAATACAAGTAGGTAATTTGTGGATAAACACTCGTAGATGTTTCTTATGCATACTAAGTAAAAGTTTTTTGTTTTATTTTATTTTTATGGATGGCAGGCTAGGTGTTTGACCTCAGCTCACCTGATGTTAAGTGAAGGTGTGGTCGAAGATGGTAAAACACACCTAGCCTGGAATGGAACTGGCTCTCTAGTAAGGCTGCCGGAACACACCGTTAGATGCTTGGCGGCAGATTTAGTTGCTAGCCAGCCGAGTTCTAGAATGTATTTTACGACCACGTTATAGTTTTCTCACGATGTTTTCCTTTACTGGCAGCTCAAGCTCATTGTTGGGGTTTGAACCCACGCCCTTCGGCACGCGAACCTACCGCGCTAACCACTGAGCTATCATCGCTACAAAATTATAGTTATGACCATTGCAGCGGTAAACAGAATTTTGAGTAACATAACAAAGTTCAGGGCATCACTGCTTTGGGCACTAATTATTTTGGGGCATTTGGTTGATGGATGGTCTCAATAGCCCTGTAATTTATGGGACTACAGGGCTACCTGACGTTGACGCTCTAGTCGAAGATGGTAAGCACGCCTAGCTTGAAATAGAACTGTTTCTCAAGTGAGGTTGTCGAAACACAGGTAAATTTTCCACTTGAGGGTGGTAGCTAGCCAGCCGAGTACTAGAAAATACTTTACCATCACAAATATATATAATATCATTAAATATCATAGGACATTAAACACAGCGCCATCTGACCCCAAACTAAGCAGAGCTTGTGCTATGGAAGACAGATAACTGATAGAATACTTAAATACTTCTTTTTTTTGTAAATACATACTTATAATACATACAGTACACGCAGACACAGAACAAACATCGATGTTAGTCACACAAATGTTAATCCTGAGTGGGAATCGAACCCACGCCTTTCAGCTCTCGAAGCAGACACACTACCAATGAACCAACAGGGCTGTCAAATCACATAAATCCTACTAATATTATAAATACGAAAGGTTGTGAGTATGTTTGTTACTCTTTCACGCAAAAACTAACAGATTTGGATGAAATTTATTACGGAGGTAGCTGAGACCCTGGATTAGCATTTATGCTTTTTATCCTGAAAATACGTAGTGGGTAACACCGCGTGTCGCAGTTAGTACAAAACACAAATGCAAATGTAATTTCATATCTCATTCGAAATCATAAAAAATTGTATTTTTATGTACTAAAGCTTTCATTGAATGAAATATACATTACGTTCAACACAGGGACTACTTTATTGCATGTAAATCCGGATTTCCTCCGAAAAATATTTATGAGTTGAATTTTGCAGTAGTGTTCTTTTTATTTGCCAACCGACCAATCTATTTGGGCAAAAAATCGTTTTTAGTACATACATATTTTAAAATAAAAATATAAATTTTGTTGCGACGATAGCTCAGTGGTTAGCGCGGTCGGTTCGCACGCCGAAGGGCGTAGGTTCAAACCCCAACAATGTGCTTGAGCTGCCGGTGAAGGAAAACATCGTGAGGAAACCATAGCTTGGCAATAGGGTCTAGTAGGTACTCGGCTGGCTAGCTACCACCCTCAAGTTGAAAATCTGCCGCCTAGCATCTAACGATGTGTTCCAGTAGCCTCACTTGAGAGCCAGTTTCATTTCAGGCTAACTAAACTAGCCTGTCAAACATTATAAAAATGGAAATCATTTATTTATTAAAGTTTTGTAAGAAGTCAGCTATAAACGACGCGATCTAGAACATTCTGACCTAAGAATGCAAATGGAGTGGAAATTTATCGACTGCGCTGTATCCAGACTGTTGCAATCTGGGAGTCTTCAACTGTAAATAGGGACGAAACCCGTTTTGAAGTGCATCGACTTTACTGGAGTTACATCCCACAGAGGTTATTAGAAAAATAGATAAACAGGCAGATTGACATACGTATAGATCGATATATTATAATTATATATAAATAAATAGATAAAAATATATGTAGATGGATAGATAAATGGACAGACAGAAGGAATGATAGACAAACAGAAAAATCGATATGTAGATACTTAAATGGTCGGACGCACGGAGAGACAAACAGACAGACGAATCGATATATAGATAGATAAACAAACGGACACAAAGACAATCAGAGAGTCACATATATAGATAGATCTATACATTTTTTTATTGTGAATGCAAGATACTAAAAAGAAAATACAGACTAGAACCTTATTAGCTAGTGCTAGGAGTTGCGGCCTCATTAGCTAAAAGCGATCTCTTCCAAACAACCGTTTGAGTGGGTTCCTTTTAGCTTTAGCTCGAAGTGCTCCATCCTCGGCTACGCCATCGTTCTCTATCAAGTGAGAGAAAAACAGATATAACGGGTGTTTTGTTCTTTTTATGAATCGAATTAGATACTACGAGAATGACAATTTCATTCTACCTGATTTATTTATGACTTCTACAAATGTATACGCAATTACTCATATAAAGTACTGAAACAAAATATACATTATATTTAGCTATTTGATAAAAAAAAAAAAAAAATTAATGATAAAATATGTAGCGATGATAGCTCAGTGGTTAGCGCGGTAGGTTCGCATGCCAAAGGGCGTGGGTTCAAACCCCAACAATGAGCTTGAGCTGCCGGTGAAGGAAAACATCGTGAGGAAACCATAGCATGGTGGTAGAGTACTTTCTAGTACTCGGCTGGCTAGCTACCACCCTCAAGTTGAAAATCTGCCGCCAAGCATCTAACGGTGTGTTCCGGCAGCCTCACTTGAGAGCCAGTTGCATTCCAGGCTAGGTGTGCTTTACCATCTTCGGCCACACCTTCACTTGACATCAGGTGAGCTGTGGTCAAACACCTAGCCTGTCAACCATTAAAAAAAAAAAAATAGCTATCAGTTATTATATCCCCTTATCGTTGTAGTAACCGGTTGCTTACAATTGTTCAGTACGCGAGACATCCTCAGGACGTGTTGACTCTTCAAAACTCTCCAAACACTCAGTTGTTATAGTTTTAACCAAAACAACTTTCAAGCAGAAATGCGCTAAAAATATAAGACCACAAAATCATAAGATCAACTTTCGCAAAATAACGCCTGAATTAATTTTAACAGTTATCTGAAAGCAAGAAAATAGGTTTACAACAACATAGGTAAAATACAAAACAGAAACATTCTATTAAAAACATTAACTAATACTTAGTAGAAAAGAAACACAACTAAGTAATACAAGAATATGATACAACCCTCAGCTTGAATTCACAGCAGCGCAAGGTAAGCATTTCTAAGTTAGTTCTCGTAGCTAAGTTGAGCCAAAAATTCTTTCAAGATCTTTTTGTAGGAAACCCACCAATGTTCCAAATCACGTCTACTTCTAGGTTAGTTATGCAAATCTCGGAATGGAACTGTGAACGGTTACGGGCAGCAATGCTTGCGGTTCCTGAGTAGTTCCGATTTCCCCCATTCTGACAAATGCTACGATTTATATGATTGGGGATTGGGTTGTTCTCGTGGTTTTGTTTGTATTATGCATTCTAACTGTAGGATATTGTTGTATTTATAAATATACGCAACTGCGTTTAGGTTTGAATGGTACTGCAGTAAATAGCAGGACTATCGGTACAAACTATCCAATATTTAAAGTAATGAGCGCCAAAGCTGCAATACCCTGGATTTTATTTTGTGTGTTTTGTTTATTCTATAACTTTCACAAAAAAAGCATTCGTGATTTTAATATACCGTGTTATTTTTGAATTTTTTCAAAGATATAAAACATTTTATTGCAAAAATTTAGCGATTATTGCTTATTATTACATTTTTTAGTATAAAAATCACACTGATATAATAAAGGCGAAATTTTGTGAGTGTGATTGTTGTTCCTTCACGCTCAAACGCTGGACCAATTTTGATAAAGTTTGATATGAAGGTACATTCTGGAAATGTAGCGGTAACACCGCGGGGCACAGCTAGTACACAATATTTTAATGATAACTTGTATCATAGAGAATCATCCCACTAATATTATAAGTGTGAAAGTTTGGATAGATGGATGTTTGTTACTCTTTCACGCAAAAACTACTGAACGAATTTGAATGAAATTTGGTATGGAGGTAGCTGACACCCTGGATTAGCACATAGGCGACTCTTTATCCCGAAAACATGTATCGCGTAGCACCGCGGGGTGCAACTAATATTGTGTAAAAACAGTACCTATCTATCTATCTATAACTTAAAGCATTTCAATCGATTATTCACTTATGTAAAGTAGTAAATATTGTATTTTATTTAAAACTCAATACGCAATTCAAGTTACTGTAGCAAATCATTACGGTCTGATAACAATTGTCATCTCCTGGAGCATGTGTTCCTTCCCGTACAATAATGATGTGTTAGAAGCGTGGAAGCAGCACCAATTATAACTTTGAATTACTTCAACAAAGCGGGAGTTACATGAGTTATTTTCTCAGAAACTCTTGCGAGACCGTCCTGGGGAATGTGAGGTACTGAGCACAGGAAACATTGAACAGTAGCGCAAGTCTATTGTTTAATAATCTCTTATTAATAACCTCGCTGGAGAGGGGCTCTGTGTCGCTAGAGTGAAGCTCTGGGCCGCTGGAGAGAGGCTCTGTGTCGCTAGACTAAAGCTCTGGGCCGCTAGGGAGAGGCTCTGGGTCGCTGAAGAGAGTCACTGTGTCGCTAGAGCGAAGCTCTGAGCCGCTGGAGAGAGGCTCTGGGCCGCTGGAGAGAGGATCTGGGTCGCTGGAGAGAGGCTTTGGGCCGCTGGAGAGAGGCTCTGAGCCGCTGGAGAGAGGCTCTGGGCCGCTAGAGAGAGGCTCTGGGCCGCTGGAGAGAGGATCTGGGTCGCTGTCTGACGTAATGTATAAGTTGGGAATTATTAATCCCAACTCTATACCTATCTATCTGGAACAATTTCATTCGGTTACTTTCCATACTGGTTCTAAAACAGTTAGGTCGAAATTGTATAATGTTGTGGTAATGGGCTTTCACGCTTTTGTTTGCGCTTATACTTCATATTTGAGCAGGTATTTTATATGCGTAAGTTTAGGAAGTGGGTAAGAATAATTTTGAATATCTTCTTTATGAAAGAATTTACGCCGAGTACTTCAACTATCAGTTTAACAGGATAACAGTATAAATAAAAATACGTTTAAGAATTTTTCATATTCATTGGCAAACCTACTTAGTTTTGTTGCTTCATTCGACTTCATTCGGTCTTTTATTTGTTCATTCTTTCATTACTTAATCTGTTCATTCGTTTATTAATTAGTTCGATAACTTTTATTGAGATGAATGCAAAACATATTTGATAATGAAAAATACGGTGCATTTAATCGCAAATGGTATTTACACATAGTTATAGCGAAAAATACATAATTGTTTTCTTTTTGTAAATTCTGCAAACTGAACAATGTTTTTGTTAAATTCGCGGGAAATAAAAATGGTCACAATTATATTTATGTGAGATTATTTTTTTATACTAGGTATTGTCATGTGCTAGAAGAGTCAGTTCCTTATCTGTCAGAAGACTGATACTTGACTATATAGATATGTAATTAAAATTACTCGTCACCAAGTAAAGAAATTGCAGCAATACTTTTTGTAAAAAAATAGTACGGTGTGTTCTGGTAGCCTCATTTGGGATCCAGTTCCATTCCAAGCTATATGTCTTTACTACCTTCGACCATACTGTCACTTAACATCAGGTAAGCTGTGGTCAAACAACATGCCTGTCAACCATTTAAAAAGTTTTAAATCATGTAACAAAACGATGCAAATGATCTAAAAATTGCATTCTACTTATTTATTTTTGAAGTATGTCTCTTTTATAAATAAACAAATAGGAAATATTATTTCACGTAACAAACACGAGAGCTACATCCAGCTTTTTCAAACTTTTTCACGAATCACAGCACAGTTGGCGAAACGTTTATTCAACCTTTTCATCGCCGTTTTAGCGGGAATGTCTAAGCACGGGTCTGTCGCATTGGGACATCAAAGCTTTAGATCCTTGCCCATTGAGCTGTGAGGTCTTTGATCCGCGACTCTAGTTCTGCTAACTTGAGTGTTCTTCGTAGATGGCGCTCAATTCAACGAGATTGGAAAAAAAACATTCAAGTGAGACGATATATATACTGCTTACAGCAGCTGTTTGATAAAGTAGGGATCCCAGCTTAGCTTAACCACAGGTACCTACTCTTTATAAGTTTAAGTTATTACTTAGATTTTTCTCGATTTGATCTTAATTATGTTGCATTGGTAATGAACAATGTTAAGTTTAAGATGTTCTATGTTTACATTCAATTTGACACTGGGCAATAATTTATTATTAATAATTTTGGTATGTGGTAGATCGTCTAAGCAGAATAAATAAATATTGTAGGACATTACACACAGCGCCATCCTACCCCAAACTAAGCAAATCTTGTACTGGGAAAGCTTGTACTAGCTTGTACTGGGAAGTCAGATAACTAATAGAATACTTATATATTTTTTTTGTAAATACATACGTATACTTATAATAAATACAGAACACCCAGACACAGAAAAAACATTTGGTTATACCACAAAGTTTGTCCTGTGTGGGAATCGAACCCACACCCTTCAGCTCTTGAAGCAGACATTCTACCAATGAACCAATAGGGCTGTCAGAAGATCGTCTAGGTAGGTAACATCGCAGTATCAGTTTTTCTATTGCTAGGCAGTATGTAGGTATACATTGTCAACATTATTGTGTTTTGGCATAAAGGACTCTGAAGCTAGCTAAGTAATGGGTTCTAAAGGGCGAATTTTCGGGTTTAAATTTTTTGCTTAAAGTCCTGGGTATCGCTGCGTAGATTATAGGCAGGCGTGATTTCTTGCCATCAAGATCTATTCGTTTGTCTCATTACTTTTACACAAAAAAATTAAAAGAATTTTGAATGTGTCTGTGAAAATATTAATCGATGGGTAATTTTGAGATGACGGCAATGGGCTGGGCATATTTGTCGATATCGATGGAGACCGCGAATTGGCAAACGTAGCGTAGGACGCCCTGAGACTCGATGGAGTGTTGATATACGTAGGACAGCTGGCGGTGGATGGAAGCGAAAAGCCGAAGATCGGGCTGAGTGGCGTGTCTTGGGAGAGGCCTATGACCAGCAGTGGACTACAAAAGGCTGATGATGATGATTATTAAATCATGATATAAATGAATAATTAAATGATGAAATAAATAAATCATTAATCATTCATTAATATCACTTGTGGGGCTAGTTCATAAGGTTCTTTGTTCTCTGTTCTTTTTTCTGTTTATGGTGTGTTCAAATTTGTTTGAACGTACGCGTTTGTTATTAACGAATAGTTTCTAGGTAATTACTGAAACACTTACTTACATTTAAAAAAATAATAAAATATCATTATTATTAATGACGTAAGTATTAACTGAAATTATCGTTAAACTGTGAGCTGATTGTCACATAATACAATCAAAATAATAATTTATTACTTGTCACTTATTATAGCTAAAAAACATAGTAAAATTCATTGTAATCATTATAAAGGTATTATATGAAAACCAAGTATGTACATATTTTCAGCTTTTAGATATATTTCACACCAATTTCAATTTACATCTCCCAAGCTTGGCGCTAGGTACGAGTATATATTATTTTCTTAACAAAGCTCTGTCAGCGACAATACTTGTACACAAAATTATTCTGTCGGCTCACTTCATTCGTTTCCCTGACGTACAAATTGTATTCGTAAGCTTAAATTATTGCGTTACTGGGCTCCCGAATACGAAATTATAACCGCAATACACATAGTTACAGTAAAACAACTTCACATATTACAAGAGCATGCCCTGTTTTGTTTTAACTCCTTGAAAATTTCACCAGAGTTGATTAGACTACAGTTGGAGCATGATGATGGATGTTGACAACATACACATAATGAAGTTATTCTGTATCAATAAACACACAAAAAAAACAGTCATTAGGAAGTTAAGCTAATTTTGCACACTTGGTGCATAAAAAAACTTTTCGTTAAGTTATTGTTTTGAGGTATTTGTATTGTATCTAATTACCACTCTACTTTTCTCTACTCTACTCACTTTTGTATGGTAATCATCTTTATTTTCATTGAATAAATACAGTTGTGTTTCTATAAAGCATTAGTAGTGTAGTAGGTATTTTTACATAAGCTTACGCCATCATTGATCGCATTTTTGCTTAACATCAGGCAAGATCGCGGTCAAACGCAAGTCTATTCGTTAATAAAAAATACATGTTGTTATACGTTAACAAGATTTTATTAAAATATTACTTTAGATTGTATCAAATTGAGTTACTGTGTACAACGCTGTAAGTGCGCTGTTCAACTGTGGTTACTTACTGAAGGTTTGTTGCGCAAAATTGTTCCTTTTGTTGCATTTACGAATTTGTGAAGTTTCAAACATAAAATTGAAGTAAAATTTTATTTCAGTGTAACAAAGCCAAGGCTTGATGAAAGTTACGGAACATTAAAGCTAATTGAAACGTGTTATTTGTCCAATTGTTATGTTATGTATAAATTCATACTTTTACTGTTAAAAAAAATAAGTACTTGTCCATACATCTCGACTAACAAGTCTTTACTATTTGTAGCAAAGAAATTTAGAATCAAACTTTTTTTTTTTAATGTAAAAGTAATGAGGCAAACGAGACGCTCTCCTGATGGTAAAAGATAACACCAGTTTATGATTATTGTAGCGATACACAACTTTGAGTAACATAACAAAGTCCAGGGCATTAATGCTGTACTCATTACCATGAGTTTTTTTTTAAATGTAATAGTAATGAGACGAGCCAGACGCTCTCCTAATGGTAAGAGATAACACCTGTCCATTACCAATGCAATACACAGAACTTTGCGTAGTAAAACAAAGTCCAGGGCATCGCTGCTTTGGCGCACATTACTTTGAGACTTTCGATAGTTAGTCTCAACAGCCCAGTAATTTATATATTATAGAGATATTCGATTAGTCTTTAATTTCGCTAGCTGCAGTACCCTTCAAACCGAAACACAGTTATACACATACATTACTGCTTGGTACCTGGCTAGATGACCTTCTTTTAAGAAGATCTACCACCAAGTGAAATTTGAAGTACCTAGTTAAAGTTTCAAAATAACGTATACTTACTAAAAACTGCTTTTGCTGATTAAATTAATTTAACAATTTATATTATGGCAATGTACAAGTGATACAGTACCTCTTATTTATATTGAGAAAAAAGTATTACTGAATTAATAGATGTAAATACCGAAGTAAATTTCTATTTCTTACTTATTTTAATGTAACAGGAAAAAAATTGTTGTAAGTAAATAAAATCTACTTTTTTTTTTTTTTTTTTTTTCTCTTTGTCGTATAGCAACGTGTACGTGGTTGGCTAAAAGTTTTGTAACCTAAATTGTTAGAATGAAAAAATGCCTTGTTATCCTTATTGCGTGAAATAAACGGATGTAATGGCGTATATTACCAGCAACGCAAAGCCAATGAAGCGGTTAATTCAATCACTGATATCTATTCAGAGATCCAATTTACGTAAGAGACTCTGATAACTGTGGAAAACAGTATCTGAGATATATCCCTTTTTTCTCCTCTGATGGTGAAGCGAAAAAAAAAGCTTTTAAAATTTGCAATTAATTACGGTTTCCTTGACTAGATGATACTTGAAATTAATTACATATTTTTCATCCTCATGTGAGTGCCAAAGTCTAGAGGATAAAGTAAATTTGAATTTAGAACATCGTGTGCACTAAGTTTGTGAATTCAAAACATCATTAAACCTACTTACTTCTACCTCCATGGTGCCGAATTTATCATACAACTTTTTTTAATTTGTTAAAAACTCAGACTTGGAACCTCCTTGGTGTACTTTTTATTAATTTGCTTTGCGCACGCAATTTTTTTTACGTCATATTGTTAATGTAGTAGTTAATACCTAAATTGAAATAAAAGTATCTTGTGATTGTAAAAGATTTTTTTGCATTTAGTCATTTCCTCGCTGAGGTGGGATGAAAAGTTACGTGTTGCACTCGAGTGCAAAGATTTTTCACCTCGTGCTCTTTTGGACACGTGGCACTTGTGGGCATAAATTATTCTAAGATCTTGTACACAACTTATTATCACGTATATAAAGCTTTTAACTTTAACTTAAAATTTTCGTTGTAATATAGTGTTGACAGTAGTTGCCAATTTAGCTTCACAGATAAAATTAATTAGCAAAAATGCAAAAAAAAATCTAGTAAGCAATTTCATGGTTCTCAGCCCACTAGTTTAGCATGTGTTTTGTCTAATATAACAGTTACTGTTGGATTTATAACCTTTTACGGTTTAACACGAAAAGCGGTTGTTATAAGACGCATGCTGCTTTCCCAAGCGGCAAGAAATCCCCTGGTTAAAATAGATGGATAGATACTCTTTATTATGCACATCAGATAATTATACGATAAAAAGGAAAGGCAAGGTACTGTTATTGAAAATATGGCTCCTCAAATGTTGCAAAAGCACACTTTCTCGTGTACCTATTCCTAGTAACAGGTGGCGGGTAAGAAATATTGGTATCGCTTCGGAATGTTATCATTCGATATCTTTTTGAAGGCATTTTCCTGTTAAGTAATCATTTGATGTATATAAGTGGCGAAATCTGATTTATTGTGTTTTTCTTTAGTTTTGGAGTATTAACATATACCTACATAGTAAATAGGTGCTTTTTACAAAATATAAGGAACCGCGTTAACCCGATGTAGCGATGATAGCTCAATGGTTAGCGGGGTCGGTTCACACGCCGAAGGGTGTGGGTTCAAACCCCAACAATAGGTTTAAGCTGCTGCTGAAGAAAAACATCGTGAGGAAACTATATAACACAGTGGTAGGTACTTTCTAGTACTTGGGTGACTAGCTACCACCCTCTAGTTGAAAATCTGTCGCCAAGCATTTAACGGTGTGTTCCATCAGCCGCTCTTGAGAGCCTGACCCATTCCAAGTTAGGTGAGCTTACCATCTTAGACCACACCGTCACTTAACATCAGGTGAGCAGCTGTGGTCAAGCACTTAGACTCATTTGTTAGTAGATCTATATAAAAAAGGGAAAAAAATGGTTTGTTTTACAACAGACTAGGCATGCGTTTGGGTACGACATCTCTTGATATATGGCCGAATATTAAGCTCATTTGCCTAGAAAGTACTTTTCACGTTTTACTTTAACAATCTCGGGGTGTATTTAGTGGAAATACAGATGTGGGCAACGAATTTCACACATTAGCAGTGCTTACTGGGGAAAGTGGTCTGAAAACGCTTAGCACGTTTAAAGGATTTTGTAAAATAAATAAATATGAGCAGACAATTCTCACAGCGGCATATAGCTTTAAACCAAGTAAAGCTTATACTATGGGAATCATATATGTCCTAGAATATTTATAAATCATAATTATTACATTTTTGTAATAAAATAAAAAATCTTAAATTAATACTATTTACAAAATTTATACAATTTTTTTGTCTAAAAGTAGTTTGTAAATACATTTTTTGTTTATACAAACAGAATGCTCAGACACATAATAAACATGTATTTTTGCCACAAAAATGTTTGACTTGAGTAGGAATTGAACCTACACCCACAAAACTACTACGAAATGAGCTAACAGGGCAGTCAAAATAGTCATCACATAAAATAAAATAAATAAAAATAAATATCGTAGGACTATACACACAGCGCCATCTGGCCCCAAACTAAGCAGAGCTTGTGTGATGGAAGTCAGATGACTGACATAACATATTTCAAATCATTCAATTATGATAATATAAATTTTGCTTTTTAAAACTACTCTTTTTTATGTTCTCTGAAAATTACTTGAAAGCCAATGTCGGCCATTGTATGTTCATTCTCATAGCTTGCAATTTTGCTGACACATACCGATCGCCATTGGGGCCGTAGAGGTATACCAATGGGATGTAAGTAAGGTGGGTCCGCACAGCTGATGGCAAATCGATATCCATTAACTGGCAAGTCTTCGGTCTCGGTTTCATATAGAGGAGAAAATGTAAGTAAGACTAGTTGTTTCACTTCAAAAAGCAGGCTTACACCTTCGATGATAAAATATGGCGGTCATCTAATTTTCTTTCATCTCATTTGGTAGTTGATAGTAGTTCTACTTCTAGCTGAAGGGCGTGGATTTCATTTCTGACCAAGACTACCATAAACGTTTGTTATGTGTCGGAGTGCTATGTATGTTTGTTATGTATTTGCAAAAAAGTAATCATCAATAATAAACATAAATTCATAAATCGTTCACAAATTTGATTTTATGCTAATAATCTACTGTTTTATTCAAGCAATTGTGATTTACCGCAAATAAAGACCAAAATAAATGCCAGTAACTTTGATTTCACTGTAAGATTATGCTCTATTTGTCCATAAATGGGGGAAAAATTGTATGGAAATCGAACCATCTTAACTGTTCACTTTTGTTTTGTTTTCTACTCGGCTAGCTGGTTATATCTCTCAAGTTAGAAATCAAGCAGGTAAGTGACTAGTTAATATGTCAGGTCAAGTAAACCATTTATAATCACACATTGATAGAACGTCAGATTTTAGAGATAAATGTGTAACAATAAAAGTAACCTACCTTTCTCTATCAGCTGTAGAACTGGCTTCTCTTAAACAAATTGTTAACCTGAACGATGATAGCTTAGAACACAATATCGAATATATACTTGCCAGATTATTGTGGAGCTTGAATAACGTTAGTTATTAATTCGGATTATACTAGATTATGGGTTAAACTCTGGTTTATAATTTGTGTAAAGTGTCAATGGTGTATAATGCTACTTTTAGATAAACATTTGTTTTATTTACACTTTCTAAGTCATCATCATCATCAGCCCTTTGCTGTCCACTGCTGAACGGAGGCTTCTCTTAATTGAGCTCGTTCAACAGCTTTCAGTATTCAGTGTTTGCCCGAGGTCATCAGATACCAACACTACGCTTGCGTACATGTGGCCTCCGCTTTAGAACTCGTCTACATAACCGGTTATGGGTACTTGGAAAAATGTGACCGACTCACTGCCTACCATATCTGCCTTAAGAGCTGAAGGGCGTGGGTTCGATTCCCACTCAGAACAAACATTTGTATCAACAAATGTTTGTCCTGTGCCTGGGTGTTCTGTATGTATTATAAGTATGGATTTCCAAAAAAAAAAGTATATATGTATTCTATCAGTTATCTGACTTCCAACACACAACCTCTGCTTAGTTTGGGTTCAGATGGCGCTGTGTGTCATGCCCTACGATATTTGTTTATTTATTTTATTTCACCTTACTAATTCTTTGAGCTATTTTCTAAGTGGGAAATACTTTTTATGCCTTTGATGGCAAGCAAATAGATATTTGCAATGGACACCACAAATACTTTACCGATCGTTGGACATAGGCCTCCCCAATAATTTCCACGAAAACCACGATTAAAGACATATTTACGTCAAAAACAACAATATTTTTATCGTACACTCACAGTTTATCATACAAATGCCTATAAATACGACATAATATTTCGGTCGGAACGCCGTCTTCATAGCGATATTTGAATATTATTTGTTTTCATGCCCACCCAACCGTACATACGTATCATCTTTTGCCAATAATATTTATTTATAACTTACGTGAAATTGTACAAAGTAAGGCGATTTGTACAAATCAGGTAGCAAATAAACTGTAAGAAAAAGAAGTTGAACGACGAACGATATATTTTATTTCCAAGTCATTAATTCCTGATATATTGATTTGGGGAATGAAGGGACAAAGATAGAGTTCGTACAGTAGTGTGTTGCTTGTCAACTATATCACCATTGTTTCTGAAGATACTATTTTTCTATTTTATCACTCTGATTTTATCAATAAGGAAGTTTTTCTAAATGTTTATGATTTTATGACGCTGTAGCGGCTGGGCGGATTTAGATGAAATTTTGCAGATAATTTATACTCAGTATTAAGGTATACTTTTTATCACAGATAACGTGGTCAAACTAAAAGGGTGTAGGTACTTTTATACTACTACAATACTTTTTTAGCGATGTTAGCTCAGTGGTTAGCGTGGTTGTGAGGTTTTAAATTGAGCTTGAGCTGCCGATAAGGGAAACATCGTGAGGAAACCAGAATTGTATCTTGGACAAAATAAAAACAGCAATAACAGCTTATCTTTGTTCTTTAAAGAGAAAAATACATTGTTGAAAAATACAAGTTGCGTTTTTTTTATTGTACTGTATTTTGCAAGCTCGAACAATTTATTCATTTAAACCAAATATAATTGCTATTTATGACAACCCATAAATAAAAATTACTTTGAATCGGAGCTATTGATAAAACAAAATGATTAAATGTGTGTGAGTAGGCGTGTCTTTTTGACCTTTAATCCATTTTATCAGTCCATTATTATTATAGTTTGTATTAAAAAATATAGTGTTTAATACAATTTATAATATGTTTATAGATGCACCGGAAAACGGATTTCCATGTAGATAACTTTAGCAGATGCAGCTATAAGCAGATTAGGTGATTGCTACTCTGATTTTTATTTAATAATAATAATTAATTTGATTGAAATAATAATAATATCGCGGGTAAAAATAATAAGAATAAAAATTAACGAAGTAAGTTTGGTCATTAATTTTCTGCAGACGGCAAACCGTACTTACGAAGTTATAAAAGTTGAGAAAAATAAAAGAGTTTTTTTTTGACTTTCAATTTATAGAGAAGAAAAACAATTATCTAATTAGATCTTAAATGATTTGCCTTGTGGTTACCATTCAAATTATAATAATAATAATGTCAAAAAACAGAAAATTTAAACGGCATTAAAAATAAACAAGTATTGTAGCAATCATTAAATTACAAAAGATTTTTCACTTTCATAGTTAGACAGAAAACTCTCTTAAGATAGTACGATTTCCATACACGTAAGTTTTTGCTATTTATGGACAAATGGAGCATAATTTTACAGTGAAATCATAGCTACTGCCATTTATTTTGACCTTTATTTGCGATAAATCAGAATTGCTTAAAATCATAAATTTATAAATCATTCATAAATTTTATTTTATGGTAATAATCTACTGTGATTTACCGCAAATAAAGACCAAAGTAAATGCTGCTAAACACTACTACAAAATTGTAGCTGTGATTTTACTGTGAAATTATGCTCCATTTGTCCATAAATGGAAAAAAAATATTTGTATGGAAATCGAACCACCTTAACTAACACTTTTGAGTGATTTAGCTTTACTTGCTGGCATCTAAAAGTAATAAAACGCTTTCAATTTATAATGTTTTACCATACTTTCCTAAAGCTAATTTACAACTTTCCGAACGCCAAAGAAACTGCTAGGTCAAAAAAAAACACTACAAATCTTTCATGCCAACTCCAATCACTTTGAAACTCCAAGAATAAGCGGAGTGCCAAAGAAATCCTTCTCAAAATTGTTATTTGCAATCCGGCTCAATATCCTAAGTACCTCCATTCGGCTAACGAACCGATGGAATTGTAGGCGCATAAAGTTTTTTGGCACGGCATAAAAATTCCGGTCGATCCAAACGCTGTTATTATCACAGTGAAGGCTAAGACAGAAGATATGTTTTAAACAATTAAAACAACCAGGTAAATCACGCAGAAGGCAAAATGAAAAGAGTAAGAGAGCGCTTACTTGTAATAGCGTAAAGTACCTTGTCCATTATTCAGAGCATCACTGATCGAACACCGCGAATTGGAATTTACATAGATCTCACTTCAAGCCCTAGCAATTTTATGAAAACAAACGTCTTTTGTTATTAGTGGTCACAAGATACATTGCCAAAGAAGCTGCCTTTCAGTAAAATATTTTTTACGTATTCGTTAAAATTTTACATTATGTCTAACCTACCATGCCTAAATATCCTATGCTCGCAATAATATTCGTATAAAAAAAGCTATGTAAGAGAAATTCCGTATAATGTTTAGCTTTCCAGGTTTAAAGGCTGATGGTAATCACACTAATATTATAAACGTGGAAGTTTGAGTGGATGGATGGATGGTTGTTACGCTTTCACGAAAAAAGGTTTTAGCTTAGACCCTGCATTAAAAAATAGGCTTCTTTTTATCCCGAAAACATGTAGCGGGTAACACCGCAGGGCGCGGTAGTCTACTATATATTTCACTGATGATGCTATGAGGATCATGAAATCAAGAAGGTTTATCTTGGAGTTAGAAGTGGTCTACGACGTACGTGTAGAATTGCGTGAGATTCAAGTTGACAACAGAGAGGAGACAGCGCAAGGCTCACAGTAATGGCGTTGTCTGGAGCCGGAGGCCAAAAGTTCCTACGTCATTGGTACATGTGTGTTTGATGACAATCTTGTTTCCAATTTCTACATTACTAGGCGTACTTACTTCGTTGTTCTGTGGCTTGGTTCATACAGTGGAATGCCGCATTTCCTCCAAAGCAACCCAACGAAAATTAAAACTATTCTGGCAAGATACAACGAATTGTTGCAGCAGTTGTACCGTCACCACGTTATTTACGACCTTTGTATAAAAGGAACAGTTTATTAAGTAAATACCTCGCTTAATGGGTATATTTTCTTAATTAATGCTAAATAGTTTGTTGGATTGCGCGTAGTCGGTATGCGTTTCGATTTAGAATTGTTTATGGCGGGTTGTGGAAGTTAGAAAGCTCTCTAAGTTTGTTTACTGTTTAACGTATAACGTCTTTTAGTAATAATATGCCACGTATAAGTTTCAAGCTTTCGTGGTCGAAGATGTTGACGTTCTTATCGTCCAACACATAACTATTTCCATTCAATGTTGCACTGCCATCATCATCTTAGCCGTAGGACGTCCATGAAGATCGGTAGGCGTATTGCGGCCTACTCCATTGCGTTGCAATGTCACCAACATGCAATGTAGCCAACTAAAAGTGGGTTTGGGGATTTTCTTTTTATGAACACAATGACAACCAATTGTTGAAAATCTATCAGGTGGTCAGACATAAGCAAATTTAAAAATCTAACAAACATAATAAAAAAAAACTTGAATTAAAAATTATCCGGTAAAAAATCCTTACAATTTTATGACATTGATATTTTTTTTATCTTTATTTTTGATTTTCGATATTTAGTTACAATATTTTAAAATACCTGTAGCAATAGTAAAAAATGTGGGGTACCGTTGCAGTGGTCATGGGCAGACGCTATCTTACTATCAGAATGTCTCGATCGTCTCCTTACTACTTACTACAAACAGGTATAAATTTACAATTAAATAAACTGAGCTAGAACATTTTCATTTCAGGTTTTAGATATAATGGATTAAAATTAAACTACTAATTTTGTATGTAATTTCTATGGGACCAATCTGAAATTATATCCTTTAAAATAGAACTTTAAAAAATGAAACACATATTGCATCCCTATAAATTTGGACTGGTACGTATACTCTTTTAAACAAATAAAGAATTTCTCGAATCAGTCCAGGTGCCTGCAAGTAATCGGGGAAAATACGTAAAAAAAGATTTCGACAACTTCCTCTTTTTTTGAAATCGGTTAAAACGTGTGTGCACCTCAAAGTTCTTCCAAGATTTTTGAAATCTCTGAAGCAAAGAAATACAGTCAAATTCTGATGGTTGAATTTCGAAACAGCAACAATAATATGAATATAAGATCCGCTCACCGCATTGCGACGACTCAGTTATTCCCACACCTGGCCACAGTACGTTATGCTAACGCTGCAAGGCGTCAGTGATGGCGACTTATTCTTATTCAAAGTGAGGGCTATAAAGCACTGACGTCCACTTGGATGTTTTCCTTACCAGCATTTACCTGAGCCAACCCAGCTCCTTGAAGTACCTGAGCAAGGATATAGGCCGCTGACATAGCAGCTCCAGTGAGTAGTAATGGTCAATGAAAGGGATTATAGAAGCAGTAAAGCTGTTGCAGTGATATGGATGAAAGTCTTTGTGGCAATTATAGTTTCTTCTGTGGCTTTGCAATGCCAAATCAGACCCTCTACAGTTTCATTCTCGTACAAGCAGCCATGTCATAGCTGACTTTCCGTGGCTCCCAGTTTAAACAGGTAACTATTCAAGTTAAAACGACTGGTTATGAGGCCTACTAAGAGGTCATGTTGTTGCAATTTCAATATATTGTTAGTGATCTTCTTGATAAGGATTGACTTAACAACATTAAAAAAAAACCGGCCAAGTGCGAGTCGGACTCGCGTACGAAGGGTTTCGTACCATTATCTATGAAAACGGCAAAAAACACGTTTTTTGTATGGGAGCTCCCTTAAATATCTATTCTGTTCTGTTTTTAGTACATTTTATTGATAGATATAGCAGGAACAAAAATACTTTATCTGTGAAAATTTCAACTGTCTAACTATCACTGTTCATGAGAAGACGCCTGGTGACAGATAGACGGACGGTCAGCGGAGTCTTAGTAATAGGGTCCCGTTTTACCCTTTGGGTGCGGAATCCTAAAAATAGCTTGAGCAGATTTTCCCTGGTAAGAAAGAATGAGGTTTAGGATGAAACACGCTATAGCTTCCTTTGCCTTTCATAAATTTTGCTTATAACCAGATTCCCAAAACAGTATACAGAATACGCTTTCAATGTCCAATCACTGGACCCTGTAAGTTCCCATATTCGTTTATGAGATACCAGAGGGAAGAGGAAAATGATTGTGTTCAGCTTCAGGGTACGTTATTTTCTGATAATGTGTGGTTAGCGGCACTCGTTTGACCGGATCACTTTAACCGCTTGACCTATTTTTACTTGGAAAGCATTTTTCAGATTGTATTTTGGGGCTTCTTGACCTCCGATACGTTGATAACTTTTTACATTGATTGCACTTTAACTGTAATTGTATTACACTGCAAAGGTTATATACAATGTTTTTTTTTGTTTTAATTGGCTTAGCACTTTTTGTTTAAAAAGGTTTCATGTAAAGGGCATAATTGTATTATATAGGTAGACTAAAATTTGTACTTCTGAAAAAGTTCTATGATGTGTAAGTCTTGAAGTTAAAATAGATATTTACTTATTGAGCACAAATGTAACTTTAAATCTTTTGCGATTTGAACACAGTCATAAAAATCAATTAAATTAAACCAACTAATTTACATACGCGATTAAGTTCCGATAGTAAAAATAATTAGGTATATTAGACAGAAACATATTAAGATCAAATTACCTGAAAAAAATTACTTAAAATCAGTGGCCTTTGACTATCAAACTAAGCAACGCTTGTACTATGGGAACCATGTAACAGATTTTTTTTTTTATGGTTGACAGACCAGGTATTTGACCACAGCTCACCTGATGTTAAGTGAAGGCGTGGTCGAAGATGGCAAAGCACACCTAGCCTGTAATGGAACTGGCTCTCAAGTGAGGCTGCCGGAACACACCGTTAGACGCTTGGCGGCAGATTTTCAACTTGAGGGTGGTAGCTAGCCAGCCGAGTACTAGAAAGTACCCTACCACCATGCTATGGTTTCCTCACGATGTATTCCTTCACCGGCAGCTCAAGTTCATTGTTGGGGTTTGAACCCACGCCCTTCGGCATGCCAACCTACCGCGCTAACCACTGAGCTGTCATTGCTACAAAACTACGCTATGTCTCATAAGCCACATATTTGGTGAGAATAGAGGTGCCAACTATGCAGTCCTTATGTGAAACTATAGATTTCGGTTCAGCAGTCAATAAAATCGGAATCTAGAGTAAATTAGATTTCTTTATTGTTTCAAGTATCTCCGCTTTTCTCTTGTACCACAGTTCAAGTGCATCTGCGAGGCAGCGAAAGAAATATTCTTATTCAAAAGTCGACAGTTCTCCGTGACCAGTTTATAACACTGTATTTATAAAAATGCCATTTTCGATTCTGACAGTGGCTTATTGAAAATAATGTTGAATATTAAATAATTTTATCCAGAGCTAAATAACATTTGCATTTGTGGCTTTCAAAATATTTTAAACCAATAAAGTAATTGGAATGCATCGCAACGAACGACGGTTTTATAAATAACACATCAAATGTGGAAATACCACGAAAGGTCGTGGGTTCGATTCCCACTAGAACAAAAGTCTATTATGTGTTTATGTGTTCTGTATGTATTATAGGTATGTATTTACATTAAAAAACTATATACGTATTCTATTAGTTATCTATCAGGTATCCATAGTACAACATTTGATTGGAAAGCTACATTTTAAATATTTATTAAAATAAGCGAAAGAGAACGTTTAAAATTATCGATAACTTTAATGTTAAGACAATATACATTAGAACGTTATTAGAAATACAGCATGGTAGTAGGATACTTTTTAGTACTCGGCTAGCTACCACACTCAAGTTGAAATCAAAATCCAAGCTCTTAACGGTATGCTCCGACAGGCAAAATTGCAAGCCAATTCCATTCCAGGCTAGGTATGTTTACCATCTTTGAATATACCATAAGCATAAATCTCTGCGGGCAGAAATTCAATTTTTTCTTTCAGTACCTACAATAAAAAAAGTACACAATTATATGCGGAAAATTCTAAGCTACAACCTATTCTATACAATAACATAAATATTTAATATATCAAGACAATAACAGAAAGTTACTAAGCTCAGCAACAAAACATATTCTAAAAAAAACAATGAGCAAATAACAAGTTCAATGAACTTTTCCCTTCTTTCTTTCCCCTTCGAAAATAAAACTATAAAAGTAATGATAAACCAAATATTTCAACCAGAACTGCACTTCCGGTTTTTTGTTGGAGAAAAACATACCTATTTATGTGCATTTTCATTGTAACAAACCTACAGTTGGGGTGAATATTTTATTCCTTCACGTATAATGTAATGAAGCCAAAATGTATAAACAAAACTCTTCAAAATATTGATGACACAAAAAAGGAGACACGATCCTCTAATGTAACAAACTACCAAGAAAAAACCAGCACCTCCGTGCCGAAACGAGTGTTGCTTTTGTATAAACAAATCGTTCTACACAAAAAAAAGTTTGCTAAAATATTACTTTATCTGCGAAATTTACCTGTTTTTCTGCTGTATAGCTGGATTATGTTGTTGTTAACTTTTTTCATTGTTGACAAGCTAGTTGTTTGAATATAGCTCAGTGACGGTGTGGACGAAGATGTACTCGTAGCTTGGAATGGACCTGCATATTGAGATAGGCTATCGGTGGCTATGACTACTTCAGTACTTACCGACGTATTTTCTGGTGGTAGGTAGTAGATAGCCAGCCGATTACTACAAAGTATCCTACCACTATGCTATGGTGTTACGGTGTTTTACTTCACCGGCAGCACAAGCTCATTGTTGAGATTTGAACCCACGACCGAACCGACCGCGCTAACAACTGAACTATCATCGCTTCAAAAACTAGTACGCACAAAACTAAGCGCGCAGTGAGATTTGAACCCAGAATATCTGGATTTTTATTTTTTTGATGATATTCAAGTACCTTTCTCTTAGTATAAAATTAATTATTTTTGTTGTAAAGCGAAAAAATAATGACCAAGGCATAACGCAGCCGTGCATAAACAGCTTTTTTCCTCTTATCTGAATTTCAATTTGGAATATTCATAATTTAGGAAAATATGCGAAAGAATAACAAAGCAAAATACATTTTTGTAAAATTTGTATGTTCAACTGAGCAAAAAAAAACTCTAAGCTTTAAACATAAATACTAAATCAAAAGTAGATAGAGTATTTGGACTTTTTATAAGAAATTTGAACATTTTTATCGACATAAAAATCTATTAAAAGTACAACTGTACGTTAGTCGTAGCAAAGTATGCTAAAATTTTTTTGGTATATGTTATTTGTGATTTATGTATGTATAATTGTATATATTATTTATTTATATAAGACAAGACCGACTGACCTACAGTGCTGATGTTTCACCAGATAGGAATGAAGAACAGAGTTTTCGTCTTTTTAAAGCTACTTTATCTTGCAACAATCTTTTGCCAATGTACATTATGTAAATTTTTATCACAAGCAGTACGAGTCGTATACAAATGTATGACACAAACTTATTGCCCGCATAAAATTCTATTTGCAATTTGGTATTTTCACTTTCCCGGTGACGCGTATACGAATGGTATGAAAATTTAAGAATGTCTCCCGTTGGCTGCTCCCTTAGGATATGGCCGTCCTACGTGATGAATGCGAGGCAAGAACTGTCAGGAAAACCTGGGTACTGGAACTGGCAAAGATTTTTATACCATTAAATTACTAGATGAACATAATATGTGTACAGGAGGTTGTCTAAGTAGATTCCAATGTACAAAGTAACATATTCTACCGCCAAGCAGTAGTGTGTAAACAAATCTGTGTTTCATTTTGAAGAGTATTTACTACAGCTAGTAAAATTGCAAGGCTCTCGAAACTAACCATCGAAGTAATGATCGCTAAAGCAGCGATTCCTTGGACTTCATTTTGTTACTCAAAGTTATGGGCATTACTGCAGTAGCTATGTTATCTCTTACCATCAATAGAGCATATCGTTTGTCTCATTACTTTTACATTTTAAAAAAATAGCAACATGGCCATTGGATTACGTAAAGACCTTCAGATCCTAGTAGAAATTAAGAATTCGGTATGTAAAGTTTTTTTTTTGTATTTATTTTATATTTTTTACTGATAGTAAACTTTATTTTATGAAACTAATTTGAATATTTAGGCTTTCCATGCGGTAGTTTAATTCTAATACATTTTCAAACTTTTTATAGTTATGACGTCATAACATTGGCTGAATATGTAAAATATGTGCACCTTTTTTAGGCACTGAAAGAATCCTTATACAGCCAAGGACATGACGTCATTAGAAGTTAATTGAAAGTCAAATTTATTTTATGTATTTTATCAAAATAAACCCCGTCTCATAGTTTAAAGAGTTTTAAACGGAAAAATCATGTACAGGAATGTAATATTTCGAAATGGTTTTGGAATCAGCAAAGTATTTTTTTTCTTTACATACCGAATTAAAATTACCTGTAGCCTACGATAAATAGGCAAGCTTTTAGCACTCCAGTTTTTAAATTTAGAATAGAATAAAATTGAAAGTAACTTTTTATTTTACTTTAGAGTCAACCCTGCTTTTATATAAACTGGCCCACTGCTAGGTACGGGTATCTTCTCATTGTGAGGAGGATAAGGCCATAGTCCACCGCGCTGGCCAATTGCAAGTTGGCAGACGTCATCTTCGAGAACTTTTTTTTTTTAATTGTTTTCCTTTACCGTTTGAAGTTATTGGCAATACGCACATAACATAGAAAAGACAGAGGTGCGTGCCATGGAATTCGAACCTAGGACCTTCAAGATGGGAAGTGAAACGGTCTCCCAACTAGGAAGCCGAAACTTTACTTTACTTTACTTAAAACGGCATTAATCAAGTTCACTCTATTGTCGGAGTATCCAACATAACTGAACGTGAGTAATTTCGCATAAGTTAAGCAAAAACGCGTCAAAACCACGTCAGTTTCTCTGGTTAACTGGCTCTCAAAACTAGGGTCAAAACACAACGTTAGGTGCTATACGATAGATTTCTAACTCGAGGGTGATTTAGCCAGCCAAGTACTAGAAAGTACCCGATGCTATGGTTTCCTCACGATGCTTTCCTTCACCGGCAGGTCAAGCTTATTATTGGGATTTGAATCCATTTCTATCAGCGTATAAACCGACCGCACTAACCATTCAACTATAATGACAGCTCTGTTGGCTCATTGGTAGCATGTCTGCTTCAAGAGCTGAAGGGTGTGGGTTCGAGTCCCTCCCAGGACAAACTTTGTGGTACAAACGAATGTTTGTTCTGTGTCTGGGTGTACTGTATGTATTATAAGTATGTATATACAAAAAAAAAGTATTTTAGTAATTTATCAGTTATCTGACTTCCATAGTACAAGCTTTGCTTAGTTTGGGGTCAGATGGCGCTGTGTGTAATGTCCTGCGATATTTATTTATAATAGCAAAACATTATAATCTTTAAAAAAAAGACAATGCAATGATAAATTAGAGGTTGTGTTTTTTTCCAAAAAAAATTCTATGAACTCCATCTAGTTAACATTTGGATATCTTCGACACAATTTCGAAATACGACACATCGGGCACGCTATATTGACGGTCACATTTTTACTTCAGTGTTTATGTGTGATTACCTCTCTTTGCACACTCTCGTAAACCCTCTCGTACTCACACCTCAGTATTTAGCTCACGGTACTTATTCACATATACCAAAATGTCTGGTTAAGGTGGTTCGATTTCCATACAAATATATTTTTTCCATTTATAGACAAATGGAGCATAATTTTACAGTGAAATCACAGCTACTGGCATTTATTTTGGTCTTTATTTGAGGTAAATCACAATTGCTTGACAGTAGATTTTTTTCCATTTGTCCATAAATGGAAAAAAATATTTGTGTGGAACAAATAAATTTAGATAATTTGTTAGGTAATGACATACATATTTTGTTTATAACATTGTTGTTACTAAATATAATTTTGATGAAATTTGGTATTGAGGTAGTTGACACCCTGGAGTAACACATAATCACATCAGGTGAGCTGTCAAAATACTTTTAACTTGGTGGTAGATCTCCTTAGCAGGAGATCGTCTATGTAGGTACCACCGCAGTACCAGTTATTTTGCCGCTAAGCGAGTAATTAGTAGTGTTTAAACATTACTGTGTTTCGGTTTGAAGGGCTAGCGAAATTACTGGGCTGTTGAGACTAACCATCGCAAGTCTCAAAGTAATGAGCGCCAAAGCAGTGATACCCTGGACTTTGTTTTGTTACTCAATGTTCTGTGTATCGCTGCAATGGTCATGGACAGGCGTTATCTCTTACCATCAGGAGAGCGTCTCGTTCGTCACATTACTTTTAACATAAAAAAAAATATCTAGGTACCAGATATTCTGCCGACTAGTAGTAGTGTGTAGATATTACTGAGTTTTGGTTTAAAGGGTATTGCAGCTAGCGAAATTACAGGACTGTTGAGACAAACCATCGAAAGCCTCAGAGTAATGAGCTCCAAAGCAGCGTAGCCCTGGACATTGTTTTATTACTCAAAGTTCTGTGTATTGCTGCAATGGTCATGGTCAGGCGTTATTTCTTACCATCAGGATAACGTCTCGTTCATCTCATTATTTTCACATAAAAAACATAGCTTGCCAACCAAAAAATAGGCTACTAAAAAAATATCCCGAAAAAATGGTGTTCACGTGGAACGAACGGCGGATAACACCGCGAGAAGCAGCTAGTTATAAATAAAAACACTCAGATATATACATATTTTAAATCTACAGACAAACCCTGGTGTAAACAAATACATTCCATTTATTAATATTCATGAAGCACAAACTGGAATTGTACCAAATGACCGGGCTTCCAGGGATTAGTTATCGAAATTCCTTAATTTCACTGTAATTAGATTGAACAACTGTGCTGGGAGCCCAGCTGTATAAGCCGATCTTGTTTGTGATAAGACCAGTTAGCTAAAAATTTATGTTAGTACAAGGTTTTCCGTTTTAATTTGCTTCGTAGTTTATACAGATTATACATAAACAAAACATAACTGTTATGTGTTGTTTTTCATGTACAATTGTACATATAAAATATTATGTTTTGTGAAGGCCATCGATTTTTTTATAATAGATAGGTTTGCGTTTGACCGCCATCCCGCCTGATGTTAAGCGGAGATGCGGCCTACGGCGGAGCACGCTTGCCTTGCCTCGCGACTTGAAGGTACTCAGACTATATTCAGCGGAGAACACCCACTTGGGCAGCAGATTCCAATGTCTAGCGGTTCGTATGAAGAAGGTTTATGATTGATATGTTTAATGTTTACCACTGCTAGTCTGATGTTAAGAAACGGTGTGATTGAAAATGGTAAACACACCAAGCCTAGAATGGTATTGGATGTTCGGATGTTTGGCGGCAGACTTTCAACTTGAGGCTAGGCGGCCGAAAGCGGCTAGAAAGTACCCTACGATCATGCTATGGTTTCCTCGCAATGTTTTCCTGCATTGGCAGCTCAAGCTCATTGCTGGGGTTTGAATCCACGCTATTAAGTATGCGAACTGACCACTGAGCTATCATCGCTGCAAATTACTTAAATTACTAAATAGGTCGCCAACTCGTTTAATGAAGATGCGGTTTACGATGGAGCACGGTTACCTAGAAGAATCCGATTCACTCGCGACTTACGACACCCATTTTGTAATTATCTGGAAGCACCCTCTCGTGTAGCAAATTACACTGTATAGCGGTTCGTACAATGGAAGTGCCATCAAACTAAAGACAAATATTTTCCCTGAAAAATACAATTTATTTGGTAATGAACGGTGAGTAAAACAGCTAGCCGTATCTAGTGTACGTTATATAAAACACGATTAATTGCGCAGTAGTACGGAACCCTCGGTTAGCGGTTTGACACGCATTTAAACAGTTGTTGTAATTGGTACCTAGCTTTTTTCTTATTTTCCTAATTCACATACGTCTTTTAATGCTTAATGTTTTGTAAGTACAGTACTTCATAAATCACGCCGAACAAAGAAAATGACTGGCCAAAGAGGAATAAAATGCAAAGGGAGAAATTATTTGTTTTTATATTTATTTTTTGCCGCGAGCGAAACCGGTGCTATCTCGGAGTTATCAGGAAGTCAATGGTTGTTTTTCCCTCTTCGCGTTTGGCTTTGAGCATTGATTCTTTAATGGAGTCGTGTAATGAAATAAAATGAGCTTTCAGCCGTCAATGAAAATTTCTATTTATCTTAATTGAATAACGCTTTTTGCTGTTCGCTTTTAATCGCATTTTGGGAATTAACGCTTCAGAATTTTGTTTAGTTACTTTGATGAAAGGTGAATAAAAATTGATTATATTTTTGGTTGGTAATATAAATTAGAACTCTAAAGAGGAAAGGAAAACCTCCTTTCCTTTTCAGATTAGTTTTTTTTTTTTTTCTTTGGTTTTGGCGTCGCGTTTTAGCATTTGCCAGTGTCAAGTAGTTATATATTTTCAAGTTTCAAAAGTTAAATAAGTGCCATCGTAGCTAGTTTTAGTCAAAGTCGTCTTTGTCAAGTCCAAGTTTGTGTCAGTTAATTCCAGTCATGCTTTAGTAAAGTAGTGGCAACTTTACTACAAAGCTTCGATGGAGTTTTGGAAGCAACACGAAAACTCATGTTTCAGCACATTATATCATTTTCCCACACTCGCGCTTGTAATTCGGCACTTTATGAATAAAGCACCACCATTTTTATGCATAAACACTCGACAAAACACTAGTTTTAGAAAAAAATACAACGGAGCGACACGACTCTTCCCGCGTTCCCGCCAAAACTCCTCAGATTAGATTACGCATAACGAATACGTGTGAATTTCAAAAAAGACAAAGAGTATCTGTATAAATCGCGGTCGCAGTGAAGGTGTTCTTTGATAAATCGATTTTAAACGTAGTTACTGAAGATTAGAGTTTATTTTACAATAACGGCAGATCCGCTGCGCGGCCACTAGGTGGCAACTACGCTGCTGCCGCGCTGCTATAGCGTCATGTAGGCGCGAAATATTTTGTGTCAAATAAACGCGCCCTAAGAAGTTTTTGTCGTCGTCTTAGAGTTGCAAACTTATTCAATTTTGTGTAAAATACTATTCAATACTATTACATATATTTTTTTTGAGTTTGAGTGCAAATTAAAAGAGCCGAACAAGTATGAAAGTCAAATTCTGAAAAGCTTGAATTTTCCTTAGAATAAATTGCGTAAATGTTTTCTCAAGTAAATTATAAGTTTCTCATTTTCTTTACGTATTTAGCTTAAAGTTATTATCGGCACCATTTCGAGCATTAAACACTCGCCATATTAAAAGTTGATTGAGTAATGATGGAAGTTTTGTTTACGCATTTATGTTCGAAAGAATCATGACTTTTGTTTTGTTTGACTTTTGTAAGGAATGTGTATTGTTCTTTTGTTCCAGAACTGTCCACGTTTGGAACGTTTTGTTTATGGGAAGTTTTCTGTGATTTTAATCATAATATCAGGAAACGTCTTTTAAGTGTTGATTATGTTTAGTATATTACCACCTAGTCTACCTTTCCCCAACAATGAGCTCGGTGAAGAAAAACATCGTGAGGAAACCACATCATGATAGCATAGTATACTCTCTACTCGGCTGGATAACTCAGTGCTAGTTCAGTGGTGTAGCGATGATAGCTCAGTGGTTAGCGCGGTCGGTTCTCATGCCAAAGGACGTGGGTTTAAACAAAAAATAAAATAAAAAGTCTCATGATAAGTAAATCTCATCTTACATTATTAAATTATATAGCTGATTTATTTCTTCTGATTATTATAATTTTATGTCAATAATTATATTCTACTTGCTTACGTACCTACTGATCACAAAATAAACCATCTTAATTGAGTGATGTAGGTATAACACCAAATGGAATCGTACATTTTGAATGTCCTAAACACATAAAAGAGAAAGTAACATTTCCCGCGTTAGATGTAAAAGGGTTTGTTGATTTTTTTCACTTAAACGCTAACAGTATAACCATAATGCAGAAGCAGTGTTGTTTTACCTTTAAATAAGCTCTGAAAATCCTCGGGAGTTTGAAAATTTAAATGAGGAAGGCTTAAAGATTAGGCTCATAATAGGCATCATATTTTAGCCCCCGACGGTGGTTTGTTTCTGTTTACATGAATATTTACGTACTCGTGAAGTTTGGAGGCTTCGAGTCGGTTACAAAATACAAGAACCTTTTAAACAAAATAATAAAGAAAAATAACATTGTAAACCTACTTCAACGAAGGGAAAGGTTCTCTACTCGGTTGTATTTTTTTTTTTAAATATAGTAAGACCAGTTCAGCCATTTAGACATGAAAATGTAACAAACAGACAGAGTGACAGATTTACAAATCCCACTAATAATTTAAATGTGAAAGTTTGGGTGGATGGATGTTTGTTACTCTTTCACGCAAACACTACGCAACCAATTTGGATGAAATTTGGTATGGAGGTAGCTGACACCCAGAATTAAGACATAAGATAGGCTACTTTTTATCGCGAAAACATGTAGCGGGTAACACCGCGGAGCGCAGCTTGTGTTTATATTATAATTTTAGTTCTGACTCTGGATTGGTAATTCACACGGCGAAAAGAAAATACTTTAATTTCGTAACATAACTGAACACAAGCGCAAAACAAACAAACAGTTACAAAATCACAGGGTAACGTGAGTGTATACGTAACAATATATGAGTTGACAGCGTTTTCGGAATCTCACGTGGGTTAGAGAGTAAAGACCAGTTATGTAGTACAAAACAAGTGAACACTGGTAGCTTATCTTCACCCCATCATGTTTAGTCAGGCAATCACCGGATTACCCAGAGCTGGCATCTTGATATCGGTGACAGAACATTTTCTAGTTAATATTCATGAAATTCAAATGAGATACCTACCGCTGTGGAACTTTTCAGCGGATCTTACACCTAGATAAAAGTTTTGCGTTAATTTCACGATTTTGATTAGAATTTAATAGGTTCACGAAATTCGCTCGAGATTGGATGATACGACTGATAAGTTTTGTAAAGTATTTTGGATATTAAATACTATAGCTGTATATTACATAATATACATAATTATAGAAGATTGAAAAGCGCATGAAGTGAAAAATTGTGATTTAAAAACACGCTTTTATCACGCACTAAAAATTATTCTATCCACCTCCGGCTCCATCATCAGATCAGCCCTAAGACACCAAATTATAGTACTGTCATCCAAACTACATAATCATTGATTCTTCTACGATTTGATTCTTCGTTCATTGTGCGGACTGCTGGACAGTGGAATGCACTACCTGAGTGGGTGTTCCCCGATGGATATAATCTGGGTTTCTTCAAGTCGAGAGCGAATCTTCTAGGCAAACGTGCTCCATCTTAGACCGCGTCATCACTTAACATCAAGTAAGATAGCGGTCAAACGTAAGCTTATTTTTTTCAATACAATTACGAGGAGCACTCAGAAAGTTTAGCAGCACTAAAAATATAAGTTCTATGGATAAGTATTTTTAAATTAAATATTACTCTCTGCCAACGTCTATACAAAGTTGAATGCATCGAAACTTATTTTCTAAAAACTTTTTCCAGTCTGCCTATTCTACGGGATTCTCGGACATCTTTCGACATTATTTTTTATTTCAGGGAATACAGATAGTGCATCAGGTTTATTATTCAGGGATTATCTTAACATCAAGTTAATCCCAGAAACCATTAGGACTCATAGTGCACGAGGTTTAACTTACACTAGGTTTGGTGCTGTAGCTGAGTTTGTATTTCAAATCATAGATAGCTATTTCGTTTAGATTTATTTGCATCGCAAATCGCGAAGCCGCGGGTTCAAGCAGTTAGTAATAAATAATAGTATATCGTGCCGGTTGTGCAATATTTACCAATAAAGTAACTGTGTATGTATTATCTGCATGAAACGTGAGAGAATCGTAGGTTGATTTTTTGGTATGCATAAATACTATTCAACAAGACACACGGTAGATATTTTCTAGGAAACATTTTTTTTATATATAGTTGACAGGCTAGGTGTTTGACTACAGCTCACTTGATGTTAAGTAAAGGTGTGGTCGAAGATGGTAAAGCACACTTAGCCTGGAATGGAACTGGCTCTCAAGTGAGGTTGCCGGAACACACCGTTAGATGCTTGGCGGTAGATTTTCAACTTGAGGGTGGTAGCTAGCCATCCGAGTACTAGAAAGTACCCTACCACCATGCTATGGTTTCCTCACGATGTTTTCCTTCACTGGCAGCTCAAGCTCAAGCTCATTGTTGGAGTTTGCACCCACGCCCTTCCGCATGCGAACCTACCGCGCAAACCACTGAGCTATCATCGCTACATGTTATTTAATAATGCACTGTACTCTTCAGACCACTAAACATTAATCATCATTATCCAAAGCTTTCTTTATCCCACTGCCTCGATCCTTTTTTTTTCTTCCAGGGAAATCCTAAATGGGTACCACCGGCTTCGGGAAGCAGGGTCATGTGGGACTCTCCACCATAGTGGCGGCCTACCCACTAAAAACCCTGGTGTTTTTGCCTGGCGCCTATGTATCGGGGCTACGGGAACGCTTTCGCACTCGTCCGCGGTATCTGCCATCAAAGCTGTAGTGAGGTTTTTTGTTGAACTTTTTAAACCAACAAACATTTAGGTAACTGTGGTTCGATTTCCATACGAATATTTTTTTGCTATTAATGGACAAATGGAGCATAATTTTACAGTGAAATTAGAGCTACTGGCATTTATTTTGGTCTTTTTTTGCAGTAAATTATGATTGCTTCAAAAAAACAGTAGATTATTAGCATAAAATCAAATTTATGAATTTATGATTTATTAAGCAATTGTGATTTACCACAAATAAGGACCAAAACCTAAAAGTTTAACCGGTGTGTTGTGCAGGAAGTCCCTCGTTCTGAGCGGTGACGTTATGAAGCGGTAGCCCGCGTCTTTATGTCCAAGGTCATTGACGAACATTAGAAAAGGGCTAGGACTAGTGATGATGATGACAGTAATGTATTTTTAGAAAAAGCCAAGTTCTTTTTCATTGATGTATTTTTTTGCAATTAAATGTTAGCTAAAAATCGCTGCAATTATAGTTAGATTTTTTTCAGAAATATGATTCTTATTAACATGCCTACAAATTACATATTACTTTACAGTTTACCTAATATACATTCCTATACTCAAATTCTCAAGTCCGAGTGGAGCACTATTTGCGTCTAGAAGAAAATTCACTTCTAGAGGCAAATAGTGCTCGACGGCTGAAGTGACGGCGCTAATTCAATATTCCGCTGACTCTAGGGTTGGTTGAATACAAAGCACCAATAATATATAGCAGATAAAATAGAAAAAAAATTACAGTATTTTTGAGATTATTTTCTCTATTTGGCTGTATAACCAAGATAATTGATTGTTTCAGGCGTTACTTTGCGGAAGTTCATTTTGAATATTCAAGGTATATATTTACTTTATTTTCGCAGGCTCAGTCTCGACCAAGCACTCGAAAAGTCAACACGCACACAACACAACATAGAGAGAGGAGGATTTAAAGACTTGTAATTATTTGATTTAGGTTTTTGTTAAATTATATTTTTAATGTTTATATTAGTTCTAGATATTAAGTAGGTAGGTAGGTTTTTAATTAAATAAATAAAAAATAAATAAATATCGTAGGACTATACACACAGCGCCATCTGACCCCAAACTAAAAGTTGTTGATAAGTTGTTGTCAAATTAGCTAAATTTAGGTCCTCATCACTGTTGTAACTGAAACGACTGTTAAGCGAAAATAATTTAAATATATACCTACCTTGAATATTGTTGTATAACCAAGAATACATACATGTGTTGTGATGACATCCTGTAGCTAAAGGAAAACATAATCCTGTCTTGGGTAGTCGTACCTAGTCATTAGTTATGCCATGACTAAATTTACTCACATTTTAGCTTGTTAACTAAATACGTATGAATTAATAATAAAAAACCGACTTCATTGACCCACACAACCACTAAATCCAAACAGGGTATTTAGGTAGGCTTTAGGTATTTTGTTACGTGGAATGGCGTGGAGTGGCGTAGATAGGTGTGACGTGAATTAGCGTGGCGTGATGTGGTGTGGCGTGGTTTGATGTGGCGTAGCGTGACATGGCTTGGCGTAGTTTGGCGTGGCGTAGCGTAACTTGGCGCTTTGGCGTGTTGTATTGATACTCATATCAGCAGTGTAACGAAATATAAGACATTTACAAGTAACAATTTTTTTTGTCTGTAATATGATTAAAAGTTTACGCTTCAGTAAAAGTGGTGACCCTAAGTTTAGTAGATTTAGGTCACAAGTTTCACCTGTAAATAAAATCAGAATAGCATTTGAAAGCGCCTCAAGCGACTAGGCTTTAATTAACAGAGACGTAGTTACTTTGAGAAAAAAATCTGAGTACTGGCAGTGTTTTTGTAGAAAAAAAATCCCGCTAACAGCGAAACAAGTTACTAGATCTTTAATTAACTCATTAGCAGGAATATTAGGTATATATTTTCTGTGAAATGGATTTGAGTAAACAATTACTTCAGATAGTCTTCAAACCAAACTATGATGACAAAAAAAATAACAATACCAAAAACAAGCGATGATTTGTTTGTTCAAATGTTCAAAATAATGTTGGCTCTGTGTCTGGGTGTCCTGTATTTATTTTAAGTATGTATTTACCAAAAAAAACATTATTGTATTATTTTATCACTTACTTCCATTCTATCTGACTTCCATAGTACAAGCTTTGCTTAGTTTGGGGTCAGATGGCGCTGTGTGTAATGTCCTGTGATATTTATTTATTTAGTAGTGATGATAGCTCAGTGGTTACAGTAGTCGACTCGCACGCCCAAGGGCGTGGTTTCATATCATATCACCTTACAATGTTTCCTCACGATGCAGCTTAGGCTCATAAATTGGAATCAGAATCCACACCCTGAGGCGCGTGAACTGACCGTGATAACCACTGAGCTACAAATACAAATCTTTTATTGATGACGCCCTAGTGTTCCGGATCAACCCTTTTTATATACTGTCTCACTGCTAGGCGCGGGTTTCTTCCCATTGTGAGATGGGTAAGGCTATAACGCACATATTCCAGCACGCAGTAAGTAATATAATATAAAAAGTGTGTACATTGTACATATAGAAAACATAGGATGTATAGCTATTATATAAATATATATAAAAATCATACAAGGTGTCCCGGAATGGAACAATGTACCTGTACTTGCGAATTGCCCACATCATGCTGAACTATACGCTAAAATTTCGTTTTACTAAAAAGGTCTCACCATTTTAGAGATTTTTTTTTTAATAGTAGATAGGCTTGCGTTTGACCGCCATCCCGCCTGATGTTAAGCGAAGATGCGGTCTATGGTGGAGCACGCTCGCCTAGAAGAAACCGATTCACTCGCGACTTGAAGGTACCCAGACTATATTCATTGACTATATTTATTTATTATTCAGACTATATTCTATATTTTATAATTTTCATTTATTTATTTTAATTAGTTTTTTTTACATTTTATAAAAGACTAGCGGACGCCCCGCGGTTTTACCCGCGTAGATCTCGTTCCCGTAGGAATACAGGATAAAAGTATATGTCATATGTCGTATCTATGTCACCAGGGGGTAGTCTACCTTCCCAACGGTGAAATAATTTTTGAAATCGGTTCAGTAGTTTTTGAGTTTATTCGTTACAAACATACAAAAATCCAAAAATATAAAAATACAAGTCTTTCCTCTTTATAATATTAAGTGCAGAAAAGTACCTTGCGTCAGTTGAAAATATCATCCATGAGTAAATAAAACAGAGTTCAAAAAGTCAACATTATTTTGTCAAAATGGCATAAAATGTAAAATTGGTCAGTCAAATTTTCAAAAAAAATTAAAAAATCAATATCTCCCACATGGTGAGACTCTTACACACACACAGTTTTGGAATATTGTTGGGCATGGTGTTAGCAATCCGCAAACATAGGGATATCTTTCCATTCCTGGACACCCTGTGTAATTAGTTTTAATTAAATGCATTAAATACATATTTTTAGGTTCACAAAACTGAACTTATACAATTATACAAAGACCTGCGTTACTTTTTTGTATTTGTTATAATTTATATATATTATAATTATATACAATATGCATATAGATGCAAACACAGCATGTGTAAAAAATATTGTAATGTACCTACTTAGGACATATTAATTTAAAACAGGATTTTAAACAAATGTCTCTTGAAATAAGAGACATACACGTTAAATATATCTAAAATACTACTAATTATATTTCACATACTAAATATTTACATTCTTATTCTTATTCGAAGTGGGGGCGATAAGTCCTGCACTGACGTCCCGCTTGGGGTGTATTGTGCATTTCCCCCTACCAGCGTCTACCCGAGCCAACCCAGCTCCTTGAAGTATCGGAGCGAGGCTCTGGGCCGCTGGCATAGTAGATCCAGTGATTTAGGTGACAAGTTCAATGATGATGACATGAATGATAGCGAAGCAGTTTCATGCAGCTTAGTAGCAACTCTAGTACCTTCTGTGGCTTTGCAATGCAAAAGCACATGCCCTACAGTTTCATTTTCTTGCAAGCAGCCACGACATAGCGGACTATCATTCAGTGGCTTCTAGTTTAAAGAGGTGACTATTCAAGTTGCAATGACCGGTTATGAGGCCTACTAAGAGACGAAGGTCCTGTCGTTGCAGCTTCAATAGATTGTTAGTGATCTTCCTGTTAAGAATTGGAAAGGCGGTCTTACCATGTTTACAGTCGGCTTTCTTATCGCACAGGTTTTGTTGTTCTTTCTCGGTGTGACGGCGCAGTAGCTCTTGCACTTCCATCGCTGATGGTTTGCATAGAGCCACCACGTCGTCACTTACCTGCTTTTTTGCACCCTCTTTTGCAAGAGAGTCTGCCACATTGTTACCCGAACATGATCCGTCCGATCCGATGATATTTACATTATTTTTATGAGTTACAATTTTTAGAATTTAATAATTTCACAACTTCTCCCGCCTGTTCTAAAATTTGGCAGAGTGGTCTCATTAGTTACATGCCATAAATAACGTTAATTCATCAAGTTCTATAGTTCAGCATTAGCACGCACTTCATCATATAAAGTTCTCGCCCTTAGAGGGGAGAAGTTCAAACTCTACATGATAAGCGATAATTTCAAACTTCTGCGAACTGCCAACATAAGCAAAACACGTACCTATGTAAAAGACACGCGAGCCAGAACAATCACTTTTTTTCACTTTTTGCATGGTGGTAGTGTACTCTCTAGTACTCGGCTGGCTAGCTACCATCCTGTAGTTGAAAATCTGTCGCTAAGCATCTAACGGTGTGTTCCGGCAGCCTCACTTGAGAGCTAGGTGTGCTATACCATCATCGACCACACCTTTACTTAACATCAGGTGAGCTGTGGTTAAACACCTAGCCACAAAAAAAGTGTTATAAAGATAATCTGCAAAAATATTTCTATCTTTTCTTTTCCCATATTTCTTTTTTTTAAGGTTGACAGGATAGGTATTTGACCATAGTTCACATGATATTAAGTGACGGTGTGACCGAAGATGGTAAATCACACCAAGATGGTATTTTTATTTTTAGCGTAGTATTTCTAGTCGGCAACATATTTTTTGTACCCCTGGCATTGCAGATATTTATATAATAGACGACGCTGATTGCTTAACATATTATGTGGTATAAAAAAAATCGAATTCTAGCTTCAAGAGCTGTAGGTCGTGGGTTCTGATCCCACCCAGGACAATAATTTTGTGGTATAAACAAACGTTTATTCTGTATCTGGGTATCCTGTTTTAAATAAAAAAGTATTTAAACATTGTCATTTATCTGACCGTAGTACAAGCTTTGCTTAGTTTGGGATCAGGTGGTGCTGTGTGTAATGGTCCTACGATTTTTTTTAATTTATTTATTTTGGTTTAAAATTAATAAGTGAGCGAGCGAGCGATTAAATAAAAAGAAACAGACAGACAACTCTCTGCCATTCGTTGGGCATGGACATTTTTAAGGTTTTAAGTTTCTGAGAATAAGCTTAGTAACTAACGACACAAACATTTCCCAAAAAAACCTTTTCTACAATTACACACTCCAAAGATCAAAGGAAAGTAGCACCCATTATTTTAGCCGACTATTTTCCTCTCCCTTCATTTCCTTCCTTTTGTAAACCACACCCTGCACATCTAAACAAAAACTTAACGCTATTTCAAATTCATCTCCTGCCCTATTGCTTTCCTCTCCCCAACTTAACTGCCTTCTAATCATGAATTTGAGTGTGTACACACTTGAATACTTGTTGTCAGTACTCGATCTCCGAAGTTTCCTCGCAAAAAAATACTAGTTAATAATTTATTTTTATAATTATGGGAATGAACGTGGAGTTGATCCATATTATGATTATATAAACATTCGCTTTTTCGCGAAATGCCGAAAGGAAATTTTAAGATATCTCGTTATTTTGTAAATATATATGAAATGTGAATAATGATTAGTTAACGCTAACATTAATTTATAGAAATTATATCAAAAGAATTATATTTATATATTTTTTTAATGTTTGACAAGATTTTGACCACTGCTCGCCTGATGTTAAGTGACGTTGTGGTCGAAGATGGTCAATCACATTTAGCCTGGAATGAAACCGGATCTCAAGTTAGGCAGCCATGCCGTAGTTGCTTGACGGCAGGTTTTTTATTTACATTTTTAGGCGATTTTTTTTGGGCTTTTAAAATTTTTCACCAATTAGAAATTCTACTTCTTGGAGCTAGTAGCGTCATTATGTGAGTAATTTATATAACTATGAATTAATTATCATCAAAATCTAATAAAAAACAGCATTTTCATACCTAGAAAAAAAACTTGTTTTTTCGTTCCATGATTTACTTTAAAAACTAAAGCTTGTGTACTGGTAACATCTATTGTGATCATGAAGTGGCTTTTAAAACATCAAAGCAACGCCTCGCTGTAATCTGCCGAAGAAATAGGGAAGCAATATTATTTATTAGTTGCCTGAAATGGGTATTGCGGCTTTCGAATCTCTTTGCAAAGTTATTGGTTGCTTTAGAGTTCAAGTAACATAATACGTTATTTCATGATTGGTGATTTGTATAGTTTTGATTAAAAGGAATCAAACATCATCATTTTAAATTTTTTCGTAATTTACATCATTTACTCAGTCTCGATCAAGCGCTCGAAAAGTCAACACGTCCTGAGGATGCCTCGTGCAGAGGCGACATACGTGTCGGCAAGTGGTCACTGCAGCGAGAAGAAGATATTAAGACTTGTGGTTATTGTGATAATATTTCTAAGTTTAATTTGAAGTCTTGATTTTAGTTCTAGATGTTAAGTAAAATTACGATTTAGTTTTTAATTAATAAATTGTTGTCAAATTAGTTTTTTTTTAATTTAAGTCCTCATCACTGTTGTAACTGAAATGACTGTTGAGCGGAAATAAACTAAATATATATATACCTTGAATATTTAAAAGGAGTTGTAATCAAAATTTACTTCTGTATCATTAATTACAGGCACACATAATGATGCTGATTTCTATATAAGTATATAAAAATAAATCAGAAACGAAAAATTGCTGGCTACTATGTTATTTCACAAAATGATTGAAACACTTGAAAACTAAAACTGTTGTTATTTCATTTTGTTTGTATTGGTATTCGAAATAACATTCATTCCAAAATTGTTCGGTCCGTATTTTTCAATTTGCTTTTTGCTGTTTTCTAAAACTTCTAATGTATATGTAGGTACTATTTATTTTGTCAAATAATACTTAGTCCAATTTTTAGAAATGTCTGACAACTTTGATAGGTTTATTCTACTGAAAAATTGGGTTTTGAAATCTTCGGAGACATGCACGTGCGTTGTATGGTTCAGTTTTTCAAAAAAATGATTTTTAAAATCTTCTGACACTTTTGCCGTGTCTTGTAAACTTCGTACTGAAACATTAAAAATAGTGTAAACATTTGATTCATCGAATTTAAATAAATATTTCCCGGAGATACTAGAAAACTTTGAACATGCACATAATAAACTGGAACGCTTTTAAAAAAATTAATCAATTAAATCATAATGTACTAACAAAAATAAAAATAAACAGAAACATCCACACACAATATTTACTTCGAACAGTAGCTTTACCTGGTCTCATAGTGAGTTTGAACAGAGCATCAGCAAATTCCCTTGAAAATATATCTATCATGGATTTATTTCCATACCAGATGTCCATGGCACTATTCGCTAACCATTTCGCGGGTTTGTAATCTCTTCTCGGATGCTGAGTGAAAAGTCTTGGTCGCAGTGTTATAGAGCTACATTCTAAAAAAAATACTACAGTAATGATAATGATTCCGAGCTTTGGGTAGCAACAGCTCATATTCATCGTTAAGATGCGTATGTTCTGGCTCGTGTGTTGGAAATACGACCTTTATAAAGTTAACAGTTGTTGCTTTCTGGTTTACATTGTTGTTGGGAAATGTTGAATCTTCGAAGTCATTGTGATTGTTTTGCATTGAACTTGTGGACAATGCAAATGGTTTTGAAAATGTCTTTTGTCTCTATTTGAGTGCAGAAACATAATTATGTAGTTGTAGTAACATAATAGATTGTGTAGTGGATACCAAACGAAGTTTTTTCTGATTGAATAAATTTAAAAGGTTTGTTAATATTAGATACTGATTTTTAGTAGACATCAAAAATGTGTTATTAAAAAAAATGCATTTTAAAACCAAACCAAATTTGCTACGGAAATGGCTAGGACTATAATGGCGTTTGAATGACGTCATGCCGCTCGATCATCCGTAGGGGTGTGTTAACGTTTCGTTTGCTCCGCAATCTCTTATTGATTATTGTTGCTAAAAGTTATGTTGTAACATTATAACTTGTTTCGGGGTGTAGTTAACATATTAACAGTTCAAGTGTAGCTTACCCAGTTGGAATCTGTCGAGTGGTTTTAAAGATATAAGTAAAAACGTTTAAAATAATTTGTTAACGGCTCCGTGCCATTTGACCTGTGCACTGCGACCGGTGCGCGTTCGGCGGTGACTCATCGCGCTCGGAGGTACGGCGCGCGCGCTGCTCGCTCGCTGTTTCTGTCGGCCGGCCGCCTCTGCCGCTCCCGAGCCCCGTGCCCCTCTCCTGCCGAGCGGAGCTTACGCTTACCTGAGTCATCGCACGCGCAAGTTCCTACGATAAAATATGATTTGCTCTGCATGTTGCGGCGACATAGCGGCGGGTGGTGAGGATTACTTACGCTGTACAGTACGAGAATGTAATAAGACTTACCATCCTTTATGCACCGGAGAAAAAGATCTGAATCGTTCTCAAATTGAAGTTTGGATCTGTCCTGAATGTCGCTGTGCCTCTAAAAAAGGTGGTGATAATAGCCGGACCCCAGTCGGTGTTACTAAAAGACCTCGGGACGCTAATGTTACGATTCGGCAGAAAGTAGCGCGCGCCCATATCGATAAATCTACCACCGATGACTTGCATGAACTTAAATCCGAGTTTCGAGACTTATGCAGTGAAATGATTAAGATGAGGGATCAACTGTCGCAGTCTCACTTCCTGATTGACATGTATAAAACACAACTTGAACAGTCTGTCTCTGTTATAGCGGATTATGATAAAAAACTTTGCCATTCAGTCTCTGTTATCGTGAGCTGCGAGGCGAAAATTGAGAAATATGCTGATCAAATGGGAAAACTATATAACCAGCTCAAGAATTATGAAAGTCAATCACACATAACTAGTGAACCTAATTTATCAGGAACCAAACAAGGGCTGCCAATAACACCCGTGCTGCCTACCACGCTGCCCGCGCTCGCGCACACACCTGTACCCTCACTCGCGCCTACATATGAGCTCACCTCCTCGCCCTCGCTCGTGCCCACAGCCGTGCCTGTGACTATGGAGTCGGTGCCCGCGCCGCAGTCTGTGCCCACGCCAGTTATGGCTCCTTCTGAACCCCTGTTATCGTTTCCCGCGCCAGCGTCTCGCCCGTCTCATAGATCTGATTGGACTACTGCTAATAACGTCAACATAGCAGGAGGCTTAACTAAACCACAGCCGTTAATTGTTACCAAACAAATGAAGCCGTCGGCGAGTGCTAACGAAAACGAACAGTGGGCTGATATTCATTTCAAGAAACCGCGTCAACCGGCATCGCTTCGTTGCATCGCGGGTCCATCTGCCACGTCACTTAAAGCTGCCGAGTCTCGCAAGCATTTCCATCTCTGGAATATGTTGTCTGGAGTAGATGAAATTAAGTCTTACTTAAATGAGCTTTGCCCGCAGAGAACAGTAACTGTTGAGCAGCTTAAGACTTCTAACAGCTACAACTCCTTCAAGATAGGAGTCCCTGAAGACTGCTATGACAAATGTTTTTCTATAAACGTATGGCCTGAAAACGCGCGAGTTAAAAGATGGGTGAATTACAAAAAGCGCTCTCCTGCATCTTCGGGGAATCAAACCTTTCATCTCGGGGTCGGCTCACAGTAAGCCGTGTTCTGTTTTACTTGCCCATTTCGGCGTTTTCTACCAAAACGTTAGAGGGCTTAAGACAAAATTACCAACGTGGCGAGCCAGCTTACTTACCTCGGATCACGTGCTGGTCGCCGCGACCGAAACGTTCCTCGACGACTCGGTGGAGGACGCTGAGGTGGCCCCTGGTGGCTGGACTCTATTGCGGCGCGACCGGGCGACTCCCTGCGGAGGAGTTCTGCTCGCCGCCAGACCGGAGCTTACCATACATCGGCGGCCAGATCTCGAATCAGAACTTGCTGAAGACTTATGGGCCTCTTTCTCTTACCGTGGTGTTTCTCTTATCGTGTGTATCGTTTATATTAAACCGAAAGCTGCTGATGCGGTTTATATGAATTTATTTTGTAAAATAGAGTCGTTTTTAACTACCACGAACTGTAAATTTTTCCTATTAGGTGACTTGAATATGAATAGTGCCTCTCATGACATCAAACATTATTATTGTTATTTCTTATCTTATTGCAACTTAGCTGATTATAATGATGTAGTGAACTCCCACGGAGGAATTTTAGACGTAGTGTTGGCGCAGGAGTGTAGTGAGTCATGGCCGCGGCAGGTGTGTGTGTGCGAAGCCTCCGACGGTTTCGTACCGATTGACGCGCTGTACCACCCTGCTCTTGAGATCACGTTTCGCCTGCGATCACAGAATGACGCCCGTGCTCGACTACAGCCGAGTAATATCGACCTATCTCGCGATTGGAATTTCAAAAATATGGATATCTCTCATTTTCAATCTTTGCTTGCTGAGACCTCGTGGGCGCCCGTACTCGAGTCGAGTGATGTCGCAGCTGCCACTGAGGCCTTTTACCATATTATCTATGGCCTGTTTGACTTGTCGGTTCCTAAGAAAAAAAGGCATGTATCCACTTCCAATAGATATCCCGTCTGGTTTGATGCAGGTATAATAAAAGATATCCATCGTAAGGCTAGATTGCATCGGGCGTGGTTGACCTCAAATCTTAATTGTGTTGTGACATATAAGTTGTTCTCAGAGATTAGAGCTGGTTTAAAAATCCGTATCGCTCAGGCATACAAATCGCATATGGTTCATGTTGAAAAGAATTTATTGCTACGACCTCAGTACTTTTGGAGTCACGTACATAGTCTCAAGTCCAAAGGTGGGTTTGAACCATGCGTTACTTACAAGGGTAATTCACATACCGGAGTCGAAGCTGCAGAGGCCTTCGCAAGTTATTTTGCTAGTGTCTTCCTTGACGTATCGCCGGTTCTGAATGCGAATACATGCGTGACACAGGACTGGCGGGGTGGGCACGTTAGTATTCCTTGCATATCCCCCGAAGATATTGAACGCGGTCTCAACAAGCTGAAATCAGGGAGCTCTCCTGGACCCGATAACTTACCTAATTTTGTGTTAAAAACGGGTAGAAAACATCTAAGACTACCACTTTGGCATTTATTTAATCTTTCCCTTAAGCACAGTAAATACCCTGACCAATGGAAGCTTTCTAGGGTTACTCCTATACCTAAAGGCAGAAACAGGGCGTCAGTAGATGAATATCGTCCGATAGCTATCTTGTGTGCGCCTGCAAAGGTATTTGAGTACATCTTGCATAGTGATATTTACCGACAGGTGAAACAGCAAATAGGTGAGGAACAGCATGGTTTTAGACCAGGGCGTTCTGTGAATACGAACCTGTTAGGTCTAGTAGACTTTATCTCTGGCGCCTTGGATCGTGGATCCCAGGTTGACGTAATCTATTTCGACTTTCAAAAAGCATTTGATAAAATTGATAATGACATACTATTGAACAAACTATCTACTGTAGGTTTTACCCCCAGTCTACTAAGCTTTTTCGCGGACTTCATGAAGGACCGACGGCAATATGTGAGGCATGGTACACACGTATCTGAGCCCTATCACACCAGGTCGGGTGTAAGCCAGGGTTCAGTCACCGGCCCATTGCTCTTCCAAATAATGATACATGACCTACCTAAAGTGTTGACTTCGGCCAAGTGTCTTCTGTACGCTGACGACTGTAAAATTTTCCTTGAAATAAAATCGTGTTGTGACTGTCGCAAATTACAAACTGATATCAATAATTTTCATGAATGGAGTGTAAATAATAAAATGAATTTCAATGTAAATAAGTGTAATGTAATGACGTTTGACCGCAAGAGAAAACCTCTAAATTTCAATTATCTTTTGGACAATGTGTCTATTAATAGAGTAAATCTCATTAAGGACCTGGGAGTCACATTCGATCGCGGCCTAACCTTTCACGATCATATTTCTGATCTTGCCAAAGAGGCGTATCGCCGCCTGGGGTTTGTTTTACGAAATGCCAAAGATTTCGAAGACCCGCAAGTTGTTAGAACCTTATACAACTCACTGGTTAGAAGCAAGCTTGAATCTAGTGCGTGCGTCTGGAACCCTTACCACGTCATGTATGTACAAGTTCTAGAAAAGGTCCAAAAGGCATATTTAAGATCGTTATACAGGAAACTTTTCGGTTACTACCCTTTCTTGTACCCGACTAAGTTCTTGCTTGGCCAGCTCGGCTATAATTCTCTGGAGGTGAGAAGGATGCTCGATCAACTCTCTATCTGTTGCAAAGTCCTTAGAGGATCGGTGGATTCCCTGAACTTGCACGACCTATTGTGCACGTTGTCAGTACCCTGCAAACCCGGGGCTCCAGCGAGTAGGCGTGAACAACGAAATAAGTTGTTCCACGTGGATTATGGCCGAACCGTTGCGCGTTCCATGTCACCTTTAAACCGCGCACACCGCCACCTCAATGCACTCCTTGCCAACACTGATTGTGATATTTTTTGTGATAACTGGAGAACGTTAATGACCTACTTGTTGACTTACTGTGAAAATTTGACTGACCAATGGGACAGGTGTAGAAGAACTGACAGCTCCTCTGACGAATTTGATGACCCTTGACGATGATTGAGTTTACTGGGTTTTTATTTTAATTAAGTATGTATGTAATATTGACTATGGTTTATTGTTTATCTGCGTTTGTTATTTCATTTATTATTATTATCATTTTTATTTTTGTTTACTTTTAAATTTTTGACATCATTTTTATTATTAATTCCTGACATTTTGTATTTCCTTTTTATGACATTAATTTTGACATTGTTAGTTTTTGTAATTGTGAGGTAATTGTTATTGGGTGTACCCGTTTTTTCCTCAATAAATAAATAAATAAATAAATAAAATGCCTTGTAAAACCAACACATCTTTATGGATTTTTTTTTAATGAAAATGTCAATATCAGAAATGGTGTTTTACATGGTGTGTCGTCATGGGGGTTTACATTCTTTGTTTGGTATTTACAGTCACATGACAAAATGTCTAATTTATTTTTCAAAAGTCATCTTATTCTTTATTTATTTCATCCGTTTGATTTCTAGAGGACACAAGTTTATAGTGTATGTATGTGTCGCACAAAGGTCTTAATTAATCCGCTTCAAAAAAGGTTGGGGTTCTCAATTTGTTGTATTTTTTATGTTCCTTACCTCAGAACTCCGTTATTCAGAAACCGGTTCATATTTTTATTTGAAAGGGTAAACTTTCCAATTGAGCCCATATAGTAAATTTCGGGGATAAATTGGTTAAAAAGTTTATATTTTAAACAAAAAAAATAGTATGTCATCCGAATAAAAACAACGTAACCTTTAGACTTAGTAGAATGAAATTGTTTTTCTTTTGTGTAAAAATTATACTTGTTTCTTAGAAATGTACAAAAGTAAGTGTAGATTAATTTTAAAAGAATATATATTACCTACTTAGTTGATTCCGTCGAGGATACAGGAAAAAATTTTAACCTGTGTAAAATCAGCAAAGAACTTAAATGAGTGAAACACAAGAAAAAGGCAAATTTAAAGCAGTACGCGGTTACTGGTTGAAAATAAAGGACCATGGCTAAATAAATTACATATATAAAAAAAGATTTTCTTTTACTGATTTACGATTACTCATGTTTGATTAGGTCGAATGGTCTGGCTATTGTTTCAGTCACATGCAATGGTCTTTTTCAAGGAGTCAATTTAGAGTAAATCATGCGAACAAAATTATTTTGCTCACGTTATGTAAAAAAAAATAGTCAAAACCACGTCAGTTTCCATAGTAACAAAAAACATGTTTCATTAGATAGCTTTTCATAAATATGATAATGTAATAATACAAATTAATTTAAATATTTAATCTAATCCTTATTTACTATGCCTTAATGAACTATTTTTTATGAAAGTCTTTTCCAAAAGTGATAAAAAACTAGAAAGGTTCTACTTGCAAACAAAATAAAAACGTAATAAAGAGCTTTCGCATTTTTATGAGTGTTACTTCAAAGAGATTTCATTTAATTGTTCTAGTTTTATGTTAATTGTCTTCAACTGCAATTATTTCAGCCGTTGTTTTTCTGAAACAAGATAAAAACATGTCATTATTTTAATGGTAATTCGATTGTTTTGTCAGAAATGTTAATGGTCGTCATAGACTGTTCATTTGTTTTACTACTCGGTGAGTTTTATTGAATGTACTATGTGTATAGCTACTCTCTACTTGATGAAGTAGGGTTACTCACATGCCTCTCTCAGTTTATATTCTTTAGTATTAGGCAAAAAACGGGCAAGTGTGAATTAAATTTACGTACTGAGTTATATGTAATAACACAAAATTTATCTAACAAATAATTAATAAATGAATAACCTAGTTTTCACACAGCGCCATCTGACCCCAAACTAAGCAGAGCTTGTGCTATGGAAGACAGATAACTGATAGAATACTTAAATACTTTTCTTTTGTAAATACATACAGTACACCCAGACACAGAACAAACATCGATGTTAGCCACACAAATGTTAGTTCTGAGTGGGAATCGAACCCACGCCCTTCAGCTCTCGAAGCAGACATACTACCAATGAACCAACAGGGCTGTCAAAAGTTCTGGTAAGCACCAGAACTCTGATAAAAAAAGTTTATTATTTCTCTTTGTTTCATATATGCCGAATCGTAATCGCTTTATTACGCACATATTCGTAACAAAATCGATGGCCAATATAGGCCAAGGTCGCTGTAAATATCGAATTTCCTTTTCACGATCCTAAGAATGTAATAAAATGATACAACAACACTTGGCTTAATGAAATATCTGCGAGGAGTCATAATAATCATTCGTAAAAAGAGAACGTCTAAGTACGTAACAGTAAATGTTATACAGTTTAGTACAAACAAGTACTAAATTGTATAACATTTTCACATCGTTCGAATAAATAAAAACCGGCTTTTATTTTGTATCCATAGAATTTTCTAGGCTTTTCTGTTCTTGTTGTTCGACACCGTTTCATTGTTGATGTTCCAAAAACCGGCTTTTGTTTTGTATTGATAGAATTTTCTAGAATTTTCTAGACTCGAACAAAACGGTTAGATTCTACATACGATTTGTGATACAGTGGAGTTTGCTGGCCGAGTGGGTGTTGTAATCTGGGTGTCACAAATTGAAATCACGAGTAAATTTTCAATTTCAATATATTCATTTTCCAGGAACAGTTATAGACAGTGCGTACAATTACTAGTGTAAATAAATATATCCTAGTAGAACAAAAAAATTGAAGAAGTAATTTTATTGTTTTCTTAACATGTGGGTAGGTAGGTGTCTTACATTAAGTAGTGATATAAGACATAAGCGTAAGTATATCGAAGTTTCGGCATCATAATTATTTGGGAGACCGTCTGGCTTTCCAATCTAGAGGTATTGGATTCGAATCCCACGGCACGCACTTTTGTCTTTTTTAAGTTATGTGCGAATTGTAGCCGAGCTTAGACGGTGAAGAAAATGATCGTGTGGATCGTGCGCGGTAGGTTCGCATGCCAAAGGGCGTGGGTTCAAACCCCAACAATGAACTTGAGCTGCTGGTGAAGGAAAACATTGTGAGGAAACCATAGCATGGTGGTAGGGTACTTTAGTACTCGGCTGGCTAGCTACCACCCTCAAGTTGAAATTCTGCCGCCAAGCACCTAACGGTGTGTTCCGGCAGCCTCACTTGAAAGCCAGTTCCATTCCAGGCTAGGTGTGCTTTACTATATTCGATCACACCGTCACCGTAACATCAGGTGAGCTGTGGTCGAACCCCTAGCCTGTCAACTATAAAAATAAAACTTCATCGTACAAATTGCTAAAGAATGGAATTAGCTAACCGAGGTAGATAGATATTACATTAATAAATCTACTGTTTTTTACAAGCAATTGTAATCTACCGCAAATTAAGACCAAAATAAATGCCAGTAGCTGTGATTTCACTGTAAAATTATGCTCCATTTGTCAATAACAAGGAAAAAATTGTTTATATGGAAATCGAACCTTAACATCGTTTAAGATGGTGGTCAAACTCAAGCCTAAATTATTGTAAGGTTTTGTTATCCATACACCCAGACACAAAATAAATATCTTTTTCGTTGTCACATAAATGTTTGTCTTGAGTGGAACTAACAGGGCTAGTTTATTTAGTAATGTAGAACAAACATATTTTTATATCACCCGTATCACCCGACTACTGTTGTTTTTATTCCGTAAAACGAAATGTGTTGAATGTTGTTGAAATGTGTTTTACGTCCCAAATAAAGTCTTGTCTATTGTCTATTGTCTATTATCTAAAATAAATGCGACCAACTAACCTTGAATTTCTTTTACTTTCACAAGCTTATCTATAGCAACTGAACCGACATTCCACATTTGCTTTGCAATAAGGTTCATGAGAGTCTGATTTGAGTAGATGAAATCCATCGCCACTCCCACCACCTTATCTGCAGCAGTTTGGTCTTCTTGTTTAACTTTTTTCAGATTTCCCTTGAGTTCTGCCCAAGTTTTGTACGAATCAGTTTTTTTGTTTTCCAGAACAAAAACTATCACAGTGAGTAGAGCAACGCGTCGTAGCATGGTAGAGTTTTCTATAGAAATGATGGTTTCTGTTGTTTGTGTTCTTACTTACCTGGTTCCAAGAATTAAATAACATAATAAGAAACATTGAAAGGTTCACAGAATAAGAGCATTGTTACACAGAGCAAGGAAGCATAATAGCGGGAATTGTAACGTGAGTAGGTTTTTTTTATGTATTATATATTTCCTAGTTATATGGTACCACTTTATGTAGTAGCATTCTTTGAACACACGAGATGGTAAATAGATGCCTACGCCAACGTTTTATTCTATGGAGATTTTCAAACTAAACTGCTTTCCATCGCGTCCTAAAGCAAGTTTAAGGAAATAACAAATTTTATTGGATTTGTTACCACAAGTAGATGCGCATTTGTCACGTTCAATCCCAATGGGATACCTTCTTCAAATTTGGCTTGGGGCTATGGGATTCAATTTGCCTACTTTGATGTTTCGAAATATATTAATGGCGGTTAAATAATTCGATTCAGGTTCCAGCACCTTTATAAGGAAAAAAAATCTTAATTTTATCATTTTTTGATCAAATGTACGATTTGTACATATTTATTAACGTTAAATACTAAGCTGATCTACGGTATAACATAATCAGTATCATTTATTAGCAATAACGACTGTTACAGGCAAGCCAATATAACAGCGCCTATTAAAATAAATCTCAGCTAAATTATCACACCAAGTAATATTTCACTTTAGGAAATTAAAAATCTATATAGTATCAGGCAATTCACTGTGTTTCCATATTAAGGTGGTTCGATTTCCATACAAATAATTTTTTGCCATTTATGGACAAATGGAGCATTATTTTACAGTGAATTCACAGCTACTGGCATTTATTTTGCTCTTTATTTGCGGTAAACTACAATTGCTTGATTAAAACAGTAGATTATTAGCATAATTTACTGTTTTATTCAAGCAATTGTGATTTACCGCAAATGTGGATCAAAATAAATGCCACTAGCTGTGATTTCACTGTAAAATTATGCTTAATTTGTCCATAAATAGCAAAAAAAAATTTGTATGGAAATCGAACCACCTTATGCAAAAATGTGTTTTCCGAGATATTCATGGCCATATATTATATTCGTTTAAATAGTAAAATGGATTACTTTCAAAGAAATGTTTTAATGCCTGTTTAAATGTTTTAAATTCTATTCGGTAATACAAGAAAGTAATTTATTGTAGGTACATTAGTATTTTGGCATGACGGCTTTGATTCTTAACTTTGACTAACCTAGCCCATTGGATGAACACTTCACTTCACTTGGAGGAAGCAGCAGCAGCCTTAGCAGGAAGTCGTTTAGGTATGTAGGTACCATCGCAGTACCAGATATTCTGCCGCTAAGCAGTAGTGTGTAAACATTACTGTGTTTTGGTTCGAAGAGTACTGCAGCTAGCGAAATTACTGGGTTGTTGAGACTGAAACCATCGAAAGTCTCAAAGTAATGAGTGCCAAAGCAGTGATACCCTGGACTTTGTTTTGTTACTCAAAGTTCTGTGTATCGCTGCAATGGTTATAGACAGACGTTATCTCTTACCATCAGGAGAGCGTCTCGTTCGTCTCATTGCTTTTTATATTAAAAAATATTATACCCAACATTTTTAGTTACGAAAACAAGGCTAACATGTTAAATAAGAGAAGCTGTGACTTTTATACTTATCTACAGTGAAACTAAAAACAGATCTTTTTTTTACAGAATAGGTTTTTACCTCTCAAAGCTCGAGACTATCTCAATGTCCCACAGAACCCACATGGGCATTCAAAGGATTGTTTGTACAGATTTACTTCAGAAAAGGATGCGTTGACATCACGAGATTTACCTCTCCGATATCTCAGCCATTTTGCAGTTTTAATTTTCGCCGCAAACAGAAGATGTATTATAAGTATAAAGAATATTTTTAGCGTCTGTCTTTTCTTTAATGGTTGGCTGGCTATGTGTTTTGACCACAGCTCACCTGATGTTAAGTGAAGGTGTGGTCGAAGATGGTAAAGCACACCAAGCCTGGAATGGAACTGGCTCTCAAGCAAGGCTTTCGGAACACACCGTTAGATGCTCGGCGACAGATTTTCAACTTAAGGGTGATAGCTAGCCAGTTCAAAATGCGACGCTAAAACCAAAGGAAAAAAAGACGTGACAAGCCGTCCAATAACTTAGCGGACTGTTAAGTAAGGTAAAGCATTTAAAAAGTTCACTTTAATTATTTTATCACAGCTATTATTTTAACGAGCTATAAAAATTAGATTTCACCACTAAGCCGTGCCTTTTTATTCCCTCGGAAAAGGCTGCTCTGACCAAACTGCTTAGTACGCGAGATCGTCGTCTGCTAGGCTGAGATAAGACCTGTTTACTGTAAAACAGTATCACAGACTAAAAACCGATGAAATTCAGGTTATTTCAAGATATTTTATTTACTTGGTGGTAGATCTTCTTAGCAGGAGGTCGTCTAGGTAGGTACCACCGCAGTATCAGTTATCCTGCTGCTAAGCAGTAGTGTGTAAGCATTACTGTGTTCCGGTTTGAAAGGTACTGCAGCTAGCGAAATTACTGGGCTGTTGAGACTAACTCTATCAAAAGTCCCAAAGTAATGAGCGCCAAAGCATTGATGCCCTGGACTTTGTTTTGTTACTTAAAGTTCTTGTTGTTTTGTATCGCTGCGATGATCATGGACAGGCGTTATCTCTTACCATAGGAGAGCGTCTTGTTCGTCTCATTACTTTTTTCATAAAAAAAAAAAAAATTACCAACAACACTGAGTAGGTACATACTTTTATTTGATGACCAATGTCTAAAATGTTATTGAAAATCGATATATTTCGACTGACTTTGTAAAACGTACTTTGATGAGCAAGTAAATTATTTTTTAAATGTGTAATTTATCATGAAACTCTAGGATAATATAAGATGAAAATAAATTTCATCGCACTATACATGAGCAAAAATATAATGCAAATTACAACAGGGTTATAAGCTTAGAGCGTGCTAAGCTATAAGGGGGTAGCTGTACAAGTGTATATACATCAGTACAGTATCAGCTGTGTACATCATTATGAACTATACCATACAACTCGCAAATCACGAAAAAATCAGCTCCCGTGTACATTTAATCCAGGGTCAGTTACACTTTTTTATAGAACAGTAATTGAATTTTTAACTATATCAAAGTTGTATCCATACTAAAAGTTATTTATAATTATGAGTAGGTACACCTTTTCACTGAACATATACATTTTTGACTTGGTACACTGCAAGCGTATAAAATAACTTTATAACCCTGCAATTTGCTTCGCAATTTTCACATCTGTCCTATTTGCCTACTCTTTTACTAAGCCACTGCCCCAGTTTATTTCCACTTTTGTACTTTCGACTTCTTTCGAGTTTTATTGTTGACAGTTTTTTATCTCGTCGCAACAGATGATGGGGTTTGAGAATAATAGCCGTGAATTTGGTGGATAATTGGGTTTTTTCTTTTTATTAATATAGTAACAATGGCGTATTGTGGTTGCATTTCTTTGCGATGTTGAATGAAATATCTTTTACGTTGATTTCTTCTAATCATCCAATTAGCACTGTTTTTCAAAATAGGTGTTTATTTGTAATTTGTACAAATCCCGCATAAGTAATACAAAAACAAACTTTATTTAAATATTTGATACTTAACAGTTATTATATATAACTGTTAAGTATCAAATGAAAGCATGCGTCTTTAATCTCTAAGTTTGTTACACTTAATTATTTTTTTTAATTTTCAAAAAATAATTAAATTGTATATTTTTAATACTTACTTTTGTCCTATTTCATCTTAATCTCCGGTAGTAAAACTGAAGAACGATATCCGTTAAGGAAGACATCGTTTCAAATTATGGTCAGACCCTAATGAAAATTATCTCTATAGATAAAATTAAAATTCCATTTCATATTCGAGATAACTTCAGCGTAATCTCAAAAGGATTAAACTCATAAAAGTCTATTAACATCATTCGAGAAAGACTTAATCGATAAAAATAAGGTCACGATTTCACTGCTGGCTGGCATTATCTTTGTAGGTGGGCGTAATAAGGAAAAAGATTACAGGGCCAGATCATGCTTTCAATTTTTCTTACCGTGTTTGCTTAGTAAATTTGTTACGAATCAGTTTTGTTGTTCTGTTCGAAATACGGTTAAGGTGAGGCTAAAAAGATTGTATCTAACCAGGAACACCTACTCAGGCAGCAAATTCCATTGCATAACGGTTCGTTCAATAGAAGTGGAATCGAATAGAGTGGAATCATTTTTGTTCTATCGTTCAACGGTTTCAAAAGTTATTTTTCATTTGTCCTTTTTTTGAAAAACTTTTCAGTTCCTACCAATTTCTTTTTTATATGTATCCATCTTTTTTTTTGAAGTTGACAAGCTAGTTTTTTTACTATTATTGGGGTTCTCTTTGGTGCGTAAACCGACCACATTAAGCACTGAGATATCACCGTTACAGGTTTATTTTAAGTAATTAACCCATTTACATGGTACTTTCTAGTAAGTACTTGGCTAGCTAACTACCACCCACCAAATAAAAAACTGCCAAGCACCTAACGGTATGCTCTGACAGCCTCATTTAAATACCTGTTTCTTTCCAGGCTAGGTATGCTTACCATCTTCGACCATACCATCACAATAGCATTAGTTGTTGTCAAACACTTGGGCACCAATAAAAAACTCAAAGAATATAATATTATATATAGGTACTTTAGTTTAAGGCACGTTCAAACCCCTAAAATGAAAATCTCGATACAACCGTGTCTCTAGCGAATGGTTTTGTTATCGATTCCAATAAATGCCTCTCTTTTATTTCAGTAGGGAGGGGAAAAAAGAAAATTACAACGGAATAGCTGAAATTCTCATTAAAATTCCATTACGCGCTGAGAAGTCGAATATGGCTATAGATTTTTGGAGGAGAAATTATTTTTGTAACAACCCTTGTAACGACGCGACATTTTGGAAGCATTAGTTGATTTTAAGAGAAAAAAAAATGTATTTGATGCCAGAAAATGGTTGAAACTACGTACTTATCTACATCAAGCCCTCCTTTTATTGGCTCGTATTTCAAAAATGTTATCTTTAATTTAAGACTATTAGGGCAAAGACCGAACGCTGCGGCGATACAAAAAAAAAAGAGTTTTATTCGTTTCCTAAGCTTAGTATTTTTTTCACAGATGAGCTTAAACCAATTTAGACCAAGAAGGTACAACAAACTTCACTTCCACAATATACAAAGGACTACAAGAGGCGAAGACGCTGTTGCAGCTTGCATCGGCTCGTCAACATCTAAAGACCTCTCCAATATTCTGAGGTCCGCTATCTACAGTCGTTCTGGATGCACTTTCCACCGCGTACTTCAACTATGCTGAAATCTTGGCTTCAAGATTCAAGCACAGTATCTTAATGTACTGCTTAGCTTAACCCTAAGACAAAAGGATCATTGCGAGCAAATTTAATAATAATAAATCATAATAATTATGTTGTACTGTACCTACATTTGTACTCGTATACCTACATTTCTTCAAAGTTCTAGCATTTTTGTTAGAACGGGCTGTAATTTTTTCGTAATTTCAAGATTGGGTCTACAGTAAAAGTTATTCATAATTGAAGAGTTTGTGTTAGTAATACCGAGTCGCGTAGCTACGTATAAGAAATGGAGTGAACATTTTCACCCTGTCAAAAACCAGCAAAACAGGGAAAAATTAAAATAAATTTTCGAACGTGATTATTCAAATTACGAGCAAGTGCGTCTGGCAGGTTAATTATTCAATTAAACAACCTGTTCCGCCCGGAACGCTCCTGAATTTGCATAAAGGTCAATCAGAGTCGATCGGAGCTTTGATTACAGGGAGTATTTCTGAACCAGTGATCAGCCAGCGACTTATTTGACAAGAGCTGGTTTACACTGTGTCCAAAAAAGTAATATTGTTGGTCGGACTGTTTCTTAAAACTAGCTGATTAGTTTGATTTACGGTCGTTTTGAACTGTAAGTCTACGAAGGTTTAATATACCTAGCGTGAATTAAACCGATTTTGTTTTACTACATCTAGGCTACATCTGGTGGCCTTTTTCATGGAGACAGAGCTGAGTACATGTCGCAAGCGGCCTCGTCTTGCTTGTTTTTTAATTTGTAATTAAACGTGAATAATCCAGCATTAGTAAAACAAAAATGTATCAAAAGTACGTCAGTTTCCACAGTGAGTAAAACCAATATCAATGCTCCGTACCTACCTAAAACTAAAGTATCTAACAACACCGTCTGTTTTTCAGCCACAGCTGGATTCTGTTACTAAATATTATTTTGTTGCTATGACGGTTTATTTCTTTGTTATCGAAGTCCTGTTTGCAATTAACCAGTTTTCAAAATTTTAAAAGTTAGCACGTATTTTTATATGCAAAAGAAATGAAACGAAGGAGATGCTCGCGTTATGGTATCGCTATAACCATCACAGCGATATACAAACTTTGAGTAACATGTTTACTAGTAGTTTAATAATGTTTTAGTACTCATCATATTAAGATAACAAGTTACGAAAAGAACATTCTAAACGATATATCATTGTGAAAAGGAGACTTCGTTTCGATAGGTTTTGATCAAAATACGTTGGAAATACGAATGTGGATAATAAAAGGGCTTATTACTTCTATTTTAGCATTTTCCTTTGACTAAAATGATCCTCTTTTTGAATCCATATGATAAAGCTGATTGTGTTTCGATGTCAAAAACAAACGATGAAATGTTTGAAGAAAATGATTGCGATCGAAGGTGGGTGTCTTTTCGGATTAGAGCTCGTTTGAGATGGAGTCGTTTCTTTGTTTGATTATTTTTCCAATGTTTTATTAATTTTCTAAAAATGTTGCTTGCAACAAGCAGTTCCCCGCACTTTTTCCTCTATATCCTAGGAAATTTGTTCCCTTAAAAAAAAAAAAAAAAAACAATACATATACGTAGATAGCTGTTAGAATACTTATTATTTTGTAAATACATACATAAGTACCCTATAGGTATTGATTGATTCAGACAAGTTAAGATCTTGGCTGTTGGAGACCTTGTTTTATGACATTGACGAGTATTTCAAACTTAAGGATTATTGAATTACTAGTAAAAAATTATAATTTTTTGTCATGCCATTTTATTGTATTGACAATAGTTTTTTGGTTTTGACATATTTTATATTGACAGTATTTTCATATTAATAATATTTTTTTTTATATTGACATACATTATTTTGACTATTTTGTGTTGACATGACTGTAATCGGTGTTTTAAAACTCATTTAATGACATATATTTAAAATTTTGAAGTGACTTGTACCATTTGGTAAAATATTTGTATTTGTATTTGACATTAGTTTACGGAAGTCTATTTTGAGTGTTCGAAGTATATAGTTTTTTAGTTTATTTCCTGCTTAGCAGTCGTTTCAGTTACAACAGTGATGAGGATTTAAATTTAACTAACTTGACAACAATTTAAAACACTCACCCGAAACTTTACTTCATATCAGTCTAAAACTAAAATTTTAATGAAATTTAAAAACTAAAACAAATTAAAGTATAACCACACGCCTCGCTGCAGTAACCACTTGCCCTATAAGTTTTAATTTTCTTTGAGAGTATCAAAATATGCGACATAACATACTTCAAAATATGCGACATAACATACTTCAAAATATGCGACATAACATACTTCAAAATATGCGACATAACATACTCCATGTTTTTTCATTTTATAAATATGATTTTTTCACAGCTCTTAGATATTGTAAATTCGCATGTTTGATATTAATATCAACCGGATACCTTTACGTGTTCCTGAGAAAAAGTATCTTGATAGAGACTAGGATAGATAACGACTTTTTTTGGGTTGACCGGCTATGTGTATGACCACAGCTCATCTGATGTTGAGTGACGGTGAGGTCGAAGATGGCAAACACACCTAGCCTAGAATGGGACTGGCTCTCTTGTGAGGCTGCCTGAACACACCGTTTGATGCATGGCGGCAGATTTTCAAACAGTGGAGGTTTTTGTTATCTTATAAGGGTTCCTTTTTTCCTTTTAGGGTACGGACTCCTAAAAATTAAGGGTTACTACCTCTAAACTTGGAACAAGTAAAAGTAACAAAATAAGACGTCCATCATGCCACTCCTGTTAAACGGTAGTTTTCAAAAAGCATTCATTACGTACAAATTCCTTATAAATATTATTAGATTAATACCTAAACGTGCCAATACATAAACGTTGGCGCATAAAGTAAACGTTTAAATAAATTTCATTGTTATTTCGATTCGTTCAAAATAAATAAAATGAAACGTGGAATCTCAGCGGGCCCAGTTTTTACTGGTTCATGAATTACAAAATATTTCGAGGAGACCCAATTAGTTCTTTATCGAACAAATCCCCTACTGGAAGGGGATTGTTATGCCACCCTTTATATTTTAACAAAACCTTTCTTGCAGGGATTGCATTAAAATTCCTTATAAGTTAATGGTTGTTTTTCTGGAAAACGATTTTCCACTTGGCATGTGACGATATGATTCAAGTGTAGCTTGTACCTACCTATTGGCAACCCTATTAGCTCATTGGTAGTTTGTCTGCCTTAAGAGTTATAGGGCGTGGGCTTGATTCGCACGCAGGAGAAACATTTTGTGGTATCAAATGTTTGTTCTGTCTGGGCATTCTGTATAAATTATTAGTAGGTATAATATATTTACAAAATTAAAAGTATTTAAGTATTACATTAGTTATCTGACTCCCATAGTACAAGCTTTATTTAGTTTAGAGTTAGATGACGCTATGTGAAATATCCAAATTATTTTCTCTTGATAAACGGCGTTATGGTGGTCAAACGTGAGGTTGTTATTTTAATGTATGTATTGTTGGTAAATTGAGTTTAATTTTTTTAATCTGTATTTTGCTATACCTGCAAGGGCTCACCGGAAGACCAGCGCTTGACCAGCAGACCCAAGTGGCATTACCAGCATTACCTAAAGGGGAACCCCTATTTTGTAACTGTCTGTCTCTGTTTGTTTGTGTCAAGTAGTTACTGCAGAGAGAGGAAGATATCAAGACTTGTGGTTATATTAATTAGATTTTTGTGAAATTATATTTTTAAAGTTTATGTCAATTTAGTTCTAGATGTTTTGTAAGATTAGGTTTTTAATTAATTAGTTGTTGTCAAATTAGTTAAATTTAAGTCCTCATCACTGTTGTAACTGGAACGACTGTTAAGCGGAAATAAACTAAAATATATACCTTGAATATTATCTGTCTCTGTTTATTTGTTTTGTGTTACAAAATACATATTTTTTCTTTCTTTAAAAAGTATGTTTCGCTTTGTAATCGTAATCATGTTGAGAACTTCTAAAATTGAACGTTAATTAAAATATCCTTGCTTACTTAAACTTTATTGTCAAATACCAACACGAAAAACTAATTTGGTGGCTCACAAAGAGCTCCACACTCTATTAAGAACACCCTTCTATATAGTATGCCACGCCATAACATTCCAATAACAGTAGCTACACACACTACAAATGATAGGCTCCAGAACGAAGACACATAAATTCACTCGAAAACTGCAATCTATTGATTTGATGCTTAAGTACCAAAAAAAATTTTTTAAAGAATTGTCATCTCGTTTGGTCGACGCCACACGTGAACAAAACGCTGGCCTTTATTTTGCTCAGCGTTTGAGTATTGCCATACAACGCTGCAATGGGGCCAGCGTTTTGGGAACTACGTATTCCCATTGATAGCGGTCTTTTAGAGTAGTTATTATTTTATTTTAGGTCAATTCTTGTGTGTTTATTATATGAGCTAAAATTGTATACTACTATGAAGTAGCTGTTGAATTTATTATTTCATTTGTACAAAAACTAATCTTAAGAGTAAATGAATTGATTTGAACTGTCAACCGCCATCTTAGATTTTCTCTCATACACTCGTTTCGCCTCTGTGCTGGGAATCAGTCGCATTGCTTCCAAATAGAATAATCGAGTTTTGGCGGGAACGCAAAAAGAGTAGTGTTAGTCGCCCCGTTGTATTTTTTTCCAAAACTAGTATTTTATGCATAAAAATGGTGGTGTTTCATTCATAAAGTGTCCAATCACAAGCGCGAGTGCGGGAAAATGATATAATGTGGTGAAACATGACTTTTTGTGTTGCTTCCAAAACTTCACCGAAGCTTTATAGGAAAGTCACCACTACTTTAATAAAGCATGAATGGACTTGACTGACCAAGACTGGACTTTGATTATAATAGTAGCTACGACACTTCTTATTTAACTTTTGAAACTTGAAAATATAAAATACTTGGCACTGGCAAATGCTCAAAACGCGACGCCAAAACCAAAGAAAAAAAAGGATAACATAGTGCTATCATATTAATTGAAATCCTTAAATAATAGTTTTATTTCCTATCGAACCTCGTATAACCTACAGTAGCCAAAATGAAAAATTATGTCGCTGCATTGTAATTTTTTCCAAAACTTGTTTCTATTTTTCTTGAGTTTTTATGTATTGAATAGTGGTGTTTGATATACACGCATAATTTGTATTTACAAAAAAAGTATTCTATCTGTTATCTGGTTCCCGTAGTGCAAGCTTTACTTAGTTTAGATCTAGATGGCGCTGTTTGAAATGTCTGACAGTGACAATGTGGTGGCCTAGGCAAGGGAAGCGGAGCGTCGGTCGTCCAGCCGCAAGATGGGTCGACGATATCGTCACTGTCGCGGGTCGAACCTGGACCAGATTGGCACAGGACCGAGGCAGATGGCATGTAAAGAGAGAGGCCTATACCCAGCAGTGGTATAAAGAAGGCTGTGGATGATGATGATGATGACAATGTGGGATGGTTTATAAAAATAACAAGGCAGCGTTTTTTATTTTTGATGAAGTGCACAACTTCTCATACTGTCCTTATGGCATTACATTTCATTCATAGTAACTCTAAAATTTAATTAATTTCCCCTCGTTCCGCCACGGTAATTGGGTATTGCCGCGGAATTTCATACTGCATGATGTTCACACTTTGAAAGGGTGTCGGAATCCAATATCGAACTGGTGGGGCGGATTTTTGGTTTGTGGTCGAGTTTTACATGCAACATGAATTAAAAGCACAATTTAAGCGACAATTTTTACACGACTGCTCGAAAAAAGAGTGTAATGTTTGCGACAATTTTTATCCGACTGCCCGAGAAAGGAATGTTGAGGAGAAGTGAATGTTTTCAGGATTCATACGTGTATGTATGTAAGTTTCGTAACTTTTAAATACCTAAACAGTTTTGGGTATTGTAAAATTCCTTACGTCATCCCGATGGAACTGGCTAAGTTTTTATAGAAAACAATTCATTTTTTTTTATGGTTGACAGGCTAGGTGTTTGACCACAGCTCACCTGATGTTAAGTGACGGTGTGGTCGAAGAGAGTAAAACAATGGTATGGTTAGTTAGAACATTCGTGTTTTTTTAATTTTAACAAAGCTAATTATGTTTACCGTTAACGAGACTGCCGGAACATAGGCTAGGTTTAGGTGCCTGGTGGTTTTTAGGATTCAACTTGAGGGTGGTAGCTATCCAGCCGATTACTAGAAAACACCCTACCATCACGCTATAGTTTCCTTGCGATGTTTTCCTTCACCGGCAACTCAAGCTCATTATTGGTGTTTATACCCACGCCCTTCAGCATGTGAACCGACCGCGCTAACCACTAAGCTATTATAGCTACATAAGTTACGCGAATATTCCTCCAGCATAATACTGTCATTTAAATATCACTCCAAACTCAGATTAAAAACTACACTCTAAATATCAAGATCACATATTCAAACGTCAACGTCGAGCTGTCATTGGTTTTCGACAAACTTCATATCGGTCGACCTTCTTGACGAACGGGACTTGTGTATAAACCATCGGGAGAGGAAACCTTAAAGTTAAACTTAAGGACTTAAGGTTTTTAGCGATGATAGCTCAGTGGTTAGCGCGGTCGGTTCGCATGCCGAAGGGCGTGGGTTCAAACCCCGAGAATAAGCTTGAGCTGCCGGTAAAGGAAAACATCGTGAGAAAACCATAACATGGTGGTAGGGTACTTTCTAGTACTCGGCTGGCTAGCTACCACCCTCAAGTAGAAAATCTACCGCCAAGCATCTAACGGTGTGTTCCGGCAACCTCGCTTGAGAGCCAGTTCCATTCCAGGCTAGGTGTGCTTTACCATCATCGACCACACCGTCACTTAACATCAGGTAAGCTGTGGTTAAACACCTAGCCTGTCAGCTATAAAAAAAAAGGTTCGTAACATATTGCATAATTCTTAAGAATATTCTTGTGTAAGTGAAGATTATGAAAAATAAAATATAGTGTAATATGGATAACAAACCGTTTAATTCTGAGCCCTTCTGAGGTGTCGTCACACTTATTTAGAAAAAAATATACGTCGCAGTAGCCTATCTTGCTTAGCAGAGAAAACGAAACCTACTATCAAATTTTATGAGTTACAGCCTTCTGATAAAAATATCGACGCAACTCTCACGTTCTTTGTATGTTTCGGAGTGGGCAACTTCCTTTCATGTTACCAAGTGCCACTTAGTAGGTTCTTGGCTCTCGAAAATTTCAAAGCAAAAAGATATTACGATAACTTTCGGGGATTTTTTTTTTATCTTAGTGAATGCGAATCACAAGCTGATTATTTTTTAAGTGTTTCAACAGGTACAAGCAACAATAAAATTAGGTTCTACTTTTACAAACTGTAGTTTTTTTTAATGTTTACGCATCGCGTCAGGCCAGAGAATTTTATACAATTAGATTTTGGATACATTTCAAAATGCAGAATATCTCAAAATATACCTTACGTCATGGAAAAGGCAATATATGTGGTATGGGATCGGTTCAGCCCTGTTTTTAGGGTTCCGTACCCAAAGGGTAAAACGGGACCCTATTACTAAGACTCCGCTGTCCGTCTATCTGTACGTCTGTCACCAAGCTGTATCTCATGAATCGTGATAGTTAGACAGTTGAAATTTTCACAGATGATGTATTTTTATTGCCACTATAATTGCTGTTAAAAATTACTATAAAAATAAAATAAATACTTAAGGGAGCTCCCATACAACAAACGTGATTTTATGGTATTTTCATAGATGATGGTACGGAACCCTTCGTGCGCAAGTCCGACTCGCACTTGGCCAGCTTTTACAAACCATTCCACTGCTGGGTTGGGCTTCTTCTTATTGTGAGAAGAGTAAGGCATAACCTCCATTATACCCATAATCGGGTTTGCAGACTTCACACATTTTCGAAAACAATTTTTTCTTCAAACGCTTTTGACGTATAGGTTTCTTCGCGATGTTTTCCTTCACCGTTTAAAGTTAGTGGCAATAAGCACATAACTTGAAAATATATAGGTGGGTGGCGTAGGATTCGAACCCACCACATCTGGATTGGTAGCCAGACGGTCTTCTAACTAGACTGCCAAAAAATCATGTATCTGAAATAGTCACAAATAAAAACGGTAATTTGAAGGATTTGTTGACATATCTAAATTCAATCTAAGCATTTTGGGGACCGGGATCAAAAAAATTTTTTAAAGACTTGTCATATCGTTTGGTCGACGCCACACGTGAACAAAACGCTGGCCTTTATTTTGCTCAGCGTTTGAGTATTGCCATACAACGCGGCAATGGGGCCAGCGTTTTGGGAACTATTCCCATTGATAGCGGCATTTTAGATTAGTTATTATTTTAAATGTTACAGTTGTCTTAGTTACTTTAATTATTTATACCTTGAAATTTAATCTATATAATAAAGATATATAATAATATCTAAGCATTGTTTAGTTCACATAATACTAGACATATTTAGTTAGTTTAGATATATCGACTAAAGTTTCCAAGCTTAGTTTTGATATACTTGTAAGTTTCAATTATACTAAGAAATTAGTAGGTATATTATATACCAGTACCAGATGATAATGCCAACTACCAGTATCGTGTAAGTATTACTGTGTTCCAGTTTAAAGAGTTCTGCAGCTAGCGAAATTACTGGGCTGTCGAGACTAACCATCAAGCGCCATAGCAGCGATGCCCTGGACTTTGTTACTCAGTTTTGTGTATCGCTGTAATGCTCAAGGACAGGTGTCATCATGACATCTTACCATCAGGAGAGTATCCCGTTCGTCTCATTACTTTTACATTAAAAAAAACAACCTGTGTATTTTGTCGTGTCATACTACCTACCAGGGAAGCTTCGCTTTTATGAAAATACTAGCTGCGCCCCGCGGTGTTACCCGCTACATGTTTTCGGGATAAAAAGTAGCCTATGTATTAATCCAGCTGAGACTCTGAATTACATCCATACCAAATTTTATCTAAATCCGTTCAGTAGTTTTTGCGTGAAAGAGTAACAAACATACATCCATAGATCCTTAGATCCAAAGATCCATACATCCATGCATCCATGCATCCATACATCCATCCATCCATCCATACATCCATTCATCCATTCATCCATTCATCCATACATCCATACATCCATACATCCGTACATCCATACATTCTTACAAACTTTCGAGGTTATACTATTAAATTTAAAAAAATAGGACATACGATTAGTAGGAGGGAAATGGGATATTCTATCATAGTTGGATCTATCGCAATCAGACACTAAAAGTATAATTACCTGTTTAGCTTCAATAAATCTTTTAACAGCGAGGTCACGTGGCATTCATACTAACATGTGATAGACGCCTGATTGTCGAAGGTGTAAGCAAACGCCTCAAAAGACACTTGTGACACACATCAAGTCATTTCTGGAAGGTGCATTGCTAGCTGTACCGAAGCGTACTTATCCTACAGCGCCTTTGATGTTCTTGAGTGGTACTTGGTAGGTGCGTCTGGCGTGAGTCAACAGCCCTCCCTGGCGACTGGTGGGACTTCAAACGTTCTGATTCGCTTTTACACCTTGAAGTAGGCAGTTACGAACGCCCATCTAAGGATGAGAGCACAATGCGTTTCGTTGCTTTGACGGTTTTTTTTCTAAAGCCTGCTAATTAAAGGTGCTGATGTCTTAAAACTGTTTTTTTAACGCCTTTACGTTTGCCATGTTAGGAGGCAGTTCCAGAAATTGGTGATAACAATATCGAGATATGCAGTTTAGTGTTGTACATATTTTTATAGATCTACGTTTGGTCGCCAACTCGCCTCATGGAAAGCAACGATACGGCCGAAGATGGGACAAGATCGAGAAGAAATTCTACACTCTAGCCTTAAAAACATTCAAATTATAGTTCAAATTTATTATCAAAATCCAAAATGTGATTAAGCCACTCGATAGCTAAAAGATCAAAGAGTTTATTACGTGAGAGGCGACTTGAATCACGAAAATCAGAAGGACTTCTTAGAGTTCAAAATGTACGTTTCACATGCGTAGTTTCTGTTCCCGTGGGAATACAGGAATAAAAAAACTATGTCACCCGGGGATAGCGTAGCTTCCCAACGATGAAGGAATTTTTGAAATCGGTCCAGTAGTTTCGGAGCCTAATCATTACAAACAAACAAATCTTTACTCTTTATAATAGTATAAATAGATAGATAGATATACGAGTAACTGCATACCAAAAAATAATAGAAACACGATTTTGGTAATGTCTTTATAGAAGATCAAAACGAAAGTTACGTTATTCCAAACACAAAGCAAAACGCAAGATAAGAAGTAGAAACCATAACCGTTCTCCATAAGCTTTACGTACAGACATACAATGCATTTAATAAGCTCAGATTAGATGTATTTAATTACATGGCAGCGGCTGGAGAGCTCACAAAGCAAAGCTCTTACATTGGATGCAAGGGGCCCCAGACAATGGGAGATATCTTACTATAAATTGTAACGCTTCTATAAATGAAATGAGTATTATTATTTGGTACAGTTAAATACAGAGATTTTTTTTTAATGTAAAAAGTAATGACACGAACGAGACGCTATCCTGATGGTAAGAGATAACGCCTGTCCATGACCATTGCAGCGATACACAGAACTTTGAGTAACAGAACAAAGTCCAGGGAATCACTGTTTTGGCGCTCATTACTTTGAGACTTTCGATGGTTAGTCTCAACAGCCCAGTAATTTCGCTAGCTGCAGTACCCTTCAAACCGGAACACAGTAATGTTTACACGCTACTGCTTAGCGGCAGAATAACTGGTACTGTGGTGGTACCTACCTAGACGACGTGCTGCTAAGGAGATATACCACCAAGTATGTACAATTGTACATGTATTAACATTTTCCCCCCGCCCCTTTTTAAGATTAATGTCTTCAAATCAAGAGTAAACAGGTTCCTTCTAGGTAAGCGCGTTCCATCCTAGACCACATCGTTGCTTAACATCAGGTAGGGTGTGGTCAAACACGAACCTATTCCTTATTAAAAAGAAAAAATATGGGCTTCTATAAAAGATAAATATAAGGAAATGTTATAATTACCTACTGTAAATGGTACTACTAAACTGAACAGACAAAAATTAATATGGGATCAATTGAATCGGTTGTACTCGTAACTTCACGGTTTCACCCGCGTAGTTCCCGTTCCCATGGGATTACAGGGATAAAAAGCAGCATATGTCACCAGGAGATAGTGTAGCTTCCCAACGGTGAAAGAATTTTTGAAAGGGGTCCAGTAGTTTCGCAGCCTATTCCATACAAACAAACAAAAAAAATATTCCTCTCTATAATAGTACAGATAGAAAGGAATAGATATATATTACAAAACAAACATTTATAGTCACATAAATGTTGATTCTAGTGGGAATCGAACCCTATAACTCTAGAAGCAGATATTCTACCAAATGGTCTAACAGGGCAGTTAATGTTTATTCATTTTATCGCAACAAAATTTCAGAGTTAAACCAAAAATGTTCCTTCCAAAAACTAATAAAACTTACCCTATATTTTAACTGTAATAACCGCGAAGTTGTGATTAATCTCAATAATTAACTTTTATCTACCAAACTTATCTCACTAGAGCTGTGTTTACATGACTCTCTCGAGAGTTATTTGCTAGATGATTAGTATTAATGACATCATATTAGTTGTCAGTTCTGGCAAGGATTCAAATAAAGCACATTACTTACACTTCTTGTAAGTGTAAGTAATGTGCTTTTAAGTAATTTGCTTGCGTAACTTACATTGATTGCGTGTCAGCTTAGCATGCAATTAAGCATGAAATCTTCTAGGTAGGTACCACCGCTGTACCGGTATTCTGCCACCAAGCAGAAGTGTGTAAACATTACCGGTTTGAAGGGTACTGCAGCTTGCGAAATTACAGGGCTGTTGAGACTAACCATCGAAAAGTAATGAGCGCCAAAGCAGCGCTGTCATTGACTTTGTTTTGTTACTCAAAATTCTGTGTATCGCTGCAATGGTCATGAAAAGGCATTATCTCTTGCTATCAGGAGAGCATCTCGTTCGTCTCATTACTTTTACATTCAAAAATACTCATTAAGGTCCCACTTCAGCAAATGTTTATGTGTGTTTTTTTCGATGATATCACGGATAAAATATATTTTTTTAATGTTTTTATCACGATATTGAAGCCATGGTGTTCAAAGTAAAACGTATGGTAAAATAATATACAAATTTACAATTTAAAAAACCGTCTTCATGACCCAACTAAACGCAACTAAACGCACTGCTCCAATGAAACAGCGAAGTTTCGGAGTAAACGAAAAAATCATCGATGTATACAATTTTTAGATGTTTGTTGATTTTTTAAAAACCACTATCGATTTCAATAAAATGTATATGTAACCACCTCTGAAGTATGATCTATCAAGCAAAATAAGAGTTATCAAACTCAATTCATAATTGGCGGAATTATCGCGTAAAAAAACATGCAGTCGAATTGAGAACCTCCTTTTTTTTAAAGTTAAAAAGCTAAATGTGCCTAAAGTCTCACCCTGGCTAAGTTTCAAAAGCAGTAAAAAGACTGTCCCAACTCAAAGCTGCAATTCGTCTTATCTTTGGCTGAAAGCATGCTATTATAATAGAATGAAAAATCACATGGCCAACAAAAACATTTGAGCTAAGCATCCATTATTATGAATAATGCTGGTAAGGGAGCTTTGCTAGATCTTTAGTTTGGTTCTTGTTATACCAATCGTATTCATATGTGAATTTAATGTCTTGTGCTCTCTCATGTTTTTAGGTTTGTCTGGCATCGGACATATTATTGTAAGTGTGGTAAAGGGTTATTTTTAAATAAATACTTTGCTATATTGAAAAGTAAATAATTACAGAATTGGTTGTTGAAATAGTTGAACCGTCACTTTTGTCGGCTGTAAATTAGAAATCGAGCTCCAGAGGTTAATAAGTCTGCGAAGTTTGAACAAAACTTGCAAATTACAAAAAAAAAAAAAACTATTTGCAATGTCTGATTACTTTGCATGAAATCAACCAATTTGCGTTTGATTATATTATTATGTTATCCCATTTAAATATCGAATGACAATTTTTTCAATTTTTTTTTAATTCTGTCTGTCCCTCTGTCACCAGGCTGTAACCCATTAACCATGATAATTAGACAGTTGAAATTTTCACAGATGATGTATTTTTATTGCCTCTATAACAACACATACTAAAAAACAGAGTAAAATAAATATTTAATGCTCTCGCACAACAAACGTGAATTATTATTAATACGGAATAGTATACGGAACCCTTCGTGCGCTAGTTCGATTCGCACTTAGCCAGTTTTTTTATTATTTAATATTTACAGCGCGATTTACAACATTAGGTAGAATAATGTAAATAAGAGGTAAATATACAGCTTTTTTTGTAAAAATAAAAAATACATTTGAAATTGTTTAATTGTTTTTTACATTTTAAAAATACTTATTTTTAATATATAAAAACAAAAGAACACACTTTGAAAGCAAAAATAGAGTGCTAAGTACTTATATTTAAGAGCACAATTTTGTTTACCTATTTTGTATGAAATAAATGAATTATGAATTATTATAAATTATGAATTAAATGTTTAAACACAGTAAAGTAGTAAAAGATCTTAAAATTGTAATTATTTTTCAAGAATCTTCTAGATTAGCCTAGTTCCATTTACTCTTGTTGGGAACCGTCTTAATAATTCGAGCACGAGCAAAGTTCAAGGCCCCGTTAATTGGGAAAGTTTTGATTAGATACAATTTAATATCGACATTTTCATAGAAATCGATGATTGACGTTGATTGAGCTATCGGTATTAGTATGAGGGACATTTGAAGGAGTCTTTGTTATTTTTTTATATTTTATTTAAATTTAGTACAACAGCATTTAGCAAACCTAGATTTACAAATAAAACTCAACGACAACAAAGAATAGATACATTATAAATTTGCTAACCCAAACTTTGTATACATCATTAACGAGATAGCTTGCATATTACATCAAACTAGCAGCAACAATTCTGACTATTACTACAACAACAACAATAACAATAATCATTACAACATTTTTTTTTCCATTTTCTAAGTATGTTTCATTTAGTTTCACATTTCTTTTCATGGTTAACAAGCTTGGATTATGACCACAGATCGCTTGATGTTAAGTGAGGATGTGGTCGAAGATGGTTTTGATAAATAGATACTAGAAAATATCCTCCCACCATGCATGTTTTTATATGGAAAAGTAATGTGTTGAACGAGGAGCTGATGGCGAGAGATAACGCGCGTCCATGTCCATAGCAGCGATACACACTTTGAGGACTAAAACAAAGTCTGTGGCATCACTGGATTGGCACTCATTACTTTAAGATTTTCGATGGTTAGTGTCAACAGCCTTATGATTTCGCTAGCTGCAGTGACCCTTCAAACCGGAACACAGTAATGTTTACACACTACTAACTTACGACTATGCTATGGTTTCTGCACGATGTTTGCCTTCACCGGCAGCTTAAGTTCATTTTTGAGGTTTGAACCCACGCCCGTACTAGAAAAATACAACAGCAATGTTTACACCCTACTGCTTGGTGCCAGATTATCCCTTACTGCGGTGGTACCTACTCAGACGACCTCCTGCTAAGGAGATCAACCACCAAGTAAACAATGAACGAGTAGAATACTTGTACTGTACCTACTACTTGTACACTTTTTTTTGTGAATACATACTTATAACAGAACATCCCAACACAGAAAAAAACGTCTAAGTTCGTCATACATATGTTAATCCTGGGCAGGAATCGAACCCACGCCCTTAAGCTCTTGAAGAACTACAACCAAATGCGCTAATAGGGTAGTAAACTTAAATAAGGAGTTATCTTATGTCATGTTTCTAATATACCTACTCCTTACGGCTTCGTACTACCGTTACGTGGTACCCTGTTTAAGTAACAGTTCCACTAATTGTCTCTTGTAAAAAACTATTTCAGTGTTCCTGCTTTAGTGCGTTGTAGCAGATAAAAATAATAATGAGATCAAAACTATTTCGACAAAAAATATTTTTGCTTTATTCAAACTCTCAAACTCGCAAATGTCTCGTTCGCGTACAATGTTCCCTCTACCGATGAGTCCTCATAATTTAATTAAAACCAGGTTTATTATATAAAAAGTACCGTTCCGAGCACTTCACCTACATTCAAACTCCAGCTCAGACCAGCGCCACAATCGCAAGTTGGCGGTGGCGCTTTTCGGAACTAAATCAGTGCTGCCAGCTAGGACTGCTCCGTTAGCGCATTTAGTAGGTAGTAGCGCTACTTTTTGAACCAAATAAATAATACTGAAAGATATTTTTACACAGCGCCATCTAACTTTAAACTAAGCGAAGCTTGTACTATGGAACCCATATAGACATAATAGTTACGTAATTTTTTTTATAAATATGTACATTGTACAATCTTATTAATTTAATGTACGAAAAATGTGTGACAAATTACATACAAATTGTTCTCCCACTTTTTGTGCAAAATTTTATGTAGTGGCAATACCGCGTGTACAGTGGTGCACGACATGCCAAGATAAACTTACTGTTAATTTGATGAATATGACAAAAAAATTTTGCTAGTTTAAAAAAAAATCATAAGCTTTCTTTGCAATACACTGAAGTTGTCTTTGATCAACCTATCATGATCATCATCATTTTAGCCGTAGGACGTTCACTACTGGGCATAGGCCTCCCCCATTGACTTCCACAAAGAAGTTCCAGGTTGGAAGCGGCTCGCATCCAGCGCGTTCCTGCGGCCTTTATTAGGTCGCCTGTCTACCTTGTGGGTGAACGTCCTACGCTGCGCTTGCCGGTTCGTGGTCTCCACTCCAGAACTTTGCAGCCCCATCGGCCACCAGCTCTGCGTGCTATGCGCCCTGCCCACTGCCACTTGAACTTGCTGATTCTCTGGGCTATGCCAATTACCTTAGTTCGTCTACGGATCTCCTCATTTCTGGTTCGATCAACCTATAGTGAATGTGTATTTCTTAAATTTGGTCTCTAGTTTATAAGTGAGTCAGTAATTAAGTTTTATTTCTTTTGAAGATTTTTAAATTGGCTAAGTTCTGCAGAAACTTTTTGGTAGGTATTTGGTAGAACTTTTCGCATTAACCAAAACACCCTTCCAAATCCAGCTTTACGCGTTAACAGCAGCAAAGAACACTCTATGCCTTAGACAAATCAGTTACCTGGACATGATATGAAATAAAATCCAGATCTGTTCTTTCTCTTCCTTCTGTTTTTCTGTTTTATACACTTCTTATATCTTTGCTATTATTTTTTTCAGAGAAGTATAGCAATACCAACAATCTTCCATAGTACAAGCTTTACTTAGTTTGGGGTCAGATGGCGCTGTGTGTAATATCTGACGACATTTATAGTGCAAAGATTTTTAATGGCACTTTCTAGTACTTGGCTGGCTAGCTACTAACATACTCAAATCTGTCGCTAAGCATCTAACAGTGTGTTCTGGCAGCCTTACTTGAGAGCCAGTTTCATTCTAGCGACCACACCTTCACTTAACATCAGATGAGCTGTGGTCAAACACCTAGAGAGCCAACCATAACAGGAGAGGAAGGAGGATAGGATTGCAACGCCGGCTTGCTGAAGTAAATATAGCTCTTCACGTTAGTTACCGTTAATTTTAAACACAGTTCACGTCCTTGAGTTTATGTGTCACAGCTCTATACAGATTCCCGTCTGCGCTCGTGAGCTTAGCAGATACGCCGCATTGTACCGGGCGACAGTATTCAAGTGGCTTTTTTAACATCAAAGGCGGTTTCACTTTGAGCCAGAGATACGCTTCCCTGAGCTCCGATGTCAATGGACATCTGTATTGCAGCGGATAGTGATGTGGCTGTGTAAGTGTATATCTTGTAGAACGTGGTAAAAACTAGCTGATGTAGTTACTGAAAATGTGTTTAAACTCCGGATGCGTTCTTAAATATGCATTGTTCTGTGTACGTTCTTCTCTTTTATTTATCAAGTCTGCATGATATGGCATATCTATTATTATCAGGTGAGAGGGTCAGTGGAGACTTTGGTAATATACCTAGAACCTTCGTGGTATATGATAGCGACAAATATATTTTTTTACGCACTATGAATATACATCTGTATGTGGTTCAAAGTCACTTATACAAACAAAAGGATATATGTAGTGATTATAAAGATGGTGGTGATAGCAATGATGATGGTAATTGTGATGGTGATGCCGATGCTGATGCTGACGGTATTGGTCATGTTAATGGTAAGGGTAACGATATTGGGCATGGTCATGTTAACGGTAACGGTATTGGTCATGTTATTGATAACGGTTACTGACATGGTAACCGTAACGATAACCGTTACATTACGGTTACGGAATGTCAAAAGTAACGATAATGTTACGGTAACCACCATGACGGCATCGGCAACAGCAATGACGTCAAAAAATCCATCTTGTAAAAAATACACTTGACCACAAGACATGCACCACCCTAAACCATTGCAAACATCATAAATAAAGACTTAATAACATTAAAACTAACTCCAAAGTAGACAACAAAATTATGTCTTACAAGTTTACAACTTTGTATTAAAAATAACCATTGAAACTCCACCAAGTTAATTAAGTTTATTCTCATAAAGTTGGGTGCCAAGTTTCACGGCTGTAACTTGGAGTGAAGGCACTCAAAGCAACTGATTTGTAAACAGAAGTAGCTACATAAAATAAATTTTATAATGGGAAAATTTTCGGGGTAAACTCAAATTTTACGGGTGCGAAAGATCGTAAGAAACGAAAACGTCGAAAGGGGAAAGCTAGAAATTACGAATCAAATTTTGGTTTCTATCATAGAAAAATGCAAACAATTTTTTTATTCATAATTATCATTTTTAAAACGTTATATAGGGAAAGTATCTTTTAACGGTTAAACGGTTATGTTCATTTGGCTTAATCAAAGCTATGGGTAAGTCCACCATCGGGAGAGTCTCTCATTATTGTATAGGTATTTGATCATTTTGTCGGGTTGGTCATGATAAGATTAAGGATTGGATGTTGTTAGCAAAGCATAGGATAGCAAAGGTTTTGATAATAAAGTAATTTTAATATTTTTTTTTTTAATTTAGGTACGATACAAAGTTACTTGAGGTTCTTTGTTGTATAGAGTCTTGAACAACTTCAAAGCTTTGTATCAATAAAATCAGCGCAGAAAAACTGGAATTAAAAGAAGAAATATAATATCCACTATAAGCCTAAAAACATAACGAGATTCATAGTACACGTCGCCCAGTTAAAGTATAAAACAAAGTCGCAGTCTGTACGCTTAGATCTTTTAAACTACGCAACGGATTTAAATTTGGTCTTCATCAAAATAGATACGAGTAATTCAAGATGAAAGTTTATTTGTACAATACATCATAAGTAGATAGTTCTTTGAATTGCAAATCAGTCGACTATGCAAGTGAAATTGTGGCCAACAGTTAGTATCATAATAACAAATACAATATAGCAATTTTGGCATCACTGCCACCGATGCCACCACAGAATTGATATAATTAAACGTAATTATACTGATCCTGCATTTTTAAACATAACAAAATTGTGACGTAACCAGAACCACGTCAGTTTTCATAGTAAGATACAATATACATCGATATATATACATCGATAAGCAAATATTTTCTCCTTCGACCTGCTATCTACATAATATCTTGGGGCAAAAAATTGTCAACTGCGAGTCGGGCTAACGTGCTGAAATACATAAACATCTATAGTTTGTTTGTCAGATGGTTACTCATTGGCATTCAGATCGCGTAGTGCTTGAAAGCATTGGCTTTCTGGGACAAAACAGTGGTATTAATTTTGCATTAATATCTAGGGAGTAATTTTGGTTCTCCTTCAATGCATGCCAAATTGGCTGTTGCCCGGGCAATCACCTTTTTGTGGACCTACAAACATAATACGATGGATTTAGTGTAGTTATAAATGTGTTTTTTTTTATTGTTTTGAATTTTTATATCTTGAACTTTGCCTACTTAATGGTAAAAAGTATGTAATGTAAAATTGTAAAAAAAAAAAAAAAAAATTTTGTAACTAAAGTTGACAAAGGTCACGGACCCCAGCGTCTGTGGAGCGTATAATAATAAAAAAAAAAAAAAAAAAAAAAAAAAATGGTAAAAAGTGTAGATGGTTTAAAATGTAAATTTTATGCTTCGTTTCTTACAAGTGTTTTACAGAAAACATGCATAGGTATACCTTTTTTTTATTATTAAAGAAGGCAGTGGATGATGATGATGAATCCTGCGTAAGTAAAATTAAAACTTTTACTACACATTTACAAAACTTGTAAATAAACAAAGCTTCCGCCTACCCACTGCTGTTTGTTTCGTCTCGCTCGTATGTTTGTAAGTACAGTACAACCTTATCTGATCAGTTGATAGCGTCGCTTGTGGAGAATTTGGTATCGCAACTTAAGAAATTCGCCAAGAAAATAGGGGAATCAAAACATAGGGCAGTCTTTCAGGTCAATCTTTAATCTGCATTTTTTACATCATAAGATAATTATAATATTATGAAACTACAAAAATATTTATGTAAAACGTTTTTAAACATAACATTTGAACAAAATCAACACTTCAGAAAAACTTTATTAAAAATATCATTTTCATAATACTGTGCGAATTTATTTTCTCATATCTAGCAGCACTGACATGTCACAGCAGCAATGCGTTGATTCCGCTTTTCGAATAGTATTATTGAAGCTTGGAGGCATTTTCTCTTCTTTCATTTAAGATAAAACTTTTAGAATAACTTGTCACGCATTACTTTTGATAGGTTTTGGCATTTTATTCGCACTTTTCACAATGAAATCGAACAATAAACACGGAGGAACTCACACACACAGAAACTGGTAGCGGAATGACGTTGCCAAAATGGCGGCTAACGCGGCTGTAGTTCCAATTTTGCCCACCTGAACGTGAACAGTGTATTTTTCTCCAATAAGTGAATGATCAATATATCTGAATCCCTATACATAGGACAATACATAATATAAAAAGCAAGTCTGTGATAAGTCTGGGTTCGACCTGGTAAGCGATGAAACAATCTAAATACATGTGTAAGTACAATAGCAGCTGTACCCGCCTACAGTTTCTCTTTAGGTATAATTTTGAATACACTTAACGATTTTGGTTACAATCAAGAGAACAATATGTAAACGCCGCACCTGCGTCCAAGTAACGAACAATACAGCGCTTCACAAAGGCATCATATAAATGAAATTCATTTCAGCTATTACCGTACAACTCTCAATGTAACCGTTGTCATAGGTATAGGAAATCCCTACTACCTACATATTTTGTTGTATTTATTTTTTATTATTGTGTATTTTGTAGCGATGACAGCTTAGTAGATTTCAAATTTTTTTTTTTTTATGGTTGACAGTCTAGTTTGTTTGACCACAGCTCACCTGATGTTAAGTGAAGGTGTGGTCGAAGATGGTAAAGCACACCTAGCCTGGAATGGAACTGGCTCTCAAGTGAGGCTACCGGAACACACCGTTAGATGCTTGGCGGCAGATTTTCAACTTGAGGGTGGTAGCTAGCCAGCCGAGTACTAGAATGTACCCTACCACCATGCTATGGTTCCATGGTATGGTTGGTTGGTTATGGTTGGTTATGGTTGGTTAAATTCAAATCACAATAATGAGCTTGAGCTGCCAGTGAAAGTAAACATCCTGAGGAAACCATAGCATGGTAGTAGGGTACTCTCTAGTACTCAGCTGGCTAGCTTTGTCTGCTGCTAAGCATTTAACGGTGTGTTCGGGCAGCCTCACTTGAGGTCCAGTTCAATACCAGGCTAAGTGTGCTTACCATCTTCAACCACATTGTCATTTAACTTCAGGTGAGCTGTGGTCAAAACACATAGCCGGTCAACCAACAAAACATATTATATAAAAATAGCTCCACAGACACAGGGGTCCGTGACCTTTGTCAACCTAACACATTGTTTAACTTTAAATAAACTATATGCAATACAAGGAGGGGTATTACTGGTTTGTGTGCATACCACGAGCAGAGCAGCGACCAGCAAGCAGCATCCGGTCACGAGTATGACGTATGTACCGCCATTGCCCTCCTCAACCATAGCTGAGGAAAGAGAGCGATTCGACACACGATGCCGCCGCAAGAAGTAGTCTTCAATGGTTAGCATTAATGCTCGCATACACACAATACTTACTTCAAGTTAAGAAATGCTTTATCTCATACCTTCAGGAGAGCGTCTCGTTCGTATCATTACTTTTGTGTAACATTGTTAGTTAATGTTTACAATGTAGAGTTACAATCTGGGTGCCTTCAAGGCACAGTTTATTCCAGCGCGCTCTATCGTTGACTGCATCTTCGCATGCGTGTTGGCGGTCAAACGCAAGCCTGTATGAATCTGTGTCGTGAATTCATGTACGTAACGGATAAACATTTCATTAAATAAATATCGTAGGACATTACACACAGCGCCATCTGACCCCAAACTAAGCAGAGCTTGTGCTATGGAAATTAGATAACTGATAGAATACTTAATACATTTTTTTATAAATACCTATACATCCTTATTATAAATACAGAACAAACATTTTGTTTATACCACAAAATGTTTATTCTGGGTGGCAATCGATCCCACGCTTTTCAGATCTTGGAGCAGATATACTACCATTGAACCAATAGGGCTGTCAATTGAGCGTACACAATCCAAAAAGCTAAAAAAATAATTCAATTCAACAAATGCCAGAACTTTTCGGGAGCAATTAAAGAGATTTTTAATCGTATAATTATGTCATGTTAACCTTAATCTATCCCACCTGTTACAGTTAAGTCTATTGACTTTTCTAATAAGCGTAACAGTAAACTAACAAGCAAAACAACTATTGCTATCGTTAATCATTTGTAACACAGCAAACTAATTTGAAAAATAACATTTCACAGTCCTGTTTGGACGCAAGGAATAATGGGCCAGTTGTCCATTAGGGTAAAAGCCACGTTAGAAAGACTTCTGTTCTTGCAACGTGCCTCATTTTTCTTGTCGCTGTGTCGTGGCTTGTGAAACGGGCGAATACACTATTTCTCTGACTCGGACAGTAAGTTTAATTATTGTAGGTAAGTATAATGTAGATTTCTGTGGAAAGTATATTATTTTCATATTGATAACACGTCGAAGGGTATGAAGTCAAATTTCGACAGCTTGAAAGAAGATTAACACATTATTATTTATTTTTATACTTAACGTAGGTAGTAAACCCGCGTAGCGTAACTAGTACTAAAATTAAATAAAGGAGGATAATAGAAACCATGGCTAATAACCCCAAAGTATTTATCTAGGCATTTTATAAAAATAGGTTATCTCGTTAGGGAACTCCAAAACATGCCTAATCATATTCATTAATATAATACCTAATAAATATTTTACATTCAATCTTAATTAGTCTATTAATGAATAACGTCGCAGTGTCGTATTATTTGTGGTTGAAATAAAGTTTATTATATAAAGCCATCGGGTTGACAATAGTTCTGAATATAAAACAAAATCACAGTCCATGTCTGTCTGTTCCTCAGGTTACATCTAAATCACGCAACGGATTTTGTTACGGTTTAGACTGGTGTTCAATGATTTTTTTCTAAAAGGTTAGTTAAACTTTTGTATAAGTAAATAAATTTAATATTTTGTGATCAAGTTATTAAAATTAACTGGGTGGGTCGTCAGTGAAATAAAAAACCAACCCATTACTTCAAAATAGTTCTTGAAAAAGTTATCTGAATGCTGAGTGCATTCAGGAAACTTTTCAAGATGAAACTGAAAAAACTGTTAGTCCAAAAAACCTATTATAAAATTAATGAATATTTAATTGACGATTTTTAACAAAGTATGTATTTTTAATTTTTATGTTGACATTGTAATTTAATTGACATCTTAATTTTGACAATTCATTTTTTATCTTTCAATCATTAATTTTCCTACTTGACATTGTATAAATTTAAAATTTATGACTTAAGGTGGTTCGATTTCCGTACAAATATTTTTTCCATTTATGGGCAAATGGAGCATAGTTTTACAGTGAAATCACAGCTACTGACATTTATTTTGGTCTTTATTTGCGGTAAATCACAATTGCTTAAATAGAACTGTATTATATATAATTTTGTGCATTTTTTTTACCTTTTTTTTTGTTATGTAGATTGAGTATCCAGGTTGATTACGTTTGGATATGGCATGCACCATCATTTGCTGCCCTCAATCTGCGCCAACATTGTTGGTTTACGTCACTTTGCTGCTCTCTGTAAGATACATTTCATAGTTATTGAGTAACTTTAATGATTAAAAAAATTGTTTCCCAAATTTTTGTTTTCTCTGAATAACAAAACTTATCTGTAAAGATTTCCATGACTCTAAATGATTTAAAAAAAAAAACACTTAACAATGTAAGGGCTCGCGTCACCGACATGCAAATGCGACCGCGTCAACGACATGAGAGTGCAATGTGTTGCAGAATTATTGACACAGTTATTCCAAAGTTTTAAGTTTTAACTTCTATCAGCAGTTGTCGTTAAAAAAAATCAATAATTCAGTTTAAATAGTTCATGTTATGTCAACAAACCAAAATGATTAGCTTTAATTGCCTGGTGATCACTTTGGTTCATCAATCAGAGCATCAAGTATCGCTCTGATCTATGAGTAAATGTATTATTTTTCATAAGGGGTTACGCGGAACGGTAGCATCATTGCATTCATCATTGTGAACAACGTTTTCTATGGAACTGACCTATGGGATCGCATGTGAATGATTTAAACCATTTTTTAGTATTTCCTTCTTTTTTAATGTGTAACGGTATGAAAATATTTATGTTTTGTTTTAAAATTAAAGTATAATTAATACTTACTATAAAATTACCCTATTTTACTGTAAACAATAAATAATTATATTTTAATGAGTTCCGCAAGTAAATATTTTTAATTATATAATCATTAAAAAAAACATTAATTAAATAACATTTTCGAGTTTCCAACGAATTGACAACGTCACTAATGTTGCGGATGTTTACAGGTAGTGATTCTCTTACCATCCGGTGATATATCAGATTGCTTGTCACTCTTTCTGTAAAAAAACTTGTAAAATTAACAAAACATAGTTGATAAAAATTGTTTAATAAGTATGAAAATCTTTTACAGATAATTTCGGGCGCTGGTTTGGCCACTTCAGCGCGGTTGAAATGGGATCCTACAACGTATCTAATAATAAGAGGGTATTTACCGGCGGAGTATCGCGTGCTAGGTGGCGTGCTGTCCTTTGCCACCATCCTGCTGATTGTGTTGTCTCATCTGGCTATGCTGGCGCTGACTATCCGGAAGACGATCTATCAATATTGGCGCCGAGCTATGTTATTCACGGTATGTACCTAACCTACGTACCTATGTACCTACCTTTGCTATGATTACGTTTTAAAGGGCATCTCGATCATCGATGCGTTGCTGTTTTGAATATTGGTAACGCAGGCGGTGGACTGCCTTGACTACCTTATTAGCTCCTTTGGTAGAATATATGGAAAGAAAGAAAGAAAGAAAGAAAGAAAGTGATTTTTTTATTTTGTAACACCACAGAACATACAAAAACAACAACAAACAGAGACAAACAGTTATAAAATAGGGGCTCACCTCAGCATAAAACTGGTCATACTATGTGGTATGACCAGCGCTGGTCTTATGGGTTAAATTCCCACTCAGAACAAACATTTGTGTAATTGATTGATTCAGGCGTTACTTTGCGGATGTTCATTTTGAATATTCAGGGCATAGGCGCTGGAAGCGGGCCGCTTCCAACCGGTCTTTATGAAAATCAATGGCGGAGGCCTATGCCCAGCAGTGGACGACCTACGGCTGAAATGATGATGATGCACCATTATGAGAAAAGTCCAGCTAGAATTGAAGACAGATGAAGTAGAAAACGTTATTACCGTTTCTTAGCAGTTTAAAATTTATCAAAGTAGGTATAATAAATATTGTGACTTGTGTGTATTGGTATAAAACAATTGAAGCTAGTATCATTGGTGATGCAAATTGGATTTCTGTAGGTATGGGAAAAATAATTTACCCAACATTAGTATTGTAATAAATAAAGCAAATATTGCCAGTGTATTTGCGATAAAAAAATATGAGTGTTAACACTGACAAAAGGTAACAAGTATTTGAATTATGTTTCCTGTTTTGTTAAATATTATTCAATGGTTTGTTTTTAGATAGACTATGAATATTATTAAATTATTTAAAGTCGAATGATTAGGTGGAGAAGTATTGAGGCGTTACTTTTTTATGTTCGCGGTTTCAATTAATTTAATATTAAATTTAAATATACTTGCGTATGACCGCTGATTCATCTCATTGTAAGTGAACAAGGGTAACTCTAAGGGTGGGTCTGCTAATAAAATGTTACTTGCTTCCCAGCTGTGCTAAATAAACGGAGAATCTCGTCACCGCGATGCAGGATTTCCGAGAAATGCGACGCTAGCGCATCTAGCGTGCACTAGACGAATTAAATCACATTGGTTCTTAACGGAGTTAGGTGACAGTCTTAAAGTTTTGTATAGTAAGCGATTGCGGTCGACGATGGAGCACGCTTGTAACCGATTCTATTCCTGTAAAATAGCTGTACTACTGCTATATACCTATATATTCATTATATTATGTAACATCTGGTAGTCTTATCAAACTAGGTTTTGTGTCGAGGGCTCTCCTACTTTTAGCTGAAGAAGCGGTCTACGATCGATCACCCAGATTATTATATCATCATCATCATCATCATCAGCCTTTTGTAGTTCACTGCTGGGCATAGGCTTCTCCCAAGACACGCCACTAAGCACGATTTTCGGCTTTTCGCTTCCATCAACCGCCAGCAGTCCTACGTATATCTTCACTCCATCGACTCTCAGGGCGTCCTACGTTACGTTTGCTAATTCGTGGTCTCCACTCTAGAACACGTCTACCCCAGTGGTTATCGGTTTATATAATTATATTAGATTATTATAAAATATTAGGTTATTGAACATTAAGAAGTTTCGTTGTGATAAACTGAATTTAAATTAAGGATGATATGAAGCTACTTCAATAGTTTTGTAAAATAATATTTTTTTTGTTCAGTATTCGGCGTTGATGACGACATTGATAATGGTGGAACTGATAACAGCTGTGTGGCTATACATACGTGTCATCGCATGGTTAAACTCCTTTGAAACAACGACGTATGTACTAAAAAAGCTGCTTCGATTAGATTGGAGTAATATAATAAACAACGCTATGAACGTAAGTTGATAAATTAACGTGGACACCTATTGTTATAAAAGCTTTTTTACCGAAAATTAAATTTTATTTAATAAAAAAAATTATAATTATATAAAAAATAAAAAATAAAAAAAATAAATACATGTTAGGTATTTATATTTTTTTTATTGCTAACCGCAATTGCTTGGATAAAAAATATTAGCATAATCTACTGTTTTAATCGAAAATTATAAATTCATAATTATAATAATTATATCATTCATAAACTTTATGCTAATAATATAATCTATCTTCTGTTTTATTCAAGCAATTGTAATTTGCCGCAAATAAAGACCAAAATAAATGCCAGTAGCTGTGATTTCACTGTAAAATTATTCTCCATTTGTCCATAAATGTCAAAAAATTGTTTGTATCCATACAAATAATTTTTTGCCAAATCAAACCACCAATAATGAATAATTTCCAAATCGAACCACCTTAAGCAGTACTATATACACATTACTGTGTTCTAGTTTAAAGGGTCCCTCCTCCTAGTGTCGTGTTCCTCATGTCCGAGGGTCGTGACCTCCACCTCCCAGGAGCCATTCATGCACGATGTTGCGCCATCTTCGTCTATCACTGGCGACATGCAGCGCGTCATACACCGATGTGTCGAGTGCGGTGCGAATCTGATCGGACCAACGCATCGGACTAGGGCCTCGTGTTCTCTTGTCAACGACTTTCCCCGTAACAGTTTAAAGGGTAGCTGGTGAAATTACAGACTTTCGATAGTTAGTCACAATAGGCTTGTGATACATAAATGTTTGTCCTGGGTGGGAATTTGAGTCCATGATCTACAACTTGTATAGTTGAACCTAATAAGCTAACAGAATACATGAAACGAATACAAAAGCTTACGGTTAAAAACGTAAAATTTTGGTGGTAAAGTAATAATAATGTTGTCATTTAATTAATCACTTTGTTCGTATAAAAAATCAGGCTTTTCAACCTATTCAAAGTGTCATTGGTAGTATGTCTGCTCCAAGAGCTGAAGGGTGTGGATTCGATTCCCATCCAGGACGAGCATTTTTTATATAAACAAATAAAACTCTATCTCTATCAGTTATCTGTCTTCCATAGAAGACAGATAACTTTGCACAAGCACACAAGCTTTGCTTAGTTTGGGGTCAGATGGCGCTGTGTGTAATGTCCTACGATATTTATTTATGGTAAAACAGAGAAAGAACATTGTTCTTTTCTTCAACGGAACAGGGCTGCTAGACAAAACAAGTCGTAGTAAAGAGAGACAAAACAAAACAGTAAAAATAAATTTGTTTCTGAGCACTTGAAACAAATATGGTCGTTAATACGTCCATATTTACAAACAATTATATTATTCGCATGGCAGAGACATATTTTTTTTTTACTTTTCAGGAAATAATGACAGACTTGCCCTGCAATGTGTACGTGGGTATCGTGTTTGTGGTAGCAACAGCTATTCTACAACCTCTAGCTGTTGTGCTAGCTCTAAATGCAGCATTTACTGGCACTAGACCTGGAAAAAAGCATTACTCAAGTAGTGTTCACTATAAGGTTAGACAGTTTATACAATATCTTATGTCTTGTTCTTTTTTAATGTAGACGACAATGAGACTTAAGAAACAATAACAATTTCACCATTGATGTGCAGCAGTACCCAAAACATGTATCGCGTTTTCTAATATTTTTCCTACACTCGACTCTCGCCGTTTGACTTTGACATTTAAATAATTTTTTCTTAATACAAAATGGGTTCACGTTTGACCATTATTACCATTATAACTTTATTATTATTATTTTAGTTATTTATTTAGTATCTTAGATTTTAATTTTTTTACATTCAATATACCAATAAAACATAAACAATATAAAGTAACTTAAGAACTGGACAGGGCTCAAGCTGCCGGTGGTTAGGGCTGTAGAGTGAGGAACATCCTCACAATGCGCGCCGTGTCAAGGATCACTGCCTTTTGAAGCTGATCCTTGACCCAACAGTCCAGCGAGAGTCTCTTAAGATGTTGGTCGAGACTTCGCTATTTACCGTTTACAGTGACAACTATCGGGACAATGATCGTCGAGTCAACATAATCTTATTATTTTATTATTGCATGCTGTCTTCACCTATAACTATTGTTACATTATCTTTTTACTTTTTTTTATAATCTATTAGAGCATGTGATAACATACAATTTACACAATTTTATATAAATAAACAATGGGATTCGTTGCCCGAGTGGGTGTTCCCTGATAGATACAATCTGGAAGTGTTCAAGTTGCGAGTGAATCGTGTTTTTCTAGGCGAGCGTGTTCCACCGCATTTTACGAGTTGGTGGTCAAACGCAAGCCTACAATCAGGAGAACGTTCCGTTCGTCGCATTATTGTTACATAAAAAAATAATAATACCATTCTTTAAAAAAAAAAATTAAGTCCTATAACGTTGCTGCTACAGTACCCTTATCAAAATCTGCCTTCTGAAGTCTTTAACAATTTTTGGAGAGGAAATTTTAATAAGAGCGCAATCTGACATGGTTTTTTTTTTTTAATTTTAATGGTTTTACATTCATGTAATAAGAGTTAAGATTTAGAAGGTTAATTTAATACTTGCAAATACTAATTATATTATTATGGAAGTAAGCTGAGATCTAACCTTTTTTGGTCGCACTGGACACTACATCGACCATTTTTTATTTGTGTTGTTGTAATGTTAGGTGTGTCAAAATAACTGTTTTTCTTTCTTCTTTCTAATATAACTGTGCTTTGGAATAAATAAAGAGATTTATTTTTCATATTATTTTACAGATACAACAGTAATATGCGTAAATATCTAGAACAGGCAGACGAAGAATTAGAAATAACTGTTACTACTACTATAATCAAAATAAAAAAACAAAAATAATAAAAAAACAAAATACTATAATAAAAAAACAAAAATGATAAAATTTCTTTTATTGAACATTAATTTATTGCTACTATAAGATATGAAAGATGGAAGAAAAAAAAATCGTATTTTTTTTGTGTTTACCACTAGTTAATTGATTTTCATAATATTTCACTTCGTTTTCATTTTTTGGGTTCTGCGTGAATCTAGAGCTTAGACGATTTGTCATTAATTTATGACAGTTTTCCGGTTGTTTAATACTGTTGGTTGTTATTTTATAATTATGTACCTATTTAGTTTATTTCCGCTGAACAGTCATTTCGGTTACAACAGTCATAAGGATATAAATTTAACTATTTTGACGAGAATTTGAAAAAAGCCGGCCAAGTGCGAGTTGGACTCGCGCACGAGGGGTTCCGTACCATAATCAATAAAAACGGCAAGAAGATCGCGTTTGTTGTATCGGAGATATATTTATATATTTATTTTATTCTGTTTTTTAGTATTTGTTGTTAAAGAGGCAACAGAAATACATCATCTGTGAATTTCAACTGTCTAACTATCACGGTTCATGAGATATAGATAACAGACAGACCAGACGGACAGCGGAGTCTTATTAATAGGGTCCCGTTTTACTCTTTGGGCACGGAACCCTAAAAAGCTAGCTACTTTAGTTACAAATAATAAATAAATAAATAATAAATAAATAAATATCATAGGACATTACACACAGCGCCATCTGACCCCAAACTAAGCAGAGCTTGTGCTATGGAAGACAGATAACTGATAGAATACTTAAATACTTTTTTTTTTGTAAATACATACTTATAATACATACAGTACACCCAAACACAGAACAAACATCGATGTTAGTCACACAAATGTTAGTCCTGAGTGGGAATCGAACCCACGCCCTTCAGCTCTCGAAGCAGACACACTACCAATGAACCAACAGGGCTGACAAAGAGAGTTGGCAGGGCTCTCTTCTCCGTTCATTATAATCCACGTCAAAGTATATAATACTTTAAATACACTATCATCATCATCATCATCATCATTTCAGCCGTAGGACGTCCACTGCTGGACATAGGCCTCCCCCATTGACTTCCATAAAGACCGGTTGGAAGCGGCTCGCATCCAGCGCGTTCCTGCGGTCTTTACTAGGTCGTCTGTCCACCTTGTGGGTGGACGTCCTACGCTGCGCTTGCCGGTCCGTGGTCTCCACTCCAGAACTTTGCAGCCCCATCGGCCATCAGTTCTGCGTGCTATGTGCCCTGCCCACTGCCACTTCAACTTGCTAATCCGTTGGGCTATGTCGGTAACTTTGGTTCGTCTACGGATCTCCTCATTCCTGATTCGATCTCGTAGGGAAACTCCGAGCATAGCCCTCTCCATAGCGCGTTGTGCTACTTTGAGCTTACCAAGAAGGCACACAGTCAGAGACCACGTTTCAGCGCCATAAGTCATCACTGGTAACACACACTGGTCGAAGACTTTCGACTTGAGGCACTGAGGTAATTCGGACGAGAAGACGTCGCGCAGTTTTCCGAACACACACAAATACACTATAGCTACCGGAGATTAAAACTCTTGTCGTACATGCTTCATTAAAACCTTTCCTGGTAAACCTTTCCCGTTTTAGAAAATTAAACCGGCAAGTTGAAATTTTAATGAAGCATTATTTTCTCGCTGACTTAATAGCGTACAGTGATTAAAGTTGTTGTTGAATGGCTGGGATGCAAAACCGTTTTCTGTTTTGAATCGCGTTAATAAAAATAATAATTATATTTTAGCAATTTTTTTACGAAAGCGAAATTACTGGGCTTTTGAGATTAACCATCGAAAGTCTCAAAGTAATGAGCACCAAAGCAGTGATGCCCTGGACTTTGTTTTGTTACTCAAAGTTCTGTGTATCGCTAAAATGGTCATGGGCAGGCGTTATCTCTTACCATCAGGAGAGCGTCTCGTTCGTCTCATTACTTTTTACAAATATAAAAATACCATCTGCTAAAGCGATTTTAGTGCTAATATTCACGTGCGAACCTCGGGTACGCGGGGTGCAGCTAGTACTGCTCATAAAAGCTTTCACCACGATAATCTTACAAAACTAACCTACGAACACAATGTGATACTAAAGAAACAAGTTTATGTAGACACATTCGCCTACTCCCGCTGAAGCCTACACCCAACTATTGTCTCCGAAACGTCGCTAAATTTCCACTTCATTTAACCTAACACACGCAGAATCACGCACACATATAAGCTGTATTAATTAAGCAAGCATTTATAATAAACCCTATTAGGCAACGCTACACGTAAGGGCTTTTCTCTGTATTTGTCTTGAGCCCTTGACATGAAAAGACTGGTTATTAATTTACAGGTAGTTATATTGTAATTATATAGGTGATTGATGCAGAATAACCAGTACGTAAGTTCTTGCATTTACAATATTTATAGTTTACTTTGTGGGGATTTTCTGTACGACCCTAAATTCCAAGATTAAGGTGGTTCGATTTCCATACAAATATTTTTTTGCCATTTATGGACAAATGGAGCATAATTTTACAGTGAAATCACAGCTACTGGCATTTATTTTGGTCTTTATTTGCGGTAAATCACAATTGCTTGAATGAAACATTAGATTATTATTAGTATAATTTAATATTCAAAAATCATAAATTCAATGAAGTAAACCTCACATGTCAAGATCCACAAAAATATCACATTCATCAACCGTCATACATACATACCCATTAACCATATACAATTATTGATACACTCGAAAAATGTAACCCTCCTTCTTACGTAGTCGGTAAAAATATTATAACAATTACATACGCACAAACCTGCGAATCAAACTTGAACATATTATTATACATTGACCTCAAAATGTTGCTTTCCCACAAGCAGTAGTGTAATTCCAAGATTTTAGAAATGGCCAACCGCAAAACAGATCTGATGCCCATAGCCATGAGACGAAAGGCCGCCTTCTTCGGGCACTTACGTAGAGGATCCCTACATGACTTTCCAAGGTTTATCCTTAAAAGTACAATCCTTGGGAAGCGAAGCCCAGAACGTCCTAGACGAAAGTGGCTAAACCACATAATGAAGTGGACTGGGCTGAGCTGTCAGCATCTAAAATCCGCAGTATGGGATAGTAAAAAAAATTGCCTTCTGACCTCCAAACTTTAGTATAAATATGGCACTTGATAATGATGAAGTAGTATTGTAAACATATTACTGCGTTCTAGTTTGAAGGACGCCTTGCAAAATTTCAGTGCTGTTAAAACTAAACCAAAAGTCTCAATGTAATGAGTGCCAAAAATGCGACGCCCTGGACTTTGTTTTTGCTATTCAAAGTTCTGTGTATCACTGACTGCAAAGGCCATGGGCATGTGTTATCTCTTACTATCAGGAGAGCGTTTCCTTTATGACCTAGATTTACCTTCACAGATGACCTCCTGCCAAGAAAATCTACCACCAAGTAAGATATATTTTAACATGTTAGTAGCAGACATAAGAAACTGTTCGGAAACTATACGTTGTGTCATCACCGAGTTCTTTACAAGGGTCTGTAAGGTAGTAATGTTGTTTATAATATTTTCTCGTAGTATATTTTACGGCTCATGAGGTCTGCGTTTAATGGAAATGGCTTAATTCGGAGTCCTTGAAAAAAAAACAAAGCTACGCGACTATATTCCGTATGTCCGCGCAATAAAGTTCTCAGTTGTGTAACGTTATAAAGTTCACTTTAAGGATTTTTTACTACATATGTAAGTATTATATAATAATAATAATAGGATCGGTGAAGGAACGCTTCTTTTGTCGCCTGACAAAAGTACTTAATAGTCTTTTGTCGGGTGGCAATAAGGTGCGTGCCTTCAACGGTTGGGTGATGCCTCTACTGATATACTCCTTTGGCATACTGAGGTGGACTCAGACTGAGCTGGACGCCCTGGATAGAAGAGTCCGTCAACAGCTCACAACTCATCGCATGCTACACCCACGCTCGTCTGTTATGAGACTGTACATTCCACGAAAATTGGGGGGTCGTGGCTTCTTAAGCGCCAAGAACCTCCATAATCGTGAAGTGTGCAGTCTCAGGGATTATTTCCGCGACAACGAGTGCGGGATGCATCGAGATGTTGTGGCAGTTGACAAGGGCCTCACGCCGCTCTCCTTAGCGAACGAGAACTGGCGCAAACCATCGGTGCTAAGCACCGAAGACCGCAAGGAAGTATGGAAGAGCAAGCAGCTGCACGGGCGGTTCTATCGGGTCCTAACGGGCCCCGATGTGGACATGCTCGCGTCGGTGAACTGGCTACGTTTCGGAGACCTCTTTGGGGAAACTGAGGGTTTTGCCTGTGCGATTGCGGACGAAGTTATCAAGACGAACAATTATCGGAAATATATCATGAAGGACGGTACGGTCGACATCTGTCGGGCATGCCACCGTCCCGGAGAATCGCTCCGACATATTATTTCCGGTTGTTCGCATCTTGCTAACGGCGAGTATTTGCACAGGCACAACCAAGTAGCCAGGATCATCCATCAGCAGCTTGCTCTTCAATACGGCCTTGTCGAGTCTGAGGTGCCGTACTATAAGTACGCACCAGCGCCAGTTCTCGAAAATGGTCGTGCTTTGCTCTATTGGGACCGGTCTATCATCACGGACAGGACTATTGTCGCCAATAAGCCTGATATCGTGGTGGTCGACCGAGCCCAACGCCGGGCAGTGCTCGTCGACATCACCATCCCACATGACGAGAATCTCGTGAAGGCCGAGAAGGACAAGCTCAGCAAGTACCTTGACTTGGCTCACGAGATAACCGCCATGTGGGATGTTGATTCGACGATCATTGTCCCGATAGTTGTCTCGGTAAACGGTCTTATAGCGAAGAGTCTCGACCAACATCTCAAGAGACTCTCGCTAGACGGTTGGGTCAAGGGTCAGCTTCAAAAGGCAGTGATCCTTGACACGGCGCGCATTGTGAGGAGGTTCCTCACTCTGCAGCCCTAACCACCGGCAGCTTGAGCCCTGCCCCGCTGCCGGCGGCACCCTAGTTTTTAAGTTTTTTTATATTATTTATGTTGTTTTTTATATATATCTAATGTAAAAAAATTTAAAAATTAAGAAAAGAAATAAATAACTGGAATAATAATACTAAAGCCTTTTTATTCGGATTAGGTTTTTTTTTTTACACTATTGCTCTGTTATTTTATATCTACATATATTTTTACTAAATGAAATTATTCGTGTATTTGTGGTTTTTTAACTCTCTGTAAATCCGTTTGCCAGTAGGCAAAGGCCTCCTCCAACCTACTCCATTCTGTTCTCTCTCTGGCTACTCTACTCCATGTTACGCCTGCAACCTGCCTGATATCATCATCCCATCTTTTTTGTTGTCTACCTCTTTTCCTTTTGCCTTCTCTTGGGTACCATTGTGTAATTATTTTGTTCCATTTTTCCCTTCCCCTGATCATGTGCCCCGACCACTTCCATTTTAGCTTTTTTATTTTCAGTGTTATATCCTGCATCTTGGTCTTTTTCCTAATGTTAACGTTTCTTATTCTATCTCCCTTCTTTACTCCTAGCATGCTTCTCTCCATTGCTCTTTGGCAAATAGCAATTCTATTGCCTGTCTTATTTGTTATGGCCCATGTTTGGCTTCCATACATTAGGATTGGCATAATACACACATTAAATAGTTTGCTCTTTGTTGCTATATGTAAGTTTTTGTCTTTCATTACTTCCCTTAGGCTCCAATACCTTTTCCAACTGTTTGCTATCCTTCTTTCAATTTCTTGGTTTATATTATCTTTAGGTGATATCAGCAGATTTGGTCTAATGTAAGTATTACATTAGACCAAATTTCAGAGATGTCTGTCTCTTGAACACAACGCCTACTTTTCATGATATAATAAAACAGAAGCCTTTTAAGAAAACTATATGAAACTCTAATCAAATTTGTTTTCGATGTTGATTCTCTGTGTAATAGTTGCGAAAAGATCGGATACAATTTTCAGACCCAAAAAATGTTTTCTTCAAAAAACTTGAAAAAACGATGACCTTCATATATCTTGAGGAAAAACTTCTTGAGATGTTTTATTGTAAGTCTGAGTGATTTATCTACAAATAGGTAGCCGCTAATCAATAGGCGAGAAGGTGGAAATTAGATGAAAACAAGCTGATAATTTAAAAAATCTTTTACCCGACTTATATAACTAACCCAGGCTAGGTGTGCTTTACCATCTTCGACCACACCTTCACTTAACATCAGGTGAGCTGTGATCAAAACGATTAGTTCTCGAAGATGCGTGAAATTTGCCAACCCGCACTTGGCCAGTGGAGTGGTCTTTATGACCTTACCCTTCGCACAGTGAGAAAAAGCCTGCGCCCAGTAGTGGGACAGTATGCAAAAAAACAGGGCTGATTCGGATAAGTAATTTGCATCTTTGGCGTAGTGACATAAAAAGAGAGCTTTTGTTTTGTTCTTGCAAACAACTTGTAAAGTTTTCTCTCAAAGTCTTATTTAAAGAAGTCCAGATTGTAGTGTAAATGAACCGCGCTCTCAACCCTTTAGTAAATGGATATAGTGCAGAAAGAATGGACCCCGATACGTTACCGGGATCATCGGGCGAGTGGAGCGGCGCGATACCCCGATAAATAATGGCCCTGCAAGGGAATCGCCACTTGGGTAATGATATTACCTGTACGTAGAACTGACAATACGAATATTTTATTCTAGAGCTCTTTTTTATGGTGTTTAAAGAAGAAGAAAAAAAGAAAGAAAGAAAAACTTTTTTAAGCTTTATATTACGTATAGATCATTTTATAAGCCTAGATACAACAACGAATAACTTCAGACAAACCACAGAAATAAAAAAGATTTAAATTAACATACAGACACAACAAGTATTAAATGTTACTAAGAGAATCTATCCCTGTGACTAGTGCATAAGAAAGAAAAAAGGCCAGTGCTCAGAAATTCAGACTCACCTGATATTAAGTGAAGGTGTGGTCGAAGATAGTAAAGCATATTTAGCCTGGAATGGAACTGGCTCTCAAGTGAGGCTGTTGAAACACACCGTTAGATGCTTGGCGGCAAATTTTTATCTTGAGGGTGGTAGCTAACCAGCCGAGTACTAGAAAATACCCTACCACCATGCTATGGTTTTCTCACGATGTTTTCCTTCACCGGCAGCTCAAGCTCATTGTCGGGATTTGAAACCACGCTCTTCGGCATGCAAACCAAACACGCTAAACACTGAACACACTACTGTGTTGTGATTTTAGGCCCAACAATCTCCCGACAATTTTTTTAAATGTTTAACGGGCTAGGCTTTTGACCACAGCTCACCTGATTGTAAGTGACGGTGTGATCGATGATGGTAAACACACCTAGCCTGGAATAAGATGGACACTCAAGTGAAACGAAACAAAAATAATAAACTGTTTTACCCGTTCTATCTTGATCTCTTCTACAGATATAGGACAATGACGTCATTAGCTGCCTCCGGAGGGCGATTCGTTAAGTGTTCTGTGATGAATCAGAATTACGTACGTACGTGCTCCACGAATAAGGAAAATATAAATAATAGTTTAATAAAACCGCGTACATTGATAAAATTAACTCCAGAACAATGCGCTCTTCGATCTATGTGGTCACTGTTTTGCCGTTCAGCTTGCCAGTTGTATAGTTTGCCCATATTTGGTATCAGAAAATGTTACAATAAAATAAATTAACAGTACCATTACCAAAAATGGCAAAGATCTTAAAATTAAGGATATGCCATATGCCTCTTTGTGGAATTATCTCCTAACCGTACCTGAAATAATGTTCAGTGGTAAAACAAACTTGCAATTGGCATTTCATAGAGCGCCATCTAGCCTCAAAGTAAGCTAGTCATAAAGAGAAAAAGACCTACAGCAGATACGTCTTTTTTCCTTATGACTGCCGAGTGCTTGTACCATGGGAACATCCTATAGTTATTTATTCATTTGGATTTGACACACAGTCTGAAAGAAGACGTGGTTTAGTTTTTAGTGATCCTAATAAACAAACCCTAACAATGAGCTTGAGCTGCCGGTGAAGGAAAACATCGTGAGGAAACTATTGCATGGTGGCAGGGTGCTTTCTAGTACTCAGCTGGCTAGCTACCACCCTCAAGTTGAAAATCTGCCGCTAAGCGTCTAACGATGTATTCCGGCAGCCTTACTTGACAGCCAGTCCCATTCCAGGCTAGGTGTGCGTTACCATCTCCGACCACAGCGTCACTTAACATCAGGTGAGCTGTGGTCAAACACCTGTCAACCATTAAAAAAAACATGTTTTTGATATACGGAACCCTAACAATAGAATAGTAATATGAAAATGTGCTGAATACCAGATGTACCAGCTTACAGTGGACTACATACAGACGCGAGGAGCAGCGACATGGATGGTGACAGGAAATTAATGTTGCGTTTGTTGCCAACTTGAGGGGGGAACAATGAAGTTAGGATGCGATTCAAGCAATCCGCACTGAATGAACGCACTGCATCTTGAAACTTTTGTTTGTTTTTAGGTATGCGACATTTTTTTACTTTAATTTTTTTATACAGAATAGGTTCGCGTTTGACGACACCCTGCCTGATGTTCAGCAGGATGCAGTCCAAGATGAAGCACGCTTACCTAGAAAAAAACCTGTTTACTCTAGATTTGAAGACACCCAAATTGTACTTCGCGGGAAAAACAGACGCTGGCAGAGAGCTCCACATCATCGCTGTGCATAAGAATGCAATACTTTGCAATAGAACTTATAGTACCTACCTACCTACCTTAAAATTATAGGTATTAGACGCAACGTCACAAAGTATGTATTTTTATGTTTTATAACGTTGAGTTAAATTTGCCTAATAGCTGATTTATTTACTCATAGCTTAGTCACCATAAGTATAACAATACCAATAATTACACGTGTGAGGAAAAAAGGCAGATAGAGGTTTTACAACAAACGCAGAGAAGTCACTCCGCTACATATGTGTGCGTCACACCGCAAACGTAACTACATACGCAATGAAAACTCGTGCGTCTGTGAGCGTTATGATGCCGGCCTACAGTGTTTAGGTTTTGTGTTCCAAGTTGTAAATAAAAAAGTAAATTATCGATATTCGCCAAATAATGAAATTTACTTGTGAAATGGTATTTAATTGGCTAATGTGGCTGTTATGTTTCTGTGAACTATTTCACAGTACGTACGACAAAACTATGACAATAAACTAAGGTAAAAGAAATTGCAATTGTACAACTGACTTATCGCTTAGCTGTGTACTAAGCGCGTAAACGTTTTACTTGCGTATTTAGTATTGCCGAAATTGCAGTCATTTTCGTTCAGTCGTTCGTTGTGCGGCGTCTGTTTCTTAGTCTGTGCCTGTAACACTCTTAAATGGAACATTAACACCATCAACTGACAATTAATTCACCTATACCATCAAAATTAACACCCAGGAAACCTTCAGAGTGATCCAAGTATAGCAGTCCTCATAACAGTCACTATAACAATAGCTTTTAAGCGCTCATAAAATGGACATAAAATATAACTACCTGAACAATTACAGCCGCTGTAAAACTTCAAATCACTGAACATAATGACACTGGGAATGTTTGGCCGCAATAATATTGTTTAATTGATGTAATTGAATTTATATTGGACATTAAGTAGTATTGGATGGGTTTTGGTTAGTCAAAGATCGTAAGGTCAAAGTTTCGATGATAAATGGGATACACTCAGGAATATAATGTACTTGAGGGTTATAAGCGATAAGCGTGAACAAATTCTAACTTTTGTGAGTAGGTATATTTTGTGGCTGAAATTGTATCTTTTTTTATGACAATGTTACATTTTGTTTTTTTTTCTGTTTTATTTGTAGCTTAAATAATTTTCTAATACTTGATAAGGATTTATTTTTATTTATATGTTTTTTTTGCTGGTGTTGACAGGCTAGTTGTTTGACCACAGCTCACCTGATGTTAAGTGAAGGTGTGGTCGAAGATGGTAAAGCACATCTAGCCTGGAATGCAACTGGCTCTCAAGTGAGGCTGCCGAAACACACCGTTAGATGCTTGGCGGCAAATTTTCAACTTGAGGGTGGTAGCTAGCCAGCCGAGTACTAGAAAGTACCCTACCACCATGCTATGGTTTCCTCACGATGTTTTTCCTTCACCGGCAGCTCAAGCTCATTGTTGGGGTTTGAGCCCATGCCCTTCGGCATGCGAACCTACCGCGCTAACCACTGAGCTATCATCGCTATATATACCTATGTATGTATATTATGTATAGCAATAAAAATTAGTTTCGGTTCTACATAGTTTCACCCGCTGTGCGGGGTGTGTGTGTCGTTCGGGTATTTGGGATAGAGTGATCTATGCATTAATCCATATAGTTCCAATTCCCAATGCCCACTTCCCACTTCTCAATTCCCACTTCCCACTTCGCAATTCCCATTTCCCAATGCCCACTTCCCACTTTCCAATTCTTAACGCCCACTGCCCACTTCCCAATTCCCAATGCCCACTTCCCACTTCTCAATTCCCACTTTCCACTTCGCAATTCCCAATTCCCACTTTCCCACTTTGCACTTCCCAATTCCCATAGCCCACTTCCCACTTCGCAATTCCCAATTCCCATTTCCCAGTGCCCAATTATCAATTCCCACTTCCCGATTCCCAATTCCCACTTCCCATTCCCCACTTCTCAATTCCCAATGCCCACTTCCCACTTCCCAATTCCCAATGCCCACTTCCCACTTCCCACTTCCCACTTCCCACTTCCCACTTCTCAATTCCCAATTCCCAATGCCCACTTTCCACTTCGCAATTCACAACTCCCACTACCCACTTCCCAATTCCCAATGCCCACTTCCCACTTTCCAATTACCAATGCCCACTTCCCACTTCCCACTTCCCACTTCCCACTTCCCACTTCCCACTTCCCACTTCCCACTTCCCACTTCCCACTTCCCACATCCTACTTCCCACTTCCCACTTCCCACTTCCCACTTCCCACTTCCCAATTCCCAATGCCCACTTCCCACTTCCCACTTTCCAATTCCCAATGCCCACTTCCCACTTTTCGATTCCCAATCCCACAAATAATTATTATAAATGTGAAAGTTTGGATGGATGGATGTTTGTTACTCTTTCACGCAAAAACTACTGAACGGATTTGAATGAAATTTGATATGGATGTAGCTGAGAATCTGAACTTCTGCTTGGATCCGAAATGCTCAGTATGCATCTTTACATCATAACAAAGTAGAAACAAAATGAATTTTAAACCTTCATAATAAAGACGATTATTGTCTGAATAAAACGTTGCAACTCTATCCTAACGGTTCGACGCTTTTCTCATGAGCTATATTGTAATTGAAATTGATCTCATTAACAGTAACAAAAGGGTTTAACCTCGTTATTTTTATCGAAAGATAGCCTTATTTAATTATTCGATATAAATGGATTGCCATCAACTAACCAATTAGCAGAGTTCCGAGGGTGGATAGGGGATAAATGGCACCTATTTATTTAAAAGCTTACTCGTTATAAAGTTAACGAAATAAACTACTAGAGACTTTTCTCGAATGGTCTGAAAAATGGTGGGCATTACTTGATGTAGCGATGATATTATCGGTAACTAACTCGTTGAAAATGCTACTTTTCATCCATATAGAGTCATAATACGATTTACTGTTTTGGATGGGCGTTGTAGCCAGAAAGTCTAGCATGGTTAGCGCGGTCTGTTCACGTGCCGAACAGCATGGCAAACCCCAATATTGAGCTTGAGCTTCCGGTGAAAGAAAACATCGTGAGGAAACTATAACGTGGTGGTAGGGTATTTTAATTTACTGCTTCAATTGGGAGTCTGTTCCATTCCAGGCTAGGTGTGCTTTACCACACTACTATTTAACATCTATGTGCTATAGCCCAACACTAGCAGACGTCTCGCGGTTTCACCCGCATAGTTCCCGTTCGTGTGGGAATGCAGGCAACCCAACGGTGAAAGAATTTTTAAAATCGGTCCGATAGTTTTTGAGTTTATTCGTTACACACATACAAAAATACAAATCTTTCCTCTTTAAAAAATGGTAAGAGATGGTGACTGGCAAATTGCGAAGTAATTATAACAGTAACAGTTGTAGTATTTTTATTTTTCTTTGTGTTCAATGGTTTATGTTTTTATCTATGTTTGTTATTTCTTTTTCTATATATTGTTTTTGTAATCGAAATTTGTTTGTTTTATGTCACAGTAAAGTGTGGTATATTGTCTATTAAATGTGTAGCTTACCTACGAGTAGGTACTTTTAAAAACCTCTATTGGTTGAGCTGTCTGTATTACTGCGGGAAACTCATTCCGTTTTAAACCAAATAGAAACTTGTTTTTTAGCAGACCGTAAACGTACACACCCAATCGTGAGGGAATACAGAAATAGGCTGAATAGACATTGACCTAAACTTGAGATGGAAGCCATATTGGCGGTAACATGGCAATTCTGCCCTCAGGGTCAGAGCACTCGATAGTAGGTCCTGGCGTACAGAAATAGTGCTGTGCAAATAACAACTTTCAAAGATATATTCCAAAGTCATTTGTAAAAAAACATGGTCATTTATAGCTTTATTATAATATACGAGCAGCTCGCCCCGGCTTCGCACGGGAAAATAAAATATAACTTATGTCGCTCAGTGATAGTGTAGCATTCTAATGATGAAAGAATTATTCAGATCGGTCCAGTAGTTTCGGAAGCCTTGCGGTTTCACCCGCATAATACCCGTCCCCGTGGGAATACAGGGATAAAAAGTAGCCTATGTCACCCGGAGAAAGTGTAGCTTCCCAACGGTGAAAAAATTTTGGAAATCGATCCAGTAGTTTCGGAGCCTATTCTATACACACAAGCAAACAAATAAAAAATCAAATCTTACCACTTTATAATAGTATAGATTATGTCGTATAGTTCATTCAAAAACATTATCCAACTTAAGTAAATTACCGCTAAGCACCTAAAGGAGTGTATCGACAGCCTCACTTGAGAGCCAGCATTCCATTTCAGGCTAGACGTGCGTTACCATCTTCGACCACACCATAATTTAACATCATATAAACTGTGGTGAAAAAAATCAGTTGAAGATCCCGACTAGCAATCCCGCATAACGCGAGTGTCCTACGATATTTATTTATTTATATTGACCATATTTGTGATGATTTTTTCCTAAGTATTTGTCTGTATTGTTAATTTATGTATATAGTAATATTTAAGTATTGTATAAATGTTTGTATTTTATTATTGACTCTAAAACGTTTTGGTGGATAAATTGATCATCAATTTCACGGTAATTTTACTTATTTTAAATGCTATTTATGTGTTCAAATATCATTAGGAAAAATATACTTTAAATATCTCAAATTAAGCCATGTATAATTGTATATAAATAAAAAAAATAAATAAACTGTCGACTGTTTTCCCGTTGCGATTTTGTTTCACTAAGCTGGACGTTACATAAAGAAAATATCGGTAACCTTTCAAGTGTGCTTTAGACTGTCCCATCAACACAGAGCAATTTATCGTGACCGCACGCGTCAAGTGGCTGTTTCAGCCAATCCTCAGCTCTAGTAATTCTGTTTTGTGTAAAATGATTATGATTTCACATCAGATCAAAATCTTGATTTTATGTTTCAAAGTGACGTTTAAAGCTCGACGTCCTCATTAATGTTTAAGTACATTAGATAGATATAAACTCTTTACTGTGGACACGAAAAATAGAAAAAAAGTACAGAAAAACAAAGATTCTTATGAGCTTGTGTCACATGGGGCCTTATCGCTAAGAACGATTTCTTCTAGACCGCCAAGAATGGAAAAAACTTTTTTTTTTTACACACCGCGCCATCGGACCCCAAACTAAGCAAAGCTTGTGCTATGAAAGTCAGAGCTTGTGCTTTTTTTTTTGTAAATACATACAGGACACCCAGACACAGAACAAACATTTGTTTATGCCACAAACTCTTTGTCCTGGGTGGGAATCGAACCAGCGTCCTTCGGCTCTTGGAGCAGACATACTACCAATGAACCAACAGGGCTGTCATATCACGATACATCGTATATGTTGTGTTATTATTAAGTTAAAAAAAACTAATAAAAATAATACATAATGTAATACGTAAAAATAATAATTATGTATTTAAATAAAATGAATACACGCTATTATATGTAATATAATATGTACATAAACATGAAACGAAAATAATATAAAAACCAGCGAGCAGTGGGCAATTTCAACCCAGCACTGTATATTACTGTTTATTTGAAATACTGTAACTTGGCAATTGTACGAGTATGTACTATAATAATTTGAGAAAGCGTAATTTTAAGAAAAGCACATTTTGACAAAGGGCATCTCGAAAATAGGACGATGCGCTGAGACGAATAAATGGAACTACTCTATCGAAATTGTAAAATATCATCTCGAGTCAATTCTGGCGGACAACTCGCAGCACTATCCATGTCCCGGTGGAATGACACCATCTCCACCGTCGCTCGCAAATTGAAACGGAAGGTGTCCAATAAATTCCACATCCACCCTCGCAGGAATTCGGCCGAACGGAGTTCCCGCTTTGTGTGAATATTTTATGTAAGGCCTGTTTTCATAGATACGGATTTTGTAGTTTAGAATTTGGAGTGCAGGGAAGGTTGACCGTTTTCTTGCAAATAGTGAACGAGGAAAAAGTAAATTTAATAAAAAAAAAGGTATTCTAAAAACACGAAATAATTTTGGTAACTTTTTCTTTCAAATCGTTTACTTTCTTTCTTTTTTGTTTTTAATGCCTATCTATATTACTTTATACATAACATTTTTTTAATAGCTGATAAGCTAGGTGTTTGACCACAGCTCACCTGATGTTGAGTGACGGCGTGGTTGAAGATGGTACAGCACACCTAGCCTGGAATAGAACTGGCTCTCAAGTGAGGCAGCCGGAACACACCGTTAGGAACTTGGCGGCAGATTTTCAGCTTGAGGGTGGTAGCTTGTCAACAGAGTACTATAAAATACCCTTCCACTATGCTGTGGTTTCCTCACGATGTTGTCTAACACCGGCAGCCATTACTTATCCCACTAATATTGTAAATGTGAAAGTTTGGATGGATGGATGGATGGATGTTTGTTAGTCTTTCACGCAAAAACTACTGAACGGCTTTGATGAAAAGGTGGTACGAATGTAGCTGAGACCCTGAATTATAACATAGGCCCTTTATCCCAAAAATATGTGGCGGGTAACACCGCGGGGCGCAGCTAGTATTATATGAATTTAAAAAATTTAATAACTTTGCCTAGGTAATTTTTCTATAGACTATAGATAATCTGATTAGATTTCTATAGACAATCTGAATATTTCAAGTCACGAGTAAATCAGTTTATTCTATACGTTTCTCCGTTTACTTTTAGCTGTAAATATCAGCGAATCGAAAACTTATTTTCAAATAAAAACTGCACCTTATAATTTATTCGCTATCTAACTGTTTTTTTTTTTGCATAAAAGCGAAGCAGTCTATTTACCGTATTATGTACGTAGTTTATGCCAAAATAGATAATACATGATATATATGTCAGATATTCTGCCGCCAAGCAGTAGTGTGTAAACATTACTGTGTTCCGGTTTGAAGGGTACTGCAGCTAGCGAAATTATTGGGCTGTTGAGACTTACCATCGAAAGTCTCCAAAGTAATGAGCGATGCCCTGGACTTTGTTTTGTTACTTAGAGTTCTGTGTATCGCTGCAATGGTCATGGACAGACGTTATCTCTTACCATCAGGAGAGCGTCTCGTCCGTCTCATTATTTTTTAAATAAAAAAAAAAAGAAAAAAATAGTCTCCTGGATACGCCGACATCAGAAGAAGCCAGGATTCTAATAAAACCTTCACCTTTTTGGACAGTGATAGATGTTGTGCAAAGAGTGGTACATGCATTATGTTATTATGGGAGTGGTATAGTTGAATATCGTAAACTCCATCAAATAAAACAAAGAAAAAAAACAGTTGTTTTATTAGCGGGTCTGTTAATAGCTGTGTCAACAATCCCCCGAAATTATATGTAGTACCTACCTATAAAATAGATTGATGTATTTGAAAATAAAGTTATTGTTAAAACTTTGAAATAACTCTAGTAAACGTAAATTCTTGTTTACGCTGATTTCCAATAAAGCAAAACTTTCTTTACAGTAAATTTCAATATCGATAAACAATTTACCTTCGTCCAACGAAAGTAAACACAATATTGGTATAAGAAACTTGTACAACGTGGGCTGCCAATAGTTTCTATAAGATATTTCGAGAGTTCGTTTAAAAGTAACTTTTACCAGTGTGTAGGAGGTAACAAGAAGCCCTCCTTTATAAGTTGTAATAACACAATTTTTTTTTATAGCAGATAGGCATGCCTTTGACCGCCATCCCGCCTGATGTTAAGCGAAGATGCGGTCTATGGTGGAGCACGCTCGCCTAGAAGAAACCGATTCACTCGCGACTTGAAGGTACCCAGACTATATTCATTGGGGAACACCCACTCGGGCAGCAGATTAAAAACACTTTCAAAATAGTCTAACCTATAGGATACTTACCCTATGGGGTACTTACCCTATGGGATACTTACCCTATGCGATACTTACCCTATAGGTTTTGATTCCTTTGTGAGTGTCAAAATATTATTATGCGTTTTTTGTGACATAAAACGACTGTAACTTTTTTTAAGATAGTTTTCCCAAAAAAAAAATCAAGCTTGACTTTTTCACAGCTACAAGGATCTGCAGATTTTCCCATAATTATGGATTTAATTTCAACTCGATACCTCTACGCGCTTCCGAGACAGAAGGTCTCGACTGACGGACAACAAAGTGATTCTATAAGGGATCCGAATTTTTTCCTTTTGAATTACGGAACCCTAAAAAATGTAGCTAAGAAAGGATTTTTGGAAAATTCATCTTTGAGAATGAAGCCACGGACAGTAGATAATAAATAATACGTTTACCAATACCTACATTCCATAACATCTTAATTTATCTCTAATCACAGACAAACACACTTCCCGTAACTCAAATTGATTCATTTGCTGCACCCATTAGTTCCCTAAGGCGCGTTATTCACTGCCGCTATATTTTACTAAGAGCTTATAAAGCTGGACTCCACTATCGGTAATTGCGGCCGAGTGCCGCCGAGTGTTGAGCTTGTATCGGATAATCAAGAAATATTACATTGAGCACTCGCCTTTATGTCCCTGGAAATATATGGTAGTACTTCTATGCTCTAGATTTTTGTGTTTTATTAGGTTTATTGTATCATGTAGTATGATGAACGAAACTTGCGAGATTAAACCAATTTTTTAATAAAATAGTAGCATTTTTGAGAATATTTCTTGAATCTTATTTACTGCTTACTGCCCTACACTATTGCCAACGAATAGTTTAAATGTATAAATTAGGTAAAAAATTGAAATCAGCGCCAATAAATAAACAATTTTTTTATGTTTGACAAGCTAGATATGTCACAACAGCTCACCTGATGTTAAGTGATGGTGTGGTTGCAGATGGTAAAGCACACCTATCCGGGAATGGAACTGGCTTTCAGTTGAGCCAGCGAGTGAATGAGTGAGCTTACAAGCTAATCTCTACTTAACAAGTTATTAGCTACATAAATAGCATTAAAATTTGAAAATTATTTAATAATTTGAGTCAATATTTTTATGTATTTATTTATTTTAAATTATGTTAAAAGACGTTAAAATGTTTTGTCAGAAAAATCAATCCCAGATATTTATATAAAAAATCATTTTGACTAAATCAATTATTACGTAAGTCATATCACAAAATCCTTAATTTATTCACTAAATAAGTTATTATTTTTGGTGGAGTACTGTACAGGAAGGAACAACTGTATACATTGCTCTGCAGTTGACTCAATCATCAATTGAATCAGTCATCAATTGCGAACGTACAAACTTAACACTGTAAATTATATAATTCGTAGCATTATGCCGTAGCACCTAGGCTACGAGACTAAAATTACGTAGCAACGAGACGTAAGAAATTGCTAGGTATTTTTTTCTAAAAGAAATCATTTTATTTCAGAAAGTTATTTCATTATCATAATTATGTTAGTAGGACTGAAAATGATTTCATTTTTCTATCCATACTGATTCTTAGAAACATTGGTATTATAACGATATTATAAGGTAAAATTACATTCAGATATCCGACAATAGAACGAGATATATTGACTTAGTTCACCAATATAATAGTCAGCAGAAATGGCAGTAGGTCAGTCACAATATTGTCGCAGAACCAATAACCGTTGCAGTAGACGTGTTTTCGAATAAGGGTAGAGAATGACGTCGTAGCGGAGATATACCTACACAAGATAGTTTGCAGTAAATTCAAAGATTAGCTTTAAAAATACTTTTGTTTAGAAATTTACTGTGGTAGGAATATCTCTTCTCTAAATAGTACAAAACAAAGTCGATGTCCGAGTCTCTGTTTCACCGATTATTTATTTCTTCTAATCTACACAACGGATTTTAATACAAAAGGTGTGTTTATACATTATACAGTTATAAAAAAAGTTTACGTATTTAAAAGGTTGAGAAATGTTACATACCCCGGTTTCTGTGGAGTGTAAATATTATGAAAAATATATATTCACAGATATTTTATGTAAATGTAGTATGCGTATATGCATGTACTTGGTAGTACTAGTAGATTTCCTAAGCAGGAAGTCGTCTAGGGAAGTACCACCGCAGTACCAGATATTTTGCCGCCAAAGCCAACACACTCACACACACCCAGACAGAACAAACATTAAAGATCGTCACACAAATCTTTGTTTGAAATGGGAATCGAACTCACGCCCTACAGCTCTTGAACCACATACACTACCAAATGAGCTAACTAAAACTAAATAAATTAAGTTTCGAAATTAAACTTATAAGAATCTAGTTACTGGAGTAAAAAGCTTTTCTAAGAAAAAAATCTAAATTGTGGTCACTCAGATTCTAATTGAAAGTCTTGCTTTTAACAACTCGTAAAATTTTGAACAATACTTCAAACTACGTCGTGAAATAATTTACTAACTAGCCTTGAGTTTCCAGCTCATTAATAAAATGTAAAGCGAATTCGGTCCGCCTTCTTAGAAATACTGAAAGCAAATATCGTGGTATCGCGGACTATGTCAACAAGTGAAACGTTTGTAGTACAATGGTGACATTGTCTTTGTAACAAAACCTCTTTGTTTCGGGCCTGGGGAGGGGACGCCCCCTTGGAAATTTGACCAACAGTGATTAATCTTGCGCTCAAGTTCATAATTTCGCTTGTAAGTTGTCAATGAAGCTGTGTGGAAATTTTTGGAAGAACATTTTGGTGGAGAAGAATACTTAAAATTACTTTTCAAAATGTTGTAAGATCATGCTTAGGTATATAAGTTTCATCTTGATGCTGACGTCATCAAAAGTCTCAAAGTCATGAGCGCCAAAGTAATAATAATAATAAATAATAATAATAAATATCGCAGGACATTACACACAGCGCCATCTGACCCCAAACTAAGCAAAGCTTGTACTATGGGAGTCAGATAACTGATAGAATACTTAAATATTTTTTTTTTTGTAAATACATACTTATAATACATACAGTACACCCAGACACAGAACAAACATTTGGTTTTATATCACAAAATGCTTGTCCTAGATAGGAATCGAACCCACGCCCCACAGCTCTTGAAGCAGACATGCTACCAATGAGCCAACAGGGCTGTCAGCGATGCCCTAGACTTTATTTTGTTACTCGTATCGCTGCAATCAAATGGTCATAGACATGCGTTATCATTAACATCAGTCAAGTTCGTCTCTTTAATTTCACATTTAAAAAAAATATTCAAAATGTTTTCCTGAAATGTTCCAATACATGGTAAACTTTTTAAAAATAATCTCTAATGGTAACAGTTAACGCCTGTCCATGACCATTGCAGCGATACACAGAACTTTGAGTAACAAAACAAAGTCTAGGGCATCACTGCTTTGGCGCTCATTACTTTGAGACTTTGATGGTTAAGCCCAGCCCAGTAATTTCGCTAGATGCAGTACCTTTCAAACCGGAACACAGTAATGTTTACACATTACTCCTTAGCGGCAGAATAACTGGTACTGCGGTGGTAGGTACCTACCTAGACGACCTCCTGCTAAGGAGATCTACCACCAAGTAAGTCTAGTTTGGATAAAACATTTATTTTACTATGACACCCTTAACCAGATAAGTACGAATAGTCACAAACATCCAAGCTTTATGGTTTTCTGTGCGTAGACAAAGCTGCAGCGAAACACACAAGATCTGGATTTCTGCTGAGACACACGTAACATAATGTTAGCAAACTAAATAAGCCAAGTGTGCCTATTGATTAAAAATATTAAAAGGTTTGTACATTTGGTTTTGCTTTTTTTTTTTAATACGGATAAGTCCGCGTTTGACCACCAACTCGCCTGATGGTAAGCGACGATGTGGTCGAAGATGAAGCACGCAGACCTAGAAGATACCTATTCACTCTGACCTTGAAAAGATCTAGATTATATCTATCAGGAAACAAGGAAGCCGGTAGCTTGTTCCATTCCTTGGCCGTACGGATGAGAAACGTAGAGTCGAAACGTTTGGTACGTACCCAAGGAAATTCCACTACGTATGGGTGGTAGTGGGCCGTCTTTCTACTTGTCCTGTGGTAAAAAGGGGATGAAAGAACAAGGTCGTACAGCTCGGTAGCACATTCTCCGAAATGAATCCTGTAGAAAATTGAGAGACTTGCTACCCTCCGGCGGTGTTCAAGACTCACAAGTTTTTCTTCTACCAACTTTTCATCACCTATAAGTGGAACAGCACGCCGTTCTACCGAATCAAGAGCTTGAAGTTGGTACTTGGCTGAACCGTCCCAGAGGTGGCAGCAATATTCCACACACGACCGGACTTGTGCTTGATACAATGCAAGCAGCTGCCCCGGGGTGCTGTATCGCTTTTGCTTAGTTTGAGGCTAAATGACGCTGTGTGCTATGAGATATTTACTAACTAGCTGCGCCCCGCGGTGTTACCCGCTACATGTTTTCGGGATAAAAAGTAGCATATGTCTTAATCCAGGTGCTCAGCTACCTCCATACCAAATTTCATCCAAATCCGTTCAGTAGTTTTTCCGCGAAAGAGTAACAAACATCCATCCATCCATCCAAATTTTCACATGTATAACATTAGTGGGATTTTGATTGTTCAAGATATGTAGGTATATTTAGTTTATTTCAGACGTTTCGGTTACAACGGTGATGAAGATTTAAATTAACTTGACGACAATTAACTGACTGTTAAACGGAAATAAATTAAATATATATCTTGAACACTCAAAATGAACCTCCGCAGAGTAACGTCTGAATCAATCAATTATTTATTTATCTTATTAATTTTGTTTTTGTTTGCTTTTGCTAGCTCTGACGCTACTAAAAAAAAATGTTGACGATTTTAAGGATTGTTTGTTCGTAGAAACGTTGATTCGTGAAGCTGCCGGTATCAAGCGCAGGTGGCTCCGGGGCTATACCGCAATAACACTAAAATAAAACTAAGGTATAGCATTGCATTCGCTCGAAAGACACTGATTTTTCTTCCACCCGGTTTGGTGTCTCGGAACAAAACCTTTTACCTTATCGTTTTGTAGTTTTTGTAAAGTGTTTTATTTTTGTACCTACAAGTTTATATCTTAGTCATTTGCGATAGAGTGATAAAGCGTTTTAAATATTTTTTTATACAATGAACGGGTTAGTTAAAATATATACCTACCGCTGGTGTCAAATCACACAGCGTCATCACCGGCCCTAAATCAAGTAAAGCTTGTACTATGGCAGCCAGACAACTGAATAGAATACTTATAAACTTTTTATATTGTAAATACATACTTGTAGTACATAAACACCTAGAAGCTTAACAAACATCAGCTTAATCATGTTCAGCATATAAATGTTTTTCCTGGGTCAAAATCGAACCCACGCTCATCAACGAATGAAACAAAGCTACTGCCGAAGAAGCGAACAAGGTAATCAACTACGTACCTACCTATTATATTTCATTAGTAAAATAAAACCGTTTAATGAATAAATTAAAGCATAATATTATGCTTTATCTTTCTTGAAAACAATCATTGTATTTTCACTCGTAAATAAAATAAGTTTTCCTTTCAAATAAATTTCTATATTATAATCATGTAAAGTTAAAAAAATATCTATAAGAACCATCTGCCAGATATAAAACGAACAAGAAATGTAACTGAGCTGTTTAATTTTCTTAAAACACCGGGAAAATGTTGTACTAAACTTTACCAGTACAAAGCAATAAAAAGGTCACAACTAACAGCACAGATGGCGTTACTACAGAGCTGCAAAATCTGTATATAGTAATACATTATCACTGGTGTAGATGGCGTTACTTGCTAAGCACGCTTTAAGCATTTAATTTTCGAAATTACCTACAGAGGGCAGTCAAAATTGTACACCAGTTTCAATTTTCTATAGAGTTAGCGACATCTGTACCTAAACACTTGAACTATAGCTTAGTATGCTTGTCAAGCTAGTTTACAGTATACACAGAAAGTTTATAGATGGCGTTAAAATATGTTTTAAGTTTTTTTTTCTATTTGAAATTTGCAATAAAATAACTGACTAATTAAATAATCTTCTTATTTCAAACGTAAAATAATAAATAGTTTATACAGTACATAATTATATAGGCATAACCTAACCTACCTTATTTTTGTTTTATTTTACTTGTTAATGTGTGTGTACTAAATTAAATTAGATTAACTATTACACAATTCATAATATGTTCAAAATACCTATTACAAGTGAAATACAGTAAAATTAAGGTGTGAACTTGTACAAGGGTAACTTTTTCATACCGAAGTACCCTTGATGGATGTATTCCATGTTGCGAAACATGATGCCAAAGAAAATTCAACCGTACGTCGTACACATTACATTTTGTTGTAGAATCATAACATATACAAGGAGACACACCACCAACAAATATTTATAAATAATAAACGTCACACCAGCGATGCGTAGGTACCTAATACGTTTTGCTACTCAAACTTCTTGGCATCGCTGCGATTGTTATGGGCAAATTTTAATCACGTAGGCACTCATAATTTTGTTCGTCTCATTATTTTTAAATATAAAAACCGTGAATTGATTGATTCAGGCGTTACTTTGCTGAAGTTTATTTTAAGGTAATCTTTAGTGTATTTACGCTTATAAGCCGTTTTAGTTACGACGAGGAATTGATTAAATCTAAAACAATAATAAATAACTGTATGAAATACTTGTCTTGTTACAAATATTATCAATTCATCATTATCATCATCATCATCAGCCTTTTGTAGTCCACTGCTGGGCATGGCCTCTCCCAAGACACGCCACTCAGCCCGATTTTCCAAATATCAATTATAAGTATTATCTGAATTAAACTGAAAACTTGAAACTTATTTTTTTTATATAATATGATAAATTGTTGGGCAAAAATAGGCTTTCATGGAGACGGCATACCGAAGTTAAAACGTAAAACACGTCACTTTAGCTTGTCAGTGACGCGAAGCCATAAGTTACCAACGCGGCTAAAGAAGTTATCACATCAAAAACCAAAATGACAGACTAGGTGTTTAATTACAGCTAATCTGCTGTTAAGTGAAGGTGTGGTCGTAGAAGGTAAAGCAGACTGAAATAGATCTGGTTCTCAAGTGAGATTGCCGGTACACACTGTTAGGTCACACACCTAGCCTGGAATGGAACTGGCACACTATTGGCTCGTGGTGTATATTGGCTCAAATCAAATAAATGACTGTGACGCCAGATAGAACAGTTTTAGGATCTTGATTTGCATAACATTTCGCAATCCGAATTAAAAGCAACACAGTACCAAACTGGAACGGAAATTCTGTTTTTCCATTAGAAGCTGAAAGAGCGCCGCAAAAAGGCGAATTCGCGCCACGATTACAGAATACCAAAACGAGAAACAATCTACAATCAGTGTTCCCTTCAGCGAATAAATTAAAAGTTGCCCGTACTAAATTAGAGGTTTTCGAATAATTGAGATTGTTCGGGAGGTGCTGTAAATCGTGCTCCGGAAGTGAAATTTTCCGTTTTGTTTTTTTTTTGTTGCGAATTTTTAATAAAAAGATTGACGAACTTTCTCCGAACAAGTGTTGCGAGTTCTGAAGTGGAGTGAGTTAGATGCGAGTCGAGTAATTAGTAGGTAACGAATATTTTACGAAGCGTAAACAATATAAAACTTTTTTTTTACAATTTACGTTCGTGTTTGACCTCCGTTTTGCTTATTTTAAGTTAGGATGCGATCGTCGAATGGATTTGATACGCTTGCATGGGAGAGACCGATTCACCCGGGAAACCATAACGTAAGATGTAGCATGGACGTAGGGTTCTAGCGCCAGGATCGATCAAGTTGAAAATTTGCCGCCAAGCTTCTAACGGTTTGTTCTGGCAGCCTTACTTGGGAGCCAGTTCTATTCCAGGCCAGGTGTGTTCACCACCTTTCAGTCAAGCATAAAGAATAGGTACTATGTATATTAAATCTATTCTTAAATATTTTAATGGACAATAAGACTCCATCATACCTAATCTTAGTAATAGTATAATAGATAAATAATAGACAAATATTTTTTTATAAAAAGCATACAAACAGAAAAGTAAACTAAGAAAATCCGCAGTAATATGCTACGAATTGACTGTGACCATCATCCGAAGTTTTGAATATTATTAGAAGGTAACCAGAAGTACATAATTAATTAGAAGTAATTACTTAAAAAACCTCTTTTTTTCAATTTAATCTTTTAAATATATTTTCACACCAAAAAACAAAAGTAGGTACAGAGAACAAAGTCATCTTATGAGCTAGTGCCACAAGTGGCTTTATCGTAAGCGATATCTCTTCCAGGCAACGAAGAAAGGCAAACACGAAATAATCTTGAATTTTATTTAAGTTTGTTACTATGTATAAAAAAAAACGAAAATCGCATACTTTAGTTTTTAATAATTAGATTCGAGTAAACAGCGTGTTTCTGTTCATCGTCATCAACGACCTTTTGTTCTACATTGCTGAACGTAGACCTCTCATAATTGACGCCACAAAGGTCGGTCGGTAGCTTTCTTTCCTCTCGCACACCGTCACTCCAGGCCACATGGTGTCTTACATACACGTGGTATCCACTCTGGAACTGACCCACTGTCATTTTGTTTCCTTTCATTTTGCCTCTACGAAACATGCTGAGAGAATTTGATCTATAAGACCAAGTTCAGGTCTGGACTAAATTGTCTTTCTTGTGATGTTCTTTTGAGCACCCCTGTTGGTACTACTAACTAAATTCAACATTAAATCCATTGTTTATGTTATCTATCTTAACGCATCAAGAGTGCGCAGCAACACAATTCCTCAGAATACCTTCCGAAGGCCTATATGAATTGATGACGCCCAATAAAAAGGCCTGGACAGGGCTTCGAAAAGGTCTACAGATTGTCCCATAAATTTTGTTCACGGGTACATTGCGGATAAGTGGAGTTTATTTCAGAAGATTTGGGTGAGGTCCTACCTAACTTCGACTCGTGCAAGTCGAAAGGTAGAACGGTGGTAAAATAGTGCAGGGTTGTTAGATTATATTATCGATACAATATTATCGAATAATGAAGGCGTGAAGATAGCATCTATGATGTAGTCATTGGTGTGTATAACTATTAGCAAAATACATTTAAGATATTTTATTTTGTAGCAATGATAGCTCAGTGGTTAGTGCGTTCGGTTCACGCGCCAAAGGGTGTGGATTCAAATCCCAACAATGATGTTGAGCTCCTAGCGAACGCAAAAATCGTGAAGCAACCATAGCGAGTTGGTAGGTTATTTTATAGTACCTACTCGCATTGTTAGCTACCGCCCTCAAGATGAAAATTTTATCGACATGCACCTAACAGTATTCTCAGTAGCAAAATCAAAAGTACAAATTGCAATTGTATTTCATTTCTATCGTTTACTATCTAAATATTGAAGTCACATAATAAGCAAAAATAATTATATTTAATAACAAAACAAATTAATTCAAACTTAACAGGCTAGTGTCTTCTGGTGTAATTTAAATAATGTAAAGTTAATAAGTGGCAATTACAATATATCGATATGGCAATCTATCGATAATCACACAACACTATTTAAAGTTCTAGTTAAGTTCGACAAGTAACCGTCTCCCACTAAAATATGTAGCGAAGCGATATTGAAAAGTTCCGCTTTGTTAGAAGGAAACCGTCTTTATCTAGAGTTACAATGTGCTCGATCTTTTGTTCATTAACCGTTCAAACAGATCTGATATTTTTAACTGTTCTTTAATGGAGTTTGTTGGAAAAATTGTTCGTATTCTCCGACTTAGTTTTATAATGGGAAGTAAACTGTAGGAATGGAATAAAATTTAAAAGACACATTGTAACGTACCTACTCGTAAAAAGAAACCCGATTTAGCTACACTTTAAAATCAACATAGTAAAGATTTAAATCATAAACTTAACAATGATTTTTCAGTTTAATACAAAATCTTTTTTCTCTGTGTTGCAATCGTACAAGATATTATACCACGCAACACAGCATTCGTCATGTTTAATAAAATGCTTCTTTCAGTTTTAAAAGCGAAAAATTGCGTTCTCGAACCGGTTATATCTAGCTCCGTGCAGATATTACGGCCGCCATCTTGTTTCAACCAGACAAAACACGTATAAATCAAGTCTGTTTCGGTTTTATTAAAAATAAGTGCAGCCTGTGATGTGTCCTACATTTTGAATTTACCCGTTTTCAGGATGCGCTGCGGTTGTTTTAATTTTAAATTTTCAGTCAGTCATGTTGCTGTCTGGTAGTTGTCAAGTCTTTTGAATGCGTATTTCGATTAGCAGCTCCAGGTATATTAAAATGTTTTCATGCAAAATAATGATACTAAGCATGGATACTAAGGGGATTTTGAAAACAATCCTGTCATGCGTCATGCGAAGCAAGACAAAGCCGCGCGTGAGTCGTGTTGTCAGTTACGTTATTTTTTTTTTTAATAATTTGCCCTTTCGGGCAGGCTAAAGCTATAGAGCCATACTGCCTTGTCTTAAGTGTTATTTCTGCTGTATTTTAGCTATAGTTATCGTCAAAGTCGTCTTTGTCAAGTCCAGTTCGTGTCAGTTAATTCCAGTCATGCTTTAGTAAAGTAGTGGCAACTTTACTACAAAGCTTCAATGGAGTTTTGGAAGCAACACGAAAACTCATGTTTCACCACGTTATATCATTTTCCCACACTCGCGCTTGTAATTCGGCACTTTATGAATAAAACACCACCATTTTTATGCATAAAAACTCGACAAAACACTAGTTTTGGAAAAAAATACAACGGAGCGACACGACTCTTCCCGCGTTCCCGCCAAAACTCTCGATAGTCTTGCGTTTGACCGCCATCCCGCCTAATGTTGTGGAGATGCGGTCTACGGTGGAGCACGTTTGCCTAGAAAAAACCGATTCACTCGCGACTTGAAGGTACCCAGACTATATTCATTGGGAAACACCCACTCGGGCAGCAGAACGTACGTCAAATTAAGGTACGCCAACAGTACACATAAATTATTGATAAATTTACAAACACTTTGCAAAAAGTTATGTTCCGATACGTGCGCCAATGATAGGCATACGCAGCCTGATAAACATATTGCTTGCAGTAAACAGGAAACAGTCAAGGAGTCAACAGTATTGACTCCTTAAAACCAAAACACTAGCCGGAGTACCCAACCTAATTTAACGTGAGTATTTTTTTTTTGGTATTATTATATAATTGGATTGGATAATTTTGGATTAGTCACACATGGGTCAGAAACAATGAAAGCTCTAGAAGAGGCCTGGATTTCTCATCATTATTATCTCAGCTGTGGAATGTCTACTACTAGGCATAGGCCTCCCCCATTAATTTTCGTAAATACCGGTTAGAAGCGGTTTTAAGAAGGGGTTTCTCATCTAATGTAAAAATACTAGGTGCATTACTAACGACACGGGACACCCTAATGTGAGGTTCAGAATTCATAGCTAGTAGACGTTATTCGATAAAATAAAATTAATAATCTTCTAAGTTATACAATAAAATATTTTTATTGCCTTTACTGTATACATGAAATCTTACTTAAACCTTAGTAGTAGTAGGTACTTTAAGTACCCCTTAACTTTAACTGTATTATTATTATTTTTCCGTTTAAATAAATTATCATTATTATTTATTCTATAAAATAATGTTATATATAAAATCAGTAGGTAATTCACTAGTAATAAAAAAAAACTTAAAATAAAATATCTTTTATACCTAGTAGGTAGTTATAATATAAATTTCTTTAAAAAATCGCTAATCAGTAACATCCAGTCAACAGACCTTGTCCCGATACTAACTGGTACAAGTTTTCACCCTAAGTAAAATAAATGGTCCAAGGTCATTAACGTCAGAAATTGATGCATTTATTTGCCAAACATTTTTTTAACAATTCAAGATGATTAACCAAGGTAACTTTCCCATTTAATCTTGGCAAAGCATAGATACCAACCAACAGAGTATCCGTTTTAAACGCCGATTGAAAGTTCATTTACCATAGTTTAAGCAGCATTCTAAAGGCTTTCGGTAACAAAGCAGTCTGCGCTAAAAGCTTCCTCACGAAAATGTAGATATGCATCAGCCATTAACACTCTACCGTCATTCCATCCTTTGATGGGTACTGTACTGTATGATGCGGTATTTTGATGAAAGAACACAGTTATTTTGGATATAGCCCGTGGGACCCCAGGCAATTTGGTCGTTTGGCCCGATACGGTTCAAAAATGCTTGGTATCCAAGCAAAGTCTTTTACGAATTTTTCGGCAGTGTAACCTGAATTGCTTTGAAGCAGATTTTTATTTTCTTTGAAGGAATTGAAAAGGATATTGAATTTTACAGTTGGGGACTGAATATGGGGCATAAAAATAAAGTTTGTATATTTGTTAAAGCCATGTAATTTTCTTGAAACTGTAACACACAGAGTAACTTGTGTTTTGAAATAGTTATTCAAGGATATTATTGGATAATACTAATTATAAAGTATTGTATTCTTTCTCTCTCTTCAGATAGAAAATATTATATTTACTTCTCTTACATTTTTTTCAGGCAGATAATATAAATTTGTTAATATTGCGATCGCACGCAAAATTAATTGTTTTACCTATTTTAAAGAAATAAATACATAGCGCCGTTTTTTATAATTATTGTTTTTTTACCTATTTTTTCAGACATTGGCTTTTTTACCTATTTTAAACATAAATTATCAAAAACATAGCGCCGTTTTATGATTATAGTCAGACATTGCCTGCTTTACACGATGTTACCCGATTTTTGGAATAGCATGAATATAAATTGTTACCAAACGCTGTTGCAGTCTGAAAAATATTCAAACATACTTGTTTTAAAATTAAAAATATTGAATTAAATTAAACGAACTTACTAGGTGAGGTTAAATAAGAAATCGACGTATTATATAAAAAATCTTGAAGATTTTTGAAGCCTTTCAAGCCGCGCTGGGCCAGTGTTTGGTTTTACTCTTTTCACAATGAATAGAAATCCACGCCTAGCAGTGGGACAGTTTATACACAGGGTTTATTCGGTATGAGAAAACATACCTAAGCACGTGAACAAAGAATGAAACCGTGAAACGTGAAATGTTAGTAAAACAAATGGCATGACATTTTAAAATACTGTTTACTTTTTACGTCAAATATCACATCACAAATTCACCCAGCTAATGCTCGAAATGAAATCGTCGAAGCCTACGAGTACATTTGCATGTTTTCACCGCAACAGCGGAAGTTCAAAGGATATCTTTCCGCATGGCTGGCCCAGAATCGTGGTTTACAGGCCAATGGGCGAACCGATTTTTGGACGGCGGCCAGTTTCGGACCTTCTTTATTTTTTTACGCTTGTCCGGTCCCTGTTTTTCGATATTTTATTGCCAACTTTACAAACTACGGTGGAGTTTGATTTTTATTTGGCTCTAGTTTCTTTGTCTTTGCTGAGAGTTTGCTGCTGAAATTTCAGATGTCGTCGCGTTGTATTATTTTCCAAAACTTGTGTTTTTTCGACTCTGTTCGATTTGTTTATGCGTAAAAGTTGTTGTTAGTTGTTTATTAAGAAAAAAGTTTTTTTTTATTCAAAATAGGTTCGCGTTTGACCAGACTCTGCTTGATGTTAAGCAGTAGTGTGGTCTAAGATGAAGCACACTTACCTACAAGAAACTTATTTACTCTAGATTTGAAGACACCTATATTGAACAGGGAACACAGACTCCGGCAGAGAGTTCCACAACCTCGCTGTGCGAATGAAAAATGTGGAATCAAAAGATTAATGTGCCGGTGAATCAGAAAATAGCGTCAATAAAGAAAATAGGAATCAATAATAGCGTCGTTTGTATGGCATCCCATACCTATACAAACCAATTGCAAAAATAAAATATAAACTAAATATTAGGAACATTTTCACGCGACGCTGTCTAGCCTCATACATACTATATCTAACTAAACAAAGCTTGTACTATGGGAAACCAGACAGCTGACAGAATACTTAAATACTTTTCTTTTGTAAATACATAGAATAATTGTATAGGATAGTATGTAGCATAAATTTGATATGAGTTATGATATTAAGCTGCCGATGAAAAAACATTGTTATGAAACCATGACGCGGTGGTAAGATAGTTTCTAGTACTAAAACAAGACAAGCAGCTAACTAACTACCCTCAACTACCACCGTGCTTTTGGCGATGTGTTCTGGAAGCTAAACTTGAGAGGTAGTTATATTCTAAATAATATTATGTGTTTATCATCTACTAACTAGGTACTACATATTTTTATGCGCTTATCAACGAACATCATATTTTTATCGATTTAACTTTTAGAGCACTTTTGACAGCGTGAAAAAACAGTTTTTCCATACAGTATGTGGACAGCATTTATTTGGAGCAAGCGTAAAGCGTAAGCGTAATATCTAAAACGGTATTGTTACAATTATTTGTTACTAGCGGCGCGTCCCGGCTTTGCACGAGGGGATATTATTTTTTTATTTCAATTCTTGTACTAAAAATTGCATTATGGTACTTAGGGATAATCTAGTATTTTAATGGTGAAATGATTTTTAAAATAGTCCAGTAGTTTTTGAGTTTATTCGTTACAAACATACAAAAATTCAAAAATACAAATCTTTCCTCTATGTAATATTAGTATAGGTACAGATTAGTATAGATTACGAGTGCAATGTACTCCTTTCTATAGGTAAGATTCCTTTTCAGAATATTTCTAACTGCTGGGCATTTTTTTTTAATGGTTGACAGGCTAGGTGTTTGACCACTGCTCACCTGATGTTAAGTGAAGGTGTGGTCGAAGATGGTAAAGCACACCTAGCCTGGATTGGAACTAGCTCTCAAGTGAGGCTGCCGGAACACACCGTTAGATGCTTGGCGACAGATTTTCAACTTGAGGGTGGTAGCTATCCAGCCGAGTACCAAAAAGTACTCTACCACCATACTATGGTTTCGCCGATCAACATCATCATAGTATCTTCACCTAAATAAATCGATCGAACAGTCTCTTGTATATTGGTTCTAGAAAGTTTATACAATATGTATACACTAAGAGCCATCAACAGAAAAGTTAGATTATAAATAAAATTATAGTTTAACTAACTTTTAGTATTTGCACGTTCATATCTGAGATTTTAGAACCAATATCAAATAATAGAAATTTACTCTTCAATATTTTTATACTCCTAACAAAACTTTAAATAAAAGCCTGAAAGAGATATATTATGTTATGTTTGTTTGTTAAATGTAATTTTTATCGTCGTGTTTAAAATATTTCTTTCAACACTTTTTAGATGGCGAAGAAGAAAGGATTATATTTTAGGAGTTTATATAAATGCACATTATACAGAAATATGTAGGTATGTGGCGCCAAAACCACTTCAATTTATCTGAATGAGGTGTCAATCGATTCGATTATATGTTTCGGTTGCCATAGGTAACATATTTTACTTTAATTATAGTTATTTTTCTTTAGTTCTATTTATAGTTTTTCATGCTCTTTAGTTTGTTACAAAGCATTAAGGAACTTTATAGTATGTGACTGGCTAGCTACCACGGGTTAAAAATCTACCGCCAAGCACTTAACAGTGCATTCCGATCTCACTTGAGAACCAGTTCCCATGCTTAGCTAGGTGTATTTACCGTTACTTAAGAACAGGTAAGCTACGGTTAATCACATAGCAAAAAAATAATAATTTGAAATCGATTCAGACGGAATTGTTTGAACTAAATGTTTAGAATATTTTTTTACTTATCTGTGCTTTTGTATGTTTCATGGCATATCCAAGGAATTTCAATATCGTGCCAATCATTTGTTCTTGCGTATCACGTTCTGAAAGCGAGAAATGTTTGGGTAGTTTAATTTATATTTATTTTAGTAAGAGATTTTGTTGATTTTTTTTACTGACGGTACAAGTCATGTACAGTAGTGTGTTTGTGTGTCCGACAGGAGCGGCCCAACAACAACTCCCTGGAAGGCGTCCAACCAGAAGTCGTGAAATTTATTTGCCTTCAGTCGGCACATCTACGTGGCCAGAGTGCTGAGTGCATCAGCTCTGCAATATAATGAACTTTAAAGCCATTATTCGGAATTTTTAGGAAAAATTGCAAAACTACACAAATAAACATGAAATCCTGTTCGTCAATAAGTGCGTCACGTTGGAACGGCAGAAGCGATTTGTTTTAATATGTTTATTAAAAAAGGGTTTTTTGGGGAAAAATGCACGAATATTTTTTACACGCATGTCGAAAAAAAAGTAATGCATTCATGGTTCATGTTTGTGTGTGTGTGTGTCTATGTGACTGTGTGTATATGTAGATATGTATGCGACAATCGATTGCAACATCAAAATATGCGATATAAACGGACGTATTGTTTGATTGTGTTGACTTAGAATTTTATTTTCTTCACAGCTTCAAGGAATTAGAGACTTGAGTATTTCATATTAATTACAACTTGATACCTTCAGGCGTTCCTGAGAAAAGGTTATTGACAGACAGTCAACGAAGTGATCCTATAAGGGTTCTATTTTAGGTACGGAACAAAAAAACGCGAAAGAATCAATATTGTATCTGATATGGCCAAAGATTGTGTTCCATTTTATCAAGGATCTCTATTATGCGAAATTATTTGACAGCTTCTTGTCGTTAAGCCCATTGAGCGGAGGCCGAAATGGCTACCATTATAGCAGTTTTACAACGACTTCCGTGATACAGATAAGAGAAATAGCAGCTATATTTTGTTCATTTTCCGTAATAATAAACTTATTGTGTTGCCAAAGAAAATAGTGAGGAGACTTCCGCTAGATTACTTGTAAATTTAGCCGGTTTTCAAGCTGCCGGTTAATTTGACCGGACTGAGGATTTGTTTTGTAGATGTATAGTTTGAGCGAGCGTAGCGTAATTATTGGCACTGATTAATATATTATTAAGTGAATAGCGCATGTTATTTTTGTACTAAATAGCAGAAAACAACAGTTATTTCGTTTTCAATAACAGTTTTAGGGGAAAAATGGTAAGTAACATATACGATTGATATTTAAAAATTTAAATATGTATCTTAGTATCATCTGTGTAATTTGTATATGTAATATGCCATAAAATAAAACATTGAGCTTTGTTGGAACACCGACGCTTCGCCGACACTAGAAGAGAGAGGGGCGCGCGGGACGCGCGGGGCGCGCCCGCTTCGACGACACTGCTTCAACCAAGCGTCACGAACGCACGCGCATCGCCAGTCATCGCATAAATATATAATTCTTTATTCTATTATAAACAATATATATCAGTTGTTTACAGTCCACTCATCTTTCATTTAAGTCCAACTATCTAGGACCCGAACAAAAAAATTAAATGAAGATACAAAAATTTGAAATTAGATAAATGAGTAAAAAGTAAAAAACACAAAAATGTAAAAACAATAATTATACAGAACATAATAATGTGAACTCAATAAAAGTACACTGTAAATAACTTGATGTGTATATGAATGCTATTTTTAATTTCTGTAATTTTAAACGAGCTTTTATATTTAAAAAATAAGAGAAAAATAATAATACATGCTAACTCTGTGGACAGAAAAGATTTTGAAACAATACGACGCACTAAGCATGCGTTTGGCCACGATCTCACCTGAATGAAAGCGACGTTGTGGTCAAAGATGGAGCACGCTTACCTATGTAGTATGCCTAATTCACGTTTTTATTACAACCCCGGTTTGTACTTGGAAACAGAAAACAGACGCAGGTAACGAGTAACACATCAGAAGCTCAAATAATGTGGTCTTAAAACTTAAATTTTTACTAAAAGAAAAAGGCAACATTTTGATTTTTGGTGTTTAATGGGTTTTATCTCATCCCTAAACTAAATACAATATTGTTCACTTGAGCTCTGAATACAACAGGCCTTGAAAGGTTGACCTGATTAATTTAAAATATTAAAAATATATTGCTATTTTGTAAACCGTTATTTGTTAACTTCACTACTATTTTATATTTTTGGTAACGACAGTACAACAAAGAGATTCGGCAGGGAAAAAATTCATAATCGTACTTTAGTCCCATTGAATAACATAAAAAACAAAATGAACAAAAACTTCTTTTGCTTCAAACAAAAAGAGAAAAATCTTCTCCTTAAAATTATTAATATATAAAATAAGTTCGTGGAAATCTAAAAATCATATTGCAACAATAGAATTTTTAAGTAGGAGGTCGTATCAGATATTCTGCCGCCAAGCACAAGTCTAAACATTTTGTAGCGATAATAGTTCAGTGATTAGCGCGGTCGCTTAACCGAAAAGCGGGGGTTCAAATCCGATCAATGAGCTTGAGCTGCCGGTGAAGGAAACTACAGTACGGTGGTAGGATACTTACTAGTACTCGAATGGCTAGCTAACCTCAAGTTTAAAATCTGCCGTCGAGCACCTAACGGTATATCCCGATAGCCTTCTAAGTAAAGTGTGTTTACTGTGACTTAATAGAACGAGAGCTGTGGTCAAAACTCTAGCCGGTAAGCTACAAAAAATAATTAATCCCACTAATATTATAAATGTCAAAGTTTGGATGGATGGATGGGTGGATGTTTGTTACTCTTTCACGGAGAACTACTGAACAGATTGAACGGAAAATTATTTTTGAACACCAGCAGAGTGAAACTATGATAATATTAAACAGCTGATACTAACAGCCACGTTAAAAATACGCAAAAATTTTTTTATTGTTTTTTTTCTTGGAAAGGCTGTTGTAACTCAGAATTCTTTGAAAGAAATGTTTATCGGCCGTTGGTATATTTCTTAGAAATTGACTTTGGATTTTAATTATCTCACTAATATTATAAATGTGAAAGTTTGGATGGATGGGTATTCGTTACTCTTTCACGCAAAAACTACTGAACGGATTTGGATGAATGGATTTGATATGGAGGTAGCTGAAACCCTGAATTAGACATGAACATAGGCTACTATTTTTATCCCAAAAACATGTATCAGGTAACACCACGGGCTAGTTAATATAAATTCTAGAACGATAACTTAACATTAGAAATACCTACTGGTAAAATTACATTAATTCATACAATAACTATCATTCACCCTTATTAAATTACACTAAGGAGAGATATTTGGTATATCTTAACAACTACAAGATACTGGAGGCTGGATACAAGCAGCCAAATGTTATTAAGGTTACCCTAGATTCTCAGAAAGGGTTTTGAAGGGTAGCGTAATTATATTAGAGCTTAAATCTAAGTCTAACTTTGTTCAATCTCCGTAGGCAACTTAAAATCTTAATTTAGCTACATTGACGTGATATGATACTGGAACTCTAATTATTTCATTAGGTAAAATATTTACGAACATCCTGATGAGTTTAAAAAATCTTTTACCCGACTGCAAATAAAATAGCTACAATTCAAGAAAAAAAAACTTTTTAAACCAATTTATTGTTCATAATTATTATTAAATTTCAACATACAACTTCATTATATTATTGTAATCATCTTTTAATTTCCTTTATTTAAATATCCTATTTAATAGGATAGGTTTGATGGTTATTTTTTTTTTACTATTTAGCGCTAAAAATTCACTAGTGCTTTTTAAGGTTCCGTACCCGAAGGGTAAAAACGGGACCCTATTACTGAGACTTCGCTGTCCGCCCGTCCGTCCGTCCGTCCGTCTGTCACCAGGCTGTATCTCAAGAACGGTGATAGCTAGACAGTTGACATTTTCACGGATGATGTATTTCTGTTGCCGCTATAACAACAAATACAAAAAATAAAATAAAATAAATATTTAAGAGGGGCTCCCATACAACAATCTTGATTTTTTATAGATAATGGAACGGAACCCTTCGTGTGCGAGTCCAACTCGCACTTGGCCGGTTTTATTTGTAAATGTAAAATGTAATGAGACGAACGTAATGCTCTCCTGATGGTAAGATAATTATAAAGCCTTTCCATGACCATTGCAGCGATCCACAGAGCTTTGAGTAGCCTAACAAAGTTCAGGGCATCGCTGATTTGGCGCTCATTACCTTTGAGACTTTTTTGTAGCGATCATAGCTCAGTGGTCAGCGCGGTCGGTTCGCATGTCAAAGGGCGTGGTTTCAAAGCCCAACAATGAGCTTGAGCTGTCGGTGAAGGAAAACATCGTGAGAAAACCAAAGCATGGTGGTAGGGTACTTTCTAGCAGGTACTCAGGTGGCTAGCTACCACCCTCAAGTTAAAATCTACCGCCAAGCATTTAGTGTGTATTACGGCAGCATCTCTTGAGAGCCAGTGCCATTCCAGGCAAGGTGTGCTTTATCATCTTCAATCACACCATCACTTAACATCAAGTGAGCAGTGGACAAACCTAAAAAAATCAGCCAAGTGCGAGTCGGACTCGCGCACGAAGGGTTCCGTCCCATTATTTATAAGAACGGCAAAAAATCACGTTAAAAAGCTCGTAAATATTTATTTTCTTCTGTTTTTTAGTATTTGTTGTTATATAGCGGCAACAGAAATACATCATCTGTAAAAATTTCAACTGTCTAACTATCACAATTCATGAGATGCAGCCTGGTAACAGACGGACGGACAGCAGTCTTAGTAATAGTGTCCCGTTTCACCCTTTGGGTACGGAACCCTAAAAAATGACATATCAAAAATATATCATTACGTATTCATTGCGACACATTTTCCGTTTTATTCATAAACGTCCACGTTCTTTGAGATCCAAGGCTTATGAGAGTGCGAGCAAAGTTTACATCGAGAAAATAAATACGGTACAGGGAAAATGTTTGTATCTACGGAGAATGTGCCTTTTCACGTAATTATTAACTGAAAATGAGATAACGGGTGTACATAACAGTATATTACAGCGCAACGTATTCCAGCTTAGCGCCGCGTAAGCAGTCCCTAAATGATACATGAGACGCTTTATTGTGAAACCATTCTGTAACAACAAGGAAAACAAGATACGCTCCGGGTTCTACAGAGGTCTTATACGTGCATCATTTGCGCAACCACGTAATAGTACACCATACTGATTTTCGCCGTCAAGTTCATCGCTGAGACATGAATCGACGCGTATAACATATATATACTATTAAAGTACATAGACACGACCAATTCCAAGCCAACGTATTGCTACCTCATATTAAAAGAATTTTCTCCCATAAAAATGTTCAGCTACTCTATACAGTATGACTGGTGAGACACCTACGATACTCGAAGACGTGATATTTAGCGATCATATAGGAAAAATAACATTAAATAAATATCAACCGACTACTGGGTAAACTTAACCGAAAGCTATGTAATTAATTAAAAACGCAACGCATGAATACGCGAGGACGCATGAGCTGGACGTTGTGAGGACACTTGCGCCGGGGGGGGGGACAAGCACGTACTTGTCACGTGATAAATACATCGTGTTTGGTATCCGCGCTTCATTTATTTATAGGGAAATTGGGGCCAAAAATTAAATACCCAATTTTACATAATTATAACGAGAATCGAGTACCAAGTACTCTCCTTCAGTATCGTAGGTGTCTCACCAGTCATGCTGTATAACTGTATTAGATTTACCGTAAGCAGTTTATTGAGAATACTGACGCGTAAGTTATTAAATTCTGGATATTACTGTAAGTACCTGTAATTTCATATAATACCACTTTCACAGGATGAAAATAGGTTTCATTAATGTAACCCACCGCCTTTTTTTTTCGTTTACAGAGAAACAAACTAAAATAAACGTTTATATTTTGTTTTTCAAGTTCGGTTCAATTTCACCTTTATCGTAACTGTTAATAATGAAATTTGTTACCTAAGTGTTTTTAATGTGAAAAAAGTGGCATAGAAGCAACGGGCCACCTGATGGTAAGTGGTTACCGCCGCCTATAGACACCTACAATATCCAGGGACCGTTTTCATCATTCGTTTGAAGCTATGTAAATTAAAACTCAGTGGAATAAACGAAGGTGGTAAGCCATATCACATAAGACAGGTGTGCGGAAGAAACAGTCGACATCTATGATAAAATATATGTAGGTGGCACTTTTGGTGATGGCGGCCGGCACGATATTAGAATTTGTAGCGATGATAGCCCAGTGGTTAGGTTAGGTTAGGTTAGCATGCCGAAGGGCGTGGGTTCAAACCCCAACAATGAGCTTGAGTTGCCGGTGAAGGAAAACATCGTGAGGAAACCATAGCATGGTGGTAGGGTACTTTCTAGTACTCGGCTGGCTAGCTACCACCCTCAAGTTGAAAATCTGCCGCCAAGCATCTAACGGTGTGTTCCGGTAGCCTCACTTGAGAGCCAGTTCCATTCCAGACTAGGTGTGCTTTACCATCTTCGACCACACCTTCACTTAACATCAGGTGAGCTGTGGTCAAACACCTAGCCTGTCAAACATTAAAAAAAAAAAAAAACCGAGATGGGGGATAAGCCCAAAAAGTTCATCAGAATACTCCCCATAATAGAACCTGTAGAACAGAGTAAGCGAACCAATGTCCCGGCGTAAGCTCAGCAGTTCCAACCTGTCAGTAAAGTGTGTTCCCTGACAAAGAAAATCTGGGTCCCTTCAAGCTGCGAGAGTATCGGATTCGTCTAGGTAAGCGTGTTCCATTGTATACCGCATCTTCGTTTAACATTAGTCAAGATGGCGGTCAATTAATGCTGGTATATTCGTTTTTATTAATTGTCTACTCAAAATGGATGAACTAATCCAATTTATCGATATTGTCAACCTATAACTAAACCAGCTAAACGGGTAATATTGTAATAGTTCTACAACAAAGTGCTGGCTCGTACAACATGAACACAATTTCTCACAGAAGGTGATATCACAACAAATGTGTCTTTGAATATTCTGTAAATATATTAAAAACATAATTTTTATCATAGATATTGAAAATACGATATTCATCATGTTTTTATTGATATAAATTTCTAAAGTTCACTCTGTGGTCTACACTCTCCTTAGCAGGAGGTCGTCTAGGTAAGTACCATCGAAGTAAGTACCAGGTATTCTGCCGCTAAGCAGTAGTGTGTAAACATTACTGTGTTCCCGTTTGAAAGGTACTGCACAAAAGCGTAATTATAGGGCTGTTGAGACTAACCACTTAATATCTCAAAGTAAAGAACGCGCCCAAAGCAGCGATGACACGCTAACCACTGAGCTATCGCAGCTCAGCCTCACTTGAGAACCAGTTCTATTCCAAGTTAGGTGCGTTTACCATCTTCGGACATACCGTCACTTAACATCAGATGAGCTGTGGTCAAAAACTTAGCCTAAAAAACAGAAAACCAGCACATAAATAAATAAAAATCGCAGAACATTACACAGCGTCATCTGACCCCAAACTAAGCAAAGCTTGTACTATGCAAGTCAGATAACTGATAAAATACTTAAATATTTTTTTTTTGTAAGTACATACTTATAATGAATACAGTACACCCAGACACAGAACAAACATTTGTTTGTACCACAAAGTTGGTCCTGGGTGGGAATCGAACCCACGCTCTACTGCTCTTGACAGACACTCTACCAAAGAAACAACAGGGCTGTCAAAAAAAAAATGCATTTAGAAATAAATAGATAAATCTGGTCATACAAACTTGCAAATCCGGGCTCACCGAAAGGCCAGCGCTGGTCATACTAATTAGTATGACCAGTAGTATGCTGAGGTGAGCCCCTATTTTGTAACTGTTTGTTTCTATTTGTTGTTATTTTTGTTACAAAATAAAAATTATTTTCTTTCTTTCTTTCTTTCAAATTTATAATATTAGTGAGAAGAGATATACTGTTTGTACTGCCACACGGTACTGTAATCCTTAGACGCAGCCGCCGGTCGAGAAATTTAACTTTGTATTCAGCACAATGGCTGAAGTCCAGCAAATTAATTTTAGTAAGTTAGTTTGAGAGGAAAATTATATAAAGGGCAATTTCGCCTTTACACTTTAAGTTTAGTTGACTCCTAACTTAGCACGTAACAGTGGGAAATTTTTTTTGGGTAAGTTTCTCATAAACCTCAAAATGTTGTTGCGTAGTCGCTAAAAGTTTTATAGTAAATTATTTATCGTACAGGAACCTTCCTACCATTTTTATGATATAAAAAGTATCCTATATGTTAATCTAGGTAATGAACTATATGTGTGTCAAATTTCAATTAAGTTCGTTCAGCCGTTTTTGCGTAATTGAGTAACAAACATACAAACTTTAAGCTTTATAATATAAGTAGAAAAAACCAGGTAATAAACTATATTATGTGTGCCAAATGTCATTGAAGTTCGTTCAGCCGTTTTTTAATAATTTATAAATTGAGTGCGTTATCGTTTCACATATCACCAATATCATTCGATAAGCCAATATCAATAGCCAAGCTAGGTATTGAAAGCAGACATCGGAATTCCGGTTCCACTATCTCTCTGCTAAAGTAAGTGATACAAACCGTGGTAGCTAGGCATACCTAATAAATTAATTCTGAGAAGCAATCAAGTTTATATTCCAACAATGGGAACATTATCAAATTTAACGCCAAGGCTAATGGAAGCCATAAAACAATCACTTTATATTACCATAATAGCTATTACCCCTAAAGCCCTATCAATATCGCCTTGAATTCCATATAATTGAACTTTACACCTAACAAACCGTCTTCCGAGTATATCGCAATGTTGTTAATCACCGGGTCCTACCCCAGAGGTTTCATATAACCGTGGGTATAATCGCTATTGAACTAAGAGCCCATGTAATGAATTCCTTACCAGCATAATCTGACCTTCCAAGTAGCATAGTCCAAAATTTCTGTTGAAATAAGATGGTAGCCTGAACGCAGAGCGTATTTAATTTCTGAAATAAATTACAAATAATAAAAAATGTGCGCAAAATTATCGTGGACACTATATTATGCATCGTTTAGTTTATGTTTATGTAAAAAGTAATGAGACGTACGAGACGCTCTCCTGATGGTAAGAGATAACGCCTGCCCATGACCATTGCAGCGATAGACAGAACTTTGAGTAACAAACAAAGTCCACGACATCACTGCTTTGGCGCTCATTACTTCAGTGTTCACTAAGTAAACAAATCTGATTTGACAGCCCCGTTGTCTCATTGGTAGTATATCTGCCTTGGGAGCTGTAGGGCGTAGGTTCGATTCCCACTTAGGGCAAACATTTTGTGAATAAACAAATGTTTGTTCTGTGTCTGGGTGTTCTGTATGTATTATAAGTATGTATTTACAAAAAAAAGTATTTATGTATGGATTTATTTATTAAACAAAATAAAAAAGACCTTAAATTATTATACTATTTACAAAATGTATACAAAAAACTTAGTCTAAAAAACCGTCAGAGGAGGGATATGTGGCCAGAATGCTGGCAACATTGCCACGCTGGATGGCAATGCTTAGCTTTTTACCAAAGTAGATACCAGCATTCTGGTCACCTGAAGCCTCCTCTAAACGTTTAGCCATGTCCCAATACAGTTCGAGAGCGGCCGGCCCCCACGGACCTAAAGTTTCAACCCCAAACGGCACAAAAAGATACATTCTATCCAAATAACTATATTTGTGCCGTTCAAGGTTTTCAGCTTTAGATGCGGCAGCACCAGCTTGTCCCGAAGTCACAGGAAGATGAGACGGCGCCAAGGTGTCGACGCAAGTGGCGTCCCACACAAGAGGCCGTCCCATCTTCCAAGGGATAAGGGTCATCCCGTCGGGTCTCTTGCCGTCGTCATCAGTCCGTTTGGTTCTAAAACTGATTCCGTCCGATCAGTCCGTTTGGTTCACTACTAAAAAACCGTCCAAAGTTGGAACTAAAAATTAGTTTTCTTATTTTATTTTAATAAGTTGCGAAGAGATTTGGTTTAATAAGTCCTATGAATGAGTTTTCTTTACTGCAAGAATTGGCTTGGTCTTGAAACATTATCGTTTTATTTATGCAGGATTAATCACGTGCGAAGTTCTATGCGAAGAAAGACGAGGCTACTGTGCTGCTTTGACTCCTTGAAGAAGACCACCAGATGTAGCCGAAACTAAGTATAGGTTATCCGACGTAATTAAACGTATGAAATCCTGTATAAGTAAAACATGCTTTTTAATGGGAATAGGTAAATATTATTTATGTGTGGTAATTTAAAAAAAAATGTCAGACGTGTTCGCTGATTTGATAATACATCTGCTTTCAGAAACAACCATCCAAGTTACCATTACTTTACTGGGGCATGACAAGACTTGAACTGAAATTACTTTAATAAGACTTATTTAATTTAATTGTATTGACTTGACACTGGAAAAATGCATAAAGTGCGTAGTGAAAAACAAAAAAAAAAAAGATTTACATTTCATGGTATGTTGGCAACACGCTGTCGTCGCGTCCGCTGTGAGACCTCACCTTGAAATATAAACTAGTCGAGGGAGGGTTGTATATTGATGTGGGTCAGCGTTAAATGGTCGCTCGCGGTTAACTTCATAATTCAATTTAAATTAATGATAGAATGGTTACAGCGAGATATCAGCGCGACCTGTTGTAATGGCATCGTTAATAATTGTAGCGATGATGGTGCTTTCAGACCTACATTGGGTATAATAGACACCATTATCTATGGGTAATGTCACGATTATACAAATGTTGTTAAGTGAAGCTATTTATTTGGAGACTTTTTGTGTGATGTTAGAGTAACGTCAGAGTGTGGCGCACGCTTCTAAAAAAAACAAAGATATATCTAATATTAAATAAACATGTATAAAAATTAAAAAACCCCCGACAGGCGTACAGTATTCCACTAGTCAAGCCCTTTTATTTGATTGAGAGTATTGAGAGAGTTGTATAAAAATATATAATCCGCCATTTTGTGGCGGCGGCCATCTTGGACCAATTTTCATCAAATATAGCTAAGAACACTCTCGACTAATTCACCTTTCAAACAAAAAAAAAACAAAATCAAAATCGGTTCAGCCGTTAGGGAGTTACGATGCCACACACACACTCTATCCAAGATTAATTCTTTATATTAAATTCGCGGTCCAGCCCAGCTTCGAAAGTACTTTAAAAAAAATTAAAAAAAAAACCGGCCAAGTGCGAGTCGGACTCGCGCACAAAGGGTTCCGTACCATTTACCTACAAAAACGGCAAAATAAAATCACGTTTGTTGTATGGGTTTGTTGTTGTTGTTGTTGTATAAATGTTGCTTAAATATTAATTTTATTTTATTTTATTTTAGTCTTTTTTTTGTTGTTGTAGTTGCTATAGAAATACATCATCTGTGAAAATTTCAACTGTCTAGCTATCACCGTTCTTGAGATACAGCCTGGTGACAGACGGACGGACGGACGGACGGACAGTGAAGTCTCAGTAATAGGGTCCCGTTTTTACCCTTTGGGTACAGAATCCTAAAAAACAGTTGATCCAATCGTTAGCAAACTTCCACAGTTACACCCGCTGAGCTAAGGCTAAAAATTTAATCAAAACCTCTCACGCTGTTTTGGAGTCCACAGGAACACACACACATCACAATAAACATTTTGATTTTTATATTTAGATGACAAAAAACGGCCCGTAATTGCTAAAAAAAAATAAGGAAAACTTGATACACCTTTTGTAGCTGTAAAATTTGTAAACGGGTTTCCATCGACATTTATATAGCTTACTTTAGGCGTATTTCAATCACTCCAACTTAAATGGCTGTTTAATTAATTTCTTATGAAGTTTGGAAAGTTGATGAAGTTTAATAAGACAAAGAGTACACCTGTTGAGATCTCTGTTAAACCCCCATCATGAAACAGAAACACAGATAAATTATAAACAGATATTTAAGTGGGATCACATTTCGTAATTATGATTATTCTGTTTGAAAGTTTAGTTTATTATTACTACAAGCTGAAATTTTGGGTGCGTATTTGAGGGAAGCGGAGCGTCGGTCGTCCAGCCGCAAGATGGGTCGATGATATTTTCACCGTCGCAGGTCGAACCTGGACCAGATTGGCACAGGACCGAGGCAGATGACATGTAAAGAGAGAGGCCTATACCCAGCAGTGGGATAAAGAAGGCTGTGGATGATGATGATGATGATTTGATCACAGATTATCTAATATTAAGTGGTGGTATGGTCGAAGTAAGTATCCTAGAATGAAACTGGCTCTCAAGTGAGGTTGTCAGAACACATCGTTAGGTGCTTGGCGGCAGGTTTTCAACTTGAGGGTGTTAGCTAGCCAATCGAGTACTACCACGCTGTGAATTTCTCACGAATTTGTCCTTCACCGGCAGCTCAAGCTGATCGTTAGGGTTGGAACCCACGACCTCCGGTGTTTGAAGCTTCCGCGTTAACAATTGAGTTAATATCGCTGTAAAATGTGAATTCAACTTATAAATACGAGTAGTATAATGACGTGATGACACTAACGACTTTTACCATTAAACGGTGTATCAGAGCATTTTGTCAATGCAAGCTGTGTTATTTGCCAAGAAATTGAGAAAAATGTGCAATAATTATTTTAAAAAATAATAGAAAGTAAAACAGCCTTGTTGGTTCATTGGTAGTATGTCTGCTCCAAGAGCTGAAGGGCATGGGTTAAATCTAAAAATATCCCACTCAGGATAAATATTTTGTGGTACAAACAAAAGGTTTGTTCTGTATGTATTATAAGTATGTATTTACAAAAAAAAAGTATTTAAGTATTCTATCAGTTATCTGACTTCTATAGTACAAGCTTTGCTTAGTGTGTGAAACGCCCTACGATATTTATTGATTATTTATTATTATTATTAAAAAAATACATCATTATCATTTCATCCGTAGGATGTCCACTACTGGACATAGGCCTCCCTCATTGACAAAGACCGGTAGGAAGCGGCTCGCATCCAGCGCGTTCCTGCGTACTTTACTAGGTCGTCTATCCATCTTATGGGTGGACGTCCTACGCTTGCCGGTCCGTGGTCTCCAGAACTGTGCAGCCCCACCGGCCATCAGTTCTGCGTGTTATGTGCCCTGCCCACTGCCACTTCAACTTGCTAATCCGTTGGGATATGTCGGTCACTTTGGTTCGTCTGCGGATCTCCTCATTTCTGATTCGATCTCGTAGGGACACTCCGAGCATAGCCCTCTACATAGCTCGTTAAGTATAACTATTAAAGCTACTATTTAAGCATAACTATTAAAAAGAAAATTAAATATACACGATGTGTCAAACTATTATATTAGTAGATATTCTGCCGCCAAGCAGTAGTGTGCAAACATTACTGTGTTCCGGTTTGAAGGGTACTACAGCTACAGTACTGCAGCTAGCGAAATTACTGGGCTGTTGAGACTAATCATCTAGTCTCAAAGTAGTGAGTGCCAAAGCAGCGATGCCCTGGACGTTGTTTTGTTACTCAAAGTTCTGTGTATCGCTGCAATGGTCATGGACAGACGTTATCTCTTATCATCAGGAGAGCGCCTCGATCGTCTCATTACTTTTACATTAAAAAAAAAAAAACTAAATCATCTGTGAATTTTTATTCCGCAAGAACCTTCTAAATAAATTAATGCTCTAACAATTGACTTGATACAAGTTAAAGTAACGTAAACTGAACAAGTAGCAACGCTCCAGGTTTGTTTATGTTTGTTAACTCAAAGGTTTTACCTGAAATAAGATCGTTGATTGTTTTAATTGCGCATCTGTTCTGTGTTGTTTACTATAAGCTATTGATTTTGTAACGCTTGTAGCAATCTTATTACTATTGGCTAATTTGTTCATAATTAATCTGTTAATCATTTGGTTGTAATCCTGCTCCATGTGCTGTAAGGCATGTTTTCGATTCCTACCCAGGAAAACATGTTTTTTTAGTTTCTAGATGATTTTACACGACTGCATAAAAAAAGGTAAAATGTTTTCAGGGTTTATAGGTCTATATGTATGTATGTAAGTTTTTTTATTCCAACATAACTTTTAAATGCTTGAATAGATTTTAATGCATGAGGTATCGTTAAAATCCTTACATCATTTTGAGTGAGATACCCCATCTCACTAATATTATAAATGTGAAAGTTAGGATGGATGGATGTTTGTTACTCTTTCACGCAAAAACTACTGAACGGATTTGAATAAAATTTGGTATGGAGGTAGCTGAGGCCCTGGATTAGAACATAGGCTACTTTTTACCCCGAAAACACGTAGCGGGTAACACCGCAGCAAAGCTATGTTGCATAACTGTAGGGTGTGGGTTTGATTCGGACTCAACAGAAAGATTTGTGCGACGAGCATAAATGTTTGTTCGGTGTTTGGATGTTCTGTATATATTATGATTTTGTGTTTATAAAAAAAAGTATGTAAGTATTATATCAGTTATCTGGTTTCTATAGTAGTTTCTTAGTCCTAGGGTATTTATTATTTATGATATCTTAGCAGATTTCGAGAAACATATTTTAGTGTCATGTACAATTGACATTTTTATCGAATCGAATCTATTATTCTAGGTTACGTCTCTACTTTTACAAAGTTTGTAAAAGTTCATCATGATCAGCATCAGCCTATCAAAGTCCACTGCTGGGCATAGGCGTCTTCCAAGACACGCCACTCAGCCCGATCTTCGGCTTTTCGCTTCCATCCACCGCCAGCTGGATTGTTAACTTAACAACCAAAGTTGTTATGTTGAATGAAATTTTCTGAATAAATTAAGCAGCTGTAGCTGTTAATAGCTCAAACGGCTTCATACAATATTAGCACATAAACTGAGCAACATTATCATGGCATTTTACTTTCTGCCCGCGATAAAGGCCTTTGTTTGCGCCAGACAAACGTTTACCACAAACATAATTCTGCGATCTCGCAAGAAATAACTTTCGTTGGCACGGATGTGAGCGAGGGAAGGGGTTCTTTGCCCTTACAGCGTCGTCGGATACAGGGTTACGCAGAACGGTAACACAAAGCTAAAAATAAGCCATTGTATTCATCAATTTGGACAACTTTTACAATTTGGCCAACCTAGAAACTTCGTAAAGAAAATCAATTGCAATTCCAATTAAGCCGTTTTCTTTTAAAAACTGTCTCACTGTTAGATGTGGGCCTCTTTTCTCATTGTGAAAATAATAAAAGTTTCTTAGCTCTTAAAAAATATCTTTAAGTTTTTCAGAGCTGGGTTTCTCAAACTGTGTTACTTCACTATTTATTTGAAGTTTTTTGAGCTTTATTTTTTTTCTGCATCAGATTAATTCAGAGCCTAAATTCCGAATCAGGTCTTTTTTTTTTAACTGCCCCACAGCTCGGCTCGATCCTCTTCTCATTGCAAGAAGGGTAAGGTATAGCTCACCACGCTGTCCAACTGCGGGTTACCTGACTTCACCCATCTTTGAGAACTCTCGGGCATGTAGACTTCCTCACAAAATCTTCTTTCATTGTTTGAAGAGGTGCGTGTCGTGGGATTCGAACCCAGGATAGGAGGCCAGACGGCTGTAACTTCATAGCCTAAATTATAACAATAATATTTTAAAAAAGATTGCTAATGAAGGTAACAGCAGTAATTTTTTTATGATTGACATTGTAGGTATACATTATTACTTATTATATTACTGTGCTGTTGAGACTAACCATCGAAAGTCTTAAAGTAATGAGCACCACAGCAGTGATGCCCTGGAATTTGTTTTGTTACTCAAAGTTCTGTGTATTGCTGCAATGATCATGGACAGGCGTTACCATCAGGAGAGCGTCTCGTTAGACTCAAGTTTTGTTTTTTTTTCACATAAAAATAAAGAAAAAACATAATTTACATATGACTACAACTTGCCTAGTGTTAAGTGACGGTAAGTGGTCGAAGATGGTGATACCTAGCGTGAAATTAAACTGGCTCTCAAGTAAGGCTGCCGTAGCACACTTTTATGTGTTTGGCGGTCGATTTTGAGCTAGCGAACCGAGTACTAGAAAGTACCATAGTACCACGCTATGGCTTTCATGATATTTTCCTTTACTGGCAGACAAATTGTCCAAATGGGGCTGGTGAGCTCCAGTCGTCCAGCAGATTAATGATCTTTGTAGAAGTGTAATGACCGGCGCGGCTGCGACTGTGAATTTAACCGTGACAAGGTAACAAACAGACATACAGAGACACAGAAAGAGAGAAGCAGAATTATGCTCATTTTAAAAATAATATAACGTTACGTTCAGTCATTTGAAAGGTGCTGTTGCAATACATTTAAAATAGAAAGTATTACATTTAGAACACTATCGTCTGAAGACTCATTTTTTTTAGCCTAGCCCTTATGAACCTGAGTATGCCCCTGTAAGTTGACGACGTTGTAACGCGGATGACAATATGGTAATAACCCGGTTTGAGGCAGAATAAAAATATATTACACAGCTCTGAAATTATGGACACGCTTTATTCTAAGGTTAAAAGCAAAGTTTGTAGCTTATTAGATAGTTTGAGGTTTGTTTTACGAGCGGTAATACAAAGTTTTTTAGGATTTAATAGAAGCTTCCAATAGTTATCCATGCTCGTAATTTTGCGCGTAATCTTGTTTTATTTATGATAAAATATTTAGCTTTATATTACAATGCCTATTTAATACATAATGTGTAAGTTAGTTAATATACAAGTTACTAACTTGCGTCGCAAGCTTTTGACCTGATGCTTGTTTTTTTTTTGTAAACTGATCTAAAATACTTTGTATTTTGACATTATTTTTCTATAGGTAATTGATTTGATATATTTGCATAGTTTTTTTTAAATATTTTTTGATGTTTTTTGTGACATTTATTATTTGTTTATGATTATTATTATTGAAAATTATTGACATGTAAATACGTTATTAGTAAATATAATTATGATTACGATTATCACTTGAAATAAACTTTAAACAAGAAAGTTATTTTTAATGTAATAGATTTCACACAATCGCACGGAATGAATAACAGTTATGCATGACGTTTCCATAGACGACTGCACTAGTGGACTGGACCAACTCTGAGTGTCCACGTTTCAGCGCCACAAATAGAATCGGCGACGATTTCCGAAAGCTGCTCAACCTAGTAGGTATATAACAATACATTCTTCACCTGTTGTATTTGCCTACTTTGGCGTCTACATAAATATTAAAAATGCTTGTTAAAAAAAATTTGTATATATTGTTTTTTGTAGCGATGATAGCCTAGTGTTTAGCGCGGTCGTTTCGCATGCCGAAGGGTGTGTTCAAACCCCAACAATGAGCTTGAGCTGCCGGTGAAGGAAAACATCGTGAGGAAACCATATCATGGTGGTAGGGTACTTCCTAGTACTCGGCCGCCTAGCTACCACCCTCAAGGTAAAAATCTGCCGCCAACGGTGTGTATCTTACGGTGTGTTCCGGCAACCTCACTTGAGAGCTCCATTCCAGGCTAGGTGTGCTTTACCATCTTAGACCACACCGTCACTTAACATTAGGTGAGATCAAACACCTAGCTTGTCAAGGATAGAAAAAAAAACTAACGGAAATGCCCCATAATTATGACTGTCATCGGGACTTAGTCGCTTACTAAATACTATCAACAAGTTTAGTTTCTTTAGTCCCAGTGGTAAACATAATTATTTGTTCGAGTCGTGGAAGTTTGAAATTAAAAAAAAACCCCATTTTAAACATCTGGATGTAAGAATGTTGCAAAACAAATGAACGAGCTCAAGTTCCGGATTTGTAACTGCAATGCTCCTCTTTGCAAACTTTAAACCGAGTTAAACAAATAATTATTGTAAAACAGATTGTTGCGAGTTCGGTTGTAGACATTGCGGAAATTTCGAATGTTTAAGGTGGTTCAATTTCCATACAAATAAATTTTTGCCATCTATGGATAAATGGAGCATAGTTTCACAGTAAAACCACAGCTACACAATTGCTTGAATAAAACAGTAGATTAATAGAAAGTAAAGCTCGTTGAGGTTTGAACCCACGCCTCTTGCGTATAAACCGACAAGTGTTAACCACTGAGCTATCATCCCAACAAAATGATTATATTATCTTTATTATAAAGATAAAGAAACTATTATAAATAAATAAATATCGTAGGACTATATACACAGCGCCATCTGGCCCCAAACTAAGCAGAGCTTGTGTATTGGAAGTCAGATAACTGATAGAATACATAAATACTTTTTTTTTGTAAATACATACAGTACACCCAAACACAGAACCAACATTTGTTTATATCACACAATGCTTTTCCTGGGTGGGAATCAAACCCACACCCTTTAGCTCTTGAAGCAGACATACTACCAATGAACCAACAGGGCTGTCTATACAAATAAAAATAGTTGCGATTTGAACCCACGCTTTTCGGCGTATGAACCGACCAAGTTAACCACTGAGCTGTCATCGCAACAAAATGATAATCTATTTAAAGATAAAGAAACAAAAATATCGACGTTATCGGGCATATTAGCGTATGGATTTAAGAAACTAATGGAATTGGCCAGAGTCGTTTATTTACATAAAAATATTTCCAATTGCCGTAGAGTAGGGTGGCACCCGCGACTTATGAAACTAGTTTAATAATAAGCCGGCCGTCAGATGTCGCCAGGCTCTTTGTGCCGTCCAAGAGATTTGAATTCAATAAACGCTATCGACTCGCCCTCCGATCGCTTTCCATGGAAATGAAAGGATTTTTTTTGTTTTAGACGTTGAAATTAAAATTGGAAGATACGTACCTACCGTTGTGGGTGTCACTTGATGAGGCAGTCTTAGTCACGTCAAGTCAATATGTCTTTTTTTTCTTTGGTTTTGGCGTCGCGTTTTGAGCATTTGCCAGTGTCAAGTGTTTTATATTTTCAAGTTTCAAAAGTTAAATTAGTTGCCCTGTAGCAAAAGTTAGAGTCAAAGTTCAATCTTGGTCAAGTACAGTCCGTGTCAGTCAAGTCCAGTCATACTTTAGTAAAGTAGTGGCGACTTTACTAAAGCTTCGTTGGAGTTTTGGAAGCAACACAAAAAGTCATGTTTCACCACATTATATCATTTTCGCACGCTCGCGCTTGTGATTTGGCACTTAATGAATAAAACGCCACCATTGTTATGCATAAACACTCGACAAAACACTAGTTTTGGAAAAGCATACAACGGGGCGACACGACTCCTTCCGCCTTCCTGCCAAAAACCTCAATAATTATGTCTTGTATTAACTATACTTGTGAAAGTTTTATCTTGTAAAATAACAACGGTTCAATCGACTTGTAAGGCTAGCATGCGAAAAAAATAGCGCTATACACTACTGTATTCAAAGGAAAAGGAGACACGCATCTTTGTCCAAATTGTATCCAAGTTACAGCTTTAACATAATTATGACACGCGCTTTTAAACTCAATTTTTTTTATTGAATGATAATGTGATGAACTTGACGCTCTCCTGACAGTAAGAGATAACACCTGTCCATGACCATTGTAGCGATACACAGAACTTTGAGTAGCAAATCAAATTCTAAGGCATTTCGTGCTGATTACTTTGAGACTGATGGTTAGTCGCAACAACCCTGTAATTTTGCTAGCTGCTGTGCTACCTTTTAAACCGAAACAGTAATGTTTACACACTACTGCTTGGCGGCAGAATATCTGATACTACGGTGATACCTACCTACAATTAGTAGTAGTTTTTCTTTTGGAGCTGTAGAGTGTAGGTTAAATATTATTATATTAATATGTTTTTTTTTTTTTATGATTTTGTGTTCAGATTGTGATATAAGATAGTGTTATAAATCTATAAATTTGTATGTACCTTCATTTTATGTTGACTATATCAGTCCTGCATCCAGTGTAATGGTAATTTTATTCATCTTCTACATATACAATTACAATAATATCATAAATGTCAAAGTTTGTAACATAATGTAGTAAGCGAAAATGTTTGTTTCTTTATTTTTGAATAATTTATGGTAATGGAAATAGGGAAAGACATCGTGTAGCGTTGGTAGTTATGATAATTACATACTAAGATCTCTAATTAAGAGTAGGCGTGGATAGTTAAGAAGGCTCCCTAAAAATCCCACGTTCGCTCCATCCAAACGCTATTCCTAAATTATAAATTAAAAAAGGATATAAATAAATAAGGAGCTGAAGGGCGTGGGTTCGATTCCCACTCAGGACTAACATTTTTGTGACTAACATCGATATTTGTTCTGTGTCTGGGTGTACTGTATGTATTATAAGTATGTATTTACAAAAAAAAAAGTATTTAAGGATTCTATCAGTTATCTGTCTTCCATAGCACAAGCTCTGCTTAGTTTGGGGTCAGATGGCGCTGTGTGTAATGTCCTATGATATTTATTATTATTTATTTATAAAATCTATGCTCGGAAGTATGCAAACGTAACTCGCAAATCTAATTAAATATATAATAAACTAGCGGATGCCTCACGATTTCACCCGCGTAGTTCCCGTTCCCGTGAAAATACAGGGATAAATAGTAGCCTATGCCTACACCCGGGGATAGTGTAGTTTCCCAACGGTGAAAGAATTTTTGAAATTGGTCTAGTTGTTTCGGAGCCTATTCAATACAAACAAACAATCAAATCTTTCTTCTTTATAATAGTAAATAGATACAGATATAGATAGATAGATATAGGTAATTAGTCTAAAGATGTTTTTGTATAAACGGATAATGAATAGTTATGCTCGTTTCATGAGTATTATTGTGTTTATGTTAATCATGTATACTAAAAAAAAATATTTAAAAAATAAATCTAAAAAATATGAAAAACTCAATTTCTTTTTATGGTGTTTTTAACTTATCAGAAAAAGTTTTGAAAAATAACATTTTTTAGTTTTACATCGATTCTAATTTTGTTATGATTCATTTACAATAAGGAACCTAGTGGTTAAAGGTTTTTTTTTTGGTTCAAGGCAAAATCATGTTTAATCTCGCAGCTTCCTTAATAGTAATAAAGGTGCGCTTAACTGTAAGGTATAAGGAAGGCTATTGTCATATCTCCTTACAAAATCAAAGGTTTTCAAAATAATAATAATTCTGTTCGCAAAAGAGCACTTCGGAGATTAAGGTGATATTAAAATCTTGAGTGGAAGTTATGACGTCACTTAGTCGTCAACTTGTGTTTTCCGATGCCGTTGCATCAATTTAACACTTTAAATAATTGTATACCAATTTTGTTCTAAATAATTATTCCAATGACACTATTTTGACTTATTACGCCTCTAGTTTTTAACCTTGTAGGCGTATCGTATCAGTTATTTGGTTACCTTAATACTAACATTTAATTGTTTGGAGCTAGAAATCACAGTATATTTTTTAGGAACAAATCGGCTTGCGTTTGATTGCTATCTCACTAGTTTGTATCCATCGGGGAATACCCAATCAGATAGTGCGTTCCACTGTTTAGCGGTTTGCACAATGAAAGTGGAATCAAGTGGAAGTGCTTTGTTTGAGTTGAAACGTTGACCATGAAACGATGATATTCTAATATTTATTTGTTTATTTTAATTGTGCTAAAGTAAAAATCACTGCAATGCAGTAATAGTTGAAGATACTATAATTGCGGCTTACCAAATACCTAAATGTATCGAGAAAATAATTTATGGCGCAAACACGACCGATGGCTATCTATTAATTAAAATAAATTAAACAAACTGACAAGTTCGCTCATTTCATTTGGGAATCGCGATATCGCAGGCGGATAAGCCTTTTGATTTTATGTAATTAGTTTTGGTATTATGGCTAAACTATTTAATTCATATAAATACAAGTACAGTAAACATATCAAATTGTTAAATTATTTTTTTACCATTTTTACCATTTGTTGAATATGATATCTACGCCAGGCGAAAGTTTTTAGCCAGTAAAATAATTTAGAATATATTTCTTACGACGCTGGCTTTAGAAATCCTGTTGAAGTTCTTACTCTGTCTTATTTATTCTACGCGCTTAAAAGCTTCCCATAGTCAAACTATGTGGGTTTATTAGCACCTATCAAGATAGAGCTATAAGGCGGGGTCCGACATTTAATTAAGAGACCTCGAATCTGGCGTGGACTGGACAGATTTATCGTGGCTTGTTAAATTAATGATCAGAAAGGATACAACATGTACATTCTTTTTTATTTGAAATACATTTTCATTAGTGATCACGAATACCTACATAATTATATCTAAAAATCGATGTATGTATGTGTGTTTTCCTTCACTGGTAGCTCAAGCTTATTTTTGGGGTTTAAACCAACGCCCTTCGGCGTGTGAACCGTCTGCGCTAACCACTAAGCTATCATCGCTACGAAACATTTACTTAAGATTCAAGATTCAAGATATTTATTACTTCCTTACAGTTATCTGACTCCCATAGTACAAGCTTTGCTTAGTTTGGGGTCAGATGGCGCTGTGTGTAATGTCCTACGATATTTATTTATTTATTTTATTAGTACAAGATCTTTTTAATACAAAGTAGTATATGGTATACAGTCAAATAAGGATCCTGTCGGGCACAGCAACGAAACGAAAAGCATAAAAACAAACAAAAAGGATTATAAAAATTAAAACAAAAAAACAAACTTAAAACATAGGTTAACTTAAAGTATACGTCATCATCATCCACAGCCTTTTTTATCCCACTGCTGGGTATACCCAGGCCTATAGGCCTCTCTCTTTTCATGCCATCTGCCTCGGTCCTGTGCCAATCTAAACCACGTTCGACCCGCGACGGCGACAATATCGTCGACCCATCTTCTTTATTGTAGAGGTGCGTGAGCAAAATCTATTATGTAGGTTTACCACCAAGTAAAACGTACATAATACTTGAACGGCTTTTTTCAAACGTTCTCCGTTTGGAATTTTCCAAACGGAGAACGTCTCATACGTTCTCCGTTTGGAAAATTCCAAACGAGAAAATTCCACAGTATATGTATTGGCTTGTCCAAAGTGTCAGCGGGAAGTTGACGAAGTGAGAATTGCGGTTTCACTTTAATCAAACTGGTAACTCGCCGCGACAATGTGTTCGGTACCTAATAGTATTACTGAAACTGACAGGTCCACACCGTTCGTACGGAATTAGCTGCTGGATGCGAAACAATGTTAGCTAGTTTCAACTTTAATGCTAAAACTTCAGGTTATATTAAAAGATTCCTAGCGTACCTACCTTAGCACTAAATATTTGGAGGAAAACTTCTCCACTATCGTTTATTCAAAATTAAACAGAAATTGCAAAATGTATTTATTTATTTATTATTACCTGACAGTTGCAATGTCAGGTAATAATAAGTTAACAATATTCATTAAAAATTACATGCATCAGAATTTTTTTTTTTCACTTTTACCTTTAACTGCTACGACAAGTGTTTGTAGTTTGATGACCACATTGATCACCGATCCGGTATACATGCACAGCAGCTAGCGAAATTACAGAGCTGTTGACACTGACCATCTAATGTCTCAAAGTAATGAGCGCATAATTAGCGGTGTCCTGGACTTTGTTTTGCTACTCAAAGTTCTGTTTATCGCTGCAATGGTCATAGACAGGCGTTATCTCCTATCAACAGGAGAGTGCCTTTCGCCTCAATATTTTTTATAAAAAAAAACACATAAATGTAGTACTAAAATAATTTTGTATATTGAATAGGTGCATTACTATATCCATTTTTAACTATCCTAAAGTCTGATTCTCGTAAGTAATTATTTTAAAAGCAAAGCAATGTCAAACAGAATACACACAGCTCATAACAAAACCTAAAAGCAGGAAACCAAAGTTTCCGTCAAAGATTACCAGTAAAGTTTGTACTCCGGTCTCGCCTCTTAGTTTCCTTTACTTGCTTCGGCTCTTTGGTAAAAGTTTTCCTGGACTCCACTGTTGGCAATTTTACACATTTCAAAGAGGCTCAATGCTGTACAAACGACGAGAAACTAGTACAGATACTTTCCACTTTATAATAGTATAGATAGATAGATAGATAAACAAAGCCATTTTTTTTCCTAAACAGACAGTTTACTGTTTAATTCAGCTTGTGAAACAACTTAAGTGAAACACACACAGCTTGGACAAAAGCTCGTTATTTATAGCTGGCATTAATAACTTTGCGCTTGCAGACAGACTAATTATTTTGTTTAAGCATTCCGGACTTGAGGTCGTGGCTGAATATTCTCATGAATTTATAGGAATACATTTTGTGTCGCGGTTATAAAATTAGACATTTAATTTTTCACGAAATTACATTTAATAAATGAAAACGTATATCGCAACAGGTTGGCTTATGAATCAAGTTATAATACAAGCTAAAAAGCTTTATGCTAGTTTTCAAGTACAGGAATTGAGTTTTGGTTAACATTTATACAAAAGTTTGGGTATCAACATATTCAACTATGATTAAATAGAATAAATAAATTTCGTAGGACAATACACACAGCGCCATCTGACCCCAAAATAAGCAAAGCTTATACTATGGAAGTCAAATAACTGATAGCATACTTAAGTCCTTTTTTTTGGGCATACATACTTATAATACATACAGTACATCCAGACACAGAACAAACTTTTGTTTATACCCCACAATGTTTGTCTTGGGTGGGAATCGGACCCACGCCCCACAGCTCTTGAAGCAGACATTCTACCAATGAACCAATAGGGCTTACTACTATGTGTGATATGTGTTTATAAAATGTAAAATACATTTTTGGCACCATCTTGAGTTTTTACTTAGAAAAATTGTAGCAGATTAGTTATAAAAAAACACAACACTTCGTCGGATAAATTAGACGCCTGACAATACAGGTGACAATTATACTCAGATTAGGAAGCGGTACACGGACCAAGCCAATTAGCCAGTGAGCCGGCGATCGGTTTAATTTAAGATCCACTACTAAAGTCTAGACAATTCACTTTATATCTATTTCTATAGATAAGTTACTAAGAACGTTTGATGACCAAAACTACAATTTGTATAGTTTGCACTGATTTTATTAATTAACCATGCAGTATCCTTGGAGTAAATACTCCTAACCGAACAAAAAAAAGAATTAAAATAGTTTTTCTTCTTAACTTATTATACTACCAATGAGTCAACAGGGCTGTAGGCAACAAATACTTTTATATTTGATGTAAAAAAATATATTCAAAGAATGTCATAAAAGTAGGTTTCTGTCAAATACGAAAGAAGATCGCAACATGTTCTTCCCAAATGAGAACCGACCCAACTCCAATCAGTCCTTTTGCAAAGAGGAAAGAACAAATCGGTTGCCCGCATACGATTCCGACTGAAATATTGATGACGGATCGGCCCAAGGGGACGATTATTTGAATCGGATCTCTCTGTATCGGGAGCGCCCTCCAACGATACGCAACTCTCAATTGTAGAAGTTTTTATTACCAGCTGTAACAGCACGGGTCTTTCCTCGTCAGTTATTCCTTTGCCCTAGAGTCGGGATTCCAACCGACTGGAATTAAACGCGCGAAGGCGTATGGCACGATTTTCGACTATGTAAATCGAATACTCAACGCCTTTTTATGATCCCCGACAGATGAGAATAGCTATGAGCCGCCTGTTTTATGACGTTTCCAATTTTTTACAACAGTAAAACCGTTCGCGATTGAATCCGCTCGAGACGAGTAAATTTCGAAAGTAATAACGCCAAATAAAATGTGGGAAAGACAGTAAATTGCAATTTAACTTTGATCATACTCGTTAAGTTATAAAACAATTCACCTTTCGGGGGTTCTTCAGTCGAGCTGGAAGGGCATAATTTGCAAATCCCGTCCTAAATCTTCAAAGTTAAATTTCCTCTCGTGGATTTTTCTACCTTCGAAATCTCGACGATACTTCATAAAATTGGACACCGGACCGGCGACCACTCGCTCTAATTGGCAACGTCCCAGATCCCTGTGCCTCTCAAAATTTATGACGAATTTCTGTGCTCGGACCGGCTGCCCTTGTGAGCTAAACTTTGAATTTGACTTTCGCTTGGTAGTAGTTTCTACGCCATGCGCTTGTTGCTTTGGATACCCTGACAGACCTCGGCTTCCTTTCATGTTCGAATCTACTATACTTAGGAAAGCAGGCTTCTGTATATTCTGCAACGCACATTTAGGTTTTTGATATCGATAAAACTATACTTTGTCTCAGCCCATTTTCAAGGTCATTACCCTCACTTTTTTCCTTCCAGCTTTATCTTCAGAGTCGACTTCATTCCGACAATTACTCTTCATTTACCACAATACCCAGCGAAACCGCGGAGGTGAGATATCCCTTTGTCAGCCTCGTGATAAATACACACGTAAGCCAGCGAGATTAATGCTGTTACGGCTATATTCTCCGGACGTGCATGGTCCCTTTATAGCGCCAAGTAACTTAATATTAATCCATGGCTCCGCTGAAATGGCCTCAGGTATTATGTGGGCGAGGTTACGAAAAAATGGCGGCTAATATTTTACACAGTACATTATTCCGCTGGAAAGTTAGAAAGCCTACACAGAAATTAAATAGTTACAAATGAAAACTCATGCATGATGACGCACTGACGTGATTTTGACACATTTTTGTTTTTATTATGCGGGATTACTTAATTTTTATTTTATCGAATACTCCGATAGATTCGGCCACATCTTAAAGCCGAATTCAACGTATCCTCACAAACTACAAAAATCATGCGCACATTATAATTTGTATGTTACCCAAAATTTCTTAAATTGTAGGCTATGAAACAATGAGTTTTGACAGATTGAATTCAACTTGAGAGTTGTAGTCAAGTACTATAAAGTAGACTATTCAAACACAACGCTACTTGAAAAGCGACAGAATATCACCATCAATTTTTTTTAACTTAAATTTAACTTTTATATTTTAAACAGACCTAGCCTGGAATGGAACTGCCTTTAAGCGAGACAATCGGAAAGTGCTGCTAGGTGTTTGGCGGCAGATTTTCAACTTATGGGTCGTAGCTAGTCAGCCGAGTACGAGAGTACCCTACCACCATGCTACGGTTTCTTCACAATGTTTTTTTTTAATTTCCTTCAACGCAGCTCAAGCTCATTGCCGGGGTTTAAACCCACATGCTTCGGTTTGTGAACCGACCGCCCTAACCACTGAGCTACAAATACAAATACAAATCATTTATTAATAACACCAAAGTTACAGGTCATTTATCCATTCATATTTAAAAATATCAAAATCATAACATGTCAAATAATCATCGCTACAGAAGTATGTCGTATAAAGTTAAATTTATTTTGCTACTTAAAGCTCTGTGTATCGCTGCAATGATCATGGACAGGGGTTATGTCTTGCCATCAAGAGGGCGCACAGTTTGTCTCATTTCTTTTATAAAAATAAAAAATGTTGCATGAAGTCGGTTAATCTATCTTAATAGTAAATAAATACATAATAGTCGCCAAGAAACCATCTCCCCAAACCGTCGCGTAAACCCAAGCTCCTGCTAAATTCATCAATGCCTACATTGAATAATCGAGCCGGTCACCTGCCAATTATCCGCCACGGTTCGGACGAAATTTATTGTGAAAGCCCCACGGCGCATCTATTATACGCCTCTTTTTCCAATATGAGGCATTTCACGGTCCGATGAGGGTTCGGAGTTTAATTTTGCTGATGAAAAAGGTGGTCGGGATGACGGGCGTGAAAATTGGTAGGCAGGGCGATAAGTTTAGATGGATGTATCGTCGATTAATATATCTGTACGTAGAGGCTACGGTATCCTAGTTGCGAGATCGTCCAATTAATCGACCGATCTCACTGATTCAAATCACATGGCATGCAACTGCTCTTTGTCCAAGTGTATTACCGCTAGCTTTAAGTGGTGAAAGTAAACATGGAGCTAGTACCTATGTCGGACAGTTCTTAATATTCTCTAAAATACTACTGCAGTAGTAGTGTGTAAACATTACTGTGTTCCGGTTTGAAGGGTACTGCAGCTAGCGAAATTACAGGTTTTTTTTTTATCGTTGACAGGCTAGTTGTTTGACCACAGCTCACCTGATGTTAAGTGAAGGTGTGGTCGAAGATGATAAAGCACGCCTAGCCTGGAATGGAACTTTTGTCGATGGAGTCGATGTCGATGGAGGTTTGTCGAGGCTAACTATCAAAAGTCTCAAAGTAATGAGCGCCAAAACAGCGATGTCCTAGATTTTGTTTCACTACTTAAAGTTCTATATAACGGTGCAATGGTCATGGACAAACGTCTCTTATTATCTGGAGGAGAGTGTCTCGTTCGTGTAATTACTTTTACATTACAAAAACTAACACTTACCCCGCGTGGTGAACTGGCTTAACATTTTCTTTCATTTTTTACATGATTGTAAGTAGACAAAGTGTTATTCTTAAATACATTATCGCCATCATTTTAAGTCTGTAATCACTTACTACTTACATTCTATGTGTCGGAACTCATTCATGGGCATATAATAAAAAAAAATAGAAGCTGGAAAATATGTGAAATATACATAGTTTTACGACACAAAAAGCAATTTCCTAATAAAAAAAAACCACTTTAACCCACTTTTGGAAATTCAGGAAAAGGTGAGCACAAAATTACGTACTTTCAAGAGCCCCAATTATTAAGATTCGCTTTTCCCTTTTGTTTCTGCCAATTACATGCACATTGTGGAAAATTCCCTTGCAAGATTTTCCATAGAGCTGTAATTATTACTTTCGAGAAAAGACGCGAATTGTAGCGATGATAGCTTAGTGGTTAGTATGGTCCGTTCACACGCCAAAGGGCATAGGTTCAAACCCTAAAAATGAGCTTGAGCTGTCGGTAAAGGAAAACATCGTGAAAAAACCGTAGCAAGGGTAGCACGGGTACTTTCTAGTACTAGGCCGGCCAGCCACCACCCTTAAGTTAAAAATTTGCCGCCAAGTGTGTTCTGATAACCTTCCTTAAGGATCAGTTTCATTTCAATCTAGGTCTTTTTAAAATAATACAACCGCACCGTCACTTAATATAAAATGAGCTGCGGTCAACACCTAGTCTGTTAAACATAAAAAAAAAAATTGGTGGTGATTTTCTGTCGCTTTTTAAGTCCTACAACATATTTTTCGCACCCCCATGCAAAAGTAAAGATTCTAAATCAATCCTTGGTCGCAATATCCAATCAAGTGGTTCTGTTCAACCGCCACTCGGCAGTCTACGTAATTGACATTAGCATCCTAACATTGGATTGCATTAATAGTAGGTATCACAGTTTAGTGTTCAGGCTTGTTGGCTTGATTGAATATCGGTGTTCAGCTATTCAACTACAGAAACCAAGAGAACATTTACGTGAGAATCTTCCGTATTATAATTATTCATAATCATTTTACTTCGCGATAGATCTTCTTAGCAGGAGGTCGTCAAGGTAAGTACCATCGCAGTATCAGATCAGATAATCGCATGAATCGACGATTAATATACCTACGTGGAAGCTACGATATTCTAGCTACAAAATTATCTGATTTGTCGTCCGATTCAAAACACATGGCATGTAGGTACCTATATATCTTGTCTAAGTTATATGTACGTATATTGCCGCTAGCTTCAAGCGGTGAAGGTAAACATTGGGAGAGAGCCAGTACGTCTGACAGTTCTTAATATAAAAAAAAAAAAAAATACCCAAAAACACAACTGCAGTAGTAGTGTGTAAGCATTACTGTGTTCTGATTTTCATTACCGTATTATTAATTCGCGCCAAAAATCCACAATTTTGATTTTTTTTATAACCATCCTCAAGGGCAATTGGGTGATTGATACGAATCTAACAATACTATAATTATTATCGTAATTGATTTGGCCGTTTGTAAGATACGAGGTAATAAAGAACATTTTACATACATATAATTATCTATACTATTATAAAGAGGAAAGGTTTGTTTGTTTGTTTGTATTGAATAGGCTCCGAAATTACTGGACCGATTTCAATAATTCTTTCACCGTTGGGAAGCTACACTATCACCGGGTGACATAGGCTACTTTTTATCCCTGTATTCTCACGGGAACGGGACCTACGCGGGTGAAACCGCGAGGCGTCCGCTATTACAAGATTCGCGCGAAAAACATAAGATTATTTCAAGTCATCGTAACAAAGTCTCCAAAAGAGAATCTTTTGAGTATTTAAAATAAAACAGTGAGCCATTAAATTATGAACCATTTATCATGAATGCGAACATGCTGGTTTAAATCAACACCAAAATAAACAAAACCATTATTCTCGGAGACAAAATGCAAATGACTTAGATTATTGTGCCGAGAACGGGGTCTTTATGACTAAAAGAACCGTCTGCCGATTTAATACCATGCTATGAAGTTTTTTCTTATTTCTGATGGAATAATTTCATTTATTAAACTTTCCAAAGATAGGTAGGTATTTGATCTCAAAGCAATTCTTTATTACTGACTTATTAAAAGTTGGAAAAGGGACTTAAAAATTCATTCGCATTTTTGGACTCGTTGAGAATCACTTAAAGCGCAAGTTGGAGTTACGTTTCTAACATCAATAAAAGTTTTATTGAGGTATTGGAAAAGTATATTAAGATTCACAACTATAACTTATAGACTTTGTAAGAATTCAAATCTATCACAGCTTAGTCAATTTAAGTAGACTGGCACATAAGAACGAAAACGAACGAATGAGGCTATATAGCAAATAATTAAAATATCTGTCACACCTTCACTTTTTTTTTTTTTTTTTTTTTATACATGATAGGTTCGCGTTTGACTACACCCTGCCTGATGTTAAGCAGGACGCAGTCCGAGATGAAGCACGCTTACCTAGAAAAAAACCTGTTTACTCTAGATTTGAAGACACCCAAATTGTACTTCACGGGAAAAACAGACGCCGGCAGAGAGTTCCACATCCTCGCTGTGCGTATGAAGAATGTGGAATCGAAGCGCTTAGTCCGTACGTGGGGAATGTCCACCATGTATGGATGGCGCTTAGGCCTAGTCTGCCTTGCCGTCCGGTAATAGAAAGGGGCTGGCGGAACCAAATTGTGCAATTCCGCGGCACACTCCCCGAAATGTATCCGATAGAAGACAGACAAGCAAGCGACTTTACGTCGGTGCTCAAGGCTTTGTAGCTGAGACGTGGCCAGAGCGTCGTCGCCAATTAGTCTCCTAGCGCGCCTCTCGATCAACTCCAGAGCCTCAAGCTGATACTTGGCAGAGCCGTCCCATAGGTGAGAGCAGTACTCCATACACTTAACATCAGATGAGCTGTGGTCAAACACCTAGCCTGTCAACAATAAAAAAAAACTGTTAACCTTATAAATAAATATTCTAGGACATTTCAAACGGCATCATCTAGCTCCAAACTAAGAAAAGTTTATACTATGACTATACTACTTTACATAAAAAACACCCAGACGCAAAACAAACACTTAGGATCGTCACACAAATGTTTGTCCTGAGTGGGAATCGAACCGACGCCCTACAGCTCTTGAATCAGATACTAACGGGACAGTAGGACAGTGAATACATAGGTAGGTATCACCACAACACCGGACATTATGTCGCCAAGTAGTAGTGTGTAAATATTACTGTATCCTGCTTTGAGGGGTACTGCAGCTAGCGAAATTACAGCAATGTTGAAACTACCCATCGAAAGTCTTAAAGTAATGAGTGCTAAAGCAGCGTTGCTCTGGACTTTGTTATGCTACTCAAAATTCTGTGTTTCGCTGCAATGGTCATGGGTGTGCATTATCTCTTACCATCAGGAGAGCGTCTCAGCGCTTTTACATAGAAAGATACATTTAAAACTCACATAAATATTACTATTTTGTTTACTTAAAATATTTAAAATTTATGTCAAAAAAATTTTGCTTGCATACAAGTACAGCACGACTGTTTGCCTTATTTTGGTGACCCTATTAATACCGTGCAAATAACTTTATTTATACTGTTTTTTTTTGAACATCTTTAATACATAGATTAAACTTCAAGGTATAATAAGTAAAATAACTAAAAGGCCGCTATCAATTATCATTTAATATTTACTGTATTTAATATCGCTATTTATTTAATGATATCTGAGGCTCTTATGGCTTAACTTTTATATCCAATTTAAACTAGTTAGTTCTAAGCCGCACGTGAACGCTATAAATAACTTCTTATTAAAATAATAAAACGCTTATTATCAAGAACTATTTTTCATATTTTTATGTTTTAATATGAACAGAGTTTTATTACGGCAGAGGCCGTGGTCAACACTGGAAGTTTAATGGAGGTAATAGCGAGGTAAATACTTGAGTGCACTCAGCGTTGGCACGGCCCGCTTGAAATATTACGCTTTCAGGATTACACGTAAGTCTCGGGTCGACTGATGTTCTAACGGTTCTACGGCTAATGCAGTGTATCTCGGCTAAAACGTAAGTTTTGCCGTAAAAGTGGTGGAGTTGTAATATTACGGAGTTTGACCGCGAGCCTGTGAGGTAAGTGGTCTTACGTCATTTTGTTTTGGGCTACTCTCCTAGTAGAAACTGTTATTTGAACTATGCCCTTAAATACAATCATACAATCATGACTACGTTTTAGTAAAACACAATAATATTTTAACAGTTCACGTAAAAACTGTGACTATAGTTTAAGTGACCGGTGACCTTTTTCAAGGAACCAAAGCTGATAGCAGGCAGAGAGAGATGACGATCATACGTTTTAGTTTTACTAACACTGGATTTCTCACGTTTAATTAAGCCGGATATTCAGAATGTTAAGGAATAGTGTAACGTGCGTTTGTCTTCATGCTTAGCGCATCATACTCTGCATTGGCTCCTTGAAAAAGGTTACCGGATGTAACTTTAACTATAGTCGGAGTTCCCAACCTTACCACACGTAATATTCCTATAAAAATATGTCAAAATTTATGTCATACCGTTGCGATAATCATTGACACTTAAAATAAGCAAAAGTATATTTACGTTTCACAAAATGACATTTTTTCTAATAATTATAGATGGGTTCTTTTAAAAGGTTATTTCATAGAGTTACAGTTAGGCTTTACAACACAATAAAGCAACTGTAGGTTAGTACAAAAACGCGTCTCTGGATTGCTTAGTACTATACTATAGGTAACATTCGACAGCCGGTGATTTAAAATCCAAAAAGTATTTTCTAAACTGCTATAATTAGAATTAGAATCTGTTAAGGAAAATTACCTATAAGATTAAGGTTTGTCCTAAAACAACATTCAACTGCATCCTTTTCTCATCGTGAGAAAGGTAAGACCATAGTCCATCACACTGGTCAAGTGCGGGTTGGCAGACAAAAACAAATTTAGACAAAAAGAAAAAAAGAAAACATTTATTTTGACACACACAACACTGCAACACTGCTTACAACAACAAAAAAAAAACACTACAATAAAAAAAAATAAGGAAATAAAAAATAACAATAATAATAAGTAGAAACTTGTCGCTGTAGTGTCCAGTGCGACAAAAAAGGTTAGTTCTCAGCATTAGTGTTGCCGATTTCTCATTAGTGCTGCCGATTTCTCAGCGGCGCTGGTTTTCAGAACTAACCTTTTGGGACGCACGAGGCTGAATAAAAATATATTATGTATGTAAAACAGCATCACGTATCCAATAACAAAGCGTAAAAATAAATCGAGGAACTAATGCTCACGATTGTGATGTTAATAAGCACCTATTTTTTCCAGTTTCAGTATTGCATCCGAGTTAGTAACTTGCAGACTCACTTGCCAACGATCATCACGTCTCGCTACGTGATGGGGAAACTGAATACAAATTATATTGAGATCCGTAGCAGATGTATATTTACTACTATTGCTGAGGTAAGTACGTTAGGAATAAGTTAGAAGTCGGATCTCATTACGTGTATTTTTCTCGTTCGTGACGCCGCCGGTGTTTCAAGCTTATAAGTAAATACCAATAACTGATACGTGTACTGCAACTCACCCTAAGTTCAATATTAAGAAAATTAAATATACAATACAAGCTCGACGGTTTTCATCGATTACTAGGGTCGTATAGTAATGTTAAATAAAATGACTATCCTTAAGAAATTAATTGTCAAATGCAAAATTGTTTTTTTTTCAAATTCAACTGGTAGATCCAGATATTAGCGCATTCAAAATAAACAAACTTAAAATGTGATTTCTTTCTAGACTAAGCAAGTCCTGATATTGGTGGAACACTGTTATAATAATGCCTCTAATTTTGCAACATCTGACCCTGATTGTACGGACGTGGGAGAAGCTGCTACGTGAAACTTTCGTAGTTGTACGCTACAGTCTCGTAGCTCGGCTACGAAAACGTCTACGTGGTTTTATTAGGTAAAACAACGAAAAAACTTGGTATGCAATGTTAATTAATGATTTTTTTAGTTATTATTGGTGATTTTCCCATTAATATTACAAACGTGAAAGTTTGGATGGATGGATGTTTGTTACTCTTTCACGCAAAAACTACTGAACGGATTTGTATGACATTTAGTAAAGAGGTAGCTGAGACCCTGGAATAACACATATGCTACTTTTTAATCCGAAAACATGTAGCGGGTAACATAATTAAAGGACTGACGATAATTTTATAAAAAAATATCTACAATATTAAACTTAAAATCTAAATAAATTAAAATAACCACAAGTGTTTATATCCTTTTCTCACTGCTGTGCAGTAACCACTTGGCGACACGTGCTTCGCCTCTACACGAGGCATCCTCACGACGTGTTGACTCTTCGAGCGCTTGGTTGAAAATAATAAATTGTAACAAATGATGAAACTTTATCATCTACACCTCTCAAATTCAACGAATCTTTCAAACACGCATCCCCTTTCCCACAATAGGTGCACGTGTTCTAGAACACCCTAATTACAAAAGGATTGCGTTATATATTATTTAAATTGAATCGTGAAAGGGGCCGTACTTCATATTTGCACAATGTAGGAACTCCATTCATTTCCATTTCAATTTAATATGTATGAGAGTACCTACGTACGAAACTTTTGTGAGAGCGAAGAACTACGAAGTTAAAGTATCACTCAGAACTCGGCGTTAAGTATCTAGGTATAACTTTAAGAGCTGTTAAGGGAAGAAAGGAGATAGCTTAGTTGCTAAATATTTTAATTTTCGCGAAGAAAGTGGGCGAGCGGCGATTAAGATGTTAATTTTTGCATTAACAAGGGAGAGGAGTAACTCGAGTGTAGGAATTTGTGCGAATTGTTTTTAAAATGTTAATGTTATAATTTAACAAAAAAAAAAGAACAATATAAAGCTAACAAAATTACAGGGCTGGTGAGATTAACCATCGAAAGCTTGAAAGTAATGAGCGCTAAATCAGCTGTTTTGTGTATCGTTGAACATCATGCACATGCGTTATCTTTTACTATCAGGTGAGCATCTAGTTCCTTTTATTACATTTACGTAAAAATAAAGTTATTAGATTACCTAGAAAGTAGCTCAGTAGTTACGATAACTATCTCAACAATCATTATTTTGGTTTGGTATTGAACTTTATCAAATCTACGTGCTCGATTTCACTCAAACTTTTCTATCCCAAAAACTTTTGAACATGTTAAAAATAAGGTCATAAAGAAATTATCACTATAGTAAAAATAGATTTATTTTTATGTCAAAATTTATAGATAAATACATAAATTAATTAATGTTTACACCAAAGATTGTGTATCAAATACAATAGAAAGAAATCTAGTGGAACAAAATTGGTATTAAAAGTGATAATTAATTTGAATTTATGACTCTCTACTACAAATTTATTAAAAAAATGGACACGCGTGATCTCTTACCATCAGGAGTACGTCTCATTCGACTCATTAATTTGACAAAAAATAAATTACAAGATAGTACGGGGCTCGAAGCCAAGAGATGATGACGATAGTCTATCATCACGACTTGAAACTCCATCGAACATGGATTGTTCTGGTTAAGGTGGTTCGATTTCCATACCAATAATTTTTGCCATTTATGGACAAATGGAGCATAATTTTTCAGTGAAATCACAGCTACTAGCATTAATTTTGGCCTTTATTTGCTGTAAATCACAATTGCTTGAACAAAACAGTATATTCACAATCTACTCTTTTATAAAATCAAAAACTCATAAATCATTCATACATTTGATTTTATGCTAATAATAATGTAATGTTTTATTCAAGCAATTGTGATTTACCGCAAATAAAGACCAAAATAAATTCTAGTAGCTGTGATTTCACTGTAAAATTATGCTCCATTTGCCCATAAAAAATATTTGTATGTAAATCGAACCACCTTAAATACTAAGTTTAAAGAATAAATGTGAGAATGATTCTCGACTCTCCAACCGCTAAGACGCAGAGACTATCGTCAAATACATCGTCGACTGTATTGTATTGTTAAAACGTGACATTGTTCCCGAGTCCATTGTTGGTGTTCAGTCTTCACTCCTCGCTAATGGAGGGCGCATTGTCTTCAGCAGTGCCTAGACTGCAGCTGGCCACAGTACATAATAATATTTTATACAGAAATCTAAGTGTTTTTGTTTAATGTACCTACCATTATTTTTCTACTGCAATTCGCACTGCCGAAAATTTTTCACGATACAAACAGTTTGGCCCACTTAAAGTTGTCCGTTTTTTTTATGTTTGACGGGCTGTGTTTATTCACAGCTTACCTGGTGTTAAATGACGGTGTGGTCAAAGATGGTAAACACACCTAGCCTGGAAAAGAATTGACCCTTAAGTGAGGCTACTGGAACACACTGTTTGGTGCTTGGCGACAGATTTTCTTCTTGAGCCCTCAGGTAGCTTGCCATTCGAGTACCTACTAGAAAGTACATTACCACCACGCTATGTGTTTCTTGATGTTTTCCTTCACCAGCAGCTCAAGCTCATTGTTGGGGTTGCTCCCCGCCCTTTGGCGTGTGAGCCAACCGCGCTAACTAGCAGGCTATCATCGCTATAAAACATTTCAAAGTAAAAAAAAAAATATCTTAAGATACAAAGCAACAATAATATTTGTCACATAAATGTTTGTTCTGGTTGGAAATCGAACCCGCACCCGTCAGTTCTTCAATCAGTGCTACTGTTAAACGAGATAACTAGTCAGTCAAGAACGCTGTATCGTACATTATAGGCTTGTCCAAGAGAATTGTAATTGTGCCACAGTATATTGTTGGTAGGTTTGTTATTGTTACAAAAATCTTGATAAATTGTTTGATTAATGTATTCTTCATAGTATTGTACAAAAAAAACAATTAAAGAACTTTCGTGTGTTCAAAAAAGTTCATTTAGAATTAAATTTGATTAGTTGGTGCAACATTGTTGATTCTTTTTTTAATTATAATAATATGTTATATTATCTGATGTGAAAAAAGAAAATAGTATTTAATGAAAGAAAAATATTTGTTTAATTGCCAATGTTAAGCTATGACAAATACAAATAATTGACGATAGATTGTAAATATACAAATATACCTATTTATATAACATGTAACATTTCACTGCAAAACATAAGCCTCTATATAAGCCTAACCTCTTTACATTCCAAAATAATGTAGAATATATATATGTAAATATGCATATAAAAAAGACGATATATAAATAAATGAACATGTGGCAGTCTGTCAAACATGCTTAATTAGGAAACCAAAAAAAACTTTTTTCCAAAAAATTATAGCTAGTGACTCCAAATAACACATCACACACATCCAAATCTGTTTAGGTATTTCAAAATTATTATGGAATAAACTACTCACATACATATACATGAACCATGTATAATATAGTATATAACCATGCATACTCATAATAAAGATAACGTGACAAAAAAAATGTTGCAAACAAAGCATTTACCCTACTGCAAATTATCAACTGTGTCCATCCTCGCAGACCCACTTAATTGTATTGCAGGTTAAGATGCGATACGATTGTTCCGATGCCTTAGTCCAGCGATTACCGTTATCATCTTCGCCGTCTCCGATTCCCTGGTTAAGAGAAAGCTAAGGATTTATTAACATTTTTTCATACAAATAAGCCCTATTTTACGCTAGCTACCACCCTCAAGTTGAAAATCTGCTACCAAGCATCTCTAAGGGTGTGTTCCGGCAGCCTCACTTAAGAACTAGTGCCATTCCAGGCTTCGTGTGCTTTACCATCTTCTACCACACCGTCACTTAACATCAGGTGAGCTATGGTCAAACACCTAGCCTGTTAACCATTAAAAAATTTGCTGTTAAAAGGCTAGAAACGTATTTAACAATTCCTTAAGCCAATACCTAGGAATATTGGCTTAAAGAATTGTCAAATAGATAAAATCAGAATTGATACAATTTTCAATCTTTTTTTGTATAATAAAATCACATTACGCCCACTCAGATTTCGTTTTTGCTTGCAAAGTGATTTATAAGTAAGTTAACATTTTATGAAACGCTCAGACAGTAAAATGCTTAATATGTATATGGTACTACAGTATGGTTAAGTATCCAGGGTCTCGGCTATCTCCATACCTAATTTCATCCAAATCCGTCCAGTAGTTTTTGCGTGAAAGAGTAACAAACATATATCCATACATTCTTATAAACTTTCGGGTTTATAATATTAGTAGGATTAGTTTTTTTTATGTAAAAAATAATGAGACGATCGACACGATTTCCTGATGGTAAGAGATAACGCCTGTCCATGATCATTGCAACGATACACAGAACTCTGAGTGACAAAACAAAGTCCAGGGCATCGCTGCTTTGGCACTCATTACTTTGAGACTTTCGATGGTAGTCTCAACAGCCCAGTAATTTCGCTAGCTACAGTACCCTTCAAACCGGAACACAGTAATGTTTACACACTACTGCTTAGCGGCAGATTATCTGGTACCTACCTAGACGAACTCCTGCTAAGGAGATCTACCACCAAATAGTAGTAGGATAGTAATAATTAATTTTTATTTAGACACAAAAACATATTAGGTAGGTACTTAAATATACTAATCGTAAACAAAAGTTTACTATTAGTATATTTAAAGTAAAAGAACACCAAGTCAGACAAATCTTTGATTTTTTATTTACACAGTTGCAACATAAACAAAATATTATAAAGTTTATAATTTTTATCATGTTATCAAGTAGATGTAATTTTAAAATAAAGTTATTAAGTACAATGATAAAGGGAACCGATCACACACCCAATACCGGTTTAGTCTCTTTTAGTTATCTCATCTATACTACCTATACGTACATATACATGCTATATAAAAATCAGGGACCGTTAACCCTTTTCATAGGACGCAATACGGCCCAAGTCTTCATTATTTCGCACTCTGCTGTCTATGGTCACCATTCCAGTTTTAATATTTCAAGATTTATGGTCCCACAGGCGACATTCATTTTAGCCCTACTGTACACTACGGGCCACATAATTTTATACAATTACCAATATTGAATTGAATTTTATACTGTGTCGTTAAAATTTATTATACCATTTTTCATTTTTTACGATTGCACGTTGGTAGATAAACGGCATTTATTGCTAAGTTGGACGCATTGAAAGTTGCAAGACTTCAATCGTGAAACGTGTTAAGCTGGTAAAAGAACCCAGTACCTCTTCTTTGCTAAGTAGGTACTCAAAATGTCAATACATTATATATGTTATCTTCCTCGACATAATCAGCCGATTGTAGTTTACCCGAGACGGCTCTATCTTCGGATTTTCGCTACCAGCGACAACCAGCCATTCTACGTATATCGTCACTCCATCTAGTCTCACGTCGTTCTAAATTACGTTTACCGATTCGTTGTCTCCACTCTAGAACACGTCTACATCATACATTTTTTTTATAACTTGCTCGCGTTTGATCATCATCTCGCCTGATGTTAAGCGCAGATGCAGTCAACGATGGAATCCGCTCGCCTAGAAGAAACCGATTCACTCGCGACTTGAAAGTACCCAGACTATATCTATCGGGAAACACCCACTCGGGCAGCAAATTTCAATGTCTAGCGGTTCGTACTGTTACGCCCCAGCTTCTTGAGCTGTATTGGTTATCTAGCATCGCTGGAACAGCACAGTAGTCTTGAGTGGAGTGGGAACGTCAGAGAGTCAGTCCGTTTCTAACCACAAGCCCGAGCAGTTGCATAAGGGTTATTTTTCTTTTCCATTGTATAATCCTAATTATATAAATAAACCACTCTTTTGTTATAAGTGTTTTTTTTAAACATAATTTATCCTCCACCGCGTAACAGTACGAAGAAGGTGAAATCACACAGCCTCACTTAAGATCATTTAAGTAAGTGTGCTTACCATGTTTGGCAACACCGTCACTTAACAACAGGTTAGGTGCTAAGCACACACACACACCCACACATATTTTTTTTAATTTTTTTTTAATGTTTGACAGGCTTGGTGTTTGACCACAGCTCACCTGATGTCAAGTGAAGGTGTGGCCGAAGATGGTAAAGCACACCTAGCCTGGTATGCAACTGGCTCTCAAGTGAGGCTGCCGGAACACACCGTTAGATGCTTGGCGGCAGATTTTCAACTTGAGGGTGGTAGCTAGCCAGCCGAGTACTAAAGTACCCTACCACCATTCTTTGGTTTCCTCACGATGTTTTCCTTCACCGGCAGCTCAAGCTCATTGTTGGGGTTTGAACCCACGCCCTTCGGCATGCGAACCTACCGCGCTAACCACTGAGCTATCATCGCTACTAAAACACACTTTGGTTTTCAACTACATACACATACACACTTTGGTTTTCAACTACAGGGGCTCACCGGAAGACTAGCGCTGGTCATACTTAATATAACCAGTATTATAGTGAGGTGAGCCCTTATTTTGTAACTGTTTGTCTCTGTTTGTTCGTTTTTGTTTTTTGTGTTTTTATGTTACAGAATAAAATCTTTTTCTTTCTTTCAAACATATATAAAAAACATACCTATAGAAATGGTCATTAAGTTTTATCCCGCTTTAAAAAATAATATATACCTACTTAACATTATCTATCGCACGAGACAACCCTAACGTGCAATCGTTTTGCAGCGTAAATAAAAACCCACCCTTGACCCTGACAATAAACGGCCCTATGTCTTCTATCATATTGCTGCGTCATCATACTTAGGATAATGCTTAAATCACGTTCTAGCTACTTATATCCCACTACTATCAGTTATCTGTCTTCCATAGCACAAGCTCTGCTTAGTTTGGGGTCAGATGGCGCTGTGTGTAATGTCCTATGATATTTTATTTATTTATTTACTACATCTACTGTCCTACTTGTGTTTTAATACTAGAAACTTACATAGACAAGAGAAGAATCTGACATTTTCATTTATGACTAGCGGACGCCTCGCGATTTCACCCGCACAGTTCCCGTTTCCGTGGGAATACAGGAATAAAAAGTAGCCTATGTCACCCGGAGATAGTGTAGCTTCCCAACGGTGAAAGAATTTTTGAAATCGGTCGTGTAGTTTCGGAGCCTATTCAATACAAACAAACAAACAACACATCAAATCTTTCCTCTTTATAACAGTATAGATGGTATTAAAAAGAGAATACAGTAAATGGAGTCAAATTAAATACTTAGATCAGTTACAATCGGGAAGCCTTTAAGTCGCGAGTGAAGACGCTTTGGTATTCAAGCACAAACCTATTTAAGGTGGTTCGATTTCCATACTTCACAATTGCTTGAATAAAACAGTAGATTATTAATCTACTGTTTTATTCACACAAATAGAATATTAGATTATTAATCTACTGTTTTATTCAAGCAATTGTGATTTACCGCAAATAAAGACTAAAATAAATGCCAGTAGCAGTGATTTCACTGTAAAATAATGCTCCATTTGTCCATAAATGGAAAAAAAATCTTTGTATGGAAATCGAAACAAGTGCTACGTTTTACTGTCAAATGTACTAAAGAATAGGATGAAAATGGCCAACCAATCGGTATCGTTATTTTACAGATGATTATAATAATACAAGTCCTTATTGTTTACACTAATTACAAACTTTTATTACAATTTAAATACTTAGAACTACCAAAAAGCGGTACTATTGTACCCGCTTTTTGGTGGTTGTGGCGATAAAATTAAGTTGCGTGTATTTAATTCTGTCCTAAACTATAATAAACTACATTTGCAAAGTTACCTGTGGGATGTTAGGTATATACTGTAGTTTACAGTATCCCACCGAGTGTGATACAACATTTTAGGGGTATATTAAATATGACCTCACTCTGACCTTTGCTTTGCGCGGGGAATGTCCGCGCGGAGCATCCACCACATTTGCCGTTGCCATTCAAGGTTCAGCAGTTATTAGAACGCAAAAATAGAGTTTTACAGACAAAAATAGAGTTTTTGTAGCGATGATAGCTCAGTGGTTACCGCGGTCGGTTCGCATGCCCCAACAAAGCTTGAGCTTCCGTTGAAGGAAAACATCGTGAGGAAACCAAAGCATGGTGCCAGGGTACTTTCTAGTACTCGTCTGGCTAGCTACCGCCTTTAAGCTGATAATCTGCCGCCCAGCATCTAACGGTGTGTTCCGGCAGCCTCACTTGAGAGCCAGTTCCATTCCAGGCTAGATGTGCTTTACCATCTTCGACCACACCTTCACTTAACATCTGGTGAGCTGTGGTCAAACACCTAGCCTGTCGACTATAAAAATATATATACCTATATAATTATGTATAATTATATATAAAGTATTTTTTCAAATTAAGTCATAAGTACACATAAATAAAATTAATCTAGGTATATCTTACTAACATTATAAAGAGGTAAAGTTTGTTTGTGAGGTTGTAGATTGTAATCTCTGAATATACTGAAGCAATTTTGAAAATTCTTTTACGTATAGAAAACCACGTTATTTGTGAGTGGCATAGGCTATAATTATATTAACCCGAAAAATGAAAAGATTGTTTCGTAGTAGTCGGACTAGAATATTAGAAAATATTTCAGGCTAGATATTCTTAACCATCTTCGGCTACACCTTCCATTAACATCAGATGAGCTGTCGTCAAACAACAAGCCTGTCCATTAAAAAAAAAGACGAACAAGCTTTCGAGCGCGAGCGTAGACCCAAAGAAATAAATATGTTCACTTTCTCGGTGTCTTTCTTTTATTCTGTAAGTGTTGCTCTTTTTTCTACGTCCTCAAGTAAAAGTATATTAGATCAACACGATTGTTGATAAATTTAAAATCAAACCAAATTGGGAACCCTGTTCTATTGCAATGAAAGTTAGTCGCGCTTGACCGTCTTTTTATTACAATAGGTACATTTTATGGGTTGGGTCGAAGGGTTTCTTTGATTAATTTATTCCTCGGGTTTTTCCACAAGCAAGGGACTTTGTTGCGTTAAAGAAATAATCTTTTCTGCGTTTTCTCCAACTTACTGCGACTCATTGATTTTGTTCCTCTTTTGTAGTCTTTTAGAGGGTGTAGTTAAATTGGTGAAAGGAAGTTTTATACGTTTGGGATTTTATGATAAACGTAATGCAATGGAGCGGTCATGCTTAGTGTTTGTTATTTTATAATAAACTAGCGGACGCCTCGGGGTTCACCCGGGTAGTTCCCCGTTCCCGTGAGAATACGGTTATAAAAAGTAGCTTATGTCACCCGGGGATAGGGTAGCTTCCCAACGGTGAAAGAATTTTCGAAATAGGTCCAGTAGTTTCGGAGCCAATACAAACAAACAAACAATCAAATCTTTCCTTTTTATAATAGTATGGATAGATATAATTGAATGACTTATTTTTCTTTTTTATTTGTTTTTGGCGTCGTATTTTCTGCATATGCTAGTTTTTTTTAATGGTTAATAAGCTATGTATAAATCATCACAGCCACAGCTTGTCTGATGTTAAGTGTCGGTATGGTCGAGGATAGTAAGCGCACCTAGACTGGAGTGGAGCTAGCCAGCCGAGTCTCTGTCTAGTAACCACCCTCGAGTTGAAAATCTGTAGTGAAGCATCTAACAGTATGTTCAATCCCAGGCTAGGTGTGTTTACCATCTTCGACCACACCATCACTTAACTACAGCTAAGCTGTAGCCCAAAACTTAGCCTGTCAACCATAAAAAATACACCGTGCAAAATACTAATTGTTTTTCTATTACTAAAACATTTTTTTTTAGGTGGTATCACAGGTTACATATTATTATGAAGGTAGCTGACACCCTGGATTAACACATAGGCTACTTTTTATCCCGAAAACATGAAGCGAGTAACACCGCGGGGCGCAGCTAGTTTTCATCATATAATGACTGTCATAAATATAAGGTTGCTTGATTAAAACAGTAGATTATTAGCATTTATTAAACAAAATAAAAAAAACCTTAAATTAATACTATTTACAAATTTTTTCCAAAAGACTTAGTCTAAAAATCGTCTAAAAACATCATAATATCATGACCTTACTAAACTCAAAATGACATGAGTCAGTTTGAGTTTAGTAAAGTCTTTGAAATTGTAAAATGCCAAATAACAATTTAACCCTCAAATTAATGCTCGTTATGAGCATCTAACATTATATTTATAACTCTCGCATACTCTTGTCATGGCAGTTACCCAGCGATATTCCTGTCAAGAGCAGGTGACCGCATAAAATAACTTGTGGTGAACGCTTGCTGGCTTAAAGTAATAGTTACTAAGCCTGATTAAAATTGCTTGTTTGGTTTAATGTTTTTATGAAAACATTTGAGCATTGTGTAAAATAATTAGACAGATTTATAAATTTGAATTTGTGCCTCGTGTAGAGGCGAAACACGTCGGTAAGTGGTTACTGCGCCGAAAGGAGGATATAAAGACTTGTGGTTATTTTAATTAGTTTTTGTTTAAGTTTGTGTCAATTTGGTTTAAAGTTTCGGATAAGTTTTCAATTATTAAATTGTTGCCAAGTTAGTTAAATTTAAATCTTCATCACTGTTCTAACTGGAACGACTGTTAAGCGGAAATAAACTAAATTATATACCTTGAATATTCAAAATGAACTTCCGCAATGTAACGCCTGAATCAAACAATTACCTAAAATAACTAGGTATGTATAATTAAAAGATCTTTTAAAACCAACTTTTTATCCCGAATTAAATTTAAACATTGGTATTACTTATATGTATATTTGTATTCACCTTTTAACTTCCATTATTTTGATACCACACTCAATAGATTTGGTTAGTTTTTTTTTAATTAAAATACATTTTGTACCATAAATACGCCAATTTTTTTGTTTAACTCCCTATCTAAAGACGCTTGGGGGTTTTAAGAAGAATATAACGATGCCTTATCTTTAAAAATCCATCCACAGTTTGAAAGATACGAGATAATAAAGAAATTTACATACAAGATAAGTGCGATAAACGTACCTAATCCTTCCTTGGAAGTCGGGTAATAAGGTAACATAATTATTTTATCAAAATTAATTACACCATAATGCAATCATGCATAGTCTATGCTTTTCTCAAAAAAATTTCTTCTTCTTTAAAATCTTTAAATCTCAAAGCACCGACAACCATAGTAAACAAAAAGAGGACATATGACATCGAGTATAACTATCTCTCTAATGGTTGCACACAAATGCACTGGAGAACACAATTATCTTGCTTTTACCATCCTCCGAGTGCGTCGCATTGTCTAACGGACAGCAGAATAGAGAAGGACAAAAGCCAAATTAAAAAATAAATTAAAAAAATAACTACCTACCAATCCCGTCCAGCTTTGCATGGACACATAAACATTCTGGAAGAAATTATTTAAATGATGAATAGTATGGAAACTGACGTGGTTTATACACATTTTTGTTTTACTTATGCGATTACACACGTGTAACAGATACTCAGACTTGGCGACATTGTTTTCATGGAGCTCATGACGCAGATGTGAAGACATCGCAATGAGCTCTGTGTGCTTTAATATTCCTGACACCGATGAGGTGGGGCTTCAGAGCGCACCCGCGCATTTCGGCACAGCTCTCTCAGCGTCGCGACTTATCTATCTGTTTATTTTTTATCTACAGAAAAGGTTAGTCGTGCTACATTTGTAAATGCAATTACTGGAGGTGCACAGAATAGGTTATGACTGAGGTTGAATTCTACGAAGTGTAGGTTTGAAGCTCTACGAGGGTAAGTCGCTTTAATATTATATTGTTAGGAAAGCGAGGTCTGAAAATCTTCTGCTAGAAATGGGTGTTTGTATGTTTGGATGACGACGCCTACTTCTGACGATCACGTAACATAGCAGGAAGCTAGTTAACGCAAATATAATTTTTAAATTCGAGTATGATGATAATCCTTCAAGTGCACGTAAGAAGATGCTTACTTGGTGGTAGTTTTCTTTAGCTTGAGGTCGTCTAAGTAGGTATTACTGCAGTACCAGTTATACTGCCGCCAAGCAGTAGTGAGTAAACATTAAAGTAGTTCTAGTTTAGAGGGTAGTGCAGCTAGCGAAATTACAGGGCTGTTGAGACTAACCATCTAATGTCTCAAAGTAATGAGCGCCAAAGCAGCGATGCTGTGGACTTTGTTTTTAACTGACTTTTGATATATTTTTTTCAAATCCGACTAGTAGTAGCAGAGATTAGCGCGTTTTATTGTAGAATGGATTGCGTTTGACCATCACCACCATCTCGCTTGGTGTTAAGCGAAAATGCGGTCTATGGTAGAGCATGCTTGTCTAAAATAAAACGATTCACCCGCGACTTGAAGGCACCCAAATTGTATCTATCAGAGAACACCCACTCAGGTAGCAAATTCCATTGTTTAGCGGTTCGTACAATAAAATAAATTCCACCCGTTTAGTTCGAGTTGGAATATCTACCATGAAGTGGTGCCGCTTTTTAAAGCTCCTGGCTGTCCAATAAAAGAATCGGCAGGGTGGAATTAAGCCATGCAGATCTGAACCGCACTTTACAAAGTGAATCCGGTAGAAAACTGGCAGACATGCAACTTTGCCTCAAATTTATAGATTATCCGCTACATGTTTTCGGAATAAAAAGTAGCCTATGTGTTAATCTAAAGTCTCAGCTACCTCCGTTTCAAACGTCATCTAAATCCGATCAGTAGTATTTTGCGTGAAAGAGTAACAAACATCCATCTACCAAAATGTTCACATTTATAATATTAATGGGATTATGTATTCAAACAGATTAATTTACGTATTTATAATATTATTGTGATTTGACACAACGTCCTCTAATCTAGTTGCATAATCAGTGGTTGCATAATCAGTAGTCCCTTCGAAAGTTATTTAAAAATCGGTATCCCAATTTGTATTCCCTAATGCCAGACAAAAATAGAACTTAGAATCTTCGCTTATACTCCTGGGTAACTCTCTTTTGTCAATCATTATTCATCTCGCCTAAATAAAAGAAACAAGGCTTCCTTTTAAACCCGGACCCATATCGGATATTCCCCATGAGACAACCCAGGTTGCCCGAAATATGCCGTGAACAGAAATACTATATTACACAGATATCGTTACATTCACTTGTTTCAAGACTCAAATCTAATACTATTAAAACATACATAATAATTATGTGTATACATATATCTATACTAATATAAAGAGGAAAGACTTGATTGTTTTGTTTGTTTGTATTGAATAGGCTACGAAACTACTGGACCGATCTTAATAATTCTTTGATTATTAGAATGCTACATAGTCCGTGATGGAAATAGGCTATATTTTGTTTAAAAAACAATTAAGGATCCGTATGGAAATTTCAATAATGTAACCCGAGGTCTACCCAACGATAAATAATAATCGGATAATATTAGAAAAACTAAATTATTGATTGCATAAAGTTTTATTTAAAAAATTTAAAGATGAAAAAATTTATTATGTGGTGGAACATGATTTTTCGTGTTACTTTCAAAACTCCATCGAAGCTTATAGTAAAGTCGCCACTACTTTAATAAAGCATGACTACATTTGACTGACAAGGACTGGATTTGACCAAGACTGGAAACTAACTTTCCCTCTGCTTAGAAAATTAAATCTACTGCCAAGTAACAAGACATTTTTTTTTATTTTAGACAGGTTTTTGACCTGATTTTAAGTGGTTGTGTGGTCGAAAATGGTACAAATACCTAGCCTAGAAAGTATCCTACCACCTTGCTATTGGTTTAGGAAAACACACATTACAGGAAATCAGTTATATTATTAATAAATCGGCTAAATTAAGAGATGTTGATGGTGGTAGTTTTTAAATTCTTTTTAAATTATTTCTACCAATATTTTTGGTCTATCTGATAGAGTAGGTTGACCACAGCTCACCTGATGCAAAGCGAAAGTGTGGTCGAAGATTACACGGAATTATTATTACTTTACGATGCTTCCACCTAAATCTCAACGTTTTAACGATAGCCTTGTAAATTCGACCCTATAATCTGCGTAACCCAAATTCTGTTATCCATAAGGTAATGTGACAGTGTACACTGCCTCACAGCGCCGCCCCTTTCATGTTACGAGCGCAGTTTGAACTAAACTATAGCTCCGTTAACTCAGTTCAGGTTAGTGTAGACGAGGCTTTAAATAGCCATAGCCAACTACAGATATAACAAACTGTATTATAATAGCTAGTCTTTGGCTGAATAGCTAGTTGTCTTCGAACTTTGCGCGGACAATCAAAGTACTGGACAAGAAATAAACGACACAGATAACAATACTTGTTATCTGTGTTGGCACTGACCGCCCTGTTAGTTCATTGGTAGTATGTCTGGTCCAAGAGCTGAAGGACGTGGGTTCGATTCCCACACAGAACAAACATTGTGTTGTATAAACAAATGTTTGTTCTGTGTCTGGGTGTACTGTATGTATTATAAGTATGTATTTACAAAAAAAAGTATTTAAGTATTCTATCAGTTGTCTGACTTCCATAGTAGGTACAAGCTTTGCTTAGTTTGGGGTCAGATGGTGCTGTGTGTAATGTCCTATGATATTTTTTTTATTAATTAACTAATAGTGATTTAGAAAACATGTAACATTTATTCATTGATTCATTGCTGTGTTAATAAAATTAAGTCACGCGAACAATTTTTTTTTTTTTTGGTTATTTACATGTCATGAAAGGTTAAATTAAGTTTATTGCATGTAGAGGCTGCATCTGTCTAACAGTTTTAAGCCTCTGGTTATTATCTCTAAGGTTCAAATACGATTTTAAGAATCACCACTACGTGATTGAAGTACTTCGTAGTCGTGGCATCGCACTTTGTTAATTTGCATGAATGTGTGTTAAATTTGACGATATTTGCAAGGGTTTTAAAATATAACTAGTAAAAGAAATACTTCGTAGTCGTGGCATCGCACTTTGTTAATTTGCATGAATGTGTGTTAAATTTGACGATATTTGCAAGGGTTTTAAAATATAACTAGTAAAAGAAATCTAAGTCACACAAAGTAAGCCAAGATCAAGTCTCATCCTAGTAAAGTGGTGGCGACTTTACTATACACTTGAAAAGAGTCTTGGAAGCAACATACATAACTTTCCAACACTCGCGCTATCAATTGGGTACTTTATAAATAAAACACCTCTATTTTTATACATAAACACTTAAAAAGCAATATTTGGAAAAAAAATATATAATGCGGCGACACGACCTTTAGTTCTGCGTTCCCGCTAAAAACTCATGGCTGAATTTCTCAGTTAGTCTTAGTTTAAGTATTAAGTACTAGGTGGCGCTGTACGACGTTAAAACACATACACAATTGGAAAGTTCATTTGTATGCGGATTTTAATCAACTTGTGTATTGTTTCTTGTACCTTAAGATTATTTTAAGGAAACAGAATGTGTAGTTTGTATACTTTCGCGACTTGATCACATAATTATGTTTCTCATCGGATCTTAATCGCGAACAAAAAAAAGTTTTGTGTTATGTGTTAGACTTCCTCGTCCTAACTATTATTGGTTCAAGCTTTAACCCAGTGGTGTCTTTGTAGACGGTTGAATAATTAGATTTTATCGGTAACAGGCTCTATTGCGGACCCGCCTTCTCCAATTACGTTAGCTAGCTCTTACAGGAGTCTTTTGGTTAGCTTATTTAACTTTCAACTTTGCATTTGTTGTAAAAAAATATGATTTAAAATGTATTTGATACCTTTTTAGAGTGTAACTGGGTAAAATAATAATAACCAGTTTTACTCGCATTTTACGAACATTTTTAATAGATTTTTTTTTATATGACCGTCGTGTTGTTGATCCGCATTTGACCACCAACTCGCCTGATGGTAAGCGATGATGAGGTTGAAGTTAACACATGCAGTCTTAGAAGACACCTATTCACTCTGACCTCTAAAATATGTAGATTATAATCATTTATCTTTCAAGCAACAAAGAAGCCGAAATTTGCTATTGTTGGCAATCAATAATAATTTGGTTTTGTTGGCAATCGCCAATAATTTTATATTGTTGGCAATTAACAATAATTTGTTTTTGTTGGCAATCAACAATAATTTGTAATTGTTGGCAATTGGCATTAATTTTTGACACATTTTGCTTGTTGCATTCCTTAGCTGTACGGATGAGAAACGTAGAATCAAAACGTTTAGTACGTACCTACCCAAGGAAATTCCACTATGGATGGTAGTGAGCCGTCTTTCCACTTGTCCTGTAGTAAGAAGGGGATGAAAGTACAAGGTACAGCTCAGTAGCATATTTTCCGAAATGAATCCTGTAGAAAATTGACAGATTGATTGATTAAAGTAATAACAAATTAAAATAATTGTTATGTGAATGAATGTGTTGTAAAACTTATTTTAACTGGAGTGAAATATAACAAAAAAAGTCTCATAAGGGATCAAGTAACAAGAAAACTTAGTAGATATTAAATGTCATTCCCAAATATTTTATTAAGGACCAAGGTTGATTAAATAATAATTCATCCAAGATTTTGATATTTTATTAACACAGAACGGGACTCGTAAATTACTCTCTCAGATTTTTTATTTTCTCCGAAACCTAATATTTTTTCAATTTTCCGCTGACAGACCAATTACGCAAAGGCCTAATTAAAAATTGGATCATTTTTAAAAGTAACTGCTCATAATTTATAAATTTGTCACGGATTACAAAAAACGGATGGAATAGTCATACTATCACAATATCGAGGACGGCAGTGTGGCTTAGTGCTCAGTTCGGCAACAGTCTACCTACAATAGATCTAATATTTTATACAAAAATAAAAAGGTGTATGTTTTATGTGGAATTTTTGTAATAAATATTGTAATTATTTACTTATTATTATAACAATAATAATGAGTGTCATCTCAGTAAATTTAAAATTATGAATAAATGTTTAAATCAATTATGCAATAGCTAAACAAATCCAAATGAATGGAATTCAGTAGATTTTTGTTTATGGTTGATAAGCTACGTATTTGATCTCAGCTCACCTGATGTTAAGTGACGGTATGGTCGAAGTTAGGTGGTTGGCGGCAGATTTTCAACTTACACTAGTAGGTAGGTCGCCAGCCGAGTACTAGAAAGCACCCTACCACCATCCTATGGTTTTCTCACGATGATTTCCTTTACCGGTAGCTCATTGTTGGGGTTTCAACTCACGTCCTTCGGCATGTGAACCGATCAAAGTAACTACTTATATCATCGCTAGGTATATGGAATAGAATACAATATAACTTTATTGTGGACAATCGACATACTAATACTTAAAAGAAAACTTGTAATAAAACTACATCACGATTAGCTTACGGCAGTAAAACGGCGACCTTATCGCCTATAGCTACTCCCTCAGAGAAAAGTTATGGTCGTTATTATTACCAAATCAAACTATATGTACATCGTTAATCACAAAGTAAACAAACAATAACTCTGATTCAATAATTTGTTATTATTGGTAATCGGCAATATTTTGGTATTGTTGGCAATCGGCAATAATTTGCTATTGTTGGCAATCGTCAATAATTTGCTATTGTTGGCAATCAACAATAATTTGCTATTGTTGGCAATCAACAATAGCTTGTTAATGTCAGCATTGATTTTTGACACATGCGGCGTTTTGAATAGCCATTCCATTTCGTCTGATATCCCGTGGCAGGTTACTGGTTGACAAGCCCTCCGTTATTGTATTGTCGTTTATAAATCAAGCTCCGTTGCTTCATTAAACAGACAGCTAACCAACCGTTTAAATTAGCTTTGCATTAACCGATATTGTCATTTCAATTATGCACGGATTGTGCCAGATGAACTAACACGTATTTGTAACAATTCAGTGCCTATTCTACTAAAATCACAGGTCTACTGTGGAATAACTAATTCTATGTATTAGAAAGACGTTTGCATAAAATATAACTACAGATATTTCGATATACATAAGTTGGCACGTCAAATTACAACAAGCTAAAAAGTTTAAAACTACGATCCGACTATGGAAGAAATTATTATAATTATAGAAAAAATTAAAGTATATTTGAAACATAATGACGAATCGACTGACACCTCGTTCAACAAAAGTGGTTTACGCGCTACGTTGGAACACACGTACCTACATGAAAATATACATACAACCAGCGCCTTTGTATTAAATTATTAAAGATTTTATTCATTTGACATTTATTTATTTTTTATTACACATTTGACGTTATTTAATATTTTGACATTACATTATTAATTTGACATTTGTTAATTTGTATTCTTTCATTTTCATTTTATATAATTTTGCTACTAAAAATTGTAATTTTGTCGTGCCTAGTTTAACATAATATGTAGTTATTAGGTCAATACAAATATTCTATTCTATTCGTATGCAAATCTGAAACGCATTCTCCTTAAGGTGGTACGATTTCCATACAACAATTTTTGCCATTTATGAGCAAATCGAGCATAATTTTACAGTGAAATCACAGCTATTGGCATTTATTGTGGTCTTTATTTGCGGTAAATTACAATTGCTTGAATAAAACAGTAGCTTTATTAGCATAATCTACTGTCTTATTCAAAAATCATATATTCATAAATCATTAATAAATATGATTTTATGCTAATAATCTACTGTTTTGTTCAAGCAATAGTGATTTGCCGCAAATCCAGACCAACATAAATGCCAGTAGCTTTGATTTCACTGTAAAATTATGCTCCATTTGCCCATAAATGGCAAAAAAATATTTGTACGTCCTACGTCGATCTTCAAGTTAATGCTGATAGCAAGGCTTGTATCGAGATAATTCAGCCCATGATGTAGATAAAAGCTTTAGTTCAATACAGGAATATTGAAATATTTGTTACAAATGAATATTGACGTTACTGTTCGATATTTTACACAATAAACTGTTGGTACTAATAATTGATGGCCCATTTTGGGTTCACATAATGAATATTAGCTTGTTTAGTGACAAATTGGATTAAATTTTCATAGCGCTGTTAGTAATTTGTCATTTATAATGTACATTAGTTGTCTTTTGCAGGAATTAGTTATCTCTGCGAGAAAATAATATTTTACTGATATTGATTTTTATCATAACTGAAATTCTAAAGTTAGTAGAAGTAGCTAGTAATTCATTTGTGTTATGCTTTTTTAAAAGACTTTAAAAAGAAAAATGTTCTCAAACATTTTTTCCCCCTCAGAATTTAATCATCACTGATAAGAAAAAAAAAATGTTTCAAAAGATATGTTTTTAGATTGGTTCCATAGAAATTTTATAAAAATCGGTTCACTGGTTTGTTTTTAAACCAAAATAACACAAACACAAACACAAACACAAACACAAACACAAATACAAACACAAACCCACACACAAACACAAACACAAACACAAACCCAACCACATACACATACACAAACACGAATATAAATACAAATACAAGTAATTGACTGACATACTACTTACATAAGACTATCTACAAAGTTCTAAGGTAACAAACATAAAAAACCAATTGCATTGAGAACCTCCTTCTTTTTTGAAGACGGTTAAAAATAAACTCCCTACCACAAAGCCATACATCGAAAATCGTTTCAATTAGAATGTTTAGCAGCATGATTATAGAAAAACATGTTATTCTATAATTCTTGCTACCGTCATAAACTTATTTGCAAAAACGTCCACCGACCTCGTTTAACCGATATTTTTATGAGTTTATCCGCGTCCGTCCTTTTTACCTTCGTTACAAAAAAAGTTATCAGGGCCCATGAAGGTTTCGTATCAAATTCTGCCCTATCCCCTCAGGAGATTGGCGGTAAAACGACATCATGCGACCCGAAACATCACTGGATGAAAATTTCTGTCACGTCCAAATCAAGTCCCATATGGGATGAGCTTCTCGACCAAGTTTCAATGTCGGTGGCGTTTAAGGGCTTAAGGTAGACTTCCGAAACGTATTGGAAAGGATTCCGGTTGATTTATTGTCACAATAATCCATGTAAACTGTGCTCTTGAATTTGCATTTATTTATTTATAATACAAGAATTTCTAATAAAATACAGTTTATATTTCCAGATTAAGTTTTTTTTTTTTTAATGTAAAAGTAATGAGACGAACGATGAGCTCTCCTGATAGTAAGAGATAACGCATGCCCATGATCATTGCAGCAATACACAGAACTTTGAAAACCAAAACAAAGTTTGGGGCATCCGCTGCTTTGGCGTTCATTACTTTGAGACTTTTAATGGTTAGTCTCAACAGCCCAGTAATTTCGCTAGCTGCAGTACCCTTCAAACCGGAACACAGTAATGTTTATACATTACTGCTTGGCGGCAGAATATCTGGTAATGAGGTGGTACCTACCTAGACGGCTTCCTGCTAAGGAAATCTACCACCAAGTGAAAGTAAGAGCAAGCTCTTTCAAAAAATCTCATAAAAATATAAAGATAACACGTATAAGTTAACAATTAAGAAATCCAAACCCATTCCCAAACACGGCTAGGTTATTCATTCACGTCGTATTATTTACGTTTTGGCCATGTTGCAATGGCAACAAAAAAAAATAGCAGCATTGGTCATGGTCAATACATCTTATTAACCTTCCGCAGGCAACACTGTTTTTGCATACATAAATGGCAACAGGGGTGGCGTATCACCCCCACATCTTTAAATTCAAACAAAACGTCAATATTTCAGAAAATCAAACTTATTTATTATGAGATCAATCGCTTATACAATTTAAAATATGAAAAATCGTGTTTTGGATGGTAAATATAATTTGGTATTATTAATTTTTGCATCAAATGCAGTTTAGGCAAATATTTTTTCGGTGTTCAGAGCGAGCGCGCCGAAGGCATTTTGTGCAAAAAGTGTTTACTTTTTTGTCCCGTTTTCTTGGACATTGTCCACATCTTGCTTGTATCTGCCACTTTGCAGGGGGCTCACCTTCAGGAAGTTCCTGATTTATATTTAGAATATCACGTAAGGTCTCTAATTTCATGTCACTAATTCTCGAGGCAAATTTGTACTCAAACGACCCTTCATGTGCGGTTCCGCCAATTGTAAAGCTAATTTCTTCAAAAGACTTCAAATAACAAATAACTGTGCCAGTGGCACATCCTCGCGAAGCCATTTTTACCTTAAAATATAAACATTTATTTTAGTACCACAAAAAAATTATACTTACAAAGCAACAGGGGTGACGAATCACCCCAGCAATGTCAATATAACAAAAACAACAACTTACCGCGACACGTTGACGCTTGCAACTGATTGCAATCACTCTAATTAGAGAATAGATCGAGCATTAGAAAGACACAAAAACAACATCAGCGAAATATTGAGACTTTTTTCGAGTAGTGGGGTGACGCGTCACCCCGGTTGCCTTCCTAGGGTTAACTGCTTAAAGAGTTTTGGCGGGAACGCGGGAAGAGTCGTGTCACTCCGTAGTATTTTTTTCCAAAACTTGTGTTTTGTCGAGTGTTTATGCAAAAAAAATGGTGGTGTTTTATTCATAAAGTGCCGAATTACAAACGTGAGTGTAGGAAAATGTTATAATGTGGAGAAACATGACTTTTCGTGTTGCTTCTAAAACTCCATCGAAGCTTTATAGTAAAGTCGCCACTACTTTACTAAAGCATGACTGGACTTGACTGACACGGACTGTACTTGAAGAAGGCTGAACTTTGACTATAACTTTAGCTACGAGGACACTTATTTAACTTATGAAACTTGAATTTATATAAATACTTGACTGTGGCAAATACTCAAAACGCTATAACTATAGCTAAGATACAGCAGAAATAACACTTAAGACAAGACAGTATGGCTTTACAGCTTTAGCCTGCCCGATGGGGCAAATTAAGTAAAAAAAAAATTGATTGCTTAAAAAAAAGTTTCTGATGTAAATAAAGTAATTCCGCATAAGTAAACTAAAAACCTCAAACGGCACAAATATAGTTATTTGGATAGAATGTATCTTTTTGTGCCGTTTGGGGTTGAAACTTTAGGTCCGTGGGGGCCGGCCGCTCTCGAACTGTATCGGGACCTGGCCAAACGTCTAGAGGAGGCTTCAGGTGACCAGAATGCTGGTATCTACTTTGGTCAAAAGCTAAGCATTGCCATCCAGCGTGGCAATGTTGCCAGCATTCTGGCCACATATCCCTCCTCTGACGGTTTTTTAGACTAAGTTTTTTGTATTACATTTTGTAAATAGTATAATTTAAGGTATTTTTTATTTTGTTTAATAAATAATTGTTCGATCACTAAAAACTAAATCTAGTTACATAGCTTCGGCGAGTAAGTGACTGAAATCTACTGACGCTACGAACATCTTGTATCAGATCTTTTCAGTGAATCTCTTCGGAAAATACACAAAGCCTCAACCTCACCGCGACCACTTTGGCTCTTTAATTTCAGACGTGGACCTCTTAAGAGCGTGCGTGACGTAAATAAGGACCTTATTTTGGCAACGCTAGATATGTGAGCCGAATTTCGAGATATTTTTTTCCGGAATTTCGTGTCAAAACGGTATAAAGGAAACATATTTTGTAGGATTCTATTGACAATTCTTTAGGAATCATCGGATTTGTCAAGTTTCTAGCAAATTTTTATACCCAGTGTATTTATTTCAGTCTGGAAGGTGAGACGAAAAGCTTTTGCGCACCACAAGTACCACATTTAAGGCAATAAATAATTCAATTTAGTAAAATCAAAACAACTTTTCTGAAAAATATACGTATAACTTATACAACATCAATAAATAATTTAGTAACGAATATTTGTCTTTCTTGTTCTTGACAGGTTAGTTATTGGGCTCCGCACTAGTTCACCTGATGTTAAGTGACGGTGTGGTCGAAGATGGTAAACACACTTGGTCTGAAACATTTAACTCTTAAGTGCTTAGCAGCAGTAACTTCAATGTGGAAGCTAGCCAGCCGAATAAAACTTCCACAATGTTTTCTAAATTGTGTTCATGTTTAATGTAACTAGATTTAGTATATTAATTACGAATTTTTTTTTAGTTTCTATTGTCCTACTGCTGCGCAAAGGCCTCCTTCTTTCCAGGTTGCCCGGTCTTCGACTTTGGTTGTCCAGAGATTGACGTGACGGTTTAGTTCATCACACTGTCTTCGTCTGGGTCGTCCCTGAGGTCGCTTAAATTTTGGGGTGCAATGTGTGACCTTTGCTCAGAGGTCGGCCCCTACTACAAACGTGTCCCGCACAGTCCCACTTCAGTTGTCCGGCTTTGTGGCTGACATCAACGATATTGATTTTGGAGCGTGGTATTGTGTTCTTTCTGTTAATTTGACTCTGAAGATACTGCGCTCTTACACTCGCTGGCAAAACTTATGTGTCACTCCATTTTTCTTTAAAAAACCAAGCGTACGCGTAAGTCGGAGATATAATTAATCAATTGATTAATATTGAATACTCTTTCAACCTTATAGTGTTCATGTTATACTTATATTTGTTGAGTTTACTTATAGCTAGCATAAGTAGTTTGGTATTGTAATAAGTTTCATGGCATTTTTAAAATATGTGGAAAGTCAGAAAAATTGAGTTGTGATTTTAAATGGCAAAAATACCAGCAAAATATAAAAAGCAACTATGATTACACACAAATTGTTTTACACAATATTTACAGAATTTTTTTACCAAAAATTCTAGGCAAGTTAAGAATTCTATTAGGTAATAATAACAGTGAAACAATTTACTTTATTAAACGTTTTGCACGCCGCCCGTGAAAAATTGTTAAGGCTGTACCTGTTAAAGGTTTTTGACCCGATAAACCTCGATAAGCGAGGTTCTTAAAACAGAATAGAACAAAATAGATTCATAACTTTGGTTTCAACGAAAAAAATTCAGAAGAGCAAAGAATAGTGCATAATGTTATTATAATTACAAATGACAAATTGAAACTGTTCTTATATATTTATTATTATAAATTGTATCGTTAAGCGGTATTAGCGGTAATGAATTTAAAATTAGCATGTGACAGTTGATATTTTGTCAGTTTCAACACCCTTACGTAATACATTATCACTTATAATACCACAAGAGCTTCAAAATTATCGGGTATTTCCCGATAGGTTCGTTGCAAACAAATGAAGGAGTCAAGTTTTTCAGGTTAAAAAATCACGAGCGCGAAGAAGCGCGAGTGATTTTTTAACCTGAAAAACTTGACGACTTTATTTGTTTGCAGGGAACCTTGAGGGAAATGCCAGATAATTTTGAAGCTCGTGTGGTATTCGGGGGATTATTTTTCCGTCCCAAATGTCGGCCAATAGAATTGCACCATTCGACGTCACGTGGTACAACGAGAAAATTTTCAAAAAATTATCAGTATAATACCATGTAGGTTGTACTACGTGACGTCGAATGGTGCAATTCTATTGGTCGATATTTGGGTCGGAAAAATAATCTGTATAATTTTATTTAGCACTTCAATTAAGAAGTGTGTGGGTTAGAAGTATTTTCTTTTTCTTTCGTTAGAATTGTTGGGAAAGTTGTTTACTCAGCTTTTTACGATGTGAAACATTTAAGTGTATGGTTTCAATGGGTATTTAGTCGCTTAGAGTTCCTTAGCAGTCTTTCATATCGCATAATCTAAACTGTACCCTATAATAAAGATACAACGCAGATTTTACTGATACACTCATTTTCATAAGGTCATGATTTCATTCCGCTTTACGCGCGAAGGAGGCGTAAAATGTTTATTCGCTCATGAACTTTTGGCCGCAAATAAAACTGTGTTTATATGAAATGTCATCAACTTTTTTCCGTGAATATGGTTAGGGGGAAAAGTTATTACGTCTATACTCATTTAACGCAATTCAAACCCACGCTTATTTTGCGATGTTGGCACCGTATATGAAAAATGTTATAGCTCGAGAAACGTTTTTTGTAAGTGGGAATAAAAATATACTTCTCGTAGGTAACCTTGAAAACAGCCAGAAGGGTGCCCCGCACCAAACAGCCAGAAGGGTGTCCCGCACCAAACACCTCCTGTTAAAAACAGTACACTGTACACCCCGCTTCAGTCAAAAACGTCCTACAGAAACATTCACTTTTAATAGGAAATCCATTGCTTAAAAAAGGTAGACACTATTCACTACATAATTTATTTGAAAGTAACAATCATTATTTAAAACTGTAGTTAGCATTAAATCTTTCACATTAAACAAGAAACAATTGAATTAATATTAGATTCACAAGTTCACACTGCTTGAAGAGCAAATAAAATAAAATTAATGTTTTCCAACCCATCTAACATTCACACAGTGGGTATTAGCTGATTTAAAAGTAATTAATTTGTTGCCAAGGGAAACTGAAGGTTTACACTAGCTTAAAAGAACTTAAACATAAAATAAAACAGCCTATGGAAGGTAGGTAAAACTAAAGGATTGTAGCGAATCAATCCAAGTAATATCATAGTAAATTCTATTTTATAGTAAGAAACTAGTGGACCTCATACTATTCCCTAGGTTTAAAAAGCTGTAATGCTAGACAGGGCTAGCTAAAACATTTGGAAAAGATCTTTAGATATTTTTTTCTAACCGAGGGCAATCTGCCCGGACAGAAACCAAATGGAATCACTCACTATATTAAAATTTAACTTTTACATACCGATTTGGAGGTAAATCACTACACCACAGGAATACACCACAGCACTGAAGATCGCCTGAAGACGCTGCACTGAAGGCGCGCTTGAGTAACGATACTGTAAAACGACAAATCCGCGTTTATATTTCATAATAGCGATTCCAGAAAGGAGTTTTTCCTTCCGAAAGGCTTGTTCCTCCTAATTACTCACCCAGGAAAAATTGACGTGACCAAAATGGCGACGCAAACCGAAGCGACTCCGGAGTGGAAAAAGGAGCAGACAATCACTAGCAATGACTCCCCTCGAACAAGCGAAGCGACCCGAAGACCAGGACTCTCTTCGGCCACGTATTTGGAGGAAGTCATTGCTAGTGATTGTCTAACCAAGACCTACCGAACAACCGGCTAGACCCGACTTTTTTATTTTTTATTTAAATTTAAGGGTACTCCTTCCGCCACATTAAACCGTGTCAACCCCAACTTTTGTTTTCTTGATAAAAACCCTTACATTTTACAAAAAGTAGGTAGTAAACTATTGATAAAATCTGAATTGCTATTCAACGTGGTAGACCTGGCAGTCTATCCTATGGCTTCAGGCTTGAAAATATGTAGTAGACAGAACTCCGTAGCAGGAAGGAGGTCGTCTATGTAGATACCATCGCAGTTACAGATATTTTGCCGTCAAACAATAACTATATACTAACCTCGACTAAACGCTCGAAGAGTCAACACGTCCTGAGGATGCCTCGTGTAGAGGCGAAACACGGGTTGGCAAGTTGTTACTGCAGAGAGAGAAGGTTTTTAAGACTTGTGGTTATTTTAATTAGATTTTTGTTAAATTATATTTTTAAAGTTTACGTCAAATTAGTTCTAGATATTTTTAATTAATAAGTTGTTGTCAAATTAGCTAAATTTAAGTCCTCATCACTGTTGTAACTGGAACGACTGTTAAGCGGAAATAAACTAAATATATACCTTGAATATTCAAACTATAGTATGTAAGCATTACTATGTTCCGCTTTAAAGGGTACTGTAGCTAGCGAAAATACAGGACTGGTGAGACATCGAAAGTAATAAAGTAATGAGTGCCAAGACAGCGATGCCCTGGACTTTGTACACAGATTTCTATACAGCGCTGTAATGATATGCGCATGCGCTATCTCTTACCACCAGTATAGTTTCTTGTTCATCTTATAACATTTACGTAAAAAAATGTATAAGTTTTTTTTACGAAAAGATGACTAAAGCTTTTTACTATTTTGCAATATTTGCACACAAAGCTACTGCTTTATACAAAACAGTATAACACCATAATAATAGGCAATCATAATCGAATGTTGGAGACATCTCTCAAAGCTCGCCATTCACCAGAGAACGCCACTTGTGTGGTGTCCCGGTCTTGAGATTTATCTTCTGTATTATAGACATCACTTTATTTGTTTTTTTTTTTCTCCTTCTAATGATGTATCTGTTTGTTGTTAGATACCTCATTGTTATTACAATCTAGCCTAGTTGAGACTAATAAGTAATTTTAATATAACTTAAATTAAATTGCTAAGTAGAGTATAATCGAAGAATGCGTCCATCGACACTTTTCTTACTGTCTCTATTGAGGGGAAGACACTTTGTTCATGTGTTCTATAGACTTTATTTGTGGCTTAAAATTACTTTTCAACTCAATTCTTTTATTTTCTACTTTTTTCTTCATAGAGTTTACGCACGTTTGTGTCGACGGCGTCATGTCCAGAAAAAAATGTGCCTTTGAGCCTAACTGCAACTCCAAAGCAGGCCTGCTCGACTATAAGAGCCTCTTTTCTGAATGGTCCGCCCAAGGCAGTCTCTAATCGTAAGTTTCGTCGACAATGTTTGCAATGAAGAAAGCTAAAACTAAATTAATTATCTCCTTAAAGTAAGTGGAAAAGGACACAGTACGCGATAAGTTTCTTCAATCCAAACTCCGTCAATACGGTGATAACTTCCCGGTTTGAAGTTTCAACGCGTAACTCAAGGCAACGATAGCACCGACACTAAGAAAGTCAAACTTTCAGTCTTCCATTCCAGAAACCGAGACATACATCTCATGGCTTAAGAAAGTTTCCAAATTCTCATTCTACTTTGAACCTTATTACGTAAGTGTAAAATCTAGAGTGAAAATAAGTTTCACCTACGTTTACGTATCCTTCCTTTCACCGAACTAAGAAAGGTAGTGTATTTATTCTCGGATGTAGGATACAATTTTATCTTTGTTTAAAATCAGAGGAATGTTTTGCCCGAAGGTTTGGTGGATTAAAGTTGATTATAGAAGATAATCAACTTTAATCCACCAAATCTTTAGGTCTGCTTTCTGGTATGGCCATCAATTTCAAGTAAGTAAACCCCCAGGCTTTGTCCCTGTTTAATTATCTCTGTTATATTTTAACCCTTTCTAATTGAGAAACGAGAAATACTGGTTACTGAATATGTGTTATAAATTTGTTTCTTGCTACCGAGCTGTTGAGACTGACCATCGAAATGAAAAGTAATAGTAAAGTTATGTGTAATGTATCGCTGCAATGGGCAAGCGTTATCTCTTACCATTGTGCAGCGCCTTGTTCGTGTGACGTATCATTACTCAGTCTTGGCAAAACTTTCATTTGTTGTGTCTTGACCAGATATATAACATCTATGAAATATTTTAATATATTGCTAATAAAATAAGCGTTTTTATATACTACTATAAAAAGGAAAAATTTGTTTGTTAGTTTGTATTGAATAGGCTTCAAAACTACTGGACCGATTTCAAAAATTCTTTCACCGTTGGTAAGCTACACTATTCCCGGATGACATAGGCTTTTTATCCCTGTATTTTCACGGGAACTGGAACTACGCGGGTGAAACAGCGAAGCGTCCGCAAGTATTTTATATATTCATATATACCTATACTTATTTTACCGAGGTTAATTTTACTTAAAGTGTTGCCTTCAATTTGCAAAATAAGAAATTTTGTAGATGTAGGCAGTAGAACTTTGTCAGTCATGTCCGTAGGTACCATCGCAGTGTCAGACATTCTGCTACTAAACAGTAATGTGTAAACATCACTGTGTTCCGTTTTGAAGGGCACTTCAGCTAACGAAATTACGGGGTCGTTGAAAGTTAATATCATCACGTCTTGGACTTAGTATTATTACTCAGACTTTCGAGTACCGCTGCAATGGTGTTGGACAAGTGTTGTTCTTCTCATTACTTTAACTAAAAAAAGCTTAGAAGTTTGAGAAGTTGTCAATGGTTGAAGACAATGCTAAAATTTATTTCGTAAAAAGTTCAGGGGTTTTTCACAAAGAAATTTAAAAACCTTAAATATGCACAGAGTCCTTTAAAAGGACGCGAAGAATTTTTACTAAATAAGCACACGCTGCATTTTATGGATGGCCGGGGATAAGATGCAAATATATTTGTGTACATTTTTTCTGCGTTTTATGTGATTTCGCACGTCGTTGAGACGGCATAACTTAAAAATAATGGGCTCTGAGGGTGTCTCGAGGTCTTGGCGTGAAGTGAAATTGTCATAAGAAAACTTCTGAATGAAATGGTTAGATTATTTTTAATTTTAGGTAAGGTGAAAATCATTTGACATATTCACAGCCCTGTTGGCTCATTGGTATCTGCCTTAAGAGTTGAAGGGCGTGGTTTCGATTCCCGCTCAGGACATACATTTTGTGTATCAACAAATGTTTGTGCTGTGTTTGGGTGTTCTGTATGTATATATTTACAAAAAAAAGTATGTATGTATTCTATCAGTTATCTGACTTCCGTCACACAAGCTCTGCTTTGTTTGGGGTCAGATGGCGCTGTGTGTAATGCCGATATTATTTATTTATTATTATATTTTAAAGTTACGTAAGTAAATGCAATTTATCACATGAACGATGTTATTGATATGGCTCAACAAATTTTATAGTGAGCCAGAACTAATTATTAGCAGCTGTATGATTATTGTTATAATTAACAGTTTGCTTTAAAATGCTTGTATTTTATTTTGCATTATAATATGTTAGCTATGTGACTTCCAATTATTTGAAATTTGGCCAGAACAAGAAAAAAATGCTATCATTAATATATAATTTATTATTATCCAATTGTTGAAAACATTTTACGTTATAAGCATCATCATTAGCCTATCGAAGTCCATTAATGGACATGGCCAATCCCAAGACAAGATAAGCTGTCCCACATATCTCGTCTCACTATCAAATCTTAGGGCTTACTACACTACGTTTACCAATTCGCCTTCTCCACTCTAGAATATTAGCTTTTTAATCAATTGGTTATTTATTAACTCTTCATCATTTCGGCCGTAGGAAGTATGTCCAATCTGTTCACTGCTGGACAGTGGACATAGGCTTCCCCCATTGACTACCATAAATACTGGTTGGAAGCGGCTCGCATCCAGCTCATTTCTGTGGTCTTTATTGGGCTATCTGTCCACCTTGTGAGTGGACATCCTACGCTGCGCTTTCCGGTCCGTGGTCATCACTTCAGAACATAGTAGCTCCATTTTGCAGCCCTACCCACTGCCACTTTATTTGCAAAGTCGGTTACTTTATTAACTCTTATTGACATATTTTTAGGTAAATAGTCTTTTATTTTCACCGAACTAAATAAACAACATATTGAATAAAAATAAATTAATTATTCGTTTTATCATTAATACAATTGTTAGAGGTCTGTTGTTTTAAATACAACTATAGGTATAGCTGCCTGATTCATGTCAAACTTTTTTTTAAGTTTCAAGAATACCGCGGCTATAAGTTCCACGCTTGTCTTATTTGAATTTCTGAGTAGTTCTCCGTTTCCGAGAATGGTAGACATCAGTCATTCTGTCGCTTTCTAAACAACGAGGGGTGAATTCAATCTGCCGCAAAAGGCGCGTCGTTTAAGCCGCGAGCGTGCTATTAGGTACCTACATGTTATTAAAGCGTGTATCGTGCAGAATAGAACGCGTAGATTTGTGGAGAACGTATACATTTGTGGAACAGACGACTCGGTCGTTGAGTGAGTCGAGTTCGACCCTTTCCCGGCAGATTGATAGCAGTTTGTACCGATGATAGCTCAGTGGTTAGCGCAGTAGCATGCCGAAGGACGTTGGCTCAATCCCCAACAAAGAGCTTGAGCTGCCGGTGAAGGAAAACATCGTGAGGAAACCATAGCATGGTGGTAGGGTACTTTCTAGTACTCGGCTGGCTAGCTACCACACTCAAATTGAAAATCTGCCGCCAAGAACCTAACGGTGTGTTCCGGCAGCCTCACTTGAGTGCCAGTTCTATTCCAGGCTTGATGTGCTTTACCATTTTCGACCACACCGTCACCTAACATCAGGTGAGCTGTGGTCAAATAAATAGCATGTCAAACAAAAATAATGAACACTTCCGACTTACTTCTTCTCATTTTATTTTATAACATGGACATAATAAGTATATGTCATATATATGTACATAATTTGTCGACACAAAATTTTAAAGAAGTTGGTTTTATCAATCAACATTTCTGTGTAATGTACTTAACTGTTATAACAATAAAACGAGTGTTATACAATTAAAAGTTTGTCTGTGTGTATGTTTGTTACTCAGTCGAAGATTGCGCTGAATAGCGTGCCATGGTAGAGGCCTATGACTGTACTACAATAGAAAGACTAACGGATTACGATTACTATATTAACAGATTTGGAATGCAGATAGTTTATGTTTGTTAATGTTTGTGTGTGTGCGTGTACGTATATGTGTACATATGTTGTATATTGTTGTTCATATTGTGTATATTATGTATAACTAGACAAATTAAGAACAAAGTTTCGTTACAATAATGATTATATATATATCCCACTTGCCTTTGCATAGATGTATAAAAAATATTATTATAGCAAACGAACATTTGTGGTTTAATTAAAAAAAGTCCTTAAAGCGAATTATCCAAAGCTACTAACAAAGAAAGATTTTATCGCATATTTCAGGCTTAAAAGTATTAAAACCTTCTGTAGATCCATTCAAATGACCCTCATAACACTAAAGACAATTCCTCCACAATTTTCCGGTTCAGAAACTTTTTAATCGCTTAATTGAGTGTTGCAAACGATTTTAATCCGGCACGATTTGAAACCAGCTATTTTATCGGATTGATTAACGAGAATGTCAGGGGGTCAAAACAGACCGGTATCGGGTCGAATCAGCCTGACGGTTGGGCCTCGTTACTTTATGGATGCTGAATCGATTCCATTGCGTAGGATTACAAACAGCGCCCGAGTAACTGACCCTTTGTATCAGACCATAAATTGTGAGAATCAGTTACAGTGCAATGTCAAAGAATTATTGTGGCTTTGTGCACGCGCTTTGAATTGTATTCTAGGCTTACAGTCAACCGAGGTCGTAGAATTCTATCAGAGTCAGTATTACATGTACCTATTAACAACTAAAATTAAAATTATAAAAACGACCAACAGATGTACAATATTCTACTAGTCAAACCCTTTCATTTGATACCCATATTGACGGAGTTTTAAAAAAAATACGTAATCCGCCGTTTTGTGGTGGCAGCCATCTTGGATCGATTTTCATCAAACATAGCTAAGAACACTTCCGGCTAATTCACTTTTTAAACAAAGAAAAAAAACAAAATCAAAATCGGTTCATCTGTTTGGCCACATGCTTCTTCAAGGAATCAAAGCACAACGCGCGCACGTTCTCGTCTTATTTTGCCCAATAGTCGGAGTATCTGACATAAATTAAACATTACTCACGTTCATCTCGCATAAGAAATATAAAACAAAAAATATTTGTCAACAAATTTATTTTTTTCATATTTTTTTTTACTAGCTGCGCGTTACCCGCTACGTGTTATCGGGATATAAAGTCCCCTATGTATTAATCCAGGATCTCAGTAACTTCTACACCAAATTTCATCCAAATCCGTTTTCGTTTTTGCGTGAAAGAGTAACAAACATCCATCCATCCATCCAAACATTTACATTTATAATATTAAATGAGATTTGTTATTTTTTTTAAAATTTCAGTTGTTTATTTTTCTTTATTGCTTTAATTTTTTTTATATTGTTTATGTGTAAAATAAAAATAAATCTTAACCGATAGCGCGGCAGTGCTTAAGCTGCAGTTGGTTAGGGCTGCATAGTGACAAACCATCTTACAAAGGATAATATGAATATTTTTATTGTAGAAGTAGGAGCCAGAGAAATACCAGGAAAATCTCTTTATGATCTACTAAAAGACCTCAGCCTCTCAAGAACATCCATAATGTTATCAATGGTAAGAGTATCCAAAGCAGCTTTAGAAAGATGAAAACAAATTTAGTTAGGAAGTGATACGGCTAGATGTGAGGGTTGAATATGTATGTAAAATATTTAATCCTGGGGACTTGATAAACTCTCTGATAAAATCTTAAAAGTGTTGTCAGTCGCCTCTTACAAACATGAAACTACTTACTTTAACTTTGACAGCCTTATTGGCTCATTGGTAGCATGTCTGCTTTAAGAGCTGTGGGGCGTGGGTTCGATTCCCACCCAGGACAAGCATTTTGTGATATAAATCCAAATGTTTGTTCTGTGTCTGGTTGTACTGTATGTATAAGTATGTATTTAGAAAAAAAAAAAATAAGTATTCTATCAGTTATCTGACTCCCATAGTACAAGCTTTGCTTAGTTTGGGGTCAGATGGCGCTGTGTGTAATGTCCTACGATATTTATTTATTTAACTATTTTACTTGGTGGTAGATCTCCTTAGCAGGAGGTCGCCTAGGTAGGTATATCACCGCAGTACCAGATATTCTGGTGCCAAGCAGTAGTAGTGTGTTAACATTACTGTGTTCCAGTCTGAAGGGTACTGCAGCTAGCGAAATTACTGGGCTGTTGAAACTAAACCTAAATAAAGATAAGAGAAGAATTTGCCACGTTCATATTTTTCCACTTATGTTTTTTTTATGGTTGTCAGGATAGATGTTTCTCCGCAGCTCACTTGACGTTAAGTGACGGTGTGATCGAAGATGGTAAAAATACTAAGCCTGAAATGGATAGTTCCATTCCAGGCTAAGTGTGTTTACTCTCATGTGAGGCTGCCGGAACACATCGTAATGTCACCACTATCGATTTTTGGAGGTAGCGTTTTGTGGCGATGATAGCTCAGTGGTTAGCGCAGTCGGTTCGCATGCCGAAGAGCGTGGGTTCAAACCCCAAAAATGAGCTAGAGCTGCCGGTGACGGAAAACATCGCGAGGAAACCATGGCATGGTGGTAGGGTACTTTCTAGTACTCGGCTGGCTAACTACCACCCTCAAGTTAAAAATCTGTCGCCAAGCATCTAACGGTGTGTTCCGGCAGCCTCACTTGAGAGCCAGTTCCATTCCAGGCTAGGTGTGCTTAACCATCTACAACCACACCTTTGCTTAACATCAGGTGTGCTGTGGTCAAACAACTAGCCTGTCAACCATAAAAAAAATATAGAGTAAAATATTTCTATCACAAACTAAAACTAGTTGATACTAAAACTAGTAACAACTCATCCTTCATGTCCTGCCTATTCTTTCGAGTAAATACACGTAACAACGCACAATTAAGCTCTTAAAAGTAAATAACAAAGTCACACGCGTGTGGGTACACCCCGACACGTTGTGGCGCGCCGAGGCGTGTCTAACACGCTTTAATAACGAGTAATGGCGCACTTTAAGCACTGAATAGAGTATTCTACAAAGAAACAAGTCTTGTAAGTTATGGCGAGAATATGGAAAATCCCATCGATGCATATTTTTTAAATAATTATAATTTATAGTAAACTTTTTGAAGGTTATTGACTGTTGCAATAGTACTTTACGCCAGTACAATCACTCTCTTATACGTAGCACGTGTTCAATCATGCATGGAGTACTATTCTCCTTTGAGACGGATCGGCTAAGTGACAGCTTGAGTCCATTGACAAACGTGCGCAGAAACTCATAACATCAGGCGAGATAGTGATCGAACGCAAGCCTATTTGTAATTTTAAAATGAAAAATTGAACATTGCACATTGAATGAGGTTTATACCTTCATGTTTGCCAACTTTGTCTTTAGTGTGTATAAACTGTGTTAGTAGCTCCTTTGTTAGTAAGACAACAAAACAGAACAGAGCAGAACAGAACAGAACAGAGCAGAACAGAACCGAACGGAACAGAACATAGCAGAGCAAAACAAAACACTGCGTTGTTTCTGTCGTAATAAATACACACGGGTGTAGGAAACCCAATTTCTGTGAAAGCTCCTAATAAAATCGCCACTATTTTACAATGGCATGAACTTGACTTAAATGAGATGAAAATGTTTGCATATATGAAATACTTGCCATTGGCAGAATGCACAAAATGCGACGCCAAAACTGAAAAAAAAACTGATGTTTTTATCAAACAAAAAAAAAAAAAAAAAAAAAAGGGGGTTTTGGCGGGAACGCGGGAAGAGTCGTGTCGCTCCGTTGTATTTTTTTCCAAAACTAGTGTTTTGTCGAGTGTTTATGCATAAAAATGGTGGTGTTTTATTCATAAAGTGCCGAATTACAAGCGCGAGTGTGGGAAAATGATATAATGTGGTGAAACATGAGTTTTCGTGTTGCTTCCAAAACTCCATCGAAGCTTTATAGTAAAGTCGCCACTACTTTACTAAAGCATGACTGGAATTAACTGACACGAACTGGACTTGACTAAGACGACTGACGATAACTATAGCTAAGATACAGCAGAAATAACACTTAAGACAAGGCAGTATGGCTTTATAGCTTTAGCCTGCCCGAAAGGGCAAATTATAAAAAAAAAAAAAAAAAAATCAAACAAAAAAAATTATAGTTTGTCTTTGTACCAATCGCGTGGTAACAAATGCCTACGTAAATTATTATGAAATGGATAGAACCGTATAATAAACCATTGAATATTTCTGCAAAATTAAATCACGAAAGAAGGAAATCTGTTTATCTTCTATTTTACGAGTATACCTACATATAATTCAATTGAGTTGTGACGATTATTGTATACATAAAACTAAAATTCACTTAGTCACTTTTAAAAATAATAATGTACGCAAGTTTTTAAATGTACTTTTTTTATTTATCTATCTACTTTAAGATCTGAATTGCTAACTGCTTGTGCAGCACGACGTAGACACAACCCTGACAAATAAAGCGCCATTTTGTTCGTTCAGATGTTCCTCTGCAAGGATTTCCTACTCGGGGTGTTAATCCCTTGCTTAGCAGTGACATACATTTTATCAGAAGGTAGACTCTTTGTGTTCGTTTTTCTCGTGGAAATTATTCGATCGAATGCGACGTGAACTAAGTGTAAACGAGTTTTAAGAGTGTTTTAAAGGTGATCGTCACAGTAAGGTGCGTTTCATAGACTAGCGCGAAGGGAATTTTTAGCAGATTTTTATATGGGTTGTCACAACGAAACCACAAATACTATTTTTGTGAATATTGTAGCGATGATAGCTCAGTGGTTAGCGCGAGGTTCGCATGCCGAAGGGCGTGGGTTCAAACCCTAACAATTGGCTTGAGCTGCCGGTGAAGGAAAACATCGTGAGGAAACCATAGCATGGTGGTAGGGTACTTTCTAGTACTCGGCTGGCTAGCTACCACCCTCAAGTTGAAAATCTGCCGCCAAACATCTAACGGTGTGTTCCGGCAGCCTCACTTGAGAGCTAGTTCCATTCCAGGTTTGGTGTGCTTTACCATCTTCGACCACACCTTCACTTAACATCAGGTGAGCTGTGGTCATACACCTAGCCTGTCGACTATAAAAAAAAATATATATATAAAATAAATAAATAAATATCGTATCTTTATATATAATTATTGACAGCCCCATTGGCTCATTGGCAGTATATCTGCCTTGAGAGCTGTAGGGCGTGGGTTCGATTCCCGCTCAGAGCAATCATTTTGTGAATAAACAAATGTTTGCTCTGTGTCTGGGTGTTCTGTATGTATTATAAGTATGTATTTACAAAAAAAAAAGTATTTATGTATTCTATCAGTTATCTGACTTTCATCACACAAGCTCTGCTTAGTTTGGGGCCAGATGGCGCTGTGTGTATACGTGTATGGCGCTACGATATTTATTTACGATGTTTATTTTTATTTTATTTATTTATATTAACCCGAAAAATGAAAGGACTGTTTCGTAGTAGTCGGACTAGAATATTAGAAAATAAATGTTCACCCATGCAAAACCCTTATTTTGTAACTGTTCGTTCGTTTTTGTTTTTGTGTTTGTATTTTTTGCAAAATAAAATCTTATTCTTTCTTTCTTTTAAAACCAGGGCCGGGAATTTATTATAAAATAAAAATATTCAATCACATTATTCAGGCAATACTCTCACAGTAAAGCCCCTTAAAGATGCCGTCAATGAGACAAAAGGTACTCGCATCTGAGCAACTCTAGTATTTCAGAAAAAAAGAAGAAGTGCGGAAACAGAACACTTTCAACTTATAACGTTTCACAGTCTCATTGGGACCACTCCTCGGGTCGAAGTGCTGTTTTATTAAAACTTTTATACAGCCACGTCTGTTTTCTTGTTAGTTGCACGGAAAATGTTGAATTTACACTCAGTGTAATATTTACATGAAAAGTTTTTACGCCAGGTCTATTGTTTTTTTATATAAATGGTGATTTGAGACTCACAATTCTACTCGGTTTTTTTTAATACGGGTAAGTCCGCGTTTAATCACCAACTAGCCTGATGGTAAGCGACGATGTGGTCGAAGATGAAGCACGCAGACTTAGAAGATACCTATTCACTCTGACCTCTCCTAAAATGAGAGTTAAAATTTTCTCACTAAAATTGCAATTCATCGTGTGTTAATTGCGTTATCATTAAAAATTGAGACACACATATAAGTCTACGTTTGACCACCAACTTGCATGATGTAACCGATGTCGGTGTCTATGGAGCGTATGTTTTAATGTGTATCTATAAACATTTTGAATTTTATTATTTTTTTGACAAAAAAATACAGTAAATGTATATATAAGTGTAATTGATTAAATACTTGTTTGCCCAATCGTAACTGTTTGTTAATTAAAAACAAACAGTTGAATTCAGCAAACTTTTTTATTCGATTGTTTGCGAACGAGTGATCGTGTTTTTTTGATCGAAAATCTCCTGAATTTTAAAGTTACGAAGTGAGTTTTAATGAGGTGCTATCATTACAATGGGTTTCGAGAAATCTTATTTAAATTTTTTCGAGAAACGAACTTGACAAAAAAATTCTTAACAATCTATTTTTAAAGTATACATTAAGCATTAATATTGTTAAAAATTAAAAAACTTCGAAAGTCGCTGCTGAATTTGTTTAAAGTGTCTACTTTAAATAAATTCTCTGTAAACTTCGTATCACTAAAAACGGATTTGAAACGAAAAATATAACAATTTTAAAAGCTGTCAAGCCATTTTCAAGTTTTTGTGTTACAAACGCATGCAAATTATTTTTATGTAAAAGTAATAAGACGAATGTGATGCTCTCCTGTTAATTGAAGATAACACTTGTCTGACTTTGGACTGACTTTGGGTGGTTATTGGTTAGTCTCAACAGCCCAGTAATTTCGCTAGCTGCAGTACCCTTCAAATCAGAACACAGTAATGTTTAAACACTACTGGTTGACGGCAACATATCGGATACTGCGGTCGTACTTACCTAGATGACCTCCTTCCTGCTAAGGAGATCTGCCACCAAGTAAATTTTATTTGTTCACTAGCTGCGGCCCGCAGTGTTATCCGCTACATGTTTTCGGGATAAAAAGTAGCCCATGTCTTAATCCAGAGTCTCTGCTACCTCCATACTAAATTTCATGCAAATCCGTTTAGTAGTTTTTTCATCCACCCATCCAAACTTTCACATTTATAATATTGATGGGATTAGTGGGATAAAATTACTTTAAGTTTTTAGGTCCGTGGGGGTCAGCCGCTCTCGAACTGTATCGGGACCTTACCAAACGTTTAGAGGAGGCTTCAGGTGACCAGAATGCTGGTATCTACTTTGGTCAAAAGCTTAGCATTACGTGCAGCGCGGCAATGCTGCCAGCATTCTCGCCAAATATCCCTCCTCTGACGGACTTTTAGATTAAGGTTTTTATATACATTTTGTAAATAGTATTAATTTAAGATTTTTGATTTTGTTCAATAAATGTATCCATAAGTTTTATTTAAAATATTAAGCCAATCATTTATATAACACATAACGCGAAGCAAAACACCTACAAATAAGAAAACACGAGAAATAGGCAAGCAGAAAATTGCCTAATAAAAAATCTGAACCCTTATCCTTTATCTCCATAAAGTCTTGCATGGCTGACTAATAAATTTGCATCAAATTTATAAATGACGTCGTTCTTGTTTTTCATAACCAGGACGTGACGTAACTTGGTATTGGAGTAAGAACTAACGGTATGGCATAAACAATTTTAATCAAAATTCTGGTCTTCGAGAAAGTTGTTTCTAATACCACAGTCAGAGAGACGATGGCAGATCTGTTGGCTCGTTAGTAGTATATCTGCTAAGAGCTGTAAGGCGTGTATTCGATTCCTATTAACTAATGTTTGCATCTGGTTATTCTGTACGTATTATTAGTATACAGTATTTACAAAAAAATAATTATGTATGTTAAAGTATGTACGGAAAAAGACGCGAATTTTGGAAAAAAACTTCAATTTCGCATTCCCGTTCGGCTGAAGGACTAGTATTATGGACATGAATAAATGTTATTACTGCTTTCCCGCTAAAACTCTATTCATAGCTATTATAGAGTAAAGAATACAAAACGGAAACATTGCTAATAGCAAAAAAAATACGAGATGATTTTGGAATGTAGTTCTGTCAAGTTCAATATAACAATGCTCTAGGCTGACAGGAAAACAATTTGTTTTCTATAGAGATATAATAGCTTCCTACCTACAAATCTAAGATAGACAATAATCATTTATGAATGGTTTACCTTTTTTTTTTTTTATACAAAATAGGTTCGCGTTTGACCACACTCTGCCTGATGTTAAACAGTACCTAATTTCATTCATATTGCATTTATTTATTTATTTAATTTATTGGCCTTATAATATATTAATTACCCTGGGCAAGTCACAACTACATAATTACAAAAAGTATACAACAAGATAACGACGAAGTATATATATATTTTGGTAAGATTATTATTTTATTATATTATTATTTGTTATTAGGTATTTTTTTAATCTTTTTGTAGTTAGATGACTCTCTCCTGATGGTATGGCCTGTATCACTGCTGATTCATAAAACTTTGAGTAGCAAAACAAAATCCAAGACAAGGCTCCTTTTTTTGTGTCTATAAGTTACTGATTCACTCTCGACTTGAAGACACCTATAATAATATTATATCCATCGGGGAACACCCACTTAGATACCGCATTTCACTGTCTAGCGGTCCGCACAATGAACGAAGATTAAAATCGTTTCGTTCGAGTATTTGGAACGTCGACCATGAAACGATGTCGCTTTTTTGAGCTTCTGGTTGCTCGAAAGAAAAGTGGGCATGGGGGGATTAGACCATGTAGTTCCGAAGCACACTCTCCGAAATGAATCCGATAAAATGCCGATATAAACTAGCAACTTTGCAACTGCTTTAGCGCTCATTACTTTTAAACATTAGGTGCTTAGTCTTAACATCCCTGTTATTTCGCTAGCTGCAGGACCCTTAAAATCGAAACAAAGTAAACTGTATCATCAATTTTATTTATTAACTATTCTTATTTACTAATATCCCACTAACATTATAAAGGTAAATAAATAAAATAAATAATAAATAAATATCATAGGACATTACACACAGCGCCATCTGACCCCAAACTAAGCAGAGCTTGTGCTATGGAAGACAGATAACTGATAGAATACTTAAATACTTTTTTTTTTGTAAATACATACTTATAATACATACAGTACACCCAGACACAGAACAAACATCGATGTTAGTCACACAAATGTTAGTCCTGAGTGGGAATCGAACCCACGCCCTTCAGCTCTCGAAGCAGACACACTACCAATGAACCAACAGGGCTGTCAATGTGAAAGTTTGGATGGATGGATGTTTGTTACTCTTTTACGCAAAAACTACCAAACGGATTTGGATGAAATTTGGTATGGAGAAAGCTGAGATCCTAGATTAACACATAACCTATTTTTTATCCTTAAAAAATGTAGCGGGTAACACCGCGGGGTGAAGCTAGTTTTCAATATAAATCCAAACACGTGTTCACCTCGAGGGTCAGTTCATATTTCAGACCAGTTGTTCTTTGGAGTTAGATCGCACAATAATTTAATATCACAGGATGATCAATCGATTACAGCAAAGAGTTTTTCTTTAAACAGTAAAGCATAGACACCGCTTGAAAGCTTAATAAACAATAGACTGGAAACGCCTGATAAATGACTATTAGCTTCAGACTTGTTGGGTCCCATCCCTAGAGGCTTGCCTGAAAAAATGACTGTGGCTCTAGACGAAGCTCGCATCTTAACTTGGCCGGATAAACCTGCAAACAATGTTAAGTTTGTATACGCGAAACAAATTCTCGGAGAACACCCCAAAGACGGGCGTTCATATTTCAGCTTGGAACGTAAGAAATGCTGCGTTGAAGTTTGATGTTGTGGGGCCAGAGAACACGGATTTCTTAACAGTTGCACGGATATAGCGTCAAGTAGAAAACAGTTGTAAACTTATTGGTAGTACAGTTTTCGCTTACACGCAAATAAACAATTTTGTTGTGATGATAGCTCAGTGGTTAGTGTGGTCTGTACACACGATGGAGGGGATTCAAATCCTAACAATGAGCTTGCTATATTTTAAAAGCCTTATTTGAGATTCAGCTTCCATTCCAGGGTAGTTGTATTTACCATTTTCGAACACAGTAACTTTAAATAAATAAATAAATATCATAGGACATTACACACAGCGCCATCTGACCCCAAACTAAGCAAAGCTTGTGTGATGGAAGTCAGATAACTGATAAAATACATAACTATATACTTTTTTTTTGTTGTAAATGTATACTTATAATACATACAGAACACGCAGACACAGGACAAACATTTGTTGATACATAAAATGTTTGTCCTGAGCGGGAGTCGAACCCACGCCCTTGAGCTCTTAAGGCAGATATACTACCAATGAGTCAACAGGGCTGTCAACTTTGTCAAACACCTAGCGTGTAAACCATAAAACAAACATTGGTTCGTACACCGAACCAGAGTTCGGTTAATTTCCCTTTTGTTCTATATACAAATTTGAGTTCGCGCGTAAAATGCATTTCTACTATCATGTGACCACACATAGACAAACATTAGTTTTCGAGTATTGGTGTTGGTGGACTTGCTACGCGCCTATTGAGACTTCGTTGTGTTGGTATATAAACCGACGCGACGAGAGTGTGAGACAAGCTTCCGGATACGACGCACGTCTCCCGGAGCTGAGAGTGCATCCTCGACACTCGAGGTGCGCGAGCGCAGACATTGCCTTTTTCTATTCCTCCATCCTTCTGGAGCGACCGCCGCGGTACCGCGTGTGAGACCAGTGCCGTCGGGGTCTTTGAGTTTTGTGCCTATGGATTGATATAAAACCCCGAGGAGGAAAAACACCCCGTGACCACAACAGGAGCGCTGCCACGGATCACACAAGGTCGGTGGCACTCCCCTCACCATATTTTTTGGTCCTTCGAGCCGGATCCTTTGTTTTCTATGCTGTGGTCACATTATTTTTCCTTAAAATTTATTACATGCATACCGCTGTTAGTAATATAATCCGTGAGTTTTCGTGTAATCATTCATATTTTTCGAGTAATCGTGTATATTTTCCGAGTTTGTCGTGCGATCTTACAAATCCCGACAATATTTTGAGCTTTTATTGAGTTTTCATCCTGTTTTTTGCCCATTTTTGTATTGCGCCGAACTTCGACCTACAATATGGCGGAACAAGATATTTACGAGCGAGAAATTATACTTGACGAAGTCAAACGTATTTTAGAGTATCACGATAAAGACGAACAACAATTTAAAATTAGAGCAAGAGATATTCAACAAATTCATAGAAATTTCATAAAATTACAAACTAAAATCGAGAAGTCATTGTTGAAGTTACAAACCTTTGATCGAGATGTACAATTGCAATTTCGAAATCAATTTAATGATTATTACTACGCTATACAGAGTCATGTAGACGAGCTGAGGAGACGGGACGATGAAGGGAGACGTATGAGCAAAGCATTGTATTTAAATACTTCAATGCAATCTAATCACGGTCATTGTCACACTAATAAGTTGCCTGTTTTACCGTTGCCTTCATTCTCCGGCGAGTCCACCGAATGGACTTCTTATTACGATTTATTTCGAGCAGTTGTACACAATAATGACAATTATAACGAGTCTGAGAAATTTAGGTATTTACTCCTTACGTTAAAAAATGAGCCATTCAATCTCATTAAATCCATACCCATCACGGATACAAATTATTCCGTCGCGTTAGACATTTTAATTGCGAGATATTCAAACAAACGAGCTATCGCCTCCAAACATCTTGATCGCATTTTTGATATCGAGTCGTGTTCCGAAAGAAACCCATCCGTAGGTTTGCGTAATATATTAAATATTTATCAGGAGAACATAAAAGCGTTAGAAGTGATGAGTTTTCCCATTAATGAATGGAGTTTTATGTTGTTGCACATTTTACTACGTAAAATACCTTCATCTATTCGTAAGCGTTTCGAGTTGACATTGAAAAACCCTACCGAGATACCGAGTGTAAAGTCATTAGTCGATTTCTTAGAAAAGGATTTAATAGCGAGCGAGATTGTCGAGTCAAGTGAGAAAAAATGTCAAAATGAAGGTAGTTCGAAAGTTCCTCAGTGGCGTGGCGGGGGCAACTCGTCACCGTCGTCGGCTCAACGTGCTAGTTTCCGAGCGCTCAGTGTTAGCACTCCGAACACTAATAAAATTCCGAGCTCAAACGAGTTTCGATCTTCACGTTCTGAGAATAGAGATAACAAATGCGTTTGTTGTGACGGTCAACATTCATTGACCAAATGTACAAAGTTTATGAATTGGTCACCTCACGATCGTTACGAGTTTATTAAGATAAGAAATATTTGTTTCAATTGTTTAGGAAAATCACACATTGTTTCACAGTGTCCGTCTAAGTTTGTATGTCGGGTGTGTTCTAAGAACCACCATAGTTCTATTTGTTTCAAAAATAAGAGCGAGTTTCCGAGTTCGAGTGAGAAAAAGATATCTTCAATACAGAGTTCTGAGAATTGCAATGAGTCTTCATTACCACTTAATGTAGTAACGTCGAGTTCAGCGACACAAATAGATTGTGCATCGTCCATTGCGCGTTCTGTTCCGACACGGACGGTATTGCTTGCTACAGTACTCGTCGATGTATACGTAGGTACTGAGAAATTGTCGACAGTTCGTGGAATGGTTGATACGGGTTCACAGGTTTCGTTCCTGACGGAAGGGTGCGCTAATAGATTAGGGCTTAAACGGAGGTTTTCCAACACGCCGATCTATGGTATAGGAGATGGTTCACCCATTCGTCCGAAAGGAGTTGTGTCGTTTTGTATCACGCCGAGAAATGAGTCTCAACCGTCAATACCTATTGATGCGTTAATTCTGCCGAAACTTACACATTCGTGCATGCCGAGTGTTGAGTTGCCTGTTTCCGGTTGGAAACATATTAAAAATTTGAGTCTTGCCGATCCTACTTATTATTTACCTCAACCGATCGAGATGATATTAGGTGCGGATATTTTACCTCACGTGTTGTTAGGTAACGTGATTACAGGAGGTCCTGATATGCCGATCGCGATAAATAGCGTATTTGGTTATTTATTGTTAGGTAAGCTAGCGTTCGAGTCTCCGACTTCGTCCCCAGTTCAAGCTTGTTTTAGCTCATTTTCCGATGACAGCGACTTGAAAAAATTCTGGGAACTAGAGTCTGTACCTGAGGTGAAGGTACTTACCCCCGAGGAACGTCTATGCGAGTCTATTTTCGAGAGTACACAGTCTCGTGATATTACAGGAAGGTACTCAGTAGCTTTACCCCGTAAACCTGATGCACCATCCCTTGGCGAGTCCCGTGATATTGCTTTAGCTCGGTTCCACAAACTTGAGCATCGTTTGGAGCGGAACCCGAGTCTTAAGGCCGAGAACCATGCGTGCTTGCGAGAGTATTTAGAGTTGAGTTACATGGAGCCGGTTTCCGAGCCTCCAACGTTAGATAGTACTTACTACATTCCTCACCACTGCGTCATTAAAGAGTCTTCTACGACTACTCGTGTTCGTGTTGTGTTCGACGCGAGTTGTCCGAGTTCTAACGGAATTTCCTTGAATGATGTCCTTTTGACAGGTCCCAAGCTTCATCAGGATATTATTGACATTCTCCTGAAGTTTCGAGTGCATAGTGTTGCGCTGCTAGCCGACATTAGGCAAATGTATTTGAACATTAATGTTCGCGAGTCCGATCGTGATCTTCAGAGAATTTTGTGGCGTACTTCACCGAGCGAGCCAATTCGCGATTATCGTTTGTGCACGGTTACATTTGGAGTCGGTTCGTCGCCCTATTTGGCCCTTCGAACTATGCAGCAGTTGGCCCACGACGAAGCGAAATCTTTTCCACTTGCGTCCAAGGTTCTATTGGACCAAATGTTTGTCGATGATGTGTGTTGCACAGTGAGTGACGAGGAGAATGCGCTTTTATTGCAAAGAGAGTTGATAGGTATTTGTAAATCAGCCGGTTTTGAGTTACATAAGTGGCACAGCAACTCGCCAGCTTTACTAGCTGCAGTTCAAGCGCCAGTTATTCATGGTGAGCGGCAGGAGGGCGTGTCCTTCGCTCCCATGGAAAGAGACAACCAAACTAAAGTCTTAGGGCTTCAGTGGAATCCCCAGTCAGACTGTTTCACATTCAGTGTAAAATGCACTTCGAATGTTATCACAAAGAGGAGTATTTTATCTCAGATTGCTAAAATTTACGATCCTGCAGGTTGGATTTCACCTGTGACAATTTTCGCAAAACACCTGATTCAACTATTATGGATCCGAGGAGTTCAGTGGGACGAACGACCTCCAATTGACATTGTAAACGCGTGGTCAGCGTTCGTCCAAGAGTTACCTCTTTTGTCCCGAGTTTCAATACCTCGTCAGGTATTTTTCCCATCGAGTAATGTTCAGCTTCATGGTTTTTGTGACGCGAGCGAGCGTGCCATGGCAGCGTGCGTGTACGTACGTCATATCGATGACGTCACTAAGGAAGTGCAAAGTTTTCTTATCTTGGCGAAAACGCGTGTCGCGCCGATATCACCGTGCCTGTCCATACCTCGCCTCGAGCTTATGGCAGCCGTGATGTTATCTAAGCTTATTGAAAAAGTACAAAACACTTATCATGGTCGTGTCAACCTGGAGGAGACATTCGCGTGGTCAGACTCATCAGTAGTGCTTGCGTGGCTCCGATCACCGCCCTATGAGTGGAAAACTTTCGTTTCCAATCGCACAAGTGAGATTCTTACCAGAGTTCCAAATTGTCGTTACGGATATGTTCCGTCGGCTCATAATCCGAGTGATGCGCCTTCCCGAGGTCAATTACCTTCCACATTCTTGCAAAATGATATGTGGTTTCACGGTCCTCAGTGGCTTCGCGAGGAACCCACTGCTTGGCCAAAATCTAAGTACATTCCCGCTACGAGCGAAGAGAAACGTAATATACCTATTGCGTCATTACCTGCTACTCAGGTCGAGGAGATTGAGTTTATTGATAAATACTCGAGTTTAGGTAAATTAGTTCGAGTCACTTCTTACATTTTTCGATTTTACTTCATTCTAAAGTCGCGAGTTAAAAAAGAGAAAATTTCACATCCAAATTACTTAACAGTCCACGAGTATAATTTTTCCCTAAATCGATTGATATATTTAGTGCAACATCAAGTTTTTCACGACGAGTTTGTAAACATTGCAAAGTATCAACGACCTTCCAATCAGCTGAGACGGCTCGATCCATTCATTGATAAGTCGGAGTTCTTGCGTGTGGGGGGACGCTTGCATAAATCTTTGCTTCCTTATGAGACAAAACATCAATTGATTTTACCTAAAAAACATAGTTTAACGAGCTTAATTATTGACGATGCCCATGTCATGCACCTGCATGCTGGCGCTCAAACAATTCAATACCTACTCCTCCGTAAGTATTGGATTTTATCGAGTCGAGATATTATACGGAAACGTTTGTTTCTGTGCGTGCGTTGTTTTCGCGCGCGGCCGGTGCCGTCGCGGCCGGCTATGGCGCCGCTGCCTGCGGTTCGAGTCCAGCCGCAGCGCATTTTTTCGCGATCGACCCTAGATTACCTAGGTCCCTTCTATGTGCGAGCTAATAAAGTGAGAAATGCAAAAGTCATAAAATCGTGGGTGGCTATTTTTGTTGACATGAGCGTGAAATGTGTTCATATTGAGTTAGTGAGCGATTGTACAACCGAGAGTTTTTTAGCGGCTTTGCGGCGATTCACCTCCCGTAGAGGCATGGTTACCGATCTGTACTCGGACGGTGCTAGGAACTTTGTTGGTTGCAACAACTATTTACGCGAGTTATATGAGTTCTTGAGAAATGATTCTGTTCAAACTGCTTTGAATTCTCAAACTTTGCAACAGGGTATCACTTGGCATTTCCAGCCAGCCCAGTCGCCCCACATGGGATCTTTGCATGAGACGTGGGTGAAAGGAGTTAAGAGACATCTTTATCGAGTCGTAGGTACGCGAGTGCAGACCTACGATGAGATGCACACTTTGTTGTGTCAAATTGAAGCCGTGATTAACTCGCGGCCGCTTTGTAGTTTGAGTGCAGATGCAGCCGATCCGCTGCCCCTTACTCCGGCCCATTTTCTAGTAGGTGGCCCTTTGACGGCCCTTCCGGATATTCCTCTGACGGACTCGAACCCCGACAGGCTACCTAGGTGGCGTTGGGTACAACAATGTGTTCAACATTTTTGGAAGCGATGGAGCCGCGAGTATTTGCATGAGATACAACAACGTACTAAATGGTACACAGATATTGGTTCACCTGTACGAGTAGGAGATATTGTTGTCATGTGCGATGATAACCTTCCTCCACTGAGGTGGAAGTTAGCTCGTGTACACGCCCTTCATCCCGGTACTGATAACAAAATAAGAGTCGTTACCTTGCAAGCCGGCAAGACACTGTATAAGCGTGCAGTCGCAAAGGTTTGCAAGCTTCCCACAGAGTAGTAAATGTACAGAGAGTCAGGTACTTTTTTGTGTAAGTGCCTAACATTTATTTAGAGTTAGAGTTAGAGTAATAATAATATTAAGTAGTTTCATTTTCATGATTATTGAGTGAGTATTGAAAGAAAATGTTCTTTCAAGGTGAGCGGTATGGTTCGTACACCGAACCAGAGTTCGGTTAATTTCCCTTTTGTTCTATATACAAATTTGAGTTCGCGCGTAAAATGCATTTCTACTATCATGTGACCACACATAGACAAACATTAGTTTTCGAGTATTGGTGTTGGTGGACTTGCTACGCGCCTATTGAGACTTCGTTGTGTTGGTATATAAACCGACGCGACGAGAGTGTGAGACAAGCTTCCGGATACGACGCACGTCTCCCGGAGCTGAGAGTGCATCCTCGACACTCGAGGTGCGCGAGCGCAGACATTGCCTTTTTCTATTCCTCCATCCTTCTGGAGCGACCGCCGCGGTACCGCGTGTGAGACCAGTGCCGTCGGGGTCTTTGAGTTTTGTGCCTATGGATTGATATAAAACCCCGAGGAGGAAAAACACCCCGTGACCACAACAGGAGCGCTGCCACGGATCACACAAGGTCGGTGGCACTCCCCTCACCAAACATAAATATCATTTTAATTTCCGTTTTAAATATTACAATATTATCTAGGTTTTGAACAATCGCGCTTTTAGAGGCTTGAATCAAAATTTGCGCATGAAAACAATGATGTTCTGATAAAGCGTTTCTAGCTAAATTTGAAGCTTAGAGTTTGCTTCTGTCTTCTCACTTATTACCTTACAACAAGAACTTAAGTATTATTTGGATATTTTGCTAATGTATCTTTAATATACTATCTTAATATTTCCACGATCACTGATTTATAAATCTGAGATCATATGAGTTTTCTTTACAGTACAAAATATGGGCATACATGGACGTAATGAATATACAAAAAAAGTTTTTTTTTGTAAATTAATCCTAGATAATTATCCAGGTAATATAACTATATGTGTGTCAAATTTCGTCCAAATTCGTTAAGCCGTTTTTGTGTGATTAAGTTACAAGCATTCAAACATCTTTTTTTTTATAGTTGACAGGATAGTTGTTTGACCACAGCTCACCTGATGTTAAGTGAAGGTGTGGTAGAAGATGGTAAATCACACCTAGCCTGGAATGGAACTGGCTCTCAAGTGAGGCTGCCGGAACACGCCGTTAGGTGCTTGGCGGCAGATTTTCAACTTGAGGGTGGTAGCTAGCCAGCCGAGTACTAAAGTACCCTACCACCATGCTATGGTTTACTCACGATGATTTCCTAAATTTAAACATTCACACATACAAACTTTCACATTTATGTGAGAGGATATGTTATCACAAACCATTAATTATGCTGTTTATTTTTCAAAATTTTACTCGTTTGCTCAGCTTCACGTACGTATAATAAGCTCGTTTATAAACAAATCTCTTTGTAGCGCCTTGCCAATGAAAAATGAGGAGATCATAATTAGGTCTCTTGATACCTTTTTTTATTCTGGCACTGTTTTCACTGAACATTTTTTTGTTAATGTGGTCCGATTTCCATTCAAAACAAATTTTTGCCATTTATGGAGAAATGGTGCATAATTTTACAGTGAAATCATAGCTACTGGTATTTATTTTGGTTTTTATTTGCGGTAAATCACAAATGATTGAGTAAAACAGTAGATTGTTTGCATAATCTACTGTTTTATTCAAAAATCATACATTCATAAATTTGATTTTCTGCTAATAATCTACTGTTTTAGTCAAGCAATTGTTATTTACCGCAAATAAAGACCAAAATAAATGCCAGTAGTTGTAATTTCACTTTAAAATTTTGCTCCATTTGTCCGTAAATGGCAAAAAAATATTTTTATGAAAATCGAACCACCATAACATGTCTTATCTAAATTTTAGGTTCATGTCTTGGGAGATAGGTATTTCCAGCAATGGACTATGTACTTAACACCGGTGTGCTAGGCTCTGAAGCTTCAATTTACCAACGAATAGCAATGATTACGTCATGTGTACTTACATCAAAACCAGTAACTAAATGAACCCTTGGGAAAGTATTGATATTTTTAGTGCAATCAGCAAAACGTCACCCACTCTAATATATTGAATTTCAGACCACTTGTTGATTCGAGGGTTCCATACAGTACCTTGAAGGTACAAATACTTACGGAGGGATCGTAACAAGGGTCTTAGAGGGACAGCTGACGTGACCACAAGATCACAATAGAGTTACGTCGACAGTATTTGAGATTTAATCAATATTACTTAGTTAAAAGTAGTATTGACGAAAAATTTGGCTTAATTTCTAAACAGGATAGGATTTGTTTTTTTTTTGCCCAGGGAAATCCTAAATGGATACCACCGGCTCCGGGGGAAGCACGGTGGTTATGTGGGACTCTCCCGCCAAAGTGCAGGCCTACCCACTAAAAACCCTGGGGTGTTACGGCCTGACACCTATATGCCGGGGCAACGGGAACGCTTTCCCACTCTTCCGCGGCCCCGACGGCATTGGTGCGGACAGGCTAGGATGCGGCAACCCTAATTGTTGTACAATTTTAAGATTTCTATTGGACCTATAATGTTTCTAGTTTTTTTATGGTTGTCAAGCTAAGGTGCTTAACACAGCTCACCTGACGGTAGAAGATGGTAAAGCACGCTTATTTGTAATGGCACTGGCTCTCAATTGAGTCTGTCGGAACACACCGTTAAGTGCTTGGCGACATATTTCCAAATTGAGTGAGGTAGCTAATCAGCTGAGTACTAGAAAATACTCTACCGCCATGCAATGATTTTCCTTCACCAGCAGCTTAAGCTCATTGTTGGGGTTTTAACTCACGCCCTTCTGTATGTGAATCGACTGCGCTAACCACTGAGCTACCATCACTACAAGACCAAGTTAGTAGTTCAAATCTAAAGTAGAGTTACTCTTAGTATAATAACAGCCCAACTTATTACTTATTTTAACTACTTTGTTAAGCTTTTGATGATCATAATCATCATTGGAATTAAATATCGCAAAAAAATCTTATTGAATTTCGCTGTATCCAATGTACTGGATCTCCGTGATGACAAAAGCAATAACGCACCGAGCCAAACTTGATATGGGACTTTTAATATTAGACCGAGGATGTCAACAGTGTGACTAGATGCCTGTAATTCGGTCAGACAGGTTTGTGATATGATCTCAGAGTGAGGTGGGCAATAACTGTCAACGGATTTCCACGTCAATGGTTTAGTCACGGTCAGGGTTATGGCAATGCTAGGCGAAGGCTTATATTAACTATAAAATCAACTTGACTATTGGAAGAGTGTATTTTTAGGGTTCCGTACCTCCAGAAAAAAGGAGGCTTTATAGGACCACTTCGTTGTTCGTCTGTATGTCTGTCAAGGTTTTTTTTTTCGCTAGAAGGCGTGAAGATATAAATGCCAAATCCACTTTTTTTTTTTAATGTAAATGTATAAGACGAACGATGCGCATTCCTGATGGTAAGAGATAACGCATGCCCATGACCATTGCAGCGATACACAGAACTTTGAGTAGCAAAACAAAGTCCGGGGCATCGCTGCTTTGGCGCTCATTACTTTGAAACTTTCGATGGTTAGTCTCAACAGCTCAGTGATTTCGCTAGCTGCAGTACCCTTCGAACCGAAACACAGCAACTTGGTGGCAGAATATCTGGTGCTGCGGTGGTACCTACCTTGACGACTTCCTGCTAAAGAAATCTACCACCAAGTGGTACCAAGTTATACCACCACATCAACCTACGTGCATTACTTGATTTTTTCAAGTGGGTACTTGTGTATAGAACCAAATTCATTTTGTATGTCACGAAATGTGGTTTTAAGCTGTTATGTAATATGAATTCATATTTTATCAAAAACAGTTATTCGTTGTTTTTATTTTAATAATGTGTAATTAAAACACAGTTCTAGGAATACGTTTTCTGATACCAAAAATGTTGTGACAATTAAAAATTTATGAAAGAGCAAACACTCACGGAGCGAAATGAAACAATTATTACTTTGAGCTGTGTAAAACACTTTCATTAAATATTAAAAATGATTTTTGAATAACATCAGAGTGAAACTATTATAATATTAAACAGCTGATACTAATAGATACGTTAATAATACGCATAATTTTTTTTCTTGGAAAGGCTATTGTAACTCAGAATTCTTTGAAAGAAATGTTTTTTGGCCGTTGGTATAATATATATTTCTTAGAAATTGACTTTGGATTTTAATTATCTCACTAATATTATAAATGTGAAAGTTTGGATGGATGGATGGATGGATGTTCGTTACTCTTTCACGCAAAAACTACTGAACGGATTTGGTTATTTTTTTATGGTTAACAGGCTAAGTGTTCGACCACTGCTCACCTGATGTTAAGTGACGGTGTGATCGAAGATGGTAAAGCGCACCTAGTCTGGAATGGAACTGGCTCTCAAGTGAGGCTGCCGGAACACACCGTTAGATGCTTGGCGGTAGATTTTCAACTTGGGTGGTAGCTAGCCAGCCGAGTACTAGAAAGTACCCTACCACCATGCTATGGTTTACTCACGATGTTTTCCTTCACCGGCAGCTCAAGCTCATTGTTGGGGTTTGAACCCACGCCCTTCGGCATGTGAACTGACCGCGCTAACCAATCAGCTATCGTCGCTACAAACATATTATCCATGGTTATATTCATATTTATAGTAATAGTACCAAACGTGACTTGATTGTATGTACAACACTATTTTTTATAACAAAACATTATCCAGACAGTTTAACGTAGAAATTACACTACAACCTAAGGCAGGCAATGTAACAATATCCTTTTGTTAACATCTAAACCAAGGGCGTAAGGTTCAAAATAACGAATTTCACACTGTTGGTTAGCAAGCAACCTGATTCGTGTACATGGTGCCAGGAAATTCAATTTCAAACTTTCTCGGGGTATTTTTGATGAAGCAAAGGGGATCATTTCGCTGGTCATTGTTTGGTGTCCTTATACGAGATTAGATCGGACTTTCTTGGAATATTCGCCATTATAACGAACCTTTTTTATTAGGACTGTTATGATGTTGGATCCGATTTTCAAGGTATGGTTTTGGGAATTGCGACTCTGATTTTTTTCAATTAAATTAATTTTGTTGCGACGATTTTGTCGGAGTGAGGATATACGTAGGACAGCTGGCGGTGGATGGAAGCGAAAAGCCGAAGATCGGGCTGAGTGGCGTGTCTTGGGAGAGGCCTATGTGCAGCATTGGACTTTGATAGGCCGATGATGATGATGATGATGATGATAGGTCAGTGGTAAGTGTGATCAGTTCACACACCGAAAGACGTGGGTTTAAACCTTAACAATTAAATTGAGCGACTGGTTAAAAAACACATCGTGAGGAAACCATAGCACATGACAGGATACTTTCTAATACGCGGCTTGCTAACTACTACGTTCAATGTGAAAATCTGCCGTCATACACCTAATGGGGTGCTCCAACAGTGTTTACACACACACACACACACACACACGCGCACACACACACACACACACACCGAGAGAGAGAGAGAGAGCTAGTATATTTATAAATATAATTTTTTTTTGTACAAATCTTGTTCCATAAATAATTATGTAGATGCGTGAAACCAAAGCTTAGGAAACTAGGGTCACCAAATACAGGCTATGTCTAGTTTGGGGCCCGATATATTACAGTATACAAATCGTAAATAGTAAAATAATTTGTGAAATTGTTATATTATTATTGTTTGTGGCTTCAAGAGACCTTGTTTTATGATTATAACGATTATTTAATAATAGGAAATTATAGAATTACTTATAATATTTTTGTTTTTATTGACATTTCATGATATTGACATAATTATTTTATGTGACATAATTATTATTTCATTGACATTTTCATTCTTTTGACATAATTATGTTATGATTTTGATAATTTTAATTAATCTCAGATTACTTTAATCTGAGTTAAACATGAATGGAAAAATGACCTGTAACTTTGGTGTTATTAATAAAAGATTTGTATTTGTATGTATGACAAGAAAGGATTTTCTTACAAATATAAGATTTGAAACAAAATATGTTACTCACTAATATATTTACAAATACGACACAATAACACTAATTCATCAATAATTTGATTACAGAGTTCCAGTTGGCACTTATTGTTAACAAGGTTATTTTCGGCAAGAGTTCGTACTTCGGTAACTTGGATAGTAATAATGTACGTTACGAAACTTTGCCGACAAATGTGGTTATCACACCTCGTGAGTCTGCAGAGTTTCGGTACCTGGCAACATTACGGAGATAGATGTCGTTTTAATAATTGAAATAGTTAATTTTGTTGGAGAACCATCTAACCACATTAATAAAAGATAGGGAAGATTTTTTGTACCAGTGACAAGGTAAGTTTTTCTTATGTAAGAGTTGATTGATTGATTGGTTGATTGATTGATTGACTGATTGATTGCATGATTGATTGGTTGATTGATTGATTGATTGGTGGATTGATTGGTTGATTGATTGATTGATTGATTGATTGAATACCTACTGAATATTCAGGAATATACTAAACTAAATATATACCTACCATATTTCGTTTATTTCCGCTTAACAGTCGTTGCAGTTACAACAGTGATGAGGACTTAAATTTAACTAATTTGATATAAACTTACATAAACGTAGTTCTAGATATTAAGTAAATTTAGGTTTTTAATTAATAAGTTGTTGTCAAATTAGTTAAATTTAAGTCCTCATCACTGTTGTAACTGGAACGACTGTTAAGCGCTAAATAAACTAAATATATACCTTGAATATTCAAAATGAACTTCCGCAACGTAACGCCTGAATCAATCAATTATTTATCTAATAATACCTACTTTCTAACAATATTGCATTATTATTACTAAAAAGTTTCACACCACTACGCAGCCTGTGCACTATTCATTTTTCTAAAAGTTTCCAAAACTAAGCAATAAACAAGCCACCACGCCCACCACTCGTCGTAAACCTCCGTATCTCTCCGCACCATGCATCACCGTCAAAAATTCCAACCACAGCTAACGATAACGGGAACTGGGACAGATGAAAAATCTCCAAAGCCGATTAGGCTTGTCCGACACCCTCTGAAGCTTTATGATTAATTCAAGCCGCGGTAAATGCGTTTGTTTCGTCACTGGCAGCGTTGACAAAGCGGGCGACGTACGTGATGAAATTGGACGCACGTCCGCCCGCGACGGCTGCTGCTGAATAAATGGCTTACGTGAAAATTTAACGGCTTTAACCAAGCTTTTACCGATGCTTAACTCGCACGATCGATGTCGCTCGTGCTGTCGCATTCCTGAATTGTAGATGATGCTGAATTAATCATGTGAGTTAATTGGATTCCCATTTTTCCAGTTTGGTGAATGTTATCTGTTGTGCGGAATGAGCAGTTGTGAACTCCGTACTAGTAGTTGTTGACACGTACATTTACCTAGGACAAGCAGCCCAACTAGTTAGGTACAATTTCGAGCAAGAAGTCAGACGTCGAATCCAACTCTGAAATTTGGTATAGAGGTAGCTGAGACCCTGGATTGACATCATCATCATCATCATCATTTCAGCCGTAGGACGTCCACTGCTGGACATAGGCCTCCCCCATTGACTTCCATAAAGACCGGTTGGAAGCGGCCCGCATCCAGCGCGTTCCTGCGGTTTTTACTAGGTCGTCTGTCCACCTTGTGGGTGGACGTCCTACGCTGCGCTTGCCGGTCCGTGGTCTCCACTCCAGAACACCAGAACCGGATTGACATATAGGCTACTTTTTATCCCGAAAACATGTAGCGCGTAACACCGCAGGGCGCAGCTATTTTTAACATAAAATTGGTCTCATAACTATAAATTAACTACTAACTCGCTGCGCTCCGCGGCGTTACCCGCTACATGTTTTCGGAATAAAAAGTAGCTTTTGAGTTAATCCAGGGTCTCATCAAAATCCATTCAGTAGTTTTTGCGTGAAAGAGTAACGAATATCCATCCATCCATCCAAACTTTCACATTTATAATAATAGTGGGATACTATACTATGTTACTATGACTCAGTAAAACACTATATATTTTATCAACCAAAATTGTGTTCAAGTGACATACAAACAGAAAATTCAATTCCAAAACGAACGGACCGCACGTAGAAACCTGTTCAAATAACGACCTACGTAACAGCGGATCTGTTGAAACTCTCACAGGAATACGCTATTCATAACTGAGTTAAAAACTTAAAACTGAATTCGAAAGTTTCTGATCCAGTGAAATTTTCACACCGTCCACTTTTAACGTGTACCCTTGTTTGAGTTCAGGAGAACTTGAACTCGACTGATACGGCACTTTTGATGATAGAAAATATATGCGGGGGAATCCCATTTATTATTATAAATGTGTATGTTTGATTTTTAAATGTTCTTTTTTAGAAGAAGAAAGAAAAAATTGAAAATGATTTTTCATTTTGTAACACAGAACACAACAAAAATAACAACAAATAGTTACAAAACACGAATTCATTTTAATACGGATAAGTCTGCGTTTGAACCTTTCAACGAAATAAAGCTAAGTTAGCTAGTCGAAAATTAGCTTGTATTATTTATGACAAACCTCACGATAAGAAGGCCTAATTAGGGCCATTTCACCAAGATTACGACTTAGCATTAACATAAAAGAACATGGCCGCATTTAAAAATTAAATCACCTAAGGAACACAAAAGAAGTTTATCAGCGAAACGGTAAGGCACACTGGCATATAAATTCGAAACAAAAAAATTGACAAAATATTATTCTAGTGTTCTGTAACTGATAAATTGCCAAATTATGAAAAAAAAAAGTTATTTCTGTTATTTTATAAAGCGAGTTTCCATAATGTTTGCTTTGTATTAAGTTTTTTTTTTGTTAATACATACAGAACACCCAGACACAGAACATAAATTATTTCTATATGGGAATCGAATTTACACCCTTCAACTCTTGAAGCATATCTACAACCAAATGCGCTAACAGAGCAGTCGTATGACAGACAGTGACTCTATCAACCCCCACTCTGTGAACTGGATTGTGCAATTTCGTTCAAATATAGTCATTTGCCCAACAGTGGGATACCAGGATAATAAAATATGTAGTGCAGTTTTCTTACTCATAATCAATGATTTATAAGTACCGATTTGGTATGACATAGCTAGATGTTTGACCACAGCTCACCTGATGTTAAGTGACGGTGTGATCGAAGATGGTAAAGCAAACTGACCTGGAATGGAACTGGAGAATTTACTGATTGAAACTGAAGATGGAGGAGCCTGATACTGAATGTATCTAATCACACTATTTTTTTTTTATTTTTTTTTTTTTATTATACGCTCCACAGTCACTGGGGTCCGTGACCTTTGTCAACTTTAGTTACATATTTTTTTTTTACAATTTTACATTACAAAAAGAGGAAAGTTACGTTAGTAATCTTATCACACTAATATTATAAAGGCGAAAGTTTGTGAGTGTGTAAGTGTGTTTTACTTTTTCACGCTCAAACGGCTAGAAAATTTTGATATTGAGGTAGCTTACATCCTGGATTAATACATAGGCTACTTTTTATCACGAGAAACAGTAGTTTTTACATGGGAATAGCGGGTAACACTGCGGGGTGCAGCTAATAACAATAACCAATAGCTTGTAACCGTCGATTATGGATGTTTCGTTGTATATATAAGCTACTAGCTGCGCCCCGCGTTGTTACCCGCTACAAGTTTTCAGGATAAAAAGCAACCTATATGTTAATCCAAGGTATCAGCTACCTCCATACCAAATTTCATCTAAATCCCTTCAGTAGTTTTTGCGTGAAATAGTAACAAACATCCATCCATCCAAAATTACACATTTATAATATTAGTGAGATTAAGATCACTTGAAAATAGGAAAGACAAGTCGAAAATACACTAACGAATTAGTAGCTACGTTTTTCCAATAATATGACACAATTATTTTTTTACTAAGTTGTACCTGTTTTTTTTTTTTGTTCTTTCTAATAATGTTAAGTAATAAATATGTATGGTTGGTATTTTATTTTTATGAGATAACATCACTTTATTTCGGGACGGAACCCCAAAAAGTGAAGAAAGTGAAATAGATAAGTTAAGAAGGCATTAAAAACAGACTGCGAGCCCTTGATTACACCCTCTTTAAATTAAGTCAGAGAGTTGCAGGTGTTGAATATTTAAGACCAACGGTAAAAAATCCTTCTTAGACTCTATGGTACGAATTAAAGACCCTACTCAATGTTGTAGCGTCCGAAATTTGCTACTCATGTACTACCTACTTATTTATTTTATTAATAGACATTAACAGCACTTCTTTTACTGTGGAAGCTGTCTTACTTCGGAATGCACTTCCTTCCTTTATTAGACAGGCTAAGTCAATTCATATTTTTAATAATTTTGTATGTAAGCATTAGCTCTGCCCTGCCCTGCCCTGCCCTGCTCTGCCCTGCTCTGCCCTGCCCTGCCCTGCCCTGCCCTGCCCTGCCCTGCCCTGCTCTGCTCTGATCTGATCTGCTCTGCTCTGCTCAAATGCAATAATTATATATAAATAAAGAAATTTTAAAATTGAAAAAAATAGACTCCATCAAATCTCAAGGCGTCTGTCGCTACGTTTGCCAATTCACGGTCTCCACTCTAGAAGATGATGGCTTTGTGATATAATTATGTCTTTCGATAAATAATCATTTGTTTAAAAAAGAAGTATAATTATAAGTATTCTCTCAGTTATCTGGTTCTCATACTACACGCTTTGCTTAGTTTGGGACTAGATGACGCTATGTGAAATGTTCTACGATATTTATTTACTTATGCTAGACCCAAGTGACTAATAGATTTGACTAGCTGCGCCCGCTACATGTTTTCGGGATAAAAAGTAGCTTATGTCTTAATCCAGGGTCTCAGCTACCTCCATACCAAATCCATCCAAACCGTTCAGTAGTTTTTTGCGTGAAAGAGTAACAAACATCCATCCATCCATTCAAACTTTCACATTTATGATATTAGTGGGATAACACACTCACACACATCCAAATATACATAATCTAAAGAGTGAAACAGCCCAACGATGTATGTTAGTATGTGTGTGTATTGCTTAAAGTATTACCTCAATTACATTGGGAGGTAAACTTCGGAATTTGGTTAGTCACTCTATTATTATACTGAAGTTCAAACATCTGGCGAACCCGCACCATTCCCACTCGAGAACAGTTCCTAGTTTCACCGACAACGAAGCTAATCGGAATACTTTAAACCACGGGTTCAATCGAGAAAGCACCCTAACAAGCGCCCTTAAAATTTCAAATCACGTTGCAGTATTCAGGATTTTAACTAATTCCCGTTTTTGGTCAAAAGCGTGTAGATTTAAAAGCTTCGAAAAATTACGTGCATTACGAGAAAAGAATTTTATATACGAAGAATTGGTGTAGTATTTTTTTTAGTACGGAACTTCCGTCTTCTTCCGTCAAATTTGACAGATAGATAGATATAACTCTTTACTGTGCACACCATAAATAGAAAAAAGTGCAGCGAACAAAGAACCTTGAACTAGTGCCACAAGTGGCGGCCTTATCGCTAACAGCGATCTTTTCCAGGCAACCATAAAAATAAAAACACGATAGAAAACATAAGAAACAGACGGAAGATATAACACTAAGAGAAAAATAAATAAAACTAAAACATAATTATAGTAAATGTATAAAAAATAATCATAACAATGTAATAAAATAAAACGAAATATTTACATATATAAATATATATACACTCATCATACATATATAGCATATAATATATATATGCTATAATATATGTATATACCTTAAGATAAAAACATAAGTAGTATAGTAGTACAGTAGAGAGTATTGTGTAGTGAAATTACATCAATGAGAAATGGTCTAAATAAATTATGTAACACACAAACATATTTATGAGAGCATCTTTAATTCCCACCAGAACAAACATTCATAATAATATGACGATACATGTTTGTTCTGTGTCTGAGTGTTTTGTCATATAAGTTTAGTCTATATTTACATAAAAAGTAGGTACATAAGTTCTGTCATTTATCTGGTTTTAGTTAATCAGGGGCTTATTTTGGGGCTTGATGGCGAAGAGTGATAGGGCATTTAAAAAAAATCAAATAATAATGGGCAATTAGAAATACCCTACGTACGTACTAAACACTTCGATTCCACATTTTTCATACGAATCTAGAATGAGTTCAAATCTAGAATAAACAGGTTTCTTCCAGGTAAACGTGCTCTGTCTTAGACCACATGCTGCTTAACGTCAGACAGGGTTTGGTCAAACGCAATTGATTGCATTGACGTACTTATGTAAGTTCAAGTGAATATTAAGTAACGCTATTTTTCTGATTTGGAAATAAAAATATTATTTGTTATTTCACGTTAAATAGATATATTATTTTGATTAGTCTGATCAGTAATACTTTGTCTACTTTGATCTTAAAAAGTATTTTTTTGTTTTACGTAGAATATTTTAATTGACCATTGGTGCCTTATTTTCAATTTTTTAAACTTCGTTCCAGCTGTTAGTTTCACAAATTGTTTTAAAATAAAAACAACAAACTGCTTATACAGACAACTAGCCACTCTAAATTATGCTAAATTTCTTTTATTAAAAGATCTTTGAGAAGTGGCATTTATCTTTTTGAAAATATTTCTTAGCGTTTTTTATAAGCGAAATTATTTTAGTTACACTTTCAGAGATAATATTTGATAAGTTGATAGAAGTTTTTACAAGTTAAATGTCCAATTACAAAGTCACCGAATGCGATCAGGTCTCACTTAAACTAAGTTCTAATAAGTTCTTCTAATAACTTATGTTCGTTACTTAATGCCAGTAGCAAAATAGATTATAATGTTACTCAAAGTCTCTGTTACAGATTATCAACTATTTGAAGATATTCAAGTTCAAAAACGTAATGCCGCCGGAGAATGGAAATAATTATAATGATTTGTAAAGACAAACACCCATACGTGAAAGTTTGTAATTAAATGTAAACAACAAAAATGATTAATGTTTACCCTACATCGAGATAAAAGCCTCGTTTGAGTATATTCCGAAATTATAAATACACATACGAATATTTAATATAAATACAAGTGTGCTCATATACATATATTAATATATAAAACAGTTCCGTTAAGGTGGTTCGATTTCCATACAAACATATTTTTTTTTCATTCATGGACAAATGGAGCATAATTTTACAGTGAAATCACAGCTACTGACATTCATTGTGGTCTTTATTTGCGGTAAATCACAATTGCTTGAATAAAACAGTTGATTATTAGCATACAATCAAATTTATGAATGATTTATGAATTTAAATGGAACAGTAGATTATTAACATAATCTACTGTTTTATTCAAGCACTTGTGATTTACTGCAAATAAAGACCAAAATAAATGCAAGTAGCTGTGATTTCACTGTAAAATTATATTCCATTTGTCCATAAATCGCAAAATTTTATTTGTATGGAAATCGAACCACTTTAACATAATTTTATTTTATTTTATTGCCATTTTTAAATTATAATTACAACCATCATTTTTTTAGTAATTTTTGTAGTAATTTTAAACATATATGTATCCGTTGTTTGTTTAGCAAAACTATAATTTGGTATAGAATAGTCTGATGATGGAGCCAGAAGGTAAATTGTAGAACTCTTCCTCTATTTTGGTGTCATGCGTTTTAATAATTACAATATAATGCAATTTTCTACTATACTTTGATTTGCTGTAAGCATTTCACTGTACTTGAATCAATTATTGTTTTTTTTAGGCAGAGGGTGAGAACCTTGGTCAAATAGTTTATTTCTAAGCTAGAAAAGATGAAGAAGTTTCCAGACGCACTGATAATGCCTGGAAAAACTAGATTTTATGAAAGGTGAAAACGTAGACTTTCTCCTCATCCTCACGTACGGAGCACAGACTTAGTCTTTCACAAAAGATAAGGACACTGCATTCAAAGTTTGCCAGTAAGCGAAAGAGCGTATATAATATTCTCGGAGTCAAATTAATTGACTCAATAAGGATCACGGTGGTAGATTGGTGGTAGATTTCCTTAGCAGGAAGTCGTCTAGGTACGTACCACCGCAGTACCAGATATTCTACCGCCAAGCAGTAGTCTGTAAACATTACTGTGCTCTGGTTTGAAGGTGACTGCAGCTAGTGAAATTACTGGGCTGTTGAGACTAACCATCGAAAGTCTCAAAGTAGCGAGTGCCAAAGCAGCGATGCCCCGGACTTTGTTTGCTACTCAAAGTTCTGTGTATCGCTGCAATAGTCATGGGCATGCGTTATCTCTTACTATCAGGAGACCGCATCGTGCGTCTCATTTCTTTAAAATAAAAATAAAAAATGATACTACACTTCAAAATAAACAAATATCTGATAATAGTCACAAGGCTGCTGAGCAAAGGTCACCCCAAAATTTAAGCGACATCAGGATCGACCAAGACGAACGTGATGAGACGAACTAAATCGTCACAACAAAATTGTATAATTATTTAATTAGATTGACGTAAATTTTTAATTGTTATCTAGTTTATTTAATTTAGTTTGACATTTCTGTATACCTAGCCAAAGCCTATTGAATGTTCACAATGAACTAAGACTGTTGTTATTGTTGTTTCATTTTTTTGTTGTTGTTGGTGACTGTTGTTGTTTTTGTTAATATTAAGACCTAAATGTAGCACAGTTCTATAACAAAATACTGTCTCAAATTTCACTGGATCCAGAAACCAAAGAAACAGTCAGGAATTTAATATCTCCTATATTTAAGCAATTGTTAAATTGCATTAGGGTTTAAATTCAAATTTAAACATTTATTCCACAAGACATGGGGGTGTTACAATTTTAATTGCAACAATCTGTTAGGAATTATGCTTAGATAGTCAAGTTGCCGTTATGAAATAAAAATATTAAATAAGAATAAGTAAATTATTTAAGCTTAATTAAGTTACTAATTGTCGGTCAATAATTTTAATTCAAATTATGAACATGTTATTTAAAAGTGTCTTTTATCATCATCATCCACAGCCTTCTTTATCCCACTGCTGGGTATAGGCCTCCTTCTTTACGTGCCATCTGCCTCGGTCCTGTGCCAATCCAGGTTCGACCCGCGACGGTGACAATATCATCGACCCATCTTGCGGCTGGACGACCGACGCTCCGCTTCCCTTGCCTAGGCCACCACTCTGTTGCAACCTTACTCCACCTGTCATCACTTCGCCTAGCAACGTGTCCTGCCCAGCTCCACTTAAGGTTCATAATTGCGACACCGACGTCTCGAACTTTCGTTCGTCGCCGGATATTGGTATTACGAACTCGTGTTTACGAATTTAAAGTGTCTTTAAATATACATACCTAATTATATAGGAAGGTTAAATGAAAAAAAAAAAATACAAAGGTTAAAATAACATAAACACAAAACAATTTACATGGTTAACTAACATCATAATTAGCGAAACACAAATTTGTAACAGTGCTTATGCTGTTTAATTTATCAAAGTTCTAGCTCTTAACCTAGATATTTAATCCCAAAGCAAGTTGTTACGTCAAAGAGGTCATAATAAATGCAAACTGTATAGTAGTAGGTACTGTTGATTACAGAAGGGCTAAGATATTTTATATGAATGTTGAAAATTATAAGGCAAGTGCTACCTCTCAAGTTTTGTCCTTAACTTGGATCTCTTGAGCGTATATTTTTAAAGGGTTTCCTTAAAATGTTCCAACTTAATTGTTTGTGAGTAAAATAATATATTTGATGCATGTATGTAGACATGTTCTAGAGTGGAGACCGCGAAATGGCAAACGTAGCGTAGGGCGCCCTGAGATTCGATGGAATGACAATATACGTAAGACAGGTTGTGGATGGAAGTGAAATCTTGGGAGAGGCCTATATCCAGTAGTGGGCTTTGCTAGGCTGATGATGATGATGCATTTGTACATAATTTATGTATATGTAATCCCAAATAAGCTTGCGTATGACCACCATCTCTCGTGATCTTATGCACGCTTGCCTAGATGAAGACACCGATTCACTTGCGACTTAAAGGCATCCGTTACAGTTTCTATCCGTCAGGAAACATCAATTCGGGCAGCAAATTTCTTTGTTTAGGAGTCCTTACGATAAAATGTATCGTAGGCACATTGCAATGAGCGTATAAGTGTGATCTATCCTATTAAACTCTGTTGTTAACATCTTATAGCATTGCATTGCATAGCTTGCTTGTTTTTTTACCTGGTTCTTGTTTTCAGACCCGATGTTCTGCCGCCAAGCAGTAGTGTGTGATTAATACTAGCAGCTAGCGAAATTACAAGGCTATTGAGACTAACCATTAAAAATCTCAAAGTATTGCCAAAGCAGCGATGACCTGGACTTTGTTTTGCATTCAATTTCTGTGTATCGCAGTGGTCATACAAAGGCGTTATCTCTTACCATCAGGAGAGCGTCTCGTTGGTCTCATTACATTTACACAAACAATTTTTTGGTCAGTTTTTTTTCTAAATCACCCATGTGGATCTAGGGACGCTAGCCTAAGATATAATATATTTATTGGCAGAATCATCATAATATTATTATATAATGATAATATTATTATGTCAGGTTTTTTGAATTGAAGCATTTTTCCAAATTTTAATTTGTGCAAAATTGTACTAAAATTAAATTCATAATTTTAATTGAAAAGGCGCAATTTCGGAGAGTAGGCCATGTGTGTAAGAGTCAAAGTGGTCGAGTAAATAATTCAAGAGGTTTTTTGTTAATCGCGTAATGTAAGTGATGAAGTACCTACCAACAAAACGATCTTGTTTCTAACTATCATCTCATTTTCTTATTTAGTTAAAAATAAATAAATAAATCGTAAATATCGTAGGACATTACACACAGCGCCATCTGACCCCAAACTAAGCAAAGCTTGTACTATGGAAGTCAGATAACTGATAGAATACTTAAATATTTTTTTTTTGTAAATACATACTTATAATACATACAGTACACCCAGACACAGATCAAACATTTGGTTTTATGTCACAAAATGCTTGTCCTGGGTGGGAATCGAACCCACGCCCCACAGCTCTTGAAGCAGACATGCCACCAATGAGCCAACAGGGCTGTCTGTCAGTTGTAGACTTTGTGCGCTGTTAAGCGTGGGATCAAATATCAACATTTCCATATGAATGGAATATAACTTTATTGTAATAATATATCAGTGACATAATTATTATAATATACGTAGTATCTTAAAACAGAAAAAAAACAACACAATGATAATTAGCATTAGTACAACGGCGATTTTAATGCCTGAACCCATTTCTTCCATGCAACCTTTGGATGGGCAGGTAAAAAGGGGCAGGTAAAATTGTTAACGATGTAAAAAAATTATGCAAAATAATACACGCATTAAAGGAATCTACAATAAACAATAACGCATAATTAGATGCGAAAATATTTATATTTATTATAGCTTAAATATTTACTTTTTTATGATGAAAATGTATATTAGTTCTGTGTATCTCTAAGTGTTTTAGACTAATGTATTAGAAGTATGTATTTACAAAAGTTTTTATAAGTTATCTAGTTCCCATAGTTGGAATCATTTTCCAAGATAAAATATAACTTTGTGTTAAATCATTTTATAAGCTATCTGCATTGCATATTTCATCCAATTCCGTTACGAAGTAGTCCAAACAAATACAAACATTTATAATAATGAAATGTGTTTTTTTTTAATTCAAAATAGGTTCGCGTTTGACCATACCCTGCCTGATGTTAAGCAGTAGTGTGGTCTAAGATAAAGCACGCTTACCTAGAAGAAACCTATTTACTCTAGATTTGAAGACATCCATATTATACCTAACAGGGAACACAGACTCCGGCAGAGAGTTCCACAACCTCGCTGTGCGAATGAAAAATGTGGAATCAAAACGCTTTGTGCGATCATGGGGAACATCCACCATGTACGGATGACATTTTGGTCGCCTTTGTCTGTCCGGTAGAAGAAAAGTGCAGGGGGAACCAGATTGTGCAGTTCAAGTGCACACTCTCCGCAATGTATCCAGTAGAAAACTGACAAGCTAGCAACTCTACGACGATGCTCAAGGCTTTGAAGCCGAGTCTCCAGTAAAGTGTCTGCCAATTAGTCTCATGGTGCGTCACTCGAACGACACCAATGCCTCAAGTTGGTACCTGGCAGAGCAATTTTTTTTATTTTTTTTATTTAGAATGTAATGAGACGAATGATACGCTCATACGCATGCCCATAACCATTGCAGCAATACACAGAACTTTAAGTAAGAAAACAAAGTCGAGGGCATCACTGCTTTGGCGCTCATTACTTTGAGACTTTCGATGTTTAGTCTCAACAGCCCAGTAATTTCGCTAGCTGCAGTACCCTTCGAACCGGAACACAGTAATGTTTACACAGTACAGCTTAGCGGCCGAATATGTGGTACTGCGGTGGTACTACTACCTAGACGACCTCTTGCTAAGGAGATCTACCCCCAAGTAAAATAAGCCATCCCATAGGTGTACTCCATACACGAGCTTACCTAATGTCTAATAATAATATTATAATGCCTTTGTGATGTTGGTGTGATTGATTTACCTAATTTGTACACAGAAACTATTATTTCTGTTTAACTTGATACATATATGAACATATATGTTTGCGTGCAATGTTTACATACGCTAATTTCAATGTTTATGCGATCAAAATACATTTATGTACATGATACCCGACTTGTTGTTCTATGCAAAACGGTTCAAGAATTTCACAGGGATAATAAATAGCTCTGTCCATCAGTTTGCTGTGATATCCACTGACCCGGTTGTTATGGTTTCCCGTTGGAACCTTATTGCTACATGACGTCCAATATTGGTAAGTAAATCTTTAGAGGAACTTCCTTAAGTATGTATTTGTACTGAAATGAACTGTTTTTTCTCTTGTGGTACATAGCCTAATGGTGGTTTCATGCCTCATTTGTTTTGTTTATCGAATTTATTTTTATTGTTGGTAATTTGTTTTCAATACTTTTTTTTAACTATAAGGGCTCACCGGAAGACCAGCGCTGGTCATACCACTAGTATGACCAGTATTATGCTGAAATTAGTCCCTATTTTGTAACTGTCCGTCCGTCTGTATGTCTATATGTCTGTCACCAGGTCTGGTCCAGGTCACTGTCTGTCTGTCATCATCTCTTGAACCGTGATAGTGAGACAGTTGAAATTTCCACAGATGATGTATTTCTGTTGCCGCTATAATAAAAATACTAAAAAACTCAATAAATTAAATATTTAAGTAATTTCTCATACAAAAAACGTGATTTTTTTGTCGTTTTTATAGATAATGGTACGGAACCCTTCGTGCGCGAATCCGACTCGCACTTGACCGGTTTTTTTTAAATGTAATGCACATTTAATTTCCGCATTCATTCTCGTACTTTGTGAACAATCTTCAGACTCTGCGTCTTAGTAATAGGGTCCCGTTTTAGTACAGAAGCCTAAAAAACAGACTTTCATTCTCTTAACTTTAAAAAAAAAAAAAAAAGTTAAGAGAATGAAAATCCGTTTTTTAGGCTTCTGTAAAACGGGACCCTATTACTAAGACGCAGAGTCTGAAGTCTAAAAAAAATTCTCTTAACTGAGTTCAATGTAAAAACATCACTAGTTAAAATCGACTACACTATCTGAAATTTTCCATGACGTAAGATACTAGCGATTTAATTAGACAAAAACTTTACTACTATTGAAATGTCTACTTGTCTAGCCTACAAAAAGCTCACAGTATTTTAATCCCATCCAACAAAAAACGGAATCTCGCAAATTCCGACCATTCACCAGATTGAATATCCAGATTTAAGTAGGTGAAGATTCATGAGAAAAACTCCCGGAGCGAGTGAGATTCCATCGATCATTCCATAAGTTCCAGCATTTGCATGATAAATGATGGTAAAGGCTTGTCCGTAACTTCAGCAGTTTAGTTAGCTTTTCGACGACGCTTGTTTTTTGTTTCCGTGTTGAAATTCAATTGAATTTGCGCTGTCTTTTGTTATGAACGCAATTGATGCGGCGAAAGTTGATGCTATATAAGAATACCCTTTTCAAAATTAGGACATAGAACTGAATGAGTTTGTTGAATGCTAAAGCAATGATGCCTTGGATTTTGGATCGGTTGCAAGGTCTGCGAACCCCCTTGATTGCATCTGCGGTACGAGGGTTGGGGCAAATGGTCATCATGGCTTAAGTTGTACTCGGTACGCCGGCCGAAGTCAGGCGCGCTCTCGGCTGAGGTGCCGTGTGTGCTGGAGCCGCCGGGCTTGTGTCGTTCAGGTGGCAGGCGGCTGGATGGACATACGCTGGTTTTATGGCGGAGAGGGCGTTGCCTTGTGTGGGATGCAACGTGTGTGAGCACGTTTGCATCGTGCCACCTATCCCCCACCCAGGTGGGGCAGGTGCTGAGGCGGCGGCTAAAAGTAAGCGCCTCAAATATGCCTGCCTGGGGTCGGGTATGATTTCGTAACGCTTGCCGTTGAGATGGCGGGACCGTGGTGCTCCGAGGCGCGGATGTTCGTATCGGAATTGGGGCGGCGTCACAGTGAAAAAAGGCGTGACCCCCATGCAGGATCCTATTTAGTACAGCATCTGTCACTAGCTATCCAGCGTGGTAACGCCGCGAGTATCATGGACATTTTTGGGCAGGGGTCTTTGCGTGGGGGAGTCTTTTTGACTAGGAAATTTTGGACTCGCAGTATCAACTTGTTAGTTTTATAAGATAAGCTAGTTAAAATAAGATAATTTAATTATAAGTTGTTATATAATATAATATATATATGTGTTGCCATATTTCTAACAAAAACGGGCAGTAATTTTAATAATGATTTATTTAAAATTTAGTATTAATTCCTAGCCCACATTCCAGTTTGTGTGAAAAACAGTATGCATGCAATTTTATCATATTTCCATGTAATATACGTCGAAAATGGTTCTTGTCTCTGAAAAGAGTCAATAAACAACTTTATTCTATCTGAGGCGTAAAAATCCTTTTGTATAGAAAATCAATGTATGAAGAAAGACAACAAAACCGTTTTATGACTTTACCCCTACTATTATTGAAATTGTATAGGTTTCCTATATTATGTACAATGTTCACAAAAAATACAAAAAAAAACTTCAGATCTTTAGTAGAAAAGTGGTCCTTGTTATTTTCTTTAAATTAAAACTCAAAACATATCTATATTGATTATTTGTATATTTGCCAGGCTAGGTGTTTGACCACAGCTCACCTAATGTTAAGTGAAGGTGTAGTCGAAGATGGTAAAGCACACCACAGATCTCCTTTGGGGGCCAGCGTTTTGGGAACTTTTCCCATTGATAGCGGCCTTTTATATTAGTTTTTTTTTAACTAGACTATAGACATTGTAGTGTAGTTAAGACTATTAGAGTTCCGTACTCAAAGAATAAACCCCTATTACTAAGACTCCGCTGTCCGTCCGTCTGTCTGTTTGTCCGTCGGTCACCAGGCTGTATCTCATAAACCGTGATAGTAAGACAGTTGAAATTTTCACAGATGATGTATTTTTGTTGCCGCTATAACAAGAAATGCTAAAGAACAATAAAATAAATATTTAAGAAGGCTCTTATACAACAAATGTGATTGTTTTGCTGTTTTTATAGATAACGGTAAGGAACCCTTCGTGCACTAGTCGGGCTCGCACTTGGCCGGTTTTTTTTTCGCAACATGTTATAACTTCTTAATAATCTTATTTATTTTTGACAACCTCTAAATTTCAAAATATTTTGGTATTAACAAAAGGTGTACCGGTTATAATCGAGATTGAAAACAATAGTACGAGATAAGGCAAAGTTTGGCGATCGATTTGGTTAAGTTAAAGGAACGACGAGAGAAACTCTGATTTTATTGAGAGTGAGGGAAAATGATTGGATTCCAACGTCTCACTGACAGGTTTGCCTTTTGATGTAAGAAAATACATTTTCACGCGTAACATATATTTTCTCAAATTCAACCGCACAACTGGATTTATCACGCTGAGCCTTGTCGAATGAGACAATATTAGTTCAATAAAAATATACGAAATAAACTGGAAAATGGTCAAATCTCACTCTTTGAAGTTCATGAAAAAAAGATCTTTGAATATTCGCCTAGAATACTGATCTCCGGTTTGGTTTTCTATGATCCGCAATCAGTTTTTACTATGATACAGTCCTATACACAAAATTATATTTAGTGTGTTTACTAAACATTCGTTTTGTGTGTTCACAAAATCATGTTTAGTGTGTTTACAAAATGTTAATTTTGTGTGCTTTTCGTATTTTTTTTTTTACGTTAAAGTAATAAGTCGAACGGCACTCACCTGGCGGTAAGAGATAACGCATAATACACAGAAATTTGAGTAGCAAAACAAAGTTCATCGCTGCTTTGCAAATTATTCTAAACAGTCCTATAATTTTGCTAACTGACATTTTTAAGAGTACACAGTACTGTCAATACACTACTGTTTGGCAGTAGAATATTTAGTGAGGTGGTGGACAAACGTAAGCCTATTTATTATTTTTAAAAAATGTCTGCTACTGCGGTGGTACCTAGACACTAGACAGACCTCTTGCTAAGGAAAAAAAACCAGGTAAAATTGTAGTATTTTTTTTATTACGAATAACTTATTCGCATTGATAATATTCTAGTACATTTAATTTAAAAATCTATCAACAAATTACATCCTAGCATACAAACTACAGTGCTTCTAATACTACAGAGGAACTTTTTTTTTTTTTTTTTTATTGCTGACAGGCAAGGTGTTTGACCACAGCTCACCTGATGTTAAGTGACGGTGTGGTCGAAGATGGTAAAGCACACCTAGCCTGGAATGGAACTGGCTCTCAAGTGAGGCTGCCGGAACACACCGTTAGATGCTTGGCGACAGATTTTCAACTTGAGGGTGGTAGCTAGCCAGCCGAGTACTAGAAAGTACCCTACCACCATGCTATGGTTTCCTCACGATGTTTTCCTTCACCGGCAGCTCAAGCTCAACTGTAACGTATTTAATGATAAAATGCTTGAGTGATATTTTTCTAGTAAAACTGTAATTCCAGGATAGCAGGCAAAGCCACGACACGCTCCTGGTTTATTTATAAGTCTCGACTTTGCCGCGAAACCGTCATGTGATTCTTGACAATAGCCGGATTAGGAAACAAAAGCTTTCGAATAGGTACACATTTTCGTAACGTCAAAAGTCTCCATTCTTGTCTTAAGAAGCGTAAGAGCGTACACAATTTGAGATCACGTCTACCTTAGCTCCAGCTAAGTGGACTTTTCAATTTTGTCGAGTGCCAAGAGTTCTTGCTGCGAACATTGCAATGTTTTCTTTTCATTTTGAAAAGAGCATTCGTCCCGTTTGTAGTGAGGTGCGCTGTTAAAAAAAAGGTTTTGCTATCGTTTGTGAGCTCTTTGACTTTGAGATCTAGTGATTGGAACTTTGCTTTTTACTGAAAAAATTTCTTCACTATTGGAAATAATTTTCGATGAAAGCGCCTTACGTAATAACGTTTCTCAAAGTTAATAAATGCTTTAAGTAGGCGCATGACATTTTATGTCAACGAAAAGTTGACAGAGTACTTTAAGCAACGTTTATTAGTAAAGCTTAAAGTGTTTACGGTGATGATTATAAATAATATGCACTACATATCGATGGGTCCTATGTATAAGGGCCAATGTGCAAATTGACAACTTTTCAATAGAGGCTCTCAAAGTTTCAATTTGATATATCTTTTACATGCTTCAACTGAAGTTTGTGAAACTTTGCATAGTTACTATGACACATATGCTCGTTATTCTAGCTGCATTGATTTATTTATAAATATATTTGTTTTTTAATTAATGTAGATATGCCTATATACGTGATTTATTTCATTATAATTATACTGAAAAAAACCAGTAAAAAGGCCGAAGTGTCACTTTGGACGATTTACTTGGTATAAGCTAATTTTGAAAAGACGTGTATTTAATCATTTTTGACTAATCCATATATAAAGAAAATATTTAAAATAAATAAGTAACTAAAACGTACAATAATAATCGAATTATTTTATGAAATAATTCACATTGGCCAATATTCGTTCCTTTACTTGGTGACATAATATTTTCAACCCGCAGTTAGGCCACAAAAACCAAAAATAAATAAAACAATTTGAATTTTTTTTTCTTCTAAAGAATCATCGAAGTTTTATGTAATGGAAAGGCAATCAAATAATCAATACTTAATGTTAAACACCTCCCAAAATCATATTGGACTTAAGATTAATCAGTTTGTTTATTGTAGATACCTCGACCTAGGTTGATAATTAAAGTTTAAAATAATATTTGAAAGAAATAAATAGTACTTTTTTTTACAAAATCAAAACTAATTTAAAAATTCTTAGAAAAATCTTAGGTGCTACCAAATTTTCGTAATACTCATGATAAACTGGTAGAATAATATTTTTGCGACATAAACTAGTAGTCTTTTTTTTTATGGATATGTTGGTATCAACTGATTGTAACACAGTTTTAAGGGTATTTCCGTAGTTCTATCCACTCATTTGTCTTCTTGTTCTAATAGAAAGATCAGAAATGTAAATGTGGTTTTCGAAAACATTTTCAGATAGATTCAATATATTGTAGAACAGAATGTTTTGTTCATGTTTACTGACACGAACTTGTTTGATTTAAGACCAAGGCACTCTTTGTTTATCTGAAGTTTTAGTCCGGTTAAAACAAGCACTTGCGGATCTTTTTGAAGTCAAGGACCATGTTTTGAGTTACATCTATAACATTATAAGGAGCTCCTTTTATTTAAACCCATCTTATTAATGAACTCCGCTCAGGCGGTGTATAAATGTTCTCTTGAAGCTTTCTCAACTGTTGCATGTATGGAATCACATTTATTTTATGTATGTTCTTTTTCAAGGAAAGTATGTTTAGTATTAATACTAAGCTATTTAGCTGCATACATATATATACATAAAAACATTATTCTTTTTCTATTTTGGCTAGTACCAACAATTACCACACAACACAATACAACACAGAACAATTATCTAACCAAAGTCTAAAGTCATCGTAGCCTTCCTTAGTCTTAAGTTTAATAATATCGTAAACACAGCTAGCTATGCCGTTTGAGCCCTTCTTAGCTAATTGTTAATTCCACAAGTAGTAGATATCAACCTAATTTCCAATATCAAGGTCTAATTTCCAAAAAAAACGGATAAATTATTAACTTAATCGCTTACAGTAATAAAATAAACTAATTTCACAACTAGGAGCCAGCAATACCTTTTGTAAATCAAGTGTAGCACATGTTTATGAGTCATGTTTATCGTTCTGTTTTAAAGATCTAGACAAATGTTTACTATTTATGTGATTTTTAAATATGTTTTTTTTTTTTATTTCCGGCGTTATGGGACTGTGTTTATAAGAATGACAGAGGTGAGATTGATCCTTTTTGGGTTTGTGAAATGATAAAATGATGTTTTTATTCACTACATCTCTATATTGCCTTAATAACTCGCATTTGATACCATACTTAGAAGTGCTGAACTGACAGATTGGCCGTTGACGTAAACAAAGACGCGGGGTCTCCCCGCGTACAAAGTCTCAAATAACCGTTTGCCCTTTATACGTTTAAAATTGTACCACATAGGCCCTTTTACTGCAGCCAAAAAACCTGTTTTCACTTATAAATGTGTATTTTTTTTTAGTGCACTTTGTTAACTAGTGTAAAAGGAAGCATTTAAAACAAAAAAGTGAAAATGCTCAATTTGTTGCATTGGCCCATATACATAGGACCCATCGATATATAGACATACTAATTATTATTACACGTTTTATTAATATTGTCAACAGAAATGATTATATTTCTACTCGGACATTTCCTCATTCAGAATGGGTCAAGTACAGTGCAATTATATATTTTTTGCGAGTACCAGCACCCTCGCTTAAGAGCCAGTTCCATTCCAGTGTGCTTGCTTTACCATCTTCTACTAAACCGTCACTTAACATCAGGTGAGCTGTGGTCAAATACCTTGCTTGTCAACCATTAAAAAAGGCTGATAATAATCATTGATAAATACAGTCGTACAATGTTTATGGGAGCACAAAACTGAACACTACTCATTTAAAGCAACTTTTATGATCACGATATAATAATATCTTATTTTTGTACTAAATATTTCTTCATCAGTTACTAAAGTAACAGGACGTACTCGACAAGTTATTATCATTACATAAAAAAGAGCTCGATGAAAATCCCCAAGCAAAAATCTGCGCTTGGCTCCGAATGAATCCGCAAATCTACAATTCGCATTCACTACACAAAAGCAAAAAGTAAGATTGGTCCCGATTATAAGAGCGATGCAAGAAAAGCGCGAGCTGCGGTCGTACTACGGATGAAACGTGTAGGGGAAAATAGCCCTTATTTTTTGCAACCATAAACATTGAACGAGCCATTTCCGAAATGCATCGACAGCTATTTTTTTAGTCCAATAATTAATACACGTTCCTGTTGCTTGATGCTTGAAAATGTAGACATTTAACAAAGACAATACAACTTTCGTAACTGTATAGTTTATTTGATTTATCAACAACACGGCACGCGGATTGTTTTAGTTAATGCGACACCGCTTCATGGTCGATATTCTATAGAAAACTCGAACTAAATGAAAAGGTTTAAAAAAAAGGTTTAAATAAACTTTATTATCAGTAAGACATTGCTGTCACTTATGTGATAACATGATTGGACTTAAAAAACATATAATTACATTCAGTCTTAAATTTAATGAAAATAATATAAATAAACAAACTATCATGGCTTTACAAGATTTGAGGCAAAAGAAATTAAATGGTTTGATTCTGCCTTTATTCTACTAAACAATGGAATTTGCTGCTTGAGTGGGTATTCCATGACAGATACAATCTGGGTGCTTTCAACTGGCGAGTGACTCACTTTCATCTAGGCAACCGTGCTCCGCTGTAGACCTCATCTTCGTTTAAGATCAGGCGAGTTAGCGGTCAAACGTAAGTCTAATAATAAAAAAAGGTCACATGCAACGTCAGAACTACTTTCCTATTTTTCAGTAGTCAGAACTAGCTTTGACAGCGCTAGTTCTCGCGGGGCAACTGTCAGTTTTGTAACTTTATCCAACAAAATTAGGTAATGCTAAGTTAACCCGAATATCCTAGGTTTACCTTTACTTATGACATCATATTATATATAATACTTTTCATACCAAAAAAACAAGGGTTATTAATAAATTTCATAAATAATTGATTTATTCAGGTGTTACTTTGCCAAAGTTCATTTTGGATATTATAATTATAAATAATTATATAATTGTACTGTAATTATATTGTCTGGGTGTACCTACTGTATGTATTATAAGTATGTATTTACAAAAAAAAAGTATTTAAGTATTCTATCAGTTATCTGTCTTCCATAGCACAAGCTCTGCTTAGTTTGGGGTCAGATGGCGCTGTGTGTAATGTCCTATGATATTTTTTTTTTTTTTTTTAATTATAAATATTTAGTTTATTTCCGAGTAACAGTCGTTCCAGTTACAACAGTGATGAGAACTTAAATTTAACTAATTTGACAACAACTTATTTACTTAATATCTAGAACTAATTTGACATAAACTTTAAAAATATAATTTCACAAAAATCTCATTAAAATAACAAAAATCTAATTAAAATAACCACAAGTCTTAAAATCCTGCTCTCTCTGCAGTAACCACTTGCCGACACGTGTTTCGCCTCCACACGAGGCATTCTCAGGACGTGTTGACTCTTCGAGGGCTTGGTATAATTTCATACATTTATTTAACGTTAACCCCCACAATGTATCCCTAGATCCGTCCAGGCGCCAGCTAAGTAGAGTGTACAAGTTGAATGAGTGCGTCTCACGATGTTTGCCTCAGACGCAATGTACACCCCATTCCGACTTGATATGAACGTTCTTTCCCCTTGAAAGAGTCTTTCGAGATCTTTAGACGTTTTTTTCTGAAAGCACTGGGATTGAGTAACAAAGTGTGTTTTTTGATTGGCTTTTCAAAGCTTGCTTTTTGATATTCTTTTTACGCAGATACGGACTAAATGTTTCAAAGCGCTGGTAAAGATATAGATATATTTATTTGCATAACCATGAGTGGTTGCATAGTAGGTACAGACAGACCTACAGATCTTACATTACCGAAATCTCATGTTCTTGCCTCAATGGGCGTACAACATTAAATGTTGTCATAGCTTTTTTAAAATTAATTCAAATTACATAGTACTAATGTCAAAAAAATAATAATAAATTTAATCAAAGTCAAAGTAATAATAGTATGTAGCGGGACAGCCCGTCGTACCTGTGTGTGATAATGTTAGTTTTTTTTTTTTTTTGAATGACTAATGCTGTTGGCCGCAGATGGCCTCTACAGCGTCACCGGACTGAGATGATAATGTTGGCTCAACTGTAGTAGGTACTTTACCCGCGCGCCGTGGCGCTATGATCGCCCCGGCAAACTCACGTGGTCTCGCCCCGACCAATAATACGCGAGCGAGTCACCACGACGTTTTTCAACGCGCACACGCCGTCCACCGGCCATGTTGGATTTGTAACTCCGGGACGTCGGTCGCGTAGTTTTGTGTAAACTCATTAATTGCTCTTTTCTTATAACTTTAATAAACGTGCTTACAGTCTTATTCGCGTCTTAATACATTCCACTTCAAGAGCGTAGGTGTGGGTTAAATTTCCACCCAGAAACAAACATATAAGTCATGATAAACGTTTGTTCTGTGTTCTATTATCTAGGTGCATCTATCTATCCATACTATTATAAAGAGGAAAGATTTGATTGTTTGTATTAAATAGGCTCCGAAACTACTGAACCGATTTCAAAAATTCTTTCACCGTTGGAAAGCTACACTATTTGCGGGTACTTTTAATCCCTGTATTCCCACGGGAACGGGAACTACGCGGGGGAAACCGCGAGGCGTCCGCTAGTGTATTATAAGTAGGCAGTACGTATTTTAAGTATTTGTTTATTTTAAGTATTCCATATTCCATCAGTTATCTGGTTTCCAAAGTACAGCCTTTGCTTAGTTTGGGTCTAAATGGTTCTATGTTGTGTGAATTGTCCAACGATATATAATTATGAAGCTAGTTCAATTATCATTATGTGGTGTAATCCAACGTAATCACAACATTTAGTAGAAATATAGACATACGAAACGTATAGCTTTTACATTGTCATTCCATCGGTGTTGAATCCAAACCGCGGCTGTAATCCGTTCACCCACATCCCGCTCTCGTTATAGTGCTAAATGAATTTACTCTGGGCAGCGCTATTCATGCCTTTAGTTTAAATCGGACCGGCCGTTAAATCCGAATGATAGTTTGAATAGACAAATACAAATATTATTATTGTTAACACCAAAGTTAAAAGTAATTCTTTTATAGGATATATTTAAAAATAACATTAAAAGTATTAAAATCATAACACAAGCCAATTAACTGAAATTAATGGCAAATATAAAATCCTACTAATATTAGAAACGCGCAGGCTTGTTTGTTGCTTTTTCACGCAAAAACTACTGAATGGATTTTGATGAAATTTAGTATGGAGGTAGCTGACACCCTGTATTAATGCATAGCTTACTTTTAATCCCTAAAACATGTAGCGGGTAACACCGCGGGGCTCAGCAAGTATGATAAATGCGAAAGTTTGTGAGTATGTTTGTTACTCTTTCACGCAAAAACTACTGAATGGATTTTGATGTAATGTAGTATGAAGGTAGCTGATACCCTGGATTACATACATAAGGTTTTTATCCCGAAAACATGTAGTGGATAACACTGCGGGGCGCAGCTAGTATGTATACATAGTCACATATACTGGCAGCTTCCACAGTACATATTTGATTCCTCCGATCCCAGCGCGTCGATTCCGTATGTCAACAGTGTTTATTTGATCCCATGAAAATGAGTACATCGTTTACACAGCTGATACACCACGTTCTCGTTAACTGATTCGATTTTATTTCACTGTTCGCCTTTGATTGATTCCGAACAGATTGTATCTTTTATTTTTGCTGCCGTAATTTCAAATAAACTGTCTAAAATATGTTATGTTGTCGGGAATATGTGTTATATTGTCGGAAAAATGTGTTATATTGTCGGGAAAAATGTGTTATCTTGTTGATCAGTTAAATGCTTTTTTATTTCCATTTTGAATTATTATGGTTTTATATTATTTAAATTAAACTAAATTTAGTTTTATTATTTAATTGTAAACTAATAACTTGACATGTTTATTAATTACTAGCAGCTTGCCCCAGCTTTGCACGGAAAAACAAAACTCGATTAACAATATAAAATATAGCTTATGTCACTCAGTGATAATGTAGCATTCTAATAATAATGAATGAATTATTAAGATCAGTCCAGTAGTTTCGTAGCCCATTTAATACAAACAAACAATAAACCAAATCTTTCCTCTTTATAATAGTAGGTATAGATCCAAATTTTTAATAAAAATAATAAGGCTAATAATAATTGTTTACCTTATTATTTTTATGCATGTCGTCGTCACCTATAGCATCAAGTTTTAGTTGTTTTGTGTAGATGACCGTTTGAATGTTGTGATTTGTATAATGTTGGTGATCCAAATAAATAAATACGTTAGGTTGCTCTAAAGCTTGGTGTTTTTTATTTTTTATTATTCAATGTAGGTTTGGTGCGTTTGACCACACTCTGCCTGATGCTAAGCAGTAGTGAGGCATGTTAAGTCTCAAAGTAATGTGCGCCAAAACTGCGATGCCCCGGGCTTTGCTTTGCTACTCAAAGTTCTGTGTATTGCTGCAATGGTCATGGGCATGCGTTATCTCTTACCATCAGAAGAACGCATAGTTCGTCTCATTACTTTTAAATAAAAAAATCTAAAGGCTAACCACCGAACTGTTATTGTTACAAATTTCGGTGGAATTATCTCCATAAATGATGAATATATTTCGTTGTAAGTAAAATATAAAAATTTTGGCAAATATTCTCGTGTGGTTAAATTGAAAATTTTTCAACAGTCGTTTACTATAAATAGCCTCAACTACTCATAAATTGAAATTACGAAGAGAAAACTGTCAATATAAATGAATGAAACCGTACGCTGAATGAAACCGATCGCGAAATTATTTTATCGTTTAATTTGGAGCAGGAACATTTTCCGATATTCATAATACAGACGAATGTTGTTAACTCGACTATAAAATCGTTTATTACCATTTAAAAGCGTGTTTTTTGTTATAAACTAGTAAGTACAACAATAGTTACTATATACAGAAGCTTCGATGGCTTTTCGCTCCGACAATCTCGCTTTACGGTTTGAGAATCATTTAATCTCATAAAAATTTGAAGTAATATACTTACTGAGATAACATAGTCATAGTCATAATGATAGTGTTTTATTGATAACATAAGTTACAAGTCAACTAATAAAAATAAATTAAATTAAAATAAGTAGAGTTAAATTTACATGTCTATCCGATAATAATTAAAAAAATAATCAAAAATTAAATTAAATTGTAATAAAAAATAAAAAGTAAAAAAATAATTCGAATTACATAAAATAATAACAATTAATTAATACAGTTTAGTAAGCTGTGGCTACTAAGCACAGTGTGCAGGCGTAATTAAATCATTAATTTAAAAAAAGTACACAAAACATTACAAAGTGAAGAGAAAACAGAAAACAAAATATCAACAGTTTTTTTTCAAGTTTAAGTCTTTCTGTATATTTTAAATTATATACTAAACATGTAATGTAAATATTTCGTTTTATTTAAATATAAATATAAATATCACAGGACATTACACACAGCGCCATCTGACCCCAAACTAAGCAAAGCTTGTACTATGGGAGTCAGATAACTGATAGAATACTTAAATTTTTTTTTTGTAAATACATACTTATAATACATACAGTACACCCAGACACAGAACAAACATTTGGTTTTATATCACAAAATACATTAACATTATTATATAATTATTTTTATATGAACTTACTATATGTTTTATTTTTATTTATTTTTCTTATTAGTGTTACATCTCCCGTCTGTTTCTTATGTTTTCTATCGTATTTTTTTTTGGTTGCCTGGAAAAGGTCGCTGTTAGCGATAAGGCCGCCACTTATGGCAGTAGTTCATAAGGTTCTTTGTTCCCTGTACTTTTTTCTATTTATGGTGTGCACAATGAAGAGTTATATCTATCTATCTATCTTTCATCATAAGAAGAAAAAAAAACTCAAACTTATACAAACATTTTGTTCTGCTAAGCCGACACAAATCGCTTCATCTTATGAAATTCACGTCACAATTCCCAAGACAAGCGCGAACCAACATTATGATAAATATTTCACACTTTATTGCCATTCTTATTCGGCGATGAGGGAGGTCTAATGACCAATTTTAAGGCTTATGAACAGCAAATTCAGTGTCGTGAAGCGAAATGAGACATTATAATACCCAATTTCGTCTTCAGAAAGAATATAAATGACAAACGCACCTGGAGCCGCTTGTGACGTCGTTTTAAAAGTGTTACCCTTTGTGAAGATCAAAAAAGTATCGTGTGTGATGAAAAATAGATATGATATTTTAGATTTTATTGGTATTATTTTTAATGAGACGTTTGTGGTATCGATGTATCGGCGCCTCGTTATCGGCAACAATTAATTTCTATATTTCTATATAGAAATTCTATATAGAAAATAGGGCTATAATAGCTCATTCGGAATATAGTCGGAGTATTCATATAGCCCGTAATCTGCTAGAAATATTTCTACTCCGACTATATTCTGACTGACAGCCCTGTTGGCTCATTTGGTAGAATGTCTGTTTTAAGAGCTGTAGGGCGTGGTTTTGATAAAATAAACATTTATCTAACAACTAGCTGCACCCCGCGGTGTTACCCGCTACATTTTTATGGGTGAAAATTAGCCTATGTGTTAATCCAGGGTGTCAGCTACCTCCATACCAAATTTCACAAAAATCCGTTCAGTAGTTTTTGCGTGAAAGAGTAACAAATATCCATCCATCCATCCGAACTTTCACATCAATAATATTAGTGGAATAAATGTTTGTTCTGTGTCTGGATGTACTGTATGTATTATACTTATGTGTTTAGAAATAAAAATAATACCTCTATTTTACTAGTTATATAGTTAAAGTATTGCTTAATTTGGAGCTAGAATGACAATATAGTCTTAATGCTCTCGAACTTAGACGAATAACGCTTTTTCTAAGCTCTTGCAGATGAGTTATGTCTACTAACCCACACTTGGCTGGCTGGGAGAAATTATAAGCTCACTCTTCTCATAATGTGAAAGGGTTCACGCCTAGCTGTGGGAAAATGAGATTGAAAACTAGCGGGAAAATAATTTAGATTACATTTTACAGTTATTTTACTACTAATTACTTATTTATTTATTTATATAATATATCGCATTAGTTAAGTAAATTGTACTTTTTTTCTTTAATAAAGAAAGTAATGGGATTAACGATACGCTCTCCTGATGGTAAGAGATAACGCATGTCCCTGATCATTGCCGCGATACACAGAACTTTATTAAATAAAGTTCAGGGCATCGCTGCTTTGGCGCTCGTTACTTTTAGACTTTCGATGGTTAGTCTCAACAGCCCAGTAATTTTGCTAGCTGCTTTCAAACCGGAACACAGTAATGTTTACACACTACTGCTTGGCGGCAGAATATCTAGAATATCAGAATATCTATCATATTATTCACTCAAACATCATAGAAACGTAATGTAATATGTCTACCACAAGCAAAGTTTTCGTCTAGAGATTTTCTTAAAATTTTGCACCCATTTCATGAATTCAAAGAAGAGTGGGTACGTAACATCATTTCCTTCGGAGGTCCGACACGAGTCCGACGGAAATGAGATCCTTCCACCCTTTTATCAGGGACTAATCGCGATGGAACTTAGCTGGGCTTGGATATGGCTATAGGACCAAATACCGTTTTTAAACGGTTTTATTTAGCTTGCTATGTTTAATGTGTCACATTCCTTACCGCTTGTATCATAGCTTTTTTAATAGGTTTAAAGAAAATCTTTAGCTATTTTGGAAAATATAGTTTAATCTTTAGTTGAATGTTTAGTTCCAATTTGAATGTATTATTAAATTTATAGACGGAATTGATATCTGGCATGCTTAAAATATAGAGAAAAAAATCTTTAATTGACCAATTTGGTAGCGAGTCGCTATTTTGAATCATGTCAATTTTAAAAGCCGGGGCTTCTTATCATTATGAGTAGGGTAACGTTATTTGTTGGGCCTGCGTTATTTGTTAGTTCACCACGCAGGCCAATTGTAGGTTGGCAGACTTCTACCGTATTTTAGAGCACTAAAAGTTATCAGACATGCAGGCTTCTTCAGAATGTTATGTTGTTACCGTTTGAGTGACAATTTAGATAGAGGTAGATATGTGCCTTTAATTTTTTACCAAGAGCTTACCAAGAGCGTAGCTTAATTTGGAGACCGGCAGTGTGGCTAGTAATTTTTACCCATTATTCTATCGGGCATACATATTAATACGCCACATGAAGCGCTTGAAACATCAAACAGTATGGTTATAAATTATTTGACTTGTACTTTTGGGCATGTTTCTATGAATTGTATACAGTTATTAGCAATTAAAAGTTTGTTATAACGAATTAATGGTAATATAAGCATAACCATATTGGTATTAATAACTTACCCCTTACCCCTTAACTTACTAGTGCTTGCCCTTATTTTGTAACTGTTTGTTCGTTTTTGTTTTTTGCGTCTTTATGTTACAGAATAAAATCTCTTTCTTTTTTTCTTTAATAACTATGGTCTGTGTATATATACGTACTAACTTTATAAGATTTGAATTGAATTTTTAATTTTGCGGTTATTCGGTCCTAGGTAGTTTGCTCCAGCAATAAGATCTCGTTGCCCACAAAATAAGCCAGGCATGTTTGCCAGACTGAGACCTTTTTAAACATTTGTTTGAGCCCGCTTTATGGTATGGTCTTTGCATTTGTGCTATATTTTTGTAACAGCTGTTCGTTAATGAGTTTTATTTGTATCGAGCCGGATATAAGGTGCGGCTACTATTTTTCTTTTGCAAAAGATTGTAAAGCTTTTTATTTGAATGATGATTTTTTTGCTGACACGTTTAATTTATTTGAATTAGGTTATTACGCTTAAACTATTTAATATTATCAAACGTCATATAACTTTTCCACTATATAAAACTAATTTGCGTAATATTAACAACGTCTTTTACTTTCACTTTAAGTGGTGTTTTAAGTAACGCCTTAGTCTTAAGCACACCAAATCAATTCTACACCAACTTAAAGAAAGCAAGTTGGTATTTCTTATGAAATTTCACAAAACATTTGTAAAACTATTATAGCTAAATCCAATCTTTATTTATGAAATCTATATTTAAAAAAAAAAAACTAAATATTTATTTCTCAAATATTTGGTTCAGTTTCATTGCCATTTCTATTTAGCTGACGGTAAAGATAGCATCATTTTAATTTATAAAATAAATACGGCTGCTTTTCTTTGTTTCACTTTATAACACCCACAACAAAAGGACTACAAATAAATATATATAAAATAGCACGGTAATATGCCATCACAATAAAATATTTTTACGATCTAGTTTATCTGCGAGTGGAAGCCAATCAGTAGCCAATAAACACAGGACAGACACTTCGTTTCAATGGTCCACACATAAATCCCACACTCCAATTAATGATCGCTAAACCGCAATCTGGAGCTATAGGAGCTGGGCTGCCTTTAGGCATTGCTAAGCCACAGCGTAAGCAAGGTTTGGGGCAATTTTGGTATGAATTTTCTATAAAAATGTATCATCGTTAAATGTAATCAATAATTTATGTTATCAACCGTCTCAAAAATAAGGAGGTTCTCAATTCGACTGTATGTTTGATCATTCCACCAATTATGAATCGATTTTGATGATTGGTGGTTCCATATAAATTTTATCGAAATCGATCGAGCGGTTATAAAAAAATCAACAAACATCTAAAAATTGATGATTTTTGAGCTTCTGGCTACAAAAACACACTCAGAACAAACATTAAAATTTCTCAAAAACTACTAAACTGGACAAAAACTACTAACCATAAATTACAATTTGGACGTTTTTAAGGCTAGAGTGAATAGATTTCTTCTGGATTCTTGCTCCATCCTCGGCCAAGCCGTCGCTTTGCATTAGGCGAGTTGGTGGCCAAACGTAGATATATTAAAAGTTAAAAAAAAACTGACTTCAAAAATTCTTTCACCGTTAGGAAGGTACACTATCCCCGGGTAACATATATTCTCACGGGAACGGAAAATACGCGGGTAAAACCGCAAGGCATCTGATAGTGTTTTTTATTGGAATTTAGCGTTCTAAACTGTACCAAGGAAAAAATGCAAGGTTTCTGGAATTCTTAAAACTAGACTCAACAGTAGTTTTTTGGCCTGTTAAAAGGCCAAAAGCAAACATTTGCTAGCACAAAATGTTTCAGTCTAGATTCTCAGCCAGCATTTTCTGTGGCCGAAGTCGACTAAGGTCGTAAAACCGGGTATTTGCCCACTAAGCCGATTACTGCATGTAATCTGGACTGGGCGTGACACAGGAGCGAGCTTCAACGTCTTCAATTAGCTTTTACTGTGTCACTACCCTGCTGGTTATGTGAGCTAGTATTAGCCGAATTTTGTGGGTAACACTTTTTGTGGCTGTATTACGTACTTGACTTGCTTTTAGTACTTTTTCTTCTGTGCGACCTTGTGTTTGATTAAATTGGGTATTGTCATTGTTTCCTGTAATTTTAGAGGTAAAATTAAACTTATTTCGTATTTTGTTCGCGGTTATGTTTTACATGAACGAGATGGTCTCTTTATGATAAGAGATATAGCATTTACCTACATGACAATTGCAGGGATACACATAACTTTGGTTAGCGAAACAAAGTTTAGAGCAACGCTGCTTTGATGATCGTTACTCTTTCACGTAAGAACTACTGAACGGATTTGGATGAAATTTGCCATATCACATAAAACATTAACACCACATAACATTTAGTTTATGGCCTGGTAAGGATACTTTTTATACAATTTTTTTGTTAAATCCATAGTTTTTACTAAATTGGTTTACTGCAATTTTTATTTCTCGCATTTTCCTGTAGAGGTATTAAATAAGTAAGTACCTTAGTAGTAAGAGTGAAAATGTTCTAGCAAATGTATTACCGCAGTATAAAATATTATTTTGTATGAAATAATACGGAATACAAGTTACATGGCATGAGATTTAAAGAAAAACAATGATAAACATATGAATCTGAAACTGAATTTGCGTTTTTTTTTCTTGCTTCTGCAAACAAGAAAATGACAACAGATGGCCACCTGATGGAAAGGGTTCTTTTGTTCAAATCTAATACAATACCCGAAGGTTTATCTAAACGGGTGGATATAAATATGAATAGCTCGGTAATCGTGTACATCCTGGGTGTTCAAGGATTTCCTGTGGTGATTAACAAAATTAAGTGGACGAAGCAATCTTAGCTTACCTCTAAAGTTAGGGTGTAGTCAGCAAAACTAAATTAAGGAAAGGTGAGAATATTGACAAGTTAGGTGTTTTACCACACCTGATGTTAAGTGACGGTGTGGTTGAAGATGGTAAAGCACACCTAGCCTGGAATATAACTCGCTCTCAAGTGATTTTTATGTAAAATTAATGAGACGATCGAGGCGCTCTCCTAATGTTAAGAGATAACGCCTGTCCATGACCATTGCAGCGATACACAGAACTTCGAGTAACAAAACAACGTCCAGGGCATTGCTGCTTTGGCACTCATTACTTTGAGACTAGATGGTTAGTCTCAACAGCCCAGTAATTTCGCTAGCGGCAGAGTACCCTTCAAACCGGAACACAGTAATGTTTGCACACTACTGCTTGGCGGCAGAATATCTGGTACTGCGGTGGTACCTACCTAGACGACCTCCTGCTAAAGAAATTACCACCAAGCTCTCGAGTGAGGCTGTCAAAACACTGTTAAGTGCTTGGCGGCAGATTTTCTCCCCCATTGACTTCCATGTATAGCGATTGGAAGCGGCTCGCATCCAGCGCGTTCCTACAGTCTTTATGATGTTGTCTGTCCATATTGAGGGTGGACATCTTACGCTGCGCTTCCTGATCCGTGGTCTCCACGCCAGAACTGTACAGCCCCATCAGCCATCAGTTCTTAGTGCCATATGCCTTGCTCATTGTCATTTCAAGCAAATCATAGCCCTAGAAATTTATATGCAATGATAATTTAAGATGAAGGCTTTCGTAGGTTTGTCGGGGAAGGCACCAATGGTAAGTTATTATAATTAAAGGCTCCGTACTACACCCTAGGGTCTCCTGGGCTACACCCGATGAGAGCTGCCCGCTTCCAGCGCTGGGATTACAGCGGTCTACATAATTTTACCGTCCATTACTTATTCATTACCTGAAACTGTACAATTAACATACCTCGGCGCCTCTACCCTCGTCATTCAGCGTCAATTTCACGTGTCTGAGCTATTTCCTGTATATTACTGAAATTTATACATGGCATGAACACCAGATACGTAGTATTTAGGGTGTGTATTGATAGTATGCTTTATCGGTAATAAAATGTCGGTAATAAAAAGAACACACATGGCAATAGTCCGATTATTTTTAAAACAATGTCGTTTAACTACAATTGGCAATAATATCGTTTGACAACTCTTTTTTAAATATTAAGTTGAAAATATTCCAATGCACCTAACAATGTGTTTCGACTGCTTTACTTAAGGTGGTTCGATTTCCATACAAATATTTTTTTGCCATTTATTGGCAAATGGAGCATAATTTTACAGTGAAATCTTTTTTTTTTTTTTAATGGTTGACAGTCTAATTGTTTGACCACAGCTCACCTGATGTCAAGTGAAGGTGTGGCCGAAGATGGTAAAGCACACCTAGCCTGGAATGCAACTGGCTCTCAAGTGAGGCTGCCGGAACACACCGTTAGATGCTTGGCGGCAGATTTTCAACTTGAGGGTGGTAGCTAGCCAGCCGAGTACTAAAGTACTCTACCACCATGCTTTGGTTTCCTCACGATGTTTTCCTTCACCGGCAGCTCAAGCTCATTGTTGGGGTTTGAACCCACGCCCTTCGGCATGCGAACCTACCGCGCTAACCACTGAGCTATCATCGCTACAAAATCACAGCTACTGGCATTTATTTTGATCTTTATTTGCGGTAAATCACAATTTCTTGAATAAAACAGTAGATTATTAGCATGAAATCAAATTTATGAATAATTTAACTTTATGATTTTTTTAATAAAACCGTAGATTGTGTTAATACCGCAAATAAAGGCCAAAATTAATGCCTATTGGTAATCGTAATCGTAAATTATTTGTATGGAAATCGTACCACCTTAAGAGCTACTTCTCACTAACTTGAGAGAGGCTAGGTGTGTCAACCATCTGCGATCACACCTTTACTTAACATCAACATGTTGTTTTGCGAAAGTCTCTGAATTTTTCACGATGACATTTAGCGATAGTAACGTTCACTAATCACTAACTACAACAAGGAAAAACAATGTTAATGTGTTTTATTTGATTTAAGGATCAATACCTGGTCCCATTAGAGTATAGACGAATGTTTTTTTTACTTTTTGATTTGTCAGAGTGATACACTTCAATAAAAACCTAATAAAATTTTATATTGATTTGTATAGTGTATCAATATCATATAAAAATAGTTATCGATAACTATTTATAAACGCTACTACCCATCTCTATGCGTAGGGTACGTGTACCTTGTTCGGATAATCAGGAGCGGAGTAGTTTTGCGAATTAATTTTGCTTGGGTTACGACGGATTGACGCTTTCTTTATGGACCCTACCGTGCGTTAGATGAGATTTGTACGAGGTTTGGATGGCGTAACGAGAGATATATAACTTTGCCTTGAACAGACTACTTACCCGTACTTAATCTATGACGTCATCAACACGTATTTAATGTTGGCTAGTCATAACTTTTCCCCTGTCTTATCCTGTCGATATTTACATGCAAAGTACAATATGGGTGCCTTTAAATTAAAAGTAAAAAGGTTCCGTGCTAGACCACATTATTGCTTAACATCTGGTAGGTTGTAGCCAAACATGATCCAAAAAGGTGTAAAAAAAACAAAGCACAATGCCTTTTTTTAGTGACAGAAAGTCACTTAAAAAGGCATAGTCATAGACATAGCGTAAAAGGCAAGCATTAGTCAAGAAACTGGGTGTATTCCGATACACCCAGGTTTATTGACTAATGCTGAACCTTAACCTGGAAGTACTCCAGTACTTCCAGGTTATGTAGGTTACATCTATTGAAACCCTTACGGTGGCCTCCATGACGGATGGTACCAGACGTAAGAAATACATAATAGCCCTGTTGGCTCATTGGTAGTATGTCTGCTTCGAGAGCTGAAGGGCGTGGGTTCGATTCCTACTCAGGACTAAAATTTGTGTAACTAATATAGATGTTTGTCCTGTGTCTGGGTGTAAAGTATTTAAGTATTCTGTCAGTTGCCTGGTTCCCATAGTATAAGCTTTGCTTAGTTTGGGGCTAGATGGCGCTGTGTTAAATGTCCTCCAACATAATTTATTTACTTATTTGAAGAGGAACACCATAACTCTAGTACCCTCCTAGTAGGTTGCCTTTAGCATCGCTCCTAGAAAGGAGAGTACACATTGTATTTCCGGAGTTCACTTGAGGACAAAGTCAGATCCTCGAAGCAGACCACTCGTAAGCCTAGAAGTGATCTTTTAATCTGCATGCAGCATAGGCAAGAGATACCAAAGCTGTAGGCCTAGCACACATCGGGGACAAATTGTTTGCCCTCCATATGTAAGAGTGATAAAACTAAAACATAGAACTTGGATAATGTCTACCTCGTTTTGTAAGGGACAAAAAGACTCGATTAAATTTTATCACCGGCTTGCGAGCTGAGCTGGCTGAATTTTCACTTAAGTTTTAGGATCTAATCGGTAGATTTCATTTGTGTCATTAAAAATTTGCATTTAAAGACTATCTGGTTATTTTGACCTAGACAGTCAATCTTAAAATAATGCAATTATACCTTCTTTAACTTACCAATTTTTGTTCATTTTTTTCTTACCAATTAACATAATTATTACATAATTGAGGTCTAATACCATGAACGAAACCTTATCCAGTGTTAAGCAAAAACAACACCATCTAGCTTAATTTATCGTATAGCATAGTTTAAAAACAATTGAAATGTGATCAAAGAAGTGCCTTTCACATTTCACACGGTTATTTTTTTTCACAAAAACCTAACTCATTTGATAAATTCTATCAAAAATCAAACCTTTTCAATATATCAACAGGAATTTGCTTACAGCCGTATATGCGTAATTCCATTAGGACCCTTTCGCATACATGCCTTTTACAAAGTCCATCATGAAAAAAGCCCATCAGCCACGTCGTAAAATCCCATACTTGATTTCATTTGCCACAAATGAACTGTCAAAGAAAAAAAAACGCAAAGCTATTGTGAGCGGTAAATAAACCTGGGCCCTGAAAGTACGCGACGTAAATGTTTCTCAACCGTGAACTATTTGATTATCCTTTGAATTGAACCAAAGGTCTTTTGTCCCATTTCCACTTGAATGGACTTCGCAAAAAAGAAACTGGGAATATTTGGGGAGGTCAGGATTTGGGTAAACAATAGCTGCTGTTTTATATGTATCAAAGGGTCAAGCTTTGACTCATAATTTTCGTGAAGTCAAATTCTAACAATGTAATCGCGTTATTTTTGCTGAATTCTCGACCTTTTCAGGGTCGTCATTTACATAAAGTAATACCGTATAATTTTATCACATTAAAATGTATTATTCGCGTACATTATCAGTTTAATAATTATGTTTTGTTAGGATTCTTAGGATGTAGCCCGATTGAAACAAATTTTTGTAATTATTTCTTTTCATATGTATTTTCAAATTACAAGGACGTTTAACCAACTGCTTCTTGAAAGCATGACATACTCTTCAAATCAAGAGTAAACAGGTTCCTTCTAGGTAAGCGTGTTCCATCTTAGACCGCATCGATGCTTCACATCAGGCAGTATGTGGTCAAGCGCAAACCTATTCAATATAAAAAAAAAACAAAAAAAAATAAATGTCCTATGACTTTTTAACAAAAGATGAAACAATCTTGATAATTAGTTTTTATTAACTTTTATTGTTGTATTGTTTATCTTTAGCTTATATATATTATATCTGTCCTTTAATATGTGTGTGTTTCATATACATATATTTAAGCTTTTTATTTTTTCTACACCGCCAACTATATTGCCCGTTCATTCTATGCTTTATCAGAATCTCTTTAGACGATAATACCGTCGAAAGAGATTCTGATATGGTGTAAAAAAAATTGTCGCAAATTATTAAAACTTAAAAAAACTGAGCACATTATTTCTGATAAGTACCTACTAAGTTTGTAGTTGCAAAATTAATACGAGCGTTGCAATACAAATTTACATTTATTATTAGGCCTGATGTAAATTGACGGGGCTCCGTGTCATCAACAAGCTCCGTTGACAAAGCTACCTGTCTCCAGGGAACGCTGCAAAACCCTATGCTATGCCCGCCTTAAATATAAATTAGCTGCTTTATATTTGACATTTCATGTTTATTATAAAATAATATAGGGACCAATAATAGACAATTATGCAGGGTTATGTCAAACGTTTAGACGAGGCATCAGGTGTCCAGAATCGCATCTACTTTGGTCAAATTGTCAGCATTGCCATCTGGCGTAGCAATACACAAAAGTATTTACCTATATATTGTAAAATGATTTCGTAGAACTTGTACCTACATCTAAAATATGCTAAAGATTAAAAAAAATGATCAAAACAAACCCAAGATCTTTGTAAAAAACACTTTTAGTTTCTTAAAAAATGTCCTGTATTGTAGTTATTCGTAGACAACAGTGATCTTACATTCGGAAGTCTTTTCTATCTACAAAAAAAAAATCTACGTTGTAACACTCAATATCAGAGAAAGTATTTTTTTCCAAAACAACGTAAAATTAGTATTTATGTAAGTTAATATCAATAAAACAGTTAAGACGCACTTTATGAACCGTAACAACAAACGAGAAACGAGTAACAATCATCATCATCATCATCATTTCAGCCGTAGGACGTCCACTGCTGGACATATGCCTCCCCCATTGACTTCCATAAAGACCGGTTGGAAGCTGCTGTTGGCTCTAGACTCTAGGGCTGCAAAGTTCTAGAGTGAAGACCACGGACCGGCAAGCGCAGCGTAGGACGTCCACCCACAAGGTGGACAGACGACCTAGTAAAGACCGCAGGGACGCGCTGGATGCGGGCCGCTTCCAACCGGAGGAACAATATCTATCTATTAATAAAATCGCATATCACAATTTAAGAATTCAAATCATATCAACATACAGCAATTGTCCTTGACAGCCCAATTTGATATTTTTAATTCAAATCTGGTCCGGAAAGTTCCTTTCCAAGTATATAGAGAAACGACGAAAGAAATTTCATCTTAAGTTAGGAAAAGTTGTAATCTCCCTTGACTCCCTACGAGATTTGATCCATTAATACTTCGATGACGTAAAAGGATAAAGCTTTTAATGTCTATCTATAGAAAATGAAATCAGCTTTTGTGATGATACAATCTTTTAAATTTTCTTACGATCAGTCAGAAAGATAGTTAAAGAATAAAACTCATTGAACTAAGAAGTATTGATCGATAGATTGTGGCGCTGTTTGCTCAGTACTTAGCGCGATCGGTGCGAAGAGTGTGGCTTCAAACTTGAACACTGAACTTGAGCCAATGGTAAAGGAAAACATCGTGTGGAAATCATAGAGTGCTGGTAGGGTACTTTCTAGTACTCGGCTGGCTAGCTACCACGCTTAAAAAAAATTATACGTGTAGGTGTGATAGACATTTTCTACTACATCGTCATTTAACATCAGGTGAACTGTGGCCAAACACATTGCCGTAAATGTAAGAAAACAGTTTATTTTTATTTTTGACAAGTTAGGTGTTTGACCTCAGCTCACCTGATGTTAAGTGACGGCATGGTCGGAGATGGTAAAGCCAACCTAGCTATGGAACTAGCTCCCAAGTGACCTGACCACACCGTTAAATGCTTGGCGGCAGATTTTCAACTTAAGTGTGGTAGCTAGCCAGCCGAGTACTAGAAAATACTCTACCAGCGCTCTATGATTTCCACACGATGTTTTCCTTCACGAGCAGCTCAAACTCATTGTTGGGGTTTGAAAACATGCCCTTCAGCATGTGAACCGACTGCACTAACTGAGCTATCATCGCTTTGAATATTGGTTGAATAACGCTTGAAATTAAAGAAACGAGTTTCCAATGAACGATAAATAGAATGAGCCTCATTAAAAGCTTGAATAAACAAAACCAGGGCTTAAGATTATTTGTGTTAAAATAATAACAGTTTGTGTAGACGGGATGTGTATGAAACGATCCTGTTCAGAGCTCATCATTTTAAATTGGAAACATAATATTGTAGACACTCCATCGGATGTTATATTTATGAGTGCTAAGGTCGTAAAAGGGAACAGCATTTTCAAGATCCCTTAGAGTAATTACTTTTACCTGTTCGGCATCCGATATTACTCTGGCAATTTTGATACGTGATGCTATGCAAAACATTTCAACGGACTTTTGATCTTTGATCGTGTTTTTTTTTAACCTATTTATTACTGAGTTGCTTCCTCGTTGAAAAATGGAAATTGGGAAAATAAAATGAACGGTAATCGGATTTAATTCCAATCGACTTACGTAGAGATATATTCAAAGGTCTCATTAATAGATACAGCGTAAAACAAATTTAAAAAGTACATTTATTTCTGTTAATTGAATTGCTAAAATTATACTATTAACAAAATGTATACAAAAAACTTAGTCTAAAAATCCGTCAGAGTAGGGATATGTGGCCAGAATGCTGGCTGCATTGCCACGCTGGATGGCAATGCTTAGTTTTTGACAAAAGTAGATACCAGCATTCTGGTCTCATGAAGCCTCCTCTAAACGTTGAATTGAATTATTACTTAAGTTTAATGTTAGTAAACCTTATTGGTTTACAGTTGCGCAATTTTGCCTTGACAAACTTTTTTTAACTGAATGTTAACTTGATTTTGATTTGCTGCGTTATATTCTTAATCACTAGTACTTATAGACGACCTATGCTCCCGCGGGTTGAATCGCATTTTTTAAGCAAGCTTTTTTTTTAATACGGATAAGTCTGCGTTTGACCACCAACTCGCCCGATGGTAAGTAACGATGTGGTCGAAGATGAAGCACGCAGACCTAGAAGATACCTATTCACTCTGACCTTGAAAAGATCTAGATTATAACTATCAGGAAACAAGGAAGCCGGTAGCTTGTTCCATTCCTTACGGCCGTACGGATGAGAAACGTAGATTCAAAACGTTTGGTACGTACCCAAGGAAACTCCACTACGTATGTGTGGTAGTGGGCCGTCTTACTACTTGTCCTGTGGTAAAAAGGGGATGGAAGAACAAGGTCGTACAGCTCGGTAGCACATTCACCGAAATGAATCCTGTAGAAAATTGAGAGACTTGCTACCCTCCGCCGGAGGTAGACTATTTGGATTACAAATTTCATGCAAATCCGTTAAGCCGTCACTGCGTTAAAAAGTAATAAACACATGCAAACAAACAGGCATAGGTACTTACGCATTTGTAATATATATTAGTGTGATTTAAATATTTATCTACAGAGAACAATGCATTGACACTGAAATCCAATCTTTAGTGTACAGTAAAAAACTGATTTAGGGTATGGTCTACTCTAGTTTTTCTCATCTTCATGCTTGTACTAAGACAAAAGAGGATTTTTTAAATTTTATTCTTTTTTTTTAATTTATTCGAACACAAAACAAATTACAATCAATAAAAACTAGTGTAGAGAGTTTTTATATAATTGTCATTATGAGTAAAGTATACCTATCTATGTATCTTGGGGTCGGACTGAGCCAGGCGTTAAGGACATAAAATATGTTTGACATAAGTTCTAAATTTAGGAGAGAAGACGTCAACAATTATATCCTTATTTGTCATCTCATTCGTTATTCTATTCGTTACAAACATATAAAAATCCAAAAATACAAATATTTCGTCTTTATCTTTTTTCTTTATTGCGTGTTTGTGTTACCTGCTATATGTTTTTTTGGCATGAAACGTAGCATATGTGTTAATCCAGGGTCTCAGCTACCTCCATACCAAATTTTATCGAAATCCGTTTTGTAGTTTTTGCGTGAAAGAGTAACAAACATCCAAACTTTCACATTTACAATATTAGTGGGATTATTAATTATTTATTAGCGTATATTAGATAATGATTTTTGAATTGTGTGATACATAATAGTCATTTTGCTCTATAAATAAATTTAATTAACCTCACTATAACCCTGCGGTATAATATAACTATTCAGAACAGTCCAATCAATCTATCGAAGATCGTTCCCGACCGCTATTTATCGACTGACCACAGCACTAAACAGTTACGCAACTAGAGGCAAACAAGATAGAACTACATATATCTACATCACTAGTGCATCACTCTATCTGTGGAGGCTGCCCATAAATTACCTGGTAATGCGTTTGACATTATACAGGATTTTAATCCTCAGCTACCTCCATACCAAATCTAAATCTGTTTCGTAGTTTTTGCGTGAAAGAGTAAGAAACATACCCACAAACTTTCGCATTTATAATATTTGTAGGATAAGACAATATTGTCTCATATTTGACATACTGGCTGCGCCCCTCGATGTTACCCGCTACATGTTTTTGGGATAAAAAGAAGGATAGTAATTTCGCTAGCTGCAGTCAAAGCAACGATGCCCCGGACTTTGTTTTGCTAAAATTTAGGGTATTGCTGCAATGGCCATGGACATGCGTTATTTCTTACCATCAGAAGAGCGCACAGTTCGTCTCATTACTTTTACATAAAAAAAATTGCGAAACTACCAAGCTTTAGTTTCCTTTCGATGTTTTCCTTCACCGGTAGTTCTAGCTCATTGTTGGGGTTTGCACGCGCGCCCTTCAGCGTGGGAATCGACCACACTATCTACTGAGCCATCATTGCTACACTAATTTTCAGACGGAGTGATAAATGATAGCTCAGTGGATAGTGTGGTTGATTTGCATTGCATTCTATTTTGTCTCGTTAGTTGTCACTCAATAAAGAGCATATTTATAAGTAATAAATGATAATTAAAGTTATTTCAAGTAGCCTGTCTCGCTATCACATCAGCGAAAAGTTACCAGGGTATTTTAAACATTGATTAACGACTATAAATGGATCCCATTGCATTGCATTGAATTGTATTTTATTATGATAACCGTAAAAACAAAACTCTATTCCTATCAGCATACGTGATTCAAATATAATAGTTAATTTCATGCGATTTCCTGTGCTTACACGCATGCAGGAGCATGCAGCGGTAACATCAATTCGTCCGTTCCGTTCTTTATTAGTCCGGTGTGAGCGTAATTTGTCCCGAGCCGGCTGCCCGTCTCATATTCCGGACGCGGTTTATTTAGGCGTCATTAGCATAACACTGCATTAATGCTCCGTATTCGCTGCGCCGGGAGAATGTTTTGTAGTTGTTTTGCTTTTTGGTTGAATTTCATTTTAAAAGGACGGACTGAAGTTTTGTCGCGTTTGTGATGTGGCTATTTAGCATATAAGCATGCATGCTTATTGCTTAATTTCGAATAACAATTGTAATTTGTGTTTGGTTATATTTTTTTTTTAATGGTTGACAGGCTAGTTGTTTGACCACAGCTCACCTGATGTCAAGTGAAGGTGTGGCCGAAGATAGTAAAGCACACCTAGCCTGGAATGCAACTGGCTCTCAAGTGAGGCTGCCGGAACACACCGTTAGATGCTTGGCGGCAGATTTTCAACTTGAGGGTGGTAGCTAGCCAGCCGAGTACTAAAGTACCCTACCACCATGCTTTAGTTTCCTCACGATGTTTTCCTTCACCGGCAGCTCAAGCTCATTGTTGGGGTTTGAACCCACGGCCTTCGGGATGCGAACCTACCACGCTAACCACTGAGCTATCATCGCTACAAAATATTAATATTAATTATTTAATATTAAGGTATTAGTAGTGAGACGATCGAGACGTTCTCCTGATGGTAAGGTCCATGATCATTTGCATCGATACACAGAATTTTGAGCAGTAAAATAAAGTAACACATCAACACTTAAAATTAGATGAGCTGCGGTCAAACACCTAGCCTGTCAACCATAAATAAAAGTCCAGGGAAGCACTGCTTTGGCACTAGTGCATGTTTAGTAAAAGTACTATATTAAATACCTACATATTGTAACTGTAGATTTGTAATCTCTGGCACAGTTTCAAAAAATCATAAAATGTTTTCACGATTTCATCACTTTTACAAACACGTTTCTTTTAGTTTTTTGTTTGACAGGTTGGTTTTTGACCACAGCTCACTAGATGTTAAGTTACGGTGTGCTCGAACATGGTAAAGCACACCTAACCTACAATGGAGATAGCTAACAAGTAAGGCTGGTGCGCACAAGGTGCTTGGCGGCAGATTATCAACTTGAAGGCCCTATACTAGCAAATACACTACCATAAACACCATGCTATGTTTTTCTTCACCAGCAGCTCAAGTTCATTGTTGGGGTTGGAGCCCACGCTATTTGGCATTAATCGGCTGCGCTAACCACTGAGCTATCATCACTACAAATTAATGAAGGTATGAAGAGGCTCGACCAACATCTTAAGAGGCTTTCGCTAAGTGGTTAGGTCAAGTGTCAACTCCAAAAGGCAGTGACATGGCACTCATTGTTAGCAGATTTCTCTCTCCGTAACTTTAATCACCGGCAGCTTGAGCGCTCTTATTTTAATACACACTAATTATAAAGAGAAAAAATTAGATTTTTTTGTTTGTTTGTATTAAATAGGCTCCGAAACTACTGGACCGATCTCAATAACTCTTTCATCATTAGAATGCTACATTATCACTGAATGACATAGGCTATATTTATACTGTTAATCGAGTTTTGTTTTCCCGTGCAAAGCTGGGGCGTGTAGGTATTTAATGTGTGTGAACAAAAAAGTAACAATACGGAAGGGATCGACTGGCAAGAGAAACAGAAGCATACCAGCAAAGCTTTGACTGGACGAAATATTTGATACTAGCTGCGCCCCGCGGTGTTACCCGCTACAAGTTTTCGGGATAAAAGTAGCCTTTGTGTTAATCCAGGGTACCAGCTACCTCTATACCAAATTTCATAAAAATCCGTTCAGCAGTTTTTGCGTGAAAGAGTAACAAATATCCATCCATCCATCCAAACTTTCACATTTTTAATATTAGTGGGATTAATTGGCTTAAAGTGGTCAACCATTCAATCGATTTGATCTCTGAAATTGGTCTGAAGTTATTAATTAGATCGCCTATCGCTTAAAAACCAAGGATCTACAATATTGCTATCATTCTATTCATATTGAAACAGAAAGTTTTATGAACGAAGAAATCTGAAACTATACGTTATTTGATTCGATCCCTTCCCAAGTTATTGGTTTGTTGTCAGTTGTACCGGCCCCGCTGGAATTCCAGTCAAAGCGGACTCAAACTTTCGATGTTAACTTTGTGGCTATTGGATACTGCCCGATATCATTTTCTTCGTATAGAACGTATAGTTTGTTTTATTATTTATCAGGTCAGCGGCTCCTGACTGATAGTAATATGGTGTCTGTTCCCTCAAAGTTATGTTTGATAGAAACTCTTTATTATGCACACCAGAAATAGAAAAAAATGAACCTACAGAAAACAAAAAAATCTTATGAGCCAGTGCCACAAGTGGCGGTCTTATCACTAAAATCAATCTCTTTCAGGCAACCAAGAATACTCATGCTTATTATGTTTATGTTTATACTGAAAAAGATTTTCCTTTTTTTTAATTTAATATAACCTTTTTAGCAAATATAACATAAGCATCATACTTGGTGGTAGATTTCCTTAGCAGGAAGTCATCTAGGTATCTACCTAGAATATCTGGTGCAGCGGTGGTATCTACCACCGCTGCACCAGATATTCTACCGTCAAGCAGTAGTGTGTAGACATTACTGTATTTCGGATTAAAGGGTACTGTTGACTTAACCATCGAAAGTCTCATCAAGTTTCTCAATGATCAAGCGCCAAAGCAACGATGCCCCGGACTTTGTTTTGCAACTCAAACTTCTGTTTTTTTTTTAATGTAAAATGTACTGAGACGAACGAGATTCTCTCCTGATGGTAAGAGATAACGCCTGCCCATGACCATTGCAGCGATACAAAGAACTTTGAGTAACAAAACAAAGTCCAGGGAATCACTGTTTTGGCGCTCATTACTTTGAGACTTTCGATGGTTAGTCTCGACAGCCCAGTAATTTCGCTAGCTGCAGTACCCTTCAAACCGGAACACAGTAATGTTTACACACTACTGCTTAGCGGCAGAATAACTGGTACTGCGGTGGTACCTACCTAGATGACCTCCTGCTAAGGAGATCTACCACCAAGTATAATTTGTGTATTGCTGCAATGGTCATGGGCATGCGTTATCTCTTACCATCAGGAGAGCGTATCGTTCCTCTCAATACTTTTATACATAAAAAAATTGAAAAAAAATTGGTCACATGTATAATTTATTTGTTTTTAAAGCATATATCAGCTTTTTGCAGCGATGATATATAAGTGATTGTAGCAGTCGAATCTTATTACGATAAGCGTGGGTTCGAATTCTAACAATAAACTCGAGCTACTAGTGAAAGAAAACACCGTGTAATACCTAGGTACTTTCCTAGTACTCTGCTGGTTAGCTACCACCCTATAGATGAAAATGTGGGTCAAGCACATAACGGCCTAGCAGTCAGTTCCCATTCCAGGCTAGATGTGTTTACCATCTTCGACGACACTGTCACATTACGTGAGCTATTGTCAAATCTATTCAAACTTCAAACTTCTTTGTTTGATTTTACGTAATATGAAGAAATAAAAGCTGGAGATACCATCATTTTCTAATTAAAAATAAGGTTGTTTGACCACTATATTAAGTGATGGTGTGGTCAAAGATGGTAAACACACCTAGCTTGGAATAGACTCTTTGTGTTCCCGCCTTGTCGAACTGTGGCGTGTGCTTTCTCTCCTTATACGCATGTTCTTATCGCTTTCAACTGCAGGGGCTCACCGGAAAACCAGCGCTGGCATAGGTGAGCCCTTATTTTGTGACTGTTTGTCTCTGTTTGTTCGTTTTTGTTTTTGTGTTTTTTATGTTGCAAAATAAAATATTTTTCTTTCTTTCTTTCTTTCTTTCAACTCTCGCCTGGCTAAGGTGACTGGTCGTGGATATGTCATGTCTGCGTATATGAAGTATTGCGAGATGAAAGCGTGCAAGGAGAGTTTGATAATAGTGAATTTAATCTGTTCGACCGCTTGCCATTTATAATTTCACATTATTTCTAGAATCATATTTAATGAAATTTTATTCAAGTTTACTACTAGTTAGTTTGTATATAAAATATGATCTATCCAATCATTACTAAGTATTTATTCAATTAATATGTTTTACGATGTTTTTGACATATAATTCAATTTCCAATACTTGTTATCGTTATTTTTAATGGGGCATTAACTTTGTTTAGACATTTCTGTTTAAACAATGTTTTTTTTAAATGACTATTGTAATTGGCGTATTGTGCTGTTTAGTCAAAAAACAATAAACTAAACTTAACTATGATTTTTATTGTTCAAAAACACTGCACTAATAAATACTTTAACATTTTCTTGTTTTAAATTTTGCATTTAAAAAATATATTTCAATGCATTTTACCATTAAAATTCTTCCGTGAATGGCCCTTTAAAATACCTATTAATCCATTGAATCAATTCACAAAGGGAAGCTGGTAAGCCCGCGAATTGTTCACGAAGTGTCCTGCCGAACCGCAAACCTTTGTGGCCACCCTCTAAAACCTTCTTGGTAATGGTCGAATCAGAACAAAGTCGGGTACAAATTGGATTTCATAATTCAAAGTCATTATCAAGGTGAACCTGTGTTTTGGCAATCAATTTGGGGCTGTTAATATTCCAGGAATATGATTGGGTAGCCAAATATTGAAAGAGATATTATAACTGCTTATATAATAGAACGAAGACCCTGATAACAAGACTTTGTAATGTACACTAAATATTTTCCTAGAAGCTGTTTTGCGAAAGTTAATTTTAATAGGATTTGAGCGTGAATTCTTTTTTCTTTCAAGTTTACATTACTGGGAAATATGTTTCTTTTATGAATAAATACATAAATACATAAATAAATACATTTTGTAGGGCATTACACACAGCGCCATCTGACCCCAAATTAAGCAGAGCTTGTGCTATGGAAGACAGATAACTGATAGAATACTTAAATACTTTTTTTTTTTTGTAAATACATACTAATAATACATACAGTACGCCCAGACACAGAACAAACATCGATGTTAGTCACACAAATGTTAGTCCTGAGTGGGAATCGAACCCAATAACTAGCTGACCCGGCAGAATAATGCACTAAGAAAATTTAATAATAAATGAATTATTTTGTCAGTATAATTCCGACCCATGAAACTGTTTTGACTTATTATTTTATTTGCAGCATACATTCTGTTAAACGACTGACAGTTATGTCAGATGCCATAAGTCAGACGCCATAATTTTTTTTTCATTGGGTTTGGCGTCGTGTTTTGAGTATATGCCAGTGTCAAATATTTATATAAATTCAAGTTTCATAAGTTAAATAAGTGTCCTCGTAGCTAAAGTTATAGTCAAAGTTCAGCCTTCGTCAAGTACAGTCTGTGTCAGTCAAGTCCAGTCATGCTTTAGTAAAGTAGTGGTGACTTTACTATAAAGCATCGATGGAGTTTTGAAAGCAACACAAAAAATCATGTTTCACCACATTATATCATTTTCCCACGCTCACGCTTGTGATTCGACACTTTATGAATAAAACACCACCATTTTTATGCATAAACACTCGACAAAGCACTAGTTTATTCTAGAGTGCAGTATAACCAACCCTTGCAGCTTAGCTAAGTTTGTCCTACTAGACTTAACATGAAATCTTCTGTAGAAAGAACTGGGTAAGTCTAGGAAAAAACTAGTTTATCCTAAAATTAGGTTTGGCCAGTAACATAATTATCTACTAACAAATATACCTATTTCACGTAACAATTGTCAAATTACCTACAAGTGGGAAGAGGACCTCTGAATCCCGCAGTCTAATTCAATATCAACGACACGACAAGGAAAACATCTAGTTAGTGATTGGACTAGAATTGTATACAGGCATATTTGTAGGGATGACAATTTTTTGAACCAGTGAATAACATAATCCAATATCCTACTTTTGCCAAAAAGTGTGCTATACTCTCACTAACAAAGAAAGTACTGGTAAAAAATAAAGAAACAATTGTGGTAAATATTTTTTTATAGTTAAAAACCACGATGTACCTATTTGAAAATCTGTTCAAGCTAACTTGACAACCAATTATCAATCCAAGCTAATTTTGAGGACTTGATATAAGCTCAGATTTAGGAGGAGTCTAAATTATCCTCTATGTAAATTAATAACATTAATTATTAGTTAAATAGGTATTACATATAAGTCTTTAAAACTTCTGGTTTTAGCCACATCCGGTGGCCTTCTTCAAGGAGTCAAAGCAGGGTACGATGCATGCGGTCACATTTTACTTTGCACTAAGGGCCGCGGCTTGCACATGATAGCGGTTGGTGTGCGGGCGCGGGTGTGGGAGTAAGTAAAACATTAAGTTTTCACACAACGTTATCAAATAATTTCGTAGTGATGATAGCTCAGTGGTTAGTGCGGACGGTTCACGCCCCAACAATAGGAAAACATCGTGATGAAACTATAGCACGGTGGTAAGGTATTTTCTAGTACTCGGCTGGCTAGCGTCCACCCTCTTCCACCACTACCAGTTGAAAATCTTCCGTCAAGTACCTAACGGTGTGTTCTGGCAGCCTCACTTGAAATCTAATTCTCTTTCAGGCTAGGTGTGCTTTACAATCTTCGACCACACCGTCACTTAACATCAGGTGATTTTTGGTCTAGCCTAGCTTGATAACCAAATTAAAAAAAAAAACGACCATGAGCCTATTTTTCAAAAATTCAAAATAAATAGGAAAATGAAACCGATTTTATAGCAATAGTTGACTATTACTCGAGCAATAGTTGACTATTACTCGAACACTACTGAGAACTGAAATATATTTTCAAAGACATCGTGCCATATCGTCGCCTATTGTAAAATACAGGGCCGGACGGCGAAAACTAGGCCCACTGATCACGTCTCGTTCACAGCTCTATTTAGCTCCCGGGCCTAATTACCATAATGCAACATTGCGACGCTAGCGACGATTTTGATTACATTGCCGCCTGACGCGGTGAATGCTAATACGCAGAGCACATAGACGCGGTGTGCTATAGCGAATAATACGAGCTGTCGGTAGCTATTTCCTCGGATGGTTGAGTTTTTGGTATTAATTTAGGTAATGGCTGAGAAGATGGCGTAAGTAAGCACTTTGAAGCATAAGGCTTTCTTACAAGTCAGTAGATATCTGTAGAATTCTGTTGCTCCGCGCGAATGCGTTTTGCAATCTAATTCATATTTTGAAACTAACAGAATTAGACGTCTATTCTCAAGTAATGTGATCAAAGTACTTAATTTTTTTTTTTTTTTGTTGTATTGATAGCTCAGTGGTCAGCGCGGTCGGTTCCCATGCCGAAGGGCGTAGGTTCAGCTTGAGCTGCCGGTGAAGGAAAACATCGTGAGGAAACCATAGCATGGTGGTAGGGTACTTTCTAGTACTCGGCTGTAAACATTTGACCCCGACATAGTTCAAAACAGTTAACATCGATGTTAACCGTTTGTTCGTAATAAGAACCGAACACATGCCCTAAAGCATTATACTACCAAACGAACTAACAGGGCAATCAACCAATCACAGTTTCGACCAAGCGCTCGAAGAGTCAACACGTCCTGAGGATGCCTTGTGTAGAGGCGAAACACGTGTCGGCAAGTGGTTACTGCAGAGAGAGGAGGATTTTAAGACGTATGGTTATTTTTTGTTCATCATCATCATCATCATCATTTCAGCCGTAGGACGTCCACTGCTGGACATAGGCCTCCCCCATTGACTTCCACAAAGACCGGTTGGAAACGGCTCGCATCCGGCACGTTCCTGCGTGATTTTTTGTTATTTTAATTAAATTTTGGTCAAAATATATTTTTAAGTTTATGTTAAATTAGTTCTAGATTTTAAGTAAGATTAGGTGTTTAATTAATAAGCATTGTCAAATTAGTTTAACTTAAGTCCTCATCACTGTTGGAACTGGAACGACTGTTAAGCGAAAATAAACTAGATATATACCAATGAACTTCCGCAAAGTAACGCCTGAATCAATCAATTAACAGGGCAATATTGCAAAACACAAAATAATATCGGACATCATAATATAGGATACACTATTTAGCCCATTTACGTCGAAGCAGATGTAACTTTCATATAATCTGCAAGTTACGGTTGGTATCAGAGTATCAGGGTAGAGTTAATCCCCTAAGAGCCGATATTGCTAAAGTTGGCGGATTATTTACCATCCTTATTGATTTTATCATACGGCGATATTACTGATCCAGACATATTGTTTAGTTGTGGCGGTGCGGTAAGACTCTAATGATGCCGCATCTTTATCATAAATCAGTTAAGCTGGGATCAAACATTAAAAAAAAAAAAGAATAGAAAATACGCCAGTTTTCTTTGGGGCATACAAATTTACCGAATAATAAGATGAATCAACTTTAAATGAAACATTTATGAAAAGCCTAGCCTCTAAGCGACGGCGTCATTAGGGCGAAATTTCATTAAGCTATATTACGTTACAGGTGCCTTTAGGCGACAATAGTGCAAAATGGGGTCAAAAGTTTACGTTGACGTGTCCGAAGCGAAACTGCGCTTAACTATTGCTTTTCTAGATGTAGAATTCGACTGGATGCCTTGAATACTAATTTTTATGGTACTTTTTTATGCATTACATTGTTGTTAAAATACCTACTTCATTCTCTTGTTTGACTTCTGTGAGATTAAAAACAGTAAACAATAATTAATGTGATACAACAAGCAAAATAATATACTGAACAGAAATAACAATACAACACTTGTAGCGATGATAGCTCAGTGGTCGATGCGTTCAGGCAACGCCGAGCGTGGGTTCTAATTCTAACAAAGAGCTTGAGTTTGATCTGAAACATCCCTGGGGAAACCATTACATGATGGTGGGGTTCTTTCTGGTAACCGGTTGGTTAGCAACCCTCAAGTTGAAACTTTGCCACCAAACGCCTAATAGTGTAACTTACTAAAATTGTGAAAGGATTACTTTGACTTAATTTTTTATCCGTAAAAGTAATGAGACGATTGAAACTTTTTGCTAAAATTCTTTATAGTAAAAACAAGAGATACGAAGTTACGTACGCAAAATTTTGTTTTCGCTTCTTAAGAAAAGTCACCGAGTATGGCTGTAGGTATATATTATGTTTATTTATTCATAATCATGAAAATTACAAGTCACGTCTACTATACAAGAAAAATCATAATCTTTAAATACAATAATGTATTCATAATATTTGTAAATTATATTCGAAGTTCAAATTCAAAGTTTAATATTCAAATTTTTTTTTCGTAAATTGGTTTAGTCCACGCATAGGCAGCCCGTACACGTTCCGCGCGATCCGCGATCCGCGATCCGCGATCAATGATCGCGATCCAGACTAATCGTGTACGAAGCGGATTGACGGACTGATGCTCCGGATCGCAAAATATCTAGAAATTTTGAAATCATGATCGCGGATCGCGGATCGCGGATCGTGATCATGATTGAACGTGTAAGGCGGCCCATACCTATCATTATAATCATTATATCTACTCATATCATCTTGAGTTTAAAAAAGTCTTTAAAATTGTAAAATGCCTGTTTGATAAGCCATTTTTTTAATTTACCTTTATAGGCCATTAGATGTAAATGTGTAGGTACGTCATATTGTGTTGATGTAAGTAATTCATGTCTCTCAATACTGACTATCACGAATACATGCTTTGTAATTGCGAGGCAAGCATTCATTCTAAGCTCAGTCATAAAACGAAAGAGTTCTATCGAACCTATGCATCGATTTAGAAACGTATACGATTAACTTTTCAGTGAATAAAACCGTCGAGAAGAAACCTTCATATGTAAATCTAACCCGCGCTGAGCTAGCGTGGCGGATTATCGCGTAATGACCCTTCAAGAGTTGTTGGACCCTATGCCCCGGAGTGGAATGCTACACCTGATCCAGTACATTGACCCAGTAGAAATAAAACAAAATTGCATCAATATGGGTTACATTCGTTGGTCTGTTCCAGAATCAAGTTACTCGTATCTTAGTTCACCCGCCAGTACGTCACAACTGTAATTAAATGACTTGCCTGGATAACTCCTGGCGCGAGTTCCAGCATTAACTGAACGGGGTTGCTGGTTTTGTGTGCACTGTGTCAAATGTTATGCTGAGCTTTGTGTGTACCTGATGTGGAATTATGGGTCGTGAAGTATTTTAGTAAGCTGCGTACTGCCTACTTTGAATTATACTCATATTGTAAAGTTTAAAATTTTTTCGGGGATTATTAATTAAATGCTTGAAAGAGTATCTTAAGCAGTGTTAGTGGAATTGTAATCGTTGCGTATGAAAACTGGGAACGTCCATGAGGAACGGATGATAGTGTGCCATTCTTCTGCTCGTCCTGTGGTGGAACGAAGAGGGTGGGATAAGGTCATGGAACTCCTGCGCACACTCCCCGAAATGTATCTGGTAAAAAATAGACAGACATGCTACTCTGCGGCGGCGATCAAGATTTAATAACTTTTTGGCAACTAGATGGCGCTATTACCATTAAGCCTCGTAGCACGTCGGTCCACCCCTTATTTTTGATATATTTGGGTGTCCTGGTATGTATTATAAGTATATTTTTACCAAAAAAAGTATATAATTATTTTATCAGATACCTGGCTTTCATAGTACAAGCTTTGTTTAGTTTGGGGTTAGATGGCCTACGACATTTTTTAAAAATATTTTTTTCAAAGCATACAAGTATTAGTAGCCTGCCTATAATGTGGTGTTTTTTAAACGAAATTCTAGTCTTAATAGATATCAACGATGACTATGTATGAAATAAATGTATGAATATTTAATTTAAGCCTCTTCTAAAATAGAATCCGAAATACAAACTAAAATTTTCAATACAGAATTCCCCAAGCACAAAACTTTTTCTTCATGTCAACCCTTTTAACTAAATTAATTATTAATGAAACCGTACAACATGTTGGCTCATTTCGAGAACCGTCTATTTAACGGAATCAAGTAAAAAAGTACAGAGACATTGTCATTTTTTAACATAATTTACTATACATCTGTTATATTTCAAAAACCTTGCGTGTACTTTTTGTTTGGCATATTTTGTAACCATAAATAAATAAACATTCTAGGATATTTCACACAGCGCCATCTTACCCTAAACTAAACCAAGCTTATACTATGGGAACCAGATAACTAATAGAATACTTTTTAACCTCCGACATGTCTGTGAGTGTGTGTGCATGTCTGTGGCATCGTAGCTCCCGAACGGATGAACCGATTTTGATTTTGTTTGAAAGGTGAATTAATCGGGAGTGTCCTTAGCTATGTTCGATGAAAATAGGTCCAAGATGGCCGCCGCCATAAAATGGCGGAGTACCTATTTTTTCATAACTCCCTCAATATGGGTATCAAATGAAAGGGCTTGACTAGTAGTATAAAATACACCTGTCGAGGGGTTTTAAATTTTTATTTTGTCTTGTCTTTTTTTGCAAATACATACTGAACACTCAGCCACAAAAGAAATATTTATGATCGTCACACAATTTTTTCTGAGTGGGAATCGAACCGACGCCCTTCAGCTCAATGAGCTTAAGAAGTTTCAAGAGATTTCATTGTTTTTCGCTGAGTTTTGTTCGTTTCATTGTTTTTACTTAATTTTATTAGTCAGGTTATGTTGTTGACCACAACTCACTTAATGTTAAGTGACGGTATTGTCGAGTATAATAAACACACCTGATACGGAACCGTATCTCAAGTGATGCTGCCGGAACACACTATTAGGTGCTTGACGGCAGATTTTCAACCGATAGCTAGCCAGCCAAGTACCACCACCACCACCACCACCACCACCACCACCACCACCGAATACTTTACCACCGTGTTATCTCACGACATTTTACTTTACCAGCGGACACGCCACACCTCTGGGGATGTTGTCCAGACGCGTAAATAACCCAAAACTATTTAATTACTCTTATTTATTGTTTTTTTAATTTTTTGGACATAATTATATTGAAATATGACTCAAGCTTTGGTGTTACCAATAAAATTATTGTATTGTTGATTTGTACATCTAGTTTATTTTTGACTATGTAATGATGAATTGTTGCTTTTGACTGAGTATTAACTAAATTTTTGACTGTTTTTGTTATTTAATTGTAATGAAAGAAAGGAATAAAACATTTAATACACAAATTTATTACACAAATATAATGATGAAAAAAATTAAAAACTGATGATTTTTTTCTTTTTTTTTTTAAATGAGTGCTATCTTTGCTTATAACTGCAGTGACACTTATATTGACATGTGTAATACAGTAATTTATTTAAATATTGGTGTTACACTGTGTTGGCGGATTTTTTGAATTAATAAATATTTGTATTTGATCTAGGTATCTGCTTCAACTTAATCTTCTCGCTTCAGTGTTATGTAGGAATCAATTATATTGATTGGTACATCGACTATTCGGTGAGTGCCAGTTAACTACGAGTATATCGGGCAGTTTTTAATCTAGCAAATTGAATTCTGTTCTTTTTTCTGTGGTGTTTGAGTTGTATGGTAGATAGAGATTTCATTTTGCTGCTCTACCTTATATCGTGTTGTATATTTTATGGTTTGTTTATTGAAGAATGATAATAATGATGACTTTAGTTTGTCTATAAAACTAGGTATACGTAAGTATTAACAGTTAACTAAAATTATCAAAAAAAAAAAGTGTTCAAGGTATAACGTATGTATTATAAGTACCTATGTATCCATAAAAAAAGTACAAGCTTTGTTTAGTTTGGGGTCAGATGGCACTGTGTGTAACGTCCTACAATTTTTTTTATTGTGTATGTACATATTTAGTGTATTTCCGCTTAAAAGTCATTATGGTGCAACAGTGATGAGGAAGATTAAGTTTTGTCTAACTTTACTACAATATTCCTTAATATCTAAAAATTTTAAATACGCTATAAACTGAAAATCTAAATAAATTCAATTAACCACTAGTCATTATATACCATGAACACTCAATTTTTTCACTCAAAAAAATGCCCTATTTATAGAACATTATTAAAAAATTGCGGACGCCTCGAGGTTTCACCCGCGTAGTTACCGTTCCCGTGGGAACACAGAGATAAAAAGTACCTGTACCTGTGTCACCCGGGGATAGTGTAACTTCCCAACGGTGAATTTTTAAAATTGGTCTAGTAGTTTATAAGTTTATTCTTTACATACAAAAATACAAATCTTTCCTTTTCATAACATTAAGATAGATTATTTATAGATGTGAATCAACTTACAAATTTTAGTCATTTTTAGAAAAGGAATTGTCATAAATCATAATAATAACTAATCTGCAGTTTTGACAAATATTCTGTAACGATATCGGCTGGAAGCAGTTCCGATCTACGTTGTATTTAACACTAAAATGTGTTTGACACGGGCACGTAGTTAAGTGTATTTGGCACAAAAGCCTGACTGGGTGTGCTCGTAAAATACACAGTGACTGTTACTTAATCTGTACCCGTAAGCTTTCTGTCTGCTCTCAGCGTGAAAACATGAATTTAGAGCCAAAAGCCTCAGTAAGAGGCCATTGGACGTTGAACAAATTGTAAAGCGTATGGATTATTGTACAGCAAAATATTTTATATGCTACTAGCTCCGCCCCGTGGTGTTACCCGATACATGTTTCGGGATAAAAAGTAGCTTATGTCTTAATCCAGGATCTTCAGTAGTTTTTGCGTGAAAGAGTAACAAACATCCATCCATCCATCCATCCGAACTTTCACATTTATAATATTAGTGGGATGAAAAGTCAAATAGAACTTATGTGTGCTTTTGCTAATGTCAAGTGATTTAATATTTTTAAGTTTATGTTAAGTTAAAAAAGTCAAAGTCACACAATGTAAGTCATGATTGGGTCCAGTCATGCCTGCATAACTACTACAAGCGGTGACTTTACTGTAAGCTTTAATGGAGTTTTAGAAGCAACACGAAAAGACAAGTCTCACCTTATTATATCACTTTCCCACCCTCGCGCTTGTAATTCAGCTCTTAATAAAACACGTCATTTTTATACGTATAATCGAAAAAACACAAGATTTGGAAAATCATATATGGGGTGAATTCTCCGAGGTTCCACGGTTTTGTAACGTTGATAACTCAGTGGTTACCACGGTCAGTTCACATGCCGAAGGAGGTGGGTCCAGACCACAACAACGAGCTTGAGCTACCAGTGAAGGAAAACATCGTGAGGAAATCATAGCACGGAGGCAGCGTATTTCCTAGTACTCGGCTGGCAAGCTACTACCCTCAAGTTGAAAAATCTGCCATCATGCACCTAACAGTGTGTTCAGTCAGTTTCAGGTTCAGTCAGGTTGAGAACCAGTTTGATTTCAGGCTAAGTGTGCTTTAACATCTTCGACCACCTAATATGAGGTAAGATGTAGTCAAACTAGTCAAACAAAAAAAAACAGAAACATCAATTATTTGAATAATATTAGTGTGACTTAATACAATAACAACTGAAAAGGGCGAAAATCATTCAACAAACACAACCAAAAATCATTTTTCACAACAAAATATTGATGTATAAATGTAGATACACCCGTTCACTAGTAAAACGCAACTGTAAACCCTTCCTTCTATTTAGGAACCGACATATGTACGAGTCAGCCCGTCTCATAATTACGACCCTCCCATATCCCTCCACCTCTGGAACTCTTATAACGGTAACCAGACTCGCAACATCTGGCCCGAGCAGTAAAACGCTGAGATAGTAATATTATTACGAATATAAATCCTACCTCAAAGCATGGAGTACCCCCGGCTTACCAAAATGCATTAAGCGCAGCGCGCATTGCTGTAAAGGAGTTTACTCACTAGTTGCGATGAGTTGGGGGCATGAAAATGAAAATGAGAATGTTTTATTAACTTTCTTTTTTACTTAATTAATTTTATTCGAATATAATGAATTGAATTTAATAGGAACGCGGACGTGCCTGCTTCCCTAATACACTCACACAACATCGACTGAGCGTCTTAAACGCACGCGTATCGCCCCCGTTTGCTTTATTGTGTGTTCTATCATTTATTATACAATACAGTAGTGTTACAGTTAACTCTATCATTGGTTTGCATAGTCCAGCAAGCTACAACCCAAACAAAATGGTCCTTCGAGCTGGAACACAAAAGCAACAGCACTGTACAAAAATAACAAACAAACAAAACAACAGCAAACAAACAAAAAATATTTTTTTGTTTTGGTAACAAATTCAGATTCAGATTCTCTATTCACCTTATAACAATGTTTCGTTATACTAGGTAAGTCAAATAAATATAGTCAGTTTGTAAATGTGGTACGAAACTGAAATTGTACGTCGAACGTCGACAAAGATCGTCTTCAGTGGGTGAATCATAAGTGATGTTCCAGATCTGCAATACGTAATGCTCGATGTATATCCGACGATTCGATTTAGATGCTAACTGGAGTTTGATGACTAGTCTGTGGTTGAACACCCGATGTATGTAGTTCATTGCATATTTTAGTTGCTTATTGTCTGTTTTCTACAAATTGCAGCGTCTGTAGTCTGAGCAATGTCGAGATTCCTGATAATCAGAGCTGATATAAGACCATAACAGTTTGAAAAAGACTATAAATAAGACAAAGACACACACACTAACTCAATTTACTTAAAACAAAAACTAAATTACGATCAGGTATTTTTCACTAGAGATAACCAAGGCTTTATCCAACAAGTTTAATATCGTATAAATACATTATCTGTGGTGTTTCAGGACGCTCTATATTGGGCGATAAATCGTGCGAGACGACGGAAAGTTGCGAGTTTAGTTGAAATTATGACGCGATCATGTTAGAGCATTTCATTTCATGTGATTCAGTGCTAGAACATTTATAGCTATTAGTGGTTAGGTTGTAGATGTTAAGGTCTAAACTCGGAGATTGTGGATCTAAACTAATTTATTGTTGTGTAATTTCAGCAACCAAGAACATTTATTTGCGCTCCATGGATTCATCGGATGGATCGGGGTTTGCGAAGTATTTTTGGATACCCTAAAAATGAAAATTTCATTTTTAGGATTTTTAAGATGTTTGGGATCTTTAGACATACACTAGCTCCAATGCACCAATGACAGTGAATAAGCTAGTATACTAAATTTAAAAGATATAGATATTAAATTTTTTTTGATGATGTCTGAATCAAGTTGTGTCATGTGAAACAATAATATCTGTAAGTTTGCAATTGTTTTACGAAAATTTCAACAACAACAATAATGTTTCGCATGGTTTGACGTCACGCTCTGTTTAAAATTCAAAATCACGCGACAAAATGTCGTATTTTCAATACTTTGTTTCTTATGTAATAAATATTTACAATACAACTCAGCACAAGCTGATGATACCACATTGTGCTATGTTTTGAGTTAGTCAACTATTAATGCCACTGTTTAGTTTTACTAATACATTCCCAACTAACAGTGAACTATTTCAAACATTTACAAATGAATAAGTAAAAATATAAATAAAATTCTAAATTTACGAGTACAATCACAGTATGCAGCTAGTATACAATAAATCAGAGGAGCGCAGCGCTTTCCAAATTAAGTTATCCAAACCGACTGATTAAATAAAATGTTTTGATCAGTAACCGCCTGATGTATTGTTTTAATTAACTGTTGTTGATTAAACTCTCAATTAGCAACGTGCTCGTTTTAATTGACTTTTTGCATTACAAAATATGTTATTAATATATACCCTCAAAAATGCTTTATGGTTACTTAAAATAATTTCAAAAATTGTACATTTTCTTTGAAAATTTATTTATTTCACTTTATTTTTAAGGATCTGATCCTTCCCTCAGAAATAAAACTGTAATTCAGAGTAATAGAATTCAAATAATTATATTGATAACAAATTATGTTTTTTTTTTTAAATTGTGTTATGTCAACGTTTTGACATTGACATATCGAAACATAAATGTGTTGCCATTCCATTAAAATAAAAAATCAAATGGATGAAATATTTAGTGATTAGTCTTACAATTTATATTAATATTTTATTGGAAAGAGTGTTTTATTTTACTCAGCTGGCAGGCTATTATTCTCAAGTTGAAAATGCACTTAACGGTGTCTGCAACTTGAGACCCAGTTTCTATTTCAAGCTAGATGTATTTAGAATTTTGGCTACAAAGCCACTTAGTATCAGGTGATTTGTGGTCAAACACCTACCCTGTTATGCATAACAAACAAACCTGCATGTCTTTTAGCTCAAGTACAATCTTGATTGTGTTGTTGAAATTTGAAAACACCCTTTTCAGACAAGATTTATTAATATTTTTTGGCAACGCTCTTTGTGCATTTTCCCCGTACCAAGTATGAAAAAAAATTACTTATCACCAAAAATCATAAAAATAAAATAATAAATAGAGATAAAACCCATGACGAATACCAGAAACCGAAAAAAGGACAGACAACAAAACGAACCTCAAAACCTTAAAACTTGTTTCATAAAAAAAAACACCTTTTACCGAATGTTAGGAACTTGTTTCTTTTTTTTTAATTCCGGAGTCGATTGCATATTCCCAGGCATATTATTTGTTCGCAATGATGATTATGATAGCCTCTTACTGATGTAGAGTAACGTTTTGCGTAACCCTTTAAGAATGAAAATAATATTTCATTTAGAAGGGTTTCATGAAAGGAATCTTACGCGACATTATTACCGCGACCGAACCGTAATATTATCAAATACCTTAGAAAATTACCGATTGGATCCCAAGATACGGTTGGTCGGGTCATACACGTGTTCTGGACATACCTACGCGACTAGTGACACTGTTTATTATCCCACTAATAATATAAATGTGAAAGTTTGGATGGATGGATGTTTGTTACTCTTTCACGCAAAAATTATTAAACGGATTTGGATGTAATTTGGTATAGAGGTAGCTGAGACCTTGGATTAACACAAAGGCTACTTTTGTCTCGGAAACATATAGCGGGTAACACCGCGGGGCGCAGCTATTAAGGTGGTTCGATTTCCATACAAATAATTTTTGCCATTTATAGACAAATGGAGCATAATTTTACAGTGAAATCACAGCTACTGACATTTATTTTGGTCTTTTTGTGCGGCAAATCACAATTGCTTGAATAAAACAGTAGATTATTAGCATACAATCAAATTTATGAATGATTTATAAATTTATGATTTTTTAATAAAACTGTAGATTATGCTAATAATTTACTGTTTTATTCAAACAATTGTAATATACCGCAAATAAAGACCAAAATAAATGCTAGTAGCTGTGATTACACTGAAAAATTATGCTCCATTTATGTCCACAAATGGAAAATTTATTTGTATAGAAATCGAACCACCTTAATTACTATAAATAACAAAAAGGGTCATATTTTAATTTTTAAAACAATCGTATTTTGGCATCGTTTAGAGTTTAAAAGATCTGCTCTTTAGAGTATTTCCGCTAAGTCTGTTTAGTTAAAATTTGTTACTGAAAATGTATTATAAATATAAGAAAAATATAATTACAATAAATAGATAACTTCTCGGTTATTTTTCCAGATAACATAAATACATGACACAGATGGCATTTTTTTTTTGGCCCTTCGGCATGGGAACCGACCGCACTAACCACTGAGCTATCATAGCTACAAAAAATATCTCTAAACTATTACTATACAGTATACATAATATTATTTTGTTGCAGTTGAATTGATTGTGCAAGTATACAGCGAACAACCACTTTCAGAGATACGGATAAAGTATCCACTCGCGAACTTTAATTAAGAAGAACTTTATAAACTTTCAATCTAGTTACTTTTACTTGTCGCAAGGTTATTTAAATAGAATTAAGTTTATTTTCTCTTTAGTATACACACGTATCTATATCTATTTATATAATATATAAACATCAAATGAAATTAAATATTTTGTTGTGTTGAACTGTGCACAATTTAAAATGATAAATGTTTTATAATAGGCACTTTTAAACAGTTTTGTCCTCTTGGACGTACAATATTTTACTAGCTTTAAAATAAATTAAATAAATACGAGCAAATGAAGTTTCGTTGGTAAACGCATAACTTGAGAACGGCAGCTGATTCATTGTTTTAAAATTGTCGTGATACTTTGAAAGAGGTTTTTGAAAATTCTTCTTTATTTCTTACCAGGTGTGCCCGGCAGTGTTAATCGTTACATGTTTTCGGGATAAAAAGCCTATGTGTTTAACTAGGGTCTCAGCTACCTCCATACCAAATTTCATCTAAATTTGTTTAGTATTTTTTGCGTGGAAGAGTAACAAACATTCATCCATCCATCCAAACTTTCACTTTTATAATATTAGTTGGATTAGTGGGATATACCTATATACCTACAATCACATTAATTTGTAGTTGTAATATAATCACATTATGTAGCGATGATAGCTCAGTGGTTAGTGCGGTCGGTTCGCATGCCGAAGGGCGTGGGTTCTAATCCCAAGAATGAGCTTGAGCTGCCGGTGAAGGAAAACATCGTGAGGAAACCATAGCATGGTGGTAGGGTACTTTCTAGTACTCTGCTGGCTAGCTACCACCCTCAAGTAGAAAATCTACCGCCAAGCATCTAACGGTGTGTTCCGGCAGCCTCACTTGAGAGCCAGTTTCATTCCAGGCTGGGTGTGCTTAACTATCATCGACCAAACCGTTACTTAACATTATGTAAGCTGTGGTCAAAAACCTAGCCTGGCAGCTATAAAAAAAAAAAAACTTTGTCGTTGGTTTTCTACTTCGCGCTTACTTCATAACTGCTTTATTTTCTGTTAATTTCGCATTCAAATTTGTATATGTGCGATATAAATCAATAATCTGTACTGAGTGCCCGCTTAGTAACCAGCAAATTGAGTTTCTCATGCTCTTAATGGCGTTCTGGATTATCCGCCAAATGGTTATAATTGTTTGTGTTTATTAGGGTTTCTGTATCCGCAGCACTCCCTCATTTACGCATCTGCTTTTGATGGGATATTTTGTTAGGTACCTAATTATAATGTGTTCTATATACAATACATTTTTAAACAACACTAGTAGGTACTGCAATATTAGGTATTTCAAAACTATAAAGATAGGCCGGAAGACCAGCGCTGGTCATACCACTTAGTATGACCAGCATTATGCTGAGGTGAGCCCCTATTATGTAACTTTTGTCTGTCTCTGTTTGTTTGTTTTTGTGCTTGTTTTAGAATTAAACGTTTTTCTATCTTCTTTCTTTCTTTCTTTAAAGATCATCGGCGTATTTGTAGGTACTACAAGTATCCGTAGACGACGGTGATTGCTTATCAGTCAGTATGTCTGCTATTTACCAGCTGTGAAGTAAAAACCGGCCAAGTGCGAGTCGGACTCGCGCACAAAGGGTTCCGTACCATTATCTATAAGAATAGCAAAAAATCACGTTTGTTGTATGGGAGCTCCCTTAAATATTTATTTTATTCAATTTTTTTGTATTTGTTGTTGTAGCGGCAACAGAAATACTTCATCAAAATTTCAACTGTCCAACTATCACGGTTCATGAGATACAGCCTGGTGACAGACGGACGGACGGACGGACGAACGGACAGCGAAGTTTCAGTAATAGGGTTCCGTTTTTACCCTTTGGGTACGGAACCCGAAAAAGAACAATTTGATGTCAATCCTATCCTTTCCTACCAATATTTTGATACTAATAAACAGATTTTGTTTTGTCACTCAAAGTTCTGTGTAGTGCTGCAATGGTCATATATTATATCATACATAACGCATGTATAATATCTCTTACCTTTCAAAAGAGCGTATCGATCGTCTCATTACTTTTACGTAGATCTATTAAAAGTAAAAAAAAAAAAAAAACGTTTATAAAAATTAATCTGCTTTTTTTAAATGATTCAGTAGCACACTTACTCATTTCAGGCTAATAAGAAAAAAACCTCAGCTTCGCTTCCTCTTATAAGATCGACTTTTAGCTAGACTAAAGCAGACACTAACCTGAAAAAAGCACTACAAAAATACTTCCCCGGGACTACGCTAGAAAAAGCAGTTGTTACGAACAAAGTTACCTTTTTTTACTGAACCTGATATTCAAGAGGTTCTCTTAACTTCGTAGATAAAATTATACTTGCTAGTTTATCCAGGTTAGTAATTATTTATGAGAAAAAGAAATTTCTTTGATGCTTTTATGAATAAGACAGAACGATTTTAAAAACACGTTTTTAAAATCGTTCTGTCTATTTATAGATTTAGACGGGTCAACCAGTCTACATCATTGTCTGGAACGGGTTCTAGTACCGTTTAACCTTTTTGATACTTTACAAGTCTTATTCAGTGCTTTCAAGCTAGAAATTCTAATTTAAGCATCGCACTGGTACTCCGGAAGGTCTAGGTCACCAACATTAAGTTATGATGTAAATAAAAAAGTTAGTTAGTTGAAATTCTCTCGTTATTTATTAAACAAAATAAAAAAAACCTTAAATTATACTATTTACAAAATGTATACAAAAAACTTAGTCTAAAAAACCGTCAGAGGAGGGATATGTGGCCAGAATGCTGGCAACATTGCCACGCTGGATGGCAATGCTTAGCTTTTGACCAAAGTAGATACCAGCAATCTGGTCATCTGAAGCCTCCTCTAGACGTTTGGCCAGGTCCCGATACAGTTCGAGAGCAGCCGGCCCCCACGGACCTAAAGTTGAAATTTGAGGTGTCATAATATATGTCGCTATAATTATATACATCCATATAAATCGATATATAACCTGGACTAGATTAGCATAGGATCGAGGCAGACGGTATAACAAGAGAGGCATAATATACCCAGGAGTGGGATAAAGCGGGCTGTGAATGATGACTATTGATACTAAAAGTTAGCATGGTGGTAGAGTACTTTCTAGTACTCGGCTGGCTAGCTAGGCCACCCTCAAGTTGAAAATCTGCCGCCAAGCATCTAACGGTGTGTTCCGGAAGCCTCACTTGAGAACCAGTTCCATTCCAGGCTAGGTGTGCTTTACCATCATCGACCACACCGTCACTTAATATCAGATGAGCTGTGGTCAAACACCTAGCCTGTTATGTAAGATAAAAATAAAAGTGCCACCCACATGTTATAATATACTAGTGACCCGTCCCGACTTCCGTACTAAATATAGTCTATGTTTACTCAGGGATAATGTAGCGTTCTAATGGTGAAAGAATTTTTGAAATTCTTGAGTATTCTTGAATATTTGAGTTTATTTGTTACAAACATACAAAAATCCAAAATTACAAATCTTTCCTCTTTATGATATAAGTGTAGATGTAGACGCGTGGAAGTCTCGTACCGCTCGGTTTAATCGACTATTTCTTCCACGCACCTACCTTAAAAAAATTGTTTATTAGTGAAATTGCTTAACACCTTCGGTTCCACCGAATTTTGATCTACAAAGTGTAAATAGGGTAGCCTCGGGTATTGTAGGTGTCCATAGGCGGCGGTGACCACTTACCATCAGGTGACCCGTCGCTTGTTTGCCACTTTTTCACATAAAAATACTATCTTAGTTCATTAGTAGTTAGTCCGGTTAGTTTCATACGGTTGGTTTCTTTTTGGTTTGTATATAAAATAATGAGGTTGGTTGGTTGGGGCATAAAACAAAGAGAGAGTGCGATTAAATACGCATTTCGAACTGTAATACCTATACCTACAGCTAAACAGCTCAGCCAACTAAATTCGACAATTTAGTTATATATACATGTGATAGATAGGACGACCCGTGTTTCAAGCGGCAAAACAATAGCAGGCAATTCAATCAGAATTCGGCAATACAAACCTTGTCCCGAAACTTGAATAGTATTGTGTACAAAATGGAGGTAATTTTACGTAGGTAGGTACACGCGTAGGTAACATTTTGTACTACATACTTACCTAAATATCCGTAAAACTAAGAAGTAGACCTTTATAGCTCTGTCTGTATATTATCACGATTAAAATTGTTTAAGTTTTATACTTGTAGGTATAGAATGATTCAGTAACAAAAAAATAGAGCAAAAGTTTTAAATACAAAGATAAGGTTTCGTTCAATCTAAATAATTAAATGAAAATACATATACATATTATTATACAAATATTTTATTGATATCACCAATGTTACAAGTCAAATTTCGTAAAATAATCATTTCAAATAATAAACGTATCAATCAGTAAAAGTATCACTAAAGAAGTTATAAAACACTGATAACATGTCGATGAATAAAAGCAAAATGTCATATGTCAAATAATATGTCGACATAAAAAATATTGTCAATAATAAAATTACAAAAAATCATAATTACTTATCAAATACTGTTAGGCGGAAATAAACTAAATATGTACCTACCGATATAGCGATGGAGCGCAGCATACTGGGCGTAAGGTTATTAGACCGCATAAAAAACTCAGTACTGCGCTCCAAAACTCAGATCATTGATGTAACTCAAAAAGCTGCCATGCTAAAGTGGGACTGGGCTGGACACGTCTGCCGAATGCCAGCGGAGCTATGGGCGAAAACCACCACCGACTGGGTCCCGGAGGTTAAACGGCCACCAGGCCGGCCTAAAAGGCGGTGGAAAGATGAGCTCGATGCCCACAATAAAGAGTGGACCACAACAGCACACAACAGAGAGGTGTGGAAGGGGGGGAGAGAGGCCTTTGCCCAGCAGTGGGACAAAATGGGCTAAATAATAATAATAATAATGTATCTACCACTCAAAATTAACTTCCGCAAAGTAACAAGTGACTCAAGCAATTATATGAGATCAAATATTTTTTTGTAGTTTATCAGGGTAGCAGTATCCAACAAATAAATATTTTATACGAATAATCTTATTTGAGATAGAGGAAAAAGCGTAAAGTTTACTCGCATTTTCAGCTGCGTTAACATTCTTAAAAGGAAAGTTTGCCGCGCAAGTAGTTCCTACCTAATGCTTTGACCCATCCATCCACGATTTTACCTCTTTTCTGAACTTTTGCGTGTCAGTTCGGTTGGACGCTTGCCTGACCCCTTTGGACTATCTTTTCTCTTGATTTTGTAACCGACTACGCAAAATTAGGGTAATAATTTTAGTCCGTGATTTTAGAAGTGTATTTATGGAAGTTTGATTTATAATATATTTACCTACCTACGTCTAACTTGTTTTACTTGGTGGTAGATTTCCTTAGCGGGAGGTCGTCTAGGTAGGTACCACCGCAGTACTAGATATTCTGCCGCCAAGCAGTAGTGTATAAACATTACTGTATTCCAGTTTGAAGTTTCTGTATATTAGGTTTGAAGGGTACTGCAGCTAGCGAAATTACAGGGCTGTTGAGACTGACTATCTAAGTCTCAAAGTAATGAGCGCCAAATTAGTGATGCCCTGAACATTGGTTTACTACACAAAGTTCTGTGTATCGCTGCAATGGTCATGGATTAACGTTATCTCTTACCATCAGGAGAGGGTCTCGTTCGTCCTATTACTTTTACAGAAAAAAAAGAAAGAGAGGCAAAAAAGCGGACTTTTCGCCTGATGGTATGTTCGCCGTCACTTATAGATATTTGCAACATTAGATATGTTTTCGATGCGTTGCTAACCAAGAGAGATTTCCACCGCTCTTATTGGAACGTTTTATGTTTGTTTAATTGCTGAATATATTTTGATAGAACTTAAAAAAAATAACATTTTGCGCTCAAAAACTACTAAGACGGAAATAACTAAACTTAATTTTAAATTTTATTAAGTATGTATGGAATTGTGTGTTTTTGTCTGTGCTAATTATGTAACTATTTATATGTGCCATATAAATAGATGTTGTATAAATAGCTTTTTTCTATTTAATATGTTTTGAATCGTTTACCTAACTCAATTCGATTAGCTAATTTCAAATCTAGAACTGAACCAATCGTAATTCCCCGAAAAGAAACCAATTAAGCGGCAGAGCAATTCCGTCGGTATTTCCTTCCCAAAAAGATTTTAAATTCGGTTGAATGAAATGAACGGAATGAATGAAATTGAACAGATGAACGAACGCCGTCACAATAGCCCGGCTCGACAAATCGTTGTCCATAAATAAAGCAATGTTGCATTTTGATTCCATCCGTACTGGCAGGTGATTTATATACAGCCAGCAGTACAAATGTAATGTTTGATACTATTACAAAATAACTGTGTAAGTTCATGTTGGACCATGTAAGGTTAGTTTTTTGGCTATTTAATCATCAACAACTTTCGAGCACATATTTAAATGTAGAACTTGGAAAGTTGTATTTTGTCATGACTATATTTCAACCTGACTATATTACCTGAAAATGAAATTACACTCTTTTGTGTGCTCACACAAAAGAGTGTAACATTTTTAGGGTTCTTGTATGTGTGTATGTGTTTCATATGTACGTATGTGAATTTTTATACTCCACAATTAATAATAAATGTCTTAACAGATTTGGATGACATAGTAATAAAAAAATAATTATTAAAATAAACATTTTCTTAATTAATAAATATTGCTATCCATAAAATTACGTCACACGAATTGCATGATGTTTTTACCCCTCTCCCGTCCTTGTCACAGCTAGCTTTGAATTAATCACAATCAAAGCGAGTTGATCTTCCAGGCAATCAAGAATGGAAAATACTTTACTGAATAAAAACAGACAGGAGATGTTGTATCATTATTATGTTATAAAAAAATTACAGTACATTTTTTTAAAATCACTGTTTTTTATATTCCTTTAAAATTATTATGTTAATAAATAAGACTTTACCAAGTGAATCAGCAAGTTGAAGTGACAGTGATCAGGACACACATCACGCAGAATTGATGGGGCTGCAAAGTCCTGGAGTGGAAACCACGGATTGGCAAGCGCAGCGTAAGACGTTCACCCGCAAGGTAGATAGAGGACCTAATAAAGACCGCAGGAACGCGTTGAATGAGAGCCGCTTCTTACCAGTCTTTATGGAAGTCAATAGAGGAAGCTTTTGTACGTTCTACGGCTGAAATGATGATGAAACAACTTAGCTGGCACAGTGCCACTATACCTATGTAGCGATGATAGCTCAGTGGTTAGCGCGGTAGGTTCGCATGCCGAAGGGCGTGGGTTCAAGCCCCAACAATGAGCTTGAGCTGCCGGTGAAGAAAAACATTGTGAGGAAACCATAGCATGGTGGTAGGGTACTTTCTAGTACTCGGCTGGCTAGCTACCACCCTCAAGTTGAAAATCTGCCGCCAAGCATCTAACGGTGTGTTCCGGCAGCCTCACTTGAGAGCCAGTTCCATTCCAGGCTAGGTGTGCTTTACCATCTTCGACCACACCGTCACTTAACATCAGGTGAGCTGTGGTCAAACAACTAGTCTTTCAACCATTAAAAAAAAAACCTATGTGTCTTGGCTTCCAATACTAAAAAGGTTTTATTTTCTTTTTTTTTATGTTAAAAATAATGAGACGTACGAGACGCTCTTCTGATGGTAAGAGATAACGCCTGTCCGTGACCATTGCAGCGATACACAGAACTTTGAGTTACAAAACATAGTCAAGGGCATCACTGCTTTGGTGCTCTTTACTTTGAGACTTTCGATGGCTAGTCTCAACAGCCCAGTAATTTCGCTGCTTCTTTATCGATCGTGACGTAAAACAGCAATAATAATAGCTATTATGAATAGAAAAGTGTGATTATCTGTAAGTACTGACGGCCTCAGTGCCGACACCGCGATTCAATTTCACGCAAAATTACATTTTATTGATCAGCCAGAAATCTTTTTTCATCATGTAACCTTCTTATTTTTTTTTATTTTTTTTTTATAGTAGATAGGCTTGCGTTTGACCGCCATCCCGCTTGATGTTAAGCGAAGATGCGGTCTACGGTGGAGCACGCTCGCCTAGAAGAAACTGATTCACTCGCGACTTGAAGGTACCCAGACTATATTCATTGGGGAACACCCACTCGGGCAGCTGATTCCAATGTCTAGCGGTACGCATGAAAAAGGTGGAATCAAACCGCTTAGTTCGAGCTTTTGGAACATCAACCGTGAAGCGGTGACGCTTTTTAAAGCTCCTGGCTGTCCAATAGTAGAATGGGCAAGGTGGAATTAGGAATTAGGTGGAATTTTATTGACAGCCTAGGCTTCTTTTACGTATAAACATGCTGAATGATAGATAGGCATCTATAAATATAGAGCAGCTTAAAGTACAGTCTAATTTTCATGTGACACATTATTTTAACAATAAAGAAAAATTGACAGTGTTTAAGCTTTGGTTAACTATAAGCATAAAAGGCCCCTCGTATTAAAAAGTAACGTGCTAAGAAACGTGCTAAGAGGCTCATAAGCAACGATTCGCTTGTTCAGAAAAGGCTCCAAAGCCTTGAACATCGACGAAAAGTTGCTTGTCTGTCGGTTTTCTACCGGATACATTTTGGAGAGTGCGCGTCAGATCTGCATGACCTAATTCCACCTTGCCCATTCTACTATCGGACAGCCAGGAGCTTTAAAAAGCGTCACCGCTTCATGGTTGATGTTCCAAAAGCTCGAACTAAGCGGTTTGATTCCACCTTTTTCGTGCGTACCGCTAGACATTGGAATCAGCTGCCCGAGTGGGTGTTCCCCAATGAATATAGTCTGGGTACCTTCAAGTCGCGAGTGAATCGGTTTCTTCTAGGCGAGCGTGCTCCACCGTAGACCGCATCTTCGCTCAACATCAGGCGGGATGGCGGTCAAACGCAAGCCTATCTACAATAAAAAAAAAAAAAAAAAAAAAAAAAAAAAAAATAAACAAAAATTACACAGAAAAGTAATATAAATATAATAAATTATCCAGCTTTTTACTTCTAAAATCATTTTCCTTCTAACTTGTTGTTTCTACTTTAATATCCACATGGTAGTGAAGAATAAGCAGTAAGGGCAGATTAAAATAAGTTCGTATAGGTTGAGTTGGCAGCTTTGGTGTCAGAGATAACTATATATGCTTATGTATGTAGATATGTTTGTTTTTTTTTTTATGGTTGACAGTCTAGTTGTTTGACCACAGCTCACCTGACGTTAAGTGAAGGTGTAGTCGAAAATGGTAAAGCACACCTAGCCTGGAATGGAACTGGCTCTCAAGTGAGGCTGCCGGAACACACCGTTAGATGCTTGGCGTCAGATTTTCAACTTGAGGGTGGTAGCTAGCCAGCCGAGTACTAGAAAGTACCCTACCACCATGCTATGGTTTCCTCACGATGTTTTCCTTCACCGGCAGCTCAAGCTCATTGTTGGGGTTTGAACCCACGCCCTTCGGCATGCGAACCTACCGCGCTAACTACTGAGCTATCCTCGCTACCGCTTGTTTGTTACTTCTTCACGCTGTAATAACTTAATGGATTAGGGTTAATCTTGGAATTAAAATACCTAGTTTATATTCTGGAAAGGGGCCCATTATACCTTCACCTAAAATGATATCTGATCCTGAATAGGGTATTTTTTTTTATCCTGAAAAAAAAACTGGAACTGCGAAACACAGCAAAAGTAATTAAAAATTAATATGTGACCAATTTACAAAGTGTATGTATTTACAAAAACGAATTTATATGCTTAAGTACATATTATAATCAATTAACTGGTTATAATTGATTTGATTAATTTGAACACGCGACATTTTTATTAAAACGCCATCTGGCGCTGTTTGAAAACGACAACAAGAAATTATGTCCAACGACATTTATATGCAAATTTTGAATTTCGAAATTACATTTTATCATTTTGACCCTGAAGACTTAATAAGACATTTAATCCTAAAAATATTACACTCCTTTTTTGGGTAGTTGTGTAAACAACAAAAAATTTTCTTGCAAGCTTTCAAAATTCAGCATAAAATAATAAATTAAATTAAATTCATTTATTTGAGTGATTTGGATATGTGAGATAGATGTAATAATTCTATAATCAATGACTTCTATTTCGCAATCAAGAACCAAAATAAAAAATTATTCTAAAGATGAATTAAGTAAACGACAAAATAAATTCTTCATAATTAGGTATGTCAAAATTAAATAATATTTTGTATGTTAAAAAGGTTATGGAAATATCAAAACAAAGTATGCAAGTATCAATGTAAAGTATCGCATTAATAAAATGTAAAGGCGAAAGTTTGTGAGTATGTGTGTTTGTATGATTGTTACTTCTGCACGCTCAAACGGCTGGACCAATTTGATGAAATTTGGTGTGGAGGTAGCTGACACCCTGGATAAAACATAGGCTACTTTTTATCCCGAATAAATGTTGCGGGTAACACCGCGGGGCACAGCTAATATAATCTAAAAGTAATTGTACAAATGTCGAGAGCAAATTGTCAAATAAAAACATTTGAACGTCAAAAGATCCCTTACTGGTCTTAGCTTGTATTGCCGTGATCTCGTTACGCTCCCAGATTGAGAGTCGCCTCACTGAATTATTGATGGTCGCTCAAAGCACCTCCATAATGACTGGTGCAATTCTCACGTGTCACATCACGATGGCTCTCGGTCTCATTAAAGGAAAAATAAAGGTGACTTGGTGACGTCTTTGACGTAAATAGAGGCACGTTTATATTTTGCTACAGAGATTTGAACCGTACTCGAAAATCTTTCCTTAACAACTTAGGAATAAATACTACGCATACAATAAAGTCCTATTTTACACGCCTGCTTAAAAAAGGAGTGTGTTGTTTCAGGATTCATGTATGTATGTTACATTTTAATTTCTTAATAGATTTGAGTGTGCGGAATATACTTAGAATTCTTACACTGGCTATAATTAAAAAAAAACTCGGTTATTTGTGTGCATAGCCTTGGACATCGTCGCAAAATTGTTAGTTTATCGGTTTTTTATCGGATTCATTTCGGAGAGCTTGTGTTCTGCATGCTTTAATTTCCCCATGTCTATTATTCTATTGGACGGCTAGAAGCTCAAAAAACGACATCGTTTCATGGTTGACGTTCCAAAAACCCGTACGAAACGATTTGAAACGATCTCCGAGTGGGTGTTCCTGAATTATACAATCTGGGTGTCTTTAAGGCAAGCGTGCTTTAGCGTAGATCACACCACTAACAAACGTGTTAATTATTAATTATAAGCATATTATTAAATGTTGTTTTGTTACTCAAAGTTCTGTGTATCGCTGCAATGGTCATGGACAGGCGATATCTCTTAACATCAGGAGAGCGCCTCGATCGTTTCATTACATTTACATTAAAAAAAAAATGTATTTCCAAAAAAAAAGTATTTAAGTATTATATCGGTTAGATACACACAGTCTCATCGGACCCCAAACGAAGCAAAGCTTGTACTATGGATGTCAGGTACACAGTCCCATCTGACCCCAAACGAAGCAAAACTTGTACTATGGAAGTCAGTTAACTGATAGAATACTTAAATACTTTTTTTTTGAAAATACATAAATACTAATATAACATAATGCTATTTTTTATAAAATAATAACAATTTAGGTTCTGTCGCTAAGTTAAGTTAAGTGTAAGCAAAACGATTTGTGTTAAGTTCACCTTCATTATAATTTGTGGCAACCCCAAATTAATCATTTGCTATAACTAAGTCTATAATCTTAAATGTGAATCTAAACATAAGTGGGTTTTAGTTTTAACTTTACGACTTATTTGCCCCAAAGCGTGACCTTGCAAACATTTGGCTCAATCACTAAAAAAGTATTTTTCACTTTTATTTAGATTTTTTCCGGGGAATATTAAGATGTTTGTGCCAAACTGTACTGCGGAGGTACCTAGCTAGATACTTCGGGTCTCAACCGAAGTCAACAACATGGGGTTGTGCTGCCTTCATTCATGTACTGCAAGTGAATAATGTAGTCGTCTTCGGTTGAGACCCTCGCATAATTGGAATCAAACTTCAAGGTAAGTATCGTTTGATTCTTAATTATAGCGTAGAAGACATCTAGGTATATATAAACTTATTATAGTCCTAGAATCGTTAAAAAAATATATCGTAGGATATTATACACATCCGAGCAAAGCTTGTGTTAAGGGAGTCAAATAACTGATAGATTACTTAAATACTTTTTTTTTTTAAAGACAAATACAAAGATACATGAATAGATTTAATTACGTCCTGTGATCGTGTTTTGCCCATTAGGCGTACAAATAGGAGCGATGGCATGTAATGTATGTATAGTAATAAATTCAAATTAGATAATAAAATGTACAAGTCCATTAAAATAATGTCAAAAAATAATAGTAAATACATACTTATAACACTTCCAGGACACACAGACACAGAACAAACATTTTGTTTATACCAAAAACTGTTTGTCGGCTCTTGAAGCAAACATTCTACCAATGAACCAACAGGGCTGTCTAAAGAACTATATCTACTTATTAAAATTCAAACAAAAATATTTACCTTTTTTCTTTAAAAAATAGATTGGGTGTTTTAAACATAGCATCAAAGTAATGCTTCTTTTTTTCTTGCAAATAAAAAAACAGACTAAAATCAGTTTCAATTTAGGTAACCGGACGCTGGATTCCATTAAATAATGCAGAACACCGGTGAGGTTTTACACCATCCGTCTTGTTCAGTAAATTGAGTTAAAGTCTAGGCACTAAAAATGAACGCTAAGAGATTAAAAACTAGATATTGTTAGGAGCGAAAAATTGCTTTATCTCGCTAATGGGTTTTCGGCCTTTGGGCTGCAGCTCTGGCTAATGCTGGCTTTAAGTATACGTAATACATGTTTAATTTACTCAAAAATCTAATAATATACGTATACCTACACGGTTATAAGCTTGGGGTACACTAAGCCGAAAGGGGGTGTACTCATCATAATGTTTTTTTTGTGCTCCGTGTATTGTTCATCGTAAAATGTGTTCTTGTTAGTTTGTTATGTAAAATAACCCCTTTTTAACTGACTCAAAAAAAGAGGAGGTTCTCAATTCAACTGTATGTTTTTTTTAATGTATTTTACGCGTTCATTGCGCCAATAAAATTATGAATTGATTTTGATGATTCTTTTTTGCTTGGTAGATCATACTTCAGAGGTGGTCTCAAATACGTTTAATTCAACGAAAATCTAAAAATTGTGTGCATCGATGATATTTTCGTTTACTCCGAAACCTCGGAGTCGGTCTTTTTTAATTGTAAATTTATAATTATATTATTGGCCATGCTAGCATGCATATAGCATAAAATTACCTTGGACTTAGTTTTTTGTAAAAGTAATGAGACCAATGATATGCTCTCCTGATGGTTAGAGTCTTCACCCATGATCATTGCAGCGGTACCCAAAACTTTGAGTAACCAGGGTAGCCAGGGCAACCAGGGTATCGGTGCTTAGCCACTTATTACTTTGAGATATTCGAATCTCTTGCTAGCTGCCAGACCCCTGAAACTGGATGGTAATAATGTTAACACACTACTGCTTACTGGCAGAATTTCTGATACTGCGGTGGTACCAACCTAAACTATCTCCTGGCAAGGAAGTCTACCTTGCCAAACATAGCAATTTTTTATAGTTGACAGGCTAGGTGTTTAACCACAGCTCACCTGATGTTAAGTGACGGTGTGGTCAAAGATGGTAAAGCACACACGCAAACCGGAACACACCGTTAGATGCTTGGCGGCAGATTTTTCAACTTGAGGGTGGTAGCTAGCCAGCCGAGTACTAGAAAATACCCTACCACGGTGCTATGGCTTTCTCACGATGTTTCCCGTCACCGGCAGCTCAAGCGTGCGAACCGACCCCACTAAGCAATGAGCTAAATTTACCAAAAAGTTTAATAAAATACCTAGGTATTGAGATATCAAACAGCCCCAAAACAGCAACATCGGTTTAACTTCCAACAGCATCTGCTTCGTTTGCCTACTCAGAGTTCAGTCTAACGGCAAACGACTTCGCCGAAATAAAGCGCTGGAACAGAATGGTCGTTCAGGAGATTGGGTGTACATGTTAGGAGATTGGCTTGACAAAAAGTAATTGTGTCGTGGGATTCAAGTGGATCACAAAGTCAATTGGACATGATAATAGTTTTAACGAGTGGCCAGTTGGTCTATTTTTGCAATATTTACTTCTACAAGTAAAAATTGTTCAATTGTTCGTTTCAAGTCTTCACGCAACGTAACGAAAAGTAAACTATGTTTTACTAGCTGCGCCCCGTGTTGTCACCCGCTACATGTTTTCGGGATATAAAGTAGCATAGTATGTGTTAATCCAGGGTCTCAGCTACCTTCATACCAAATTTAACCAAAATCTGTTTAGTAGTTTTTGCGTGAAAGAGTAATAACCATTCATCCATCGATCCATCCCAACTTTCACATTTATAATATTAGTGGAATAATATCTGACTAGCAACCCGCCGCGGCTTTGCACGGGAACAAAGTAGATACTAATGTGGTGTATTATACATAAAAACCTTCCTCTTGAATCACTCTGTCTACTGATGGAACCACATTATAATCCGTTGCGTAGTTTAAAAGATCTAAGCGTACAGAAAGGACTTTATTTTGTAGTATGTAGAGAAATAATAACTTGAAAATAAGCTTACTAACCATAAATTTCCCAGAATATTAGGTTAGGCAAATTGAAAAATGTCCCTTTTTATGACAAAAGTAAAATTGAAAACCCTTTACGGCCATAAAATGAAGTACAATCAACGTTTACTACACTGCATGACTAGTAACTTTATGATCTCATAAACAATCGGGTGTATGTTAGTTTAAGCCAGTGTTTGAGTTTTTAATATAGTTAGGAAAAAAAAGAATGAAGGAAGGAATACGTTTCACCGGTAACATCACAGTGAATGAGCGGTAGGATGAGGTGTTTCTTTGTGGTTCATCGTAACTTTACCCGATATTGGTGTTGAGTGTTAGGTATATTATGTTTGTGAGACCGAATGTAACAACAACAGAAAAAAAATTGAATTTAACAATCAGAAATCTATGCTAACCTTCTTTCATCACGTATAAACGTAGACTTAAGTTTCAAAAGAAATATGATATTAAAAAGAGGTTACGCAAGTTTACTTTATCGAATACTTTGATAATGTAAATAAATTACGTATTTAAGATTTTGTTAAAACACCTATTCATGGGAGAAATTGAAAATACAAAAAATTTGTAAAAACTTTGCTTATAATTATTCCTATCTTCTTTTTGAGTAGACCTCTTTTATTGTAAGTCATATTGGTGCGTACCAAGATCACCATTAGATATTCTTCTGACCCATCGCATAGAGATCACAGTCGTGCAGACGTGGAGCCGTCTGACGCTCTTTTTGCAGTGTTGGTCTCCGAGGTGGATCACGATGTGTCTAGTGTTCCGACACATTGTCATCGTGGCAAGGGAGCCTGGGCTCCGAGGTGGTGTTCAAGAAGAAAAACACTGTCGAGGCCGAGGTAGAGTGTGAAAGCGTACCCGCAGCCTCGACACATAGCGCCGAGGTGGAACACTCCAGGGTTTTTAGTGGGTAGGCCGTCGCTAGGACGGAGAGTCTCACTTAACCACCGTGCCCGCCGGAAGGCCATAAAAATAAACACATATGTATACACAAAGTATTTTCCCTGGAAAAAAAGGATTAGAGATTCTGTAGTGTTGTTGTGTGTGTGTAGGGCATCCATCAAAAACGTACACATTTATAATATTAGTGGGATGAAGCAAACAATTGCCTTTTTTCATAATACGGTTACAAAAGTCACTGGACTTTGATTACAATATTAAGTACTGGGCCCACGGCTATACGGTGCCATAAAACTTAGTTTCCACGAAGTTCGTGAGCGCAGAAAACCTACGAGCCGCATGGCATTATGATTGTGCTGGTTCTAATTACTGATGCTTATCTTTCACTAACTGGAACCACAAGTATTGTTTTGTCTATGTTTAGTCGCCCAGCTGTTGTCTGTTTGCGTTATTTTCTGTGTAAGTTTACAATTAAGCTTTATGCAGTTTTTTGCGACTGCCTTGCCTCACCCTTGCAAAAATGTTGTTTTTTTTCCGGGTCAAAACTATCTGAACCAAGCTGAGATCTTGGCTGCTAGCTAGGTACTATGTTTTACAAATTTTAAAACTAAAAGATTTTTATAAATTACTAGTAAATAATTAATTTTTTGTTATATTTAATGAAATAATTTCGAAATTTGACTCGTAACTTTAATATAGTCGAATAGTAGCGTACGTTACTTTCGCCTTTATAATATTACCTTGTAGAATTTTGTGATAAGTTTTGCCTTTGCCTTTCTTAGGATGTCTCTCCTAGTAAAGGTAGCTCTGTAAATTTTGGCCTTTGTCAGTGCTGGCATCAGTTTTAAAACCAAACGAACTAATTCTAGACGACGTCATCGTTAGAATAGTATTAATCAAATCATAACAAAAAAAACTTAATCCAGATCGGTACAGCCGTTTAGGAGATACGATGCCACACAAAAATCAAAAATGAAAAATGCTTTATTTGTTACCAGTTTACTTTACAAATAACCTTCTGGTAAGTATAAAAAAATACTCGTGGCAGAAGATCCCACTCTTCTATATCTGTGTGAGCGTGTGTAGGTTTGTGGGTGTGGGTGTGTGATTGTATGTATGCGAGAGCGCTAAGGCAGCAATGCCCTGGACTTTGTTTCGTTCTGTGGATCGCTTTAATGGTCATGAACATGCATTATCTCTTACCATCAGGAGAGCGTCTCATTCGTCCCATTACTATAACATTAAAAAAAAACCTTTCGGCTAAGTTTACCCGTAGAAGATGTTACAGTACGTAGCCAAGGCTTTCAACGGCTACAGGTTCGTATATTATCCTCTACATACTCGTGCTCGCTTTAATTACTTGGATCCTTTCGCGAACTTTTCACAGCAGTCCTTTGATACGAGTTCCTTTGACGCCTAAACGGCAGACAAAACTGTGGCGCGGTTCCGGACTAAAAGTAGATTACCATCAGTAATTAGAACTGCAATCATAATTTAGCAGCACACGGGACTTTGGGAAACCAAGCATTTATGTGCTTTTTTATTAGAATCCCTTCAAATCTACAACTTTATATCCTTTGACATCCCCGTTGGCTCATTGGTAGTACATCTGCCTTGAGAGCTGTAGGGCGTGGGTTCGATTCCCACTCAGGGCAAACATATTGTGAATAGACAAATGTTTGTTCTGTGTCTGGGTGTTCTGTTTGTATTATAAGTACGTATTTATAAAAAAAAATATATATTTATGTATTCTATCAGTTATCTGACTTCCATCACACAAGCTCTGCTTAGTTTGGGGCCTGATGGCGCTGTGTGTATAGTCCAACGATATTTTGTTTTATTTTTAACTTGCAACGTAATCCTGTTTCAGGCAAAACAAAATTTTAACAATACCTATTCTTAATTCAGGTGGTGTAAATTTAAATTATTTAAGCAGTATTAGAGAGTTTGGCGTCACGGGGCGTCGAGTAGTTTTGGTCCACGTTTCGGCCGAGTGCTTTTGCATGTTGCACGGAGTACGTTTTAACAAAATGGATAGCCAGACTCGTAAATCTTGAAACGGTGACGTCTGTTCCCTGAATATTTCCACGTGTCGTTGAATAGTAGAGTTATATCCTGACTAATGTGGGAAGTGAAAACGTGTGTGTTTAGAGTACGCAAGATTAACAACCAGATTTGTAGTGATTTGGTTGAGAACTGCAGTCTATGTTATATTAATACAGCAGCGTAGTTTTCTTTTAAGGTGGCTCGATTTCTATACAAATAGTATTTCTATTTGTGCCATTTATGGACAAATGGAGCAAAATTTTACAGTGAAATCACAGGTGCTGGCATTTATTTTGGTCTTTATTAGCGGTAAATCACAATTACTTGAATAAAACATTTGACTATTAGCATAAAATCAAATTCATGAATGATTTATGAATCTATGATTTTTGAATAAAACATTAGATTATGCTAATAATTTACTGTTTTGTTTAAGCAATTGTAATTTATCGCAAATAAAGACCAAAATAAATGGCAGTAGCTGTGATTTCACTGTACAATTATGCTCCATTTGTCCATAAATGGCAAAAATTTGTTTGTATGGTAATCGAACCACCTTAAGAATAAATAAATTTCCTATGATATTTCACATAGTGCCATCTAGCCCCAAACTAAGCAAAGATAATAATATAGCTATTGAAACGAAAAAAATTATAGAATACATAAATTTATTTTTTGTAAATACTTACTTACTATAAGAACACCCAAAGACAGAGTAAACATTTATGCTCTTTACACAAATATATGTACAGAGTGGGAATCGAATCCACGCTCTACATCTCTTGAAGCAGATACTCTACCAAATGAGCGAACTAGTCAGTTCAATTTTTAAATACTTGCTAGTGCCTTAGTATAAATTAGCGTATGAATGCTTTTTTAAATTTATTTTCCTTTAGAATCAATTTTATTAAGTTCAGGTGAGCTGTGGTCAAAACACCAAGCCTGTCAAACATAAAAAAAAAAAACAAATGGAGCAAAATTTTGCAGTGAAATCACAGCAGCTGCTGGCAGTTATTTTGGTCTTTATTTGCGGTGAATCACAATTACTTGAAGAAAACATTAGACTATTAGCATAAAATCAAATTCATGAATGATTTATGAATCTATGATTTTTTAGACTAAGTTTTTTTATTAAGATAGTAAATTGTTTTAGATCCAAATTTGATAATATCCTATCTGATTTTTAGTATGATGATTTAGGGATAGATACGATTTTTTTAAGCTGTAAATTTATACTTGTTTTTTTTTGTGGTAGGCTAGGTGTTTGACCTGCCTTTGCCTGATGTTAGATGCGTTCTACTGTGGTAAATACCAAGCCTAGAAATTAGCCCTCAAGTGAGGCTGCCAAAACTCACTAAGTGGAAAAGATTTTCCACTTAGGCTCATTGTTAGGATTTGAATCCACGTCCTTCAGCATGTGATCTGACGGCGTTAACCTCTGAGCTATCATCATCGTTACCAAAAGGGTACTGATACATATGATTTAGTGACTTAGCAATATACGTAGGTAGTGATCCCACAAAATTACTACGTACTGAAATTTATCTGACGCTGGGAAATGTAGGTCGCAGCTTTCATATGAAGCCTAATGGTGGGTGCTATTATTGAAATGCGGATTTATTTTGCGATATTGCCAAGTAAATTTGCATATTAGTGAAATTGGAAAAAAACCTTTTTCAATGTCAGTATTTTTTTTTTTAAAACGGAAATTAAATATTTGACTACAAAAGTATATACTTTACAGTGGACTAAAACTTACGTTAACACGTAAATACGTAACGTAAAAATTACGTTACACAATTTTATTACTAAGCTTTAAATAAATATCGGGGTACATTTCACTCAGCGTCATCTAGCTTCAAACTAAGCAAAGCTTGTACTTTGGAAGTCAGATAACTGAAAGAATAGGTATTTAAATAGTAGTCAATTCATATGTAGTATACCTACTTATTAAGAGGAAGAGTTTGTTTGAACGCGCTTCTTTATGGAACTACGAGTAAGTCAGATTTAAAAAAAAAATCTTGAAGGAGGTTATAAGGTTTTTAACAGCACGTTACGACCATTAATTTCGGACAATGGTGTCATGGTGGTGACAATCGGAATGGAACCGCCGGGCATAGCCAGTTTTGGACAAAACTGAATGTAAAAATTAGGTGTTGAAAACAAAATTAAGATTGAGTGAAATAAATTTATCTTTTTTTTAAAATCATTATGAATAAGGAAAAAGAGATACTCGACTCAATTTTGAGTATTTTTTAAACTGCTACTTTATTCAGGGTCTGATTACATTTCTAATTAAGAAACTTCCAAAGTGTAATTTCAACGTGAGATCTTTCCTCGAGAGATAAAAACTTGGTTGATTATTTAAAACTGTAAATACTCTACGGGCCGTGGTAAACGTGCAACTTATGATTGATGTGACTGGCCATTATTTTAGAATGGAAATGAAATAGCAATGTGTTTACATAACAATGACATATTAAAGAAACTAACGTGTTTTTTTTTTTACTTGTGCGGGATTACTCACGTTTAATTCTATCGCATACTCCTACTATAAATGTAGTTTAGGCCACAAACGGAGACCTTCTCCAAGAAAACAAAGCAGAGTACAAATTACACGAGAGTAAGAGTAATAAATGTAACTTAATTTGTACAATATTTTGCTTAGATGTCAGTGACAATGGACAAAAACTGTGCTTAGCCTCAAGGTAAAAATCTACTGTTAAGAACCTAACAGTATTTTCCAGCAGCCTCACTTGAGAAGTTCCGTGCCGCAAGTTTCACTGTTGCAAGTTCCGCTGTTCCTAGTGTGAGATTGTTAAGGCGATAGCATCCACCACGCTGGATAAATAGGAGTTGGCAAACTTCACATAATGTTATAAATAATAAAAAAAATAGTAAAAATTGTGAATAAACATGCGCAAACTTACTATATGAGTTTAAAGCTGCGTGCCATAGCATTTGAATCCAAATCTCTAGATTTGAAGTCAGACAAACTTAACTGGGTTGCTACAACCCTAAGGGCCGCCTTACACATTCAATCATGATCACGATCCGCGATCCGCGATCCGCGATCATGATTTCAAAATTTCTAGATATTATGCGATCCGGAGCATCAGTCCGTCAATCCGCTTCGTACACGATCAGTCTGGATCGCGATCATTGATCGCGGATCGCGGATCGCGGATCGCGCGCTACGTGTACGGGCTGCCTAAGTTGTTTTGAGTAGGACAGAAAAAATATAATTAAATTTAATTTAAATTTTGTTTTTACATAGAGTATAGCGGCTTTTGTGGACGTGTAAATTTGATGAGTAAACAAATTAAAATGCAATTGAATGAAATTAATATAGACAGACTGTATTTCGCTGTATAGTATAAGGATTGTGTGGCTTGGAGCCATACTAATGTTGCTCGTCTGCAATGTACTCGAGGAACCAAACTCGACAAAAGTTTGTGATTTATTCGCGCTATTAATTATTTGCTCGCCCGGAGACATAATGTAATTATTTTGTGGAGGCGAAGTGAAATCCTACACAGGAGGAGGGGAACTAAGGCGTTATTTATATTATAAAAGGCGATTACAAATTTTGTTTACGGCGAAACGGTTAAATTCATAATAAATTTCGTTTTCTCTACAAAATTTGCAAATAGCCGTCTACAGTGCTGAGTTCCAACTTTGAGTAAACACTTAGTTGTTATTTTAGGAAATATCTAGTTTACGATTTCATAATTCAATATAAGAGTTGATTTGAAATAGAATTATTATTTAGAATGCTTAGTCTGTAGTTCAGTGCAAATTGAATTCGCTCTAAATACGTTTGGCACGTAGGCAGTTTATTGATACAAATAGAATGCGAGGTAATCTAGTATTATACATTTTTTATGGTTGATAAATTAGGTGTTAGACTACAGCTTATTTCAACTTAAGTAACTGTGTGGTCGACACCTAAGCTAGTATAAAACTGGGTCTCAAGTGAGGTTACCGGAACATACTGTTAAGTACTTGGCATCAAATTCTTCAATTCAAAAAAAAATTACTTTACGATGTTTTACTTCACCGACAGCACAAGCTCCTTTTTAGGATTTGAACCTACGCTCTCTAGCGTGCAAACCGACAACGCTAATCATTGAGTTATCATTACTACTTTAACTGTATCTTCATGTTTTGTCTTTATAACGTTATGTTAGCAAGTTAGTAAATATGTACAATGTTATTATTAAAAAAAAATGTCATTCGCGGGGATTAAACACGTCACATTGATAAAAAAATAAAAATAGTAGCGTCATCTGATCCAAAACTATGCAAAGCTTGTACTATGGAAGTCAGATAACTGATATAATACTTACATACAATTTTTTTGTAAATACATACTTATTATAAATACAGAACACCCAGACACAGAACAACCATTTGTTTATACCACACACTGTTTGTCCTGGGTGGGAATCAAACCCACGCAGTACATCCCTTGAAGTAATATGTCTGTTTGAAGAGCAATTTAGTTCAGTTAAATTGCGGCTATAAATAATTTCACTTCAAAAATGTCAAATGTCAATCTATCTATCTATACTATTATAAAGAGCGAATAATTGATTGTTTGTTTGTAATGAATATGCTCCAAACCACTGAACCGATTTGAAAAATTCTTTCACCGTTGGGAAGCTACGCTATCCCCGGATGACAAAGACTACTTTTTATCCCTGTATTCCCACGGGAACGGGAACTACGCGGGTAAAACCGCGAGGCGTCCGCTAGTAACCTGTATATGTATATTTTACTTGGTGGTAGATCTCCTTAGCAGGAGGCCGTCTAGGTAGGTACCACCGCAGTACCAGTTATTCTGCCGCTAAGCAGTAGTGTGTAAATATGTAGCAGTAGTGTGTATTACTGTGTTCCGGTTTGAAGAGTACTGCAGCTAGCGAAATAACTGGGCTGTTAAGACTAACCATCAAAAGTCTCAAAGTAATGAGTGCCAAAGCAGTGATGCACTGGACTTTGTTTAGTCACACAATGTTCTGTGTGTATCGCTGCAATGGTCATGGACAGGCGTTATCTCTTACAATCGGGAGAACGTCTCATTCGTCTCATTACATTTTACATAAAAAAAAAATGCTTACACAATAGTAATTATAGATATTTTGTTTAGGATTGTGGTTTCAAGGTACACAATTTATTTTTTAATATAAAAGTTATTCTAAAGTAGTCACAGGCTTAATTTTCTAAAAAACTCACCGGAGCAGATCATTTGTATCTTTTTATTTCAAAAAATGGTCCAACAAGCGTTATGGCGGCTCCCACCTCAATTTAATTTAGTCCAACTAATTTAAAGTTCTCTCACGAACATTTAGCTGTTGTGTTCGTTCATAAAGCAGCTACGTTTGTTGTAAACAAAGTTTGTATTACCCAAGTAAATGTTTAGTTGGAATTGTACCGTATGTTACATGATGACCTAAGATGCCTGAAAGATGAGCTGTTAGGTAATAACACAGACTATAAAACATATATTTACTGACTATTTGACAGCCCTGTTGGCTCATTGGTAGCATGTCTGCTTCAGACTCAGATTGTAGCAGAGCTGCGGAACGTGGGTTCGATTCCCTCCCAGGACAAGCATTTTGTGATATAAAACCAAATGTTTGTTCTGTGCCTGGGTGTATTGTATGTATTATAAGTATGCATTTACAAATAAAAAAGTATTTAAGTATTCTATCAGTTATCTGACTCCCATAGTACCCATAGTAGTAGTAGTAGTAGTGTCCCGTAGTAGTGTTTGCTTAGTTTGGGGCCAGATGGCGCTGTGTGTACAGTCCTACGATATTTATTAATAATCATGCTTTACCTCTTACCATCAGAAGAGAGCCTACTAGTCTACTTTTACCTTAAAACCCCTGTTTTTTGCGTAATCAGTTAGTAAAATAGTTTCCTGTTGTCATGGAACCCCATATTCATGCGGGCATAGTAAAAACCGTAACTAAACAAAATCGTACACCGTAAAATTGTGTTTTATATCTCGCTTCCGAACAGTACGGGCGAGTTGGCCCGTACTGTGTGTAATAAACAATATATCATACTGTTTTGACAAACTGCATTGTGTTTTTGTCTTGCTAACGCGGTTCGTTAACCCTCAATGCGGAGTGCAATGTGGGATGCGACCACCACAGCACAATACAAAACCAACTTATACCTGAATTCAAGTGGGCGAGCCACTATCGCAATTTCCTGCAAAAGTAAACATTTTTCATAGGAAATATTAGTTTTTTAATTTGCCACCTTTACTGATATAATGGTTACATTATCTCTTTAGTACAGTACCAAAGCTTTAACCTTGCATTGCACACCATGCTATGTCAAAAGTTATATTTAAAGCAACGTTTTTCAGATGGTCAATGAATTTTAGATAAAATATGTTATTTTATATAAAACCTCATTAAACATTTTGTTATGGTCGACAGGCTAGGTGTTTGGCCACAGCTCACTTTGATAATGTACGTTAAGTGATAGTTTAGTGAAAGAACCTTTCCACAGAAATTTAACTAAGAATTTATAGCGAATTAGCTGCGCCCTGCGGTGTTACCCGCTATATGTTTTCGGGATTAAAAGTAGCCTATGTGTTAATCCAGGGCCTCTCTACCTCAGCTACCTCCATACCAAATTTCACCCAAACCAAAAATAACAAACATTTGTTTATTCAGAAAATGTTTGCCCTGAGTGGGAATCGAACCCACGCTCTACAACTCTCAAGGCAGATATACTACTAATGAGCCAACGGGGCTGTCAAAACTGTATTGTAGCGATACATAAAACTATGACTAGCAAAACAAAGTCTTGGCTGCTATGATGCTCATTACTTTGAGACGTTTTATGGTTAGTCTTAACATCCCTAGCTGTAAACCAGAACGCAGTAATGTTTATACACTACTACTTGGCAGCAGAATATCTCTTACTGCCTCGTCCTACACCTGTGTAGACATTCTGCTAAGGAAATCTATATAAATTTGACTTTATATGACGTGTACAAATTTTTAAGTTTGATAGACAACAATAGACAATAGACAACACTTTATTTATGACATAAAACACATTTCAACATAATTTACAATACATACATACAAAAAAAAATAAACAATAAACGTAAAACATAGAAAAAAACTTAAAGGTATACATATAGTAGGTATAGTATACAATAAATAAAAATTAAACAAAAAAACAAAAAACAAAAAGTAAAAAAAACGAAAAAAAACTGAAGCTAGCAAATTCAGTGGATATAGTTTGATGTTGTAGCTTCATTTTTAATTTACATCTAAAATTTAATTACATCATTCGATAGCTAAGGAATCAAGAATTCGTTATGCTTAGAGGACTTGAAACATTGATCTGAGGGAGTTAGTTACTTATAGTGTTTAAAAATGTGCGCGTTTTCACTTACTTTGTAGCAATAATAGTTCAGTGGTTAGCACGGTTGGTACATTTGCTGAAAAGTGTAGCTTTAAACCCTACGAACTTGAGCTGCTGGTAAAGGGGAACATTTTGAGGAAACCATGGCTGGGTAGGACATTAAATATTACGAGCCGTTGCTAGTGCAAACAAAAACAAAATAAATTTACTAAAGAACGCTTATAAAAAAATTGGGAACCGTGGACACAAAGAACGTAGGTACATTAAACACAATTAACATTTATTAAAATGAATGAAAAACGACAGAAATATAAAGTAAAGATAACGCTTTGTGTCTCCAAAGTACAATATTTCACAGTGAAAGAAATGTACTACAAAACCCAAATCAAGATAACAAGATCGATGGTCTTAAAAAGTAAACACGCTTCGGAGAAGTGAGGGAAAAACAGCTCGCAAATAATTTTGTCAATATCCGGACCCTTACATTCCAACCCTTGTAAGGAAAATCAATCAATCACTTAAAAAATTTGTCCATCACGGCAACTTGTTAACTTCGATCCAAGCGACCTTTTTCATCGTTCGTCCTTTTTCAGTAAGACGACTAGACGCGTACAAAATAGTGGGAAAATCTTTATAGGAAATAACGCTTCGAATTTTGTGATTTAAGGCTCATTGAAGTTGTTTAATCAATTACCCTTTTCACAGAAACATTATTCCTAAGGAAATGTAAATAGCAAAAAGCTTATTCTAGTCAAACTGTAACTGAAATACAATATTCTACGACTTGCCCCCACGATTGTTTTTGTATTTGTCTGACTGATCGCCTACAACATCTAAGTTTATGTTTAAGTATAAGGAACCTAATATCGTATGTATACTTAGACAAAGCACAAATAAAAAATCCAATTAACAGATATTTCGATAAATAATTATACATTAGAACAAATCTACGATTACTATATTAGGTTGAAATGACGGCAAGTAGGTATTTTGACTTGGTTCACGATAATTATTCTCGATGATCAGTGTTTGTTATACGTCGTAGTAGTCTCTAAAAATGACCTTTAAACGAAAAGTCTCTAACAACACTTTAAGAGGCTCTCCTAAATGACCTTAAAACGAAGAGTCTCTAACAACACCTTAAGACGCTCACCTAAATTACCTTAAAACGAAGAGTCTCTGACAACACCTTAAGAGGCTTTCCTTAGACCGTTGAGTCAACGGTGATTCTAGGCATGACCAGCTTTATTGAGACATTCTTCACTGTGCAGCCCAAACGAGTGCTGTAATTAAATGTTCTATGTAGATAAAATAGATATGAAGCTGCAACATCAAACTATATCCCCCGATTCTGTTATTATCAGATTTTGTTATTACTTGTCATGACATTGACGAGTATTTTAAATTGAAAGATTATTGAATTACTAGTAAGTAATTGTTTTTTTTGTCATGTAATTTTATTCTATTGACAATTTTTTTTTGCATTGACATATTTTTTAAATTGATATTATATTTTATATTAACAATATTTTTTTATATTGACTTGTATATAATTATGTTGACATACCTTATTTTGACATTTTTGTGTTGACATGTAATCAGTGTTTTTAAACTCATTTAATGACATATTTAAAATTTTTGATGTGACTTGTAACATTGATGTTATCAATACAATATTTGTATTTTGTATTTGTATTTGAAGCAAATATAAAGACATTACATGAACATCAAGAACATTTTATTGAATTGAAAATATTCCCCCATACCTGCACTAAACATAGACATTCCTAAATAAGACCTCCGGTGTCCCATGTCAGGGTAAACTTTAACTGAGGATCAAGTGGCAAAGTCTTACTGTGAGGTACTTAAGTCGGCACCTCGGTTGAATCGGTAATAGAGTCGTGAGGGAAATGGTGATATGCACGATATTATTCTGGCATCTTCGTTTTACGTGTCTGTTTGGGTTTAGGAGAATGTTTAGGTTGAAGTGGGTGTAAAATGCTAGCAAATTGGGGTGTTTCTGACTGCCTTGTTAGCTCAAGCAGCAGAGTGTGGGTTTAATATCCACCCATCACAAACATACATGTTTGTTATATGCCTGGAATATAAATATCCGATCAGGTATATGATTCTGACAGTACAAATTCAAAATATTTTATTGTAGGCTATGTATCATATATTGGTGTTATTATTATTAATATCATCCTAACTGACACCAAACTACGCAATGCTTGTACTATGGAACTAAGACAGCTGATAGAATACTTAAATACTTTTTTTTATGTAAATACATACTTATAACGTATACATAGGTACTTGACAGCCTTGTTGGTTCATTGGTAGAATATCTGCTTTAAGAGCTGAAGGGCGTGGGTTCGATTCCCACTCAGTACAAAAACTTTGTGGCATAAAAAAATGTTCGTTCTGTGGCTGGGTGTTCTGTATTTATTATAAGTATGTATTTACAAAAAAAAGTATTTAACTATTCTATCAGTTATCTGACTTCCATAGTACAAGCTTTACTTAGTTTGGGGTCAGATGGCGCTGTGTGTAATGTCCTGCGATATTTATTTATTTATAATAAATACAGGACACCAAGACACAGAACAAACATTTATTTTATACCACAAAGTATTTGTCCTGGGTGGGTATCGAACCCACTCCCTTCAGCTCTTGAAGCAGACACTACCAATGAACCAACAGGGCTGTCAAATTATTAAAAAAGGTCTCGAAGATAGGTGCGGTGAGCCAATCTTAGTCAGCATGGTGTACTATGTATTTACCCTGCTCACAATGAGAAAAAACCCGTGCCCAGCAATGGGACAGTTTATAAAAACAGGTCTGATTAGGAAATTCTCAATATTGATTTACTAGGAAATCATCATCATCATTTTATAGACAATAGACAATAGACAACACTTTATTTGCGACATAAAACACATTTCAACATAATTTACAATACATACATACAAAAAAATAAACATAAAACATAGAAAAAAACTTAAAGGTATATAGTATAGTATACAATAAATAAAAATTAAAAAAAAAACAAAAAGTTTGAAATATATTTTATGTCACAAACCGGCCTCGACTCAGCATAATGCCGACTGAAGCCAGCCGGCGCTGGTCTTCCGTCGAGTTTTAGTCCGTATTCGCTTGCCTCTATTTTTGTACGCCACTCATATCGGTCCTGGTTCCACCCGCTACCTTTACCAGAAAATTAGTTCAACAATTAATATGCTGGCTCAATATTATCAATGGTTTTCATTGGTGGTGGGCGACTAATAGCATTATCTCATTATATTACTCTTCAGAATATTAATTCTGAAGAGTTGTGTTAAAAGGTTCTTGTTAGGTATATTGCAATGCTTTTTTTTTCCTTTGGTTTTGGCGTCGCGTTTTAGCATTTGCCAGTGTCAAGTAATTATATATTTTCAAGTTTCAAAAGTTAAATAAGTGTCATCGTAGCTAGTTTTAGTCAAAGTCCAGTCTTAGTCAAGTCCAGTTCGTGTCAGTCAAGTCCAGTCATGCTTTAGTAAAGTAGTGGCGACTTTACTATAAAGCTTCAATAGAGTTTTGGAAGCAACACGAAAAGTCATGTTTCACCACATTATATCATTTTCCCACACTCACGCTTGTAATTCGGTACTTTATAAATAAAACACCACCATTTTTATGCATAAACACTCGACAAAACACTAGTTTTGGAAAAAAATACAACGGAGCGACACGACTCTTCCCGCGTTCCCGCCAAAACTCTCTTGCAATGCTTTATACATGTTCCATGTCTGAAAGTAATGTATCAACATTAGTCTGATGGTTATTTAATAGCTCAGGTGCTTTAGCGAAAATAGAATTCGTTGTTTACATACTAATCATTTTTGTTTGCCTTTTCTTTCTAACAACAACATTTATTGACCATGAGAAGGAAGTTGTGTTTGGCATTTTAAATAATCACAAGCGATCCGCCTCGGTTTCGCACGGGTACAATGTAAATACTAATGTAGTGCATATGCAAGTACTCGTATTATATAAACCTTTCTCTTGAATCACTCTGGCTATTGATGGAAACCGCATTAAAATCCGTTGTGTAGTTTAAAAGATCGAATATATAGGTAGAGACGAAAAAGGATCAGGAAGGGAATCAGGAAGCATATTTGTTATATACTATGTAGAGATATGTAAATAAGATGGTTAACGTCCATTTTGTACGGAATGATAAGTAACCTATGTGCAATTTTGTAAAACAGTTTTAGAAAATCATCATCATCATCATCATCAGCCCTTCGCTGTCCACTGCTGGACGTAGGCCTCTCCCAATGCACGCCACTGAGCTCGGTCGACAGCTTTTTGCGTCCATTGTTTTCCCGCCGCTTTACGCAGGTCGTCACACCACCTGGCCGCAGGGTGCCCTACACTACGCTTGCCTGTACGTGGTCTTCACTCAAGAACTCGTCTACCCCATCGGTTATCGGTTCTTGGAGAAATGTGGCCGGCCCACTGCCACTTCAGCTTACTGATTCTTTGAGCAAATACTGTTAGTGTATTTGCCCCAGTTAATTTTTGGCTTTTAATTTTGAAATATACACAAACATTAATTTGGCCGCATAGAGCTAAATATAGACAGCGTTATTTCATATCATACCAGATTACTGATATAATACTTGGATACTTTTTTTGTAAATACATAATTACATATAATACATAGAAAACACAACTCTTGAATTATTCTGCTATATTATTCTACCAAACGCGCTAACTTTGTTTTCATAATGCAATTTTATTTTCTACATATTAAATAAGTATTCCGTTCTCTAATTGCATAGCATACCTATAAAGATTATAAAACAGATTACAATGTCAGCAACAACATAATTATCATTCATAATATTAATAAAAAAGATTAAGATAATATAAACACAGATTATCAGGTCACAAAATTTAAATTTATACAATGTCAAGGAAAATTAATAATTAAAATTATAAACATAAAACATGTCACAAAAAAACAATACAATAAACAAAGTGTTTAGTTTAAGGTATTAGGATTAAATGTCAAGATTAGTAATAGAATAATCACCGATGAACATTTATACAATTATAACTGAAGAACAATGTATTTATTTTGTATATATAAACAAAACAAACATTAATAAAAACGCATTCCCTCGCGAATAATAATAATTTATTGTTCTTTGACGTTATCTTTGACAGCCAACATAAAGTTCTCAAATATTGCCATTACTAAATTGGCTCGAATTCTCTGGCGCATTGAAATTCAAAACTTTAGAGCCAGTCATTGGAAGTCAATATAGCTTCGCCTCAGCACTCACACAGATTGGAGGCATTCTTGAGACCTCTGTGTTAGGAGACAATGACATATTTAAATAAGATGCTCTGCTAATTTGCGAGATAAAAATACTTTAAAAGATATTTTTATTATTTTGAAAGTTATATTTTCACGATGTACCTTTCCTTAACCTTTTAATGAAAACTAAACGAAAATGTGGATATAATTTTAATCGGAATATAAACAGAAAATAATTTCAGATCACCAAAATTAATAACAAATACTTTTTTTACTGTTGACAGGTTATGTGTTTGACTATAGCTCACTTGATGTTAAGTGGCGGTATATTCGAAGACCGTCGAGCAGACCTAGCTTGGAAAAAAAAAATTATGTAGTAAAAATAATTCCAGGGTAGGCGTTACCAGTAGTAGGCGTAGGCTTTACCATCTTCGAACTAATTGTCACGCAACATCAAGTGGGCTGTGGTCAAACACCTAGCTTATCAAAATACGAAGAGAAAAATGTATACTAAACCAAATTGATGAGGCCCCAGGCCACTGCTTTACTCCCGGCAAAAATCGTATATCTTTCCCGAGAAGAAGTCATTTGTCTTTATCCAGGCAAATCATTTTGCCTTTGCTACGTAAAAAACGAAAAACTAACCGATTACTTATTTTTACGTATATTGTACAAAATACGAATAAACGCTCCAAATTTAGTAAATACATTATGCATTGTACAAAATGTGCCCCAAAACTTTATACAACAATTTAAACGTCAAACCATCAAACAAAACGTAAAACTTACACCATTTTATTTTATTTAGCTAGTTGTGTCTGAAAAGTAAAACCTCTTAAAGCTTGAAGACAGATGACTCTCAGACTAAAAGCTTCCATGTTCCGATAGGAAGCTCTCAAGATATCCCACATTTTCCTCAGTGCGCTATCGGTTCTGTTCTGAGTGTTTTCTTTATATTCCAAAAGGGAACTGAACAGGTGTTTTAAAAATGCTGAAAAAGGATTAAAAAATGTTTGCGTTAGACCTAACTCTGCCTGATGTTAAGCAGTAGTGTGGTCAAAGATGGAGCACGCTAACCTAGAAGAAACCTATTTTCTCAGTATTTGGATTTGAAAACGCCCATATTGTACCTAACACAGACTCCGGCGAGTTCCACAACTTCGCTGTGCGAATGAAAGTGAAACCTGTGGAATTAAAACGTTTTGTGCGTACATGTAAATATTAGTTACTAATATAGTAGATAGGTAATTTACTTAATTTTAATACATTTATCTCTGTTGTTACAAAACGTGACGAATATTTTTAACGAGCAAGAAAATATTTTATAAATTCTTTGTAATATTAAAACTTTTTAAGCTAATACTTTCTAAAATATTCCCCAATTACTTAAATATCGAAAGTTCACGGTAAGAGTAACAAAAATCGAATGAAAAAGTTGAAAACTTATTCCTGTTAGTCGTTCGTGACTTGTGTCATGGCAAATTAAAATGTTTTGTGACATTAATCATTTCTTAGTTCTGTCTATCTATTTCTACTACTACGCGGACGGAACTACGCGGGTGAAACCGCGAGGCATCCGCTAGTCTATCTATAAAGTCGGTTAACAATGGCTGCATCGCAATTATCATTTTAACCGAACGCACTCAACACTGAAAGTTGCTATTTATGAAATTTGTCCATTTAATCGAACGATACACGAATTTAAATTTCATAAAGCTTTATTATACGCGGCCTTAATAAAGTAGAAACGAGAATAATTTAACAGTCGGTTGGCTTTTGAAATTTCATTCAAATTTTATTTGGTGAACTTCAATTACGTTCTTATAATGTTGAAATTAGGGTCCAATTCAAAGTCTGGTTTTTTAAAGTCAGTTATCAGTTTGTGGTTTTATTGGGTCAAGTAACGTCCATTACAGGGTGCCTTAACATGGAATGGGCGTGGACTCTGGAGTTATAGAGGTGAGTTTACGGTTTCGATAAGTTGAATTAAATTACCTCAGTGCTATCAACTTTTCACCTAATGTCCTGCGATGTGTAGTGTTGAATTTTTGAATACTTCAATTGATTTGGAATTTAATTTATTGAAATAAGTCATTAGAGTTAGTGCCTTTAGCGTAATTTGAAATCAATACATTTTAACATTTAATAATGTTAGTACTACGTGGCCTAGTAAACACACTCATAAACTTTCGACTTTATTAGTGTTTACAAATTAATATTTAAAAAACCCCGTTCCGTGACCCTGAATGCACTGTTCCAATAAAACAGCGAGGTTTCGGAGTAAACAAAAATATCATCGATGTAGATAATTTTTAGATTTTTGTTGATTTTTTAAAAACAGCTCCATCGATTTCGTTAAAATTTATATGGTATCACACCTGAGGTATGATCAACTAAGCGAAAAAGAATCATGAAAATCGATTCATAATTGGCGGAATTATCACGTGACATACATATAAAAAAAAAACATACAGTTGAATCGAGAACCTTCTTTTTTGAGTCGGTTAAAAATTCATGTCAATTCGCAATTATTATTTATTCTATTTATGAATATTTTTTTATACAGGCGACGCGAAGTCAAAATTCGAATTTTATGTCATAAAAAATTAAATTGCGCTTGCAAAAATTAGATAGCGCATGTAAATTTGGCTTCTGTCGGTAATTAGGTTATCTTTACAAATTAATTCCGATCTCGAGTGATATTCTAAGCTTCTTGAAAGAACAGTCGTAAATTAGTTTCAGCGCACGTTAACTTTTGTAGGTAATTGTTACCAGTTTTACATTCAAAATGAGGATTAATTCCTACGTTAATTTATCGCGTTTTAACATGCGATTCCTTAAATGATTATTAATTGCGAATTTGAATAAGACAAAATTCTTAAAATTTGAACACGTTACAATTGAGGCAAATTTTAAGTGATTTCAGGTTTGTTGTAAATTTCTATTGAGGAAACCATTCTGTTTATGTTTATTTTTACATGACTGCCCATAATAAGGAGCGTTATGTTTTCACGGTTCACGTATGTAATTATGTATGATTGCATGTAAGTTTCTTTACTCCGCTATACTTGATGGTGGATCTCCTTGGTAGCTCGTCTAGGTAAGTTTAATTATGGTGGAATATACTTCAATGTTTGTTAATTATATAAATCATAAAATTGTAAGCAAAGAACAGTTTTTTTCTTACTCTAAAATACATAATTATTTTTATAAACTCGTGTACATTGATAAATTTACTGTATTACTGTTATTATGATACCTTTTCTACAAAAGAATTGCTAGCAGGATGGATCTATTTTTGCAATTACTCTGTTGTTTTATCGCCATACAACCGCTAGAGTTTGGACTTTGACTTGCCACGGTAGAAATAATTTATTTTCTACTAGCTACGCCCCGTGGTGTTACCCGCTACATGTTTTCGGGATTTAAATCCTGTGTTTTAATCCAGAGTCTCAGCTGCCTCCATACCAAATTTCATTCAAATCCGTTGAGTAGTTTTTGCGTGGAAGGGTAACAAACATCCATTCACAATCCAAACTACACATTTATAATATTAGTGGGATTCCCATATAGGCAACCACAAAGACCATTTAAAACTTGTCACGTTTTCCGGATTAGTCTTGTTGTTATAAACTGTCTCCGCGTTAGGCGCGGACCTCATCTCATTCTTCTCTCTCATTGAGAGAAGTAAGACCGTAGTCCACCACGCTAGGCAAGTTCGGGTTGGCAGATTGGACATATATTTGAGAGCTCTTGGATATGTAGGCCTCTTCACAAAGTTTTTCTTTACCGTTAAAAGTCAGCGGCAAAATGCACACAATTTAAAAAAAAACAGAGGTGAAACCGTGGATCTCAAATCCAGGACTGAACAAACAGGACCAAAAATAAACCTAAACAGTAGGTCGTCTAGGTAGGTACAACCGCAGTAACAGATACTTTGTTTTAATTTTTTTTTTTTTTTTTTAATATAGTGGTACTATACACACAGCGCCATCTGACCCCAAACTAAGCAAAGCTTGTGTGATGGAAGTCAGATAACTGATAGAATACATAAATACTTTTTTTTTTGTAAATACATACTTATAATACATACAGAACACCCAGACACAGAACAAACATGATTGTGTTTATTCACAAAATGTTTGCCCTGAGTGGGAATCGAACCCACGCCCTACAGCTCTCAAGGCAAATATACTACCAATGAGCCATCGGGGCTGTCATCAAACAGTAATGTGTAAATACGTCACTCTGGCACTGAAAAAGAAAGGTACTTTCAGCGTAGTTAGTGTTAGCCAAAAAACTAAATGGGCTGTACCGATTTAACTACTTAGTTAATGGTTACATTACAGCTCATCTTGAATCAAGAAAGCCGTTTTAAACTATGTGCAATTATATAATCAGTTACCACCAACATTGAAATTTGTACGCTAGCTTCTATTTTCTTAAATTACTTTTTTGTTTTACTTTAAGAAAATTACTACACGTACACGTGAGCTTCCATAGTAAAATAGTTTCTTAAGATACTCAAAGAAACATAATTAAAAAAATAATAATTTATCAAACTAAACGCTGAGTAGGTACTTCGTACCCGATGTAAGATTGCGGCGCCACCTACCGAATCTCATTCGTAACCATCCAGGGAGTCACTCAAACACACACACAAAAATTCATCAAAATCGGTAGGTGTGTCTACCGAAATTTTTTCAAAATTTTGCGATACCTCATATAGAAGATAAAATATCATTCTTCTTTATTTATGTTGTGTGAAATTTTGGAATGTTAGATAGCACAGTGGGTCCCGAGCCTTGGGTGAGGATGGAATTCTCTTGAAATCTGAAAAAAAGATGTCTTATTGGATTCGGGGACGAAATATGGTATTTTAATTTAGTACGATAAACGCGCTCTCGATGGAATTTAAATAAAATTACCAATTTACCTTTTTGAGGATTTATACGGAACTTGGAAGCAATAAGTAGATTTGGAGTGGGAGCTTAATAGGTATGTATAGGTATCCTCTTTGACTTTTCTGCTTCTAAAAACGCTTCTGATTCTGTAAAATGTATTTGTAGACGGCTTAGTATATCCACAATAAAATAAACTGTGTGCCTTCAAGTCGCGAGTGAATCGGTTTCTTCCAGGCGAGCGTGTTCCTCCGTAGACCGCATATGCGCGCGAGTTAGGGGTCAAAAGCAGCATATTTAAAAAAAAAACATAAATACATTACATTCCTTTTTCTGGACAGTTGTGAAAATAATTGTTAAATGATATATTCAAAGAATGACGTAATTATCTAGCTGCTTGAATGCTGTTTGGTTTTAATCAAATTCTCAGCAAGGAATGTTTATGTTAGAATTGGTTTAAGAAAATACTCACGGAACGTTGATATTAGAGTATTGCGAGATATTTTATAACTGAAAATGCGCTTGATGTACTTAAAAAATGTTTTAAGTTTCTATCTTTCATAAACTTTATTGTATTTTAAATATGAAATAGTTTTTGGGCCATCATTAAGTTATTTTTGTATCATAAATTTGACGGTTGCTATACAACGACTGAAATTTAACGTGGCGTCCTTTACAATTTCTATCTACACTAATTATAAAGAGGAAATATTTGATTTATTTATTTGTATTGAATAGGCTCCGAAACTACTGGACCGATCTGAATAGTTCTTTCATCATTAGAATGCTACATTATCACTGAGTGCAATAGGCTATATTAATATTGTTAATCGAGTTTTGTTTTCCCGTGCGACGCCGGGATGGCCCGCTAGTGTCACATAAATGTTATGAAAGCGAAAGTTTGTATATTTTTAAACGTTTTTATTTAGCTTGCTCTGTTTGTTTTTGTTGTTTTTTGGGTCAAATTTAGTAACACAGTGATCAGATGTGGATGAAGTTTGCAAAGGAGACAGCTTATAATAGTTTTGTTCACGCAGGGAAAATCCTTGATGAATACCACGCGCCCCGGGGGAGTTTGGTGGTTTTGTGGGGATCTCCACCAGAATGGTGGCCTACGCACTAAAAACCCTGGGGTGTTACTTCTCCACGCTTGCGGTTAGGGCCACGGAATCGCTTGCGCACTCGTTCGCAGCATTCAATAGCGCTTGTCGTTATCAGATACCATTTCGGTGTGCTTTATTTATTTATTGATTTATACATAAATACAATCCCATTGGTAAGCAATTGAGCATTATAGGTTGCCCCTATTCGCCCACCCAGGGAACAAGTAACAATAACATAGACAATACAATACAATAAAAACACTACGTGTTACTACATAACGTGAATAATACCGTATAAGCGAAATAAATTACTCGTATCCGATTTATGTACTTAATGAATAGATACTCTATCAGAACAAAACTGAACATCATTGGTGGCACTAGGTAATAATTCCCAGTAGAACACGAGTTGGGCTTGAGTGCAGTAAATTTGCCTTCAATCCGGTGGCAAATGAACTGCTATTAGTGCTACATCCGGCTTGATGGATTATACCGTATCTACGCAATCGGTTTACGCTGCCAGTACTCGCTTCTCAAGTAGGTAAGTTTATGGATCCTTCTGAAATCATAATACGAAGAGCTATAGAGTGGTCCCGTTTGTAAAAAGTTACAAAAGTTGAATTTTATATAATTAGGTAAATAATTGATTGATTCAGGCGTTACTTTGCGGAAGTTCATTTTGAGTATTCAAGGTATATATTTAATAACTAATTAGTAATTAATTAGATTTAACTAATTTGACAATAATTTATTAATTAAAAACTTAATTTATTATTAGTTAAATTTAAGTCCTCGTCACTGTTGTAACTGCAACGACTGTTAAGCGGAAATAAACTAAATATATACCTTGAATATTTATCATTAGGTAGGTTTGATTCCCACGAGAACAGACATTTTTATCGTCACATAAATGTTTGTTTTGTGTCTGTGTGTACTGTTTACAATATAATTATGTAGTTACAAAAAAAAGTGTAAAACCTCCGACGATATTTATTTATTGACTTAAAAGTTATTATTAATTGTATCACTTCTCTATCTCAAAATAGTATAAAACGAAGTCACTGTCCACTTCTATCTATTTCTCCGGTTGCATCTTTGATTTTCAATGAAATTTAGATATTTTTTTACAGAAGGTTTTATATATACAGTTCAATATATTCTAATTAAACTTTTGTATGCGTGTAAAAATTCCATGTTTTGTAGTCTAAATAAGTTGCACTTGTGCGAAACCAATGTGGGTAGACTATAACTATCGGAGAACACTCGAACAGAAAATTCTACTGTATAGCAGTTCTTATGATGAAAATGGAAACAAATCGTTTTGTTCAAATGCTCATTGTTTTAAATCGCACCTTTCTTTTTTACATCAGATTTAACCTGCTCAAAACATGCTTACTCATCCATCACTAGAACCGATGCTTTCCATTTTTGCATTACTCCGAAGTAGATTGATTTCCTTGAAAATGTTTCTCAATACGGTGCTGACGCTAGAAAGAAACCATTAATCTTGTTGCGAACAAGAAATGCTCGCACGTCAATCTTTTGAGTCTTATGAACGTAAGCGAAATATTAATAAACTGTTACCAGAGACATTTTATTCGATGTCCTTTACCTGTAACATATTTTCAGAGTTATAGTACCTGTTACTCAGCTCATAATTATATGAAAAAAATATTGGAAAATCGACAGTGGTCTACTTAGGCAAATAATATTTTGTTAGCAATATTTCGTCATTGTAAAAAATATTTAGTTTTTTTTTATGGTTGACAGGCTAAGTGTTTGACCACAGCTCACCTGATGTTAAGTGAAGGTGTGGTCGAAGATGGTAAAGCACACCTAGCCTGGAATGGAAATGGCTCTGAAGTGAGGCTGCCGGATCACACCGTTAGATGCTTGGCGGCAGATTTTCAACTTGAGGGCGGTAGCTAGCCAGCCGAGTACTAGAAAGTACCCTACCACCATGCTATGGTTTCCTCACGATGTTTTCCTTCACCGGCAGTTTGAGCTCATTGTTGGGGTTTGAACCCACACCCTTCGGCATGCGAACCTACCGCGCTAACCACTGAGCTATCATCGCTACAAACAACTTTTAGTAACAACTTTTTCTATGGACTAGCAAAAGATTGCACAGATAGCAGCGAATCAATTTTTTTTTTAGATGTATAAGTAATGAGACAAACAATACACTCCTTATTGTAAGTTCTAATGCATGTAACTAGTAAGTAGTTATGATTTTTTTGTCATGTCATTTTATTATATTGACAAATTTTTTTTGTACCATTGAAGCGGAACACAGAACTTTGAATAGCAAAAAAATGCAGAGCATCACTGTTTTGACGTTCATTTTGTTAAGACTTTCGATAGTTAGTCTCAACAGCCGTAATTTTCCATAAGTATCCATAATATGGGTACTGCAGCTAACAAAATTACTAGGCTGTTAAGACTAAATTTTGGAATTCTCAAAAATATCAGTGCCAAAGTAGCGATGCCTTTTGTTTTGATACGCAAAGTTCTGTGTATCGCTGCAACGGTCATGGAAATGCGTTCAGACCGGAACACTGTAATTTTTACACACTACCGCCAAAATATCTGGTACTGCATATAATTAAAGAAAGATTTATTCAAGTAGAAAACTATGGTCTACTACACGTTGATAAGCTGGGTGATCAACGATGACAGTTTAGTTTAGGCAAAAAAAAATTTGACAGTAAAAACCATTACGCCCGTTCAAACATCGCCAATAGAACGGTTGATAACGCACTCTCCGAACAAGAAAATTAAAGCAACCCAAAAGTAATACGCGAACTCACTGAACCGATTGCTTTCAAACTTCTGTACCTCCGAGAAAGTCAAAGTTTGTTAGAAGTTACGGCAACCATTTGGGACAAGACATTGTCTCCATTAAAGATTACAGTGTTCTTCTTAAGAAATATTTGACAAAATTAAAAGGGATTCGAAAGCTCTCAATTTGCGATACTGATTTGACTTTGATCGTTAAATTCTTTTTAAGATTTTTTTGATACTATTTTTATTTAAAAAAATGTTTTGTTACGGGGATTCGCTAAACGTGTAGGTTTGCAATTCACCGAGTTTTGAAACAACAGTTTCAAAGCTCCATCGAAGCTTGTTTTAAATTTGTCACTAGTTTACTGAGTTATGACTGGACTGACTTTGTGTGACTTTGACTGTGACTTATTAAAAATACATAAATAAATATTGGAGGACATTTTAACAGCGCCATCTAGCCCCAAGCTAAGCAAAGCTTGTACTATGGAAGCTAGACAGTTGACAGAATACTTAAACACTTTTTTTTGTAAATACATACTTATAATACATAGAGTACACCCAGACACAGAACAAACATCGATCTTAGTCACACAAATGTTAGTCCTGAGTAGGAATCGAATCCACGCCCTTCAACTCTTAAAGCAGACATACTACCAATAAAGCAACAGGGCTGTCTTATTAAACTTGACGTTTTCATGAAAAGTCATATTTCACCATGTTATATCATTTTCCCACACTCGCGTTTGTAATTCGGCACTTTATGAATGAAACCCCACAATTGTTTTACAATAGTATTAGAAAATAATGAAATATTATGTTGAAATGATTTTTCTGCGTTCCCGCCAAAACTTGCATTTACTCTCTTTTTATCGGACTAGCGCATAATAGTTAAAGTCTGTTAGAGATACTAGCTTGGATTAGGCTAATAATACCATCACTAATGAAATTTTAGTCAGGTGGTACCAGGCACACAAAGTACGCCAAGCACCTAACAGTGTGTTCCAGCGGCCTCAAATGATAGCCAGTTCTAATCTAAACTAGTGCTTTATCACCTTCGACCACACCATCACATAACATCAGGTGAGCTGCTGTCAAACACCTAGCTAGTCAACTATAAAAAAAGTGTAACCATGTTGTTGTAAAAAATTATTAGCTTGTTTGAAAACAAAAGAATCCATTCGTTTTTCCCCGTCGTAATTGACTAAATGGCTTTTCAAAGCGCAACAAGAACCAAACATGGGAATAAAAAAAAAAGCACATAAAAAACTATGTACCTATCAGTTTATAAAATAAAACGTGAACCAGCAGATATAAAACATAGTTACGGAGCAAATGGACCAAGCAAGCTTCAGTACTATTCATACTTTCCCCTTTACATATTTAATGAAAGAGCTCCAATAGAGCTAGACCCAAGTTTATGATGTGAATGCACGAACGTAGAGATAAAATCTCTTATTTTGAGATGGTATTTGAAAATAGTTAGTTTCAATACGAGATTTTTTTACTTATTTGTTTTTTTAATATAATTGATTGATTCAGGCGTTACTTTGCGGAAGTTCATTTTGAATATTCAAGGTATATATTTAGTTTATTTCCGCTTAACAGTCGTTCTAGTTACAACAGTGATGAGGACTTAAATTAAACTAATTTGACGATAACTTATTAATTAAGAACCCAATCTTACTTAATATCTAGAACTAATTTGACATAAACTTGATTGACACATACAGATAAATGGTTCGTAGATTTTATACTTTCCGATTTCAGGAAGAACGGTCAACGGGCCCTAAACTAGGCAAAGCCTGTATCTTGGGCGCCCTGTTACAAGTAACTGTTTACTTTGATTTACACTGCAACTTGTACACTTTTATGTTATTTATAATTTATAAATTGTATATTAGATATTCAATCCCTATTCAACTTCTTATAACTTACTTGCAAATATACTAATTCTAAAAATATAATTTGACAAAAATCTAATTAAAATAACCACAAGTCTTAAAACCCTCCTCTCGCTGCAGTAAACACTTGCCGACACCTGTTTCGCCTCTACACAAGGCATCCTCAGGACGTGTTGACTCTTCGAGCGCTTGGTCGAGACTGAGTGTATTTAATATATTATTTTTGTGAACTGATATGTATTTACAAAAAACTAAATACACACGTTAACTTTATAACACCGCTCTTTTTGCGTCGGAGGTTAAAAAGGATCGGTACGATCTAGAGTTGCATGTGAAGAAGGTATTACCAATATTTTACAAGTCCGTCGATTTTCAAATCGCGATGCAGACACAATGGTTACATCACATTGCACTCTAACCTCAGACATCCTAACGCTTCATGAAAGATAGAATATATAATCAGTTCTGGCATTCGTTCCTTTTTTTACGAAAATGGTTGCAACTGTTTGCACGCCCAAGTCTCTAATGAACTTACTTTTAAACAGTTGTATCAAGTTATGCTAGAACACATAATTATTACGTACTAGCTGTGCTCCGCGGTATTCCCCGCTACATGTTTTCCGGATAAAAGTAGCCTATGTTCTAATCTAAGCTCTCAGCTACCTCCATACCAAATTTCATCCAAATCCGTTCGATTTAGATGAAATTTGGTATTGTAACCACAGCTCACCCAACGTTAAGTAAAGGTGTGATCGAAGATGGTAAAGCACACCTAGTCTGGAATGGAACTGGCTCTCAAGTGAGGCTGCCGGAACACACCAAAATAAGTAAGTATTGAAATTGTGAATAATTGGAAAAGTTTCAATTTGCAATGAGTGGAATAAGTTTTATTATAACAATGATTATAAGTTTATAAACAATATGTTTTGCAAGAGTTCACAGTCAAAACAGTTCCATAGATTAATTATAAGTATTAATTATAAGTAAATTTTTAATGAATTTACGTAAAGTTGGAATTGGTTATGTTTTTTATGTAAAAGTAATGAGACGAACGAGACGCCCTCCTGGTGGTAAGAGATAACGCCTGCCCATGACCATTGCAGCGATATACAGAATTTTTAGTAACGAAACAAAATCCAGGGCTTCGCTAATTTGGTGCTCATTACTTTGATTCGGCTAGGACACTGGCCATACTGTTTTATATCAAACAAAAACACATGTATGTATAAAACCCAACATTTTAAATTGAGTGATTATATTATGGCTATCAATCCAGTGACAAACTCCTTACAGTCAATTACATATAAAGCGTTCCACGAAATAGCTTTAACATTATTATTTTTTTTGTAAATACATAGATAATTAATTATAAATAAATAAATATCGTGGGACTATAGACACAGCGCCATCTGACCCCAAACTAAGCAAATCTTGTGTGATGGAAGTCAGATAACTGATAGAATACATAAATACTTTTTTTTTTGTAAATACATACTTATAATACATACTAGTGTAGTTGGTGTAGAACTATAAACAATATTATGTACCTACATAGAATTATCACGCAAATATATCTTGTCGGAAGTATCCATGCATGTATATATAAATCACGATTTTACTAAGGCAGTTGAACAGATGCAGAACTAATAAAAAAAAAACTTATTATATGTATTCTAATATCAACTCCAAAAAAAAAATCTAAAAACCTGTATACTACATCTCCCGTCTGTGTCTTAATTTATGCGTCGTGTTTTCTAATCTTGGTTGCCTAGAAGAGATCACTCTTAGCGATAAGGCCGCCACTTGTAGCATTACCTCATAAGATTATTTTGTTATCTGTACTTTTTTCTGTTTATGGTGTGCACAATCAAGAGTTTCTATCTATCTATATTAAATACACTTTTTACAAATGTATAATAACAGCATCTACTAGAGAGTGCACGCAACAGGCGTATGTTTCGAATACTCTTACAAATACAACATACAACACACTTGCACTTACAACACGCTTACATTCATAACTGCAAAACAACTTCCCGCTCCCCAAATACACCTATACACGTAAAGTTACCTGAAAATTTCCCCCTCGCTTATTCGCTATATTAAGACAGAACACCCGTACCTACAAGTTAGCGAAGTATTCCAACTTCACCAACAAAATAAAATAAGCATAAACGAGACTTAAATTTTCCGAAAGTGCCACACATAATGCCCGGAGCTCGTAAACAAACAGATAAAACAGTCGCAGAGAGAGCTCTTTGCAGCATTGAAAAGAATTCTTCCCTCAGTGTGAGAGTAAGGCATTTAGGGAGCGCCTTTTATGCGAATATAATTTCCAGCCTCTATATAACTTACTCTATGTTCTACATGTCAAGGTTACGGAAATACAATATGTCCAAGAGTACCTTTATTTGGACCACATAGTCTTCTATGTGGCCCAAATAAAATAAAATTCCAAATTAGGCAAGAAAAATAAGCTTCTAGATGCACCAAATTTGCGTATACCATGGACAGCCAAACGGACCAACATATCTATTCCCAGTCAACTCTATATCAAGTCATGATTATCCAAGATTTGCTACCAAATAGTTCTGAGCTACTTTGGTCATATTACCCGAAGACAATCGGACAATCTTGAGAAACAGGTTGTAGTGAGAAATGTTGAGGGAAAAGACTACGAGGCCGGTACCCGGTGGTCTAATCAGGTAAAGGTGATAACGGGACTCTTCGTCAACTGCCCTGAAAAAAAACAGAGTGGTCTGGAAACAGCTGGTGAACGTCTCGATAAAGGGATTTCAAAACGGGCACGGCTAAAAACAAAAACTGTACACGTATATATCTATGTTCTCCACATAGGCTTATGTGGAATTCAAACTTACACTTACATTACTGGCACACAAAAAAACTATGCCATCGCGCTCTGAAGCGCAGTTTCATAAGAATAAAATGTATACACAAGATAAGAAACATGGCCCTGCTTTCCAGGACTCACAAGCCGACAACAAGTCTGAAGTGAGAATGGGTTGGTTAGACGCATCTTGGAGTATCACTGAGTCAAATTCACAACGCAATGCTTTATTGTTAATACAGCAAATGACCTTCCAAACGACCGAGACAGATACGTAAGGACGAATCTGATGCCTACCTCAAAAACTTGACCCAGGTTGCACAAAATAGATAGAGATAACGTGTGTAACGTGTGTAGTGGCATTTCTTTGTCCAGCAGAGGACTTCGATAAGCTGATGATGACGATGATTATTACAATTTATTATTTCTGATGTCTAAATACAGTTGCAGTGAAAGCCTAAATAAAAGAGGCATCGGTGGTCTATAAATAAATTCGAAGTGCCTAACTATTCACAAATGTTCACGAACATCTTAAATATGTTTCGGAAAGTTTGCGAAGGATATAATCCAATTCTGCTACCAATATTACTTGTATAAAAATCCCTTTATATGAGTTTCCATTGAACGTTATTGGCAAAGTTTGAAATACATTATTACATTTAGCGCCGATGTTAGGAATTTTTGAAATATTTTCTTACAAAAGTACGCGAAAGTGAACAGTACGCGTTGAACGAAAAATACGTTAAGGGAAAATGAAAACTTATTTGAGAATTGTTAAAATGAATATCAAAAATCGGCTTGCATTTTTTGAATCATCCACAATTTAAAATTCAAATAATAAGCTACTATTTGCTACTTTTTACCGCATAGATCTAGTTAAAACATGGTTCTAATGCATTTTTGCTATAATATAGTTCTTCCAAAATTATCGACGCCACGAAATAGATACATATACTTTTGTAGCGACGATAGTTTAGTGATTAGCGCGGTCTGTTCACACGCCGAAGGGCGTGGGTTCAAATTTCAGGCTCCTGGTGAAGAAAAAGTCGAACTCGGGCCCGCAGCCTCGACACAAAGCGCCGAGGTGGAACACTCCAAAGTTTTTAGTGGGTAGGCCGTCATTAGGACGGAAAGTCCCACATAACCACCGTGCCCGCTCCAGGGCCGGTGGTATACACAAAGTATTTTCCCTGGAAAAAAAGGGCCAAGCCAGATGGCATGAAACGAGAGAGGCCTATACCCAGCAGTGGGATAAAGAAGGCTGTGGATGATGATGATTTTTTTTTATTTTTTTTTTATGTAAAAGTTTTGAGACGAACGAGGCGCTCTCCTGATGTTAAGAGATAACGCCTGTCCATGACCATTGCAGCGATACACAGAACTTTGAGTAACAAAACAACGTCCAGGGTATCACTGCTTTGACACTTATTACTTATTTTATGATGAAAGAGTGTCAGTAATTAAAACGGAAATTTCTGTGAAAATAAATTAAATTGTGTGCGATAGGTAAGTATTTTACCTAAGCATGAATATCAAACACAAACTTTGTGTTCAAAATTACCAACTCATCTACTTCTACAATGTATTCTAACCCATCAAGTGCAATGCACAAACAGCTAACCAGATATTTGCGACATCGCGTTTGAGTTCGTTCACCGCGGCATTCTCCTACAAAATGCATTGGCATTGACGCGCAGATTGTGTTACCTGTATATTGCTTAGTTACAATGTGCATGTGAATTCAACCTTATATTAACCGATGCGATATAAAATGAGAGAGGATAAAGCCAAAATATGTATTTGTTTGCCAATAACAAAAAAATATTGCTGTCTTTTTCATTGTGGGCTATTAAAAGGTGAATGCAAAATTTATAGTTAAATTAAAAATTTAACAAAAAAAATATATTCAAAATTAAGATTTAATCATGTTTATTTGCCAGCCAGCGTCCATTTCAGGTTTGTCTTACCCATGCTATAGTTTCCTTCGATGTTTTCCTTCACCGGCAATTAAAACTCATCGATATAATTTGAACTCACGCCTTTCGGTATACGGTAGGACCGAAATGAGAGAACCGATGAGCGTGCGCTATCCACTGAGTTATCATAACTACTAAAAACTAACCCAACTAAAAATAAATAAAAAACTAATCCAACATTGGCATCCTTTTGAAGTCCAAAACATTCCGCCGCATTATCCGACCATAGATGTCACGGACTCAGGAAAGGGGTTGAAGGTCTAACACAAGAAAATCGGCAGGAATTGGGCCTCTATGAACGAGTTTTAATCAAAGAACACTGCGAACAAAACAGGGGCGCCACAGAACGGCCGTCCAACAATTTTATTTATTTGTTGGCCAAGATTAAATGCGTGTTGTATTAGCATTTTTCGTCACAGTTGCAATTAAGTCTTTTTAGTTCTTTTCAATTCATGAGGCTAATCTTTGACAGATTCCCAATTGCGTGGACCTCCACGTAGTCGTCACTTGGGCCATTTGAAATAATTTTCATTAATATTATTCTATAGCTTGCTTTTGTGTTTTGTACCTCAACTTATGGTCGTTTCAGTGCTAGATAATTCCAAAAAATGGTTCATTTATTTATTCAACCTTCAGTAATAAACAAATACCTAAAATAAAAATAAATAAATGACAGTATCAATTTATAAAAAAAATACGATATTAGCCATATGAAAGCCATTTCTTCTAGGCAAACATGAATGGAAAACAAATTTACCGACTAAGAACACGGGAGATGTAATACGAATAAAATATTTTTACACGGAAATAATTTTTTAAGGTGGTTCGATTTCCATACAAACGATTTTTTTCCATTTATGTACTAATGGAGCATAATTTTACAGTGAAATCACAGCTACAGGCATTAATTTTGGCCTTTATTTGCGGTAAATCACAATTGCTTGAATAAAACAGTAGATTATTATCATAAAATCAAATTTATGAATGATTTATGAATTTATGATTTTTGAATAAAACAGTAGATCATTAGCATAATTTGCTGTTTTATGATATGATTTACCGCAAATAAAGGCCAACATTAATGCCAGTAGCTGTGATTTCACTGTAAAATTATGCTCCATTTGTCCATAAATGGCAAAAAAATTAGTTGTATGGAAATCGAACCACCTTAAGCCCCAAAATTCAGCCTACAGTACGCCCTTGATAGTGGATATTACAAAACTTCAGTGAATTTCGCGCAAGAACGATTTTATATAGGCTGTTACATACACTCGGCTTGCCAGCTTAGTGCTTTTATGGGCAGCTCATAAAAATGATAGATCACTGGTGAGGCCTACGCCTTATATTGCTGCTATAGAGTTTCGTTTTTCCCTTTACCAACTATGTCATTTGGTGTGTTTGCCCTTTTATTTTCCATGACTTATGTTTGCCTTTTGATCGAAGTTCAGTTCCGATAGTCAAATAATTTTTTGTGCCTTTTATATGACAAAATTAATGGTAACAATATTTTTTTGCGTACCTAACCAAAAATGGTGATAAATGGCATTATTACGAGTATGCGGGACCAGTAGATCTCATCAGTTTTGATTTTTTTGCTTTGGACATTGACTTTTGTCACTAGCAAAATATCACCAGTAGTCTACGAATTCTACATAACTAGACGGCAAATAACTTATTATAAACTCATCACAATGATATTTACAATAAAAGTACTATGTAAGCATACTTTTAAATTCTTTGAAAGGCAATATTGGCACTTCTGAGTTGTATTCTGGTTTATGTGAAATTAAACAGTTAAAAGTCAAAAAGCCACAGCGCTGCACGCGCGGTCTTTTCCAGACATTTGCAATACCTAACACTGTCGGTTCAAAAGCTCAATCAATCATGTAAAAAGAATTCTCGATGTCAAACGAAGGAATCAAATTTCCGCTGTCGCCAGCACGGCGCTTCGAGGGCAAAAGTTACTGGTCAATCGTAGTTGCAACGTATTTTGTAGAAACAGTGACTGATATTGGGCTATATTATGATAGTCCAATGTCATAAATATTTATTACATTTATTATTATTATTTATTGCTCGAAGTTGGCAACAAGTTATAGGTATAAATGTTTCAGTAAAAAAAACGCTCTCTCAAAAACGTACTTTAAAAATTTTTTTTTTAAATATATTTTATTTAATCTAATAAATGATCAGTTTTGAAGTTTTAACAGCCTATGTTAACATTGGGTGTACCGGTTTGAAGGTTACTGCAGCTAGCGAAATCGAAATACTATTGAGACTAACCATCGAATGTCTCAAAGTAATGAGCAACAAAACAGCGATGTCTTAGATTTTGTTGTGCTTCTCAAAGTACCTATCTCTTGCCATGGAAGCGTTTCGTTCATCTCACATCTTTTATATAAAAAGTAAATTTAAATTTTGTTCCTAGCATTTTAAAATACAAAATATTAAAAGTTTCTGTACTATTTTACATCGTACAGTCGTATTGCCGATGAATGCGATGCGGAAATCGATTCTGATATCGTGCTGATATCGCAATACTATAAAAATACTATCCTTATTTTCAGACGAAGTAAAAATATTCTTATTTGGTATCGCCTAATTTGTAAAAAATCCATCCCATCAAATTCCATTCCCACCCAGGACAAACATTTTGTGGTATAAAAGGTTTGTTCTATGTCTGGGTGTTCTGTATTTTTATAAGTTTGTATTTACATAAAAAAACAACATCTATGGTATTCTATCATTTGACTTCCATAGTACAAGCTTTGCTTAGTTGGGGGGCAGATGGCACTGTGTATAAATGTCCTTCGATATTATTTATTTTTATTCAAATGTTTTTAGGATCTAGTCGCAATTTTTTTTTTTTTTTTTTATGGTTGACAGGCTAGTTGTTTGACCACAGCTCACCTGATGTTAAGTGAAGGTGTGGTCGAAGATGGTAAAGCACACCTAGCCTGGAATGGAACTGGCTCTCAAGTGAGGCTGCCGGAACACACCGTTAGATGCTTGGCGGCAGATTTTCATATTATATCTGGACCAATATATCTATATAGCACATCTATATAGTATATCTATACCATATATCTTCCGAACGGTCCGAATCTGAATCTGAAATCCGAATATTCCGACTCTTCAAGCGCTTGACCGAAAGTCATTCTCATTTCTTTAGGTTAAATAAATATTTAAAATTACATTCAAATTAAATTAAATACTATTAAATAGACATACACCAAAAATATAGCTCACTAGCGGATGTCTCGCGGTTTCACCAACGTAGTTCCCGTTCCCGTGGGAATACAGGAATAAAAAATACTCTATGACACCAGGAGATAGTGTACCATCCCAACGGTGAAAGAAATTTTGAAATCGGTCCAGTAGTTTTTGCGTTTATTCGTTACAAACATACAAAAATCAAAAAATACAAATCTCTCCTCTTTATAATTTTAGTGTAGATGAATAGTTATAGGTAAACAACGTGTTTGCTACAAAATATGTACAAACATCTTCAGGCATCTTCGTTTACCAAATGAAGATGCCTTATTCTGAAAAAAAAGCTAATTTACTGAAAAATAAATGGAAGGTAACGTCGAAACAGAGTAAACTGTGTTTCATTTTAAAGCTGCTTAAATTATGCGCTGGATGCGGTGAAAATGCTTGTTTTCTTTTTTACATTTTGCACGTTCTTTGCAGTAAAAAGATTGCATTATTTTTTTCCACAAAATATAAATTCGACACTATGGTTACTTGTATTACAAATATTCTTGTATGCACGTGAGATTAAGAAAACTTAACAAATTGTTTAGAGATTTTAATTTTTTGAGAACTACGGTATTACTAGCTACCCAGCTAGCAAAATTACAGGGCTATTGATACTAACCGTTGAATGTCTATGTCGAATGTTTTTGTAGATATGATAGCTCAGTGATAAACGAGGTTGGTATACACTCTGAAGAGCGTGGGTTCAAACTTTAAGAATGTGCTTAAACTGCCAGTGAGGGAAAACATCGCATGGTGGTATGGTATTTTCTAGTACTCGGCTGGCTAGCTACCAAACTTTAGTTAAAAATCTGCCGCCAAGCACCTAACGGTGGGTCCCGGCAGCCTCACTTGTGAGCCAATTCTATTCCATACTAGGCGTGTTTAACTATTTTCGACTACACTGTCACTTAACATCTGATGAGGTGTTGTCAAACATCTAGTTTGCTAACTATAAAAAAATTGTCTCAAAGTAGTAAATGAGCACCAAAACAGCAATTCTGGACTTTATTTTGCTATTCAAACTTCTGGGACTACTGCAATGTTCGTGAACAGACGTTATCTCTTACCATCAGGAGCGCGTTTCGTCTGTCTTGTCACTTATACGTTACGTTACATTCCCCGTCGTAACAAATACTTCAACCAAACGTACGCAAGGAGTGCACCAATTTTTCCAACACGTAAAATCGTATTTTACCATTGAACATGAATATATTTCAAAATGGAAAATTGGGCACAGTTCCGTGTCAATATATTAAATACATTGCGAGTCTGTATAGCAGTGTAAACTTTATTATACTCCATATTTCCTTTATTCCGATATGCCGTTGTAATTGACGAGTTTCAACTGTGAAAAATTGAAGAATGACGTGAATTGGCAATGAAATAAAAATGAGTCAACGTGTACTGTAGCAAAGACTAGTTTGTTTTTGGTCAAAGGATTTGGTGGAGTGATTAACAAGGGCTATAATTTTTTGTTTAGGTTCAGGGGTTTTTGTATGGATTTGTTTCAGTTGTTACGGTGAGCTTACCATCAGGTAAATTGTTTTTTTTTTTTTGCCGCTCTTGCTGTATAGGCTTTATTACCCGCACCTACCTTATATTGACATACCTTGTTTTGACATGTAATCAGTGTTTTAAAACTCATTTAATGACATATTTAAAATTTTGAAGTGACATTGGTGTTATCAATAAAAAAATAATGTATTATAAAAAATACAAAAACATGGTTGATTTATATATTCTGTTTTTTTTTCTAATCGAGGGTCAACATTTTTTTTACAAAGGCAAGTTTCTTTTCCCTTTCAGTTTAGTACCTAGATCCAAAAATATAATTTTTAATTTTATTTTGTTTCACAGGCACAGATGATGTTAAGTGACGGTGTGGTGAAAGACGGTAAACACATCTAGCCTTGAATAGAACTGGTGCTCAAGTAAGGCTGCCGGAATACAACTTTAGATGCTTGACTGCAGGTTTTCAACTTGAGGGTGGTAGCTTGCCAGTCGAGGCATAAAAAGTACCTTACCACCAGGCTATAGTTTCCTCACGATGTTTTCCTTCACCGGCAGCTCAACCTCATTGTTAAGATTTGAACCCATTTCAACTGAATAGACTATACTAATCTCTGAGCTATCATCGCTACAAATATTTTACTCAAAAAAATACATGAGAAATATTTCTCATGTTGTAAACATGAGAAATATTTCTCATGTTTACAAAGTCTCCGAAAACAGAGCGTTCTTGAGTAAGCCATTCCTTGCTACCGAAGCTTGTTTATCTCGATTATCCGACACGTTTGGCCGCGATCGCGTACGAGTAACGTTAAAACATACGAGTTTTGCGGCGTTACAACGCCGTTACTACGTCGCGTTGTTTGTTTATGAAGTAGCTATTTCTAAGGTGGTCTTGTTTTTACCCACGACGGAACGGAGACGGTATATGCGTTTGGGGTGAAAGGATGTTTGTTTCTGCAAATACTTGTTGCCATTTTTCTCCAAAACTACTAGTCTGATTTTGACACAGTTTTCAGTTATGGGCTTGGGTTTGATTGGTGCATGTTCTTTAGGTGTTATGGTGACAACTCACCAGGCGCTGCTGCAAACATTTTTTGTACAAATCCATGTTGCTATTTTTCTCCTAAGCTTCTAGTCCGATTTTGATGCAGTTTTCAGTTATAGGTTCGGGGTTTATTGGTGCATTATCTTAGATAGGTGATAATTACTTTTTAACCGTTGTGGGGTTTTTTCAAAATTCTTAATTTTGCTTTTTATTTTGTAACGTGTTACGTTTCATGTTATACACAAAGATACCACCATGCTATGGTTTCCTCACAATGTTTTCCTTCACCGGCAGCTCAAGTTTATTGTTAGACTTTGAATCCACGCCCATCGGCATGTGAACTGACCGTGCTAACCACTGAGCTAACATCGCTACAAACCATAAATGTATTCAAATTTTGTATTACTATGAAATAATCCGCTTTCATTTATGTTAGCAATAGCTGCGTCACGTGGTGTTACCCGCTACATGTTTTCGGGATAAAAAGTAGCATATGTGTTAATCCAGAGTATCAGCTACCTCCATACCAAATTTCATCCAAATCCGTTTAGTAGTTTTTGCGTGAAAAAGTAACAAACATCCATCTATACAAACTTTCACATTTATAATTTATTTATTTTTTTATGTAAAAGTAATGAGACGAACGATGCGCTCTCCTGATGGTAAGAGATAACGCATGTATAATATTAAGTGGATTAGTAGTATAGTCAGATTAGGTACTATTTTAGATTTTGTTACATGCACAGTGTGGTTCAGATATTTCTTAGAAACTGTAGAAGAGATATTACTGTTTCAAACATTCAAGAAGCTGGTTTTAAAGAATCATTTGCAATACGTGGAAGGCGATGCTGTTACTAGTAATATATAGAAGGTTAGTATATCTTCAGCTTACAGATGTGGGGTGAGGTTTGAATTCGCGTCACGTTTGACGCGGTTCCGTATTTTGAAAGTCTGGCTTTACCTAAGGGTTGAAGTGATCCGACTAACAATTTGATACGGAGCTTATGTACTTTGCATTTATCACTTTCATTAGATACTTATATTAAAGTGAGCTCTTTAAATCGTCGTTTGTTGACACTAAAATTATAAAGACGAAAGTTTGTGAGTGTGTTTGTATAAATAATAAATATCGCAGGACATTACACACAGCGCCATCTGACCACAAACTAAGCAAAGCTTGTACTATGGTAGTCAGATAACTGATTACTCTTTTTTTGTAAATACATACCGAACACCCAGACACAGAACAAACATATTTTGTTTACACCACAAACTGTTTGTCTTGGGTGGGAATCGAACCCGTGCCATTCAGCTGTTGGAGCAGACATTCTACCAATGAACCAACAGGGCTTTTTTTTTTATGTCAAAAGTAATGCGACGTACGAGACGCTCTCCTGATGGTAAGAGATAACGCCTGTCCATGATCATCGCAGCGATACACAGAACTTTGAGTAACAAACAAAGTCCAGGACATCACTGCTTTGGCGCTCATTACTACCATCTGGCCCCAAACTAAGCAGAGCTTGTGTGATGGAAGTCAGATAACTGATAGAATACATAAATACTTTTTTTTTGTAAATACATACTTATAATACATACAGAACACCCAGACACAGAAAAAAACTTTTGTTTATTCACAAAATGTTTGGCCTGAGTGGGAATCGAACCCACGCCCTACAGCTCTCAAGGCAGATGTACTACCAATGAGCCAAAGGGGCTGTCGTATATAGGTATGTAAAAATATAACACAATTGTGCATGCACGTTCTCGAGGACACCGAAAAAGATAGAGTCCCTTTCATACAGAAAGAAGTGTTATTCCCATAATGATAAAAATCTACATTGACGCGAGCAAATCCATGTGCTTGGTTCAACTTGAGGGTAGTAGCTATTAATTTCCTCATGATGTTTTGTCTTCACTGGCAGTTCAAGCTCATTGTTGAAGAGGGACCTTCAACGTGCGAACCGGACGCGCTAGCCACTGATCTATCATTGCTAAATTTTTTTTTGTAATCAGGTGCCACATTTGCAGAAGTATTGCAAAGATAATTAAAGAAGTTATCTTCTTACCTCAATTGCATCATCAAAAATACTGCAGCATATAAACCGGCATAGTTATAAAACATTAAATTACCAAAGTTAGGTTGATGACCTATAGCTTTGCCCCGCGGTCGTTATGGTGGCGCGATGGGGAAACTTTTCGTATTACATCACGTAAGGCATGTCTGTGGGTATCTATATTGTGGTTGAAGTAATTTAATTTATGGCGTGAAAATTGGGCGTAAAATTTGTGTGAACTATTACGTGCTCGCATTTATTGTTTTGTTTAGTGTCTAATGAAATATTTACCTTAAGGTGGTTCGATTTCCATACAAATATTTTTTTGCCTTTTATGAACAAATGGAGCATAATTTTACAGTGAAATCACAGCTGGTATTTATTTTGATTAAAGAGCTCCAAGAACTCTTTAATACCGTCCTTTTTACCGGGAGTACTCTACAGGCATGGCAAAGAAGCGTAGTCATTTTGTTTTTCAAAAAGGGTGACAAAACCCTTTTGAAAAACTATAGACCCATTTTGCTTCTGAGCCATATAAGCTGTTCTCTAGGGTTATTACGAACCGTCTTGCGCGAAGACTCGACGAATTTCAGCCTCCGGAACAGGCCAGATTTCGAAGCGGGTATAGTACCATAGATCACATTCATACCATGCGGCAGATTGTACAGAAGACCAAAGAGTACAATCGGCCTCTTTGTCTGGCGTTTGTGGACTATGAGAAGGCTTTTGACTCGGTCGAAACTTGGGCTGTTCTGGAGTCCTTACAGCGATGCCAGGTAGATTGGCGATATATCGAGGTGTTGAGATGTCTGTATGACGCCGCAACGATGACCGTTCAAGTTCAGAACCAGCAACAAAACATATCCACCTTCGACGATGCGTGAGACAAGGGGACGTTATCTCCCCGAAACTGTTCTCAAACGTACTGGAGGATATGTTCAATACGCTGGACTGGGCAAGGCGAGGCATCAACATTAATAGCGAGTACATCTCACACCTTCGTTTTGCGGACGACATCGTCATAATGGCTGAATCGCTGGAGGACTTAAAATGGATGCTGACCAGCCTTACTGATTCTTCTCAACGCATCGGTCTCCGGATGAACTTGGATAAAACCAAGGTCATGTTCAACGAGTACGTTGTTCCGGGACCGGTTGCCATAAATGGTTTCACTTTAGACATTGTTCATAAATACATTTACCTAGGGCAGACGCTCGAACTAGGTAAAAACAACTTCGAAAGTGAAGCCAATAGAAGAATACAGTTGGGCTGGGCAGCATTCGGAAAACTATCACAATTGCTTGAATATAATAGTAGATAATTATAAGTAGCTAATGTATTATAAGTACCTATGTTGTTAGAAAAAATAAAGTATATTTGTAGTCTAACAGTTATCTGGTTCCCATAGTACAAACTTTGTTTAGTTTGGGGTGAGATGGCGCTGTGTGAAATGTCCTTCGATATTTATTTACTACATGACCTCAATCACGATGACGAGTCAAAAACTTTGAAAGGTTATTACTCAATAAACAATAATACATTATCTTAGATTGGCGAAATCTTCTGAAATGTCAAGTTAACTTTGGCATTTGACAGGGGAAACAGGAAAGTTAAAGTGAAAAGGTTAACGTTATAATGTGAGATACGTGTAACTTCAATCATGATGTGGATTTGAAACAGCTGAAGTCAAAAGTTGAACATTCATAAATTAACTAACGATCTGCTCTGGCTTTGCATGGACATAAAACATTTCAGCAAAAGTATCTCTCCGAATAACTGCATAAAAGTCCGTTGCATCGTTTAGGAGAACTAACAAACGAACGCACATGAAATGCAATTATTGAAGTGAACACTTCTGTAGCCACCTTTGGTTGCAAGTTTTTACTTCAGTCGGTAATACCGATGACTGCGATATTGGTTTTTCTATTTCATACTTATAATATATACAGTACACCCAGACACAGAACAACCATCGTCATGTCATCGACAACATGTTAGTCACACAAATGTTAGTTCTGAGTGGGAATCAACCCACGCCTTTTAGCTTTCGAAGCAGACATACTACCAATGAACCTACAGGGCTGTCAGGGTGTTCTGTTGGTTGAAGATGGTAAAGCATACCTAGCCTGGAATAGAAGTGGCTCTCAAGTGAGGCTGCCGGAAATACCGTTAGGTGCTTGCTAGAAGATTCTCAACTTGAGGGTGGTAGCTAGTCAGCCGAGTACCAGAAAATACCCTACCACCACGCTATGGTTTCCTCACGATGTAAAACTTATTACTTGAAATAAACATTCAGCATTTTACCTACAACCTAGCAAACTATTTGACGCATCACTAAACCCATGTTCACAGCGCAGAATACCGATAAAGAACGTACAAAGTCGAAAAAAAAGGCCACCGCTGAATTCCGAAACTCACTCACGGCACCTTTGAGTGAAAAAGTGAAATAGACAATATACGACATTGGACGCCGGAGCAGTATGGTTCGTTGGCTCTTTGCACGTGACGTCACATGTCCACTTCAAACACGAACGTTGCCGCGCAAGTGGCCGAACCCCAAGTATTCTAGTGATGTGGAATGTATCTCAGCGTCTTAGTTTCGGAAACTTAATTTATTTAACATCCTTTAAACATAAAAACTAAACATATCCAACACACGCACACACACAAAACACACACTCACCTTGATGACAACTTTGGTTTTCAACTACAAGGGCTCACCGGAAGACTAGCGCTGTCATACTTACAGTATTATGCTGAGGTGAGCCCTTATTTTGTAACTGTTTGTTCGTTTTTGTTTTTGTGGTTTTATGATGCAGAATAATATTATCTTTTTCTTTCTTTCATAAGTGCCTATATAAGTAAAACATTACAAAAAGCTTACAAGTACCTACCCTGGATTTTGCACTAGGAAAGCATGTGTCGCAAAATCCAACGTCTTCGGTTTTAAACTTTTGCATATTTCCAGGCTAGGATATTTTTGAATCAGAATTAGAATCATTTTCGAGTATGCCATAAGTAACAGCGATCGATACAGGCAAGTCAATGTAACAATTAAAAATCATAATAAAATTAAATTTCAGCTAATTTATCAAACCAAATCTATATCAATATCAGAAAAAATACAGTCCCATTTCCATTACCATTATCATTTCTATTCCTCATTCACTGTCTTCTACTACATAAATACGTCCAAAGTATTTTAGTTCACGAGAAAATGGTCCAGCAATTCTTCTGCTGCTCAAATAGGTACAACAAAGAGTGCAGCTCGATACTTGTATCTTTGTACTTATATTCTGCTGAGCATTACTACAATGGGCTAAATTGTAGCTCCAGTGTGTTTACAAAAAAAAAATTTCAAGGATTCTATCAGTTATCTGACTTCTATAGTACAAGCTTGCTTAGTTTGGGGTCAGATGGCACTGTGTATAATATTTACGATATTTATTATTATTTATTTATAGTCACGCAAAAACTGTTCTACAAGTTTGCATGAAATTTGGCACACATATATATTTTATCAGAATTAGCAAATAGAATACTTTATATCTCTAAAAAATGTTGGGTTCTTGTAGGATTACCAAAAAACGAACTATAAGACGTATCCATTTGAAATTTAGTGCAGATCTTTTTTGGATTTTGCATTTACTTATGGTAACATTATTAAAAGTTATCATTTATCTTAATCGAGGTAATAAAACAGCGCAAGTGTCATGACGGATGAAACTGTTGCCTTTTTGTTACTCACAGATGTTTAATATCTCTCTGTACCTAATTCTGAAGTCAACGCGGACGAAGTCGCGGTCGTAAGCTAGTTTAATGTAAAGCAAAATGAAAAACATAACTAAGGTACAACGCTCTCTGTAAACTTGTCGTACTCAAGGCATAAAAGCTAGCTTTTCTTAACCAGGTTAGGGTTTAAAATTGCTCATATTTCACTAGGGTTTAGGACAGACAACAAGAACGCTGCGGCGTTGCGAAAAGATTTTCAAACTAACCGAAAATGGTTAATTTTTTTTTGTACGCTCTGAGACTAGATGAAGTGACGATGTACGTAGGACAGCTGACGGTGGATGGAAGCGAAAAACCGAAGATCGGGCTGAGTGGCGTGTCTTGGGAGAGGCCTATGTCCAGCAGTGGATAGTCGAATTCGATGGTCCGATGATGATAATGATGAGTTAATTTTTTTTATTTCCATTTTACAAGCGCGTATTTTCTAAGCTTGACGCTGGGAAGTCTCAATGATTTTTTGATCTAAAATCACAGCTTGTTGTTCTAAGTATCGTGCGGGTTCAAGTTACAATTAGTCGATATTTAGTACGTAATCTACGTCTAGTTTTCTATATATACATTTAAAAATCATCAATCATCGATGTAAGTTTCGTATGGACTCCAAATCGGTGTGACCGATTTTCATAAAATATTTAGGCAATATCTTTGTATTGCTTACGCGGGATTATTCATGTTTAATTATATCTGATACTATGACTTTAGTTTCGGCCACATGCGGTGGCCTTTCTCATGGATGCAAAGCTGAGTACAACGCGCACGCGGTTCATCTTGCTTCGCACTGCGGGCCGCGCTTTGCACGTGAAGACAGCGGTTGATAGACGGACGCGAGGATGGTAGTGGCAAGGCAATATTCAGATTAGCCTATCGCGGGTATTCCTGTAAAGTTTAGTAGTAATCGAGTTAAATTTTTTTAATTATTTTTAGTACAGTAATTAATAAAAATACGTCTGATTTGAGATTCAATGTTACATTATATTTTATTTATTAATGTTCTTTTAATTCATCAACTGAAATCGACATCAATGTGATTATTTATATCCCGTGGTATTTAAGCGGATCCGATACAGACAGAGATCAGATAACCCACAAATTAAAGGTCACTACTTACGTAAAGTTCAATTTTGAGCTTCAACTTCTCGCAATAAACATGGACCCTGGTTCTAATTGCGAAATTTCCGCTTCTAGGAAGGAACCCGGTTTTAATTTCTTGTGCTACCCGTGCAAAGCTATTAGAAACAAAACCGCATTAGATAACGCGTGACCAGCAACCAATTAAAAGTTATCGGTCCGGTATTAGCAAAAACTATAGTCACAGTAGGTGGCGATATATAAACAGTAGCTAAGCCTAATGCAAGTAATTGAAAAGGGAAGGGGGGGGGGGAGGCAAAACTAGCCTAAATAGGTATGTGTATTATTTATTATCGCACGTCGTTTAAAATAATAACATTTTCCTAATAAATGATTCACAAGCGAAGTATAATAATAATTATAACCAATGGAACTGATTTTCAATTTTAGGGTGGGAGCTAGCCAGCCGAGTACTAGAAAATACTCTACCTACTAACTACAACGCTATGGTTTCCTCACGATATTTTCCTTCACCGATAGCTCAAGCTTATAGTTGAAGTTTGAGTTTCCTTTCGGCGTGTGAACCTGTGAACCGCCCACGCTAACTACTGAACTATCATTGTCACAAACTCTACATTCTGTGCCTGGGTGTTTATTAATAAAAAAGTATACAAGTACTTTTAAAATTATATATACCAAGAAGCGACACCGCTTCATGGTCAGATTCAGGAGAGCGCCTCGACCGTCTCATTACTTTTACATAAAAAAAAAAAAAAAAAAAAATGGTCGATATTCCAAAGACTCGAACTAAACGGTTCGAGTCTACCTTCATTGTACGAATCGCTAAACAATGGAATTAGCTGCCCGAGTGGGTGTTCCCTGATAGATACAATCTGGGTGCCTTCAAGTCGCGAGTGAATCGGTTTTTTCTAGGCGCGCGCGCTCCACGGTAGACCGCATCTTCGCTTTACATCAGGCGAGTTGGCGGTCAAACGCAAGCCTACAAGTAATAAAAAAAAATGATTTTCATAGTACAAGTTTTGCTTACCTTGGAACTAGATGGCACTGTATGTAACTTCAACTGATTTGTTTATCCATGAAATGTTACGTGTATTTGATGTGTGAAGAAGTGTTGAGGTATTCCATTGTGATGAAGAGTTGAGGTACTGCAATATTATTGTAGTGCGATATTTGTGTACAAACAAATTGTATCGACAGGGCACGGAGATAAATGAGAATAAGTTTTAATTACTTTCGAAACGGTTTACGGTTTACGGTTTGGATCGTATTAGGCGCACACGGTTACACAAGACATTTTAACATTGTTTAGCCTCTGTTAACTACACAATAAAACCTTCTAATATAATTTTTCCTTGTGTATAAATAAGAAGATCGAAACGCTCTCCTGAAGTTCAGAGATAACGCTTGTACGTAATAAACAGTACCAAGAGCGTTGTGTTAGCATACCATATATCTGATATTCTGCCTCCAAGCAGTAGTGTGTAAACATGACTGACTGACTGTGTTCCAATTTCGTTGATATTAAAACAACTAAATATGTTCAGGGGTACTCGTCTGAGCTATAGGACAGCTCACAATCTAGGGGGTTCCAACCTTTCGCAATTCAAAGAAATAAAATAATAAAATCAAAAGGTTAATTCGGGGACGCGTCACTAGTAAAATGCGCCTCGACTCTTCTTTGCATGTGGCATTGGTACTGTTTGTTGTGTGTACTGAGTGTGGTGAGTAGGTATGGTGGACCCCTAGGAAACAGATCCAAAATAGAGGGGCATCCGTGTCCAAAGCGCCGTAGATCAAAGGCTACCTTTCCCAATACAAATGACCTTTATCCGGCAATACTCGATACAAGCTAATACGAGTAAACCCCAAAAAGTTATTTAAAGCATATTTTTTCAATCAAATTACAATATTACGTCGACGCCCTTGCAAGCAAGTAAAAGAAGAGAGGAGCCAGAGTTTTGGCGGGAACGCGGCAAGAGTCGTGTCGCTCCGTTGTATTTTTTTCCAAAACTAGTGTTATGTCGAGTGTTTATGCATAAAAATGGTGGTGTTTTATTTATAAAGTGCCGAATCACCAGCGCAAGTGTAGGAAAATGATATAATGTGGTGAAACATGACTTTTCGTGTTGCTTCCAAAACTCCATCGAAGCTTTATAGTAAAGTCACCACTACTTTACTAAAGCATGACTGGACTTGACTGACACGAACTATTCTTGACAAAAACTGGACTTTAACTATAACTTTAGCTACGAGAACACTTATTTAACTTTTGAAACTTGAAAATATATAAATACTTGACACTGGCAAATGCTAAACGCGGCGCCAAAACCAAAGAAAGAAAGGCAGCCCGTACACGTTCAATCATGATCACGATCCGCGATCCGCGATCCGCGATCATGATTTCAAAATTTCTAGATATTATGCGATCCGGAGCATCAGTCCGTCAATCCGCTTCGTACACGATCAGTCTGAATCGCGATCATTGATCGCGGATCGCGGATCGCGGATCGCGCGCTACGTGTACGGGCTGCCAAAGAAGAGAGGAGCCAGCCGGCCAAACTGACATATGCATTTTTTACCAAATCGGCACATCACCAAAATGCATTTGTTCGCTAACAATTGGCATAGAACAAAAGCGTGACTACGAAATGTTATGACAAAATTTATGACAAGTAGTTTTATGCGAATGAACAAAACACCTAAAATAACACATTATAATAATAACAACAGCTACAGCTAGGCAGCTAAATTACGGGGCTATTGAGACTAACGGTCGAATATCTCAAATTAATGAGCGCTAAAGCAGCGATGCTTTAGAATTATTATTTCCGACTTCAAAAAAGAAAGTATAGTATATTAAAAATAGCATATTTTCATTACACGCTACTTTTCATAACTGTGAATAATTTTATTCTCAAACAGTTGTAAGCATATTTTATAGTAATTTGTGACCCAAATTTTCCTCAGACTATAGCCGCAGAATAATTATGTAACATTTTCCAGGGAGATTTTGCCATGTTTACACCTGGCATGCCTTATGAAGTATATCTACTTGCGTTCCGGCTTAGTATGAATTTAGAATGAAAATGGGAAATACAAGTTTCAATTATACGGGTGGACTCGGTTGGGGTAATGTACTTTAATAATACTAAAATAATGGTAATACTTTTTACAGGATAATTCCAGCAGTAATTTCGACAATATTTACAGCGTTATCTTGCTTGTGTTTTTCCAAATTTTGCAAGTCAAACACATAATTTTGTGTTCATAATTGCACAAAAAATACTTTGAACACGTTTTACCTGAACGTTTCAGCCAAGTTACCTTAGCTGTGGTCACAAACTAATAGCATTTTGTACACGATTAAATTCCGGTAATAAACATAGCCATGTTATTTTAGTTAAAGAAAACAAAGGAAGCATAACTTAATTAAATTTTGGAGTAAATACACAATAATTATTATTTTTGCAGCTGAAATTGCTATCACATGGTATTCTAATTTTTTGTGATGAATAACAACTCAGTTAAAAAGGTTTCACTTGTATAACCAATAATCGCAACAGAAAATCAATAAATATCGTAGGACATTTCACATAGCGCCATCTAGGTGCTAACTAAGCAAAACTTTTTCTGTGGGAACCAGATAATTTAAATAATTAATACTTTTATAAATTTTGTTGTGAATACAATACATATAGAACACTCAGACCACCTAGGGCCTAGTCCATTTTAATTTTTTGCCTCAAATTTTGTATAGTGATCTCGTAATCGGTAATATTTATGAATTTATGTTGTTTTCGTATTTAAACATTTGAATGCATAGTTAAAACTGGGAACATAATTTTTTTTAGTCCAACCATGTTATCACATAACTGACAGTAATGTCTTCGATGTTAATAAATTTCTTTAAACCTAAACCTAACTCACACAAACGTTTTTTTCCGAGTAGGAATTTAACCCACGCTCTTGAAATAGATCCACTAGAAAAAGAGCTGGCAGGGCAATCAAAAGAAACATAAGCGAACAATATTATCATGAAAACTAAAACGTTACCCTTCTGTTCAAAGTTAAAAAAAAACATCTGTTACAACCAAAGCAAACACAGCCAACGCTAAATCTCTGAGGTCTTGAATAATTCTTTGCGAAGTTGAAACGTCTCCGACTCGCCGTCTCGTGGGACGCCAGATTTTCGCTAGCGACAACCCTCCATTAGCAGATCTTTTACTTTTTCTATTTTCTTCGCTTTCATTTGCTCTCTGGGTTATTAATTAGAATAGGTAATGTTGGTAATTTTGCCTGTCATAACATTATCATTTAATTATGTTTTGTTTTAAGTAACATAAAAATTGTGCGACACTGACAACAGATTTGCGAAACGAAATGTGTAATTGTTTGTATCTAAGATTTTTGCGAAACGTAAAATGTAACTTTTACAAACTGAGATTGTTTTTTTTTATTGTGCGGACTGCTAGACAGTGGAATGCGCTACCTGAGTGGGTTTTCCCTGATGGATATCTGAATGAATCTGGGTGTCTTCGAGAGTGAATCGGTATCTTTTAGGCAAGCGTGCTCCATCTTAGACCGCATCATCACTTAACATCAAGTCAGATGGCGATCAGACGTAAGCCTATTTCTTATAAAATTAATTTAAAAAATTGCTCTCCAAACGGTAAGAGATAACGTATTGACATTTTTGTAAATATTATCGATGTCTCGGCAGGGACTCTCACCGTTGCCGGATAATAATCATTATATTTTTATAGAAATAATCGCTAGCAATTGTCAACTTAACACAACTATTCCAAAAAAAAAAAATCGAAAATAAAATTTCCTTTGGTTCATGTCCATTACATTGATACCCTGAACTTTGAGTAACAAAACTAAGTCTTTACTTATGAAAGAATTACTCGTTCCATATTTTAACTAGGCGGTCAGCTCGAGTAAGGTAGTTATTGCAATTGGGAATAAAATATACTTCTCATAGATTATCTTGAAAATGTAATAACAAAAAATTTAAAGTACAGTAAGCCATTTTAATGATGTTGACTTAATAGGAAATTCCAAAACCGACAGCCAAAAGTTAGTGGCCATTTTCAACACATTAAAAGCGGCAGGCAAACTTCCACATGAGGGATTTAACCAGTTTTCAATCTACTGTATCGCTCCCGAACCAAGAGTTAGGTAATTAACTTCGGTGTTCGTTCGAGCTAACAGGTCTGCTAACATTTGAAATCGCAAAAGTCCGGCATTCATATTGATCAGGCTACTATGTTTTTTATTTGATAGCTCCGTGGTTAACGCGGTTGGTTCACATGCCGAAGAGCGTGGGTTCAAAGTGAGTGTGAGCTGCCCGTGAAGGAAAACATCATGAGAAACCTATAGCACCGTGGTATGCTTAAGTACTCGGCTGGCTAGCTACTACTCTCAAGTTGAAAATTTGCCGCCAAGCACCTAACGGTGTCTTCCGGCAACCTCATTGAGCCAGCCAGAGCCAGTTCCTAAGAACCAGTTCCATCCAGGGTAGGTGTGTTTACCGTCTTCGATCACACCGTTACTTAGCATCAGGCGTGCTGTGGGCAAACACCTAGCTTGTCAACCATAAAAAAATAAGAAAAGCTTTACCAATATTTGTGTAAAAACCTATCTACCTAGATAGAATTTGCCACGTTTATGTTTTTTAATGGTTGTCAGGATAGATGTTTGACCACAGCTCACTTGGTGCCAGCTGTTCAACCATAAGTTGTGTAGTAATTATGTTGTGATAATAAAACAATTAATTAAATAGTAACTTGTAGATTTTTTGTGAAATAAAATTCGATGCATCCGACAAGTTGACCGGCGAAAATGGCGGTCTCTATTTTAGTCCTGCCGAAGTTTAAAATTCAATCAATTTTGCGCCTCGCAACCTTCAGTTCAGCAGTTCAGATTTTTGTTCTTTTACCTTACTTTGCTATTATGGTACAAGCTTCCGAATATAATATTTAAAGGAAAAAAAATATTTTGTAACAAATAGGTACAAACACAAAAATGAAAACAAACAAACAGTTACAAAATAAGGGCTCACCTCAGCATAATACTAAACGTACTAAGCGGTCATACTAAGCGGTATGACCAGCTGGTCATACCGCTTAGTATGATGGTCGCTGGTCTTCCGGTGAGCCCCTGTAGTTCAAAACCAATCAATTTAATGTGCATTGTCAATCTTATTTTACTATGAAATAAATAATTTTGAAACGCTTTTTGATTGTGAACGTAACATAAGCTTAAATGCGATAGTTTGCAAGTATTTTAGTTTAGTTAGAAAATCACTTTTACAATTGAAAACCATTACATATTTTTCATAGAAATTATAATATGGAGAATTGTAGGCGTCTTTAATTCATGTTTTTAGTAGAGGCTACAGGCTGCAATTGTTTTAGTAAGTATAACACATGATTATTATTAAGCACAATGACTCGACACACAAAACCATTTGAGGTTAGCAGTATCAAGCATCGTACAGGCGTTAACGCTCCTTTAACCTCGAGCATTTGAGCATTCAACCATTAACCAAAACCAAAACAACCTAAAATAACATCACCCTCAAAGTTAAAAGACTTTCAGAGGTAATATTCAAAATGTTTACAATCCTATCTCTACTAATATTTGAAATAGAGAGTTATGTATGTATAATTGTTTGAAATCCAATTATGACGCTGCGGTTAGCTTGTTAACTACGAGTGACATTTTAAAATGAAATGCAGCTATCGCATATTATGTTTTGTTTTTCTGGTACAACTCCTATTCAACCTTAACAATGTAGATTTGGATTATGTGTAGTCCAGTCACAAAAATCGAATCATTTGTAATTTTATTATAGTAATAATAAATATCGCTGGACATTACACACAGCGCCATCTGACCTCAAACTAAGCAAAGCTTGTACTATGAAATTTATATAACTGATAGAATTGGTAAATACATACTTATAATAATAAATACAGAACACCCAGATATAGAACAAACATTTGTTTATACCACAAAGTTTGTCCTGAGTGGGAATCGAACCCACGCCCTTCAGCTCTTGAAGTAATTTAATAAGGAATTGAGTATGAAGTTGTAACAAACAAACATACATATCAGAGACAAAGTTTCGTTCGCTTGTAAAATGTTAGTGTGATTTATCTGTTAGCTATAATGAGTAGCCAAAGATGTCAAACTTAAAATCATTATCAAAGAAGATCAATACTATTCCTTACTAGCTAAAATCTGTTTAATACACCCATTTTTTAAATTAAAAACGTGACAAATTGTGGTACTACCACCTGACGGTAAGTGATCTACCTTTGTGCCTCTACGTTTGAGAATATAAAAGATTTACGTGTCCAAGAAAAAAAAAACCTATGTACATATGTGTAGCATATATAATAATTAGCAAGTTTTTTTTTTAGAAAATGTCTAAAAAATTATTAACAAAAAAAAGAGCGGGTAGAACCAAAAAGCGAAACGACTAACTCCTAAAGCGATAATCGTGTAGACGTGACACTGTTTATCGTCACGTAGAATATAACGTAACCGTAAACGTTAACGTTGTGTCGCTAATGGTCTCCTAACTGATGTATACCTTCAAATGGTGCAGGAAAAAAAATAAGAAAACAATGTGAAAGGAATGGTGGTTACGTAGAATGGGATATAACCAAATGAAGCTGCCTGGTTAACAGCTAAATGAATTTCATCGTGTTTTAAGATCTACAATTAGGAGGAATGTTTAGTTCTTCCTCACACCACTTTTCTTTTGTTTTCAATTTTGTAATTACTAGAAAAAAAAATAGCATTCTGTACTGCTATAACTGAACCCATCTATAGAAAAAAACTTGAAAATTACCTACCAAAAATGTGATTCCTAGTTATATAATCTTGCTTGAGATCTTGCCCCCTTAGGTAATTTTTTTGACAGAATCAGAATCACTTATTAATCATAAATAACAACGATTGTTAATGGCAAATCAATATGACAATAAAACCGGCTAAAATTGAATTTCAGCTAATTTATCTAACCATGTGAGAAAATAGGTAGCAGGTAAAATTCAGTATGTTTGTTGTTTATAATTTATCGGCAAATCGCTACGTAGACCTTGATGCCTTATCTTTATAACTATGAACTTCGGTATTTGCAATTTAAGTCTAACATCTTAAGTTACAGTCAAAGTTCAGTCTTGGTCAAGTCCAGTTCGTGCCGGTCGAGTCCATTCATGCCTTATTAAAGTAGTGGTGACTTTGCTAAGGCATAAATATAGATAGAGTTTTGGAAGCAACACAAAAAGTCGTGTTTCACCACATTATATCTCTTTCCCACACTCGCGTTTGTAATTCGGCACTTAATGAATAAAACACCACTATTTTATGTACAATAAACACTCAAAAAACACAAGTTTGAATAAATGTAACGACACAACTGTGTACCTAACAGTGAATTCCGGTAGCCTCACTGGAGAGCAAGTTCCATTCCAGGCTAAGTGTTTTACTATCTTTGACCATACAGTTACTCAAGGTAATCAAATACCTAATCTGTCAAACATAAAAAAAAATCAATGGTGCGACACGGCTCTTTCTGCGTTACCATGAAAACTCCCGCATTAGGTCAGATTAGGTTAGGTTAGGTATCTCTTATTGTTGCCACAAAAAAGTTTGTCATATTATTATAAAATAACCACCAAGTATTTCAGAACCAAAACAGAAAATATTGAAGTTTATTTAACGGAAGCAAGTTCATTTCGTCGAACAACGCGGTCCGTGATTTGAGCCCCGTAACGAACCGAGAGCGGGCGGTATTTGTACAACATGGGCTGCGGTGGCGGGAACACTCGGTTAGCGGCGTCACGGCCAAACTAAGCGAGCAAAGCTAACGAGTAAAGTGTTTAGTAATTTTGTGTCTATAATGTTTTAAAAAAAAAGGGGCTGTTCATTTTCTGAAATAAAATCATCTATTCATAAAAATCGACCAAGTGCGAGTATTAATTGCGCACGAAGAGTTCTGTACGTTTATCTATAAAAACGGCAAAAAAATCACGCTTGTTGTATGGGAGCCCCCTTATATTATTATTTTATTCTGTTTTTTAATATTTTTCGTTACAGCGGCAACAAAATTTGTGAAAATTTCAACTGTCTAACTATCACGCTTCATGAGATACAGCCTGGTGACACACGGACAGACGGACGGACAGCGGAATCTTAGTAATAGGGCCCCGTTTTACTCTTTGGGCACGGAACCCTAAAAAAGTAATTGTATTTTTTATTTTTTTGAATGTAAAATTAATTAGACGAATGAGACGCTCTCCAAATGGTAAGAGATAACGCTTGTCCATGATCGTTGCGGCGATACACAGAACTTTGAGTAGCAAAACAAAGTCCCAAGGCGTCGCTGCTTCGACGCTCATCACTTTGAGATATTCGATGGTAATTCTAAACAGCCCTGTAAATCGCTAGATGTAGTACCCTTCAGACTGGAACACAATTATCAAGGTCAGTTTTGGCGTTACTTTTACGCCATATTTCCACTCAACTATTTTGCCTAAATTTCAGAAATCTAAAATGTTTTTTTTTATTTTTTATGGTTGACAGGCTAGTTGTTTGACCACAGCTCACCTGATGTTAAGTGAAGGTGTGGTCGAAGATGGTAAAGCACACCTAGCCTGGAATGGAACTGGCTCTCAAGTGAGGCTGCCGGAACACACCGTTAGATGCTTGGCGGCAGATTTTCAACTTGAGGGTGGTAGCTAGCCAGCCGAGTACTAGAAAGTACCCTACCACCATGCTATGGTTTCCTCACGATGTTTTCCTTCACCGGCAGCTCAAGCTCATTGTTGGGGTTTGAAGCCACGCCCTTCGGCATGCGAACCTACCGCGCTAACCACTGAGCTATCATCGCTACAAATGATAGCTCAGTGTACCTAAGTATCAGGATAATATGTTGTTGAAATCTATGTTTATGTTATATAGTTATGTATATCCGCGTTATTGACACACCCCGTCTTCTTCCTCCGTTAATCCTTTTCATCTTAAGGTTGCCACGAACAAACGATAAGGCAGCTAGTTGTTACCCCATCTAGCTCCAAACAAAGCGAAGATTGCACTATGAAAACCAGATAACTAACAGAATACATACATACCTTTTTTTTTAATTAAAAAACACATTTATCATAACCCTAGCTGCGCCCCGCGATGTTACCCGCTACATGTTTTCGGGATAAAAAGTAGCCTATGTGTTAATCGAAGGTCTCAACTACCTCCATACCAAATTTCATCCAAATCCGTGCAGTAGTTTTTGCGTGAAAGTGTAACAAACATCCATCCATCCATCCAAATTTCACATCTATTTATACTATTATAAAGGCGAGGCCAGGCGAGGCGTCCGCTACTTTATAATATTAGTGGGATAAATGTTTGTCCTGATGGGAAACGCAATCGACGACGCCCAACAGCTCTTAAAGAAGATTTACTGCCTAATGATTCAACAAGGCAGTCAATATAAATTACAAACATAACTTAATCACAACGCAAGAGCAGAGAAACATATTTTGATTCTCCAGTTCAATGTGGAAACATTGCTTTGGATCTCGTCCAAATGTGTCCACCATGGCCACATTTCTGACGTCACGCTGTCCACTACTAGTTCAGTCAGCGACATTGGCGTTGTGTTAACAATACTGCGGATTTTGTTGGCTAGTCCTCGCTAGTTAGTGGTTGTTTTGCTGGCTATACGCTGTATTTGTTCGCGTGGTGTTATTGTTTGTAACGTTCATTGTACTGCATAGTTTGATAGTGTTTTTTTTACGAATAAAGTTAAATAAAATATTGTCGTTACCGACATTTTACGTACTTTATACCAATCATTTTGTAGCTCAGTGGTTAGCGCAGTCGATTCGCATGCCGAAGGACGTGGGTTCAAACCCCAACAATGAGCTTGAGTTGAAGGAAAACATCGTGAGGAAACCATAGCATGGTGGTAGAGTACTTTCTAGTACTCAGCTGGCTAGCTACCACCAAGCATCTAACGGTGTGTTCCGGCAGTTAGTCCATTGCGAAACGTGATAAGAAACTAATCAGAAATGACTTGTTTGTTCAAAAGCTCCAAAGCCTTGAACGTCGTCGTATAGTTGCTTGTCTGTCAGTTTTCTACCGGATACTTTGAAAAGTGTGTGTTCAGATCTACATGATTTAATTTCACCCTGCCCATTTTATTATTGGACGGCTCTGACAAGCGATACCGCTTCTTGGTCGATATTCCAAAAACTCAAACGGTTCGATTCTACCTTCATTGTACGAACCGCTTACTGCCCGAGTAAATATAAATCCCCTAATAAATATAATCTGGGTGCCTTCAAGTCACGAGGGAATCGGTTTCTTCTAGGCGAGCGTGCTCCATCGTAGACCGCATCTTCGGTCAAACGCAATCTTATCTGGAGTAAAAAAAAGTTACATTCCAAGCTATGTATTTTACCATCTACGACCACTCCATCACTTAACGTAAGGTGAGCTGCAGTCAAACACCTAGTCTGCCAACCAAAAAAATAGGTTATGGATTTAATTAGTTTAGATGAAATATTATCATCACCGAAAGAGTCTGTTCCAGGCTGTGTGTTTACGATCTTCGACCATAAAGTCACTTAAAATCAGATAAGTGAAAAATAAAATAAATTAGCCCAGATTCTAGAAATAATTCAATTAGAAAAAATAATAATTTGATATTGGTGTAAATAAAGAGTATTAATATAAATAAAGAGTAGTCGACGATGTTATGTAATAGAAATGATTTAGTTTAAAAAGTAATCTTTAAAATGTAAAATTCTCGACTCTGGTAGCATGAACAAAGTGTAATTCCAAAAATAAAAAAACAAGAAAGTACAGTTGTTTTGAGTAGCCAGACGAAATTTTAAAATGTGATTGAAGTAATGGGTGTAATTTTTAAACTACAATTAGTTTAAGAATGACCTAGTGCCCACAGAAATAGACATCCATTAACTTAAAAGTAGTAGTGCCATGGAATTGGTAACAAAACAATAAGCAAACAAACAAGTCTTCAAGAAAAGCCTTTGATTGCTTCTGGCACCGCTTGGAGCAACTTTTTTTAGAGTGGTCCAAGATATAAGAGTTGAGAGAACCTGTAGTCCTGTAGCGTTTTAATTACCATCTCATACAATCTATCTTCAAATTACATACCTACTTGTAACCAAATAATTTCTACTGCATTTTGAATACAATTCTCGCAGGTAATTTTTAAGGCCAGGGGTAAATATATAAATAGATATAAATACACCCTTTATTGTGCACACTATAAACAGAAAAAAAGTACAGAGAACAAAATAAACTTTGTCTTGTAACTTGTAACCATTTGTCTGTATGTGTCACATAATGTTCTTTAGAAATAAACTAGTATTATTATTATGAGCTTGTGTCACATATAGCGGCCTTGTCACTAAGAGTGATTTCTTCCAGGCAACTAAGAATATAAAACACGATAAATCAACAGACGGGAGGAATAAAAAAAAAGTAGAAAACTTAAACTAAAAACTAATTCTTATTATTAACTGCAGTTAGCCGTTCGCTCGTAACTTAAATCATATTTTTTCAAGCGTGGTCCTACACAGCGGCTAAGTTGACAACACGCTACAATATGTCGGGACAAGATACCAACTTTTCAAAACTTTGTTCAACGACAGAGCAGTATGCCACAACTTTTTAATTGCCCTTTGTAAAACAATATTCTTTTTTTTTTGTTACTAATTTGACCCGTGTCTTGACGATCGTGGGAAAACTATTAAATTTATAGCTGGTATAACTTTCAAAAACCTTTTCTATAGTTAAAGATTAATTACTTCAAAGGCACCATCGCACAAGGAACGAAAAATCAAATATTTAATGCCCTAAGGATTATGCTTTTTTGAGTGTTTTTAACAAAGCAAAATCAGTGTAGCCTATCAGTTTACGGGTCAGTAAAACCTAGTTTTGATCTAAGTCAGGTTGGCAATTATTTTAGTTAGTTTTATTTATAGTTAAGGAATGTAAATGATACGCAATTGTGAAAATAGGTAGTTCTTTAAAGTTTTGTCACTGTTATCGGTAAATTAATCACTAAACAATGAAATACGCTGCTGAGTGGGTGTTCTCCGATGGACACAATCTGAGTGTTCTCAGGTTGATAATGAATCGGTATCCTCTAGGCAAGCGTGCTCCATCGCAGATCGCAAATTCACTTAACATCAGGTTAGATAGGTGTGAAACGTAAGCCATCCCAACTACAGTTGACAGATCGTAAGGCTTGGACTTCTCTACTTGAAAAATATTATTGTGTCATAAAGTTCTTGGAGCAAAAATATTTGTAGTTTGTATTGTTTTCCTGTTCAAATTTATTATAATTTATATTAGCACTAGCTGCGCCTTGCGGTGTTACCCGCTACAAGTTTTCGGGATATAAAGTAGCCTATGTATTAATCCAGGGTCTCAGCTACCTCCATACCAAATTTCATTCAAATCCATTCAGTAGTTTTTGCATGAAAAATTAACAAACATCCATCCATCCAAACATTTACATTTATAAAATTAGTGGGATTGTTATAATATTGTTATGTAATTTATTTTTCAATAAAAAAAAACTATAAGTACCAATATTGTATTTGTTCCATTCCTGGCTAGGTGTATTTACCATCTTCCATCACACCGTCACTAACATCTGGTGATATATTATCTACTTTTAGTATGAGTACTTACACACAAGAAGCTAGTAGAGAAAAATAACTAAGAGCAGAACAACTCACATGTATACTATAAAATTAAAAACAACGTTCTTGCTTAGGAGGTATTCACAATTTCACAGGCACAGAGTTGCTTTGTATGATCCTAACAATCAGCGACAATAAAATTCAAATACTGATCTGAATTTGAAACTAAGACTGGTATAACCTTCATAGAAAACCGGCACCAAACATACACGGTATCAAGTCCTCAGACTCACAAGAAAATATATTCCATGAATAATTCACATGTCATACATCGGAACTGAATAGCGTTCCCAAAGAGTGCGGATGAACGTGGGCGTATACTTTGCGTCCAGTTTTGAATGCGATTCAATTCTGCGGAAAAAGCTGTACAACAGAACTTTCTAGAATGAAAACCATTTTCCCTGACTTCTTCCCGAATAAACTATTTTTAATAGTCGGAATTGCTTATAATATGAGTAAACTTCCCTGTTACGTCATTAAGTAGCGCTGCTTCTTGAGTTGTATGGCGTGGGTTTAGTTCCTACGCAGTTACAAAGCAAACTTTCTTTAACTTGACCTTTGTAATTTTAATAATAAAAAAAATATGACTTACGCTAAACGAAATACAGGTAGAGAAATTAATAAGTGTTACCTAGTTTGATATTAATCTATTAACTTTTTTGTCTGTACCGCAAGCAGGTCAGCGACCCACAAGCACCCGATCAAGAGTAAACAGATCACGAGTAAACAAGCCAAGAAAATTTAAAGACTATAACTCGACTATGGAAATTTAATAATGTTGGCGATAGAAATCCGACGTTTTCATTTTTTTATCATTGTAGTAGTAATATTCACGTAATAAAGACAAATCTAAAAACAAACCATTCATCGAAATTTGATAAGCCGTACAGTAGTTACGAGGGAACATTGGGATGGATATACAATTATACATCTTTGAATCAACCCTGTTTTTATGAACTGTCCGACTACTGGGTGCTGTTTTTTCTCATTGTGAGAAAGGCAAAGCTGTAGTCCACCATGCTGGCCAAGTGTGGATTGGCTAATTTCACACGTCTTCGAAAATTTTTTATGAATTTGGATATGAAATTTTCCTCTCGATGTTTTCCTTCACCGTTTGTAGTCATTGGCAATACTCATAACTTAGAAAAGACAGAGGTGCGTGCCGTGGGATTAAAACCCAGGACTTGTAGCTTTAATTGGAAGCCAGACAGTCTCCCAAATAAGCTGCTGAAACTTAACACACATACATACAGATAGGTCAAACATATAACCCCCTTTTTGGCATCGCCGTAGTTGGTTAATGAGGGTTCACTGCGACAAACTTGTATAAGACGTTGCTGCATTTGAAACAAAGAGCGGCAAACTGTCACCAACAAAAGACTTACCTTGGAACCTTTTTAAATTACTGCAATTTTATTTGACGATTACAATAAAAAAGCGGTAATGCCTCCCCGGCCGCGAAGCGAGCGAAACATTTTTGATGAAATTCAGCGTTCGCCATTCGAGTCACGATTCTGTTAAATTTCCCTAAAGATAATAAACATTTCCTGGGTAAATTAAACAGTTGTTTCGTACCGTGGTACTTTTTTGCGTTTCCGTTGTAGGTCGTCTGAGGATTTCAGTCGTTGCGAACCCTCATTTTTCCCACGGAACTGGGAGAATTCGCAACGTAGAGCCGCTCGCGTGTTTATTTTTCAAACGTTTTTGTTAAAATTTTGAACTTTGTGAGTTTAGAGAGCATGGAATTTTAATAAACACTCTAAAGAGTTAAAAGGGGGATTTTCAATTTAATTTTGCACAATGGAGTATGTTTTCTTAACACATTTCAGATTAAAAACATCATGTGTTTAACTTTTCATAATTAATGAATAACATAAAATTGACTTTGTGAATTTCAATTTTATTATTATATTATTTCAGTGGTCTACAAACATTTAATTTCATCTTGTAATTAAGTTTTTGATACCTAAAAAAATACGCTACACAGTAAAGACACTCAAATACATTGTTCAAAACTTTGCTAATGTACCTAATGTCACGCAAAATTTACTATCAACTATGTAAAGAACTATGAGTAGATTCAATTTTCAAAGTTTCTCTTTCGCTAATAAAAGTTTTCAAAATCATTATTTCTTAGTACATACTAATCTCTGAAACTACTAGTCGTATTTGTAAAATTTTCTTTGATAGCTCATTTCTTGAGAAAAGTTACAATTATCTCGACAATTCTCTAGATATTGATCTTCTTAATACCACATCACTAAATTGAAAGCGGTTTGCTAGTAGACTTTATTTTTGAAAGCTGCTTGCTAGTAGTCATTATGTTTAACTAATTTTCTTCATTTAAATTGTATTTTTTTAAATGTTGTCTATTTTTGTGTGAATCTGTCTCTTACCATATTCTTCTATACTATATGTGAAAACTTTTAATTGGTTTTCTACTCACATTTATTTTAACTTTTGTCTGTTTACCTAGCTGTAAGTTTTCCTATTATAATAAAAATAAGGCAGTATAACATCACTTATCACTTATATATAATATCGTTAAGAAACCGATGGGGGGTTTGTACATAGTGTTAGAATTTATTATTGTTTTTTTTTTTATTAGGCTTACGTTTGACTGCGATCTCACTTGATGTTAAGTGATGATATGGTCTAAGATGAAGCAAACTTGCCTAGAAGATACCGATTAACTCATTCTCGTTCATTTATTCATTCATTCTGTCTGAATTTGATAACTTTGGAATACTTTGATTTGATTTGAAAGAAACAAATGCTTGCGCATGTTAAAGTGTATCCAGAATTGGATTCACGAGGACGTGCGTCTAATTTCTCAAACGAGATTCTCCTAATATTTTAAACCGAGTGAAACTCTACGTTTTGCGGTACCAGGCAACGTAATACCACCAACGGTAATTGCTTACAGAGGCACCTACAATAATTACATTTGTAATTAAGGTAAGTGCTAAAGGTGTATTTGCCGAACCGTTTAGGTTAAAACTGGTTTCAACTGGAGCTTTGGAAACCGCAAGCAGTTTTGTATGGATTACTTATTTTAATTTGTGTTCTGTTGTTACGTTACAGATAGGCATCTGTAACGTTACATCGGTTACGTTTTAAGACAGTGAAAGATTACGTTTTTACTTTCATTACTTTGAGTGTACAAAACAATGTGTTGAGTTCTGGTAATAAGCCCTCAGCTCTCTCCCTATGTCTGCATCGTCCTTAAGTTACTAAATGTTGACCACCCGCATATTGAAATTCTGCCGCCGGGAATCTAATAGTGTGTTCCGGCTTGAGTGTCATTCCCGGCTAGGTGTGTTTACCAGCTTCGATCACACCATCACTTAATATCTAGTGAGCTGTGGTCAAACACCTAGCCTGTCAACCATAAAAAAAGTGATAAATAAACTATTTAACCATGTTAGTTGCAGCACTAGTCCCACTAATATTATAAACGTAAAAGTTTGGATGGATTGTTGGATGTTTGTTACTCTTTCACGCAAAAACTACTAAATGGATTTTGATGAAATTTGGTATAAACACATAAGCTACTTTTTATCTCGACAAGATGTAGCGGGTAACACCGCCGGGCGCAGCTAGTCATTCATATTTTATGCCAATGCAACAAAATAAGCGACGAGAAAATAAAATTTGCCACGCGCTTCCAAGTATGTGGTTGCTGAAATAATTTTTATTGTTAGTCTTTGTCAGTTTGATTACATCAGTTGACATCGTTTTCTCACAGACACATCTCGTCCCGCGAGTCGAGAATGAAACCAATTATTACCTATAAAATAGTGTTTTATATTTGTTTATCACTTAATACAGTGCAATTATGATCGAATTGTTCAATAACTTTACAGTTTTACGAAGAAATGAAATACAAATAATCTCAATGCCAATACAATATGTCTAATATTATACGTGTGACATTGGAAGGCGTAAGTGGTAACGGAATATCATCCTTCAGTGGTTACCGTAAGTTTCATTATTGGTTATAAAGTTTTACACTGGTCAATTAACGATGTCTGAGTGGAGTAGGTAAGTTTAGCTCTCTTCAGCTCTAGTTATGTATTGGTTGTTATAAAACTGTACAACAATTCTTATTTGCATTCTATGTGTTTTTGTAACTGTGATCTTGTGTATTTTGCTGTTATAACTTCTATAAACCTGGATTAACGTGATTTGAGTAATAGTTTGTAAATGTTTACAATGTTTGCATAGTGGTATGGTATCTTCTAATACTCGGCGCATACGATCTTTTAAATATAAATATATATATGTCGGAGATATAGATATAAGAAGAAGCAGAAACAGAAACGACAGCACGTGGGATGGCCGATCAACATCATGTATGGTTACTGGGTTACTGGGCGAGGGTGTAGCGAGCGAGGAGACAAACCACACAATTCAATTCTCTTGTACAAAGTTTAATCAGCACTTCACAACGACTTTAGTTTAAGAACGATTAGAACATTATAGACACTATTACATAGCTTGGGGACAAAACGTTCCGCTTAGCTTCGCACTCTGCAACCGACCAACTCAATCTCCTCTCAAAGCAAGAATCAATGTTCATCTCTCCTCAACCAAAGCAAGAATGATTTCTCCACCTCAATATTCAACGCACGGCCAGCTCGCTTCACACAGCGCCCCTACCGGCCAACATCCTCAACTTCACCTTCTCTCATTGGTTGAAGTCAAAATACTTTACACGAATAACGACAAGCAGAGCACGGAACCAGTGTTACGTCAGAGGTGTCGCCATTCCACCTCTAGTCCACCAAAATTACGCAAAATGGCGCTAAACTAAATCAACATTAAAGCTACACGCCGACATATACATTTGATAATTATGTTTTATACATTACATAAAAAATTAAACGATTACAAATACGAAAATTTCATTAATAACACCAACATTACATGTCATTTTTCGATTCATATTCAAAAACATCAAAATCATAACATAATTATGTAAATACAATAAAAATGTCAATGAAATAATTAGTCACAGTCATATTAAATAATTGTCAATATGATTGAACGTCAATAAAATCAAAAATATTATAATTACCAGTTTTAATAATCTCTTGTTTTTAAATAATCGTCAAAGTCATAAAACAAGGTCTCTTGAAGCCAAGACCTTAGTTTGCTTCTGAAGTACGCGATGGAAGGTGCATCCCAAATGGAAGCGGGTACGTGATTGCTTACCATTCTATTAACAGTCTTGCTCCAATCCGATACAATTTATGGTCCAAAAGCTCTAATTAACACAAGCCGAAAAAGGGCTAAGCCACCAATGTCATTAAACAGGCCATGGTCTCAATGTACACTTCGATGTAGTACATAATCTTTTGTCATATTAGTCATTTGGAGTTCGTGTCTTTTTCGGTCAGAATATTAAAAAAAAAGAATGCTTGAGTACTAGTTATACGTTATTGCTCATTAATTTTATATAAGGTTTGTGCCACTAGGAATAAAACGGATGATTAATTATGATAATTATGTAAGTAACAAGAAACCAAATTATTTATATATTATAAACGCTAATTAAAAAATTTAAGCGTCCAGTCACGTGAACGTTAACACCAAACAGAAAGTATTACGTCACGCCATGCAAAACATCACTGCTGTTGTTGAATTTTTTGTAGAACAACTGGCATACAGTGGAGATTGTTTCACATGGTATGACGTCATTTAAACGTCATGACATTCCTGGCCGTATACGCGGTAAATTTTAATTGATTTTTAATCGCAAAATTTTCATTGTTTTAGTCCTTGAAATATGATATAGAGTAATGTTGTTTTTGCTCCAGTTACGTATATTGTACATTTCGTACATCACTGAAACGAAAAAGGAGTATACGTAATATCCATTCCATCATATTATTATTTCAGGTATTTATTTTGTATCTTAATTTTTAATTTTTTTACATTAAATAAGTATAAAACATAAATAATATAAAAAACTTAAAAACTAGGGTGCCGCCGGCAGCGGGACAGGGCTCAAGCTGCCGGTGGTTCTGGAACCTCCTCACAATGCGCGCAGTGTCAAGGATCACTGCCTTTTGAAGCTGACCCTTGACCCAACCGTCTAGCGAGAGTCTCTTGAGATGTTGGTCGAGACTCTTCGCTATAAGACCGTTTACCGTGACGATATTATTATTATTATTATCATTTCCATTGTCCACTTGTGGACTAAGGTAGGCCGATGATGATGATGAACATGATATTAATCGAGAGATAAAATAGCACTAGGCTAAAATCAGGCTTAAATTCCACGCTGGTGATAGCCCATATTTATTTTTGAAGCTGCTTAGCTTCAAAATTAAACATTTACATATGAGTAAACACTATTTCACTGTGTGTCATTCCACATCCTATGTCGGCGTGTAGCTAATCGAGCTTGTTAACTTGGAAGGGCTATGCAGCCCCTGAGAGTGCTAAATACGATCCGATGCCTTCCTAGTCCTAACTATTAATCTTTTTAACAACCGACTTCGGAATTATGGCCTCCATTATTTCTTTGCCTTAATTAAAATAGCTCAATTTGTTTGCAGACTTTGGAATGGTTTAAGTGACTTTTATAGGGTCTCTTAGTATTATGACGGAATTATTAAGCTTAGAAAATATAAAATGCTTGTTTCTGTGTAACATGTTTTACTACTTTATTTTTCATAATTAACTTTAAATATAGGTCAACCAATAAAGGATCGATATGGCCAAATGGGGATACTCGGACGCCGAAACGGTACAGTGCAACTGTGGGGCTCCTGCACAAACCATGCAGCACCTTCTCTCGTGCCCTCGCTGTCCAGACTCTTGCATCATAGAAGACCTCCAAGAAGCCACCGCCCGCGATGTTGCTGTGGCTAAATACTGTCAGAAAACCAAGTTATAAAAAAAAATGAAACATAACCAATAATAGAAAACAATAGAAGAAGACCAATAAATAAGTACCTGCCTAAATAAAATAAGTATTAATAGATCAATTATTAATTTGTGTTGCTCAGCACAAAATAATTATTTATTAATTAATACAAATAAACAAGCTCTGCTCAACGTAATCTTTTTAGATCGAACTGTGAATGCTGAGGAGAATTTCACTAGAAAAAAGAAAGAGAAAAAAACATTGATATTGTAAGTAATATTATTGATCAGAACAATAGAATCAATCGTATCTAGAAGCCTAGTAGTATGTTACTAAGTTAATTATAACTACCCACAATTGTATGCTTTTACGAGAACTTACATTAATCTAATAATTTGTTTCGCCCCAAGTTTTCAAAGGCGCTCCGCTCCTAGCCTGCAAAACGACAGTAAAATTATTACAATAATAAATATTATATTAATCCAAAAAATGTTAAAATTGTTGAGTTTTACAAATTAATTTGTTTATAAATAAAATTATAAATCATGAAAATGAAATCAATCAGACATAGGTACATTTATATTTATACAAAAAAATATTTTGTTGATAAACGAGTCATGTCTTAAATTAGAAGTACATAATTTATTTAATTGTCTAAAAGCTTTATTGTAAAACTTGAGAAAAGTATAAAGAACGTCTGATTTTTCTATTCATTCTTTTAGAGATTATTTTGTGTCAGGGTCATATAGAAATTCATTTTGACCTTCTAGTTCTTGCCCTTATAATTAGGTACTGACGAATTTATTTTATGAAGTACGGACACAGACGGCCCTTATCCACGTCCAGTAGTTACTTAGATACTTCAATATTTTTTGTTGCCTTCATCTCTAAGCATAAATTTAGTCTTTTTGGTTTAATTATTATACTAAATATTTGTTTAGTCGTGAATTCTTGTAATTGGTTTTTCAATTGATCTAAAAATGTATACATAACAAAATACGAACATTAAATTTTGCTGTAAAAGAAGTAAAATCAGAGATTTTAGAGAGAAACAATTTGAATTGTCTTGAATAGTCCGGGCGGTAGCGTTGCAGATACAAAAGTCATGTAGTTCATGCAAACAGCTAACGGATTATCCCCCCTCCTCCATGCAGCTGACGACTATTTTTCAACTCAGTATGATGTCAACTATTCATGAAAAGGGGTTTCAGCCGGCGTACTATTACATAATTTTTAATTTTTTTACAACTTCCACGACCTCTCATATCGAACAAGATAGCAATGGATCGGCGTAAAATCACTACCTAAAATGCAACGCTACCACCCGGACTAGAAGTTTCTACTGCGTATTAGTGTCTAATTCTAATAAAAGTAATGAAAAAAACTCAACTTTTTATTACTAAATAGATCTACGTTTGGCCACCAACTCGCCCGATGGAATGCGACGGTGTGGCCGAGGATGAAGCACGCTGATCTAGAAGAAAAATATTCACTGTAACTTAACTTAATATTATGTGCCAATGTTAACTATAAATATAGTTTTTTTACTAAGATATAGATCTTTTAACAGAGGTTGACACATTTTTAGTGAATTTTAAAATTGGATTTCGTATTAATTTATTAGGTATAATATTATTATAATTCAAAGCTTTTTAGATGCTTAGAAGTGGAAAGTGGGGAACGGCGTCCCTAAGAAAAGCTTTCTGTTATCTCGGTAAATATTTAAACGACCTTTTGCAGGCTATTAGAACATTGTGCCAGTTCATAATTTACTGTAAAATATCGTTTCATAACAACAACCTTGCCACTGTAATTTTTTTTTTAAGTTACGAAAATAACTTAATAATAATTGTATAATTAACCAATACGATAAGATAATTTTATTAATAAGTTAATTTACAGTCTTATGATTTGTAATAAGAGTTGCATATCATACGTATTTCGTAAAAAAAATTCATTCACAAATTCATTGTATAATTAATAATAATAAAAAGTATACTTGAAAATATTTTTGGTAAATAGTACCTAACTAAATATAAATATCGTAGGACTATACACACCTGGCCCCAAACTAAGCAGAGCTTGTGTGATGGAAGTCAGAGATAACTGATAGAATACATAAATACTGTTTTTACTTTTTTGCTAATGTTATTTATGCTGTAAAGAGGCATTGTCATATATGTATATTCCTAGGTATGTACAGAACATTGGCGTTATTATCTAAAAATTTGGTTGTATATTATATTGTTTTGTCCAGCAGAAAAAAAAAACTTTACATTGAAACACTGTGTCACTATCAGTATTTTGTATTCTCTCTTTGAACTTTTTATGAAGTTTATCTGCATCTTTGATAGTCTTATTAGCTCATTTAGTAGAATATATTCTTTAAAATTCATTTGACTATAAAAGTTTAATAAATGTTATGGTGGTTCGATTTCCATACAAATATTTTTTTGCCATTTATGGACAAAATGATCATAATTTTATAGTGAAACCACAGCTACTGGCATTTATTGTGTTCATAGCATAAAATCAAATTTTTGAATGATTTATGAGTTTATGATTTTTTAATAAAACAGTAGATTATGCTAATATTCTACTGTTTTATTCAAGCAATTGTGATTTACCGCAAATAAAGACCAAAATAAATGCTAGTAGCTGTGATTTCTCTGTAAAATTATGCTCCATTTGTCCATAAATGACAAAAATTTATTTGTATGGGAATTGGACCACCTTAAAGATATTATGTATCTATTTACTAAAAAAAATATATAAGTATTCTATCAGTTATCTGGTTCCCGTAGTGCAAGCATTGCTTAGTTCAGGGCTATATTAACCTCTATTAAACCAGTTTCAAACTTCTACTTTCTCACATTCTATCAAAATTCCTTAAGATTTTTTCCCATCGTCAAAGTTGAGCGCCTCCCACTAGTCATAATAATTTTTTCCCCGCAGATGTTCAAGCCCGTTATTGGATCCCTTACAATATAATGCGGGGGTTTCATTTTCACATATTGTTGGTACAATATTCGCATAGAATGATGACTGCTTATTACTTCCTTGTAGCTTCTGCTGCGTAAGCGATTCTGATATTAAGCCAAGTGCTTCGTTTTCCGGGACTCAAATTTGCCGAGAGAAATTGGTAAAATAATACAATATTGAAAATGGCGTTGAATTTTGTGTGATGCCTTTTCTGGCTATTCTTTGAAGAGATAAGAAATGTTAGCTTGTTGTTAAATTTACGTCAATCATCACTGAAACGGCACTGGTTATCGGAGTGTAAGTAAGCAATAAGAATGCTTTTTTAATACGGTCTGTTAGGAAAACATACACCACCAACTTTATATATAATAATCAGAAAAACCATGTTTGCGAACGCAGTTGGAACAAAATTTAAAAATTAAATTTTGGAAACAAAAAAGTTTTGTTAAAGATTTTTTTTTTTTAATTTTATTCTTAATCGAATATTGATAATAATCGTTGGTTGGGAATAATTAATTATTTTCTTCATTTAATTTTTTCTAAAATGTATTAGGTATGTATACTCTGCAAAAAAGTTTTCTTTTATCAAGCTTTTCAGTAAATTTTATAAGGAAGTTGACATTTAATAAATAATAAATGTATATGCGGTAATTTTACTTAATAATAGTAAAATTACCTTTTCGTAGCACAAAAATATAAATAACTATTTTCAACGTTTATCTCCTATAAATATGGAGTATTAAACTCGGGGATTATTATTAGAAGCTAAAGTAATAAAAACATAGTATATCTTACAGCTATATCAAGATGTTTCTCTGTGTCTTCTGTCTCAAAAAATACCCGGATTTGTATAATTTTTTGCCAAAAATGTGGTATGGCGCAAGCTACAATTAAAGTAGAGACTGGTAGAGTAACATAGTAAAAAATAAAAAAAAAAGCAAAAAAGTCATTGCTAAAATTTTAATCCACATTTTCTTGTTGTCGGGTAAAACGATAATCTAGATCTCACTCATTCATCTCGCTAAAGTACATCTTAAGCGACTGGACTACAAATAAATTACAGAGTCTAATTTACATCGGAAACTACATTATATCAAGATTAAGGCTGCTACAGACGCTTCCCTTACATTTGTCATTTTAATAGCGCTACGAAACAGTCTACCAAAATAAAATTATACTGCGGCAAACATCAAGTGAATTAAATTTTAAATACCGCTCCTCCTACTAATAGCAGGCGAAATCTGTGGAAAGTTCGCCAAATAATGTAATCTTGGACGAAAGTTGGCAATTTCAATTATTATTGCAACTCCGCTACAAACAGAACGGGAAGGGCTTCGCTTCGAATGCGAAATAACATTGTGTAGAATAATTTCCCTTGAAATAATAAAAAATATTTTTAAAAAGGTTATTGGTTCATACTGATTGATTTTGGCGGACTTCATTTGATGAAAGAAGTTTAAAGGAAATGAGTTTTAAATGGAGTAATAAATAAATAATTAACCCAGGACTTTATCACACAGCGCCATCTAGCCCCAAACGAAACAAACCTTGTCCTATGGGAACCAGATAACTGATAGAATAATTACATACTTTGTTTTTGTAAATACCTACATAGGTACTTATATATTTTTAATAATAAAGTGGCTTCCGTTTGACCGCTATCTCACCTGATTTTATGTGACAATAATGGTAAAAAATGGTAAATAGCCCTAGCCTGGAATAAAAGAGGCTATCAAGTGAGGCTGTCGGAACGTACTGTTAGGTTCTTGACGGAAAATTTTCTACTCGAGGGTGGTGGCTACCTAGTAGTACCTACTAGAGAGTACCCTACCACAATGCTATGGTTTCCTTCACAGCTCAAGCGCATTGGCGTGTCATTCGACTGCGCTAACGAGTCTAACGACTGAATTTTCATCACTAAGTCTGCGTGCTTCATCTTCAACCACATTATCGCTTACCATCAGATGAGTTGGGGACCAAACGCAGACTTATCCGTACTAAAAATAAAAGAAGAAAATCATCAACATCTAAGTCGTAAAAAAATAAAACAACTTTTAAAATATTTCACAACACCGCGCAAAAGTAGAACCGTCATTTTGCATAAAGCAATTTCGGCCGTTTACCGTCGTAAAACAAACAACCACCCTCTCCATCGATGCTCAAATCAAACAACAAATCCGTGTTTAACGGGCCCCGTTAGCATCACGATATCGACTTCGCGACAAGCTACGGTCAGACTCCGCAAACAAGTTTATATAGTCAGTACTTAAAGTCAAGTAAGTTTGAGATACGTTGGAATCGACGCTTCTAAGCCAGAATAAGCATGATCACTAAAACTATATGAAACTTGAATCATGGCGTACGAAATAGGCATTTTCTTTTTTATTAAGAGCATGATTGATTCTTATTTTGATAAAATAAAACTACAAACACGAAAGTCCGCCATGATTTATGTTAAACGCCAATCAGAGAATGACGTCACTTTTACGTAAAGAAATAACTTACCAAGAGTTTTTAATGATGTGTTACTACACAAAGAGACCGCACAACACTTATACAATATACAGTATCTAGAAATCATATTTTAATAATAACTAGTAATAAAAACTTGATAACTAAATTATTCAATGAGCGTCTAAGAAACGTTTACGTTTTGTTTATTCAAACGTGACGGCACTAGCGGCGCCATGACACAAGAAGCGTTTTGGTACGAATTTTAAATCTGGAAACTTTTTCCTACTAAACCTTTATTATCTGCAAAAATATGTTGTTCAAACGTTTCCGAACATTGTAGGAGGACGTAGGCCTCTCCCAATGCACGCCACCAAGCAAGATAAAAAACCTCTATACTTTGTAACCAAGACTTTCTTTCTTCATGCTATATGCACAATAACTCCCACAAAACTTCGTGTATATTATAAGCAACGTACTGTCTTGACATACACGACGCAAGCACACCGCTAAGCCTGAATAAATTCAGCAAACTTCGTAAGAAGGGCATTAAGCCCTGAAAAATGTCTTGCGGAGCGGCAGTTTAGCACTGAGAATGCGGCACTGGAACGGTACGGCACTGAACTCTACACTATTTTAATCAATGTGAAATATGGAAGCCGTTTAGGAAAAGGTAAAATTTACATTTAAAACCACACGAGCATTTTTATTTCCACTTTTATACCCGTGTTAAGTATTTACATTGTAGGTACTAGATGACGATAAGAAGTTTCGGTAGCCTAGTTTGGAAACCGTCTGGCTTCCAATTTGGAGACCCTGGGTTTGAATCCTACGGCTCGCACCTTTATCTATCCTAAGTCATGTGTGTATTGACGATGACTTTAAACGGTGAAGGAAAACAACGCGTCCGAGATTTCTTTATCTAAAAAAAATTTCTTAATGTTGTGTGAAACCTACTAACCTCCACATGGCCAGCGTGTTGGACAATCGCCTTATCCTTCTCAAAATGAGAAAAAACGTCCAGCAGTGGATTAGTTTATGAAGAAACAGGGCTTATTCGGAAGATGCCGTTAACCCCTTCACGCCTTCACTTAACATCAGGTGAGCTGTGGTCTGTGTGTGGTAACACCTAGCTTGTCAACCATAAAAAAAAACACATTTTTTTAAATTAATAGTTTGTACCACTCGGGGTGTTGTATGGATTCTAATAATACACCATTCATCCATATCTGTACACTCTTTTTTGCGCAGTCGTGTAAAAAATAAAGGTTTTTGATCGTTTGAACGTAAAAGGGATGTTTTTTAAATAGTGCGATAGTATTTTTAAGATCGAGAAAAGTGACACTTTTATAATATTTGACACGGATTTTAGTTCACTGCACTAAACACAGCTATTATTTTGTTAATCATTGTTAGCATGTACACGAAAACCACGTGCATGTTCAAAATATATTGTGTTACATGTGCGGGGAACAATTTTAAAATTTACTGGCAAACTTTTGAACCATACGAGAACTATTGCCAAACTTCCTCCACATCGAATAAATGTCCAAACTTAACAAATAACAATATTTCTCCTTCACGCATAACGGTTCATTCTCAACGGCAATTCTTTAAATTACGCTCAGTACAAGAAAAGTTGGAAAAACATAAATTTCATCCTATTCAACAGTGAAAACTTTTTTCATTCCCTTACAGTTTAACATATTTTCTGCTTCAGAGGAATACAATTGTGAATACTTTATGTTGAAATTCTATTTTGCTGAGTGTAATTTATTTCATGCTTGTTTGACGTGTGCGGATTTTTCAGTCTGTGCGGTGTGTGTAGCTTAGCTAGATAGTTCAGACTGACATGAGCGATTGTAATGTACGAAATCGTGTCTATTATATTTTATTGTTAATTTTTTCAGTTTTTGAGCAAGGAGTGTAAAATATTTTTTGTCTATATTAATTTTGATGGTTATCTTGCTCAACTACAGGGGCTCACTGGAAGACCAGCACTGGTCATACTTACAGTATTATGCTGAGGTGAATTATTTTGTAACTTTTTGTCTCTGTTTGTTCGGTTTTTTTATTTTATAATATATTTTTTTCTTTCTTATTATACATGTATAATCTGAAGTTTTAGCAGCTTTGTTGGGAAATCGTTTGGCTTGGAAGTTTTTTTTTTTTTTTTTTTTAACATTTGATTTTATTTATTTTTATTTTTTTAGGTTATGTATTGCTGATAACCAACGGCAAAGGAACAAGCATAAAAACAAAAACAAACAAACAGAGACAGACAGTTAGAAAATAAGGATTTTATAATTCTAATTGCCCTTTACAGTCCCATCGACGTTTTCCGTATAAGCCACTTTATACTGATTAAATTTTATTTCAATGCCTCAATGTGCTCTCTAAATTATAATTTTAAAATCTATATATTCCTTTGAATGTGTAACAACACTAAATTTTGAATAATTATGTGAAATTGAGCCACGAATAAAATTGGAGACTGTTATTTAAAAGTCTTAGCGTAGCGTAACACCTATTCTGACAGACAATTACTTAAGTCGTTCAGTCACTTAAATATTTAAACACGTATATAAACAAATTAATAAAATTCTTGTGAAACAAGCTTTAACCTTTAACATCTCGCACTCGCATAATACTCGTTCCGCACATAAAAAGTTGCCAAAATGAAAAGTCGTAAAGCCTTTTCATTTCCCAAGCAAACTTAAGCACCATAGTCCTTTAACCCTATAGTAAACATTTCATTGCGGTCACAAACGATCTCGGACGAATAAGGTCATGTCCTGAATGAAACTTCATATCCCAGCAGGCCTATCTTAGTCTATAAAAATAATGACAAACCGAAATATCAATAAACATAGCCAAACACGAGTTATTACAGATACGAATATTTGTGAGGTCTGAACGTTTGTGTTAGCGGGCAACACCAACCAACTACCTAGGAGATACAAGATCCATAGACACTGTTAGCGGGCAACACTGATGAAAAATAGAGGAGGATGATTGTCGTTGACCCGCTGACAGCTGGGTAGATTAGAATAGATAATTTGGTTTTTGGGACGGACTCGCATTGAGGAATCAGGGCGAACATCGACATTAATAAGTAATAAACGGTCCCGCCCTGCAACCGTGTGTGATTTTACCCACCTAATTACATTTGTCATTACTTCTGATGAAATTAATTTCTTTATAGTGAAATTTGCTTACTCGTGACTATTGCAGTGATACTACGACTCAGAACTATAAGAATTCATTATCATCACTTGGTGGTAGATCTCCTTAGCAGGAGGTCGTCTAGGTAGATACCACCGCAGTACCAGTTATTCTGCCACTAAGCAGTAGCGTGTAAGCAACGCCGTATGGTAAAGCTAGTAGCCAAATAACTAACTCGTAGGGCTACATCTGGCGTGAGTGGTCGTTATATTATACTTTGCCCGATATGATACACGATGTTGTGACTATTTTCTGTGTCATCAATAGGAACGGTGTATCGGAAAATTTCTATCGTAAGAATTATTATTATTCTTATTATTGTTAAACAGGCAAAGCGTTTCACCACAGCTCACCTGATGTTAAGTGATGGTTTAGTCGTAAATGGTAAAGCACACCTAGCCCGCAATGGAGCTGCAGGAATACACCGTTAGATGCTTGGTGGCAGATTTCCAACTTGAGGGTGGTAGCTAGCCAGCCGAGTGTTAGAAAGTACCCTACCACCATGCTATAATAGTTTTCTCACGATGCTTTTCCTTCACCGGCAGCTCAAGCTCATTGATGAGGTTTGAACCCACGCCCTTGGGCATGTGAACCTACAGCGACAACCACTAAGCTATCATTGACGACTACTACATAGACGATTTCCTCACTATACAGAATGACTGGTGAGACACCTACAATACCGAAGAAGAGTACTTGGTACTCGATTCTCTTTATAATTATGTTATAAAATTAGGTGTTTAATTTTTGGCCCCAATTTCCTTATAAATAAATGAAGCGTGGATACACTCCTGATAACGATGTTTTGATCACGCGACAAGTACGTGCTTGTCCCCCGTCGTCGGCGCAAGCGTCCTCACAACATCCAGCTCATGCGACCGTGCGGTGTCCGTTGCGGCGGTGGCGTTGCGTAATTAATTACATAACTTTCGGTTAAGTTTACCTAGTAGTCAGTTAATATTTATTTTAATGTTATTTTTTAGGGTTCCGTACCTAAAAGGTAAAAACGTGACCCTATTACTGAGACTTCGCTGTCCGTCCGTCTGTCACCAGGCTCTATCTCAAGAACGGTGATAGCTAGACAGTTGAAATTTTCACAGATGATGTATTTCTATTGCCGCTATAACAAAAAATACTAAAAATAAAATAAACATTTAAGGGGGGCTCCCATACAACAAACGTGATTTTTTTGCCGTTTATATAGATAATGGTACGGAACCCTTCGTGCCCGAGTCCCACTCGTACTTGGCCGGTTTTTTTCTTTGTATATGATCGCCAAATATCACGCCCTCGAATATCGTAGGTGTCTCACCAGTCATACTGTATTATAGGTACATAGAGTTCTTTGGTCACGGTATATTCATGCATTCCAATACCCAGTTTCAAATCACACGCATGTAGTTTATACGAAAACTTTTGATTACGGCGACCGGCAGTTATGAAAACGAACAACTGTGGCAATATTTGACGTATAAACAGAAATAATATACGATGTTTCTAATATTTGGGCACCTCGTTTTATTAGGAACTTTGTTATCCTAGCTGTGGAGGATAGACCGAAAATTTTAATACTAAAAGTAGGTATTCGTACGTTTTTATTAGCTTATAACTTTAAGCCACAAATCGATCATTTCTTCTATCCGACTATCCCATGGGATCGATCATTTTATTCACAACTTCACAGTTGCGCAAATAGTAAATTTTATTTAAAATGATGAATACCTCCTTTTCATTTTCTTTTTTCCTTTTTTCTTTGTTTTGTTAATCAAAGTTCTGTGTATCGCTGCAGTGGTCATGGACAGGCGTTATCTTTTACCACCAGGAGAGCGTCTCGTTCGTCTCATTACTTTTTACATAAAATTCTTATACTTCCAATTTTATTCAAAATACTTAGATATAGGTGCGTTACATAAATAAATCCCATCCCACTAATATTATAAATGTGAAAATTTGGATGGATGGATGGATGTTTGCCATGTAGCAGGTAATAGCCGCGGGGCGCAGCTAGTAATAAATAAATATCGTAAGACATTACACTCAGCGCCATCTGACCCCAAACTAAGCAAAGTTGTACTATGGATGTCAGATACCTGATAGAACACTTATATCGTTTTTTTTTGTAAATACAGTACATCAGACACAGAACAAACATTTGTTTATACCACACTATGTTTGTCCTGGGTGGGAATCGAACTCACGCCCTACAGCTCTTGAAGCAGTCAACGAATCAACAGGGCTGTCAAAGCTGTTTCAAGGCTGCTTATATCAAACATCGTAAAATCTAAACCATTTTATTAAGGCCAATAATTCCCGGTGCAACGCTTCCTCTAAACGAAGCGCCTAATACCGTATGCAATGAATATTCAAACAGGGACTGACGCGGCATACATTTCAGCTAAGTTTAAACTGATGTAAGCGTAAACCGTCTACATAATAGATAGGTATAGACACAAAAACAACGCTGCGGTGGTTTGTTTTTGCTGACAAAATGTTATGTTGTTAGAACGGTTTATTATTTTGTTATTAGAAACACCAAGCGAAAAATCATACCGTAGCGGTGATAGCTCAGTTGTTAGCACGATTGGTTCACACACCGAAGGGCGTGATTGTAAACCCCAACAATAAGCTTGAGCTACCGGTAAAGGAATACATCGTGAGGAAACAATAGCATGGTGGTAGCGTATTTTTTAGTACTATACTCGGCTGGCTAGCTACCACCCTCAAGTTGAAAATTTGACATCTTTGATTTGGCAACCACACTCGAGAGCCAGTCCCATTCCAGACTCCTGTGCTTTACCATTTTCAATGACATCGTTAATTAACATCAGGTGAGCTGTGGTCAAACACTAAACTTGTCAAAAAAAACCGGACACCGGACGGACAGACGGACGGACAGCGGAGTCATAGTAATAGGATCCCGTTTTCCTCTTTGGGTACGGAACCCTAAAAACATGCAATCTATCAAAGCTTTTGAGGACACTTTTAAGCTAGATTTACACAACGCTACGTAGTACTTAGACAATATTAGACATGTCGACTCCATTAAGGTAAAATCACAAAGGTACGCTCTCTGGCTCTCTTTGTTTCCCAAGTTCGCTGCATTTTGCATTGTACTTCTTTCATCATAACATACTTTACTGGACGAAGCTTATTGTGGATAGAATAAAAGGCTTGCGGGCTGTTCCAAGAAAATATTATTTATTTACATTTACATTAGCGATCCGCTCCGACTTCGAACGAATACACTTCATTTTCATGATTTAATACCATCTTAATGTTGTCTTTAGGTGGTTCGATTTTTATCCAAATTATTTTTTTCCATTTATGGACAAATGGAACATAATTTTAAAGTGAAATCAGAGCTACTGGCATTTATTGTGGTATTTATTTGCGGTAAATCATAATTGCTTGAATAAAACAGTAGATTTTTAAGTAGTTAGTATATTATAGTTAATTGTGTCACTCTGTCAGTGAATGGTGACAGTGTCGTATGCCAAGCATACGGTTATTTTCATCCTTATTAGCTTACTAGCGGACGCCTCGCGGTTTCACCCGCGTAGTCCCCGTTCCCGTGGGAATACAGGGATAATAAGTAGCCTATGTCACCCTGAGAGCGTAGTTTCCCAACGGTGAAAGAATTATTGAAATCGATCCAGTAGTTTCGGAGCCTATTCAATACAAACAATCAAATTTTTCCTCTTTAAAATAGTGTAGTGGGGATTCTTAGAGGAAGCCAGTTTGTAGTTTAGTTCCCAGTACGCTATGTGACTCTTATTATTATACGTCTTTCATAGAAGCCGTGTCAGTTATTTATTATATCGCATACCTAGATCTAAAGGAAGCTAAGTCGAAAATATCGTTTTTTTAGTTATGCACACGATCGAATTTCCTATGTCAATATCTACCGACCAATAAAACAGATTTAAACATATCTTCACTACTCGACACCTGATGACGCCAGATTGATTGATTGATTCATCGCCCAATATACCCCTACTATTGGTCACAGACTGTTGCATGAATGGGAACTAATTATAAATAACACAAAATGTAATAATATTTTAAGTTTGTTGCCCTTCAAATGAGAGCCAACTAAAAACTTAATTCATATTTAGTTTTTAGTAGGCTTGGCAACATGGGCTTAACTAAAAATAATAAAACAAAATACATATTTTATTAAGCAATAGAGAAATAACTTCAAAAATCCAATTTTCAGTCCCAAAACATGATTAAAACACAAGACTCCTACTCCTATCTTTGTTACCTGCATATAAAATGTATAAATCTACACAAAAAAGTCCTGCAGTGCACAGGGAAACAGTAATCAGTTTTTTTGCCTTTTGCCAAAAAAGTGTTTTTTTGAGTTAATCGCTGTTTAGATCTAGGGGTGCGATATGTGGAAAAAACTAGTTCATTGAAGTCACGAATAAAAAGCACAACTTTTTGATACTGTAATTATTTTTCATTAACGATATAATCACAAATTAATTTTGACCTAATTTTAGCCCTGCGTGTAAACAAGAAACTCTGTGATTTGTGTAAATTTGGGGTAACCTTTGAAAGTATTTTGAGTATATTGAGCGACGAGGGAAATTTCTCACACGCTATTGGGTCCGAAACTAAGCAAGACTTGTACAGTGGGAACGAGATAAGTGATAAAATTATTAAATATGTTTTTTTTTTATGTACGAATAAATCCGCGTTTGACTTCAAAGTCGCCTGGTGGTAAGCGATGATGTGGTCGAAGATGAAGCACGCAGTACAACCATAAAAGCAGGTTACTAAAACTGTAGTCAAGTTAGTTAAATTTAGCTAAAATCCTCATCAATGTTTACAACAAAACGACTTTTAAGCGGAAATACACAAAAATACCTATACGTAATAATATCTTAAATCTTAAACTCTTAATAATTATTTTTTACTGGTGACTGTTTAAGTGTTTGACCACAGCTTATTTGAGGTGAAAGGACGGTGTGATTGAAGATGGTAAAGCACACCTAGCCTCGAATAGAACTGGCTCTCAAGTGGGGCTGCTACATTTTATCCCGAAAACATGTTTTTTTTTTTTAATATCATAGGACTTTACACAGCGCCATCTGACCCCAAACTAAGCAAAGCTTGTGATATGGAAGACAGATAACTAATAAAATACTTAAATACTTTTTTTTGTAAATATAAACTTATAATACATACACAGTACAGTACACCCAGGCACAGAACAAACATTTGTTTATATCACAAAATGCTTGTCCTGGGCGGGAATAGAACCCACGCCCTTCAGCTCTTGGAGCAGACATACTACCAATGAACCAACACCAACAAGGCTGTAGCAGGCAACACCGTGGGGCGCAGCTAGTTAACAATGAGTAAAAAACTGTCAGATTATTTCTCCTGCAAATTTTAGTAATACCTTCCATCACCTGCATTAATTACTCTGACTGGAAATCGCGACGTTTGTCAGCGATACAATAAATAATTCCTCAAAGTGATAAGTGAAAACCGCCTTCTCTAATGGATGTTTAATGAAGTTGATTAATTGCTTGTCGCTATCGTTTTGGTCGCACAGTAGAAGAAAGATACAGTGACCTGCTTTGAGCTTCAATCATCATCATCTTTTCAGCCGTAGGACGTCCACTGCTGGACATAGGCCTCCCCCATTGACTTCCACAAAGACCGGTTGGAAGCGGCTCGTATCCAGCGCGTTCTTGCGGTCTTTATTAGGTCGTCTGTCCACCTTGTGGGTGGACGTCCTACGCTGCGCTTGCCAGTTTGTCGTCTTCACTCTAGAACTTTGCGCTGCAATGATCCGAATTAATTTTTAAATTAATTCAAATAATTTAACTTTCCTTCAATGTCAATACTTAACACTGACCTCAAATACAAATAGGTTTTTTATTGGCGGGCACGCGGAAAAATCATCTCGCCCTATTTTATTTTTTCCAAAACCAGGAATGACCGAATACCAGGCCTCATGACTTACTTTGTGTAACTTTGACTATGGTTTAACTGGGTTAAAGCCTCATTTGAGAACCAGTTTCATTCCTGGCTTTACCATTTTCGGCAACACTGTCACTTTACATCAGGTGAAATGTGGTCAAACACCTAGGCCCTCAACCATAAAAAAAAACCTAAAATTAAACATGTCAAAATAATTGACATTGGAAAATGCACAAAGTCAAAGACTCGATTTCAGACTATTTCTAGTTATGCCTAGTAATAGCTTCAGTTCAAAATTTATTGATTAATTATTTAATTTGATTTATTAAATTATTATTATATAATGGACATTTTACTTTAATTGACATTGGATTTTTTACTATTATATGTAATTTTAGATTTTACAATTAATTTGATTATAATTTATAAAATTTAATAAAATAATTAATTTTAGCTAAATAAAAAAATAAATTTATTATGCCATTGATTAATTAAATGAAACATATTTATTATTTATACATAATTATGATAATTCAAAAATAGGTTTGCGCTTGACCGCTGCCCTGCCAGATGCTCTCTAAGAAGCAGCACGCTCTCTTAGAAGAAACCTGTTTACTCTGGATTTTAAGAATCTTAGTAACTGAATACAGTTCGACTACGGAACCCTCGCCTAATTCATCATAATTATTTGATGGTGTCATGCTATGGCGGTTACCTTGTGAACTATTTGACGTCGATAAATTCTAAGATACAAACTTTATCGAAGTATTGGTAGAACTAAAATCATTGCTTACGTCCGCTTCCTAACTGCTGTAGTTAGAAAGGTCTCGGTTAAATTTTAAAGACTGATATTAATGATGGTAAAATATCGACTAACGAAAACATAATTATCTACAAAAAGTTTTTAGCTCGATACAAGGTTGCCACAAGTGGTGGCTATATCGATAAGAGCGATCTCTCCCAGGCAACCAAGAATGGAAAACATGGTACTGATTAAGAACAGACGGAAGATGTGGTAACACTATTAAGTTAAAAAATTATAAGTAATACAAATAATACATAGTGTTTTACTTATATTCTGGATCAGTATTATAGTTTTGTTGGATACTAGCGGACGCCTCGTGGTTTCACCCGCGTAGTTCCCGTTCCCTTGAGAATACAGGGATAACAGCCAATGTCACCCGGGGATAGTGTACATTCCCAACGGTGATAGAATTTTTGAAATCGGTCCAGTAGTTTGTCTATTCAATACAAACAAACAATCAAATCTTTCCTCTTTATAATAGTATAGATAGATAGATAGAGAGATATACATATATAGATGGATAGAGACAGATATAGATATAGATAGATAGATAGATGGTTAGATAAGGCTGGCAGACTATTGGCAAATATTAATAAATATGGCAGAAGCTGGAGAAGACCTTCACCCTAGGGGCAAAGTAATGAGATAGCAAACTCATCTGAACTAATAGACTAGACTAATTTCATAAAACTCATTTAAAACTATTGTCAGCGTTGAGGCGGTGATAAACCCCTAAAATTTAATCTTAAGTTAATAATTTTAATCTCCTGATAACCTGGCGATTGAAAGTCGTTAAGGTTACCAAGGTGCTTCACCTAAGATTGCCTTACATATCTTACGAAGTCAGTCATAAAATAGACTTTCTGAATTAACAAAACCTTTGTATATAGTTGTGATTTCACTGGCATAAAGTTTTGTTGTTTAAAATTGTTTTGATCTGATGGATTGCTTTTGATTTTAATCAAGAATTTCATTTAAGATTTTAGAATAGCTTCAGTCGTGATTGTGCAGAATAAATTACAGCTTTAGTGGAGTCAATCTTGCGCTGTTTTTGGTATAATAGTTTTAGAAGCTTCTTTGATCTGAAAGATATTAAAGAATTAATTTGAAAGATATTATCTTTATTCTATCAATCAATTATTTTAATTTATACTAGCTGACGCCTCGCTGTTTCACCAATTAGTTCCCGATCCCGTGGGAATACAGGAATAAAAAGCAGCCTATGTCACCCGGAGATAGTGTAGCTTCCCAACGGTGAAATATTTTTTGAAATTGGTCTAGTAATTTCGGAGCCTATTCAATACAAACTAACAATCAAATCTTTCATCTTTATAATAGTATATAGATAGATACATTTTTTTCTTAATGTGAAGAAAATTAATTACACAAAATTTTCGCTGAGTTTATTACAACTTTTTAGTATTCCGTATGTCACAAATAAAAAAAAGTCTGTCGCCATTCTATCAAGCAAAATAAATCAAAACTTACTGGTGAATTCCCGTTGATTTAGAATTATGAAATTTGACATGAAGCAAGATTTTAAAACACAAGTTCGCTCTAGGCGATAAGACCGCCATTGTACTACCAAAAAATTAGTATTGATGTTGTTTTGAAATTTTTTTCGTGATTTTTTTTACAATTTTCAGTTATGTCGATTGTCGGTGTACAATAAAGTTTTATTATATTCTATGTATTGAAAAACAATTTGACAATAATTAGTTTCAATAAGATAGTGTACAGACAAAAAAACGACTAAAACGGGTAAAAAAATCGTAGAGAAAAAAAGATAGCTTTTTTTATTTTTTTTATAATAGATAGGCTTGCGTTTGACCGCCATCACGCCTGATGTTTATCAAAGATACCGATTCACTCTGTGTCTGTAACTTGAAGGTATCCAGACTGTATTTGTCGGGGAACACCCACTCGGGCAGCAGATTCCAATGCCTAGCGGTACGTATGAAGAAAGTGGAATCAAACTGCTTAGTGACAAACTTTATGTGACAAACTGGCCTCAACTTGCATAATGCTAGCTGTAGTACATGATCAGCACCAGTATTCCATTGAGGCTGACAGCAGGCGTGTATTGTTCGGTAAAAAAAATTACAGCGATAATAAAATTTGTATGCAATGTATATCACACCAAAAAAATACAATAAGTAGCCTACCTGTATTCCCAAACTAAATCATAGAGAATAGAAAAAGTTGCAGTCAATAAAGTTTTCGGAATTCTCATTTATGTGCACCTTCGGCATAAAAACAAAAAGTGAGTTTTACAAGAACATTTCTAACTAAATTACATCATATCAATGCGGGTTTCTTTTTTCCTCTTAGGATACAGTACTCTAAAAACATACCTTGAGCTTACGAACTTAGGTTTGCAGTTGGAAAAATAATTTATTTTTCATATTATGCAACATTAGATTTTGCTTCTATCTCTTCTTTCCTTATTCGTAGACAGGTTTTTACGGAACGTCGGGACGCAAATGTTGATCGGCAATAGTTTAGTTTAACGTTTCCAAGAAATGCGAAAAACCTAGATCCTGCCCATTTGCAGTACGGAAAGTACTTTATTCGACCCACGTGAGTCCGCTCCATCAAATTTATTCAGTGGCCACGCAAATCTGTGGATTTCCATAAACGTTGTTCACAACAACGTTCAGGATCAAGTATCCGGAATCTCTGCACCGAATACCGTATCTTAGAGATACGTGACCCCATTTGCATATAAAGGGCCCATGGAAAAATGTGTTTTTTTTCTTCTACGGACCGAAGAACGAAGGCGCGATGATTGATACCGGGTTTGCCAAAATGATTTATATTTTGGTTGAAGTATAGTCGAGTGCTTTGAATGGATTGTCTGGAAAGGTGAAGATTGAGAAAAAGGTTTTCAAGTGTTTTGTATGTTTTCCCAAAACGTTCCTCTTTTTTTGTTTTGCTTTATTTTCTTGTCATAAGTGATACCAAAAATTATTAAAGCACAGCGCCAAAAACTTCTACAAGCGTGATTGTTTTTTATTGTAAACAATAAGCTGCCATCTTGCCTGATGTTAAGCAAAAATACGGTCTGCGATAGAGCACGCTTGCCTGGAATAAGAAACCGATTCACTCAAGCTTTGAAAGTCCTCAGATTGGATATATCGTGGAACACTCATTCGATTGTTTTAATAGTGCAGTCTCAGAGATTGATTCCGCAACAACGAATGAGGGATGCACGTGTTTTGGTGGTTGCAGCTGACTAAAAGCTTCAGAGGTTTTTAATACAACACTCAATGTTAGGAGGCTTCAAACAATACTAACTAATCCCGCTATCCGTGTCTATGAGCTTAGGTCATTTTTACCAAAATAGAAATGTAATGTTTTTAGGGTTTGTGTATGTATGTACGAGTTTTTATACCATCATCATTTTTAAATGAATAGATTTCGATTTTTAGAACTCTTACGTTTTTTTTTTACATTAGAATTCTTACATGATCTTAAGTGACACAGGTTACGATTTTTCATAAACAATTCAATGTGGTAGTAATAAATGAAGACATTTGTGAAGGTATTTGTAAAAAATCTTTAGTTTATATTTTTAACGCAATCGTATCTTTTATTTCATTCAATAAAGTCATTATTTCACCAACGTTTTAACAGGATAATATATCTACATTTCAAATTTTATCTATTTTCGTTGAAAGCGTAGAGAAATAGCAAACATATTTTTCCGTACTAATAGTATCAGGGTGATTGTTATAGGAAAACAATTAAATAAGTGCACAGTAACTTACTTGGTGGTAGGTCATCTATGTAGATATCACCGGAGTACCAGATATTCTGCCGTCAAGCAGGACTGTAGAAACTTTACTGTGTTTCAGTTTGAAGGGTACTGCAGCTAGCGAAATTACAGGGCTGTTGAGGCTAACTATTGCATGTCCTAAAGTAATGAGTGCCAATGCCCTGGACTTTGTTTTGTTACTAAAGGTTTTGTGTTTTGCTTCAATGTTCATGAACATACGTTATCTCTTACCATCAGAAGAGCGGTCCATTTTTAATGTAAATACATTTACATTAAAAAATACAAAACAACACAAAATATACGTCGAGTATTTTTTATACAGTCGTATATATCCCTTTGTACAATGTAATAGCCATTTATATTAAAAAATATGAGATCTAATTTCAATAATAAGCAATGGAAGATATTAAAGTCTCGACGGATTGACTGAGAGAGCTTTCATTCTCGAAATATAAATTATTTGTCATTTTTGTGAGCAACATTTATTAGATTTTAGCTTCGAGTAAGAGGAATAAAGTCAAGTAATTTCTTGGAGACTTGGCCTGCTTTAAACACGACTTTCAGATTAACTCCTGGCCGTTTTAATTTCACGTCAATTAATCTTTCTTATTTTACTTTTCATTAAGTTGAAAGTAGACAATTTTAATTATCAAGGAAACAATTTCAATTGGATGCAGTCTTTGAAGTCAAGTTTCATTAAAATGCTGAAAGGCTCGTTAAACTGTCATTAAATTCTTTTAAACACTTTCTGGCTTATTTTAGGCGTATTGGCGTATTTTTAACTTCACCAACAAAAATATCATGGTTACTGAGGAAAATATAATTTGACATAATTATGTTATACATTTTCTAAAGAAAAGAACTTAATTCTGTTTAAAAATAATACTCATGTTCATAAACAAATACCTGTTTTCCATCTCGCCATGCGAATTTATAAAAACGTGAATAATATTTAACTTTTTTTGTGACCGACTTTGAAATTTGTCCATCAATTGTATTATCAATGCAACAAATTATTTGTTGAAAAATTATTAGGTAGGTACGTCTTGTTGTCATAAAAAATTACTTATCACCTGCTAAATTAAATTAAAAAATCAAACAAAAAAAAACTTTAAAATTGTATTGATAACACCAAAGTTAGAAGTAAAATTTCGTAATACAAACAAATATAATTATTATCAAGTATGTCATAATATTTAATTATTTCATTTAAAAGAAGAAAAAAACTACTTGCGGTCAAGGGGCAACGTACTTTTTTTATAGAACAACTGATTATTTAATCGTGTATTTGTATATACTGTATGTTTTTATAGTATATTTATATATACTATATACCTAGAAGTTTTTTCTTTGTTTTATGTTTATTTTTTTGTATGTATGTATTGTAAATTATGTTGAAATATGTTTTATGTCCCAAATAAAGCGTTGTCTATTGTCTATTTATTATGACTGCTGAGATGTTTCGAGTAACAAAGAATATTGTGTCCATATTTAGTACAAGTAATTTATGATTATGAGTACAGTATCTCTATCTTCTGGTATAATATACCCTAAACTTGTAATCCTGTGTAGAAACAAAGACTGAAATATTGATCCTTTATTCCAACTTACATTCTTTGAGAGTTTTCGCACAACAGAACCTAGTCAAACTTGTAAAAATTAAAAGTTATGATTAGTACTGGTAACCATTCCTTATTTTATCGATATATGTTTAGACATTTTGCGTTAACAAAACATTTTGCGAACAGCGGTACGACCACATAGTCCGCTATATTTTTTTGTGTGTTCCGACCAAATCTGAAAAATAAAAACAAGGAAATGTGGAGTCCGCTTTTTGTTCTGTTTGTTTGGTCTCATTTTTGGGGTTTGAAAAAATAAAATAGAAAATGCCCTGGAATATTGTTGTGGTGGGTATTAAAAACATGTCATAAGCATATAAGAGTTTTGGTTTTATTTTTGCTAAATGAACATCATCAAAACAGAACCATTATACTTAACTTGAACCATTATACTATCTTAGTGTTTTAAGTTATAACTTCACTGTATATATTTTGCTCAAAAAAAAAACTATTTTGACAGCTCTGTTGGTTCATTGTTAGAATATCTGCTTCAAAGGCTGAGGCAAAGGGCGTGGGTTCGATTCCCACCCAGGACAAACTTTGTGGTACAAACAAAATGTTTGTTCTGTGTCTGGGGGTTTTGTATGTATTTATAAAAAAAAATATTTAAGTATTCTATCAGTTATCAGCTTTGCTTAGTTTGGGGTCAGATGGCGCTGTGGGTAATGTTGAAATTTTCACAGATGATGTATTTCTGTTGCCGCTATAACAAAAAATACTAAAAAATAGAATAAAATAAATTTTAAGTATACATCAGACGTAATTTTTTGCCGTTTTTATAGATAAAATGGTATTGAACCCTGAGTGCGCGAGTCCGACTTGCACTTGGCCGGTTTTTTTCCGAACTCATGGTTGCATTCGAAACTTCGCTCTTTAACGTACGTCTCGACCGCAATAACCACTAAGCTATCGTTGCTATTTAGCATAAGATCTGGGAAGACAATCCAATATTCTAAATAAGTATATATCTACCTTTTTGTAAATATGGTAGTGCAAGTTTTATGTTCATGTGTCAAATACACTCTTACCCAAGGTGCATTCGAAAGAGAGAAGCGACGTAGCGATATTCTTTATTCACCGTGGATATAGTTATTGGATAAAATGGAACGGTGACTAAGATTTCACCTTTTACTCGGCTCGCTTACTTAGATTTCAGTATAAATCCATCATCACCATAAGCCTAAGGCCTATGTGCATTGTCCAGCAGTGGAATTCAAAAAGTCCACTGCTGGACATAGGCCTCTCCCAAAACACGCCACTCAGCCTGATCATCGGCATTTTGCTTTCCTCAACCGCCAGCTATCCTACGTATATCGTCACTCTATCGAGTCACAGGGCGTCCTATGCTACCTTTTCTAATTCGCGGTCTCCACTCTAGAACACGTCTACCCCAGCGGTTATCGGTTCTGCGACAGATATGTCCAGCCCATTGCCACTTCAGCTTGCTAATACGCTGAGCTATGTCTGTGACTTTAGTTCTCTGGCGAATTACTTCGTTCCGTCCGATACGATCCCTTAGAGAAATGTCGAGCATAGATTTTGAAAGTAACTTTGAAGTTGTGAACCATTCCAGCTGTGAGTGTCCACGTTATGGCTCCGTAAGTCATGATATTTTAACATGCGGCAGAATGAAGTCAAATGAATAGGCTTAATAATTTATTTAGATCATATTTAAAGACATCCATATTATTAATATTATTTTTTTCGGGTATCACAAACTTCAGCAGAGACTTACAAAACTTTGAAATGCAAGCCACTCTGCAGCGTATCCAGTATAATACCCCGACGTTATTGTCAACTTTATTCTGCCATCTGCTCTAGTTTTAAAATATTCAAGGTAGGTATAATATATTTAATTAATTTCCGATTAACGGTCGTTTCAGCCACAACAGTGATGAGGACTTCTACAAGTCTATATAATATATCCTCTTATCGCTGCAGGAACCACTTGTCGACATGGTTTCGAGCGCTTGGTCGAGACTGAAAGCTCGACCAACAACAACCAATGATGACTGACAGTTTTAAGGTTTTGTGTTCCAAAAACCTCCAAGGAAACGGTTAGTTCAACTTCATTGAAACAATAGTCAGATTTTATATCTGAGTGGGTATACCCCGATTTATACAATGTATATATTTTCAAGTCAGGTCAATCTATTTCTGCTGCCCGAGTGGGTGTTCCCCAATGAATATAGTCTGGGTTCCTTCAAGTCGCGTGTGAATCGGTTTTTTCTAGACAAGCGTGCTCCACCGTAGACCGCATCTTCGCTTAACATCAGGCGGGATGGCGGTCAAACGCAAGCTTATCGATTATAAAAAAAAAAAAACAGTCAAGCATCCTACAACGGGCGAGATGGCGGTCAAACGCAAGCCTTTTTATTTATAAAAAATATTACTTAGCTTCATCTTTGGGTAAAAACTATCTTTATTTACTTAATTAATCTATTGTCCATATTTTATGGTTACCTCTTCCATTGTATTAGAATCTATGTACGATAAATAATGCGGGTAAGGCGGGAAATGCAAAATGAGTTGCAAGTGACAGGCGTTCCCTCGCAAACGCTTGGCGGCAAACAATGTTGGCTATGTCGTATGTATGGTAATGCAGCTATCACGAACTGAAAACTAAGACATTGAAAGGAAAAAAACCAAAGCCGATTTTTCTTCTTAAGTCTCACAAAGGGTTGCCTCATGACTGATTAAATCCAGTTGTCTTGTCTCTTTACTGTTTTTTGTCTGCGTACTTATGTAGCTTATTTGGTAGAATATCAACTTCAAAAGCTGTAACGCGTGGACTCCATTCCCACCAAATACATAAAATCTAAATATATCGTAGGATTACACATAGCGCCATCTGACCCCAAAGTTAGCAAACCTTGTACTATGGAAGTCAGATAGCTGATAGAATACTTAAATACTTACTTATAATAAACACCCAGACACAGACCAAACAGTTATTTATACCACAAAATGATTATCCTGGGTGGGAACCGTACCCACGCCCTTCAGCTCTTAGAGCAAACATACTAGCAATGAAGCAACAGGGCTGTCAACCAACCACAAGAACAAACATTTATGGTAATATAAATTTTTGTTCTGTGTCTGGGTGTTCTGTAAAAAAAGTATTTAAGTACTCTATCAGTTATCTGGTGTACAATGGGATAGTACAAGCTTTGCTTAGTTTAATGGCGTTATGTGAAATAAAAATATTATAAGGTATATTTTTTTAGGATAGAAAGTTTTCTTTTTTAATGAGGTTAGGATTAAAATGAGCACCATTTCTGTATGTATAGTTTTAGTAACTTGTGAAAGCAATATACTTCTTTGTTCTTTCTCTATTTCAAGGATTTCACTAGCACACCAGAGAATAATGTACTGTGTCATTGACAGATTGAGAATAACGGATAAAGCACTGCAGACGAATGACAGAGAGCTGGAGCAGGATTTCTAAAATAATTTTAGAGTCTTGTATTGTGTGAGTGATTATTGGACTATATTCTTTAGGTACTAAAGTACTCTATTGTTTGTATTCTGTTTTGTAAACAAAATACAATCTTGAAAACAAGAACAAAATAAAGTTACGTCCTAACATTTATCCCGAAATATGTTACTCTATTTTATCAGTGTGAGGAAATGCAGTAATTATACAGAGTACATAGTGCAATGTACTTAGTACTGTGTACTCTAATAATAATAATTAGTTTTTATACCTTCATTTTTTTCTTTTGTATTTTTATTTTTATAAGAACAAAGAAAATAAATAGATAATGTGAACATAAGAGTTATACATAATTTATAAAAATACTTTATTTGTTGGTGACTGATAGTTTACAATGTTTTTATCACTCAATGCGAGATTCCAACTTGCATTTGGTAGGTTTTTTTAAATTGTTCACTTTCGCATAGCATTTACAGGCGGGACTCTTGGGCCGTTTCAACTATTATTTTATTTAATTTTATTATATTGTGTGAATTACAAGCGAAACTACATTGTTTTGTTCGGGTTTTAAGGATATCAAGCATAGCGGTTTCACACTACTAGTTGATTAACTTATTAGGACATTAGGTTCAATAACTGCTTCAAGAGCTGTAAGGTACGGGTGCGATTCCCACCAGTACAAACATTTATGTGCCTATAAATGCTTGTTCTGTGTCTGGGTGTCCTGTATGTACTTGGACATGGGTGTTTTGTTCTGTTTCTATTATTATCATTACTATTGTAACTGGCGATTGCCGTATTAGTCTAATTGAATAAATAAATTAGTATGTACAAATAAAAAGTAATTAAGTATTCTATCAGTTATTGGATTTCTATAGTATTTTTTTTTATTAATTTATTTATTTTATTAATTTGTTGCACTGGAATTGTACCTACTACCAAATTGTGTGAAGTTACGAGTGACAGTTTTATCTATCTCCTAACACATTCAATGGTAACAACTCGGTATTGATACATTTTCGTCCAAACTTCCACCAAAGAAAGGTCCATCCGACCACAAAAGTGGCAATTTCCTAAAACCAAAGCTCCATTAGAATCTCAATGCAGTCGACAGTGCGAGATTTCCTGGTGAAAAAGGGGTTTTATTTCAGACAGCCACTCGCTAGGGAGTACTTCGTCACGTAGAAGTGTCACAGGAAACGTGCTCGACTCACGGGCTGCCCTAATGTGACTACTCGGACGGGGCACAGTGCCCGCGGCAGGGCAACAACTGCAATGATTATAGGGTGCGTGCTGTATTATGAGACCTGACGGTGGAATACGTATTTCATTAATAATAAAACATCGTAGGACATTACACACAGCGCCATTTGACCCCAAACTAAGCAGAGCTTGTACTATGGAACTGATAGAATACTTAATTATTTTTTTTGTAAATACATACTTAAGGTAAACACCCAGAATAAACACACAGAAGAAACATTTATTTATACCATAAAGTGTTTTCCTGGATGGGAATCGAACCCACGCCTTTCAGCTCTTGGAGCAGACAGACTACCAATGAACCAACAGGGCTGTCATACTGTACTAGGTATACAATAATAAGACTCCATGACCCTTAGGCCAATTAAACGCACTGCTCCAATGAAACAGCGAGATTTCGGAGTAAACGAAAATATCATCGATATATACAATTTATAGATTCATGTTGATATTTTTAAAAACAGCTCTACCGATTTTATGGTATATCTATATATATGGTTATCATCGATATATGGTATCATCTCTGAAGTACCTATGATCTACGAAAAAAAGAGTCATCAAAATAGATTCATCATTATTATTAGTAGCATACAAAAACAAAAAACATACAGTCGAATAGAGAACCTACTCTTTTTTTTAGTCGGTTAAAATGAGAACGTTATTTCTATGTCTAAAAAGTTGTAATGAAAGTACGAAATATATAGCGATGATAGCTCGCGGTTGGAATGAACATGAGCTGCCAGTGAAGTAATCATCGTGAGGAAACCATATTTATTTATGTGAAATTAGTTCTAGATATTAAGTAAGATTATGTTTTTAATTAATAAGTTGTTATCAAATTAGTTAAATTTAAGTCTTCATTATTGTTGTAACTGGAACGACTGTTAAGCGGAAATAAACTAAATATATACCTTGAATATTCCTTATTTTATTATTTTACAATACAACTTGACGGTTAACGGTAGTTTCATCACAAATTTGTGTTCATCACTTTAATCGACTTGACTTTCTGATGACGTCACTGTGCAGCTAAAGCCGTGTTAAACGCCATGCCTTGGGAATTCATCTGATAGGAATGTACATGTGCCGATTCCATTGTCGCTCAACGCAGAACCGCTTAATCATTATTTACCCACTGTTGTTTCTGGTGTATCTTGTCTATTGGGACTAATATTTGCGCTTAACGCTTGTGTCAAATATTATCAGCTTTTTGTTCTATTTAACAGTGTGCGTTTGTTAAGACAATGGCATTACGTTTGCACAACATTTAGAAAAAACACAACACAAACGAGTTGCACAACATTTAGAAAAAACTCTTTATAGTTAAATAAATAAACAAATAAAAAAATATTGGAGGACATTAATTTAACACAGCACCATCTAGCACCAAACTAAGCAAAGCTTGTACTATGGGAACGAGACAGCTGACAGAATAGTTAAATAAAGTTTGCATTAAAAATGATAATACTTGGTGGTAGATCTTTTTAGCAGGAGATCGTCTAGGTACCACCGCAGTACCAGATATTCTGCCTCTTTAAGTCGATGGAGCTTCTAGAACTAGAGAACGGTTAGAGAAATAAAGAGTACATTGTGGAAAAAAGCAACTAGGATTCTAGAGAAATTAATAATTATATGTTTGCACTGTTAGCCATGGTGTCTCTATTAAAATCGTAGGCACAACACACTTTTTACTTGGTGGTAGATCTCCTTAGCAGGAGGTCGTCTAGGTAGGTACCACCGCTAAGCAGTAGTGTGTAAACATTACTGTTCCGGTTTGAAGGGTACTGCAGCTAGCGAAATTACTGGGCTGTTGAGACTAGCCATCAAAAGTCTCAAAGTAATGAGCGCCAAAGCAGTGATGCCCTTAACTTTGTTTTGTTTCTCAAAGTTCTGTGTATTGCTGTAATGGTCATGGACAGGCGTTCTCTCTTAACATCAGGAGAACGTCTCGTTCGTCTCATTACTTTATACATTAAAAAAAACTAAAAATGACAAGGAAGGAGTTAAATAACTTGAAGATTAATAACTAGTAACTTGAACTAGTAACTTGAAGAGTAATAACTAGTAACTATAACTAGTAACTCGAAGAGTAATAACTAGTGACGGTCTCATTGCTAAAAAATATAATCATCTCTATAAACTGTATTTATGAAGTCTCCGTTATTTTTTCAATAGCCTCTCATTATATTTAAAACGTATAATTATATTTCCACATTCGACCGTAAACTTCCGTAAACTAACTAACTAACTACGTAACTTTATTTAAATTTGTTTGTGTATTTTAATTTTGTATTTAAAAGAAACAGTTTTAATCCCAGAATGATGTTTTTTGACTTACGTTTATGTTATTTGCTATCCTATCATTTTATTCTTTCAATTGTATGGGTAAAAAATTTTAGAATAGATAATATTTTTGTATTGACATATTTTATTTTGAAATTTTGTTTGTTTAGTGTTTTAAAACTTTGTTTCATGATATAACGGAATTCAACTTGTAACAGTGGTGTTATCAATGAAACATTTGTATTCGTATTTGTAGAAATAACCTAATACGTAAGTTACTATACGTATAAATTTGTTTTTTTGAATGGCTACTAATTAGACTTTTTGATTTTTTTTTCTTTGCTTTTGGCGTCGCGTTTTGAGCATTTGCCAGTGTCAAGTATTTTATATTTTCTAGTTTCAAATGTACTCGTGTACTCGTAGCTAAAGTTATAGTCAAATTCCAGTCTTGGTCAAGTACAGTCCATGTCAGTCAAGTCCAGTCATGCTTTAGTAAAGTAGTGGTGACTTTACTATAAAGCTTCGATGGAGTTTTAGAAGCAACACAAAAAGTCATGTTTCACCAAATTATATCAATTTCCCACACTCGCGCTTGTCATTCGACACGTTATGAATAAAACACCACCATTTCTATGCATAAACACGTGACAAAACACTAGTTTTAGAAAAAAATACAACGGGGCGACACGACTCTTTCCGCGTTCCCGCCAAAACTCACTTTTTTGAATTTCATTTGATATATTTTGACAAGATTCATAATGGTTTACGTTATGTGCCAAATAAATATGCTTAGTTTAAAAAATCACGATAACTAATAATATTACACTTTTCGATTTTCTTTGGGACATAAGTTTAGAATTACTACAACAACTCATAATAGTTATATTTTCCTCGAGGCAGGGACTGTCACATCGCTGTTTATTTAATGAGCAACGCTTACACGCTCCGTTAAGCGATCCTTTTATGCATTCTTCCGTTTTCCTTAACCATTACTAGCAGATTGTATAGGCGACTAGACGTGTTACGTTCACAAAATATTTCTCTTCATTTCATGCCATTGAATCTATGGAAACTATACAGAGAGCGAGAATTCGAAATATTGTAAAGCTTTTAAAATATCTAATTTTTTAACATTTCATCAAAAACGAGACAAGATTTATTCATTAGGCAAGGATCGCATAACAACAAAAAAGTCTTTTGACATGCGATCTAAAAAGCTAAAGCTTTTTTTAACAATTAGAGATAATTATTATTCTTGGCTAAACAGAAATAGGTACAGGCAAACGCATCATGCCATTTATAAAGAGTAAAATATCACTTAAATAAATAAATAAAATAAATATCGTAGGACATTACACACAGCGCCATCTGACCCCAAACTAAGCAAAGCTTGTACTATGGGAGTCAGATAACTGATAGAATACTTAAATATATTTTTTTTGTAAAGACATACTTATAATACATACAGTACACCCAGACACAGAACAAACATTTGGTTTTATATCACAAAATGCTTGTCCTGGGTGGGAATCGAACCCACGCCCCACAGCTCTTGAAGCAGACATGCTACCAATGAGCCAACAGGGCTGTCACTTATGTTATTATTTACGTAAAACAGCAATGCAGATTTAATAACGAAAAAACAAAATTCTATGTATGAGTTTTGGCGGGAAATCAAAACTCATAATATATGAAAACGTATTTCGAGTGATTATATATAAAATTAATCATTTTTTATTTATAAAATGCCGAATAACGGGCGTGAGTGAGAGAAAATAGTGAGTTGTGAGGCATAACTTTTAGTCTTACTTCCAAAACTACATCGAAGCTTGTACCTAGTAAAGTCACCTCTACTAAGGCATGACTGGCCTTGACCTTGACCTACTTAATGTGACTTTGACTTTATTTTGGAATTATTTGACTTGACTTGACTTACCTTATAAAACTTAACAAGAATTGTATATTTTTACTTGTTTTACGTAAAATTTATGACATGAACGATTTATATTCACCTGATGGTACGAGATAATACATAAACTGCAGCAATACACAGAACCTCGAGTGATAAAACAAGGTCTAGGGCATCCCTGTTTTGACGCTTACTACTTTGAGACATTCGATGTTTATTAGTTGGATGGTAGTTAGTAGACATTAGATGATTAGTCTTACACTTGGTAGTAGATCTCCTTAGCAGTAAGTCGTCTAGGTAGGTACCTCCGCTGTTCCAGATATTCTACCGCTAAGCAGTAGTGTGTAAACATTACTGTATTCCGATTTGAAGGGCACTGCAGCTAGCGTAGTTACAGGGCTGTTGAGACTGACCATCAAAAGTCTCAAAGTAATGAGCGCCAAAGCAGTGACTCCCTGGACTTTTTTTGCTACTCAAAATTCTGTGTCTGGCTGCAATGGTCATGGGTCATGAATAGGTGTTATAATATATCTTACCATCATGAGAGTGTCTCGTTTGTGTCACTACTTTTACATATTATTATAAAAAAAGTCTCAACCTTCGCTAGCTACAGTACCATTCACACCGGAACACAGTACTGTTGGCACACCACTGCTTAGCCAACCGAAATTATTGTATAACTCTCATGAAAGCGTACCCTTAAAAACTTTCACTTCCAGGAAAATGATACGTGACTAATATATTATATAGATAGATATAACTATATTGTGCACCATAAACAGAAAAAAAGTACAGAGAACAAAAGAACCTTATGAACTAGCGCCACAAGAGGCACTATACTATTATGTTCTACTTACGTATAGTATTTACAATGGCTTAAGTGTTCATTGTCGTTTAAAAGCTTCAATACAAAAAACCTGGTCGTACATAACTCTCTTTGACACGGAATTACAGTTATATTCAAAGGAAATAACACGAGCAATAAAAAGATAAACATTTGTTTACAACAAAAAAAAACATCGTATAAATCCACCAAGTACACTGAGTAACAAACGTTTGGTCTCATCAAAGGTCGTGAAAAGTTACGATTGAATTTTCTCGTCGTCTTTGAGAAAGTAGAATGACAAAGGGATAGTTTCTATGTAAAATTCTCGTATTATTGTCGCTTGGATGCAAATTGGCTCTTTAAGTCGATGGAGCTTCTTGAACTAGAGAACGGTTAGAGAAATAAAGAGTACATTGTTGCGTGGAAAAAAGCAACTGGGATTCTAGAGAAATTAATAATTATATGTTTGCGCTGTTAGCCATGATGTCTCTATTAAAATCGTAGGAACAACACATTTTTTACTTGGTGGTAGATCTCCTTAGCAGGAGGTCGTCTAGGTAGGTACCACCGCTAAGCAGTATTGTGTAAGCATTACTGTGTTCCGGTTTGAAGGGTACTGCAGCTAGCGTAATTACTGGGATGTTGAGTTTAACTCTATCAAAAGTCTCAAAGTAATGAGCGCCAAAGCAGTGATGCCCTGGACTTTGTTTTGTTGTCATGGACAGGCGTTATCTCTTACCATCAGGAGAGCGTCTCGTATGTCTCATTACTATTGACATAAAAAAAAAAAACATTTTACGTTAGTTGGTAAAATATCCTAAGTTCGTCTTCTCGTTCTCGTTCGTTAAGTGATCTTCGTTTTTCAAGTATAAGCTTTCTCTGATAAATATTTTCCATACACTACGCTGCGTCTATATATTCAGCATTACACGAAGAACCTCTTGGCCTGAAATGCTGTCGACATAAAAGCACTAGGCAACCTAAGTCCTTAGTAATACGCTTTAGTACTTCAATATACGTGTTTTCATCTCGTTTCCTCTTTTTAAATCCAAAGACGAGTGAGGAAGACAGAAAGGTCGCTATGTCGGATAGTTTAATCTACCTGTATTTTTAGTAGGTACTCATCCCGTTAAAGTGGATAGCGCTTCGATATATCCGTAATAGCTGACAAATTGGGGTCGTCATCTCGTCATATTTTCAAGATCATTGTTAAATGTTGAGTTATGAGAACACGTACCTGTTTATTTAGTTGTGTTTATTAAAATTGTGTGTGCACTCTTGGATTTTTGAGTGTGATCATCACCTACAAACTTTTTTATCACACTGATGGATAATCTGAGCCAGGTTCGACCCGCGACGCTGTTTATGAGCATAGAGTTAAATAATAGTGGCTAGTGAAGTACTTTCAAATATTACATTATTTAGTACATTTTTTTTCTATTGCACAGAAGTTATTTTTTTTTGTATAAGCAACGTTTTATGTAGTAGCAATGATAGCTCAGTGGTTAGTGCGGTCAGCTTACATGCCGAACGGCATGGGTTCGAACCCCAACATGAGCTTGAGCTATCGGTGAAGAAAAACGTCATAAGGAAACCATATCATGGTGATAGGATAGGTACTTTTATAGTATTCGACTGGCTAGCTACCACCTTCAAGTTGAAAATCTGTCGCCAAATAACTAACGGTATGTTTTGGCAGCCCCAAATCGAGAGCTAATTCAATCCCGGGCCAGGTGTGTTTACTTCCTACCTTCTATTTTCGACCACACCGTCACTGAACATCAGAAAATCTTTGGTCATGCCTGTCAACTATAAAAAAAAAGTTTTCTGTCACTTTTTGATAACTGTATATACAGTTATTTTTTTTTTTTTTTTATGGTTGACAGGCTAGTTTTTGACCACAGCTCACCTGATGTTAAGTGAAGGTGTGGTCGAAGATGGTAAAGCACACCTAGCCTGGAATGGAACTGGCTCTCAAGTGAGGCTGCCGGAACACACCGTTAGATGCTTGGCGGCAGATTTTCAACTTGAGGGCGGTAGCTAGCCAGCCGAGTACTAGAAAGTACCCTACCACCATGCTATGGTTTCCTCACGATGCTTTCCTTCACCGGCAGCTCAAGCTCATTGTTGGGGTTTGAACCCACGCCCTTCGGCATGCGAACCTACCGCGCTAACCACTGAGCTATCATCGCTACAAAATATATGTGTGTACTGTAGATGTTATGAGTACAATTAACTTTTTTTTTCTTAGGTCCCGTTCATCAAATTATTATTAAAAAAAATTGTATCGTTAAAATTGACAGTTAATGCAACATACATTTTTGAAACTTCACCCACTATCTTCAAATATATTTAAATATACAAGCAAAGCAGCTTAGCTATAATGCCTTTAAGGTGGTTCGATTGCAATACAAATATTTTTTTGCCATTTATGGACAAATGAAGCGTAACTTTACAGTGAAATCGCGTAGCGTTTATTTTAGTCTTTATTTGCGATAAATCACAATTGCTTGAATAAAACAGTAGATTATTAGCAAAAATCCAATTTATGAATAATTGACGAATTTATGATTTTTAAATAAAATAGTAGGCTATGCTAATAGTCTACTGTTTTAATCAAGCAAATGTAATTTACCGCAAATAAACACCAACATAAATGCCAGTGGCTGTGATTTCACTGTAAAATTATGCTCCATTTGTCTATAAATGGCAAAAAAATATTTGTATGGAAATCGAACCACCTTAAAAGCAATTTAACTTAGAGTTCAATATAGACACATTGTGCATTAGTAGTTGTGTTTAGTTGCATATATTCACTAGTCGTATATTAGTCGTAATAGCATCTGAAATGCACTGCATACTGCGAATTCCTGCCCACGCATTACATTCAACAAATTGCTTTAAGTAATGTTCTACATTAAAACCTTAGCACTGAGTTCATAAAAGCTATTTTTGCTGAAATGAATGGGCGTATTTACGTGGCTCTATTCTCACGTTACACATAGAACATGTGAAAACAGAAGGATATCTAACTTTATACACTCCACAGACCCCGGGGTCCGTGACCAAGGAAGGACAAATTAGGTTAGCTACTCTGACGCGATTTGACAAATACAAATATGTTACAAATGACAGACTATTTGTTAGAAAATCATGGTTTTTTTAGACAGTGCCATTCGACCCCAAACTTAGCAAAGGTTGTCCTATGGCAGTCAAATAACTGATATAATATATATATAATATATGATATATATTATTTTCTTTCTTTTCTTTCTTTCTTCTTTCTTTCTAATAATTAAATACTTTTCTTATGTAAATACTAGTATTACATACTGCAGCCGTAGGACTGAACACGTTTAAAAAAATTAAAGAAATGGTTTGTCGAGCAATCTTTCTATAAATTTGATGAGTGTCCTAAATTAGACTTTTTAATTGATTAACAACTATTAACATACGTTATTCGGACTTATTGGTTAATTAATTAATTTGGTTCTAGTTATTTTATTATTATTGACTTAGTGATTAATTTTCTATGGAATGATTTTAATGTGCGTACACTATGTATTTTGACATATTTACCTAAATTAATTTTACCAAAAATATGAATATGAATAAATTTTTTTTAATGTAAAAAGTAATGAGACGAACGAGACTCTTTCCTGATGGTGAGAGATAACGCCTGTCCATGACAATTGCAGCGATACACAGAGCTTTGAGTGACAAAACAAAGTCCAGTGCATCACTGCTTTGGCGCTCATTACTTTGAGACTTTCGATGGTTAGTCTCAACAGCCCAGTAATTTCGCTAGCTGCAGTACCCTTCAAACCGGACCACAGTAATGTTATAGATACACATGCAGATCACCCAGACACATAACAAACATTTGTTTATAACACAAACTGTTTGTCCTGGGTGGGAATCGCACCTTACTACCAATGAGCCAAAAGGCTATATTTTCGATTCAAAACTCTTGTTATGACACATAGATGTGTGTTGAGTCGAAAATATAGCCTATATAATCCGACCTCCTAAGCCTCTATGTAAACTTAACAAGCTTTAAGAAGTTAGATATAAGTCAAAGTAATATGATTACTAAGAAAAGTTCCAAATTGGAAAACTATAGTGAACAACTTAATTAATGTTTTAGTCAAAAGTATTTTACTATAAACAATTTTTCACCAATTTCAAAGCAAAGTTGTCTTTCTGAGCTTACTTGCAATAGAGGCTAGGAAACTTTATGAGCTTTATAGTCCTGTCGAGTCGTGCGGTCCATTATCATAAATTGGAATTTATTTTGTCCCCAATGACGTTTTTTAACTCGTACCTGAGGCGGAAAGTGCCTCTCTGACTTGGAACATACTTCCAAATTAAATTACAACTTTAGACAAGTCAAGGTTGGTTATATCAAGCCTCTAAGAGGTTTCAGTCTCTTTAAGCGGTGAAATTACTTTTTCATTTAAACGAAGACTCAGTCACTGGGCTTTTGAAATGAAAAAGAATATGAAAATAATCTGTTTGTATCAGAGTTATAATACCCAGTAAAGTAAATAAACATTGTAGGACACTACACTCATTACACACAGCGCCATCTAACCCCAAACTAAGCAAAGCTTGTACTATGGAAGTCAGAGTAATAATAATAGCCTTTGTTTAACAATTTTGTACATGTAATATTTATATGGAAAAGAATTTAAATTAAATTTTGTGTCACCGGTACTATGTATTGCGGTCTTTCCAAAGACCTCCTCCCCTCCTCTTATGAATGCAATTACTTAAATATTTTAAATGTTTAAGGTATATATCTAGTTTATTTCTGCTTAACAGTCGTTCCAGTTCCAACAGTGATGAGGACTTACGAGGAGTTTAATTTAAGTCCTCATCACTGTTGGAACTGAAACGACTGTTGAATGAACTTCCGCAAAGTAACGACTGAATCAATCAATTAATTATTTAAATATTTTGTACAAAAAAAAATCCACACTCCAGCTACGTAAAGGTCAATGCCAACTAGTTATTTTGTAAAAGTTCTTGTCGACACGAACCTGTACAAGTGTACATAGTCACAAATTGTACACTAGTTACCGAAAACGTTTACAGAATAAACACGTGGCTTTGTTTACTTAACCCTTCATTTGCTTGCTCTAATTGCCGAGTAGAATTGTGCAGCTCAGGAGTAAAATAATATATATATTACTATACCTACCTGAATAAACAATAACTGTATTCCTTCATTTGTTTGGTCTAATTGCTCAGGAGTACATATTATTACTATATACACCTGAAGATACAATAATTGTATGTCTTTATTTCAATCAAAAGATAACCAGCAGTTTCAACACATTTCACTTAAAATACTTATACTGTTGTTTTTGTACAAAAAACTAACGTAGACAGTTCTTGGGTTCTTGTAAAGGGGTTAAAATATATCAGGTATTCCGAAACATTAACAATTAATCAGATTTTGGTTTTCTTTAGAAAATATCATAATTATGTCTTTTGTTTTTCATTAAAGAAACGGAGTAAATTCAATAAGTTAACAAACGAAGTAGATTTTCATAATTATAATAATTATATAGTTATGTACACTGTACATCACTTTGATTATATTATCATTACCAGGTTAATAAACAAACAACCGTTTCAGCCACTCCATGCCATACTCGTAGTACATGCTACGTACATACCTAATATAATTATATTTCTTTCAAAATGTATGTACATAATATGCATGTAAGTATACATTGTTTTAGAATGCATATTATAAATTATTGATTTTTTCAGGTAATACTAAAAATATTATAGATCAACTCTATGCGAGATTAAAAGTTGCTTAGTTTTAAAATATTTCATTAATTTTAAATTTCGTACAGATCCTAGTGATGAACTTTTGAACGAAATTTCTTAAGCTGCAATTTGTTAATTAACATTGTTTAATAAAAAAAAGTAGTTAGTTAATATCAGGTATATATACCTACTCACTTTTTGAGTAGTTTAACAATATCACAATATCGAAAATTTATACATAATATCTATTAATATCAGGAGAACATTTTTCCCATCTCTATTACAGTGTTTGCTTTCCGATGTTTTCCTTATGCTCTGAAGGTATAATTAAGGTGGTGTTTCATTGGGCAGCTTCTAATTACTACTATTGTTAGGGCAGGGAACTACTTAGTTGGGTGAATAGAGAAAATAGTCGCTACAAATAGGGAAAATAGCCGATATAATGACGTATTCACACGTGTCGTACCTTCGTTTTGACGTATAGATTTACCATTAAAAAAAGTACCGGAGTGTTTAAAAATACCCAAGTGTTTTTTTAATGTCAAACATAAACAATACTGAAGGATCAATCAAGCTCGAGCGGCCCAAAACTTTCCCAGCTGTTACTCGACATTTGACTGTACCCAAAACAAATTAGTCTAGAGTGCTCGATATCGGGTGTCGAGAAATAATTTTGGCTTTGCATTTCAGCTTTTGTTTTCCGGTGTCTTTCAAGAGTTGTCGTTAATTAGCTGTTGGAGTGAAGCATCTTCATTAAAAGCGAAATTGATTTGATGTGCTGTATCTTCTGGGAAGTTGAAGTAGCGTTTATTAGTTTTAAGAATTCAAGTATCGGTCTTTCAATAAATAGTACTGTAGAATATTAAGATTTGAAACGATTTAAATTAGCTCAACTTAGATAATTATTATTATAAATTTATGACAATATCTAATCCCACGAATATTAGTGGTATTATAAATGTGAAAATTTGGATAGGTAGATGGATGGATGTTTGTTACTCTTTCACGCAAAAACTACTGAACGGATTTGGATGAAATTTGGTATGACGGTAGCTGACACCCTGCATTAGCACATAGGCTTTTTATCTCGAAAACATATAGCGGGTAACACTGCGGGGTGCAGCTAGTGTCAACATAATAGGTACTGCATGAAGTAACATTTTGTAGTCAAAACGTGAAAAAAGTATTAACAAATATTTTATTTGTCATATACTAAGTAACGACGTGCTATGAGGCTTATTGGTGATAGCGATCTAGTCACCAAAAAATTACTAAGTCTTAATCACCGTCACAGAGTAGCATGTCTGTCTATATTTTACCGGATACATTTCGGGGAGTGTTCGCAGGAGCTCCATGAGCTTATCCCACCATCTCCGTTCCACCACAGGACGAGCAGAAAAACGGCACACTACCATCCGTTCGTCGGCGTTTCCAGTATTCGTACGCAGCAATTCCGCTCTACTTTTTTGATGCGCACGGCCCACGAATGGAACTCATTGCCAGCTTCCCTGTTTCCCATAAATTACAATTTGAACGTTTTTAAGGCTAGAGTGAATAGATTTCTTCTAGATCAGCGTGCTTCATCCTCTGCCACACCATCGATTTGCATCAGGCGAGTTGATGGCCAAACGTAGATCTATTTATAGTAAAAAAAACAATACAAACAACTATCACTAAGGAACCATCGCGAAAAAACCTACCGTTTTGTAGATTTTTTCATTAAGTGTAAATAACATTTTTCTATTAGCACGGTCGTCCAATTACCTCCTCGTTTAAAACTACCGTTCCACGTAGCCCCCCATACAGAGATTTTGAGGATTTCACGTGACTTTCCAACTTTTTTTTTTAAGATTTTTGAATTACTACGATTTTTTTTTACCATATAAAACAACTTATTCTTATTATTTTCAATAATGTCACATAAATACGTATTATAATATGTTTGAGTGGCACTCAAATTAATTATTTTGATTTATTAGTTAGTATGTACATTTATACTTTATCGCACTGGACCAACTCTGGATTCCTGGGGGCACCACATGGGCAGCCAACATTCTGACTGTACTAACTCTACCATCATCTATGTGCGTGACATTATTTACTAGAACTAGATGTGTTCGTACCGCTAGCAACAAAAATGTTTTTAATTAATAGTCAAATTTTGTCGAAATATCTATTTCTTAACAAACAAGATGTTTGTATTGTATATTTAAATTTTTATGTATTAAAATTTTATTTAAGTCGTGTTATAATTATAACCCATTTCAAAAACAAGAAAGGTTATCAATACCATACTTATTTTTTTATGTAGGTACATATATTATAATGAATAAATTAGACGTCTCAAAGCGGTTCAAAACATATTTATTCGGGCACTGATTTAATGGTTTTCAACTAATTAAAGCACTTTTTTTTATCAATAACTTACAGGTGATATTAATATTTGTACTTAAATAATAAGACAAGTGATTATATTTAATTAAACTTTATTTGATTACAAAATGTCAAAATTAAATTATCAATAATAGTGTCAATCAAGACAAGTATTTTTTTAATGTTATTCCCACTGCATACAGATGTCCTGAACCATTGTCAACTTAACACAATATTTTTTAACTTTGACTATTATTTATAACTAAACGTAAGAGGGAGAAGTATGATTTATAAAACGGTTTTGAAGCATCTATTTTTAGGTTTGACATTTTTGTCTATTGTTTTCATTGAAGCAAAATTAAATACTTGGTAAATTTGTTTGTTGACTGTACGGATGACATCAGCAAGTCAGGCGGTGGCGCCACTAGTGACGTAGCGGGGAAGTGAGGAAGTGAGCGGGGATATCATTGATATTAAGTGAACATAGCTCCAAGTCTGTAGCAGAGTTCCGTAAGTTCACGGGCACGAGTATTTTTGGTTATTCGAGTGTTACTGTGTGTTGTAATCAGTAAGGCACGTGTTTATAATTAAAAATGAGTGAGGAACTTGTCGATGATATGAAACAGTTAGCCATTTATAAGAAGAAAGATAAATTAAAGTTTTCATTTTCTAAACCTTGTTTTGACGGACGCAAATTTTATCAGAAATACGAGAAAGCGGAATTTCTCAAGAGTAAGCAAAACGTTTATAAAATATTATCGAAGCACTACGAACTTCAAGATCATTATGACGGCATGGAAGCAAATGAAGAGTTTATTATGGACGAGATGGTTCTGGAACCAAAGTGAGTACCACGGTAATTCGTTTTAGCTCAGTGTAAAATATATTGTTGTGTGACACTATGATGTCTATTATGTTGTCTATTGTCAATTGCTATAAGTATATTTTATTATGAAATTACCTACTCCTTGCATTGCTAGAGGCGAGCGCTAAGCGCCGCTTCAAGGTCACCAAGTTTAAATGTGAATTTTCCACTATTATTTTTTAAACCATTGACACGCTAAATATTTGAACACTGCTCACCTGATGTTAAGTGATGATGTGGTCGAAGATGGTAGATCACACCTAGCCTGGGATGGAGCTGCTTCTTAATTGAGGCTGCTGGGATCCATCGTTAGGTGCTTGGCGACAGGTTTTCAACTTGAAGGTGGTAGCTAGCCAGCCGAGTACTAGAATATACATGCTATGATTTCCTTCCGATGTTTTTGTTCACCGACAGCTCGAGCTTATTGTTGGGGTTTCAACCCAAGCCCCTTGGCGTGTAAACCGACCGTGCTAAGAACGGAGCTATAATCGCTGAAAAAAAAAAAAAAAAAAACGGCTACGGTTAAAAAAGTTATCTCCATTATAAGTTAAGAGTACCTAATATTTTTTTAAGAACAAGTACCTTAAACGTAAAAAACCATTCCTTATCCCGAACTCTTAACCCGGCTCTATTTAAATATCGTTAGGAAACCTACATGTCCGAGAGTTCATAAAAAATAAGTTCTCGAAGGTGTGTGAAGTTTGCCCACCTGCACTTGGCCAGAGCGTGGTGTACTATCTCACAATGAGAAATCCCCGGTATCAGAAAAGGAATGTCTAGTTCTACAATCAAATTTCAGTATCACCACAAAAGGTCTGCCTGGTTAGTGACAATTGGGTAAGCCTAGCTTTAGAAAAGATCACAGCAATTTTTGTAGTGCAATGAAAATGTTTCCATTGTTTTAGCGTTCCACTTATTATAAAGAAGAGCGTGCATGAAGACGAGAGTGACATAGATCAAGATGACTTCACACTGCGGCGTCTTTCTGGACTAGTTGCAGCTTTCGTTGCAAGCAACTGTCTTTATTACAATGACATTTATTCTGTTGAAGCTGAAAGCTTTGGTCTCAAAAGACCGGATTATAAGATAGCCTACTTATCTGCAATTTCAGGTTCGGAATATTTCGTTGATCAATTTAATTACTTTCCATTCCTTTTTGCTCTGAGAAGGTACATACAGAAACAGATATCAGAGGAGTTACTGGTACATATAGCTAAGATTTGCCACCCTTTAACACAAGAACCAGTTGCGGTTAGATGTTGCAGAGATTTTCGGGAAGCTAGTCGGATCGCAGAAACTTATGCGCGTTTTAATTTAAAAGATGCTATCGCGAAATCACCGCTAAGCGTAAAACGTTATTTTTAAACTGTTATAGTTGATTATAAAGTATACGAATTTAAGTTTTTACAAATTACAAATACGATGATTAATTAACTAAATCTTTATTGATTACACCAAAGAATACGCATAGTACAACATAAGAAAATAAATTTTAAAATATAAGTGTAGCAACTGTTGATCTTATCGCTGAAAGCGATCGCTTTTAAGCAACTTTAGGGCGGAAAAGATACAGGTACTTTCAAGTTTTTTTTAAAACACCTAATAGGTTTAATGTTAAGCAGATGATGGAGCACGCTTACCTAGAATAAATCTGTTTATTCTGGATTTGAAGACATCCAAATTGTACTTAACAGGAAAGGCGTTCTCCAGCAGACAGTTCTACATTCTCACTAACGAAAAATGCTTTTTTTTCTAAATAGACGTATTGACCGACACTTTTTATTTTAATAGAATTTATCTCAAAGCTTTAAATTCTAGAAGAAACTGATTTATTCGGAAACATAGAATCATGAATTACGAATTTTTACATTAGAATACGCATTAAAATTTAAGTGACATTAGTTTGTACATTTTTTATCTTAATCAAATTCATGACGACTATATGACGATAGTCGTCATGAATTTGAAAATTAATTTTATGTTTGCGTTAGATCTTACATAATGTAACAATATTATGTTATAATAGATTTAATAATTATTGATTGATTCAGGCGTTACTTTGCGGAAGTTCATTTTGAATATTCAAAATAAATTGAAAAAAAAACAGATATTATATCTACCTCGAATATTTAATAAAATTTTACTTCATTGTTTCGTCCTTCTAGATTAGGTAAACATTGTAGTAATACGTTAGGTACCGCCTTTCTACCACTATTTGAAAGCTATCTGAAAGAAAAACTGTATACGTGGGTAGGCGTGGAAGTCTACCGGTCGCCTCTGGTAATACTCATTCGCGTTTTAGTGCCTCGCCGATCACCACGTTATTTCATTTAAAAAAAAAAAAAAAAGAAAAAAAAGTGAACAACGATGCCGAAACGACGCAGAGAGGACGAGAGCGATTATTTAAGAAGAAAGTTAAGAAAAATTGAAAAGAATCTTGCAAAGCGTGACAGGATGTGCCACGAAAAAGTTTCTTCCCGAAGTAGCAAATCGGCAAGTGCATCACCTGTGCTACGGAATTCTGAACCAGAACATGGAGGTACTTCATTAGATTGTTTCCTACTTCGATAACAATCATATAAGATATTGTGAATAGTTACAAGGACTATTTCCGTATCGATTTTGTGACGTCACGTCACTTTCCAAAATTAGTGTTGTGTTCATCTCATGGGGATGGTACCCTCACATAAGTTGGAAATGTTAATATAGTGATTGTGTACATTTGCAAGGAATGTTACCGTCACTTTATGTACATTCGTACAGATAAAACACCATGGTGTTGTGGGTAGTTTTGAAGGACTACCTCTTCACTTTTAATAAAGATGCTTTGCTACAAAAATCATATACTTAAATCCTAATTACCTACCTACATTTGGTTTTAATGTAATTTTCCAGTGGAAACGGAGATACATTTCGACACCGATATAGTATCGCTAAGGGGGAACAAAATTCTGCCGAGTACCTCGACTTCAACTGCGGAAGTTGCATTCATAGATGCAATGCAAGCGGATATACCCGCCGAAACAGTTGATCCTCCGGAACTGGATGAAGAAATACTAAATCTTTTGGGCGAAACGCCATCAAAGGATAAGAAATATGGTCCAGATATTCGAGCTGAGCTAGCAGTGCGTTGGGAGCACATTGCTACAACGGGCTTAACTAAAGACGTCAAGAAAGAATTGTATGAAAAACATCTTGTACCAAAGAATTGCACAAAAATCGATGCACCAAAGTTAAACCCAGAGATAAAGGCTGCTTTATCGGAACCACTCATTAAAAAAGACTAAGCATTAGAAAATAAGCAAAAGCAGGTTGCTGCAAGTATCTCTTGCATCAGTGAAGCTCTCACTAGATTGTTCTCTTTAGGACACAGGGATCAGACAGTTGTAAGACTACTGATCGAGGCTGGTCGACTAATGTGTGATACACAACACAACGAGTCGATAACAAGAAGGAGTTTTATATGCTCCACAATAAAAAAGGATATAAAGGATCAACTTTTCAATACTGAAATAGATGCATTTTTATTCGGTGAAAAGTTGGCCGACACACTCAAGGCTGCTAAAGCAATTACTAAATCGGGTGCCGAGATAAAGATAAATACGGGCGTAAAAAAGACTTCTGTAGTGCAAAACCCGAGACCAGCTTCGGCCCAGGTTTTAAACCAGCGGCCTCCGCTCCCAGCAACCAGGCAGGCGGGAGCAGCGTGGAGGTTAGAGCCCACACCGAGTGCGTCAATGCGCCCACGCCAGCCGCAGCAGCAGAGACAGCCGCCACGTTCGCAGCATCAGCGGGGCCCACGGTGTTAGACCCGGTACGTTCCGTAGGACGCTTACTCTATTTTTGTGACCGGGGGTGATTAATAACTTATGACCAAGTCATATTGTCATAGGTAGAAGGATACAAGATTCTATTTTCTAAACCGGTTTCTCAATTTCACGAACGGAGTTCGCGTGAGTTGTCATCGACCGAGTCCTTTGAATACAAAGTGGCCATTTCAGTACTTCTAAGTGTTCACAATGTGAACCGTGTGAGGGGCAGTTTCTGTCTAGTTATTTTCAAAATTGATATTAAAAGATAGTTACTTGACCACTTTAAATTTAAAGAATACATACTTTTTAGTTTCTGTTCACCGGAACTATAGAAAGTACTTACGATCTAAATATGAAGGGAACATTTACCAATTCAATGTTTTACCATTTGGCTTAACCCCTTTTGCATTTACAAAAGTATTAAAAAGTACAAAAGACAATAATGTGCTAGCTCAGATCTCTGGGTAATTTATCATCTATATAATTTAGATAGCATTTGTATAATTTCTAAGATTATATCAAAGTTGCCTGAAAAGTTTTGCATGGTGGTCAGTGCAGTGTCTGTAAGCCCCATTAGACAGGACGGCTACTGTTTAGACATTTTTTCAGACGCTAGTAAAAAAGGGTGGGGGGTGGCATGCGGTAAGAAGACCGCTAATGGACAGGGGAGTATTCCAGAATTAGTTAAGCATATTAACTATCTTGAACTACAAATGTACTAGATATATCTCATGGAATAGAGACCCCGGAGCGTTCGCCATGAATGCATTTACAATAAATTGGAAAGATCTATTTTTTTATGCATTTTCCTCCTTTGCGGTAATATTAAAAGTCTTAAGAAAAATAATCACTGATAAGACTGAGGGTATAGTTGTAGTTCCTTTTTGGCCTACACGTACACAGCCTTGGTTTCCCTTATTTCAAGGTCTTTCCAATTTCGACAATCTGATAATGTTTTATCATCTATTTCCAACAGTCACCTCAAGCTCACGTTGATTGCAGGCAGATTATCAGGACGGCACTACTGAAGAGGAGCGTGCCTCCTTCATCGCTGGATATTATGATAGCTTCCCTTTCAAACAATTCTATTAGACAGTACGATGTCGCAATAAGACGTTGGGTTATTTTTTGTACACGACAGGGCATAGATTTGTATGAGGCGTCAACTCCGATGGTAATATACTTTCTAACTGAATTATTCCAGTCTGGTTTACAATATGGATCATTAAATAGTCATCGCTCTGCTCTATCTTTGATCCTAGGATCGAGAGTAGGGTCTGATGACCGCGTTACTAGACTGTTTAAGGGGTTCTACCGACTCCGTCCTCCAACCCCAAAATATAATATAACATGGGACCCATCCATAGTTTTAGAATTTTTGTCAGATTGGTATCCCAACAATATTTTAAATTTAGAACGCTTGACTAAAAAGATTGCCACTTTACTGATGTTGGTGACTGCACACAGAGTGCAGACTATTGGAAAAATAAAGTTAGAAAATATTTCTGTCACTGATCAACTAATATCGATTAAGATACATGAATTAATAAAAACATCACGCCCAGGTTCAGTTCAACCTTGCCTTAATATTCCATTTTATAAAGATCGACCAGAAATTTGTCCAGCAGGGACGTTGCTAGCATACATGAATAGGACACAACCTCTAAGAGTTAATGAAAGTTCTCTTTTCATCAGCCTTAAGAAACCGCATAAATCAGTATCTACGAATACTATAAGTCGATGGATAAAAGAAACTCTATCAGTTAGCGGAATTGACACCTCTATATTTTCCGCGCACTCAGTTAGACACGCAGCGACCTCCGCTGCACATAGAGCTGGTATTAATATTGACACAATCCGAAATACAGCTGGGTGGAGTGGTAACTCTACGGTATTTGCCAGATTTTATCGTAGAGATATTCAGTGTAATCAACCCAATTTATTTGCTTTATCGATCCTAAACAATGATTGAAATGTAAGAGTATTTTAATCTTTTATTTTCATTTCTATAATAATAATTATACTCTTCCAACTTTTAATTACTGTGTTAATTACTTATGTATGGTTAAAGAAACCGTAATATTTTATGTTCTACCTATTCATTAGGTTTCTTTAGTTTGTTTTTGTAAAGATTGATACTTTGAGAATATTAGAAAGTTATCAAATCTAAAGAAGTGTTTTAATATTTCACCATCTTTCAAAATCTACAATGTTTACCTAATCTAGAAGGACGAAACAATGAAGTAAAATTGGAGATTAAACGAACTTACCTTAAGTGAAGTTCTATCCCAATTATACGAGTTGTTTCGTCCGAAGAGATTAGGTCCCTCCCAGCCCTAAGAGCCCCCAAGTGAAATATTAAGTTTCCGGGCTTTCAACTAGAATGAGTATTACCAGAGGCGAACGGTAGACTTCCACGCCTACCCACGTATACAGTTTTTCTTTCAGATAGCTTTCAAATAGTGGTAGAAAGGCGGTACCTAACGTATTACTACAATGTTTACCTAATCTCTTCGGACGAAACAACTCGTATAATTGGGATAGAACTTCACTTAAGGTAAGTTCGTTTAATCTCCAATTTTATGCTATTAATCTACTGTTTTATTCAAATAATTGTGATTTACCGCAAATAAAGACCAAAATAAATGCCAGTAGCTGTGATTTCACTGTTAAATTATGCTTCATTCGTCCATAAATGGCAAAAATTTGTTTGTGGGGAAATCGAACCACCTTAAAGACATGTAGTAAATAGTTAGATACCAAGGAAAAGTATAGAAATTTTGTAATAACCTAATGTTTATAATAATTGTTTTATTTATAACATTTTATGAATAAACAAATGTTTGTTCTGTGTCTGGGTGTTCTGTAGTATTATAAGTATGTATTTACAAAAAAAAGTTTTTTTTTTTATGGTTGACAGACTAGTTATTTGACCACAGCTCACCTGATGTTAAGTGAAGGTGTGGTCGAAGATGGTAAAGCACACCTAGCCTGGAATGGAACTGGCTCTCAAGTGAGGCTGCCGGAACACACCGTTAGATGCTTGGCGGCAGATTTTCAACTTGAGGGTGGTAGCTAGCCAGCCGAGTACTAGAAAGTATCCTACCACCATGCTATGGTTTCCTCACGATGTTTTCCTTCACCGGCAGCTCAAGCTCATTGTTGGGGTTTGAACCCACGCCCTTCGGCATGCGAACCTACCGCGCTAACCACTGAGCTATCATCGCTACAAAAAGTATTTATGTATTACATACAATACACCCAGATACAGAACAAACATCGATGTTAGTCATACGAATGTTAGTCCTGAGTGGGAATCGAATCCACGCCCTTCAGCATTCGAAGCAGATTGACTACCAATGAACCAACAGGGCTGTCACACACACGCTTCGGTTGTACAAAAACATTTTTTGGTTTTAAGCTACAAGGGCTCCTCAGAAGACCAGCGCTGGTTATACCGCTTAGTATGACCAGTTTATACTGAGGTGAGCTCTTTGTGACTATTTATTTGTATTTGTTACAAAATAAAATGTATAAATAATTTTTTTTTCTTTCTTTCAAAATCACGTCAGTTTCCGTAGTAAAACTCTTTTACTGTATTCAATTCCAAAATTGACCACAAAGTTGTACTAATATATTTTTTTATACTGTAACACAACACTAACAGCTTTTAACTCTTCAACTTTTAATAGGTAAAGACGTAAAAACGACCTATAAAAACAAAAAGAAGAAAAAACTTCTAAATCACTTTGAAAAGTTTGCTGCCACTTTCTTATATCAACACTTCCGTCCGTACAAGCTATTACTTTAAGTGAGATCTCCTTAAAATTTAATTTTCAAAATGTTTACTGCGTAATAATTTTATTACCGCAGGCAGCGGTAGGTGATTAAAATGACAAATGTCCTACAGAAGCGAGCTCGCGGCAATTTTTAAACGAACAAGCTTGGTAAAGGTGAGCGAGTTTTGACTTGACTGATTCTTCAGGGTGAAGGGTGGTGTGCACCGGGTGTTTTTTATTTATTTATTTTAACCCTGTTAGCTCAATTGGTAAAGATTTACTTTTTTTTTATTACATTCTAGCTGCGCCCAGCGATGTTACCCGCTACATGTTTTTGAGATAAAAAGTAGCCTATGTGTTAATCCAGGGTCTCAGGTACCTCCATGCCAAATTTCATCCAAATCCGTTGAGTAGTCTTTGCGTGAAAGAGTAACAAACATCCATCCATCCAAACTTTCACATTTGTAATATTTATTTATTTAATTAGATTACACAAAACAGGATACAGTCACAACAATGAACAGAAGTTAACAAATTTAAGTTTCGATCCGAACAACATCCCTTATAATTATGATTATGTGTAAACAACAAGATTAATTAACGCAGTAGTTAAAAAGAATTACATAAAGTCCAAAGTAATAAGATTAAATTAAGTAGCCATAAAATGACCGAAAATGCAATGAGTGGCAAATTCAAATTTTATTAGTGGGGTAGGCTTGCGTTTGGCCACCAACTTGCCTGATGTTAAGTGAAGATGCGGTCTACGGTGGAGCACGCTCGCTTCGAAGAAACCGATTCACTTGCGACTTGAAGTATGAGTGGTAATGGGCCGTCTTATAATACTTTTCAAGTACAAGAAGTGCAGTACTTTAAAAAACTGGGCTGATACGGATACGTTTTTACTTTTAAAGTAGCATAACGCTGAAAACATTCATCAAGAAAGTGGCGGCTGTTCGCATCCGATGTTCATACTTCACGCATACTTGTTTGAATATCTACTTGTATTCGCAACTCGCAACGTTGCACACGGAATGGATTCTTGTTGCATAACGTCGGCCCCGACGGAAGTATCCGCTTCCTTTTATTAAAAAGCACATCAACTATGCGCAAAGATTAAATTAAAATACTGAGTAAGTAATTCGTTATTGGAATTGATGAAAGAGTACATAATATTTACAAAAAAACCATGCGACGTTGACATTGTGATAATTGCATAATGTCTAATGTCTAATTTCAATTTTTTTTTATGTAAAAATTAATGGGACGGCCGAGACGCTCTCCTGATGGTAATAGATAACGCCTGTCCATGACCATTGCAGCGATACACAGAACTTTGAATTACTTAGAGACTTTCGATGGTTAGTCTCAACAGCTCAGTAATTTCGCTGTAGTACCCTTCAAACCGGAACACAGTAATGTTTACACACTACTGGTTAGCGGCAGAATAACTGGTACTGCGGTGGTACCTACCTAGACGACCTCCTAAAACAATTCCTCCTATTACGAGCAAAATTACAAGACTTGTGACATCGGGTTGTGTGTGTATTCTGTATAGCTCCTATAATATTTAATAAGTTTTCCCACTAGCCTGCATGTACATAAAAGAGATGTTTTTGTTTTTTGTAAATAATAGGGCGCGTTTCGAAAATGCTAAATACAATCGACATGATAAACTGATATTCCCTAAAAAAGTCAGGTTAGAGTTTTGTCATAGAGAAAAAAACTTTGTATGATTTTATTTTTATATCTGGATGCAGATTTATTTATTTATTCTATTCCAGGCTTAGTGTGCTTTACTATCTTCGACCACACCGGCGCTTAACATTAGGTGAGCTGTGGTCGAACCTCTAGCTTGTGAAACAAAATGATATAAGCAAAAAGCGCCTAATTTAGATCATGACCATTCATAATGCGCAAGTTGCAAGAAACAAAAAGACTGACGATGTCGAATAAGAAAGAAAAAAAATAGTCAACAGTACGCAAGTTTTTAATTTTGCACATAATTATACATTTGTCGTTCAAGATGTTTTTATTATCTTCCATCAAACAGAAATTTAGCAACCCGTCAAGTTAGCTTGAAATCGCACGAATCAGCTTATTTGTATTCAAAGCTGCTCAGCTCGAGATGCAAGAATGCTTGTAGCTGAAGTGGAACGCTATAAAGGTTATTGCTTTAATAAAAACCCTTTAGCAGCTCTCAAACTCAGAAGTCACGGACAGACAAGGTGCGCTAAAATTGTGTTTTATGGTAAATATAAGCTACTTGAATATTTATCTCTCACTATATTGTTATTTGAAAAAAATGCGCTATCTATCAAGTGCCAGTTCTATTTCAGGCTGAGTGTGCTTTACCATCTTCGACTACACCACCAGTTCACCACTGTGGTCCTGACACCTAGCTTGTCTACCCTAGTTATTAAAAAGATATATAGGAAAGATTTGTTTTTTTTTTTGTTTGTATTGAATAGGCTCCGAAACTACTGGACCGATATCAATAATTCTTTCATTATTAGAATGCTACATTATCACTGAGTGACTGGCTATATTTACATTGTTAATCGAGTTTTATTTGCCTGTGCGAAGCTGGGACGGCCCGTATAGTCAATCATTTTTTTTTTGTTTTCGACTAAAACGACACAACTGCTTATCAGCAAAGGTTATTTATTAGAAATAAACTGAAGTTTGGTCACCTGATTCTAAGCAATGATGTGGGCTACGTTTGAGTACGATTGCCTAGAAGAAACTGAAGTCATCGCGATTTGAAGGCTCTCAAATTGCAACTATCTGTGACCACCCTCGAGTAGCTAATTCCTATGTATAGCGGTTCGTTTGATGCTAGACCCACATAGTTGAGGGCATTACTTTGAAACATGAAATTGATGTTTTTTTAATATCTAATGGCTATAGAGATTACGAGTTAATATTAAACAATGAATATCTGTTATAATTTATTATCTCATTTTATAAACATTATACTTGTATTATCAATTCTTATTATTCTGATGTTGTGAATTCATTTTATGTTTCTTTTTTATTTTATTATTATTTTTAGTTTTTAAAGACGAAGCCCTCACTCTTAATAATTGTACGAAATTTGACGAGTTCCGTATAAGAGCATTTATAATATTTCATTTAGTTATTTTTTATAAATAAATCTTTATAATAATAACAATTATTCTATCCTATCGTATCCTATCCCACGCTATCCCATCCAATCCCACCGTATCCCATTCTATCCCATGCCATCCCATCCCATTCCGTCCCATCCCATCTTATCCTATCGTATCATATCTTATCCTACCCTACCCAAAAATCAATTCTTACATTATAAATTGAAATCGATCGATTTTTATATGTTTTATAGATGCAAATAGTCAATCCAATTGCGCCGAAGCCGTAGTTCCCTTCGTGCAGAAACTGGAATGTTACAAGTTGCCATGTTCTCAGTTATTCAACGTACTATTTGAAGTGTGCTAGCGTAGTTTGAAATCAAATTTGAAATCCTTGACATGACGTAACGTAGCCGAAACGTGGCAATGAAGTTTCAGCTCCGTAGAATGTCTTACGTTCTATTCACCCACACTGGTGAAGTTTTACATACAATAGATAGATAGTAACTCTTTACTTTGCACACCAGAAATCTAAAATGTACAGACAACAAAATAACTTTATGAGCTAGTGCCACAAATGGCAGCCTTATCGCTAAAAGCGCAACCTTTCAGGCAATTGCGCAATGGGAAACAGATTGTGATTGTAGATTGTAGGACAGACTGTACCTAGATGATGTAAAAACGTATATTAACTTCAGTGACTATTATAATATCGAGTGTGTATTAATATACTCGTATATCAAGCAAATGAAATCGATGATAAATTAACTTACAAGCTGTTTACTTTGACTGCCCTGTTAGCTTTGTTGGTATTGTATTTGCTTCAAGAGTTGTAGAGCGTGGGTTCGATTCCCACTCAGGACAAACATTTGTGTGACAAACATAAATGTTTTTTTTTTAATGTAAAAGTAATGGGACAAACAATACGCTCTCTTGATGATAAGAGATAACGCATGTCCATGACCATAGAATCAATACACAGAACTTTAATTTTAAAAACAAAGTCCGGAGCATCGCTGCCTAGACTTCCGATGGTTAGTCTCAACAGCCCAGTAATTTCGCTAGCTGCAGCACCCTTCAAACCGGAACACAGTAATGTTTACACACTACTGCTTGACGGCAGAATATCTGGTACTGCGGTGGTTCCTTCGTGGTCTTCTCAAGCACCGCCGGCTGTAATATGTATAAAGCTGAAAAACAATCGATCTTCTCCTTTCGTCCCTAATCCCGTTATGTGGTCGGGACTTCTCACTTTCCTGCGCCAAGATAAACGGTCTTGGGTTGTCGCGTCAGGCAATTGGACTTTTTTGAGGTCTCTTGCAATGTTGGACCACCAGGTCATTGGCGAGCGGCCTCTACCTCTTTTTTTACCTCAGAACATACGTATACGTAGGTACATACTTAACTGTTTAAGTAAAAGCTAAGGTACTTCAATGCTATACTCGATTGGCACAGAGGGCACGCTCAAATATGAGTTCTGTCAATATTAGCATAAGTTCACGAACCTGTTCAAAACTTGGCAGTGTGGATGTCTGCGGCGCGAGGTAACTAACTTACAGAGACGATCCAAATATTTTAACTGAACACGTTGCGTTTGTTATGTTTACCTACTGAATAACGATTGGTTGTGTAACTAGGAAACTTGTGTTGTTTGTAGTTGTTGAAAATTGTTCTAGAGCTAGAGCTACTTCGAGATATGGCAATCATTGCGATCAGAAGATATCGCACCGTTTCATTTGAGGCATCGTCCGCGTTAGTGGGTTACTGACATGATAGATAGATAGATAGATAGATAGATACTCACTCACTACACACACATACGCCCACACACACACTCACTACACACACATACGCCCACACACACACTCACTACACACACATATACATACACATACGCACACGCACACGCATAAATATGTAAATTCATAACAAAAATCATTTATGTTTTTTTTTTTAAGTTAAGGTGATCAATGTTTTTTTTTTTTTTTTTTTTAAACCTTAGTGGGAAGACACTGTCTGCAGCAACACAGTGAAGGCTACAGCTGCAGGCAGGGTTACTATACATACCTGTTCTATATTTTTATGAAACATTAAATTTATTTGTATTTATTTTGTATTTGTATTTTGTATAGATATTCTTGACACAAAAATAAATCTATTATTATGCAATGGGTATAATAATGATTTTCTTCATGTACTCGTCCAGGTTTCACATGGATATTTTTGACGCAGAAATGCAGTGTTGATTAGACTTTTAAAATTTGATGGGATGGGATTGGGCACGCATGTGCGCACTAAACGCTTTGAGTCCACATTCTTTATTCGCACAGTGAGGATGTGGAACTCTTTGCCGGAGTCTGTGTTTCCCGAAAGGTACAATATGAGTGTCTTCAAATCAAGAGTAAACAGGTTCCTTCTAGGTAAGCGTGTTCCATCTTAGACCGCATCGATGCTTCACATCAGGCAGGATGTGGTCAAGCGCGAACCTATTCAATATAAAAAAAAAAAAAAAATTGGGATTTAAATGTGAAAATGCTGCTTTACATCACGTCCCACCTAGCTACCGCAAACTTGTAGGATCCTGACCAGGAGAGACTACCCCGTTCTTAAGATGGTGACATCTTGGAGTAAAATGAGCTATCCCAGAATGGCAGCGAAGGATAGAGGTAACAAGAGCGGTTCAACGCACTACGAAGACAATTCAACTTATTCTTTCACAATGGGTCGAAAAAAAGCATGGGACTCTCACCTTTCGTCTTGTGGGGGGTGGGTGGCTATACTATTTTTAAAGAAGTAAAACAGAAATGTTCTAATCTTGATGATATTTCTAAGGGGATCATTGTGCTCAAAACATGATTAACTTTTCTCAAAAAAAAAAAAGATAAAGTAAAAATAATACTACGTTTTCTGTGTACATTTAATATCAAGGTAAAAAATTTAACTATTAAAAATCACGCATGATACTTTGTACAATTACTATTGGTACTGTTAGTTATCTTCTCTGTTAAGGTTTTAAAGCATAAATGTATCTCAAGGATCACAACGTTAACGCGTAACTGCCGTATTGTTACTCCGCTAAACGCAACTAAATGTATTGTGGATTAAGTTTACTTGGTGGTAAATATCCTTAGCAGGAGGTCGACTAGGTAAGTACCACCGCAATACCATACATTCTCCCACCAAGCAGTAATGGTAAAACATTGTGGTCCGGTTGGAAGGGTACTGCAGCTAGCGAAATGACAGGGCTGTTGAGACTAACCATTGAAAGTCTTGAAGTAATGAGCGCTGAAGCAGCGATGCCCTGGACTTTGCTTTGTTACTCAAAGTTCTGTGTATTGCTAAAATGGAATGGACAGGCGTTATTTATCTCTTTATATCAGGACAGCGTCTCGTTCGTCTTATTACTTTTACATTTAAAAAAGTTTTATAATAAACTGAATTATTGAATCTATGCTCGGTGGGTTAAAATATAGGGCAGATTATGATATTGCGAAAAAAATAGACAACATTTTTTTATGGAGTAAGTTGCTAAATACATTTTTTTAATTCACTAATTCAGGATTGGTTCCATAATAAAAGTTTTCATAGCGATGAGTATAATAATCTACTTTCGGCTCAATACTTAAAACAAGTTATTCTAAGTCTGCGTGTTTCATCTTCGACCACATCGTCGCTTGCCATCGGGCGAGTTGGTGGACACGGTCTTATCTGTAATAAAAAGACAAACGTGTAGTGGAGGCTTCAGGTGACCAGAATGCTGGTAGGTATCTACTTTAGTCAGAAGCTTAGCATTGCCATCATTGTAGCAATGGTGTCAGCATTCTGGCCTCATATCCCTCCTCTGACGGATTTTTAGACTAAGTTTTTTGCATAAATTTTGTAAATAGTAAGATGTAGTTTTGTATTAATTTAAGATTTTTTTATCTTGTTCAATAAAACATACCTACCTATTGGTCCTACATAAAAAATATAAAGACACATAATCCACATAGCGTATACTTTACTTCCCACGAACAGAAAACGTGTTCGATAGCAATAACAGTTACCTTACAATTCCGAAATAACTAGATTGTGTCAAAATGACTTTTAACACTTTACAACCACCATAATATCCGCACCGTATCCTAAGTAAAGCTTCGTCGCTGCTAGCACGTCGGATATGCATAAAATGGCGTACAAACACTCCCTTGTTTTCTCAATACACGTCTATAGCATTACTTAGCTGTGTATATATAAGCGAGTACTTTATAGTGTAGTGTTATGTCAAACAACTTGGGGATAATTTGGCCCGAAATAGAATTGCAAGTTCTCGGAAGGTACGCGCTAATCGGGTCAGGTTGCGAAAAAACATTTGTTCTGATATTGTTAGTGACTGTTTTCGAATTAACTTTTTATGGTTAGGTTTAAGTTGCAGTACTTATAAGGTTTAACTTACACAAAGTAGTGATGATGGCTCAGTAGTTGACGCGGCCGGTTCACAACGTCATACGCATTCAAATTCAAATTATTTATTACCCACCACATCGTCGCTTACCATCAGGCGAGTTGGTGGTCAAACGCGGACTTATCCGTATTAAAAAAAAATATATATATAAATATTTATTGACATAAAAACGATTAATCAGTTACATTTATGTCACAGAATTATGAAACAAAAAAATAAAATGAATACAAAATTGTCAAATTCAAATATTTAAGCTCAAATGCTATCAAACTAAAATATAATGTCATGTTCAAATACAATGTCAAGTTTAAATAAAATGTCAAAATACAAACAAGATGTCAAAACTAGATACAATTTCAAATACGAATATTCCTCAGATTATAATCAAAAGAATATTCTAATAAGTTATTTATGTCAGCAAAAAACAGCGTCAAGACCTGAGTTGTCGTGCCTCTTGCAGCTGCCCCACTGAACCACCAATCAGAACGGCATGGGTTTAAATTCCAACAATGAGCTCGAGCTTCCGGTGAAGAAAACATCGCGAGAAAACCAGAACAAGTTGGTAGGGTACTTTCTAGCACTCGGCTATATAGCTACCAAGTTAAAAATCTGCTACCGAGTATCTAAAAGTGTATTTCAGCCTCACTTGAGATCCATCACCATTCTAGGTGTGCTTACCATCTTCGACAACACCGTCACTTAAAATAAAGTGAGCTGTGGTCAAACATCAGGCCAGTCAAAAAAAAGTAAACTTTATAGTAATTATAAAATTGAGAATAGCTTATCATAGTTATAGTTTTTAATTCGATCATTAAGTCACTACAGCCGTCGTCGCACACATGCCTTTCATTTCACTGTTTGGAGCATCGAAGCACTTAAATTACTTTTTCATCCCCCATCTCGGAAAGAATATTTTTGCTCTTCAATATCTGAGTGCAAAAGTCTTTTTTATCAGCTAGAGGATAAAGTAAATTTGAATTTAGAACATCGTGTGCACTAAGTTTGTGAATTCAAAACATCACCTACCTACCTACCTTAAACCTATTTACCTCCATGGTGCTGAATTTATCGTACAACTTTTCTTAATTTGTTAAAAACTCAGACTCGGAACCTCTTTGGTGTACGTTTTTTTCCATTTAGTCATTTCCTCGCTGAGGTGGAGTGAAAAGTTACGTGTTGCACTCGAGTGCAAAGATTTTTCACCTCGTGCTCTTTTGATTCCCTCGCTAACGCTTAGGATTCTAATTTTCCTTCGCTTCCTTGGTCATCAAAATTGAGCACGTGGTTAAAAAGCTTTGCACTCTTGCATAACAAATAACTATTGGATTTCTTAATAAATTATAAAAATACTTAGCAATTATTATTAACTTAATGTGTTTCTTTAAAGTTTACAAAAAATAATTTAAAAAAAAACAGTTTTATTTGTGTCTTTATAATTTATTTATTTATTAAGTCATAACATGTTGAGAACGCCGAGATTCCGACGGAAACTCAATTCGGTAATCTCGTATAATTACAACAGGCCGCGACTGTTAATGTTCCGTTTTTAACTTCCATTCACGGAACCCTAATAATTTAAATTATAATGCTACTAGAATTCACCGCTACATTTTCAGCTTTTGTTTTTTCTACCTACGTAATTAGATGGTTCGTTTTTTCTGTGAATAAAATTTAATTCTCTCCAAATACTTTCGTGTCGTTGAGTAGGTATTTTTAATTAATTTAAGCGGTACAATTTGTTTTGATAAATATTTTATTTCATTATTCAAGTTATTTTGGTTTGAAACAATAATTTATTACAATAAACATATTATCTTTGATTAGACGTCCGAAACGCTTTCCTGATAGTAAGACGTAACGCCTGCCCAAGACTATTGCAGCGATACACAGAATTGTGAGTAGTAAAACAAAGTCCAAGGCATCGCTGATTTGACGTTTATTACTTTGATACTTTCGATGGTTAGTATCAAAAGCCCTTTAATTTCGTTAGCTGAACCGGACCTTTAGCAGGTACTTTTTAAGCCGGAACACAGTAATGTTTACACACTGCTGCTTGACGGCAGAATATCTGGTACTGCGGTGATAAATAACCTCTTGCTAAGGAGATGATAAACTGATACTTTTCGCTTTAAAATTATTTTCTGTGAAAGAAAACTTTAGATAAAAAAGTTGACCGTTACGGGATGTCCAGCAGATGTGAAACATTTAAGCAGTAAGCAGCTCACATAGAGAAACAACGAAGTTAATAGTATACACGCGCGCGCACACACACAAGTGGCCTACAAGTAATGAGACCGTCACGCCATTTAGTCAGATTTACTGCTACGGCGTGCCAATAGATGTTTCATATTATCAAAAACAAGATTTATTTCTGACACTTATTATACTTACATGTATAGTATTTTTGGTTGATATTTTTATGGTTTGGTGTTTGACCACAGTTCACATGATTTTCAGTGACAGTGTGGTCGAAAATTGTAAACACACCTAGCCTGGGATGAAACTGGCTCTCATGTAAGGCTGCCGGAACACACCGTTAGATACTTGACGACAGATTTTCAGCTTGAGGGTGGTAGCTGCCAGCCGAGTACTTGAAAGTACCCTACCACCGCGCTATGGTTTCCTCACGATGTTTTCCTTCACCTGCAGCTCAAGCGCATTGGGGTTCGAACGTGGCTCTTCGGCGAGCGAACCGATCACGCTAACCACTGAGCTATCATCGCTACAAACCGGCTAGCTAACCGTCTTTGGTGAGTCAATACAGGAGCTGTAGTATTCTTTCCAACAAGTACCCTAATATTATTGCGTAGTCTAAATGAATATTAATTAATTTGAGGTTGTAACTCATTTGCATAGAGCAACGTAGAACGTGGGTTTAGGAAGCATTTGTCTTGAGTACCGTGACCGTATTTTTTATAACTTTAATTTGTATAATGCAAACTTTATTGGGTAAATAAACTGTTGCTCAGAAACTATTAAAATTGTTGAAATACACGTGAGTGATACACAGAACAAAAAACAGAATTCACTATTCAATTACAATTTTTTTCGGATTTTACTATTAATTTAATGTTTAGGCTTTAAGCCGTTTTTAATAAATAATAAATAATCGTCCACTTGCGACGGCAGTACCTATGATAGCCCAAAAACCATAATATGTACATAATTTTTTTTATTATAATTATGTAGGCTTGCGTTTAACCGCCAATTCGTCTGATGTTAAGCGAAGATGCGGTCTCGAAGATGCGGTCTATGGTGGAGCACGCTTGCCTGGAAGAAACCGATTCGCTCGCGACTTGAAGGCACCCGGATTGTATCTTACAGGGAACACCTACTTGGGCAGCAAATTCCATTGTATATTGTGGGATTTTTTCTGTAGCTTAATTTATTACCAACTGTTTTTATCGTAAAATGAGTCTGAACGGATATATTGTCAAAAAAATGTTTTTGGGTTCCATTTTTCTAATATGGCCGCACGAGCGATAAAGATACGAGGTGGCATACAGCGTACAGTAAAAATTTGGAAAGAGCACGTAAAATCTATAAAATCACATATTTACATAATTCTTTCTGGAAAACTTTCCAGGTAAAACTACCGAATGACTGGACTAAAGTATGTAGGTATTTACAAAAAAAAGTATTGAAGTATTCTATCAGTTATCTGACTTCCATAGTACAATTTTTGCATAGTTTAGGCTCAGATGGCTCCTATGATATTTATTTAATAATGTTACAGAAAACGGCCTTTAAACTTTTAAATGAGCATATCTCTTAAAAAGTTGGCAAGATAGCTTTATTATTTACTAGCTGCGCCACGGTTTTACCCGCACGGTGATAGACGATGATGATGACGAGGATGATGATGATGATGACGGTGATGATGATGATGACGATGATGATAAAAAGTACCATATTCCAGGGTCTAAAGTACCTACATCCAAAATTTCACCCAGATTATTGGGCTGTTTGGCTGCGACATATGATGTGCAATGTATTTATAAACATTGAAATATTTTATTTATGGTTTTAAATGAAGCAATTGTGGGGAGGGCACTGAAGTCGAAATAAAGTTGTTATAACCTACTTCAAAGGAAGAAACTGGATCTATTTTTATAAACAAAGAGTTAATAGTTAAGTAATATATATTATACATATTTTATGCAATAAATTATTACTATTATTTATTATTATTATGCCTACGGACCTCATGACCTACGGAGCCGAAACATGGATACTCACAGCGGGAATGGTCCGTAAGTTCAAAGTCGCTCAGCGAGCTATGGAAAGAGCTATGCTTGGCATTTCTCTGAGGGATCGGATCCGAAACGAAGTAATTCGCCAGAGAACTAAAGTCATTGACATAGCTTAGCGTATTAGTAAGCTGAAGTGGCAATAGGCTGGACATATCTGTCGCAGTACCGGTAACCGCTGGGGTAGACGTGTTCTAGAGTGGAGACCGCGTATTGGCAAACGTAGCGTAGGACGCCCTGAGACTCGATGGAGTGACGATATACGTAGGACAGCTGGCGGTGGATGGAAGCGAAAAGCCGAAGATTGGGTTGAGTGGCGTGTCTTGGGAGAGGCCTATGTCTAGCAGTGGACTAATATAGGCTGATGATGATGATGATTATTATTACATATTATTATAGACCCGTTGAGTAGTTTCCGCGTAAAAGCGCAACAAACAAACGTATTCACGTCAAAAGTTTCAATAATTGTCACAAAGTTCAGCGAGATTCATTAGCAATGGTCCCTAGGTACCAGTCAGATATTCAGTAGCCTACCAGCAATGAAATTGTAACCAGTGAAGCTGTTAATTGGTACACTGCCGCAGGACACCTGCCGTCACCAGCGTGAGACACCATGAGATTGAATAAGCCTATAGTCGTGAAGTTTACGTAAAACTAAGTTATATGGCCTAACTGGTGAGTTGGGTCCCACTTTAGTCGTAGTTAACATTTACTTTCAAAATTCAAATTCAAAATCATTTTTTGGTAAGCTGTGTATTATAAGTCTGGTATCAACAGCTGCATAAATTTTTTAACAGACTCAAAAAAGGAGGAGGTTTTCAATTAGACTGTTTTTTAGGGTTCCGTACCCAAAGGGTAAAAACGGGACCCTATTACTGAGACTTCGCTGTCCGTCCGTCCGTCTGTCTGTCACCAGACTATATCTCAAGAACGGTGATAGCTAGACAGTTGAAATTTTCACAGATGATGTATTTCTATTGCCGCTATAACAACAAATAAAGTAAAATAAATATTTAAGGGGGGCTCCCATACAACAAACTTGATTTTTTTGTAGATAACGGTACAGAACCCTTCGTGCGCTAGTCCGACTCGCACATGACCGATTTTTTTTTATGTTTCTTACGCAATGATTCCGCCAATTATGAATCGATTCGATGATTTTTTTTTCATTTACTTCAGAGGTAGTTTCAAATAAATTTTGTAGAAATCGATCAAGTGGTTTTAAAAAAAACAACAAAAATTTAAAAAATTGTATACATCGATGATATTTTCGTTTGCTCCGAAACCTTGCCGTTTCATTGGAGCAGTGCGTTTTGCTGGTCTAAGGGTCATGGAGTCAGTTTTTTTTCATTATAAATTTTATACTATTATTTTTTATTTTTGACTGCCCTGTTAGTTCATTTGGTTTCGAGCGCTGAAGGGTATGGTTTCGATTCCCACATAGGACAAACATAAATATTTGTTATAATATGTTTGAAATGTTCTGTATCATTAAACCCCTTCCACACCGTTCCACTACCACACTACTCTAACGGTATGCCTGTAATAAACGTAGAATAAATTTGGAGTAAATAGTTTATTTATCCATTCCAGGCTAGGTGTGCTTTACCATCATCGACCACACCATCACTTAACACCAAGTGAGCTGTGGTCAAACACCAAGCCTGTCAGCTATAAAAAAAAAAATCTATTAAAAAAATGATATTCGAAGGCTTTCTGCGCGGTCACGCTAATAAAAATATATCAAATCCCCCTATCCCTCCCCCTCCCCCTCCCCCGCCTCCTATCGGAAAATTATTTCTCCTAATAGTAAATAATGTACTCATAATTCCCAGCTCATATGAGTCATTCAACTCTGTAAATTACCGCCAATAGCTCCCCACTCGATTGTATAACATGTAGGTATATACATAACAACGGTGAGAGCAATTAAAGTAAGCGCTGATGTTTTAGGTAATTGTAAAGAAGATATGTGAGTAGTATTGATATAAGTTATTAGTAAAAATATACTTTTTAAATCAACCCCTTATATTTGTGTTTAAGGTGGTTCGATTTCTATACAAATAATTGTTTGCCATTTATGGACAAATGGAGCATAATTTTACAGTGAAATCACAGCTACTGGCATTTATTTAGCCTTGGCCTTTATTTACGGAAAATCACAATTGCTTGTATAAAACAGTAGATTTACTAGCATAAAATCAAGTTAATTAATGATTTATGATTTCTGAATAAAACAGTAGATTATGCTAATAATCTAGTGTTTTAAAGTTAGTATGAACATGGCATATCTGTCATACGACACCGTCGGTTGGTTGAACAACTCTTTCACGCCACTAATAGATACTTTGTTGCTTTAAACAGCGACATCACGCAAGTTTGAGTTATTAAGTACTAAGATTGAGCAACTAGCGTATACCGGATAATTAACCGTTGAAAACTGAAATTTATTACGTTTTTAAATACAGGTTACGTTTTACCTGAACTGTTTTACTGGTATTTTGCCAAAGCTTAGTAAAAAGTTTTTCTTTTAATTTATATTTATAAGTAATGAAACAATACCGCGCACTTGTCTAATGTGGAATGGCTTACCACCTTCGGTTTTTCCATTGAATTTTGGTCTACCTCGCTTCAAACAAAGGATGAATAGGGTTATAAAGGTAGGCAACGCACTGAGATTGCCCCGAGTATTGTATGTGTCCATAGGTGGCGGTGACTTCACCACAGACCTTCATCTGTCATCTGTCGATAGTTTGCCAATTGTTTACATAAAATTCGCTTTGTCACATAATTTTCGCTAGCCGCAGTGAACTTCAAACTGTTTGCTAAGTGACGCTTGGGTCGAAAAAAGGAAAACATATTAAAAACGCATACTGCATAAAAAGCCAAAATATTCAAATTTGTTACATAAAATGAAGTTTATTTTCAGTAAAATATATTTAAGAAAAAAAATGACATACCGAATTGACCAGCTATAATCGAACTTAGAATTTCATGTAAAGTGTTCAGTAGCAACTACTGAGCTACGCTTGTCGAGGTCGATTAAAGCAACAAAGAAATAAACGTAGTACACGTTTTCGATACCAGAGCAAAAATAAAATGTATTTATCAGTTTCTACGATTTTCTTGTTCAATTTTTAAAATTTGCATATTGTAGCTACAATTTTATCCCAAACGTCACTCGATGGTACCAGTTTAATTCGCTTTTCTCAAAACGTAGCTTGGATTTCAAAGCTTTCAGCTGAAGCAATAGATTGTGAATTGTGAATCTGATGAAAATGAAATTCAATTGTACAATACAGAGAATTTGAATATTTCAGTAACATTATTGTAAAGGTAAAAGTGATATTTTCTGTGAATAAGAAAAAAAAATATTGGATACAAGCGGACGTCTCGCAGTTTCACCCGCGTAGTTCCCGTTTCCGTGGGAATACAGGGATATAAAGTAGCCTATGTCACCCGGGGATAGTGTAGCTTCTCAACGATGAAAGAATTTTTGAAATCGGTTCAGTAGTTTTGGAGCCTATTCAATACAAACAAAAAATCAAAACTTTACAATAATTGATTGATTGACTTTACAATAGTACAGATTAAAAAAAAATACTAACATAAATTATGTTTATTGCCGGAGTTTTGTTATCATGCGAGATTACTCACGTTTCATTATTTCGGATTGCTAGATTTTTTTTTATCACCGGATTTTTATCTCGCACAAAATACTATGAAATTAGTATAAAAATTACAGATTAATTAAAGTTGTAGTTAAAATATTGGGACGAAAAACTATTTAATTACAAACCATCGACTACTACTCCTACTAACTTTTCCTTTTAAAACTTTATATAATACTAGCCGTGCCCCGCTGTGTTACCCGCTACATGTTTTCGGGATAAAAAGTAGCCTATGTGTTAATCCAGGGTCTCAGCTACCTCCATTCCAAATTTCATCCAAATCTTTTGAATAAATAAATATTGGAAGACATTTAACACAGCGCCATCTAGCCCCAAACTAAGCAAAGCTTGTACTATGGGAACCAGACAGCTGACAGATTACTTAAATACTTTTTTTTTTGTAAATACATACAGTACACCCAGACACAGAACAAACATCGATGTTAGTCACACAAATGTTAGTCCCGAGTGGGAATCGAACCCACGCCCTTCAGCTCTCAAAGCAGACATACTACCAATGAACCAACAAGGCTGTCAATCTGTTCAGTAGTTTTTGCGTGAAAGAGTAACAAACATCCATCCATACAAACTTTCGTTACGTTTATGATATTAGTGTGATCTATTAGTGGGTTCGATTCCCATTCAGGGCAAACATTTTGTGAATAAACACAATCATGTTTGTTCTGTGGCTGGGTGTTCTGTATGTATTATAAGTATGTATTTACAAAAAAAAAAGTATTAATGTTTACTATCAGTTATCTGACTTCCATCACACAAGCTTTGCTTAGTTTGGGGTCAGATGGCGCTGTGTGTATAGTCCCACGATATTTATTTATTTATTTATGTATAACAGGAAATATAAGTACTCTAGATTACCACGGGATACTTTTGATCATGGAAATCGCTCGTTGTTATTAAAAGTTTATCATAAAATTCCAAACTTCTACAGCTGTTTTCCTTGTAGGTATGTTACCGACGTCGTCATGGCAGGCCTCCATTATACTGTCCCCTTATTTCAGTTCGTTTAATATCTCCTTTTAAACACCGTGACTGCACACCTTTCGTGTTAATTCGTCAGAATAGGCCACCATCGTTCGTAGTCGCGCAATTTACCGCTTCGTTGTCAATTAGGACAAGGCCCAGTTTCTTGGTACGACTAACCACATTCATTTTACATTTTTACTAAGCAAAAATAAGCTTTAACCCTGTTGTCTTAAAGGTGGGTCAGAATGAGAGCTATTTCATCGTGCAGGGTTATACTCAGTTTTAATTCTCCCCCTGAATTGGACGATAATCTGTTAAGTCGTTTATTGAAGTGACGAGTTTGTTGCGAATTTGTTTTAGAATTAATTAAGGTATGCATTAAGTTAATTAAACGATAAAGTGTCTGTTTATTGGATTTTATTAGGATTATGATGTTTGAATTATTCACACTGACAGTTCCGTCATTGTAACACTTTTTATAAGATTTGAAGTGTTATTTTATTTTGATCTTTCACTTGGTTGTGTTAGTCCTTAGCAGGAGATCCGCTATGTTGGTAACACCGCAGTACTGACATAACATTGCAGTATTATATTGACATCATTTTTTATACTTATGTGACATATTATTTCATTGTATTGACATAATATATTATGATTAAATATCAAAATCATTAAGTTTGAATGAAAAAGTGACCTGTAACTTTGGTGTTATTAATAAAAGATTTGTACTAGATATTTTACCGCCAAGTAGTAGTGTTAATAGTACAGTGTTCTACTTTGAAGGGTACTGCATCTAGCGAAATTACAGGGCAGTTAAGACCAATAATTATAATCATAAGTCCCTAAAGTAATTCTCAAAAGTTCTCAAAAAATGGCGTGTGTTAGTGTGGGAGGGCAAACCACATTTTGGGTCGCAATGTTAGTTAGTTTTTACTTTGATTCTAAAACTTTGATTTTTTGCTAATAATCTACTGTTTTATACAAGCAATTGTAATTTACCGCAAATAAAGACCAACATAAATCCCAGTAGCTGTGATTTCACTGCAAAATTATGCTCCATTTGTCCATAAATGGCAAACAATTATTTGTATAGAAATCGAACCACCTTAAAAGCAATGCTTAGTTTTTGAAAGAAGTCGATGACAACATTTTGGTCACCTGACGTTAACTCTAAACTTTGAACTAGGTCCCTAAATAGTTTGTGAGCAAATAATATTTCAAATTAATTACTGACATTCCACATTATATACTCACTACAAACTTAGGATACTTAGTAAGCTACGTTTACTTACTAACACTATGTTAGTAAGGTAACAGAAAAAATAGTTCCGAGTCAAAGTTTTGTACATAATTTAAAAGATGGTAAGGAGAAAACTCCAGCACTATTAAAACATTTCTCGCTCTAAAAAGTATTCAAAGATATTTTCACGTTTCCGTTAATTTTAATTAGAAAACTTGAACAATTAGGTGCTTTGCTTCGCCCGTTAACTAGCCGGTATCGGCTATGGATACGGATTTTCACTCACAGTGTTCGAAGCGTATTTAACCCTGAATTTGTGTTTTTTTTTACAACAACACAATACAGAAAGAGAAAAGTCGAGAGTGATTTCAATCGGTAAAGGAAAACAACATGAGGAAATTTGCATGTCCTGTACAAAAAAATCTACCAAACTTCACTTAACCAGGTGGACTATGATTTTACTCTTCTCATAAAAAGAAGTAGTCTAAACCTAACAGTGGGGCTGTTCATTAAAACTGGTTTGATTCGGGCACAGATTCGGAAAAAGTCGCGATTGTATCTTTGTTTAGAAATCGATATAAAAAAAATATTATTTTATATTAGAGTGATTAAACACTGTAATGTAGGTTGTTTATTACCGTTAAGTATCGTATCAATGGCACAAATCGGATGCTGTGGGTTGAGACTTTATCTTGGAATTGTTTAATTCTCTGCCTGCATTGCCCGGCTGTCGTTAATCCTTGTCATTGGAGAGGTTTAATGAAAAATATACTTAAGTTTGCTTCCGACTGTCTGCTTTTGAATTGGACCTTTATGTGGCCTAGCTTTGACTGCAGATATCTGCACTCGTAATTCTACATAGTTTCCTTGGGAAAAGACGTGACTATATATATTATGTACAACAACAAATCTAAGTTTATCATAAGTTCTATCAAAATAAAACTTCTGAGATCTGTGAGATAACCCCTCGAGTTTGGGGGTTGATGGGTTCATATTGCACCATGTATCGAAGGTCTAATAATGCAACTCTAAGAGAACTAGAGAGAGATAGTGGAATTTTTAATTGCTTCTTGTATACCTTTTAAGTTTGGGGTCATAGGATTAGTTTTGATGAATCAAATATAATGCACTTCTGTACTCTAGTTCGATTTGCTGTTGAATTGTGTTTTCAGTATTTTTAAACAAGTATTTTTACTATTGTAATTAATTTAATTTTCATTTGTTTGGTATCTAAACCGACGCTGTCTGGCTCTTTTGTTCCAGACAGCTGTTCACTACTCACTCTAAAGGTATTAATTACGAGAGATTGAACGTCCGTCTGTCTTGTCCTTAATTGGACCGACCTGTGGCTTTATGAATTAACACCAATTGGTGCGTCAAATGCTTAACTCTTAATGGTAGTCACTTATCCAACAACTTATTCTGAGGGATGCCGGAACCATTTCGTAATCCATTACTACTTCAAGCCCCCCTTGGTAGATTTATTGTTCTGAGTGCAGCAATGGTTTTGACTTAGTCTATTGTCTTTATTTCTGAGAAGCTTTCATTGCTGGTTTTGTTAAGACGAGCACAAAAAAAAATGGTTCATATATAGCAATGTATTTTTTTAAATGGAATGTGTAAATGACTAATGAAAACAGTCTGTTACATTTAGCACCTGTTATTCGGGTGTATGAATCATGGTTAGTTTTAGTGTGGCTTGGGAACTTAAGTAAATACTTGTTTTCTAGTTAGTATGTAATATTTTTTTATGAAATTTGACTAATGGAGTTTTGACTAATGATGTGTATAGATTTGTGTTAGTTTAGGGTTTCATTAAGTATGTGATGTCATACTTAAAAAATGACAACACTACTATAAAATAGTGTTTACAATCTTTAAGCAAATCGTTATGAACCATCATAATTATCAAACGATAAGGTTGCCAGACTGCCAGGTTGTTTACTCTAGATTATAAGATATATTTTATTACTGCCCTATTAGCAGATTTGGTAGAATATCTGCTTCAAGAGCTGTAGGGCGTGGGTTCAATTCCCAGGAAAACAAACATTTATGTGATGATAATTGTTTGTTCTATGTCTGGGTGTTCTGTAGGTATATATTATAAGCAAGTTATCACAAAAAAGTTTATAAGTATTCTATCAGCTATCTGGTTCCCATAGTACAAAAATCGCTCAACGCTAGATGTTCCTTGGATTATACAGTGTTCATCCACATAGTAAAGCTATTTTTATTGCAAATTTGATCGTTATTAATTAAGTCATGGCAACACGCAGAAGTAACAAACAATCGAATGTATATTAAAGGTAATTAGCGTAATAGATAGAAACGTCTGATTTTCACGTGGGATGTCAGATAAAAAAATAAGTTTTATTTTGAATTACTACACAAGTATTCCATTTACAAAATAGCAAACGTATTTTGTAGATATGAGTTTTTATTATACTTTTCAACTCGCATACTTCTCGCACTGAGTGTTTCATTGTTAAATATATTACCTGAGAGCAAAATAACAGCATCTGGAAAAGCGATACCCATCTAGACGGGGTCTTAAGAACCGTCACACCCGCTGAAATAATAATGAAACGCGTTAGGCCATAATACGCTTATATGCACAAACTTCAGTGTTAGATTCGTAAATGACAGATGGATGTCTTGAAAAAGAAACGGAAAACTACCACGAGAGTAAATAAAGGTGCTTGGGCGATTCACTCCGCGGTGTGAAACGCCTATGAATGTAAGATTTTATTTAATATGATAATATTTTAACACTAGATCACTTTATAGCGCTTCAAGCAGTCAAATGCTTGTAATTTATTAGGTTCACACCATGGTGTGAATCTCTTCTATTAAGCGTTTATATTTTATCAGGCATATCTCTTATTTACAAATGGCATATTTTAGAAAAAAACAACTTATATACAGTTTTTTACCGTTAGATGCTTGGCGGCAGATTTTCAACTTGAGGGTGGTAGCTAGCCAGCCGAGTACTAAAAAGTACCCTACCAACATGCTATGGCAGCTCAAACTCGTGAGGAAACCATAGCATGGTGGTAGGGTACTTTCTAGTACTCGGCTGGCTAGCTACCACCCTCAAGTTGAAAATCTGCCGCCAAGCATCTAACGGTGTGTTCCGGCAGTCTCACTTGAGAGCCAGTTCCATTCCAGGCTAGGTGTGCTTTACCATCTTTGACCACACCTTCACTAAACATCAGGTGAGCTGTGGTCAAACACCTAGCCTGTCAACCATAAAATAAAAAAAAAACTCATTGTTGGGGTTTGAACCCACGTCTTTCGGCATGTGCACCTACCGCGCTAACCACTGAGCTATCATCGCTACATATAGAAAAAAAGTACTCTATTGGTTAATTATACTGAACAAAATATAATATTTACGTTATACTCTTTTATGGATAGCTTTCCTAAAGCAATGGTTAGCACGATCGCATGGTACGCCAAATAAAGTCTCTCGGTGAAGGAAAAACACGGCTTGCTGGTAGTGTTTTCTAGTACTCGGCTGTCTAAGTACCTCCCTCAAGTAAAAAAACTACGAAGCACATATCGGTAAGTTCCGGCCATTTCGCTTTAAAACCAGTTTCCTCTTTACGATATGTATGTAACATAGTTGCTGTAATCAAATACCTAACCAGGCAATCGTTAAAAAAAAAACTTCCAATTCTCATAGACCTGTTTGAACTTTTCCATCTGCCTCTTTAATTCCACGTCAGTATGCAATCTTGTAATGTATAGTTGAGGTGTTATGCTACTTGCTTCCTGGCTGCTAAGTAATTATTAAGTCAAGCTAACTCGCTTAACCATAGCAACTGCAGTAGACCTACACTGTTGTGTTTTATGAGGTATTAAAACTTTTCTGTACGTTTTCTTTTCAATGAATTAGACTTGGGCGTTTTAAATACGAAAGCGTGTAAAATTATGTTCCAACGTAGAATATTTATATTACAGGGTTCAGTGGCGGCCGTAGGTGGTGGTAAGCAGGGCAACCGCCCGGGGCTTCGCTCTTGCAGGGGCCTCGCGTCTTCGTAGAAAAAAGTCTTTACCATATATGTATGTGTATCTCGCGCCTCGCACTTAACAAAACCCCCCCTGAACGCGCGGTTTCATTATTAGTGCAAGCATGTTACGGCCACACGAGCACTCGAACTTTTTTTTTTTTTTTTTAATGGTTGACAGGCTATGTGTTTGACCACAGCTCACCTGATGTTAAGTGAAGGTGTGGTCGAAGATGGTAAAGCACACCTAGTCTGGAATGGAACTGGCTCTCAAGTGAGGCCACCGGAACACACCGTTAGATGCTTGGCGGCAGATTTTCAACTTGAGGGTGGTAGCTAGCCAGCCGAGTACTAGAAAGTACCCTACCACCATGCAATGGTTTCCTCACGATGTTTTCCTTCACCGGCAGCTCAAGCTCATTGTTGGGGTTTGAACCCACGCCCTTCGGCATGCGAACCGACCGCGCTAACCACTGGGCTATCATCGCTGCACTCGAACTATTTTTTTTGTAAAACGGACTCAAAGAAAAAGGGCCTCACAATGATCTGTCGCACCAGGCCTCACAACTGCTAAGGCCGCCGCTGACAGGGTTCTATCGAACAAACGCTAAGGTGATAGGTTATCCTTATATTTGTTTCGTATTTATTTATTTATTTATTTATTTGGATTTATATATATACCAACACTGTATACAATATCACAACAATGACAGCCAGCCGTCATCAACACAAAAAAAAACAAAAACTAGATGTTACATCAATAATAATTATAGGTGACGACGACATGCATAAAGTTAACAATTATTTTCAAAAATTAGGAAATGCCATGTATCTACATAGGTTATATTTACGAAAATAAGTATTTCTATCAGTTATTTGGAAATATACAACTAACTAACGGAACGAAGTAATTCGCCAGAGAACTAAAGTAACAGACATAGCTCAGCGTATTAGCAAGCTGAAGTGGCAATGTGCTGGACATATTTGTCGCAGAACCGACAACCGCTGGGGTAGACGTGTTCTAGAGTGGAGACCGCGAATTGGCAAACGTAGCGTAGGACGCCCTGAGACTCGATGGAGTGACGATATACGTAGGACAGCTGGCGGTGGATGGAAGCGAAAAGCCGAAGATCGGGCTGAGTGGCGTGTCTTGGGAGAGGCCTATGTCCAGCAGTGGACTACAAAAGGCTGATGATGATGATGATGAAACAACTAACTAAAAACGCATTACCATGGCAACGATACATAGAACTAGGTGTAGCAAAACATAGTCCAGGGATGAGCTGCATTGACGCTCATTTCTTTGAAACTTTTAATGGTTAGTCTAAACAGCCTTGTAATTTCGGTAGCTGCACCCTTCGAACCGGAACACAGTAATGTTTACACACTACTGCTTGGCGGTTGAATATCTGGTACAACGGTGGAACCTAAACGACCTCCTGTTAACGAGTCTACCACCAAGAAAACTAGACTACATTTGCTTTTTGTCTTCATTGTCTTTTAGTTTCATGTTATCGCTATTTCGATCTCAAGTATGGGCCATGTTACATCACGCGACAAAACCCGCACTATTCCACACGTGGTTTGGCTACAATGCTCATTGTCACACGGCACAAAGGCATTATATTACAAGGAAGGATGCGAGCACCGACACAACATGAAATGCGAAATCTTTGCACTCTCAGTTTAGTCGAAATGCAGTCGTTGCGAAATTGTAGTCTTTTTTAGTTTAAAAAAGAGCTCTTACTTTTTAATAAATGAGTCAAAATGTAAAAGCGAATGTTTGTTTAGATGGTTTTTTATTTCTTTACGCTGAACAAATTTGCATAAAATTTGGAACGGAGGTAGTTTATACCGCTTCAAATTTAGTCAATTTTGTAGCGCAGTCATTTCATACGACGTAGGGTGTTGGTTCAAACCCCAATAATGAGTTTGAGCCACAAAACATCTTGAGGAAACCATAGCGTGGTGTATTTCAGACACTTTACATGAGAGCCAGTTCCATTTCAGGCTCATCGTGTTTACCACCTTCGACCACACCGTCAATAAACATTAGATGAGCTGTGGTCAAACACCTAGACTTTCAAATATGTTAAACAAAAAATAATTTTACCATTGAATGAAAAACAAAGTTGGTAGGTAGCTTATATTTAAATAAAATAAATTACCAGCATTGTATGAAAGTCTATTAAAAGCCAGACAGATAGACAGTCAAACCATTCTAAGACTAATTTTGAGAATGCTGGTCTCATGAGGCACATAATATGTAAGGTCGTGGGTTCAATGGCGGGCTAGTACTAATTAGTATTTTAGGACTTATGTACAGATTTATGGGTTCGTTTCATTTGGGTTTTCTATGTAAAACCGTGAGAAAACCAGCATAAAAAGAATTTAATGGCTGATATAATAATTATGTAAATGCATACACGTATTGATAAGCCAGTATATTATTTTTTATTCACAGATGAGGTAGACGGCGTATCTCTTATTTCGTTTAATATAAAGTCATGTTTTACACGCTTCGAGTACGGAACCCTAAGACGTCACTCATAGCTTCCTACTGCAGGTTCTGCCCTACGGCCGGGTGTAGGCAAGTAGCAACATTAATTACCACTGAAGTCCAATCTATTATTTAGGTCGGACAGGTTCATTCGTGAACTCGATTGAGAAGTTTGCCAGTTACTGTTTTACACCTTGTATAATTACTTGAATGTTGATGGTAACGAGAGTCGAATCTTTTGATTTGAGGCTTTTAGTAGTGTTGAAAGGTGCTTTGTTGGATTAAAGCGAATGTTTCTATCGAGTTGGAAATTAAGGGCGATTTTATCGATTAGTGGAGTTTGTACGAGAGTAAAAGTTGTTAGCTATTCCGATATAAATATCGTAAGTAATTTTCTTAACGGAGACTTACGTTTATTTTTATTACCAACTCACGACTACCGTTTATTTCAGGAAAGTACGGTTAATTTCGTAGCGATGATAGCTCAGTGGTTAGCGCGGTAGGTTCGCATGCCGAAAGGCGTGGGTTTAAACCCCAACAATGAACTTGAGCTGTCGGTGAAGGAAAACATCGTGAGGAAACCATAGCATGGTGATAGGGTACTTTCTAGCTTGATGATTAGTGATGTCCTAAATTTTCTTTTTTTTACATAATCAGTATGCCTTATTTTAGTATACATATGACACACACATATGAATTCATCTGATGTAGTAAGTAAGTACTTACTGCATAGATTTTGTAATAACGTGCATGTTTTTAATACATAAATATAGTTCTTTCTCAGTACTTTAGCGGAGGGCTCCAGTAGTCGTAACTCAGTTTAATAAGTATGAGCCAGTCCCACAGATAAAATAAACATGTAATCACTTTCATTAAGTAATTATGCCTACTTTTTTGTCTAATTTTAGTCTATAAACTTTTGAATCTATTTTGAGCTCTATTACACAGATTAGAGAATAAAATAGTAATTAACGCTAGAGAAAAAAAACATATAAAGATATTCTTAGCTTAAATAAAGTAGTGTTGCGACGGAATTATAGCAAAAACTCACGATGTATGCAAATTTGCTGAGGCTTCCCGCGAGACCGGTCAGTCCACTGGATTCATCCAACTTGGCTTAAACAGTCTATTCAAACACAACTGCCACTTTTTATCTTAAATTTATTCGCATAAGGTTTGTGTTACCATGTCAAGTGTATCGCAGTTTTCGGACGGGGATTGAATACTTTATGCTGTTATTTTACATGAACATTGTGATTTCTGTCAGAATACGCTATGAGAAAGATTTTGTTGATTTATGGTGGGTATCTAGGGATGTATTAGAATACTTATAAGGCGTTTTTTCCACGACTATTGGCCTCACTATTTGCTGCATCTGTTACTTTTGTTCACAAAATATTATAGCCTTTGATAAAATAAATAAACTTTACTCTCGTAGGTAATTAAATATTGATTAACTGAAACTTGTTTTGTAAAAAGTCTGGTACTATTAAAATATCGACTCATTACATGTCTAACAATAATTTTAAGTCAGTAAACGCTTATTTTATTTTTCATATAATTATAAACTTTCGAAATTTTATTGGTTATTTATTGTACCTACATATTTTTTTTTAAATATTTTTATCCATAAACTATATTCGTCTTTATTCTAAAATGGAGCAATTTCATTGAGTAACTTTTGTGCTCTAACCAAGTCTTATAGGATTTATAAGTATTTAGATTTCAATATAGCACAATAATGGTTTATACACCCGTTACTTCAAACGTAAAAAAATATAATTCTTAAAGTAAAATATCTTAGAACTAGAATGCTGCAAGCAGTCTTAAATTAACAAATACGAGACAACTAAATGCGATTTCTGTTCGGCAAAAACATATCATTTTAGAACAATACATAAGTAGTGAAAAAATAGTATACACATAAAACTTACAAACAATACATTATACCTACACGCAAGATTTTCTGTTGAACACAAAATTTTACGTTTAATTTGTGAAATCCTAGCCTTACTTTACATGACAAACAAACCAGGAAAACTATATACTAATTTTCTTTCTCACAAACAAGCGCACTTATCTCAACAAAAGTAAATACCAACTGCAGCAAACACAAATCCAGCCTCTTCTACGAGTGCTTGCATAAAACCTAATAACACGAATATTTCCTACTAAGGGAAATTCCCAGACGCCAGTAAAACATAGCCTTGCGACTGCAATAGTCCACGATTTATGCGTGGACTCAGGATCAAGTCAACGGGGTCAAACAATCTTATTGACATGTTTTTGTTCTACTCATACGGGAATGCTCATCTCCAACAAGCGTGTGAACCGACCGCGCTAATCACTGAAATGAAATTTATTTGGCAATTACATACATCGTTTAACAAAAAGTTAAACATAAGTGTTGTTCAAAAATATCAGTCATAGAGAAGCATTGTTACCCAAGCTAGGAATTAACCTGTGTTATGGCATAACAATACCCTCCGCCTGACAAGAAATACAATACAAGCACGTTATAGACAATAATAGAATCTAAAGGAAAGAAAAAGGGATGTTTGGGGACGTAGTGAATAGGTGTGGGGGTGTGAGTGTGTGTGAGTGTGCGTGAATGTGTGTGTGTGTGTGTGTATGTGTTGGTATGTAAGTTTAATGTAGCTGAGCTATCATTGCAACAAAAATCGTTATTTTAAAGCACTAACACACGCACACGCACACATACACACACACACATTCATCATGTAGCTTTCAACATTATATCAAGTCCATTTATTTTCCCTAATTGTATATATAATATGTATTTAATGCCTAATGTTGAATGCTCAATTTGATTTGTTTACATTTTTTTTTAACTTGTATAGTCTTCTGCGATACAAGCTTTTGCTTAGTGCAGGTCACTGATAATCCTTTGTACACGTGCATTTTTGTAAATAAAAAATATGATTATTAAGATTATTACTTTGGAAGGCAATGGATGAAGTTTGCCTGAAAATGAAAACGATCGCCAGAAATAAGAGGAAGCTTATCCCAGCTGTGAGAAGAAGTCTGCCAATTATATAGATAGCATTGCGAGTGAAATTTCTGGGCTAAACGTCATCATTAATTTCAGTTTGTAATAACCCAGAGCTAAAATAGGTAGTGACCGATTCACCGAACTGCACTGCATGTGAGATCGTGAAAGACGCGCATCATGTGCTCATGGAATGTGTCCAAAACGAGGCACAAAGGCGCGATCTATTTAGTTATTGTGTTAATAGTATTGTTTATGATGTAGGGTGTTGTAACAGCATTTTGGCTTCCTCTGAAGCTGGTGATCAGCATTGTTAAAAGTATATAAAAGTAGTGTATTATTTATGTTAAAAAATATTATTGTAGTTTAGTGCGTTACGGGGTGACATCCCCTCGTGAGTAATATTTTATTCTTTGGGTGACATAGTCACTGCGTGACTCAACCCCTTTAAATGAAATAAAGATTAAAAAAAGAGCTAAGATAGTGTTTGAGTTATAAAGTTCGACCCATTTAGTTTAGTTCCCGACGACAAAACTAGATTGCGTTGCAAGCGAGTTAGCACGCAGTGGCATTTCATGTCGACAAATCAGTGATTAGTTTTGGTGCAATTTAAAACATAACCATCTCCAGGATACGAAGCAATGTGTCTTATGTACCCTTCCGGCATCCCAATCCCTCGTGAATAGATAGATAGAAACTCTTATTTTTATATTGAATTGAATGAATAGGTTCGCGTTTGACCACATCCAGCCTGATGTGAAGCAATGATGCGGTCTAAGATGGAACACACTTACCTAGAAGGAACCTGTTTATTCTTGATTTGAAGACGCTGATATTGTACTTTTCAGGAAACACAGACTCTGGCAAAGAGTAACTCTTTATTGTGTATACCATAAACAGAAAAAAAAGTAGAGAGAACAAAAGAATCTTAAGCATAAGCTTCTCTTCTTGATAGGCTGCTAATCATAGAACATGAATGAGAAATTGGGTCAGTGTTCTCTGAACAAAGAAATTGTCAACAATAAAGTTTCTGACAGCAATTGACTTCAACCCAAGTTTGGGCCAACCATTATCCCAAAGGTACAAAGAAAACTATTTGTAACCTTGTTTGCATTCTCAGAAAACAAATATTGTTGCTGTCACCTGCCACTCTCATTCAAATGGACGGTCTCGTAGTAATGACGGCTGTAGAGAGGGTTTCAATTATAAACATTACTTAAAATTAATGTATGCTTAAAGTAGCCAGTCTCATTACCAACGTGATATTTCAGGTCAACAAAAAAATTGACAAAATTTTAAGCAGTGGTTACCTGAAAGCTGAAGGATGTGGGTTCGATTCCCGTTCAGGACATGTGTGATGATGATGACAACACAGATAAAATATGTATTATTTACTGACAAAAAAGTATGTTAATACAAATCTATTCCGTATGAAGGTTGACTGGAAGAGATCGCTTAAAATGATAAGGTCGCCAATTGTTGCACTAGCTGTTTCTGTTATAAATATTTTATTTATTGTGTAAACAAATCTAGTATGCCTTAGTAAAGTAGTGGCGACTTTACTATAAGCTTCGATGAAATTTTGAAAGCAACAGGAAAAGTCGTTTCACAACTATCACTACTTTATGAATAAAACACCGTTATTTTTACACACACTTTTTTTTTCTTATTTTTTATCGTTGACAAGCTAGGTGTTTGACCACAGCTCACCTGATGTTAAGTGACAGTGTGGTCGAAGATGGTAAAGACAAGATAAGATAGCTGTTTATTGCTCTCACCATAAATAAAATATTTATAACAGAAAAAGCTAGTGCAACAATTGGCGACCTTATCATTTTAAGCGATAAACACTAGAAAAAACACAAGTTTTGGAAAAAATATAATGGGGCGACACGACTCTTTCCGCGTTCCCACTTACACTCCTTGTCATATTTTATAAATATTCTATCAGCTATCCCGTATTACAAGCTTTGTTTACTTTTAAGCTAGATGGCGTTGTTTAAAGTATCTTTCAATATTTTATTGATGCATTTAATAAATAAATAATAATAAATAAATATCGTAGGACTATACACACAGCGCCATCTGGCCCCAAACTAGAATACATAAATACTTTTTTTTTTGTAAATGTATACTTATAATACATACAGAACACCCAGACACAGAACAAACATTTGTTTATTCACAAAATGTTTGCCCTGAGTGGGAATCGAACCCACGCCCTACAACTCTCAAGGCAGATATACTACCAATGAGCCAACAGGCCTGTCAAAATTTATATGTAAGGTCTTGAGTGTCAAGTACAACAAGTACAGATACTATATGACTTTGTCATAAAATAAAAATTGTTTTGTTGTAACTATTCTGAGCAAAATAACTATTAATTTATTAATTGTAGTAGAAGTGTAGCCCTAAAACTTCCCCCTGAGTACGTCCATGCTGCGATTTATGTCACCGGGTGGTCGTCGCTGTGTGGACCAGACTTTCCTGGCAAATGGAGTTCTCAACTAATTTACATATGCTTTAAAGAAGATTGAAGATCTTTGGTTTAGTTAATGTTACTATTTTAATATAATACTTTACTCGTTCGTATAAGTCGAGATATTTAGGATTTTAGGGATAACATTTGCTTCTTTTTTTCAATTTTAATATGTTGCTTATAATTATGTATAATATGAAACATGATCCTGAAGGCTTACATTAAATATTTATCAAAATAAAATTAGAAGAAGACTTTTGTTTGGTGTACAATAAAGTTATATTCTATCCCTATTGTAACGACTTTTAAGTGGAAATACACTAAAAATATATCTTTTTTTTTTAATTTATTGCAACTTTATATAAATAACTTAATCTGAAAGTCAGTCAGGAGGGAATTGTGGCCAGAATGCTGGCAGCATTGCCACACTTGATGGAAATGCTAAGCTCTTGACCAAAGCTGATTACCAGCATTCTGGTCACTTGAAGTCCTCTAAACGTCTCTCTATTTATTGCATATCTATTCTATTATAAAGAAAAAAGATTTGATTGTTTGTTTGTATTGCTCCGAAACTACTGGACCGATTTCAAAAATTCTTTCACCGTTAAGAAGCTACGCTATCCCCGGGTGACATAAACTACTTTTTATTCCTGTATTCTCACGGAAACGGGAACTACGAGGGTGACACCGCGAGGCGTCCGTTAGTATTATATACGAGTAATTACAAAGTAGTGCCAAATTAATTTGTAAATTATTTTAACCACAGAAAAACCAGTAGTATACAAATATAATCCCTTGTATAGTTAAGCTGTCTGAACAGTGAAATTTCCATCTAATAATTCTGATTAGCCGCATGCATCATCCACCAACATTAGACCACGGGTTAGCTTAGGTCAATACAATTACCCCTAATTGAACGCTGGAGAGGATATTAAGCTCGCACTTTAACGTAATACAATTTGTTAGTACTTACTTAGTACCCGGCCGAGTCTTGTTGTGAAGTGTTCTGTGGGTGTCAGTAGAAATTAAATAAATGTTCGTCAGAAATTTTATAGGTAACTGATGAAACTTCGAAGACATTAATTTGTGTGTGCATAGTGAGGGGTGGTCGCAAACGATCGGTCGTAACTGTTGGTTGGTTAACTTACTGAGACCGAGAACTGAGGTATGATCCAAAATTAATTTTATTGCTTTTAATTATGTATTGATCGTTGCTAAAATAATTATGAGTTTAACCGCAACTTTTAATAGTGTTGAGGTTTTAAGGGTGTTTTTGTAGTTTAGTTTAGTTTTTTTCTTTGGTAACAAATCTGAGTTACGTGAACATTACATAATTATAGATACAGTATTTAAAATAATTTACCATAAATTTACATCATAATAAAAAATAAAATAAACAATGACAATGGTTGACTAGCTAGGTGTTTGCCCACAGGTCACCTTGTATCAAGACGACAGTGGTTGAAGATGGTAAACGCACCTGATCTAGAATAGAACTGCCTTTCAAGTGAGGCTGTTGGTACGTACACATTGTTAATGCTTGATGGTAGGTTTTTAACTTAAAGGGGGCAGCAGCTACTTTGTTGTGTACTAGTAAATACCCTACCACCATGAATTCACAATGTTTTCCTACATCGGCAGCTCAAACTCATAGTTGGGGTGTGAGTCCACGCCCTTCGGCTAATCAGTAAATCACATTAAAATATTGCCACCAAGGACTTTATGGTGTGATCCGGCAGTCTCACCTGACAACCAGTTTCATTTCAGGCTAGGTGTGTTTACCATCTTCGGCCACACCTTCACTTAACATCAGGTGTCCTGTAGTCAAAAATCTAACCTTTCCACCACAAAAAAATGCTGATTTTATTGCCTAAGCTTGATTTTACTCTACAAGAAATTACAAATTAAGTTATCATTTAAATATAAAAATTAAGCCTGATTATTAGTAAAATCATTAAAGTACAACGCGCTTGCACGTTTTAAAATTATTCACTCAAAATGCTTTAAAAGTGTTGCCGTTTCTACCTAATTGTAGTTTATAAAACAAACACGTTACTCGTAAACATTTCTCAAAGTTGCTTAAAATGTTCACTCGACTTTTCGACGATGTGAAATGTGACGGTGAAAATTAGGCAGGCTACTTTAAGCATGGATTAACTTTAAGCAATTTTTTATAGAAAAAATGAAAGAAAACATTTATTTTGACACACTCAACACAATTTGTTGTGTTACTACAAATAAATGATTAAAAAAAGATGATGAAAACAAATAAACATTCATATAAATACTCTTTGTTTAAAAAAAAATACTAGTGGTACATACTACATTATAATAAAACATTAAAAATACACATTTGCATCATTCACAATAAATGAACGCGTTTTTTTTATGTAAAAGTAATAAGGCAAACGAGACGCTCTCGTGATGGTAAGAGATAATTGTTCATGTTCATGATGATTACAGTGATACACAAATCTAAACAAAAGCGCTGCTTTAGTACTTATTACTTTGATATGAACTTGCGATGGTTAGTCTCGACAGCCCTGTAATTTCGCTCGCTGCATCACACTTTTAACCGGAACACAATAATGTTTGCACACTATAATATCTGAACGCACCTTGGTACATAAGAAACGTCGACCTCCATCGGGACCTCAAAGTGGACATGGTCGCAACCATCATTAAAAAACACGCTGAAGCTCATGAAAATAGACTTCACCAACATGTGAATGTCGAGGCTATCCAGCTTCTCGACAACACGGATATAGTAAGAAGACTAAAAAGGACAAAACCTTTTGAGTTAGTGTATTAAGTTAGTAATGTCAGTGCAGTGAGTACTGCATATTATAGAACACATGAACAAAGTGTCTTCCCCTTAATGGAGACAGTAAGAAAAGTGTCGATGAACGCATTCATCGATTATACTCTAGGTACTTATCAATTTAAGTTACATTAAAATTACTTATTAGTCTTAACTAGGTTAGATTGTAATAACAATGAGGTATCTAACAAAAAACAGATACATCATTAGAAGGATAAAAAAAACACTATAATATGCTTGGTGAATAAAATATGTAACTGAGGTGGTACCTGGACTACCTTTTGCTAAAGAGATCTACCACCAAGTATGTGTATAGATGATAACTAGGTACTTACTAAAATTGTATGTCAATTATTGCAACACAACATAAGTAATTGTGAGAAATTCTATACACCGGAAAACACGATCGCAAGACATCAATCAATATAAGTAAAAGCAAAAATTTAATTTAAGGGGGTTCTCTTTTAAGCCATGTTTTGATTGCTTGTAACACATTTTAATATACGCTATTGAAACATTCGTAGTTTATTTTTAATAACATAATTTATATTTATCGCAACTTAATACCCTGTGTTTTTTTTGCATGCGTGTCAAACGCATGCAAAAAAAAACGAATGCATGCACTATCGCAAATGATGTTAAGTGGTGATGCGGTCTACTATTAAACACGCTTACTTGGAAGACACACATTCAGTTGTATGGCGAAAATATATTTGGAAAACTGTAAAACGATACATTCGCCGATGTTAACGCTTCAGCAAACGTTGTGGGACGTCCTAAGGTTCAATGGAGTGGCGATTTACTTATACCAGTAGGCAGTGATTTAAGTTTAGGCTAAATGGTGTGCATTAAGAGAAGCCTATATATCTTATGCTGGACAAAACAAGACTGATGTCTTGTTTTGTCCATTTACATTTATTATAATCATCAGATTATAATAAATGTTTAACAATCATTTTAACACTAATTCTTGACTTTGTGTTACTCAGTCTTTTGTGTATTCAAATCTTTATAGGACACAAACATAAAAAATTGAGAAAGTTAACGCACAAGCAACTTATACAAATCATACCATCATCTTTGATAAAAAAAGATAATCTAAGCGACTATTAAAAAAATTGTACATATATTATTCATTAACATTTTTTTTTACAAATTTACAGCAAAAAGCAGCGATACAAATAAGTCAAATTAAAAAAAAGAAATCGTCTAGCTTCCTCACGAACAGACTACATATATGTATTGTTTCGTATGTTGTGTTCTACACAGTCTAAGGCCGACTTAAGCTCCTGTATTAAGAGCGATGTGTCTTGACGTCGCTAATGGGGAGGTCACTCGATCATTTGTGGTTCGACGTTGGGGAATTCCGATGTCAGTAAACAAGGTTGATTATTGATCATGGGTTTTATGGGATTTCCGCTTCATCTATTCATAGACCATTAGTTATATTGAAATCATACTTCATGTCATAACTAAGTGGTCAGTAACACTTTTACTGTAGTATTTTTTTTTTTTAATATTAGATTTTGTTATTGTTATCTTGAAAATGTTTTGGATTTTTTTTAATTTTGAAGGTGTAAAAGATTACAAGGATATAATATTATGATTTATTCATAGGCTTTACACTAAAAAAATTTTTTTATAATTTTTGATTTTTATTTATAATTTTTATAACTTTTGATATAAATCTATTATTTCAGCATAAATTTACATTACGTACTTTGTTTATTTCTTTACGAGCCTCTTACTAATGTTTTCACTGCGAAACTCATCTGTTACTATACCAGGCTACCTACATTATCTGTTTTATATATAGACAAAAGATTACATAAGTATAGGACTAATAATATTATCGCAAAACTATTTTACATTAGACATTGTGCTCTGACGATAATAACTTTCCTAAATGTTGCCATCAAAAGTAATACAAAAATGTATCATACCAAAGACAATGTAGCGACAGTTACCTCAAACGTTGCACGAATATTTTATCATCGGAGAACATGCGAGTATCTCTTGTCGAATTCATCTTCGTTACGACTGGATCTGAGGTTTCCAGTGAAGTGTATTTTTAGTGTTTACTCCGAAGATATTGGAACCCAGGTATTTTTGTAAAATGCCAGTGTCACAACCGTATAGCAAAGATACCTTAATCGAATATATTCTCAGTCTTTCCTGGAAATTGATTTCTATTCACGTTCTTATTTCCGGTAAAGTTAATTTTATCAAGCGGCTCTAAATTAGATGTTCTTTGGAAATATTTACATTCATGAAGATAGATAAAAGGTAAATTTAACTGTGATGTCAGTGACTGAATAAAGCCTACCCTTCACGGGCGCGACTTGCGATAGCAGCCGTGGTACAGGTAAAATTGTAAAATTTAGTCGCTACTATAAAATAAATAAATATGGTAGGACATTTCACACAGTGCCATCTAACCTTTACTTGGTGGTAGATTTCCTTAGCAGGAGGTTGTCTAGGTAGGTACCACCGCAGTACTTGTAGCGATGATAGTTCAGTGGTTAGCGCGGTAGATTCGCATGCCGAAGGGCGTGGGTTCAAACCCCAACAATGAGCTTGAGCTGCCGGTGAAGGAAAACATCGTGAGGAAACCATAGCATGGTGGTAGGGTACTTTCTAGTACTCGGCTGGCTAGCTACCACCCTCAAGTTGAAAATCTGCCGCCAAGCATCTAACGGTGTGTTCCGGCAGCCTCACTTGAGAGCCAGTTCCATTCCAGGCTAGGTGTACTTTACCATCTTCGACCACACCTTCACTTAACATCAGGTGGGCTGTGGTCAAACAACTAGCCTGTCAACCATAAAAAAAAAAAAGTACCAGATATTCTGCCGCCAAGCAGTAGTGTGCAAACATTACTGTGTTCCGGTTTGAAGGGTACTGCAGCTAGCGAAATTACTGGGCTGTTGAGACTAACCATCTAGTCTCAAAGTAGTGAGTGCCAAAGCAGCGATGCCCTGGACGTTGTTTTGTTACTCAAAGTTCTGTGTGTATCGCTGCAATGGACATGGACAGGCGTTATCTCTTAACATCCAGGAGAGCGCCTCGATCGTCTCATTACTTTTACATAAAAAAAAAAAAAAAAAAAAACCCCAAACTTTTATGCTTTTGTTTGGTATATTGGTATACTTATTTATTTTATCGATTAGCAGCTGTTCGTTTTCCATGTAAAATAATACATATAGAACACACATAACATACATCCATCGTCACATCCACCAAAAGGCGGCTGAAGCTATTTCCTTCGAAACCATTTATGAGGGAGGACTACTTTGGAACCAGTACCCAAGTCGATATCTATGTATGCTATAAAAAATAATAAATAAATAAAAATATAGGGGTGCCATAAAAAAAATCTGCTATCACACAGAAAATGACGTTTTTGACTTTAGTACGTAATACGTAATTACTTATTCTCTTAGCGAACACACTTACAGGGTATGCTGCGAATGGAATGGCATTTCATTGGTAAAGAACGAAGAAGAGAACACAAAAGGAAAGAAGACAAAGATTGTTGATAAAGAAAAAGATAGATGCATATATCGTGGAGATGCTTGCCCAGTAAATGATTTATAGGACTACAATACCAAGGTTAATACTTTTAACGATCCTTTTTTTGTTATAAATATAGTCTTTACAGTCCGGTGATGCTGTAGAGGCCTTCTGCGGCCAACAGCAATAGTCATTAACAAAAAAAAAACACCACCTCGCCTGATGTTAAGCGAAAATGCGGTCTACGATGGAGCACGCTTGTCTAGAAGAAACCGATTCACTCCTGACTTAAAGGCATCCAGATTGATTTGCCTTGTGTAATTTTTTCCAATAAACATCTGTTAAATTTTGTAGTTTTGTGAATATCATTATAAATTTAAACAGCTATATTCGACTGATGAATTAGCACTATAATTTGTTCTAAATGTGATAACATTTAGATTATAATTTTGCCTAAATAAGTAGGATAATTGCTCCAAATCCATCCCTTATATCCCTCTAAAACACGTCGCACACAGAAGCTTGTCAGTGAAATATTCAATTATCTTCCAACGTGAAATTAGTCCGGCTAATAGTTTCATCAGGAACTTTGTTAGCAACATTTTAGCTGTACTCTCAGTTTTATACGTTTTATAGGATAAAGTCTCGCGCACACTGGTGACATCTAGCTTTGTTTTTAACCCCCGACGCAACAACGATGGGGTATTATAAGTTTGACGTGTCTGCGTGTGTGTCTGTCTGTAGCAACATAGCTCCTAAACAGATGAACCGATTTTGATTTTGTTTCTTTTTTGTTTGAAAGGTGAATTAGTCGAAAGTGTTCTTAGCTATGTTTGATGAAAATTGGTCCAAGATGACCGCCACCACAAAATGGCGGATTACATACTTTTTCACAGCTCCGTCAATATGGGTATCAAATGAAAGGGCTTGACTAGTAGAATACTACACTTGTCGGGGGTTAAAACTTCGTGATTTTTGACGTTAGAAATGTAAAAAAAGTATTATTTTTTTAACGTCAAAAACGTCACATATATTATGTATGTATGTGCTAAAGATTGAAAACAAAATTTTAAAGTATAACGATTTTAAATGACTGTTGATTCAGTGATTTTCCCTGGGAGAAAAAAAATATGGGTTATGACCTTTTTTTTTTACCCAGGGAAATCCTTTATGTGGGACTCTCCGTCAATATCACGGCCTACCCACAAACACCCTGGGGTGTTCCATCTCGGCACGCTTGCGCATTCGTCCGCTACCTCGACAGCGCTAGTCCCAACTGGACTCCTTCTCGGGGAACTACTGTTCCACCCGGCCTGGTGACGATGTATGGGAACACCACATACATCGTTCATCCTCGGGAAACTCATTCATATAGTTTATGACGTAGATTATCATAATTATAGGATACTTTTTATACTGCAAACCAAACAAAACTTATTGTTAAATTCCACGTGGATGAAGTCACGGGTATATTTAGTATCATATAAAAAAAATAGCCAAATTTCAGTAACACTGTGTTTCTGTAGAAAAAATAATTACAAAGTACAATTTGTCTAATCGCAAGTGTGCGGAGTACTTGATTCTGGATAGCACTTCAACATTTTACAGAATTAATGATAATCTTAAACTTTATACCGTGTAATCGGCGAAGAGTGAGGAAACTTCTAGAATTTATTCCGCTAAGCTTCTCTTGGTCCGTTATGTTTGTGACCGTAGTAAAGTCCGATGAGAAAGGTAAATAATACTAGTAAAATGTACTATAGGGGCATAACGTGAAATGACTGGCGATTTATTTTTCCTGTTCTTAGAGCCTAGATAAATTGAATAAAGAAAGAGATAAATTGTCCTGTGTAGTTGCCAAAACTGAAACTTTTATTAAACTGAAGCGTATAAATATTATGTTAAAATAGGACAAAAAAATATATTACGATAAATGTTTGTTTTGTTCTGTAATAAATAAATATCATAGGACATTACACACAGCGCCATCTGACCCCAAACTAAGCAAAGCTTGTGCTATGGAAGACAGATAACTGATAGAATACTTAAATACTTTTTTTTTGTAAATATATACTTATAATAGATACAGTACACCCAGACACAGAACAAACATTTGTTTATACCACAAAGTTTGTCCTGGGTGGGAATCGAACCCACACCCTTCAGCTCTTGAAGCAAACATTCTACCACTGAACCAACAGGGCTGGGCAAAAAAAGTATTTATGTATATTATGTCAAGTGGTTTACATTTTAAAGTTTCAAAAGTTTATTAAGTTGCCTCGTAGCTATAACTATAGTCCAGTCCAGTCTTGGTCAAGTACAGTCCGTGTCAGTCAAATCCAGTCATGCTTTAGTAAAGTAGTGCCGACTTTACTATAAAGCTTAGATAGAGTTTTGGAAGCAACACGAAAAGTCACGTTTCACCACATTATATCCATGTATATCGATACATAATATTAACTTCACTATGGAAACAAACAAATTAAACGTGAGTATTTCCGCATGAGTAAAACAAAAACATTTTTAAACAACTTTATTCGTAAAAGCATCATAGTTCTCAAAAGTTTTTAGAGAATTCCATCTTTCTTTGATAAGCAGTTAATTGTTTCAAAGTGTTGTGGGTAATTAAACTTTTGGTATTTTATTAAATAAATTAAAATTAAGTTAAATTGTACTTTTTGAGATAAGGTAACGGTCAAGCCAATTACACCAGAAAGCACAGTATAATTATAGAAATGAAATAAAAAACCGGCCAAGTGCGAGTTGGACTCGCGCACGGAGGGTTCCGTATGGTACGGAACCCTCCGTGCGCGAGTCCGACTATCTACAAAAAACGGCAAAAAAATCAAGTTTGTTGTATGGGAGCCCCGCTTAAATATTTATTTTACTTTATTTTTAGTATTTGTAGTTATATCGGCAATAGAAATACATCATCTGTGAAAATTTCAACTGTCTAGCTATCACTGGTCCTGAGATACAGCTTGGTGACAGACGGACTGACGGACGGACGGCCAGCGAAGTCTCAGTAATAGGGTCCCGTTTTTACCCTCTAGGTACGGAACCCTAAAAACAAAGAAACAAAAAATTACGTAAATGAAGATGTCTAGTAAAAATAAAATGACAATGATAATTTAAAAACAAACTAATTACAAATGTCATAAAATTAAGAAATTTCGAGAATTTACTTTATTTTAAATTCAAACAAAAGTTGTCTTCTAGATAGTAACCCTTTAACTAAGTCGAGTTCTCAGCACCTTTGGAAAGATAAATAGAATTTAATATAATAAACGTTGTTTTCAAGAACTGTCTGCGAATTAATTAGAATTACTCAGATGTTGTTACAGACATACGAGTACAGTTAGTATTCAAATATACAAGGTTATCTACTTAATGCCAGCATGAAATTTGAACTTCAAATGTAAGGTTTTAACCATATGAATTTAATCATTACTTAAAATGTGCTTTATTTTTCACTAGCTACGCCCCGCGGTGTTGTTGTTGTGCGGTGTGAGGTGAGCCCCTATTTTGTAACTGTTTGTCTCTATTTGTTGTTATTTTGTTTTTTTTGTTCTATGTTACAAAATAAAATTATTTTCTTTCTTTCTTTTACCCGCTACATGTTTTCGGGATAAAAAGTAGCCTATGTGTTAATCCAGGGTCTCAGCTACCTCCATATCAAATTTTTATTTAAATACGTTCAGTAGTTTTTGCGTGAAAGAGTAACAAACATCCATTCAAACTTTCACATTTATGACATTAGTGTGATGTGAACAATTTAGACACAATGTATTTCTTAAATTTTCACTTTATTTTACCAACGATAAAGTATGTCGGATACTACTGACTAATTTTGGCCAGCTCCGGTGGCTTTCTTCAAGGAGTCGAAGCAGGCGTGTGCGGCCTCATCTTGCTTAGCACGTAAGTAAAATAAAAATACATCAAAGCCTCGTTAGTTTCCATAGTACAATTTTAATATTACCTAATTGACATTAGATCCAACTTTTATATGATTTGGCTTATATTAATGACACATTCTTTGTAGTTAATTTATAATATTATTCTTATTTATGTCTTTTGGTATAATTTCCCTTTCCTACAACTTTTTACTGCAGACTTTAATGTCTCTACAACCGTAGAGCGTCTACGACGCTATATTTGTAGAGTCTCTACGAGATTCATAGTACGCCCAGAAATATTTATCATTTTTATTAAACCTTTTCATTTTAACTAACTGCGCCTGCGATGTTACCCGCTAATTTTTCGCGGGATAACAAGTAGCCTATGTGTTAATCCATAGTATCAGCTACTTCCATACCAGATAATCGTGACGAAGTAACATGCATACAAACACAATCACAAACTTACGCCTTTATAATATTAGTGCGACTTTATTTTTTATGATTGCGTGTTTGACCATAGCTCACCTGTGTTAAGTAACGGTGTGGTCGAAGATGGTAAATACACTTAGCCTAGAATGGAGCTGGCTTTCAAGCGCGGTTGCCGGAACATACCGTTAGGTGCGTGGTGACAGATTTGTAACTTGAGGGTGGTACCTAGCCAGTCGAGTACTAGAAAGTACCCTACCACCAATAACCACCAAAGATAATAATGATTAAGAATTAAAAGAAATACATAATCATAATCAGTTGTATTAACAGATAGCAATAATAATTTTGTTGATGTAAAAAACCTAACTTAAAAAATTTAAGTTTTTTAGTTTTAGATTAACACGTGGCATCAGTACAAAAACTTTTTTTTTTAATGCAAAAAGTAATAAGGCGAACGAGACGCTCTCCTGATGGTAAGAGATAATGCCTGTCCATGACCATTGCAGCGATACACAGAACTCTGAGTGACGAAACAAAGTCCAGGGCATCACTGCTTTGGCGCTCATTATTTTGAGACTTTCGATGGTTAGTCTCAACTTTCGTTAACAACTTTATGTAAATCATAATTTCATAATGAAGTTGTTATAACTGAGGAGCTATAACAATATTGATATAGTAATGTTGATTTTTTTTATTAATTTGCCCCTTCGGGCAGGCTAAAGCTATAGAGCCATACTGCCTTGTCTTAAGTGTTATTTCTGCTGTATCTTAACTATAGTTATCGTCAAAGTCGTCTTTGTCAAGTCCAGTTCGTGTCAGTTAATTCCAGTCATGCTTTAGTAAAGTAGTGGCAACTTTACTACAAAGCTTCGATGGAGTTTTGGAAGCAACACGAAAACTCATGTTTCACCACATTATATCATTTTCCCACACTCGCGCTTGTAATTCGGCACTTTATGAATAAAACACCACCATTTTTATGCATAAACACTCGACAAAACACTAGTTTTGGAAAAAAATACAATGGAGCGACACGACTCTTCCCGCGTTCCCGCCAAAACTCTAGTAATGTTGAGGAAACTCTATATACTTTTTTTTTTTAAATTCACAATAGGTTCGCGTTTGACCACACTCTGCCTGATGTTAAACAGTAGTGTGGTCTAAGATGGAGCACGCTTACCTAGAAGTAACTTATTTACTCTAGATTTGAAGACACCCATATTGTATCTAACAGGGAACACAGACGCCGGCAGAGAGTTCCACAACCTCGCTGTGCGAATGAAAAATGTGGAATCAAACCGCCAAAATAAAATATACAAAGTAATGTGACCGAATAAATATTAGTCCAACGGTATGTACACAAATTTAATTTGAATTTAATCCCATCATTCCATCACATGCTGTGACCGCGACATACAGCCGTTAATAATACAGAACATTGAGTGAAATGGGCTATTACTCAGAAAATGGACTTTTCCAATGAATTCACGCTAGCCGATGATTATTTGTACCGATATGGTAGATATGCTATGTTCCATTCCAGGCTAGGTTTGCTTTACCATCTTCGACCACACCTTCACTTAACATTAGATGAGCTGTGGTCAAACACCTAGCCTGTCATCCATAAAAAAAAATATGCTACTTTATATATACAGATGATTGAGAAAGGTACATCATTTATCATCGGCAACTTAGTGCACCGCTAGGCATAGGCTTCTCCTAATGCACGCCACCTAGCTCGAACTTCCTCTTTTTGCTTCCAGTCTCTACCCACTGCCTTGCGTATATCGTCATTCCATTAGGTATCAGGGCGTCCTACGATATGTTTGCCAAAAAAACTACAAAATATATTATTTTTAACAATTTTTGACTTATTACAGCTTTATATTAGAGTCGATGGGAACATTAACGGCTACTATATTGTCACTCCGTTGAGTATCAGTGCGTCCTACGCTACGTTTGACGAGAAAACTATAAAATATGTTCGTTTTAATAATCTTTGATTAATTACAGCTTCATATTAGAGTCGCTGATAATATTAACAGCTAACTATGTGGACGAAATATTATGTTAATTTTGATCCCTATTACATTGTCACTGAGAAGCAATTAATAGAAATATTTTGTGTCTTTACAAGTTAAACCCATAATTTGGGCTTCATACATTCTTTTAATGTTGTATATCGTCAGTGTGGAATTATTTATGTAATGAGTTTTTGGACTCGAAATGTAACATTTTTCTGAGTTATGCTGCAGAAGTTTTTTTTTTTAATTTAACCAATCTAGAGCTTTTGTGTATATCAGTGAGTAAGGCCAATGTATGGGGGTAAGTAGGTGCGTATCACAAATTGTGAGGGTTCCGCTCTGAATTATTCAATGTCAGAGTTTGACGGTTTCATTCGTTTTATAAACGTTTAGTAATTTGTAATGAAAACGGGTTTAATTAAGTCCACTTAATAGATTTTCTATGTACGTACTAAAATTGGAAAAAGTTTAATTGAGAAAGTTTACTTTATTTTTTGTTTTACAAATAGGTTTGCATATTTTGGCTGCTATTTCGTGTGAAGATGCGTTTTACGATAGAGCAAACTTGCATTAAAGAAGCCGAGTTAGTCGCGACTTGAAGGCATATTGTATTCATCAAGAAACACTCAATCAAAAACAGAAAGTTGAAGAAAGCCCGGTGTGACTAAAACTATAGTCAGAGTATTCGATATAATTAAACGTTAGTAATCCCAAATAAATTTGACAGCCCCGTTGGCTCATTGGTAGTATTTCTGCCTTGAAAGCTGTAGGGCGTGGGTTCGATTCCCACTCAGGGCAAACATTTTGTGAATAAACAAATGTTTGTTCTGTGTTTGGGTGTTCTGTATGTATTATAAGTATTTATTTACAAAAAAAAAGTATTTAAGTATTCTATCAGTTATCTGACTTCTATAGTACAAGCTTCTATGTTTTGGGGTCAGATGGCGCTGTGTGTAATATCCAGCTATATTTATTTATTTATAATGATTTTCGGCGCTCCTTAATAAAAGCACTTTTGGGACAAATTATTATTAAAATTTATTCGCTTCTGCAGCTAAAATTTACTTTACTACTTAAACAATACTCTATAAAGGCATCTTCAGCATTAATAGAGCTCCCTTAACGATTGTTAAAGCTAAACCAACATTTTACAAATATTTTATTATACAGTTTGAATTATTAGAGGTGAACTTTTTGAAATTGAAAGTGGTGTGTAGGACACTGGTGTATTTAATAATATTTGAATCTTCTGCTTGAAAATTTATATTTACATAAACTACTAACCTACTTATATTTATTTAAATGTAGTGTGTATAAATAACTGTGTTTTGGTTAGAAGGGTGTTGCATCCAGTGAAATTAAGGGGTTCATGAAATCATCGCAAGTCTCAAAGTAATTAGCGATAAATAATGCCATCTGTTGAGAGTAATCCAAACTAAAAATTCCCACACAAAATTGCACTTTTGAATTATTCGGCTGTTCTTTTATGTTTTTTTATAACCACCTCGGTATTTCGGAGAAAAAAAACATAAATCAAATCAGTCGATTCATTTTCATGTTGTTACGAGACTAATGCATGGCAATTAAAAAAAGCAAATATTCTATCAGTTATCGTCAGTTCCCAGTGCAATCTTTTCTTAGTTTAGGGCTAGATGACTACGTGAAAATTCCTAAAAATATGTATTTATATAATTGACTTTTTCTATATAGAAGATGATGTAAAATAAAACTGAGTAAGTTTTTCTTGATGACATTCACATGAATAAAAAAGGGTGCATGAAATCGATTAAGTGACCACTAAGTACACACAAATTTGTGTAAATATTAAGGTATACAAACGAAGGGAGCAGTCACCTCCCATGGGAAGTCCGTGGTTTTTGACGGAACACGCCCGCATGACTCATAAATTATGACTAAATTAATTTATGTTTTGCCACTTTCCCTTCAAACGATGCGACTGTTTACGGCGATAATAAAATTATGTGGGGTATTTCAACATAAATACGCGTTTTATGAGTTGAAATATAGGTGCTTCAATGTCGTGGAGAGTTATGGGATGTAAGTTGAGAAAGAGATATGTATATTAAAGGGATCAACATAAACGGGGAATAAGGAGACTTCTGTTTATTATACATATTACGCTTCAGAGCAGATTCTTTATTTATTGAGAAAATAGAACCCATAAATTGCAATTTATATTAACATTTTCCAGACCAGATGTCTCACATTTTATTTATTTTTTTCGATTAATTAAAGCAAACAAATCGTTTATAATCAACTTACGACACGCCCCGTCTCACACGGGTGGAATTTATTCATATCAAAACATCGATTTTCTCTATTTATACATAATATTTAGTCAGATGTATTGCACATGCAAACTTTTCGTAAATCAATACCAAAATGACAGTGAAAACCGTATCAAAATCCGTTCCATGGTTTTTAAGAAGTTAGCGGAGAAACAGACACGCGATTAGTTTTTTGTCAGTTTGTTTTATTACATAGAGACTAGAGATATTTCTGTACATTTCAAACAGCGCCAACTATCTCTACATTAAACAAAGCTTATATAGATAACAGACAATTTATATAATATTGGTATAGATTTTTAAGGAAGACGGTAAGAGGCCGGTTTGTGATATAAAATGTATTTCTTCCTATAAGTTTTTTTCTTTTTTTTTAATGTTTGTTGTTTATTTTTGTATGTATTAATAATTATGTTGAAATATGTTTTATGTTACAAATAAAGTATTCTCTATTGTCTATTGTAAGTTTTATCATAAAATTAGTTCAGACAAAAATTGTAGATCAGATAATTACCTATCTATAAAAAATGTCAAAATACTTTTTTCCTAGCTCTCTCTCTCTCTCTATCTATCTTGAGATAATTATAACGATTCAAAAAGCGGGAAAATTGGGTTAGTTTTTTCTGAACAAAAAAATAGTCAAAAGTAAAGTTCATTACTAAACTTCTACATATTTACTTGTCCTTCAGTAGAAAATAAAAGTCGGGATCGACGCGATAGAGTCCCTCAATAATGTAGGAATTCTGAAACTCCAGACCGAATACAGCGTCGGTCTGTCGGTATCTGCCTCAGCGCCACCGATTGACGAAGGTAGCAATACTGACAGGTGTGTCGTCTCCGAGCCCCGAGGGATAGAACAGGATATCCCTGTTACGTTCGAGTGACCGACTTTTCACAAAAATGCGCCGAGTTTATCCCTCGGTGACGTTTGAATACGTTCTGTGGAAGTGTGGCATATTTTGTGCTCATATGTAGGTACTTTGCGTTTATTTTTTTATCACATTATGTAATACAACGTATTTTGAATTGTACACTTTGTTTTTGTTTTATATTACAGTAATGTTTCTAGCAAAGTCGTAAAACAAAAGTCTTTAACCAGTGCGTTCTACCAGCTCCTGCCTTGAGAGCTGTAGGGCGTGGGTTCGATTCCCACTCAGGGCAAACATTTTGTGAATAAACAAACGTTTTGTTCTGTTTCTGGGTGTTCTGTATGTATTTACAAAAAAAAAGTATTTATGTATTCTATCGGTTATCTGACTTCCATCACACAAGTTCTACTTGGTTTGGGGCCAGACGGCGCTGTGTGTATAGTCCTACTATATTTATTTATTTAGTTATGATTTATGGAGCCCGAACGTGGACACTCACAGCGGTAATAGTCCGCAAGTTCAAAATCGCTCAGCGAGCTATGTAGAAGGCTATGCTTGGCATTTCTTTAAGGGATTGTATCCGGAACGAAGTAATTCGTCTGAGAACTAAAGTCAGCGTAAGCGACGCCCTGAGACTTGATGGAGTGACGATATGTGTAGGACAACTGGCGGTGGCGGCGGTGTTTGTCCAGCAGTGGACTACAAAAGGCCGATGATGATGAATGTTTCTAAAAATACTAAAACTTTTTAAAAAAGCTATTGGGTTTTATGAAAAACGATTAAAAAATGCTTGACACGAGTTAGGATTTTCTCAAAACAAGTTATTAATTTGATTGAAAATTAAATATAGAAAATATTTAAATAAATTATTTTCTTTATTTTTTAAGTAATAACTTCTTTAGCCGTGTTGAATTTTTTTTGTAGGGGCAACACTTATGTTTTCCGGTTACCGACATGCTAATATGTCCACGTCACCGACATGCTGCTGTAAATATTTTCATTTCTGTCGGCAGTTTTCACAACTATCTATTTATTTTTTAAGGTGTTTGACTACAGCTCACTTGATGTTAAGTAACGGTGTGGTTGAAGATAGTGAACACATCTGACCTAAAATGGAACGGAATCTCAAATGTGGCTGCTGGAACGTACCGTTAGTTGCTTGGCGGTAGATTTACAACTTGAGAATTGTAGCTAGCCAGTCGAGTACTAGAAAGTACTCTATGGTTTCCTCACACTTTCCTTCACCGGCAGCTCAAACTCATTTGTTAAGTTGGGGTTCGAACTCATGTTCTTCAGTGTGAACTGACCATGCTAAGCTATCCTCGCTAGTTTATAGTAGTAGTATTATTTTACAAACTTTTTTGTAGCAATGATAGCAGCTCAGTGGTTAGCGCAGTTGGTTCGTAACCATTACGTGGTGGTAGGGTAATTCCTAATTATCGGCTGGCAAGTTACCACCCCCAAATTGAAAATCTGCCACCAAGCACCTAACGGTGTGTTCCGGCAGCCTCAATTGATAGCCAGTTCTTTTCTTCCAGTGAGTTATAAATCGAACGCAATTCTTCTCCATTGATCTTTGCCATGTGTGTTTACTCCGTATAGTATCTTCCTAAAACTAGACTAACTACCGATTGTCTCAAAGCCACCATTACCATTCCAGACCATTTATGTACTTTACCATCTTCGACCACACCGTCACTGATCATCAGGTGATCTATAGTCAAACACCTTGAAAAAAAGCAAAAATGAGATTTTGTTCCAATCGCTGTGTTAACTTTTGGTAGATATGTTTTCTAGAAATATTAGTCATGATGCTCACTTAAAGAATTGACTGTAACGTTATGATGTCACGCTCATCAAATGCTGTGTATGTCATCATTGAATGATTTATACTGATTACTGCTCCCTGTTACAATAAACATGAATAAGCCCGCATACTAATGCACTGAAATTAAAAAGCAATGAACGACAATGGGTAAGGTAATCACCATTCAACTCTTTAAGAATGCATCATTTTCAATGGTGGAGTAAATAATAGTCGATATTAACGAATAACAACCGATATTGCTTCAAATAATCAGAAAACATGGAATAAAGTAAATATTATTTATAAATACTAGCTGTGCTCCACGGCGTTACTCCTTACATGTTTTCGAGATACATAGTAGTCTATGTGTTAATCCAGGGTTTCAGCTACCTCTACACCAAATTTCATCCAAATCTGTTCAGTAGTTTTTGCGTGAAAGAGTAACAAACATACAAACATAATATTTCGATTTTAATATTCACAAATGAGTCACCCTGGGATTTTACGGACAGAGATATTAATGAAAAACTTACTAATAAATAAATATCGTAGGACACACAGCGCCATCTGACCCCAAACTAAGCAAAGCTTGTACTATGGAAGGCAGATAACTGACAGAATACTTAAATAGTTTTTTTTTGTAAATACATACAGTACAACAGAACAAACATTGGTTTATATCACAAAATGATTGTCCTGGGTGGGAATCGAACCCACGCCCTTTAGCTCTTTGAACAGACATACTAACAATAAACCAACAGGGCTGTCAGTAACTGAAAACATTATCTTAATTATAGTAAAAGCTACATTTACTGTGAAGATCAACTGAATTTATTAACAACTGACAAAATGTTTTTAACTTATTTTTGATGAGTTAATACCTATTAACGCGCCTTGGCTGTGAAACAGACTCGTATGCCGTGACAGCAAACAGCGAAACGCGCTCTACGCCACTTCTCTCTTCCTTGTGTGTGTGTGCGTGCATGCACCATGCACTCAGTTGCTTCTCTGTGTACTGTTTATTCTTCACATCTGCCGAACGTGACAGCTAACTTGTCTTACTACAATGAAATAAGCTTGCATTTGACCGTTATCGAGAAACGCCCATTGTTTGCGGTTCGCAGAAAAATAGTGGAACAGAAACGTTTTATTCGAGTATTTGTCAAACACGAAACGATACAACAAATTACCTTCGGTTTTTCCGCCGAGTTTCAATCTTGGTGGTAGATCTCCTTAGCGGGAGGTCGTCTAGGTAGGTACCACCGCAGTACCAGTTGCAGTGCAGTTATTTTGCCGCTAAGCAGTAGTGTGTAAGCATTACTGTGTTCTGGTTTTAAGGGTACTGCAGCTAGCGAAATTACAGGGCTGTTGAGACTAACCGTCGAAAGTCTCAAAGTATTAAGCGCCAAAACAGCGATGCCCGGTCATTGTTTTGTTACTCAAAGTTCTGTGTATCGCTGCAATGGTCATGGACAGGCGTTATCTCTTACCATCAGGAGAGTGTCTCGTTCGTCTCAATACTTTTTACATTAAAAAAAAAATCTATAGAGCTTCAAACGAAGGGTGAATAGGGTCCTTAAAGGTAGGCAATGCACTGGCAATGCCCCGGGTGTTGCAGGTAACCACTTACCATCAGGTGGCACGTCGCTTGTTTGCCACTTTTTTCACATGAATACAAAAAGTAGTCCCTAGTCTTAACCCTTGACAGTTGGCATTCAATACATTACGATGACGAATTTCCATTACAATCATTAGTGTTGTACTAATAACGATGTATGGCCGATATCGATGTTTCACTACAGTGTCATGTCAAAACTGAATTATTGACGTATAGCAAGTGCGCGATAACGTGTAAGCATGCGCCATAAATTTTAATGCTGGAATAGATCGTAACATTGTAGTGAATAAAATACTCGTTTTATTACATTAGGTAACGGAAGTCTTTGAAGACTTTGTATATCGTAAATATTTTCGCCTTTTGGGTTGTAAAATAAATAAATTTCACATAAAACCGATACGTACAATATGAAACTTGTACATAAATAAATTAAAAAAAAAAAAAAGATAAAACTAACCGCCCACCCCGGCTTCGCAATATTCGCAAAAATATCATCAAAATCGGTCACGCTGCTTCGGAGTACAAATACAAAGACAAACACAAATATTTTATTGATAGCACCAATGATACAAATCAAAACATAGCTACACGCACATTAATTTATTATACACTAGCGAACGCCTTGCTGTTTCACCCGCGTAGTACCCGTTTCCGTGAGAATACAGGGATAAAAAGTAGCCTATGTCACCTGGGGATAGTGTAACTTCCCAACGGTGAAAGAATTTTTGAAATCGGTCCAATAGTTTCGGAGCCTATTCAATACAAACAAACAAATAATGAAATCTTTCCTCTTTATAATAGTATAGATAATATAGATATAAACTGTACATAGATTTGATGTAAAATATATGAAGTGACAACCATTTCATCACTTTATTAGTGATGAAAGAAAGAAGAAGGAATTTGGTTTTCCAATCTTGTGAATTAGCACATCCGGACTTACATCCATAAAATAAACAACATACCTTCTGTAAAGCAAATATTGCTCACACAAGTTTCCATCCGTCATTTGTTCATTGCTACCATCAGGGGCTAAGGCTTTAATTCATAACACCCATTACCAATTCCGACGGAAACATTGTTAATTGAATTAAAACCCAGCTTCGTACCAAGTCGGTATGATAGGTACCAACGTTGGTAATAAAATTACCATTAATATTAAATCAATAGAAGCGACGATATCAGGAATTCTGTTAATGGAATTTGTGATACATTGTTCTGCTAAATTAAAGTGACTATAGACATAGATAATTTGAATTATCTCTGGTACAATGGGAACTGACGTGGTTTTGATACATTTTTATTTAATTTAACTATATTGGATACTTCGACTACAGTTTCAGCTACAACAAGCCATATAAATAAACTCACATACGTACTACGTACATTAATTCTGAAAACCACCACTACCACCACCTGTGGTTGTTGTGGTGGTGGTGTCGTTTATCGGTTTTCTACCGGATACATTTTGGAGAGTGCGCTTCAGATCTGCATGACCTAATTCCACCCTGCCCATTCTACTATCGGACAGCCTGGAGCTTTATAAAGCGACACCGCTTTATGGTTGATGTTCCAAAAGCTCAAACTAAGCGATTTGATTCCACCTTCTTCATACGTACCGCTAGACAATGGAATCTGCTGCCCGGGTTGGTGTTCCCCAATGAATACAGTGTGGGTACCTCCAAGTCGCGAGTGAATCGGTTTCTTCTAGGCGAGCGTGCTCCACCGTAGACCGCATCTTCGCTTAACATCAGGCGGGATGGCGGTCAAATGCAAGCCTATTTATTATTTAAAAAAAACACAACTTATTAATTAATTAAGTTAATTAATTAATTAACAACTTATTAATTAATTAATTAATTAATTAATTAAGTTTATTTTTTCTGTATTGTATTATTTTTTGTTATGAAATACATATATATGTATACCTAGATATAAGAACCTGACATGTAATTCATAATTATCAACAAAGTATCTATCTATCTATATATCTATCCATCTATCTATCTATCTATGTGCAATAAAGAGTTAATCAATCAAAACACTTCCTATTTTTTCAGGCGTGTCTACAGTTTAGTTTAAGTCACAATCAAGTACGCTTAAAACCTTAGTATCTTGTAGAAAGGAACACAAAGTTATTTTTTTTATAGCTGTACCAATATGCCAGCGTAGGTGGTAAGGTAATCATACAAATAAAACATAAAACAATATCACAATATAAACTTAGTGGCTTGTGAAAACTGGCGCCCAACGTGTGGCCACAAGAGCGGCTACAAAACATTTTATGAGCTACGTCGAATTTTCTCAAGCAAATATTGTTCATGTTGACTATCCCGAAGGAAACCGGCGGCTCGGGCTAGTTATTGCCCGGCCAAAGAGAATTACACACAAAGGCTGAGACTGTAAGGGGATCAAAAGATTCTGGTGTGACGGTGTATCACAAGGTGCGGTGTTATGACCGCTGTTTCATTTGGAAAGCGGACCTTTTACTTTGACTTTAGTGGTTACGTGCTTCTGCCATGCAACTTCCGTTTTGTTGAAAGAAAAACAATTGGATTTTATTATGCTCGAGATTTAAATTTTTCGTCTCGTCTATGTATGTCTCATCGCCACTGTAGTAAACAAAAGTTAATCACTTCAGTTAAAAATTATATGTATATTTGTAATGAAATGAAATTTTATTTTGTTCAAAAAACATAAAACATGTAGGTAGGTACACAAAAAGACGGAGAAACACAAAAAGAGATACTATACATTATAATAACAAACAAAAATACGGAAAAATGACATGATATAACGGTACGCCCTGGATCCCACACTAGGGTGACCTGTGTCGTGGGATTCAGGCTCTTCCTTTTAACAAACATTTACAAGGGTAGGTACATATAGTATGATACAGAAAAATACAAAAAACAAAACAAAACTGACTATTTATCAACTACCCCTTTTTTTAAGTAATCTTTTTAAGCTGGACGGATTTGGGTGAAATTTTGGAATAGAATAAAAATACCTTAATTGACAAACAAACACAAAGAAAAATACACATATGTCTATAGAGTTAGCGTATACCTTGGATTAACACATACCCTTCTGTCCCGAAAAACATGAGAAAATTCCGACAACGCAGTTTTGAACAAATAGCCCTACCATGACTTCACTGCCCCGTTAGCTTATTTAGTAAGAGTTGCAGAGCGTGGGTTTGATTTCCACCAAAAAATGTATTTATGTAACGAACAATACATTTTTGTTCTGTATGTATTTTCAAAAATAAGTAACCAACTATTCTATAAGTTATCGGGTTTTCATAGTAAAAACGTTGGTTAGTTTGAGACTAGATGGCGCTGTGTGAAATCAAATGTCCTGCGATTTTTTTTTTCTATGTTTGTAAGACTTTTTAATGAGGTTTTCATGCGACGCTTCATATTCCAGAAGCTTATAGTTTTTCTTTAATAACTGACGATTCAAGCGAGGCAAAACATCTTTGCCGCGAGTTTATTAGAAAACATTTCCCGGAAAGTTCCACGCTCCAGTGGGAGTAGAGCTAAATTTAATTCAATTTACGGAGTGATTAGCGGGCCCAGTAGCTAAGGCCGCAATTAGCGGATAGAGGCATCTAGTCAAGGGGCAGACACTTGAGATGAATTTAGTAAACACTTTAATTGGTAACTTTTCCGGAAAATTTCCAAGGGGCAAAGTTTACAAGACAAATATTTTATCAAGCATGACAGTTGATACAGGGGGTCGGAGAAAAGTTGATATATTAATTAACTCGTGAATAAGTCCGTCAGGGTTGAAGAGTCACTCTATTTCACGCAAGCGCAGTCAGGGGCTGTAGTTACGCCTTCACGTAGTGGGAACGCGGCATTCGAGGGGTACACACAGCTGTGTCGAAGCTCTGCTATGTATCATTAACCTATAAAACGTAAAGAATTCTGTTGACCAAACGGCGGAGAAAAAGTTTCGTAACTATGAATGAATAATGGAGAAAGTAACGAGTGGTATTGATTCAAAGTGTGTAAAAAACAGTTTAGAGTTTCTGGAGTTTTTTGGCGTTATTGTGTTAACTGTTGTGCGTGTGAACGATGTGGTTTAGTACTAGAGCGGAATGTTTGTTTCGGATTACGGTGAGTGGAACTTTGTGCTTACTTACGCGTTTTGTAGTGGGTGACGTTCACTTTGTTGCTTTACAACTTTATGATTTTACAGCAACGGTTTGTTGTTGCTCTACTACAAGGACCTTAAACTTTTAATTCGGATTTTTTTCTTTTTAAATGACATTATCACCTAATTTTATGTGATGGTATGGTTGAAGGTGGTGCTACCATTAGAAGCTTGGCGGTAGATTTTCAATTTTAGTGTAGTAGCTAGCCAATTACTAGAAAGTACCATACTACCATGACATACTACTATGAAAATCTGCCGCCAAGCATCTAACGGCGTGTTCCAGTAGCCTCACTTGAGAGCCAGTTCCATTCTAAGCTAATTGTGCCTTACCATCTTCGACCACACCGTCACTTCACATCAGGTGAGCTGTGGTCAAACACCTAGTCTGTCCACCAAAAAAAACTTTTTACTCAAAATGGTTTCCATCACCGGTAGCTCAAGTTCGATGTTCGGATTTGAAGTATCTGAGAATGTTTTTTTTTGTAATTCAACGGAATAATTTTCGTAAACTAAAATTATTTATAGATAATATTTTTGCTACAAATACAAATCTTTTATCAGTAACACCAAAGCTACAGGTTTACCATTTTATCATTCATATTTAAAAATATCAAAATCACAACATAATTATCTCAATACAATGACAATGTCAATGAATATGTCACATCTAAAATAATTATGTCAATATAATTAAGTGTTAATAAAAACAAAAATATTATAATTACTTACTAGTAATACAATAATCTCTTATTTTTAAATTTTTTCTTTTTTTTTATGGAAAAAGTAATGAGACGAACAAGATGCTCTCCTGATGGTAAGAGATAACGCCTGTCCATGACCATTGCAGCAATACACAGAACTTTGAGTAACAAACCAAAGCCCAGGGCATCGCTGCTTTGGCGCTCATTACTTTGAGACTTTCGATGGTTAGTCTCAACAGCCCAGTAATTTCGCTAGATAAATTAGAGAGAATTCTATCCTCAAGGAGTAAACAGTAAACACGTGTACAACCGTTTTATATTGACTCATTAACTATAACTGTTATTTGACCTGTGACTGGACTAATAGAAGTATTTCCTTCTATCCATTAGAAGTAATCCGGGTCTATCTTAACGGGATGTCTTTGAGCTAATCCACTTTCATCTGTAAATGCCTTGATGACAGCATGCCTTTATGACAAACGTTTAGGGGGTTACATTAAAGCTCAGTTTAAATTAACAATTTTAATTTAACTTTTGCGCATTACAAAAAGACATTGCATCACATAAGCTAACGTAATATGACTACCTAGTAAGTACATACGACACTTTTAGTGAAACATTTTAACTAAGACTTTCTCGATTTTTTAATGATACTATACGCAAAATTTTTAAGATATATGCTTTACAACATGAGTTCATAATAACATAATTAATGTACTTAGAAAATAATTTTCCTCCGAATTTCAATCAAATCCATACCATAATTACAACTATATACTTGATGGTAGATCTCCTTAGCAGTCGTTTAGGTACGTACCGCCACAATACCAGATATTCTGCCGCTAAGCAGTAGTGTGTACACATCACTGTATTCTGGTTGAAAAGGTACTGCAGCTAGCTAGCTTACAGGGTTGTTGAGGCTAACCATCGAAAACCTCAAAATAATGAGCGCCAAAGCAGCGATGCCCTGGACTTTGATTTACTACTTAAAGTTCTTTGTATCGCTGCAATGGTCATAGACAGGTGTTATCACTTACCATCAGGAGAGCATCTCGTTCGTCTTATTATTATTAAATAAGATCTATTAATAATTAACCTACAATTTAAAATAGTCTACCAAAATTTTACCTATACGGTTTATTTTATTAGTATGGTTAAAAACCAATACTAAATTCCAATTATAATTTCTGTTGTAGCAAAGGAGCCTAGGTATAATTATACGTATATGTAAGTAATAAAGTAGGGTAATAAGTACACGAAAATACTAATTAAACTTAGCCAATTTCCAGTGTTCAGACATATTATTAACTTTACTGTAATAACAAGCTTCCTTAGCCTTTGTCTGATGTTTCGATTAGATTTAATGATGAAATTCTTATTATTTCAAAAAAGACTAAGGGGTTTTTTTTAATGTAATTAGACATCGCTGATAGATAAATAGATACAAACACTTTATAGTGTACACCAGAAATAGATATAAAAGAAAACAAAAAAATCTTATGAGCTAGTACGGTAAGTGGCGAAGTGCTGACAAGGATTCTTTTCCTATGTTGTTTTTTAACGTTCTGAGACAAACTGAAGGTAAAGAGATCGCCTACCCATAAGTTGATGGTAAATCTACTTACCAGCAGGTAGGATTACGAAGTAGTATCGGATATTCCACTGCAAAGCAGAAGTGTTTAAACATTACTGGAAAGGATTTGGATGAAATTTGGTATAAAGGCAGCTGAGACTCAGGATTAACACATAGGCTACTTGTTATCTCGAAAACATATAGCGGGTAACACCGCGGGGCGCAACTAGTTACGGTATACCTATCAGAATCTGTCACCAAGCACTTAACACTGTGTTCCGACAGCCTCACTTGAGTATCAGTTCTATTCCAGGCTATGTGTGTTTATATCATCTTGGACTACACTGTCACTCAACATCAAGTCAGCTGTGGTCAAACACTTAGGTTGTTAACAATAAAAAAAATTAAGACTTTTTTATTTCTTATAGGTTCGCGTTTGACCACAATTTTTCTGATGTTAAGCAACGACTCGGTCTAGGATAGAGCACGCTTACTTAAATAGTTTACTCTATATACTCGTGTAAAGATATTGTACACCGCAACATCCTCACCGCACGAATAAAAAAAACAAAGCGATCGTTAGGTAACTTAAACAACGAAAATATAAATTTTAATGAACTTTCATTAATGGGAACGGTATCCTAAAACAATTGATGCTTACTCTCGCCTCTCAAGCAAAGTTCTAGTTAAAATGTTTATAGAGAGGATATAATTTCAGCGAAGTCCGAAGTCAGCAAGGCACTTGATTAAGATTAAGGGGGATTACCCCGAAGACGTCCTAGTGAGATGGCTCCCGGATTATTATTAATGGATAGGGCGAACGACTTTTTGAGGCCTGATAAGCCATCTTGACTTCTTACTCGTGTACATTGGTCCATGTCGTACTTATCATAGTCATAATGACGGAAACGTGAATATTGATTGTTTTTCATTAATGTGGCGTGTAATTGATATTATTTAAAGATAAATAAATAAATAAATGAAAAAAAATCTTTATTTACTTGGTGGTATCGTCTAGGTTGGTTCAGCGGCAGTATTAGACATCCTGCCGCCAAGCACTAATGTGGGCACATTACTGTGTTCCGATATTTTTTTATGGTTACAAGCTAGGTGTTTGACCACATCTCATCTGATGTTATGTGAGGGCGAGGTTTATTTTTTTATATTGTCGTGTTTGTACATATTAACATAATTACCTTATTTTGACATTATTCATTGACATGTGACAATCAGTGTTTTAAAACTCTTATAATGATACTACGGATATTTTTGGTCATTACATACAGCTCCATTTGACCCAAAAATAAGCAAAGCTTCTACTATGAAAGTCAGATAACTGATAGAATACTATACTTTTTTGTAAATAAATACTTATAATAAATACAGAACACCCAAACACAGAACAAACATTTGTTTATACCACAAATGTTTGTCCTGGATTGAAATCGAACTCACGCTCTACAGCTTTCGCCTCTCGAAATACTCAAGAAATCCTATTTGAGAATTCTCTTGCCTCAATACAATGAAAAGGTCGAGAAACCCTTAACAGGGCAGAACTTACAATTTTCGAATCATCATAACAGTATTCATTTAATCTTTTAACTTTTCAATTGTTTTCAATACATACAAAACATAACAAAATTAAAAGTAGGGTGTAGCTGGCAGCGTGCAGGGCTCAAGCTGCCGGTAGTTAGAGCTGCAGAGTGAGCAACCAATGTGCGACGTGTCAAGGTTAACCGGCCTTTGGGATCTGACCTTTGACCCCACCCGTCTAGCGAAAGCCTCTTAAGATGTTGGTCGAGACTCTTAGTTATGAGGCCGTTCACCATGACTGTCGGGACAATGATCATGAATCCGGCTGGTTGCAGTTGGCATTATGCTGAGTTGAGGCTAGTTTGTGGCATAAAATTTCGTTTTTTTATGTTTAATTGATGAAATATGTATAAGTTTTATTTATGTTTGTTATTTCTTTTTGTTTGTATTGGTAATTGTATTGAAATAATATGTTTTATGTTACAAATAAAGTGTTGTCTTTGTCTATGAATTATTTTAATAAATGTTTTTTAAACCCCGTTTGTTACACAGATTGATGTAAACCTGTTTGTTTAGTTTTTTACACTAAAATATTATTTTTACCCCCGAGTATTGTTCCTTGCTGTAAAGAGAAACGATAGCTTTGCGCCACAATGCCCTCTGGGTGTGCGGGGAGCGCTGTCCTACAGCATCAGTAAACCCGTCTCACTGTACGATATTATTAGATACGGTTCTACCATTGTGAATAAGAAACGTAGAATATTTTATGGATAGCATAATAATATTTAGAAAATGCAAGCGTTTAGTTTGATGTAAAATATTTTGCTCGATAGTTTAAGTTTCGCTTGACTTATGGACTCTTAGATTAAATTGTTTTTATAAAATTGCAAATAGTGTAGGTAACATTAATTCTAAGATATACATTATATATATTTTTAAGTTGTTATTTGTGTTATAATTTTAATTTTTGTATTTGATAACCGCAGACTAGAAATATTATTAAACAAAATAAAAAAAAAAACCTTAAATTAATACTACTTATTTACAAAATGTATACAAAAACTTAGTCTAAAAGGAGTCCGTTAGAGGAGGGATATGTGGCCAGAATGCTGGCAGCATTGCCACGCTGCACGTAATGCTAAGCTATTGACCAAAGTAGATACCAGCATTCTGGTCACCTGAAGCCTCCTCTAAACGTTTGGCCAGGCCCCGATACAGTTCGAGAGCGGCCGTCCCCACGGACCTACAGTTTCAACCCCAAACGGCACTAAAAGATACATTTTAATTCGTTTTTGTACGTACAATAATTACATTTCAAGTTTCGGTTATAAATAGTTTAAATAACTATGTGGGTATGTTACATTAAAAAATTCTTCCGTTTTTCTTTCTTTCAATAGTCAAAGACAGGTGTTATCTTTTACCATTAGGAGAGTGTTGTGTAAACCTTCGAGCAGTATATTAATAACACAAACAACATAATTTTACTTAAGTAAAAGGAATATATCAGGAGCCTTACCGGTAGATATTTGGTAAAGTGAAACATAGATCCTAATTAGAAATAACAGAATAAGATTAAGTAAGTTCTACAGAAAAGCACTGTATTTACATTGCTCAAGTTATGAAATAAAGTGTCTCAAAAATTATTCCTAGCCAAATTTAAAGACAAAACTTAACTGTTTACGTATATACAATACAAACATCTTTTTGAAAGAAAAATGAACGGAGCCAAGTGTGATAAGAAAATAATGGCATGTGAAAAAATATGGGCACAAAAACGACGGTCTTTGTGCCAGTTTAGTGGAAAGAATATATTATTGCCATCGAAAAATCCGTATCATACCGGAGAAAGTGGTAAAAAGACATTTTATTTAGTGGAAAGTTTTTCGGTTGTTGGTTGGTAACTCGATTTGACACACCGTCTCAATACACACACGTTTCTATTTCTCCCGCACGCGTGTGTGAAGAACTTGTAAAATGTATCAGGTATTAAAAAACCTATATTGAAAATATTCGAATCGAGAAAATATTTATGGATGTTTTCAAAGAGTCAAGTTCTTTCTATGTAAGCGTGATACATCTTAGACTGCACTACTAGGTACTTAATAGCGGACGGTGTGGTCAAACGCCAACCATTAAAGAAAATAATTAGATAGGGTGATATTTTAAACTGACTCAAAAAAGGAAGAGGTTCTCAATTCGACTATATGGTTGTTTTTTTTTACATGTATGTTACACGATAATTCCGCCAATTATGGACCGATTTTGATGATTCTTTTTTGCTATGCTAGATCATACTTCAGAGGTGGTCCCATATAAATTAACAAAATCGATTGAGCGGTTTTTAAAAAACTAACAAAAGTCTAAAAATTGTTGTTTATATCGATGATATTATTATTTTCGTTCACTCCGAAACCTCGCTGTTTAATTGGAGCAGTGCATTTAATTGGCCTAAGGGCCTCGGAATCGGTTTTTTTTAAATTGTTATTTGTATATTATTTATTAATTAGGTATTAGGTAGGTAATTGTATTTAAGATTTGTTGGCAGGATGACTTTAAATGTATATTGATCTTCATACTTAAAAGGAGCCATCTTTATCAATCTTGGACCACTTCATGCTAAGTATAGACTTTCTCTGATGATTTATTACACTCTCGTCGTCTCATCAATGCTTGATACGGCCGACGTGCTTTCTGCAGTTTATTATAATATTACATACTTAAATTAAAAAAATAACTGAAAAGATAAAAATAGGTATATGTCAAACCAGTTTCAACGAAGTTTTAAGTGTACTATCTGAAGATGGCGAGAGTATGTAAGGATCAAATCTCTTCCATTGTAGGTGCAAAAGTTCCACCAAGTTTCTGACCTTTCTTGATTCAGAAATGTTTTAACTTCTTGAGATTTCAGAAGGTCAATAGATAGGGTTATGTCTGAACAAACTTATCATAAATCATTCTAGAAATAATTACGAGGTTTATATTACTTTTCCAAGACTTTTTAACTACTTTGTTTATGAACCTACAAAAATACCATCATCATCATCATCATCATAATTTCAGTAGTAGGACGTCCACTGCTGGTCATAGGCCATTGACTTCCACAAAGACCGGTTGAAAGCAGCTCGCATCCAGCAAAAATAAAAAAATTCGAAAATAGATGATTCATAATTTATAGCTGTTAGTAATAAGTTTAACAATAGCATAACATAATCAAGTTAGCCACCCTGTACTATTTTTAACATTAACCAAAACGTTCACATAGAGGACAATAGAAAACTTTGTCTTTCAAACTCAAAAAATATCTATATCCATAAAAATTTTGTTTCTCGCGTCTGAAAGGAAAGCTTTTAAACAGAGAATACACCAACACCTAACATAGATATGGGTATATGGCAACCAAGACCCTTTCAGTGTCACCAAGTATAGCCCGCATGTTCATAACAAAGTAGCCTCAGTGGAGTGAGCGGTAGCTTTATGAAGGTAAATTACCACCACGACAAAGTACATTTCACGACGCGACACGACTAATATATCAGTTAACAAGAAAGCATTTATTTAATAACACTGTAACTACAAGCATAACAGTATTTCATTTTAAAAGCAGAAATAAACTATTGCATTTTACAACTGCTAAAATAAAAAACCCGGTGTTCATTTTTACGTAACAAATTAAACCATTTTATTTATTAAGTTTAAAATTAAGAAAAATATATTCGTCTCTAACATATTGGTCATGATTTCAAATATTGCATGACTTTTTTCAAGTGAATGTAAGTATCGAAGTATGTAGATGCATTTTCCTTATCGTCACAAGATATCATAATTCATTGCTGGATATAAGTAACTCCTAAGATACGCCACTCGGCCTGATCGTTGGATCTTCGCTTCCAGCTACTGTCTTACGTGCGTCCACCGCGTGCTTCAGAACCAAGTTAAGATCTTGGCTGCGAGAGACCTTATTTTATGACATTGACGAGTATTTCAAACTTAAAGATTATTGAATTACTAGTAAGTAATTATGATTTTTTTGTCATGTCATTATAATTTATTTTTTTTGTATTGTCATGTTTGGATATTGATATACCTCATTTTGACATGTAATAGTGTTTTAAAACCCATGTAATGACATGTTTAAAATTTTGAAGTGACTTGTAACATTGGTGTTATCAATAAAATATTTGTATTTGTATTTGTAAAAACAGAAGACTGTCCATTGTTTTATATAAATCGGTCAAAAAGATTGATCGAAAAAGTCTGGTCACGAGCTCCGTGTGCCTAAGTGCGTTACAACCACAAGTGGTGGCTTTATAAATGTGCTGGCTTATACGCCCTCGGAGCACAAAGCCGATATAATTTAGTGGCACTTCGTAATTTTAGGAGGTCATTAGGGTAGTGGCAGGTTTGTTACATATACCTTTGAGCATTGCATGCTTACCTGACTTTGTTGTGATTGCCGCCGATATTTTTGTGACCAACGAATTTTACGTACCTAGTAAAAGAAAACTTAAACAAAGAAGTGTATGTACTTACAACCAACCAGCGATCGAAATATGTAAATGACTGCTATTAGTGACGTTTTTATTATGGAAAATAAATATAGTTTTCTACACTAATCCCAAAAGGATAGTCTAAGTAGACTAATCTAGTCTACTAATAGTAGAATCGCCTAGGTAGGTACCATTCCAGTATCAGATATTACCGCCATGTGTGTAAACATTACTGCTTGAAGCGTCCTACAGCTAGAAAAATTACAGGGGTATTTAGACTAATCATTCAATGTTTCAAAGTAATGAGCACCAAAGTAGCGATACCCTGGACTTTGTTTAGCTTCTCAAAATCCTGTCTATTTTTGCAATGGGTATGGATAGGCGTTATTTCTTACTTAGTGGTAGATTTCCTTAGCAGGAGGTCGTCTAGGTAGGTACCACCGCAGTACCAGATATTCTGCCGCCAAGCAGTAGTGTGTAAACATTACTGTGTTCCGGTGTGAAGGGTATTGCAGCTGCGAAATTACTGCGCTGTTGAGACTAACCATCGAAAGTCTCAAAGTAATGAGCGCCAAAGCAGCGATGCTCCGGACTTTGTTTTATAACTCAAAGTTCTGTGTATCGCTGCAATGGTCATGGACAGGCGTTATCTCTTACCATCAGGAGAGCGTCTCGATCGTATCATTATTTTTCAAATAAAAAAATCAGGAGAGCGTCTCTCATCATCTCATCATCTTATTCGTGAGGCTGATTATAATCTAAATTTGCAATATTTCTTGTACTTATCATGCCGTGTTTAGAATGGAATAAAAAGGTTATGTAACTAAATGTATAATGTGATAATATGTGACAATAAATTATGTGAGGTGGTGAAAAGAAATAAGGGGCTATTAGTTTCCCAACCTGCGTTTACTTTAGATTATTAGGCAAAGCTTTCAAAAAATAATAACCACGAACAAAGTCATAGTATAAATACTAGTTCAAAATGTAGGTACTTTAGCAGCATTATAAACTAGTTTAGGCACGTCACAAAACAGAAAATTGCATTCGACGCAACGTCGATTGGTTTTGAATCGAGCTATTCAAAGCATCAAATGAGAAAACTCGCTTGCAGGAATGAATACAATAGTAACTAGAAACCAAGCTACGAGTTGCTTTATTTATTCCGTGTCGCTTTCTTTCACCGCATAATCAGTATAATCGATTAAAAAATAGTCGAATAATGCATTCGATTAACTCTGTTAAACTTTTGCCTCACAATATAAATAATGAACTTATGCACGAATTTTAATCACGACACAATTTTGCAGTGAATGTTTAGTTTTTCAATGAAGCAATATTCACTGTTGGGTGCTGTTATTTATTTTCAATAGAGAGCAACAGCAAAGGCTAGAGCGCTAAGAAATTTTACTCTCTCTTGCTACCTTTATAGTTTTTTATGAATAGTTTTTGTATGGCATAATGTAGTCTGTGTAGATAAACAGATAGGTAACTAAATAAAAACAAAAATCGAAAATAAATTTAAACCAAAACTGACGGTTTACTCTGAAATTTTCACTAAGTATCTGTAGTACTAAAAATGTCCAGTATTCGTTCCCTAGCATGTATTATATTATGACCAATAGCCCGATATTTAGGCAATGGAAGTAACATGTAGGTATGTATTTCATAATGGCTTGTTTTTCCGAAACGTTTTTCTCAAGCTATAGGAAAAAATGAGTGCGTAACTTGTAGGGAAGTGATAGATTTACCACCCTCGCATTTTCCCTGTTAGTATATTATATGTATGTGCCGCCTACTCCATCGCTGTCATGTGCCAATCATGCGAGTTTTATGAGCTTACTTCATCCACAAAATGAGGAAGACAATCTACTTAGGTACAGTCAATGTCTCTAAGGACGAATATTTGACGTTAAGACAAAACGTTTTCCATCGATAAGAGAATTAAAGAATTACATTAAATACCTAGATAAGTGTGGCTGCAGTGTCACATTTACTGTCATTAAATAAGTATCCCACTAATCTCAGTTATATTATAAATGTGAAAGTTTGGATGAATGGATGGATGTACATATTTTTGTTACTCTTTCACGCAAAAATTATTGAACGGATTTTGATGAAATTTGGTATGGAGGTAGCTGATACCTTGGATTAGCACATAGGTTACTTTTTGGCTCGAAAATATGTAGCGGGAAACACCGCGGGGTACAGCTAGTTTATTAATAATCCATGAAAACATTGTGTACAGGTTTAACGCCTTCTTATATATGCTGGCAATGTGCTGCGACGTATGTACACTGCAACGTCTGTCACGCAGACTAAACGCCCGCGCAGGGAACAAAATGACAATTCAATACATTCACGAACCGACCTTTAAAGTAAAAAAAACATCTGTGCTATTTTAATACCTATATGCAAAGTTGAAACTGTGGTTTTTATCAAACTTCGCCCCCATCATCACGGACTCATTGACTCCAAAGACGTGACACATTGAAAGGTAGTTACTGAAATGACAGTGTTACTGAAACACAAAACTTAATGGTTGCTCTGTATGTATAAAAAGTATACATTTTCAAAAAAAAGAGTTTGTATAAGTATTATCTGGTTCCCATAGTTTGACGCTGGATTACGTTCTGTGAAATATCCTACAATATTTACCTATTTATATAAGGTTAATTACGTTTGATTAGGTTGGATACTGCGACTGCAGTTTTAATCACACTCCATGACCTTTTTAAGAGAGTCGCAACTGAACTTGACAGGCACGGTCGAGTTATCTCTTTCATCTCATTACTTTTCACCATAAAATACAACATAGGCTATGTATTTGCTGATGTTTCTGTAGAAAAAAGATTTATTTGTAAAAATTGTTGCGATAAATTTAGCACGTCGTGCGATAATTTTCTAAATGCGTGCTACCTTATAAATTTAATCATAAATTGCGCAATTTGCCACGAGTCTCACCATTTAAGGTATTTTGTGTGTTGATATGAAAATTACGAAACTAAATATTTCTTGTTTATACTCGTAGGTAGATACCAAAAACGCCATAATTCCAGTATGATTTATTTTTATTCAAAAAAACAGATGCTTTTTATGATTATTTTTCGCAAGCCTATCAATGAATATTAATAGCAAAAATGTATTCGTTGGTATTTTTATAACAGAGCCCTTTCACAGGTTTCAGTGTAGGCGTCAGGATATTTCCTAAGCCATAATAGCGTCAAAAAATCCTATGGGCTCCGTGATCCATAATTTATAAAATCCCGGAGAAATTAAAAGTTGGTTTTACTTAAAAATTATGCGAGGGCGGGTCATAGCAATATTGTAGGCAGAGATTATATATAAAGCCACAATCTTCCTTAACGTTCTAGTATTTTTAACAACTTAAAAAAAGTAGAAGGTTGTTAATTCGGTTGTACTCTTACTAATTATTATGTTTATTTCCTCAGAATTCTGTTATTTTACAACCGATTTGGAAAATTATTTTTCATTTGAAAGGATTTATTTCAGTTTGGTCTTATAGCAATTTTGTTAAAATTAGTTTAGAAGTTCAGATTTTTCAACCAAAATAAATGGGAAAAATGTGTTTTATGCGAAATCGCGTATAATGAACTATCTATCTTCTGGATTCATCAGCAGATGATGATGTAATAAAACAATGTGAGCTTGGCGTGCTTGGGCTTAGAAGAATAGAGTAAGTTTTTTTATGTAATAGTAATAAGCCTAACGAGACGCTCTCCTGATGGTAAGAGATAACGCCTGATCATGACCTTTGGAACGATATACAGAACTTTGTGTAGTAAAACAAAGTTCAAGGCATCACTGCTTTGACGCTCATTACTTTGAGACTTTCGATGGTTAGTCTCAACAGCCCTGTATTTTAGCTAGCTGCAGTACCCTTCAAACCGGAACACATTAATGTTTACATTAGAACGGTACTTGGCGGTAGAATATCTGGTACTACGGTGATACCTACCTAGATGACCTCCTGCTAAGGAGATCTACCACCAAGTAAAATTTTTCATTATTAAAGAGTGTACCAAACTGCTGTTGGTTTTAAAGGCTAAAATAATAATTGAAAAGTATTTCACCTGTTTGTATACTGCATGTAAACTGATTTTATTTATCGTCAACTGTTGTTATCTTGCACGTGAGGCAGATTTATACTAAATACAAGGAAATTCGTGCAAGTCTCGCTTTTGACAGTAATTAAAATGTTTGTAAGACGTGATTAAAACTGCAAGTTATCTGGTCCAATCTACGTGAGTGTTTTACCATAACGAGTTATGTGTTATAAAATGAACACCCGCCTATTTTTGAATGTAACGTTCTGGCAAGTTTTTAGATAGAAAATTTTATAAGTATGTTCTCATAAGTCAAACATGATAAGTTTTTTTTCTTCAGAAATACCCATATTGAATTTACTGTGACGTCATTTACAGTATGAAAAATGTGTACGAAACATACATTTGTCTAAATACAAGTAGTAGTTATGGAGTTATGAGAAGACGAATAATGATCATTCGTATATATAATACATGAAAACTTACAAACAAGAGAAAATTTATATCATTCCGTTTTGCGTAGTCCGGTGAAATGAATCTGTAAGGTTTCATTGTAAAATAATTTTCACGAGTTTGTTTTATTACTTTTTTTGTACATTAATACGGGATTATTAATATAAATTAGATAGTCAAAAGTTGGAACCTAAAAACACGAATGCACTAACAGATTTTGTAAGTTAAACTTCTTAATTCCCGGGAGTTAAACTTCATAATTTAATCACTTTACACTTCATAATGTAAGGATTCTAACGATACCCCATACTTCAAATCTGTTCAGGGATTTTAAAGTTATGGTGGAATGAAGAAACTCATGAACATATAAACACACAGTCATATATAGATACACTCTTTTTTGCGTAGTCGTGAAAAACGAATCAAAATTACATTACATTCTGAAATTTGGTGTTCTTTGAAAGTTTAAAGTTTTGTTTAGTATGTTCTAGTAGCCAAATACAAGATTGCTTTTAGATGTTATATTGCGGTTTACATTGAATCAAAGGCATAAACTCCCTTTGATAGGTATTCAATTTTGATATCTCTAAGTTGGAAGTTGGTTCTAAGTCCAATGAGCAACCTAGTTCAGAAATGCTTTAAACTTTAGGTGGCATATTTAAGATAGAAACAAGTTAGTTTTGTTGGACAGTTTTTATAATATAATCTTGATGATTTAAATGTATATGTACTTATACATATACTTGTGTGTGTGTGTGTGTGTGTTTTTAATGTAAAAGTAATGAGACAAAACACTCTCCTTATGGTGAGAGATAACCCATGATTATGACCATTGTAGCGATAAGACCTTTGAAAAACAAAACAAAGCCGAGGGCATTACTGCTTTGGCGCTCATTACTATGAAATATTTGATGATTAGTCTCAACAGCCCTGTTATTTTGCTAGCTGCACTAACCTTCCAACCGAAACACAGTAATGCTTACACACTACTGCTTGACGGCATAATATATGGTACTGCGGTGGTACGTACTTAGACGACCTCCTGCTAAAGAAATCTACCACCAAGTGTAGCAACAATATTTAAAGAGTTTAGATAGTTTTTTTCAAGGCCAGTTCTGCCATTTTATTTATAATCATTACAGGACGTTACCACATAGGTCTGGTGTAAATTTATATTTCGTGTTGGCTTACTGTGGATACATCAAGTCGTATAAATACGAAAATTCTCTATATTTTGTTGCGTTTTCGATACAGAGAAACTAGCCTGGTTCTTTCGTTTATATATTTGGAATCACCAAAAAAATAAACAATACACACAGTAAATAATACTTAGTGTATAACACACTCTTTTTGTACATAACTAGCGGACGCTTCGCGGTTTTACCCGCGTAGTTTCTGTTCCCGTGGGAATATAGAGATAAAAAGTACTCTATGTCACCTGGGAATAGTGTAGCTTCCCAACGGTGAAAGAAGCTTTGAAATCGGTCAAGTAGTTTCCGAGCCTATTCATTACAAACAAACAAAACAAACAAATTTTTCCTCTTTATAATAGTACTAACGGACGTCTCGCGGTTTCACCCGTGTAGTTCCCGTTCCCGTAGGAATACAGGAATAAAAAGTACCCTATGTCATCCGGTGATAGTGTAGCTTTCCAACGGTGAAATAATTTTTGAAATCGGTCCAGTAGTTTCGGAGCCTATTCATTACAAACAAACAATCAAATCTTTCCTCTTTATAATAGTATAGATTTTATGATTATGATTATTATGTGCTCCCTTAACAGATGCTTACAACATCCATAGGGTGGCTCTAAATGCCAGCAGTAAGCCACGTACTGTAACTTACTACTGTCACGAATAAACTTCAGCAAATTAATTATACTCGCCGAATATATAGGCACCAAACATCTTTACTATGAATACGAAACTATTTCTGTTTCAAAGTCTGCAGTTAAAAATCTGACTTATCAAAGTGAGCGGCGTTGCATTAGTGAGTTACGCCGGAATCCAGCAGCTGAAAGCGCTGCATTTTGAAGTACGATTCGCATCTTTGTCACGAGAATATTCAGATTGACAGGTTAAATGACTTTATTGATTTGAAACATGGTAATCATGGAAGCATGGAAGCACCTGGTGTTAAGTCAAAGTCAAAGTTAATTTATTTCTAAGTTTTACGTACATCGCAATTGTTGGCTAATACTGCCGTGTTCTTTACTACAACTTGCCATTACAGGCGTATAAATATTTTTAAATAATGTACATTTAGTATTTATTTATAGACGGTAATTGAAATTTTAAATAAATGCAATGTCAAATGAATTACTATAACAAATTTCAAAATATAGAGTATAATTATAATATCAATAAGCATCCCATGTCATACTTACAATCACAATGAAAGAAATCGTATGCCATTCAAAATATTTAAAAAATGTAGACTTTTTAGGGTTCCGTACCCAAAGGGTAAAAACGGGACCCTATTACTGAGACTTCGCTGTCCGTCGGTCCGTCCGTCTGTCACCAGGCTGTATCTCAAGAACGGTGATAGCTAGACAGTTGAAATTTTCACAGATGATGTATTTCTATTGCCGCTATAACAACAAAGACTAAAAAAGAGTATAAAATAAATATTTATGGGGGCTTCCATATAACAAACGTGATTTTATTGCCGTTTTTATAGATAGTGATCCGGAACCCTTCGTGCGCGAGTCCGATTCGCATTTGGCCGGTTTTTATTCGACCGTGTCCATGACACAGCTACGCCCTAATTCTTAAGTTGTTTCTATATCCAGGTTGGAGGCCTTATAGCAACTCTAATTTCACACAAGTGTGGTTGGTTGGTTGGTGATTATAAATGCAAAAATAGTTGTATGAGAAATACTAGCTCACGTTGAAAATCTGCCGGCAAGCCCTTAACGGCGTGTTCTAGCAGCCTCACTTGAGCGCTAGTTCTATTCTAGGCTTGGTATGTTTATCATCTTCGATCACACCAAAATTTCACATCAGGTAAGCGCTGGTCAAGCATCTAGCCTGTCGACCATAAAAAAACTAACAACCTCGAATGTATCTGTAAAGTTAAATTACTAATGAAAAATTAGGTAAATGTTTTTTTTAAATGTTTGACAGGCTAGGTGTTTGACCACAGCTCACCTGATGTTAAGTGAAGGTGTGGTCGAAGATGGTAAAGCACATCTAGCCTGGAATGGAATTGGCTCTCCAGTGAAGCTGCTGGACCACACCATTAGATTCTTGGCGCAGATTTTTAACTTGAGGGTGGTAGCTAGCCAGCCGAGTAATAGAGAGTACGCTAGCAACATGCTATGGTTTCCTCACGATGTTTTCATTCACGGGCAGCTCAAGCTCATTGTTGGGGTTTGCACCCACGACCTTCGGCATGCGAACCTACCACGCTAACCACTGAGTTATCATCGAATATCAGTGTTGCTAGTTCATTTGTGTATATCCTTTAAGAAATTTACCAATGCCTGACTTTAATAGAAAAATTAAAAGCTCCTTTCTCCGGAACGCATTTTATAAGCTTAATGACTTTATGAAAACTAATTGGAACGAGCGATCTTTTACATGTGATGTTGACTAATGCATTCGTAATGCACCTATATCTAAATGTATTATTTAATTAATTAATTGACTCAATATGACATTTACATAATATTTTTTGACATCTTAATTTTATTTGACTAATAGTATAATTTTAATTATTATAGTACAACGAAACTCTGTTATAAGGTAAATGAATAATCTGTATCTGAATCTGATTCTATAATTTTTAAGCGAACTGCACCGCAATGACGACAGGATAATAGTGACACAAAGAATGGCTGAGAAACAATATGATCCCACATTTCTGTGAAATTCCATCACTGTCATGCCACCAGATAACAAACGAACGAAATGTTACCTTTAGAAATACGTGTCGAGAGCCACGATTCGAAATAGTACCTTTTATTCTTATCTGCACTCTATCGTATTGTTCTTTAAGCCGGTATCGAGTGGATTTGGAACTGTTTGTTTCGTTGTATTTTCGTTATTACTAAAACATCATTTATGAGGTTAATGTTTAAGATATTTAAGGATCCAATCTATATGTGATCTAATTTAGAAACACGATTACTTTTAGTTTCCTCGATAGAAAAAAAATCCAAAGTAACCCCAAACAATCTATAGAAAACCTCGATACGGCGTAAATACTGCACGGAAAGTCATCAGGCTTCGTATAACAATAAAATTACATTTTCTCTAAATAGTTATTACATAAAAATTACCAAAATATGATTTTGCTTGAACAAACGAAGGAAATACCTAAATTTTTGCGCGTTTCGTCCATTCTAAGCAGAGCTACCACACTGTTCCCCTATCCGCTTTAGTACCGCTTCGACTGTCGGACGGGGAGGTTGTGTCGCTGTTGAGGTTGCTTTTACGTACGATCACAAAGTAAACGAACCGGATCAACAAATTTGCCACTTGTAGACATAGACAGGTGGCCGAGTGGTATCGGTACCCGATTCTAATCCGCAGTCACGGGATCGAAACCAACCAACACTCGAAGATTATTTTTGCACACAAATTTTGTTGTATTTTATTTTGTTTTTTTAACAGACTCGATTTTATAAATTATAATAAAATTAAATAATATATAATTATCATAGGACATTACACACAGCGCCATCTGACCCCTAACTAAGCAAAGCTTGTACTATGGAAGTCAGATAACTGATAGGTAATACTTCAATACTTTTTTTGTAAATACATACAGTACATCCAGATACAGAACAAACATTTGTTTATGCTTGTCCTGGGTGGGAATCGAACCCACGCCTTGGAGCAGACATACAGGGCTGTCAATTTTAAAAGGAGGAGGTTTTCAATTCGACAATTTTTTTTTGTAATGGTTTGTTATGCTAGGTCTGCTATACTGTAAGTGTGTTCCGCGGAACCCTAGGGTTCCGCGATACCTCTGTAGGGGTTCCGCAAGAATTTAGAAAAAAAAATCAAAACACCTGTCTCTGGTCGAACGTTTTGACTCCGCGGCCGCGCATAGGTTTATTTATTTATTTATTTGTATAAACATGTGTTACAATAGCTGGTACAATATCTCATAAGTTTGGTATTTTTTTTTTTTTTAATGGTTGACAGGCTAGTTGTTTGACCACAGCTCACCTGATGTCAAGTGAAGGTGTGGCCAAAGATGGTAAATCACACCTAGCCTCGAATGGAACTGGCTCTCAAGTGAGGCTGCCGGAACACACCGTTAGATGCTTGGCGGCAGATTTTCAACTTGAGGGTGGTAGCTAGCCAGCCGAGTACTAAAGTACCCTACCACCATGCTATGGTTTCCTCACGATGTTTTTCCTTCACCGGCAGCTCAAGCTCATTGTTGGGGTTTGAACCCACGCCCTTCGTCATGCGAACCTACCGTGCTAACCACTGAGCTATCATCGCTACAAATCAACATGTATACTTGTATACTTGTGAGCGCGCTGTCCCTTTGATAAAAGCCGCCTCTGAATTAGACGCTATAGTTGTCAACAAGCGACTTTCGACTCTAACTTTAAAAAATAAAGTCGAGATTGTTTACAACGCAATTTTTAAATTTCTCATTTTATTTTTGCTTTTTGTTTATCAAATCCCATTAGTTACTTTTTTTTAATATCTTCTATTATTGTACTTGCCATATGGTAAAGTAAGTAATAATTAGTAACTGTTACATTGTACTTTTATTATGCTTATTAATAAAGATTCTTTATTAAAGAACACACTTTTAAAAAGTATTGTTTTATTATAGGGTTCCATCAAGTATTTTGCTTCCCAAAAGGGTTCCGACACCAAAAAAGTTTGAGAACCACTGTGCTAGGCTATGTTTGACCACAGCTCACCTGATGTTAAGAGAAGGCGTGGTCGAAGATGGTAAAGCACACCTAGCCTGGAATGGAACTGGCTCTCAAGTGAGGCTGCCAGAACTCATGGTTAGATGCTTGGGGACATAATATTTTCAACTCTCGTGTGGTAGCTAGCCAGCCGAGTACTAGAGAGTACGCTACCACCACGCTATGGTTTCCTCACGATGTTTTCCTTCACCGGCAGCTCGAGCTCATTGTTAGGTTTGAACCCACGCCCTTCGGCATGCGAACCGACCGCGTCAACCACTGAGCTATCATCGCTACAAAAATGTATATGTATGTTAAATAAATATAAATAAATAAATATCGTAGGACATTACACACAGCGCCATCTGGCCCCAAACTAAGCAGAGCTTGTGTGATGGAAGTCAGATTACTGATAGAATACATAAATACTTTTTTTTGTAAATACATACTTATAATACATACAGAACAGCTAGACACAGAACAAACATTTGTTTATTCACAAAATGTTTGCCCTGAATGGAAATCGAACCCACGCCTTACAGCTCTCAAGGCAGATATACTACCAATGAGCCAACGGGGCTGTCTGTTACGCGATAATTCCGCTAATTATGAATCGATTTTGATAATTTTTTTTTTGCTTGATAGATCCATACTTCTGAGGTGGCCTCATATAAACTTTATCGAAATCGGTCGAGCAATTTTTAAAAATCAACATAAATATAAAAATTGTATACGTCGATGACATTTTCGTTTACTCCGAAACCTCGCTGTTTCATTAGAGCATAAATAAATAAAATAAATGAAAAAGCAAATCCAATATGGCCGCCATCAAAATAGATGCTTACATATTTTTTCACAACTCCTATAATATGGGTATCAAATAAAAGGGCTTGACAAGTAGAATAGAGTAAACTTTAAAAAAAGCAAATCCAATATGGCCGCTAACAAAATGGCGGATTACATATTTTTTCACAATACCATCAATATGGGTATCAAATGGAAGAGCTTGACTAGTAGAATACATTATAATAAAAAAAGCAAATCCAATATGGCCGCCATCAAACTAGAGGATTACATATTTTTCCACCACTCCTATAATATGGGTATCAAATAAAAGGGCTTGACTAGTAGAATAGAGTAAACTTTAAAAAAAGCAAATCCAATATGGCCGCTAACAAAATGGCGGATTGCATATTTTTTCACAATGCCATCAATATGGGTATCAAATGAAAGGGCTTGATTAGTAGAATAGATTATAATAAAAAAAAGCAAATCCAATATGGCCGCCAACAAAATGGCAGATTACATATTTTTTCACTACAACCTCAATATAGGTATCAAAATGAAATGAATGGGATTGACTAGTAGAATGGAGAATACTTTAAAGTTGATCCAATATGGCCGCCAACAAAAATTAAAACACACATCTATGTTTTTCACAAAAAAATTCGGGAATTGAACCCATGCCATAAAGCTATATTCTACAAAAAAAGAAATATTTATTATTATTTTATTTTAATTTAGTATTTTTTAAATGACTTCTCCAAAATGGATATGCGAGTAAAGCCATGGGTAAAGTAATAAACTATTTTTTTTTAATAATTATGCACGTCATTATTTTGAATCAATCAATTATGAACATACTAAAGTATAAATAAACACCCAAACAAAACAAACATCTATGTTCTTCTCATTAAAATTTGCCCTCGGTGGGAATCGAACCCATGCCATACAACTCATGACGCAAACGTGCTGACTGGGTAGTCAAAATAATAATACTTTTTCGTCGTTTATTATTCGTCAGTGGAAAGGAAAAAAGTGAGGTGTATCGTAGGAGTTGCTTACGGTATGTCATATTCTTAGGTTCCATAGTGTTATAATAAATTAATTATTTTCAATAGATAAAATAGGGAATTAAAAATGTTCAGTTACATAAAAAGAAATACACAAATTTACAAACAAAAAACCTACTCCATGACCCTTAGGCCAACTAAACGCACTGCTTCAATGAAACAGCGAGGTTTTTTAATACTTGTGTTGATTTTTTTTTACTTGCTCGACCGATTTCGATAAAAAATATATGGGACCATCTCTGAAGTATGGATCAACCAAGCAAAAAAAAGAATCATCAAAATCGATTCATAATTGGCGGAATTAGCAGGAGGTCGTCTAGGTAGGTACAGACCACCGCAGTACTAGATATTCTGCCGCCAAGCAGTAGTGTGTAAACATTACTGTGTTCCGGTTTGAAGGGTATTGCAGCTAGCGCAACTACTGGGCTGTTGAGACTAACCATCTAGTCTCAAAGTAATGAGTGCCAGAGCAGCGATGCCCTGGACTTTGTTTTGTTACTCAATGTTCTGGGTATCGCTACAATGGTCATGGACAAGCGTTATCTCTTATCATCAGGAGAGTGACTCGATCGATTTATTACTTTTACATAAAAAAAAATTGTCGAATTGAGAACCTCCTCCATTTAAAATCGAGTCGGTTAAAAAAAATAAGATAGATAGATATAACTCTTTATTGTGGACATCATAAATAGAAAAGAGTACAGAGAATAAAGAACCTTATGAACTAGTGCCACAAGTGGCGGCCTTATCGCTAACAGCGATCTCTTCCAAGCAACCAAGAAAAGAAAAAATACAATAGAGAACATAAAAAACAGACGGGAGATGTAACACTAATAAGAAAAAAATAAAATAAAAATAAAACGTATTATAAAAATAATAAGTATACAAAAATAATCGTATTATAATGTATTTAAAAAAAACGAAATATTTATGTATTATATTTATTTAAAATACCTATCAACAAAATTTGTGTGCAAAAATAATATTCCGTATTAATATGGTGTTGATTTCGATCCCGTGACTATGTGGCCGTACTCATACAGCTTGTTACCACTCGGCCACCAGTCTACTAATATAAGCGGCAAAATAGTTGATCCAGTTCGTCTACTTAGCCGTTTAAGTATTTAGCTCAAACCGATTTTCATTTCGCCGCCGTATGTGTATCGACAATGCCTGTAGCGCGTGGCGCCGACGGCGGCGCGCGGTACTAGCTGTTCGCTCGTGTGCCTTGCGCACTCACACACGGAGCGCACAGAATACCTAAAATCGACTAGAGAAATGCACTCGATAGGCCCTTAATTTTGTTTGAATTGCTTTCGTTCCGTGTTACATTTAATGTAATAACTCAAATATTTGTTACCATTAATAGAATTGTATCAAGTAGAAATTTAATGGAATTAAAACAAGTTTGATTAAGAAAATTACAAAAAACACGAATGCCCAATAATTACCTTCAAGTGAGACTTCTAGACTACACCTTTATATGCTTGACGGCAGATTTTCAACGTGAGGATGGAAGCTAGCCATCCTAGTACAAGAAATTACCCCACCATATTGTGGTTTACCTTCACTGCTATTGTCAGCGATGATAGCTCAGTGTTTAACGAGGTCGTTTCAAACACCGAAGGGCGTGGGTTCAAACCCCAACAATGAGTCTGAGCTGCCGGCGAAGATAAACATCGTGAGGAAACTATAACATGATGGTAGGGTATTTTATAGTACTCGGCTGGCTAGCTATAACCCTCAAGTTGAAAATCCAAGCATCTGACGGTGTGTTCCAGCAGTCTCACTTGAGACCCAGTTATATCCCTTGTCAGGTGAGCTTTACCATCTTCGACCACACCTTCACATATTATCAAGTGAGCTGTAGACAAACACCTACAAAACATTAAAAAAACTGGCAGCTCAAGCTCATTGTTGAGCTTGAATTGCTTAACAAAAAAAGTGAGTTGATAACGATGATGATAACTTTACGGATCTACCAGCTAAATTTAGCTAATCTAAATCCGCAGTATTCAGACTACAGCATACGTTTTAAATACACACTCGTACAATGTAAATCAAGAGAAATATCTTCGTATTCCGCAGACGTTGGAATGAACAGCCTCGACGTGTTCACTTGCCGTTCCGATCTGGTACCAAAATCGGATGTTATTATCACAATCGGATTAGACAGAGCCGCTTCGAGAATACGGCTACGGATTATCTCTCGCTAATGCGGAGGTAGAAGTACCAGTCTTCTGTTTACGTCTTGGAAATGTAGCCTTTAGCCCAACCTAAATTTTGTCAACATGTTCTGAGGGAAATTTAATTTGTGTTAGTTGAATAAATTTGTAAGCGAATTCGGTATGTAAAGTTTTTTTTGTGTTTATTTTACTTTTATTTACTGATAGTAAACTTTTTTTATGAAACTAATTTGAATATTTTGACTTTCTATGCGGTAGTTTAATTTTAATACGTTTCAAACTTTTTATAGTTATGACGTCATGAGGTCGACTGAATATGTAGAATATGCCTTTGCCATATAAAAGCGTTTGTAGCGATGATAGCTCAGTGGTTAGCGCGGTAGGTTCGCATGCCGAAGGGCGTGGGTTCAAACCCCAACAATGAGCTTGAGCTGCCGGTGAAGGAAAACATCGTGAGGAAACCATAGCATGGTGGTAGAGTACTTTCTAGTACTCGGCTGGCTAGCTACCACCCTCAAGTTGAAAATCTGCCGCCAAGCACCTAACGGTGTGTTCCGGCAGCCTCACTTGAGAGCCAGTTGCATTCCAGGCTAGGTGTGCTTTACCATCTTCGACCACACCTTCACTTAACATCAGGTGAGCTGTGGTCAAACACCAAGCCTGTCAACCATTAAAAAAAAAAAAAAAAAAAAAAACAAAAAAGTATACAAATACATTTGACACATTTGATTAACTTTGCCAACAGAACTGACAAGTTTATTTTTTAATTTACCCCATCGGGCAAGCTAAAGCTGTAAAGCCATTCTGCCACGTCGTCGGTTTTTACAATTTACAACATGAAGTTCATATGTCTTACAAATCTTACGTCATAAAAGCGATATCAGAGTCCAAATAACGTTAAAAGTAAAATAATCCAGATATTTCTATCATTAAGCGAAAAACAACTCGACGTATGTGTATTGAAGAGATTATTATGAACACCGATGACTTGACATTGACAAATTTTGTTTTGGTTTGTAATTGCTTTTTTAGTCTATGAAAGTTGCCCGACGAGGTGACGTCATGAGACATCAATTGAAAGTCAAGTTTGATTTATGCTTTTTATTAAAATAAACCCCACCTCATAGTTTACAGAGTTTTAAACGTAAAAATATTGTACAGAAATTTTTATTTCTTTACATACCGAATTGTAGATCAGTGTGACGTTTGCTCTGGTTTGTAAACCGGACCGGTTTTTACATCGGAATAAGCTTGCGTTTTGCCACGATCTCACTTGATAGAAAGCGACGACGTGGCCGAAGATCGAGCACGCTTGCCTAGGAAATACCTATTCATATTTTTTGTTGTAAGCCCCCGGATTGTATTTAATTAGAAACACAGAAGCTTTCAACGATTCCACACATCAGCAGTTCTTACTGGGAAGTTGGTCTGAAAACACTTTGTGCGTTAAAATTGAAACTGCCTTTAAAGAGAATTTCCACTGTAAGAGGGTGTCTTTTGGTCGAGCACCTGGTCGTGTTGTTGTAAAACGGGGATGGAGAGATTATGTCATGTACCTATATCTTGGGCACACTCACTGTTAAACGATAAAAACTTACAGACTAGCCATTTCTCGCCAACCAAAATTGACTGCTAAATCCAATAAACATTTTTTTGTATCACTTACTTATAGACTTGCATATAAGCGCCATATTTTTTTTGTTTGACCATTTAATGGTATCATCGTTCCATCTATAGCAGTGCCTAGGACTTGAAACCTACTTTTTTTTATATTTGACAAGCTGGATGCTTGACCACAGTTCCCCTGATGTTAAGTGACGGTATGGTCGAAGGTGGTAAACCACAGCTAGCCTAGAATAGAACTGACTCTCAAGTGAGGCTGCCGGAACATACCTTCAGGTGCTTGGCGGCAGATTTTCAACTTGAGGTTAGCTAGCTAGCCGAAAACTAGAGAATATCCTACCAACAACTGTTATAGTTGTTGGTTTAATTCAAAGGGCTATTTTAGGTACTTATTATCGTTTACTTTCACGACCTACCTAGCCAATTTTAACATGATGCTATCAATACCTACAAAGCTATTTTGGATACTCTTTCCAGCAATTAATTTATAGTTGTACTTGGCAGACCTCTTTTAATTAGGCGATTATACTTAAGGGATTTTGCTGGTATAATTTTTGCTTCCACTTCTACTGCATAATATAAATTGACTATACAACTATTTATGGCCAAATCGTTCATAATATAATTATATTTAGCTATAAGTACAGTGTGGTCAAAATAATTATTTGTTTTACATGATACAGTAAGTTCTACCCTAACATTATAAACGCAAAATTTTGTATGTATGTTTGATAATTTATTCACGTTAAAAAAGGCTGGATGAGTTTTAATGAAATTTGGACTTGGAATTTTGGGAATTTGGTTTTTTTTTTCATTTTCGTTTGTGTGCGGAATGTACCGACTTACAATTTGTTTTATTTACAAAACAATGTAAATATATAAGTGTTCCATCAGTTATTTGGTTCCCGTAGTACAAGCTTTGTTTAGTTTGAAACTAGATGGCTCTGTGTATAATGTCATCCTACTAATATAATAAACGCAAAAGTTTGTATGTATGGATGTTTATTACTCTTTCACGCAAAAACAACTGAATGGATTTTGATGAAATTTAGTATAGAGGTAGCTGACACCCTGTATTAACACATAGGCTACTTTTTATTCCGAAAACATGTAGCGGGTAACACTGCGGGGCACAGCTAGTATAAAATATATTTATATTCATTATAATATAATTTAAAAAAATGCAGCTGAAACCGTGGGGCATAACTAGTACTTACTTTACAAATAAATTAACTTATTAAATACTACTAAATAAACTAGCGATTTTTTACTTATTTTAGTTTATCTATACGAGAATTAAATGATTCGATCAAAAAACAAATCGATGCCCTAGAAATAGTACAATTAATAAACAAGACAATGTTATTTTTTACTGTACCTACGCTGTCTGTTCAAGTCTTGTTTCAAAATCTGTACTATATATGGATCGAATGTTCTCTTGAGATTTCCCCTAGGTATTGTTCTTCGTGGCTTTTTAAGCATTCTCTGTGTCAACCGGTAAGAGCTTAGTTGAAAAGATTCACCCCGGGAAAACGATTTTGAAGCAAGAAACGTGGTTTATTCGCCTTGGATTTGCTGGTCCTAGAAATACGTTAATTAATTCGTGACATTTCATAAGCTTTTCATATTCTGCCCTGTCAGCTCATTTATTAGTAGCGCTACTTCTTGAACTGTATGTCGTGGGTTCGATTTCCACCCAGGACAAACGTTTATAATACTATGACGAACATAGTTTCTTGCATTTACAGAAAAAAAAAAACAAAAACAGTCTATAGGAAAAAAATAATTACCATGAATTAATCGTAGGTACTTACAGTACCTATATCCAATTATACTTTTTTTTTACACACATAGATCTTGTATTTTACTCAGTACATTAAATGTTTAAGTGTAAGTGTAAAGAACTCTATTATCATCAAAGATAATAATATTACTGTCACTTATGTGATAACAAGGTTGGACTAAAAAAATTATAATCATAGTCGTAACTATGCACATACATTTTTTTTTTCATTTCGATTTTTTAAAATACGTTAACAACATATATAAATTAACATTATTGTTAATGTGACATTTCATAAGCTTAAAATAAGCTTGAAATTAACATTATTGTTAATGTTAATTTATATATCTGGACATGAAAAGCATATGGTCGGATCTAAAGATCCGACAAAAAAACTTTTTAACATCACAGTACAATTTTTTTTCTTCTCTTTCTGGCAAACTAACTCTTGTATTTCTATGTTTCTTCATTGTGGAGATACACTCATGCATAAAGTCTGATGTAACGAGTTTCCAAAATATTTATGTAGCATAATATAGACTTATTTCTATTAATACCGTTATACCTTACATTGTTAATACATAAAAGGTTCGCAAATCAACATAAACCCTTATGCATTTCAAGTGTTCTATTTCCTCATGGATAATCACGTTGGGTGTATAAGCAACTTACACCTTTATGCTAGTAAAATATTGGTTTTTACAAATAATGTATAAAATCGAATACAATCATGTGACATTCTAGCTGTAATATGTAAGAAAAATGTAAAAAAAGTTAATCGTATGAAATTATAAACCTTTATGTCATCAGCTTATTCGAAATTATTAGGTCGCACCGTGGTTGGTACTGAAGATAGTTCGGATATCTTCGGAAGTGATATATATTATATATCACTTCACAAAATTTGAGGCAAAAAAATGAAAATGTAGGTACTAGACTAGTTTTATCCATCCATCAATTTTTTTAATTTATCTAAGTATGTTTTAATTTAATTTAAATAATACTAGCTGAATGCTCGGTACTTTGTATTTCTCCTTCTGTCTCATGTCTATTAGATACCTTATTCGAAATATCACGAACATTAAAAAAACAGTTAAATTGCCGTTCTCAAACTTATACGCTTACCAACAAACATTGATTCGATTTATATTTGCTTAGAAGATAGATAGGTTAAAAAAGTATGTTAGTTTTGAAATTCATAAAAAATCCTGTAAAATCTTTCATTGTTTACCAAATTCGTAAAATTCTGGGAAGCTTTTCCAATTTCCCTTTCCATACTTTCCCTGACTACGTCAAGCATATTGAAATAAAAAATAGCTAACAGTTTATCCGTACTCAAGTAATGCGCTTAGCCAGCGAACAGGGTTTCATATAAATTATCTATTAAAATAATTATATAGATCGATAAATTATAAATATTATGCATGTTTTATGATGAAATGTATGATTAAATATAAAAATAACAAAAAAAAAACTTCAACTACTCTACTTCAATCGATTCTTGTTAGCTTTGATATTTAAACTATAATCTCACGCAAAGCTACCAAATATCTAAGTATTCAGTAGAAATGTCGGCAAAGAATCGTTGAACCGGTCTGTACATTTAGGTCTGTCACGCACAACCCCACGATGAATAGTTCTTCGATAAGTTCTAAGTTAGGGCTGATTAATCCGGCCAATTTTAAGCTAACTGCTTAGTTCGGAAGTACCGCTCTAAACAGGTCAGCGTGTCGACTTTATACAAGTGGCTTTATGCACGCATTTCTACGCGTAAGTTTATTTTCCTTGTATTTAATTACATTTTCAATAAACAGACGCTGTGTTTGAATACAATTATGTCTAAGATTAACAAAAGTTCTGGTTAGATTTTACGCTACAATATTTTCTATATAAATGCTTATACAATATGCATAGGCTTGCGTTTGAACACCAGCTTTTTTAAAGAGAAATAGAATAGTATATAATATAGAAATAGAAGCCAAACGTAATCGCGCCTTAGGGCAGATCCATACCAAAGGTGCGAGCAGTACTCCATGCACGAACCATCTTGTGTTTGGTACCTACAGTTTGAGCAACTGTTCTGTTTGTGAAGTACCGACATACCTTTGAGAGGATACCGAGCCTTTTTGCAGCCAATAAAAGAGCCAAAGTTGAAAGTTGGAGTCAAATTAACGCACAAGAGTTAAAGAGTGTCACTTATGGGCACGGACACATCTCGGAGAGTGGGAGTCAGTTCGAACGGTCTCTTTTTAGCGGAAAAGAGTCACGCCTGGGTTTTAGCTGTATTAAGCTAGGCATTGCTCCAATCGGAGACTGCCTTTAGATTCAAATTCAAGCTCTCTACCATGGCCTTATAGAGTGGGTTTCTGGTCCACTGCTGCTAGTGCCGTCGTCTACGTACCCAAAAATACCAGGCCTTAACAAAACATTGATATGCAGCAAGAGAAAGAGAGAGAGAGAGAGAGAGTTGTCGAAAGCATTGAGCCCTAAAGAACACCGGCATTCTCATCTAATGTTAAGTGATGATGTGGTCTAAGATGTGGTGATGTGACGTAAAATCCCACATAACTTTATTTGCCATCTAAGTAAGTAAGTATCTTTGAAATGCATGTCTACAATGCGTGTTGAATACAAGTTTTCATTTTCTACCAGTCTACACTAATCAAATTAATCAAAAAATGAAGAAAAATATAATTTATCACTGGTACTAAGAATAAAAATCCATATCTGCTAATATTTTTTGCCGGAATGTATATTTTATCACATCTCTAGTGTTAACCTAGATTATACAAGCGCTATTACGGAAGGTTAAAATTTGCCCTGACCGAGTTATAAAAAATCTAAACTGATACATAATAAGTAGGTATAGGTAATTTCCCGTTATAATATATGAAAATATGTTATTTCACTAAAACCAGTCATTTTCAGAAGTGAGAACGGATTCAGGACTTTATTGTTATTAGAAATTATCCAGGTCTATTTAGGTATACCTAGTGCTTGACAGCTTAGCTGCTTCCGTGTCGGATAGCTTGATTTTAATAATTGAGTACCGGTTTATTTTAGCATCATCATTTAAAAACCTAATGTTATTTTAAGCAAGTCGTATTGACCGAAAACGGGATTAAACTCCTAGCTTATTTACTACAAACATAAATTACCCATAATTATTCAAAAGCCAAAAATGAATTTGCAATTAAAAAAAAAATATCTGATCTGATTTTTTTCTATAATTAAGCAAATAATACTAAAATGGAATGAGCTTAAACACAAAGTAAGTAACTTTCTCAAATAACTTTCAGTCTAGAAGCAGGAAAAAATATTAACAATACCGATTTAATCCCTTTGGGTAAGAAGTGCTATGTTCTTTTTACTAACGATGTCTTATAACAAATTCATATTTTCGAGTAATTTCACATTTTAATAGAAATAATCATTTGTTTCGATTAGGCCTAAGTAACATCGAAGCCGGATTTGGACACAGATAAAAAAATACAGAAAGACGACTATATGGTGTCATATTGCGATTAATTATGACGCATGCTATAATTTGACATAATTTATTGTTATTTAACCCTAGAAAGATAACGTGCGCTCCGGAGGCGCCCGCAAAACAGATACTATATCGATGTATTTTTTTAATTAACGCACGTACAAGCGTGTGTTTCCGAGCCAACTCAGTTGTCGGTCAACACTGGTCTATCATCACGGACAGGACTATTGTCGCCAATAAGCCTGATATCGTGGTGGCTGGCCGAGCTCAACGCCGGGCAGTGCTCGTCGACATCACCATCCTACATGACGAGAATCTCATGAAGGCCGAGAAGGACAAGCTTAGCAAGCACCTTGACTTGGCTCACGAGATAACCGCCATGTGGGAGGTTGATTCGACGATCATTGTCCCGATAGTCGTCACGGTAAATGGTCTTATAGCGAAGAGTCTCGACCAACATCTCAAGAGACTCTCGCTAGACGGTTGGGTCAAGGGTCAGCTTCAAAAGGCAGTGATCCTTGACACGGCGCGCATTGTGAGGAGGTTCCTCACTCTGCAGCCCTAACTACCGGCAGCTTGAGCCCTGCCCCGCTGCCGGCGGCACCCTAGTTTTTAAGTTTTTTATATTATTTATGTTTTATACTTATTTAATGTAAAAAAATTAAAAATTAAGAAACAAAATAAATACCTGAAATAATGTCAATTATTTTTTTTTTTTTTGTATGGTTGACAGGCTAGTTGTTTGACCACAGCTCACCTGATGTTAAGTGAAGGTGTGGTCGAAGATGGTAAAGCACACCTAGCCTGGAATGGAACTGAATGAATGAATATTTTAGAAGTAATATAACACACCGTACTCGAGCCACAAACTAAGGAAAGTTATGTACTATGGGGAGCAGATAACTGATATATTACTTAGATACTTTTTATGAATACATCCTTAAAAAATAAATATACACACACGACACGTCACACAATTTTATTAATGTTTGTTATGAGTGGGTACCAAACCCATGTCGATCAGGCAAGTTTGTCCTAGCTTTTGTTTGTCGAACATAGATGTTTGTTCCTGGGCATTCTGTAATCTGTATGTATTGGAAGTATGTAACATACGGGCATAAATGCGCGTCACCGACTGTTGCCAGGGAGCCACTACTCGAACGGTCGGGATCGCGCGCGACGAGACTCGAAGGGGCGAGGCGCGCGGGGAGGATATGTGACGCCGGCCGCGATACACGCGCAAACCTGTTGCTAACTGATTGTACCTGCGCGCGCGCTGTTACAAGTAATAACTTTTAAAATTAAAAGTATTTCAATGTTATATATCTGGTTCCCATAAAAGAAGCTTTGCTTATTTTGATGATAAATAGAGCAGTGTAAAAGGTCTTCAAATAAAGCTAACATAGTTATTACAGTTTTTAGTATCTAGTTATTACTGAATGAATGATTGAATGAATGAAGCTTATAGCATTCTTTAATGTAGTTAATAAAAATATGTCGTCATATAATTAATTAAGTTTTAAATGCTTATTAATGTAATTCATTTTCAAATTCTGCAGAACTGATAAATATGATATAATTTTATATTATATTGTTTTATTTAATTTGATCGTAATCTATTTTTTTTTATAGCCGACAGACTAGTTGTTTGACCACTTTGTTAAGTAAAGGTGTTGTCGAAGATGGTAAAGCACACCTAGCCTGGAATGGAACTGGCTCCATTCCTGACCTGGAGTTTCGTTACCCTTGTAACTTCCCTTTGTTGATCCCAAAAGATAAGCGTCGGTCACACCGAAACGTGCAACATGACTGCAGACGAACCATAATTTACTCTTCACTACGATATAATGAACAAAATTTTCTACAATTAATTTATGAGTAAAAAATGTGAAAACGACTATAAATTTTATTTTATGACGAGATTATATATATCTAGTTATTGCAGTTAAATATTTTATTTCAGTACTATTTTTTTATGTTTATGGGAACTTCTTTTGGCAATGATACTATTTTTTTTAATGTTTAACAGGCTAGGTGTTTGACCACAGCTCACCTGATGTTAAGTGTCGGTGTGGTCGAAGATGGTAAAACTCATTTGGCTTGGAATGGAACTGGCTCTCAAGGAAGCTGCCGGAACACATCGTTAGATGCTTGGCGGCAGATTTTCAACTTGGGGGTGGTAGCTAGCCAACTGAGTACTAGAAAGTACCCTACCACCATGCTATGGTTTCCTCACGATGTTTTCCTTCACCGGCAGCTCAAGCTCATTGTTGGGGTTAGAACTCACGCTATCATCGCTATTTAATAAATTTTTTTATAATCTAAATATCCGACATTTGTTAATTTTTTAATTTAATGTAATATTATAGTTGTATGACATGTAACTACGGAGTTATTAATAAATCATTTTGTTGTATGTAAAAAAATCGAAGTCATCCTACTGAGATTTTTTACCTGTGCTGTCGGATAAGCCGGTCGATATTTTCAGTGGCCATGCTTTTATATTTATAAAGCAGTATCGTCTCATTAACTGAACGTTATGTCGGGAAATTTCCTTTTACGTTCAATTACGAGAATAAATAACCATAACTTGTAACAGGGAAAATATTTTAATACAAAATCTGGAGATAATGGAATATTTTTGCTCTGTTCCTCTTAAAGAGCTCGTACAAAAGCAATTTAAATTTATCAGTACAAAATACTAATTTTTAGCATGGTAACCTGAACATCTATCAGTTTAGTGCAATAGCAACGCGTGGATTGTATTTTTTTTTTAAATCGTCGCTTAGTTAACGCAGTCGTCGCTTAGTCTTGTATTATTTTATTTTGCAAAAATTGTTTGTATTTCAAGTGTTTATGTTTTGTTTTCAGTTTCGAATTTTAAGGTCGAGTGTGGGAAAGTAATATTATTTGTAGTAAAATATAAGTTAATAGTAAAGTCACCACTACTTTACTAGGGTATGACCAGACTTGGCCTTGACTTACTTTGAATATGACATAGACTTATTTCACTAGATTAATTGACAAATATCAAACACAAACAAGAAGAGAAAACAAAATCCGTGGAATAAAACATATTAGGAACATTTGTAACTAGAACACCTGGTGATCAACTAAAATTGATGTGAAACGAAAAAAAAAACGTCTTTAAATGTAATAAATTTTATACAACCACACGGAATGAATGTTCCTATGACCATTTTATTGTATGTTCGCAAGGACAAGACTATTTATATGTTTTTTTTTTAATGGTTGGCAGGCTAGGTGTTTGACCACAGCTCACCTGTTAAGTAACGGTGTGGTCGAAGATGGTACATCACACCTAGCCTGGAATGAAGCTGGCTCTCAAGTAAGGCTGCCGGAACACACCGTTAGATGTTTGGCGGCAGATTACTAGAAGTACTGGCATATGACTAAATATTTATAACGTAATATTGTACCTACACTGCTTATATAAATAAATAAATAAATATCGTAGGACTATACACACAGCGCCATCTGGCCCCAAACTAAGCAGAACTTGTGTGATGGAAGTCAGATAACTGATAGAATACATAAATACTTTTTTTTGTAAATACATACAGAACACCCAGACACAGAACAAACATTTGTTTGTTCACAAAATGTTTACCCTGAGTGGGAATCGAACCCACGCCCTACAGCTCTCAAGGCAGATATACTGCCAATGAGCTAACGGGGCTGTCATTATGTGTATGCATCCTTGAATTTCGTTTCATTTTTATGTAAATTTTTCTCGTTTCATTCTTTTAACTCTTATTGTGCTTCTCTCTATTCTGTTTTGACAAAATTTTATCCTGTTTTCTAGCTGTTCTGTTAATGTCCAAGTTTGACACCCGTATAGCAAGCATGATAGAATGCACACATTATAAGTTTTCCTTTTTTCTTTCATACACGGAAAAAAAAGAGTCAAAGAGGTTTCTTTCGATCAAAACATTTGATTTGCTTGAACATATTTCTTTCAGTCAAAGATTGTTTTAAAATACAATGATAGGATATTGAACTAAATTGGTAACTTTCTTGATTGAATATAGCAATATTACTTTAACCTGAACCAAAACATCGTTGTTTCAACACAATAAATCTTACTTGCCCGAAACTAACCCGAATTTTTGTTTTAATACTTTAATTTAGTTGTTACAAAAATGTATGGTATCGGATCAACTAATTTGATGATCTTATATGAAATAGAAGAAAAAGCTAAAGGAAAGTAATATTTTACATACATTTACATTACATACATTACATACATTTGATTAAACTAAAAATACGTTTGTCTTGGTTCAAATACACAATGTTATTGTCATGAAGTTCTCGTTACTATTTTAAAGAGTGCTGATGCTCCAATACAATAAATTTAGTTTGTCTGAAAATATCCTTAAGTAATAATTCATCTTCAGTGAAAGCAGATAATTAGATTAAGCCGAAGTACTGACCATGTTAATGCAATGTTATATTTCTTTAAAACAAGGATAACTGTTAGCTTGGTTCGAACACACAATGTTATTGCCCTAAAACGCTCGTTGTTTTCGTTACAACTTTTTTTCTTTTCTACCTAAGCAATTTATTTTGAAATAGTAATGCTGATATATTGAAGTAAAATAATGATTATCTTACTTTATTCGTAATTATTAATTTAGCCTGAAGTAAATTTCGTTGCTTCAATGTAACATTTTACAAATCGAAAATATTTAATGGTTTGTTCTAAATGCTTAGATTTTCTTGCTTACGGAACATAAATAGCATCAGATCAATTAGGTTTTATGTTAAATCAAAAATTTCTTAGTCTTGCGTTTAAAATAATTAATAAAATTAATCGAAATCGATATAATTTTAGTAAAATGTTTTTTTTTTTTTTTAATGTAAAAAGTAATGAGACGAACGAGACTCTCTCCTGATGGTAAGAGATAACGTCTGTCCATGACCATCGCAGTGATACACAGAACTTTAAGTAACAAAACAAAGTCCAGGCTATCACTGCTTTGGCGCTCATTACTTTGAGACTTTTGATAGAGTTAGTCTCAACAGCCCAGTAATTTCGCTAGCTGCAATACCCTTCAAACCGGAACACAGTAATGCTTACACACTACTGCTTAGCGGCAGAATAACTGGTACTGCGGTGGTACCTACCTAGACGACCTCCTGCTAAGGAGATCTACCACCAAGTAAATAAGAAAACCTTTCTTGCGTCAAAAGCACGGTGGTGCTCTTTTGAAACTATTGCCGTCAGTCGTTTTATTTTATTCAGTAGTCGACTGGTCGTTGTCTCGTTGTGATTGTGAACACTGAACTGTGAAATTGTGAATTTTCGAACTCTAAGCGTAGACTTTAATAGTGTAAGTTGCCAAGGAATCTAAGTATATGGTACACTTATATCTAAGCCATGGATGCTGCTGATCTAAGCGAGGAAACGCAAAATCTTGTAGTTCTATTGATATCATGGCAGATACCCGAAGATGTAATTCAAGCATTTTGTAGTAAGTAACCTTCCTTATAAACCAATTATTTACTATTGTGCTATACTTAACTTTTTATTTACCTTACTTTTGAACTGTTTTCTGTGTGTATTGGTGAATTTTACAGTTAATTAGTCTTTGTATTTACCTATAATTTGAAATATATATTTGTTACAGGCGTCACACTTATGATGGTTACAATGTGCTTTTTTAATCAGCTTTCTTCTTTCTTTCAGAATCCTGGTGACATAAATTATTGAAAAAGCTGCGAAAAGAAAATTGCAGGTTCAACCATACATAATCTTGCTTGGAAGTTTGCAAAATATCGTGCAAGCATACATTGCCACAGACAGTGTTACATACGCTGTCATCTCTACGAAAGAAGCATGTGACTTGCTACTAAAGTTATTTCATGTGTTAAATACAGGATTCCTTAAAGCCAAGTGAACATATTCATTTAATAATCCAGCAATATATTATTCTGTATATACTACTATTCTGCATTTAATTGTACACTAATTAGATACTATTGTTTGTTAAATTGTACTATTGTGTTTCTCATTGTACTGTTATTTTTTGTGATTTTTTGCTAAATCATCATCATCATCATCATTTCAGCCGTAGGACGTCCACTGCTGGACATAGGCCTCCCCCATTGACTTCCATAAAGACCGGTTGGAAGCGGCTCGCAACCAGCGCGTTCCTGCGGTCTTTACTAGGTCGTCTGTCCACCTCGTGGGTGGACGTCCTACGCTTTGCTAAATAATAAGTATTTATTATTATGGTCAATTTATGACTTAAAAATTTATATTAGAGATATGGTTCACTTGTATAGGTGAATTCGAACTCGAACTCGAACGTGAACTCGAACTCGAACTCGAACGTGAATTCGAACACGAACTCGAACGTGAATTCGAACTCGAACTCGAAAGTGAACTCGAACTCGAACTCGAACGTGAATTCGAACTCGAACTCGAACGTGAACTCGAACTCGAAAGTGAACTCGAACTCGAACGTGAACTCGAACTTGAACGTGAATTCGAACTCGAACTCGAAAGTGAACTCGAACTCGAACTCGAACGTGAATTCGAACTCGAACTCGAACGTGAACTCGAACTCGAACGTGAACTCGAACTTGAACGTGAATTCGAACTCGAACTCGAAAGTGAACTCGAACTCGAACTCGAACGTGAATTCGAACTCGAACTCGAACGTGAACTCGAACTCGAACGTGAATTCGAACACGAACTCGAACGTGAATTCGAACTCGAACTCGAACGTGAATTCGAACTCGAACTCGAAAGTGAACTCGAACTCGAACTCGAACGTGAATTTGAACTCGAACTCGAACGTGAATTCGAACTCGAACTCGAAAGTGAACTCGAACTCGAACTCGAACGTGAATTCGAACTCGAACTCGAACGTGAATTCGAACTCGAACTCGAACGTGAATTCGAACTCGACCGTGAATTCGAATTCGAACTCGAACGTGAATTCAAACTCGAACTCGAACGTGAATTCGAACTCGACCGTGAATTCGAATTCGAACTCGAACGTGAATTCAAACTCGAACTCGAACGTGAATTCGAACTCGAACTCGAAAGTGAACTCGAACTCGAACTCGAAAGTGAACTCGAACTCGAACTCGAACGTGAATTTGAACTCGAAAGTGAATTCGAACTCGAACTCGAACGTGAATTCGAACTCGACCTCGAATGTGAATTCGAACTCGAACTCCAACGTGAATTCGAACTCGAACGTGAATTCGAACTCGAACGTAAATTCGAACACGAACTCGAACTCGAACGTGAATTCGAACTCGAACTCGAACGTGAATTCGAATCCGACCTCGAATGTGAATTCGAACTCGAACTCCAACGTGAACTCGAACTCGAACTCGAATGTGAATTCAAACTCGAACTCGAACGTGAATTTGAACTTGAACTCGAACGTGAACACGAACTCGAACTCGAACGTGAATTCGAACTCGAACTCGAACGTGAATTCGAACTCGAACTCGAACGTGAATTCGAATTCGAACTCGAACGTGAATTCAAACTCGAACTCGAACGTGAATTGGAACTCGAACTCGAAAGTGAACTTGAACTCGAACGTGAATTCGAACTCGAACGTGAATTCGAATTCGAACTCGAACGTGAATTCGCATTCGAACTCGAACGTGAATTCGAATTCGAACTCGAACGTGTATTCGAACACGAACTCGAACGTGAATTCGAACTTCAACGTGAACTTGAACTCGAACGTGAATTCGAACTCGAACGTGAATTCGAACTCGAACTCGAACGTGAACTCGAACTCGAACGTGAATTCGAATTCGAACTCGAACGTGAATTTGAACTCGAACTCGAACGTGAATTCGAATTCGAACTCGAACGTGAATTCAAACTCGAACGTGAACGTGAATTCGAACTCGAAAGTGAACTCGAACTCGAACTCGAACGTGAATTCGAACTCGAACTCGGAAGTGAACTCGAACTCGAACGTGAATTCGAACTCGAACGTGAATTCGAATTCGAACTCGAACGTGAACTCGAACTCGAACGTGAATTCGAATTCGAACGTGAACTCAAACTCGAACGTGAACTTGAACTCGAACGTGAATTCGAACTCGAATGTGAATTCGAACTCGAAACTGAACTCGAACTCGAACTCGAACGTGAATTCGAACTCGAACTCGAACGTGAACTCGAACTCGAACGGGAATTCGTACTCGCACTCGAACTCGAACGGGAATTCGAACTCGAACGTGAATTCAAACTCGAACGTGAATTCGAACTCGTACTCGAAAGTGAACTCGCACTCGATCTCGAACGTGAATTCGAACACGAACTCAAACGTGAATTCGAACTCGAACGTGAACTCGAACTCGAACTCGAACTCGAACGCGAACGTGAACTCGAACTCGAACTCGAACTCGAACGTAAACTCGAACTCGATCTCGAACGCGAACGTGAACTTGAACTCGAACTCGAACGTAAACTCGAACTCGAACTCGAACTCGAACGTGAACTCGAACTCGAACTCGAGCGATTTTTTTGTTAGATTATCGCCAGCTATACTATTCTTCATACCGCAGCACAATAATATTTATACACTACTATAGGCATTTCTTTGTTTACCACAATAAAAATATTCTGATTTTGATTCTGATTCTTATTCTGAACACCATCCAGCCCCGAACTAAACAAAGCTTTTACAACGAGTACGATATAACTAATAAAATATTTATAACTTTTTTTATTTTAAATAGACACTTATAATGTATACCTAAACAAAAAATAAACGTTATTTTATCGTCACATAAAAATGTTAACCTAAATTTATACTACAGTAAATTAGGATCCTTGACTGACAATGACAAACGAAAAATAATACACAGGCTCGTACAAAGCTCAAAAGCCCGGTTTTTCGTTCATAAAATAAAACATAATGATTCATAGAAATATTTCTACAAGTTTTACTAAAAATATATTGAGCTCACAGCCAGGAGCTCTAAGATGCGGCACCGTTTCATGGCGATATTCCAAAAGAATATACTACTTTCATTGTAAGAACCTCTAAATAATGGAATTTGCTGCCCGAGTAGGTGTTTCCTGATAGATACAATCTGAATGCCTTCAAGTCGCGAGTGACTCGGTTTCTTGTAGGAGAGCATGCTCCACGGTAAACTGCGTCTTCGCTTAGCATCAGGCGAGTTGGCAGTCAAAATGTAAATTAATGTATATGTCAATGTATAAAAAAAACATAATGATTGAACACAAATCATAGGAGAAAAGTTGTTACCGTGGCGTTACGTCATAGTGCTGACGGTCTGTAATCATCTGCCGATGGAAATTACTGCAGCCGTCGCGTTGGATTGCACACATTTAAAAAAAAGAATCCAGGGTCTCAAGCGAGGTGAGCCTAGGCAAGGACAAGCGCTGTCGAGGCCGCGGTAGAGTGCGAAAGCGTGCCCGCAGCCTCGACACAAAGCGCCGAGGTGGGTCACTCCAGGGTTTTTAGTGGGTAGGCGGTCATTAGGACGGAGAGTCCCACATATCCACCGCCCCAGGGGTCTCAGGTACCTCCGTACCGAATTTCATCCAAATCCGTTTAGTAGTTTCTGCGTGAAAGAGTAACAAACACATACATCCAAACTTTCACATTTATAATATTAGTGGAATGATTGTAATGTGTGTTGTACATTTTAATTAATTTTATTAATAAATATATATACGTAAATATATATTCAAGTATATCTAGCTTAGTAATACTAGCCTTGATCAATGACCGGTTAGTTAAAAGCGAGCATAACTTGAATCCATAGACCTCAGCAGTCTGTACTTCAGTTCCTCCATCAATCTCAGATAATCACAAAATTTAGATACAAAGTCAATATACTCGTAGTACAGCCCATCATCGAAATTTGATATTACAATGCAAAATTATTCAAATTTAATACAAAACGCAATTCCGTCATAGAATTGGAGATTTGGGTCTGATTATCCATTCCGTTAAAACATTCGATTATTTTGGTGGAGATTTGACGACTGATTTTAAACTGAATGCGTAATAGGAGGGCGATGAGATTCTGCCGGATTCCGCACGAGATTATCGACGTTTTTGGTCCAGGTCCGTTCGAGAGGATTTCTCTGAATATTTTTACAAAATTATACTATGTACGTTGAAAAAATGCACACGCTTCATGTCGATTACACTAGTACAACTCTTTTTTAATTCTTCTTGTGCTGAAACTAAGGGAAAAGTAATAAAAAATTTCAATAGCTTTCGTTAGCGTTTTTATGCTTAGAAGGCTAGTTGTTTGACCACAGCTTACCTGATTTTAAGTGTCGGTATGATACATTTCGGAGAGTGTGCACTTGAACTGCACAATTTGGTTGCCCCTGCTCCTTTCTTTTACCGGACGGCCAGACAAACACGACCAAAACGTCATCCGTACATGGTGAGTGTTCCACATGTACGCACAAAGCGTTTTGACTCCACGTTTTTCATTCGCACAGCGAGGTTGTGGAAACTCTCTGCCGGAGTCTGTGTTCCCCGTTAGGTACAATATTGGCGTCTTCAAATCTAGAATAAATAGGTTTCTGGTGCTCCATATTAGACCACACTACTGTTTAACATCAGGCAGAGTGTGGTCAAACGCGAACCTATTTTGAATATTTAAAAAAATGGTCGAAGTTAGTTAACACACCTAGCCTGGATCGAAACTGGCTCTCAATTGAAGTTTTCAGTATTAAATCTATAAATTTCCTTTTCATTGTTTTTAATTATTTATTATTGTTTTAATTCGCTACCTCGCTATGTTTATTTTATCTACTTTTGTTTCAAGAATGACGTGAATCTTTAAAATTGATTTTCTAAATTCTGCTGAGAAATTATTCAAATCTATCACAACAAGAATTAAACTTCGCGGAAGTTTGACGTGGTTCTAAGCAGTATACAGATTTAGGATGCTTCCGTTGAAATTGAGATTAATAAAACTCCGAAATACTTCAGATTTCTGGCCTGGGAATATGAAAATAAATCACGAGATTTTGCGAAAATTATTTTTTTTACCAAACATAAAATGGAACGTATTTCGTTCACAAATATTTATGTAAGTATACACCTACCAAATGTATCAAGCATACTTAAACATAAAATACTTACTGGAAATTCTAAAATACACGTGTAGCTAAAACATTGTAACCATTTAAAACAAAACAAAATGGAGTAGGTACTCCCCACGACACGGTTGGCTATATAAGTACAAGAATTCTTTGTTATCATAAAAACATTGTTCTAGCGGTAATCTTATTCTTATTTTTCTGTTTTTGATAATTTCTAAAATTATGAAATAAATCCAGTAACTTTAGTACTCACAGTAAAAGTAAGTAAAGGTCAAGTCAACAAATGAATAAACCAGTATTTAAGTAATAAATATGACGTCGTAAATGAAAGATTTCACAAAATCTATACTATTTAAAAGAGGAAAGATTTGTTTATTTGTTTGGTTGTATTGAATAGGCTCCGAAACAACTGGCACAATTTCAAAAATTATTTCACCGTTGGGAAGCTACACTATCCCCGGGTGACATAGGATTTTTATCCCTGTATTTCGACGGGCACGGGAATTACGAGGGTGAAACAGCGAGGCATCCGCTAGTAATGAATAAAACACAATATAATATTAATTTTGACTAACTTAAAAAAATTAGGACATTTTAATTTTACATACAAACAAACAATCAAATCTTTCATCTTAATAGTTTAGATATTATATATGTCAATAAAGCCGTTGCTTTCATCATCGTAACTATTTTCTAGCCAATGTTAAGTGGAAGTAAAGATAGGTATCTTGTTCAGTGCGCTATATTTACCGTCTGGACCAACTTTGTATTTTGCTTCCTATCCCCTAGCTATTGCTTATTTATTATTTTCAGCCTCTAGTGTTCCACTCGTTTTTAGGGTTCCGTACCCAAAGGGTAAAAACGTGACCCTATTATTGAGACTTCGCTGTCCGTCCGTCTGTCACCAGGCTGTATCTCAAGAACGGTGATAGCTAGACAGTTGAAATTTTCACAGATGATGTATTTCTATTGCCGCTATAACAACATATAAAGTAAAATAAATATTTAAGGGAGGCTCCCATACAACAAACTTGATTTTTTACCGTTTCTTGCTCGATACTAATAACGGTGACAGGTAGACGCTTTAACTTTTCACAGAATTTTTAGTTTTATGTTCTCTTTAAATATAATTAATTAAAATAAAATAAATAACTAAAGGGGGCTCCTGTCGCGCCTTATACCATAAATTCGATTATCATAATCGAGTCATGGGTCACTATAATAATTCATTGGGCAACAAAGTACAATACGAAGATGAAACAAGGAGTCGACCGTTATCTTTGCAGTGCTACGCTTCGCTTATGATTTATATTTGTAGGCTTTAAGCCCTTTCCAGAGGGCCTGATCAACTCAGAGTTACCCTCGCGATCGACTACGGCTCCAGTCAAAGCGCAGCGACTGCGCCCGGGTGCTCCATGCGTGGGGGGATACCTGGCCGGTACAGTTCATCCCCCCTTTTATTGCACCCGCTGGACATGGGGCTTTGCCCCACGAGGACCTCCACCACCCCTTTAGTCCTGCCTTTTCTCCAATCTACATAGCCGATCGTCTGCTACCCAGTTAGGTGTACACCCGGGTACACCCTGGGGGTGAGCCTGCGCAACGCAAGAGCTCTTCCTGTCCAATTTACGTAACTCTAATTATATGGTACGCATTGATTGGACTCTGCTCAACCGTAATCCATACATAGACACGGTCTCCTCATTATTTCTCTCCATGGTTGGATAATGTATAAGCACTTACCAGATCGAAACTGGTTGTTACTGTCGGTCGCCTGTACCTCCGCCGTGCTTACCCGTCTGCTCTTTCTGCCTTAGTCCCAACGCGCCATCTTTTTCCTATGTCGAACCTACCGACATTTTTTATCCCGTCCAAACATACAAGTAGCATTACTACCGTGTAAAAAATTAGATTGACACTAAGATGACAGTGACACTTACCAAATTGTTGACGGTGACTCGCGCATAGCGCGACAGCTCCCATACAATAAAAGAGGTTTTCGCCGTTTCGGAACCCTTTGTGCGCGTCCCACTCGCACTTGGCCGGTTTTTTTTTCTAGAATGCCCGGTATTGTGACTCTCGTGACGAAACACGAATTCCTTGTCACAGGACTGCATGTTTTGGTAAGGGTGTCTGTGGCATGGGTACGATAGTTTATAGTCATTTACCGCAGACAATACTAGAATCGGAAAGTGTGACTGTGTTCAAGAGAAAACTGTTCAATTTGTTAATATCGAAAGCATATTATAAATTAGAAGATTACTTAAATGAGAAATTTTAAGTTATTTTTAGTGTTATTATTTTAATCTCAATGTTTGACGTTGTTGTATAATTGTTTAATCTTAGCTTGACGTTAATTTTTAATCGTTGTGTAGTTTATTTTGACATTTTCTTAATTAATAATTGTATCTAGCCAAACTCTGTTTATATCTAGACTGTTGACGCTTCCTTAATATTAAGACCTAAATGTAACACAGCTCCACAATAAAATACAATCTGAATCTGATTTAGTTCGTCACTACACCTTAGTTTGGATCGACCCTGAGGTCGCTTCTAAATATTGGGTTCCAAACTGTGACCCCCTCGCTATAAACCAGGTAATTTCTATGAATGAAACATTCTATGATAATGGAAGATAAGAAAATCGTAAAAAAGTAAAGTATAAATTACAACGCCAAAGTGTCGTGCCATTCGTCAGCTTCCAGAGCCGCGCCGTAGGATCATAATCTCCAACCTTTGTATTAGAAATGCAAAGCAGGTTTAGGCGTTCGCTCAGTAAGTCGTCGAAGTAAAACAAACGCGGAATTAGGTTAAATATGTTTGTCTCGTCAGTAATTCTGAGTAACAATTATAACTTGTTTGTTTTACTGTAATATTCACGCTCGGCGTTAGTCGTTCATAATATTCATCATCATCATCATTAGCCTTTTGTAGAGTGTCTTGGGAGAGGCCTATGTCCACTGCTGGACATAGGCCTTTCCCAAGACATGCCACTCAGCCCGATATAGCATAATAATTAGCCTATTTAAATACATCAGTCCATAGTATGATAATATAGTATAAAACAAAGTCGCTGTAAGTTGTGGTCGCTTTTAATACGGGTTCCACTGTCATTTATCATTTATGTCACTGTCATTTTTTACTTGGTGGCAGATCTCCTTAGCAGGAGGTCATCTAGGAAGGTACCACCGCAGTACCAGATATTCTGCCGCCAAGCAGTAGTGTGTAAACATTACTGTGTTCCCGTTTGAAGGGTACTGCAGCTAGCGAAATTACTGGGTTGTTGAGACTAACCATCGAAAGTCTCAAAGTAATGAGCACCAAAACAGCGATGCCCTGGACTTTGTTTTGTTACTCAAAGTTCTGTGTATCGCTGTTATTGTCATGGACAGGCGCTATCTCTTACCATCAGGAGAGCGTCTCGTTCGTCTCATTATTTTTCACATAAAAAAAAAATTAGATATTTTTCTTCATGAAAGGTTTGTATATACAATAGTCCTTATTAAAAACCTGCAAAATCCTTCAAATGATTGTGGTCTGTACGGACTGTCCTATCCAGTACACATGCATACGAGTAGGAATGGGTGACAAGGTCTAGTCTAGTCTGCCCATCCGATGGTGTGTTAAGCTTCATGAATTCCGAAGACAAACTTTATAGTTAGAATATGAGATAAAAAAATCGCGGACGAGAAAAATAATGAAATAAGGTCCACACAATTTCTAGAACAATCGCTTTGTAGCAGTGATAGCTCAGTGGTTAGCACGGTCAGTTCACACGCCGAAAGGCATGGCATCAAATTCCAACAATGAGCTTGAGCTGCTAGTTGTGAGGAAAGCATAGCATGGTACTAGGGTATTTTGTAGTACTCGGCTGGCCAGCAACTACTCAAGCTTTTTTTCCTTGGTAATGCACTGGTCACTGCAGCAGTAACCCACTTAATGTCTTTTCAAATTTGTTGCCTTTATGTTAATCTGTATCTTTTTATTTGTGTGTGTTGTTTGTACTTATCTGTTGTGTTTAGTGTTTTGTAGGGAAAAATACATGTTTTTCTTTCTTTCTTTAAAATATGCCAGTAAGCACTTACCGGTGTGTTCCGGTAGCTTCACTTGAGAGTCATTGCTACTTAACATCAGGTCAGATGCGGTTAATCACCTAGCTCTTAGCGATAAGGCCGCAACTTGTGTCACTAGCTCATAAGATACTTTTGTTCTCTGTACTTTTTTTCTGTCTATGGTGTGCACAGTTAAGAGTTTCTATCTATCTATTTATCCATCTAACTATTTAGCTTGTCAACCATAAAACAAATCAAACATCAAATGCCAATGAAATAAAAATATGTTACCGGTTCCTTTGAAACGGCTTTATTCCACTTTCATCACACGAACTGCTAAATAGTGAAATTTGCTGCCTGAGTGGGTGTACCCGATGAATACAATTGGGGTGCCTTGAAGTCACAAATGACTAGGCATATTAGTCTAAACAAGGGTTGCCAACCACGAATTTAAAAATCAAGGATTTGAAGTTGGAAAATCCATGACAATTCAGATTAAAAAAAGAACGCAGTAATACAGTTGAAAAGTAGCGCGCGAATTTTAAAATACAAGACTTTATCAGGGCACTTTTTTCTTTTTTTTTTATGGGTGACAGGCTAGTTGTTTGACCACAGCTCACCTGATGTTAAGTGAAAGGTGTGGTCGAAGATGGTAAAGCACACCTAGCCTGGAATGGAACTGGCTCTCAAGTGAGGCTGCTGGAACACACCGTTAGATGCTTGGCGGCAGATTTTCAACTTGAGGGTGGTAGCTAGCCAGCCGAGTAATAGAAAGTACCCTACCACCATGCTATGGTTTCCTCACGATGTTTTCCTTCACCGGCAGCTCAAGCTCATTGTTGGGGTTTGAACCCACGCCCTTCGGCATGCGAACCTACCGCGCTAACCACTGAGCTATCATCGCTAGATCATCATCATCGCACTTTAAAAAATCAGGACGCTGCTTAAAAACTATCCATCCCAGGACACTACAAAAACTAGAACATGTCCTGGGAAAACAGGACGTTTGGCAATTCTATGCAAAACAAGCGCACTGCATCGTAGACAGCATATTTACAAAACATCAGGCGAGTTAGTCAATATTAAAAGAAAACATTCCAAAGAATTCTAGAACACCTGTTTTGACTTGACTTAATAACTTTAGTATCAGAGAAGCCCTGACGATATATTAATTAAATTCAATTACATACTACAGCGAATTTCCTAATTTAAATTTAGCAAGTTAGATAGAACATCACGAGGGTTTCCTTTTACTCATTACAGTAATGACTACTTACTTGTCAGCTTTGATATAAAGGTACCTAATGGGAACATTACATTTCAAAGACAAATTTTTCTCTCGACAAAAGCTTTCGTCTAAATTTTTCGGGCAGTGTTCTTAAATTCTTATGCAAATGACATTTGCCTTTAAAGGGATGTTTATGGTTTTTATTAAGCTCGGGGCTCGTAAGGTTGTGAAGGTGCACGTAATTTTTTCGCTCTAAATTGTTTTCTTTATTGTATTAACTTGGTTTTTGTTTCGTATGTTCCGAACAACGTGTAAAAACATAACTATATAATTGAAAGTATGTGTGTCGCTATTATCTAATATGCGTAGCGATGATAGCGCAGTGGTTAACGCGGTTGGTTCGCTCGTCGTAGGGTTTGGGAATCCACGCGCTTCAATTCATGAAGTAAACTACCGAATGAATTACCCAGGCAGTCAAACAAAGAAATAAGAAAAGTAAGTTTAGTCAGAGAAAGAGAATGAAAGTTAAAGTTGAACAAGAATGTTTAATCAATTGGGATTTATCAGCTGGGAAGCTTCTTACGAACTTAGACACAAGGTTGTTTAAAATTCTTAAAAACTATGAAATCACAGTTCGTGCGACAAAAAAAGGATGTCGGTTTGAGTAAAATAATGAGTAAGAAAATAGACACGTCAATAATACTTTTACTTAGTTTGCACGACGAAACAAAGATGTCGGTTAGAGTAAAATAATTAAAATAGACACGTTAATACATTCACTTAGTTTGCACGATGGAATAAAAATGTCGGTTAGAGTAAAACTAAGTTTGTTTTCATATTTCCTTATTTCATCGTGCAAACTAAGTGAATGTATTAACGTGTCTATTTTAATTATTTTACTCTAACTGACATTTTTATTTTGTAGTACAAACTGAGCGAACGACACACAACTCGCACGACGCACACTTTACACGACGAAATAAGGATGTCGGTTAGAGTAAAATAATGAAAATAGACACGTCAATGCATTCACTTGGTTTGCACAACGAAAAAAAGATGTCGGTTAGAGTAAAATAGTTTGTAAAAAAATAGACACGTCAATAATACATTTACTTAGTTTGCACGACGAAATAAGAATGTCGATTACAGTAAAATAATGAGTAAGAAAATAGACACGTTCCTACATTGACTTCAGCTATTATTTTCTTTGTTACAGGTTTCGTCTCTACCGCGTAACTTCAGGGAGGGAGTAAAGTTACATAAGTGTCCATGTCAGGGCGTAATTTCATAGATTCGATATTAGATAGTTAAATAAAATGTATATTGTGAAATGGGTGCACAGGACGTTGACTGCGTTTGTCTTGTTGGCAATGACGTCGCGTTCGGCGACGCAGAACACTGTTATATCAGGTAAAGCATAATTCCACATTACTTATTAATAAGGAAACTGGATAGTACGAAGTATGTCAGCGTGCTTCATCTTGGAGATATCATCTATTACCATCAGGCGATCACTTGGTGGTAGATCTCCTTAGCAGGAAGTCGTCTAGGTAGGTACCACCGCAGTACCAGATATTCTGCCGCCAAGCAGCAATGTGTAAACATTACTGTGTTCCGGTGTGAAGGGAACTGCAGCTTGCGAAATTACAGGGCTGTTGAGACTAATCATCCAGTCTCAAAGTAATGAGCGCCAAAACAGCGATGCCCTGGACTTTGTTTTGCTACTCATAGTTCTGTGTATCGCTGCAATGGTCATGAACAGGCGTTTTATCTTACCATCAGGAGAGCATCTCGATCGTCTCATTACTTTTTACATAAAAAAAAAAAAGGCGAGTTGATAGTAAAACGCGGACGTGATAAAAAAAGAGATAACACAATATGCCCAAGATTACTGACCATTGCATCGATACACATAGCTGGCTAATAAAACAAAGTCTAGGACATCGCTGTATTGGCGCTCATTACTTTGTGACGTTCGATGGTTTTTTTTTTTTTTTTTTATTATAATGCTCCACAGACGCTGGGGGACGTTCGATAGTTAGTCTCAATAGCCCTGTAATTTTACTAGCTGCAGTATCCTTCAAAACGAAATAGAATAGAATATAACTTTATTATACACCAAAAACACAGATCACAATTAATACAAATAGGAAACAAACAACAAACAAAAAAAAATACTGTAATGTTTACCTACTACTGCTTGGCGGCAGAATATTTGGTACTACGGCGATGCCTACCAAGACAACCACCTGCTAAGGAGACGACGACACCAACATCGTGGGGAAACTATAACATAGTGGTAGACCAGTGGTTTCCCTTCACCATCAGCTCAAGTTCATTATTAGGATTTGAACTCACGCCCATTGGCGTGTGAACCGTCCGCACTAACCACTGAGCTATCATCGCTACGAAACATATATAATTATGTTTGTTACTTCTTCACGCTCAAACGGCCGGACCAATTTTGATGAAATTTGGCCTGGAGGTAGCTTTTACCCCAGATTAACACATAACCTATTTTTTAACTTGAAAAATGAAGGGTCCACGTGAGAACAGCGGGTAACACCGCGGGGAGCAGCAAGTATTTAATGATTGTTTAAATTAAAGTAATTTTTTAAAAAAAAGTCAAAATAGTCCAAAGTACAATAGTCACAATAAAATAAGCACCATTCATAAAACAACATATTACAATAAAAATTATTCATCAACAACAATCAATGAGTTAAAATAAAATTACAATCACAATCCACGAACGTACACTAAGAAAATAACCCACCCCTAACTGTACCCGGTCTAAAGGTACCCATAACACTCGCAGCGTTGCTATTATTATTATGTTTTGTTTAAATTTAATTAGTCTTTGAGTTTAGGTAGGCAAATAAATACTTCAACTTAACAAGCAATGAGTCATGGAAATCTCGAAATCTGAAATTCCGTGCGCCATCAAAGCATTTTCAGCATGACCTCCCATCAAGGTCGTTCATAAAACTTTCCGTGACTCGCTGACCAGCAAAACTCAAATATTACCTTTTGCCGGCTTCATTACAATTCAGGACATGCCTTCATATCCCTCCTTTTCTATGTAACGGTCACATTGTATATTAATAAATACGGGTCCCTAAATATTTGAGACTCGCTCTTTACATACAATCTGTTTTGAAGATGGGGCATGCTTAATGTTGGGGGTTGTTTGATTGAGTTAACTTTTTTAACAAATACATTTTTCAATTATCGTTCATACTAAACTTTAAAGAAATTTAACTTTTTTTTATGATTGACTAGCTTAGTGTTTGACCGCAGCTCACCTGATGTTAAATGACGGAGTTGTCCGGACGGAGTAGTGATAAAGCATACCTAGTCCGAAATGAACTGGCTCACAAGTGAGGCTGCCGGAACACACCGTTAGGTGCTTGGCGCTAGATTTTCAACTTGGTGATGATAGCTCACCAGTCGAGTAGTAGAAAGTACCCTACCACCACGCTATGGTTTCCTCACGATGTTTTCCTTCACCAGCAGCCCAAGCTCATTGTTGGGGTTTGAAACCACGCCCTTCGGCATGTTAACCGACCGCGTTAAACACTGAGCTATCATCGCTACAAATATTAGGTAAGCATGAATGATTCTGGTCGATAGAAATATCCATAATATCTTTTTTTTAATAATAAAGTGAGAAACAAACAAGCGGGCCACTTGATGGGAAGTGATACCGTCTCTTATAAACATTTATCTATAGCAGAAGCCTTTTTAGTGCTTTGCCTACTTTTGTTTTTAGTGCTTTTGCTTTGCCTACTTTTGTGTATTGCGAGTTTTTTTTTTCTTTTCTAACCAAGCCACTTGTCCATCTTAAACACAAACCAATTTAAACAATGTAGAAATAGATACAAACGCTTTACTGTGAAACCCGGAAATTGGCTTTTAGCGATAAGGCTGAACAAGTGGCAGCTAAAAGCGATCTCTTCCATATATGGAATGGAAAAGAGATTATAGAACGACAAATAGACTGTCAGATTTTATGATGATTGAAAATATAATTAATATTTTTATATTTTAGGAATCACTTTTAATACCGAACTGTATACGCTCCAAGTTGAAGCGGAACTGCACCTTGCTACTACCAGACGGCCAGATAAACTCGACCAAAACGTCATACGTACATGGTGGATGGTCCCCATGTACGCGCAAAGAGTTTTAATTCCACATTTGTTATTCGCACAGCGAGGTTGTGAAACTCTCTGCCGGAGTCGTATGTTCCCTATTTGGTACAATATGGGTGTCTTCAAATCTAGACTACCTAAATAGGTTTCTTCTAGGTAAACTAGCGTGTAACACCGCGAGGCGCAGGTAGTTATCTATAAATGTTAATTCAGTTTCAACTGCGAATTTCAATGAGGCAATTCAGCCACAATATTACCTGCATAAATGAAGTCAACAATCAAATCACCAAAGGACATGAAACCTGATGAGTACCTGCTAAGACATGCCATCTACGTCAATATACAATTGACAGACAGAGAGGCTGCGCTAAATCAGACGTTTAATGCTGTTCGTAGCTCACAAATTCTATGCATAGATATCTACGTCTATCTAGCTTCTGTACTATACGAGATAGACCTGCCATTGAGCGTGTGGCCAGTCTATCCATAAGGCGTATTCACGTGTTACAGGCACTCAATCTGTCCATTGCTCTCAGCCTATTATTAGCTAGAGTTATCTCAGCTTGGGTTTGTCTTTGGGTTAACCTGTCTTCACATAATTTATAGGACAGTGAATATCACCCATCTGCTTCGCAATAGAAATAGCAATGTTACTTTTGTCCTAAAAGAGTTATAACTACAATTTTATTTGTGAATATAACAATATTAGATAGTTAATACATACAATCCTCCGGACTCCGGACAAGGAATTCTGTTTCCCGGAGCCGACCTCTTTCTGTAATGTTTACTTGGTGGTAGATCTCCTTAGCAGGAGGTCATCTAGGTAGGTACCACCGCAGTACCTGATATTCTGCCGCCAAGCAGTGGTGTGTAAACAGTACTGTGTTCCGGTTTGAAGGGTACTGCAGCTAGCGAAATTACTGGCCTGTTAAGGACAACCATCGCAAGTCTCAAAGTAATGAGCACCAAAGCAGTGATGCCCTAGACTTTGTTTTGTTACTCAAAGTTCTGTGTATCGCTGCAATGGTCATGGACAGGCGTTATCTCTTACCATCAGGAGAGCGTCTAGTTCGTCTCATTATTTTTCAAATAATAAAAATAAAAAATTATACTAAATTATTTTTTACGAAAACAAACAAACAAACATACAGTTGACGGGCAGGTATACTGACAGCGGCGATCGGTCGCGACATAACTATAAGTCTGTCGGTACAGAGAGCGCAATGTTCTACTTTACCGACAGAGCAGTGAACACACTACTTTATTGTCGTCACGCCGCTGACCGACCGCGCCAATAGACACTATTGTTTTAGCCACAGTTTACCTTCACTTTTTTAATGTAAAAGTGATGAGACGAACGAGACGCTCTCCCAATGGTAATAATGGTAACGCGTGTCTATAACCATTTCAGCGGTGCCCAGAACTGAGCCAAAACAAAGCTTTGGCGCTCATTACTTTGAGGCGTTCAATAGTTAGTCAATAGCCCTGTAGTTTCACTAGCTGCAGTATCCTTCAAACTGGCACACAATAGTGTTTACAAACTATTACTTGGCGGTAGAATATCTATGCGGTTGTAGCTACATAGATGATCTCCAGTTAAGGCGATCTACCACCAAGTAAGATCGTTCTTCAGTTTCCAGTGTCAAAATGAGTTATGAAATCTTAATTAGTTTAAAGATTTTATAGATAACATTTTATTAATCAAGGTAAGCGAAGGCTGTCACGGTCAAGTCCAAGATAAGCCTCTTTTAAAATAAAGTAGTATCTATCTACAATCAAGTCTCAAAGTAATGAGTGCCAAACCCTGGACGTTGTTTTGTTACTCAAAGTTCTGTGTATCGCTGCAATGGTCATGGGCAGGCGTTATCTCTTAACATCAGGAGAGCGCCTCGATCGTCTCATTACATTTACATAAAAAAAAAAAAGACATAATTGGAGGTGCGCCCCGTAGGATTCGAACCCAGGACCTCAAGATTGGAAGCCAGACAGTGATCCAACGAGGCTACCAAAACTTTTCCGAAATGTAGAAGAACCGAAGTGGAGATTTGTATTGATAAAATTTGGAAACATCGCGAAGAGACACCTCTTTAAAACTTTGGAGTACTATAATATATAAGTATATAATTAAGTAGATTTATGAAAAAATCAACTGAAAACTAAGCAGAGTTTTGGGTATTCATTTCGTTTTTATATTAAGTTAAAATATTATAAAGCCAGTGTTAGATATCAAGGTTCACCACATTGCTAAATATATTCACAGATATTACCCAAGTCCAAGACGAGAACTAGAAACTCAATCTTATCTCCCCCACCTTACCCTTCTACTTGTATATTACGGACGCTACAATATGCAAAGTATGTCCTATTATTTACCGTACACAACTAATATATCGTCCTTGGCAAACATATTGCAATAGTGATGTGATGACTAACTTACGTTCGCATCCGCAATCGATTCTAATTCGAATCGTCAAATATTCACAGCCTTATTACTGCTTTATGCAGTAACATTCGTCTGTTGTTAGTTCCTTTCAGTAACGTTTTGAAAGTGGGTTCTTTCCGGATTATGCTTAGTAATTTATAAAATATTTTCTAATACCAAGGCCGTCCAAGGCATTTAAAAAAAAGAAAATTACTAGCTTCGTTTAGGCTGCTGATGCTGTGCAAAAATTTCCTGTTTCACGTGAATACGATGTGGGTGGGTATTCAGGAAAGTAATGATAACAAAATCGAGGGATACCTCTAATTTGAACAAAATGATAGATTGACTGCATTTAGACAGTTTTTATTGTTCGATTTGCATAATACGGAATATTTTTTGCCGCAAATGTATACACATAATTATAAATAAATTTCACGATTGTACATTTTTGCAATTTATAAAAAACAAAATGTCATAATTATTTTTATTTTCTTGCCCTTCGACTAAGTAAAAGTAAAGAGCTATCAATATAATATTTCAAGTGCATAATTTACGCAAAATAAAACCGAATCCATTTTCATTACACAACTCGAATTTTATTCGAATAGAAATAAATTGTTAGATTATTGCCTAATATTTCCATGATTATTGAATTATTTTCAACAAACATCTATATTAAATAAAATGTATAAAACAAATTTAAATCAAACCATAATTCGTAAACCTTTCAAAACAATATTATCGACAAATCAGGATGCGGTACATCACTACAGCGAAGGGTCGTGAACCCCCATCTCAAGCCGATCGGAATATGATTGAAAGTCCCCACAATACGCGTTCGCCAACTATTTCTCACATAACAAAGTCCCTATTGTGTCTAATATCAGAATATTCAGTCTGGGACGGAGCAATAAATACACCCGTAGTGTCGATAAACGAAACTGCTTTTTAGGGTTCGATATCCAAAGGGTGTCCAACGGAACCTTGTTACTACGCTTATACCATCTGAATGTCTTTCCTATTTTATACGCCATTTATTTTGTTAAAGTACCTATTATTAAATAAATAAAAAGCTAAAAGAGATAAAAAGATAATCTATCTATCTAAAATTCTATATATTCAAATAGGTTATTACATAATATTTTTAAAGCCAGTCAGGTGAATGCGATTTGATACGGGCAATCAAATTAAAATGTATACTCACAATTTCGTGTTATACTGTACGGGTAGAATTAACCTTTTTTTGTGGATAGTTTTTTAGACATCGATTTTTAAATATATTTTTTTCATAGGTGGCTTTATTTATAGCACTAGATAATGCCATTTTTTTCTAGTAATTAAAAAATAGCGGTGCATAATATTTTATTAAAAACAACTTTGGTTGCAATTGCATTTGTAATTTGAGCTTGATATTATTTATATAAATAAAATCATAACCGTCGTCGTTTTTCAAATTTGGATAAGTATTAAGGAAAATTGATTTTTTAATTAATTGTACACTACATTAAAAATGCAACTTGGTTGCAAGTTCAAAGAAAACTCAAGCATTTATTCCGCCAGACGCTTTTGTAGGCTTATCTACAAAGGGTCTATCTCAAAAGATCTTATTTCGGTAATAAAAGCCTCTAACGTAAATCTTAACGACATCTAAGGGTCGAACACACAAAAAAAACTCTTTAAGCTTAATGAAAAGAAGATAGCAGATGTTAAATGAAAGTGATAACATAATGGAGATCAATGGATAATGAAGGGACTTGCACAATTTTTAAATTTCGTTTGTTTCTGAAAGATAAGAGAGTGTGGTCAAAATTGGATTTCTCTTGTCGTTAATAGAAGAAAAATGTAACTTTTATTAAATCATATTTTCTGCCGCTAAGCAGTAGTGTGTAAACATTACTGTGTTACGGAAACGTAGGACTTAAATGATACTTGGTGGTAGATCTACTTAGCAGGAGGTCGTCGTCATATCCTGGACTTTGTTTTGTTACTCAAAGTTCTGTGTATCGCTGTAATGGTCATGGATAGGCGTTATCTCTTACCATCAGGAGAGCGTCTCGTTCGTCTCATTACTTCTTACATAAAAAATAATAATAATAATAATAATCGGAAAATATATAATTATGGTGTTCGACCAGTCGATTGAATATATTTAAAAGGTTATGTACTACAAATACAAATACGTCATTGATATCATCAAAATTACGGGTCATTTTATTTAAAATTAACATATGTCAATATGTCATATCATATGTCAATTTGATTAAGTGTCAATTAAAAATTATAATAACTTACAAGTAATTCAATACTCTCTTATTTTTAAATAATCGTGAAAATCATAAAACAAGATCTCTTGAAGCCAAGATCTTAGCTTGCATGCTGAATGGAAGCGAATACGCTATAGATCGCGGGCCCCAGTATCTATACCGACTTCTCCGACTCTACGAACCGATCCAATGGCGTTACTAATTGGTCTTTCTTTTAACTACTGCGAAGATGCAACGCCCCGCTGTTGAAACTTATCAACAATGTTTGTATGGCTGTACACGTACAGGGCTACTTGGTAAATGCACTCACACGGCAAAGGCAGGATCTGTAGCTCCCTAAACAGCTCCACGCAAGAGATGTCGTCCTGAACCCCGCATATGGCACGAATGGCTCACTTCTGCATAACAAAGGCTCTATTACGATCGGCAGCGCAGCCGTACGGTAGTATTAAGCCAATGGTGGAGTGAAGTTGATAACAATGTATCATTTAGGTTCCACGTTTCCGTCGCTTCATCACAAATAAAACAAAAAATAACCTATTCAAAAAACATGACTTATTTTGAAAACAAAATCCTATTTCTAGATCCCATCGATTTCGATTTTTCGATTTTTTTCCTCGTAAATCCCTTGTTCTCAGATCTGTTGAACCAATTAGAGATACAACACGTTTCAAATAGAGCATTCAAACTTTTCATTCATTCTTTCACTCCAATCCAACCAATAAACGAGCTTTGTGTACAAATGGAAACGAACAAAACGGTTTTAGGGAAAGCATTTAAATTAATTCGATAAGCAAAAAACAGTTCTTTGACGCAACAATGACCTAAGCGCCACACAATTGAATAAAACATTTAACAGAGAAACTGCTCTCGTAATGGAAAATCAATAATACTATTTTACGTCAGGATCTAGTAATACAACATATACCATCTAAGCGTAAGAAAATTGATAGCTAGCAATGTTTTGTAAGTGTCGCGTTTTGTGTGTACACAATATGGGGACATCTTTGAACGCAGCAGTTAAGTACAATGTGGGACGGTCTTTAGACCAAAGTCGATGAGACATAATTATTATGCAAAATAAATTTCGTCAACGTATAATTATGCGTATAACAATAACATTAAGTTTATGTGTTTTTGGCCAGTAATCACATGGGAATTGGAAGATAAGGCTACTGAGCTTAGTAACACAATATAGGTTTTTTTTTAGGAATTTTTTTACTAACCATCCAGTCGTAATGAGCGCCATAACAGCGATGCCCTTTAATTTGTTTTGCTATTTAAAGTTCTGTGTATCGCTGCAATGGTCAAGGACACTTGGGCAGGTGATCTCTTACCATCAGGAGAGCGCATCGCTCGTCATTACTTTATACATAAAAAAAAATATTGTAGACGCGAAGCTAACGCAACGATATTCCAGGCTTTACATACAATGTCATCGAAGTCTTAAAAGCTACTTCTCTGTAAGATTATCAATTCAGCAGTATCGCCCCACTGTACGGACGATGCGATAAATCTGAACGAAACAGATAATGTCTGGGCGGTTTGAAACGGCTGCGTTTTGTTTGGGGGACAAAAAACAGTTGATAGGACTTGCAAAGCTGTTTTGTGACAATTTGGGCAGTTCAAGGTCTTTTGGAGGTTTGTTAGAAAACATTAATTTTAAGCAGTGCTATATCTGACAGACAGATTATGCGAGTGATTAATGGATACAAAATAGGTCTAGACATTATAGTCACGATTTGTAATCAAATTTCTATAGATAATTTGATTATGCATTAGATAAGCAATTAAGAAAGACTTCAAGAAACATAGATAGGTAGATTTCCTTAGCAGGAAGTCGTCTAGGTAGGTACCACCAGATATTCTCCCGCCAAGCAGTAGTACACTCACTACACTTTGGTACACTCTTTAATGATAAAAATTGTACTTGGTGGTAGATCTCCTTAGCAGGAGGTTATCTAGGTAGGTATCACCGTAGTACCAGATATTCTACCGCCAAGTACCGTTCTAATGTAAACATTACTGTGTTTCGGTTCAAAGGTGACTGCACCTAGTGAAATTACTGGGCTGTTGAGACTAACCGTCGAAAATCTCAAAGTAGTGAGTGCCAAAGCAGCGATGCCCCGGACTTTGTTTGCTACTCAAAGTTCTGTGTATCGCTGCAGTGGTCATGGAAATGCGTTATCTCTTACTATCAGGAGACCGCACCGTTCGTTTCATTACTTTTACATAAAAAAAATGATATTATTAATTAGAAGAAAGTAAGTAGTCATCTTAATGACTAGCGCCGTACTGCAAGAATGACTACTGCCCAATGGCATGATGTTTATTGATAAATTAAAATATTTAACAAATAAAATAAGGACCGTCAATCGACACGTGTATCTCATAAATGTATTCACAGTCATTAATACATTAAAATTCTGGTTTCACCAAATTCTAGTTCAAAATAATACATAACACGTCGTAAAGTAATACATTATTGAGAAATACATTACACAAACGAGAAACTTCCTTGCCACCTGCCCCAAATATTTACTCCATTTTCATCACAGAATAGTTACGTATTGTGCTGTCGTAAAGATATCGCGAATTTTCGATAAACTTTCAAATAGAGTAGAGACGTTATTTACCGCTTCTAAACTTTAATATAGGTATGTATACTCACGATAATTGGATGTTACACGTTATTAGTAATCACGATAAAATATAGAATAGAATAACTTAGACACACCAACACAAAACAAATATGAAACATAAAAAAAGAGATAAAGAACATAACAAAACAACATCGGCCACACCTTCACTTGACATCAGGTGAGCTGTGGTCAAACAACTAGCCTGTCAACCATTAAAAAAAAAAAAACATAATACATAAATGGTGTACAACGGCGGTCTTATCGCCTAGAGCGATTTCTTCCAGACAACCTTTGGATGGAAAGAAAACAAAAACAGACATCAGGTCGGTATACAAAAAAAAATCAAATATAGAATAGAATATAACTTTATTATACACCAGAAACACAGATCACAATTAATACAAATAGGAAACAAAAAAAAAGAAGACATTTATACATATTTTTTTTTGAGAGATATTTGTATTTGTACAGTATGATGCCAAACATAAAGGAAAAGAAGAAGAATACAGTAGTACAAGCAGTTACAAGCGCTAGAAATGCATCAATGTTTTATTCGGTAGCCAGCTACTCTTCAACGCTATCCGTGATAAATCTCTTTCTACTCACGAAAACGAGACAAACGTATTTTATCCAGCTCACGTTTCCACACGGCGAGAAACAATTTTGGTCACGGCGCGTACTAAGGGATCTATAATGTGACATAGATAGATTTGTGTAATGCAAGCGTAGTTAGTGACATTATGAAAAATTGTGCTAATTTGTAGCGATGACAGCTCAGTGATTAGAGCGGTCGGATCACACGCCGAAAGGTGTGGGTTCGAACCCCAACAATGAACTTGAGCTGCCGGTAAAGGAAAATATCGTAAGTAAACCATAGTGGTACAGACTCTCTAGTACTCGGCTGGTAAGTTACCACCCTCAAGTTGAAAATCTACCGCCAAGCATTATAACGATGTGTTCCGGCAGCCTCACTTGAAGGCCAGTTCCATTCTAGGCTAAGTGTGTTTACCATCTTCGACCACACCGTCACTTAACATTTTAGGTGAGCTGGGGTCAAACACCTAGCCTGTTAAATATATTCAAATACAAATACAAATACAAATACAAATAATCTTTATTTGTGCATATTGCTTTAAAACATGGGTTTGGCCTCTCCTTTTAAGTTTACATAAACCTGTATTAGGAGAGACCGCTCCTTCAAATACACTATTTTTATACATTTACAAACATAATAACAATATTTATTTATTTCAAACTAATTTCAAACACTTAATTACTGAAATTCACCAAACACTTAATTTCTGTATGATATATATTACATTACATTTACATCATATTACATACAAACAGAGTTCAGAATCACAAATATTCAGAGGAATTAATTGAATATTTATTTTTATATTTGCGAGCAACAAAATCGACCGTCGGTACTATACGTAATTAAATTGGATTTATTTGTATTTTTTTAAGTTAAAACTAAACAATAATAAAAGCCAATTATATTATCTAGTCATCTACATTTCAAGTACAAACTCTAAATTGAATAAATTCTGAAACTTTCCCAACTCATTAGCATTCCGAATACCTTTCTTCAGAATTTACCGTTTTTAAAAGAACTGAGAACAAAAAGTAAAGGAAAAGAATAGCTTTAAATACCTAGAACCTAATAATCATAAAACAAGAACATTTTAGGTCCGTAATAATTTTTAGAATAACTAATTAAACAGCAAATTTCTGCAAGTTAGCACTAAGTTATTATGCTTAAGTTGAGATGAAGCTAAAAAGGTTAGTAAGAGCTAATGTTATTGTACATTTTACCTACTTAATTTCTTTTTTGGTATGCGTGAAATACATTACTATCAATTAGTAACAAAAACATATTGTGTTAAGATTAATTTGTTTTGACTTTTTGTTTCCAATGTTTCTTTCAATGTTATGAAAAATATGTACAACTAGCTGCGTCCCGCGGTGTTACACGCTACATTTTTTTTTATGTATTAGTAATGAGCCGAACCAGACGCTCTCCTGATGGTAAGTGATAACGCCTATACATGACCATCGCAGCAATACATATATCTTTGTATAGTATAACAAAATTCAAGGTATCGCTGCTTTAACACTCATTACTTTGAGACTTTGGATGGTTAGTCTCAACAGCCCAGTAATTTTGCTAGCTGCAGTACCCTTCAAACCAGAACACAGTAATGTTTACGCGCTACTGCTTGGCGGCAGAATATCCGGTACTACGGTGGTAACTACCTAGACGACCTCCTGCTAAGGAGATCTACCACCAAGTAAACATTTGACATACAAGTGACATTTATCGAGATAAAAAGTAGCCTATATATTAATCCAGGGTCTCAGCTACCTTTATACCAAATTTCATCCAATTCCACTCGGTAATTTTTACGTGAAAGAGTAACAAACATCCATCCATCCAAATTTTCACAGTTGTGATATACTAGCGGGTCAGCCCGGCTTCGCACAGGTAAACACAACTCGATTTTTTATTTATTCATAATATTAGTGTAGACGACAACTGTAATAGTTAAACATATGATATTGCGGACTTTTTTGTAGCTGTCAATTTGCTTTAAAAAATATCACTTTCTTCTATTGTCAAAAGTTTTCACTGCGTATGCTAAGTAAGGGTTTTTCGGTAAATTTTTCACAGCTTGGGTTACTTTATTGAAGTTTCCATACGGATCCCTAACAGTTTTTTAAATAAAACATAACCTATGTCTATCACGGATAATGTAGCAGTCTAATGATGAAAAAATCATTAAGATCGGTCTAGTAGTTTTGGAGCCTATTCAATACAAACAAACAATCAAATCTTTCCTCTTACAGATGTAGAAGATAGATAGATATAATTATATATAGAAGATAGATAAATAGAAGTGGGATATTAGTGGATAAGGATGTTGTTATTTCTACATAGACACAATAAAATATCATTTTTGCAGTTTCGACACTGTTCGTTATGGTAGTCAAAATAATCAGCACTACTCCCAGCGGGAGGCTGTCACTACACACCAAAGTAACCGAACGAAAGCTTCACAATTAACAGAAACGTTCATCAAACTTTAAAGCAACGTTCAAGATTTTTGCGTCGACGTCTCCAAACCAATGTTAAAGACAAAGCAAATAATAGCTGCTGAGAATTGGGCCAGATGCCATTGTTCTCGTAATCTTCACTGTGGGGAGCAAAAAACAGGCGGTTCAGCTGCTGATAAAACCCTGATCTGGCCATTGCCACTATAGATTAGAGCCGGTGGAATCTTGCGGCCTGTGAAATGATTCTGTAGACGATCTTGGTTATTATTTAATGGCATGTTTAATGGGACGGGGCGGATGAAATTGTGGTCGAGCACAATTGGGTTTAGGACTGAATGTTTGCTTTCCGATTACGTTAAAATGTTACTGATAATTTTGGTATGACTCATTTAAATAAATTAATATATCACACAGCGCCATCTGACACCAAACTAAGCAAAGCTTGTACTATGGGAGTTAGATAACTGATAGAATACTTAAATACTTTTCTTTTTTTTGTAAATACATTCTTATAATACATACAGTACACCCAGACACAGAACAAACACTTGTTTTATATCACAAAATGCTTGTCCTGGGTGGGAATCGAACCCACGCCCCACAGCTCTTGAAGCAGACATGCTACCAATGAGCCAACAGGGCTGTCAATATACGCATAATCGGAACCGCTGCGACGTTCCATATAGTAGACGAATGTTACATACATCGGTTGAATCGATACCGTTCTGGTGCCATTTATCATCGCCGCCCCTCATATTACCCATTTAGTGAGAACTTACAAAATAGGTAGGTATAGGTAAATTGAACACCATTTTAGTATCGTGAAATGCTACCACTGTAGAAGTCGTATTACTCGAAAGTTGCTTTTATTTCGTGGTAGATCTCCTTAGCAGAAGGTCGTCTAGGTAGGTACTACCGCAGTACCTATATTCTGCTGCCAAGCAGTGGTGTGTAAATATTACTGTGCTCCGGATTGAAGGGTACTGCAGCGAAAGTACCGACAGCCCTTTGAAAGTCTCAAAGTAATGAATACTTAGTATGACCAGTATTATGCTGAGGTGAGCCCTTATTTTGTAACTTTTGATTCGTTTTTTGAGTTTTTATCACACAATAAAATATTTTTCTTTCTTTTGAATATCAAAGCAGCGATGCCCTTTGTTTTGTTACATATCGCTGCAATGGTCTTAAACATGCGTAATCTTTAACCATCAAGAGAGCGTCTCGTTCATCTCATTACTTTTACATTAAACATTAATCTATTATTTTCATATTCTCAGCACATTTATCCATTGCTAATTCACAATATCTTCAAGGTTTATGAGCCATAATATTCTAAAACAGGTACTTTATCATAGGGTTTACTTTGACTCATGCTCTGATACTAGCTATTTAAGTATTCTATCAGTTAGGTATCTGTCTTCCATATATAGTAATCAAACTCAAGACTTCTGGATAATTCATACCTCCTTATATTTCAACATCTTCTCGGTATTACACTTGACAGCATTTATACATTAAGTACCCATCATATATATTTATCAAACGTCGTGACTTGTGTCGCTCCTCCACGCTGATTGTCGTTCCCGAGCGCCCATCACGGCCTCTCTTCTCTTGTGTCAGTGGTGGGGCCTGAACCACCAATCAGAGCAGTTTCCTTGCAACTCATGACGCTCAGTGTACAAAAACCGTACTTATTAAGTTTAAATCTGTGATACTCAAATATTTATGCGACTTCATATTAAACATACAAATTTTACATATTTATCGATTACTAAAATCACGAATATTGCAAAGTAGGCGCTAAGATTTCAGTGACATATCGTTATGTAGTCTAACACATAGCACAAGCTTTGCTAAGTTTGGGGTCAGATGGCGCTGTGTGTAATGTCCTATGATATTTATTTATTTAGCTTGGATTGTATTTCGGCTTCGTCAATATAATTTCAAAGTCGTTTTTATCACAAAGCAACTTTCATAGTTACTTGTATATTTTCCAGCTGATTTCAAAAACAAAATTCAAGAATATCCGATCTCAAACAGTTCTTTTATTGTTACTGCCGCCGCCATAAGGCGCAAAGCGCGACGATAAAGGGATTATGGATTGCGGCTTTTTACTTTTATTTCTTCAAGTTACGCAATACCGTGGTTTCCTGTACTGTACAGTCAGTGACATAATGATATATACTTATAACGCGTAAAAACCGAACCGAACCGAACGGACTGATGCGTGACGATGGCAAGTGACCCGACGGGATGACCCTTATCTCTTGGAAGATGGGACGGCCTCTGGTGTGGGACGCCACTTGTGTCGACACCTGGCGCCGTCTCATCTTTCTGTGACTTCAGGACAAGCTGGTGCCACCGCATCTAAAGCTGAAAAAAAGTAGATTTAGAGATTACCCCTTACAACCTCACAAAGTTTAACTCATTATAATATTACTAGATGCGCTCCGTGGTGTTACCCGCTACATATTTTCGAGATAAAAGTAGCCTATGTGTTAATCCAGGGTCTCAGCTACTTTCATACCAAATTTCATCCAAATCCGTCTAGTAGTTTTTAGTTTTTGTGTGAAAGAGTAACAAACATCCATCCATCCATCCAAACTTTCAGATTTATAATATTAGTGGGATTGATAAAATTTTTGTTACGTGAAATATAACTTAATATATACCAAGAAACAAAACTTCCTGTGGAAGAACTGTAAAATTTTAGGTCCTGTCAAAAATCACTTCATTAAAATTAATAATATTTTTGTACCTTTGCAGTTTTAATACGCTCTTACTAAAAGAAAAATTTAAACAAAAATAGAAGTGAAAAGATTTCCCTGGAGATACCTCTTTATATCTCGAATATCATCCAAGATTCTCAAACTTGGCGTATAAAGTTTTAGTAAAATTTTAACATAGGTAGTTTATTTTTTGTTGGAGCTACTTTACTCTCATAGCTAATGAATATGGACAAAGAAAAATTACTTGAACCCTTTCAGACTCGAAAACTTGTTTGAAAGCTTTCTGAAATCGCTAAAAGTCATCGTTATATAAATCCGGCTACGATTCCTAAGATAGATTTTTAGTCTACAGACAAGACTGTTCTGGACTTATAAATTTCGATACATATTTTATTTAAATAGCTTATGACAAAAATCTGATCGAAGATTATAAAAACTAGTGATTTAGCATTGAGGCACCTTAGAACCAAAATTCAAGTATAGCTAAAAATATATTATGTAAGTATCAATTTACATACTTATAAATTGACATTAGCGTGGTAGGTTCGCATGCCAAAGGGCGTGAGTTCAAACTCCAACAATAATCTTGAGCTGCCGGTGAAGGAAAACATCGTGAGGAGGACCACAGCATGGTGTTAAGGTACGTTCTAGTACTCGGCTGGCTAGCTACCACCCTTAAGTTGAAAATCAACCACCAACCACCTAACGGAGCCAATTCCATTCCAGGCTAGGTGTGCTTTGCCATCTTCGACCACACCTTCACTTAACATCAGGTGTGTAGTCTAGGTTTTTGACCACAGCCTGATGAAGTCAACAATAAAAAAAAAAAATTGTTTAAGATATAAATAAGAAAGTGATCAGTTCTTACTTCAAAACATGACGTTAAATAAATTAAAATAGGGATGATCTCTCTAGATACTGTAAGTGTGTATTTTATTTTTTTAGGTTTTGCAAGTGCCAATAATAACCACGTAATATATTTATGTATATGATAAATGATGATGATGGCAGCCCCCCACGGATATTCTTGGGGTTTTTGTTAATTTTATTGGTAGTTTTAAGTTGGGGGTTTTAAATTATTTTATCCTTTATCAATTACTTTTTACACGTCGTGGGTTTTTCTAAATTTTTAATTTTGCTTTTAATTACGTAAATATGAATGGAAAAATGATCTGTAACTTCAGTGTTATGAACAAAATATTTGTATTTATACTAAGGTTGTTCACATACTACTGTCAGCACTTTGTTTTAAAAACGACTCGCACATAAAATAGCGTTGTCTTAAATAAACAAACCAGTGCAATTTTAAGCCCACGCCTTCTTTCAGAGGAAGAGATATGTTTTTCCCCAGGAAATACATTTGGGCCGAAGCTAAAATGCGTTGAGTTCTAAGAGAAATAGTAGGCGTATGTTTAGGTATACATGTATGTCTAGGTTATGTCGCAGTATAATAAGATTACAGTAAGATAACTTATCTGGTATCAGCTAAAGGACGTAATCAAATAATTGTATTAAATTTTATGCATTGATTGTAAAGAAATATTATGTACTTCTAAAAATCTTTTACTTAATATTTTGCTTATAAGTAAACTAAATGTCGAAATTATCTAGCACTATATTTTGTGTCAACATCATCATAAGAGAACTAACACTAAAAAAAATAACACTGAAACAGATGAATCATTAGAGAATAAATGGACAGAATTTTTTGCTAAGTGGTAGATTTCCTTAGCAGGAAGTCATCTTGGTAGGTACGACCATAGTACCAGAGACTATAGCAGAGCAGTAGTGTGTAAACATTACTATGTTCCTTTTTTTATCTTTTTTATGTAAAAAAGTAATGAGACAAACGAGAAGCTCTCCTGATGATAAGAGATAACGCCTGGCCATGACCATTGCAGCGATACACAGAACTTTGAGTAACAAAACAAAGTCTAGGGCATCGCTGCTTTGGCGCTTATTACTTTGAGACTTTCGATGGTTAGTCTCAACAGCCCAGCTGCAGTATCCTTCAAACCGGAACACAGTAATGTTTACACACTACTGCTTAGCGGCAGAATAACTGGTACTGCGGTGGTACCTACCTAGACGACCTCCTGCTAAGGAGATCTACCACAAAGTTCCTGTTTGAAAGGTACTGCAGCTAGCTAAATTATAGGGCTTGTAAGACTAACTATTGAAATCCTAAAGTAATAGGTGCTAAAGCAGCGATGCACTGGACTTTGTTAACCGACTCAAAAAAGTAGGAGGTTCTCAATTCGACTGTATGTTTTTGTTTTAATGTATGTATGTCACGCGTAAATTCCGCCAACTATGAATAGAGTTTGAGGATTCTTTTTTTGTTTGGTAGATCATACTTCAGAGGTGGTCTTATATACATTTTAGCAAAATCAATCGAGCGGTTTTAAAAAAAAACATCTATCACATCTAAAAATTGTCTACATCGATCATATTTTCGTTTACTTCGAAACATCGCTGTTTCGTTGGACAAGTGCGTTTAGTTCGCCTAAGGCTCATGGAATCGCTTTTTTGAAATTGAAAATGTATTTATTATGTAACTCAAAGTTGTGTGTGTCGCTGCAATGGTCATGCATAATTTAACATGCCTTATATCTTACCATCAGGAGAGCATCTCGTTTGTCTCACTACTTTTACATAAAAACAAACTTTAAGCTTTTCTTACAAAAACGTTATAAATAAATCAAGTAAATGTTAAATGAATGCATCTTCTTAGCATTTTCTGCCGCCAGCTGGCCTCAAGCTCATTTTTTAAATATAGGTATCAGATGGAACCAATGTGTTTTCGCGCCTCTCGAATATTCATCTCAATGCCCATAAAGACATTTTATTAGTTTTTTGTTCAGTGAACCAAGCAGTTGACTAGCTCTGCTATGTGTAAATATGTCTTTAAAATAATGCAACGTTTAGTATCGTTGCTTTTAAATTCAAATTATTGTTATTAATATATTATTATGTTTTTTTTTAATGAATCGACATTTACATGTAACTATGTCACAAAACGATGAATGGTACATACAAACTATATATATAACAATCTGTTTGTACCACATGTAGCTTTAAAGCATAAGGCTCTATAGTTTTCTGTACATATTTTATTTATGGATTGCTTTATAATCCTATCCTACTAATATTGTAAATGCGAAAGTTTGTGAGTATGTTTGTTACTCTTTCATGCAAAAACTACTGAACGGATTTGAAGAAAAGTTGGTACGGAGATAGTTGAGATTCTGGATTAATACAAATGCTACTTTTTACCTCGAAACCATGTAGCGGGTAACACCGGGAGCTCAGCTAGTCTACAATATACAAAATACAAAAATACTATGGCAAATTGATTTATGTCACGTTAATAATAACAAAGTGTCACAGATAAGTAATAACATCGTCAAGATCAATTGAGCTGTCACGTTTTTTACACGAAAATTGGTGAAATGATGTGATTGGTGAAATTGTCTAAAAATATGTTAAAACATACTTTAATGTCAATTCAATTTGTTAGAATTTTTTTTTAGATTAATTTTTGTAGCGATGATAGCTCAGTGGTTAGCGCGGTAGGTTCGCATGCCGAAGGGCGTGGGTTCAAACCCCAACAATGAGCTTGAGCTGCCGGTGAAGGAAAACATCGTGAGGAAACCATAGCATGGTGGTAGGGTACTTTCTAGTACTCGGCTGGCTAGCTACCACCCTCAAGTTGAAAATCTGCCGCCAAGCATCTAACGGTGTGTTCCGGCAGCCTCACTTGAGAGCCAGTTCCATTCCAGGCTAGGTGTGCTTTACCATCTTCGACCATACCTTCACTTAACATCAGGTGAGCTGTGGTCAAAACAACTAGCCTGTCAACCATAAAAAAAAATAAAAAAATATGTTTTCTTATTACTAAATATTGTGTAACATGTATGTTAATATAAAGAAAGTTAATATGTTAAGAAATCATACAAACTTTCTCGGAATATGAAAGATAATTGTTGGTTTTGAATCGAGTTCACTGCGATCAAATCAGTGGCCGTTGGGCGTTTTTTTGTATTAATAACCCATACTGCGTCGGTATGTAGTATGTTGTATAAATCATTCGGTCGGTCCGATACGCAGTCTGTGGACCGCAATACCGTTTGTCGAAAATAGAAAGAAAAAGCTTTTTTTCCAAATAGAGAAACATGTGGGAAATTTTGTCCGAGTTCGTATTTTTGGTTTTGTTCACAATTGATTTTTAGGTAAACATTTATGAACGTATTTTGAAATGAAAATAATCTTACACATTTTTTTAGTAACAAACGCAATAAACTATACATATTTTACGAACATGAATAAGTTTTACAAACATGACTTTTAGATCAATTTTTTTATACTAAAATAGTATTCATTTAAGATATTTTAGTTTCATAAAATTTTCAACATGAACACAAATATAATTATGTTTATATGGTCAATAATTCGGGGCATGAAAGCAAAAAATATCAAGAGTGTTATTTTAATTACACTAATAAAGTTTGTGTATAAATGTTTGTTACTGTCTTCTACACACTGAAATAGCTATATTATGTATGAATGAAAATTGAAATTCAGGAAGTCTGTAGCAATGATAGCATAGTGGGCTTACACGCCGTAGTGCGTGGGTTTTAATCCCAACACTAAACTTGAACTGACGGTTAAGGAAAACTTAGTGAGGAAACCATAGCACTGTGGTACTCTAGTACTCGGCTGGCTAGCTACCACCCTCAAGTTGAAATCTGCCGCCAAGCACATACCAGCGTTCCGACAACCTCACTCTTCATCTACACAGTAATTTAACATAAGGTGAGCTGTGGTCACCTGTCAAACTACACACATACCTGTATATTTTCACGAAAAGACAGAAGCAACCAAGCAAGACGAGACCGCGCGTGCGTTGTACTCAGCTTGGCATCCATGATGAAGGCCACCGGACTATAGTCAGAGTTTCCGATATTGTTGTGAGTAATCCCGCATAAGTAAAACAGAAAAACAATTTCCTCGATTTTTAAGGGCGTTCGTCGGATTTTCTCTAGAAAATAATCAGCAGAACGGCCACGTGACCAGCTCTTTATCTGTCCCGTGAAAGATTTATAACTCGGGTGTAACCACACTTTATCTTAATCTCAGTCCGGACTTTATATCTCTATCAGCGGAATAGGGGCGGAAAGCGGCCCGGAAGGGTTTCTGCGTTTCTTATTGCGTACTTGTATTCGCCACGACTAAGATATTATCTAGTACGTAATGTTTTACACAACATTTTTTTTATGGTTGACAGACTAGGTGTTTGACCACAGCTCACCTGATGTTAAGTGACGGTGTAGTCAAGAATGGTAAAGCACACCTAGCTCGGAATGGAACTAGCTGTCAAGCGAGGCTGCCGGAACACACCGTTAGATGCTTGGCGGCAGATTTTCAACTTGAGGATGCTAGCTAGCCAGCCGAGTACTAGAAAGTACCCTACCACCATGCTTTGGTTTCCTCACGATGTTTTCCTTCACCGGTAGCTCAAGCTCATTGTTGGGGTTCAACCCAGGCCCTTCGGCATGCAAACCTACCGCGCTAACCACTGAGCTATCATCGCTACAGATAACTATTACACTATAATTAAAAGCTAGTTATAGAATAGTAACAACTAAGTAGCAAGAAATTAGTAGGTACTAGCTGAAAGTGTTTTTTAATGTAAATAGTAATGAGACGAACGAGACGTTCTCCTGATGGTAAGGGATAAGCCTGTATATGAACCATTGCAGCTATACACAGAACTTTGAAAAGGAAAACAAAGTTTACGGTACCGCTGATTTGGCGTTCATTACTTTGCGACACTCGTTCTCGAACATGTTTGAAGTCTGCCAACCCGCAACTTGACCAATGTGGGGGACTATGACCTTTTCCTTCTCATAATAAGAAGATGTCCACGCCCAGTAGTAGGACAGAATATAAAAACAGGGCTGATTTTGTACAAAAATTACTCTACCTTCATACATCACACAGTGAACTAAATTCGTCAAAACGCTAGCTTTTTTTGCATTATTTTAAAGGGAATTTACCACATTATTTGTGCTACCTACGGCTGCTGAAGATTAAAGTTTATGTGAGCCATAAAAGCTGTAAATGGAAGTAGCTAAGTAGAACTAAGCTCTCAGTAACTTCAGCTTTAAAAATTTAAGTTATGACTGAAATTTAAGTTATGACTGTCCTTTAGATTGGATATTTTACGTTGGTAGTTGATGCTTGTTCCATTTTCCAGGAGATTGGTGAAACAGAAAGACTGATGTTTATTCTTTTTCAACCTTCAATGAACGCAAGGATTAATAAGAAGTTTTGAAGAGTCGTGTCGCCCCGTTGTATATTTTTTCAAACCCAGTTTTTTCGAGTGTTTGTGCATAAAAAATGGTAGTGTTTTATTCGTAAAGTGCCGAATTAGAAGCGCGATTGGTGGAAAATGATATAATCTGGTGAAACCTGATGTTCCGTTTTGCTTCCAAAACTCCATCAAAGGTTTTTGTAAAGTCACCACTACTTCACTCAAGCATGACTGGTCTTGATCAAGACTTGACTTTGACTATAACTATAGCTACGAGGCAACTTATTTAAGTTTTTAAACTTGAAAATGCATAACACTTGACACTGGCAAATGCTCTTAATGCGACGCCAAACCAAAAAAAAGTGTTAATAAATTTAAACGTGTATGTCAACGTTATTGTTTGCACGTTGCGTTGTAGCTTTAACTCTTTTATAAATACTCGTAATAGATATTAAAAAAGACTACAACATTTTGTTTCATATTATTTGGCATTATCGTATAAACAGCAATTGCTTACATGGGAACGTTTCGTCTGTATGTCCCGGGACTATCCTACGTCGACCTGTTTTTTTTTTTAATACGGGCAAGTCCGTGTTTAATCACTAACTTGCCTGATGGTAAACGATGATGTGGTCGATGATGACGCACGCTGACTTCGAAGATACTTATTCACTCTGACCTTGAAAAGATCTAGATTATGTCTCTTATAGGAAGCCAGCAGCTTGTTCCATTCCTTGGCCGTACGGATGAGAAACGTAGAGTCAAAACGTTTGGTACGTACCCAAAGAAATTCATTTGGTGGTGGTGGGCTGTATTTATACTTGTCTTGTAGTAATAAGGGGATGGAAGTACATGGTCGTACAGGTCAGTAGCACTTTCTCCGAAATGATTCCTGTAGAAAATTGACAGATTTGCTTCTTCTAGAGTTTTGATTCCACATTTTCACTTAAATTCGCACAGCGAGGTTGTGGAACTCTCTGCCGGAGTCTGTGTTCCCTGTTAGGTACAATATGGGTGTCTTCAAATCTAAAGTAAATAGGTTTCTTCTAGGTAAGCGTGCTTCATCTTAAACCACACTACTGCTTAACATCAGGCAGAGTGTGGACAAACGTGAACCTATTTTGAGAAAAAAAAAAACTTGCTCTGTGGCTTAACGTTTTTTTTCTACCAATGTCGAACAATTATTGTTACCATCATGCTACTATTTACCGGCTTCGTCAAGAACGCCGTTTAACTATTTCAACGTTAATTTAACTTTTAGAGGAGAGAAACTTCTACGTAGCGCTTATTATATCGATACTTCTTAGTTTAACATCCGAACCGATTGTCTAGCTAGCAATCTGCAACGCTGTTTGTTTATTATAAGAAAATATTGCTTTAACAGTTTAGGTACTGTATAGTTTGAAATATTCTCCATAGTAATGTAGCGACTTTTCTACTACTAGACATAAAATAACTTTGCGTTTTAATACATAATTAGAATATCAGTAAAGTTTATCATAGTTTTTCACAAGTTAAGATTATTGTTAAAAAGTATTTATGTATTCTATCAGTTTTCTGACGTCCATTGCACAAGCTCTGCTTAGTTTGGGGCCAGATGGCGCTGTGTTTATAGTCCTACGATATTTATTTATTTATTATTTGAAAATCGTGAAATCAAAAACTGTTTATATTGCGTGACTAAAATAAAAACTTCTTGTAAATTTAGTTTTATGACAATACAGTCAAAGAATTTTGTTTTAAATTTCATTGTCGTTATAGGACAACTCGTAGATAACTACCAATGATGGCTTTTGGTTCGTTATTTTGTTGACTTGGCAATATCCTGATAAATCCATTTCCGTATATATGTAAGTAGTGTTCACAACTTCAATTTTATTATTCATATTTTTTTCGGTCATCACGTTTCACACACGAAACAGGAACATTAAATTAATACAATTTAAGTATTTAGAAAAGAAAGGAAACAAAAAAGTATTATGCACAACGTGACGACGAATGAAAACAATACGAGAGTATTATAAAAGTGATTATTGTTTGTATTTAGAAAACAAAACATTTTTTACAATAGCGTAAAGCCTTAAAAAGTTTTTTGTTTTCATAAAGTGCTTTAACGGTTTACCTTAATACAAAAGCTTTTATACTTGACTTTAACCCACTTGTTACTAGCGAAAGGAGTGAATATTTATTGTACGTAGCGATGATAGATTAGTGGTTACCCCGCCGTGGTAGTGGTTACCATTTATTATAGTGAATACCAGTTGGCTTAAAGTCAAGTATAAAAGCTTTTGTATTAAGGTAAACCGTTAAAGCACTTTATGAAAACAAAAAACTTTTTAAGGCTGTACGCTATTGTAAAAAATGTTGTCGGTTCACATGTCGGACGTGGATTCAAACCCAGAATAAGCATTTAGTAAGACTTGTTGTTGACTGTTAAGACTTGTTGTTGACTGTTAAGTTCTTACATTGATTCTGTATCGGAACAATTATTGGAACTCGAGCGACAAATTTCATTATATAGATAGGTTTGTACAATGAAAGTAGAATCAACCGTTTTGTTCGAGGTTTTGGTATATATCGACTATGAAGCGGTATCGCTTTTTAGAATTCCTGGGTGTCCGATGGTAGAATGAACAAGGTAGGATTGGATCGTGCAGACCTGACGGGCACTGTGCGTTAATAGTAAGTACACCACTCCATAGCTAAAGGATCAAAGAATTCGTCACCTTGAGTGAAATCCTAAACAATATCAAATCTGAAAGATTTTTAGCGTTCAAAAATGTACAGTGTACATGTATTCGCGTACACGCCGTGTCTATGCTACATCCACACCTCGATTTTATTTCCTTCGCGTAACACATCCCGTCTAATTTTAGAACGATACTCAGATACCTACTAAAAGTATTTTATCACGTGTAAGAAACAGTTTTTTACTTGGTGGCAAATCTAGCAGATAGCAGGAAATACTGGCACGGTACCAGATAAAATAAATAAACATTGGAGAACATTTAACACAGCGCCATCTAGCTCCAAACTAAGCAAAGCGTGTACTATGGGAACAAGACAGCTGACAGAAAACCTTAATACTTTTTTTTGTAAATACATACTTATAATACATACAGTACCACCCAGACACAGAACAAACATCGATCTTAGTCACACAAATGTTAGCCTTGAGTGGGGATCGAACCCACGCCCTTTAATGAACCAACAGGGCTGTCAAATTGTACTGGGTTTTCCAACATCAAATCCTATTTTTTTTAATTTGCGGTTGGCAACTCTGTCATAGACATGCGTTAGCTCTTGCACTCAGGAAAACGTCTCGTTCGTCCCATTACTTTAACATTTAATAAAATAGGACAGTTTTGTAATTATGTATTAATTTCACCTCGACCACTCTGTACCATTATTTACCTATTGGTTGATAAACTTAAACACACCTAATAAGGAAATACTAGTATAAACCTTACGTTCACCGATATAAGGATTAAAAAAGCAAGACTTCACTCTTCATATGAGGACGCTAACGAAATGTCCGCAAACAAAGTTTAAAAAAGCTGAAAAGCTTGCAGGCACCGACGAAATTCCCATTCAAAGGCTTTAAAGTTAATTTCACTTCATTTGGTTCTACGCGAAAGCGCTAAGTGAGGGGCTTAGCACAAGGTTTACTGCTGTCCAAAATATGTACGTGTACCTTTATTTATTTGAAATAGGTTTTTTGTGGTACGAAGTTATGAACAAATAAAACAACAGCAAATGAGAAACTGCGCGACAACGGAGCGTTGTGGTATGTTAAAAGGTGTAGTGACAAGGATAAAGAAAGGTATTTTTAAAATAGTTTCGACATATTTTAGAGATTGATGAAAATGATGATTGAAAAAAGAGATTTATAAGGCGAACGACAACGTATCATAATAAAATTGAAGACATTTGAAAGAGAGGCCATGTCAAAAGTATTAAATAACTTTAAAGCTTAGTTAGTTTTAATTTATTTCAAAGTCAGTGCCTATATTATGTTAAAAGTTTGACTTTTTTGTGTTTAAAAAAAAAGTACTTTGTCCTTTTTGGGGTCAAATACTCGTAGATACACTCTTTATTGTTTATACCAAACAAAATGAACTAACCTTCAAATCCAACGTCGCTATGTTTAGTTCTAGTCCTAACTCAATGGCTGTAAAAATATTTACCAAGGCTGCTTCAAGAGCTGAAGGGCGTGAGTTCGATTCCCATCTAGGAAAAACATTTCGTGGTTTGTTCCGTGTCTAGGTGTTCTTAAGTATATCCTGAAAGTCGAAATAAGGTTATTTTTCCCTCGACAATTATTTGAATTTTATTATAAATTTAAAGAACATCCCTTTAAAAAAATATATTTAAAGTTAGCGATTCTTGAAAAATATAAATTAAACGTTCTGCACTCTTTAATTTTTTTGCCATACCCTAATGTGGTTATATATATTAGGATTAAATATTATATGTACTATACATAGGTATCGCAACAAAGCATTGAGTAAAAAAAACACCGATCTCGTAGTAACCTAAAAATGTGTCAGGCTGTCTATAAATGCCATAAGTTTTCAAATATCGCAAAGGTCAATAAAGAGTGAACTTTAATATTTTTATAAATTATTAATTTCTCTTAAAATCTTCAAATTCATAAAAGTAAAGCTGTATATTTTTCCACAAAACAAAATAGGTATATTAAATCTAATTTCGCTTTACCGTCTTTAGCTTCCTAATTGACATAACAACTTTTCCGTACATGCAAAGAGAGATCCATTAACAAATTGAACGTGTCACAAATTATAATTATATTAGGGAAATGGCAATCTTTGGAGAATTCCAAACGAGTCACGCGGCACGCGACGCGACGTGTCAAAAATTGCAATTTATGTGCTATCCCGGGAGTATTTTAGAATGTATTTGCCGTAACACCCAATACTGTGGTTGATTTACATGTTGTTACTTTGGAAATATGGTACTACCTACGACTATAATTATATTTTTGGACGGGAAAATACTCATTGTTGTGCTATATAGTAACCAGGTTGTACGAATAGAGAATACGTGGACTTGCGCAAATATATGAATGGTAGTTTTATTTATTTATCTATTTTCAGTCTTGGTTCCCGTGTTCACATAGTTTTAGTTAGTTTTAACTTTTTTTCATTCAGCCATGAAAATACAAAACAAGTAAATAAATATCATAGGATATTAAACACAGCGCCATCTGACCCAACTAAGCAAAGCTTGTACTATGACAGACAGATAACTGATAGAATACTTAAATACTTTTTTTTTTTGTAAATACATACAGTACACCCAGACACAGAACAAACATTTGTTTATATCACAAAATGCTTGTCCTGGGTGGGAATCGAACCCACGCCCTTTAGTTCTTAGAGCAGACATACTACCAATGAACCAACAGGGCTGTCATATTATGTGCATTGTACAATCCACCAGTGTAAATTTGATCTTGGCAGCACAACCATGTAATCATCCATAACTCAATAAACGAAAGTTAATGTAATGTAAGTACTTAAATATGATTAAAATGAAATAATGAGACATTCAAATAATTTTCAAATATTTAAAGCTATTTGAGCTTATAATATACGAGTATACACATCATGTAAAATTTGGAAAAATATCATTTTTCAAAAATGGTAACCTACATTTTAAAATCACAAAAGTCGATCCTCACTGTCACTCTTTATTGATACTTTTTAAAACGAAAGCCCCCGAACATTGCTCGGCGGATTAAAGACTAAACTTAACTTAGTAGTTGAAAAAAATATGCCATACGGTTTGCCAAGTGAAAATGTCAGATTATATTTTTGAAACATTTTTTTTAATGTCATAATTATAATGGCATTCGATTATGTTGCCTTAATTCAATATTTAACACTCTGCTTGTCAATTTTATGATTCTAGATCAACGGTAAATAACGAAATGGTCCCATAGTAGTTTATTTCTTCATTTAGAAGTACAGAACTTTAAAGCGCGTGCCTTTGGTAAAGAAGTTTCTGTGGCCATCATAATGGCACTCTTGAACTTTGTCAAAGTTTACGCTTCAAACAAGTATAATTTATCTATGCGGAGAATATTGTGGTTTTTTATGTTTTAATTCGCTTCGAGTTTTAATCTAAGTTTCTATAAGAGGAAATCTATTGGTTATTGGGGTACTCTGCTATCAAAAGAAACTATTATATTTACTGCTACCCTAGTTGTACAGTTACGTCTCGAGCTTCTATCAAGCCTCAGGGGTGATTTACCCGAGTTATCCTACCAGGTCAAACTGTGGAAGTCTAGGTTCATTAGCAATGTAAAGTAGCTGCACTACGCTGTCACCTGGCGAGGTGACCTTATGAATTTTCTACTCAACTACTTGCATTCATTGGATTTGTAGCAAGCTAGATTGCAAAGACGTAGACTGTTTAAGTCGAATTTTATTTGGTAGTATAGCATTTGTTTTTATAGTTTTCCTGATACATTTTTTTACCAAACAGTTTTAGGATGATTTGGGTTGTACCATTGCGTGATAAATGGAGTTTATTTATTTATTAGTTAATTTACTTGTTTTAAAATTTACTCGTTATATGTGCAGAATTAACAAACCTGCATGACTCCTTTGAAAAAAATGCCTTTTTTATGAGAATGCAATGAGACGAGACGCTCTCGCATTGCTACTTTAGCGCTAAAAGCTTTTTATTTTTTAATTAGCTGTGCTCCGCGGTGTTACCCGCGCGGTGTTTTCGGGATGACAAGTAGCGTATGTGTTAATCCAGGGTCTCAGCTACCTCCTCCATACCAAATTTCATCCAAATTTGTTCAGTAGTTTTTGCGTGAAAGAGCAACAAACATCCATCCATCCAAACTTTCACATTTATAATATTAGTGGGATGATCTCAGCATATGATTATGTTACTAAAAGAGACCGTGTACCTTTGCTTGAATCAGTTGAAACGTAAGAGTCCCGCCTCGTCATGGTAAGCTCCAATTTCCAAACAATTACAAATTTTAATGACAAAATAACTCCTTTCTGAAAGCTTTACAAGTATACGGGGTTAGAATTTCCTCCATACAAACTTCGGCTCGAATGGCTTTGTACAAATTAATTTACAGATATTTTCAAACTTTCTCACCGCGAGAACTCTGACTCATCATAAGAAGTGAAGTTATCTCACTTAAAACAATGGCAGAAACAAATTTTCATTGGAGATTCTGCGGTAAAGAAACAACACACATAATGGAAGTGTAGTATAAAAGTTTCTAATAGACAGTTTGAGCATCAGTGGAGTATACAAGAAGACATTTTGTGTGTAATGGAGATGAAAGTATCTTGTTAGTAGTGTCTCTATTTAACTCGCTTTTGTACGTGAGACACCGTGACTTTCTGTAGTACAATGCTTTCGTCTTTAAAACTGAATTTGAAATTGTAGAATACTTGTAAGTATGCTTAATTGTATAGTTATAGAAATGTGTATCGTTCTTATCATTACATAAGCACACAAAAAAAAAAATATTTTCTGTTTTTTTTTTTTTGTTTTTTATTGACAGTTACAGACTTTAGGCTACTTAGTATAGTGTGTCATATAATTAACATATTATAAATAAAAATTCAAAATATTATGAAACATTGCTTTTTGGAGCTTTTTGTTAGCCTACGCTGTCAACTAAAGTAGTGAAGTAGTCAACGTAGACCGCATGTCAAACGTAATCCTATGTGTTGTAAAAAAAAAAGTACCTTCGTTTAGACCCAATTCTAAGTGTATAATAAGGCCATGTTTACCTACTATAAAAATGCATTGTCTTCGGATCGGAACCAACGCATCAATTTTCAACTCCGTGAGATAAATAGATGTGATACTAAATCAGTTTGCAAGATTTGAACTTAACTAACAAATAAACACCTTAACTAAATAACATTGCAAGTTAGATGAAAGCTTGGAAATGTTGTAAAAATGTCGCTATTTCATAATGAAATTTATTTCTCAAAACACGACGTTAACATAACCTTGCTTTTGAAGATTCAAAATGATGAGCTATTTTTGTAATTAAAAAAAATAAAACCAATAATAAAAAGTAAAATAAACGTGTGTAGCTGAGCCAATATTTTAAATACCACGACCCTTTCCAGGCAAGCTAAAAATATCTCGTGATTTTCCTTCTAAGCAGACTTTTTATTTTATGTTTGCGGCCGCATGAGTATTATGACATATGCCTTCAACCTAGACTAGTACGATGCCCAACATACTTTTACCACGTACCTATTTTATGTTTACAGAGAGCCTGAATGGCTCCAAAAGCAGGGAACATAAGAACACAGATGTGAAACTCAGATAGCGCATAAAACCCGGGATTTAAAGTTGTGCTTGCAGGTTTCAGTAAACTGTATAATTTGGATTATAAATTACATGCAAGTTTTAAATTTGCTGACATTTTATCTAATTACATCTTTAGTATCTATAGAAAACCTTAGAAGCTATTGTTAGTATAGCGATATGTTATCTTTGTCCGTCCCGTGATTTCTAGTACTTACTTCGAGAACGCACTGACAATAATAAATAAATAAATAAATATCGTAGGACATTACACACAGCGCCATCTGGCCCCAAACTAAGCAGAGCTTGTGTGATGGAAGTCAGATAACTGATAGAATACATCAATACTTCTTTAGCTACGTTGAGCAAGTTTTTTAATAGGAGCAAATTATAAATATTAGACGACATTTAACACAGTACCATCTAGCGACAAACTAAACAAAGCTTGTACTATGCGAACCAGACAGAATACTTAAATACTTTACTACTACCATGGTTCATTGGTAGTAGGTATGTCTGCTTAGAGGACAGTGTTGTCAATTTGTTTTTAGTATACGTCACCAATATACTAATGAGGCCGCGTCATGCGTCATGCTGCTATGAGTTTTCAGTTCTGTCGACAGTCATGACTGCCTATTTTTTCATTTGAAATGTAAAAATTGGTGACGTGGTGAGCGAAACTTTTCATCTGCTCTTTTTTACTCTGTTTGTGCCCGTACAGCCATTCCATTTACGATCTCAACGTACATTACGTTTATTATGTACGATTTACGTAACAACAACAATTTATTTTTCTGTTTTTGGTGCACGCTTGATTGCTGAGTATTAGTGGAAGCAAAGGATATAAAATCATCCGTAAAGTATCCGCCCAGTCGAGGTTTTTTATATTTGCAGTACAATTTATTCCTCATATAAACTCTCTTCTCAACATTCTAGATCTTTTCAAGGTCAGAGTGCATAGGTATCTTCTAGGTCTGCGTGCTTCATCTTCGACCACATCGTCGCTTACCATCAGGCGAGTTGGTGGTCAAACGCGGACTTATCCGTATTAAAAAAAATTAAAAAAAAAGCTGGAATGCCATTCAATATTTAAAAATAATAATTATAATCGATTCGACGATCGTTGTGCCGATAGTCATCACGGTGAACGGTCTTATAGCGAAAAAGTCTCGAGCAACATCCTCGCTAGACGGTCGTTCCTTGTCGCAGCGCGCATTATTAGGAAGTTTCTTACTTTGTAGCTAGGTTTAGGTTTTTGGTAATATTTATTCTTTTTTATTTATGGTGTAAAACAACTTAAAAGTAAAAAAGTAATATAAATTGCTTGCGTAATAATAAATAAATAAATAAATTGTTTATTTAAGACCAGATGGCCTATACAAAGTAACATTTAATTAGCGATAACACTGATAGCCTTTCGGTTTTCTACCAAATACGAATCGAGGAGTCTTGGAATTGCACGGATTTGTTCCTCCTCCCCTTTTTATTACTTGCCCGCCAGGAAAACGCGACCAGCCCCCGTACTCTGAGCTGTTAGACACTCAAGAAGTGGCTGCGCGACCATAAATAGTATGTCTGCGCAATATGGTTCGCAATTGCGTAGTTTTTTCGTGAGCGCCTGCTCAGGGTACTCAGGGGCAGAGCGTCACCCGTACATCCGTACATGGCGGACGTTTTCATCTACGCACTAAGCGTTTCGCTCACCATCCGAACACAAAGCCTTCTACGATCGTGACATAAGTGTCATCAGTAAAATAGCGGTATAAACTCCGTAGAGTTACACTAAAAAGTATTTACTAGGTCAATCATCGAGGTTAACAAGCTCATAAAGCCGAATGCTTCTAGCAACCTCAACTTAAGAGCCTCTCAAATATTCATATTCCCATCTACAGGTGAATTTAAATTCAGACGCTTGGTAAATGGAAGGAACTGACTTTGATGTTGTAGAACAAACTAGTGACTGTATAGGAACAGCTAGTGTTTTAAATACTTGTTTTAGATGATTTCATGATGAATGATCCAATATAATAATAGCATTGTTTAATTTTAGTTAAAGTTAGCTTTAACAACAACAAAAAAAACCAATAGCGTTTTTTTTATGTAAAAAACAATGAGACGAACGAGACGCTCTCCTGATGGTAAGAGATAACGCCTCTGTATGAACTCTGAGTAACAAAACAAAGTCTAGGGCATTGCTGTTTTTTTACTCATTACTTTGGAGACTTTCGATGGTTAGTCTCAACAGCCCAGTAATTTCGCTAGCTGCAGTACCCATCATACCGAAACACAGAATATGTTTACACACTACTGCTTAGCGGCAGAATAACTGGTACGGCGGAGGTACCTACCTAGACGGCCTCCTGCTAAGGAGATCTACTACCAAGTAAAAATTACAAAAATTACTTGTGGCAACCATTTTTGCACCTAATGTTTAACTGAATAAATTAATAGTAAGCACAAAGTTATTCAATGAGTGTTTACGTGTAGTAAAACGCTACAAGCTACTATAAGACTAAAGAAATTTACACTAACAAGCACTCACGTACATTTATTCCACTTTTTCCTAGACCCTACAACGTGATTAAACGTTTTCAAGCAATGTTTACGCTACATAGAATAGTTATATCGGCAGGGTCTCGACTAATTCTAATATAACACGCAATGGTGCGGGTATCACGTGAAGCAATTTTAACAGGATTAAGTAGGCACTGAAGAATGCTTGCACACAATTCTTAATTATTCTTGGCTGTTAAATTAAAAAGCTCTTTCAAATCGGGATGATATTTAGCGATGATAGCTCAGTGGTTAGCGCGATAGGTTCGCATGCCGAAAGGCGTGGGTTCAAACCCCAACAATGAGCTTGAGCTGCCGGTGAAGGAAAACATCGCGAGGAAACCATAGCATGGTGGTACTTTCTAGTACTCGGCTGGCTAGCTACCACCCTCAAGTTGAAAATCTGCCGCCAAGCATCTAACGATGTGTTCCGGCAACCTCACTTGAGAGCCAGTTGCATTCAAGGCTAGGTGTGCTTTACCATCTTCGACCACACCTTCACTTGACATCAGGTGAGCTGTGGTCAAACATCTGGCCTGACAACCATAAAAAAAATATAAATTTTCAGGAGAAGGACTGTGGAGCTTAATATTTTATGAACCTTTGTTATTTATTGCGTTAAAAAATATTTAAAATAGAAAACACAATGTACGGGTTTGATTTCATTATCAACGATGTTTTACCTGACATTTTGGTGTTAACTCAATACTATTAAAAATAATTTGTTTGTGCAAAAACGCGAGACTATGCGCGGATTAGTCAATCTAAGTTAAAAAAAAAAAAAAAAATTATGAGTGACAGGCTAGGTGTAAACTTCGCCTGGAATGGAACTGTCTGTTAAGTGAAGCTGCCGGAACATACCGTTCCGTGTTTTGTGGCAGATTTTCAATTTAAGGGGGGGTAGGTAGCCAGTCGAATACTAGATAGTACCCTACCACCATGCTGTGGTTTCCTCACGATGTTTTTCTTTAGCGGTAGCTCAAGCTCATTCAACACCCCTTTTGGCGTGTGAAGCGACCGCGCCAACCACTACAAAAATTTCAAGCAATTAAAGTCAAAATCAAAGTGTCAAAGCACCGATAAATTATGAACAAACAAAATTCATAAAGACTAAATTTCATTAGATTTTATCTCACGACAAAAACCTAACGCAGCAACACTTTTTAACAAAACTTGTTTCAGAAATATTTATATGTCATGTAGCTGCCAAATTTAGTTTTTATTAGTATAGTTCGCCTTATCACTCTGGACTTTTTTCGTAAGTTCAACGTAAAACGCTTCGTATTAGATTTGGTGTGAAATTTAACAAGCCGTAGCTCGTAGGCCGTAGCGCACCGTAGCAATCACCGTAAGTAGTCACCTACGAAGTCAGCGTCCGCTACGGAGAAAAATGTTTACACGACTGCCCAAATAAAGAGTGTAATGTTTTCAAGGTTATGTATGCGAGTTTCTTTATTCCAGCGTAACTTTTAAATACCTGCACAGATTTAGATGTATGAGATGTCGTTAGAATTCATACGTCATCACAAGTAAACTATATCTATATTATAAACTATAACTAATCATTAAAAAAAGTATCACTCTATTTTCAAATGTTTTTTTTCTTGTGTTCCTTTTTTGAGTTATCTAGCCCTAGACTAAGCAAAACTACTATGGGAACTAGATAGGTAACTAATAGATAATACCCACATATATTTTTTTGTAAATACATAATTATAGTACGTACAGAAAAGCCAGACATACATAGAACAAACATTTATTTTTGTCACAGTAATGATTATTTTGAGTGAACAACAACCCAAGAATCGATTAACTCATCAATCGCTCGTAAAGCACATTTAATACCAAATTAGCAAACTAAACAATTATCTACACTTACACATACTTGCACTTATACAACATGACTGGTGAGATGCCTACGAAAATGAAGGAGAGTTCTAGGTACTCGATTCTCGTTATAATTATAGAATAAAATTAGGTTCTTAACTTTTGGCCAAATTTTTCTATGAATAAATGAAGCATGGATAAACTTCCGACGCTGATAACGACGTTTTGATCACGCGACAAGTACGAGCTTATCCCGCCCGCTTATCGTCAGCGCGAGCGTCCTTACAACGTCTAGCTCGTGCGTCCGCGCTGAGTCCATGCGTTGCGTAATTAATTTTATTTATTTTATTTTGGTTAAGATTACCTAGTAGTCAGTTAAATTACGATACTCGAGGACATTATTTTTGATAATAATGTCCTCGAGTATCGTAGGTGTCTCACCAGTCATGCTGTATAAATATTCATATACAGATTCAAGCTACATTTTGTACTCAATGCATTTACTTATTAACATCGAATTTTCATACACAAAGCCACGAAAAAATAACCTATATTCCTTACACCAAAGAGGTCGCTTTCAATAATGAACCGATGGGCCGAATTGTTTAAAGCGCCATTAAAACCGTCGTAACTTTCATTTTCGTTATTAATTTGTAACGTAAAATAACTTGAACGTTCATTTTAACATAAAAATAACGATGGGTGATTTAAAATTCCAATGAATTTTCTTTCAAGCACACTAATTATTGTTTATCCGTAGGTAGTAGTTAAATTTTGTTTAGGCTTTGTGGGTACTACCTGCTTGTTACTTAATATAATTTGAACTCTGTAGAATAATAATATTTTTAATCGTTGACTGCCCTGTTTGCTTTTTTGGTAGCTTCACGTGCTGTAGGGTGTGAGTTCGATTCACATTTGTGTGATACCATGTCTGAATGTTCTGCATGTACGAAAAAAGTAGATTCTAAGTTAAGTATTCTATTAGCCATTTGGTTGCCATAGTACAAGCTTTTGTTAGTTTGAGGCTAGATGGCGCTGTGTAAAAATGTCCTCCAATATTTATTTATTTATTAAATATTCAATCAAATCGAAGATAGTAATAAGCTAAGTCACAACCGTCACTTTTTTTTGACATTACACACAGCGCCATCTGACCCCAAACTAAGCAAAACTTGGACTATGGAAGTCAGATAACGGGTAGAATACTTTTTTTTTGTAAATATACGTACGTATAGTTATAATAAATACAGAATACCCAGACACAGAACAAACATTTGTTTATACCACAAAATTTATCCTAGGTGGGAATCCAACCCACACCCTTCAGCTCTTGGAGCAGACATACTATCAATGGACCAACAGGGTTGTCTATATATTATATACTAACTGTTACCCGCTGCTTCGCTCGCGTGGATATGAATAATTAAATGGCATGTCACCACAGCGATGAAATAACATCGATTAAATCACAAAAATAATAAGATTAAAATTACCGCTATAGAACATGAACATCCCTAGTAATAACAATTCTCACTTTCCCCCGAGGTCAACACCACCCCATATCATCAATAATACTTGTAAATTGACCCGAAGGCGTGTCCCTAGCCAGGTATAAAAATAATTCTTGTTAATTTGTATGTAGCATGCAACACGCTCGGTTGGCGTGAAAGTTTAGAGCAGCGTTGTAAACATTGGAAGGCTTTAATAGGCATTTTGTAAGCGATTTTGGTAGTTCCTACCTGTACATTATTCAAGGATAAACTACACTTTAAAAGTTACAATCGAGGTCAATTGTTAATTTTGAGAGGCGTAATTTAAGTAGGGAAATTTTGGCAGCCAAGTTGGGATACCGTCCGACTTCTAATCTGGAGGTCCTAGGTTCACATTCCACGTTGTTTTCTGCGCACCTCTGTTTTTATCTAAGTCATAATAATATATATTTGCCTAGAACATCGTCGCAAAGTTGCTAGTTTATCGGATTTTTATCGGATTTATTTCGGAGAGTGTGCTTCAGAAATACATGGTCTAATTGCTCCATGTCTATTTTTGTATCGGATTGCCAGAAGCTCAAAATAACGTTATCGTTCCAAGGTCGACGTTCCAAAAACGAAACGATTTGATTCTTCGTTTATTGTGCGGACTGCAAGACAATGGAATGCGCTACCTGAGTGTGTGTTCCCCGATAGATAAAATATAATCTGAGTGTCTTCAAGTCGAGAGTGAATCGGTAACTTCTAGGCAAGCGTGCTCCATCTTGGACCGCATCATCACATACTATCAAGTGAGTTGGCGGTCAAACGTAAGCCTATTTTTTACAAAAAAAATAATTACTGATTACTTCAAGAACTATAGTGCCAGTATAACAGCTATAGTAACTTAAACTACACTTGTTTATTTTAACCATAAATTTTCTTAGTTATCTGTCTTCCATAGCACAAGCTTTGCTTAGTTTGGGGTCAGATGGCGCTGTGTGTAATGTCCTATGACATATTTTATTTTATTTATTTATTAGTCGGAACAAAAAAAAAAAAAAGTAGGATTATATGTTTTGTCGTTTTCTTTTTCGCTTACAAAATCTTCGAGAAGTTTTTTAAGAACTCATGAGACATTGAGATGACGTTGTGTGAAATGTTCGACAGTATTTATTTAGAGCCAAGACGAACCGTTACTTTGTAACAACAAAAAGAAAAGAAATATTCTGCCAGTCAAAGAAAATATTGCTTGGAAACCGTAGGGCACTTTCAAGTACTCGGCTGGCAACCAAATTTTTATTTTTCTATTACTGGTGCCAAGACGTGGGTGCTTACATATGAGGCTGTGCGCAAAATTAGAGTCGCATAAGGAGCCATGGAGTGGTCCATGCTTTGCATCAAACTCCTAGACCGAGTTCGTAATACCGTTATCTGGCGACGAACGAAAGTTCGAGACGTCGGTGTTGCGATTGGTGGTGCTAGGACACGTTGCTAGGCGGAGTGATGACAGGTGGAGTAAGGTTGCAACAGAGTGGTGGTCTAAACAAGGTAAGCGGAGCGTTGATCGTACTCATATTGTCACCGTCGCGAGTCGAACTTGGACCAGATTGGCATAGGACCGAGGCAGATGGCATGATAAGAGAAAGGCCTATACCAAGCAGAGGGATAAAAAAGACTGCGGGTGATGATGATCTTATTAAGTTGAACAAGTAATCTGACTAATTGAAAAAAAAAGAAACGGAAAAAACAACGTACGCCTTTCTTAATATTTCAATCTCAAAGAAAAATGTGAGTGTCACCAAAAGGGACTTATTAGGCCCTAATGATTAATGATATTCGATAAGACAAACGACAAACATGAATAAAGTATGAGTAATGAATAGATTCTATTAATAAAACAGTCAGGAATCGATAGCATAATTTAGTAGACGCATAGAAACACGTGAATACTACCTGAACAGAATATTAAATTATGTACAACCAAATACTCCGTACGTGGAACGTTGTGTTCTACATGGTTTATGTTAACATATATTTTGGTAGAAATTCGAAGCAGATTCCACTAAAATACTTCGCGTAATAGATTGGGCCTGTAATCTAGGGCTGATCAAAGATAAACATAACATTTAGAAGAAAACATTGTAGCGCTGACAGCTTCGTGGTTAACGCGGCGGTTACCACGTCGAAAGGTGTGGGTTCAAACTTGTCCATGAAGAAAAACATCATGAAGAACTTTAGACTACTTCCTGCTAAGGAAATCTACAACCAAGCAAAAGTAAGGTGTTCTATATCTATGTTTTCTGAATATTTAGGTATTTTCTGTTTACAAATAAAAGTATTTATAGAATTTTTTTTTTTTTTTTTTATTTATTTATAATTATACGCTCCACAGACACTGGGCTCCGTGACCTTTGTCAACTTTACATATTTTATTTTATTTTTACAATTTTACATTACAAAAAGAGGAGAGGTTAGTAGGATCTTAATCTAAGGTTAAAGTAGGTACTAGATTGTGTGTATACCGCGAGCAGACCAGCGACCCGCAAGCAGCGAGTATGACGCATGTGCCAGCCATCGCCCTCCTCAACCATATCTGAGGGAAGAGAGCGACCCGACACACGACGCCGCCGCAAGAAGGAGCCTTCGATGGTGAGCATGAATGCTCGAGGCATACACACAATCCTTATTTCTATTTACAACATGAGCTTTCATTTGAAATCGCCTCCTCCCGACTCAAGGCCTCCATCACCGCCGTGTTCCGATCCAAATTATATTAAAAATACCATAAACTTTGCTAAGTTTGGGTCTAGATAGCACTGGGTGAAATTACTTCTAATATGTTCTCGTACCTACTTAGTGCGCCCAAAATACAGGTTTCGCCTAGTTTGGGGCCCGTTGTCGTTCTACCTGAAATCGGAAAGTACAAAAACCATGTAACCATTTGTCTGTATGTGTCACATAATGTTCCCTGGAAATAAACTATTATTATTATTATTCCCATCATGATTTATTTTTTAATTTTTTTACATTAAATATTTACAAAACATCTATAGGTAATACAAATAACATCTATAAGACAAATAAATTAAAAACTAGGGTGCCGCCGGCAGCGGGGCAGGGCTCAAGCTGCCAGTGGCTAGGGCTGCAGAGTGAGGAACCTCACAATGCGCGCCGTGTCAAGGATCACTGCCTTTTTAAGCTGACCCTTGACCCAACCGTCTAGCGAGAGTCTCTTAAGATGTCTCTTCTCTCTTATTATTATTATTTACATATACATAATGGTATTGAGTTATAAACATCTTACTGTAAATTAATTGATATGTGATGCAAAAAAATGAGCTGTCTATATCTGAAAGCATAAGAAAGTATACAACTTTAATTGCCGGTAAAACCTTTACTAAAAAAGTTGTAACGCAAACTCCGATTCGCGTGCTAACGTGCATTTAACTTTTCTACGTCAATTCGACGTTTTCATCAGCGATCACGATATTTATTTATCGATCGATTTGACTCCAAGTTTCTCAACCGTGAAGCCAAAGTATGGAACAAACTGCTAGCTTCCTTGTTTCTTTAGGGATATAATCTGGATCTTGTCAAGGTCTGAAGGAATAGGTATTATCTAAGTCTACGTGATTCATCTTCGACCGCATCGTAACAATGATGACTCAGTGGTTAGCACGGTCGGGGCACACGCTGAAAGACTTGGGTTCAGACCCTAACAATGAGTTTGAGCATGGTGTTAGGGTATTTTCTAGTACTCGGCTGGCTAGCTACCCCCGTCAAGTTGAAAATCTGCCGCTAAGCACCTAACGGTGTGTTCCGGCCTCACTTGAGAGCCAGTTTCATTCCAGGCTAGATGTGGTTTCTTCTTTGATTTTGGCGTCGCATTTTGAGCATTTACCAGTGTCAAGTGTTTTATATTTTAAAGATTCATAAGTTTAATAAGTTGCCTATAGTCGAAGTCCAGTTTTGGTCAAGTCCAGTCCGTGTCAGTCAAGTCCAGTGATGCTTCAATAAAGTAGTGGCGACTTTACCATAAGCTTAGATGGAGTTTCATCAAATTGTATTAATTAATTTCCCTCATTCGAGCTTCTAACACGCCACTTTATGGATAAAACACCACCATTTTTATGCATATGATGAAAAACCACAAGTTTTGGAAAAAATACAAATACAACAAAAATAAAAATACAACATAAATACCGCCAAAACTTCTTCGCAATTTTGCGATGTTGTACCTATCGTACTCATACTCATTTAGACCTCCATCTTAGACCACACTACTGTTTAACATTAGGCAGAGTGTGGTCAAACGGTCAAACACGAACCTATTTTGAATAAAAAAAATAAAAAAATTTAAACGAATAGTCACAAGTCACAAACATTAAAATAATAATCAAATAATTAATAAAATTAAATTTTCAAAATAAATTAAAAGATAAATAATTATCAATACACGAATTACAAAAATAAATAAATTGGGTTATATTTTTATATAATAGATAGGCTTGCGTTTGACCACGCTTGCCTAGAAGAAACCGATTCCGACTTGAAGGTACCCAGACTATATTCATTGGGGAACACCCACTCGGGCAGCAGATTCCAATGTCTAGCGGTACGCATGAGGAAGGTGGATTAGTCTACTCTTAGTAGAAATTTGTCTACTTTGTAAAATGCTTGCTCTACAAGCCACTTCAGAACCATAAAGAATAAAGGGTTGAAAGTTGAGTCTCCGGAGAATTCACAATGTTGCCGCGTATAGTAGTAATTATTAACATTTCACAGCTTGACAGTCCATTACCATCCGACACATGTACCATTAAATTCAGTAATTACTCATAGATTAGTTCTGTTTATTACGCAGGGTTAATTTGAATCAACACAAAGCCTCTTGAAGTCTCTCGGTACCTAACCTGATTTCATTGTTAGTGATTTGTTAGTATTTTCTTAGGTTTCTTAGTGATTGTTTGTTTTCCCATCTTGCAGGTCCAAAGTTTTCTTTTAATGGTTGACAGGCTAGGTGTTTGACCACAGTTTACCTGATGTTAAGTGACGATGTGGTCGAAAAAACACACTTTTCCTGTAATGAAAATGGCTTTCAAGTGAGGCTGCCGGAACACACCGTTAGGTGCTTGGTAGCAGATTTTTCAACTTCAGGGTGGTAGCTAGTCAGCCGAGTACTGTTTTGTTTTTCAAAGTACTTTATTTAACATAAATAAGTAGACTCACATACAAACTAAACACAGTTAAAGGATGCACGTAACAGATCGACGTTTGACAAAATCAGGTTAACTTTTAAAAACTGATACAAAAAAAAAATCTTAAAATTACCACTTTGTCCGACTGAATTTTACATATTAATAATAGCCGAGTACTAGAAAGTACCCTACCACCATGATATGGTTTCCTCGCGATGTTTTCCTTCACGGGCAGCTCAAGCTCATTGTTGGTGTTTGAACCTATGCTTTTCGGCGTGAACACACCCACCCTGCAGTGTTATAGTTATCTTCTAGGTATTTTTTTTTTTTTTTTTTATGGCTGACATGCTAGTTGTTTGACCATAGCTCACCTGATGTTAAGTGAAGGTGTGGTCAAAGATGGTAAAGCACACCTAGCCTGGAATGGAACTGGCTCTCAAGTGAGGCTGCCGGAACACACCGTTAGATGCTTGGCGGCAGATTTTCAACTTGAGGGTGGTAGCTAGCCAGCCGAGTACTAGAAAGTACCCTACCACCATGCTATGGTTTCCTCACGATGTTTTCCTTCACCGGCAGCTCAAGCTCATTGTTGGGGTTTGAACCCACGCCCTTCAGCATGCGAACCTACCGCGCTAACCACTGAGCTATCATCGCTACAAATTCGTTATTCATCTTGTGTAGAAGTATACTTCTGTGTTGTATTGTATTCTGTAACATCCCGTCCCGTCGACAAAAACATATCATCCAAGGTCCGCTGCATACCACTCTGGCAGCTTTTTGTTTATTTCCTAACATATGTATTTATTCAGCGATGAATACCAAAAAAGGTTTTTAGAAGGCAGGTGCGCGACCGTACTGCCCAGCGGAAGGTAACGTTCGCCTGTCATTCCTTGTTGTTGGACTGTTAGGCCGAAGGAAGGGGTCAAGCGTATATGATTTACCGTCATTGTTTTGTTTACTGGTTTGTTAGGCTTACCCTCCAAAGGTGGGCCATGTTTCAACCACGTGCGTTTCGAGCAGGTTGGCGGATTAATATACGTGATTAAATTTTTGCTTCGTCCATATCAGCAATTTTTTTATCTAAAATATATTTGTGTTTGACCACATAATGATGTTAAGTAATAATGTTGTGTAGGATGGAGCACGCTTACGTGGACCTCATCTGTTTACTGTATATAACATTCAAATTGTATTGTAGAGAGTTCCACATCCTCGACGACGACTTAAAAATTTGAGCTTTAAAAAAACTCGTACTTACATGAATTCTTTATAAATGTATCGAAAAGACCGGAACAGAATTGACAACATTAAAAATAGGAAACATAATTACCATAAGAGTGACGTACTACGCTTAATGGTTTTGAAACTTTTTAGCTTGTACAGTAAAAGCCTTTTGAATTATGTCATAGTAGGTAATACATCTCAAATTAAAATTTGGATCTAATATTTCTTTATAAGCTACTCTACTCAGAACGAGAAGGGTAGAGGGTAGTAACACCTAGCTAGCCAAGTGCAGGTTGGTATAGATTTAACAAATCTTTAAAAAATACTGTTACGTAGATTTTTTTGAGATATTTATCTTTATCGTTTGAAGGTGGCGGGGTATTAACAATACACAAATAAATTAAGAAAAGCAAAGTATGACCCGGTACCTAAACCAAAAACTATAAATTGGAAGTCAGACTGTCTTCCAGCGAGTAAAGTTAATTTAAAGCTCTATTTGTTCAAATCTCAAAACAAAAAACATCAAAATTGAGTAAAACATCGTGAAGAAACCATATCATAGTGGTAGCGTACTTTCTAGTACTTCGCTGGCTAGCCTGTGTCACTTTGGGTGACGTATAGATTGTAATGATATATCGACATCGTTTAAAAATTATGGTGAAATAAAAAAAAACTCATATACATGAACTTTGAAAACATCACAATCCTTTTTTGGGTAGTCATGTAAAAATTGACTGCTTCCCGAAAATCACCCTAATTGAAAATTTTTATTTCCGAATTCTCCAGGAATTTGTATTCCATATTGGTTTCGTGGGATGAATTTTCAATGGAAATGTTATTTTATTTCGTTCCAACAAGTAAAACCTGGTGTTTATCTGCTTAAAGCGCGGTACTACTGTTGAAATAAGAGCGTGCAAATCCCCGTGGAAATAGAACAAGTCATGTGCTTTTATCGACTTTTCTGACTGTAAAACAAGGCAAATACAAAAAGGATTGCTTGAGTTGAAATCCGGGAAATCTTAACATCAGGCGGGATCGCGGTTAAACGCAAGCCTATCATTTATAAAAAAAAAATATTATTATTGTGGATTCCGTAATATTTTTTACGTTTTTTTAGGATTGACAAGCTCGGTCTTTTATCATAGCTTACCTGATGTTAAGTGACGTTAAGGTCGAAGATGGTTAATACATCCAGCCTGGAATGAAACTGGCTCTTAAGTAAGGATGTCAGAATACACTGATAGGTGCTAGCTAGCCAACTTAGTACCAACTAGAAAGTACCCTACCACCACGCTATTATTTCCTTACGAAAATTTTTTAAACATCACAAAATCACTGCAGATTTCAAGTTAGGTTGCTAACTATATTTTATAGAATAGGATAGAATACAACTTTATTAAACACCAAACATACATACATGCACTTTCCTTTTTTACTAATTCGTTTTTTATTTTATTTTATTAAATAAATAAATATCGTAGGACTATACACACAGCGCCATCTGGCCCCAAACTAAGCAGAGCTTGTGTGATGGAAGTCAGATAACTGATAGAATACATAAATACTTTTTTTTTGTAAATACATACTTATAATACATACAGAACACCCAGACACAGAACATTAATTTAAAGTACGTAGTTATATTAATTTTTTTATTAAACTATCTACAAATTACATCCTAACATACAATCTACAGTGTTTCTAATACTACAGAGGAACTAAAAAATTACATACAAATATGAAACATTAAAAAAAATCATACATTTACACTCATTATAATGTCTTATTTTGTTTCAGGTGGCCCAACGTCCTCAATGACGGGTACTGTGACTCGCGTTTCAGCAGTGGTCGGAGGAGAGGCTATGCTACCATGCGACTCGCGGCCGCCTCTCCGAAACGACAGCTTACTGCTCGTCGTGTGGTACCGGGACGACGATCCAGTTTACAGGTCAGTAACCATTGAACGTCGAAATTAGTTTGAAAAGTTCAAGATAGCGTGAAAGCAGCAATGGTTAATCTAGGGTTAGAAAATACTCACATAAATTTATTTCGGTAATCCTCGACCGTTAAAACTATATACAATGATTTATTGATTTTATTCTTTCCTTTTTCGCGATCTAGATTTTATAATATAATTACTCTTCTTCTCCTGTTAGACCGTATCTTGGCCAGCCAAGTAAAACATTATATCCAGGGTCGTATGGGATCATCGCTACGATTTTAACCAAGTCAAAAGGCCGTTAAACTGTTTTATTCAACAAGTTGTTGTTAAAAATTCAAGCTACCTACTTTCAAGGAGAGTTACTGCCAAATACACACATACGTTTTCCTGGCTTGTGATGTATATCCGACAAACCTTTTGAATTTTTCATTCACCTCTTACCTCTAGTGCCAGGAATACTCGTTTTTAACTTGAAAACTAAATTGAAGATAATTATATTAGATTAGGTCACAAAAGGGTTGCAGTTAACAAAATTACAGGACTGTTGAGACTAACCATCGAATGTCAAGTAATGAGCACCAAAGCAGCGATGTCTTGGACTTTGTTTTATTATTAAAAGTTCTAGGTATCGCTGTAATGGTCATGGCCATACCGTGGTGGTAGGGATTTTCAGTACTCAACTGGCTAGCTACCATTCTGTAGTTGAAAATCTGTTGTCATCGAATTAGAAATTGAAAATATTAGAACTCTGATTTCGCTGGAACAAACAAAAAACGTTATTCCTAATTCTGTTTAACGCAAATACTATTACAAATCCTCATTGAGTCGGCAATTCTATCTTCCACGATGTGCGTAGCACTCGTAGCAGTCACTACGAAAGATGTAGCACTAGTAGCAGTTGCTACAGCGTAATCGCTACGAATAGCCCCGGAAACACTTTTACGAGCAATTGCGTCAAATAATTAGATGGGTATGGTAATGCGCTTGTTTAGTTTTGGTCGTTTTCCTCTTTGTTACACGCATTACTGTTGCTTTACAAACAGATCAAGATTGTTTGTTCCATGTGCCAATAACAATGACAATGGATCTCTTTCACCTATCTCAGAGCGCTTTTACCCTAAATAAATAGATGCTGTTAAAAGTATTTTGTATACCTACCTATTATACCAAGACAATACAATCGTTTTTTTATAATACTTTCGAGTTGTGCGTCTTCTATCGTTGTACTCTGAAATCCTGTTGGAATAATACCGAATAAATAAATAACTGTGACAGCTCTGTTTGTTCATCGGTAGTATATCTGCTTTAAGAGCTGTATGGCGTGGGTTTGACTCCCACCCAGGACAAACATTTTGTGATCTTATCGATAGATATGTTTATTCTGTGTCTGGGTGTTTTGTATGTATTATAAGTACATATCATGTATTTACTAAAAAAAGTATTTAAATATTCTATCAGTTATCTGACTTCAATCGATCGAATCGATTTTGTAGCGATGATAGCTCAGTGGTTAGCGCGGTAGGTTCGCATGCCGAAGGGCGTGGGTTCAAACCCCAACAATGAGCTTGAGCTGCCGGTGAAGGAAAACATCGTGAGGAAACCATAGCATGGTGGTAGGGTACTTTCTAGTACTCTGCTGGCTAGCTACCACCCTCAAGTTGAAAATCTGCCGCCAAGCATCTAACGGTGTGTTCCGGCAGCCTCACTTGAGAGCCAGTTCCATTCCAGGCTAGGTGTGCTTTACCATCTTCGACCACACCTTCACTTAACATCAGGTGAGCTGTGGTCAAACAACTAGCCTGTCAACCATTAAAAAAAATAAAAAAATCGCAAGATTTGCTTAGTTTGGAGTCAAAAGACGCTTTGTGAAATGCTGACATTACATACAGCGCATATATTATTATGTTTTTTGAGTTGGAATTAAGTGTAATGTGCTGTAGATATTCTGCAAAAATATATTTCATTTAATAGAGGTATGAAAGTATAAATATGTAGGTAAAAGGTAAAATTATGTATGTATGTATGACCGGTAAACGAAAGGTCAAACGTGAAATTGTTGAACCAAAGCTAATTTTACTGAAAATCTTGGATCGAACCTGAATAATATTAGCACAGATTGGAATATAAATTGATGATACCTAACGTTCCCACGCCACATTCGCTGATAAATTGTCACTTTAGAACACGTCTATTCCAGTGGTTGTCAGTTCTACAACAAATATGGCCATCTAACTGTCACTTTAGCATACTAATTATAGTGATGATAGCTCAGTGGTTAGCGCGGTCGGTTCGCACGCCGAAGGACGTGGGTTCATTCCAGGCTAGGGGTGCTTTACTATTTTTAATCACACTGCCACTTGAGCTACACAGCATCAGGTGAGCTGTGGTCAAACAGTTGGCCTGTCAAGCATAAAAAAAAAAAAAAAAAAACGTTGAGAGTCAGCAACCAGTGTGTACTACCCGTTATGACCTATGACGCTAAAACAAAGACACTTGCAGTTCATAGGTTCATAGCCGCTTAGCTAGCTGTAGAAAAAGCTATGTTTGGCATTTATCTAAAGGATCTTATCCGGAACTAAGTAATTTACTAGAGAACTAACCGATATAGCTTAGCGGTTAGGGTTTTTTTTTTTTATAGTAGATAGAGAGTTTGACCGCCATCCCGCCTGATGGGTGTTCGTTTTTTTATGGTTAACAAGCTAGGTGTTTTACACAGCTCACCTGATGCTGTGTAGCTCAAGTGGCAGTGTGATTAAAAATAGTAAAGTACGCCTAGCCTGGAATGAACCCACGTCCTTCGGCGTGCGAACCGACCGCGCTAACCACTGAGCTATCATCACTATAATTAGTATGCTAAAGTGACAGTTAGATGTCATATTTGTTGTAGAACTGACAACCACGGGAATAGACGTGTTCTAAAGTGACAATTTATCAGCGAATGTGGCGTGGGACTCCCTGAAATTCGATGGAGTGACTATATACGTAAAACAGTTGGCAGCAATAAGCAGATGACTGGGCTAGATGGCGTGCATTAAAAAGGCTTGTATGCCCAGCAGTGGCATAATGTGGGCTAATTATAATAGATATAAGCTCAATTGTGTACAACAGAAATAAAAAAAATTACAAAAGATTTTTATGAGCTAGTGCCACAAGTGAAAGCCTTATCGCTAAAAGCGACCTCTTCCATCCATGATTGAAAAAAACGTTCGTGAATTTTAACAAGTTATAACACCAATAAGTTGTAAAAAAAATTATACATAATTATAGTTAGTATCTATTATAAAGAGGAAAGATTTGGTTGTTTGTTTGTTTGTAATGAATAGGCTCCGAAACTACTGGACCGATTTAAAAAATTCTTCCACCGTTGGGAAGCTACACTTTCTACGGGTGACATAGGCTACTGTTCATCGCTGTATTCCCACGGGAATGGGAACTACGCGGGTGAAACCGCGAGTCGTTCGCTAGTGTGAAATATTTGTGAATGTACTTATGTGATTATGTTAACGATGAGAAACATATTATGTTAATTTTAACCCAAACATGAGCTTACAGGAAATTTTCAGGCAACACAGTTAATATTATTACATACAAAAGCCACTACCTCGTGTTAGTTTCTTCAAGCTAAAATTTAATTAGTCTTGCACACTTTTATGCTGAAAAAAAACTACCTCCAAAAACAAGAAAAAAGCTGCGTACAAAATATGTATACGGGAATTCTTCAAAAGGTCTGGCCCCTTTTTTGCTAAACCCTACGTTGATTATACAAAACGTGTAGTTATGTATTTGATGTCCCTTTTCATGGGCTTCATTTAGTAATACCTACATAAGTAGATGTACATTATTACGTAGAATTACGGATTTTGGTACAGTATGGTTCAGATTACAAGTTGAAATTAAAATAAAATTCAAATACGACCGGATTCGTTGGGGAAAACGTATTTCACTTCGCTGCTTTTGTAAATGGCTCCATTAAAAAATTAAGTGTACATTTTGAATTTCCAATTTTATAAATTATCTCGCGCATACGCTAATATCTTTTATACGACTTCAAAAAAGGAGGAGGTTCTTATTTTATGTTTGTTACCTCAGAGCCCATCATTTATGAGCTGATGTCGAAAATTCCGATTTTATTTGTAAGTATATATTCCTAGTTTTAGATTGGTCCCATAGAAACTACATTAAAATCGGTTCTTTTTTTAAAATTGATAATGAACATGAAACTTTTTAATTTTTTTACAAAAATGTACCTATATATCAACATGTATAAATATTATACAATATGTATGTATTCTCCATCAATTCCAAAACAGCGTGACTAATTTTGATGAAATTGGCAGGCAATATTTAGATTAGCCAATCTTTAGATTACACCAAGATTAGAACATAAATAATAAAAACATATTTAACATTCAAACGAAGTGCATCGGTGTCTCAAGCGCTTAGATCGATCTCTTCCATGGTATGCATAGGACTCGGCAAAAAGACAGCGTGTTTGCAAACTAGAAAAACACATTCATATAAAAACTTACATTCATCATTTACAACATAAAACATGAACAAAACCAATGTATCAACTACATACAAAAAGAATAATAATATACTCCTAACTATTAAACACTGATATAGAAAAAAATTAAACAGCCACTTAAGTAATGATGACCCTACGCTTAAAAATCTCAAGGTAGCCCTCGGATCTTGCGATCGGATCAACAGAATACGTTTCTTTTGCTTTTTTTAGAATAATTGCATGCGTACAAAACTGGGGGCTGACCGCTAGTTGCTTATACACTGAGAAGTCACAAATTTATCTTATCATTTGGAACGCAACGTAAGTTTCTTCCCGGGAACTCATAAAAACTAACCGTAACGGATTACCTAAATCAGGTACATACTATTATTTCTGCATGTTTCCTCATTTCACGCGGTTGTTATTCAAGGTATGTTATTAAAACGTTCTCTGATCACGGAATAGAACATATTACAGAGATACATCTAGATACGGAATTACAATAAAGAAAGAAAGATTTTTTTTTAAATCAAGTAACAACAGAACACAAAAACAACAAACAAATTGAAATATAATAATGATTTTATACGGATATATAATGTGAAAGTTTATTCGTTTTTAGGGTTCCGTACCCAAAGGGTAAAAACGGGACCCTATTACTGACAGATTACGGTTGTATGGGTGTCATGAGGACGGCCGTACTGCATAACCAATAGTAAAAAGAACTTCTGTCAGTCATCTGGTTTTCACTGTATATCGCTTTTGGAAAATAAATGTATTTCAATATTTTTATCAATCGTATTATCAATATTATTACTTTATTATTTTTTGGAAAAAAAAGTAAGGTGTAGAAAGCTTCAAGAACAGACACGTAAATTTTGTATCTAGAGTAGGTTTAAATAACGTTACGGCTAAAGATTGAACACACTTTTATGAAAGAAAAAATAATGTTTTAAATTCGTAACATATGAAGCAACATACACACACAAAAAGACAATTATGTGTTTTTAAATGTTAAAATGTTTCTTTAGAGAATTTTCTATTCTGTGTTCTGCTACAGCTCCAGTGGTATTCGGGTATAATAAATCTTGACTAATAAGAATTTGTAGCTGTCCAGTGACTGGATACATGCGGTCTGTGGTGCTTAATGGTGGTGATAAATAATTTAACAACCTAGTTATTATTTTCTAATGGCGGATGAAAGGTGGTGATAGATAGGGTTGAATGTTTTAATGATTTTGGTTATATTATATCATAGGTACTTAAAAAGATCTTAACTGATAAGCTTCCTGGAAAATATGCGTAATAACTTAACTATTTGAAAATTATTTTCCATCCTCGGCCAAATCGTCGCTATCCATCAGACAAGGTGGTGGCTAAACGTAAATATTATATTTTAACGTATTAAATAACCGTTAAAAAACGCAAATCCCGAGAAAAATACTCGGTAATTATGTTATTTTGTTCAGGAAATATCTATTTAAACCATTAGAAAAAATTAATTGGGGTGTGTAAATCTGCCGTCTCTCATCGGATCAGCGTGGTCGAATATCGTTAATCAGCGGTCCATGACAAACCTAAACTCTGAACCGAGATATGAAGCGAACCTTCCGGTACGGAACTTTATGGTGACAAGTAATGAGACAAACAGAGCGTTCTCCTGATGGTTAAAGATAACGCCAGCCCATAGCACAGCGGAAACCAGTACGTTGAATTGCAAATAAGTTAACAAATAAAACATATTTAAATAAAATAAAGAAACTTCTGCTGCTCTGTTATTCAATTGAATTCAATTTATTGCATATATTATGTTACAAACTGTTAGCTCAATTGTTTCAAAAATATATTAATGTATAAATTCGTGTCGTTACTCAAAGTAATGAGTACCAAAGCAGCGATACCCTGGACTTTGTTTTGTTACTCAAAGTAATGAACACCAAAACTGCGATGCCCTGGACTTTGTTTTGTTACTCAAAATAATGAGCACCAAAACTGCGATGCCCTGGACTTTGTTTTGTTACTCAAAGTTTTGTGTAGTACTGCAATGGTACCTAATGGACAGGAGTTATCTCTTACCATCAGGGGACTATCTATTCCGTCTTATTACATCGAAAAAATCTTAAGTCTTAAATTATAATTAATTTAAATAATGGTTAAATATATGAAGTAGTATAGAGTCTATCTACCTTAACTATTATTTAGCTCATATAGTGAGAGTGCATTTCAACGCGTTCCTAGTCCCGAAGGTTGGTCTAGAACGGTCGTGTGGTTTGGAGTCTCATTACGTGCATGCTGATGCCACCGCAACCTGACAGTGGACAATTAAACGACAGACGTGATACAATTGTTTAGTGCTACCAAATTGTTTAGGTCTGTTGAGTTGAAATCATGTTTTCGATTGATGCGAAATACTGGAAATTATTCATAGATTAAAGATTCGATCAACTTCAAACCTTATTAACACATGCGGTACTTGAGATGTTTAAAGTCACCCTTATCATTGAATAGAATAGAATTTATCATTTTTTATTAAATTTAAAGTAGTAAGAGTATCCGATATAATTAAACTTGAGTAATCCCGCATTAGTAAAAATAAAATTTACACACTATATTATGACAATACTTTTTTAATCGACTTAAAAAAGCAGTTTCATTTTTTATCGTTGTTTGTTATCCTAGAAATCTATCATTTGTTAACTTTTTTTTTAAATGAAAGGATATAATTTTGTATAAGTTCCAGATAAATTTTATTAAAATCGGTTCAGTATTTAGCCTGTTATCTCATTTGGTAGAGTTTCTGCTTAAAGAACTGTAGAGCGTGGTGATGTTCCTACCAGAACAAACATTCATAACGATAAGTGTTTATAGTATAATCGAAATATACCTACCGTAAATAGTACATAATATGTATATCATCATTATGAATCAAAGCTAGGTTACGTTTTAGGGCCACCAAAATACAGGCTAAGCCTAGTTTGGGGCCCGATGTATAACGCCATATCATTAGCAAAAAAATTTGTAAAAAAAAAAAAAAAAACTGGGAAACTCTGATAAAAGCATAAAACGGAACTAAAAATGTCATAATATTTTCCAGTCATACTTAATACCAAACTTGAATTCCTTAGTAATCTCAACGTTTAACTGCGTAATAATAAACCTAATCCATAATTCGTTAACCAACTTTATCGGTTCTATATTGTGTTGCAAAGTGAAAATGAAAACAGAAATACGTGTATACATATAAATTATTTTTGTCAAAAAAAAACTGATAAATTATTTATCTTCCATTGTAAAGTTAGGTATGCAAGCATCACGTGTTCAATGGAGCGAATATTTAAGTTTTCTGTTGTTATAGAATTAGCGATATCATTATTCCAAATTATCATATTTAGGTGTGGTATTTAGCATCGCGATAAAAATATTTTTCTTGTCGACAGTGACGTATTTATATAATAATAAATATTGTAGGACATTTTACACAGCTATATAGCTTTAAATGAAGTAAAGCATGTAATATGCGAACCGGATAACTGATATAATACTTACCTACATGTTTTTGTAAATACATACGTGTAATACAGAACACCCAACAGAACAAATATTTATACTCCTCAGACAAATGTTTATACTGAGTGGGAATCAAACCCACACCCAACAAATCTTTAAGCAGATACACTAACAAACGAACTAAAGTTGACATCGCAAAAAGTGAATTTTACCAATATTTCTGTAGCTGAGTATAACCCTGACAGCCCTGTTGGTTCATTGGTAGTATGCTTCGAGAGTTGAAGGGCGTGGATTCGATTCTCATTCAGGACTACCATTTGTGTGACTAACATCGATGTTTGTTCTGTGTCTGGGTGTACTGTATGTATTATAAGTATGTATTTATAAAAAAAAGTTATCTGTCTTCCATGTCCTATGATATTTATTTTATTTATTTATAATTACCAAAGCAAGTAGTAATAACAATTATGATAAAGGCAGAGGTCGTTGACAGCATCATATATGATAAGAATCTCGTGAAGATTCAGAAGGAGAATCTTAGTAAGCTTGACTTGGACACAAGATACTCGTGATGTAAGATTGACTAGTTGACGATCATTGTCCCGATAGATAGTTGTCACGATAAACGGCCTTATAGCGTAGATTCTCAATCAAATACTCTCACTAGGCGGTCAAGGGTCAAATCTAAAATTCAGTAATCCTTGACAGGATTGTCAGGAATTTCAGTCTGTAGACCTAACCATCGATAGCTTGACCGATGTTCAAAATCAAATAATAATTGAAAACCTTATAATAAAAAAGGCTGAACAGACAAATGATAATGATATTGCAAAAAACTTGAAGAAAGAAAATAAATTACAAAATTTTAGCTAATATAGCTAAACTTTAATAATTTATTATTTTTTTTTTTAATTTTTTAATTTTTTTGTTTAAAAGGATATCTTTTAGGCACTCTATACTACTATAGAGTGCCTAAAAGACATCCTATTAAACAGGTATCGTACTATGAAACGAAACATTTTCATTGTACGACATAATTACGATCAAACCTCTCTTTAAAGACACACACAAAAGACGACATCTGAGCACGGATTTTGTAAAACAAGAATGATTATAATCATGATTATAATTATATGTCCAGGAATCATTACATTTTTATTACTTTAAATTCAGTGAAGCTGTAGTTAAGCACTTAGGTGCTTAATGACAACTATGAATGGAAAACAATACGTGACCTCATATGACATCACTAAAGATTTATCTGTGTTTTTATTACGTTGGATCGTTAACCTCTAAGGTCAACTCACATTTCGTTATCAGTATTGCAAATATTTTAATTCTGTCAATATTTCTTTAAATTTATGGCGTAGTATGTGTAATTATTTTTATGATTTAGTTCTTTATTTTTAACTAGCGGACGCCTCGCAATTTCACGCGCAGTTCCCGTTCCCGTGGGAATACAGGAATAAAAAGTAACTTATGTCACCCAGGGATAGTGTAGCTTCCTAACGGTGAATGATTTTTTGTAATCGGCTCATTAGTTTTGGAGCCTATTCAATACAAACATATCTTTCCTCTTTATAATAGTATAGATGTTGTTTCAAAATTCTTGCTATCAAATCTTAAGGATGAAAAAGAAAACAAAAATTAAGAAACGAAATAAAATTATATTGAAAGCCCTTTGTACGTTAGAGTATTCCATGAAACAAGATCCATAAATAAATTAAAATCCTAGCAGTCGATCTTGAATAATGTTAGACATGATAAAAGAAAAATTAATACCTATGATAAATAGTAGATTAAAACATAATATCACTTTATAAACTTATTGACCCCTTATAAAACTGTAAAAAAGAAAAAGTTTATAGAAGTTCTTTCAATCAGCTAAGATTTACAAGCTGGCAGAAGCTGATAGTCTTCCGTACGGGATCAAACCATTGGCTACTTGTTTCCCTAAATCAGTGTGAACCTTAGCAAACATCTTCACCGCCCTCTCTTGGATGAAACCAGAAGCTCCCTTCAAACTGTCAACCAAGTTCACCACAACGCGTTTACGTTCCTCAAGATCCATGACTTTAGTGTACAAATCGATGGCCTGGGTGTAATTGTCTTCAGTTTCACCACTGTCATATCTGCCAACTACTCCACTGAGGGTATACTTGGACTGCAGACGTTCAGCACGCGGGTTGTTTTGAGGACCAGAAAAGGAATTAGGAAAATAGTTCGGAGCTCCTTCCTGGTTGAACAAACATTGAGGCCCGTCGCGCTGGTAGTTGGCTACTTTTGCACGGTATGGACAATTTACTGGAATTTGCAAGTAGTTTGCGCCGAGACGATGGCGGTGAGTATCATTGTAAGCAAATAGACGAGCTTGCAGCATCTTGTCTGGAGAGCCTTCAATGCCAGGCGGCATGTTCGAAGGGCTCATGGCAATCATTTCAACTTCAGCAAAGTAGTTCTTTGGGTTTCTGTTTAGAGTGAATTTGCCAACAGGGATGAGCGGGTACTCTCCATGCGGCCAGATCTTGGTCAGATCAAATGGATTGAATTTAGATTTTTCGCCTTGTTCCATGGTCATTACTTGGACGTATAGGGTCCACGATGGATAATCCCCCCTAGCAATGGCATTGTAAAGATCCCTGATATTATAATCGGGATCGGTGGCGGAAAGCTGTTCAGCTCTTTGAGGAGTCAAGTTCTTGATACCTTGGTTAGATTTGTAATGAAACTTGCACCAGTGTGCCACTCCTTGTTCATTCACAAATTTGTAAGTGTGTGAAGCATAACCGTTCATGAATCTGTAACCATCTGGAATACCACGGTCTCCAAATGTATAAATCGTTTGGTGAACGCACTCCGGTCTCAAAGTGATGAAATCCCAGAACATGTCAGGGTCCTTGAGGTGCGTTGCTGGGTTACGCTTTTGAGAGTGAATGAATCCTGGGAACAAGCTTGGCTCTCTAATGAAAAATACAGGGGTATTGTTACCTACAAGATCCCAGTTACCTTCTTCCGTATAAAATTTAATGGCAAACCCTCTTGGATCACGGACGGTGTCAGCAGATCCGACTTCACCTCCTACAGTTGAAAAACGGACTGCAACAGGAGTTTTCTTTCCAATTGTGTCAAAAACTTTGGCTGCGCAGTACTTGCTAATGTCATGAGTAACTTCAAATTCACCGAATGCACCAGCTCCCTTGGCGTGCACTACACGCTCTGGAATACGTTCTCTGGCGAAAGATGAGATGACATCAACGATATGCAGATCTTGCAGTAGAGCAGGTCCTCTCTCTCCAACAGTTAAAAGACCAGCCTTATTTCCTATTGGGTTACCCGATTTGTTGGTGATAGTAGGGGGAGTACCCTGCAAAGATAAAAAAAAAAACAAAATATAGTTTACAAGCTGCAAATAAGCCATTTATTGGTAATACATTTAATACTACAGAATATTCTATCTGTTGTATATTTTTAACCACGCTACAGAAAAAAAATTGTCATGCTTTAAAAATTCCGTAGAATAGAATCCCAAAATGTATTACATTTGGGCATCTCCAATTTTTTCAGGATAATAAGTATTGTATTATCAAAGTTACACAAAGACTGATTTATTTTATTTTTTATATCAAAATAGGTTCGCGTTTGACTATAATCTGCCTGATGTCAAGCAGTAGTGTGGTCTAAGATGGAGCACGCTTACCTAAAAGACCCTATTAAATTGACTGTCACGTAAAACATCTCACAACAATTGCTTATTTACAAGAGGAGACAGGCTAGGCGATGAAAACGGAAAGCAATAAATCAGAAATTGAATCAGACTCAAACATTATCTAATAGATCAGGCGATATGGTCGCTCAGCGACAAAGCCAAAATTAAATTTAAAAAAATCTAATAGATGAAATATTTCAGTTAACTGTAACCATTAAACGTACCACTGATTTTGAATAGCTGTTCAATTGCTCTGAAGCTGGATCTCTTGCAGCCATTTTGATGAAATTATTAATTTTTTATCACAATACAAACGGAGCCACTCACTGGTGCGCGTCCGCTGACTAGAAACCAACTACGATTGATTCGATCGATCTCTTATGTTTATATAGTTGCTTATGACATTTAAAGTTGATAAAAATAATTAAAACATAACATTTATCAGTATTTTGCCCTGTGACCGGGAGCGAGGGCGTAAAGTATGACATTGTTATAAAGAAAATAAAAGAAACATAAAAACTAATCGAGTTCCGAGATAATGCTTAACTAAGTAATTAATTTGTAAACAATCATATCTTTTACACTTGTTGGCCTCCCCAGGTTCACTCTCTTATTTGTTTTCTTCCGTATAATATGAATATCTGTTGATGCAAATTTTGATATGCTAAAAATTTAAAATAAATTTAAATAAACGGCCACGAATAATCTACGTAACTGCATAATATCATATGCCTTTTTTTTTTTAATACGAAATGGGTTCGCGTTTGGCCACATCCTGCTTGATGTTAAACAGGATGCAGTCCAAGATGAAGCACGCTTACCTAGAAAAAACCCTGTTTGCTCTAGATTTGAAGACACCCAAATTGTACTCCGCATTAGTTTAGCAGTTACGTCACTTTTTTTGTGATCGTGTAATTTAAATGTCTTTGAGAACACACGTTAGCCCTGCTCGTTACTACAAGAAGGAACAAAAAATCGATAAACTGTCTTCCTTGATTTACAATATTAATGAAAACGATGAAAATAAAGAACTATTTTACGAAAAACTTTATGCGTGGATTTTATCTAAATGTCAATTATTTATTGCAAAATTCACGTGTTTGGATTTATTTATCTTATTCTTTATTACATTCAATAAATTATAATTATGTTTTGGAAAGATAACAGTTTTGTGGCGTTATGTTCCAAAATATGACTGCGATATTATTTTAAAAAAAAACGTAGGTTATGTAACTATCTAACTTTTGCTGACAGCACGGTCGGGTGACATAAAAACATATTAAGTAGACTATATAATTAGGAGGTAGCCTATATTAATACAATATATCACTCAGACATAATACACAGCGCCATCTGACCCTAAACTAAGCAAAGCTTGTACTATGGAAGTCAGATAGCTGATAGAATACTTAAATAGTTTTTTTGTTGTAAATACTTACTTATAATACATACAGTACACCCAGACACAGAACAAACATTTGTTTATACAACACAGTGTCTGTCCTGTATGGGAATCGAACTCAAGCCCTACAGCTCTTGAAGCAGACATTCTACCAATGAACCAACAGGGCTGTCGATATCGATAATGCTATGTAATCTTTCTATGTACCGGTGGTTTCTTTTTTAAAGTAATGACACGTTCTATACTCTTTCCTGATGGTAAGATATAATGCATGCCCATGACCATTCATTCATTGATGATTAGTGTCTACAGCCCTGTAATTTCGCTATCTGCAAACCTTCAAACTGAACCACAGTACTGCTTGGCTGCTAAATATCAGATACTAGCGGACGCCTCGCAGTTTCAGCCGCATAGTTCCCGTCCCCGTGGGAATACAGGGATAAAAAGTAGTCTATGTCACCCCGGGATAGTGTAGCTTTCCAAAAAAAACTTTTGAAAACGGGCCAGTAGTTTAGGAGCCTATTCATTACAAACAAACAATAAAATCTTTCCTCTTTATAATAGCATGGATATAGATAGATAGCAGTAGTATAACCTAGACGACCATATAAGTGTTTGCGTATGTCTAATATGTGATCATACACATCACACACCCGCGTCGTTGCTTATCGATGATGGACATTAAACGCAATCCTGATATTTCCTAAAAGATTGAAATGTAAGCTCTCAGTAAATGATTATACCATACATACAAAAGAGCAGACGCTTACAAAAATTAAAACGTACTAGTTTATCAAAGCCTGTACAAACGGGAAAAGTGCGCTTCCAACACACGCTCGTTTTACATAAAAAACCTACGAATACAGAAAAAAATGGGTATGAAATATGTTTTTGACAAATGTTGAGTGCCGCCTGAGATTTTTAATGCCACGCATCCATCAGTTTTTTTTACGCTGGAGTATGGTTCGGTCATGTTCGGCTGTTAAATTGATGTTAACAGAATATAAGGGGGAGAGTTAACGTGACATACATCATTTGGTTAAACAACAATGCACATGTTTTTGGAGAATGGTAAATAAAATTTGTTATAAAGGTGATTCTTTTGGTTTGCTTGCCGTTGGAGTTTGATCGAATTAGTGATTGTTAGTTTGTTTGTGACTGCATAATTTTCTACTCTGTGTAATGTCTTATATTGTAGTAATGATAGCTCAGTGCTTAGTGCGGTCGGTTCAGACGTCAAAAGGGGTGGAATCGAAAATCCTAATTGAGCTTGAGCTGCCGGAGAAAAGCATTTTTTGTTTTAGTTGAAAATCTGCCAACAAGCACCTAAATAGCAGGTGTGCTCCGACAGCCTCACTTGAGAGCCAGTTCTAATCCAGGCTAGGTGTATCTTCGACAACACCATTATTTAATATCAGGTGAGTTGTGGTCAGACACCTAGCCTTGGCCATAAAAAAATATGATTCAAATACGAAGACAGCCCCGTTGGCTCATTGGTAGTACATCTGCCTTGAGAGCTGTAGGGCGTGGGTTCGATTCCCACTCATATTTTGTGAATAAACAAATGTTTGTTCTGTGTCTGGGTGTTCTGTATGTATTATAAGTATGTATTTACAAAAAAAAAAGTATTTATGTATTCTATCAGTTATCTGACTTCCATCACACAAGCTGTGATAATTATATGTAAAAAAAAAAAAAAACAATTGATAACACCAAAGTTACAGGTCTGTTTCGTGTTGTGAGATGGCCTCTTGATTTATACAAACTTATTTTTATAAACAACTAATGTACTCTTATAATAGGTGCAACGTTGATTGCATGTTGGTATTCATAAGCTATTTATAATTTATCACTCTTCAACATCCCATTTCCTAAAAACATGATAACAACGCGTTACATGTAGATCGGAAAAACTCCTTTTTGAGGTCAAAATGTCCCTCAACTACATTTGACCCAGTTCACACGCGCGGCGTGTCTAAATTTTACATAACCCTCGAAAAATTTCAATGAGACGCCAGGCGCAGTGCGGCAAAGTGGCAAATATGGTGACAACGTTGCCTCACAAGGATTACCGAATCGAGAACCATGCTGAACAGATACAAATTAAATAGAACAGCTGACGAGAGGCATCTCCAGAAAATATTAAAATGCTACTGAAATCATGTCGATACTTCGAGCAAGAAAGGCCAAACTATAAACTTACAGGAGAAACAAAAAACGTGAGCCAAAAAAAAATAGCTCATTTTTTAATTAGATTTAGACTAATAAATAGCTGATTATTACACTTAACTTTACGATAAAATTTAGTGTTTTAATGTTCAGTAGGAATACGCATAACTTTAAAAGAGATACAATGAAGTTAAATTTAACAACGTTTTTTATTTTTAATAATATGGTTTTGATGATAAAAAGAAGTGATAAACTTCTTTTTTAAATGTTAAAGTTTTAAATATACAAATTCATAGAGCGTTAAATTCTGAACAAAACTGCATAGTTAAGTCAGTTTCGTCAAAAGTGACTTTTACGACCTTTCTTCCCCGAAATATCGATGTAATCTATATTTTCATTAATTTTACTTACTTTTAAAATTACATTCTTCCTTTATTTTACTTGGTGGTAGATCTCCTAAGCAGGAGATCGTCTAGGTAGGCACCACCGCAGTACCAGTTATTCTGCCGCTAAGGAGTAGTGTGTAAACATTACTGTGTTCCGGTTTGAAGGGTACTGCAGCTAGCAAAATTACAAGGCTGTTAAGACTAACCATTGAAAGTCTCAAAGTAATGAGTGCCAAAGCAGTGATGCCCTGAACTTTGTTTTGTTATTTAAAGTTCTGTGTATCGCTGCAATGGTCATGGTCAGGCGTTATCTCTTACCATCAGGAGAGCGTCTCGTTCGTCTCATTAGTTTTTACATCATCAAATTCTTCTTTTGTTTTCTGCGAGTTTTGTAGACATAAAGATTTTATTTCATTTCTATCAAAATCGTAATTGGATAATGATAATACTTTTTTGATCGTTCCAGTTCTCAGTTTAATTTATTACCTTCAATACTTTAATGTGTTGTACCCGAATGGGATCCAACATGACACTTAGTGTGCGTGTCTGTTTTTATGCTTAGAATGTTTTATTTGGTAGTACGAGTATATGAACGAAAACTAAATTTATTGAACTATAAATAAACAGTTTATTGACTTTTTCATTTTATCTATAACTAAATCGATTCCCAACCAGGACAAACATTTATGTAATAGACATAATTGTTTATACTGTGTCTGGGTGTTCTGTATGCGTTGTAAGAGATGGTTTAAAAACATTTTTAATCTTATTTCTTTACTTACTTTAAGGTTAGATTACGCTAAGTAAAATGTGCATTGATATTCATAATCATAATCATAATCATTTATTTGTTTGCGTATATGGGTAAAATACAGTTGGTGAAAATTTAATATTACATTTATGTGATTTGTATTGAGCTGCAGCGGCGGCCTTAGCAGTTGCGAGGCCCGGGGCGACAGATTATTGTGAGGCCCTTTTTCTTTGAGTCTGTTTTACTAAAAAAATAGTTCGAGTGTTTGAGGGGTCGTAACATGCTTGCACTAATAATGAAACCGCGCGTTCAGGGGGAGCTTTGTTAAGTGCGAGGCGCGAGATACACATACATATATGGTAAAGATTTTTTTTCTACGAGGACGTGAGGCCCCTGCAAGAGCGAGGCCCCGGGCGGTTACCCTGCTTGCCACACCCTAAGGCCACCACTGTTGAGCTGTGGTCAAAACTGCTAGCCTCTCGTAACAATGAATAATTCAATTTTATTTCTCTATTCTATTCTGTCATATATCTGCGGCAATATTTCAAAGTTTCCAGTGCAAGAACGGCAAACTCGGAACGTTTGCGGGAAGTATCACGCTACATGGAATATTCTATACGATAACTTGGCTGCGATCAATTTTGAAGTCGTTTTGTTACACGCGGCGGCAACTTTTGAACTAAACTCAAGTTTCAAGCGTTAAGATTTTACGTAGTAGGTATGTAAGAGACAGCTTTAGACGATATAGCAAAAATCACGAATCAAACTGTGATAGATAGGAAGGTACTTACTTTAGCGATCCCTAGATAAAGTTGACATCAAACAGAGGCGTCTGTAAATTTTGTATCTATGATAGCTCAGTAATTAGCACAGTCTGACCGTACGCCGAAGGGCGTGGGTATATTATAACTACGAGTATATACCTACCACCAATGAGCTAGAGCTGTCGGTGAAGGAAAACATCGTGAGGAAGCCATTGAAAGAAAGAAAACATTTATTTTGACACACACAACACTACAACAACAAAACACTACAAATAAAAAGACAAAAAAAAAAAAATAATAACAAATAATAAGTAGGAAGTTGTCGCTGTAGTGTCCAGTACGACAAATAGGTTAGTTCTCAGTATTAGTTCTGCCGATTTATCAGCAGCGCTGGTTTTCATTGCATGTTGGTAGGGTATTTTCTAGTACTCGGATGGCTAGCTACCACCCTAAAGATGAAAATCTGCCACCAAGCACCTAACCGTGTGTTCCGGCAGCCCCACTTGAGAGCCGGGGTACGCTTGTGCTCTCCAAGGCGGGTCTGCGAAGACAAGTGAAGAATCAATAAATTACAAGTTTGTGTGTAAATGTGTGTGTTTGTGGGTGTGTTTATGTGTATGAAAGAAAGAAAGAGAGAAAGAAAAAAACTTTAAGAAACATAAGGGTAAGTATGACAATTTGAAATAATTAATTATTTAAAATTTTAGCGCATAGCATTATTTTTTCAAATAAAATTACCTACTGAAACGTAAACGTGTGGGAAGTGCAAATTTTTACCTGTAAGATATTAATGATATTAATGATATTGTGATATTAGGAGATATGTCTCAGTGTCTGTGGATTACTATTGATAATGTAGTTCATTATATCGATAACAGTTTTATTTGGATAAGCCTGAGAATAGATAAAATTTAATCAGTTAATTACTTAATGTCAAGGTCTGAATTATCAGCAGGGGGCATGGCTAGATAAGATACAAGAAAATTTTTGTTGTAACTAAAATAATAATAAACTTTCTTAAATAAAGTACCTAGCTATAAAAACATTTTAGCATCTTCGACCACACCTTCACTTAACATCCGGTGAGCTGTGGTAAAACATCTAGCCTGTAAACCATTAAAAAAAAACTAGCTGCGCCCCGCGGTTTTACCTGCTACATGTTTTCGGGATAAAAAAGTAGCCTATGTTCTAATCCAAGGACTCACCTACCTTCACACCAAATTTCATCCAAATCCGTTCAGTAGTTTTTTCGTGAAAGAGTAACAAACATCCGTCCATCCAAACTTTCACACTTGTAATATTAGTGGGATTAAAAAAGGAAAAAATTTTGGGCCAAGAAGTTCTTACTCAAATCTATGCAATATTCGATCTCTTCTCTTCTTCTTAAGTCTCGTCGTCACTGTTGGAACTGGAACGACTGTTAAGCGGAAATAAACTAAATATAAACATTGAACATTCAATATTCCATCTGTTTTTGTTCCATCTGTGGTTACTATCGGAGTCATACTTTTTTTTCCCCCAGGAAAAATCGTTTGTGAATACCATCCGGCCACGGGAGTGGCAGGTGGTTATGTAGGACTCTCCGTCAATAACGATGGCATACCTACCCACAAAAACCCTGGGGTGTACCGTCTCCGTCCCTTGAACCGGAGCAGCTGGCACGCTTGCGCATTCGTCCGCTACCTCGATAGCGCTAGTCTCCCAGACTCAGTCAGACCTAGAGTCAGCAGTCTCGGGGAGCTTTTGCTCCACACGACACACATCTTTCATCCTCGGGATATTCATTCAACGGGCGATAGGATCTCCCGAACCCATCACCCAGAGATCCCTACTATGGGGGTTGAAGGAGAGCATAGTCTCTCCTCCGACGCCCGGTTCTTCGGCGGCGAATTGGGAGTCATCAGTGACGACCTCGCGCTCTCTTTCTACTGTCTCCTTTTGCAACATAGTGTCTTCGCAGAAGGAGACCACCGCCTCCCACGACCTCTCAGAGCCGAGCATTGACTTCATCAATGCTGGAAGTGAGAGGTCGTTTCCTATTATATCGACAAGGACTCTCCGCTCTCTTGTCCATGCAGAGCATTCTTCAAGTGTATACTGCGCCGTGTCCTCGTCGCAGCCACACTCATGGCAGACAGGTGTGTCGGAGCCATACCTACTTTAACAAAACCAAAATCAGATAGCTAATAACTAAATCACAACTGTAGGTACTTTTTTGACAGCCCTGTTGGTTCATTGGTAGTGTGTCTGCTTCGAGAGCTGAAGGGCGAGGGTTCAGTTCCCACTCAGGACTAACATTTGTGTGACTAACATCGATGTTTGTTCTGTGTCTGGGTGTAGCACAAGCTCTGCTTAGTTTGGGGTCAGATGGCGCTGTGTGTAATGTCCTATGATATTTATTTATTTATTTTTGCATGAAAGTTACAGACATTTTTATATACATAAAAGTATAACCGCATATCTAAGTTGTTAACCTTAAGACATAAAATGATAAGTACCATAACTGTAACGCTTCTGCATACAAAACGCGACAATTTTCCTGTACACAAAATTTTATCTCAAACACGTACTAAGCCCCATAAAGGTGATATCAACCATTATACGCCCACAAATTGTCCATTTAGAAATTCCGTACCTTCAAACCAAAAGTTAATACGTTAAGGACCTTAATTTTACAGAGTTGTAGGCGAAAAACAAACAAACTGTCCACTAAATTTAATTCCATTTTCATTATTACTGTTTGCTTGGGTCTGCAAGTCGTCTCAGTCGGCCAACTGGCTTAATAGACGAAATAAATTAGGAGTTACATTGAAGGATTGGTTCTGTTTAACTTTTGGTTATCCGATTGGTGGCATTTACATTAGGTTGCGAGTTTAATCTCATAAATATAATCTTTACTTGTAATAAAGATATTGTGTTAAAAGGAAGTTCGTGGATCCCACGACACTTGTCACTCTAGTGTGGGATCCAGGGCGTACCAATATCATATTATAAGTATATTAATATATTATAGTATATTAATATAGTATATTAATAAGTATGTTCATTGTTTTGACATATGTAATGATTTTGATAATAGTTTTTGAATATGAATGGAAGGGTGACCTGTAACTTTGGTGTTATTAATAAATGATTTGTATTTGTATTTGTATTTGTATTATGTATACTATTTAATTTTATGTTTCATAGTATTTTTATTTAACACCGTAACACCGGTGCCGGTGTGCTCCGGCAGCCTCACTTGAAAACCAGTTCCGTTCCAGACTAGGTATGCTTAACCATCTTGGACCAGACCGTCACCTAATATCAAGTGAACTGTGGTGAAAGACCCAACTTGTCAACCATACAAAAAAGGTCGCAAGTTATGGCATCTTTTTTTAAAAAATAATATTTATTGTTCTGGAACAGAACGCTAACAAATATCTGAATCCCACTAATATTATGAATGTGAAATTTTGGATGGATGCATGTTTGTTACTCTTTCGCGTAAAAACTAATGAACGGATTTGGATGAGATATTGTATGGAGATAGCTGAGACCCTGGATTGACACATAGGCAATTTTTTATCCCGAAAACTTGTAGCGGGTAACACCGCGGGTCGCTAGCTGTATAAATCAAAGTTTCCCAAATTCTGGTACATCATATTTCCTCCCTTCTCTCCCCGTGCCCGTTCGACGTTGAGTTTCGGTTTCCCAAATTCTGGTACATCATATTTCCTCCCTTCTCTCCCCGTGCCCGTTCGACGTTGAGTTTCGGAACACCCTGCATATATTGAGAAATTTCACATCTTTGATCAAATAATACGTATATACAGGTAGGTAGGCGCCATACATTCCAATGCGGAAGTAGAAATACACCAATTAACTTGCTATTTCAGCTATCAACGTTACTAATTACGCGTAGAACGCGTAGTACCTATTATATGTGTAAAGGTGGATAAATACACTGATTAGTTCGAAGGCTACGTCAGTCAGCTATTTCAGAAGGTAAACAAATGTTTTCTGAGTTTTGGCGGGAACGCGGAAAGAGTCGTGTCGCTCCGTTGTATTTTTTTCCAAAACTTGTGTTTTGTCGAGTGTTTATGCATAAAAATGGTGGTGTTTTATTCATAAAGTGCCGAATTACATGCGCGAGTCTGGGAAAATGATATAATGTGGTGAAAGATGACTTTTCGTGGTGCTTCCAAAACTCCATCGAAGCTTTATAGTAAAGTCGCCACTACTTTACTAAAGCATGACTGGACTTGACTGACACAGACTGGACTTGGCTAACACTAGACTTTGACTATAACTAGCTACGAGGACACTTATTTAACTTTTGAATCTTGAAAATATATAAATACTTGACACTGGCAAATGCTAAAACGCGACGCCAAAACCAAAGGAAAAAAAAATGTTTTCTGGGAGTTTTGGCGGGAACGCGAAAAGAGTCGTGATACCCCGTTCTATTTTGAATAAAAATGGTGGTGTTTTAATCATAAAGTGCTGAATTCCAAGCACGAGTGTGAGAAAATGATATATTATGTAATGTGTTACTTCCAAAACCTGCCGCCAAGCATCATGTCGGTGTGTTCCGGCAGCCTCACTTGAGAGCCAGTTCCATTCCAGGCTAGGTGTGCTTTACCATCATCAACCACACCGTCACTTAATATCAGGTGAGCTGTGGTAAAACACCTAGCTATTAAAAAATAATAATTGAATACTTAAATATTTTTTTTTGTTGTTAATACTTACCTACAATTATTTATACATATAGAACAAACATTTCTTCATACCACAAATGTTTATTCTGGGTGGGAAACGAACCCACGCCCCACAGTTCTTAAATATAAAATAAATAAATAAATATCGTAGGACTATACACACAGCGCCATCTGGCCCCAAACTAAGCAGAGCTTGTGTGATGGAAGACAGATAACTGATAGAATACATATATACTTATTTTTTTGTAAATACATACTTATAATACATACAGTACACCCAGACACAGAACAAACATTTTGTTTATTCACAAAATGTTTGCCCTGAGTGGGAATCGAACACACGCCCTACAGCTCTCAAGGCAGATATGCTACCAATGAGCCAACGGGGCTGTTAAAGCAGATACTGTAGCGATGATAGCTCAGTGGTTAGCGCGGTAGGTTCGCATGCCGAACGGCGTGGGTTCAAACCCCAACAATGAGCTTGAGCTGCCGGTGAAGGAAAACATCGTGAGGAAACCAAAGCATGGTGGTAGGGTACTTTAGTACTCGGCTGGCTAGCTACCACCCTCAAGTTGAAAATCTGCCGCCAAGCATCTAACGGTGTGTTCCGGCAGCCTCACTTGAGAGCCAGTTGCATTCCAGGCTAGGTGTGCTTTACCATCTTTGGCCACACCTTCACTTGACATCAGGTGAGCTGTGGTCAAACAACTAGCCTGTCAACCATTAAAAAAAAAAAATACAATACCGCTGAACCAATAGAGCTGCCAATGGCCAACATGACAACCTTTTAAATTTACTTGCATCATACAGATTCGACCTGAAAACACTGATATACGTGTGTCGTATTATGCAACGTGAAAATAGTTTCCATCATTCAAGATGGGTTTTATGTTTTGTCATCAACAACTCAAACATGAACCAGGAAACAAAATACCAGCCCTGACTATCAAACAGTCGTATTATTACGTAGCCTAATCGATGCCTCACTAATTGCTAAAGTTAACCGTAATGGTTTAAGTTCCTACTTAATAAACATAAACTTACGGACTCACACATTCGTAAGCTATACCGTAATTAAATTCTCGCAAATAATTGAGTACACCATCATTATTAAGAGACGGAGATGTTTTAGCATAACAATATATACAAATAACAAGCACCAGATCAGATGGCACCGTGTGTCATGTCATACGTTATTTATTTTAGAAATAAAATGTGCGATGTTGGTTATAATATACTGTAAAACATGCTTAATTACCTACATACCTTGAATACCTTATTTTGACATGTAATCTTTTTTTTTTTAATGGTTGACAGGCTAGGTGTTTGACCACAGCTCACCTGATGTCAAGTGAAGGTGTGGTCGAAGATGGTAAAGCACACCTAGCCTGGAATGCAACTGGCTCTCAAGTGAGGCTGCCGGAACACACCGTTAGATGCTTGGCGGCAGATTTTCAACTTGAGGGTGGTAGCTAGCCAGCCGAGTACTAAAGTACCCTACCACCATGCTTTGGTTTCCTCACGATGTTTTCCTTCACCGGCAGCTCAAGGTCATTGTTGGGGTTTGAACCCACGCCCTTCGGCATGCGAACCTACCACGCTAACCACTGAGCTATCATCGCTACATCGCTATCAGTGTTTTAAAACCCATTTAATGACATGTTTAAAATTTTGAAGTGACTTGTAACATTGGTGTTATCAATAAAATATTTGTGTTTGTATTTGTAAAAAAAAAAAATGCTCCAAGGGCAAACTTAAAATAAATCAAAATCATGATACAAAACAACATTCGCTAGAGGTGACTAGTCCTCCAACTTCATAATAAAATTTCGCGTAGTCCCCTGGAGTCTTGGGTTCACTCTAATTATGCAAAGGGACTCCCCTCCAAACTTCGGCGCCTATCTGTCAAAATTCCACGAGAATTGTTTTTATTAAATTACAAACAAGTGTTGAACGAGTACTGTGGAAGCAGTTCGTACTTTGCTGGTAAATTCGTTAAGTGTCAAAATTTGAACATTTAATTGACATTCAGCGTGCATTTCCTTATTCTGAGGGTATTTTGAGCCGAGGTATTGTTTACGAAATCTTGGGAATAGTTGGGAGCATTTGTACCTCTTGGGAAATAATTTAAGCCATGTAACTTGGAGGTGTAAATTGTTTTCGGGAGTTGAGAGTTAAATGCTTGCAGCATTTTTGTACTCTGGTTTACCATCACAAATATGACATAGATTTATTTATATAGCTTTTATGATCATTTTATTTTAGGGTTCAGCTCGTTTTGCCCCTAAGCTGATTTCAAAGAGCACTGAATTTATAAAAAAAATATTGATATACAGTAAAATATTCAAAATTTCCACAAATAAATTACACTTTTAATGTGTTTTGATTTTAGGGTGTGTGTTTTATAGACAGTATATTTAAAAAGCTCTAGCGGATTCGAAGCTCAAATCCTAAAATACTGATAAAAATTTTGATTACTATAATTTAGTGAAAAATTCAAAATGTATCGATAACATTATGTATCACTAATATTTTTTTTTTTGTAAAACTGTTTATTTATTATTGAGCTAGGTGATTTACTACAGCTCTGTGTTAAGAAATGATGTCCTCAAAGATTATAAACACACATAACACTCTCAACTGCAACGTTGCTGCAAAACACACAGAATTTTAACAACTCGAGATAATTATATAAAATATAAAAATGTTAACTAAATTCAACATAGCCTTAATTACTTACCGACATATCTAGACTTAGTTCAACACGAAAACCTGCATAAATTGTAACCGCCCACAATCCCCACCAAGTTACACGTTAAATTAATTATAATGTACATGTAAAGTTGTGAGGCGAGTACAAGTGGTAGCAGAGACATAAGATTACAGAAGGTCAGATAAACAACTCCAAGTCAAACTTAAAACAATTTGTGTATCTTCAAATCCAGAGTATGTGTTTCTTTTAGGTAAGCGTGCTGTTTTTAATGCAAAAAAGTAATGAGACGAACAAAACGCTCTCCTGATGGTAAGAGATAACGCCTGTCCACGAACTTTGAGTAGCAAAACAAAGTCCAGGGCATCGCTGCTTTGGCGCTCATTACTTTGAGACTTTCGATGGTTAGTCTCAACAGCCTAGTAATTTCGCTAGCTGCAGTACCCTTCGAACCGGAACACAGTAATGTTTACACAATACTGCTTAGCGGCAGAATAACTGGTACAGCGGTGGTACCTACCTAGACGACCTCCTGCTATTGAGATCTACCACCAAGTAAACGTTTTTAATTTTAAAGTAGACGTTTTTGGTAAACAAAATTTGTCAGTTACATCTGTTCTTTTTCTATTCTGTGTTGTGGTAGAGAAGTCGTTGGGTAATTATGTCGTCTATGCGTGTAAGTACATGCGGTGAAAGCTTTATTGCGTCCCGAAAATTACTTGTATCCTAGTAAACTCGGAATAATTTTCGCGTGATTCTACATCTAAATGGATATATACATTGTTATTGTGATTGTTTAATTATAGATAAACAAACTGTCCTGTCTTGCAAGCTTATTTGGTAGTAGGTTTACTTCATTAGCTTTAGGGCGTAGGTTCTTTTCCATCCGGGGCAAAGATTGGTCAGTTATCTTATTCCCATAGAAGCTTTGCTAAGTTTGAGGTCAGAGGGCTCTGTGTGTAATGTCCTATTTATTTTATTACTAGCTGCGCCCCGCGGTGTTACTCGCTACATATTTTTGGGCTAAACAGTAGCCTATGTGTTAATCCAGAGTATTAGCTACCTCCATACCAAGTTTTATCCAAATACGTTCAGTAGTCTTTGCGTGAAAGAGTAACAGACATACTTCACACGGATGGAAATTTATTTTTCAATTGAATTCCTGCAATAAATATAGCTCATGTTAATCAGGAAGAATATCGCTTTCTAATGAAGAAATAATTTTTAATATCCGTCTAACAGTTTTTGAGTTCATTCGTTACAATCATACAAAATCGGTGGCCACTTACCATCAGGTGGCCCGTCGCTTGTTTGCCACTTTTTCACGTAAAACAAATCCAAAAATACAAATCTTTCCTTAATATAATACTATTATTAGTGCAGAAAAGTGATGTGATTATTTTCTAACGTGCTCAATTAATGGTTTCTGTACTTTATAATCTTATATTAAATTACTTAACTTTGAAATTTTGTCCATATTTTCCCGTTAAGCCTTAAACAATCTGCACTGTCATAAGTATGGAAAGATCTGGAAACTGGACGGCAATATTGACCTATTGCAAACTCAATTAACGAAGAGGGAAGATGTATTTCCGTTCAGAGCTATCGGCGTTTATTTGATCCGAACAATTTCCTTTGCCAACTTGATCGCGCATTGTATAAGTAGCATATTTAATACCACAGAACAAATTAAATGCCCAGTAAGGCAAGTTGCGTGTCTACGCTGAAATTGTATGATTACTATCTAACAATTACTTACTTTTTCTCAGCACTTAAAATAACTAGTAGTTTGTTCATTATATAAACAAGGTTAATTTAAACAGCAAGCCTAAAATGTTGTTAATAAAAAAAAAGTATTTAATTGACCACCACTTTCACAATCACCGTTTTTCGTTAATTGCAATAAAACTATTGCATCATTTAAGTTAATAATCTACGGTTTTATTTAAGCAATTGTGATTTACCGCAAACAAAGACCAAAATAAATGCCAGTAGCTGTGATTTCACTGTAAAATTATGCTCCATTTGGCTATAAATGACAATAAGTTATTTGTATGGAAATCGAACCACCTTAAGGGTTGCTCAACGCCTTTTTTCCTATCAAAATAATGAACGTGATCGTGCTGTTAATAAAAACATTTCATTACAATTACCTATCATCAATTATTTTTTTACAAAAGCATTTTAACAACTTACAGCGCCTTAACTTTACCAAACTGTTGCCGTTCACGTGACCGCGAGCTCCGAAGTGCATCCATCTAACAAACAACAAATCAGAACCACGGCTTCCAATCAATTGGCTATGAAGCACTGCATTGTGTACCAAAACGTAGACAAAAAAATACAGAGGGAAAAGTTCCACAAAAAATTAATCAAAAAGTATATTATGTTACATGAAAATGCTTTAGCATTAAGTCCTCCCTTTGTACATATTTATCTATAAAGTGTGCAACAAAGAATTAAATAAATAAGTAAATTATTTCCTAGCTTGACTAGTTGTTAACAATCTCCTTAACAAGGAGTCGTTTACACTTTACCAGATATTCTGCCGCCAAGCAGTAATTTGTAGCCTCCAGTTTGAAGGGTACAACTACTGAAATTAACACGGATTAATGAAATTTACTAATAAAAGTTTAGTGAAACGATAACATGACTATGAAAACTTAGTTATTCTTACGCTTTCTTTGTGTATATATATACCTAAATAATACACGTCATTTAATTTGGAAATTTAACATTCACATTTTTGTAAAGCAAATTCTGGAATATCTTACCAAGTTAAACTCGATCAAAGACAGAACGCTTAAATATCGCAATTCGGTGTGTAAAGGAAAAAAATACTTTGCTGATTCCAAAACCATTTCGAAATATTACATTCCTGTACATGATTTTCACGTTTAAAACTCTTTAAACTGTGAGACGGGGTTTATTTTAATAAAAAAACATAAAATAAACTTGACTTTCAATTTACCTCTAATGATGTCACGGCGTCGGCTGTATAAGGATTCTTTGAGTGCCTAAAAAAACAATGGCAAACCTCAACAAAATCTGTCAATGTCAAGTCAACGGTTGCCGTTACTTGTAACCTCCATCCTTATCTACGTCGAGTTGTCTTTTTTTACATGGGTAATGCATGTTTTACATATTCAGCCGACCTCATGACGTCATAACTATAAAAAGTTTGAAAACGTGTTAGAATTAAACTACCGCATAGAAAGCCAAAATATTCAAATTAGTTTCTTAAAATAAAGTTTACTATCAGTAAAAAAATATAAAATAAATACAAAAAAAAAACTTTACATACCGAATTATGTATTTCCATAACTACGACTGTAAATAACTGTACTGTGATAATGTACGTGTAATTTATTTTAATAAATAAGTTTTTTTGCGCGACAATTCATTTGTCTTAAAATACGCTGTCATTTTATTTATACAACTTATATTTTTAGTATCCATATTATTTTTCTAAACATTGTTTTATTAAAACATTACTATATATAGATACATACATATACGTATAAAAGAACGGGTAAATCTCAACAGGACTTACAACTTAACCTTCGTTTCGAGCTGTCCTTTTTACCTTTTAAATTTTAGCAGTAAAAAGTTACCATCTGGCTTTTTTTTATCTGTACCACAAGCTATCGTCGTGGTGCTTGAACAATATAGTATGCATTCACAGATCAATACGTGCAGTGGGTAATGGGAATTCCCATTTAAGTTTGCTTTAGGATAAGTAAGTTTAGTTTATATTGAATGACTGCCCTAGTAGCTTACTCGGTGGTAGCTACGCTTCATGAGCGTGTGGATTTGATGACGGATACTGATGCTTAGTCTGCGTCTGGGTGTTTAAAAGTATAAGTTGCTAGTTTATCGGTTTTTTATCGGATTCATTTCGGAGAGTGTGCTTCAGAGCTACATGGTCTAATTCCTTCATGCTCATTCTTCTATCAGACAGATAGAAGATCAAAAAAGCGACATCGTCGACGTTCCAATAATTCTATAGAACCGATTTGATTGCTACAGTGGAATGCGCTACCTGAGTGAGAGTTCCCCGTTGGATATAATCTACGTGTCTACAAGTCAAGAGGTAATCGGTATCTTCTAGGCAAGCGTGCTCCATCTTAGACCGCACCCATCATCACCCAACATCAGGTGAGATAGCGGTCAAACGTAAGCCTATTTCTAAAAACAAACCCGAAAGGCAGTCGTTGTAATTGTTGTTATTTAATGATGAATTAAACAAAATAGCTGAGTCTAAAAAAAAGTGTTATACTCAGCTTTGTGTCCATGAAAAAGGCCACCGGACGTGGCTGAAACTATAGTCAGAGTATCCGATATAATAAAACGTGAGTATCTCTCATAAGTAAAACAAAAATATCTTTACGTCACAAACCGGCCTCACTTCAGCTTAATATTCAAAAAACAACGAAAATATGAAAAATACTTTTTAGGCAATTGTTAAGTTGTTATAAGTTTCCTAGCTGTTAAATTTTTACAATATAGATATATTTGTACAATAAGGTTGCCCTATATTTTAGATACCTATCCATTCCAATTTCCTGCTACTACTAACGACGGTCCCTGCATGAAGTAATTAACTTTCTATTCTAAAAAACAAAACAGATCAGATAGTAAAAAACATCGACCGTTTAAAAATAAATACTCGCTCTACTTTAATCTAAAACCGCTATTGGGACACCAGTAATTAATTCACGGAGCTCTAAACTGATGTAGTGGTAGAGATGGACCTAGCAGAATGATTTTCGGTTAGTTCGTTGTTAAACTGCAGTTTAACGGTTGATTAAATTCAATGCTTTTGAGCGTAACCATCGAATTGTGGTTTTAATCTCAGCGGTAAAGTTGATTTTACTTGAAAATAAAATGTAAATTAATATTTAAATAAAGCAATAAATATTAATTCAGGCCAAAGCGTTGTGGTAGGGTCCTTAAAAGTACTCGACTGGCAAGATACCGTCCTCAAGTTAAACAGCCTTACTTGAGAGCTGGTTCCATTCCACATCATCACTTAACATCAGGTAAGCTGTGGTCAAACTATGTGTTTGCCTATCTGTATAATAATTGTATAATAGAGTACACTGTTACTTGGTGGTATATCTCCTTACCAGGAGGTCGTCTAGGTAGGTACCACCGCAGTACCAGTTATTCTGCCTCTAAGCAGTAGTGTGTAAACATTACTATGTTCCGGTTTGAAAGGTACTGCAGCCAGCAAGATTACAGGGCTGTTGAATCTAACCATCGAAAGTCTCAAAGTAATGAGCACCAAAGCAGCGATACCCTGGGACTTTGTTTTGTTACTGTTTTGTGGACAGGCGTTATCTCTTACCATCAGGAGAGCGTCTCGTTCGTCTCATTACTTTTTAAATAAATAAAAAACCTTGGAATGTGAGCTGGTCAACTCTGCACTTCACACTTAAACTATCAGAAAACCAGGTGCTTAAAAAACGACACCGAATTTACTAGTTGATGTTTCAAAAAATCCGACTAAATTCAACTCGATTCAACTTTTCATACTAACCGCTAAGCAATGGATCTTCCTGAGTAGATGTTCTCAGATCCAATTTGAATGCCTTCAATATAGGTAATTCTTATTTACGTAATAAGTAAAGCAATACGTTTAAAAATTAAAAGATTAAATAAATACGTGAATAATATAATTATTTATCATTTACACCTAATACAATAAATTATTAACGATTCAATTCTTGATAACGACTCCTTGCCTCTAAACCCAAACACGTCTATCTTTTAGATATTTTGGTTGAAAATCAAATTACCTATGATAATCATAAAATTTATAACAGACTAATCTAAAAGTACCTACCTATATCCGAACAAATAAAAAATATCGGTTAAATGACGGACTTCTCAGGTAACAATAATTTAAAAAGCACAATTGAGAACCTCCTACATTCGAAAAGAAGCTTGTTTGAAGAGTTTGTTGATTTCAACAATATATTGTTTCGATTCTAACATACACGCCAATAATTGTGTTCGTAGTTATACAACACGGAATAAATATATAAAGAAAAGTACGTTTTATATTTCATATCGATGTTTATACATGTAATAAAGTTTATATAGGTACGTTCCGGCGAGACAGCCAAATTGCCGCCGCGGTCACTCGATCGAATATTTGAAACGACGTCTGGTGTCGTTGGGAGAAGATTGAATTGCATATCCAGGTTCTATGTAGGTGTATAAACAATTTTTGCTTTGGTGTGAAAATGTCTATTTTTTTTAGTTTATTTAGCAAAGCATTTTATAAAAAATCAAGTTGTTGGCAGTAGCCTTTTCCGTTTTATATATTTAAAATATCTAGTAAATTGTAGCAGGTGTAGGTTTAAAAGTATTTTTTTTTATTTTTTGGCAAGCGCCGTTAAACCGAGTAAAAAAAAATAATGAATGGGTCATGTTGTGAATTTCAGTTCAATTGATTAATCGTCTGACAAAGATGTACATATTTATATAAATTTATGTGTATACTGTATTATAGTTTTTATTTATTTATTCACAAATGTATTTGTTTTGCTGCGCACCCACAATTTACAACCACATCTCGTACACTGTGGCTGGTGGTAGATTTCCTTAGCAGGAGGTCGTCTAGGTAGGTACCACGGGGTACCGTGGTAATGAATGGGTCATGTTAAGATACTTTGCCGCCAAGCGCTAGCGTGTAAACATTACTATGTTCCGGTTTAAAGGGTACTGCAGCTGGCGTAATTACAGGGCTGCTGAGGCTAAACATCGAAAGTCTCAAAGTAATGAGTGCCAAAGCAGTGTTGCCTTGAACTTTGTTTTTTTGTTTTTACTACACAAAACGCTGTGTATCACTACAATGCATGACAGGCCTATCTCTTACCATCAGGAAAGCATCTCGTTCGACTCATTACTAATACATAAAACAAAAAGTAAAGAAAAATGTATTTGTTCGCCAGTTTCGACACTCGAGTCCCAGGCCCGACTGCCCACTGGACGGAGGAGCCCTTCCGGGAGCGAGCGAGATGGTACAGTACTCCGTCTACTGGGCTCCGGGTGCAGGATGTTCAGGCCAGAGACAGAGCCACCTACCGGTGCCGAGTGGACTTCCACTTCTCACCTACAAGAAACTATAGAATCGCGCTTGATGTTATTGGTAAGTGGTCGTATTATGCTGTTTTCTTTTCGTGTATTTGTAGCGTTGATAGCTCAATTGTTAGCGCAGTCGGCTAGCACGCCAAAGGGCATGGGTTCAAACCCCAACAATGGACTTGAGCTGCCGGTAAAGGTAAACATCGTGAGGAAACCATAGCCTGGTGTTAGAGTACTTTATAGTACTCGAGTGGCTAGTTATCACCTTAAGGTCAAGCTCATTTGACTCAAACCAATCAACTCAAACTTATTTTATTAACCCTCAAGTCGAAAATCTGCCGCCAAGCATCTAACGGTGTGTTCCAGCAGCCTCACTTGAGAGCCAGTTCCAGTCCAGGTTAGGTGTGATTTACCATCTTCGACAACACCGTAACTTAACATCAGGTGAACTGTGGTCAAACCCCTACCTTTCAATCATAAAAAAAAATCTAAAACTTTTTTTAAAAACTCTCGGACATTTAGGTTTCCTCATAATGTTTTTTTCTTCACCGTTTGAAGTCATCGGTAATACACACATAACTTAGAAAAGACAGAGATACGCGCAGTGGTATTGGAACTCAGAACTTCCAGATTAGAAGTCCAACTAGGCCGCCAAAACTTAGTTTTCTTAAATGACAAAAAAAAAATCTCCGAAAAATCATATAAAATTAATTTTTTACTTAATATTTTATTTACCTTATGCTGTATACTGGCAACGTTGGCGACGTTTACGGCGTATTGCTAACCTACTTTTATTTTTCAATCCAACACGCCATCAAATCCTTTTGTTTCATTTAACAGTGTCAGACCCCTGTATAATCCGCGAAGATGCGCAGGCAATTCGCCAAATTTACTATAGTGCCCATAAAGAAGACCCTTTTCTTTATTGCTGATACCTGAAAACTATATTCCGTATCTCGGAAACGATCTGTTGGAAGGCGAAACTCTTAAATTCTCACCTAATCTCGCTGCCGTATCTACGTTCCCCTTTTTTGTGTTTTAATAAAATAATTCACCGAAACAGAGGGGGTAACAAAAGCTATGAAAAGTCGTCGCCGTACCGGGCGGGCAATCTCGATAAAAACTAGTAGGATCGTAAACTTGACCCTCCGTTATCCTAGTGGAATCAACACGGAAACTCGGAAACTCCAAAAATGCCTTGGGATGATTTATGGTTCGCCCCCCTGATAGTAAAAATGTGGGTCAGCGGCAGAATTAAAATTTTATTACGAGCTCTACGAACCCTCGAAGATGCGCCGAATGAACCTAATGGAGGAACGGGCTACCTGCTTATCTTACGAGACTAGTCACTTTTATGGTATTCCTAAGAGGTAACATTCGCTTTTATGTGAGAATTAACAGCGAATACTGGAGTAGAGTGCGTCGTAAACACAATATCAGTCATCGAAGTGATTGGAAATAAACAACAAAACTGAAAGCCTTTGGCAAGATTTAGTGACGCATTCACATGTGTGCTTTTGATGCTGGCGTGAGTTTTAGTATTTTATTCTCATTATTGTGATTTTCGCAATCTATATAACATTAGCTAACTAACTAATTTAACTAAACTAATTTATAAAACACTAGCTGCCGGCACACTAGAGTCGGCAGTTATAGAAAGTAAGTATAGACCATATGATGGAATAAATCGGTTCTTGCATATTATTTTTCAGGCCTGAACATAATTTACTTATTAACTCACCTATATCCTATTTCTGTTTTGCTTTCCATCCAAAGGTTGTCTGGATGAAATCTATACGATATAGAGCTATACGATAAGACCACCCTTATACACCAAGTATGTATTATATTGTTTTGTTATGTTAATTATCTCTTTTTTTATTTTTTTTAATATTTTTTTTAGTGTTGACAGGCTAGGTGTTTGACCACAGCTCACCTGATGTTAAGTGAAGGTGTGGTCGAAGATGGTAAAGCACATCTAGCCTGGAATGGAACTGGCTCTCAAGTGAGACTGCCGGAACACACCGTTAGGTACTTGGCGGCAGTTTTTTTCAACTTGAGGGTGGTAGCTAGCCAGCCGAGTACTAGAAAGTACCCTACCACCATGCAATGTTTCATGTTTGTAAGTTGTTGCGTTTTATTTGGTGTATAATAAAGTTATAATCTATTCTGTTCTATTCTATTCTATACTTTGGCGTGCGATCTAACCGCTCTAACCACTACTATCATTACGCTATCATCGATGTGATCTTTAGTTCTCTGGCAAAACACATCGTTCCGAGTACGATTTCTTAGAAAGTTTACGCATGACGCAATGCGATCGATAACAAGCAGGTTTACGCTAAATATTGACAAATCACACTATGCCATTAGTAGATAGTATTCCTGTCAATACAATTTGTTAGGAGTGACATTTCTGGCAATCGATTTGATATCGCATAAATACTAGATTAACAAATAATTTTAATTTTAAAGTGACATTAGGCTTACAGTCTCAGATAAGGATCAACCCTGTTTGTATAAACTACCAGCTGAACGCGGGTGTCTTCTCATTGTGGGAAGGGTAAAGCTATAATTTCATTATTATAAATTCAGCTGTAACACAGGGTTACCTAGCACAGCTGCCAACGAAAATCCAAACTGATACTACTTGTTTTATGATATTGATCAAGCTCATTAGTTAGTTAGCTTATATACAGCTTAGTGTTTATACAATGCATTATAATATTATTCCTATACCTATCTAAATAGGTATATTAATCTAGATACAAATCTGTTAAAAAAAAACAAAAAAAAACCTACTAATGAGTTTGTAATGTTAGACATTGTGTATAATTTAAGTATTGTTGGATCCCGAGATTTGGTTTTTCTTGTTCGGATACTAATGTAATGTACATTTTTCTTGTGTGTCAAAATAAAAGTATTATTATATATTATTATTATGCTAGCAAAGTACGGGTTGGCTGACTTCACAAGCACCAAGCATTTTTTAAGGACTCTTTGGCATGTTTTCTCAATATATTTGCTTTGACCGTTTGAAGTCAACGGCAATACGCGTGTAACTTAGAAAAACTGAGACATGTGCCATGGGATCCTAAACCAGTACCTGTAAGATGCATTCTGGAGAGTGCGCTTCTTATTTCCATAATTTTACTATTTATTATTTATTTATTTTATTTATTTATTTATTGAGATAAAAACGACAATAATGATCAGTTACATCTATCTCACAAGCCAAAATCAAAAATAAAAAATTATACAAATGTCAATATAAGGTAAATATAAATGTCAATGTAATAAAATTATACAAATGTCAAATAAAATAATAATAATAATAAGAATTACACAAGTGTCATGAAAATCTAAATGTCAAGGAATTACAAAAATGTCAAAACAAATAATACAAGTCAATATCAGTAAAATAAAAAAAAAATGTACTACATGTGTCATGTGTATGTGTGTACTATAGATTATGGTACGGAACCCTTCATGCGCGAGTCTGACTCGCACTTGCCGGTTTTCATTTGGTGAGTATCAAACGCAAATTCAGGGACAAAAAATCTTCAGATTATAAACCAAACGTTCTTCCCAAGTTTACAAAATTTTTAATTAATTATTGTAAAGTAACAATAAATTTTTACAACAATTTTCAACAACAGTGTAGTCTAGACGGATGATAAATATTAAATGTTATTTATTTATTCTTCTACCAAAAAAACCTTTGGAAGAAATCTAGTTTGTGTTTGGCATCGTCAAAGCAAATAATATTTAAAAGGTTAAGTATACTTCGTTCACCTGTTTGTGAGCAGGTCACTTAAGGTCAGAGCAATCTGACCTCGATGTGAAATAGAAATATACTTAATTATATAGATTTGTTGTGAACGTTACTGTGTTTAAAGTCATTGTTATACTGATTTTTAAACTTGTTCAATTTGACTGGATACCCTTGGATTTGTACCCTTAAGTTAAAAAGTGGTTTTTTATCTACTTCGACTTTTAAAAGAAGACCATGGTTAAAAGTATGGTCGGGGTATACGACATAACTAAACGTGTGTAATCCCGCATAAGCTAAATAAAAATGTGTCAAACACAGTAAAAATGTAATTTAAAATTTGATAATGTATTTTTCAACTAATCTCGGAAAGAGTTTTTTTGCTCTTCGATATCAGAGTGCAAAAGTCGTTTTTATCCGCTAGAGGATAAAGTAAATTTGAATTTGGAACATCGTGTGCACAAAGCTTATGAATTCAAAACATCAGTAAAACTATTTACTTCTACCTCCATGGTGCCTAATTTACCATACATTTTTTTTTAATTTAATTTTGTTAAAAACTCAGACTCGGAATCTCCTTGGTGTACGTTTTTTTTTGCATTTAGTCATTTCCGAGTCTTGGCGGGAACGCGGGAAGAGTCGTGTCGCTGAGGTGGGATGAAAAGTAACGTATTGCACTCGAGTGCAAAGATTTTTCACCTCGTGCTCTTTTGATTCCCTCGCTAAGGATTCTAATTTTGTAATCCTTCGCTTTCTGAGTCATTAAAATTGAGCACGCGGTTAAAAAGCAATTTTGCACTCTTGTATAACAAATAACTATTAATACAATGTATTATCTACTAGCCGCACCTCCGCTACATGTTTTCGCTACAAAAAGTAGCCTATGTGTTAATCCAGGGCCCAAGCTACCTCCATACTGAATTTCATCCAAAACCGTTCCGTAGTTTTTGCGTGAAAGAATAACAAGCATGCTCACAAACTCGCATTTATAATATTAGTATTTCATACCTACTTTCTAAATGTTCTCAATTTCTGTAATGTAACAGTTTGTATTTGTTCGTACAAGAAACTAAACAAACACGCCGTGTTATACTTGAAATATAGGTTTCATATAAATACCTACAAGTAACCGTCTGTGATGAGTGTTATACCTACTGTCAGTCTACCAAACAGAAAAGTCTGGAAAGTTCTACTCTAAAAAAGGGCACAAAAGAAGTTAAAATTATTCATGCTTTAAAAAATCGACGACGCTTATAAAAGACTTTTTAAATGAAAGTTAGAATTCAACGTCTGTATTTCAAGTCTGGAAAATTTGAATTTCAACACTAGTCATCAAAAAATATTACATAATGCAATACTTTATGTATTTTCTAGTCTCATTATGACAAAGTCAATTGCCACGGCTATCTGTTTTTTTGGTTATTTCTTCTAAACCATACAATGGAATCAGATCTAAAGTCACGCGTGGAACGGTTTCTTCTAGGCAAGCGTGCTCCATCGTAGACCGCATCTTATCATCAAGCAAGATGGCAGATAAACACAAGTAGTAACATAAAAAGTAGATAAATAAGTGTCGTGCATTACGCCACCTATTTATCTACTTTTTGCTTCCAGCTACTACCCACTGCCTTATGCACATCGTCACTCCACCTAGTCTCAGGGCGTCCTACGCTGCGATTGCCTTTACGCGGTCTCCACTCTAGAACACGTTCCCCGAACCATTATTATCTGTTCAAAAGAGCACGAGGTGAAAAATCTTTGCACTCGAGTGCAACACGTAACTTTTCATCCCACCTCAGCGAGCAAATGACAAAATGCAAAAAAACGTACACCAAGAAGGTTCCGAGTTTGAGTTTTTAACAAATTTAAAAAAGTTGTATGATATATTCGGCACCATGGAGGTAGAAGTAAATAGGTTTAATGATGTTTTGAATTCATAAGCTTAGTGCACACGACGTTCTGAATTCAAATTTACTTTATCCTCTAGCGGATAAAAACGACTTTTGCACTCAGATATCGAAGAGCAAAAATACTCTTTCCGGGATGGGGGGATGAAAATTATATTATTAATGAAGCGATCTCAATCCTAATATTGTTTTTGTGTAAGTAATGTTTCATAATCAATTTGCCAAAATAAATTTCACCGTGTGAATTTGGGGTGGGGTGCAATAAAAGTGCAATAATAACATTTTGAGTCTGAAAATGAGCATTAAGTTATTGGAAATTAAAACACGATAGCATCAATTTTTACACGAAATATTATTCATGTTCAAATATTTTGACTAACTGTTCTCACAATATTTTTTCGTTACTGCGACCGTGCATTTTTCGTGTAGGACGCCAATTAAGTTTCGAAATTGAAAAACGAAATGTTACCGTATTCTAGGTAAAAGAAATATTTGAATATTTTGGCCGCCAATTAAAAGGTAGGTGATTTTATAATTTTCTTATTATTGTATCATGTGGTTGTACAGGGTGATAAATTAGGGGTATATTAATCAAAAAAGGTAACTGTATTAATAAATATGATTATAAAAAAACCGGCCAAGTGCGCGTCGGACTCGCACACGAAGGGTTCCGTACCATTATCTATAAAAACGGCAAAAAATTTGTCATATGGGAGAAATTAAATATTTTAATATTTACTTTACAGTAAATATTTACTTACAAATTTAAGAAATTAATTTAATTTTAATTTAACTTAAATTTTATTCTATTTTTAGCGGCAACAGAATATCATCTGTGAAAATTTCAACTGTCCAACTATCATGGTTCATTAGTAGTACGAGTCTCAGTAATAGGGTCACGTTACGTTACTCTTTAGGTACAAAACCCTAAAAACTTTAACTATGGAAACGAAAAGAAAAGTCTTGAAAAAAATTTTGCTTATTTTTTTATGATAGTTATGCCTGTAGGTAGTAAAAGTGTTTACTTGTCATATGCGTGCTACTACGCGTGCATTATTTTACTTTACAGGCAAACAGTTCATAATCATCATCATAATTATTATGTCATCTAAAGATTTTTTTTACGTAAAACAAAACGTATTATACGTTTTTTTTGTACAGGACGAACAAGACGCTCTCCTGATGGTAAGAGATAACGCCTGTCTATGCCTATTGCAGCAATACACAAAACTTACGAGTAGTAAAACAAAGTCCAAGACTCCAAGGCTACTTTGGCGCTCATTACTTTGAGACTTTCGATGGTTTGTCTCAACAGCCCTGTAATTACGCTAGCTGCAAAAGAGGAAGACAGTAGAAGTTTGAAGTTTGAAGTTTGGAGCACTGTAAGCGAGAGACTTATTGCGGTCCCATTAATGATATTTTAGATTAGAACAAAACGCTTTCCTGTTTGGTAAGCGATAGCGCTTGTCCATGACCGTTGCAGAGGCACCCAGTACTGAGCAACAACAAAAAGTTTTGGGTACCGCGCTCTGACGCTCATTACGTAATTTCGATGGTAGCTTGGTAATTTTTTAAATATGTCATACCAAAGCATTTATTTGTAAAAGTAAACACACGAACGACACGCTCTTTCCAAAGGTAAGATATAACGCACGTCTATGACCATTGCATCGGTATACAGTCCTGAAACTTTCGATGATTAGTCTCAACAACAAAGTAATTTCGCTAGCTACAGTAGATACCCTTCAAACCGGAACACAGTAATGTTTACATAGTACTGTTTGGCTGCAGAATAAAATATGTGAAACTATATATGGGTGTCTTCAAATCTAGAGTAAATAGGTTTCTTCTAGTTGAGCGTTCCTAAGTAAAAATACGAGTGTCTTTTTTGATTTTGGCGAGCATTTGCATTGCTTGCATGTGTCAAGCGTTTTGATATTTTCAAGTTTCATAAGTTCAATATGTACCCTTGTAGCTATAGTTATAGTCGAAGTCCAGTCTTGGTCAAGTTGTCCGTATTAGTCAAGTCCAGTCATGCTTTTAGTAAAGTAGTGGCGACACGAAAAATCGTGTTTTACCACATTATGTCATTTTCCCACACTCGCACGTCTAATTCAGTACTTTTGGAAAAAAATACAACTGGGCGATACGACTCTCCGGGTTCCCGCCAAAACTCCAAATAGGAGTGTGTGCGAAACCTTGCAGTAATGAATACCTTCCTACATAACTAACTTCTGTAATTACAATCTAATTACGCCAGAAAGGTAAGGTAAACATAAAACAAACCATGGGTATATCTCGATAAACGCAGTACCAGTAAATTTCCTGCGTTTATCTTCCGAAATCAACAAGGGGAAGCCAGGGGTTGTGTATACACCTACGCGAAAGTTGTGACACATTTTAACTGAATTTGAACATAATCATTCACCAAGGGTGTACTGTATGTATCATAAGTATGTATTTACAACAAATAAAAAAGTATTTAAGTATTCTATCAGTTATCTGACTTCCATCATACAAGCTCTGCTTAGTTTGGGGTCAGATGGCGCTGTGTGTATAGTCCTACGATATTATTATTAAAAAATTATTATTAAAGTCTCGCAACTAGTCCAGCCCCTGTTAGATACTCACGAGTAGTCTACGCGACTGCGAACTTTACCTCGCGGGTAAACGTATACGTTATGCGGTTGCATTGCTTTTTAGGGTTCCGTACCCAAAGGGTAAAACGGACCCTATTACTAAGACTCCGCTGTCCGTCCGTCTGTCCATCTATCACCAGGCTGTATCTCATGAACCGTGATAGTTAGACAGTTAAAATTTTCACAGATAATGTATTTCTGTGGCCGCTATAACAACAAGAGTGTGTGTGTGTGTGTAAGTGTGCGTGCATAAGATAGATACTCAAGCTATGTATGTAAACTATGCTTCTTATTCAAACTAACCTAACTAACGATTTAGGTTAGCATTAATTTTTAACAGCCAGAAAGCTTTAAATTTACATAGCATAAAGTTTGTCGATGTTGTTTGCGTTATTCTTAGTCTATTAATATTTACTTATTAAGTATGTAGATCATAAAAGGTCACAGATAACGTAACAATGTATATCAATACAAGCAAGCATTTATCTATTGTTTGTGAGTTAAGTTAGCGAATATCAAATCTGACATTTGGACGCACGATAAAATTATATCAAGTTCTAAAGTAATCACTTCTAAGCTCAGTGTGTGACAATATGTTTACTAAATATATTGTTGTTATTTTATTTAGTTATTTAAATGTATCCATTAGCTGTGCAGATGCTTTACTAGAGCATACTGAACTGAAGGAAAATACGGGGAAGGGTATGTAGTTATCGCTATATTTTTTTAAATATTTAATCGTGTCTGACAGGGTCCACAATAATTGTAAACGGTTTCTTTATTTAGCCACCTTATTACAAAATTATTGAAAACGAATAAGAATAATATTTTTTTTTTTATAATGTTAGACTTCACATAGATAACTACATCAATACATGTGTTATAAAACTTATAATCTAATACAACTAAATGTGTTTTCTTTTGAAGTAAGTACCGTAAACTTAATGGCCAAATAGACAGTAAAATGTTAAATTTAATGTATTCTTTAGTATATATTAGTGTAGTCCATTAATTTGTAATAAAAAAAATAACAAACCAAAATTATACGCTCCTCAGACAAATTAATGGACTACACTAATATATACTAAAGAATACATTAAATTTAACATTTTTCTGTCTATTTGGCCATTTCGACCAAAAGAGAGTTTACGTTAACTTTGAATTCTGATAAACTTTTTTTTTTTTTTTATGGATGACAGGCTAGGTGTTTGACATCAGCTCACCTGATGTTAAGTGAAGGTGGGGTCAAAGATGGTAAAGCACACCTAGCCTGGAATGGCACTGTCTCCGAATATATATAAATTACTATTATGTTGACATTTGTTAACGAGCCTACTTATTCTAGTAACAAGTGAATTTGCTCCTAACACAGTTGTACGATACACAGGAGCAAAAAGCGTTATGGGTTTACGCGGATACTTAAATGGAACTCTAAATTTAAATTTGGCTAGGAGTTTTGAATATGAAAATAATATGGATTATACAGATGAGAAAAACGATCGTCATTGGTTTTGAATGTGTGAAATTGTGTCTCTTGGAAAAATGTTAGAAATTGTTTTTCGTTTTTTCTTAAATATAAATAATTTATGTGTTTAAAAGCAGCCTGATCCGACTAGATGTTGGAAGATTCAACAGACTGCTATGGGAGCCATGCACTAAATATGCCAGTATTCAGTTGTATCAATCATATTAAGAATTAATCAACATCATCATAGCGATAATAGCTTAGTGGTTAGCGCGGTCGGTTCGCATGCTGAAGGGCGTGGGTTCAAACCTCAATTACAACCAACGAGCTTGAGCTACCGGTGAAGGAAAACATCGTGAGGAAACCATAGCATGGTGGTAGGGTACTTTCTAGTACTCGGCAGGCTAGCTACCACACTCAAGTTGAAAACCTGCCGCCAAGCATCTAACGGTGTGTTCCGGCAGCCTCACTTGAGAGCCAGTTCCATTCCAAGCCAAATGAGTTTTACCATCTTCGACCACACCGACACTTAACATCAGGTGAGCTGTGGTCAAACACCTAGCCTGTTAAACATTAAAAAAAATAGTATCATTTCCAAAAGAAGTTCCCATAAACATAAAAAAATAGTACTGAAATAAAATATTTAACTGCAATAACTAGATATATAATCTCGTCATAAAATAAAATTTATAGTCGTTTTCACATTTTTTACTCATAAATTCATTGTAGAAAATTTTGTTCATTCTTTCGTAGTGAAGAGTAAATTATGGTTCGTCTGCAGTCATGTTGCACGTTTCGGTGTGACCGACGCTTATCTTTTGGGATCAACAAAGGGAAGTTACAAGGGTAACGAAACTTTTACGGTTGAAACTTTTTCACTGAAATAAAACAAAATGGACGAAAGTCCTTCACGTATTGTATTCCGTTGGTCCGCGTGCCGATATTATGTTTGTTTAATCTTTACTTTGCAGAATATTAAACAGTTTTTCGGCGTGTCCTTTTTGGCTTTATGATCGTGAAATCATTTTGACTTTGTCTATGATTAGATATATAAAGGCAAGTAAAAAAAAATTGCAAAATGTGTAGATCAGGTCGAAAGTCATTGATATTTAACATAGCATATCTGCAGTAAAAATTGCCACGCTGAATGGCAATGCTACGCTTTTGACCGAAGTACGAATAGATGTCAACATTTTGGTCACCTAAAGTCTTTTTTAAACGTTTGACCAGGTCAGGTCATAATTCAATTTTATATTATTTAAAATAATTAATAATATTTTATTATCATCTTTATTGTGACCAAAACTTCTAAGAGGAAACATAAACATCAGAATATCTTTTTGTTTTATTTATGTGGGATTACTCTCGCTTAATGATATCGGATACTGCGACTATAGTTTCGGCCATGCAATTACACTCGCTAAATATATCGGATGCTCCGACTATGGTTACGGCCACATAATTACTCTCGTTTAATTACATCGGATACTGCGACTATAGTTTCGGCCACATAATTACTCACGTTTAATTATATCAGATCTTCTGACTCGTCTTGTAAAACAAATGTCAAAACATTACAATATTAGTTTCTAAAGTAAAACACCAGAATATCATATATTACGATATATAATGCGAGCGAGCGATGATAGCTCAGTGGTTAGCGCGGTAGGTTCGCATGCCGAAGGGCGCGGGTTCAAACCCCAACAATGAGCTTGAGCTGCCGGTGAAGGAAAACATCGTGAGGAAACCAAAGCATGGTGGTAGGGTACTTTAGTACTCGGCTGGCTAGCTACCACCCTCAAGTAGAAAATCTGCCGCCAAGCATCTAACGGTGTGTTCCGGCAGCCTCACTTGAGAGCCAGTTCCATTCCAGGCTAGGTGTGCTTTACCATCTTCGACCACACCTTCACTTAACATCAGGTGAGCTGTGGTCAAACAACTAGCCTGTCAACCATTAAAAAAAAATTTGATTCTCATAAAAACATACACGCACCAAAAAATACAAAGTACCCTTCTGGGCAGTCTAGTAAAATGAATAATGAGATTTTGTTTGTACTAATTCCGAACAAATACAACAAGAGGCAAACAGCTAAAGTTAGTCCCATTGTCTTTGAGACTCTTTTGCCACTCCATTAACTCTTTGGTTTTATTGCACGAGCAATACTGCTATCACCATTTTCCTTGGTGCCCGCAGTAAGTAGTTTGTTGGATCTACCTTTATCTGTAGATGTTGTTTTAGAACCTTTTAAGATAAAATAAAATCTTCGCATAGAAACAAATCAATTCCAAAAAAAAAATCCGAAACGAAAAACAAAATAAAGTTTTGAATATTTTTTTTTGTTTGCCGAGGTTTTGTTAAAATTGGTCTAATAATTATTACTAAACTATAATTGGCAAAAATTATGGTCTAATGCTAATTATAATCGGCATTTTATAAACAAAACTATTCATTTATCTCACTGCCGAAAATTTCTCGTTCATGTGTGTGTTCTACAGTGTTTTTTTAATAGAAAAGTTTTGTAAGATAGACGAATCATAATATTATCAAACGTTTTTTTAGGTATTATTTTTTTAGTATATTGGATATTTCAATTTGATCATAAGGTAAAACAGAAGCAGAAGATGTCCTTAAAATAAATAAAAGAATCTTGCGTAATTTTAATTATTTCCAATTTAAACATTTTCTGTACGTAATAAGTTGTAGTGGTAGTAACATTTCACCTTAAAATTAACACACAAATCGTAAATATGAATAAGTCATTACTGAAATAAAAAAAACAACAAAATGGACAACATTTCATATAGGTTGTAGAAGGCGGTAAAATGTACACCTTTAATCCTTTTTATTAAGAAAACATGTAAAAATATTTAATTTATTACATTTTAAAATAAAACATTGTCCTCTAATAAAAAAAAAACAATTGAAACACTGAAAAGCTGACGTCATTGTGCTTAAGCGTGTGGAATATTCAAGTTTCTCTGGAGCGGGCGGAACGAAACAATGAGCGTCACAGATGTTCATTTCGGTAAGCGATGCTATAAGCGCAGTAGCACGCAGTGATAAAGATTCATGGCCCAATGTATTCACTATTTCAGATCGTATCATTCCGTTCCGAGACAGCGTGCCTCGTATCTGAGAGTGAAACATTTCTTAGCGCTTTAGAGTTATTGCTTTATACTTCGGTGTTTTTAATTTACGGAAAAAAATAACGGTTTTTTACAGTTGACAAGGTAAGTGTTTAACCATAGCTCATCTGATTTTAAATGATAGTGTGGTCAATGGCAAAGGACACCTAGCCTGGAATGGAAAATGTTCTCAAGTGAGGCTACAGAAATAGACCATTAGGTGCTTGGCGGCAGATTTTCAACTGTGCTGTGGTTTCCTCACGATGTTTTCCTTCACAGTATATGTGTATAATATAAAATAAAATATTATAATAATAAATATACTATAAATCAAATATTCGATAACACAAGTCAAGTTATGATTAGACTATTTTTAAGGAATGCGAATATTTTTTTTCGTATTATGATTTGGAAAATGTCAAAAGATTCGTGCGTGTTAAAGTCAAGTCAAACCTACACTACTGTCAGTTAAAACAGTGCCCCATAAACGTCAGATATGAATGCTTCACATGATTGCTGGGATCCGCGCACACTGCTCATATCGGCCTTTTGTTCCTACGTGGCGAAAAATGGACAGATATCTGTGAATATAAAGACCTTGCGTGAAGCGAAAGATTTTAATTAAAACTGATTTAATCTAAACCTTAATATTGTATGTAAAAGTAATGAGACGCAAGAGACCCGCTCCTAATTCTAACGGATAACACGCATGTCCATGACAAATCCAGCGAAACGCTGAACTTTGACTAGGAAAACAAAGTCTAGGGTCGCTGCTTTGGCGCTCATTACTTTGAGGTACAGCGCAAATTACAACGAGGTATGTCTTGACCAGGGCCACCGAGAGACCGGCCATGCCGAGTTTGGGGTCCATTGCTAGATCACATTTAATATTCTATGAATCCTTTATAAAATTCCTTTTTTTCCGAAATATTTCAATGTTTTTTTATGTGAGATAAAGTTATTATTATTGTTACTAATAAATACTATACTATGCTACTTTATTATTAAATAAGTATATCATTTAATTATAAATGATGTACTTATTTCTAACACCATTACCTATCTGTCACATAAAAAAGATTGATTTAAAAATACTGTTTTAATAATAACTTGTTACAAAAGAACAGTTAATATATATTTACGCAATTTTAGAATTGTGCCATTAGCAAAAGTTGTTTATAACAATGAGTACAATTACCCTCTTTCGGCTTACGACACCCTAAACTTATAATCCTCATATGAACGCTACTAATATTTTAAAAGCGAAAGTTTGTATGTAGGTATTTTTGTTACAATTTCACTTTGTAATTACTAAACAGGTTTGGCTAAACCTTAGAATTCAGATATCTTATTTTTTTCATAGATGACTAACTGACTAGGTGTTTAACCACAGCTTAACTGACGTTAAGTGACCGTGTAGTAGGAAGCGTTAGATGCTTGGCGGCAGATTTTCAACTTGAGGGTGGTTGCTAGCCAGCCGAGTACTAGAAAGTAACCTACCATCATGCTATGGTTTCCTCACGATGTTTTTCTTTACCGGCAGCTCAAGCTCAATTGTACCTAGATGTTTTTGTGTAAAAAAAATGTAACCATTATCGTGATATTTCAAACGACGTTTTGTATATAAAGTAAAACTGATTTTACATAAAAGCAAGCACCATAAACCTCTGTGCACATCTGCACAGCGGCAGCCAGTCATTTATATTTTGACAGGTTTAGGTTTGTTTCCCTTTTCATCACTTTCTGACATGTAATATGTCACAGTGGAACAAGGATAAAGTTTATTTGTTTCAATACTACCACAAAGAGCTTTTGGTACAATCAAAGCTAAATTTAGCTGTCCTTACGTGCGTAAAAAGAGGTTATGGTTTTAAGCAGCATATAAATCTCCTTTGTAATATATTACTGGCTGTTATCCGCGACTTAGTGAAATTTAAATTACGTTATTTAAAAAAACAAAAAAAAAAACTTTTACACAAAAAGTAAATAATTATATATTCCTCGCAACGAAATACTCAAGCTAAGCTTAAACCTTTTTTTTCTTTGCGAATCAATGCTTGGTGTTTTTGAAATATTTTTTGGTACTCATTTTTGGTCTTTTTGTATTCGTTTTTATAATTTCTTTTGTTAACTGTTTTTTTTTTTGTGTTTTATTTTTAACTTATGTATTAATCTCAATAAAATGTCTATATATCCAATGTTTAGTGAACAATTTTCTTTAGTGTGTTCAATATTTAGTTTATTTCCGCTTAACAGTCGTTTCAGTTACAACAGTGATGAGTGTTACAATTTAACTAACTTGACAATAATTTAAAAAACTTATTCGAAACTTTACTTAGTATCTAAAACTAAAATTGGACACAAACTTAAAAGCTAAGAGAAATTACACAAAAAACTAATTAGAAATAAAATAACCACAAGTCGCTGTTATATCCACTTTACGCTGCAGTAATCACTTGCCTTTAGTTAAAAATAAAGTTTGTTGCATCCTTCGTCCGTGAACATGTCACGTATGAGTTAAAGCCACCGTTAGAAAAAATCTGTACCAGCTATACTGAACGTTTCTCTTTGTGAATTGTTGATTGTCATAGTCAAAGCTGACATCGATATGAGATTGCACTGTTTTAAATTCAAAGGGACGACATTATTCTCAAATGTTTACATTCACATCCTTGAAGAAAGAGTTTGTATGTAGTTGTAATTATTTATTCGTCTCCAGTGGCACCAGATTTGTTGGTCAACTTACCATAACTAGTTGACCGCGGAAAACAACGCACGTGTTCATAGAATACGTCAGTGCAGCGCCATACTGATAATAAAGTGCGATTAATGTACGCCACTAGTCGACACACAAATCCATGGATTTGTTGCTAGCTCGACTAGGTGTTTGACGGCAGTACTAGTAAGCGCATATGCGTGGTGGTGCATTGAAAATACTTTCAAATGTTTTGAATTTTGGAGGGGCGGGTCATGTTATCGTAGTAAATCTCTACTCTAGAACGTTTTTTGATAATCCAACAGGAACATAATATTTCTATGATTGATTAACAAACATCCAAACTTTGACATTTATAGTATTAGTAGGATAATGTAGAGATTTCAATGTATACTTTCCGAAGCGACCTGTAACTCTAACCGTGATTGTACTATTCCGAAAATTGGTATAGTGGGACTGTAGGCGATAAAATAAATAAAAATAGTTTTCTTGGAACAAACAAAGATCAATTTTCTCATTCCGGATTTATTAATGAAATATAATCTATAGATTAAAGAAATAACAACATAGTTATTTTGGAAACGTTAGTTTTTTATTATAATAAAAATACCGTAAATTTTAGTGAAGTCGTAGTTATAATAGTATTAAATACACATAATACTCGCTGTCGTTACATAAATAATATTTAAATATCTTATTTCACAAAGATTTTTTTCAGTAAATCCAATAATAGACATTGAGAACATGAAAGACATATCCCCAAGCGGTCCTGAATTCAAAAAAAATCAAAGCAAATTTGATGTTAGACTTCTTTGAGACCTAGCTTATCCCTTTTTTGACCGAGAAGGTCATTTCTCTCTGAACCATTTTTTACGAATAAATGTCTCTGTTTTACTTTGAATTTGATATATAGTAAGAACGAGTGTAATACATAATTATATTCTGTTTAATTTTATATACTGGATAAGTTGTGATATATTCAGCCTGAATGGATGTGAGCTTCTTATAAATTCCAGTCAAAATTTGATACTAAAATACAGAAATTATTTTTTCTAACCGCCTTCAAAAAAGCAGGAGGTTCTCAATTCGTCGGAATCTTTTTTTAAATTTATTTTCACCGATTACTTAAAGACGCATGAATCGTTTTCGAAAATTAAATTTTTGTTTTTATTCTTCCCATTAAAGTTTTATCGAAATCAGTTAAAAAAAAACCAACAAGAATTTGATTTGTTTCATAGAAACAGTTTAGTTGACCTGAAGATCATGGAGTCGATTTTTTAAAATCGTAAATAAATAAATATCGTAGGACATTAAAACAAACTAACTCAGCAAAGCTTGTTCTATGGATGTCAAATAACTGATATAATACTTAAATACTTTTTTTTTTGTAAATACATACTAATAATAAATTTTAACAGAATACCCAGACACAGAACAAACATTTGTTTATACCACAAAATGTTTATCCTGGGTGGGAATCGAACCCACGCCCTCCAGCTCTTGGAGCAGACATACTACCAATGAACCAACAGGGCTGTCAATTATGTTCATTATTAATTTTTAATGAATTTTTGTTTCTTATTGTTTCAGAATTGCCAAGCAAACCTGTTATATTTGACGAGTACGGGAAAGAAATAACAGGGACAGCGGGCCCTTACAACGAAGGCGAAGACTTCAAGCTTATTTGTTCTGTAAATGGAGGTAAGTTAAATTTGCCGAGACATTTTGCTACAGCTCTTTGCAGTTAATGTTAGCCCGTAAGCACTTTGCAACAAATTACCTGGCTATTATTAAAACGCAGTTACGTATTTCGCAATAAAAAAGTAATTATAATTTTTTAGGTATTGGAGGATCACAGGAGAGCGCATCTTTCGTCTCAATACTTTTACATTAAAAAAAAACCTGATGCGACCGAAACTTTTTTTTAATGTAAAAAGTAATGAAACAAACGTAACGCTCTCCTGATGGTAAGAGATAACGCCTGTCCATGACCATTGCAGCGATACACAGAACTTTGAGTAACAAAACAAAGTCCGGGGCATTGCTGTTTTTGCGCTTATTACTTGGAGACTTTCGATGGTTAGTCTCAACAGCCCAGTAATTTCGCTAGCTGCAGTACCCTTCAAACCGAAACGCAGTAATGTTTGAAACACTATTGCTTGGCGGCAGAATATCTGGTACCGCGGTGGTACCTACCTAGACGACCTCCTGCTAAGGAGATCTACCACCAAGTAAAAACTATAGGTGGAGTAGGTATAATTCCGCATAAGTAAAACAAATAAGGTATTGGTTAATTGATTATTTGGTTTTAAATGTACGTATAGATATTTTCGTATGTATTTCTCGTTGAACAGTTCACACAGCGCCACCTAGTAAGTCTCCAAACTAAGCAATGCTCGTATTTTGGGAACCAAATAACTGATACAATACTTACATAAATTTTTTTCGTAAATGTATATTTTTGTAATACATACAGAACATCCGAACACAGAACAAACATTATTTTATCGTCACATGAATGTTTGTCTTGCGTAAATCGAATCCACGCCCCGCAGCTTTTGAAAAGCAGTAACATTTTTCAAATGTATCTATATAATTATCTGGAGAGAGTTGTCTGTTATGACACGCGTAATGCATTGATAGTTTATTTCTAAGAATACTTTGAGTAGTTTGGGAGATTGTATACTAATTTACTTGCTTACAGGAATTCCAACACCAAGACTGCAGTGGCAGCAAGATGATACTGTCCTCGCTACGCTGGGAGCTGGAGACTTGCAACCGTCAGGGTCAGCCAGAACCCTGGTGCTAGTAGTTCGAAATGCCAGCAGGGAGCATTTGTCATCAGCATACACTTGCATCGCAGATAATACGATGCTGGCGCCGCCGCAGAAAGCAACCGTCAGAGTAGACCTTTTTTGTGAGTAGCTACTTCAAATCTTTATTTTAATTTGCGTCATTTTAATCAACAATAAAGACATATGCAATTTACAAAGTTTTAAACACTTAGTTATGTATATTTATAGGTACCAAGTCTCCCAAGTCCAAGGGTCTTATGTGTCCATCGTAGTTTCTAACATACTTATAAAATATATATATAAATAGTTTGTACCTACACACAACACAGCAATAGCGATAGTGATTTTTAGCGATGATAGCTCAGTGGCTAGCGCGGTCGGTTCGCATGCCGAAGGACGTGTGTTCAAACCCCAAGCTTGAGCTGCCGGTGAAGGAAAACATCGTGAGGAAACCATAGCATGGTAGTGGGGTACTTTCTAGTACTCGGCTGGCTAGCTACCAACCTCAAGTTGAAAATCTGCCGCCAAGCATCTAACGGTGTGTTCCGGCAGCCTCACTTGAGAGCCAGTTCCATTCCAGGCTAGGTGTGCTTTACCATCATCGACCACACCGTCACTTAACATCAGGTGAGTTATGGTCAAACACCTAGCCTGTCAGCTAAAAAAAAAACTTACACACACTCTCTCATACACACATTCGCTCCCCCGCATACACACTAGTTATAATAAAGGTAGGTCACTTGAGGCGCCTCACACAACTAAACAGCTCTGTCTAAATTTATGTTTGTTAACTGCAGTACTTGAAGCAATAAATAAAACCCATACAATATTATTATCTACCTAGATAAAATAATATCTGGTCGCAAGAAAGACTAATATAAGTATTTCTTGGTATTGCGTATTGGTAGAGTGTGTATAATCATGTATTGTGTTGTGTGTAGGTACAAACTATATTTTTTTTTTAAATGTTAGTAAATACGAATGGACACTTAATCTAAACATCATCCAGTTAATTTAGCTAGTCTCATCGTGTGCAGTAAATTGTGCTCACTTAATTCGAGGGCCATATGTGGGAACATAATAATAATAAATAATAATAATAAATATCGTAGGACATTACATACAGCGCCATCTGACCCCAAACTAAGCAAAGCTTGTACTATGGGAGTCAGATAACTGATAAAATACTTAAATACTTCTTTTTTTTTTTTGTAAATACATACTTATAATACATACGGTACACCCAGACACAGAACAAACATTTGTTTTTATATCACAAAATGCTTGTCCTGGGTGGGAATCGAACCCACGCCCCACAGCTCTTGAAGCAGACATGCTACCAATGAGCCAACAGGGCTGTCTATAACCGCAGCTAACCCTTAAATAAATCGAAATAAAAAAAAGTAAACAGACCTTGTAAGGTAGATAAACAGAGATTTAACCTTAACCGATTCATTGATTATAGTTTGTCCTATGCAAGGTAAATGCACCGTCAGTACTATATGTCAAATGAGCCCTCATTCGTTCTTTGTTTTACACTTAAACATTTTCCCCAAAAAAAAAAATAGAAATAAATCTAACGTCTTATTTGTTCTTTGTTGATAATAAGCTCACATGTTGAAGGCAAACTAAATCCGTTACAGTAGTTCCACCAAAAGACTTCGTCCAAAATTCCAATTTTTGTGCAAAACAAACTTCCAATACTCGTAACCCGTTGGAAGACTTCCATTCAGCGGAAACAGTGCAATATTCTTATGCGCATTTCAGAACCGCTTCGACCAATAAAAGATTGGCTATACCCGAGCTTCACAGCTGGAAAGGGTTACATAACACTTTATACGGAAAACTCTGCACACAATATATACCCCGACAAGAAAATATACTTTCGTAAGAACACTCTACAGAAGTACAGAGCTATTTTCGTGTTATATTGGCTTAGTTTATGTAGGGGAAGGCTTCGTCTATTTTCCTTTGTGATAGCGTTTTGATGTATTGGGATCGTGACGGAATGCTTTTAGAATAAGTGTAAGATATACAAATATCTAATGTATAAACAAGATTGCGAAAAGGGGGCTCGGTGAGGGATGTAATAACGGAGAATGCGCTTTGCGATCCAATTGAAAATTGTTGAAAGTAATTTTATTGGTGTCGAGTTTTACTGGAAACGTAAATTAATATTTGCAATTGTTCATTTAAAACTTTTTACTAAATTTATCATACTGGTTTATTAAATAACACCTGTTTGTTTATTTTCTTCGTTAAACTGTTTTCGTTTAAATTCCGAGTAAGGTTCAATTTCCATACAAATATTTTTTTGCCATTTATGGACAAAATGAGAATAATTTTATAGTGAAACCACAGCTACTGGCATTTATTGTGGTCTTTATTGGCGGTTAATCACAATCACTTGAATAACACAGTAGATTATAAGCATGAAATCAAATTTTTGAATGATTTATGAATTCATGACTTTTGAATAAAACAGTAGATTATGATAATAATCTACTGTTTTATTCAAGCAAATGTGATTTACTGCAAATAAAGACCAAAATTATTTATTTACTTTTATTTTGTTATAATGGTGATACTCTAAGGATTGTACGGTTGTACGGTACAATTTGCAGCTTCATCGAAATGGTAGTTTAAAATGATCGGCATCAACACCTATAAATAATACATAAATAAATAAGAAGAGAACTGCTGAAAAGCAGCAATTGAAGAAAAGTGTGCGGCAAATATAGTCTCCACGTGTCACAAACGAATGATGAAATTCTCATTCAATTACTTTTCTTTATAAGATAGTTAAACTATTTTCTCTTACAGTGAAGCCACTCTCAGTGGAAATCCTGTCAAAAGAGCAGCCGCTGTCAGTCGGCCATAAGACAGACCTTTGGTGTCAGTCCACGGGAGCCAGACCCCCTGCCAACGTCACTTGGTGGCTGGGAGGGAAGCAACTCAATTCAATTACTAAGAATATGGTGAGAAATTGCAGTTAATTATTCATGTGTGTAGTTATCAGTACAAAATAGAATATTATAGCAAAATTATATTTCAGATCTTTTTTTTTAGAATTTAGAATCCCACTAATATTATAAATGTGAAAGTTTGAATGGATGTGTGTAAAAACGCAAAAACTACTTAACGGATTTGGATGAAATTTGGCGTGGAGGTAGCTGAGACCCTGGATTAATACTTAGGCTACTTTTTATCCCGAAAACATGTAGCGGGTAACACCGCGGTGCGCAGCTAGTGTAATGTAACTTTGTTTAAACTGACGTTTTAACTTATGTGGGATTTTTTATCATGTTTAATGATATCGAAAACTCCAACTATAGTTTCTTCGGCCATATCCGGTGGCCTTCATCATGGAATCAAATCTGATTTACAAGTTTCCAATAAATAAATAAATAAATAAATAAATAAATATCGCAGGACATTACACACAGCGCCACCTGACCCCAAACTAAGCAAAGCTTGTACTATGGAAGTCAGATAACTGATAGAATACTTAAATACTTTTTTTTTTGTAAATGCATACTTATAACACATACAGTACACCCAGACACAGAACAAACATTTTGTTTGTACCACAAAGTTTGTCCTGGGTGGGATTCGAACCCACGCCTTTCAGCTCTTGCAGCAGACATTCTACCAATGAACCAACAGGGCTGTCAATAAAAGTTTTATCTTTTCGTAGGGTCTGAAAAACGCCAACGAAACGCAATCTCTACTGCAGTGGGTGCCTTTGAAGGAGCACAACGGGCAAGTGGTTGTCTGCCGAGCGGAACACTATAAGTTCAATCGCTCCACTATAGAGAGCAAGCAACTGTTAAATATATATTGTGAGTTTATCATTTTCTCTATACTTGATCCTTTGAAACGTATTCCATTATGTGATGTTATATATGCTAAGCACGTAGTGTTGATGGAATAATATGAAACAGATTTCTGAGTTCGCCGAATGAAGTGACAGTACAGAATGGATTACATTTTAAATCTAGGGGTATTATGCTAGCGTGCTAGCTATGTTAAGCATTTACATTTAACTGTTGCTAAGCACTTACATTCTGTTACACTAACATCCCGTTACAGGTTAGATACAAGGTCATACGTAAGCTCATTTACATTGATTTGTAAAAAAACAGAGTAAATTGTAAGCAGCTGACGCAAAAAAGGAAAGCGTGAAAAGTTTGTAATATAGATATTATATTTTGTTTTAAATTTTTTTTTTCTCTTTTTAGCACTCAGCACAGACCGTCTGTAACTTATTGTAGGATCTTTTCATAATCGTTCCACTAGTGTTAAGTATTTTTTTATGTGAAAAGTGATGAGACGTACTACGCTTGCCCTTGCTCTTGCCAGAACTTTGAGTAACACTGTTGTCAATCTATAACAAGAGCAAAACAGGAAATTAGCTCTAAAAACTACAGAAAACTATGAAACCTACCAATTTTCACTTAAGGTGGTTCGATTTCCATACAAATAAATTTTTGCCATTTATGGACAAATAGAGCGTAATTTTATAGTGAAATCTCAGCTACTGCCATTTATTTTGGTCTTTAATTGCGGTAAATCACAATTGCATGAGTAAAACAGGAGATTATTGGCATTATTGGCACGATTGAATACTAGGTATTATTGTTATAGCTAGCTGGTATTTGATCATAATAATACAATAACATCCAACAAATATCTTGAATCTAGCTAAAGCACCATTCAAATCCGTTTACTAATGTTTACATATTACTGCTTCGTGGAATAATACAATATCAATTTTTGTAAATAAAAATATCATTTACCATAAATAATACGTTTAGTTTTGTAAATGAACATAGCATTTACCATAAATAAATAATAGGTATATCTCGTTTTGTAAATGAGCATAGCATTTACCATAATATTTAGATATTACTGCTTCGAGAAATAATATATTGAGTTTTGTAAATGAACATAGCATTTACCATAGTGTTTACATATTAGTGCTTCGAGGAATAATATGTTTAGTCTTGTAAATGAACATAACATTTATCATCAAGCAAATGATCATCCAGTTTCATGCAATCTCGTAAAAAAAATGAACGCTAAAATATGCGAGAATTTCTCTTCATAAGCGCGCCACGCAAGAAAGAAAATAGGTCAGACGAATGCCTCTCTAAACTGATATACGAATACTCCGTTATTCCTTATTCCCCCTCATTTTTCATTCATCCACCCTTCACATCGTTCAATGTTATGTTTTCTAATACAGATATACCAGAAGCAACGATGCATCTCGGCGCTAAAATGAACCCCAACGACATAGAAGAGGGAGATGACGTGTACTTCGGGTGCAAAGTCGACGCCAACCCACCGGCTTATAAAGTAGTCTGGGAACATAATGTAAGTAAGGGTTGCGAAATGTTTGCCATAGTTTTTGGTATCGAAATAACTCAATTTTTCAAACAAAATTTATTGTCACAAATTTTTGTGAATTTTTCATAAAAGCTTGGGATACAAAAAGCCGAAACGGAGTCATTATTAAATAACCTTTACTTTGAAATCATTAAAAAACAGCTGCTGTATCGCAAAAAAAAATATTTTTTTTGCGATTTCAAGGATGTGCCCGTAGGTGAAGTAAGTTTTTTAATGATGAATGCAATAACAAATACAAATACAAATATTTTATTGAAAACACCAAAGTCACTTCAAAATTTTAAACATGTCATTAAATGTGTTTTAAAACACTGATTACATGTCAAATCAAAAATGTCGAAATAAGGTACCTATGTCAATATACAAACATGTCAATATAAAAAAAATATTGTCAATATAAAATATGATAACTTAATATACTGATAACTGAAATAACTTCTTTCAGCTTAGTATACTCCAAGTTTTAACTTTATTTATAACTCATTTATAGTTTAGTGATAGGTTTATTACATTAGGTAGTTTATAAATATTTCGTTTAAACTCCTTTCGTTTTATAAAATCTCTAATGCACTCCCTGCCGCCAACCCTGAATTTGACATATTTTGTGACAACTGACAAATAACCATGACAACTTTTTTGACATATTCCGAGAAATTAATTGACCAATGGCAAAGGGGCAAAAAAAGCCGATAACCATTTTGACATTTACATTTTAGATATTAAAATGTTTTTATTTGACAAACTTGTACTTGACATATTTTTTTTTAATTTCCGAGATAGATATTTAATTGATTGCAATAGCCGTTTTTATATCAATAAATAAATAAAAATTAATAATGTTACATTTCCCAAAATTTAAAATTACATTAACTATTCCTTTTACGAGTTTACTTGTTCTAAAGTTTTCTATTAAAATGATGAAGAGGAACCCTTTTGATGAGACTTCGATGTCTATTTGTTAGCCCGTCTGTCTGTAAGTATGTCCAGTTGATTTTCTAAAAAAATGGAAAAGCTATTAGCGTATTTGTCTCGGTTAAGATAACGTAGGAAGTGAAAATTTCTTTTTACAATTGTTTTAAATTACTACTCAATTTCATTCATTTTTGCAGTATATTACGACTAGTACAACCATTTTAATCATCAATTTATTTACCTAGTTGTTTTGGTAAAATGACTAAAAGAACTTTCAATTTGATTCTAAAAATGTAATCATTTTATTTCCATATGATTCAACGGATTTATTTATTTACACCAAAAAGGTTTCTATCAAAGAACGCTCAATTGAAAACACAAAACTTTATTTTCAAACAAGTATTTTCGATTTAGTTTCATTCATTCCTAGTGTTCAGTACGAAATTGAACAGCGAGCCAATATTTTATTACAAATTTCCCTAAAAGGTATAAATTTTGTTAAATTACATAGAAGTATTAAAAATATTTTGTCCATTTCATTTTCAAGATTCGTTTTTATGTGTAAAATTTGAAATATCTTTTTTTTGTTTTAAATCGGAAAATGGACTTATACTATACTAGCGGACGCCTTGCGGTTTCACCCGCGGGAATACAGGGATAAAAAGTAGCCTATGCCACCCGGGGATAGTGTAGCTTCCCAACGGTGAAAGAATTTTTGAAAACGGTCCAGTAGTTTCGGAGCCTATTCTATACAAACAAACAAACAATGAAATCTTTCCTCTTTATATTGTAATAGTATAGATTTAACGTTAAAGTTAAATAATATTTGTATATTTATAAATAACGAAGAAGACAAGAAACTCCATTCTTAGGATGATATTATGCTAACCTAACTTTTTGACAGCCCTGTTGGCTCATTGGTAGTATATCTGCTTTTAGAGTTGTAGAGCGTGGGTCCAATTTCCACACAGGACAAACATTATCATACAAATATTATAAATGTGAATGTTTGTGGTTGTGTTTGTATCAAAACACACAGATTGTATTTATTAGGGAACACCCACTCGGGTAGCTAATTCCATTATTTAGCGGTTCGTACAATGAAAGTAGATTCAACCCATTTTGTTCGAGTTGGAATATGTACCATGAAGCGGTGCCGCTTTTTAAAGTTCCTGGCCGTCCGATGAAAGAATGGGCAGTGTGGTATTAGGTCATGTAGATCTGAACCGCATTCTCCAAAGTGTATCCGGTAGAAAATTGACAGACATGCAACTTAGACTGCATTTCTACTTAACATCAAATAAGACGGCAGTCAAACGTAAGCCTACTTCATTAAAAAAAATAGAAAGTTCTAAAGAGTTAATTTCTTACAGGGTATTCAGCTGCAGCACAACCCGCCCCATGTGATACTGACGGGCAACAATAACTTGGCGTTGCGCAACGTGTCGCGCCACCAAGCCGGCGAGTACACTTGCACGGCGTCCAATGTCGAGGGCGACGGGAAATCGCCGCCACTCAAGCTACAAATATTTTGTTAGTACAACACACAATTTAGATCAACTTGTACACAGACTTTTCAGACAAAACCGAACAAGAGGCACTCAGTTTTATATGCACAGAGGATTCTAAGCTTCGGGTGTAGTTAGCCGACTGAATAGAAGATTATTATGAGTAACTGTCACTACAAACACAGCTGAAATTAGGAAAAAATCCTTTGTGTTTTATTTTCATTTGTCGTCATCATCATGATTTTGCCATTCGTGTGTGTGTGTGTGTGTGTGTGCGTGCGCGTATGCGTGAGTATGTCCTTGTACGTGCATTTGTGTGTATGTTTCTTTGTACGCGCGTGTTTGTGCGGTAGCGTATGTTTGTGACGTGTACACACTCATATGTACTCACATATGAGTGTGTACATATCAATGCGTGCTTGTACGTGCATATGTGTGTGCGCTAGAACGTGCGTGTGTATGCGTCAGAATGTGTGAGTGTGTTTGTGTCTCTATGAATATCAGCGTACACAAACATGTTGGATTATGAATGTACCTTATAGAACTTGTCAGCATTTCAGTTCCGTTATAACTAAGCAGTGTTCATTTTTTACATTCATGCAAATCCACCTACTTTAATAAGATTCAGCGCTAAAAATATAATCGATGTCAAAACTTTTTATTTAAGTCAAAACCTTTTGTTAGTTAAACTAAACATAACTAACGAATATACACTAAACTTATTGGCTGGAATAAAAAAATGACCTACATATTCGTAATAAGATCTTTAGTGTAAGGTCCGTTAAGGATGTTAAGGGACTCACAAAGCATAATTAGGGCGTACGTGGGATGAAAACATTAGCCCGGGGTTACGCAACGTAACTTGACGCAAAGATACCGTGCCATGTACGGCACTAATTTAAACTAACGACATCAAGGCTTTTATTTAATTTAGCTCAAGAAGTATTATCTTAACATCTTTACTGCTATGGGAATATTCGGAATGTTTCTTGAAACTTTGTCGTAATATACTGACTTGAATCAAGTTTGCTTCACCAATTTGAAAATGCAGATCTAATGAGACAAAGAAGAGAGATAACGCATGTCTATGACCTTTGCAGCGATACTTATAACTTTAAATAGCATATAAAGTCTGGGCATTACTGCTTTTGCGTTTATAACTTTGTGACTTTTGATGTTAGCCCTGTAATTACGCTAGCAGTACTTTAAAACCGGAACACAGTAACGTTTATATACTACTGCTTGTCGACAGAATATCCGGTACTGCTATGGTACCTACCAATACCTTCTGTTAAGGATATCTACCACAATGTCACTAAATCCCACTAGTATTATAAATGTAAAAGTTTGGATGGTTGGATGTTTGTTACTCTTCCACGCACAAACTACTGAACGGATTTGTATGAAATTTGATATGAAGGTAGCTGAGACCCTGGATTAACACATAGGCCACTTTTTATCCTGAAAACATGTAGCGGGTAACACCGCGGGGCGCAGCTAGTATACATATAAAATCAGACTTAAAATAACACACGAAAAAAATGTAATTACCTAGTGAAATAACATTTGTAATTTATATAACACCTCAACACTCTTCTGATGGTAAGAGGAATGGCGTGTCCATGATCATTGCAGCGGTACCCAACATTTTGAGTAATAAAACAAGGTCTCGGGCATTACAACTTTGAGAAATTTTATGGTTAGTCTCAACAGCTTTGTAATTTCGCTAGCTGCAGAAACAACAACATCAAATGAGCTGTGGTCAAACACCAAGCTAAACCACAAAACAAAAAATAATCTTATACCAAGTCTTCCATATCGGGCACACTAAGGTTACAGGCGACCCACACCTATTTAAAATATTTTGGTCATAAAGTGCATGCACTGAATTACAAAATTTCAAACCAAGAATAATAAAGTTATATCAAGGAGCGAATGGATAATAACGGACGACGTCGTTTTAAACGACCTTTTTAAATTCTAGTCTGAGATCCAGAAAGTTTTTTCATTTTTATCGCCCTAGATATTCAACGAGATACCGCGGAGTGAGCCTAACGTAATTTGTAAAGAAGAAAATGAGATAACTGCCTTTTAGACGAGCTAGAAATGGAGTTTACTATTTTAATAATATTTTAGTGATAGCATAGCATTTAGGGTCGGAAATGCTTTTTGTTGAAAGTGCTAGTAAAGGTGTCTCATTATTACAAGCTTTTATTTTGCTTGCTTTTTGTTTAAAGTGCTAGTAAAGGTTTCTCATTATTACAAGGTTTTATTTTCCTTGCTTTTTGTTTAAAGTGCTAGTAAAAGTTTCTCATTATTACAAGCTTTTATTTAACTTGCAATGTTAATCTATCTTGTATAGATACAGCAAGTTGGCCGTTTCAAAATTTGCAAATAATTTTTTCGACCACTTGTTGGTACCTGGTTGAGTTGAAATCTGGTAAATATATGTAAGTTCCGTGTCCAGCTAGCGGCCTTATCCCTGAAATATCTTTCAGGCAACCAAGAATGGAAAACGCGATACATCTTAAGAACAGACGGGAGCTGATGTAATAATACTATTAAATACAAACAATTGAACTAATAAAAATAATGCAAATTATCTACTTATGTAATACAATGTTCAGGTTTTTTAAAAGCTTGTTTGTAATATAATTTTACTTGTAATTACTTACTCATAATAATTTATTATGAGTACTCTCTTTACGCTCAGTACACCCTAAAAGTATCATCATCATCATCATCAGACTATTGAAGTCCACTGCAGGCCTTGGCTTCTCCGAAGACATGCTACTCAGACCGATCGCTTCGGCTTTCGCTTCCATTCACTGCCAGCTATCATACGTATATCGTCACTCTATCGAGTCACTCAAGCTTATAGCCTAGTATGATTTATCACTTTTCATTTTAAGAGTACTCAAATAAAATGCCGATTAAAAACCTTAAACATTTTTAAAGACAGAGTAAAGTCGCATTATTTGTCACAATGCTGAGTCGTCATTGCTGTAAGTTGGATTACTTATGTTTATGTACGTCGATGCTGATGTTGGTTTTTATTTTCCTTTTGATTTTATCTTAATGTATATATTATATATATATATATATATATATATTTGACAGCCCTGTTGGTTCATTGGTAGTATGTCTGCTTCGAGAGCTGAAGGGCGTGGGTTCGATTCCCACTCAGGACCAACATTTGTGTGACTAACATCGATGTTTGTTCTGTGTCTGGGTGTACTGTATGTATTATAAGTATGTATTTACAAAAAAAAAAAAGAAAGTATTTAAGTATTCTATCAGTTATCTGTCTTCCATAGCACAAGCTCTGCTTAGTTTGGGGTCAGATGGCGCTGTGTGTAATGCCAAAAAAAAAAAAAAAAAAATGTGTGTATATGGTTTATGGTTTAAGATATTTATTTTCTCAAAAAGAATATAATATTCATGTATATATGAGAAAAATACATGTTTTTCTTTAATTAGGGTACCTGTATATTATAGCCTATATATATTATATACTATATATGTATTATGAGTGTATACATATTTATGTATGTAAATATTTCGTTTTATTTAAATACATTATTTTATGATTATTTTTATATACCTACTTACTATATTATGTTTAATTTTTATTTTATTTTTTTTCCTATTAGTGTTACATCTCCCGTCTGTTTCTTATGTTTTTTATCGTATTCTTCTTTTCTTGGTTGCCTGGAAGAGATCGCTGTTAGCGATAAGGCCGCCTTGTGACTTGTGGCACTAGTTAATAAGGTTTTTTGTTCTCTGTACTCTTTACTATTTATGATGTGCACAATAAAGAGTTATATCTATCTATCTTAGTTCGGTAGGGGAATACGAATGGACCACCTACTTTCACAGCTTAACACAATTTTCCTTATCCCTACAGACAAGCCCTTGTGCCGGAAGCGAGAGGTCAAATTAATAGGTGCAGCACTCCAAGAGCCTTCATCTGTGGTGTGTGAGGTCGACGCCTTCCCGCCCCCAGACACATTCGAGTGGACTCTCAACAACTCCGGGGGCTCGATCAAAGTCGATCCTGTAAGTAATGACTCGATCCTCGTCGATAAGCGTCGATATAATACTTGGAAATGTTAGAGAAGTGTCTGGGACTGAGGATCTTATATACAGGGTTTCCAAGAAATGAAGGATATTCCTGTAACTGCCAACAGGTCATATCATATACTACATGTCTACTATATGTCAACATTTTTAGGGTTCCGTACCCAAAGGGTAAAAACGGGACTCTACTGAGACTTCGCTGTCCGTGCGGCCGTCCGTCCGTTCGTCCGTCTGTCACCAGGCTATATCTCAAAAACGGTGATAGCTATACAGTTGAAATTTTTCACAGATGATGTATTTCTATTGCCGCTATAACAACAAATACTAAAAATAAATATTTAAATATTAATTTTCCCATACAACAAACGTGATTTTTTTTGCCGTTTTTTTACAGATAATGATACGGAACCCTTCGTGCGCGTCTGACTCGTACTTGGCCGCTTTTTATTTTATTAAAAGCCCCAGTATTTTTGATATAATTGATCATCCATTTGAATAGATTTGTAAAAAAAAATATTAAGATTTTATGAGAAAAGAAATCGCTTTAGATGGTAACTAACATCCATTGGTAACTAACATCTAAAAAAATAAAAACAGGGTTTAAAGAATTATCATTTGTAGAAATAGCATGAAATAAAGGAACCAAGTAAATTTAAAAAAATTAAAACATTCACTACACTAGCACATAAGATTTTTGTTCTCTGTGCTTTTTTCTGTCTATGGTGTGCACAATAAAGATTTTATATCTGTCTATATCAGATACTCTTACTAGTGTCAGCCACATATTTATCCATGGAAACAAAGATAATTATACGTAAGTAATCCCGCATAAGTTTAACAAAAATGTGTCAAAACCACGTCAGTGTCCATGATAAAATGATTTGCACCATCGGCAGTTACCGGGGTATCCTTAATTTCCTGGACACCCTGTATATACATAATTTTTAATATGCTTAACACCCAGTTGGCTAACATAGTAGTCTGCTTTTCTTCTGTTTTCTAATTGTAGTAAGAATTTTGAATCAGTATAATTTATTAGCCATGAATAAAAAATGTGTTTCAGTAATCAAATAATAATTTCACCAAAACATATATAAATATTTCCATATTATATTACTAGTTGGTCGCTGGTAGCAACCAATAACATCATCCGCGTAGAATTTAACAAAAAATGTTTTGTTCATTTCGCAGAATTCACGACAAGTGAATAATTTTCTATTAAAAATATCCATGCTAAGTTTAACCTCATTCTTCATCTTTTTTATGTTAATTTTTTTATATTTATTTTTTTATGTTATTTTTGTACCTACTTATTTTGGGTTTTTATTTGTTTTTGGTCTTTCAAATTAAGTGTTTTTTTTTAATTTTCATAGACATTATTTTTATATTTAGTTGTTTATATTTTTGACAGCTCTGTTGGTTTATTGGTAGAATGTCTGCCTCAAGAGCTGAAGGGTGTGGGTTCGATTCCCACCCAGGACAAATTTTGTGGTATAAACAAAATATGCTTGTTCTGTGTCTGAGTGTTCTGTATTTATTATAAGTATGTATTTTAAAAAAAAGTATTTAAGTATCAGTTTTCTGAGATCCATAGTACAAGCTTTGCTTAGTTTGGGCTCAGATGGCGCTATGCGTAATGTCCTACGATATTTAATTATTTATTTATATAAATTTTTCAGGTGTAGGAACATTCCATAAACCAGCGTAATTTCACGAATTTGATATTACGTGTTCGTTATAGATACCAGAAAAAGAAAGGCTTTAACAAATTTTCTTGCAAAAAATCTAAACCGAGTATCTAACAAAACCAGAACACAGCTAAATCGTACATTTATTTCTCTAGTTCACGCGTAAAACTTCAACTTAACCTCCTTTCAACATTTATACGGAGAACAAGAATAAAAGTTATAGCTAAGTGTCCGTTGAACATAAAAGAAGCTTCCTTCTCCAGTAGATAATGGCACAAAGCCAGTTGCGCACAATGGTGGTTATCCTGATACCTGTCAGTCTGCCCGCATTCCGTTTGAAGCGGAACTATTCACTTCTAATCCAGTGGGAAAAGCCGGAAACTATCGGAATGATTCTACCCTAAACTCATAGTACCAAACATGACTAATTAACTAAACATATAATTTAAAAAAAAAAAGTACTGCTTGTTTAGACTTTCAATACTTTAACTCTTGCCTAACGTATACGCTATTATGAAAATATTAATTAACGCCTAAAAATTCTATAAAAAAACTCATAAAATTGTGCCGTGCTCCTGTATACACAGTCCAGTCATAATTGTAATGTATCTAGGCAGTTGTTTGATCACAGCTCATAAATAAATAATAATAAATAAATATCGTCGGACATTACACACAGCGCCATCTGACCCCAAACTAAGCAAAGCTTGTGTGATGGAAATCAGATAACTGATAGAATACATCGTTTTTTTTTTGTAAATACATATTTATAATTTCATGTTATGTTTAGTGGCGGTTTAGTCGCCGATGGTAAATCACACCTGTTTTAGACTGGAACTAGCTCTCAAGTGAAACCACTGGAACACACAGTTAGATGCTTGGTGGCAGATTTTCAACTTGTAGGTGGTAGCTAGCTAGAAAATACTGCTTTTTTAAATAAGAATTAGGCATACGTTTGACTGCCATCTCATCTGATGTTAAGAGATGATGCGGTCTAAGATGGAGCACGCTTGCCTAGAATATATCGATTTACTCTCGACATGAAAACACTTAGATTATATCCAACGGGGAAGACCCGCTCAGGCAGCGCATTCCACTGTCTAGCAGTCCGCACAATGAACGTGAAATAAAATAGTTTCGTTTGAGCTTTTGGAACGTTAACCATGAAACGATGATCTGATTTCCTCGCGATGTTTTCCTTCAAGCAGGTCAAGCTCATAGTTAGGATTTGAATCCACGTCCTACGACGTGTGAACCAACCACGCTAACCACTGAGCTATCATTGCTACAAAACAAACACCCCCAAAACTAACAAACCTAATAAATAAATGGTGTAAACTTTATTAATGCATACAGCAAAAACAGTATCTGTTATTTTACGCTTTGCGCGGTGCAAAATAAATGCAATTCCGTGCATTCAGCGCAAACATTGCGTTCACTAGAGCGTTTGCTCAAACATTTTGCTTAAACTTTGCAGTGTTTAGTACTCGCGTTATCACTTCCGTACAGCACAGCATGTGGTCGAATGTATCCTAAACCTCTTTAATGAATATGGATGCTGCCCCCTCGTTAACCCAGTTGCTGACTCGCTGCCGTCGGTGTAGCGAAACAATTATAATGTACATACGGCTTAGGTTCAGATTTACTTACTACTGGCAAATTGCTCTACTTAGTTTTTCGAAACTCTATGTTGTGTGTACCAGATATCAAGAGAGATTGTACTGTTTTAGAGCTTCATGGTGTTTTTTTTTTAATCGTTGACAGGCTAGGTGTTTGACTACAGCTCACCTGATGTTAAGTGACGGTGTGGTCGAAGCTGGTGAATCACATTTAACCTAGAATGGAACTGGCGCTCGAGTGAGGCTGCTGAAACACACCGTTAAATGCTTGGCCGCAGATTTTCAACTTGAGGGTGGTGGCTAGCCAGCTGAGTACTAGAAAGTACCCTACCGCCATGCTATGGTTTCTCACGATGTTTTCCTTTACCGGCAGCTCAAGCTCATTGTTGGGGTTTGAACTCACGCCTTTCGGTATGCGAACCGATCGCGTTAACCACTGAGCTATCATCGCGTATGTATTAACAATATATATCTGTTACAGGAACGAGTGACGATAGAAGCGAAAGAAGGAAAATCTATCCTAACATATACGCCAGTTTCTGAGGTTGACTACGGAACGCTGTCTTGTCGTGCGACGAATTTGGCGGGACAGCAAGTAATGCCTTGCGTGTACACCCTACTTCCTGCGACGCGACCCGATCCACCGACCAACTGCACCGTGTACAATCTGACGCATGACTCGTTGGACTTGGTTTGTCTTGCTGGTAAGCTACTGAAATAAAACACTTCACTGCCGTCACAAGTCAAAAAATGCGTTTCAGTTTGCACAAAAAAAATTATGTATTTTTTTATGCAAGACAAAATGAAATGATTATAATGATAGCCAATAAAATATATTCTTGATTATTGTGTCAATGTTTTTTGTTTCTTTTATGCTATTTTTTATTAAGGTGGTACGATTTCCATACAAATAATTTTTTGCCATTTATGGACAAATGGAGCATAATTTTTCAGTGAAATCATAGGTACTGGCATTAGTTTTGGCTTTTTTTTGCAGTAAATCACAACTGCTTGAATAGAACAGTAGATTATTAGTAGATTATTATTATTATTATAATTTACGATTTTTCAAAAAAATCATAAATTATGTATAAACAAAATAAATACCAGTAGCTGTGATTTCACTGTAAAATTATGTTCCGTTTGCCCATAAATGGCAAAAAATTATTTGTATGGAAATCGAACTACCTTAACGCTTTCTTTTTCTTTTTTACTGAAGACAAAATACGTAGATTCTTTTGTTTTCTGTACTTTTTTTCTATTTTTAGTATGTACAGTAAATAGTTTCTATCTATCTACTAGTATCTTATGTAAAATTTAATGACTTCAAAAACAATTGAATTTTCACCTATGTTAGTTTTGAGATAATGTAAATGCTTAATCTTTTTCTCAGTATTCTTATGTAAAATAAAATGTTGGTGCATTATAACGAATCGCGTTGCTTATTTTAATATTATGAGCCATATTGGTTTTTATTTACAAAAATATAAACATGAAAAACAAAATTATAATAGAACTTACTTTAGCCAAGGAACTAAGGAAAGAAACCTAATAATTTTACAAAACAAGAGCCACATTTTTAAATTGCTTTTGACCCAAACATTTAGTTTTTTAATGTTCTAAAATCTAACTTTCTATCTAGCTAAACACCCCTATATTTAATAAAAAACACAAAAAGATTTGATTTCACCAGCCAGTCCCAAGCTCTAATTTTAAAAACGTTCAAAAACCAATTAAATATTGAAGGACGAAATTCATGTAACGCGTAACGGACATCCTTGTTAAGACAAGTGTATACAGATGAAAACTACGACGTCGAACTCACAAACTGCAAACAGAAAAAGTTCGTAACCACTGCTCTGCCACAATGAAAAAGAACAAATCTGTGGAATAAAACCTGTAAAACTGTAAGCATTGCAGGCTTTTTTTTAGTGTTTTTTTTTTGCGGGAAGGCTACTAACTAGCTATTAAAGTTACCAATCAAGTCGCTTGGGTATAAAATGCCATGAACAGGGTTGCCATGTATCGTAAAGTCATGACTGTAGACAAGAATGAGAAGCATGTGCTGGGATATTTCAGAGCTCATGAATGAACTAAAATTTACTATTTTATGAGACAATTATTTTCATCATTTGCATGTTACTACAAAATGTCGATTGCTCGTCGCCATCTTAACTTTATTTTCACCCATGAAGCAACTATGTTAGTAGTTCAATTTAGTCTTAAAACGAATAAAATCAAATGTTCAATATATTTTTATGACGATTTTTTTAAATCGTGGACATGCTAGGTGTTTGACCACAGCTCCCATGATGTTAAGTGACGGTGTGGTCGAAGATAGTAAAGCACATCTAGCCTAGAATGCAACTGGCTCTCAAGTGAGGCTGCCGGAACACACCGTTAGATGCATGGTGACAGATGTTCAACTTGAGGGTGGTAACTAGCCAGCCAAGTACTGGAAAGTAACCTACCACCATGCTATGGTTTCCTCACGATGTTTTCCTTCATCGACAGCTCACGCTCATTGTTGGGGTTGAACCCATGCCCTTCGGCATGCAGACCGACCGCGTTAACAATCAATACAAAGTAATAAGAAAAGCGTGTACCTACTGAATTGAAAGGTGTTACTGTACTAATTTTTTATAAAAACTTTTACTATAAAACTAATCCGGAAATTGCGGAAATGTTATTGACTTTTGATAATATCCTTGAAGTAGATGTTGGTCTTCGTAATTTTAGAGATGAATTTGCCATAAAACACTCCAATCTTACAACGCTGTGTATAATTATGTATTATGAATGCGATATTATCTCTTGTCACTTTGATGAAAACCTCGTTTGCAATTACTGATTGCGAAAATACAAGGTTGTAGGATCCTAAAGCTAAAGGAGTAATTATCCTCAAACCTTTGTACTTTAACTCAATGTCTGTCACTAGGATTATCTATAAAGAGAAAGAATAGAACTACTCGCAGACACAACAAACCCACACCCACTATATCTTTTTTATATCTAATATTCATTTATTATTTTATACGGGAAACTTTAATCGGGAACAGGGCGTTTCTTTTTTTTTAAAAGTGATGGTTATTAAATTTTTGGTGACTGGAAGAGTGCAATTTCTTTCAGGTTACGAAGGTGGGCTACAATGCGTGTATATTGTAGAAGTTTGGGCAAACGAAGATTTAGTAGTCAATGCTAGCAATGGAGCTACGTTATGGAACCTAAGAAGATTAGGTGCTAAGAGACAATTGAAGTTAGTTATGTACGCAGCCAACGCTAGAGGCCGTTCCGAGCACGTCACTCTTACTGTGGAAACTGCGCCGAGATTAGCTCCCAGAACTGGTAAGATATTGTTTTAGTTTCACTGTTTTTTTTATGTTTGACAAGCTAGGTGTTTGACCATAGCTCACCTGATGGTGTGGTCGAAAATGGTAAAAGCACACCTAGGCTGAAATGGAACTGGCAGTTTTTCAAGTTGAAGGTGGTAGCTAACCAGCTGATTACTAGAAAATACCCTATCACTTGGTGGTAGATTTCCTTAGCAGAAAGTCGTCTAGGTAGGTACCACCGCAGTCCTAGATATTCTGCCGCCAAACAATAGTGTGTAAACATTACTGTGTTCTGGTTTGAAGGGTACTGTAGCTAGCGAAATTACGAGGTTGTTGAGACTACCCATCGAAAGTCCCATTCCATTCCAGGCTAGGTGTGCTTTACCATCTTCGACCACACCTTCAGGTGAGCTGTGGTCAAACACTTAGCCTGACAACCATAAAAAAAAAAGTCTCCAAGTAGTGAGCGCCAAAACAGCGATGCCCTGGACTTTGTTTTGCTACTCAAAGTTCTGTGTATCGCTGCAATGGTCATGGGCAGGCGTTATCTCTTACCATCAGGAGATCACATAGTTCGTCTCAACACTTTTACAATAAAAAAAAAACCACCATGGTATGGTTTCTTCACGATGGTTTCCTTCACCGGCAGCTCAAGCGCATTGTTGGGATTTGAGCCGCACTCGTCGGTGTGCGAAACATCCTCTCTGACCACTGAGTTAACTAGCACTAGCAACTAGCAAGCTAGCTAGCGTTTAGTATTTCAATCGCATCTGATGACCATTGATTGATATGGCGTAGTATAAGAGCTGACAAACTCGAGCACTTCTCACTGTAATATAATTCCAGTGCAATTTATGATTTCGGAATGACACTCCATCCGATGCAGTCTCAATTAGTTTAAAACACCTCATCGTTGAAACGTGTAAATATAGGACTTTTTAACTTTTAAGCCGAACTTTTACTATTTTTTCTTGTGAGATTTGCAGTACCAAATGTTCTGACAATAAACAGTAGTGTGTAATCATTGCTATTTAAAAAAAATGTGAATGTACATTATTTTTGAGCTTGGTCTTGGTTTTTTTTATTTGGATTTTGATACAGCTCCTTTGGATACTCATTCTGAATACAGTGTTATTGTGATTTTTTTTTTATCAAAATAATTTTGCATTTGTTTACGCCTTGCTGTCAAAAAAAAAAATATATTCCAGGCCACAAGACCCATATAAAAATACAAATACAGTTAAATTGAATAAAATTTTAACGTAACACAAAAACTCTACAAATATTTTTGATAACACAAGTTACAAGTCGAATTAAACATTTAAACATATTATAGATAATAAAATAATAATATTTGGTAGAAATAAATAAATAAATGTCATCTCATCGGCACCGGTAAATGCCAATTAAACAGGATGCAATCAGATGCAAATGGGGCTGCAAAGATCTGGAATGGAGACCACGGACAAGCGCAGCGTAAGACATCTACCCACATGGTGAACAGACGACCTAACAAAGACCGCAGGAACGCCTTTGATGCGGACCGCTTCCAACCGCTCTTAAGGGAAGTCAATGGTGGAGTCCTATGCCCAGCAGTGGACGTCCGACGGCTGTGACACCATTTTGCACTTCCTGGGAAATATAGACGCCGGCAGAGAGTTGCCTTCTAGGAACTTCATTTCACCATATAGCTAGTAACTATAGTTTTGCGTTGGTGTTGTTGTTACTGAGCTCTTTCACCTCTCAACAGAAGCTCAGGAAGCTTGGGAGTTCAACTGGGCAGTGGGAATATTTCTCGGCGCAGCCCTCATTGTAGCTGTTATCCTGTGCCTTGCTTTAATACTGACGAGATTAAGGCATAGATCGAGAGATTATGAAGGTAAGTTAAATTGAGCTGTACGACCTTGTATTTAAATTCCCTTTTTACTATAAGTAGAAAGACAGCCCACTACCACCCATACATAGTGGAATTTAAATTCCCTTTTTACTACAGGACAAGTATAAAGATGGCACCCATACATAGTGGAATTTAAATGGGTACGTAAACGTTTTGACTCTACGTTTCTCATCCGTACGGCTAAGGAATGGAACAAGCTGCCAGCTTCCTTGCTTCCTGATAGATATAACCTAGATCTTTTCAGTAAAATACAATAGAATAGTATATTCATGATTCAATGTCTAAGAGTTAGGTTTAACTATAAGCACAATGCAATACATGGTTTAGTTCTTTTTAGTTTAGTTTTATATTTGACTAACGGTTTGCTTTGATTTTGCACGGGTATTGTACCCCTGTACATAGTTCTAAAATAATAATCTGTTATCAAACTCTTTTTAACGTATTCAAAGAAAGTCAATAATTTTCTTAAGGTCAAGTGTTATAAAATTAATACGTGGTAGATAGTTGTGTAACGTTTATGATAACCTTAACTATCTTTTACACATAAATTGATAAGTTTTATGACAGCTACAATCTCCATAGCTAATTTTACTAGCCAACAATAATTACCACGGATAAGCAACGAGTCAAATTGATTTGTCAAATCAATGTGGGGAATTGGTAGCGACCGATCTTCTGATTATTAATTTTACGAACATAATTTGACAGCCCCGTTGGCTCATTGGTAGTATATCTGCCTTGAGAGCTGTAGGGCGTAGGTTCGATTCCCACTCAGGGCAAACATTTAGTGAATAAACAAATGTTTGTTCTGTGTCTGGGTGTTCTGTATGTATTATAAGTATGTAATTACAAAAAAAAGTATTTATGTATTCTATCAGTTATCTGACTTCCATCACACAAGCTATGCTTAGCTTGGGGCCAGATGGCGCTGTATGTATAGTCCTACTATTTTTATTTATAATATTTCGAATCTTGTTCGAACCCAGAACCTCTAGATTGGAAGCCAGACGGCATTCCAACTAGACTACTGAAACTTCGCCAAAGTTATTACTTGTATACTTACGTATAACTTAGTAATGTAAGTTATAAAGAAATCAGCCATGTGCGAGTCGAACTCAAGCACGAGCACGAAGGGTTCCGTACCATTATCTATAAAAACGCCAAAAAAAACCTGTTTCTTGTATGGTAGCCCCCTTAAATATCAATTTTATTCTTTATTTTGTTATAGCGGCAACAAATAAGTAAAAAAATAAAACATATACGGACAGACAACGGAGTCTTAGTAATAGGGTTAGGTAGCCAGCCAGCCAAGTACTAGAAAGTACCCTACCACCATGCTATAGTTTCCTCACGATGTTTTCCTTCAGCGGCAGCTCAAGCTCATTATTTATATTGTATAGAATTTCAAGGTGTAAATAAATAATCAAAGTAAATAATATAACAAAGATTAGTAATTTCTTACCTATTTTTATAATGTTCTTTGTGTTGCTTAAAATGTAAATAAAGATTTATATTTATGTTATAAATGTATTGTTCCAGTTACACTTCCATCACTGAAAAATCAAAAAGTGATAGCACCAAAGAGAAGTTCAATTCACGGACAAGACGATCGCAACCCGGATCTCATACCGCTCAGCAAAGGTAATTAAAAACCCATTAGCTTGCAGATTAACTTGTATTATTTATAGCTTGAGTTTGGTCAAAGCTGTTCGTCTTTGAGCCGTCAGGCACAAATTGAGTTAACAATGAAGGGTCCCGGAATTACATTTCTGGAACAATGTTGCAAGTATACATTTACAATGAATCTCTGTAAATAGACTTCCATTATAGAATTGTGTCATTAATAGACAGCCCTGTTGGCTCATTGGTAGTATGTCTGTATGAGCTGAAGGGCGTGGGTTCGATTTCCACCCAGGACAAGCATTTTGTAATATGAACAAATGTTTGTTATGTGTCTGGGTGTACTGTATATACTATAAGTAGGTATGTGTTTACAAAAAAAACCATTTAAGTATTCTATCAGTTATCTGTCTTCCATAGTATAAGCTTTGCTTAGTTTGGGGCCAGATGGCGCTGTTTGTAATGTCCAAAAAAAATAAATAGATCCCACTAAAATTTTAAATGTGAAAATTTGGATGGATGAAATAAATTATTTACACTTAGATTAACATGTTAAAACAAAAAAATATTGATAGATTTCAATACAATTAAATCACAGTGATAAAAGTGAATGTTTGTCTATTTCTAAGTACCGTACTGTACTATGTATTTTCATTATTTCTGTAAGTTGTAATTGATCAAATTTGTATGAAATTAGGGATGCTTATAACAGGTACCCTGGATTCGTATAATACGTAATATATATTTTTTTACTTGGAAAACTCGGGTATAACCGCGAGGCGCAGCTTGTGTCTCCTAAATTATAAAATGAAATGATTAACTTCCATTTTAATCAAAATCTTGTCAATTTGGACATAATAATGAATTTAAAAACTTTATCCAAACGAACAAATTCATCTGGTTTCAATCAACCCCAATTCTCTCAAATTTGTTGTAAAACTTTTTGCCAAATTTTCCCGAAAGCGATAAACAATATAACAGTAAATAGAGTTCCAGTGAAACTAAAAAAACAGTAGTTGGTTAACGAGTAAAGTTTCAAAACTGCATCTATTAACGAAGCAGTTTTTGCGTAAGACGTTTAAGACTTTAACCCCCCGTGTGTTTCCTTGGACTTCATCGAGTTTCTTAATAAGTTTTCTTTATGCTATTATGAAGGTTTTTTTTTAATAAGAAAAAGATCTAAGCTATTCTTTTTCCCAGTGAAATGAAGTCACATTATAAAGTGGAATACTTTTATTTATCTTCAACGATTTATAATTAATAATTAATTGTTAATTTGTTTTAGAAAGAAAAATAAACTAATAATTCCGAAAGGTAAAACTCAATTCTATCAAACAAGATATTAGTTTTATTGACTGTTTGATGATATTTACATTTTAACGTTTAAGCCTTCGAATTTTATTAATCAGTCAAATACATTTCATGTCTATGTCGGTAAAGTTGGCGGTTTCAAGAGCTGTAGGACGTAGGTTCTATTACCACCCAAGACAAACGTTTATGTGATAAACATAGACGTTTGTTCTTTTTCTTGTAGTTTATATTATTTGAGTATATCAAAAGTACCTATTAAATTTACAAAAAATATATAAGTATCAATTGATTTCTTACGCTTGTATCAATTGATTTTTTACTTTCTTTACTTTGGCGTTAGATGGCACTGTGTGAAATGTCTACCGATATTATAATATAATATCGCTGTAGTTACATAATTATATTATATGTACATCTAATAAAAGTTTAAAAATAAGGCCAGGCCCTAACAAAATTGCCTAAAAAAACTAGCTCATAATCGGTTTCGATGTTTTGAAGCCGACATACTGACGCCGATTTTTACATACAAAAGAATGTTGTATATTTTTGATTTTGTTATTTCGATTTTTATATACAATGCAAGGCAATGTAAGGTGATGTTATTGTTGCTTTTTTTTCTTCCAACTATGTTTGTGAAATCTTATTGAGTAAATCCACTTTTTAATTAACCTTGCCCTTTAACATCAGACAAAGGTAATTGCATAAAGCTGTAACCTCTGGAATAATAGATGACACGTTGTCTCTATGGTGTGTATTTTGGTCGTGGTTATTCAATATATTTGTTATTTTATTTTTAATCTTTATACCACAGTATTGTATGTACACGAGGACAATACTGTTGTGAAATGTTTACTATCAAATATTGATCACCTTAAATTGTATACAGTTTTAGACAATATAAATATTACATATCCACTTAATTCGAGATTAATTCAAGACTGTCTTTGTCTTGCGAGTTTTAATTTAAGTCAAATCAGGTTCCATCATTCCAAACACACTAAAACAAATCCACCGAAGAAAGTTCCGGTCCAACAGAGTGAGTTAAATTAGTCTGAATCTCGCCATTCATAAACTAATTCGGCGAACGCGAACCAATTTACATAGGAACGTAATTAGCTCGACTACTTTAAATCTTGCCTCGGTTGAATTCTGAGTTGAATGAACGATTGCTTGCATAAAAAGATGTTGCAGATTTTCTGTCTTAACGGTAGATTTCTTGTTGTAAACTTGAGAGAAACAAAAAATGGACACAAACTTCCGCCTTCTGTTTTGTTGTCAAAAATAATGTAGCAAGTGTCAGCCTAGAATAATGTAAGAATTCTTACAATACCCCATATACCGAAATCTATTCAATCATTAAAAAGTTATAGTGAAATAAAAAAAACTTAAATACATACAAAAAACATGCACTCTTTTTTTGAGCAGTCGTGTAAAACGTTGTAGCAGAGTGATGAATGTTTGTATTTTAGTATCATTTATTGTCAAAACTGATGCCGAATTAAAATAAATTTGTAGTCAAATTTAATATTTTTAAATTGGCAATCTAAAAAAAAAAAAATTAATAACAAAAAAATAGTAATACTAAAATTATCGTAACTAAAATGTGTTTCCAAAGAATTCACGAAAGATTATTATTCTAGTTAGATAGACACTCTTTTGTGCACATCAAAAATACAAAAAAGTGTAAAAATCAAAGGAATCTACATACATAATAATACACATAATTATCACCACCACGCACTCGCACATCATAATCTACATAAATATCTATCTACTATAGTATCTTTGAAAAAAAAAATCTGACAGTAATATTTTAATGTTATTATACTACCTAATTGAATTATGTATAATTCTTATGTACGATAATACGATATAATTGTTATTTATTTTATTTGTTTATATCAAAATTTTTTTTAAAAAAAAAAGGCTTTTACGTTTTAATGTTTTTTAACAGAAAATATGCGAAATCTACCTTGAAGTCACTGTTAACATTGTTAGGCTGTGACTGGGTTGCAACTGAGCTAATTATTCATCCTACCATCTGCAGTGGACTATAAATAAATACAAACGACACAGCAACTTAAGTTCACTGCTGGTTCTGGTTAGTAGCAGGCAAAAAAACTGTCTAGAGCTCATTTAATTTTCGCTTTTGTGGCTGAAGTCTTGTGAAAATAGATGACAGTTACCGAAGGTGAAATATTAAGCAAACTTGTTATAATTTTCGAGAGAAATTGAGGTAATAATTTTAACATAATTCTATGCAAATACTGTTTATAATTTGTGATAAGTTTACGTTTGAAATGATGCGTGACTAATTATAAAAAGGTTACAAATTTTAATGTGTTACTGAAAGATTCATCGTTTCGAAATAAGTTTTATCTTTATACAAATATAATTATGTTTATCAACTAAACAGCGAGGCTATTAAACATTCGACATTCAATACAAAACTGTTTACTTCTCTCACTGTGAATGTAATCCACATTGAAACTCTCAACTGGTTGATATTTATTATAATAGTTTGTTTTGTCTAAACGTATATTATAACGATTACAAATTAAAATAAACAATGGTACCAACAATGTTTGCTGCTATAGCACGAGTAGGTACAGATCTTCATCCTTGATGCTATCACGTCGTGAATGCATTTCTCCTGGCACCCTTCTTCCAAAACGCGCTTTTTTCGTCTACTAAAGTCATTTCTCTAACTAACCACACAAATTGTTCCTTGGCCAGGACTGACAGACTGCCCGCCACAGCCGCCTTCCTACTCAGCCGTGGTGGCGTCATCAGGTCCAAAGAACTCGAACAGCGCTCACACGCTGCCTCGCACGCAGTCTCCGACCACGCCTGTCTCCTCGCATGGCCATTACACGGATTCACAGGTAGGAGCCGCACTTTAAATGCTTCACAATGCCAGCCCACGAATGGAACTCATTGCTGGCTTCTTTTGGGCGTTTTAAAGGCTAAAGTTTAAAGATTAAATTGATGTTTGATTTGATTTTTTTTATTGTTAATTTGATTATTTTCTTCTTCGGTGTGTTCTGGCAGCCTCACTTAAGAGCCAGTTCCATTCCAGGCTAGGTGTGTTTTGCCATCTTCGACCACACTGTCACTTAACATCAGGTGAGCTGTGGTCAAACACTCAACCATAAAAAAAATGTTATTATCGAGAAAATGAGACGTACTAACTAGTATTATCAATGCGACAGTATGTGTTTGCGTGTGCGCATGTTTGTTAATTATGATCGTTGTAAAGACTTAACAGATTTGGGTATATAGGTAGCTGACACCCTGGATTAACACATAGGCTACTTTCTATCCCGAAAACATGTAGCGTGTAGCACCGCAGGGTGCAGCTAGTAATTACATAAAAACATCACATTGGTACAAATACAAATTCAAATCTTTTATTAATAACACCAAAGTCACAAGTCAGTTTTCCATTCATATTTAAAAATATCAAAATCATAACATATGTCAAAACAATGAAAATGTCAATGAAATAATATGCAATGGTCATGAACACATGCGGTATCTCTTACCATCAGGAGAGCGCATCGTTTGTCTCATTACTTTTACATTTAAAAAAAAAAGTCACAAAATAATTATGTAATTTTTTTTTAAGCTTGACAGAACCGACCACTAACAACTAATAGACAGACAGCTCACAGCTAGATAGACAGCTAACCACTGAGCTATCATCGCAATATAATTGAATGTCAATGAAAACAAAAATATTATAATTACTTACAAGTAATTTAATAATCTCTTATTTTTAAATAATCGTCAAAGTCATAAGACAATGTCTCTTGATGCCAAGATCTTAGTTTGCTTCGCACGCAATGGAAGGTGCATCCCAAATGGAAGCGTGTACGCGATTGTAGACAGCGGGCCCCAGCGGTATGCATATCGCATACGGTCACACAAAACTAATCTTTATCTCTTTGTGTTTATTTCAGAGTGATTCCGGCAGAAGTAATAACGGAGTCTTAAGATCGCATAGAGAAGTCGTAACCACGAGAACGCCATTATTAGCAGCGCATCAAGAAAGCCGTGTATAATTATAATTATAATAAATGAATAACAATAAATAATTTATTAAATTAATCAAATTAAATATGTAATAAATAGTTTAAATATCTATTTGTTTCATTTCATCTAGCTATTAGTTCAGTCATTATTTATCTAAGTTATGAATATTAAAAAAAAATAGCAATTTAATAACTGACATAGGGATATGAGTAAAGAAATTGTTTGTTCCCACTAAATTGCATTACAAGATGAATGTTTTCAAAACTCAAGCAAACTTGTTATTTCTGGGTAAGCGTATTACATCCTAGATTGCATCATTGCTTAACACCAAGCAGGCTGTCAAATGAGGTTAATTAAGAAAATTTAATACAAGAATTACCACAAATCAAGGTAATAAAAAAATGGCTGTGTCATTTGGAATTATTTACCTAAGGAGTGTAACAATACCTCATAAAACCATTATTATTCAACCAAGTTCTGACGGAATATAGGAACGCAACCCTGAAAACGTTACACACTTTTTTTGAGCAGTAGTGTAAAAAAATACTACGGGAACTTTTTGATATTTATCTAATCTGCCATAATCACAAAAATAGTATTATTTCAATACAATATGGATGGAACTGTGAAACTGTCAAGTTTCACTAGACAAAACACAATGTATCGTTATTGTATAATTTATTTTTAAGACAAGATACAAAAAACTAAAAGCGTACGGACTACTGTTTTGACATAATATCTTCTATTGATACGCACAGATAACATATCTATTTTTTTTTAAATTGTAATACCTAAATAAAGATAATTATTGTTTGGCGCACGAAGTTAAAAAATAATTGAAAGCAATTAAATTTTTTTGCAAATATAAATTAGAAACAATATTAAACTTAACAGAGTTATGTTAAACTTTTTCTAATAATTAAGTGGTTTCTATTTGCAACTAAATTAAATAATACGATAAGTTTAAAACGACTGAGAACTAATTGTTTGTAAGAATAAATTATATTAGAATAATTATCGTTAATTTCAATTATTTTAAGAATATAAATGTATCAATAGATGTACACTCTTTGAGAGGCATTCAGTTACAAAGCTAAAAGCTGTCAACTTTTATGTTAGAGTAATCTCTTCAAATAAAAATGTATATATATAGATTTTTTGATTGATTTCCATATTATACTTGTTATAACGTTAGTGTAATGTAAATTTTTGGAAAACTATGCAATAAGATGTATGTAGGTAAGGTTACGAAATAAAATAAATTTGAATTACTCTATATGTTTTTTTTAAATTAAATTTATCAAAGAAACCTTTAAGATACAGTTCATACTTAATATACTAGCTGTGCCTGGCAGAATCAACCGCCGCCACCTTCTAATAGTTCGTGTAGCTATCATCATGAAATAAGCTATGAAATGTCAAAAGTTTTAAATTTAACCGGTATTTCCAGAGGTTAGCGCGTTTTAACAAACAATAATTAAATAATAATTATTATAATAACATCCCACATGGCGGTTATCACGAGATAACCGCCATGTGGGATGTTGATTCGACGATCATTGTCCCGATAGTCGTCACGGTAAACGGTCTTATAGCGAAGAGTCTCGACCAACATCTCAAGAGACTCTCGCTAGACGGTTGGGTCAAGGGTCAGCTTCAAAAGGCAGTGATCCTTGACACGGCGCGCATTGTGAGGAGGTTCCTCACTCTGCAGCCCTAACCACCGGCAGCTTGAGCCCTGCCCCGCTGCCGGCGGCACCCTAGTTTTTAAGTTTTTTATATTATATATGTTTTTTAAATATTTAATGTAAAAAATTTAAAAAATAAGACGAAAAATAAATAACGATGAATTATAATAATATAACTCTTTATTGTTTACACCAATAACAAATAATTAAAAGTAATTAAATTAAAATTATTATTATAATTTAAATACTTAGCACTAGTGGAACTATTGGCAGTCTTTTCGATAGGACGCCGAACCTGAGTGCGGCGAGGATCCTAATTTGTGTACTAGAACAAGAAAGATAAAAAAATATAGTTTAACAAAACATGGTCTTTTTTTTTTTTTTTTTTCTTTATTTGTTTTGGGACTTTTGTCAACACTTTGGTTTTGGCGGGAACGCGGGAAGAGTCGTGTCGCTCCGTTGTATTTTTTTCCAAAACTAGTGTTTTGTCGAGTGTTTATGCATAAAAATGGTGGTGTTTTATTCATAAAGTGCCGAATTACAAGCGCGAGTGTGGGAAAATAATATAATGTGGTGAAACATGAGTTTTCGTGTTGCTTCCAAAACTCCATCGAAGCTTTGTAGTAAAGTTGCCACTACTTTACTAAAGCATGACTGGAATTAACTGACACGAACTGGACTTGACAAAGACGACTTTGACGATAACTATAGCTAAGATACACTTAAGACAAGGCAGTATGGCTCTATAGCTTTAGCCTGCCCGAAAGGGCAAATTATTAAAAAAAAAAAACATGGTCTAAAACATAGTAGGCACCTATCTATATTATAAAATATTAATACCTATATAAATATAGTATAGATAATTACACAGTTAAATTGTGATTTTATGAATTTTACTAAAGAAAATCTCATCCTAAAATGGAAAGTTAGCTTACCTAAAACAACGATTAGTAAAAGCTTCTGTTAAATTTTATTTAATTATTTTTGTACTTTACCGTTATATTCTTATACGAGTATTTTTATTAGGCATACCATATCCGGATCAGTCCTGTTTTAAAATAGTCCCACTACTGGAAGTAAGTGTCTCTTCTCATTATGAGAAAGGCAAGGCCATAGTCCACCAAACTAGTCAAGTGTAGGTTAGCAGACTTTTTTTTTTGTTTTTTTTTTTTATGGTTGACAGGCTAGTTGTTTTGACCACAGCTCTCCTGATGTTAAGTGAAGGTGTGGTCGAAGATGGTAAAGCACACCTAGCCTGGAATGGAACTGGCTCTCAAGTGAGGCTGCCGGAACACACCGTTAGATGCTTGGCGGCAGATTTTCAACTTGAGGGTGGTAGCTAGCTAGCCGAGTACTAGAAAGTACCCTACCACCATGCTATGGTTTCCTCACGATGTTTTCCTTCACCGGCAGCTCAAGCTCATTGTTGGGGTTTGAACCCACGCCCTTCGGCATGCGAACCTACCGCGCTAACCACTGAGCTATCATCGCCACAAAGGCCACGACTTCACTCATCTTCGAAAACATCAAGTACTCTCTGACATACATATACTATATTAGTTACACTAAATAACTCAATTTAGTTTTCTTACCGAATTTGGTGAGACGACTCAATCCAGCTAAAGCTACAAAATACAGATAATTTCTATCAGCAATCGAATGCTAAGCCTACTTCTGAAGGACCACTTGATACATCTGGGGCTTAGTCTCGAACATTAATTGCACGATATGTAAGTGATTCGAGGCTCCTACTAAGATTTGGTGACGTAAAATATACAAGTGAGTATAGTTTGTATGGTCACTAAATGTAATGGTACATCTTTAATGTTGAAATCACCATCATCATTCTCATACCGTAATCGCCCACTGCTGAGCATAGGCCTCTCTTTTATACGCCATTCAACCTGGTCCTGTGCCAACCTTGTCCAGGCATAACTCGCGACCTTCACGATGTCGTCGACCCAACGAGCTGGTGGACGTCCGACGCTTCGTTTCCCAGTTCGTGGCCTCCAATCCGTCAACGTGCCATCACTCTGTCTGGCAACATATCCTGCCTAACTTCATTTTAGGTTTATGATAGTTGTTCTGGCGTCACCCAACTCATATAAAAAAATTCTTGTCTCGCATTTGTTTTGTATTACTGGAATTCAATAAACGTTATTCGATACAAATGATTCAGGTATACGCGCCCACCAACGACCCAGATGAAGAGCTAGAAGAGTTTTATGAAGACAGAACAGCAATTGACGTATGTCTGTGTCATTATCATACCATAACCATATATACATAGTGACTCTAATGCTTAGTTTTTTTTGTCTTCACTGTGAACACAATACCACTTTACAATACAATAATTCCTAAATGACATGAACTTACATAACAGCAAAATTTAATGTAATCCATTAAGTAATTGATTCAATTGCCAATGAATTACGAATTCAATTAACCGTGCCGGACTAGGATTAAGCGGTTTATCAGCATTACCCGGATTCCATGTTAATTTTATTGCCATAAGCCTAGTTTTAATGGATAAACAAATTGTCCAAACGATCAGAGTTATGTTCGGAAATAGATATACAAGAGCTTTCCGGTATTTTAAGTTGAAATATGGAGCTATTAACTGCGCGTAAAGAGTGAAAATTCCTGTTTTTTTAATGCTTGGCAGACTAGTTTAAAGTAAGTTTGAAGTGACTTGTAACATTGGTGTTATCAATAAAGTATTTGTATTTGTATTTGTAAAATAATTTAGTAGAATAGATATAACTTTACTGTACCCCAATATAATATAAAAATTAAAAAAAAAGAAAAACAGCATCCCGATAAACTTGCTGTAGTACAACGGCGGCCTTATCGCCTAGTGATTTTTGCTAGCCTAGATTATTATTGTGAAAGTAATGTAACGAACGAGACGCTCTCCTGATGGTAAGATATAACGCCTGTAAGAGAAGATGTAAGCCTGATAAGTTCTTTAACTACATCTCACAAAGGCTCTCAAATAAAGCTGCCGAAACACAACGAAAAGTACTTGGCGGCAGATTTTCAAGTTACATTTTTAATAGTTTTTCAATTATACTTTTAAAACACAAGAAGATAATTATAGACAAAAAACCTACGTCGTGTATGTCACCGACTTGTAGTAAGGGCCCTTTAACCCTATAAAGTTCAATTATAGTCCCTGTGCACTAAAACAGAAAAGTTCATTTCGTAAATGCATTCAACATCCTATTCATAAAAACAGGCAGGTAGACGCCTCTATCTGTAGAGCTATACAACTCTACGAGATGCTACGAGATGCTACGTTTTAAGCCTACGATGTTTGATGTTTAGATGACAGCGTAGTTCATGACTTTTCGAAGAGATGGCGCTTATAAACAAAAAATATAAAGAAAATTTGTAAGACTTAAGAAATGCAAAATTGTTTGCATAAAGAAAAAAACGGGAAATAATGGGATTATAATTGCATTCGATATAAATTTTTACTATACAAAATATTTTAACGATTAACTATAACACACCTACTACTTTGTTTAAATGATTTCATTTTAACCTTTATTACATTTGGTTCTAAGCCAATTATAAATCGTAGCGATCATAGCTTAGCGGTTAGCACGGTCAGTTCGCACGCTAAAGAGCGTGGGTTCAAACCCTAACAATAAGCTAGAGCTGCCGGTAAAAGAAAACATTGCGAGGAAACCATATCACGATGACATGTCCTCTCTAGTACTAGGCTGGTTAGTTAAAAATCTGTCATCAAACTCCTAACGGTGAATTCGGGCAACGGTAGGTACATAATAACCAGTGCAATTACAGGCTAGGTGTGCTTAACATCTTTGTTCACACCGTCATATTAAATCAGATGAGCTGTGGACAACCAGCTAACCTGTGAACCATCGTTTTTAGGGTTCCGTACCCAAAAGGTAAAACGGGACCCTATTACTAAGACTCCGCTGTCCGCCCGTCTGTCCGTCTGTCACCAGGCTGTATCTCATGAACCATAATAGTTAGACAGTTGAAATTTTCACAGATGATGCTGCTATAACAACAATTAATACTAAAAAACAGAATAAAATCAAAATATTTAAGTACGTTGTTTTTTCTTTGACTCGCTCTTGGTCGGTTTTTTTTAAATTGATAATTGTAGTGAGTGGTCACTTAAAATTACGAAAAAGCTCAGCTATAAAGCTCGGAAGTTATTTGACAAGTTTTCTCCTCAACCGAATAATGATCTTTGGTACAAAACTTTGGATACTGTTTTGTTTCGAATTCTAACTGATTTTTAAGCAAGATCACCTAAGCAATCGTCTAGGATTTTCTAGGATGGTGTTGTAGTGTTTCAATCAAAGTTCCGCATCCATTATTCAGCGGATGGTCGGCCCCCGAGGGTGTCGATTGAAATGCACGGCCGGTGCGACCCGCCTCTTCCATGCTAATCGGCGCCACCTGTGTAAATCACTGCCCTTTTAAGTTGTATCGTGAATTTTGACTCAGGAAAATAGGGTATTGGCATAGTTAAAATATTAAATATTATAATCTACTAGCGAGCGTAAATTTTACTACAACGGTTTGTTACAAAAACGTGCCATAACGTGCAATTCTATTATTTATTTATATGATAACACACAAAACAGAATGTAATAATAAATAGAAACATTAATTCCAATCAAATATAATGTATGTTTTGGAGATTTGTATTCCATTTCAAACATAAGTATTTCTAGGTGCATTACAATTAGATACATTAAAAAAACCCTAGAAGATTTATTTGAAAGTTATGTGGACATTGATTAATTAGTATTATAATTATACATTTAAAAATAAATAATAAGTTTGTAAGTAAGTTGTACAGTCAAAATGCATTAATATTTATTACTTGCGGCACCGTCCCGGCTTCGCACGTGTGAATATTTATTTTTAATTTAATTCATTAAATAAATAAAATATAGCTTGTTACTTAGGAAAAGTGTAGCATTATAACGATGAAAGAATTTTTGAAATCGGTACAATTTTTGAGTTTATTCGTGACAAACATACAAAAATCCAAAAATACAAATCTTTCCTCTTTATAATATTAGTGTAGATAATGAATTGATATTACATATTGAGTAACAATACAGTAAATATGAAGTAAATGAAAACAAAAAGCAGGGGCCGTACCGTGACTTCTTATCGTTCAAGTTGATTACGAAAAACTTATTGCGCTAGTATAACATGTGGTATCGTAGCATCTTCGTGAGCGCCTAAATTAAATGGCAATAAAATATAACGGTATGGCTTTTAAAGGTTGGATTATAAGAGAAAGATGTCATGTTAAGAGCCTGATTTTGATGATGTTTCTAATAAATTGGGTATAAAAGGAGTTCTAGCAAGGATTTAATAGTGTGGTGTCTTATAGTTCAGGCACCGTAAATCCAAAAAAACGGCTTAAAATAACCTCTATCGTAAATCAATTGTAAATATTAGTTTATTAGTTGTAGTTTATATTAGCTTAAATATAAATCATCCGTCAAAAATTAAAAAAATGTTTTGATTAACGTGTTTCTGTATCAAATTTGCCTCGTTAATAATCATAATTGACCTTGTTGGACTGTTGAACAGACACTTGGTCATTTGATCTACAAAAATAAATTAGTTAATTAATCCGGATCAGACCTTTTTGAACCTTCCCACTGCTGGGTGCTTGTTATCATTGTGAGAAGGGTATCGCCATAATACTCAACACGCTGGCCAAATGCAAGTTGGTAGATTCCAAAAATCTTTACAAACATTATGTACACTTCTATATCGATACTAATAATATAGAGGAAAGGTTTGTATTTTTGTCTGCAACAAATAAATTTAAAAACTGCTGGACCGATTTCTAAAATTCTTTCACCGTTAGGAAGTTACACGAGCTCCGGGTGATATAAGGTACTTTTTATCCCTGTATTCCCACGAGAACGGAAACTACGCGGGTAAAACCACGAGGCGTCCGTTAGTCTATACAAATATTATAAAGCGGAAAGATTTGTATTTTTGTATGTAACGAATAAACTTAAAAACTACTTGACCGATTTCTAAAATTCTTTCACCTTTTGGAAGCTACACTATCTGCGGGTGATATAAGGTACTTTTTATCTCTGTATTTTGTATATTATTAAAACAGAGCTACGTGGCGTGGGATTTGAATCCAGAACCTTCAGATTGTAAGCCAGAGATGATCTCCGTTATAAGCTGCCGTAAAATAATAATTTCATTTGATTATTGTACAAAACATGTTTTAGTAAAATCTGTACGTTACTGTCCTCGTTTGTGGTACTCGATATACTACGTACAATTATCGTTTCTGCGCACAGTGGTGCAAATAGAGAGCAACCAAATACGACGTCGAGCGGCGAACGAAATTGAATTTGTACAAGGCACGGCAGCAATGCCACTGGTCTATCGACGTTGACTGCCGTCCCCTGGGACGGTGCGAAAGCTTCAGATGCCACTCCATTGAACATTTAAATTGTTTGATCAAAATAAAGACCGATAGAAACCGGTTTCGATAGGTTTGGTGTTGCTATTTTAAGATACCAATAAATTTTGTTTTTTACAGCTAACAAATCCCACTAATATTATAAATGTGATAGTTTGGATAGATGAATGGATGAAAGGCTGTTACTCTTTCACGCAAACACTACTGAACGGATCTGGATAAAGTTTGGTATGGAGGTAGCTGAGACCCTGGATTAACACACGTTACTTTTTATCCCGAAAACTTTTAGCGGGACACACGCCAATACAGAAATTGTTAGTAATCAGGGAAGTGTTTTATCGCGACTATTTTATTTATTTATGTTGTTTTGAATACTGTTTCTAGTGATTTTAATACATTTTATTCGTAGATATGTATGGACTCGATAGCCTCAGAAACTCGTCATAAAGGCAAATGATAGAATCTTCAAGCATTTTGCATTTATTATTCATATGACCACATCAACTGCGCTCAAATGACGATGACAAACAGTATTTTACTTGTAATTTTTAAACGTTTGTGTGTTTTTTTATACAATTTGATATTATTTAATAACTAAATTACTTAAATTATTACTTATAAAATATAATTTGATATTATGCGAAAGAATTTAAGTAATTCCAGAACTAGGAAATTAAAAACGCGAACAGAGAAAAAAATCTTTATATTTTTTATATCCAAAAGCAGTGACAGCAGAGCACAGACAAGACAGAGCGACAGATATGATAGTTTGTAGTTTGACGTTTGTTTGACGTTTTGTAGTGTTGCAATTAGTCTTTCAACATAATTAAATTCTATTTTATACAATTTGACATTATTTAATAAGTTATTTTATTTTATTCAATTTGACATTATTTAATAAGTGACTCGATATTGTTATACAATTTTTGCACGCCCAATTCTGGGTTAAGTACGTTTTTATTTATGAACCAACATTTTGACACCTGTACCTAGCAAATAAGTAGGTACATTTTGATATTGACATTGACTTTTGTTCATTGCTCTAATTTAATTTGTTTAATTTACAAAATAAACACACATTTAAATGCTTTCAACCCAAACATAATATCAATACGATTATTCCAAAAAATAAAATGTTCTGTTAAATGTCTATAACTATCAGAAAGTTTACAATTCGAAAATGGAATTCGTTGCAAAAAATAATAAACGCTCACGTGCAAATAACAAACTACAAAAAACCCATCAAAAACATATACCTACTAGTTTTTGTCAACAAACTTTGGGCTGCAATGTCACATGTGTGCTTTATTGCCCAAATATTGGATGTAACAGGAATGTGTCCTAAACGCGTATTGTATTTTTGTCCAAAATATTATCAGAGTATAATCTTCTTAGAAAAAAAAACCTTAAGCGAAATGGTCCTAATACTTATACCTCCTAAAAAGAAAAGAAAACAATTAAATTGACTGGGACTTGTACTGACACAAGTGAACTGGCTTCCAAGAAAATTACTCTGTCATTCCGCAAGCTTTGACTGAAATGATTTACTCGGTAAAGAAGAACGAGAATTTAATTTTATGGTAGATTTTTGTACTTGAGTCACAAAAATCTTCAGGTACATCACGTGCGGTACAATAAAGCATAATTGCTTAACTACATATCAATACCAAGGTTTTTTCAAACAAGAAAGAAATAAAAAGAAATCAATACTGATTTCAATTGTCTTATATCATATTCTGTTCCGTATCAAACTTTGAAGAAAAACTTTTTTTAAGTTTTTTGTAAATTTAAATTATCAGTTATCTGGCCCCCATAGTACAAGCTTTGCTGAATTTAAAAAAAACGTTGTAGTATTTGTCATTTTATTCCAACACACAAGCTCGCATACATTTTACGACTTTATCAAAATCCATTGAATTATTTGGATGCAAGTTTGGCGGAATGTAACTGGCCGCTTTATTAGTCCCCAGGCCGTAATATAGAACGTGCGATATAAACCTTCTTTATAGGGTTGCTGTGGCGGCAAATTAAAAATTTTCACGAGCTCGGTTGGAATATTTGTATACTGCTTTATTTAATAACGATTTGAATTACCAAACACGTCTCTTTTTACGGATTTTTTTATTTACTCTTAGCCGACATTGTCTTTTTTTCTGATTAAACTTTTCTGTACCTAAGGTTAATTAATGTTATGACTTAAAATGGAGTTCGTGCACCTAAAAGAAATGTATATGTGTGTATATATACTCTCGATTTTTTTTTCCTTACCTGCGGCGTCGCACTTTGTGCGTTTGTCAGTGTGAAGTATTTTTAATATTTTTGATTTATTTTATTCGGAAAACGTACAATGTTTTTTCTTATTTATTATTTTCTTAAGACCATCAATTTGTTTTCATATGTTGAGTCTATGTAAACAAGTTTGCTACAAGAAAATAGAGCAGAGATATTTTTCTCGAACGAAATTCTTTCATTGGACATTTAGAAAACCCCGAAAGTTAAGAAGTGCCACCATGTTACTAAAACGTATATTATAAAAAAACCAAGTCACACATGTTTAAATCACAGTCAAAGTCACAAATCAAGGTTGAGCCCAGTCATGCCCTAGTAAAGTAGCGGCAACTTTACTACAGACTTCGAGCAAGTTATGGAGGCAACACAAAGTCATATTTCGGCACACTATATCCCCTTCCTACACTCACGCACGTAATTCAGTAATTGATAAATAAAACCACAATTTTAAAACATACACACTCAAATAAACACAAGTTAACTCTATCACGTGCTTACCAGTGGAACATTTTAGAGGAATTTTAATAAATCAAAACGGTGTGAAAGAAAGAAAATAGTTTTATTTTGCATAAAAACAAAAGCAAACAAACAGAGACAGACAGTCTTCAGTCTTCTGACAGCTCTGTTGGTTCATTGGTGGTATGTCTGCTCGAAGAGCTGAAGGGCGTGGGTTCGATTCGCACCCATAATAAAAGTTTTACGTAAGTCAGCTCTAAAAAAATCAATACTGTAGCTACATAAGTCGCTGATAGAATATATTGTACCTGCGTTCGATGGCAACCCTAATCGTACTTATTAAGTAGCTTAGTGTTAGTTACACATGAACATGTTTTATAGAGTTCCGATTCCCACGTGACGGCGTGCAATTCGAAAATTGTGTTCGTTTCGATTGTATCGGATGTTCTAATCTATTAGAACGTGTTTGTTTTCGTTAAATACATAGATTTATCTAATAAATACATAGCTCAACGTATTAGCAAGCTGAAGTTGCAATGGGCTGGACATATTTGTCGCAGAACCGATAACCGCTAGGGTAGACGTGTTCTAGAGTGGAGACCGCGAATTGGCAAACGTAGCGTAGGAGACTCGGTGAAGTGACGATATACGTAGGACAGCTGGCGGTAGATGGAAAGTGAAAAGCCGAAGATCGGGCTGAGTGGCGTGTCTTGGGAGAGGCCTATGTCCAGCAGTGAACCACAAAAGGCTGATGATAATCTAATAAATAAATCCGGACAAGTGCAAGTTGGACTCGCGCACGATGAGATCCCTACAAAAAAAAAAGTTTCTAGTACATACGGATCCGTGCGGATGAGAAACTTTTAAACTTTTTCACTCTACGTATAAACTGTTAACGTTAAAGTCAAACTTAGTTTAAACAAATAATTACTACGTTTTTTCATAAAATTCCTACACATGCTTTAAAACTGCTAACACGAACATTTCAGTAGCTGTATGTTATGTCCCACGGTAGGTTCTTAATTACAGTCAACCCAAAACATATGTCATAAATTCTAATGGACCGCCCTACCTCTGTTGAATGAAATTCGCGCGGAAATCACATTTAGGGTGGACGCATACTAAAATATGGAGCGCAGAAAGATGGTAACTTACATGTTGGAAACAACAAGATTAGATAATATAGATATACCTAGTGATGTAAGCGGCACACTATCATGCATTTCTCGTGGATGTTACGTTGACTTGGTGGTAGGTATCCTTAGGAAAAGAACGTCTAGGTAGGTACTACCGCAGTACCAGATATTCTGCCGCCAAGCAGTAGCGTGTAAACATTACTGTGTTCCGGTTTGAAGGTAAAAGCTAGCGAAATTACAGGGCTGTTGAGACTAACCATCTAATGTTTCAAAGTAATGATCCCCAAAACAGCGATACCCTTGACCTTGGTTTGTCACACAAAGTTCTGTGTATCGCTGCAATGGTCATGGACAGGCGCTACTTACCATCAGGAGAACGTCTCGTTCGATTTTAAAAAAAACACTATTCGTACACAGCGAAAATATTCTAAATGCGAAAGTTTGGATGGATGGATGTTTGTTACTCTTTCACGCAAAAACTACACAACGGAATTGGATCAAATTTGGTATGGAGGTAGCTGAGACACTGGATTAACTAACACAGGCTACTTTTTATCCCGAAAACATGTAGCGGGTATAACCGCGGGGCGCAGCTAGTTATAAATAAATATCAACACATAAAATAATTACTACTTGTAATGAAATAATCCGTTTTTTTTATAATCGTTCAATGTCATAAAACAAGGTCTCTTGAAGGGAAGACCTTAGCTTGCCTTTGAAGCACGCGAAGGAAGGTGCATCCCGAATGGAAGAGAGTACGCTTTTGTAGACCATGTGTGTGTGTGTTTTGTGTTTTGTTTTTTGTTTTGTGGGCTACAGAAAATTTACCGACCTCTCCGACTTGACGAGCCGGTGCGACGGTGTTTTTTTTTTTTTTAATTACTGAAAATATCCAACGTGCTGTGGACGCCTCTGCTTTGATTTTCTTTGTCTGTATGCGTGACCACTGAACAAGGCTACTTGGTAAGTGGACGCACACGGCAAATACAGAATATGTAGCTCCCTATACTTAAATATATTGTGCCCATCTAGAAATCGTTCAGTGTGCGTTTTAGAAATGGTAGACGTATGAAACAGAAAGAAATCGTGCTTATCCGTGTTCATATGGAATTTAGCAGCAACTTAGTCAATATTTAGTATGAATTCATACGAAAACCTCACGTACCAAGCGTCCCATATTAATACGTTTACCGCAAGAAAGCCAAGCAATCGTCATTTATATTCTCTCAAGTACATCGGTAGCAGATCTTGGATTTTTCTAATGATCCATGTCGCAATTCCATTTCGTTCTTTCACAAAATTCAGTCAAAGTACTCACATACGTCTCAACCCAATTATGGCTTTTTATATGGCTTTTTATGTGCCGTCGTATGGCCTTTTTATTACGGGACGTTTAAATAATTTTACGAGACTACGTTGCCGAAATCACCCCATTTACTTTTTAAACAAGCTCGGTCGGCTTTACGTTGGGGTTTTGAGATTGTTATAAGCAGAGATTACATATATGAGCTGTATGGAGTTGTGTTCCAAACTAATATTGTGGAACTGTTTTCACCTTTGGGACGGATCAGCCAAGTATCGGCGGGCTTGAGGCGTTGGACAACATTGAAAAACGTGCTAAGAGAATAATTGAATATTGAACATGGACGCAAACCGACGATGAATCGACGTTCTGCAGCATGTTTTTTTATGACTTTTTCTATTTTTGACCTCGGATGGCCTCTACAACGTCATGGCCAGCTTTATCACTATTTAGCATATGGTTGAGGCCAGATGTATGCGGCTGAATTAACTTGTGATTTATTTGGCATTGCTGCAAGTATCATGTAAAAGTCTCAATGAAGCGAAAGTACTAGAAGCTTGACTTTTCAATTATAATTTTTCGACTTTTTTTTATTGACATTTTATTGCTGCACGTTTTGATTAAAAGGAAACAAAAGGAAAAGGATTTTTTATTTCATTTTGAGACATCACACAATTATGTACAAATAACAATAAAAACTAAACTACATAACATAATAAACATATTTTATGATGCCGCATAATAGGCCTCATCTCAGCACAAATACTGTTTAAATTTCATTGTTTTATTTTTATACTTTAGAGTGGACCTTTGTCTGAAATAAATTATTTATTTATTATTTTCATTATTAGTTCGCACCAAAGTGTTTGTTCATAATTTATTCCAACTTTTTCAAATCCGGTGCAGTGGGTGCTCGATCTCGTTACGACTTCGATTGATTCCCTGTTTGATAAATAATGAGAAATACACTTGAAATTAATGAGAGACATCGTTACGCCTCCTCGGCTCTTCCAACGAGTGTTTGTATTCGTTAGTTTGACATTTATATTGATTTAGGCTGTTTCAGTATCTCTCGGTAAAGATTCATTAAATATTTGGTTGAGTTAATATGGACTACATACATTTATAGATGGATAGACATCGACGGAAAGTTGCTTGTCTGTCGGTTTTCTACCGGAAACATTTTGGAGAGTGCGCTTCAGATCTGCATGATCTAATTCCACCTTGCCCATTCTACTATCGGACAGCCAGGAGCTTTAAAAAGCGTCACCGCTTCATTGTTGATGTTCCAAAAGCTCGAACTAAGCGGTTTGATTCCACCTTTTTCATGCGTACCGCTAGACATTGGAATCAGCTGCCCGAGTGGGTGTTCCCCAATGAATATAGTCTGGGTACCTTCAAGTCGTGAGTGATTCGGTTTCTTCTAGGCGAGCGTGCTCCACCGTAGACCGCATCTTCGTTTAACATCAGGCGGGATGGCGGTCAAACGCAAGCCTATCTACTATAAAAAAAAAAGAAAAAAAAGATACATAGAATATCCACCAAACCAAAACACACAATACCAAAAGTATTATACCACACACCGAAAATAGTCATTTTCGTTTTACTGCTAAGTCAAGGTTTTGGCAGCCAGGTGAAGTAGACAACAGACAGTACTTTATTTGTTTAATGTTTAATGATGAATTATTAAAAAAAATAATAATAATAAATCCTTTAATTCAGGTCAAGTTAATGTTCAAATTTACATAATTATTCTTAAAATAGAAAAATACAATCGAAATGTCAATAATAAACAATATAAAATGTCAAAGTTACAAAAAATAATAATTATATATATGTACTCAACAAAATGAAAAAATAAAAATTGTGCTAAAAATATATTGTTAAATATCATAAGACATTACACACAGCGCCATCTGACCCCAAACCAAGCAAAGCTTGTGTGATGGAAGTCAGATAACTAATAGAATACATAAATACATAATTTTTTGTAAATACATACAGAACACCCAGACACAGAACAAACATTTGTTTATTCACAAAATGTTTGCCCTGAGTGGGAATCGAACCCACGCCCTACAGCTCTCAAGGCAGATTTACAACCAATAAGCCAACGGGGCTGTCAATAGAAGCTAGGAATAGAAATAACTCATATGTGAGGCTGCATGAATACATTGTTAAATCTTTGGCAGCAGATCTTCAACTTGAGGGTGGTAGCTAGCCAGCCGAGTACTGAATACCCTAAACTATGCTATGGTTTCCTCACAACGTATTCCTTCACCAGCAGCTCAAACTCATTAAATAATTATTGTTCAGTATGTTCTATGCACGATCTTGCAAAATTCTATTTTAACCATTGAATGCTTTTAAAGCAGTCTTTCTTTCACTTTTAGAAAGGGCACTGAAGGCCTAGAGGACGATAATATAGCACACTATCACTAAATAACATAGAGTAGTAGAGAGTAGGTAATATAGCACACTATAGTTAGATAACATTTTCTCCCATAATGCCGACTGCAGCCAGGCAGCCAGCCGGCGCTGGTCTTCCGTCGAGGCCGGCAGGTGACGTCACGCACGAGTGTGCCGGGCGGTAAAAGTTTCGGCAGCCAATTTGGTAGACTGTCTGGCTACCGACCTGGAGCTCCAAGGTTCGAATTTCATGGAACGCACTTCTGTCTTATTCTAAGTTATGTACGTATTATGTTCATACATGTTCGTACATAATTTATGTTCGTACCATATTATGGTACATATCCGAGAGTTCATAAAAAAAGGTACCGAATATTGGTGAAGTTTGCCAACCCGCACTTGGACGGCATGGTGATGGTCTATGGTCTTACCATACTCACAATGAGAAGAGTTCCAAGCCTAGTAGCTGGATAGCTTATAAAACAGGGCTGGTTCAGATTCAGGCATAGTATATATCCATACATAGCTATTTTGTTTATAAATGGAAATTTCGTACTCAATGGTTATTGCCAGAATTTCAAGTTGTTTTAATTGATTCTGTTTAGAACGAGATCGTGAAACCGATATACGCCGAGAGCAATTCCTTGAATATTCAAATTATCCGTTGTTGTTATTTGCTCTGTACCTTTCCACTTATTTCATTGGAATTTCAATAAAATACCTTTCAAAGAGTAAGTTGATAGTGTTACGTATGTTAAATAATTTCTAATATTTGTAGCTTTTTTTTATGGTTCACAAGCTAGATGTTTGATCATAACTTTGAGCTCACTCAAAGTTCACTTCACCGGCAGCTCAAGCTTATTGTTGGAGTTCAAACCAACGCCCTTCGACATGAACCAACTGCGCTGAACTACTAAACTATCATCGCTACATAAGCTTAGCGTAGCTTCTTTAGTCGGCTCTTGTTAGTAGTGATTTTTAAATCTTGATTCTGATTTCATTTCAATGCATTGAATTATAACAATAATAAATATCGTAGAACATTACACACAGCGCCATCTGACCTCAAACTGAGCAAAGCTTGTACTATAGAAGTCAACTGATAGGATACTTTTTTTTCGTAAATACATACTTATAATAAATACAGAACACCCAGACACAGAACAAACATTAGTTTATACCACGAAATGTTTATCCTGGGTGGGAATCGAACTCATGCCTTTCAGCTCTTGGAACAGACGTGCTACCAATGAACCAACAGGGCTGTCAAAAAAATGACATAGGTGAAACTTGATATTGGGTGTTATGGAAGTCATATAACGGATAGAATACTGAATGAATTTTTTTGTAAACACAAGACATACCTATAATAAATCCAGACCACCTAGACACAAAACAAACATTCGTTTATAACAAGAAAAGTTTATCCTGGGTGGGAATCGAACTCATGCCCTTCAGCTCTTCGAGCAGACGTACTACTAATGAACCAACAGGGCTGTCAAAAAAATTACATAGGTGAAGCTTGGTATTGGCATTATTTTGCCGCAGTAAAACCTTTCAGATTTCCGATAAACTTATCGAAAAAGAATGAGAACGCGAGCACGACCCAATTGTGGTTCGGCACAATCGCAACGCGGCACACACGACACTCGTAAAAAATGTGAATGGCATATTGAAATATTTCTCGCGACCCTTTCCCGCCTCGATTTTCCTCCTGGCGGTGAATGAAGCTGGCATAAATCTGGATAGCAGCCGGTTTGAGATTCCATTCGAGAGGAGGTACATGTTGCTTTTGGCTTAATGCGAATAGTTTGTATTAGATTTGTCAATGAAGATCGACGGTGGAGTTCGAACAGTGGTGTATTTTTTATACATTCACTGATTGGCCGATTTTATTCCTTAACAATACTAAACTTACTTACTTTAGGTATTAAAACAAAAACAATAATTACAATATAAAAATACACAAACCAAAACTTAAAAATACATCGGGAATATATAAGGAGATAGTTATAACAACATTGACAACACCCACAAAGCCAACGCGATACGTAATAGAATCTCCTGTTTTGTTATTATTGCTAATAGGGTTAGTAATTAGTCTAACTCATTAGTCCACTACGGTGTCAACAAACAAATTTTCTGCCTACCTAAAAGTAAAACAAAAGGAGATTGATGAATGATGATCTTATTGGCAAATCGACAAAACAAGAATCTACCGATAGTAAAGTAGATGTTAGACAATACACAATAGACAACACTTTATTTGGGACATAAAACACATTTCAACATAATTTACAATACATACATACAAAAAAATAAACAATAAACATAAAACATAGAAAAAAACGTATAGGTATATAGTATAGTATATATAAATAAAAATTAAACAAAAAAAACAAAAAGTTTGAATTATATTTTATGTCACAAACCGGCCTCGACTCAGCATAATGCCGACTGAAGCCAGCCGGCGCTGGTCTTCCGTCGAGGTCGGCGGGTGAAGTCACGCACGATGGTGCCGACCGGTAAAAAATATTTTATGGATGAATTTAAACACATAAAACAAAATGATATAATATACAGTTCCAATAACAGCTAGCCAAACAAATAAAGCGAAAACAAAAAAAGAGAAACAAATAAAGCGAAAATAAAATATAAATACCCGAAGTGCGAATACAATACAAAACAGGACGACTGGTACCTGGTGGTGGTGTTAGTACCTTTGCAGTGAAATGAGGCTTGCTTGAAATTAATAAACTGGGTAAAACCAGTTTCAACAGTGGTATCTGTATTTAACTTAATGAATTACAAAGTAAAACAACGCAATTTTATTATTTTTAAATGTTATTCAATCTTGGAATTTCCAATACCATTTGTTTTTTAACGTCCAATCCTTTCATCGCAAAACAAAACCAACTTGAAGACTTGTTGAGAACGAACTAATAATATTGTAACCAAAATGTATTCTTACTACTTTAAGTAGCGATGATAGCTCAGTGGTTAGCGCGGTCGGTTCGCACGCCGAAGGGCATGGGTTCAAACCCAACCATGAGCTTGAGCTTCTAGTGAAGGAAGCCATAGCAAGGTAGTAGGATACTTTCTAGTACTCGGCTGGCTAGTTACCACTCTCAAGTTGAAAATCTGCCGCCAAGCATCTGACGGTGTGTTCCGGCAGCCTCACTCGAGAGCCAGTTCCATTCCATGTTACGTGTGTCGTTACCACCTTTGACCTCACTGTCACTCAACATCAAGTGAACTGTGGTCAAACACCTAGCCTGTGAAACATGAGAAACATTTTTGCTAACCTACCTTCGTAATTCCACCAAGTTGTTTGTTATTTGCGACAAGTTAACCAGAATCTGCGATTGACGTAGAACAATTTGAACCAAACTGTTTTGTGCATGAACAAAGTTTTGTACGATACTTTATTTTGAAGAAAAATGGTAACGTCAATTTTCTTTAGTAAAATATACAGAAAATATTACAGTCCTACCATTTACGAATTCAATTTAAAAAAGGATATATGACTTTTATTCAGCAAAACATGATGAAATCAACTTACGTACCAAAACGTAAACCGTAAAAACGTAAAACGTAATGAGACAAACGAAGCGTTCTCGGTGGTAAAAGATAACGCCTGTCCATGACCATTGCAGCGACACACAGACTTTGAGTAACAAAACAAAGTCGCACATCACTTTCGATGGGATATTAAAACCCTGTATAAATAAATAAAAGACTTAAAAAAAAAAAAAAAACTTTCGATGGTTTGTCTCAACAGCCCTGTAATTTTGCTACCCTTTAAACCGGAACTTAGTAATAAATAGAATTTTTAACAAATTGTTTTAATTTTATAAATTGCTAATTACATTTTAATGTTTATTAAGTTCATCGGTGCAATTTTATTAAAGTAATTATGTGTGTGTTTATATCAATCAATCAATCAATTTACTTATTTGTAAAAACAACAATGAAATTATATAAATTTTATACATGCATTCTGTCGGACACCGGACAAGGTACAATACCTCCTGTATGTTTATTTCATCACGCCAAATACTAATTATTGTTAATAAATATCGTAGGAAAAAAAATTTAAAAAAAACTAGCTTTGAAGCTACAAAACAAAGCCAAATAATACTTTTATGTACGAAAATGTAACCTGCCTGCCATGAAAAAGATATTACCTTATTGCACACAAGAGGTCGAGTAACGAGTATCGTGGAACGTTGGTAGCAAACTATCAGCATACCGAATCAACGCCTAATATTAGTGCTGAAACTTCTCGAATGCGATTTCCGTGTAACACATAAACAAAGTTTGTGGGCATAAAGTATAAACTAATTTGTCAAACTTCTCTCTGGCACCGGTGACGGCAGCGGTACTCGCGGTACAGCTAAAATATTTGGTACTATTGCTTTTGTTTTACTATAAATGGTACTAGTACGACTATTCATCCGTTTGAATTATATATGTTATGTTTAGGACACCATATCTGTAGCATTTTGTAATGATGATAAAACTGGAATGGTAACCAAATAAAATTAACCAAAAAAGGTATGAATCCTTTTTTTGATCAATTTCGACCCAATATCAGACGGACAGATGTTTGTTACTATTTCGCGCAAAAACTACCAAACGGATTTGGATGAAATTTGGTATGAAGATAGTCAATTAATCCAGAGTGATTAGAACATAAGCTACCTACTTTTTATTCTGAAAACATGCAGCGGGTAACATCGCGGGCCGCAGCTAGTCTTTCATAAATTGGGAAAAAAACCTTATGAAATTTTCCGCGCAAAGCTACTATTAAGTGTTTTATTTAACACCTTTTAGCTACAACGTCATTGTTGCAGATGTCTAAAGTTAGCAGCTGGTATTTTTTAATGGGTGTCTGTGTGTTTGATTACAGCTCACCTTAAGTAAAGATGTGGTTAATATGGTAGACATGTATCAATGGAGATAATAAGTCAGTCATAAGTGATAATTATGAAAAGATAGAAAGAGTAGTGAAGCGTCAAACATAACCACCGACTGTAGAGTCAAAGCACACTCGCGATAGTATCCCGGCAAATTGTTGAAACTTGTGCAATTGAAACTCCAATATTATAATCTCAGTCTCGGCAGCAGTTGTTTTTACCGCGCTCGGACATTAAGCGGTATCTCGAACGTGCAGCCGTGAGATGTTAACTAGGAATAGGAGATATTAAAGTTTTTGAAATTAATCATCACGAAAATGTAAATGTAGATATATAAATAAATAATTACTCGCCCTGACCGACTCATTTATCAACGCAGAGCCAAAACCGCTGGTGATACGAACTTAAAATTTCGGCAGTTGATGCCTTTATGTTGTAAGGATCCATTATTTTTGGACATTCCATCCCTAAAAGAGTAAAATAAGGAAGGAATGGTTGTATGGAAGTCCGAAAGTAAAAAGTACGAAATTTCATATTCCTGCTAAATATAATTTTATCCAGGCTAGATGTGATTACCATCTACGACCACACTGTCAGTTAATATCAGGTGAGCTGTGGTCGAGCATCAAGTATCAATATTTATTATTTATCATTTGCTTTACATAATCACGTTGAAATTCCAAGAATAATCATAGACAGTTAATGAACCATCACATTATGCTTTTATGCACAACATTACGAATTTCAATTTACATCTCGGAAAGTAATGAGTGTTCTCCTTAGGTGGGACAAACGACAAGATCAAAAAGGCAGGATGAAAATTAAACTCACAGGAACAAAAGGTTGATTTACAACCAACGACATAAAGCAAACAGTGGTGCAACTAGCGCCACTTTAATATATACCTTTTACTGTGGCAACTGGCGTGATTTTGATAGTTTTGCTTTACTAATGCGGAATCATGTTTAATTATGTCGGATACTCGGGCTATAGTCTCGGCCTTATCCGGTGGCCTTCATCATGGAGTACAACGCGCGCGTGGTCTCGTCTTGCTTCATACAACAGACTCTAAATATAGTCGGAGGTTTGCGTTAAAATCAAACATGAGTAATTCCGTTTAAGTAAAACACAAATTAGGCGTTGCTTTTAATAATTTATTTTTAAAATCCTGATAATAATAACAAAACTTTATGATTAAAATTAAAAGTGCTGAAAAAAGATTTTTAAAATATAGTACAAAGTTGAAAATTGTGTATACAAACAAAACATTGTAAAGTTTGACACTTTCTTTTGATTTATGATGTGGTTTTGTATTAGAATTGATATTGTATTTTGGCATCCATAGTATAAAATTTTTCTAATATTTTAAGATTATTATTAGTATTAATTCGCACATTTAAGATTTACTCGTATATTTGAAAAATCATTAAAATTATTTTTTTTATTTTAATGATTTTAAAATTTAAATTAATTAAATTAAAAATTAAAAAAAAATTAAATTAAATTTTGATGAGTTTTTTTTTAAATTATAATAAAAGTCGTTATCTTCCAAATTTGTTTTTGTTTAGTTTTATAACTTTAACTCTGCATTTTTTGTAAATATTACTGATAATGTGTGCCTGTATCAATTTTTATTCTAAAGCCTACAAATTCTAATTTTAATTTTCTAAACTTCAAATACAACATCTTTGCAACACAGGTTATTTCAACGATAATAAATTCCGGTCCGTGGGAATTTTTATTGTAATTTTTTATTATTCGTGGCCGGTCGTGTCGCAGATTCTAAAAGCATTTATGTCTTGTAGATTAATAAAGAAGGAGGAAGAGCTTTGTTTACTAGTCTTATTAATTTTCTTTTGAATATCTTTTATATTAGGCCGTTAGGTGAATGTGTTGTTTAATTTTTACTATAAAATTAATTTACTTCCTAATACATAAATACATCCATCCATCCGCTTATACGTACCTACTTACCTACAGCTATTTTATGGTTTTGATCAGAATTACGGAATGTAAAGAGTAAAATACCTTGACATAACAACGGAAATAAATATGACAGACTAAAGACGAGGTATTGTAGCGATGATAGCTCAGTAGTTAACGCGGTCGGTTCGCATGCCAAAGGGTTCAAACCCCAACAATGAGCTTGAGCTACCGGTGAAGGAAAATATTGTGAGGAAACCATAGCATGGTGTTGGTGGTAGGGTATTTTCTAGTACTCGGCTGGCTAGCTACCACCCTCAAGTTGAAAATCTGCCGCCAATCATTTAACAGTGTATTTCGGCAGCCTCACTTGAGAGCCCGTACTATTCCAGGCTAGGTGTGCTTTACCATCTTCGACCATACCGTCACTTAACATCAGGTGTGCTGTGGTCAAAAATCTAGCCTGTCAACCATAAAAAAGAGGTCTATGTTTAACTGTGATCGATTATTATGTGTCGAAGATAATGGTGGTAAAAAATCATACCTACGTATCTCAGCCACGACCCTTCAAACTTTTCAATGACTTCATTATAATAACATCACCTGTAGCTGACTCCCCATGGAACTAAAGTTGCCGCATTCTGAAACTAACCCCTCCTTATATTCTCATATAAACAAAATCCTTTTAAAACTACAGCACCACCCAGCAACTCTTTATTAGCCGGCAACAGGATCCTCTCAATCTCATTTCACGAGTAGAAATGCGGTAAAACTCATCGATTCATTTAAAATTTATTCGATTTTTTTAATGTTTTACAGGCTAAGTGTTTGATCACAGTAAAAAAATATATTTTTTTTATTTTATAGTACAAAAACAACAGAAATTATAAATCAATTAGCTGTATAGTCATATGGAGATGGTAAAAACATCTAGCCTGGAATGGAACTGGCTCTCAAGTGAGGCTGTCGGAACACACCCTTAGATGCTTGGCGACAGATTTTCATCTTGAGGGTAGTGGCTAGCCAGTCGGGTACTACAAAGTATACTACCACCCCGCTATGGATTCCTCACGATGCCGATGTTTTCTTTCACCGGCAGCTCAAGCTCATTGTTGGCTCATTGATCCCACGCCCTTCAGCGTGTAAACCGACTGCACTAACCACTGGGCTATCATCACTACAAAACGTACGTTGATACATTTATAATAGTTGAACAATTTTATTGCTATTGCTATGCCAGCGGCCCAGAGCCTCGCTCCGGTACTTCAAGGAGCTGGGTTGGCTCGGGTAGACGCTGGTAGGGGGAAATGCACAATACACCCTGAGCGGGACGTCAGTGCAGGACTCATCGCCCCCATTCCGAATAAGAATAAGAATAGTTGAACAATTATTTTTTTTCGAATTTGTTAAACAAATAATCCATCTATCTATACTATTATAAAGAGGAAAGATATGATTGTTTGTATTGAATAGGCTTCGAAACTACTGGATCGATTTCAAAAAAATTTTTACCATTGCGAAGCTACACTTCGTCATCTCTGGGTGACATAGGCTACTTTTTATCTCTGTATTCCCACGGGAACGGGAACTACGCGGGTGAAACCGCGAGGCGTTTGTAACGTTTACGTGAAGTAATTAATAAATGTGCTATTTCAAATAGTTCTGTCATCAAATATGTACCTACTTAATTATAGACGTTTAAAAATCTAAATAAATAGGTACAATATTTCGAGTCATATAATTAGAATCATAAGATTATTCGAATAATGTATATTGCCCATCCCTACCTCCAAGTCTCCCGTGACCCGTAACCCTTGCATTAGGATCCGATACTTTTACCCTGTAACTGTGACGGCAGGTAATCGAAACAGGTACGTAACGGTAAATGGCTGTTGAGAGACCAGATGGCCTGAGATAAGGAATATGGAAGTGACATGGTGAAATTGTTTTGATTTTTTTTAAATTTGGTGTATTGTAAAAAATATTTTAATGTTGTGATTTTAAATATAGCATGTACAATACAAGGTTTTAGGCATATCATTGTAATTAATGTGTTGAGTTATCGTTAGAAATTAAAAAATAAAATTAAATATAATAAATAAATATCGTAGGACTAAACACACATCGCCATCTGGCCCCAAACTAAGCAGAGATTGTGTGATGGAAGTCAGTACAATTTACTTTATTTTTGTAAATTTATACGGAAAACATGAACACAATGAACGCCACACAAAAGTCATTCTTAAATGGAAATTGAAACCACGCTCCAAAGTTCAGGAAGGAAAGCTACCAAATTAGTTAACAGTCAAAATTTATTTTTCTCACATAAAAGCCAATTATGGTATGATAGAAAGTAGCTCAACGGATACTTTTAGCTACAAAAACAAATCCAAACTACCCCCATTTTTTTTATTGTTAGGTGTTTGTCCACAGCTCACCTAGACTGACGGTGTGGTGATATTTTTTTACCTGTTACATGTATTTGCATGCCACTTCCATTTTCTTGTGCTCGTTGTTAGTATGAAAGAGACTCCGCGCCGCTCGGGAGCCTCGCAAATAAATTACCCAAATCCCGGGTACGACCATGTTGATCTACATTGGGGCTCAAATGCACCAATATGTCGCTAGGGTTTTGTTCTGTTATGTGTTTCGACCGTTCTACGAGTAAATGTGCGTTTAGTATGTTGTTTATGATGTTAGAACTATTGTGATAGTGAATCTACTAGTTTGACGTGAAATATGACTTCGATTTTAGATTCAAATTTTTATTGATGACAAACAAAGTTGCATATGGCAACTATGTACTTCTATAATATCAATATTCGATTGATTTATAGATTGCAGATGTAATAGTTCAGGCTAGCGTGGTCGGATCACACGCCGAAGGGCGTGGGTTTAAGCCCCAACAATGAGCTAGAGCTGCCGATGAAGGAAGGTATCAGTATCAGTTATCTGGTTTAGTTTGGGGCTAGCTAGGGCTGTGTGAAATATATAGCGATATATTTTTATTACTTTTTAAAGTTAACAAATGTAATAGGTTGACCGTGGCCAAGAGCATCGTTGTCTGAGGAGCTAGCTAAAATAAAAAAAATTGAAAATATAAACGATAGGTTTATTTTACAGTTTTTGTTTACATCTTACAATTTTACAGTGTTACAGGGAAATTTACAAACTTGTTTAATTATAAACCTATCTAAATTAGCTATTTAAGACTTGCATGCAACTTTCAAAATATTACAATACACAATTGAGTATTGTCCCATCGGGCATGTCCTTACTTTTGAGATTTTTGGCTGAAACAACATTTACGACATCACGTAACACGCCATAGCCTGACGTCGCGTCGTATCATGACTTGACGTCACGTAACACGTCGGATTGTAAAACACAGCAAAACGGAAATGTTCTTATACTTAAGGCGGTGCATCACATTCAAGATTTTGGTTGTATTCAAACGATTACTTAAGAAATTACCTGTTAAGTTCACCACAAGAAAACATAGAAATATTCCCCAAATTATTAGCTCCGGTATTTAAAAAAAATATATATTTTACTGTAGCAAACACGAACAAATTTTGTACGAACCGCTAAACAATGGAATTTGCTACCCAAGAGGGTGTTCCCTGATAGATACAATCTGGGCGCCTTCAAGTCGTGAGTAAATCGGTTTCTTTAAGCAAGACACTTCTTTTATTTCGAAAAAATGTTACATGACTTACCTATCTACTACACAACTTGTTTAAAAAAATTGAAAGAAAATTCAATTGAATTGTTTCCAAAAAAATACAAACAAGTATATGTGTAACTAAACTTTTACATTTACAGTCCCACCATCTTATCTGTTCAGTTGACAGTTTTGCTAGTAAAAAAAATTGCCACCTAAGAAATTCACCAAGAAAAAAGGGGAATCAATACATAGGACATTCTTTCAGGCCAATCTTAATTAATTAATTTATTTTTAAATAAAATTACAACTTTCACAATCACATCTCAAAATTTTTATGAAATAATATTGTTTTCATATTACTAGACGATTTTATTTTCTCGTATCTGGCAGCACTGGCGTGATGCAGCAGTAATGCGTTGATTCGGCTTTTCTAACAGTATTATTAGCGCTTTGAGGATTTTATCTTCTTTTATATAAGAAAAAACTTTAAAAAAAACTTTCTGAAGGTTTTGGCATTTAATTCGGACTTTTTACAATGAAATCGAACAATAAACACGGAGGCACTCACACTAGACAGAAACGTGACAGCGGTATGACGTTGTCAAACTGGCGGCTAACGCCGATGTAGTTCCAATTTTTCCCACCTGAACAGCTAAGTCGGTGGCACTATACGTGTGGCAACGTCAAAAGCTTTTACTTATAAATTGTATTTGTACTGTCACACACCTGATAAGTCGACCAAAATTGACGTACAACAGGAAAAGTCAAACTTTCTTCGTTACTTTTTTTTTTACATTGCAAAAATAGGTCAATCTTGTTTGCGCGTTATTTAATTTCAATTTTACGAAAATATGCAGAAATAAGGCGTAGATACTGTAATTTTGTCGATGAAAAAGTATAATTTAGACATGAAAGGTAAAAGAAATTTACGGAAGTGAAAATGCGAAGCAATAATGTTTCTATACGTATTGGAAGTGAAGATTAGTTATCCAAAGCCTTACAATTTTTTTAATTAACAAAAATTTTAAAAGAATACTCTAATGCTATACCAAAAAACGCAATGCGTAAAAATACTTTTTTCTTCTGCCATACTGCCGCCATATTTTTTTAATTATAATTAGTTAGTGTCATTTGAGGTGACGTAAGGATTCTAACAATACACTATACAGCCATATCTGTTCAGGAAAAAAAATAAAATTGTTTATGATTATGAACTTTTGTCTCTTTCCAATGATAAAACATTGGTATCTTGTTAAGATGAGTAAAACCGTGATATTTTTTATTGCAATCCAAAAATAATCCCTACATCCGAAACTTCTCGACGAGCTCCGTCTCGTTTGGAAAGTGAAGATTCACTCGATATTGACAAGCATCATGTTCAGGTGAATTCAAAACCCTATTCAAGATTGGAGAGTCTTGACTCGCGGACAATGGCGCTTAGGCACGGGAAATGTGGGCCCGTAGAGTGTTTTTGATGAATCTTCAAATGCACCATTGAAAATACATTTTTTTGTCCCACCTTTACTTTTTTGTTGTGTGAAATACTTAGGCTGTCGAAAAGAGAAATTAAAGTGCAGTTACTTGTTTATACAGTTAAAGCTAGTATATATACTTGTATATACTAGATTTAACTGTTCTGCTGTGTACTTATATATTTTATACGTGTCATTAAATTTCTCTACCGACAAAAATAAACAGATTTCTTTTGATATATTTCTTTGGAAATGAAATAGTAGGATGAATTTTCAAAGTCATTCGTAAACACAGATGATACAAAGATTTCAGAACAAAGTACTTAGGAACATAGTGAACGCAAAATTAAGCTAAAGCTCATGAAAATAGACTTCATCAACATGCGAACGTTTTTTTTTTTTTTTTTAATACGGATAAGTCCGCGTTTGACCACCAACTCGCCTGATGGTAAGCGACGATGTAGTCGAAGATGAAGCACGCAGACCTAGAAGATACCTATTCACTCTGACCTTGAAAAGATCTAGTTTATACGAGATTTCTCCGTGTTGTCGAGGCTTTCCAGCTCCTCGACAACACGGATATAGTAAGAAGATTAAAAAGGGCAAAACCTTTTGAGTATTAAGTTAGTTAATTTTAGTGCAGTGAGTACTACATATTATAGAACACATGAACAAAGTGTCTTCCCCTTAATAGAGACAGTAAGAAAAGTGTTCATGGACGCATTCTTCGTTTATACTTTACTTAGCAATTTAAGTTATATTAAAATTACTTATTGGTCTCAACTAAGCTAGATTGTAATAACAAAGAGGTATCTCGCAATAAATAAAATAAAAACGTAAATTTGAAAAATGACCGACTGGTCGACGGACCCGGAATATACTTTTAATTTTTGTCAACTGAATGTCTAGTACTTCGTACCTGGTGCGTTAGCGCTCGGCCTTCGCCTTCTCATTTATAAACACAAGCATTTTTAAAATATCTCAGTTAAATTGGTTTAACCTTTCTCAAGTTATGCACTTACCAAATAATATCGTTTGATTTTTGTTTGTATAGATTTTTTCATTCTATGTTTGTTGATTTTTATGTCTTATATAAAACCTGTCGAATTGTTGTTGTTGTAAAATTTTACTTAGTGTAATTTAATATCCAGAGTTACGATGGAACTTCTGAACTACGAGTTTCCTCTAAACAGTAGAACTGACTCAAACAACATCGTAGGTACTTAAAGATTCCTCCGGGAAAACATTAATGATTATGTATGTACCAATTTCAGCCTCCTACATAACAACTTTGAAGCGAAATACGACCCACTGGACACTAGTCGTAAAATGAAACGGCGCAAACTTATTGAAGGAACCAACTTTATTGCCACTATCATGACATAGCTGATCCCTCATAAAAATATGTATCGGCATTGTAAGAAAAATATTACCAACGCCATCCGAGGTGAAAGGTGCACGCGAAAATGAACATTGGATTCCGCGTTTTATGGCTTTCATGGGCCAATATCGTCTGGGGTGCTGACTAAGGGATATCGCCGAGAACGTAGTGTGAAATACAGGTGCTAGACATTGTCATAATTTTGTTTGTCGGCTGTTTTGGTCCCTAGTATGTCAAGGGTCGAGATAGCACAAAGTCATGCTCTCCAAATAACGTCAGTTTGGCAACGTTAGGGAAAACCGATAGAGATGAACGATTTCAATACGTGACGGGGAGATGAATTATGTGACTAGGCGATGCTTGCGCACGTGGAAGTAAGAAGTCGAGGTCTTTTTCAACGGCAATGACGCAGCACTATGTACGACAGTCGGGGAAAAATGTGCTTATTAAACGGAAGTTGGAAATGAATGTCAAATAAAGCAGAAATATTAAAAGTGAAAATAATGCTTTTGCGTTGATTGCTTGCCATGCTTTTTCATTAATAATTAGAAACGCTATAATTATGATTGCACCAAGTCACACAACATAACACAATTTAATATCTACACAAACAAATAAATGATTATGATTATGATTATGATTATGATTATGATCTATTCCTATCTATTTATCACATACAAATTAGATACACAAGTAAAAAAAAAATATAATTATTATTATTATTTTATACGTTTTTATTGTCTTCAACTATAATTATCAAGTGTTGTCTTATATCTTAGTGAAAATTTAATTTGTGTGAATACTATTTATGGTTTATGTTATTTATGTGCAAATAAACCTTATTATTAAACCTTACTCGGGCTGAGTGGCGTGTCTTGGGAGAGGCCTATGTCCAGCAGTGGACTAATATAGGCTGATGATGATGATGATGATGATGAAACCTTATTATTATTATTAATCTGTATGTGAACAAAGGTCATTAATATTGCGATTACATATTATTAGTTTGCGTTTATGATATTGTAAATTGATTGTTCCTACAAAACCCTCTGATACAAGATGACCGTGACGGATAATTAGTAGTATATCTGCTTTAAGAGCTGTAAAGTGCGAGTTCGATTTCCATCCAGGAGGTTGTTTTACGCATTATTCATAGAAATATGTTGACTATTTTATGCATTGAACACAAATTCATATCCTTGTTTTGAAATTGAATTCTTTATTCACGAACGAGTAAATATATGAAAACTATTTTTCGTCCTCGTATGTTTTGCTTTGTGGATTTATTTGTGCAATTTTCATTACATTTACCCGGATACCACAAAATTTGTTTGTTTTCCACTAAATAATCCAATGGTGTACGTTAATTAGAAATGTTTGCGACCTGATTGTGTTTCCCATTCAAAATAACTCAGCTACTAACATTTAGATATTTTAAAATAAGTATTACAAGATTTTTCATGAGTTAATATAACTGTTAATTAATCTTTCTTGGTGGTAGATCTCCGGTGGTTCGATTTCCATACAAATATTTTTTTTCCATTTATGGACAAATAGAGTATAATTTTACAGTGAAATCACAGCTACTGGCATTTATTTTGGTCCTCATTTGCGGGAAATCACAATTACTTGAATAAAACAGTAGATTACTAGCATAATCTAATGTTTTATTCAAAAATCGTGGATTCATAAATTTGATTTTATGCTAATAAAATACTGTTTTATCCAAATAATTGTAATTTACCGCAAATAATGACCGAAATGAATGCCAGTAGCTGTGATTTCACTGTAAAATTATGCTCCGTTTGTTCATAAATGGCAAAAAAATATTTGTATGGAAATCAAACCACCTTAATTATTTTTTCTTGGTGGTAGTTCTCCTAAACAGATGTCGTCTATGTAGGTGAAACCGCAGTACCAGATATTCTGCCACATGCTTATTAGAGTGTAAATATTACTGTGTTCTGGTTTGAAGGGTACTGCAACTAGCGAAATTACAGGTCTGTTGAGACTAACCATCGAAAGTCTCAAAGTAATGAGCGCCAAAGCAGTGATGCCCTGGACTTTGTTTTGTTACTCAAAGTTCTGTGTATCGCTGTAATGGTCATGGACAGGCGTTATTTCTTACCATCAGGAGAGCGTCTCGTTCGTCTCATTAATTTTACATAAAATAAAATAAAAATGTGTTCTATTAAAAAACTTGATAAATAACTAAAAATCACGTCACAGTTATTATGATTTATCATATTTTGTTACATAATAGTACGAGTGTAAGCTCTATAAAATTAGCATAGTATGAAAGTACAACAAACAATATTTCACGTTTTCATTTTAAAAGCATTTTTTGTTCATAATTCAAGTTATAAATTATGCGAACGTTTAACCACCCTTTATTTATAGTGTCACCGGCATAAAATATATTATTTAAATATTCACAAAGTGTTAACGCAAACCGAAGTTTAGTGGTCATATTTCAATTTGCATAATTTCTGTTGTCAAATACTATACCCACTAATTATAACTTAGATACTTCTAGAATAGACTAAACGGCTCAAAAGGTAATGGATAAGGCGGGTTCTTCAGAGAATAATAGTTTTCCTTGTTGACAGCCCTGTTGGTTCATTGGTAGTATATCTGCTTTAAGAGCTGTAAAGCGTGGCTTCAATTCCCGCCCAGGACAAATATTGTGGTAAGTAAATGTTTATTTTGTGCCTGGGTTTTCTGTATGTATTATAAGTAAATCAAAAAAAATAAATTAAGTGTTCTATCAGTTACTTCTATCAGACTTCCATCGTATAAGCTTTGCCTAGTGTATGACCAGATTGCGCTATGTGTAATGTCCTACGATATTTTTTTGTTTGTTCGCCTAACTACCGTGATTGTCTATATGTCGTAGGTTTTTTTTCAGTATCGAAAATATTCTAAAAATACTCTGTTATATTGGGGTACAGACAGCGGTTTGCAGTTGACTACATCTGACAGGATTCATATTAGACATAATTTTAAGCAGTATGTGGTAATAAAAAGGAGGAACCAACTTGTGCAATTCTAGGGCACACTCTCTGAATTGCCTGAAGGACAGGCCTGTCAGGGCTCCACGTCAATTATGGTGATAATAATCATGTCATTAATTAAAGGCTAAGATGACCTCAAATACGTCAACTCAATATCCACAACACCATACAATTAAAAAAGAAGCCTTACCACACACTAATTGATACATAGTGCTAGTACTAATTATAATTGAGCCTAGTTTAGGTTGACTGTCACCGCCTTGTCTACACAACTGGTCGCCGCTGAGCTGTCATTTAATTATTCCAGTCAAGCCAAATTAGACGTTAGAATGTCAGCATAAGTTCATGTCATTTGACCGTGTCACACTGGAATTACTCGTCGTATGACCAACTTAATTATGGAAGATGACATGACATGAAGGTAGATATTATATCTACCTACGTAATATTTATTCAAAATGATGTTTTTGTAAATAAAGCTGCTTAAATTGTATGGTATAACTAAGCTAGAAAAATGAGCAAATGAAACAGAGACATAATCGTATAGAAGCGATGCGGTGCTGATTTTACCGATATAAACGATGCTTTGGTATTATGGACGGCCAGACAAACGCGACCAAAACGTCATCCGTACATGGTGGATGTTCCTCATGTTCACACAAAGCGTTTTGATTCCACATTTTTCATTCGCACAGCGAGGTTGTGGAACTCTCTGCCGGAGTCTGTGTTCCCTGTTAGTTACAATATGGGTGTCTTCTAGGTAAGCGTGCTTCATCTTAGACCACACTACTGCTTAACATCAGGCAGAGTATGGTCAAACGCAAACCTATTCTGAATTAAAAAAAAAATACAAATCCTACTTCGTATTTATCACACTAATGTTATAAATGTGAAAGTTTGGATGGATATAATATATGTCTGTTACTCTTTCACGCAAAAACTGCTGAACAGTTTTGTATGAAATTTGGTATGGAAGTAGCTGAGACCCTGGAACATAACATAGGTTATTTTTTATCCCGCAAACTACGGGAAACACCGCGGGGCGCAGCTAGTTACTTAATGAAAAGGCGATCTAAGTCTGCATGCCAACTAAGTAATGGTTGGCGCGGTTGGGTCACACGCCGGAGGGTGTGCGTTCAAATCCCAATAGCTTAAGCTACCGTTGAGGAGAAAAGAAGAAGAGGAAGAGGAAAGGTTATCACCTGGTCCAGACGTTTGAGCGTTAAGAAGTAACAAACATACAAACACACTTACGAAAATTCGTCGTTATAATATTAGGAGAAACGAGCTTTCGTCTTTATAATATTAGGAGAAACGAGCTAGCAAGCTTGCGTTAGCATTAGCAATGACTTGCTTGTTCGAAAAAGGCTCCAAAGCCGTGAGCCAAAGCTCGTCGAAAAGTGGCTTGTCTGTCAGTTTTCTACCGGATACACTTTGGTGAGTGCGCTTCAGATCTACATGACCTAATTCCAACCTGCCCATTCTAATATTGGACAGCCAGGAGCTCCAAGAAGCGACACCGCTTCATGGTCGATATTCCAAAGACTCGAACTAAACGGTTCGAGTCTACTTTCATTGTACGAACCGCTAAACAATGGAATTTGCTGCCCGAGTGGGTATTCCCTGATAGATACAATCAGGGTGCCTTCAAGTCACGAGTGAATCGGTTTATTCTAGGCAAGCGTGCTCCACCGTAGGCCGCATCTTCGCTTTACATACCCACCTATAACCACTCAAAAAACCACTCTTGTGTATTTGCCAATGTCACTGACAATGACATCGCGTACGTACGTATTATATAATCTGTTATTCGTCTGGATGCTCAGATAATAAATAAAATTAGACGTCTGGATGTAATGTAAGCCGTACATTGTATATACATATATTTTGGTTGTATAAACTACAAGGGCTCACTGGAAGTTAGTAACTTTTGTCTTTCTCTGTTTGTTTGTTTTTGTTTTTGTGCTTGTTACAGAATTAAACGTTTTTCTTTCTTCTTTCTTTCTTTCTTCAAACGTTCGTGCGCGACAGCTGATTATGCGATGAACGTCCTCGCCTGCGATCGGTATTGAACCGCACGGAGCGCTCGATACCTTTACTGATTTAAAGCCTATTTTCTATTAATAAAAAAAATATTAGTATGATGAAATTCCAAATAATACAATTTCTCCACAACCATGTAGGAACATAAACATGTTAACAAATGAGCACCACATTTGTTGAAAGAACATTCAGTTTCACGGAGCTGTTGGCTAAAGAGGAAAATGCTGAATTATTTAATCTGGAATATAAACAACCTCCAGCATAACGCCGGAACTGGGTCCTGAGACGAAGTGGCAAGCAGTTATTCCGACTTGTGCTCGCAAATCTTTGCAAGAAAGCGTTAAGTTTTCTTATAAAATTTGGCGTATTGTTACTAGTATACTTTGACATAGTGTGCTTATAGTGTGCCTGTCGTCATGTTTTGTTAAGTTTAAAATTGATTTAAATTGAAAAAAAAGCTTTCTTTCTTTCTTCTTTAAATATCTATCTATCTATACTTTTATAAAGAGGAAAGATTTGATTGCTTGTTTGTATTGAATAGGTTCCGAAACTACTGGACCGATTTCAAAAATTCTTTCACCGTTGGGAAGCTACACTATCCCCGGGTGGCATAGGCTACTTTTTATCCCTGTATTTCTACGGGAACGGGAACTACACGGGTGAAACCGCGAGGCGTCCGCTAGTAAACAATACAAAGACGACAAAAATAATAAAAAAAGGTGGCGATGTGACAAAAACGGTGAAACAAATAAAATATAAATGTCGCAAGACATTACACACACTGCCATCTAGCCTCAAGCTTGTACTATAGGAACCAGATAACTGATAGAATACTAATATACTTTTTTTTTGTAAATACTTTCAGTACACCCAAACACAGAACAAACATTTATTGTCGCATAAATGTTTGTTATGATGGGAATCGAATCCACGCCCTAAAGCTCTGGAAGCAGATCTATTCTACCAAAATAAGCAGGTTCTCAGCATGAGTACTGCTGATTTAAGTAGGTAGTATACCTCACGGTGAGCCATCCTTTTTCTCACACAAGATAAAAAGTTTTTTAAATAATAATGATATAAAAATGTACAATTAAAAATAAATCGACTCCATGACCCTTAGACCAACTATTGTTTGATTTTTGTTGATTTTTCAAAAACCACTATCGATTTCAACATTTATACGGGACCAACACTGAAGTATGATCTATGAAGCAAAAAAATAATCATCAAAATCGATGCTTAATTGGCAGAATTATCGCGTAAAAAAATAATTAAACATAGAGTCGAGTTGAGAACCTCCTCCTTTTGAGTCGGTTAAAAATAAGCAGTCACGGGGTACCGACAGTAATGAAAACTTTAAACTTTAGAATAACTGTGTCAGCAACTGTGGAAACCGTCATATTACCATGTCGGTAACATGAAACCATATTTTTTTTATAAATTGTGTTCAAACAATAGCAGTATAACAAACAAATGAAATCTTACAATTTAAATAGAACTTCATCTAGATATTTGATGAAATAAGAGCTCACAAAAAAGAATACGAAACGTACCTGTGTACGAAAGTTATCAGAACTTTGCCAGTTCAAAGAAATAGTCCGACGTTTCATTCGAGTTTGAATGCAGTTCTGTTGATTGAAGTTCCAGAGAGAATTCTATTCGTTTGATTAAATAAAACGTTTCTTTTAAAAATTTACATATTAAGTTGTTTTTGATACTGGAATTGTTTATGTTGTGTTTGTTCAAATCTCTTTTTCTCTCATTCTTGAGTGTCTCTTCTTGTTCAATATTTTTTGCAAATTTGGGGTCTTCTGAGTGTGGGACGCGATGCGCGCATATCTCTCAAGTCCAGTAAAAATAGCAGAAAAATTCATCATTTTACACGTGAAAATATTTTTGGTGATTTTTTCAAGTCGTCTTTTCTTTAATTAAAAAATAAAATGGTTTTCTCTAATTTTTTATTTTGTTAATCCATTGTGTTTGAATTTAGAAGATTGTTAATACCGTCTATTTCCATTCAAACAATGTACTGCTTCGCAGCTGAATATCTTACTGCGCTGGAACCTACCTAGATGACTTCCTGCTAAAGTGATCTACCCACCTAGTAATACAAACATAGGCTGCTGAAATCAAACCCCTGTTTATTGTGTAGTTGGGTAATAAAAACTACAAGCTGTTCTATAATTGTAGGTATGTTATTTCACAAAACAAAAATTATTTATTAAGCGAAATAAAATATCTTCATCATCATCATCATCATCCACAGCCTTCTTTATCCCACTGCTGGGTATAGGCCTCTCTCTTTGCATGCCATCTGCCTCGGTCCTGTGCCAATCTGGTCCAGGTTCGACCCGCGACGGTGACGATATCGTCGACCCATCTTACGGCTGGACGACCGACGCTCCGCTTCCCTTGCCTAAAATATCTTAAATTAATACTATTTTTATACAAATATTTTATTGATAACACCAATGTTACAAGTCAAATTTCGTAAAATAAGTTCATAATTATAAGAGTATCGTTGAAAAAAAAGTTATAAAACACTGATTATATTTCAATGTATAATAACAAAATGTCAAATAAAGCATATACACAACCCGTCAGAGGAGGAATATGTGGCCAGAATGCTGGCTTTTGACCAAAATAGATGCCAACATTCTGGTCACCTGAAGCCTCCTTTAACGTATGTCATTTTATGTACCTAAACAAATTTGGTACTCAACCTTTACTTACAACACTAAATTGTTTATACACTAAATCCCTATTTCAGATCGGATGCAAGCACACGGAGCAGACAAGTCTACTTGATGAGTCATTCAGATAGCACAACGTCAGGTGGAAATTAGGCTGTCGATGTGCATGGCTTATATCTCAAACCCTGTTTGAAATGGTGTGACAATGCTATACAATTTTAAAGGACTGGCTCAACCTTACTTTGTATGAATTTTACATGCAATACTTATAGTCATTACCACGGACTAATGCCCAGTTGGCGCGTATTGAACATGACAATGACTACAAATACGGTAATATTAAATAAGCGAGTAATACGTTTTAGTGTTCATGATTAGTTTGTTCGTGACTAGTCAGTTGAAACTGACTAGTCACGAACAAACAAAAATAATTACACAGGAGATGTACACATCTCCTATGTAATTATTTTTCCTACAATTCACTGTAAATACTACCGTGTAAAACCAAAACATTGTAGTAAGTTGAGTAGTGTTTTGGCTTGTTTATAAAATAAATAAAAAATAAATAAACATCGTAGGACATTACACACAGCGCCATCTGACACCAAACTAAGCAAAGCTTGTACTATAGAAGTCAGATAACTGATAGAACACTTAACTAGTTTTTTTTTTGTAAATACATACGTATAACGAATACAGCACACCCAGACACAGAACAAACATTTGTTTATGCCATAAAGTTTGTTCTGGGTGGGAATCGAACCCACGCCCTTCAGCTCTTGAAGTAGACATACTACCAATGAGCCAACAGGGCTGTATAGTTGAGTAGATTTCCTAAGCAGAAGATTGTCTAAATAGGTACACCAGATATTCGGACGCCAATCAGTAGTGTGCAAGAATTACTGTGTCCCCGTTTGAAGGGCACTGCATCTAGCTAATTTATATGGCTGTCGAGAGTCGAGACTAACCATCGGAAGTCTCGATGTAATGAACGCCAAAGCAGCTCTGGACTTTGTTTTGTTACTAGGTATATAAAGAAATTCCTAAACACTTTAAATATAAAAGAAACTGAGGAGTGGTTGCGTATCATCAACTAGTAGGGTCTTATTATACTTTTACTACGATAATAATTATTAATAAAAAGTGTATAATTTTAAATGCAGCAAGTAGAGGTTGTGAATAGCTTTGAGAATATGACACAAATAGGTCTTAATAGAAGAGTACTAGTGATCGCAACACAGGGAATCCTACGGCGATGACTAGTGACTAAATTTTTTTAAATTGTTCCTTATTTTTTTATGTTGTCTCCAACTTAAAAAAATAAGGAACAATTGTCTTACTAGTACTCGACTGGCTAGCTACCACCCTCAAGTTGAAAATCTGCCGCCAAGCATCTAACGGTGTGTTTCGGCAGCCTCACTTGAGAGCCAGTTCCATTCCAGGCTAGGTGTGCTTTACCATCTTCGACCACGCCTTCACCTAACATCAGGTGAGCTGTGGTCAAACACCTAGCTTGTCAACCATAAAAAAAATAAAAAAATAATTTTGTTTTTACTCAAAGATTTGTTTTGTGTATCGCTGCAATGCTCATGGACAGGCGTTATCGTTTACCAGGACAGCGTCTCGTTCGCTTCAATACTTTACTTTACATAAAAAGAGTAGTGCACATTTTAGAAAGTAAAATTATTTAGGTATCGATTTTTTGCGCTCAGCAAACACGCGTTTGGCCTTTAGTCAATAAACTCGTTTACTTCAATACAGGTCAAAAACATTTTCACTGCTTCTATAGTGAGTTTATTAATCAAATCTTTGCATCATTTTACAATTATAATAATAATATTTAATTTAATTTATTTATTTAATTCTTTGTTGCACACTTTATAGAAAAATATGTACAAAGGGAGGACTTAATGCTAAAGCATTTTCTGCCAGCCAACCCCTCAGTAAAGAACAAGGTACTATACCATAGGTACCATAGGCATAAAAGTATAGTTAGTATAAAGTAGTCAGATATTTTATAGTGGGGCCTTTGATTTTAGCAAATCTTTGGATTTATTTCAAAAATCTGGTTACATTATGGATACCGCTCATACCGGAATACCGGGCTAAATAGCAGGTACTAAGCGAAATTGGATTCGATCACGATACAGAGGTTACGGAGCAACATACCGTATTAGGATGCCGGTCGATACGTGCTGAGTGATTTAGATGCCTACGTGTTGAATCTATCATGATCGTACGTGAAGTAGCGTACATGGTTCCCATTAAAAGTTATGAACTTACATAGTAGTTTACTAGTCAAATTTGTTCAATTCTGAAGGTTTACGTTGACAGATACTAATGTTTTTATTGCAGTTAAGGTGGTTCGATTTCCATACAAGTAATGTTTTGCCATTTATGGACAAATGGAGCATAATTTTGCAGTGAAGTCACAGCTACTGGCATTTATTTTGGTCTTTATTTGCGGGAAATCACATTTGCTTGAATAAAACAGTAGATTAATAACATAAAATCAAATTTAATTTTGTAAATAATTGTTAACTTATTGCATGTTGTCGTCACCTATAACTGCTATCACATCTAGTTTTGTTTTTTTTTTGTTGATGACCGCCATTATTGTTGTGATGTGTATAGTGTTGGTGATCTAAATAAATAAATAATTTATGAAGAATTTATGAATTTTGCATGAAACAGTAGATGTATGTTAATAATCTACTGGTTTATTCAAGCAGTTGTGAGTTACCGCAAATAAAGACCAAAATAAATGCCAGTAGTTGTGATTTCACTGTAAAATTATGCTCCATTTGTCCATAAATGGCAAAAGTTTATTTGTATGGAAATCGAACCACCATTAATGGACAATGACTGCTACAATTTTAAACAAATTATATTATTTAATAAAAACATTATTTAATTTTAATTACTTAACTTGACTTACAAATCAATTATTATTAATTAATATATTTATTAATTAACTTGACTACGTTAACTATGTAACTTTGATATTTTCAAATTATTGTTAATAATTGTTAACTTTATATTATCTTTATGCATGTCGTCGTTCCCTATAATTGCGGTAACATTTAGTTTTTGTTCTTTTGTATTGATGACCGTTATAAATGTTGTGATGTGTATAATGTTGGTAATCCAAATAAATAAAAAAAAAAAAAAAAAAAAATATCGCAGGTCACACACAGCGATGTGTTTCGGCAGCCTAAGTTTTAATATATACAGCGTATACAGCCTGCAAAACGTAACAAAAAAAAATAGAAATAAAATTGAAATTTAAAAAAAAAGTTCCAGTTCCAATCCTAGCTAGGTGTTTTTATCGTCACCGTTCTTAGCATTAGGTGATTATTCTGTCAAGATTAAAAAAACTGAAACTATACTCTAGCCCTTTTTTTTGCTCAAAATTAGCCACTAAATTGATTCAAAATTAGGAGGTATCTGTTAGATTGTAACACCATACTGGTGCCACTCCCTAAACTAATGGATAACATAAATTCGTACCCGATGCGATGTTTGTTTAATCGAACGAAAACTAGGGATTACGTTTTTGCCACTATAATCTGCTTCGATTTAAGGGTTTGAACGGGGCATTCGATAGGACCTGAAGTGGGTTAATTAACTCGGTGATTTACATTATTATTTAGTTTAGTTCAGTATTAAATTTCATTAAAATGTACAATTAGATACATTAATAAAAATAAATAAATGTATACTAATTATAAAGAGGAAAGATTTGGTTTTTTGTATCGAATTGGCTCCGAAACTACTGAACCGATTTCAAAAATTCTTTCACCGATGGGAAGCTACACTATCTCCGGGTGACATAGGCTACTTTTTATCCCTGTATTACTACGCGGGTTAAACCGCGAGGCGTCAGCTAGTGTTAAATAAACATATATATGCCATTCATCATCATCAGCCTATCGAAGTCCACTGCTGGACATAGTCCTCTCCCAAGATACGCCACTCAGCCCGACCTTCGGCCTTTCGCTTCCGTCCACCGTCGCTAAATATGTCATTGAATAAATAAATAAATAAATAATTACTCCTAAGAATCAATAAAGCGTGAAGTGAAGTGAAAAATAATTCAAATCGATTGAATGAAAAAAGCAAAGCACAACCCTAAAAAAAAACAGCACCGAATACTGTACGTCATTAATACCGTTGTATTTTGAGATTATTTAAATACTTGTAGGTAATTATAATATAATTATAATCGTATTATTATAAGTCTTTTACATTTGACATATTATTTCATTGACACTTTTATTGTATTGACATACATAATTTAATCATATTGACATAATTATTTTTTATTTATTTAATTGACATTTTCATTGATTTGACATAGGTACATAATAATATGTCATGATTTTGATATTTTTAAATATGACCTGTAACTTTGGTGTCATCAATGAGAGATTTGTAAAGACAAAACAGACTAATTGTTAGTAAATGAAAAGGAAAACTGTAATCCAGCCTGCATCGTTATTTATCTTCTTTACTTCGGAGATAGAATATCTTGCTGTGACAGATCAGGTTATGTTTAATTGCTCCCAATTAATTGGTAACCCGAACACTTGCGATGTTATTGTTATTTGGTACCAATGTTGTGCTTAATTCGGTAACAAATACAATTTAATTGTTTAAAAAAATAATAAACAGGTATCATATCTAGCATTGTCTATAAAAACGTCTGTTTTATGAAAGCTCTCTTAAATATTTATTTTATTATTAATATTAATTTTATTGTGTTTTTTAGTATCTATTATTATTATAGCGGAAACAGAAATACATCATTAGTGAAAATAGTGAAAAACTGCCCATGACCATTGCAGCAATACAAACTGCAAACTGCAAACTTGGAGTAAAAAACAGTCTGGGGTATCGCTGCTTTGGCGCGCATTACTTTGAGACTTTCGATGGTCAGTAATTTCACTAGCTGTTTAAACACTACTGCTTAGCGGCAGAATATCTGGTACTGCGGTGGTATCTACCTAGATGACCTCCTGTTAAGAAGATCTACCATTAAGTTAAAAAAGATCCTTTATAGGGTTCCGTACCCAAAGGGTAAAAACGGGACCCTATTACTGAGACTTCGCTGTCCGTCCGTCTGTCACCAGGCTGTATCTCAAGAACGGTGACAGCTAGACAGTTGAAATTTTCACAGCTGATGTATTTCTATTGCTGCTATAACAACAAATACTAAAAATAAAATAAAATAAATATTTAAGGGTGGCTCAACAACAACAATGCTCTCAAAGGTCACAACAATGCTCTCAAAGGTCACAACAATGCTCTCAAACAGAGCTACAAGAGGTCACAACAATGCTCTCTGCTCTCAAACAGAGCTACAAGAATAGAAACGGCGAGCACGATACGCTGCCGCGTCACGAGAGGCTGCCCACAAGGAGGAGTTATGTCTCCACTACTCTGGGTGGTCGTTGTCAACGAACTCATCGAACTCCTTAACAAAGAAGGTATTGTTACAGTGGGTTACGCAGACGATCTAACAATCATGGTGTCTGGACTCTTTGAGGCAACACTATGTGAAAAAATGCAAAAGGCACTTAAAGTCGTTGAAAAGTGGTGCGATTGCCACAGCCTTTCTGTGAACCCACAAAAGACAGAGATGGTTCTGTTCACACGAAAGACGAAAGCGGTTAATATAAATACTCCTACACTGTTTGGTGCTAAACTGAAACTTAACAAGGAGGTAAAATATCTAGGTATTTGGCTAGACAGTAAACTTTTGTGGGGGAAGCACTTGGATTATATCACTACAAAGGCAACAAACATTTTATGGCAGTGCACCAGAGCAGTAGGAAAGGACTGGGGGCTCAAACCGAAGCTCTGCCACTGGCTATATACTGTGATAGTACGACCTGTTCTCACCTACGGTTGCGTAGTGTGGTGGGCTCGCACTAATCTAACGACTGTTATTACAAAATTGCAGCGGACACAAAGACTCGCATGTTCCCTAATCAGCGGATGTATGAAGAAAACGCCCTCGGCTGCTCTTGAAATCATCCTAGGCCTGACTCCACTGCACCTGCACATACAACAGGAAGCGATGGCCTCAGCACTAAGGATCAAATCCACTAACCAGTGGAAGAGTACTGGTCCAATTACAACACACTGCAGGATTATCGACCGGGCGATGAGAGTAATCCCCGAAGCGAGTAAGGGTACTGATAAAATAGCATCTACGCATCTGGACAGCAAAAAATATGAGCTGATCACAGAAGACAACGTCATAGAAGGTGTTATACCCTCATGGAACATCTATACAGACGGCGCTAAGAATGAGGCTGGTGCTGGTTGCGGCTATTACTCCCCGGAGCTTGGACTCAAGGAGGCCACGGCCCTAAATAAGACCACGACTGCGCTGCAGGCAGAGGCTATGGGCCTACTGCTGGCTGCAAAGGCAGTTGTACCTTTTGCTGAATTTCTCGCTGTCCCCAACGATCGAAACGAAGACGACAAAGATGTGCTCAGGTTCACCATCGACAGTGCAGCCACCATCTACGCGCTAAGAAGACCAGTAACAAGGTCTAGAGTTATTGCCGAGTGTCATATGGTATTACAAACACTCTCAAATAGGTACAAAACCATAGTAAGATGGACAAAGAGCCACGGAACATGCTCAGGTAATAACGTGGCGGATACTCTCGCTAAGGAAGGCGCAAAGAAACAGGTAAACGACCACGTAGCAGCTCTATGCAAACCATCAGCGATGGAAGTGCGGGAGCTGCTGCGTCGCCACACTGAAAGAGAGCAACAAAACTTATGGGATAGGAAAGCCGACTGCAAACATGGTAAGACCGCTTTCCCAATCCTCAACCGGAAGATTACTAATAATCTATTGAGATTGCAACGACAGGACCTTCGTCTTATAGTAGGCCTTATAACCGGTCATTGCAATCTGAATAGTCATCTGTACAAGCTAGGAGCCACGGATAGTCCGCTATGTCGCGGCTGTTTGGTGGAAGACGAAACTGTAGAGCACGTGCTATGGCATTGCAAAGCCACAGAAGTAACTAGGATCTTCACTAGATTGCATGAAGCAGCTTCCTCACCAACCACGTCTAAATCACCGCAACAGGTAGACTGCTTTTCGCTATCACGCTTAACTCCATCTCATCCACTGGAGCTACTTTGCCAGCGCCCCAGAGCCTCACTCCGATACTTCAAGGAGCTGGGTTGGCTCGGGTAGACGCTGGTAGGGGGAAATGCACAATACACCCCAAGCGGGACGTCAGTGCAGGACTCATTGCCCCCATTCCGAATAAGAATAAGAATAAGAATAAGGGTGGCTCCCATACAACAAACTGATTTTTTATAGATAACAGTACGGAACCCTTCGTGCGCGAGTCCGACTCGCACTTGGCCAGTTTTTTTATGATCACAACCGTACAATACTCATAATAGTTTAGTATTATTGTATTCGCATGAGTAAAAGTTAATTAGGTATTACTAACTACTAACTTTACCTCTTAAAATGCAACAAATTTTATTTTAGAAATAAAACCGGGAGAAGCATAAGGAAGCCAAATTAAAAAAGCGCAACGAACACAACCATTTAACGGCAGCTCTTAACGCCCGCGTTCAACAAATGAGTGAACTTAAAATATTGCTTTGAAAAGGCTTTAAATTGAGCCGTGCTGGGTTTAGGCCGAGCCCGGCTTAGTGCGAAGACAAACGACCGAAAAAAGGCGAAATAGAATGCGACGTGGGAAAACAACGGAATGGGGACACAGATCAAGAAAAGAACAGCAACCCAACTTGATTACCTATGTAATAAAATAGACAGTCATGGGGGTTGCCAACAGAAGTGAAAACTTTGATAATAGCATGTCGGTGACACGGTCACATGTCATGTCGATTAGGCGAACCCATTTTGCCCCTACTAAAAATCACTAGGAGTTTTCACGTCAAAACAGTGACGTATCCATTTTACATGCCAGGAATCTTCCAGATTCCTGGCTGTTTGCGCCTATAAAAATCTCCTCAGTGGCCTACTTTCTTGATCTGTGTGCCCATTTCGTTGTTTCCCTCGTCGCAAGAAGAGAAGAAGATGTTTGTAACGAATAAACTCAAAACTTACTGGACCGATTTTAAAAATTCTATCATCATTGGGAAGCTACACTATCCCCGGGTGACATAGGTCACTTTTTATCTCTACATTTCTACAGGAACGGGAACTACGCGCGTGAAACCGCGAAGCGTCCGCTAGTAGTAAATAAAGAATAAATAAAATCTAGTTATCACTAGTTTCTCTGAAAGTACATAGGGAGCGCTTCAACACTTGCTAGAAAGTATCTGTTCCCTAAGATCCTTCTTAATCTGTGATAGGGCTTCTCACTTTACAAAGAGAAAGTTTTGTGTTAAAGCGCGTAAAATACACGCTTGAAAATGTTTTCGGGAGTTAGGAGTTTAATGGTAACTGTTTTGTAATTTACCTTCTGGTGCAGTTTTTATTGGGGCGCTAATCTTACATAACGTCAAAGTTTAATTTTACATGTACCCACTTTATTTCTATTCAGAGTTAAAGTGTACAGATATAAAATTAAACTTAAATTTGAGCTACAAATCACTGTTAAGGTGTGGTCACCCTAAACTGCAACGTATGCTACTTAATAAATAAATAAATATCGTAGGACTATACACACAACGCCATCTGACCCCAAACTAAGCAGAGCTTGTGTGGTGGAAGTCAGATAACTGAATAGAATACATAAATACTTTTTTTTTGTTGTAAATACATACTTATAATACATACAGAACACCCGGACACAGAACAAACATTTGTTTATTCACAAAATGTTTGCCCTGAGTGGGAATCGAACCCACACTCCACAGCTCTCAACGTCAACGGGGCTGTGTAATAAACAGTGTGTCTTAAAAAATAACAATTAGAATTATGGCTTAATAAATTATGTAAATTAGTGTCGAAATAATAAGCATTAAAATAGTAATATTGTATAGTTCTGGATACAATTGCAATGGTAGACGTTGTCACTTACCATCAGAAGAATGTCAGGTTCATGCTATTACTTTTACATTCAAATGTTAGTAATAATGCTAAAATAATTATATTGTTTTGTTATTTTATTTATCTCTTTTTGTATGTCTCATATTTGTATGTTGTTGTGTTTTGTTTTGGTGTTTTTTTTTTTTTATGTTTGACAGGCTAGGTGTTTGACCACAGCTCACCTGATGTTAAGTGAAGGCGTGGTGGAAGATGGTAAAGCACACCTAGCCTGGAATGGGACTGGCTCTCAAGTGAGGCTGCCGGAACTCACCGTTAGATGCTTGGCGGCAGATTTTCAATTTGAGGGTGGTAGCTAGCCAGTCGAGTACTAGAAAGTACCCTGCCACCATGCTATGGCTTCCTCACGATGTTTTCCTTCACCGGCAGCTCAAGCTTATTGTTGGGGTTTGAACCCACGCCCTTCGGCATGCGAACCCACCGCGCTAACCACTGAGCTATCATCGCTACATGTATAATAAAGTTTTGAAGTTTTGTTCTGTTCTGTTCTGTTCTGCTTTGCTCTGCTCTGCTCTGCGATGCTCTGCGGTGCTCTGCTCTGCTCTGCTCTATTCTATTATGTTCTATTTTATTCTATTCTTAGCCAGTAATTGAGGTCATTGAGCTCTTGCTCACATTTCTCGGAATGTACCCGGTAAGTACCCAGCATAGACAGACATGCTTTTTTTTTCTTTGGTTTTGGCGTCGCGTTTAGAGCATTTGCCAGTGTCAAGGTATTTATATATTTTCAAGTTACATAAGTTAAATAATTGTCTTCGTAGCTAAAGTTATAGTCAAAGTACAGTCCGTGTCAGTCATGCTTTATTAAAGTAGTGGTGACTTTACTATAAAGCTTTGATGGAGTTTTGGAAGCAACCCAAAAAATCATGTTTCAGCACATTATATCATTTTCCCACACTCGCGCTTGTGATTCGATACTTTATGAATAAAACACCACCATTTTTATGCATAAACACTCGACAAAACACTAGTTTTGGAAAAATACAACGGGGCGACACGCCTCTTTCCGTGTTCCTGCCAAAACTTCACAGACATGCTTCCATGCTTCTCTTACTGATTAATTCTATTACCGTTCTTGTTCTTTGGTTCGAGTGACAAATGACTTAGATCCAATAACACTACATCTGATATCAGATACAAAACACGTGCGAGTCGAGTTGACATACGAACAAAGGTGCAATATTTTCTAAACTAAATAAAAATGCCACCGCGTGTTATCGCTTTGTTCAGTTTTATAGGAAACAGGGTGTGTATAATGTCGTCGTTTTTTCGAAAGCGAAAAGTAAAGTTATAAAAGAAACTGTGCTTAAAAATCCATAATGATAGGTTGAAAATTGTTATGGGTAATATTGCTAGTCATTTCTACTTTTTGGAGGTAGTGACTAGCAAATTTCAGATCCTATGGAAACAGATTGTAGTTTGGGCACAGAATATATAATAATACAGCCTGGATGCGTATCTGTATAGTATTGGTCTATTGGTGTATCTTAAAAATATATTTTGTCTTAACTTGATTTGGTGAGAATCTTTTACAGCGCTAAATATCCCTTGGTTGGTAGATTTTCTTAGAAAACGGTCGTCTAGGTCATTCATAAATTTGATTTTATGCTGATAATTAATCTACTGTTTTATTCAAGCAATTGTAATTTACCGCAAATAAAGACAAAAATAAATGCCAGTAGCTGTGATTTCACCGTAAAATTATGCTCCATTTGTCCATAATGGGTAAAAAATTATTTGTATGGAAATCGTACCACCTTAAGGTGCTTGGTGGTAGATTTTCAAATGTGTTAAATAGGTGCATTTCTTTGAGTTGAATTTGTAGCTGCAACAGAAAACTTTATGTACTTTTTTTACGATACAGTGAATTTGAAGTCCTATTTATTGATTTAATTTCGATTAGTAAGCGGTCTTGTGGACGAGAGAGTTTGTAGGCGACGCTTAAAGCTTAAATACTGAACTATACCTATAGTGAATACAAAATAGAATTTGCCAAAGCAAAATGCTTTTATTTCAGCCTCTATACCGCTCCACTAAAGTGCTGAACTGAGTTAAATAGTTGAGCAGTAAGGCCTCATATGAATGTAGAAAAGGATTTGTTTTATACGGCTTAACTACTACTGTTCAACTCAAGCTGGAAAACGATAGTAGCAAATTATATCAATTTACACTAACGTAAAAAAATGGACTTTTAGGACAAACGTTTATTCTTTTCATTATTGCTGTTTGTTTTCACTTTGTTCAAGATATCGATAAATGAAAGGACTTTTAATATTTCGTTGCAGTAAAAAAGTTAGGGTACTTTCTAGTACTCGGCTGGCTAGCAACCAATCGAGTTGACAGTCTGCCGCCAAGCACCTAACAGTGTGTTTCGACAGCCTCACTTGAGTGCTAGTTCCATTCCAGGCTAGGTGAGCTGTAGTCAAACACCAAGCTAGTACAACATAAAAAACCTTAACAAAAGTTAAAATGAAAATAAAATGCCATTATTCCAATAATAAATAAATAGTGTTGGTAAACCTCAGCTCGCTTAATAAGAGCGTTAAAAAGATCGTAAAATATTGTAATATTAGTATTATTCTAAAATTGTTCGTAAGAACAAGTTCAAGGAAAGTATCGGAAAACAATACCAATATTTGACTTGCTTGCATGCAAATTATGTTCAAGTTACTATAACAGGAAAACTTTTCACGCATGGTCTTAATTAAACCAACTCTCAGAATAGTTCAAACATTCGACCTCGATAGTTTCAAAATATTCCTAATAACGCGCTAGGAATATCTAGACAATCAGCCCGAAGCGTTCATTTTGCATTCACACAGCTTAATTGGGATGCGATCTTGCATTTTGTATGCAAGTGGTGTTCGCCGAAGTAAAACAAAGCTTAGACTTGCGAAGAGACTTTCAACCTGACTTCTGACAAGAAATGTCTATGGTACAAACAAACGCAGAAAGCTTTTGAGTGCAAATATTTACTCAGCGTAACATGAATTTGGATTTACACATTATATACTAACTGGCTGCACCCCGCAGTGTTACTCGCTACATGTTTTCGGATTAAAAAGTAGCCCATGTGTTAAGCCAGGATCTCGGCTACTTCCATACTAAATTTCAGCCAAATCCGTTCAGTAGTTTTTGCGTGAAAGACAAACATACATCCATACTAACAAGCTTTCGCGTTTATAATATTAGTAGGATAAAAGTATGCTAGTTATCTACATTTGAAATAAATTACATTTTTTTTTAAATAATCTATTACATTATTCAAGAACATAAATTGAAGTCATATTATTTTATGTATGGGAATTTAATACAAATGTAAAATATTAATTGGTCAAAAAATATGTTATTATTTCTGTATGCGAGCCCATGTCTTATTCTATTGACCTATTTTTTTTAATGTAAAATTAATAAGATGAAAGAGAAAATCTCCTGATGGTAAAAGTTAACGTATGTTCATGACCATAGCAGTTAGTTATACACAAAACTATAAGTAACGGACAAAGTCCAGGGTATCGCTGCTTTGGCGCGCATTACTTTGACACATCGATCTCTTCTCGCTGCAGTAACAACTTGCCCAAGTAGCAAAGTGATGGTGGTGGTGTAGGGCAAGCGGTTACTGCAGCGAGAAGATGATATAAAGACTTATTTTATATCATCTTCTCGCTGCAGTAACCGCTTGCCCTACATATTCTTATTTTAGTTAGTTTTTGTTTAATTTGTTTTAGTTTTATGTTTATGGCAAATTTAGTTTCGGTTAAGTTTTTAATTACTAAAGTGTTGTCAATTTAGTTAAATTTATATTCTTATCTCTGTGGTAACTAAAACCACTGTTAGGTGGAAATAAACTAAATAATATATACCTTGAATATTCTAACCTTCATACGTTAAACGTTAAACAGTCGGAAGGTTTTCCTCTCCAACATGCATCAGCTGATCAAATTTTCAATTAACATCCTGAAAGGTTTCTGATACATAGATTTCAGCGCTATAATAATTCTATCAAAAAGCTTCGAGCCTATTCATCGGAGATTTGCATTAAACCACAGACTCTATTCGTGCTCTTCTCGAAAATATCCTCATGAGCCTTCTATTATGTCGCGAGGTTGAAACTAATCAAGTCCAGTAAATTGAATTTCATATTGCAAGCGGCCGGGCGCTGCCCGTGAGTAGCCCGCCACGCCACGCCATAGGGATGCCTCAAATAGCACTAGCGTTAGCAGTTAGCATACTTTGCAAACTTTTGCAACTTATTATTACCTACTATTTTTTATTCTTAGCAATAACAGTGAAATTAGTAAGTAAAACAAATTTAAGTGACACTTAAAATTGTTTTACTTATTGGAATTTTCAATTTTAAAATCAGATAACAATGGATTACACTTTCAATTGTCATGCAAGCGTGTTCTGAAATTGTAGTTATTTTTAACTATTAAAAGTTATTTAGCAACACTTACTATTACAAAACAAAAAATGGCAATTTGCGAAAAAAATACGCATTGACGTAGTGATTTGTGCTATGCATTTGTTTTGTTTGCTGCTTTAAAACATTATAGATGTTGTGAAAAATGTATTGTGAATCTATTTTGAGTACCTTAGTCTTAATGAAGTGTAGCTAATTTTACTAAAGAGTGCGCTTAAATAGGATAAGTTATTTTTATTTTCATATTGCTTTATATTTTTTATTCAGGTCAGAAATTTCGACTATGCAAATCACATTCGAAACAAAAAAACGTTGACACGATATTATGCTAGAACGTGTTGTTATTGCTACTTGCTAGTTCTAGGTGATGTTTCACATCTCTACACCACGTTTTGCCACGTAGATTGTGATTTATGACGTGGCACTTCTAATTTCTGACCAGGATAATGTTTGGATAGTAATGACGGCCAAATTGATAAATCGTATGGCAAAAAAGATTGATAGTATAGTCATGTATTTTTGTAACACTGGGTGCTTTTGTTTGTGTGTTAAGTTTGATAAAATTATCAATACAAACTTAGTTTTGTTTAAAGATGTCTTGTTCTTGAAAATAATGACTGTAACGTGACGGTGAATAATTTGTAGCGATGATAGTTCAGTGGTCAGTCGATTAATTCACTGGCTGAAGGACGTGGGTTCAAATTTCAACAATAAACCTTAGATTAATAATAAATTAATTTGACTAACGTAACTTTCCTCTTTTTGTATTGTATATAATTGTAAAAAAAAAAGAAAATAAAGTTGACAAAGGTCACGCACCCCGGGGTCTGGGGAGCGTAACTATAATTTTATTAAAAAAAATCCCAACAATCCATTAATCTTCACCCTAAAAAAAAAATCCTGAGATATAACATAATAGTTAGGTATGTTCCGTTTGCTAAATATAATAATAAAATTAAAAATAAAATATTTACGAAAGTACGGAAACAACTGAGCATCAAAATGCAGAAACTATATTAATTGTCTGGCCGCGAATTAGTTGTCTATGAGCAATTGAGCATGTCATATTTTAGTGATTAAAAACGTAAATAATTTATTTTTTTATGTAAAAAGTAATGAGACTCCTCTCTCATTACTTTTTACATAAAAAAAAAGTTCCATTCTATCCTAAATGTGCTTACCATCTCCTACAAATATCCAACAAAACCTATTATGTATCAAATTTATGAAACAAAACCTATTTTGAAATATCGAAATGCTTAACATTGGCACTAAATACACAAAATGTGATGCCAAAAACAAAGAAAAAAATATAATGACGTCAGCCACGAAGCGCGTTCCATTATGGGCATCCAATCCGTCATGTACATTACAGAATTTTATTTTTCTCACTAGTTCTATAACGAACTTGCTTGATAACTTGATGGTTACAATAATAATTATAATTGATGGCTGTTTTGAAAGCTGTAGCAATTTATAAGTATTTTTTATTTAAATATTATGTAACGAATGAGACACTCTCCTGATTGTAAGAGATAAAGACAGCAACGGCATTGGCGCTCATAAATTTGAAAATTTCGATAGTTAGTCTCAATAGCCTTGTAATTTCACTAGCTGCAGTATCTTTCAAACCGGAACACAATACTGTATACACGCTACTGCATAGCGATGCAGCGATGATAGCCGAGTGGTTAGCGCGGTCGGTTCGAATTCTGAAGGGCGGGGATTCAAACCCCAACAATGAGCTTGAGCTACCGGTGAAGAAAAATATCGCGAGGAAACCATAGCATGGTGGTAGGGTACTTTCTAGTACTCGGCTGGCTAGCTACCACACTCAAAGTTGAAAATCTGCCGCCAAGCATCTAACGGTGTATTCCGGCAGCCTCACTTGAGAGCCAGTTCCATTCCAGGCTAGGTGTGCTTTACCATCTTCGACCACACCGTCACTTACCATCAGGTGAACTGTGGCCAAGCTTGTCAACGATTTAAAAAAAAATGCCGCAGAATATCTGGTACTGCGGTGATACCTACCTAGACGACCTGCAAAGGAGATCTACCACAAAATCACCACTTATTTTCCTCACAAACTTGGCATTGAAACCAGCTTTGAAACCTATCGAAACAGCGTCACAGTAAAACTCAACAAGATAATTGGCCTGATATTTCAGCTTGATAAATTACATTATAAATCGCGCGAGAACTCTGGGCTTTTATGTAAAATAAAAGGTGCCACAGATAAAAGCTTTACAACGTCTGAATAAACTTTAACAATGAGCTTTAATTGTTATAAATCTGAGTTATTCTATTGTTGTTTGTGTCCTGTAGGGGATGCTCGCAGGGCGTCCGGCCTTTAAAAGGCCGCTAATGTTTCCTCTCCGGATTTTCTTTAAGGATAATGTCATTTTTAGTCGCCGTCATCACACGAAATTTAAGTAGTTTATCTCGTCAATTTCTTGTTCTGTGAGTCTTTCTCTGCGCTGACTCTTGACCATCAGACGTGCGCAGAGAGTCGAATCGTATAATTCATAGCAATGAACAGGCAGTCGGATCGCGTGCCGAAGTGTGTGGGTTCAAATCTCAACAATTACTTTGAAAGGAAAAAAATCGTGAGGAAACCATAGCATGGTGGTAAGAAACTCTTTAGTACTCTGCTGGCTAGCTACCACCTGCAATTTGAAAATCTGCCACAAGTACTTAACGGTTTGATCCGGCAGCGTCATTTGCGAGCCAGTTCTGTTATGTGAAGTTATTAACTTCGACCACGCCATTACTTTACATCAGGTGGTCATACACCTAGCCTATCAATCATAAAAAAATCGTCCAGGGCTGAGACGAAACAGCATTATCTCACCTGCCTTCAAAACTAGCGCACAGACTCCAGTGATTTGAAGAAATGCTAGCCTAGTCGTCAGCGTATGCAGATCTCACAGCGGAGGGCATGAGTTCAAACCCTAACAATGTGTGTCACTCACTTGACAGTCAGTTCTATTTCAGCCTAGATGTGTTTTCATCATTAGGTGGTCGAAAACCTTATCTGGAAAATATATTTATTTAAAAAAACACTTGGTCCGGGGTCAACGAACCTGTTCCATGGATCTGCTAAGTATAATGCTAAATATATAATGTACAAGCGTACGTCTCGCAGTTTTACCCGCGTAGTTCCCGTTTCCGTGGAAATACAGGGATAAAAAGTAGCCTATGTCACCCGGGGATAGTATAGATTCCTAACGGTGAAAGAATTTTTGAAATCGGTCGAGTAGTTTTGTAGCCTATTCAATACAAACAATCAAATCTTTCCTGTTTATAATAGTGTAGATAAGCTAAATATAATGTATATTCAGCTTAGTAAACTTTAAGCTTTTAACCCTGAACATATTATTATATTTGATCATAATGATTCGAAAAGTACTAAAAAATCTGGGAAGTCAGACAAGAATATTATTGATGAAATCTCCAGGTTCATTTTAATAAAATCCAAGAAACGATACAGTTACGCGCAAGAACAACAACTTAAACACAATAAAAAAACATTTCTCAGCTTTAGTTTGTAAAACAAATACTAAATACGGTTTCGAGTTCCAGTATTTTAGGCGTACCTACCCATTACCAGAAGCAATGCTTTTCATTTTTAGCTGCGTGGAGCGAAAAAAGGAAATTACATCGTTCGCTTAGTGCCACGGTCACTACCTACAGCCTTTTTTGACGATTCTTTCATTTCCTGCTGTCCGTGTTCGTATCTGGATTGATTTTTTTGATGAAATCAAAACTTAGTAGTGAAGTAACGCTTTTGATTTTCCTATCTCTACCTACTACAAGGATAGTAAGAAGTTAAGTGATTTTGAATTTATACCTAAAGCGTTTTCGTCGAAAACTTCGTTAGCCGTGTTAAGAGAAACAAATTTTGAATTTTACATTAATGTTTAACAATTTTATTGTAACAAAAAGGTATACGCGACCTTAACACCAAAATCCATAAATTAAAATTTAGAAATCATGTACCGTACTATTTTGGCGATTAATACGTTTTCAAGCTCTTTATAGTAATTACGTCATGAAGTAGGCTGAATAATTATAACATTATGTAATATGCCTTTGCCATGTAGAACAAAAAGGATAAAGAGCTATTTTGATTATTTAATTTGCCCCATAGGACAGGCTAAAGCCATACTGCTACGGCATTACAATTCATGACATTAAACAAATCTTATGTCATAGCCTCATATAAGCGATACCAGTGTTCAAATAACATTTAAAGTAAATTAATCTAGATACTTGTATCAATAAAGCGAAAAACAACTCGACTTACGTGTATGGAAGAATTTATTATGGCTGCTCTTGACTTGACATTGACAGATTTTGTTTTAGTTTGCCATTGATTTTTTTGGTCAATGAAAGTAGCCCTATGCAGCCTATTATATGACGTCATTAGAGGGCAATTGAAAGTCAACTTTATTTTTTGTATTTTATTAAAATAGTTTAAAAAGTGTTTAAGGTAAAAATAAAGTACAAGAATGTACCATTTCGAAATGGTTTTGGAATTCATTGACTTGCCAGACTCAACCAGTTAAAGCTGGTTCCCTTCAGTTTAAACTTTAATCCGAATAGTTTATTAGAGCGATCAGTGTAAAGTGCGAACATTTATCGGCGCCGTATCGGTCCTGTTCATCAATCAAGCCCTGAGGGCGGCCCAGTATACATGATTTATACCTCCCACGCCTACTCACTAGTACCTTGGATACAGATAATAACAGTAAGGATCAGACACAAATTGATTCAATTATTTTGCTTGTTTGTCGTGTAAATTGATTGGCCAACCTCAGATGTTGTCCTGATAAAACGCAATTACACGACAAATTGGACGCGACGTCAAACGAAATATTCATCCGTCGAAATACTCCATTTAACACCAATAGCTTGAAGCCACCAAAATTCGAGTTTAACTGATATGATTTCGTCATTCCGTCATCGAGAATTTTAGTTGATTATGATATATCAAAGGATTGTTTTTATTTTTATTTTGGATAGGTGTGTGAAAAACGACTTCAAAACATGGAACTTGGACATGGTCGCAACCATCATTAAAAAATACGCTGAAGCTCGTGAAAATAGACTTCATCAACATGACGTGAATGTTGAGGTTATCCAGCTCCTCGACCACATGGATATAGTAAGAAGACTAAAAAGGACAAAACCTTTTGAGTTAGTGTATTAAGTTAGTAATGTCAGTGCAGCGAGTACTACACATTATAGAACACATGAACAAATGTCTTCCCCTTAATAGAGACAGTAAGAAAAGTGTCGATGGACGCATTCTTCGATTATACTCTACTTAGCAATTTAAGTTATATTAAAATTACTTATTAGTCTCAACTAGGCTAGATTGTAATAACAATGAGGTATCTAATAACAAACAGATACATCATTAGAAGGAAAAAAATTACAAACAGGAAAGCAAGAAATATAAGAATTTGTGTTATTTAGATATGTTTTAGATATGGCGCTGAAACGTGGTCTCTCACTATGTGCCTTCTTAGTAAGCTCGAAAGTAGCACAACGAGCTATGGAGAAGGTTATTCTTGGAGTTTCCCTGCGAGATCGAATCAGAAATGAGGAGATCCGTAGACGAACTAAAGTAACCGACATAGCCCAGAGAATCAACAAGTTGAATGGCAATGGGCAGGGCACATAGCACACATAACTGATGGACGATGGGGCTGCAAAGTTCAGGAGTGGAGACCACGAACCGGCAAGCGCAGCGTAGGTCGTCTGTCCACCGATCGACACGATCGTGGACCGCAACCTAATAAAGACCGCAGGAACGCACTGGATGCGAGCCGCTTCCAACCGGTCTTTGTGGAAGTCAATGGGGGAGGCCTATGTCCAGCAGTGGACGTCCTACGGCTGAAATGATGATGACGTTGATGAAATATGTTTTGCATAATATCCAGCGGTGTGTCAAAAAAACTTGAAAAAGATAGATAGATAAAACTTTATGAACTAGTGCCACAAGTGGCGGCCTTATCGCCAAAAAAAAAGGTGACGTACAAAGGTACATGTTTGTCTGTCACAAAGAATTAAATTTTCAACACTTGATTCGATTCATTTGTTTTCAAAGATTAGTTACTGACCGTATACGTAGAACAACGTGAAAGAGCTAATTAATGATTATTGCCGTAATGTTCTGTTAACGTCTTGTACTTGAAGAATGGATGGATATTTAATATCGAACAATTAAAAATAATGTAGATACTTACTTGAAATTCACCGTGAGAAAATAAAACGTGCTTCAAATCTTTTCGATATAACTCAACACGTATCTAGAAAAAAAATTATATTCATCTTGTAATCGAATTGGCAAAATAAAACATGACATTGGCATTTAAATTGAATTTGATTTAGACTCACTTTTGAAACAGTTTATTTTCATCCAAAATCCTACCAATAATATTAATGTGAAAATTTGTATGAAATAGATGTGGTATGTATGATATGTTTGGATGTTTGTTACACTTTGTTGTTACATTACACAAAAACGTCTGAACGGATTTGAATTAAATATGACACACGTATTATAATATAGTTTACTATCTGGATTAACATAATTATCTAATACATTTTATTCCGGAAAAACATTACGTTTTTGTGTCACAAACTACAAGACATATCTATTAGAAATTTAATGTTGATATGTATTGGGAACATAATTCCAGGATAAGAGAAATCGCGCATCCCGCATAAGTAAAACAAAAATGTGTCAAAACCACGTCAGTTTCCAGGTTCTAATAAACCCATTATCTTAATCTAGGTAATAACTATTTGCAAGCCAAATTTCAACTAAATCCGTTCGGCCGTTTTTGCTTGATGTCCGTATTGTCCATGTTCGTTTAAAGTCAACGCTGACGAAACCGCAAGCAGAATCTAGTTCATTTAATAAAAGTAAAAAATACAACAAAAACAACGGGGAGCAACTAGTATTTCGTCCAACACATATTGCTACCAAAACCGTTCTTGCTTCTCAGCTATACGCAAAAAAATACACAGTACTAAGCTTCAACGTCTTACAAGGGAACACTTGTAAACATCTGTTACTTCTGTGAGCGCACGACCGAAGACAACTACAATTACAGAGCGCGAGACAGCTGCGACGAGTCGCCTTAAATGCAATAAAGCAGGTCTAGGGTGTGAGAAACAATGTATGTTTGAGATCAGCGAGTTGTGTTTTATATTTAACTAGAAACGTTCAGCGATTTTACCCTTTATGCTAGGAGAGTTTTACTTTCATAGCAATATTTCTTAATTAATTTATTCATTGCAAAATAGGTTTACAGGAACACTAATTTAGCATGCTTACATTTTCTTTCTTTATGTTTTTTTAATGTAAAAAGTAATGAGACGAACGAGGCGCTCTCCTGATGGTAAGAGATAACGCCTGTCCATGACCACTGCAGCGATACACAGAATTTTGAGTAGCAAAACAAAGTCCAGGGCATCACTGCTTTGGCGCTCATTACTTTGAGACTTTCAATGGTTAGGACAGCCCTGTAATTTTGCTAGCTGCAGTACCCTTCAAACCGGAACACAGTAATGTTTACACACTACTGCTTAGCGGCAGAATAACTGGTACTGCGGTGGTACCTACCTAGATGACTAGAGTAAAATTGAATAATTATTATGTACTCAGTGGAAGATCTCCTTAGCAGGAGGTTGTATAGGTAGGTACCACCGCAGTACCAGATGTTCTGCCACCAAGCAACTAGTGAAATTACAGGGCTATTGAGACTAACAATCTAATATCTTAAAGAAATTGAGCGCCAAAGCAGCGCAATGCAGCTGCAATGGTCATGGACAGGCGTTATCTCTTACCATCAGGACAGCGTCTCGTTTGTCTCATTACTTTTACAATAAAAAAAAGATAACATATTTTGTCCGATGCGAAAGAAACAAAAATTAAACAGCTTTTTTAGACTCATATTTTGTAATAACCGATCTCGAATATGAACCTTTTTTTTTAAATTATGTCTCTATAAGCCTGGTGCTCTGTAATAAAATATGTAATAGTACAAATATAGTAATGAAATAAGTCAACAAATTCCACTAAAACGACTGAGTTCTTCTAATGAAAATAATTTAAACTCTGAAATATTCTGAAGATTACTCAATTACTTTGCTGTAACTCGAAAACTCAGTAATGAAGTAAAGTCTAAACAATTTATTAACGGCTCAATGGCGTTAAATACACATTTTAGTGAGTCATAAATATAAAGATTAAAGTAAATAATTATAATACTATTCAGTTTGAAATGAACTAAATAAAGTACTTTGATATTCTAGCTTTAAAATAAGACACTAATGAAAATCTACAGTAAATCCTTGCAAGAATCAATCCACTTAACTGTTCTTGACATTTTCGATATATAATTAAAATTATTAAGTGACATAATAACATGATTATTAATACTGCTAAGTAATAAGGCACTAATTATAATTAAAAAACGCACTCGTCACGGCAAGTTGGCACTTAATTGTATTAAAATAGTATGATTAATGATTCTACGGTAACGTGAAAGTATTTTAATCGATACACAACTATAGGTAGATACAACGTATATTCGTTGTAACGAAAATTCGGCCAAACCTAACCAATTATAATTATACAGCCAAATATTTACAGGAATATCTTTACTGATGAGTTAATAGCTAGTACCCTGTCATTCCATACCACCACAACATGGTTTCCTCGCGAAGTTTTCAAGCTTATTGTTGTGGTTTGAACACACACCCTCAGGCCAACCGCGCCAAACACTGAGCTATCATCGTTACAAAAAAGTTCTCGAAGATATTATGTGAAGTCTACCAATAAACACTTGGCCACCGTGGTTGACTAAGACCATACCGACGGGATGACCCTTATCCCTTGAAAGATGGGACGGCCTCTTGTGTGGGACGCCACTTGTGTCGACACCTTGGCACCGTCTCATCTTCCTGTGACTTCGGGACAAGCTGGTGCTGCCGCATCTAAAGCTGAAAACCTTAAACGGCACAAATGTAGTTATTTGGATAGAATGTATCTTTTTGTGCTGTTTGGGGTTGAAACTTTAGGTCCGTGGGTGCCGGCCGCTCTCAAACTGTATCGGGACCTGGCCAAACGTTTAGAGGAGGCTTCAGGTGACCAGAATGCTGGTATCTACTTTGGTCAAAAGCTAAGCATTGCCATCCAGCGTGGCAATGCCGCCAGTATTCTGGCCACATATCCCTCCTCTGACGGTTTTTTAGACTAAGTTTTTTGTACACATTATGCAAATAGTATAATTTAAGGTCTTTTTTATTTTGTTTAAAATAAATAAAGACCATACCATTCTCACAACAAGAAGAGGCACGCGTTTATAAAAACAGCTGATCAGGGTAAAGGTCCCGCAGGAATAAATGTAAATTGATTCTGTGATTAGATATGTATTGTGAGTAAGAGACCTCACGTTTTGCTAAGTTCAACTTTAAATAAGTCACGATATATGTATTTTGCGAAATGACATTTAGGTACAATGCGTAGGTTTGCAAGGTATTGCCGGCTACTAACGTACTCGCTTTGTTTACACCCTAACTGCGTAGGTATGTCTGAAATTGAACGTGGCGTTATAAAAAGTACAACACTGTAACTACGTAATGGAAACGTAAAAAAAACATTAATTCGTTTTTGATATTCAGATAAATGGTCTTTGCAAATATTATATTTAAACTTAAAATTAAAAAATACCGACTCCCTGACTCTTAGGCCAACTAAACGTACTGCTCCAATGAAACGGCGATGTTTCGGAGTACACGAAATTAGCATCGAAGTATACAATTTTTTAGACTTTTGTTGATTTTTTAAAAACACTCGATCGATTTCGATAAAATTTATATTGGAAGTATGATCTACCAAACCAAAAAAGAATTATCAAAAGCGGTTCACAGTAAATTGGCGGAATGAACACGTAACATGCATACCAAAAAAAAAACCTACTGTCAAATTGAGAATCTCCTCCTCCTTCCTTCCAGAAAAATGACCACCTTAAAACAGATCGTCTAAATTTCTTGGTTTATAATTTTTTATCTAATTGTAAACAGTCGAACAAGACACCTTTCAGATGGTAAGAGATGCCCAGAATCATAGCAGAGATAAACAGAACGTTTTACTAATAACTTAAAACTTTGCAACTTTTGGTCGTCAATGTGCAGGTGCGTCACTAATATACGATTGCAGTTCCATTTTGTTACGATGTTGGTGGTACCAATCACTACATAGTATAAAACAAAGTCGCTCCCCTCTGTCCCTATGTATGCTTAGATATTTAAAACTACGCAACGGATTTTGATGCGGTTTTTTTTATAGATAGAGTGATTCAAGAGGAAGGTTTATATGTATAATACTTGCATATGCACCACATTAGTATCTACATTGCACCCGTGCGAAACCGGGGATGGTCGCTAGTAAACAATATGAGTGAAAGCGGCCAACAATATAAGATGCCGACAGGTTAGTAGCTTGCTTCTGTTGCTGTCGCGTGAATGTTTTATTCAAGTTTCAGAGACAACACGGAGTTAAATTAAAATTCTCGGTAGACCGCCACCTCTGTTATTTAAACTTGTCTGTGGTCAGCTCACCTTTGTCACGAGTAATTCGGAATGTGTGTGGACTTTAAAAGCTCTTTTTTTTGTATGAAAAGTAAAAAAAGAACCGTGAAAAACTTTTGCTTTCGGCAAAGTGCTTTTAGTATGCTGGTATTTTGTGAGAATTTCAAAGTTCAGAGGTTTTTTTTAAATGTTTAAATGAATATTTTATGTTAGAAAAATACTCTTTTTAACTTTGGTAATGTAATCTGGATGTCACGACAAACCGTTATCTGACCACTAAAAAAGAAAAAGATGAAACATAATATCTTTACTCTATATCTACAAAATATTTTAACTATCTTTTCTTTTTTTTCATATTATGTCAACCATAAAAAAAATCTACGGTAGTAATTTTTCTATTCATAATATATCTGATAATAACAAATATAATTTATGCATAAAAAGTAGCTTTTCTGATAAGCAAAGTAAGTAAGTAAGTAAGTTGCTAAGTATTCTATATGTTGCAGGTAATAAACTGTAGGTATGTGTGCCAAATTTTTTCTAAAGCTGTTTTTATGTGATTAATTAACAAGCGTCCAAACATAAAAACTTTTACATTTATAATGTACTAACGGACGCCTCGCGGTTTCACCCGCGTAGTTCCCGTTCCCGTGGGAATACAGAGATAAAAAGTAACCTATCTCACCCGGGGATAATGTAGCTTCCTAACGGTTAAATAATTTTTGAAATCGGATCAGTAGTTTCGGAGCCAATTCAATACAAAAAATCAAATCTTTCCTCTTTATAATTAGTATAGATATATAGTAGAATATAACAGGATTGATTGAAAATAAATTTTGAACTAAATCAATTCGTTACCAGAGTTATTGTCATTAATAATCAGAAATCTGAAGTTTGTGAACGAAGCGTAGTTCCATGACGTGACAAACTACCTCACCTCTAATTTCCTGTTTCATCGGTGGCGTGTTGCTAACTCAAATTTGATAGTTTAACCAGTTGAATTCAGTAGTTATGAAAGTTTTTGAACTATCTTAATGATTTAATTTCGAATCATATGTATATAAACTTACAGTGCACGATTCAAACCTCTTAACGCAAGCTGCGATATTTCTCAATTTAGTATATAGTAGACCTCCTTAGCAGAAGGTCGTCTAAGTAGGTACCGCCGCAGTACCAGATATTCTGCCATAAAGCAATACTGTGTTCCGGTTTCATAGGTACTGCAGCTAGCGAAATTACAGGGCTATTGAGACTAACTATCAATGGGCGTCAAACAGCGATGCCCTGGACTATGTTTTACTAATCAAAGTTCTGTGTATCGCTACAATGGTCATCGACAGACGTTATCTATTACAATAAGGAGAGCGTCTCGTTCATCTCATAACTTTTACATTAAAAAAATCTAACGAAATAGTTATGATTAAACAAAATCAGTTCAGCTATTTAGTCGTTACAGAAAAAACAGGAACGGACTCATAACTTAAACACACAACCCTCCTTGTTTGGCTTCGCCGCAATCGAGTAAAAATAGTACGTTAGCGTTGGTGAAAGGTACATTACAATGATCAAACATTTTATTGGATGTTCGATGTTGAAAAATCGATGCCTCTTTACCAACCTGGCCGATTCTACTTAATTGCGGCAGAACTCCTCAACTCCGTGACTTCTCATCTCAACGATCTCCCGGAGGTTTTTCTTTGCACGATCCACGCAATTTAGCTGAAAATAGGCCCCTAAGTTGTGGCGAGTACGTGGTTTCACAACTTTCTGATTTTGTTTGAGGGCAAGTCTATCTTAATGTTATTTAGTTTAACCTACCTGAAGACCCTGATTGCTAATTGCAGTTTAGCTATATCAAATTACGAGCACCAATTTCTAATGCTTACAACCCAAAGAACGAGGTTAGCAAAATAATTGTTACAGGCAAACAGTGAAAATTAATCAATGAATTTATGATTATTAAACGGACTGAGTTTTCCTTATTGCATGGAAGTAATTACATTATCAATAAATTTTTGACATTATTTTGTATAATGAGGACTATTATATGTAAATCTGTTTTTTTTGCATTATTTACTTAACATTTTATTGTAAATTTGACATTATTTGTTATGAATATTCAAGGTATATATTTAGTTTATTTCCGCTTAACAGTCGTTCCAGTTACAACAGTGACGAGGACTTAAATTTAACTGTAACTGGAACGACCGTTAAGCGGAAATAAACTAAATATATACCTTGAATATTCATAACAAATAATGTCAAATTTACAATAAAATGTTAAGTAAATAATGCAAAAAAAAAACAGATTTACATATAATAGTCCTCATTATACAAAATAATGTCAAAAATTTATTGATAATGTAATTAATTACTTACGGTTTCCATACTTATGTACTTATAACTTCCCGGTAAACATTTTAAGCGCATGACGCTGTTTCGTGGCGTGGCGTCTACGACATTCTAAAAGCTTTTCTGGCCCACTCGACTTCAATACGAGTTGAAGGAAATAATATAATCCAAGTAGGGACAAGATAAGGGAAAAGCGACGACGGCCGTGCCTCGTGTCCCTGTGACATTGATTGGGGGTAAAGGGTACCGACTACGGCCGCTTTTTTCATTTGATTTGATTTGTGCTGGCTAAGACATTTGTGTTTTCATTTATTCGGCTTGTGTACGAGCAAATAAAGTAAATGCTGCTGAGATAGTTGAATTAATAGTCATCTAAATATTTCTATTATTCGAATTCTTTTTTTTTTAATGTATAAAGTAATGAGACGAATGAGACGCTCTCCTGATGGTAAGAGATAACGCCTGTCCATGACCATTGCAGCGATACACAAAACTTTGAGTAACAAAACAAAGTCCAGGGCATCACTGCTTTGGCGCTCATTACTTTGAGACTTCAGATGGTTAGTCTCAACAGCCCTGTAACATTCTTGAGTGAAGACCACGTACAGATAAGCGTAGTGTAGAGCACCCTGCAACCAGGTAGTGTGACGATCTGTAAAGCGGCGGAAAAGCAATGGATGCAGAAAGCTGTCGACTGTGCTCAGTGGCGTGCATTGGGAGAGGCCTACGTCCAGTGTCGTCCAGCAGTTTAGCGAAGTGCTGATGCTAAATATTTTGGCAGTATATTTGAGACACCATCTGACTTCCAAGCTGGACGCCCTGGATTAGATTCACGTCACGCACAATTTCGTAAATTTATAGATATAAAGTTTTTAAATGTAAGATTACGTTTAAAAAAGATATGCTAAACAAAATTGACAAATTTGACAGCCCCGTTGGCTCATTGGTAGTATATCTGCCTCGAGAGCTGTAGGGCGTGGGTTCGATTCCCACTCAGGGCAAACATTTTGTGAATAAATAAATGTTTGTTCTGTGTCTGGGTGTTCTATATGTTCTTACAAAAAAAAAGTATTTATGTATTCTATCAGTTATCTGACTTCCATCACACAAGCTCTGCTTAGTTTGGGGCCAGATGGCGATGTGTGTATAGTCCTACGATATTTATTTATTTATTTATTTATTTATTTATTCTCATCATCTTCATTTTGTAGCGATGATAGCTCAATGGTTAGCACGGTTGGTTCGCATACCGAAGGGCGTGGGTTCAAACCCTAACAATGAGCTTGAGCTGCCGGTGAAGGAAAACATCGTGAGGAAACCACATCATGGTGGTAGGGTACTTTCTAGTACTCGGCTGGCTAGCTACCCTCAAGTTGAAAAATCTAACGGTGTATTCTGGCAGTCTTACTTGTAAGCCAGTTCCATTCCAGGCTAGGTGTGTTTTACCATCTTCGAGCACACCGTCACTGAACATCAGGTGAGCTGTGATCAAAGACATAGTTTGTCAAAAAAAAAATTAAATGAGTGTACAATTCTCTTTTGAGTAACCACTGTTTAGCCTTTTAGTACTAGCCTTATAGTCCTACGATATTTATTTATTTATGTAAAATATCTACTCAAACATATTTAGTGAAAATGTAACAAATATACAACAACGTTTTCTTTAGACGTGGTGAACGCAATATGTTTTCGTCGTAAATCGAACGTAAACTTTCGCGTCTATATTGAAAGCAGGAGCTGGTGAAAAGATATTTTTAGAAATGTTTGGTTGACCTATATTTTAATACCACACCAGTAGCTCACATGAAAAACTTTACTTATTTTTAATATTGAAATATGTAGCCATTCAAAGTATTTAGATACCAAATAATAATAAAAAGTACTGGGCTGGACACGTCTGCCGAATGCCAGCGGAGCTGTGGGCGAAAACCACCACCGACTGGGTCCCGGAAGTTAAACGGCCACCAGGCCGGACTAAAAGACGGTGGAAAGATGAGCTCGATGCCCACAATAAGGAGTGGACCACAACAGCACAAAACAGAGAGGCGTGGAAGGGGGGGAGAGAGGCCTTTGCCCAGCAGTGGGAAAAAAGTGGCTAAATAATAATAAAATAATATTCGGAAGCGAAGGTTGGCAACACTGAACTAACTGTAGGATTCGTTAAGGTTTCAATATAATGTAAAGTACGTCGTCTGAAAGTAAAAAGTAAGTGAAAGTACCGGTCTTTATGGAAGTCAATGGGGGAGGCTTATGTCCAGCAGTGGACGTCCTACGGCTGAAATGATGATGATGATGATGACGTTGTTTGAATAAAGCTGTACCTGTATTCGTGGAAATCTTTATAATGTTTGTAAATGTAGGAACAAGGCGCAACCTATCTCTCCTAAGGTTGGCTGGAAGAGATCGTTTTTATCGATAAGGTCGACAGTTGTTACACTTATTAATTAAGTTTTTTTTCTGTATTGTATTTATTTTTAGTGTGTACAATAAAGAGTTAATCAATCAATCAATCTTACTTCTGCTAAAGTACACTTACTGCGTAGCTACCCGCGCTAATGTCAGAGGCCTCAAAAAGATTTGCGCGTACTACACACTTTTAAGATAGACATCGAAGTGAACGGACGTCTTGCCAACCTCAGCCCGACTTCATAACGTTTTGTAAGTAACACGTTCGAATCCTATCTGCGCGTGTGCATACTTTGTAGAAATTGTAATTTTTTTTTTTTTAATAAAACGATGTCTCAGTTCAGGTCATTAGACCTCTCAGACACCGTTATGTGTGGGTAAATGTAATAACCTTTTTAAGATCACTGGAATATAGTTAGTTGTGACCAGCATAGTGTGACCTGTCTTCCCATGGCACGCTTTCCGCGGGCTAGCGCTTCGTCCCCGTAACACAAGCAGTCTGCTTAGTTTGGAAGTGGAGAGGCGCTCCGAGGTCGCGGCGATGGGAGGAGGGGCACTTCCTTGTAAATGCTGGTCTCAATAATATACATATACCATACATTATACTTTATGCATATTAAGGTGGTTTTGGAAGAGCGTGGGTTCAAACCCCAACAATGAGCTTGAGCTGCCGGTGAAGGAAAACATCGTGAGGAAACCATCGCGTGGTGGTAGGGTACTTTCTAGTAGATACTCGGCTGGCTAGCTACCGCCCTCATGTTGAAAATCTGTCGCCAAGCATCTAACGGTGTGTTCCGGTAGCCTCACTTGAGAGCCAGTTCCATTCTAGGCTAGGTGTGCTTTACCATCTTCGACCACACTGTCACTTAACATCCGGTGAGCTGTGGTCAAACAACTAGTCAGTCAGTAATAAAATAAAAAAATAAATAAAAATAAATAAAGATTTTTTGTTTTGTTCTGATTAAAATTACAAAATAATTCGGGCAATAATTTTGTATTTCCTATGGTGGCCGGAGATCTGACAGATGAACGCCTATTCACGCTCGCGTTGCACGTGTATTATTGATGTGGATACTAGCTATTAATACCTTGGCTTGTTACGTACGTAGTTTCCTTGTAGGTATCTTAGCATCGTTCGCGACATAAAACGGATCGATGTTCTCAAATTTCCCCAAGTAAGGGTTACTGATAAATCACTGGGGCCGCCTCTATATAGATTTTCCCATCTGGTTGACTGATTTATTCAATGAAGGGCTGAAATTTCTTACTGTATGTGTTTGAAGAAGAATTTGTAGAAAAAATATGTTAATACTTTTATTAAAAACATTACATTTTTGTTTTAATTTTATGATTCAAGAAGATCAGTTAATCTCTGTTTATTAATTTAAGTAAAGCATTATTTTATCCTAGACTTATTTTTATGTACATATTATTTCCATAAATACCCTGGATTACGCATGAAAACGGGAAAAAATGCGCCTATAAATCGTTAATCATATATTATCATACACAAAATTGTAAGTACCTACGGAAGTATTGTATTCAAAGGAGCCTATTTGTATAATATACTTTTGAGTTATTCGCTTATCTTGATAATTTTCTTAACTTTTCTACATTTAGCACACAGTCTACAATTAAAAAAAAACTATTCAAAACTCTTTCCAGCCAAGGGTTTGAACACGAGACCGAAGATTTTTTTTTATGACAAAGAAGCTCGCGTTTGACCGCCATCTCGCCTGATGTTAAGAGAAGATGCGGTCTACGATGGAGCACACTTGCCTAAAAAAAACAATTTACTCGCGACTTGAAGGTGATCAGACTGTTTTTATCAGAAAACACCCACTCGGGCAGGAAATTCCAACATCTAGCGGTTCGTACGAAGAAGGTGGAATCAAACCGCTTAGTTCCAGTTTTTGGAATATCAACCATGAAGCGGTGTCGCTTAACGTATGTTAAAACTAGCTCTACTCAAAGCGTTTCCTGTACTACTAGAATACAAACACCGAATTTTCATTAGTAAGGAAAATAAACAAATAGGACCGTCGCGAGCAGGTGTAGGAACCGCCCCCGTGTTGACGCAGCGAGTTCTCGCGATTCAACAACTTGGGGACACAGTGGGCACCCGATTAAACTCATTTCATCTTATGGCGGAAAAACAAAGAAGACGACATTGTGTTGTATACACAATCAGTGACTTGGAAAAGACTAGCTATACTTTTGTAAAGTTAGGTGTTCAAAGTTGATCAAATAGCCCTAAAGACCACACAATAAGGCTAAATCTATACTATTATGAAGAGGAAATATTTGATTGTTTGTTTGTATTAAATAGGCTCCGAAACTACAGGACCGATTTCAAAAATTCTTTCACCGTTGGGAAGCTACACTATCCTCGGGTGACATAGGCTACTTTTTATTCCTGTATTCCCACGGGAACGGGAACTACGCGGGTGAAACCGCGAGGTGTCTGCTTGTTATGTATATTTCGGAGACAGTTATTTGACCGCCGTAGGGATTGGTTTCTCCTAGGAATTATTACTCGTTTCGTTTGCCCAATAAAATAAATTGTTAAAAGTAATAAAACGTGATTATTGTGTATTAGTTGTTTCTCTTTGCTCGATTACCCTAGTTATACGCCCACACTATATCGGACGATGGTGCTGAAAATACTGACTATCTGACATATATATACATTACGACCTTACAAATGAGTTGACCTTTTAATAGTTGATTTCATAGTCATTTTTCAAACAAATATTTTATTGATAGCACCAAAGTTACGAGTCATTTTTCCATTCATATTTAAAAATAACATTTCAAATATCGAAGATATGTTTATGTAGTAGCTGTCGAAGGGATATGAATTCCAGTAAAAACTCTCTAAAAACCTCGGCTTACCAAAAGCATTTTTTCTTGTTAAGGTTGACAGGCTGTGTTTTACCACAGCTCACCTGATGTTAAGAGACGGTGTGGTGGGAAATGATAAATACTAATAACCTGGAATGGAACTGTCTCTCGTGAGAAGCTGCTGGAACACACCGTTAGATGCTTGCAGACTTTCAACTTGAGGGCGGCAGCAAGCCATCCAAATATTAGGAAATACCCTACTACTACGCTATGGTTACCTCGCAATATTTTCCTTAACCAAAAGAAAACAAAAAGTTAAGAATAGAATCCACACATTTGCGAAAATTGGGCGTGCCTTACTCCCACGGTCCCAGAATGTTCGTATATATTAATTCGAAACATTCACGAATACTAGGTTGACATAAAATCAACTTACAAGACACAAATTTCTTGTCTCTCTCTTGGTACGTATAAAACTCAATAGCTATAACATAATTGACGTTACATCGTATGTTCGCTGCTTCGATAATTAATTTACCCTGAGCGTATCCGTGCCGTGCTCCCACGAAAGACATTAGAAATGCTTATTAAAATAATTTGGTTCAAAAACCTGCGTTAAATACCAAGCAGTTTTGCGAGTAAGCTTAATTGCTAGGTCACGTACAGTTCGCGTAAAATTTGTTTGTGACGTTTTGTTAGGAGTTGTTTACAGTCCACTTTAGAACTACGTCTTAGCCTATTAGGCCTAGAAACTTATGGAGCCTATTATAAAGTCACTATAAGTATAAGTCTACTTTGAGGTATGTACTATTGACAGGAGAACACCTAGGTAGGTTCTACCGCAGTACAAGATATTCTGCCGCCAAGCAGTAGTTTGACATTGAGACATTTTGACATTTGAACGTTTTTCATTTTTGTCATTTCTAACCTAAATATTATGCAGTGACATGGTCTTGAGTGAACTTAATTATCTTTTATAATAATGATATCGTGAAAATGGTTTGCCGAATATGGGTCATGTTACCCGAAATAATTGAATATTAATTAAATTCAAGACTTTTGAAATTATAAATTTTGGAATAACAGTGATGTTGAGACTAACTGTCGATTTCAAAGTAATGAGCGAGCGATGCCCTCGTTGGTTTACTACTCAAAATTCTGCGTATCGCTGCAATGGTCGTAGACAGGCGTTATCTCTTACTATCAGAAGAGCTTCTAGTTTTATCATTACTTTTACATAAAAAAAAGCAAAGCGTTAGTCGCATAACTACAATACGGGTTAGTAAAATATCATCACGATTGTTCGTCGAACCTAAACCTGACATGCTCATGTGGCAAATGGAAAATGGTAAACAGTATAAATCTGGAAAGAGGCTTATACCTAACAGTGAGATAAGGGTGATGATGCGCCCACAGATCATCATCAGTTCCTTCACGTATTGTTACAGCAAAAAAATAATTAAATCAATTAGTACTAGTAATATTGAATGAGCATAGAACAGTATAAGTTTTAGCTCTACTGTTTTATTTATTAAAACTTTGTTTTTCTTTTAACATTGATTTCATCGCTTTGAACTTGTCTATTTGATATATCAAATGACATGAATATAAAAAGACTGGAAAGAATCAAAGCCATCAGCTTGAGATTGAAACAGATATCGCGCCATCTCAAGCTTTTCAGAAGCTGAGATAAAAATCTATATGGACGGTCGATTCGTTGACAAAACGGATTTCAAAGCAACACAAGCGACACACTTAGATTCGTAGGTAGTTATTAACATCGTTTTGTAAAAAGACTTTTTTACATAAAAGTCTTTAATACTATAATAGGTATATAACTGTAATAATGTTATTATTATCTTTTTATTATTTTTGTACAAGACAATACTTTTTCGCAGATGGTACTGAAATCAAACTGATGATATATAGTTTTTTTTTTTTTTTTAATCTAAAAAAGTACTGAGACGAGCGCTCCTGATGGTAAGATATAACGCCTGTCCACGACCATTGCAGCGATACACAGAACTTTGAGTAACAAAACAAAGTCCAGGGCATCACTGCTTTGGCGCTCACTACTTTGAGACTTTCGATGGTTAGTCTCAACAGCCCTGTAATTTCACTAGCTGCAGTACCCTTCGAATCGAAACACAGTAATGTTTACACAATACTGCGTAGCGGCAGAATAACTGGTACTGCGGTGGTACTTACCTAGACGACCTCCTGCTAAGAAGATTTACCACCAAGTAAATGTACTTTTAAAAAAGTTATAGTAGAAATGTACTTTTTATAAAACAAAAGACTAAATTGCGTTTTCTGAAACAACAAAAAACAACATTTAAAGCCTTTACTTCTAATTTACGTAATGTACTTCCTTTTATTTATACGGGAAACCATTTATTGTTACACGTTTTTCTAAAATAACCTCACTCAAACATACTAAAATAATTTTTAGAATTAGAATAATTTTTAAATTAACACTGACTGATGACAGTCGTTGTCACTGACATGACATCTATTAGAGATCTGTAGATAATAAATCCATAATGAGAAAGAACGATACAAGTGATATTTTTTACATAGCAGTTGCCAATGGATCTTTACTGAATATTTTTTTGTTTCTTAAACCTGTACTTGAATTCCTTCTTTATTCATTAACCCATCTGGATTTCTCATCTAAACAAAACAGTCAGTAGCTAACAAAAACAAGCTGGCATTATAAAAAGACCCATAAACTCGCTGACTTTAATAAAATCTCAGCAAATATCCTCGGACTACTGGCAGGTGTTTTTTTCAGTACAATCAAGGGAAGGTCACCGTTATCTAAGTTGTAGACAAAGAAGGGACCCTTAGCTCTTTGCCTTGTCTTAAGAAGAAAACCGAGTAGATTAAATACGAAGATAGCTCTGAATGTAAAAAGATTCTCCGTGAGATAATGGTTGAGAAGGCAAACATCTTTTTATAGAAAAAAGACCCAAATAAAATGTTTTAAGGTAGTTGTATATTTTTGTAAATATTACTTGGTAGTAGAGAATGAAGTCATATTGGAAAATGCCACCGCTGTACCAGATGTTTTGCCACCAAACAGTAGTGCATAAATATTACTGTGTTCCGGTTTGAAGGAAACTGCAGCTAGCGAAATTACAGGGCTGTTGAGACTAACCATCGAAAGACTCAAAGTAATGAGCGCTAAAGGGTATATGCCCTGGACTTCGTTTTACTACACAAAGTTCTGTGTATCGCTGCAATAGTCTTGGGCAGGCGTTATCTCTTATCCTCAGGAGAGCGTCTCATTTGTCTCATTACTTTTACATAAATAATATACACATTTACAATAAAAAAAAAACCGACTCCATGACCCTTAAGCCATCTAAACGCATTGCTCCAATGAAACAGCGAGGTTTCGGAGTAAACGAAAATATCATCTATGTATACAATTTTTAGATTTTTGTAAAACGGATCAATCGATTTAAAAAAATTTACAAAAGATCACCTCTGAAATATGATCTACCAAGCAATAAAAAAAAAACAAAATCGATTCATAATTGCCGGAATTATACATACAAACATCCTTCTCTTTTGAGTACGTTAAAAAAATTGTAGAAATAAGAGAGAATAATGGTTTGTTTCTTTGCTAATAGTTATTAGCAAAAAACAAACCCCTCTAAAATAAATAATATAATCAATAAATGATTATAATCACCTATGTTTGCCGCACGTTTATCTAGCACTAGCAACTATTTAAGAATAACAAGATGTTCAAAACATCTCGCATTACTGTCGCCGTGAGTAGCGCCATTTTTCCTTGTTACAACCAAGGTGGTTGCCGCTTGTAAAGTGCTCGGATTTCCCCTGATGGAGACAAATCTTTGGTGTTTATGTGAGCAAAAATAAATATCTATAAAGAACTGTGAAACAAGATACGCTGCTTACGGATATTTTGTGCAAGCTTTGCTCGTTTCTTCCTACCTTCATAATGTACGTGCCTTACGCTAGCACTCTACATGTATTGTGTCTTTAGCCTTTCATTAGACCTTGAATCACACTGTCAATTATTATCATCAGATGAGCTGTGGTCAACCATCCTGCCTGGCAAGAAAAATATGCCAGGTGATATATTTATAACTTCAAACGTTAGATTTTAATTTGATATGTAAGTTTTTAATTAAAATCTGAAAAAAATAATAAAATTTATTTTATTGTTTTTTTTTTTGATAGACGTATATTTGACATGTCAAACAAGAGTTTCCGATATAATTAAACTTGAGTGATTACTCAAGTTTAATTATATCTAACCGCATATACCGCATAAGTAAAACAAAATCACTTGTTAACTACTTGTTAAACCGTATTACAAACACAACAATACACAAACATAATTATTATACCATTCGTACAGAAATAGTGAAGATAATTTTATAAATCTTTCCGTTTCTCCAGAACCATTCACAAACCACGTCAAAATCACCGCAACAGACAGACTGCTTTTCGCTATCATGCTTAACTCCATCTCGCCTACTGGAGCTACTTTGCCAGCGACCCAGAGTCTTGCTCCGACACTTCAAGGAGCTGGGTTGGTTTGGGTAGACGCTGGTATGGGGAAATGCACAATACACCCCGAGCGGTACGTCAGTGCAGGAGTCATCGCCCCCATTCCGAATAAGAACCATTCACAGACAGCGACAACAAAATTCACTCTACCTCCGACCATGATCACCACATTATCATGGACAACTTCAAATTAATAGTACAATGGAAGGAGCTTGCATCTAATACAGGCATTATGACCAGAGAACTAATCAAGTCAAGTAAATTGAATTTAATATTGCAGGCGGCCCCGTCGGGAGGACATTCCAGCTTGATTGTGATTTATGGACCGCTGGTTATGACCGAATTTACATTTTAGAGACTGAATGTGGAGATATTTTATTATTAGCTAGTTGTGAACTTGTTTTTAGGGTTTCGTTTGATAAGTGTCACGGGACCCTAATGGTACATCACAATAATTATGTTGAGAAATTTATTAAACACAATGAAATATCTTAAATTAATACTATTTTTGTATAAAAAAACTTAATCTATAAGTCCGTCAGAGGAGTATGTGGTCATAATGCTGACAGCATTACATAATGATAAATAAATAAATAAATATCGTATGACATTTCGCACAGCGCCATCTGACCCCAAACTAAGCAAAACGTGTACTATGGAAGTCAGATAACTGATAGAATACTTAAATACTTTTTTTTTTTTTTATTCAAAATAGGTTCGCGTTTGACCACACTCTGCCTGATGTTAAACAGTAGTGCGGTCTAAGATGGAGCACGCTTACCTAAAAGAAACCTATTTACTCTAGATTTGAAGACGCCAATATTGTACCTAACAGGGAACACAGACTCCGGCAGAGAGTAGATAGAAGATAGATAGATAGTAGTAGATTTAGATGTTTTCGTTTTTTTTTTTTAATGTAAATTTAATGAGACGAACGAGACGCTCTCCTGTTAGTATGGTACAACGCTTATCAATGACCATTGCAGCGATACACAGAACTTTGAGTAGCAAAACAAAGTCCAGGGCATCGCTGCTTTGGCGCTCATTACTTTGAAACATTGGATGGTAAATCCTAATAGCCCTGTAATTTTGCTAGCCGCAGTACCCTGCAAACCAGAACACAGTAATGATTACACACTACTGCTTGGCGGTAGAAATGAATTCCTCCTAAGGAAATCTACCACCAAGAGAACTCGTACATTCCGACTTAGTTATATTATTATCTCGTGACCTTTTTCAAGTAGTCAAAGCGAAGTACGGAGCGCGCGCGGCCTACATAACTTTTTTATGGAGATGCTTTGAGATCAGAGACTGATACAGTCCTAATGAATCCGCTACATGCACAAATTAAGTTTATGTAAACATATTTATTCGTCACCATCATTAGCTATTAAGAAATGTAATTAAATTAAAATGAAGATAAAAGATATACCTACCAAATTGTATTCCCCGGTTTTGTTATCATCGTTTTCTGAATTGCCTTCTACTATGAAAACAAATTTAAAACCGTATTCACGTTAAAACATGTTTTATTCATTGGGTTGTTTGTTATAAGCCTACAAGTTACAACATTGGGTTCTGCAAAAGGCGTGTTGTTAGAATCTTAAAAAGTCAGCAACGTATTTATAGAGCTCCTTGTATAGCCGATATCCATAGGCGACGGTGACAGCTTACCATCAGGAAACCCGTCTGCTTAATTACCAACTGTGGCTTGAAAATCAGCCAAGTGCGAGTCGGAAACGCGCATGAAGGGTTCCGCACCATTATCTATAAAAGTGCCAAAAAAGTCACGTTTGTTGCAGAGGAACCCCTTTTATTCAATTGTTTAGTATTTGTTGTTATAGCGGCAACGGAAATACATCATCTGTGAAAATTTCAACTGTCTAACTATCACGGTTCATGAGATACAGCCTGATGACAGACGAACGGACAACGGAGTCTTAGTAATAGGGCCCCGTTTTACCCTTCGGGCACAGAACCCTAAAGAACTTAAACACTATAAACAAGAAGAAAATAAAAAACAAAAACTGAGAGGAACACATTTAAGTTAAAAAGTATGATAAATGATTGCCAGTTAAAAAAAATGTCTTACACCATTAGGTGACTCGTACAGGCCAAACGCTTAATCGGCGAAAAAACTGGCCGCCATTTTGGGAGCCACTTAATTATGCCTGAGCCGCAATTAATATAAGCGTTATTATGGTAACTGTGCCGTAGCTGCGTCAGGTTGTGTCACGGGCTGCGGCAGAATTGTGGACATCGCATTTTATGTCACGGAATATAAAACGTATTCCTACCTTGCGGTCTACTGGTCTATTAGACGTTTAAGGTACCATTTCCGTACAAATAATTTTTTGCCATTTATGGACAAATGGAACACAATTTTACAGTAAAATCACAGCTACTGGCATTTATTTTGGTCTTTATTTGCGGTAAAACACAATTGCTTGAATAAAACAGTAGATTATTAGTATAATCTACTATTTTATTCAAAACTCATAAGACATTCGATAGTTAGTCTCAACAGCCCTGTAATTTTGCTAGCTGCAGTACCCTTCAGAGCGGAACACAGTAATGTTTACACACCACTGGTTGGCGACAGAATATCTGGTACTGTTGTGGCACTTATCTAGACGACCTCCTGCTAAGGAGATCCAACACCAAATAAAAGTAAAAGTTGAATAAATACGTTTTTTTTTTAATTATACCTTTGTTGGCCTAGTAAACCTCAAGCTTATTACTAGACGTAGCTATATACTCGTACTTGTATACAAAAAGGTGCCCACTACTGTTACGTTGATTCGTAACAACACATGTGGTCACGTAGCGAAGCTGTTACGTCTAATATCATGCTGATTGTTACCGTTACCTATCTCATTATCACTGATGCTGTATTGGATTAAGTTATATTTTTGGACCATTTCTTTCCTTCTACTGTACGCGTTATTACTGATGGTATACTTGTTATATTTCTGTTTCTGTAGAAAAACAGTGTTAATGTTTGGTCGAAAATTATATAATTGAGAGGTTTTATAATTTTGCCCTGTCAGCTCGTTTGGTATCTGCTTCAAGAGCTGCAGGGTGTGGGTTCGACTCTACTCAAGACAAATATTTGTGTGACTAGCATAAACGTGTGTCCTATGTCTAGGTGTTCTGTATAAGTATTAGTGTACGAAAAGTATTAGTGTATGGGTTTAGTAGAAGAATTGAGACGGTTTTGCTATGAAAACGTGACGTGGTTTTGAAACATTTTTGTTTACTGTTTACGAAGTGCGCGTGATAGCACCTTGCTTTGCACTATACTCTGCTTTGACTCCTTGAAAAAAAATATCAGATGCTGCAGAAACTAATAGTTGGCGTGTCCGACATAATATTATGTTAATTATTAATTAATTAAATTAAACATTTGATTTATAATTAAACGTTTAATTATTAATTAAATGTTAAATTGATAATGAAATGTTTAATTACTATTTAAACGTTTAATTATTAATGAAATGTTTCATTTTTAATTTAATGTTTAAATATTAATTAAATGGGAGTACTCCCACATCAATTAATATGACATTGGATAAAAAAATATTGTCACATTTTCTTGACATTATTTCTACTATTTTTATCTGGATTACAGCAATACCGCAACAATTGCACTCATAATTCAGCACTTTGTGTATAAACCTCACTATTTTTTCACATAAACACTCGAACAATTTTGAAAATAATGTAAAGCGGCGAAACGACTCTTTCGTGTGCCCGTCGAAAGTTTTCTTTTAACATTTCGTAACAATATAATACCACGAGTATATCACACTGTATAAGATGTTACTGAACCTGTATTCATATATCTTGCAACTTTATTAGCACGTTTATTATTATAGTACGCTTAACCCCTCCTGGGTCGGAGAAGCCAAATTAGATTCTCTGAGTTATACACAAACAGAGATGTGGAAAATTGTGCATTGGCCGGATTAATAGATTTTTTTTTTATTGAAAAGTCAAAACTTATTTTTGACTTCAGTATTTGTATACGATATTACTACCTACTTGAAAAAAATGTACGTAATCAATTTTCGACCAAATTACATAATTATTTCAGGCTAGGTGTTACCATCAACGATCACACCGTCACTTAAAATCAGGTAAGCTGCGGTCAAACACTGCGTCTACCATAAAGAAAAAACAATACAAACAATTTTGAAACCAGCCGAGCGATTTTTAGGGTTCCGTACCCAAAGGGTAAAAACGGGATCCTATTACTGAGACTTCGCTGTCCGTCCGTCCGTCCGTCCGTCTGTCACCAGGCTGTATGTCAAGAATGGTGATAGCTAGACAGTTGAAATTTTAACAAATGATGTATTTCAATTGCCGCTATAACAAGAAATACTAAAAATATAATAAATGTTATTAAGGGAGGCTCCCATACAACAAATTTTTTTTATAGATTACGAAACCCTTCGTGCGCGAGTCCGACTCGCACTTGACCGATTTTTAACTTTTTGCGAGGCTAACGAACTGCAATTTACATAACATATAAAATATGTATATAGATTAACTAGCTGCGCCCTGCGGTGTTACGTGCTGTTCCCACGTAAAAATACATTTTTTTTCAGGATAAAAGTCTACGTTAGCTACCTCCATATCGAATTTCATCAAAATTTGTCCAGCCATTTGAGCGTGAAAAAGTAACAAACACAATAATATTCAGAGAGAGATAAATTGCAGAGAGAAGAGGATAATTAGGAAGACTTGTGGTTATTTAAATTAGATTATTTTTAAATTATATTTTTAAAGTTTATGTCAAGTTAGTTCTAGACTTTAAGTAAGATTAAGTTTTTCATTAATAAATTATTGTCAAATTAGATAAATTTAAGTCCTCATCACTGTTGTAACTGAAACGACTGTTAAGCGGAATTAACTAAAAAAAAAACCTTGAAAATTCTAAATGAAAGTTGTGACTTTGTCTGAAACAATTGTACCCACTTTAGTATTTCAAAACTGTCCGGTTTTTCATCCCATTTCTACAACCTTATAGGGCGGGACCACCTTGGATAGAGTTGATTAATGGGTCTGTAGTTTCTGTTAACTTAACCGGGTTATCAGGGCCCAGTTTTGGCAGATAATAATTTATGGTGTAAGGTAAAAATATTTTAACGATGAGTATGTTTTTTGTGAATAACATTTTAATAAATCTTCTTTTTATACTTTTGGCATAGAACTTTTAACATTTTGCTAGTTTCAAGTCAACATTTCATACTAAGGTGTTTCGATTTCCATACAAATATTTTTTTGCCATTTATGGACAAATGTAGCACAATTTTACAGTGAAATCACAGCTACTGGCATTTATTTTGGTCTTTATTTACGGTAAATAAGAATTGCTTATATAATAAGACAACGCTAATCACTACTACGCTACAAAACTACAAAGTTTTTTTTTTATTAATCAGACAAAATATCATAACACTATAACACTCGTCAATTGGATTTTCTTCGTGGCTAAGATTTTACAGTAATTCCGTCAGCAGTCATGGATTGAGGTTATGTTACACAGATTAGTTGGTACCACCACGGCGGCTTCAAATCTTAACTGCAACACACAAATCCGTTCCGTATAGTTTTCATACAGAAGTGGATTATCCAGTAAATCTGGTGAAGCCAGTAAGCTGACCGTATTTGTAGGTCTTCACGAGTTAGTTGGCACTGACGTCAACAGACAGAAATTACAAAACTAAATTGAAAACTGTAAATGTAACTTCTCCCAAAAGTCGAGTTAGTTCCTTTCCAGATCTGGTGCCAATCACTTAACGTTAAAAAGATTTTATTCTGTAACATAAAGACACAAAAAAAACGAACAAACAGAGACAAACAGTTACAAAATAAGAGCTCACCTCAGCATAATACTGGAGCTGGTCTTCCGGTGAGCCCCTGTAGTTGGAAACCAAAGTGTGTGTGGGTGTTAGGTGATCTGTGGTCAAACACCTGGCCTGTCAACCTTAAAAAACTCTTCATGAAGAAATTTCACTGAAAATAAATCAAAATATTCATGTTAGATCGGAATGCTATAAATAAATATCAGGTTTTAGATATCTACATAAAAGCGAGCATATTTTGTAGCAATGATAGCTCAGTCGTTAGCACGGTCGTTCGCATGCCGAAGGGCGTGGGTTCAAACCCCAACAATAAGCATGAGCTGCCGGTGAAGGCAAACATCGTGGGGAAACCATAGCATGGTGTTAGGGTACTTAGTACTCGGCTGGCTAGCTATCAAGTTGAAAATCTGCCGCCAAGCATCTAACGGTGTGAACATAAACAGCCTCTATGAGACCCAGTTCCATTCCAGGCTAGGTGTGCTTTACCATCTTCGACCACACCGTCACTTAACATCAGGTGAGCTGTAGTCAAATACCTAGCCTGTACCCCATAAAAAAATACATAAATACAATGACAGACTGCTAACAAAATAACAGTCAATGTAATGATAATGTACGTTGGATAGCTGGCGGATGGAAGCGAAAAGAAGATCGGTCTGAGTTGCGTGTCTTGGGAGAGACATTTATGTCCAGCAGTGGGCAGTTCATAGGCTGCTGATAATGATGCTGAAAATCGTGTTATAGGCATGTGACTTTTACACTAACATGAAAGTATCGCAACTTGAAACAATATAATACTGCCTTCAAGTGGTTATTCAGAATGACCTATCCGTCTGTTATCTTAGGATATATTTACAGAAATTACAAGCGTCAGTCTTCAAGCAGTATCTAAAAAAACACGCGCTAGCTTCTGAAGAGGTTTTTGGAGCTTGTTATTCTGTATGTATTATAAGTATCTGTATGTATTATAAGTATGTATTTACAAAAAAGGAAGTGTTTATGTATTCTATCAGTTATCTGACTTCCATCACACAAGCTCTGCTTAGTTTGGGGCCAGATGGCGCTGTGTGTATAGTCCTACGATATTTATTTATTTTATTTATTTATTATTTATTTTTATTTATTATAATAGAATCGTGATAGTACAAAAATTAGTTGATTATTTCTATAATATATTTATAAAATCACTAGCTGCGCCCCGCGTTGTTACCTGCTACATGCTTCGGGATAAAAAGCAGCCTACGTGTTAATTCAGGGTTTCAGCTACCTCTATACCATAGTTTTAGCGTGAAAGAGTAACAAACATCCATCCATCCAAACTTTCACATTTTTATAATATTATATTATATTCGGGGGATTGTCTTTACAAAACTAGTTATATGATGAGACAGAGATGTACAAAAATATAGGTTGTATTGTTAATAGTAAGTTTTAAGACGACTTAACATTTTTCTTGCTTTTGTTTAGCGGAATTACAAGGCTTTTGAGACTAACCATAGACTGTCTCAAAATAATAATTATAAAGCGAGCATAAACTAGTTATATCTTGTACTTTGTTTTGTTACTCAATGTTCTGTGTACCGCTGCTATGGTCATGGACAGACGTTATCTCTTACCATCAGGAGAGCATCTCGTTCGTATGATTACTTTTACATTTAAAAAAAAAATATTTGGCAAGTGCATGTTGGAATCAAACAATGTATGCTTCAGGCAAGCATAACAGTTTGTCTAGATTTAAAATGTTGAAGCCAAAACTGAGAAAAAATGTGATGCAGTTGTCTGTAATGTGTGTATGTACCCAGTGTCAATTTTTTTTTGTGGGACTATACACACAGCGCCATCTGGCCCCAAACTAAGCAGAGCTTGTGTGATGAAAGTCAGATAACTGATGGAATACATAAATACTTTCTTTTTTTTTGTAAATGCATACTTATAATATATACAGAACACCCAGACACAGAACAAACATTTGTTTATTCACAAAATGTTTGCCCTAAGTGGGAATCGAACCAACGCACTACAGCTCTCAAGGCAGATATACAACCAATGAGCCAACGGGGCTGTCAATAGAAGCTAGGAATAGAAATAACTCATATGTGAGGCTGCATGAATACATTGCAGCAGATCTTCAACTTGAGGGTGGTAGCTAGCCAGCCGAGTACTGAATACCCTAAACTATGCTATGGGTTCCTCACAACGTATTCCTTCACCAGCAGCTCAAACTCATTAAATAATTATTGTTCAGTATGTTCTATGCACGATCTTGCAAAATTCTATTTTAACCATTGAATGCTTTTAAAGCAGTCTTTCTTTCACTTTGAGAAAGGGCACTGAAGGCCTAGAGGACGGTAATATAGCACACACAGATATACTACCAATGAGCCAACGGGGCTGTCATAAATCATCGAAAGGTTGCTTTGAAAAACAATTCATTAATAACAGAGGCCATAATGTTTTTATCGCTAGTTTATCTTTTTAACAAGCGTTATCTCTTAGTATCAAAAATAATGACGGTGCTAAGTTCACCGGATAATTTAGACTCTTTTGTGTATCAACGGCCTTACTATAGACCTTTGTTAAAAAGACCCCCAAAGTAAACAAAATTTCCGCTAAGTTTGCAGTACACCGATGGAGTTGTCGTAATTAAATTTTAAAAACACCCTTGCGTGTCTAAATTGGGTAATGAAATGAATTATTTTAATGAAGGCTTCCTTACCTCTAGCGTGTTACGTCCATGAAATGTACTGGTTACTGTAATATTTTTGGCAAAATCGTAGCTTTGGAAGAAAAAAATAATTGATTGATATGAATGTCATTGTCGTTATATTGTGTCTTTTATAACAAATAATTTTTTTACTTTGAAATCGGTAGTAAATCACAAATACAAATGTTTTATTAGTAGCACCAAAATTAGAGGTAATTTTCCATTTATATTTAAAAAATAACATAAAAACGTCAAAATCATAATGTAATTATGAAAAGTATCTAATGTAATGAAAATATCAACATAATAATAATTATGTCAAATATAAAATATCTCAATACAAATGAAAATAAAAAATTATAATTACTTACCAATAACCTCTTTTAAATAATCATCAAAGTCATAAAACCACCTGGTTTTATGACTTTCACTTCTGCCGGAATACACCGTTAGATGCTTGACAGCAAACTGTTAACTTGAAGATGGTAGCTCGCCAGCCGAGTAGTATAAAGAGTGCCCTACAATCAGACTACGGTTTACTAACGATGTTTTCCTTCACCGGCAGCTCAAACTCATTGTTGGAACCTATACCCTGTGGCGTGTGAATTAACCGAGCTAACCACTGAACTATCATCGCTACATATGTCAGATGACCATCTTATTTCAACTGCTTCCATAAAAAAATATACTTACTTTCTTTAAAAAAAAAAACTCGAATGTGTTTATACATTCGAAAAATTTTAAAAATGGTATGGTTTCTCTTTTATTATTTTTAAGAATTTGACCTCACACGAACAACCATAAGTTCATTTTTGGACAATAGAGTCCAAAGCAAAGTTAGGGTTATATCAAATTTGATTAGGTAGGGATGGGAATTCGGATAGTAGTAGTGACCGTAGATACGTATCTCAAGAGAAACTTGTAACCTAGGTACTGCACGGGTTTCCTCCCCGTCACTCGCCCGGCGATATCTTTGAATGCAAAGAAGTTTCATCTTTGATCAGAATACTTATCTGCCATCTTTATATTGCTGGGCCAGTTTCGAAAAAAACATCTAGGGGAAAAATATCCTAATAAATAAAAAAGCCTTAGCCATCTTTTGAAATAATATTACCTACATCCTCTTTAAATAACGATCATGATACAGGCTTCCTTACTCCTACTTCTCTTATCTGGGAGTAGATTAGGGGGACCCGTTGTTTTTGTTCGGGTAAAACGTTCGGGTCCGTCGTCCCATTATCATTTTCCGTTGAGTGAATCGGCCTGGACCTTCGGGTGACCCTCTCGGTTTCAATGTAAAAAAGGTACGTAAGTGGTTAACGACTTGAAACATTTGTGAGGAAGGCAGCTTGGGGATTTTTGCTTGCTTCCTAGTGTGGGAGCGGTATGAATTAGGAATTAATGAGTTTACTTTCACTGGAGTTTGTACAATTGTTTTTACGTTTAACAGGATGTGTGTGACCATAGATCAACTGATGCTAAGTGGTAGATCTCCTTAGCAGGAGGTCGTCTAGGTAGGTACCAGCGCAGTACCAGTTATTCTGCTGCCAAGCAGTAGTGTGTAAACATTACTGTGTTCCGGTTTGAAGGGTACTGCAGCTAGCGAAATTACCTACTGGGCTGTTGAGACTAACCATCGCAAGTCTCAAAGTAATGAGCGCCAAAGCAGTGATGTCCTGGATTCTGTTTTGTTACTCAAAGCCCTGTGTATTGCTGCAATGGTCATGGGCAGGCGTTATCTCTTACCATCAGGAGAGCATCTCGTTCGTCCCATCACTTTTTACATTAAAAAAAAGGGACGGCATGGTTGAAGACTTTAAACACACCAAGCCTAGAATGGAACAGGCTCTTAAGTGAGGCTACTGGAACACACTCTTAAGTACTTGGCGGTAGAAAAGCTACTTATGCGTGGTAGCTGGTACTTTCTAGTAATCGCCTGGCCACCACCACTCTATGGTTTCCTCACGATGTTTTCTTTTACTAGCAGCTCAAGCTTATTGTTGGGGTTTGAACTCACACCCTTGGGCGTGTAAACCGACGGTGCTAACCACTATCACTAGGTGCGAAAACTTTTAAATTCTGGCGACGGATTATAACATGGCAATTTACTTTACATTAGAAAGAAAAGAAAAGAATGACATTTTTAATTTTGTAACACAGAAAACCAACACACAAAGACGAATCATGAATAGAAATAAATTATAAGTGTATTTTAAGTGAGCTCCAACCGTGATAGAAGAAGCTCTAAGAGCCACAGAATTATTTATTGTAATGAATAATATTATGCTCATCGTACCTATAACTAATAACTGTACGAAAACGAAGTATTGTAATTTTTTGACGGCTCTGGCAACGCACTGACAAAACGCCCCGTGAGTTTTGCCAGTGCGTTGCCAGAGCCGTCAAGGCAGGCGTCCATAGACGGCAGTGACCACTTACCATCAGGTGGCCCGTCGCTTCTTTGCCACTTTTTTCACGAAAAATAAAATATTTGGTCGTACATCTATTTCCTGTGCATGGCGTTTGTTCGACTTCCTTTCAGGACGAACATTTATGTGACAAACATTGATGTTTATTCCGTATGTAGGTATTGTAAATGTACATTCACAAAAAAATATAAGTATTATATCAGTTATCTGGTACAAATACAAATACAAATCATTTATTAATAACACCAAAGTTACAGGTCAGGTACCTGTAGCTGAGATAAATGCCCATCAACCCTTATTTCACTCACTTAATTCGGCTAAGTATTGAACCACTCCTCACTTTATGTTAAATTACGGTGTGATCGAAGATGGTAAACACATCTAGTCTAGAATTAAACTGGCACTCTAGTGAGGCGACCGGAACACACTGTTAGGTGCTTGGCTGCAAATTTTTAACCTAAGGATGGTAGGTAGTGAGTACTAGAGAGTACTCTATCACCATGCTATGGTTTCCTCACGATGTTTTCCTTCACCGTTAGCTCAAGCTTATTGTTGGGGTTTGAACCCACACCCTTCGGCGTGTTAATACACCACACATTACACATTAACCACTGAGCTATCATCGCTACGAAAACATTTGCATTATGGCAACAGATTATAATGCATGGATGGATGTATGGGTATCATTAGTATACTTATAAATCATCCCAGATTAAATAACCTCATTAAAAAAAAAACATTTTTTGTAGCGATGATAGCTCAGTGGTGAGCGCGGTAGGTTCGCATGCCGAAGGGCGTGGGTTCAAACCCCAACAATGCTTGAGCTGCCGGTGAAGGAAAACATCGTGAGGAAACCATAGCATGGTGGTAGGGTATTTTCTGGTACTCGGCTGGCTAGCTACCACCCTCAAGTTGAAAATCTGCCGCCAAGCATCTAACGGTGTGTTCCGGCAGCCTCACTTGAGAGCCAGTTCCATTCCAGACTAGGTGTGCTTTACCATCTTCGATCACACCTTCACTTAACATCAGGTGAGCTGTGGTCAAACATCTAGCCTGTCAACCATAAAAAAAAGGCATTAGAGGCGGTCTGTTTGCATATAGACTTAGGTCCCCTAAAGAATACTATGAAGCAATAAGAAATGTATACCAAAGAGTACTTTCAAACATCTGCCACAAGTGAAGTGCGCGGATGTCAGCAGTAATTACAGCGAGAAGACATCTGCGAAGGGCGACTTGTATGCAATAAAGCCACGACCAAAATGTGCGAAGACGTTTATTATGAAGGTGGCATCTTTATACTAACTTTCGTGTTTCTTTTTTTTATACTTGAACACAGCTCACTTGATGTTTAGTGACGGTTTGGTAGCAGGCGAACACAGCTAGCTAAATAAATATCGTAGGACTAGGTATACACACAGCGCCATCTGGCCCCAAACTAAGCAGAGCTTGTGTGATGGAAGTCAGATAACTGATAGAATACATAAATACATAATTTTTTGTAAATACATACAGAACACCCAGACACAGAACAAACATTTGTTTATTCACAAAATGTTTGCCCTGAGTGGGAATCGAACCCACGCCCTACAGCTCTCAAGGCAGATATACAACCAATGACCCACGGGGCTGTCAATAGAAGCTAGGAATAGAAATAACTCATATGTGAGGCTGCATGAATACATTGTTAAATGTTTGGCAGCAGATCTTCAACTTGAGGGTGGTAGCTAGCCAGCCGAGTACTGAATACCCTAAACTATGCTATGGTTTCCTCACAACGTATTCCTTCACCAGCAGCTCAAACTCATTAAATAATTATTGTTCAGTATGTTCTATGCACGATCTTGCAAAATTCTATTTTAACCATTGAATGCTTTTAAAGCAGTCTTTCTTTCACTTTGAGAAAGGGCACTGAAGGCCTAGAGGACGGTAATATAGCACACTATCACCAAATAACATAGAGTAGTAGAGAGTAGGTAATATAGCACACTATAGTTAGATAACATTTTCTCTCTCGAGCGTCTCATTACTTTTTACATAAAATAAAGAGAGCTGTGAGCTGTGGTCAAACAACTAGCCTGTCATCCATAAAAAAAAATAAAAAAAAAATAAATAAAAAATAAATAATAATAATAACTAGTACTAACTAATGTAAAAGGCCGCTATCAATGGGAATAGTTCCCAAAACGCTGGCACCATTACCGCGTTGTATGGCAATACTCAACGCTGGGCAAAAATAAAGGCCAGCGTTTTGTTCCTATAATTAAGGTAATAAAAATATCATTGTAGTTTTTAAATTGTGGTAAAGTAAAAAAGAAATTGGGGGGCGCTGAAAAATAATTTATTTTAAAAAATGGGCGGTATATGAAACAATAAAACTTTTTATTAAATTGACAGAACAACTGCTATTGGGTCAGTAAGTGAAAATTACTACTTACGTAAAAAAAAGAAGAAAAAAATGTATTCTATCAGTTATCTGACTTCTGTCACACAAGCTCTGCTTAGTTTGAGGCCACATTGTGCTGTGTGAAAAGAATATAAAAAAAAACTAAATTTCATCCAAATCCGTTCAGTAGTTTTTGCGTGAAAGAGTAACAAACATCCATCCATTGATCCAAACTTTCACATTTAACCCTTTACATATAAATTGTTACGTGTTAATAATCTTGTACACGCGCAAACAAACTTCGTTAAATAATTGAAATAAAACTTAGTTTCTAACTTACAACAGCTTATCCGTCATTTACTCCATCAGAGTTCTGTTTTAATTAATAAATAAAGGCGGAATAAAAAGATAAGGTTAGCTTCAGGCTCGTTCCTTAATTAAAGTGAAACTATTAAAATTCTTCCTGCGGCTTCGCGGCGAGCTTTGCGGGTAGTTCGAAATGAAGCTTTCGAAACTGATACTAGACGCAGGCCCGGATTGCTGTGTGTTTTAAATTGTTAATTGTATTTAAACTTTCATTGTGCCAATTTTAGTTGCGATGCATTGAAATGAGAAACTCGAAATTCTGTATTTCATTATTATTTTGCAGCGATAGCTCAGTGGTTAGCGGTTGGCTCACTCTCCAAAAGGCGTGGTTTCAAATATCAACAATGAGCTTGATCTGCCAGTGAAGAAAAACATCGTGAGGAAAGCACAACGTGGTGGAAGTGTACTTTCAAGTACTCGTCTGGCTTGCTACCACCCTCAATCTGCTAAACACCTAACTGTATTTTCCGGCAGCCTCACTTGAAAGCCAGTTCTATTGCAGAATTCTATTGTAAATTAGGACAAAATTAGGAGACAAATTAGGAGAGTTGTGGTCAAACGTCATCCGTACATGATGGATGTTCTCCATGTACGCACAAAGCGTTTTGATTCCACTTTTTTCATTCGCACAGCGAGGTTGTGGAACTCTTTGCCGGAGTCTGTGTTCCCCGTTAGGTACAATATCGGCGTCTTCAAATCTAGAGTGAATAGGTTTCTTCTAGGTAAGCGTGCTCCATCATAGACCACACTACTGCTTAACATCAGGCAGAGTGTGGTCAAACGCGAACCTATTTTGAATTAAAAAAAAAAAACCTAGTCCGTCAGCAATAAAAACTTAAAAGTTATAGACAATATGAAACTGGAAGAACCTAAACCAATATGTTAGAAAAATTATATACAAAAATTACTATAACCACGATAAGACCGCCACTTGTGGCACAAGTTCATAAGGTTCTTTTGTTTTCTGTATTTTTTCAATTTATGGTGTGCACAATAAAGAGTTTAATCTATGTATCTATCTATATCATACACAATAAATATACAAAACTAAATTAAACATATTAAAATGCATAATCATTAAATAAAATCAATACATAAAAAAATTATATCTACAGTTTATTAAAGTTAGGCTTCTCTGTATATAATTATGTATGTCTCAGAACTTAGCAGTTTTTGTCTAGTGACCACCGTTTCTACTAAGTCTTTATCAGAGTGCAAAATTTGAGCCGTAGTTCGCCTACGGTGACATTATCCGAACGGCTGAAGACCTCCGGATCCAATTTCCCGTATCACGCACCAAGCCACGTGGGTGTAATGGTGCCTAAAATAATACGACGAAAGCCAAGCCGACGTGGCGCTGGCAAAACGGAATTGCAGATAAGTACCGCATTCAAATTTAAACTCTGTGGCATTCAACCTGTGGTCACAGATTTCAAAATTAAAACAAGTAGCATCATCTTTTAAAAAAAAAAAAATATTTAGTTCACTAAACTGGCCGTTAAATAAAATATAGATATCGGTAAACATTTGTTAAAGGCAAACAATATTATGCACGACCTTTTCGAAGTGAACGCTGCATGCACATGAATAAATACATTATCGCTTATTCGAAACATATTTGATAAAAATAAAATATATATATAAATATCGTAGGACATTACACACAGCGCCATCTGACCCCAAACTAAGCAGAGCTTGTGAGATGGAAGTCAGATAACTGATAGAATACATATATACTTTTTTTTTGTAAATGCATACTTATAATACATACAGAACACCCAGACACAGAACAAACATTTGTTGATACATCAAATATTTGCCCTGTGCGGGAATCGAACCCACGCCTTTCAGCTCTTAAGGCAGATATGCTACCAATGAGCCAACAGGGCTATCTGTTGTGTTGTCTGTCTGATACTAGCTGCACCCCGCGGTGTTACCCGCTACATGTTTTCGGGATAAAAAGAAGCCTATTTCTTAATCTAGGGTCTCAGCTACCTCCATACGTAAAAAAAGGAAAAGTATTGATGTATTCTATCAGCTATCTGACTTCCATCACACAAGCTCTGCTTAGTTTGAGGCCAGATGGTGATGTGTAAAGTCCCACAATATAAAAAAAAACGTTGGTCCGACCAGATTCGCACCGCACTCGACACATCGGTGTATGACGCGCTGCATGTCGCCAGTGATAGGCGAAGATGGCGCAACATCGCGCATGAATGGCTCCTGGGAGGTGGAGGTCACAACATGAGGAACACGACACTAGGAGGAGGATGAAAAAAAACTAAATTTCATCCAAATCCGTTCAGTAGTTTTTGCGTGAAAGAGTAACAAACATCCATCCATTGATCCAAACTTTCACATTTATGATATAAGTGGGATCTAAATGAAAAAAATTGACACTATTATAGATAGATAAATAAACAGACTCTTTAAATTAGTAAACTATAAATCATTAATATTTATTGGCCATAAATAACAATAATGTTATAAGCAAGTCACCTTGTACAAAAAAAAAATCTTACTATTACACTTTAATGAATGAATTATATAGTAACAACAACGAACATACTTCTGTTTACAGCGGAGGCACCGTTTATGTGTTACACATTAATGAGGGTCCGGAGAACCTCATTAACATATATTTATATATTCAGTACAAAGAATTGCTCTCAAAGAAATTTTTAATCATTATCATCATTATCATCATTTCAGCCGTAGGACGTCCACTGCTGGACATAGGCCTCCCCCATTGACTTCCACAAAGACCGGTTGGAAGCGGCTCGCACCCAGCGCGTTCCTGCGGTCCTTACTAGGTCGTTTGTCCACCTTGTGGGTGGACGTCCTACGTTGCGCTTGGCGGTCTGAAATTTTTAAATTTTTAATGGTTTTTCTTAATTCGGTATGATTTTAATTATGTACATTTAGGCAATTTATTAAAATTATACATTATTATTTTGGCGTGACGACCCTGCTTTTCAACTTTACATAACCTAGTTCTTGGCACGACCAGCTTTTCTTTGTTTCGCTAGTTATATTAATGCTTTATTGTGCAGACCAAAAAAAGTACAGAAAATATAAGAATCTTATGAGCTAGTGCCGACTTTATCGCTAAGAGCGATCTCTTCCAAGCAATCAAGAATAGAAAACACGATACAGCTTAAGAACGGACGGGAGATGTTGTAACACTACAAAAACTAGACAAGTTTTTTATTAATTATCTTTTACCGATAGTGCAAACTAAATTAAAAATATCAAAATTCATAATCGTTAAATAAAATCAATACATAAAAATGATAATTTTTTTTTTGGCTTCATGTAAAGCGTCGGTGCGGCCGAGGTCGGAGCACGAAAAAATCTATTCACTCTAGCCTTAAAAACGTTCACACAAAAAATAAACATTAATGTCATATAAAAAGAAAAAACAACATTTTAACTAATCGGGATCCAAGGCTTGAATCCGGAATGCTCAACATGCATTTATGTTCAGTGTGGTGTATCCTATCAATAAATGGTATGAAAGGAAGAGAGAAAAAAAAAGAAAGAGAAAGAAAGAGTTGTTGGTCGCTGTGCCAACAAAGTTAGTGTAAAATGTTACGTTTATTTTAAAATATAGCTAAATCAAAACCGATTCAAACTCAACACCAAATTATAACATGCTTTTATTTCCACGATTGCATTGTAAAGCATCGAAAAAGCTAACTAAATTATTCGAAAAAAATGCACTGCAAAATCCGCAACACGGATAATAAAATTAATTCATTTGCGCTAAAATTAATCCTCTCAACGGGACATCTTTGAATCGCTAAAAGCTTATCCGGTGATTGTACAAAACGACAAAACCATTCAACCCTTTTAAACCCCAATCCTGAGTGGTCGGGTCGTTAGCAGACATTAATGGAACTCGCTTATTCAACTGTGAAAATAACAAGGACGATATTTATTTCTGTAGCCGCGGGTGTAAACAGAATTGATGGGAAAGTGATCAGTAACTCGGACTTATTTTACCCGAAGTACCGCGCGCAGTTTTACCCCAGCCAACCCTTTTGTCGTGGGTCACGTGATGTAACTCTTATTGGAAAAATGTTGCCGGCGCGTACAACTAGTTGTATTTTACATAAAATATTTTTTTAAGTGTAAACAATTTTTTTTTGTTGTGGTTACGTAAAACACGTTAATTATTTATTGTACAAAAAGCGTAAAGTATAATAATGTAACGGTAAAGGTAAGAAATTTAAAGTATAGTATCGTTTTATTTGTATTAAAGTTTAAGACTAAAATGTAAAGTATAATAAAAACGTAAATTATAAAAATAAAACGTAAAGTGTAATTGTAAAATGTATTGTAATACAGTGTAAATATAAAAGTGTATGTAGATCATAAGAAATCATTTTTAAATATAAATTAACATTAGCCATAAATATTTCAAAACATAAACAATTAATAAATTACAAATATATGACAAATTAATAATATATTACAAATTAATTTTGTAGCGATGATAGCTCAGTGGTTAGCGCGGTAGGTTCGCATGCCGAAGGGCGTGGGTTCAAACCCCAACAATGAGCTTGAGCTGCCGGTGAAGGAAAACATCGTGAGGAAACCATAGCATGGTGGTAGGGTACTTTCTAGTACTCGGCTGGCTAGCTACCACCCTCAAGTTGAAAATCTGCCGCCAAGCATCTAACGGTGTGTTCCGGCAGCCTCACTTGAGAGCCAGTTGCATTCCAGGCTAGGTGTGCTTTACCAACTTCGACCACACCTTCACTTAACATCAGGTGAGCTGTGGTCAAACAACTAGCCTGTCAACCATAAAAAAATAAAATAAAATATCAATATCAAAATGATATAAAATAAAAAGTGTTAAATAGAGTAAGTATTATATATTCAATAATATTGACATAATTATTTTATATGTGACATATTACTTCATTGACATTTTCATTTTCATTGTTTTTACATAATAATAATAATAATAACCACCATCCCACATGACGAGAATCTCGTGAAGGCCGAGAAGGACAAGCTCAGCAAGTACCTTGACTTGGCTCACGAGATAACCGCCATGTGGGATGTTGATTCGACGATCATTGTCCCGATAGTTGTCACGGTAAACGGTCTTATAGCGAAGAGTCTCGACCAACATCTCAAGAGACTCTCGCTAGACGGTTGGGTCAAGGGTCAGCTTCAAAAGGCAGTGATCCTTGACACGGCGCGCATTGTGAGGAGGTTCCTCACTCTGCAGCCCTAACCACCGGCAGCTTGAGCCCTGCCCCGCTGCCGGCGGCACCCTAGTTTTTAAGTTTTTTATATTATATATGTTTTTTAAATATTTAATGTAAAAAATTTAAAAAATAAGATGAAAAATAAATAACGATGAATAATAATAATAATATGTAATGATTTTGATATTTTTAAATATGAATGGAAAAATGACCTGTAACCTTGGTGTTAATAATAAATGATTTGTATTTGTATTTGTATAAATGTTAATATAGTAATAAAACATAAAGCATAATATTAAAACGTAAAGTATAATAATAATAGAACGTAAAGTTAGGGTGAAACTGGCTACAACACACAAAGCGTCATTCCAGGACGTGTAGAGTCCAGCCATACTCGGCAGTAAACGTTAACACATTAATATGTAGATTTATTTAAAGCAGCCACGACTTTGAGGAATGGAGAGCCGTCCGTCGCTTGATAACTTGCGGGAAACATCCGCAATTTGCGGAGACTGTAATGCATTCGTTATGAATGCCTTTCATGACTTTGTTTAGAGTTTAAGTGTGAGACATGCGCGTTGAATCTACGAGTAAAGTTTGTTTTTAAATGATACATCATTTTATATGAATTCTTAGTATTCACCGTAGTGTAGTAGTGGTGTTCTTAGTGTATTTCAATTCTTAGTTGCAGTTTTATTTCTTAGTACTTGTGGCACTAGTACATAAGGTTCTTTTGTTCTCTTTATGTATTTATGTATTATATTATATATATTTTCATATTATTTATATATTTTTTTTCTGTTTATGGTGTGCACAATAAAGAGTTTTATCTATCTATCTATTCATAAAACGGCTGATTTCTATTTTTCGTGTTAATTTGTTGAGGCACGAAGGAGTTTTTGATAAAGATAAAATGTAGAAAGTTTTTTTTTTGACATTAAATTACATAAATTGATTTTTTTTTTTTAAAAAGCTATGACAACATTTGTACGCCCATTGTGGCAAGAACATGAATTCGGTAATATAAGATCAGTACTATGCAACCACTCACGTTTAATGCAAATAAATATATCTTTATCTTTATCTTTCGTAAGCATTAGTACTAAGCCAAGTTAAGTATGGAGACTAACACTGAAGTTTGGAAAAAACATCAGTCTATATGATTTCATCGATGGTGAATTACATATGTCTATAATTATATTTTTATGTAACGTTGATATATTTTTATGGAACGCTTATACATTTTTATGGAACTTAAGTATATTTTTATAAAACGCTGATATATTTTATCCCAACATCAGAATTAGCTCTACAGTAAAAGGTATTCTCAATAATGTGCATTGTATAAAGCTGTAATATTTTGAACCTCATAATTTGCAGTGCGGTGTCTCCCTATAAGAACCACTTGTTTATAACGATGATAGCTTAGTGGTTAGCGCAGTCGGATCACGCGGGCGTGGGTTCAAACCCGAACAATGAGCTTAAGCTACGAAAGGAAAACATCGTGCAGTAACATTGTGGTGAATTATTTTCTAGTTTTCGACTTGCGAGCTTGAAAATCTATCGTCGGCAGCAATTCCATCCCAGACTAGGCGTGCTTACCATCTTTGATCTCAGCAGATAAGCTCATGATCAAACAACTAGCCTGAAAACTATTAAAAAATATCTTACAATATCATTTCATTCATTTTTTAATTCCTTTATTAAATAAATAAGATACAATTATTTGTAAAACTCAGCGTACACTTAGCGTAAGTTACAATTTATCATGATTAAATAAAACGTTTTGTAGGCTAGAAGCGCCTTTTAAAACTTAGGGCTAAACATTTAAATGTACTAACAACTCATCAAATCTTAAAATAAATGAGGGTAGATAAAGCTATAACATAACAATTACATACTACTGGGCTTTTTCGTATGTTTAAGGCAATCTTTAGATTTAATTATTAACAATTAAGAATGTAAGTAATTATTTAATTGATTAATTATTTATTTTTTTTTTATCTTTTTTATTTTATCTTACAATATCATTTTCTAACAAAGAGTTATTTGCCAAGATTTCCAAAAATATTTTTTGATGAAAACTCATTGAAACATAGAATTGGCTGGTAACTACAATAAAATAAAAAATGGTAGCCCGCATACGTTCTATTTTGTCAAAACTGTTGTTTAAAAATATAGAATCATCTAAAATCTCCAGGCTAGGACAATATTCTGCCAATAAAGACAGATTGCATTATAAAAGGCTTTGTAAAATGGAGCCATATTTTGGTAACAAAACACACATAAACTGCGGTTTAATACAACTAGAACAATATTGCGAGCCCGAGATTAGATTTGTTTCAAAATTAAGTAAGGTTTACGTATTGTCACGTTATTTATAAAATATTTTTTTAAATGTTGTTTCAAAGTGCAAGTTCGCTTAAACGAGGTAAACTCAAACTAAAGTGCTACAATCGTCTTTAGTGTACAGTACCTTGGACACAATATATAGCATATAATAAATTCTGATAGAATACAACTTTATTCTACAACAACAACAATCGAATAATTATTCGATTCGAAAAAAATATGTCGATTATAATCGACATGTTTTATTATAAAATTACAACCCGCCCCGGCTTCGCACGATTACAATGTAGATACTAATATAGTGCATTTGCATGAATTATACATATACACCTTACTCTTGAATCACTCTATTCTATGCCTATTGATGAAAACCGCATTAAAATCCGTTGCGTAGTTTAAAAGATCTAAGCGTACAGATGACGGGAAGCGACTTTGTTTAATACTATGTAGATACTATTAGTTTCATTCCAGGCTAGGTGTGCTTTACTCCCTTCGACCACACCTTCACTTAACATCAGGTGAGCTGTGGTCAAACACCTAGGCTGTCAACCATAAAAAAAAGAAAAAATATATTATATAGAGATACATATTTTAAATAGAGAAAAGAAAACAAAAGAACAACAAAATTAGTTTGTAGCGATATTAGGGCGGCCTTATCGCTTAGAGTGGTAAGGTTGCCACCACGCATGCATACATTAATGGAGCGGTCATGCTAATTGTGTTGATAAAGTTTAATCTCTTAGGTAGATCATGTGAATACGAAAGTGATTTTTATGTGTCTACAGGTTAACTATAGAGATGTAGAGTTCAGTAAAAAAACATGGCACGTTTAGTTTGTACTTGTATAATAATAGATTTGTAAGTAATGACTACATGCAAAGTAACCTGTCACTAAACTAATTGACCCAAATTACCAAATTATCTAGGGACCTTTAATTATCGCGAGCAATACAACTCTACGAAACAAAATACATTTAAATCGTAAAGGACTGTTTTGTCGCAGTTTGTATACACAAATCGGCCTGGGAAAATTTAGCATTTGTTTTGATTTCCAAACTCCGCCGTACGGGCCTCGGGAGAAACATTCTACATTCTAAACAAAGTGAAAACTAACTTATGAATATTTGCTGCCTATCGTTTGAAAAGTGCCAATCTTGGTAGGGCATGCGCAGTGGCGGATTTAAGGCGGGCTTACAAGCGAGACTCAGTAATTGGCCAGACACGGCTCGACTCGAACCGCTCCCGACTGGTGCGTGCTGGTTCGAATCGCCTTATACCGCTTTTCGCTTTCGAACTCCGCTGTTTAATTCGCTCGCTTACAGTACTACTGTGAAACCTCAAGTTAATTGACTAAGCGTATACTTAAGTGGTCGGTCAACTTTGTTTGAGGATATTTTGTGCAAGTGTTGTCGAAACTTTAATTTACTTTCTGAAGTGTTGTCGTGACCGATGTGGTATGGATTTTTGGATTATTAGTGAGTATTTTTATTTGTTCAACAGTTAAATTTGTTGTAAATGTTATATTATTTTCTATTACTGAAAAATCATCAAATGCTGAATCTACAATACTTTTACTATATATTTTAATTACGTAACTTAAACATAAATAAAATGTGATTTCGCATTTCCACTTGAAAATTTCCACATCATCTTACGGCCGAAAATTCGTGGGAAAAAATGAATGTATTTTTTAAATGACTATGGAATAATTCAAACAATCCAATTGTTATAAAGGAATGAACAAAATAAAAATAAATAGATGCTAAGATTTGATTTAAAATTATACAGCCACTTGCCCTAACACTCAAACTTTTTTTATTTAATTACTTCTTTGACTCTTACGGGACAAAAACTAATTTATTACCAACATAATTACATTCAATGAAGGAAATTAGTTAAATAATGTTTTTAACTTTTAATATAAAACATTACTTTACCCATTGACAGGCCTATACTATAAAGACAAGGGAATTTACAACAACTAAGTTTCTTATTCGAACGCGTGTGGTTTAGTGAATGATACGAGTTTTTAAACTTGTTTGTAAATTCCCAAAAACTCAATTGACATGGGTTCAAAATTGAAACAACGTTGAGATCTGGCGCGTATTCTAACACCCTGTTTGGGTGGAACTGTCTAAAATTCTAGACAACTGTCTTTTGTGTCTTGGAACGAACCAAACGCTATCCTGATTGCAAAAGATAACATCTGCTTATGACAATTGCTAGAGCTTTAAGATCTAACTTGGACGCGGAATTTCCATGGCATCACTGTTTTGATGTTTATTACTTTGAGACATACAATGATTAGTCTCAACAGCTCTGCAATTTCTCTAGCTGTGATACTATTTAAACTAAAATAGTAATGTTTACGCACTACTGCTTAGTGGCTTAACATCTGGTACTGTGGTGGTACTCTATATTAACGATCTCTTGCTAGGGTGATTTAGTTAAATTGAGCAACATACTATGATTACATCATTTAAAAAAACATCATATTTCCTTAAGACAAACTAACGTGTTAACTTGGGTTCCGTTAATAAAATTATCTGTAGATTTTCTTAAAATAGTAAGTCGTTGCAAAATAATATTAAGACAATAATTTCGAAAATTCATAATTTTAATTCATTCATTCATACTTTTATTGTTATACTAGCTGCGCCCCGTTATTCACCCGTTCACACGTTATATTTTTTCAGGATAAAAACTAGCATATGTCTTAATCCAGGGTCCCAGCTACTTCCATACCAAATTTTATCTAAATCTGTTCAGTAGTTCCTGCGTGAAAAAGTAACGAAAATCCATCCATCCAAACTTTTACATTTATAATATTAGTGGGATTATGTTCATTGCAAATAATTTTTTTTCAACATCGAGTGCAATGAAACTCAAAACAAAAATTCTGGCTCTAATTACTTTCAAACATTCAATGGTTAGTCTAAGCTTCAAATCCTCTAAATTGGAGAGTAACTTTTAACTTTTTTTTAATGGTTGACAAGCTAGGTGTGTCGGTGTTAAGTGACGGTGTGGTCTAAGATGGTAAAGCACACCTAGCCTGGAATGGAACTCGCACACAAGTGAGGCCTGGAACACACCGATAGATGGTTGGCGGCAGATTTTCAACTTGAGGGTGGTAGCTATCCAGCTGAGTACTATGAAGTACTACCACCCTACTATCATGCCGTGGATTGGTATCTTAAGCATACTCTCCGAAATTAATTTGATAAACTAGCAACTTTGCGACGATGTTATTTATTTATTTATTTATTGAGGCTTCATATTAACAACTACAATAATTATTATCATAATTGTATACCACTTAAATAATTCTCTAGCTAATTGTGTTGCTTATTTAAAGAAGCACAACATGCAATTAAATATATTAATACAATTAATTAAATTAAAATCAAAAATAAATTCAATAAAATTAAAATCAAAATAAAAACCATAATAAAAATTAAATTAGCAAAACCATAATCAAAATTAAATTAAATTAAAATCAAATTCATAATCAATTACAATTAAAACCAAAACCAAAACTATCACAAAAACAAGAATCAAAAAAAACATTATACAAATTAAAATTCAAATCAAATCAAAATTAAATAAATCAAAATTAAAATCAAAACCAATACTAATAAAACAAATAAATCAAAGCAATAAAAATTCACCAATTTAACAATACAGCTTGTTCTCAGCACTAGCCATCATTACATTTAAATTAGACTTGAACTGTGACAGAGAATCTCCAAAAATATCAAGATCTTTTACATGGTATTTATTGACCAGATTACTAAATCTCACGACAGGTGAATTGGCCCCCAGCACGGTTCTTCGAAATATAGGAGCGAAAGGAGTTATAGGTTTCCGTGGGTATCTAAATGGAGCTCTAAATTTAAACCTTGATAAGAGATCAGGACAGTCGATTCTGTTGTGTACCAACTTATGAACGAATATCAAGTCTAATTTGATTCGGCGGTCTGTTAATGACTCAATATTAAAATATACCAGTCTCTTGTTGTAGGACCTTATGGTTTTTTCTTTGTTTACAGAAAAGGCTAAGTGCCATAGAAATCTTTTTTGGATTCTTTCAAGCCTTAAACAATGCACCGCATAATGCGGTCTCCATACTGAGCAACAATATTCTAAAATACTACGAACTAAACAGTTATACAACAAAATCTTAGTGCTAGGCTTATGAAATTCTTTGCTATTCCTAATAAGAAATCGAATGTTCAAAGCTAATGTAGATTAGGGACGAAGGAATCGTCGCATATGAGTTTCTATAAAACAGTCAAATGCATTCATCCCGAATTATATTATTTGAGAGCTTGGTTCAATTGTGTTCACCACAGAATGATTGAACGAAGGTACCAGTAAAAAGCGTATTTAGACTAAATTTAGTTATTGTACTTTGTCTCATTTTTGTAATCCTCCGTTACAATACAAAGCGATATAACTAGAAATGTTGATGGAATGTAGAAGAGGGAGATATGATTACATGCTTTAATTGGTGGTAGATTTTCATAGCAGGAGGTCGTCTAGGTAGGTACCACCGCAGTACCTGATATTGTGCCGCCAAGTAGTAAACATTAATGTGATCCGGTTTGAAGGGTACTGCAGCTAGCGAAATTACATGGCTGTCGAGACTAACCATCGAAAGTCTCAAAGTGATGAACGCCAGTGATGCCCTATACTTTATTTTGTATTCAAAATTCTCTGTAATAGTTACGGGCAGACATTATCTCTAGGACATCGTCGCAATCGTCTCATTATTTTTACACTAGCGGACGCCTTGCGATTTTACCCACGTAGTTCCTGTTCACGTGGGAATACAGCGATAAAAGTACCCTGTGTCACCCGGGGATAGTGTAAGCTACACTCACCTAACCTAACCTAACCCAACAGTGCAATAATTTTTGATATCGGTTTAGTAGCTTTGGACCCTATTCAATACAATTTACTTGGTGGTAGATCTCCTTAGCGGGAGGTCGTCTAGGTAGGTACCACCGCAGTACCAGATATTCTGTCGCCAAGCAGTAGTGTGTAAACATTTCTGTGTTCCGGTTTGAAGGGTACTGCAGCTAGCGAAATTACTGGGCTGTTGAGACTAACCATCGAAAGTCTCAAAGTAATGAGCGCCAAAGCAGTGATGCCCTGGACTTTGTTTTATTACTCAAAGTTCTGTTTATCGCTGCAATGGTCATTGACAGGCGTTATCTCTTACCGTCAGGAGAGCGTCTCGTTCGTCTCATTATTTTTCACATTAAAAAAAAAAAAAACAAACAAACAAACAATCAAATCTTTCCTTTTTAATTATTTTTACATTAAAAAAGCAGTGCCCAGAAATACTTCAAGTACCAATAGCATGCCAGTTTCGATATCGCGAGCTTTATAAAATCGTTTAGCATCGAACCCACGCACGTTCAAATAAGTTAGTCCTCGGAATTGTGTAAAAGTTTTTTGTTATTTGTAAAAACATAAAGTCGTGGGTGAAACCAAAAGAGTAGGCGTGTTATTCCATCCAATTTTACATACACTACTTTATTTGTTGTACATTATATTTCCGTAACACTGTTCGCATCTCCTGACTTCCGAGAAGGAAGCTTGTTGTCAAGCATTATTTCTATTTTTGATTTACACGAGTCATTGTATCGATTCTCTATTCAGGACTAACATTTGTCTCCTAGCTTTGTCTCTGAATGTTCTGTTTGTATTATAATTATGTATTTACAAAAACAATGTTTGCAAGTATTCATTTATCTTATTCGCATAGTACAGCTTTGTTTAGTATAGGGTCAGTGTGAAATGTCAAAATTAAATATATGATTAAAGTTTCCTTTTTTCGCATATAAAATTTCCATCAGCAAGAAGTCGTCCTTAATTTTAGACATAACAATGTAATGTAACTTTAACGTATATAATTATGTAAGGCCTTAAATGTGTGAAAGCTGTTTAATTTAGTAGCTGTATGGAATCATTGGAAAACAATCATGCGACAGTTTGTGGTCAAGTTTAACATCAATTCTCATGTATGCAATGGCGCCGTCACGACTAAAGATAATTTATTCATTTTCAATTCTTCACTGGTAACTGGCTAACTGTTTGACCTCAATCTGCCTGATGTTAAGAGACGTTGTGGTCAATTATAGTAAATACACTAAGTATGAAATATGATCTTGCTTTCAAGTAAGGCTGTCGAAAACTACCGTTAAGGTTTTGACGGCAGATTTTTAAGGTAAGCAGAGCACTAGAAATCACACAATGGTATCCTTGCTATGTTCTCTGTCACTCACAGCTCATACTCATTGTTGGGATGTGAACCCACGCCATTCGCCGTGGGAATCGACCTCGTCAACCACTGATCTATCATCACTATAAAATAATCTCTACAAATACAATTTATTATTTATTTATTCTATTTTACGTGGAAAACAAACAGCTGCTAATAAGTGGAATAAGTGAACACACAAAAACCTAAAAAGTTTCCACTTATGCTATCTACATAAACGCCTATGACTCACTTATTTTAAAGCAAATAGAAACCAACAAAGTTGTCCATCTGTAGGTGTGCTATAAATTTATAAAATTGGGTGTCTGTCAACGGAAACCCAGTTTATATTTCTGTCAATGCGTCGCCTCATAAGTGCCGCCCTTACGGTAAGCCCGTAGTCAGTACCAGCTGTTTCATTTGCCCCAAATTTTACAGCTCACCGAGACGGAACCATGAATTCTTAATATTGGTACTGATAAAATCGAGAATAGTGATAAGGATGATGGCTTCTTTTATCATATACGTAAAGGCTAATTTGGAGAGCACGTTCTAACGTTGCGTGTTTTATTTGTGTACTTTAACTTCACTAAAATTAGCTTTGTTTACGCTCTTTAGTTATTCATTGACATCGTACTCGACCTATTTCGTATTTATTTTCTGCTCTCCTGTAGAATATGATACTTTTCATATGAAATTAATTAGATATATAAAACGCTTTTCTGGAGGTAACAGATAACGCTTGTCTTTGAACAATGAACATTGCAGCGCTACCCAAAATCATCAGTAATAAAACAGTCCATGGCATCGCTGCTTTGGCGATCCTTGCGTTCATTGATACGATCTTTTTGGAGGTCTACACTCAATCAAACCACAGAGTGCTTTAATATTAGTTTTCTTGTAACGTCGTCTTATTTGTTTGGCTAGCAAATCACTTTGATAAAATACGACGTTAGAAGCGAGAATAAGATTACTGCCTAAAGTTTTTTTCTGGTTTATAATTATAATTTTTTATATAATGATTTTCGTCATAGCTTTATGAGCAGAGCTTATCACTTAATACACCATCAGTGTATACGTATCAACACAAATTTATTTGCAATTAGAATGTATGTATTTTTTCGTTTCTACAGCAATATTGGAAATTTGAAACCAACTACCAGCAAAAAAATCGAAACAACTTTATTGTTATATCACAACTTTATGTAAGAACTACTCGTACTAGCATTTGTTGTGGAATTTGCTACGGCATGCTACGCGTTAATTCTTTGTGCTACATGAATTTGCTACGACATGCTACGCGTAATTTTGACGTGATACATGGATTTGCTACGCACTATGCTATGAGCTGATTTATTTGTTAAGCTTTTTTATCTAACAACGTAGAATTGCAATCGTAAAACGTTCCCACGTGAAACTCTCGAGTTTCTAGCTTCAATACTGCAATGTGGTTTTGCAATCGTGCTCTCTGTGCAATTTATTCCGCTCCTTGCTTTTGTTAGTCCACTTCTATATCTATCTATTGAGTTGGATTGCAGCATCGATTACTTTTGTGGAGAGCTAGAATCAAAGGCAACACAACATGGAAATATAGAGTCAGTGAAGCGCAACGAAGCGGTGTGGTTTTGGGACAATTAGTCTGAGATGTTTTGCAACTAATTTACAATCATTTTTAAAACTCACCACCTCAGAGATTTTAATAAAAACTAACTTTACTTAAAACTAAATATTTAGAGTTGTTTACAATTAACCAATGTTTAAAATGCTGTGTCACCCTCAACGTCATGAAATATCACAAGCAGCAATGAAACAGACTACTTTAAACATAGAGTAAAGTCCTCAATTACAAAGTAGTAGCTTTATATAAATAGTAAAATACCAAAGTTCACGCGCAATTATGGTTGAATTCAATTCAAAAGATAATTAGGGTATTCAAACATAAGGCAAGTTAGCCACATTTTCAAATAAAGCGAACAACGGAACACATTCAGTATCTGACCTAAAAACAGAACTAAACTAAGTTATTGACCAGAAATAGTTCAATAGTATTGGATTGGCATTTTTTGTTTTTTAAAATATTGGTGTAGTTTTAGTCACTAGCTAATTTATGTATTAGGATTTATGTTATTATTAGAATCTAAATACATAGATGTATGTTATAGTTATGTATTCCCCTAAATGTGTATCCACGTTATTAACACACCCCGTCTTTTTCTTTAACCATTTCCATCCTAAGGTTACCTGGAAGAGATCGCTTTTAGCAATAACTTCGCCAGTTGTTACACCTTTTAATTTATTTAATTTTTCTTCTGTAATGTAAAATTTTTAGTCTGGACAATGTAGAGTTAATCAATCAATGCCTCCATAATCCCCAAAAATATATGCCTATACAAATATACGTATATTAGCAGAATTAGTGGTCATTAACTTAGTTAAAGTGACTGGTTGTTTGGATAAAATACACTTTGGTTTCCGTGTAATGGTAATTAATATTGCGTTTACCACATAAACATTGCCAAAATGGCGCCCGCGCTCTAATAAACCAAACAGCAATGTGGTTTTGCAATCCCGTTCCGTACGGGCCTTATTTACGTACGTACTTTTATTTTTACGTGTACTATAAATTAGAACTCACATATTCACCAGAAATAAACCTTATTACGTGGGGCCATAAGTGCAAAACTTCTTTAGCAGGGAGAGCTTTAGGATCGCGAGCGTTCACCTGTTTATACTATTTTCTTATAGCTCTAAATGCTATACGAGTCGCTTGAATGGTCTATTCAGTTAATACTCCCTAAATTCCTTTATCAGAAGTAGGTACTTCAAGAATTTAACCTAAATTCTATGATTAAAAAGGTTTTTTATGCGCATCGAGTTGTAAAAAGTATGTTTTTTTACCGAATGTTTTGTAGTGTTTGCGAGGTTTATGTTTAACTAAATAAAGGTGATTTAATTTGTATTATAAACCAACTGTAAAAATATCACAAAATAGCAATTCCACCGACTGCCAGTATCAGCGAATCCAGCGTATTGGCGGAATCATCATCCTACTAACAATATTATAAATGTGAAAGTATGTATGTTTGGATGTTCGTTACTTAACCATGCGAAAACGGGTGAACGTATTTAGATGAAACTTGGCGCAATTGTAGTTTAGTACCTGGATTAATATATGAAATACTTTTTATATCAAAATAACTACTGATATTAGGTACACATGTGAAACATTGTACGTTTGGATATGTGTTACTCAATCACGCCAAAATGACCAAACGGATTTGGATAAAATTTTATTGCCTAGATTAACATAATTATAGTAGGATAATTTTCATACCGAAAAATGTTAGGGAAATTTCTTCGCGAGGGTTACTGAATTAAATAAAATTATGTAAATACCAACTGCATTAATGTTTTTTTCGTTTTTTTTGAAGTAATGCGACGAACGAGACGCTCTCCTGATGGTAAGAGACAACGCCTGTCCATGACCATTGCAGCGATACATAGAACTTGAGTAACAAAACAAAGTCCAGAGCATCACTGCTTTGATTCTCATTACTTTGAGACTTTCGTTGGTTAGTCTCAACAGCCCAGTAATGTACACATGTAGAAACACCTAGCTAGTCAAACAAAAAAAAATCCTTTGCAAATAACTTTTATCATAGGATTTACCCTGAAATTGTATTGTCAATATTGCTATTCTACAAAAAATATCAATTATCGAGGAAATATATGAAATAAATAATATAACGGAATTTAACTTTATCAAATACCGATACGTTTTCGTACATATTAAAAAAAAACCCAAATCGCATAACGGTATGGTCGGTAGCGATATTATTCAAGCAACCACGGTTACTTTGCTTTTTTTCGTCCTTAAATGATTTTTTTATCGGACTGACGATTTTACAGTAAAAGTTACCACTAACTACTACCTTCACCCCATATTTTGCTGAAATAAGCAGAGTTATAATTTATGACGAAAAACAAAATACGACATTCGCATCCAACTTAACTTTTTTACTTTTTTTATTTTATTATTATTTTTCTTATTAGTGTTACATCTCCCATCTGTTTCTTATGTTTTTCTATCGTATTTTTCTTTTCTTGGTTGCCTGGAAGAGATCGCTGTTAGCGATAAGGCCACCACTTGTGTCACTAGTTAATAAGGTTTTTTGTTATCTGTACTCTTTTCCATTTATGATGTGCACAATAAAGAGTTATCTATCTATCTATCTTAACATTATTCAAACATAATTCAATAAAATTCTTTTTAGCATTAAATATTCAAATATAGTCTTATGCCGCCGTATAAAGTCGCCATTATTGGACTTGAATTGTGGCAGTTATCATAAAATCGGTCTCGGAATACAATGCTGAAGACATTACGACTTGAATAGGCCATTGATTCGTCAGCTTCCGGTACTTTTCGACACAATTATTTATTGTTTCGCTACCGGCCTTGAAGTAGAGGGCTCGCCCCATATTTTCTATGCGTGCATGTAGGGTTACCATCTAAAAAGTTTTTTCTAGACATTTCATAATATTATAGCAGTAGAAGTTATAGTTAGCGTCATGTAAAAAGAACGGTTGAGGAAAGTGTTTGCGCTTGGATACACTCGCGCACGAAAGTACTGGGCCTATTGTTTTATTTTTGAACCGGCTTTCGCTCACGGCTTCGTATATTGATTATTGGTAGGTTCATTGAAAATATATAAGACGCCTCGCGGTTTTACCTGCGTAGTTCCCGTTCCCGTGGGAATACAGTGATAAAAATAACCTATGTTATACAGGGATAGTGTAGCTTCCCGACGGTGAAAGAATTTTTGAAATCGGTCCAATAGTTTCGGTGCCTATTCATTACGAACGAATAAACAAATAATCAAATCTGTCCTTTTTATAATAGTATGGATAGATCATCACTAAATAGAATTAACATTTTTGACCGCCAGCGTTCTTTTTACATGATGCGACCTGTATTTGTTACTTATTTATCAAACGAAAAAGGAAAACGTATATCCAAATCAGCCTTCTTTATTCATAAACTATCCAACTGTTGGCTGCCTGATGACAGCCCTGTTGGCTCATTGGTACTATATCTGCCTTGAGAGCTGTGGGGCGTGGGTTCGATTCCCACTCAGGGCAAACATTTTGTGAATAAACAAATGTTTGTTCTGTGTCTGTGTGTTCTGTATGTATTATAAGTATGTATTTACAAAAAAAAAAGTATTTATGTATTCTATCAGTTATCTAATAAATAAATAATAAATAAATAAATAAATATCGTAGGACATTACATACAGCGCCATCTGACCCCAAACTAAGCAAAGCTTGTACTATGGGAATCAGATAACTGATAAAATACTTAAATACTTTCTTTTTTTTTGTAAATACATACTTATAATACATACAGTACACCCAGACACAGATCTGTCTTCCATCGCACAAGCATTGCTTAGTTTGGGGCCACATGGCGCTGTGTGTATAGTCCAAAAAAAAAACTGCTAAGCGCAGGCCTCTTCTCATTTTGAGAAGGGAGGACCATAGTCCACCACGCTGGCCAATTGCGAGTTAACAGACTTCACACATCTTTGGGATTATATTTTTTTTTAAGTACTTTTGTACATGTAGGTTTCGTATTTTCTAAGACATCAGCAATACGCAGATGACTTAGAAAAGACAGGGGTGCGTACCGTTGGATTCCAGGTTTCCAGATTGGAAGGTCGGTCTACCAATTAGGCTGCCGAAACATCATTATAGTATATTATATACATACTACAAGGAAACCGGTAGATTTAAATAAAATAAATTAATCTAAAAGGCCGATGGGAATAGTTTCAAAAATGTCATCATTTCTATGTTGGCACACTACACAAACGTTGAGCAAAATAGAGCGTTTTGTCACGTGTAGTATCGACTAGACAAAATGACAAGTTTTTGGATTTTCTTTGCTCTCGGTTCCCAGAGTCCAAAAGTTTTAACTTCAAAAGGTTATCACCCCCTATCCAAGGTACTATACATGCGCCTTTTAAAGTCTTTTGAAAATTTCGTTGTAGTCTGAATTCTGGTAAGGTGTGACAGTGCTAAAACATCTATACTTATAATTATGTAATCACTGTACTATATAATATCTTAAATTAATACTATTTACAAATTTATACAAAAAGCATTAAGCTTAGCATTGCCATGCAGCGTGGCCATGCTGCTAGCATTCTGACCACATTTTTTTTTTTATAGTAGATAGGCTTGCGTTCCCTTCTCTGACTGTAAATAATGTACTATTATTATTGGCGTGGTGAAATAATGGTTCTTGGAAAAAAAAAACATTCGACACGTATCATCAGGTTAGCTGTGGTCAAACACACAGCTGTCAACCATCAAAAATTGTTAAATGATATCACTATTAATTGAAGTAATATGGCTGCAGAAACATTTATTTTATAGTTAGTGCAGTAAATTTACTGAGTTAGGTTTGTATTTGTGTAAATTTTTATTATTTTTTTCGTCAATATCTCCCAAAACATGGTCCGTGGTGTGGCGTGCGTGTCGCGAACGTTGTTCCCGCCACACGCAAGCTGACCCGGCTTTGTTCAAGATTAAGTGGTACACTTTGCACGTTAGCCACCGCTTAATACACTGAATTAAACGTATTTGTTAGTTACAAAAAGGCCATTCAACGCTAGCGGTAACTCCAATAAGGTTCACGAAGTCGATGACATATGAGACTTATAAAATCTGAGCAAAATACAATTTGTCAAGCGGGACTCTCGCATTATTATGAAATAATAAAAAAAGGCTAGGTTGTATCAAGGACAGAGCCGCAATGGAGTACGCCGAGGTCAAAAGGGGTCGTCGAGGACCGGAATCTCTCTCTTGTTGTCCGAGCTCTTACGCGTACGTTACGTATTGCACGTGGTGACGTCATAGTCAAGTAGTCACCAAATTACATTATTACTACAAAATCCTCACATTCTTTTCATCTCTACCATTTAATTTTGTTAAAATCTTAAGTATGCGTTACATGTATCACACCACTTTTACGCCCACGTTTTTTAATGATGAATAGACTTGCGTTTTATGGTCTACGATGGAGTACGCTTGCCAGGAAGATACCGATTAACTCTCGACTTGAAGACACCCAGATTGTATCTATCAGGGAACTACTACTCGGGTATCGTTTTCCACGCTTTAGCCATTTGAACAATGAAAATGGAATTAAATCGTTTCGTACGGGTTTTTAGGATAAACTAGCAACTCTGCTACAATGTTAAACGTTGTGAAGATAACCTTGAAAGAAGGAATCATTGCAGATGAGTCCTTTGGTACGTTTCTCACTTCCGCTCGAATCAATCAATGTAATCACTAAATAAGCACAGTGCGGGATGCTAAATTTAGTACCAAATGTGTCGTGCTGCGGGCGATAACAGCGCCAGTTTCATCAACGATATATGCACTACCGAGTAATGACTTCTGTCTTCTAAATAATGGTTATAAAATAATCTCGGTACTACCGAAGTTATAACCGATCTTGTTATAACGTATTTGCATTTTGCAAGTGACCTGCTGATCGAAATGAAAGACGTTTTACGTCAAAAAATGATATACGAATCAAACTGAGAACAGCACAACGTTCAGAGAAACTTGCGACCAATTATTTATTTGTCTCGCATAATTCATGAGAGTCATTGAAATATGTTCCCATAATATGGGATTATGTCCACTCGGCTTTGCCCCCATGGATGTTCATATGAAATTATGTGTTTTATGCCTCTTAAGTCTGTTGAATGGAGTAAGTGTTTAAAAAGATGATTTTGTTCCCATGTTTACTACAATCCTGTCTAAGTTAATGTTGTATCTATGTAAATTTAAAGTTAAAATTGAAGTAGATAGGTAAGGCTCAGTAACGAACCCTACACAGTATGTTAAACAAAGCAGAAAACTGTTAAACGTCGGCGGCTATACCAGTAGTACGTAAAAGCAAGAAGAATTTTTATTGCTAACAATGTTCAATTTTATTTTGTAGTCTAATCCTCAGAATATAATAATAATTATCATTGAATATTGGGTACAAAGTTCAGAAAACAGCTTCAATGGTTATAGACAGGAGTTATCTGGTAAGAAATAACCCCTCTCCTTGTGCCAAAAATATGTTAATAATACCACAGTCAACTGCAAACGATTCAAATCTCTAGAACAATGTTAATAATTTAATTGTGATAAATAAAACTGATGTCAATTTATACTCCCCACTAAAAAACAAAGACCTTTCAATGCTTCAACGAAAGAATACCGTATTTCACCACATAAATAAGGTATTACCAGAGTACGTACAAATGTAATTTACGAATGAAAAATTACATTCTGCCGGTGCTTTTGTGATATATTGTGGAATATTTTGCATTCCCCCGTTTAGTACGAAGGGTGGTTTTGGAATGTGTGCGGTTCTTTGAAGGAGTATTAGTATGTGGGTAAAGAAACTGTAGCAAAGGAAGTTTTTGAAGGATATAAAGTTATATCTGTGTTGTTCACGGTGCGTACATTGTACATAACATTACAAGGCGTGATTTATGACAATTTTTAAACACAGGGCAAACAAAAGGGCAATCTGTGTGTATTATAACTCTATATAGACATTGAAGTGAAGTAAAGTTATATTGATCTAGTTTTCTTTGTTAGAAATGTGACTTAATCAAAAAACATTCTTAGGAATGTTTCAAGAAAATTTGTTTAGCCGTTGTTTGTTTGTTTGTAATTAAATTTTAATTTCAGTCCTCTTGTAATTAAATCACTAGTAACTGAAACGACTGTTAAGCGAAATTGACTTCCGAAAAGTAACTCCTGAATCAATCAATCACTTTAGTGTATGCAATAAAGAGTCAATCAATCAATCAATCAATCAATCAATCAAATCAAATTAGTAGTATGGTTTCCATAGTACAAGCATTTTTTTTACTATTACGTATATTCTTGCGTTTGACGGCCAGCTCGCCTGATGTTAAGCGAAGATGCGGTCTACGGTGGAGCACGCTCGCCTAGAAGAAACCGATTCACTCGCGACTTGAAGGCTCCCTGATTGTGTCTACTAAGCTTTGCTTAGTTTGAGGCTAGATGGCGCTGTGTGAAATGTTTTACGATACTTGTTTATTCATTATTTATTTAGATTGGGGTCGATGGTTGGCATCGGAGGCGATAACCATTTCACCAAGTTTTTCCCTAACTTTTTTTGGTTCGTACTTAAAACACAAGGTTACGCAATCCGCACTTATTTCACGCAGTAAGCCAACCAATTCGCGGCGCGCTAATAAACGCGCCTTTATATACGCTTTAGCTTTCAAACTGAAACCTAAACAACATGGCTATTTTCTTTAGCACCGTAGTGGGCTCGACCGCAGTAGTTCCGGCTCATATTAACCGTTATCGCCCCATCTTAACTGCCCTGTTCTCGAAACTATAGCCTTCGTTGAAAATGATACACTTAATATCAATCAACGTGAAAACAACCTTATTTATTTAACTGTAAGGCTTAGTCTGCTAAACGAGCCTCAGCCCATTATTTCTCATTATTAAATTGATAAGAAAAATGCGATTGGACCGGATTACGAGTTGAGCCGTATTACTGGTTAGCAGGGTGCGGTTTTGAATGAGTTCAAATGTTTTCAGGTTCTGAATACGAAAGAGTTATTGTGGATATAGATAGGCCCGTGAACCCTTGTTTGGAACAATGACAGGAATATCGCTCCTTTTGTTTGTGTGGTAGACAAAAATGGGAACATGTAGAATTTTTGATGTCAAATTGAGCTTCCGTGAGTTGATAACGAATTTAAAGCTTTTTGTAATTGTAGCTTTCCTACATTGCTGATAAATAATCATAAGTTTACTTTTTGTCGGAATTTGGATAAACTCTCCGAACATAATTTTATTAAACGTTAACATTCAGTATACAGCATGACTGGTGAGATACCTACGATACTGAAAAAGAGTACTTGGTACTCGATTCTCGTTATAATTATGTAATAAAATTGGGTACTTAATTTTTGGCCCCAATTTCCTTATAAATAAATGAAGCGTGGATACACTTGGGAGTGTATTCAAGTATAACGATGTTTTGATCACGCGACAAGTAGGTACGTGCTTGTCCCACGTCATCAGCGCAAGCGTCCTCACAACGTCCAGCTCGTGCTTCCGTACAGTGTCCATGCGTTGCGTAATTAATTACATAACTTTTGGTTATATTTACCTCGTAGTCAGTTAATATTTATTTTTAATAATATTGTTTTTTCTTCCTTAATGATCGCTAAATATCACGTCCTCAAGTATCGTAGGTCGTGTCTCACCAGTCAAACTGTACATATACCAAAGTTTAAATCTTAGCTTTTTATTTTTAGAGAAAACTTCTTTAAAAAGTAATGGTAAATCGATTCACCTATTCTCAAATTAAACACTTACTGACGAACATAATTTGTTTTTTTTTTTTAATTTGTATTTTCGGCTATAGTATTAATACTGGTAACATTGAGCAATTTTTATAGTTTATAGTATTTTTTAGAGCAAAAATTTTCATACTCGTAACTGGTGTATCAAATTTCATTACAGCGCTTTTGACGCATATTCGGGAAATGGAACAACTGCTATATTAGTCACAATTTTCCCTTTCACAATTAGATACTTGCTGTCCATGTTATACTTATAACCTAGAAAGTTAAAATACCTATCTTGAGTACAGAAAAAAGCATACATTTTGGACCCCGCTATTTAGTTTTTTTATAATTTTACTATTTTCACTTGTGCCATATATATACACAAATATAATGACATATCGTTCATCAAAATCGGTTCGGCCGTTTAGTAGTTATCAGGGAACGTAGACATACATACATACATACAGGTCAAACACAACCCACTTTATTTGGCTTCGCCGCGGTTGTTTGGCAATATTTTTCAATTACACACTATTCCTTTGAAGCTTTTTCTCAAGGATTCTTAAAACGCAAAATAAAAAATTCGCAAAACATTTTTTTTAACAAAATGTTTGTAATTTGAAGCATCAAAACATGTTTTTTAATGTAAACATAATGAGATGAACAGGCGCTCTCCTGACGGTAAGAGATAACGCCTGCCCATGACTAATTGACAATTTTAGCGATACACAGAACTTTAAGTAACAAAACAAAGTCCAGGGCATCACTGCTTTGACTCATACTTTGTGACTACATTGTTAGTCTCAACAGCTCTGAACAGTAATGTTTGCACACTACTGCGTGGTGGCAGAATATCTGGTACAGGCGATGGTACCTAACTAGACGACTTCCTATTAAGGAAATTTACCATCAAATAAGTAGTAAGTTTAGTGACCTAAATACGCGCGGATTAACGTCGTTAACCTACGTCTTTAGTAAGTTTCTCCCAAGACGCGCCAATCAGTCTGATCTTCTATTTTTCGCTTCCAACCACTGCCAGCTGTCCCACCTGTAAACGTGAAAGCCTAGTTCGTAAACCCTAATGGTACTTTCCAAACATTACATATTCTATACCCAATACGACTTTAGTTCCGAAGTGACGTGACAAACTCAAGTGCGTGTGACAAACTGCTTTACCCTAATTTCCTGCCAACCACACCGTCGCTCACAGAATCCTAATAGTTTAACCCACTTGTGTAGAGTGATACGTGGAGGTAGATGCTTTGGAGTGATAAAATGGTGAGACGTGAGCCTTGGTGGACAAATGGGAAGGTTACGGAAACGTTACCCCTTGATTTGCCGATACGGAACTAAGAACTTAAATTTACGTCACGTAAATGGCTGATAGAGATTTACTTGTTTGTATTTATAGAGATTAAACCTTGAACTTGTAGCTTCGGTTAGACATGTTTTAATTTGATTAGATCTCAGTTAATATAGTTAACGTTTTTAGGGTTCCGTACCCAAAGGATAAAAACGGGACCCTATTACTGAGACTTCGCTGTCCGTCCGTCCATCCGTCCGTCTGTCACCAGGCTGTATCTCAAGAATAGTGATAGCTAGACAGTCTAGACAGATTTTCACAGGTGATGTATTTCTATTGCCGCTATAACAACAAATACTAAAAATGAAATAAATACAACATCCAACAAACTTGATTTTTTTGCCGTTTTTATGGATATTGGTACGGAACCCTTCGTGCGCGAGTCCTACTCGCACTTGGCCGGTTTTTAATACCTATTGATTGTAATACTTGTATATCTACTTATGTTTATTGTAATTGTAAATTGTACCTAATACTCTGTTGTTTAAGAAATAAAAAGTATAATTATTATTAAAAAAAAAATGGTGTCAGATTTCCTTAGCAGAAAGCTGTCTAGGTAGGTACCAACGCAGTATATATACGCAGTATATTCTGCCACCAAGTAGTAGTGTGTAAACATTACTGTGTTTCAGTTTGAAGGGTACTGCAGCTAAAGAAATTATTGGGCTGTTCAGACAATTGAAAGTCTCAAAGTAATGAGCGCCAAAGCAGCGATGCCCCGGACTTTGATTCCTAAATCACGCTCACGCCCTATACTTAAATAGATATCACAACAATATCTCAAGCTATCGTCATAAATAAAAACTCTTAAAATATTAATTTTAGCTCATTTAGATAACTAATTTCCCCAGTGATTTCTTAAGGAAAACCATTTCGAAATTTTACAAATTCAAAGGATGGTTTTCATCTCAACAAAATCATCAAAATCCTAATTTGCGGACGAACACCCATCGAGGTCAGATGCCGTCTCAGGTATTTCATAAATTTCCATTCCACACAATATGAAATCCAATTCCGCTATCAATCCTAAATTATGATCCTCGAGCCAACCCATCTCGACGTCGGTAAGTGAAGCCCTACGAGCTTATTACTTGATGTCATCCGCATGTTAGTAGAAATTTCGAGAACCCACCGAACGCGTCAGGTTGTTGAGAGCGCGTATCTTGTGAGATTTGCTCAATAGCGAAAAGAATTTTAATTTAGGTATTTTAAACGAGAACGTGGAGTGTTGGGTTTGCAATTGTGAAAATTAATAGTCATATAAGCGTCATTATCATCACCATTTTCACGGATTTCTGGCTTTCAATTTGGAGGTCGTAGGTTCGATTCTCACGGGACGCACCTCTATTTTTAACGTGAAACATCTTTTATTTCGGTGAATACACGGTTACTTGCAAAAATCAAATTAAACAAAATACGTTATAACAAGATCGTTTATAACTTTTGAAGTTTAGCACCTAGGGTAGACTGAAGTGAATCGGATCATTTTTTTTTTGAGAATATGACAATGCATTGGCATGACTTGCTTTCCTGAGGTTAAGTGACAATGCATGCCCATGACCATTGCAGCTATACACAGAACTTTGAGTAATAAAATTAAGTCCAGAGCATCGCTGCTTTAGCGCTCATTAATTTGAGACTTTCGATGCTTAGTCTCAGGGCCCTCTTATTTCGCTAGCTGAAGTACCCTTTAAATCACAACACATACTTGCATACTACTGCTTGGCGGCAAAATATCTGGCACTGCGGTGGTACCATCCTAGACGACATTATGGTAAGGAGATCGATCACCTATTAAAATTATGCGGCTGTTTTTGCTTTCTGTTTTTTTACCACCAACCATATATTTTGTGCCTTCGGTTTTGTCCATCCAAAGGTTGCCTAGAAGGTATCACTTTCGACTATAAGGCCTTTGTTATACTACGGTTAATTAATCCTTGCCGTTTATGTTACAATATAATATGTATGTTGCAATAAAGTAATACTCTATTTTACAAAGAAAAATAAAGGCTATGTTTGTAACGAGTTTTTTTGTGTAGCGATGATAGCTCAGTGGTTAGCGCGGTAGGTTCGCATGCCGAAGGGCGTGGGTTCAAACCCCAACAATGAGCTTGAGCTGCCGGTGAAGGAAAACATCGCGAGGAAACCATAGCATGGTGGTAGGGTACTTTCTAGTACTCGGCTGGCTAGCTACCACCCTCAAGTTGAAAATCTGCCGCCAAGCATCTACCGGTGTGTTCCGGCAGCCTCACTTGAGAGCCAGTACCATTCAAGGCTAGGTGTGCTTTACCATCTTCGACCACACCTTCACTTAACATCAGGTGAGCTGTGGTCAAACAACTAGCCTGTCAACCATAAAAAAAAAAATAACAGCTGCATAATTATCTTTGTAAACTAAGCTGTATGATTTTAATAAGTGTGGTGACAATTGATTTCCTATTATAAATGTAGTTTGGATGGCCCACATTTCGTTACTAAGTTTCCTTAGTCGAGTTTTAGAATTATAACTCCTTTTCAAACCTTTCTTATTTATCTAGATGCTGCTGAAGTTACGTAAGTACCTGTTTTATTTACATAATAGATTTGTACGTAAGCGGGCGTTAAAATAATGTACATACACTGTTAAATATATAACCCTTCTTTTTGGTTTTGCTGTAGTAATTAAAATAATGTAAAGTATTGAATCTCACGGGAAAGAATTCCTCTAGTTAGAGACTCAGGATATTTTTTTAATAGACGTTTGTACGCATGTTAAGTGTGTAATGTTAATGTATCTGCCCAATAAATCTTCCGTTTGTGTTAGAGTTGTTCTTAATTAAGGTCTTTAATTGCACTTTTTAAACATAAAAAGTTATTTTTCATGATAAAATAAGCATCCTGAACAACCAATGTTACAAGTCATATATGAGAAATGATCAAAAATATGATGAAACCCATACCGATTTTTAGTGCGTCGTAAACTCACAAAAAGTCCGAAACCGCCCCTCTGTGTGCATAGGGCTTTTTCAATATTTCGGTTGCGAACCTTCCTCACAATTGTCAAACTTCAGCCACAAGTTGGTGCTCACAAATCGCATAACAGATCAGGAAATTGTGGTCGAGAGGAGAAGCCCGTACTTAAATTTTGTATATATTCGCTTACATACTGTAATAAATATTCTAATTTTAAATTTAAAGTATTTTATTGTAGGATGTGTATTTTTCCACTTCAAGTGGTTGTCATAATTATATTGGGTGTCAACAGCTACTCTTTTTTAGCATACAATATTTAGAATAAAATTTTACAATATTATTCTAATAACTAATTACATTTGTTAAAACTAATACAATTTTTTGCTAAATAAAAAAAGTCATTATAAATTTTGAATGCCATAGTATATTATTAATGTCATAGAAATACTAAATCCACGATGTCTTGTAAACAGGCTTGAGATTCAAAATCCTGCCTGATTAGTAATTTCTCGAAAAGTTTGCTTTATAAAATAATATGATTTTCTATACTGATATAAAAACAAATGTATGAAGAAACGACTACAGTTAGAAATATTATCTAGTTAAATTTGGCATGTCAAAAAATTACATTGCCTCTGAATTTCCATTAGGACAGACCCACATCCATTGGATTAAAGTAGGCTGATAGTAATAATAGATACAAATATTTTATTAATACCACCAAAGTTATAACATAACTCAAAATAGTCAAATTCAATCATTAACTATGACGTCATAAACACTGATAACATGTCCATGAAAAAAAACAAAAACGTCAAAGTAAAGTATGTCATCATAAAAAGATATTGGCAATATAATAAAATGTCACAAAAAACTATTGTTATTTACTAGTAAATTAAGATAAATAAGTAATGCTAATGAGCATGATGATTCCACTCAGCATTCGTAGTTACCAGGTTTACAGGTATTTTTTAATCAAATCATTTACAAATTTGTAAAAAACTTACTCTAAAAGTCCGTCAGAGGAGCGGCATGTGGCCAGAATGCTGGCAGCATTACCACGCTGGATGGCAATGCTAAGCTTTTGACCAAAGTAGATGCCAGCATTCTGGTCACCTGAAGCCTCTTCTTAATGTTAGTCAAATTTGTTTTTGATAAATCGAATCTTTCTTGAGCATATAAGCATTGATTACAGGTTTTTGCTAATCCAATAGCCTACCATAGAAAACCGCGGAGATTAAGTACTGGCAATACATTATTCTGTGTACGCAGGCGACATTTGGCAGGTTTATCGAGAAAGTTCCCTTGTCCACAGTTGGGAATCGATATTACCCGGTTACGGATACAATTTTAACTAATATATTGTTGGGAAAATGTATGAGAGTTGTTCGCAGTTGGTTATTTATTTCCTGATGTTCGAACGTTTTCCGATAAAGATAAGTTTTATAACGTCTTAAGTATCAATTCTCAACAAAGTAATAACAGTTCAAGAATGTTTGTTTTGTGTTAAGTTAAAATACGATTTGTCTTCCTTTATTTACACTAAATTTAATTAGAAAGAAGGAAAGAAAAAAAATATTTTGACACACACATCACTACAACAACGTAGCGTACTACTTTCGTAGCGATGATAGCTCAGTGGTTAGCCCGGTAGGTTCGCATGCCGAAAGGCGTGGGTTCAAACCCCAACAATGAGCTTGAGCTGCCGGTGAAGGAAAACATCGTGAGGAAACCATAGCATGGTGGTAGGGTACTTCCTTGTACTCGGCTAGCTACCACCCTCAAGTTGAAAATCTGACGCCAAGCATCTAACGGTGTGTTCCGGCAGCCTCACTTGAGAGCCAGTTCCATTCCAGGCTAGGTGTGCTTTACCATCTTCGACCACGCCTTCACTTAATATCAGGTGAGCTGTAGTCAAACACCTAGCCTGTCAACCATAAAAAAAAAAACAACAACAAAAACACTACAAATAAAAGATTAGAAAATTCTACAAAACGAAACGTAACGAATTACTCGTATGATAAATGATAAATACATGAAACACTTTTAAGAACACTTTTAAGAATAAGTTTATGTACATCTAAAAGTTGATGCTCGCCATTGTATCAGTTTTATGTGACTTCCTAGAAAGGTAGTGTAGTAATTAATTAATTTTGTTGAGACTAACCATCGAAAGTCTCAAAGTAATGAGCTCCGAAGCAGCGATACCGTGGCCTTTATTTTGCTACTAAGCTAGAACTATACTAGTAATACATCGACTAACTAACAATACTGACACAGTGAACGAAGTTACCAGTACGAAATAAAAAGCTTATAATCTTTAGTTCCAAAATTATTCCGCCAAATATCACGCGGCTCTTTGTTCGAGAGTCTTCAAATCTGAAAACGATAAAACAGGCAGTAATCCGCAGCCCTTCGAAAACGTCACTCGAAATCCATAGATAGGGTGTGTGTGACGTCAAGTAATGACGCTTAGGGATAGCGAAAATATGAGTAACATGAACGAGTCGTATTAACACCATTCGAATAATTTGTTGCTGTTATTTTAAGGTGGTTCGATTTCCAAACAATAATTTTTTGCCATTTATGGATAAATGGAGCATAATTTTACAGTGAAATCACAGCTACTGACATTTATTTTGGTGTTTATTTGCGGTTAATCACAATTGCTTGAATAAAACGGTTGACGGTAAGAAATAACGCTTACTCGTGACCATTTTAGCAGAACCTAGAATTTTGAGTAAAAAAACAAAAATTCTGGCTCTAATTTTTTGTAGCGATGATAGCTCAGTGGTTAGCGCGGTAGGTTTGCATGCCAAAGGGCGTGGGTTCAAACCCTAACAATGATCTTGAGCTGCCGGTGAAGGAAAATATCGTGAGGAAACCATAGCACGGTGGTAGGGTACTTTCTAGTACTCGGCTGGCTGAAAGTTGAAAATCTGCCGCCAAGCATCTAACGGTGTTCCGGCAGTCTCACTTGAGAGCCAGTACCATTCCAGACTAGGTGTGCTTTACCATCTTCGACTACACCGTCACTTAACATCAGGTGAGCTGTGGTCAAACACCTAGCTTGTCAACGAAAAAATATATCTGATAAAGAAAAAAGCAGTCATGGGACTGCCAGAAATGAAAACATAAAACACGTCACACCGATGACGCGAGCCTATGCCCTACCTAAAATTACTCAACATGGCTAAAAAAGTTATCACTTCTAAAATAATTGACAAAAGAACGTATGCCCAGCTACAAACAAGCATATCCCAAGTCTGCGATGACGAATCATTCGAATAATTGACATTTCATAAAACAGCCGTCACTCATATCTATAGCTTACTCAATACTCACTCGAGTGAAAGTTGTAGAAGTAGGTACCGGATGCCGCCGGTTCGAGAGGCACTCAGACCCTCTTGACTTTACACGTCGTCTTCGGGAAAATTTAATCCGAGTGGGACAAAATCATTCGTAGGTGGAAAACACTTTTTTTTTGCCCATTTGTGGTATGTCGAATAGTTATTGAATTTGTGATGTGATTGCTTTTCTTTGTCTTAAAAAAAAATGTACTCAATAGCTAAGCTAGAGTTTGCACTTGAGAGCTAGTTTAATTTCAAGCTAGGTGTTTTTACCGTCTGTCAACCATAAAAAACTTTACTTGGTGGTAGATTTCCTTAGCAGGAAGTCATCTAGGTAGGTGCAGACGTTGTACCAGATATTCTGCCGCCAAGCAGTTGTGCGTAAACATTACTGTGTTCCGGTTTGGAGGGTACTGCAGCTAGCGAAATTACAGGGCTGTTGAGACTAACCATCAAAGTCTCAAAGTAATGAACATCAAAGCAGCTATACCCTAGAGTTTGTTTTGCTACTCAAAGTTTTGTGTATCGCTGCAATGGTCATAGACATGTGTTGTCTCTTACCATCAAGAAAGCGTCTCGTTCGTCTCATTACATTTACATTTTTTTTAAATTATGAAATCGGTAGTATTATGATAATAAATAATGATGGATATTTTGTAAACCTAAGTAATTATTTTCGATATCAGGCGAACACACATAGAAAATTATATGGTGTAGGTTAATGGTTCTATTTTGATGTAAATTGATGACGATGACGGCAGTTGTAATAACGAGACTGAGTGGTAATTTCATTAAAACTACGACGTGTGGATCCATGCAAGTATATGATTTATCTGTGTGCGTCCTTTTCTTAGTGGGTGTGAACTATGTTTCACACAACATTTTTCCGTGTTAATTAATTGAAAAACTTATTATTAAAGACTCAGTATCAACGAAAATGGAACTAGTAATTTGATGTACAAAATATCACTTGTCATAATAATTATTTTAATGCATACATTTACTTTTCTCTTTCAATGAAGAGCTATTTATATTCATTCTTCTATAACATTTAGGTTGCTGCGGAAAATTTCTTCCGTGTAATCATTTAATGTTAATTTCAACTGTGTATTGACTAGACCATAGTATTCAATTCTACGGAATTATCTAACCGCTCGGAGGCCGCGCGTCGGTATACTTTTCTACTTTTTTGCATTGCCGGTATAATTAAGTATTATCCAGTCGCATTTTTCTCCTTTGTAGTCAGATTACGCATAACGAATACGTGTTAATTTAAAAAAAGACCAAAAGCATCTGTTTAAATCGGGGTCGCAGTGGTCGCTTGAAAGATGTTTTTGTTAAATCAACTTTAAACGTAACTGCTAAAGATTAAAGTTTATTTTACAATAACGGTAGATCCGCTGTGCGGTCGCCGCCTGATGACCGCGCAGCTGCTCTGCCGTATATGCCAACATCCTTTTCCTAATACAAATCCACACACAAACAACACACACAACACACCACACACAACTGACTTCCATCACACAAGCTCTGCTTAGTTTGGGACCAGATGGCGCTGTGTGTATAGTTCTACGATATTTATTTTATTTATTTATTTAAATACAAATATTTTATTGATAACACCAATGTTACAAGTCACAATTTTAAACATGTCATTTAATGAGTTTGAAGCGCTGATTACATGTCAAAATAAGGTATGTCAATATACAAACATGTCAATACCAAAAAAATATTGTCAATATAATAAAATGACATGACAAAAAAATCATAATTACTTACTAGTAATTCAATAACCTTTAAGTTTCAAATACTCGTCAATGTCATAAAACAAGGTCTCTAGCAGCTAAGATCATAACTTGGTTCTGAAGCACGCGGTAGAAGGTGCATCCCACACGGTGGCGGGTACGCGGTTGTAGACAGCGGACCCCAAAATGTATACCGACCTCTCCGACTTGATCGATCAGAACAGTGTCAGACGTGTGGCTTTAGGCAGCGGTGATCCTTTACTTTTCTAGTGATATAACTTTCTCGGCTATTTGCATCTTTATTTAAAAAACAAAACGTAAAATAAAAACACCATAATATTTTGCACGTCCACACAGCGACTGTCGCAAAAATAAAATACACGTTTACCTTAATTTACTGCCAAAGGAAGTGCAATATTGTAATGAAATTCACAACAAAGATAAAGATCTCGACCCACGTGAGGGAGCGGCTGTCTGCCACGATCGGTGGGCTATAAAGACTAGAACACACTGTTAGAGAAGAGCTAAGATTATTTTGTAATTTAAAGTAAAAGACGAATAAGACGCTTTTCTAATGGTAAGAGATAACCCATGTTCGTGACCATTGCTAGAACTTTGAGTAAATAAAGACCAGAGCATCGCTGCTTTGTCGTTCATTACTTTATTACTTTGAGACATTCGATGATTAGTCTCAACAACTCTGAAGTTTCACTAGCTGTAGTACAGTATTTATGTGATAAACAGTGTTTGTTCAGTATATGGATTTTTACCAAAAAAAGTATAAAAGTATTATATCAGTTACTTCGTTCCCATAGTTACAAGCTTTGCTTAGTTTGGGGTGATGCACTCCAATATTTAATTACTTAAAAAAAGTATTATTTGAACATAACTTTTGTAGCTTATGCCTAGCTTCACAGTGAAAATAATACCTTAGCAAGAATTCTGTAAAATTTTGCTAGTAAAAAAATAAGTGACTGTAGGCAGAAAGACGTCTCGAAACATCCACTGCTAACGTGGCCATAATAAAAAGATAAAAACCAGCCAAGTGTGAGTCAGTCTCGCGCATAGTGGGTTCCGTACGAACTTGTAGGTATGTAAATTGTTCGTCCATCACGGAAATTTTACCATTTACTTGGTGGTAGTTCTCCTTAGCAGGAGGTCGTCTAGGTAGGTACTACCGCAGTACCAGTTATTCTGCCGCTAAGCAGTAGTGTGTAAACATTACTGTGTTCCGGTTTGAAGGGTACTGCAGCTAGCGAAATTACTGGGCTGTTCAGACCAACCATCGAAAGCCTCAAAGTAATGAGCACCAAAGCAGCGATGCCCTGGACTTTGTTTTGTTACTCAAAGTTCTGTGTATCGCTGCAATGGTCATGGGCAGGCGTTATATCTTACCATCAGGAGAGCGTGTCATAACTATTTTACTTTTTTTTTTTTTTTTCAGTTCCATTCCAGGCTAGGTGTGCTTTACCATCTTCGACCACACCTTCACTTAACATCAGGTGAGCTGTGGTCAAAGAAATAGCCTGTCAAACGTAAAAAAAAAAAAAAAACATCGACGCAGGTCGCGGTCAGTTTACAAAATGCAAATAAATTTATTATCTACCAATTTAGTTTACGCAATTTTTGTGACGTTACTACTGGTTACGAAATTTTCATTCCTTGTGCTATAAGATTTTGTCTCTTATATTCGCCATATTTTATGATTTTAGGTCAACGAAAATGACTTTAAATTCCGTTGAGAATGACAAAATATAAAACATAAACACTAAACAGCCGTATTTTTTATGACATTGACGCATTTGATTCTGTCACATATGTAAGGGGTTACAAATTTTAGTATTTGATATTAAATTCAACTTGATACTTCTACGCGTTTCTATGAAAAATGTTTTTGAAAGACAGACAACAACATGATCCTATAAGGATTCCTTTTTCCCCTTTGAGGTACTGATATGTAAGCAACCCTAAAAAGTAAGAGAAATGGATGAGTGACGAGATGATACAGTACAATTGGAAACAGTAAACAAAATTCCTCAAACAAAACAAAAGTCCTACAATATAATATGAGGTAGAACTCCTTAGCAGAAGGTACCAACGCAGTATCAGATATTTTGCCCTCAAGCAGTAGTGTCTAAACACAATGCTAACGATGATAGCTAAGTGGTTAGCGCTGGTGGTTCATATGCCTGCCGGAGAGCCGGGCGTCGGAGGAGAATCCACGCCCTCCTCCAACCTCCATAACAGGGGCTTTGGGCGTTAGACTCGGGGGGGCCATCGCCCGACAAGATGCGAAGTTATCATGGGCTTCCAGTCGACTTCCCTCTGGTTTCTCGTCAATGTGCAGCGCAGCTGTTGACGCAACGTCATACTTCAGCAGCGTTCAGGGGGAGTTTCCGCTTCACGGCAGCAAAAATTTAGAACAATATTCCTCCCCCATCAGAAACCAGAACAACGTTAAGGGGTTTTCTGTTTGTTGTTATTTTTGTGTACTGGGTTACAAAATAAAAATTATTTTCTTTCTTACAAATTCTAATTTAACAAATCCCAACACCCAATTTAATTTTAATAAAAGTTTTCGATATCAGTGAATATGTAACTTGTTTTAAGCTCCCATACTGTATATATGTGGAGCACTGGCGTCCCCTGGTGTTAAACTTTGGCGCCTAATATCTACACTGAGGAGAAAATTCAGTTCAAATAAGCTCATATATCAAGGCGTAATTGTATTTGCAACTTCATAAGAAAAATCTTTGAATCGGATTACTTAACATGTGAGCACGTTAAATTAATCTAATAGATTGTGATTTTCTATTTACTATTGCAAATTTTAGGAGTATAATCTTATGAAATTGTTGTAAGATTACAAAGCTGCAAAATTATTTATGTGTCAGATAGATAAATCTCTTTATTTGTGTATACCATAAACAGAAAAAAGTACAGATAACGAAAGAACCTTATGAACTAGTGCCACAAGTGGCGGCTCGCTAAGAGCGATCTCTTCCAGGCAACCAAGTTTTATTAGTTACAGAGATTAATGATGGTAGTATGGTATTTTTTAAAGCGTGGTGGTGGAGTATTTTGATGTAGGTACTTGGCTGGCTAGCTACCACCTTCAAGTTGAAAATCTGCCATTAAGCCCCTAACGGTGTATTACGGCAGCCTTGCTTGAGAGCCAGTTTAATTCCAGCCTAGGTGCGCTTTACCATTTCGACCACACCGGCACTTTACGTAAGTCAACGTATCTATTAAACAAAATAAACAACCCAATAGGTAAAAATGTAACACGAATATAATTATGTACACAAACAATATTTAAACTTCTCTAACTTTTGTTAGAGAAACGAGTGTTAAATACAAGTACATTATTATTTTATAAAAAAAAAACCTTAAATTAATACTATTTACAAAATTTATGCAAAAAACTTAATCTAAAAGTGAAAAATCTGTTAAAGACAATTAATAACTAAGTACATTTTTAAATACAAGGAGATGTGAAACAATCAAGTTGACTCACGTTCACTATAGCCGATGCAACCGACGTAATTAAACGTTAGGAATCCCATATAAGTAAAACGAAAACACACCAGGTTCCATAGTAAAATATGAAGCTTAGGAAAGTCAAACGTTAAAATCACTAAGCGGTTGCCATGCTGAATCTTTATTAGACGTACACCAGCGATGGCTCAAAGTGGGCAGCCATTATTAAAATTCTCGCGAGCGTACGGCACGGCCATAATAATATTTCCAGGTCGGTAGGCTCAGGAAAAAAGAAAAAAAACTGCGCTTAAAATGGATTTAACATATTTTATTATAATATTAAGCCTCACAAACGATCTTAAAAATGAACGCCGCCGGCAACAATTTTGAAGTTATAAAACAAGGTGGTACACGAGATTAATGAAGATTTATGCTGCAAGATGAATTTATATTCGGATATTTAAATTAAAATCTCTCTACCACGGCGCAATGCAGTAGTTGAGAGGTAATGCACATACTATTTTGCTAGTAACACTTTTCAACAGCATGTGTTATTTCACGGAGCTTTTTTATCATACTATGGAAACTGACGTGGTTTTGACATATTTTTGTTTTACTCATGACGTCTCATTACTCACGCTTAGTTATATCGGATACTCTGACTATAGTTTTGGCCGTACCTGGTGGCCTTTTTCATGGATATAAAGCTGTGTACAACGATGCGTGCAGCCTCGTATTGGTTTGCTATTTTACTATAGCTCCCACCCCCGCGCATGCTAATACGCTTCCAAATTTCAAAAAACTTTTGTGTCTTCTCATTACAGATAGATCCTATTTTTTATTTTTTTTTTATTTAAAAATATATATCCAGTTTCACTCGGGAAGATGTAAGGATTCTAACAATAGTATTTATTTACTTTATTTAAATATTATGGTTGAATAAAAAAACTCACATTTCAATTCATGAACCTTGAAAACATTCCATTCCTTTTTTGGGCAGTCGTGTAAAAAGGTATGTTTTACCTAATTTACTACTGTATCAGTCAAAAAGTTAGCCAACCTTAGACTTCTTTCCTTATGTATTGTTATCTATTATGAAAAAAATAAGAAATATAATAATGCTTTGTTCCTTTATCCTATCTTCCTCAAAAGAAACAACTAAATGAAAGGAATCCCACGTATTTTCCTTTTTAACCTAATTCAAAGGTTTCGGTTCTAAAAAAATGTACTTACTTGAAGGGCGAGCGCCTTTTCCAGCATTAATTTTATGATATCCGTTTCCTTACTAAGCTAATAAACCATTTTAGAACCATCGTCAATACGGTATTTATTGGTAGTCGTATTTTACGAGATTCTCTATCTAAATTGACAGCTGCGCTTTGTGTTGGAAACAAAATTTTATGTATATTTTTTTAAGCAATTTAAAATATTTTCGAAATCAATTCCGAATCAGCCTATTTTTAAACCGACTTACAAGAGGGAAAGGTTAGGTTAGGTAGCGGTTTTTTTAAATATAATCAACAAAAATCTAAAAATTGTATACATCGACGATATTGTCGTTTACTCCGAAATCTTGTTGTTTCAAAGGTTCAGTGTGTTTAGTTGGCCTAAGGGTCATGGAGTCGGTTTTTATAAATTGGTAATTATTTATAAATTGCCCCACTGATGGTCATGTGCCTCGTATTATTATGAGAAGGGTAAAGCCATAGTCCACCACACTGGCCAAGTGCGGGCTGGCAGTCTTCACATAAAACTTCAGCAGCTAGCGAAGTTACAGCTTTCTGTTTTACTTATGCAGTGTTAATAATGCAGTTTAAATACGTCAGATACTCCAATTGTAGTTTCAACTATATGCGGTGGCTTTCTTCAAGGAGTCAAAGCAGAGAATGTCGCACGCACGGCCGCGTCTTGCTTTGTAGTACGGGCTACTGCGTGCCTCGCACTGGAAGACAGCGGTCAGTGCGTGAGCGCGCGGGTGGGAGCGGGTAGTATGCCGAGATGCACCGGTGCGCTCCAAAGTTCTTCCTTCCGGAGTCTTCGTCTACGATGTCACTTTCCATACTAAAAAAACAAAAAAATGACACTAAAATATGATTTAAAAAATGTGTTTTTTATGTAAAAGTAATAAGTCGAACGATGCACTTTCCTGATGGTAACAGATAACGCATGTCCATGACCATTTCAGCACACAGACAGAAACAGAACTTTGAGTACCAAAACAAAGTCCAGGGCAACGTTGCTGTGGCACTCATTACTTTGAGACGTTCGATGGTTAATTGAAAGTTTCAAATAGTCGTTTGGTGGTTAGTTTCTAGTATTTTAGCTATAAATACTCGTCAACATCATAATATAACAGTGTTTCTGGCAGTCAAAATCTTAGCTTGTTACCGAATGTCATGTAATCAGAATCAATACACGACGTCCTGAACTCTTTTTTGTTTCTCAAATTTCTGGGTACTACAAGGGTCATGGGCTGGCGCTTACTTTTAACATAAGTAAAGCGTTCTACCCGAATCATTAGTTCACGTAAATAGAGCTACGTTGTTAAAGGCTATAAATACATACGACCTTATTTAACGAAATGCCTTATATCGAACTGTTTTTAGATAATTATCCAAACTACTCTGCCCCAAAACCACTTGACTTAATATCCACACAACATCAAAACAAACGCGCCGGACGCTGGGTTCCGCAGTAGATATAATTTTCGATTGCGGCTGAAATCTAAAGTGCCGTTAAGAAAATAACCTACTGAATATTCAGTAGGCTAAACACTGGCTGGATTGCATGGCTTGTTTTCATTAACATGATTGGACTGACCCCATTAAAAGCCGACCGTTCACGACCTCACGTACACATTTTAGAATTTTTTAATAAATACGAGTAAAACCGGTTTTTTAAACGTGAGCTTATTCGTTTAATGAAAGACGTAAAACGATACGCTGCTACTGGAATTGGATTGTATGTTTGCGTAAATAAATATTTCCATATGAATGAGGAGCTCGCTCTCGCGATGGGTGGGGGACTAACAATTATCCTTTTCAAAGTTTTTGTTGTTTGCTTTCGATTGATATTTCAGTCGATCGATTAAAACTAGATTCAAATACAAATACAAATCTTTTATTGATAACACCAAAGTTACAGGTCAATTTTCCATTCGTATTTTAAAATATCAAAATCATAACATAAATTATATCAATACAATGAAAATGTCAATTATTTCAATATGTCAATCGGATTACATGCCAATAAAAACAAAAACAAAAATTACTTCCTGGTAATTCAGTAATTTCTTATTTTTAAATAATCGTCAATTTCGACTGTTATTTAGGATTCCTAACCCAAAGGGTAAAACGGGACCGCTAAGACTCCGACTAAGACTAAGCCTCCGCTGTCCGTCCGTCTGTCTGTCTGTCCGTCTGTTACCAGGCTTTATCTCATGAACCGCGATAGTTAGACAGTTGAAATTTTCACAGATGACGTATTTCTGTTGCTGCTATAAAAATAATAACAAATACGAAAAACAGAAAAAAAATAATATTAAAGGGGCTTCCATACAACAAACTTGATTTTTTTATAGCTAATGGTACGGAATCGTACGTGTCATAAGTAAAGCCAAGCGCGAGTCCGACTCGCGCTTGGCCGGTTTTACTTATGTGTAACAAGCAAGGTATTTAAACACAGCTCACCTGATGTTAAGCGACGGGGTGCTCGAAGATGTTGAACACACCTAGCCTGTAATGGAACTGGCTCTCAAGTGATGCTGCCAGAAAACACAACTTGGTGCTTGGTGGCAGATTTAAAAAAATATTTTTCACTAGCCGCGCCCTGCGGTGTTACCCGCTAAATGTTTTCGGGATAAAAAGTAGCCTATGTTCTAATCGAGGGTCTTATCTACCTCCATACCAAATTTCATCCAAATCCGTTCAGTAGTTTTTGCGTGAAAGATTAACAAACATCCATTCATATTAGTGGGATAGCTACGTTAAGCCGAAAGCAGTTTGTTATCCTCATCGTAATGAAACCTTGATCGACTGTTGGTTTACAATTTTAAGGCTTGTTCCGTAATAAAATTTGTGTGAAACTTATATCCTTTCTGCGTAACCTGGAACTAAAGTTGTGATGTGGGGTAAAATAAACGCCTAAAAGTTAAAACGGCTATCTTATGAAGGGCATGTAATGTACTAACAACAACAACATAGCAACATTTTTTTTTAAAACCATTACCACTATTTTATAAGTCCAAGCGCGTGTCAAACGCAAAGCGACGCTTCAAACAAATCAGAAATTTCATTAAACATGAATTCCCTTGAAGTAACGTCTATCAAAATATATTCTGATAAAACTTTACCTGATAAAAGTCTGCCTTATTTTGGGAAAATCTCATTTGAGAGTGATACAAGCTAGCTACATGGCACAACTTTCCTTGCAGTTTAATTTTCGGTATTTTTATATACAAATACAAATACAAATCTATTATTGATAACACCAAAGTTACAGGTAATTTTTAAATTCATATTTAAAAATATCAAAATTATGAAATACTAGCAGCTCGCTCCGGCTTTGCACGGGTAAAACAAAACTTTTCGGAGCCCATTCAATGTAATTAATCAAACAAAAAATTAAATCTTTCCTCTTTATAAGATGTAGATGACAACTGTAATAGTTAGACATATGAAATTGCGGACTTTTTTGTAGCTATCAATTTGCTCTATAAAACATCACTTTATTCTACTTTATGTTACTTTATTGAAGTTTTCATACGGATCGAAATTACTGGGCTGTTGAGACTAACCATCGAAAGTCTCAAAGTAACGAGCGCCAAAGCAGTGATGCCTTGGACTTTGTTTTGTTACTCAAAGTTCTGTGTATCGCTGCAATGGTCGCGCACAGGCGTTATCTCTTACCATCAGGAGAGCGTCTCGTTCGGCTCATTACTTTTTACATTAAAAAAACTTACACATAGTCTATCCTTAGAAAGATGGAAAAAGGAAAGGGAGGGCTTTGTCCTAAAGTGGTACGATACAGGCTGCTAATCATCATCATCATCATCAGCCTATATTAGTCCACTGCTGGACATAGGCCTCTCCCAAGTGGCGACACGCCACTCAGCCCGATCTTCGGCTTTTCGCTTCCATCCACCGCCCGCTGTCCTACGTATATCGTCACTCCATCGAGTCTCAAGGGCGTCCTACGCTACGTTTGCCAATACGCGGTCTCCACTCTAGAACACGTCTACCCCAGCGATTATCGGTTCTGCGACAGATATGTCCAATTGTTCAGCCCATTGCCACTTCAGCTTGCTAATACGCTGAGCTATGTCAATGACTTTAGTTCTCTGGCGAATTACTACGTTTCGGATACGATCCCTCAGAGAAATGCCAAGCATAGCTCTTTCCATAGCTAGCTGAGCGACTTTAAAAAATAAATAAATAATAATGCTGCTAATAATAACGTGAAATTAATCGCAAAAGTACAGACATACCCTCCTATCATGTTAAGTGTGACGGTAAATACATAATGCTTGCTGGTACCTACTTAATACTACAGGTAGGCAAGTATTGGAAAACAAGTAAGCCCACGTAATCCTGGAGTTAAGGGGATGTTCTTTCGCTTGATTTAACTACTTACTTCAATTCCCGTCTTTCTCTTTGATCCGATGACTTTCTTCCAATATTACGAAATTATCTTACGTGGCTTTTAGCGTTCGCCTTTTGCCATTTAATGTTAAATTGGATGAAGTGGTATTAAGAAATAAATTTCTTTATTATTTAAATAAATGACAGTACATCTAAACAGGTTTTTTTCTAGGTAAGCGTACTTCATCTTAGGCTGCATTCTGGCTTACATCAGACTGGGCGTGGTCAAACGCAAACCTATTCCATATTTAAAAAAAAACTTGTTAGTGTTCGTATATTTTTATCTAGGTGTTGTGATTTACATATAGGGTTATAATCTTGGGGTTTCTTAGCCAAAAGGAGGTAATTTTCCTCATCATTGTTAAACAACTGTTACTATGAACACAACACTGAATCCAGCTGTTCCAAACATTTGGTCAGGGGTGACCATACTTTTTCTATGAAACAGAAAAATTCATTCCCGATTTTAGAAGCGAAAACGCGATAAGCCTGCTAACTCTTCCAAACAAACCGGCATATCTTCCTGTTTGAAGTGTATTGCAGCTAGCGAAATTACAGAGCAGTTGAGACTAACCATTAAAAGTCTCAAAGTAATCAGCGCCAAATCAGCAATGACCTGGATTTTGTTCTGAAACGTTTTGTGTATCTGAAATATTCATGAAGATGCGTTATCTCTTTCTATCAGGAAAGCGACTCGTTCATTTCATTACTATTTAAAAAAGACTAGATAACGCTGTGTGACAAAATCTGTCATTGATTTTATTTTGCAAATAATTAATACGAATTACAATTTCTTTTTTTTTTTAATGATTGACAGGCTAGATGTTTGACCACAGCTCACCTGATGTTAAGTGAAGATGTGGTCGAAGATGGTAAAGTACACCTAGCCTGGAATAGAACTGGCTCTCAAGTGAGGCTGCCGGAACACACCGTTAGATGCTTGGCGGCAGATTTTCAACTTGAGGGTGGTAGCTAGCCAGCCGAGTACTAGAAAGTACCCTACCACCATGCTATGGTTTCCTCACGATGTTTTCCTTCACCGGCAGCTCAAGCTCATTGTCGGGGTTTGAACCCACGCCCTTCGGCATGCGAACCTACCGCGCTAACCACTGAGCTATCATCGCTACAAGCACACAAAATAAATACAAAATTAAATACAAACAGATTTATATGATTATGCTATCGTATAGTGTTACAAATCCTATACAGAACAAATAGAGGATTTACAAAAACCCCTGTAAGTCTGAATGTGGGTGGCAAAATAAATCACGGCATACCCCGTGTAACGTGAAAATCCATACGAGAGAAATCCGCGTGATTTATGCTATATTAGTTTCAACCAGTGACCTTTTTTCCAGATTTTTTGAATATTTTCACTGAATCAACGTGCCTTAATTCAGACCTATTTTGTGCAAAATAGTACTAAACATATTGCACTTTGAAATTACGTTATTAAAAAGGTTTTGCATGAAACTTTTACACCTTTTAAAATGTTTTAAAAAGAGGTTTATATTCAGACTATGAAACTTAAAAATGTTTTATTACTTTATGTGTAGAGCTGAATACTAAACGAAAACTAAATTAATATACACAATTACTATTTAATATAAAATCGGGGTGTGCCTTATCGTGGACATGGCCATGTTACGTGATTATATGTAAATTATTTATTGGTCATTGAGAAATCTTTCGGATTTTCACGTTTCAAGTCTTCATTTCACGTAAAGAATTTTATCATCCTTTAGCTATCGAATGCTGGAATTACATTTTGGATTTATATAAGAGATATGTAACTGAAACAGCAAACTACATAATTATATACACCGATTTTGTTTTCAACAGAATAGAATATACAATAGAATACAAATTTATTGCACACCAACAATCGACATATTAAAAAAGAGATAAAGGAAAAACAAGACTAATTTGTGGCTGTACAATGGCGGCCTTATCGTCTAAAGCAACTTCTTTCAGACAACTTTAATTAAGTTTTAATTAATTTAAGTTTAATTGTAATCGGTGTGTTCCGGCAGCCTCACTTGAGAGCCAGTTCCATTCCAGGCTAGGTGTGCTTTACCATCTTCGACCACACCTTCACTTAACATCAGGTGAGCTGTGGTCAAACACCTAGCCTGTCAACCATAAAACAAAAAATAGTTTTTTTTTTAGTTTTCTTAATTGCCTACCTCTATGGAAGTACGTTTATAGATGTCGCGTCAAAATTTAAATGATACAAATCAGTGGGTACTTTTGAAAGAATAACCTATCGAATATCGACGTCGGTTACATATCGTTTACCAGTACGTGGGCTCTAATCTATAGCACGTACGCCAACAAAACTAAAATCACTCACTAAACATAATAATCATACTAAAAGCAACGTAAAAGTATATAATATATCTTTCCAAGACTTGAATCAAAGCAATTTGCGCGCGTCAACGGGCGTCGCTGGGACTGACAGACACATTTGTCTACAGTTGCCTGAAATGCTAACCGAACGAAAAGGGACAAGTAATTAAATATCATAATAAGGACATTGGCAGAAGATAAAATTAACCCACGTTGATATATCACGACGCTGACTGCTGACAATGATACGCAGCATCACGAGACAATTTTACACGTCTGTAAAAATTTAGAGTGATTTTAAACTATATCCCAATAATCCTACTTATATTATAAAGCTGAAAGTTTGGATGGATGCTTTTTACTCTTTCATGCAAAAACTACTGAACGGATTTAAATTAAATTTGGTATGGAGGTAGCTGAGACCCTGGATTAACATCTAACAGTGTGCTCCGGCAGCCTCACTTGAGAGCCAGTTCCATTCTAGGCTAGCTATGCTTTACCATCTTCGACCACCCCGTCACTTAATCAGGAGAGCTGTGGTAAAACAACTAGCCAGTTAATTTTATAAAAAAAATATTAACACATACTTTTTATCCCGAAAATATGTAGCAGGTAATACCGCGGGGCGCAGCTAGTATAACATATACTTTACAGAATTATCGCAATGAGAATGGGACTTTTTTTAATGTAATGTAACGGAACCAAAGAAACGCTCTCCTGATGAAAAGACAGTATTTCCATAACCATTACAAGAATATCCAAAACGAAGAAAGTCCAAGCATCGCTAACTTGGCGCTCAATTTTTTTATTCTTGACTAGCTTTGTATTTAAGCATAGATCACTTGTAAAGTGAGGGTGTGGTCGAAGATGGTAAGTTCACCTAGACTCAAATGGAACTGGCTCTTAAGTGGCTGGCCGGAACACGCCGCCAAATGCTTAACGGCAGCTTTTCAACTTGAGGGTGGTAGCTAGCCAACCGAGTACTAAAGTACCCTACCACCATGTTATGGTATCCTCACGATGTTGTCTTTACCGGCAGCTAAAGTTCATTGTTGTGGTTTGTACCCACTTCCTTTGGCAAGTGAACCAGCTGCGCTAACCACTGAGCTGTGATCGCTAAAATTACTTAGTATAACGAATCATATTTAATTCCCTTTAGCTTTGTAATATCGAGGTTACACTGTATTCATAAACTATTATTATCGTAGCAGTGTCGTAGCTTAATAGCTACGTCGTAGTGTTTGTGTTCTACGGCGTAGCAATGAGGTTTTCACTTGTATTAAATTTTCAAGTTTTCCGACCTTGTAATTTCCTAGATGGGTTACTTGCTATAATAATAATTAGTGTTGTAACACCGGATTGTATACAAACACCACGGCTTCTAACATAAGAGCGCACCTTCAAAGGAATTATAACCGAATCCAATTTAGTTGTCTACATTGAAATGTTTTGATGGAACGTAAGCCACGTTGATTGAATGCGTTCTTGAAACTATAGTCTGAAAGCAAGCGATTGGTATGATAACGAATAAGAAAATCCTTGAAGCATTTAAAAAAAATCGTACAACCATTTTTTTAAAGTATTTTAATAAAAATATATGACAAATTTAATAGTCGTCGTCAGCATTATAACAATTATAAGAGAAAAAAACCAACAGAAAAATTTATAATTATAGTTGTTTTTAGATGACATTTGGCATCGTTATGTTGAGAGTAATTATTATTTATTTACTATCGGATGGCTAGACAGACGTGGTTTAAATTTGACGTTTTTTTTATTTATACTAACACGTGTAAATCTACATTTGACGACCATTTGCCTAACAGTAAACAATGATATGGTCGAAGATGAAGCACGCAAACGTAGGAAATTCTCATTCACCCTCCCATACGGACAGCGAGAATGTGAAACTCTTTGCAAGAGTTTCTATTTACCGCTAAGAACAATTAAAGTTTAGATTAAAGTTCACTTGGTGGCAGATCTCCTTAGCAGGAGGTGGTCTAGGTAGGTACCACCGCAGTACCAGTTATTCTGCCGCTAAGCAGTAGTGTGTAAGCATTACTGTGTTCCGGTTTGAAGGGTAATGCAGCTAGCGAAATTACTGGGCTGTTGAGAGTAACTCTATCAAAAGTCTCAAAGTAATGAGCGCCAAAGCAGTGATAGCCTGGACTTTGTTTTATTACTTAAAGTTCTGTCTATCGCTGCGATGGTCATGGACAGGCGTCACTTACCATCAGGAGAGCGTCTCGTTCGTCTCATTAGTTTTTACATTAAAAAAAAATGAAGTAAACGTATGTTAGCTGTAAAAGCTAACAGCTGTAGCTGTTGTAAAATATACCACTATTTATTCTCAATCAAAAAGTGACCAGAGGATAATCGACTTAAAAAAAAAAAAAAAACTAAAAACCGGGTTTTCAGTTAATAGAATGAAGAAAGATAATATGAAACACATGTGTAAGTACACAATTTATGTGGCAATTACTAATTTCCGAAATGTGTTATTAACTTTGACGTTACCAATTTCCCATTACAAATTATTTATCGTTCCCACTCGTAACTAAATTAAGCAAGGCCTCCCCGACTGAGGCTTTGAGCTTTCGCTACATAACAAACAAATGATTCTGTCGCGACCAGGTGCGTGGGTCGGAAGCTTACGCAACGAATTTTCGCGGTTATATAACGGTGCGACTACACTACGTAACCTACATAACTTTTATTAATATAATATTCTTGTAGACTGAAGTCTTACCGAAGAACCTTAAAGATGGGTTACCAAGTAAATGTACTAGATTACTAAATGAGAAACTTGCTAGATTTTTTTATGTAAATTAATGAGACGAACGAGACGCTCTGCTGATGGTAAGAGATAACGACTGTTTGTGACCACTGCAGCGATACACAGAACTTTGAGTAGTAAAACAAAAGGCGTCGCTGCTTTGGCGCTCATTTTTTTTTTTAATTTTATCTGATTTCAAAACACGATAAGGTTTCATGTTCGTCAGTATGTTTTTTTTTTATGTTCACCAATTTCTCAATTCATTGTAAATCAGCTTAATTTTTTTTACGAGATCTTATTTTTGATGTAATCCCGTTATCACATAGACATGATATATAATAAAAAATTATAAAAATGTAAGGCAAGATTTGGTTAAAGAATCTACGAAAATTAAGAAAAATCCTCAATTCTTTTCCCGCCTGTACGTCAGTGTACCACATACCTACTTCTAGTAATATTTTATTTGATAAAAACTTATAAGTGCATTTTTATCTTTTGGATTAAATGTGATGGATTAATTGGTTTTAGTTTTAATGAGATTTTTTTAAAGTTTAGTATTCTTGTAGATAAGCATTCAACGCTATACAAGTTTGCCATGTCTGACTAGGTCGGATCTATTGGTTCATTGGCAGTGTGTCTGCTTCGAGAGCTGAAGGGCGTGGGTTCGATTCCCACTCAGGACTAACATTTGTGTGACTAACATCGATGTTTGTTCTGTGTCTGGGTGTACTGTATGTATTATAAGTATGTATTTACAAAAAAAAAAAGTATTTAAGTATTCTATCAGTTATCTGTCTTCCATAGCACAAGCTCTGCTTAGTTTGGGGTCAGATGGCGCTGTGTGTAATGTCAAAAAAAAAAAAAAAAAACTATAGTTTGAGCCACGTTCAGTGACTTTTCTTAAGGAGTCAAAGCAGTCTTCGTCTTGCTATATACAGGTAAAATTAACTCTGTTTCCGTAGTAAATAGATTTAAGAATAAAAGCGAACCACGTTATAATGGATTTCAAATGCTCTATTACTCGGCTTGTTAGTATCCACTTTTAAGTTAAATAATTTATACATGAATTTATTTTCAGTTCATGCATGCTGATTGGTGTATTTTCCTTGAAATTAAGCACTCCTTACGACCTAAAAGGGTCTATATCTACTATATATATTTAACGACACGACTTTTGATTAAATGGATTATCACATAAACAGTTTAGCCAATAAATTGAAAGTTTGAAATATATCTTTGTAAAAAAAATAATAAAAAAAAATGAATAGTGAACCTTCCTCCCTTTTGAATTGGTTAAATAAGCTAGTCATTAATTTGTAATTAATGAGGTATAAGTTAAGATAGCTAGATAAATAAAGCAAAAATATACAGTGTAGACACAACTTTATGTAACTATATTTAGTATCTATACCATATGTGTGGGTAGGAACAAATTTGTCGCTATTCGAACAGGCGTAGGTAAATACTTCTAGTTAAGATCATTGGAAGTTTGGCGTGAGAAGTAAACGTGACTATGTGACGTGTTTTCTTGGTGGTAGATCTCTTTAGCAGGGGGTCGTCTAGGCAGGTACCCCCGCGGTACTAGATATGGTGCCGTGAAGCAGTAGTGCGTAAATATTACTGTTTTTTTTTAATATTTGACAGGCTAGGTGTTTGTCCACAGCTCACCTGTTGTTAAGTGACGGTGTGGTCGAAGATAATAAAGCACACCTAGCCTGGAATGGAACTGACTCTCAAGGGAGGCTGCCGGAACACACCGTTAGATGCTTGGCGGCATATTTTCAACTTGAGGGTGGTAGCTAGCCAGCCGAGTACTAGAAAGTACCCTGCCACCATGCTATGGTTTCTTCACGATGTTTTCCTTTACCGGCTTAAGCTCATTGTTGGGGTTTGAACCCACGCCCTTCGACATGCGAACCTACCGCGCTAACCACTGAGCTATCATCGCTACAATGTTTCGTCGCGTACCGGTCTGAAAGGTAGGTACTGCAGCTAGTGAAATTACAGGGTTATTAAGACTTACCACACAAAAGTTATTTATAAACAAACATACAAAACCAGAATAAACGTTAGTTTATTATAGAAAGATTTATTTAGTCTGTACAATCAATAAAAGTTACAACCATACATTTTTATTTGTATATAGTTGTATGCTCAAGTGCTCAACTTGTCGTTGACGTAAAATGTCATGAGTTAAACGAGACGCGCTACTTTAAACATAGATTAACTTTAATAAGGCCTTAAAAGTAAAAGCTACGTTAAGAAAGTTGACGAATGACAATTAAATAAACCAAAAACCCTCTTATATTAATTTACCCCAGTTCAAAATCACCTAAAGAGTTAAACTTTCCGTGTGACGTTCAAAAGTCGTAATTTAAATGGGATTGCTTTTTCAACGAGCCGAAGACTTTGTAAACGGCCACTTCCTACACAGAGTTATTACGTAATTTTCTGCACGCAATGACAGAAGTATTGTAACATTGCTTTCTTTCATGTTCCAGGTCGATCGATGCGTATAATTAGAGCATTTTTACTCAAAGAATACAGTAGTTAAAGCACAGAATAACAATGGTACTTCAGAACTTAATGACATAATTACCGACACACTTTTTCCTTTTTCCCCCCTCCTCGTTAGAATCAATCAGTCAGTCAGTCTCGTTTAGAATATTTATTATTTTATTTTTTTCTACACAGTCAAATTGTAACTTTTGTATATGCCTATAACTCCTCATAACCGGTCATTGCAACTTGAATAGTCACCTCTTTAAACTAGGAGCCACGGATAGTCCGCTATGTCGAGTCTGTTTGCAAGAAAATTAAACTGTAGAGCATGTGCTTTTGCATTGCAAAGCCACAGAAGGTACTAGAATTGCTACTAGGCTGCATGAAGCTGCTTCGCCATCATTCATGTCATCGTCATTGAACATTCCACCCAACCGGAGCTACTATGCCAGCGGCCCAGAGCCTCGCTCCGGTACTTCAAGGAGCTGGGTTGGCTCGGGTAGACGCTGGCAGGGGGAAATGCACAATACGCTCCAAGCAGGACGTCAGTGCAGGACCTATATATTGAATAAGAATAAGAATACCTATAACTATTTATATAATATATATATATTATGGTCTTATACCTCCATGCCCATTTTTCTTTCGGACAGCCAGAAGCTCAAAAAGCGACATCGTTTCAAAGTCCACATTCCAAAAACTCGAACGAAACGATTTCAATATTCGTTCATTATGCGAACTGCTACACAGTGGAATGCGCTACCTGAGTGGGTGTTCACCGGGTATAATCTGGGTGTCTTCAAGTCGAGAGTGAATCGGTATCTTCTAGGCAATGCTCTATCTTAGACCGCACCATCACATCAAGTGAGATGGCGGTCAAACGTAAGCCTATTTGTTTTAAAAAATGTAGCAAAATTAGCTAAAATATCTTATTGCCAAAAATTTGAAAAATTGCGCCAATTTTTAGTCTGCAAAATATCTTTCGATTTGAAATCTCTATTTGTATTGATAAACATAATCTGATTTGTCTAGCCTAACATATAAATTACAGTGTTTCTAATCCTACAGAGGAAATAATAAATAAAATAAACTATTCTAAAAGACCGCTCTATCAATGGGAATACTTCCCAAAACGCTGAGCCCATTGCCGCGTTGTATGGCAATACTCAAACGCAGGGCAAAATAAAGGCCAGCGTTTTGTTCACGTGTGGCGTCGACTAGGTGAGATGAAAAGTCTTAAAATTTTCAAAAAAAGTTGTTAAGTTGTTTTGTCTGCCTTTACTGACTAAAGAGAGATCTTTTTCGTTGCAATTGAAATTAAATAATAAATTAATTAAATTGTGACTGGGTAAAAATAAACTCAAAACAACTCTATCACACATAGGTGTGCCTAGAACTGACTTTGAATATGACTTGAAGTACACAATTATAAAATAACTGTTGCATACTTGAATATTATTTTGTCACAGCGCAAAAATATAAATCTTTTCAATTCAAAGAAATCATATTTCCGAGACCGTTCTCCAATAGAACTTTAATATAACCAGTAGCACCTCTATTTTCGCGCTGTTCGCATAAAATTTCGTATTCACTTCGAAAAATTCCAGCGAAATTACTATTTGTCTTTCAAATGCAGTTCTACGTAAAGATTTTTCATAGCTTGATGTTTTCGAACTGGAAGTTTAGGCTCTTCTACAAAATGTTAGTTGTGATATGTTGTATCTAAAATTAAAAATACAACAAACGTGATTTTTTGCTGTTGTTATAGATAATGGTACTAAGAAAAAAAGATTATGAAAAATCTATCTATATTTTATCTCTTACCCAGTGGTGTGTCGTGCCTTGGATCCCTGGAGCCCTGTATCAATTTTAGTTGGGGGGCCCAAATGAAGGATAAAGATTTCTCACAAAAGAAACAAAAATGCTTGCGTTAAATTAAAATAAATATTTATTGGTTATATGGACTGTTGATCGTATGACAGTTTTTTTAATTTTTTCCCCGGGATGCACGAGATTTAGTGACATTGTGGATAACGTTTTCCTAATTTTTGCTATTTTTTTTTGACAGGCTAGTTGTTTGACCACAGCTCACCTGATGTTCAGTGAAGGTGTGGTCGAAGATGGTAAAGCACACCTAGCCTGGAATGGAACTGGCTCTCAAGTGAGGCTGCCGGAACACACCGTTAGATGCTTGGCGGCAGATTTTCAACTTGAGGGTGGTAGCTAGCCAGCCGAGTACTAGAAAGTAACCTACCACCATGCTATGGTTTCCTCAGGATGTTTTCCTTCACCGGCAGCTTAAGCTCATTGTTGCGGTTTGAACCCACGCCCTTCGGCATGTGAACCTACCGCGCTAACCACTGAGCTATTATCGCTTACACGCTTTAGGGGCCCCTGTAGCTCGGGGCCCCGTATCATTGATACGGCTGATATGGCGGTAACTACGCCCCTGCTCTTACCATTAGGAAAGCGTCTCGTTAGTCTCATTACTTATACCTTTTTTGAATATGCAAATTTAGAGTTTACACTAGTATGGCGGACTTAAGTTACCGAAAAGGTAAAATGGCCGCAAAATATATTTACATTTAATGTTAGACAATTGTAACATAAATCGCTCACTATATTAAAATCATAATTCTGAAACGACATTCTACGAGCGGTACAAATCTATTTTATTCTGCCCATAGCAACGCAGACAATCAAGGGTGAAGACGATTGCATTGCGTGCAGTAAACTAGGTAGTTTTCTCACCTTTACAAAATCGCAATCAATCTCAGTTGACACCTCAAACAATGCAAACAAATTTCAATCGCACGAACTGGGCTTCGTGAAGGAAATTCAACCTTATTGTGTTTTATGGGCGTGGCGGATTTACTGAAGTAGGTTTTTTTTTGTTATTGTTTAACTTGGATATATAAGTGTTGCCTGCTCTTTTAGCTCATTTGGTAGACTATCTGTTTCAAGAGCTTTAGAGCGTGGGTTTGATTCCTACTAGAACAAACATTTATGTGACGATAAATGTTTGTTCTGTGTTCAAGTGTTCTGTTTCTATTATAAGAATAAATTTACTTAAGTATTCTATCAATTATCTGGTGCCCATAGTACAAGCTTTGCTTAGTTTGGGGTTAGATGGTAGATGGCGCTGTGTGTAATGTCCTGCAATATTTATTTTTTATTATTAATTATTTATTTATTATTAAGTAAAAACTTCTGATTCATCACAATTCTATAACAGTTTAAATCCTAAAAAAACAATATATTACTATATATGTATAATTGTATACTATGTATACTTATGTATTTCTAAAAATTGTGTTCACTAGTTATTAAAGAACGAATTCTAGAAAAAAATATCTGTTGTCGCTTGGGATTGAACCCCGCGAGAGTTCTATCCCACGTATACCGATTCAGTTCGTCGTATCAACGAGGTGCGTCTTTTCTTAACTAGCTACAACGAATTCATAAATAAATCTATTTAAATATAGTAAGTAAACAAATATTTTTTTATTTTTTTTTTAACAGCAGACCGGCTTGGTGTTTGACCACAGCTCACTTGATGTTAAGTGATGGCGTCGTCGATGATGGTAAAGCACACCTAGCCTGGAATGGAACTGGCTCTCAAGTGAGGCTGCCGGAACACACCGTTAGATGCTTGGCGGCAGATTTTCAACTTGAGGGTGGTAGCTAGCCAGCCGAGTACTAGAAAGTACTCTACCACCATGCTATGGTTTCCTCACGATGTTTTCCTTCACCGGCAGCTCAAGCTCATTGTTGGGGTTTGAACCCACACCCTTCGGCATGCGAACCGACCGTACTAACCACTGAGCTATCATCGCTACAAATATAATAAATATCGTAGGCATTTCAAGTAGCGACATTTAGTCCAAATTAAGCAAAGCTATCGGAACCAGATAACTGATAGAATACTTATAAACATTTTCACAGATTGTCGTAGGCGGGAATCCTACCCACGACCTATAACTATTTAATCACAGAAACTACCAACTGCGCTAACAATCAAATTATGATAGGTATAATTATGGATTATACAATATACATGACTGTTCAATCAAGCGCTCAAAGAGTCAACACGTCCTGAGGATGCCTCGTGTAGAGGCGAAACACATGTCGGCAAGTGGTTACTGCAGAGAAAGCAGGATTTTAAGACTTGTGGTTTTTTAAATTAGATTTTTTGTTATTTTAATAAGATTTTTGTCAAATTGTATTTTTAAGATATTAGATTAGGTTTATAATTAATAAGTTGTCAAATTAGTTAAATTTATGTCCTCATCACTGTTGTAACTGGAACGACTGTTAAGCGGAAATAAACTATATACCTTGAATAACAAAATCGGTTACTTACAGATCACCAGCAAAGTTGTGAAACAATATTTATTTAATCTGAATCATGTTCTTCCCCTGAGAGCCTTTAAGTATACCACGAAGTCACGAGGGGAGGCCGGAGCTTTCTTACATTTTTAATAACCTGGGACTTAATGGTTTGGTGCTAAGTGGGCCATTAGGAAGACAGTACACTGGTGTTATGGTGGGAAATTGTCGACTATTAAAAACCTATATACCGACGTTTTTTTGAACACATTAGTTACTGCAATGGAACATCAGTGCATTTAAATGTGTGTTTCATATTTTTTTGTAGCTATGATAACCGAGTGGTTAGCGCGGTCGGTTCGCCTGCCAAAGGGCATCGGTTTAAACTCCAACAATGAGCTTGAGCTGTCGGTGAAGGAAAACATCGTGAGGTAACCATACCATGGTGGTAGGGTACTTTCTAGTACTCGGCTGGCTAGCTACCACTCTCAAGTTGAAAATCTGCCACCAAGCATCTAACGGTGTGTTCTGGCAGTCTCACTTTAGAGCCAGTTCTATTCCAGGCTAGGTTTGCTTTACCATCTTTGACCACACCGTCATGTTACTTAACATCAAGTGAGCTGTGGTCAAACACCTAGCTTGTCAACGATAAAAAAAAAGTTAAGGCGGCAAGTTCGTGTCTACCAAAATTCGATGTTTATTATTTTATTCAGGAAACTCATTTAAAAACAAGTTATAAAAAGTCTAATCTATAGCTATAATATTAGCATGATGTTACTAATGGAATCTTATAGCAGGTCTCGAAATATTTGATTTAAATATGTATTGAGGCAATAATTCTAAATTGTATAATAAATATGTACTTTAAAAAACAGCTATCTGACTTCCATCATACAAGTTTTGCTTAGCTTTTTGGGGACAGATGGCGCTGTGTGTATTGTCCTACGATATTTATTTATTTAAATATTGGAAAATGGTTGGTTTTATTCAAAAGTTTTCAAAATTGTGCTGCATTAAACTGATACTTAACTATTACATAAGTCTAAGAATATTTCCTTAACTTTTGATCAAATAAATTATAATTAAAGTTCTAAGTTTTTTAAAATTAAAAAAGAACGTACTCGTATATTATAATTAATTTTTTGCAAAAAAAATTTCTCAGTCTGAGGCTAAATAGTTTTTAATCTTTTGGTGGTTTTTTAGGGTTATTGGTGTGCCTGGAAAACTCTTACTTGGGCCTACCAAGTGTATGATCATTCTTACTTCCCAAACAGAATGCAAGTGGAAATACATACATTGATGTATACAACTGTACTATGAATACATAATTATGTACACAAAAGTGGTGTGATTATATTTGAGATAAAGGACCATCGAGAGAATTTTTGTTTTACTAATGCGGGATTACTCTTTTTATCTCTTACTTTTACTTAGTGGTAGATCTCCTTAGCAGGAGGTCGTCTAGGTAGGTACCACCGCAGTACCAGTTATTCTGCCGCTAAGCAGTAGCGTGTAAACATTACTGTGTTCCGGTTTGAAGGGTACTGCAGCTAGCGAAATTACGAGGCTGTTGAGACTTACCATCGTAAGTCTCAAAGTAATGAGCGCCAAAGCAGTGATGCCCTGGACTTTGTTTTATTACTCAAAGTTCTGTGTATCGCTGCAATGGTCATGGACAGGCGTTATCTCTTACCAACAGGAGAGCGTCTCGTTCGTCTCATTACTTTTCACATAAAAACTCACGTTTTTATGTCGTATACTTTGACTATATCTTCGGCCAGATCTGGTGGCCTTCTTCAAGGGCTCAAAGCAGAGTAGGTACAAAGTATGCGCGGCCTTTTCTTGTATTGCAGTACGGGCCGCTCCGTGCATCGCACGTGATGAGAGCGAATGGTGCGATCTGTTATCGGAATATCCAACATACCTAATTAAACGTAAATAGTTAGATACCTCATTGTTACTACAATCTAGCCTAGTTGAGGCTAATAAGTAATTTTAAATATAACTTAAATTGCTAAGTAGAGTATAAACGAAGAATGCGTCCATAAACACTTTTCTTACTGTCTCTATTAAGGGGAAAACACTTTGTTCATGTGTTATATAATATGTAGTACTCACTGCACTGACATTACTTATAATAATTCCACATGAAGAAAAAAAAATCAGTTGCCATAGACCACCGTATTCGTTCTATTCATACTCACACGGAGAAAAATAAAACTATTATTACAAAAACTACCAATAAATAAATCAAACCAAATACAATTTCTTCAATCAAAATAAACATTTGTCAAAAATCATAGGCTAGCTGTACTAAATAACGAGGAAAAAATACTACTCGCGTGACATGAAATATGAATCTCTCTCGATAAATATTTCAAATACACTAATGGAATCGTTACTTTCACATTTCTTTCTTTGCTTTGTGTACCTTATCTTTTATGTTTTTATCAGCGGCCTTTCATTGTTTAGTTTTGTTTACACTATTCTAGATTTATTACCTACTTACAGCTCTATTAACTATTTGAAGTAAGAAAAAAATACAATCACAAAATAACTTTGCAGTAATTTGAGTATTTAGACAATAAGATTGGGATGCTGTAAACCGAAAGGAGGGCATTTACAGGGTTGTTGAGACTAACCATCTAGTCTCAAAGTGATGAGTGCTAAAGCAGCGATGCCCTGGACTTTGTTTTGCTACCCAAAGTTCTGTGTATCGCTGCAATAGTCATAGACAGACGTTGTCTCTTACCATCAGGAGAGCGCTTCGATCGTCTCATTACCTACACATAAAAAAAATAACTATCATAACAGATAACTGTCACTATTACTATAGACTATCACTGTCACTATAGGACCGATCTGAATAATTGTTTCATCATTAGAATGCTACATTATCACTGAGTGACATAGGCTATATTTATATTGTTAATCGAGTTTTGTTTTCCCGTGCAATGCTGGGATGAGCTGCTAGTTTTGTAATATACTAGCCAACACATCGCGGTTTTACCCGCGTAGTTCCCGTTTTTACCCGGGATTACAGGGATAAAAAGTAGCCTATATCACCCGAAGATAGAGTAGCTTCCCAACGGTGAAATCGGCCCAGTAGTTACGGAGCCTATTCAATACAAACAAACAAATAAACAAACAAACAATCAAATCTTTCCTCTTTATAATAGTATAGATATGTAGATTGGAATGTTTTTTATACAATTGTTATGTTTAAAATCTTTTTTATTTGAGTTCTCTTGTCAACATACCCCGTTCTTAACTTAATAGAATCCTCTCCATATTAAGATTGCCTGGATGAGATCTTAGCGATAAATCCGCCTGTTCCAGTAGTGTTAACTTTATGTTGTTATAAAAGAGTTACATTATTATTATAAAAACAGCTATTTCATTATACAAAGTTCTTAGACTATTCTCTTACTAAAATATCAATATGGTAAAACCGTGTCAACAGATTTTAGATTAGATTAACTAAAAGGAAAATTTAAGGCAAGGTATGAGCTAGAAATGGTTAGGTTGCACTTTGCAAACAACATATTATTATAGATTTTTATACACAACGATTATCATTTCTAGCTGTAACGCTGTCGTCGGAATGATTTGGAATGACGTCTAATGAATTATTAAACGCTTATTCTTACATAAAAGTATTGTGAGTACACTCAAAACCATCTTCATCGTACGAATCACTAAAATTTTCTTTCTTTTCTGATGCTCACCGATAGATGCCTTCAAGTCGCAAGTGAATCAGTTTTTTCTAGACAAGCGTGCACCGTCGAGATGACAGTAAACGCAAGCCTTATTTATGTTGAAAAAAAAGAAGAAAATAACAATTTCCTTAAAGCCCGCAGAAAAACTTCCAAACAATCCATTTGCTTACTACTATTGGCGAAGAAAAAAATAATCCTATTTTGCACACGTTTCTTAGAGGTGGGATTTCTAAAATCGGTACAAAGGCCTCGTTTCGGCAATTTACCAAGACGAATGGTTATTGTCAGGCCTTCTTTGGGAAATATGAAGATTGATCACTTCGAGTTAGCGGCCCATGCCTTATCTACTGACCTAGAGGCCATATTGTTCCGGTAATGGTTTTAATGAAAGCTGACTTTGGATGGATAATGTTGTATTATAGATTTTGTTTCCTTACTAAAGTGAAACTTCGACTTGAACTTGATATCTTTTGATAGATAATGGGTAAAGTTAGTCTAGTTGATGGCGACTTGTAACTGTTTTATTGGTTTAAGAGAGTTTAAGCTAAAATATAAAGTATTTTTTTTTGTAATTATAATGTATTTTGTTTTTCGTTTTTAACGTTATAAGGTCACCAGTAATTAATTTTGGGTTTCTTCTGACAACAATAAACATAATAGCAAAAACACATAATTTTTTTTTCAGCGTGTATTATTTTCAATAGAATTAATTTTCATATGGGTAGATTGTAGCCTGGAATGAAACTGGCTCTTAAAAGAGGTTTCTGGAACACACCGTTAAACGCTTGGCGGAAGATTGTGAACTTTAAGGTAACTAGCCAGCCGAGTACTAAATAGTACCCTACGTTGTTTTTTTTTTGTAAAATTATAGATACTTGTATATTTTATTGTCAGAACCACCACCGCCACCCATTAAAAGTCTCAAAGTAATGAGCGCCAAAGAAGCGAAGCCCTGCACTTTGTTAGGCTACTCAAAGTTCTGGTTATCTGGAAGAAATCGCTCTAGGCGATAAGACCGCCGCTATACACCAATTATAATATTGTTTTGTTAATTATCTCTTTTTTTATGTTTCATATTGGTATGTTTTGTTTTGGTGTGTAATAAAGTTACATTCTATTCTATTCTAGCCAATCAACCATAAAAAAAAGTCCAAGATACAAAATTTGTATCTTGGACTTTTTTTTCTTGGACCGAAGAGCAACCACAATTTAATTGTGGTTGCTCTTCGGTATGGAAGTATTACGCATCTTTATTCTTATTATCTCAGAGCTCTAGGGAACAAAATTGAAAACTTTCCGCGCCCTCTAGTCTTCATTAATGTTGTTTCGAGAACTCTCTGATGTTTTGAAGGATGCTTTAACTCATAATTTTACGGATAACCGATCGAGCCTTGAGTTTTGAAGCAGTTTTATAAATTAAGTTTTTTAATTGGCTTACATAGGTACTACTACAACTTGAACTATCAATAAAATTATAATTTCAATAACTATTACCCAAAACCTTTAACAACATTTTACAACGTCCCGTTCGCCTCATTACTTTTACATTAAAAAAAACCTTTGAGTAAAAGTTCAGTAGCGATGATAGCTGAGTGATTAGCGCGGTCGGTTCATACGCCGAAGAGAAGTGGGTTCAAAATCAAACAATGAGATTCAGCTTCCAGTGCCGGAAAAAAACGTGAGGAAACCATAGCAAACATCAGCTGGGGGCAAACACTTGGCCAACTTAAAAAAACTAACAAATTTTAAGTTAAAATAAAAACTTATTCCAAGTGTATTCACCATCTTCGACCACACCGTTACTTAACAGGTGAACTAGGGTGTAACACCTAGCCTGTCAACTTAAAAAACTGATAAACTAAATTAAAATAAATAAATATCGTCAGACATTACACACAGCGCCATCTGACCCCAAACTAAGCAAAGCTTGTGCTATGGAAGTCAGATAACTGATAGAATACTTAAATAGTTTTTTTTTTTTGTAAATAAATACATACTTAAAATACATTCAGAACAAACATTTCGTTTATACCACAAAATGTGTATCTTGGATGAGAATCGATTCCATGCCCTTCAGCTCTCGGAGCAGACATACTACCAATGAACCAACAGGGCATCATAGTTTTGGAAAAAAATACAACGGGGCGACACGACTCTTTCCGCGTTCCCGCTAAAACTCTTGAATTATGTTAACAGGAGTATTTCTTGTTTTAGGGTTGTCGAGTGAAAGCAGTCACGATGCAAGTGAAGTGTCATGTGTTGAGTGAAGTGTGCCGTCGTGCTCAGTGACAGACCGTTGAAGATGTAAAATGGAGTGGGGTGTGCGCGGCCCCGGTCGTTCGCTGTCCTTCTGGGGCTTGATGCTGGGATTCCACGTCGCTTACATGGTCCACACTGCAGGTACGTGTTGTCAACAATGTTTACTGATAAATTATTGTACCATTTTTTTTCTTTGGTTTAGGCGTCGCATTTTGAGCAAGTGTCAATTAATAATTTCAAGTTTCAAAAGTATAATAAGTTGCCTCGTAACTATAGTTATAGTCAAAGTCCAGTCTAGGTCAAGTACAGTCCGTGTCAGTCAAGTCGAGTCATGCTTTAGTAAAGTAGTGGCGACTTTACTATAAAGCTTCGATTGAGGTTTGGAAGCAACACGAAAAATCATGTTTCACCAGATTATATCATTTGCCCACACTCGCGCTTGTGATTCAGCACTTTGAATAAAACACCACCATTTTTATGCATAAACGCTTGACAAAACACTAGTTTTGGAAAAAAATACAACGGGGTGACACAACTCTTTCCGCGTTCCCGCCAAAACCACTATTGTATCATTAATAAACAGTGAGATCATTTGACACGAAGATTTGTATGTTTTTTAATAACATACTACATATAATGACATATTTTATGTTGACAGTATTTTTATATTGACAATATTTTTTTATACTGATATGTTTGTATATTGACATACCTTATTTTGACATTTTTGTGTTGACATGTAATCAGTGTTTTAAAACTCATTTAATGACATATTTAAAATTTTAAAGTGACTTGTAACATTGGTGTTATCAATAAAATATTTGTATTAATTTGTATTTGTATTTGCGCCCCGCGGTGTTACCCGCTAGATGTTTTCGGGATAAAAAGCAACCTATGTATTAATCCAAGGTTTCAGCTACCTACATACCAAATTTCATCCAAATCCGTTCAGTAGTTTTTGCGTGAAAGAGTAACAAACACTATGAAGAGTCCCTCTTAGAAATTTTTGTAGCGATGATGCAGTGCTTAGTTTGGTTGGTTCGCACGCCGAGCGGTGTGGGTTCAAACCTTAATAGTGAGTTTGAAATACCGGTGAAGCGAAACGTCGTGCGAAAACCATAGTATTCTATTCTAACCATTCAAGGCTAGGTTTGTATACCACCTTCGGCCACACCGTCACTTAACATCAAGTGAGCTGTGGTCAAAAACCTAGCCTGTCGACCACAAAAAAAATTGCTAAAAGTACAAAAGCTTTTCCAACATTAAAAATTCAAGCCAACAAAATTTGTAACAAGCGTTTTGTTTCGTGATTAAACTAATAATAAATAATCGAATCATTTTCATTAATAATGCCCCTTTAACAAATTTTAACCCAGTTTTGTAAATTCGATCCAATTAAAACCCACAAACTACACATGTACATTCTAAAGCACTGCACACAATGGAAACTTTATTGTAGGTAGTATGGGTAGATTTGTATAGATCAAAGATAATTCAAATGATTTTTTTTTTGACTTACGTTCAGTAAAATTATGAAGAAAATGGTTCTGTGTGTATTTTGTTTCTAGTAAATCATCTTAAAACCCTAAGACATAAAAGCTTTTACTATTTACAAATGTGTTTAAATATACATCAAACAAAACGATTATTTTTCGTAAAGATCTCTAAAGAGTCTCTATTGGACCCATTTCGGTTTTCAGTTACTATATAAGTAACATAACTACATAGTAGAAGACAAATTCTCTTCCCGCCGTCTGTACGCTCATCAATAGATAAAGTGATTCAAGAGGAAGGTTTATATGTCATTTTTATTTATAATTTTGTGCATTTTTAATTTTTATGATTATTGTGTGTAGACTAGCACCATCGCATTAGGGAAATCCTGTAAGGATGGTGTGAAATTAAGTAAATAAATAAATGTATAACACTTGCATATGCACCACATTAGTATCTCCGAGTACGTTGTGCGCGTGCGAAGCCGGGGTGGGTCGTTAGTCAGAAATAAATGTTTATTTACTTCTATCTTCATCTTATTTCTTTTTGCGTTGTATAGTAGTTAAATTAGGTAGTTATTTTGTTTAATGTAATCACCACTGGACCACTGGGCAGTCTGGAAAAAGGGAAGGGAGGCCTTTGCCCAGCAGTGGAAAAATAGAGACTGAAAAAGAAAGTTAATCAAGGCACTTGGTAATTTTAAAAAAAGAAAGTAGAGGCGTAAATCTTTTTTTTCAAGTATAATTTTTACCGACTTCATTTCATTTAGCCCATACACGTCGAGGTTATAATAAATTATTCCTTGTTTTCCTCAGAACCAATGTTAACGTGATTCTGAGGAAAACAAAGAAAGACAAATTATAGTGAAGTAAATAGTGATGGATACAATATTTTTAAGGCACTCCCAGTAGTTGAACGCCAACCTTATTCGGCACAGCGTATATTAATTACTCAGCGTCCCGTGAAACGAAATAGAAATATGACAGTTATGAGTCTACAATAAATGATCCGAACGATGAATTTAACTGTCAGGTTTTTAACTGTCCGCTGACACATCTCACATCTCCAACGATACGCTTGCGCGTTTTAAGGCCGTACAGCGCCATCTAGTTTAATAGACACAAGTTCACATGTTTGTACATAACTATTTATAATTACATTAGATTCACTAGATTTATAATTATTTATTATTTGTATACAAAAAAGAGAACATTTCTTAATAATTATTAAAAATACACTTATATATAAATAAATATAATACACTTAAATATAGTACACTTAAATATAGTTTATTAAAAATACACTTATTTCATAACCAACAACCAACCAAAAAAACAACCAACCTCAACCAACCTTAAAACAACAACCTTAATAAAAAACAAAAAAAAAATAGGATACCCTGAGTTTGTAGGAGCTAGGTCTCTTCTGTGGTGCTTCAATTAGCTTAGTGTTAGTATTATCTGAATGATTGTGTGTGCATGTGCATGGAAGTGTGTGTGTGTGGGGGGGTGTGGGTGTGTGTATGGGTGTGAGTGTGTGCATATTGAGGTGTATGTATGAGTGTGAGAGAGTATTTGAGTGTGTTGGGGAGGGAGTGTGGATGAGTGTGTGACTATTGACGACTGGTTGTTGTTCTTCTCTTGCTTATAATATTGGCCTGATCTGGCTCTCGGTGTCACAAGGTTACATTGTTTTGTTACGATACCAGACCTACGTATCATTAAATGACACTATCAATCATCAATCATTTTCCATCATCATCATCATCTGACGATGAAACCGAAAGATAGAGAGTTCAAACCACTGAAAATTTATAGAAAAGCAAAATGTGCGAATTCATTTACTTGGATGATATATTTGGTTTGAAAATCAAACTACTCAACCGATTTAGATGGAATTTCTATATTACCTATCGAAAACTATATCCTTTTAAATGTAAAAGAATTTTTTGAAATTCTTGTATCGTTTTAATATGACGGAGTTCTGAGGTAACAAAAAAACATATAATTGAATTGAAAACCTCTTCCATTTTTATAAAGACAAAAAAAGATTTCACCCATACTGTTCTGAAGCTATATAAAGTTTTCATCTAGTACGAGTTGACTTTGGTCCCAATAACGAATGTAGTTCAATATAAGCCACTCCAATTATTGGTTCAAAACGTTGAGTACAACGTTTGTAATTATAACGGTACCTACATGAAACGCTTGAAGCATGTCATAACTATGTAAGAACTAAAACTGATCTGAACTGAACAGTTTTAGTTCTTTTTGTCATGTTTATGGGATTATGGCATTTCAGTTTTTTTTTATTGAAATGTATGTAAGCTTTTTTTAATCAAATATTGTAGGACGATAAAAGTATACGGCACATATTTTTTAATTCTTTTTTAATATGGATATATTGTGTCATATGTTTATGGTAACCCATCGAAACGATTAAAACTCATATCCGGTGAGATGGCATTGTTAAATAAACAATTTTAAATTTGATTGTTACCTAATTATTATTATTTTTTGGCACATATAATATTTTTGACATTAAATTAGAATTTAAACATAATTTGCTACAAATTGACATGTCATGAATTTTAATAATATCACTTGACACTATATTTTGAAATTGTTTTTAAATTATATTTTTGTTAAAATCAATACATGTTTAATTAAATTATTGAATGCCCGATAAGGGCAGATTGATGGCACGATCTTTGCAAGAACACCTTTCATAATATTAAATTGCATCAGTGTTTTTATTCAATAAATATTTCTAAATCTGAATCTGAGTCTGCCTCTTGGTTTAAACTTCCCTGAAAACCCGACCTCTTTCACGCCCTCCAATCTTATTTGTCAGCAAAATCGCATCGTCATTAATGATCAAACATTTCCCGAGCTCCAGTTATCGTATCGGAAATGAGCAATGGTATCCGTTTCCGACGACAACTTCATCGTATATTTGAAATTGAGCCGTATTTCTTCAGCTTAAGATATCGGATACGTTAACAGGTATCAGCACCTATTAGATATCGCTCGAGTGTTTTAATTACAGCTACAAAGCAAACTACAAAGGTCGTTGAATAATACCTTTATCCGATAAATTTTTACTCGTGTGCTTCGTGGGTGTAGGAATGTTGACTGGGCGCCTTTTTAAGGTCTCAAAGAATAATGTCAATCCCTTAAGCCCTTGCTTAATCCCCTTATAGGCCGAAATGCGCCTTTACTATAAATATCTTCTTACTTGGTATAGACAGATAGAAACTCCTCATTGTATACCAAAAATAGAAATAATAGGAAAGAAAACAAAAGAATCTTAGCTAGGTATGGTAAGACACTGTGACCTCAGAATAGAGTTTTGGCGGGAACGCGGAAAGATAATAATAGCTTGCAACTTAATATAACGTAACAAAAAATGTAGAGTACGTACATTATTATTTCAAAATATTTTTTTTAATTTTTAAATATCATAGGACATTACACACAGCGCCATCTGACTCCAAACTAAGCAAAGCTTGTGCTATGGAAGACAGAGAACTGATAGAATACTTTTTTGTAAATATATACTTATAATAGATACAGTACACCCAGACACAGAACAAACATTTGTTTATTCCACAAAGTTTGTCCTGGGTGGGAATCGAACCCACGCCCTTCAGCTCTTGAAGCAAACATTCTACCACTGAACCAACAGGGCTGTCAATCATTGAATTACTAGTAAGTTATAATAATTTTAATTGGCATTTAATCATATTTAAATATTTAATATGGGCATATTAGGTAGTTACCAACAAGTCGAGTACTAGAAAATACTCTACTACCACGCTATGGTTACCTCACGATGTTTTCCTTCACCGGCAACTCAAATACTATACATATTCGGGATTTCAACGTATAACCACTGAGCTATAACAGCTACAGAAGTTTAAAGGAATCCTCTTTTACTACCACAACACATAATGTATATTTCATGGTTAAATCTCTTGTTACTCTTAAATTGTATTTTCCAGAAACATACGAGTATTTCTTTTTTCTTTTTTTTTATGTAAAAAATAATGAGACGAACGAGACGCTCTCCTGATGGTAAAAGATAACGTCTGTCCATGACCATTGCAGCGATACACAGAACTCTGAATAACAAAACAAAGTCCAGGGCATCGCTGCTTTGGTGCTCATTACTTTGGAGACTTCACAAAACTTACTCACAAATATATTGTTTACATTGACTTATATACTTTATAATTGGCCATTAATTTCACTGTAATTGGTACAGAATAACGTTAGTAGAAGGAAATAATACAGCAATGTTATAAAGGTGAATTAATTGTACGCGTGTATCAATTCATTTCGCTTTCAAATGTCTAAATTTAATCTATTGAAATTAACATAAGTGATTCGGTTACTCTTGTTCTCGTATAATCACGCATTTGACAAGGACTTACATTTAATTAATTTCGAACATGCTTGTAGTTTAGGAATAAATTATTATCAATTGAAATATTCGTTAGTACTTTCTTCCAAGCGAGTGCGTTACTAGATTTCTACATTAATTTACGTGATAAAATTATTGCTATTGAACAAAATTAAATTAACAAGCCTAATTTTAAGTGTTCAAGGTTTAAAGGTTAATAGTCGTTTCAATTACAACAGTGATGAGGATTAAAATTAATATTTAACTTACTTGATGACGATTTAAAAACACTTATCCGACAACTGAAATTTGACAAACTTAAAATCTAAAACAAATTAAAACAAAAAACTGAATAAAATAACCACAAGTCTTTTTGACTTTTTTTTAAATCTATAATAATAATAGTATGTAAAATGGATTGTTAAAAATAAGAAATTTAATTAATTTTGACAACACTATGACGGATTATACGCTCTCCTGATGGTAAGAGATAACGCATGGCCATGACCATAGCAGCAATACACGTAACTTTTAGTAACAAAACAAAGTCCAAGGCATAGCTGCTTTGGCGCTCATTACAGCGAGACTTTCAAGTTAACCACTCAGCAGCCCTGTGATTTTACTTGCTGCAGCACCCTTCAAACCGGTACATAGTAATGTTTACGCACTACTACTTATCTGCAGAACATCTGATGCTGCGGTGGTACCTACCTAGACGATTTTCAGCTAAGGAAATCTACCACCAAGTAAAAACAAAACATGTATTAAAATAAAATGTATTGATTCAGGCGTTACTTTGCGGAAGTTCATTTTGAATATTCAAGGACTTCAAGGTATACATTTAGTGTATTTCCGCTTAACAGTCGTTCCAGTTACAACAGTGATGAGGACTTAAATTTAACTAATTTGACAACAACTTATTAATTAAAAACCTAATCTTACTTGATATCTAGAACTAACTTTAAAAATATAATTTAACAAAAATCTAATTAAAATAATCACAATTCTTCTTCTTCAAATCACAAGTCTTAAAATCCTCCTCTATCTGCAGTTACCACTCGCCAACACGTGTTTCGCCTCTACACGAGGCATCTTCAGAACGTGTTGACTCTTCGAGCGCTTGGTCGAGACAGAGTAAAAAGAAATAAAAAAATGTATGTATTAAAATGTTATCATTCATCATTAAATAGGAAATAATAATAATCTCAGCAAATTTGGGCGCTTCTAACGAGCACATGGTCCCTTATGTCCGTACAGTATGTTCGGCTTAGGTAACCTTGTTGCTATAGAGTTATGGATTCCCTGTAATTTAATACACAAATCCATTGTAACAACGGTCCTTAAGGCTTGACCTTCGTAGAATGCTGTTAATATTACGGAGGTTAACCTCACAGTAGACAGTGATAAACAGTACATACCTTTTGACGACTTTTATAAATAAAAATAAATATTGTAGGACTATACACACAGCGCTATCTGGCCCCAAACTAAGCAGAGCTTGTGTGATGGCAGTCAGATAACTGATAGAATACTTATATACTTTTTTTTGTAAATGCATACTTATAATACATACAGAACACCCAGACACAGAACAAACATTTGCTTATTCACAAAATGTTTGCCCTGAGTGGGAATCGAACCCACGCCCTACAGCTCTCAAGGCAGATATACTACCAATGAGCCAACGGGGCTGTCTGTTTATGGCTCAATGGATAGTACTTTTACCTCGAGATGTGGTAATGATAGCTCAGTGGTTAGCGCGGTAGGTTCGCATGCCGAAGGGCGTGGGTTCAAACCCCAACAATGAGCTTGGGCTGCCGGTGAAGGCTGTCGGAACACACCGTTAGATGCTTGGCGGTAGATTTTCAACTTGAGGGTAGTAGCTAGCCAGCCGAGTACCTACTAGAAAGTACCCTACCACCATGCTATGGTTGCCTCACGATCGATGTTTACCATCACCGCAGCTCAAGCTCATTGTTGGGGTTTGAACTCACACTCTTCGGCATGCAAACTGACCGCGTTAACCACAGCTATAATCGCTACAAAAAAACGCTACGGCAAAATGTTTGTCCTGAGTGGGAATCGAACCCACGCTCTACAGTTTTTTAAGCAGTTATACTACGAATCAGGCAACAGGTCAGTGCCTCAAGTCGAAAGTCTTCGACCAGTGTGTGTTACCAGTGATGACTTATGGCGCTGAAACGTGGTCTCTGACTATGTGCCTTCTTGGAAAGCTCAAAGTAGCACAACGAGCTAGGGAGAAAGAAGGTATGCTCGGACTTTCCCTGCGAGATCGAATCAGAAATGAAGAGATCCGTAGACGAACTAAAGTAACCGACATAGCCCAACAGATTAGCCAGTTGAAGTGGCAATGAGCAGGACACATAGCACGCCGAACTGATGGCCGATGGTGCTGCAAAGATCTGGAGTGGGGACCACGGACTGGCAAGCGCAGCGTAGGAAATCCACCCACAATGTGGGCAGACGACATAATAAGGACCGCAGGAACGCGCTGGATCCGGGCCGCTTCCAACCGGTCTTTATGGAAGTCAGTGGACGTCCTACGGCTGAAATGATGATGATGATGATGAAGCCAACACGGCTGCGAAAATGTCACTGCAATGATAGGTATCCCTTACCATCAAGGGAGCGTTTCTTTTATCTCATTTTTTTGAAATAAAAAAAAAAAAACTCTACTTACAGGATTCGTGCCTTCCCTTAATTTGAAATTTAACTACGGTTATTAAAGTATAGTGTGCCCTCGGGGTCACAGCCGTACCCTGCTCGTATGTAATTATACCTATTCGTGTTACAGCTCTAATTATTCAGATATTATAACAACGATAAATATAATTTGAAACATGTGATATAGGTAGCAAGGTCTGACTTCCAAATGAAAGACCTTTCCCGTAAAATAGAAGTGTCAAATTAATGTGCTATAGAATAATCAGGAATACCTACCTACTATACATCCCCAATTAGTAGTACTAAAATTAAATATTACTGATTTAATTATTAACTTTTTTTATTTGAGATACCTGATATGATTCTACTTTTTTTTTATACTAATTATGAAGAGGAAAGATTTGATTTTTTTGTTTGTTTGTACCGAATAGGCTCTGAAACTATTGTTCCGATCTGAATAAAACTTTCATCGTTAGGATGCTACATTATAACTGAGTGACATAGGCTATATTAAAATTTATATTATTGATCGAGTTTAGTTTTCCCCTGCGAAGCCGGGGTGAGCTGCTAGTCTGTAATAAAACTGATTTTTATTTTTAGTGAGATATTTTTTTACAATTATTGAAAGAAAGAAAGAAATTAGTTTTATTTTGTAACATAAAACAAAAAAAAACAAAAGTAATGAGACAAACAAGATACTCTTACTACTTACTAGCTGCAGTACCCTTCAAACCAGAACACAGTAACATACTATTGCTTGATGGCAGAACATATAGTACTGCGGTGGTATCTGTATATACGATTTCCTACTAAGGGAAACCACTATCAAGTAAAAACTACAAAGTCAATCCAGAACCGGTTTGAAAGTTACTGTTTGTAGCGAAATTACAGTGCTGTTAATAATAACCATCGAAAGTCTCAAAGTAATGAGCGCCAAAGCAGTGATGCCCTGGACTTTGTTTTGTGTTCAAAGTTCTGTGTATCGCTGTAATGGTCATGGAAAGGCGTTATCTTTTACCATCAGGGGCGCGTCTCGTTCTTCGTATTACATTTACATTTTAAAAAAAACAAGATTTTTTTATTCAAAATTCACTGATGCCTTTTTGATTGAAACATTGTTCGGAGACATTTATTAAACACAGCGTCGAGTCCAAGTCCTTTGCTGAGCTCAGTCCGCTATTGACATGGTACCAGATATCCGGGAGCTAGAAAGTAAGCAGTAATTTTCCACTTCACTTCCCAAGTGGCAAAAACAAACTTAAACTTTTAAAGATAACGCGGTCCCGCAGTTTGTTTTAAAATTACTAACTTCCTGAAAGTACTAACAAGATAAACGTCTTTGTTTCCGCTAAGTTTTAAGTAAAAAGTGAAGTAAACGAACGCTACAGTTTTTTCTAGAGAAATAATCTTTCAGCTTTCTTTCATTTTTACGGCGACACTAACTCTAGTTACATTAAAGTTTGGCACTGATAAGTAGTTTCTTGCAAATAGGTTTTTTTTCAATTATTTTTAGGGTTCCGTACCCAAAGGGTAAAAACGGGACCCTATTACTGAGACTTCGTTGTCCGTCTGTCCGTCTGTCCGTCCGTCCGTCTGTCACCAGGCTGTATCTCAAGAACGGTGATAGCTAGACAGTTGAAATTTTCACACAAAACATATACAAGCTGTAGATACTTTTTTTCATAGTTGGCAGGCTAGGTGTTTGGCCACAGCTCACCTAATGTTAAGTGACGGTGTGGTCGAAGATTGCAAAGCACACCTAGCCTGGAATGGAACTGGCTCTCAAGTGAGGCTGTCGAAACACATCTTTAGGTGCTTGGCGGCAGATTTTCAACTTGAGGGTGGTAGCTAGCCAGCCGAGTAGGTACTAAAGTACCTTACCACCATACTATGGTTTCCTCACGATGTTTTTCGTCCACCGGCAGCTCAAGCAATAAATACTTGACACTGGCAAATGCTGAAGATGCGACGCCAAAACCAAAGAAAAAAAAATATATAAACCAATGGGAGAGACAAGTTTTCAAGCCCCGTGGCTCTTTATTAGAGTTATCACTCAACTCCAAAGTAACAAAATTTCCTCTGACAAGCAGAATTTCTTCAACATATGAATTCATACAAACAGACAACCTAATAAAATGACATGTGAGTTGCCACTTAACCGTTCTTCGAGTCGCTTTGAAGGGGAAAACTTCATCAAATACAATTTCTTGAAAGTTTGAATTGACGAGGACTCGTCAGTGTCGGTTGTGGGGATTCTTGTGAGTTGGAACACTAATTTAATTATTGTTGGAAGTCTAAAAACTGTTCATAATGCTGATTTTCTTACAAGGGTAAGAAAATAGTCCACCACGTTGACCAAGTGAGTCTAAGCAGACTTCAATTATCTTCGTGTTTTTTTAAGAACTCTCGACCTTGTAGGTTTCTTCACGATGTTTACCTTCACCGTTTGAAGTCAGCGACAATTCGCACGTAACTTGAAAATACAAATGCGCGTGCCGTAGGATTTCAACCCAGGACTTCTAGATTAAAAGCCAGGCGGTATCCCAAATAGCCTATCGAAACTTAATTAGTTTTTCATTAATTACATGACTGTAAAAAAAATGGTAATGTTTTCAGGATTTATTTATATTTATGTGAGTTATTTGACCATAACTTTCGATTTAATTTATTTATAAATGACTCATTAATTTTTTTGATTAAGTTTGTTTTGATGTTATTTTTTAACTGAATTACGTAGAGAGTTGGTTCTATAAAATAGACATACTTTCGAAAGTTGTTCGGTGTTTGAACTCATGCCCTTCAGTGTTTGAACTGACCGCGTTAAATATTAAACTATCATCGCTACAAATAAAAAAAAACAGTTAAAGTTAATCTTAAAATACAGACAAGTAAAAGAAATATGATAACAATAACCTATTTTCTATTAATTAATATTCACGTTGCGTTTAAAAACTTCGAGATCAATTCTCAGAATTTTTTTATTCAAATGTTATATTTTAGAAGATCAAAACGCAAACTAGCATTGCTAAACGTAAGAGAGTATTGCCTCGAATAAAACTGCGTAGATAGTACAGTAATGGAATTAAATTTTATTTAACCAGAAACTTCACCGTTCGCGCCGTTTGCGAAGGCATTCGTGCAATAAATTGTACTTGTCTTCACCCCTTCATAGACAATGAGGGTAAATTGTGATCATTAAGCTTGTTGGAATATTTACAAGGTTTAATTGACGACCGTTCGCGGTCTTATTTTTGGTGAAAGGTTTCATTATAGGTATCATAATTGTATCGTCTACTTGCGACGACAGAGTAACATCTTGAATTATACGCTTTTTCGTTTTACTGATATTCTAAATCGCAATCTCGCGTTCAATTATTTCCAAATAAAGCGGCCCGTCCCGGCTTCGCACGGGGACAATTATTGTTTAATTAAATTCTAGTCCAACTACCACAAAACAGTCTTTTTATTTTTCGGGTTAATATATAGCCTATAATACTAACAAACAACGTGGCTTTCTCCAGAGTTTACCTGCTACCTCATAAACTTTACCTCTTTATAATATTACTAGCGGATGCCTCACGGTTTCACCCACGTAGTTCCCGTTTCCGTAGGAATACAGGGGTAAAAAGTAGCCCATATTACCCGGGAATAATGTAGCTTCCCAACGATAAAAGAATTTTTGAAATCGGTTCAGTAATTTCAGAGTCTATTCAATACATACAAACAAACAAACCAAAAATCAAATCAAGATTAGTAATTAGTATCATCAGTATAAGTATAGATAAAGCTATCTTGACAACAATTTAAGAATTACGCTCCTTTAAAAATGTAAAAGCCATTTTTTGTAAAATTATGGTTTTTGAGATGTCACACTGTCGTCAGAAGTGAACGATATAAGTCATTGTTTAAAATTGTTTTACTTATTCATTTTAACAGATCTAGCTTTGATATCAATTATGAAGTACTTAAGTACCAAGCAGGGTTGCCACTTGCCACCACCTTGCCACGAAGTCGAACATAATTTTACTAAATAAATAAAACGTGACAAGTATGTTTTGAATTACCTACGTTCTCTAAAACGTATCTCTAATATTTTCGATAAAATGTGTCAAAATCTACTTTTATTCACTAGTTACGCCCCGTGATGTTACCCGCTGTTTTATATGAAAACTCCTTGCTCATTCCACGTGAACACTACATTTCAGTGTCCGGATGTACTGTATGTATTATAAGTATGTATTTAGAAGAAGAAAAAAACGAAGTATTCTATCAGTTTTCTGACTTACATAGTACAAGCTTTTGGATTTGCGATCAGATGTGTGTAATGTCCGACGATAATTATTTATTTTTTCGGAATAAAAAGTTGCCTATGTGTATCCTACCCTAGGTTAACACATAGGCAACTTTTTATCAGCTACGTTCAGACCAAATTTCATCACAATTGGTCCAGTCGTCTGAGCGTGATAACAAACATACAAACACACACACACACAAACTTTCGTCTTTATGATACTCGTATTAGTGTGATTGTGTGAAACATTTCTCACACCTTAACACATTTTTTTTTTACTGAAACAGTTGTGTTTTTCATCAAATATGATTTGGTTTGTTAAAATTTTTTTGAACTATGGAAGTCGTTATTCGAAATCATAAAATGTCTGGAGATTTCTATCAGCTAGTTTACGATAGTTTTATCAATTTAGAATATCTGATTAGTTTATAGCGCTGCCAAATTACATTTTAATAGTAGGTATTATAATTGAAGAATAAAATATTCATGATTTGAAATTGAGATATCAGACTGTATGATAATATGAAATAGATTGATACAGTTCTCAAAATTTAAACAATAAAGCAGTTAATCATTTATTTAATTGTACGAGTGTTGCTTTATCGTGAGTCATTATGTATGGGGGATGACAGTATATTTTTCCGTACCCAAAGGGGTGAAACGGGACTCTATTACTAAGACTTCGCTGTCCGTCCGTCTGCCTGTCCGTCTGTCACCAGGCTGTTTATCATGAACCGTGATAGTTATACACTTAAAATTGTCACAGATGTTGTATTTTTGTTGCCGCCATAACAACAGATACTAAAAAACAGAATGACTTTTTTTTTATACGCATAAGTCCGCGTTTCATCGCCAACTCTCCTGATGGTAAGCGACGATGTGGTCGAAGATGAAACACGCAGACCTAGAAGATACCTATTCTATGACTTTGAAAAGATCTAGATTATATCTCTCAGGAAACAAGGAAGCCGGCAGTTCCATTCCTTTGCCGTACGGATGAGAAACGTAGAGTCAAAACGTTTGGTACGTACTTAGGGAAATTCCAGGAGTTCCATTCCAGGCTAGGTGTGCTTTACCATCTTCGACCACACCTTCACTTAACATCAGGTGAACTGTGGTCAAACACCTAGCATGTCAACCATATAAAAATAATCCACTACGTATGGGGGATATTGCGATTATTGAATTACTAGTAAGTAATTATAATATTTTTAATTTTATGTAGATTTAATTATATTGACATAATTATTTCATATGTGACATATTACTTCATTGACATTTTCATTTTCATTGTATTGACATATTTTATGATTTTGATATTTTTTTAAATATAAATGGAAAAATGACCTGTAACTTTGGTGTTATTAATAAATGATTTGTATTTGTATTTGTATTTGATAGTGGGCCGTCTTTCAACTTGTCTTGTGGTAAAAAGGGGATGGAAGTACGAAGTTGTACAGCTCAGTAGCACATTCTCCGAAATGAATTCTGTAGAAACTTGATAGACTTGCTACCTCCGGCGGTGTTCAAGGCTTAAAAGTGTTGACAAGTTTTGTTTTTGACAAATAATGCAATCATAATCTACAGTCTTATTCCTGTAACTTGGTAAGCACGATGTGGGTATTATTCAGGTAGATACGTGTTAAATGTCATAGTACATTGGTGCGTCGTGGTATAAATATTCATGGGGGAATCCGCGCGCTGCGGCGTGTAAGCGCGGGGTTAACGCTATATAAGGTAAGTTAAAAGCGTACAGCGGATTTTTCAATCTATTGTAGGTCCCACTCAGGGCAAGTCAGGTCCCCTTCGTCCGGCAACAGCCCAAGCCGAGATTCGTACCACTCTTGTGCTCTTGCGCTAGTCACCTTTAACCTTTAGACTCAGCACTCCTTCACAGCACAGTCCGGTGACGCTGCAGAGGCCATCTGTGGCCAACAGCAATAGTCATTAAAAAAAAAAGTATAGCGGATTAAAATACTAGTAAATTAATATAATTAATAACAAGATTTTTAGTGTTACGTGAAATGGCATCCAATATAAATTGTATTGTTTCAGTTACTTATTTAAAAAAAAAAAGAAAAATTAATATTTTTTTCAAAAACTAAAATCCAGTGCAACCAAACCGCAGGAAGGTAGCACCGCAATACTAGATATTCTGCCGTTAAGCAGTAGTGTGTAAATATTAGTGCGCTCCGGTTTGAAGGGTACTGCAGCTAGTTAAATTATTGGGCTATTGAGACTAATTAGCAAAAATCTCAAATTAATGGAAGCCAAAGCAGCGTGCCCCGGACTTTGTTTTGCTACTCAAAGTTCTGTGTATTGCTGTTGCATCATGGGCATGCGTTATCTCTTACCATCAGAAGAGCGTATTGTTTGTCTCATTACTTTTACACTTAAAAAAACTATATATTATATAATTACTTGGACATACCCTGTTGGTTTATTGGTAGAATGTCTGCTTCAAGAGCTGAAGGGCGTGGGTTCAATTTCCACCCAGGACAAACTTTGTGGTATAAACAAATGTTTGTTCTGTGTCTGGGTGTACTGTATGTATTATAAGTATGTATTCACCAAAAAAAAGTACCTATTTAAGTATTCTATCAGTTTTCTGACTTCCATAGTACAAGCTTTGCTTAGTTTGGGCTCAGATGGCGCTGTGTGTAATATCCTGTGATATACATTGATATTTATTTAATTATAAACGCCATAGTATTTAGCTTCCTTGTGCCATAGCAATATAAAAACGCTACAGCTCATAAATTGTTTCCTTTCGAGGTAGGATTAGACGAGTGAGATCGCTGTACTATCCTGCCATACTATTAAGCTTTCTCAACTTTCTTGCAAGTAATTGCCATGAAACATGTTAGTTTACGTTATCTACGATTTGATTCGAATATTCAGGAGAAATTATAGAAACGAGAAGTTGAAGCAATTAAATGGGAAGAGAAACATGGCGCCGAGTTACTTGATGTCAGGTAAGTAATTAAGTATGTAATTATTATAATTATGCGTGTATTACGTTTTGCTTACGATTTTGTAACGTTTCATATGACATTTGTAATTTGGAGCTTTGAATAAATTATTAAAGCGTTTGAATTTGAATAAAAATTACCATAATTACAAGATTTTTTTTTTCGTAATGAGATCGTTAGGTTTTTTCCTACCGTGACATTTTTTCTAATTGTTTAGTAGAAGGGCTACCAAGTATCTTATATCTAAAAAAAAGTTAGACGAATAATAAGTATCTATTAAAAAAAGTTCTACACTTCTCACAGACAATAATTATGGTGATCATTTAAAAGTAAGATATAATTTAAGTAATGTTTAACTCTAATATATATATTGTACCTACTGTACTGTATACTGTAGCTTGCGAAATTACTGGGCTGTTGAGACAAACCATCGAAAGTCTCAAAGTAATGAGCGCCAAAGCAGCGATGCCTGGACTTTGTTTTGTTACTTAAAGTTCTGTGTATCGCTGCAATGGTCATGGACAGGCGTTATCTCTTACCATCACGAGAGCGTCTCGTACGTCTCATTAATATTTTTACATTAAAAAAAAACATACTTTTTCACTGACTTATTATACTAATTTGATATTTATTTTATTAATGAATGTTTGAATTATGATGGGAGTTAGGGAATAGCGCAAGGAAGTCACATGGGTGGCCAGGCGCGTCCTGCGAGGCCGATGGGAACTCCTGCGCACTTTTTACCCTCGTGCACTTCCACGTATATTGTAGGCGCCTACAACTCTCAGCAGAGAACTCTTTCCAAAATGACTTTTCTTCGTGAAGTGATGTTAACGGTCTAGTGACGATAGAACGATGAACGAACTTTGTTGGTTCGTTAATATTGTATTGTATATGTACTTGCATACTTTTGAGTTCTTTGTACATACATTTACATTATTTATTTTAATGTACAAACGGCCGGCAATCATTGCTTATCTACCCACTGCCGGTAATGCGACCATGTCGCACTGTACACAAAAAAACCGAAGTGTATTATTTCGCTCAATTTCATTAATGGCCAAAAGTTGTATTCGACAATTATTATTTTCCGTGACAATGGCAGCCGTCACGCGCTCGTGACACACGTGTAAAGGGATGAGCAGCATGATTCGCTTGTTTTGCTTATTACACCTACACTGCTCACTTTGCTCATTTCACGGGCAATTTAGCTTATGTTTGCTTGAAACGTAATCAGACATTGGGTGCTATTTGTTTCTGTCTTTTTGGTAAAATGTATTAAATTTATATTGAGCAACATAATTACCTGCACACATACTTAACTTTTCGTGAATTCTGCGAACTGAGCAAACATTTTTTTGTTTAATTCCACGTGGACTAAGTCGCGGGTAACAGCTAGTATTTTATAAATTCCTTCTGTATATTGAATTGAATATAGTAATTTATTTGAGATGAATCTTCTTAGCGTTGAATAGTTTCACCGTTCAGCATGGACCCAGGTGTAGGCTTAAGGGGCCCATTTAAATACGCTTTACCGCTCACCTTCACAGCCCGTGTTCAATCCCTGCCCGACCAAGTTTGATTTCATCCTACCAACATAATATACTTTTTCTAGCATTTAATTTATAGCATATCATACTTTGTTTATAGCAGAGATATAACCAGGTTTAAAACGCTTCATGATTGCTAAATATAGTGATAAGCCATCTAACGAGTATGGTTTTTTTTTTCACTTTCTTCTTGGCATCGAACTCTGTGCATTCTGCCTGTTCTAGCGACTTTAGTATAAACTTCGATGGAGTTTAGGAAGCAGCACGAAATGTCATGATTCATCATATTATATCCCGCCAAAACTCTCGATTATAGGTTGTATAAATGTTACCTTATTTAAAAATGTTGAATGCCGCTATACTTTTCTGTTCAAAAACTTACATTCTGTAGAAGTACCAACATCTTTCAATTTCCAAGAACAGCAGACTATCTTAAATCTAACCTACAAAAAAGGCCTCCGCCCCTAACAGTAATTCAATTTCTCACATACAAAAGTCAGGAGCCGACCGACAAAGGAAACAAAAATGACACACACGATAATAAATTTCCACGGCGCCCGCCCTAGGCCGATCCGCCTTACTGAGTTGTCAGTACTTCACTGAAGTAACGTTCTGCGTTACTTTTCACCATATGACGTTACTTTTTCATCTAAAATTGTCGTTTCTATAATTATAAATGTAGTTTGATAAAGTCAAAATTTAAGCAATGCGTTTTAAGTTTTAGTTCATTCAAAGTTAAAAAATGTGTTAAGTTGACAAAGGTAACGAAAACAGAGCGGAATTAAAAAATTAAATAAGAAGTCTAGCTTTTCGCATATAACTATGCTAAGGTGTAAAGTTAATTACATAAAACAACATTCGGATTATTTTTACTTCAAATATAGTCTTGTGTTTGTTTGTATCCTTTTCTATACCAAGGAATACCACCTTAATAATAGTTCAAGATAATATATTAGCTTATCAATCATCATGTTGATCGATAAATTATAGTATTTGCATTTCTATTAATGCATGAGTCTGGCTTATAATTGCAGTTTCAATTGACTAATTTATTTAATAGGTTAAAGTTATTATTTTTAACGGTGCTTTTAAATTAAAAACAATTATACTTTCTGTCATGTTAAACGTAACAAATCATAAACTACTATACTTTCAATTTTAATTGTAATTTAAATTGTACTTAGCCACCAAATAATTTCGTTGTAAATTTTTTTTTTGCAAAATGCTACATTTATTTCAAACATGACTGAATCTAATGATTTTATATCATGTAATATGAGTTTGCTTGCATTGTTTTAAAAAAAATCCTGGCAACACTACCGTATCGCCCTGTCTCTAGTCGGACACAGAATTATAAATAGTTACCAAAGGGCGGATGATAACCTAAAAGCCAAATTACTAGCCGGAACAATAGCCTTTGTGTTTTTTTAATTCTCTTTTGGTAAGAAAATACTTTCATTGTTTATATGTGACTTAAAAAAATAGTCGGCAGTTTAGTTGGGAAAAGTTTCTCACATTGTTAAAGGTTCAATCTTCAGCCCGAACCGAAAGGTTTTTCTAAAGGTTCATGGATACGTATGAATGTTGAAAATCATATCATTGCCTTTTCGGTGAAGATTGAAAATACGTATAAATGAAACTACATAATTGTAGCCCAATTATATTATCTATCAAAGATAGGCTTGTACCATCATGAACAATCTTTATCAGAATCAGAATCAGAATCAGAAATGTTTATTGTTTAAAACTGTGTAACAATATTAGATTATAAATACATAATTAGTCATATACCAGTACTTAAAAACAGTCTTGTCCTTGCGGACATACAACATTGATTGTTACTTAAATAAAACATAGGCAAGTTCAAGTCACCGAGATAACCACCGAGCACCATTCCAGAACAATTATTATCAGTTATTTAAATATTCATTTACAGAGTAAAATGTTTTTTCTTGTAACCAAGCTTTATTACAGACCCAATCGGGACACTCCAGTAAAATTATTTGAATAAGTGATTGGAGCCACTACACCTGGATGGATGGCAGTGGCGTGTTTTTTTAATTCGAAGATTATGCATGAACATGAATGGTTTTTTTTATGGCATATGCTTGCGTTTAACCGCCAACTCGCCTGATGTTAAGTGAAGATGCGGTCTACTGTGGAACACGCTCGCCTAGACGAAATCGATTCACTCGCGATTTTATTTATACAGATTGTATCTATCACGGAACACCCATTCGGACAACAAATTCCATTGTGTGGCGGTTCGAACAATGAAGGTAGATTTGAACGAGTATACGAGTTATAATTTTTATTATGAGTATTTGAAATTATTTCGATGACAGTAACATTTATATTTTTTTGCCTCAGGATTAAGTGCGTAAGTAAGGCGGTTATTTTTACTTAGAGCTTCTATCTTAGGGTCCAAATCACGAAAATACGATTTCCACTTCAATAAACGATATCGCTTTCGTTCGTCGTGCGTCGGATATACGGGACCCTAACCTTGGCCGTCTCGAATTCAAACCAGCGTATTTTTTTGTTTTTAGCCTTCAAAATGTATATCGAATGGTGTTCGCGTGAGTTGTATAAAGTTATGTGCCTGTAGGTATACATGTATGTATTTATTTGGCATGGTTGGAGCTACTTGGGCCGCCGAGGTGCGTGATTCCCGATGGAGACACAATTTATAGGCTCAGGTTAAAGGGCGATGGGGACAAACTTTTTTTGTATATTTGACAAATAAACGGTGGCGAGTGTCTGACGCGAACTTAATTTATTGACCGCTTAGAATTTTTAATATCGTTCCACGAAACTCTGTTGATTCATTTTGTGAACGAATTTGCTTGTAAATCTAATATCTAGGATTTTTTTCTAATGTTAATGTGATATGAACGAGATGGAAACAATTGGTCCGTGGTCATCCAACACAAAAAAAAAAATATTAAGGACATTTCGAACCGGCTGGTCCTCGCTTCGGGGAATCCCAGAGCTGGCGCATTCCTACGTCAAAGGCTAAGCTAAGCGATACAACGGGGCAATTTTTTTTTTTTTTAATGTTTGACAGGCTTGGTGTTTGACCACAGCTCACCTGATGTCAAGTGAAGGTGTGGCCGAAGATGGTAAAGCACACCTAGCCTGGTATGCAACTGGCTCTCAAGTGAGGCCGCCAGCGTACTGGGAACCCTACCGCGCGGCAGCGATCTCGACGGCGTGTTTATTTTATACTAGTATAGTTTATTCATGATTTTGTTTTATTTGTTAATTAGTCGTGTATACAATAATAAAAAAATTTAATCAGTAAAAAAAAAAAAAATTGTTACCTTTGATTATATACATGTCTAGATGGACAATTGTTACCATTGCAGGGATACACAGAACATTGGGTAGTAAAACAAAGTCCAGGGTCTCGCTGCTTTAGCGCTCATTACTTCGATGTTTAGTCTTAACAGCCTTGTAATTTTGCTAGGTGCAGTAAGTACCCTTCAAACCGACACACAGTAATGTTTACAAACTACTGCTTGGCAGGAGAATATCTGGTATAGTGTTGGCACTTACTTAGATAACTTCCAAATCCAGATAAACAGGTTTTTTCTAGGTACCTAAGCGTGTTTCATCTTAGACAGCATCCTGCAAACGCAAGCCTAATTTGTATTAAAAAATAAATGAAAGACAGTTCTCATTCCCCGATTCAATTTGTGTGACATAAGCTGAGCTGTGGTCAAACACCTGTGAACAATAAAAATACTTTTTTAATAAGGTGGCTCTTACAAATTAATTCTATGAAGATAAAATAACAGCTATATTTTATTTTAGCAAATTAAATTTCAGTCTTGAATCCCTTTCAAAAACCGCAAAGAACTATTTTTACCATCCCCAGCTCCAACAGAATAAAAACAAAATAACTGTAATTATATTTTGCCTAAGGCTCTCCGAGTGAAGCTTAAATTTGTCCTTGACACTTTTGCGCTACCATGTTTAATGTTTTTAATTAAACCCGGGCCAGCCGCGTGTTGATATTGTCGGTACGTACTAAAATTAAATAATCATGCGGGAAATGAGTGCCAATTTCGTTTTTTTATAATTACTACGCTGAAACTTCACTATGAAATCACAGCAAGGTGAGACCGCGCGTAATCTACTTTTACTCCTTGAAAAAAGTCACCGTTTGTTTAATGTAATAGTAATGAGACGAACGATACGCTCTTCTGGTGGTAAAAGTTAACGCATATCAAATACAAATCATTTATTAATAACACCAAAGTTACAGGTCATTTTTCCATTCATATTTAAAAATATCAAAATCATTACATATGTCAAAACAATGAGAATGAAAATATCAATGAAGTATAATATGTCACATATGAAATAATTATGTCAATATAATTAAATGTCTATAAAAACAAAAATATTATAATTACTTACTTAGTAATTCAATAATCTCTTAATTTTAAATAATCGTCAAAGTCATAAAACAAGTATCTATGACCATTGCAGCAATAGATAGAGCCGAGTGGTAAGCGCGGTCGAGTCATATGTTTCAGGGCGTGGGCTTAAGTTCCAACAATGTCCTTGAGGTGCCGGTAAAATGAAAGCATCGTGAGGAAATTATGGCATAGTGGTAGGGTCCTTTAATTTAGACCTGCGATATGTCGCCTAGACTATAATCAGGAGAGTTGCAAAAGGTTGTAGTTTGGAGACGTAGCGCACACTGCTCCATCTCCCCATAGTACCTAAGGCAGCACATCTGCCTCTTAAGTCTTCTAAATAGATTTGGCTGCAGGAGCATACTGCATAACGGGTTTGAACTAGTTGTCAAGCGGTATTTGTAGTTGGCTGAATATCGTTTTGATTCGTCTAAAATGGTTGGGATTTCGAGATACTCATGAATTTCCGAGTTGAGAGCATACCAGGGCGCCCTTAGAATATTGTTTTGGGCGCTCTGCACATAGTGCTGGATTTGCTGGCTGTTTTCTACTTTCTAGTACTTGACTGGATAACTAACACCCTTGAGCTCAGCCCTGTTGGTTCATTGGTAGTATGTCTGCTCCAAGAGCTGAAGGGCGTGGGTTCGATTCCCACCCAGGACAAGCATTTTGTGATAGAAACAAATGTTTGTTTAGTGTCTGGGTGTACTGTATGTATTTACAAAAAAAAACTAAGTATTCTATCAGTTATCTGACTTCCATAGTACAAGCTTTGCTTAGTTTGGGGTCAGATGGCACTATGTGTAATGTCCTATGTTTTTTTTATAGTTTATTTATTTTATTTTTTATTTGAGTTCAAAATCTTCCACCAAGTATCTAGTGTTGTGTTCCAGCAGCCTCACTAGAATTCCAGCTAGTTCCAGTCAAAGCACGTGTGTTTACTATTTTGAACCACACAGTTACTTAACATCAGGTGAGCTGTATTTAAACACCGTACATAAATAATACATATAAAGCTTTTTAGTAAATATTTTCGGAAAAACTCAGACCCAGGACAGTTATCAATGTTTGTCTCCACTAGAAATAGAACTCCCACAACTCGGGAAGCAGAGCTACTGCAAAATAAACTAACAAGGCAGTCGGAACGTTATGCACTCATTTTCTATCATTATTTTCTGATTTGTTCTTGTAAGTTGCTAATTGCAACAAGCTAGCTAGGGGCAGAAATTTATAATCTATTGAAAAGTACGAAAAACGTAAATAATAAAAAGTAATATGAAAGAACTTTGTTTCCGTTTGTGCCCTAAGCTGTTCTGGCTATAATTTTTTTCTATGTAATTTTTTTTATGTTTTAATTTTTAGACTGTCTATTTTAACTTCAACCCGAAATATAAGTGTACTAGGAATTGTACATATTCCCGTGACTAAAACGCGGTGTACCAGACGGCACGCACAATGGTACCATTCAATGCTAAAAAGTTTTTTTTTTGTAGTAGTTACATAGTACATACGGTGTATTACTTGGTGGTAAATTTCCTTAACAGGAGGTCGTCTAGGTAGGTACCACCGCAGTACCAGATATTCCGCTGCCAAGCAGTAGTGTGTAAACATTACTATGTTTCGATTTGAAGGGTACTGTAGTTAGCGAAATTACTGGGCTATTGATAATAACCATCGAAAGTCTCAAAGTATCTAATGAGCACCAAAGCAGCGATAACACAGACTTTGTTTTCAAAAAAATGTTTAAAGTGATTGTTTGTTTTTCTGTAGATAAAATTTAATTCTGCAATACACCTAGGCTATTTTATTTTGTAATACATAAATGGCGTAGCAGCCCTGCTCTTTAACTTTACCTAATCTAGATCAATGGCAAGACTAGCTTTTCTTTGTTTCGAAAGTATGTGATATGTTTTTGTTCTGTGACTGGGTTTTCAGTAAGTATCTACAAAAAGTGTGTGAGTATTCCATCAGCTATCTGGTTCCCATCAGGTGAGCTGTAATCAAACACCATGGCTGCCAAACAACCCACAACGGGTTTTGTGTTTGTTAAATAGTTCCCACACAATTACGTCATCACCGAAACACTTTTTTTTTCGTAAAAACTTGTTACCCAAAAACAAATTTATTTCCAAACAAAGCCGATTCCGATTCTGTTGTACGCGAGTTCGTTATCTCATCACGGGGGAACGATTCCCAATCGTTTTTGTTCTATTAAAAACCCCGTTTCAAATTTCATGCGGTCAAATAATGAAAATTGACCGAACAATGGCAATCATGTTTTAAATCTAGTGGAATATTCCCGTTATAATTATACTACTTGAGTTTGTTCGGTATTCCCGTTTTGAATGCTGAAATTGGGACAGCCAGATTGTTTGTTATTTAAAACGCAAAGGTATTTTTAATAAAGTCCTCAATGTTACCGCGTTTGGTAGCTTTGTTATCTCAAAGCCGTAAGTGTCGCCTAAGGTTTTTGTAGCGATGAAAGCTCGGGTGGTGTGATTCAAAAATCAAATTCATAACAATAAAATTTAAGTAGCGTATTTTGATTACAATTATATAACATTAACTATTGAACGATCCCTAACCAATGTATTTCTCTTTCTGTCAACACCGGATTTACGAAACAGAAGCTTCCCTTAGTTTAGTTCGAAACCCCGATGCTCAATGATTATATTGAAAACACAATAGCAAATAATTGTAGTACCTATAATTATTATTTAAAAAGGTGGTTCGATTTCCATACACATATTTTTTTACCATTATATGGACGAATAGAGCATAATTTTACAGTGAAATCACAGCTACTGGCGTTTATTTTGGTCTTTATTTGCGGTAAATACGTAATAAAGAATAAGTATTTTTGATAATGCCAAATATATTATGATTTGATTGATTGATGGATTGATTGGTTGATAGCTCAGTGGCTAGCACGGTCGAATGACATACTGAAAAGCAAGCTTGAGATATCGAAGGAAAACATCGTAAGGAACCCATAGCCTGATGGTAGGGTATTTTCTAGTGATTGGCTGGCTAGCTTGCTACCTACATTTAATTTGAAAATTTACCGCTAGGCACCTAACAGTGTGTCCTGATAGCCTCATTTCATCAACATCATTTTTAGCGATGATAGCTCAGTGGTTAGCGCGGTAGGTTCGCATGCCGAAGGGCGTGGGTTCAAACCCCAACAATGAGCTTGCGCTGCCGGTGAAGGAAAACATCGTGAGGAAACCATAGCATGGTGGTAGGGTACTTTCTAGTACTCGGCTGGCTAGCTACCACCCTCAAGTTGAAAATCTGCCGCCAAGCATCTAACGGTGTGTTCCGGCAGCCTCACTTGAGAGCCAGTTCCATTCCAGGCTAGGTGTGCTTTACCATCTTCGACCACACCTTCACTTAACATCAGGTGAGCTGTGGTCAAAACAACTAGCCTGTCAACCATAAAAAAAAAAAAAAAAAAACATCACTTAACATCAGGTGAGCTGTGGTTAAACACCCATTCTGTCAAACATAAAAAAAGACGAATAAATGATGCCTTTACTGATAAACTTCTTTGGTATACCTAGGTAAACTCATACAGCTACTCTAACGCTAGCCTCGTTGGCTCATTGGTAGCATATCTGCCTTGAGAGCTGTAGGGCGTGGGTTCGATTCCCACTCAGGGCAAACATTTTGTGAATAAACAAATGTTTGTTCTGTGTCTGGGTGTACTGTATGTATTATAAGTATGCATTTACAAAAAAAAAGTATTTATGTATTCTATCAGTTATCTGACTTCCATCACACAAGCTCTGCTTAGTTCGGGGCCAGATGGCGCTGTGTGTATAGTCCTACGATTTATTTATTTATTTATTTATATACTCAGCAGGGCTGTTAAGACTAACAATCAAAAGTCTCACAGTAATAAATGCCAAAGCAGCGTTGTTCAAGAGCCCAGAATTTGGTTTGCCACTCAACACACACAAAGTTCTGTGTATCACTGGAATGTTCATGGTCGTGAGTTAACTCTTACGATGGTAGAGAGAGCATCTCGTGGGTCTCATTACTTTACTTTGACATAAAAAAAATTAAGTTGTACGCCCTGGACAGAAAAATACACCAACTGCTCACAACTCATCGCATGCTACACCCACGCTTGTCTGTTTTGAAGCTGAACATTCCACAAAATGCGGAAGTTTTAGCATTTATCTTCATTTACACATTTAAATCATTTAAAGCTTTACTGTAAACCATGTTTTTAGATGCGTCGTTTTATAGGCAGGGCTCGTCGGTTTATTTCATATACATAACAACCACAAGACGTTCTAAGAAGGTAAGTAGGTAGGTTGGGTATAAAGCAAAATAGCTCACTTATCCCCGCCATATAGGAGACAAAACATTTAAGCCCTCGTCCCGATAAACGGCGTCCCTTTCTCGAAATAGAAAAAAAAAACTGTGAAAGGATACAAAGCCAGAATACAAAATGAAGTGGAAATAATCAAATGGAACATTGAGTAAATTGAAAAACCGAGCGAAGTTCTCACAGAAATAAAATACAGATATCACCTGATAAATTCTTATTTTGTAACTGTTTTGTTTTGGCCAGCTATTATGCTTAGTGGGGGCTTACGTGACGTGAATCGAGATGGGAAAATGGAGAGAACTTCCGTACAATGAATTTTTTAGACGAAGAAAATTAAATAACTCTTCATATTTATATTGGAAAAGGTTATGTGACCTCTGGTAGTTCCATGATGAGATGTGAGAATAGAAATAAATAGCTTCTATTAATATTGTATTGTATCCAAAACGAAGTAATTCGCCAGAGAACTTGGTGGTAGATCTCCTTAGCAGGAGGTCGTCTAGGTAGGTACCACCGCGGTACCAGATATTCTGCTGCCAAGCAGTAGTGTGTAAACATTACTGTGTACCCGTTTGAAGGGTACTGCAGCTAGCGAAATTACTGGGCTGTTGAGACTAACCATCAAAAGTCTCAAAGTAATGAGCACCAAAGCAGTGATGCTCTGGACTTTGTTTTGTTACTCAAAGTTCTGTGTATCGCTGCAATGGTCATGAATAGGCGTTATCTCTTACCATCAGGAGAGCGTCTCGATCGTATAATTATTTTTCAAATAAAAAATAAAAAGAACTAAAAGTCATTGACAGTGTGTGTAGTGTGTGTGTGCACTCAGCGTATTAGCAAGCTGAAGTGGCAATGGGTTGGACATATCTGTCGCAGAACCGATAACCGCTGGGATAGACGTGTTCTAGAGTGGAGACCGCGTATTGGCAAACGTAGCGTAGGACGCCCTTAGACTCGATGGAGTGACGATATACGTAGGACAGCTGGCGGTGGATGGAAGCGAAAAGCCGAAGATCGGGCTGAGTTGTTATTTGTGACAATTTAACTAACTTATTATTTTTATATACAATATTGGTTAGCGCGATCGATTTATACGTCAGAACAATGATTTTGAACTGCTGGTGGCTGAAAACATTATGAGAAAACTATAGCATCGTGGTAGGGCTTTTTCTAGTACTCAGTTGGCTAGCTACCATCAACCAACTTGAAAAACTGCCCTCAAGTACCTAACTCCTCATTTAAGAACTATCTTCAACCACACCTTCACATAAAAGAAAATTGTTGAAGTGACTTATAATAAATATTTAGCCGTAATTAGCTCTTGATGAAGTCCAAATTACTTTCACCCAAATAACCCATGTCTAAACTATTTCAAAATATTTCTCGTATTCAATAAAGATGTCATATTTTAGTCTACTTAAATAAAAATATTTACTCTGTACTGTGACATATTTAAATATGGATATCTTAAATAAAACACAAATTTACAATTTAAAAAAACAAACTCCATGGCACGTCAGCCAACTAAACGCACTGCTCCAATGAAACAGTGAGGTTTCGGAGTAAACGAAAATATTATCGATATATTCAATCGATTTCGATAAAACTTACATGGGACCACTTCTGAAGTATGATCTACTAATAAGCAAAAAAGAATCATCAAAATCGATTCATAATTGGCGGAATTATCAAGTAACAAACATTAACATTAACATTAACAGCCCTGTTAGCTCATTGGTAGCATATTTGCTTCAAGAGCTGTGGGGCGTGGGTTCGATTCCCACCTAGGACAAGTATTTTGTGATATAAAACCAAATGTTTGTTCTGTGTCTGGGTGCACTGTATGTATTATAAGTATGTATTTACAAAAAAAAAAAAAATTAAGTATTCTAACAGTTATCTGACTCCCATAGTACAAGCTTTGCTTAGTTTGGGGTCAGATGGCGCTGTGTGTAATGTCCTGCAATATTTATTTATTTATTAAAAATTTGTAGCGATGATAGCTCAGTGGTTAGCACGGTAGGTTCGCATGCCGAAGGGCGTGCGTTCAAACCCCAACAATGAGCTTGAGCTGCCGGTGAAGGAAAACATCGTGAGGAAACCATAGCATGGTGGTAGGATACTTTCTAGTGCTCGGCTGGCTAGCTACCAGTTCAAGTTCAGTTTAGTTTCAAGTTGAAAATCTGCCGCCAAGCATCTAACGGTGTGTTCCGGCAGCCTCACTTGAGAGCCAGTGCCATTCCAGACTAGGTGTGCTTTACCATCTGCGACCACACCTTCACTTAACATCAGGTGAGCTGTGGTCAAACACCTAGCCAGTCAACCATTACAAAAAAAATACTTTTTTGAGTTTGTTAAAAATTAACAATGGTTAAAACCGAAGAGCCCACAACACCATTTTACCATGTTAACAGATAACAGCAAATCTTCCATACAGTATAGTTTTATCTCGCATTTGCAACGTAAAAGTGAAATGTTGTAGTCAATTTTTATTTTATTTTCGTGTCAGCGAGACCTCTTTCAGGCGTAAACGGCCGGTTGCCCGTTAAATATTGCTCTGGATAGGAGTTTTAAGCTTCTGAATTTATTACTAGCATTGATTTGGATATGGAATATTGTTTTACTTTTTGCTTAAATCTGAGTGAAAACAATTCGCTGTTTATAAAATACAACCGACATTTCAGATCGTCTGTGTGTGATAAAATAACACTTATTAGGGTTCCATACCTAACGGGGTTTCAATTAAACCCACTAATATTATAAATGTGAAAGTTTGGATGGATGGATCTTTTACGCAAAAACTACTTAACGGATAAACACACAGGCTTCTTTTATCCCAAAATCATGTAGCGGGTAACACCGTGGGGCGCAGCTAGTTTATTATAAAACTGACGAATTGAGAACTGACTGATATTTTCTTTATTTTTTTATAATTGAAGCTATGCCCACGACTTTGTCTGGGTTGAGTTAAGGTTCATTGAGAAATGAAACATTTCTAAATGGGAACACCCACTCAGGCGGCGCTTTCCGCTGACTAGTGGTCCGCGCAATTAACGTAGAATCAAATCGTTTCGTTCGAGTTTTTGGAACGTCGATCATGAAGGACGTCGCGTCGCTTCTGGCTGTCCGATGAAAAATTGGCATGGGGAAGTTTGCCACGTAGTTCGAAAGCAAACTCTCCGAAATTAATCCGACAAAAAAACGATCTATCTCAAATTTGCGAGCAGTATAAAAAAAAACTTCTCCTAGCTGAAATTTAGACTTATGTTACTTCGTGTACGAACAAGCTTATCCCGATAAATTAAATTGTTAATATCAATAGTACCAATACAATATCAATGATGCCGTATTAGTACCAAATAGCTGTGATTAACCCCAAATCGCAAGTTATTAACCTACTAAAAACGGTAGTTCGATGCGTCCAAATGGGCATTCCGCAGCGGTATTACTATCATTATTCGCCGGATTATACGCTTCGTAGTGACTAACGAGCCGATTAGTGGCACTGGACGCGCTTAAACATGCGCTCGAAACTGTTGCCAGTGCTTCGGGCACGTTATCGAACTAACTTGTCTAATTATCGGAAATGATTCAAATAAGTACATCGAGCACGTCTCGGTGTTAGCACTAGTTATACCGACCTTAATACGAATTTGATTTTTGTAAATAAATAATTATTTATTTATTTTATTAATTAAAGCAAAGCTTATCATCGCCACCCAGTGTGGCAATGCTGCCAGCATTCAAGCCACATATCCCTCCTCTGACGGACTTTTAAATTAAGATTTTTGTATATACATTTGTAAATAGTATTATTTTATTTTAATTTATAATAATAAATATTAAAACAACAAGGCAAATTGAACAATTTTTATAAATAAATAAATAAATATCGCAGGACATTACACACAGCGCCATCTGACCCCAAACTAAGCAAAGCTTGTACTATGGGAGTCAGATAACTGATAGAATACTTAAATTGTGATTATACCGTTAATTTTTACGGTTTTTATGAACTCTGTGCCATTCCAATACTGTTACGCTTATTTTTTCAAAAACCTAAAGATAAAAAAATACATTATTAATGTTCAAACTCGAACTCCCATACAACAAACGTATTTTTTTTCCTTTTTTATAGATAATGGTACGGAACGCTTCGTGCGCGTGTCCAACTCGCACTTGGCCGGTTTTTTTTAATCCCTTTTTTTGTAAAATACTGTATTAGTACGGAACTCTCGAAGTCCGTCTTCCTCTTGACTTACGTAATTCTTTTATGTAACTTCGCCGCGGAGTCTCAATATACAAAAGTAACAAGGAACCAAAAAATAGTTTGTAAATCGAGGCAAAAGAAAAAACGAATTTACAATTTCATTTAAAACGTGCACCAGATATTACGAACGTTGTTCAGATTTGAGTTTTCATTCGAAACTGTAGAGTCCTGTGTATATCCGAGGAGTATTGTCCAATTTTCTGGTCAGTTTGTTTAAAAACAGTTTTCGTTTAAAAATTTCTAGACGGTAACGTAAAATGACTTTCATCTCATTACTAAAGATTGCTTTTCACGTTTGGGCAGTTTTTTTACTTGGTACTTTATATACGTATGAATTTTATCACTACGCAATTTTTTTTAACAATTTGTTTTCTGTTGAGCTTTTTTTTCATTTTCGATCGTTTCTTAGGTACATCGATTGAAGACACAAATATAACTTTAGTAACATATAAAACCGGGTATGTAAGTTTATATAAAATCTTAAATTTTTTCTACCTTACAAAATATATATATATATATATATATATACCTACATACATACGTACTCTTAAGTAAAAATCAAATTTTAAAATCACATAAAAATCTCTTAAAATACAATTACAATTTACATAGCCTTTTCTTTAATGGGAATCAGCGCCAATTTCATAAAAGTTTGAGGTACTTACAATTACAAATTTTTTGTCAGTTTGAGGCTCGTAAAACCTCAATATCATCGACAGCCTTGTTGGTTCATTGGTAGTATGTCAGCTTCAAGAGCTGTAGGGCGTGGCTTGGATTCCCACTCAGATTAAACATTGTGTGGTATAAACAAAATGTTTCTTCTGAATCTGGGTGTACTGTATGTATTATAAGTATGAATTAAAAAAAAAACTTTTTGAGTATTCAAGGTATATACTTAGTTTGTTTCCGCTTAACAGTCGTTTCAGTTACAACAGCGATGAGGACTTAAATTTAACTAATTTGACAATAATTTTTTGAAATGATAATATTTAAATTAAGTTACGATCAATTAGTTTATTGATTTACTTTCAATTTATTTATTACTATTCAAAATGAACTTCCGCAAAGTAACACCCGAAATAATCAACAAATTAAGTATTCTATCAGTTATCTGACTTCCATAGTACAAGCTTTGCTTAGTTTGGGATCAGATGGTGCTGTATGTAATGCCCTGCGATATTTATTTATCATGCTTGATTGAAACTCCATTCATTGTTTTCAGATCAAAAGTTTTTTTTTTTTTATGGTTGACAGGCTAGGTTTTTGACTACAGCTCACCTGCTGTTAAGTAAAGGCGTGGTCGAACATGGTAAAGCACGCCTAGCCTGGAATGGAACTGGCAAATAAACATTCGTAATCATCTGTCTATCATAGTCTACTGCTGAACCTTTACAAATAAATAAATATCGTAGGACATTACACACAGCGCCATGTCGCTCCCAACCTTAGTTGGCTAAAGCAAAAAACTAAAGCTACTACATACTATGGGAATCAGGTAACTGAATAGTTTGTACTTTTTTGAGTAAATACTTTAATTCACACAGAACAAATATTTATCGTCACATAAACGTTTATCCTGGTGGGATCGAATCCACGCCCTACAGCTCTTGAAGCTGATATTCTATCAAATTAGCTAAACAGGGCAGTCAAATATAGGGTATAATTATTATAAATAAATGAAACTAATTATTAGTTTTATGTCAGTTTATGTTTAGTATTATTTATTTCCAATTCAATGTTCGATTTGCACAAAGTTTCAACGTCTTGTTTGGCCTTTTAATATTTCATGAAACGTTTGAAAACTTTGCGTAGTTAGAAAAGTATTGAAATAGTATTAGGGAGTTAACTTGAATACCAGTTTGTGTTTATCGAATTCTGCAACTGCTTATTTTACGAAAATGTTGCTATGAATTCAAAAATATAAGGTAGCTGAGTAATTGTCTTTGTCAGTTGAGTTATGATGAAGATTGATTGATTGATAACTCTTTATTGTATACACTAAAATACAGAAAACAGAAGAACTTAGAACAAGAATTCTTCCAGGCAACCTTAGGACGGATAGGATCAGAGGAAGAAGAGACGGGGTGTGTCAATAACGAGGATATGCATATAAGAAAATACATAACTATAACATAAATAATATATCTACATTCTAATAACAATACATCCTAATACATAGAATAACTAAAAATACACTAAGATATATATAAAGTTAATTTAAAAGAAATACATATATACAGTGAAGATTTGATTTTTTTATACATTTTTCACACAAAATCATTGTTTTTGGACGTATTATAAAATTACTAGATGATTTTGTCGCAGATAGGTACTTGTTTATTAACGTTTTTTTGTAACGTTTAGTAGGACAAATTTTAATGACTTTCTTAATTTGCAATAGTTATGGACAGGAGTTATTTTTTACCATCAGGAGAGTTTCTCGTTCTGCTCATTACTATTACATTTCTTTTTAATAACACAATAATTTTACTAACACACTTATCTATACTATTATAAAGAGGAAAGATTTGATTGTTTGTTTGTTTGTATTGAATAGGCCCGGGGATAGTGTAGCTTCCCAACGGTGAAACAATTTTTTAAATCGATTCTACTGAACCGATTTCAAAAATTGTTGAATTGTTTCACCGTTGGGAAGCTACACTATTCCCGGGTGACATAAGCTACTTTTATACCTGTATTCCTACGGGAACGGGAACTACGCGGGTAAAACCGCGAGGCGTCCGCTTGTAACTATATAATTAAACTTTGCATGTAACTTTTAGTAAGAAAAGTATTTTGCATTATAATCATGCTAACTAATGATAAACCTCTAGGTCAACACAAAATTTAATCTCTGTTAAGCTAGGTATAAATTAATCCACTAACGTATACCGCTACCCTATAACTGTAGCGCAGTAATCCGCACAACCCTGTTACTAACGAGTCGATTAGTGCCGCCGTATACTGGACTACACTTCAAAGAGGACGTACTAAGTGTTAAAAAATCGAGGGTACTTTTTACTGGTCTACAAACTTCAAACTTACTTTGACGTATCCTAGAAAAATCATCATCTCTTCCGTACAGTCTCCATGGGAAAATAATTTAGTAAATGTTTTACTTTTTAATGCATGATTACTTAGTTGTGTTTAGTGAGTACTTTAGTTCTGTGTCTCTAAGTACTCCAGTCTAATGAACATTTTCATAAGACTGGAAAAACGAGACTTAAAATTATTGTCAATACAAAATATATTTTTTCTGTCTTCGCAAGTAATAAAATCAATACTAATAAAGAGGAAAGATTTTTTGTTTGTTTGTATTGAATAAGCTCCGAAACTACTAGACTGATCTTAATAATTCTTTCATTATTAAAATGCTACGTTATCCATGATAGGCATAGGCTATATTTTATTTAAAAAAAACAGTTAAAAGTTAGAGGTTCGTATGGAAACTTCAATAATGTAAACCAAGCTGTGAAAAATTTACCGAAAAAACCCTTACTTAGCATGCGCTGCAAACACTATTGACAATAGAAATACGTTTTATAGAGCAAATTGACAGATACAAATATATCTACTACAGTAGTTGTCATTTACATGTACACTATTTATAAAGAGGAAAGATTTGGTTTTTTGTTTGTTTGTATTGATAATGCTCCAAAACTGCAAGACCGATCTGAATAAGTCCTTAATCATTAGAATGCTAAATTATGACTGAGTGGCTATATTTATATTGTTAATGTTAATCGAGATTTGTTTTGCCGTGCGAAGCCGGGGCGAGCTGCTAGTATATTATAATCTTAAAGTTATTTACATTACATTGTTATTTTGAAAGAAAAAAGTTACAGTCCAATTGAGAACCTCTTCCGTCTTTGAAGTCGGTTAAAACTGGTTCTTATGGTATTGCTTAAATTGCATTATTTTGTATACGAATTGTATTGAATCATATCTCAGAAATTATAAATAAAATCACTTTCCTTAAATTTAAATTTAGTTTCACAAATTTAGTTCATCAGTTAGTCTAGACTGCGGGATATTAAAAGTGTAGCCCCCCTATAAAGTGTTCTTACATCCCTACTACGGAAAATTCCCACCATGCCCTTGCACGTTTTCACATGCACGCGCCTGCATACAGCTTTACCCGGCTCTACCCTCCCTATAATCGTTTGTTGTAACTACTTGAGCTTTATCCGTATCATAAAGTTTTCTGAACGCCACTCCGTTCTGTTTGTTCTCTTGGGGAACATTTTGTTTTTAGTTTTTTTTCCTATTTGCTAGAAATATTGTTATTGTGATGAAAAATTGTAAAGCTACACTAAAAATAAGTGGATAAAAGCGTATCGAATATATAAAGCTCAGTATTATTAACACCCGACGCAAAACCGACGGGGTGTTATAAGTTTGACGTCTGTGTGTTATAAGTTTGACGTCTGTGTGTGTTTGTGTGTGTGTGTCTGTGGTATCGTAGCTCTCCAACGGATGACCCGGTTTTGATTTTGTTTGAAAGGTAAACTATTCGGGAGTGTTCTTAGCTATGTTTGATGAAAATTGGTCCAAAATGGCCGCCGCCACAAAATGGCGGATTACATATTTTTCACAACTCCCTCAATATGGGTATCAAATGAAAGGGCGTGACTAGTAGAATATACTATGCACTATGACAAATTTCAAATCCAAAATGACGACCGCTTGGCGACTTTTTGTTTACATCACTCGATCGAAAGTGATCAAGAAAGTTAATTCTGTCTGGTCTGGGATGGTCATGGTCATGTACATGCATTATCTGTACTTACATCAAGAGATTGCCCTCCTACATTTTTGTAGCGATGATAGCTCAGTGGTTAGCGCGGTAGGTTCGCATGCCGAAGGGCGTGGGTTCAAACCCCAACAATGAGCTTGAGCTGCCGGTGAAGGAAAACATCGTGAGGAAACCATAGCATGGTGGTAGGGTACTTTCTAGTACTCGGCTGGCTAGCTACCGCCCTCAAGTTGAAAATCTGCCGCCAAGCATCTAACGGTGTGTTCCGGCAGCCTCACTTGAGAGCCAGTTCCATTCCAGGCTAGGTGTGCTTTACCATCTTCGACCACACCTTCACTTAACATCAGGTGAGCTGTGGTCAAACAACTAGCCTGTCAACCACAAAAAAAAAAACATAAAAAAGTTAGGTTGAAGGATTGAAACGCACAACAAATTAATGAGTTTTGCAGGAAAAATCAGTATAGTTGAAATTATATTTAAAACTGCCGTAACCACTTACGATCACCCATCCAAAATCAGGTAAATCATTTAACGGCGTATTGAAGAAGCCTTACTTGAGAACAGCTAAACTTTTAGTGTGACTTATTCTTAATTTGCTGTAAAGAAAATGTATTTATTTAATTCGAAATTTAAACCATGCCGCACTTCGCACCGTCCGCAAAGTAGGTTTGAATGCCCTCAGCTACAAATGAAGCTATGTCTGCTTTATCGATGTAGCATTACTGTGTCGATAAACTAGTATGAGGAATCCAATATGAAGTTGTCTTTGTTTATTTGTGTAAAATCTAAACGATAATAGAGATTGTCGCGGAATCGACATATTGATGAATACGAGTATTTTCTTAACTCTAACCATTTAACACATAATTATAATAACAATATACCACAATACTATGAAGATCTGTGCAAATATAGAGTGCTAACTAAGTTGCCATGTGACCTCAAATCAAGTCAGACCTAATCTAATTTTAATCCATCCGGGACAATCTGTGTAGCAACGTAATTATCTTATAAAGTTAGTCATATAGATAATGAGTCGTTTATAATCAAACACGTTAAAATTAAAGTTATAATATTGAAACATTTGCGTCTCTATTAACTGATTGCTAAAAATTGGAGCCATCTATGAAAAAGTAGTATCAACATAGTCGTTTGTTTGATTGCATTTCGTTTTATTATATTTGTTGTTGGTAATTTGGTAACAAGGGCTCACCGAAAGACCAGCGCTGGTCATACCATATAGTATGACCAGTTTTATGCTGAGGTGAGCCCCTATCTTGTAACTGTTTGTTGTTTTTGTGTGTTCTGTAGTGTTACAAGATAAAAAAGCATTTTCTTTCTTTCATTTAAAAAAAAAATGTAGCGAAGACAATATGTGGTTAACGCGGTCAGTTCATCAGTTATACTAGCTGCGCCCCGCGGTGTTACCCGCTACATGTTTTCGGGATAAAAATTAGCCTATATTTTAATCCAGACTCTCAGCTATCTCCATACCAAATTTCATCTAAATCCATTCAGTAGTTTTTGCGTGAAAGAGTAACAAACATCCATCCATCCATCTAAACTTTCACATTTATAATACTAGTTGCACCCTGTAGTATTACCTGCTACATGATTTCGGGATATAGAGTAGCCTATATTTTAATCCAGGGTCTCAGCTATACCAAATTTCATCCAAATCCATTCAGTAGTTTTTGCGTTAAAGAGTAACAAACATCGATCGATCCATATATCCATCCATCCATCCAAACTTTGACATTTATAATATTAGTGGGATAGTGAACAATTCCTTTGATGTAGGTTGGAATACTGAGATCAATGACGACTTTCAGACAAAAAACAGACATAAGATTAGTATCACAAAACTGAAATCCCCGTGTCACCCTGCTTATTACCCGACACGCTCGATTCTCGACACGATTTCCCCAGAAATTGTTCGCGAAAATCGAATACGAAGCGAGATGGTGACAAATGGCACGATTAACAATCCGTAGACTCTCGCAGGAGATGGTGTGTCTAACGATGCAATATATCAAAGGATTTTTCCTTGAGCAGAGACGGAGAGTTGTAAACTGGTATGATAATTGGTTTTAATGTGTATTTACATTTATAAAATTACTAAATGACTATTGAAATAATCTACTTTAAAAAATATATAATACTGTGCGTAACAAATTCAAATGGTTATTGTATCGAGAAGACGATATAAAGTCTTGTGGTTATTTTAATTACTTTTTAAGTTTATGCCAAAATTACTTTTAGATATTAAGTAAAGTTACGGTTAAGTTTTTAATTATTAAATTGTTGTTTAAATCCTCATCACTGTTGTAGCTGAAACGACTGTGAAGCGAAAATAATCTAAATATATACCTTGAATATTCAAAATGAACTTCTGCAAAGTAACGCCTGAAAATTATAATTTATTCAAAAATTATAATGTTTGTTGATAAGCTTTTATTTCAGACAATACATAGAAACTCATAATTACACTGAAGAAAATAATAATGACCATTTCTATAAATTAATCGTGTTTAGTATTGAGGCGAACGAGATGCTCTCCTGATGGTAAGACGTACACAGAATTTTGAGTAACAAAACAAAGGGCATCGCAGCTTTGACGCTCATTACTTTGAGACTTTCAATGATAAATCTCGACAGCCCTGTAATTTTGCTAGCTGCCCTTTAAACCGGAACACTAAGGATATCTGGTACTGCAGTAGTACCTACGTAGATGATCTGCTAAGAAGATCTATCTACCAGCAAGTATTTATAATATAGCAATTTTCATAACGTATATTTCATGCAAAAATAGGCTGTATTGCATTAATTAGAAATGTACTATGCGGAACTACGAATTACACAAACTTGAAGTGTCCAATATCATAAACAAACCATGCCCTCTAATTTTAGGGTATAGGTTAAGACGCAAATTAGTGTCACTGTATGCTTTGGTTGTAATTACACTGGAAGGGAAGACGGACGAGTAATGATTGCCAGACAATCATGACAATCAGTATCGTCATATGCAATGCAACGCTGTGCTAGTGACAGCTATTTTATTAAGATAAATATTACAGAAGTTTGATAAGTTGTTGACTACAACGAGCCATGTTTGCCAAGGAACCAGTGACGTAGGTATCCCAGGTTCAAAATGAGGGGCCTATTTAATTGGCTTTACCCAGTATTACTTTTAGATTACTAACCTCAATTTTTAATAGGTTGACAACACTTTACAAATAACAGAAAAAAATGAGATTTTTCGGAAAGAGTCGTGTCGCTGATATAATGAAACATGATTTTTGGTGTTGTTCCCTCAACTCCATCGAAGCGTTGCAACAGTAAAGTTGCTACTACTTTACTAAGACATGACTGAACTCTACTTTGACAGTAGTGTAATTAAAGATGTTGGATATCAATTGCAAAAACCGCTGTGCATATGCAAATTACGCATTAAGGGCTCCGTATCCATTTGCAGAAGAATTATAAAAATAAAACTAGACAATTCCTTAAAAATTTGAATTTGTTTTTAACTAAGCTCCCATGATGATAGTACTGTTGCAACCTGTTACATACGTAATTATATCTTATGGTGGGAGACATTATAGTAAATTCGGCTTTTTTGGTGTTCAGGGCCCCTCTGAGTTTAAGGGCCGTACACAACACAGCCATCGTCAAAATTAAAGTGCAGATGCGTGAAAGTCACGTACCGTTCGATTTAATCGACTATTTTTTCCGCGCATCTATTTTTCTGCGGAATGGCTTACCTTCGATTTTCCACCGAATTTTTTATTTTTATTTTATTTTATTTTATAGTCATACCAACGAAGCAGCTACTAATACAGTTGAAACATATTAAACAAGGTTGGCAAAAATTAAGTGCTGCCTCAATTATAGGTATAAACCTCATTCAATAAGACAGTATGCTAAAACTTTTGAAACATAATTAAATTAAATCTAACTGAAATATTAACTAAATTGAATCTAATTTTGATTTACTTTACTTCAAACAAGGAAAGAATAGATCCCTTAAGGGTAGGATCACTGAATATGCGCTGGGTATTATAGGTGGTTATCGCTTACCATCATATAAATAAAATGTTTGGCTTGCATAAAGTCGATTGCAGTGTTATTGAGTGAAGTGCTTTTGAGCGAATGAATGGCTGAATGAACGAGTTACTGGGGTGAGTGAGGAGCTGCACAGAAGGCGAGAACTACAAACGTGAATGTTTAATTTAAAAATTAAATTAAAGCGTTCGAACAAGCAAAATACTCATGTTGTATAATTATTATCTATTTATTTAATACTAGCTTTTGATAGCCCTGTAGGTTCATTGGTAGTATGTCTGCTCCAAGAGCTCCTCTCCTATTCCACATGTTCTCACCGCCTTCAACTCTCTCCTGGCTAGGGTGCCTGATTGTGATCTGTTTGCGGGTGAATGGAGGAGTGTCATGTCAGCGTGTCTGAAGTATTGTGAGATGATAGCGTGCAAGGATAAAGAGATTGGTAATAGTGAACCTGAATACCTATTTTAATATTATTTTAAGGACTATTGTAATTGCCGTTTTAGTCTAGAAACAATAAATAAGAGCTGAAGGGCGTGGGTTCGATGCCCACCCAGGACAAGCATTTTGTGATATAAACAAATGTTTGTTTTGTGTCTGGGTGTTCATATGTGTTTACAAATGTCAAAAAAAAAGTATTTATGTATTCTATCAGTTATCTGACTTCCATAGTACAAGCTTTGCTTAGTTTGGAGTCAGATGGCGCTGTGTGTAATGTCCTACGATATTTATTTTATTTATTTATTATTTTACCTGCGACTTCGGCTGTGTTGAATTTAACAAACAAAACGTGTGAGTAACAAAAAAAAACAATTTTTATCCGTCATGACATTTGACCAATAGAAAAAAATAGCAGTTTTTTTCTATTGGAATTTTAATCAAAAAAAGATTTGTTGTGATAAATACATCGCGAGGAATGTACATGTGCGAGTGTTTTTAAGAAAAAGTTTTCGGAGAAGAGTGAAGTTTGCCAACTCGTATAATGAGAAGACGCCCAGTAGTGAGATAGTTTATAAAACTAACGCTGGTACGGATACGAATTTTGAATAGTTTCAGATCCTTTTAGTCAAAAGTATAATAATAGTAAAAGTTTATCCAAAATAAAAGGAAAACAAAACTCCAGTGCCCATGTTGCTTCTACAAAGATAACTAAACTTTACTATTCAATAGTTTTCCTTCAGTCTTCCACTGAAACTGATCATGGACTGAAACAAGTTCACTAGACAACATACGTGCTCAGACTCCATTATATCTGTATTCATACTTTATTACGTTTGGAACGGTTTGCATAAAGTACAACTCGTGCCCACAAAACTGATATTGTTTTTCAATACGAAAACTAGCTCGGTGAGCGTCGTGTCTTATGCGAAATGTTTGTTTGTTCGTGTGTATATTTATCTTTAAATAAATAAATAAATCCCTCTAATATTACAAATGTACCTAATATTAGTGGGACCACAGACCATACTACTGTTTAACATCAGGCAGAGTGTAGTCAAACGCGAACCTATTTTCAATTAAAAAAAATATGAAAGTTTGGAAGGATGGATGGATGTTTGTTACTCTTTGACGCAAAAACTACTTAATGGATTTTTTGATGAAACTCGGTATGGAGATAATTGACACCCTGGATTAACACATTAGCTACTTTTTATCCCGAAAACATGTAGCGGGTAAAACCGTGGGGCGCAGCTAGTAAATAAATAAAATAATTTATTTCGGATCAAGTCCATAATTATTTACATTCATATTCGTTACACAATAAAAATAAAACTGTATCTTTTGTCTTATCGAATATCGTTTATTAGTTGTATCGAATATCGGTTATTGGTTGAATAAATATATGGTCATATTTTTTTAGATTGACAGCTTTTTAAGTAAATGTAGAATATTAATAAATGACTTATAAATAAAAACAAAAAAAAACCAAGCTTTTAATATCGTGAGATTCGAACCTAGACCTCTAGAGGTCTTGGAATCGGAAGCCAGTTTCCCAAACTTGCGAACGTTACGTTTTTTTTAATACTAATAGGCTTGCGTTTAACCGCCATCTTGCCTGATGTAAAGCAAATATGAGGTCTACGACTTGAAGGCATCCAGATTGTTATTTCATATTTATAATATTGTTAACAGGTCTCCGGGTGGGGTCGTCGAGTGTCTTCAGCGAGTCTCTGGACATCGTGCGAGTGCCCGCAGTGACAGGCGGCGACGCGACACTCCCGTGCGACACACGCTCGCCGCAGCCCAACGACGTACTACTCCTCATCGTGTGGTATAAAGACGACACTCCGATTTACAGGTAACATTCGACCATCTTAACTTTTTTTCAATGTGGAAGTAATTAGACAAACGATATAGAATATCCATGCCAATTACAACGATACACAGTACGTAGTAGCAAAACAAAGTCCAGGACAACGCTGCTTTGGCGCTTATTACATTGAGACGTAGTTTCCATGGTTAGTTTTAACAGCCTTGTAATTTCCCTTAAGTTGGTTAGATTTCCATACAAATAAATTTTTCCATTTATGGTCAAATGGAGCATAACTTTATAGTGAAATCACAGCTACTGGCATTTATTTAGGTTTTTATTTGCGGCAAATTACAATTGCTTGAATAAAACAGTATGTTATTAGCAAAATCTACCGTTTTATTAAAAATGATAAATTCTTAAATCATTTATAATTTTGATTTTATGCCAATAAAATCTACTGGTTTATTCAAGCAATCATATATTATCGCAAATAAAGACCAAAATAAATGCCAGTAGCTGTGATTTCACTGTAAAATTATGCTCCATTTGTCCATAAATGGCAAAAAAATATTTGTATGGAAATCGAACCACCTTAAACTGGAACACAGTAATGGGTAATTACACACTACTGTTTAGCGTCAGAATATCGGGCACTGCTGTGGTACTTAGACGACCTCCTACTAAGGAGATCTAGTAAAAATAATACGATATTTTTAATTACTTTTTACAACGGATTAGACTATGCCGACATTATTATATTTCGTCGATTAAAAAAATCGAAGATGGAGTAATGTCATCTGATTTATGCGATTCCAGAAACGATTTCAAATTAAGATGCCTCCAAATGGAAGCAAGCGAAGCGATAACTTGGATTAGATGATTGTGGATTCGATGTTAAAGGAAAAAAAAAATGGTGATCTAAATAATCTCATAATCAGAACGATTGCTGAATTTATTTGGCTTTATTACTTTTATGATAATCACGGATTTAGAGAAACGATCTGAGCAGAAAACTTCACTTTGCATTATTCTATAATGATACCGCTGTCTTCGATCGGACAAGACGAGAGTTTAAGTTCCAAGTTTTTACCTTATAACAACAATACTCAAGCTAGAGACGTGAGCAAATAAACTGGCATAAGGACCATCCACTAAGCCTTTAGAAACGAATTTTATTTTAACACTTTCGATTCGTATTTCAAATACGTGACTATTTGAGTACTTGGCTTGTGGCCTCAGACCCCCAACTGCCGAAAGTCAAGGTCAAGGTAATTTTTTGACAGTCCTGTTGATTCATTGGTAGTATGTCTGCTCCAAGCTGAAGGGTGTGGGTTCAATTCCCACCCATGACAAGCACTTTGTGATATAAACAAAATGTTTGTTCTATATCTGGGTATACTGTATGTATTATATATTATCTGACTTCCATAGTACATGCTTTGCTTAGTTTGGAGTCAGATGGCGCTGTGGGTAATGTCCTATGATATATTTTGATTATATTTTAATTAACGATTGTGGGGACAGTCTTAAATTAATAAATTATCTTTAATTGCGCGGGATATATTAGTGACGAAAGAGATCCCGCAAATATTCCAAGCGGACAGGACAATATGTTATCATCTCGTCGCCACGAGTTATTCAGGTTTGGCAGTGAAATCCCTTTCTGGCAATTCGTGCATATTTCATAAGTCGTTTGGCGTAAATTTTCTATGCATGGTCCGTGTTGGCGGTTTATTTAGATTAGTTTGGTGGCACGCTCTTAACTTTTATTAACGTGAACGTTTCCATTATTTTAACGATTCCAACAGTTGTTATAATTAGCTCTGTTTTTTTTTTTTGTTTATGTAAAAGTAAATAAATAAACAAATATCGTAAGACATTACACACAGCGCCATCTGGCCCCAAACTAAGTAGAGCTTGTGTGATGGAAGTCAGATAACTGATAGAATACATAAATACTTTTTTTTGTTGTAAATGCATACTTATAATACATACAGAACACCCAGACACAGAACAAACCTAGTGTAATCTGTTTTGCGTTCCAAAACTATGCATGTCTAGGTGCATTACAATTACATTTTTAAAAAGTCGTTAGAAAATAATTAGGAAAAAAATAGCTTGAAAAAAAATGTTTGAAGTGAAGTAGATCAAAATTTGGTGGGAAACCCGTAGGTAAGCCACTCCACAGAATAAAAAGCAAAATTAAAAATTTTGAAAAATCCCGCAACAGTTAAAAAGTAATTGTGACCTATCTAATATAATGCACCAATCAAACCCGAACACATAACTGAAAACTGCATCAAAATCGGACTTGTAGTTTTGGAGAAAAATGGCAACATGGATTTGCATAAAAAATGTTTGCTGCAGCGCCCCCTGGTGAGTTGTCCCCATAACACTTACCTAAGAATATGCACCAATCAAACCCAAACCCATGACTGAAAAATGCATCAAAATCGTACTAGTAATTTTGGAGCGAAATGGCAACATGTATTTGCACAAACAAGCAAACAAACAAACATCCTCACACCCCAAACGCATATACCGTCTCCGTTCCGTCGTGGGTAATGACAATATTTACTCGCTCATGTGAGGTAAAAACCTAATCAAGAGCCTATTTGTTAGTAGACGAAAGTGGCCGGTACAAATACTGTGCTGTAATTTCTATTCAATATGGATCAATAGCTTCAGGACTACGGATTCAATAGCTCTTATACTCAATTTTTGGCGTAATTCGCAACCCTCATGACGGATTATGACGCGTATATGTACGGTCTTTCATTGATCTTGATTGATGGTACGTCTATAGAACACGTTTATCACGTTATTTTTTGTATAAACAGCCACTTTATGGCAAGCTAAATCGTTTAAGTTTTCTACTAATTTTAAACCTAGATAAATTTAATTGACGAGTTATAGATAATAAGGAAAGTTTGTGCTATGGAAGACAGATCACTGATAGAATACATAAATAGTTTTTTTTTGTAAATACATACTTATTACTTACACTAGCAGACGCCTCGCAGTTTCACCCGCGTGGTTCCCGTTTCCGTGAAAATACAGGTATAAAAAGTAGCCTATGTCACCTGGGGATAGGGTAGCTTCCCAACGGTGAAAGGATTTTTGAAATGTGTCGAGTGGTTACCGAGCCTATTCAATACAAACAAATAAACAAACATTCAAATTTAATATTTCCTTGTTATAATAGTATAGATAGATAGATATATATATACATGGGTGTAATAATATATATGGGTGTACCGTATACATATATTATATGTATACGGTACACCCAGACACAAAACAAACATTTGTTGTCACAAAATGCTTGTCCTGGGTGGGAATCGAACCCACGCCTTTCGGCTCTTGGAGCAAACATACTACCAATGAACCAACAGGATTGTCATAATATATATGTTGATAAAAAGAAACTCTTTATTGTGCACCAGAAATAGTGCTAGAAAAATAGAAACTAGTATAGCGTAGGACTACTACAGCATTTTTTTATACTTTTTTTTGTAAAATGTAATGAGACGAATGACTCCTGATTGTAAGAGATAACGCCTATCCATAACCATTGCAGCAACACACAGAACTCTGAGTACCAAAACAAAGTCCAGGGCATCACTGCTTTGGCGCTCATTACGTTGAGACTTTGGGGTTAGTCTCAACAGCCCAGTAATTTCGCTAGCTGCAGTACCCTTCAAACCAGAACACAGTAATGTTTACACACAAACGTCAACGATTTTCGTTAAAATGATGAAACTTACCCATCAAATAATCCATCATGGCATGTTATTGGGAACTGTTTTTGCAGTCATACATAGTACGACATAATTACTATAGTGAACTAAGGTAACGGTAATTTGCGCATATAAACTGAATCTAAGCGCAAAAACGTAATCAGAACTCGCGTATTTAGAATTACTGAACTTGCAGTCATTCTTTTGTTCGACGCGCGGCGTTTTGGCCTTAGTCTGTGGCATATAGGTCTTTTTTAGACATAATTGTATACGCAATTGTGATGTTAATTGGACTAAAAGTAAGTTTAATCCTTGTCTGCAGCTACGACGGGAGGGTTAAAGGGCCGACAGCGCACTGGGCAGACGACATTCTGCTGGCTGGCCGAGCGCGGTGGCATTCAGCATCGCCGTCATCGCTGCGGCTGCGTGACGTCATCCCTACTGACCGCGCTCTCTATCGGTGTAGAGTGGATTTCAAAATATCCCCTACTATGAACCAGAAAATCTTATTGGATGTTATAGGTAAGATGAATTATCAGTTTCATTGACGATATACCATTTTTACCGTTCACACTAATTAACTTATCAAGCAAAATAACACAATGTGTCTCGTATAGATAAAAGAACAAATAGAAGGTTGCTTTGAAAATGAGTGGAGTCTCTCTGATTTTTTCAATCCTACTAATATTTTTAATGTGAAAATTTGTATGGAAGGATGGATGTTTGTAACTCTTTCACGGTAAAACTACTAAACAGATTTAGATGAAATTTGGTATGGAAGTAGCTGAGATCCTGGATTAACACATAAGCTACTTTTTATCCCGAAAACATGTAGCGGGTAACACCGCGGGGCGCAGCTAGTGACTAATATATTTACATTTTTGTGACGTTGACTTTGGGATATGTGTGCGTGTAGTTTGTGTAAGGCAAGCAAAAACTGTAGGGCCAAGGAGTCTTCTCTTTTTTTACGCAACATTCTATCGGTTATTTTTCTAGTTTGTGGAATCTCGAATTTATTTGTCTACAAGGTTAAAAGCTTGGGTGAACTCTGCCGAAAAATACATTTTAAACAAACTTTTACTTTTAAGAAGAATTTGAAAATCTCATATTTTTTTAATAACTCGTAATTTAGCGATGCTAGCTCAGTGGTTAGGATCGCTTCACACATCGAAGGCTGATGAAGAAAGCCGATGAAGTAACGATAAAAGACAGCTGGTGGTGGACGGAAGCGAAAAGCCGAAGATCGGACTGATTGACGTGTTTTGAGAGGCCTATGTCCAGCCGTGGATTTCCATAGGGTGACGATGAAGATGATGATGATGAAATGCAAAAGTTTATCTGCTTGTGTGTATGTTACTTTTTCACGCTTTAACGGCTTGAGGTATTCGGACAAAATAGAGAAAGAAGATAGCTTATTACACTTACGATCTCGAGAATAAAACTTCAGGGCGCAATTTTTCGTTGATTTTATATTGTCATTTTTTTTTATATATTGACATGTTTGTACATTGGCATACTTAATTTTGTCTTTTTTGTTTTTTTTTTTATTCATTGGCATGTAAATAATGAGTGTTTTAAAACTCATATAATGTGATATATTTGAAATTTTCAATTGACTTGTAACATTGGTGTTATTAATAAAAAAAAAAATTGTTGCATTTAATTCGATTCAATATCTTAGCTTGTAGTAGGTATCGTAAGCCTGAATTCGAAATCAGTATATTATGAAGATTCATGCTGAAATAAACTAAATACAATATTTGATAAACTAAATACAAAAATAACGTATTAGTATTTTGTTTTTTTTTGTATTTGTAATTGTTGCCATAAAAACGGTGCGCTTTGAAAACATTGTTCCTTATTACTGCGTTAAATGAAACTGGAGCGCGTCCGCTATCATATTTTATCGACGAGTCACCTGCCCCGTGTCGGCTTCCAATTTATGCTCGCCGTGTCGAGCTCGAGCCAAATACCCGCGGTTCGTTGAGCTACATCTTGCAGCTGTACAGCATCCTAAAACCTAAACTTTGGGAACGGAAAATACGACCATAATCGCATCGCCCGTCTGATCAATTTAAATTGCATCGTGCAGTGACTGTGTTTCTTTCGTCTGTCAGCTTTGATAAAGAAAATGGCACATTTGTAGCGATGATAGCTCAGTGGTTAGCGCAGTCGGTTCGCATGCCAAGGGCGTGGGTTCAACCCCCAACAATGAACTTGAGCTACCGGTGAAGGACACCATAGCATGGTGGTAGGGTACTTTCTAGTACTCGGCTGGCAAGCTACCACCCTCAAGCTGAAAATCTGCCGCCAAGCATTTAACGGTGTATTCCGGAAGCCTCACTTGAGAGCCAGTTCCATTCCAGGCTAGGAGTGCTTTACCATCTTTGACTACACCTTCACTTAACATCAGGTGAGCTGTAGTCAAAACACCTAGCCTGTCAACCATAAAAAAACTAAAATATTGCTGCTCAACATCACGCAAAGTGAGGTCAAATGCAAACCTATACGCTATGAAAGCAAGTTTAGTTTTTAAGAATATATTAGCGTTATCTATCAATTTTAATTGCTCTACATCCCTTACGTATTAAATACGACTAATACGAAATACGACTGCTTACCTATAATACTTTTGCACTCCACTGACTAGGCACTAGTAAAGTTCAAAATTGTATATACCATAATTATAATTATGTATGAAGTAATTATAAATTCCATTTACCAAATCTTTATGAAGTAATTATAATTATGGTATGAGCCATTTTTTTTAAACAAGAAACAGTTTCTGCTTTCACATAAAAGCATTTTTTTTTTAAATACTGCAATTTGTAGCCACCGGAGCGTTACAATAAGCCAGCATTCTGTTTGGCATGCCACAGAAGTTTATTACATCTTGGACGGCAGCCAATCCTCGATACTTTATGGACTAATAATTCTTGTAGTTTTACTACTTTGTCGAATTACTTACTGCTAAGTTTAATGTGCTATGAAACTGGAATATTGTCTGTCGCATGTTTCATGAATTGAAATGTAAGAAATGAGCTGGAGTAAAAACTAGACCGGTGAAGAACTAAGTAGGTTGAAAAAAAATACGAAAAAGGAAAGTGATTTGGTGGATGCGTTTTAGAGACGTACGTTCTTTTCATTGGTAGTTTATATTCAAATTAAAAAAGTATTTGTTTCACACAACTTAATCTTTTTTACTTTAAAAATTTTGACAGCTCTGTTGGTTCATTGTTAGTTTTTTTTTTTTAATGTAAAAGTAATGAGACGATCAAGGCGCTCTCCTGATGTTAAGAAATAACGCCTGTCCATGACCATTGCAGCGATACACTGAACTTTGAGTAACAAAACAACGTCCAGGGCACCGCTGTTTTGGCACTCATTACTTTGAGACTAGATGGTTAGTCTCAACAGCCCAGTAGTATGTTTGCTTCCAGAGCCGTAGGGCGTGGGTTCGATTCCCACCCAGGACAAACAGTTTGTGGTATTAACAAATGTTTGTTCTGTCTGGGTGTCCTCTATGTATTATAAGTATGTATTTACAAAAAAAAGTATTTAAGTATTCTATCAGTTACCCGACTTCCATAGTACGAGCTTTGCTTAGTTTGGGGTCAAACGGCGTTGTATGTAATATCCTACGATATTTATTTATTTAATTTAAACTTAACTTTTATGACAACTCGCCCTGACGATTTCAGCTTTCTTCATGTAATAAGTACATTTATTTTGAAACGATGATAACTCAGTGATTAGCGCGGTTAGACCACACGCCAAAAGGCATGGGATGAAACCCCAACAGTAAACTTAAGCCGCCGGTAAAGAAAAACATCGTGAGGAAACCATAGCTTGGTAGGAATGTACTTTCTGGTACTCGGCTAGCTAGCTACTACCCTCAAGTTGAAGTTCTGTTGCTAGCAGTGTGTTCCGATAGCCTCACTTTAAGAACCAGTTCCATTCCAAGCTAAATGTGTGTACCACCTTCGAGCACACTGTAATTAAACATCAGATGAGACATAGTCAATCTTCTAGCCTGTCAACTGTTACAAAAACAAATTATTTTTAGACGGTAAATTTCATTCCTTCAATAGAAATTTTATTGATGGTTTCATTGTAAATATTGGATAAGCCTAAAATAACATAACACACATTCTAATAATGCTATTATAAGTTTTTTTGTGACTCGCGACCCGCCCCGGCTTTGCATGGGTGCAATGTAGATACTAACGTAGTACAATATTTTGATGAATCTCGTAAGGTTTAGCCAGCGTTTGAAATGTAAGCGCACAAAACATGCTTTTACGACATCGCATTACAAATCTTTGAAGTTCTCAATTTTTCTCTCATATAATGTGTATGTATTATACATATAAAACATTCTATTGAATCACTCTGTCTATTGATGGAAACGACATTAAAATCCGTTGCGTAGTTTAAAAGATCTAAGTGTACAGAAGTTGGGTTGCGACTTTGTTTCGTACTATGTAGAGACTAAAGACCCTACCCGACTTTGTACATGTGTAAAAAGCCAATTTGTGACTTAGCGCCCAATTCTAGACTGAAAACCAATGTGCTGATTTTGATATGTTTTCTAAATATATTTATTGTAATCTGTAGACATTTGGTAGATATCGAATCATAATGAATTAATTTTAATTTTAATAGTTTTCTAATTTGGTATAATAGTATCGAGTGAAAATTAGACTGCAATGCCATCGAAGTTCATAGTAGAATTATCAACTGGAATTTCGCTACCAGAGAATCCCGCCAAACCACACTAAATGTGCTGAAGAACATCTATTTTGAGAAACCGCTGGCTGCCGAGAACCATTGATGCACGACATTACAAATGAACCTTGGCTTGACCTGGCCGGGTTCCAGAATAATACGTGCTTACATCTGGCATAATTCATTAGATCATTCGAATAAGTCTGGGGTCATATTATTCAAGTTTTTATTACACGACTACCCAAATGGAGGAGTGTAATGTTTTCAGAGTTCATGTATGTATGTGAGTATCTTTATTACCCCACTACCGGATACCTCGCGGTTTTACCCGCGTGGTTCCCGTTCCCGTGGGAATACAGGGATAAAAAGTAGCCTATGTCACCCGGAGAGAGTATAGCTTCCCAATGGTAAAATAATTTTTGAAATCTGCCCAGTAGTTTCGGAGCCTATTCAATACAAACAAACAAACAATCAAATGTTTCCTCTTTATAATAGTATAGATCACATAAATGCCTGGACATACTTAGATGTATGCGTGTTTGGGGTATCGTTAGAATCTTTACATCTTCCCGTGTGACATTAGCTATAATTTTTTGTCAAAAAAAAAAATAATTTGTGGGCATTCGTAAGTTCTCTTAAGTGAACTTGTTTTAGGATACTAATTTGTATTTTTAAAGATTATTCTAGCTTAAACAAAATTTGTTTTAAACTGTTCTTTTCTCTACAATTTGATAAAATTTTAATGCCTCAATTTTTTTTAATTTTACATGAGAAAACTTCTTCAGCCGCGATGAGCGATTTTTTGTACGAGAAAAACTTACGAGTATACATCACCGACATGCCGAAATCAGTTTTCACTTTTATCAGCAGTCCTTGTAACCGATTTTTTTTCGTTTTACAGTATAAAAGTAGTTATATTATATTCTATTCTATAAGTTTGTTTTACAAACAAGTTCTCAAATTAAGATTATTCTAAAAAATAATTAAATAATAAAAAATATTACTCAAAGCACATACCTAATTATATTTTTATCTTCAATGTATATATAGTATTGAAAATGACCAGTCGAGTTCAAGATTCCATTTTAAAGCTAATTTAAATAAGCCGCAAAGTGCTCTCGCCTAACTGAAAATGAAATATTCAGATGGATGGCTTGTATCTAAAAATAGGTTGAGTTTAATCTCCTGATTTAGTAAATAAAGCTTCTGTAGCATATTTGATTTTTTAAATTTTGGTCCTAAACAGAAAGACGTTCAAAATTCATGCTAACAATGGCATAATTGTACAGGGTTATAATCTCGCAGTATCCGAAGCCGAAAGGGCAAGACCTGGAGTTTTGACGGGAACGTTTTTTTCTTTTTAAAACATTCGGAGTTTTAAATTCAGTTAAACAAAATTATTTTAGGAACTTTTAACTCCTCAACTGAACTATAAACTGTTTACTGGCAACAAAACACAAATTCATAGAACTGTCATATCGTCTGGTCCGACGTTACACGCGACCTAAACGCTGGCACAAAGATTTTTGTTATTTATGCCTGACATTAGTTACAGATACAAAGCCCAGTCTTGGTCGAGTCTATTCCATGTCAGTTGAGTTACCACGTCTGTCAGGGCCTTTGTGTTCACATCAGAATTCTCTAACATGTTTTCCATTCTTGGTAGCCTGGAAGAGATCACTTTTAGCGATAAGGCCACCACTTGTGGTACTAGCTCAATTTTTTATGTGCACATTAATGGTTTCCTACCTATATATTTTTAAACCTACCTAAATATGAATAAATCGTGTCAGAGTGCTTAAGTTAAGTTTCCATTTTTTCCCCAGAGCTGCCGGAGAAACCAAAAATCTTCGACGAGTTCGACAAAGAAGTGATCGGCGTAGCTGGACCATACGTCGAGGACACCAGCACGAAACTTACCTGTGCTGTAAGTGGAGGTAAAACTAGTGGAGACTTGTTTTATTTCGCAAATGATTTATTTTGACTGTACATTCTTGCCGCGATGGCTTCATTCCGGCCAAATTACGAAAACTTGCATTTTGACTGGAGCACGTGCCTTTATTTATTGGCTGGACTATCATTATACTGTTAATCACTATATTACCAAGAATGTACAGCTAACATTATACCGACTGTTATATACGGGCTTTTTGTCTCAGAAATACAACGCTAGTAAATCCCGCTCGCCTGAAATATTTAAACTTTCGCAATTTGAACACATAGTAATGTTTATCATTGGGACAATCGCGCACGAAATACTGTGAAATTAGTTTTGTTTATATCTCAACGTTTCAGCCGTGTTCATATAGCCCCGTGGTCAGCTGAGAGTGCGGGTCGTCTCGTTGAAAAATGAGGGTGTTGCGATCTCCTACCCTCATTTAGGTTTTATAAAAACGTAAGGTTGCCATCACGGTACACTACTCTAACCAGCACACTGTTCTGTTTCTAAAACTACACTGCGTAAAAAAACAATGCAAAAAAGGTATTTCGTGCCCGGTGATAAAGATAATTACGCCGTTTGTCTCTTCAGGCTCGGTTTGTCTCAGATATCCTTGGCGAGAATGCATGGCCAGGAAAACAAAGGCGTTTATTTGTGTGTGCTTATTTTTAAAGTATTTTAAAAGGAATTGAGGTTTGATACGTATTTGTCAATTTCAGATGCGTCGATTGTATAGTACTAACGTATGAGAATTCTGAGACTTAACTTGTATCACTAAGAAAATTACTAACTAAAGTATTATTCCAGATCACTAATCGCATCGTCTTTACCTTTCTTTACTTAGTAAAGTTTCCATGACAAAAACTGTGAAAATGTTTTTTTCTTTTAACAGTTTTTGTTATGGAAACAATTTGACTTCATGTATGCAACGGTTAACCGCTGGGGTAGACGTGTTCAATAGTGAAGACCGTGAATTGGCAAACGTAGCGTAGGACGCCCTGAGACTCGATGGAGTAACGATATACGTAGGATAGCTGGCGGTGGATGGAAGCGAAAAGCCAAAGATCGGGCTGACTGGCGTGTCTTGGGAGAGGCCTATATCCAGCAGTGGATGACAAAAGGCTGATGATGATGATGCAATGATTTGGTGCAACTAGCTTAACTGTACATTGTGATTATATTGCTGAACACTCAGTTTATGTATAAAACACAACAGTAGCTCAAATTACACAATATCCTTATAACTATGATAATTTCTTTTATGGTTATTCCCTATTTTGTATTTTTTTTCTTTTGTTACAAAGTTAAACATTTCTTTCTTGCTTTCTTTCTTGTTTAATGTTTGTATTAAAATTATTTTAATAAACGCGGCGGTGAAGTGTTCTTCTAAATAGGTATGAATACGTTTTATTTGCGGGTTTGTTAAGGAGCAATACAATTTGGGTGTCTTCAAATTCAGAGTAAACGCAAATCTTTTTCGTATACGATAATAATAATAATCTATCTATACAATTATAATATTATTTTTCCTGACTGATTGATTCATCGACACCGAGCTAGAAAAATGTCCGTAACCAAATTAATGAACTTGTCATATCTGAAATGGCGTACAGATGATTATATTTAACAAAAACCTAAAAATAAATAAAAAACAACTGTCATGGTTTGGACAAATTTTGGTAAGTACTTGATCTACTGCACCCAGTTTTTCTAAACATGTCTCGTTCAACCCCGTTGCAAAGGGAAGTTCAAATTAGTTATCGAGCAGCTATCCTACTCTTTCCGTGAAAGTAATTTATTGGTTTTCCAACGGTCAATAGTAATCGATAGAAGACTTTGTTTATCTTACTTTTTATTTGAAAAGAACAGCGCTGAAAGCTCTACGTTCTTTAAAGAAACAATAGCTTTCTACAGCTATAAGAAGCATCGTTTAATTTATTTGTTGTTTGTTGTAGTACTCTATATTTAAAGTAAAATCTAAACTTAGATAGTTTTATTTCAACGAATAAGTTTCAATTGAAAGTATTTGTACTATGAAATCTTAAATTTCATACGTATCATATTTTACTAATAAACAACATGAATGGAACAAATATATCAATAAATCTAGCGATGTAACTTGTGTACATGTATTGATTGCGGACAAATTACCTTTGGCGTGCGCGTTGTCCCCAGCTTTGTCTCCATGAAAAACGTCACTGGATGTGGCCGAAATTATATTTAATAATACAAATTTGATATTTTTTATACGGGATCAGTCTAGTTCAATTATGACAGATACTCTGGTTATAGATTCCAGTTTGATATATTTTTTTTAAAGTTTATCGGATGTGGCCGATAGTGTATCCGATATAATTAAACATGATTGAGTAATTCAGCATAAGTAAAACAAAATAAAGCGATATCTAGATCTTTCAGAAACAAAAAAAAAGTCTAGGCCTGGTTTGACGCTAATTGCAATAAGTTTAATTAGTTTTGATATCATTGTAATTTTTTACGTTTATCGCATTTTGTGTTAATGGTCCTTATCTTCACAGGAAAACCAGCTCCTCGGTTGAGGTGGTGGCGAAACGACCAAGTAATCTCTACGCTGGCGCCAAACGACGACGGCTCCAGACTGAGCTTCTTAGAACTGCGGATACCAAAGTTAACAAGAGATTTCAATGAGGCGGTGTACACGTGTACTGCAGATAACACAGCGCTGGTGCCCCCTCTGAGGATAAATGTACAGATACAGCTTTACTGTAAGTACTTTACATAAACGAATGTACAGAATTGTCGAATAATTTCATTTTTTTATGGTTTTCAAGCTAAGTTTTTGATAACAGTTTACCTGTTGTTAAATGACTGTGTACTCGAAGATGGTAAAGCACGCCTATCCTAAAATGGAACTGGCTCTTAAGCGAGGTTCTTAAGTGCTTGGCGGCAGATTTTCATACTGAGGGTTGTAGCTTGCTAGCCGAGTACTGGAAAATACCCTACCACTATGCTATGGTTTCCTTGCGATGTTTTCCTTCACCGACCGCTCAAACGCATTGTTGAGATTTGGACCTACGCTCTTTGGCGTGTGAACTGACCACGCTGACTACTGAGCTATCATCACTACAAAATAAATCCAGAGTGTCGTCAATATGATAATATGTAGTTTTTAAACTTTCTCGATTTAATTTCATAATTACGTTTATTTTATCATTCATAAATATAGAAATGGTTTTCTTTTTTTAACTTGACCTTTCAGCCATATTGCTATAGTCATGGTAGCTGCGCAAAACTAATTCATAGTACAGTGACGGATACAGAAAACACTCAAGGAGCGCTAAAGATATATTGACCTTCACTTTTACCGTAATAAAAAAATAAACAATTCACATGCAAAGTTTGATTATACATTATATTATACAACTACTTGATAACTCAAGAGTCGACTAACAAAATAACAAACGAATAGCGTGCGGGCTGGCAACCCTGCAAGGGGAAATATCTGGTACAGCGATGGTACTCAACTAGACGGCCGCCTGCTAAAGAAATCTACTATCAAGTTGAGAGTAGTCGAGTTTTGCTAAAGTTTATAAAATTAAGTAACTACTAACTCAAACACTCGCCTCCTTGTTACCGTACCAGTAGTTTACTCAGTTCCACTATTAATATGTTCGATAACTAAGTGTTTACTAATTTCCGAAACTTCGAATTCCTAACTAGGCCAACTTCTACATGCTGCGAACAATACGAAATTATGTACAGAAGGCAAACTCCGTCGTGTTTGCCTATACATATCTCATGAACTATAATTCACGGGATCTTAGTTGAGGAATTTAATGCGGAGTTCGGAGAATGTACTCGTTGAATGTACATTGAATAGAATGTCAAAACTATGCGTTGTTTGGTGCAGATCTAGTATAAATAACAGGACGATGAAACCGGTTATATTATATATGCTGCAAATTCAGGCTTCTAGTGTTATCCCCAACGAAATTATAGGGAGTCGAAAATCGCATTTACTGCTTCGAGAAAAGTAATAGTTCCGAAATGCGCCTAAGGGCGTGAGTTCAAACTTTAACATTGAGCTTGAGCTGCCGGTGAAGGAAAACATCGTGAGGAAACCATAGCATAGCAATAGCAGCATAGGTGCTCTCTTGTACTCGGCTGGCTAGCTACCACCATCATGTTGATAACTCGCTCGAAACTCGATAAATCGCCAATCACTAACGGTGACTTCAGGCAGCCTCTCTTTACAGCCAGTTACATTTCAGTAATAAGACGATGGTAAGTGATAACGCCTGTCCATGGCCATTGCAGCGATACATAAACAAACTCTTTATAGTTTAACAAAGTTCAGGTCATCACTGCTTTGGCGCACATTACTTTGAGACTTTCGATGGTTCATCTCAACAGCTCTGTAACTTCACTAGCTGCAGTACCCTTCAAACCGGAACAAAGTAATGTTTACATACTACTGCTTGGCAGCAGAATATCTGGTACTGCGTTGGTCTAGACGACTTCCTGCTAAGGAAATCTACCACCAAATGAAAAATTTAGTACAAATAATACAAATACAAATACAAATAAATTTAATGTTTCATAAAAATACATAGTACAGGTATGTATAGTAACCCTGCCTGCAGCTGTAGCCTTCGCTGTGTTGCTGCAGACAGTGTCTTCCCACTAAGGTTTAAAAAATAAAAAACATTGAACACATTAACTTAAGAAAAAAACATAAATGATTTTAACATTAAATGATTTAGTACATAATCATCATTTGTAGTAATGGCTCAAAGAAAACACACAAAACAAAATATGGACTAGCGGGAAACACATTAAATCATTCACGACTAAAGGAAACCCAAGTGGTGTATATGCTTGCCACTCATTTTATACCTAACCTGCGATTAACCTACAACAAAAGTCGAGATAATCTCGGGATATGACGGCCGGTAGGTTTCCCTTTGTGTTCGTAACACCCATTAGTTTTTATTTTCGACGCTTTGTCCTGTCTCCGTGATGGCACGAACGTACCGGAAATTATTCTCCATTATGAAGGTAGTGCTATTTTTGAGGTAATGCACGCCAGTCGATTTTAAGCTGTCGTAACCTATAATAAAGGTGGGCTTTTAAACTTGATGGAAGTTAATTGTTTTATTTGATATTTTGGGCCCGACCCGCCTCCGTAGGATTTAATCCTCAAAACTTTGTAGACATAAATATTTCTTTTAGAACTCGGAATGATATTGGATTATGTTATTTCTTTTTTTTTTGTTTTTACAGTTCAGGTAATGGTCAATGTTGTTAGTATAAATTACTACACAGTTTTGCCATGTAAAATATTCTATCCCATTGCTTTCAGTGGATAAAGAAAGAAAGAAAGAAAAAGATTTTATTTCGTAACAATTACAAGAAAATAAACAAAACAAACAAACAGTTACAAAATAAAACGATGACGACGATAAGACGTTTAATAACTGATACTCATGTTACCTTTCACTGTAGAAAAATAAATACGGAACATAATAGTCTCAAACTATTGAGTGCCAAAGCAACGATGCCCTTGACTTTGTTTTGCTACTCAAAGTTCTGTGTTACCTTACAATGGTCATTAACACGCCTTATCTCTTACCATCAGGAGAGCGTCTCGTCCGTCTCCTTACATTTACATAAAAAACTAATTTTCAAAATTTGAGCAAGTTTTCAATAATCCTGATTTTATATGACCGACAATCAACGAAGATAATTATAATCATTCTAGGTATATTCCCAAAAAAATAAACTTCTATTTTATTTTGTCACGAAAAAGAATTAATTATGTATTGATGAAAATTACTGGGAAATGGCGTAGCGTTCAATAGCGTCTATTAAAGGTAACCTTTTTTTCATATTTCAGTCTATCATTACATGAATAGCTTGCCCTTTTCTTTGAACGAAAACTTGTTAAATTTTTACAGCTACTATTATGCCCCGTATTTGGGGACGAACTGAAATGGCTACAATAGTTTAAAGTAATGAATAGTATTGTAAATTAATAAGTACGTGAAAAGTCCATGTGAAGACATATTCAAAGCCTCCTTTATTCCATCAATAGTTACATTAACCCTGACTTTGACATTTTGTTCCATGGAAATAGAATAGGTTATCTATTTTTTATTTCATATCATAGGTATATATAACATACCAGTACCTGCTTATGCTTTACTTGGTGGTGGAAATCCTTAGCAGGAGGTCGTCTAGGTAGGTACCACCGCAGTACCAGTTATTCTGCCGCTAAGCAGTAGTATGTAGCGATGATAGCCCAGTGGTTAGCGCGGTCGGTTCGCATGCCGAAGGGCGTGGGTTCAAACCCCAACAATGAGCTTGAGCTGCCGGTGAAGGAAAACATCGTGAGGAAACCATAGCATGGTGGTAGGGTACTTTCTAGTACTCGGCTGGCTAGCTACCACCCTCAAGTTAAAAATCTGCCGCCAAGCATCTAACGGTGTGTTCCGGCAGCCTCACTTGAGAGCCAGTTCCATTCCAGACTAGGTGTGCTTTACCATCTTCGACCACACCTTCGCTTAACATCAGGTGAGCTGTGGTCAAACACCTAGCCAGTCAACAATTAAAAAAAAAAAAAAAGTGTGTAAACATTACTGTGTTCCGGTTTGAAGGGTACTGCAGCAAGTGAAATTACTGATCTGTTCCGACTAAACATCGAAAGTCTCAAAGTAATCCTAAATAGTAAAAAGTGCCAAAGCAGCGATGCCCTGGACTTTGTTTTGTTACTCAGAGTTCTGTGTATCGCTGCAACGGTAATGGGCATGCGTTATCTCTTACCATCGGGAGAGCGTCTCGTTCGTCACATTACTTTTTACATAAAAATATACATAAATAAGGTCAATGCAGATATCTATAGGCGACGGTGATTGCTTAACATCAGGTAACCCGACAGCTTGATTGCCACCTGTTGTCACTCTCTTTGCACCAGTCCCATTGAACAGTCAAAATGTCTCAATACATAAAAAACATGGATTCCGCAACAGTACGACCCCAACTAATGTTAACAAGAACATAAGACCGACCACGAACTACACGGTTTGAGTCTACCTTCATTATACGAATTGCTAAATAATGGAATTTGCTGCCCGAGTGGGTGTTCCCTGATAGATACAATCTGGGTGCCTTCAAGTCGCGAGTGAATTGGTTTCTCCTAGCCGAGCGTGCTCCACCGTAGGCCGCATCTTCGCTTTACATCAGGCGAGTTGGCGATCAAACGCAAGCCTATATGTAATAAAAAACCAAACCTGTTAGAACCTGCTTCCTTCCTTCTTACAATTCCGCATTACCATGTACACACATTTTTAGCAAACATCTCTATATGGTGTATTTTATTACAGTGAGGCCTCTTATAGTGGAACTGCTGACGAGAGAGCAGCCGCTGTCGGTGGATCAAAAAGCGGAGCTGGCCTGCAGGTCAGCTGGAGCCAGGCCTCCCGCAGTCATGACGTGGTGGTTGGACAATAAAGAGATGGCTAATGCTGTACAAAAGGTACTATTGAAGGTCACTAAGAAAAGAAACGATCTTAGTAATTTCATTGTCATGTGTGGGGTCAAATATTTCTTACCACAGATTTACGTACGTAACGTTGGAATGGGAACTTTTACAGTGTACAGTGCCTCGGACTTATGACCCAGGTGTTAATTCCAATCTAGGAAACTCCATAATGCCGCGATACGCAGCGTGATATGAAAAATAATAAGTATAAGTTATCACTGAGTAACCGACATAGCCCAGAGAATCAGCAAGTTGAAGTGGCAATGGGCACATAGCACGCAGAACTGATGGCCGATGGGGCTGCAAAGTTCTGGAGTGGAGGCCACGAACCGGCAAGCGCAGCATAGGACGTCCACCCACAAGGTGGACAGACGACCTAATAAAGACCGCAGGAACGCGCTGGATGCGAGCCGCTTCCAACCGGTCTTTGTGGAGGTCGATGGGGGAGGCCTATGTCCAGCAGTGGACGTCCTACGGCTGAAATGATGGTGATGATGATGATTATGATTCACTGAGCTGCGCTTCGACTCTTCCTCCCAGTGGGTGTTGGTACTAAATTATTATGTGGTGTGTACTGAGTGTGGTTGACCCCTAGGAACAGATGGAACAAGCGTGACAGTCGTGTCCAAGACGCCGTAGAACCTACGCCATCAGAGGTTACCTCTCACAACACAAGTAACCTGTCGGTCTTCACAAATAATTCAATATCCTCGGGGCCCAAATTCTAACAATTTTCAACAAATTTTAGTGTCAACAACAATTCTGGTGAAATCAATACGCTTTCAATTAAAACTTTACAAGATTAGATCAACGCCCACGCAAGTAAACCAAAGTGGCAGCCTGAAGGCGTAGGTTCTCAAAGCCACCCGGCAAAACTGACATGTGGGTTTTTTACCAAATCGGCACATCACCAAAAACATTTATCCGGTTTTCAATAATCATTATTGGGGTTTGAACCCACGCTCATCGGCGTGTGAACCGACAGCGCCAACCACTGAACTGTCATCGCTACTAGTATTATTGATCAAATGACACTGTAAGAAATGGTTAGTTAGTGGCTGTATATGTAAAAGCAAATTTGACTTAACGTTTTTAAGTGAAACTTATGATAGATTTTCTTTCTTTTAGAACTCTGACGACCGCAATGAGACGTTGTCTATTCTGCGGTGGACGCCGCATATGCAACACAACGCCATGACGCTCACGTGCCGAGCGTCTCACGCGATCCTAGAACACGCAACTATAGACACTAGTATGAAGTTGGATCTCCATTGTAAGTTAAGCTTTCAACTCTATCGTACTAAAGATCAGTTTTTTTTAAATCACGTAAAAATCATTGAATAAAAAACATCGTAGAACATTTCACACAGCGCCATATAGCCCCAAACGAAGCAAAGTTTGTACTATGGACACCAAATAACGGATAGAATACAAAAACTTTTGTTTCTAAATAGGTACTTTGAATGCATGCAGCCGTTTTACTTGGTGGTAAATCTCATCAAGCACCACCGCAGTACCAGATATTCTACCGCCAAGTAGTAGTGTGTATACATTTTTTTGAAGTCATACTAATCAGACGTACGTGAAACTTTCCTGATGGAAGGAGATAACACATTCCATCCAGCGGTACATAGAGCTCTGAGAAGCAAGAAAAAGTCCAGAGCATCGCTCCTTTGGCGTTTTGGCCTCTCAGATGAGATGCTTAGCGTGGTAGCTAGCTAGCCGATTACTTTTTTTTTTTTGTTTATGTAAAAAGTAACGAGACGAACGAGACGCTCTCCTGATGGTATGAGATATGTCCATGCCTGTCCATGACCATCGCAGCGATAAACATAACTTTAAGTAACATAACAAAGTCCAGGGCATCACTGCTTTGGCGCTCATTACTTTGAGACTTTTAGTTGAGTTAGCCTCAACAGCCCAGTAATTTCGCTAGCTGCAGTACCCTTCAAACCGGAACACAGTAATGCTTACACACTACTGCTTAGCGGCAGAATAACTGGTGCTGCGGTGGTACCTACCTAGACGACCTCCTGCTAAGAAGATCTACCACCAAGTGAACTACTATAAAGTACTCTAGCACCATTAATGGTTTCCTCACGTGTTTTTTCTCCACCGGCAGCTCAAGCTCATTTTTGGGGTCTGAACCCACTTATGGTGTGTAAACTAACCGCACTAAGCACTGAACTTTTTTTTTATGGTTGACAGGCTATGTGTTTGACCACAGCTCACCTGATGTTAAGTGAAGGTGTGGTTGAAGATGGTAAAGCACACCTAGCCTGGAATGGAACTGGCTCTTAAGTGAGGCTGCCGGAACACACCGTTAGATGCTTGGCGGCAGATTTTCAACTTGAGGGTGGTAGCTAGCCAGCCGAGTACTAGATAGTACCCTACCACCATGCTATGGTTTCCTCACGATGTTTTCCTTCACCGGCAGCTCAAGCTCATTGTTGGGGTTTGAACCCACGCCCTTCGGCATGCGAACCTACCGCGCTAACCACTGAGTTATCATCGCTACAAATTGTACAACAAACAAACTCAAATCGATACAATTATTGCTGAGTAGTTATCCTAACATCGCAAAGACAAACTAAATTGTATCTATGCACGATATTCGTTCAAAATTCAAGAAACATTCAACTCACGTGCCTCACTTCAAAACTTAAAATCTCACGACAGTATCTACACGTGACGGTCGTGTAAATGTATTATAACAGGCGTGTATTTCGTTTTCCACAGACGTCCCCATCGTAGAACTTGAACTAGGTTCTAAGTTGAACCCTAATGACATAGAGGAAGGTGACGATGTGTATTTTGACTGCATTGTAAGAGCCAACCCGCCTGCTTACAAAGTTGTCTGGGAGCATAACGTGAGTACACTTGAATACTAGTTATAGAACATTTTGTTTTTGCTTTAGAAACTGACGTGGTTTTTAAACATGTTTGTTTTAATTATACTTTATTTCTAGCTATTATTATAATTACTAGCGAAGACCAGCGCTGGTCATACCGCTTAATGTAACCAGTATTATGCTGAGGTGAGCCCTCTTTTGTAACTGTTTATCTCTCTATAATCAGTGCTCGAAATGGACCGGAACCATACCGGAACGCACCGAAACGTTGTTCCGTTTCGTGAAACTACAGTTCCGTTTCGTAAAAGTTTTCCTTACATCGTTCTGGTTCGAAAAAAAAGCGAAATTTTGGAAGTTACAATACTTTTTAAAGTAAAAAATGATAAAATATAAGTTGTACAAGAAAAGTTATTATGTTTAAATAAAATTCGAGAGTTTCACTTTGTTTGATTTCTATTTAGGTAATCGACCACTGGGTGTATTTTATTTTATCTTCTACACAAAAGTATTTGAATTACTCATAGATAAATAATTGAATATAAACTAATGACGAAGCCAAAACGAATCTAGTTATGTATGAATTTATTAAACCAACAACTCAGTTAACTCAGTCTTGACCAAGCGCTTGAAGAGTGAACACGTCCTGAGGATGCCTCGTGTAGAGGCGAAACACGTGTCGGTAATTGGTTACTGCAGAGAGAGGAGGATTTTAAGACTTGTGGTTATTTTAACTAGATTTTTGTTAATTTAATTATATATTTAAGTTTATGTCAAATTAGTTCTAGACATTAAGTAAGATTAGGTTTTTAATTAATAAGTTGTCAAATTAGTTTAATTTTAAGTCCTCATCACTGTTGTAACTGGAACGACTGTTAAGCGGTAATAAACTAAATATATACCTTGAATATTCGAAATGAACTTCTGCAAAGTAATGCCTGAATCAATCAATTTTCATCACGTCAATAATTAAAAAAATATGTAACCTACTTGGTGTTCTTTAATACGTATGCTTACATATACATATTTTTTTTAAATGAAGTCACGTGTTTTAATTTAAAAAATATGTATGCTCTCACATTTCGTGCCATGTGATTTGGTAAAATGTACCTTGTACGAATTCCTCTCAAATTGTTTGTCAACAAACTCTGAGGTTTTACCAACAATTAAACTTTCACAGCGACGTCAATTAAAATAAAGATGTCTCCCAGCCGGTCGTGTTAGCACACTGTGGACGCGAAGTTTTCTTTCGTAATTAAGGGGTAATTCCGACGAGTGAAAGCTTAAGTTCTAGAGACTGCTAAAATGGAAAGTTTCTTTGGATAGTTGAGGAAGGTTTGTTAGATTTAGAGTTCTTAAGTTTAAGTGAAATAACGAGGCTACGCCCACTGTACTAAAAGCATACCTGAAAGTCTGGACAAGAGTTACAATTAAAACCTATTTCACTGGTGCAAATTTTTATGTTATTCTAGAAATATAACTTCTTTTTTTCTAACTGACAGGCTAGTTTGGACCACAACTCACCTGATGTTAAGTGACGGTGTGGTCGATAATGGTAAAGCACACCTAGCCTGGAATGGAACTGGCTCTCAAGTGAGGCTGCCGGAATACACCGTTAGATTCTTGGTAGCAGATGTTCAACTTGAGGGTGGTAGCTAGCCAGCCGAGTACTAGAAAGTACCCTAGACACAAGTAAACTAGACACCCTAAAATAATCGCGAATAAATAAATGACCGCGAATTGACAAGCGTAGTGTAGGAAGTCCTGAGACCCGATGGAGTGACGATATACGTAGGACAGCTGGTGGTGGATGGAAGCGAAAAGCCGATGATCGAGCTGAGTGGCGTGTCTTGGAAAAGACCTATGTTCAGCAGTCGACTTCGATAGGCTGATGATGATAATGATTACCTTAAAATAAGCTTGCTTTAATCATGTAATTATGTTGTTTGAAGTACGAAGTTGGTGCTAATAATTTCGTAGCTCCCAAAAAATATCTCTTTTTTGAAAACTGAAATAATACACCCTACCTGATGGCAAACAGTCTTATGGTTCAATATAGAAAACGTGTACCTTGTAGCAATGATAGCTCCAGTGGTTAGTGCGGTTGATTCACACACTGAAAGGCGTGAATTCAAACCCCAGCATTGAGGTTGAGCTGTCGGTGAAGGAAAACATCGTGAGGAAACCACAGGTGGGTAGCTCTTAGTACCTTAAATTATGTATTTTGGCTTCACCAGCTTTAGAAGAAGCTAAAATTATTTTAAAAGTAAAGTTGATTACATGTCATATGGAAACCCGAAAGACTTCTAAGCGTTTAAAAATGTACTCGTAATTACACACTATCCATAATAATAGGAATCCAACCCGTCAGGTCTTAGAGCTGTCAGTTCTAGCTCGTTTCTCTTTTCAGGGTCAAGTGATGTCACACAGCCAACGTGCCGGTGTAATAACAACCTCCACACATCTCGCGCTTCAAGGTGTATCTAGAGAACAAGCTGGAAAGTACTCTTGCACAGCTTCCAACGTAGAGGGAGACGGCAAGTCGCAGCCTGTTAACGTACAAGTCATTTGTGAGTAATCAATTCCAAATATTATTATCATATTTTTTCGGTTTTTGGTGTAGCAATTTGTGAATTTGCATATATTTTTTATAAAAATTATATTATTTATTAGAATTTGTTTTAACTGCAGTTTCAACAAAGGCTATTCAACTGTTATTAATTTAGACTGTTCTAGCTCATTTGGTAGCACCTCTGCTTCCTGAGTAGTAGACTTGGACGTGGGTTCGATTCCCACCAAGAACAAACATTTATGTGAAAAACATAGACATATTTTGTGTCTAGGTATTCTTTTTGTATTATAAGTAATAAATAATATTATAGAAGTTCGTCATTTGGTTCCCATAGCTTTGCTAATATTTGGGATAAATGGAGTATTTATTTGTTTAGCTCTCCAAATTGATTGTGGGTGCATTACAAGACGTATTATGTATAGGTAGGTAGCATCATAGCCCGCAGAACTGATGGCCGGTGGGGCTGCAAAGTTCTGGAGTGGAGACCACGGACCGGCAAGCGCAGCGTAGGACGTCCACCCACAAGGTGGGCAGACGACCTAGTAAAGACCGCAGGAACGCGCTGGATGCAAGCCGCTTCCAACCGGTCTTTATGGAAGTCAATGGAGGAGGCCTATGTCCAGCAGTGGACGTCCTACGGCTGAAATGATGATGATGATGATGATGAGGTAGCATCAATTGTTAAATTATAGCGAATATTTCGCGTGGTGCCAAGCAATTTATATAGATAAAGTACCGTAATCCAAGCCCGTTTAAATCGCCGCCATTTAAGAGCATTGCTTTCCTAATAAATTTGCACTAACCCAAGTCGAAGGAACTTTACTGGAACGTAAAAAAATAAATATTTCTCCCACGAATCGACTTTATTCGCTCGCAACGCAACACTGACCAAATAAAAAGTGGGCTGGTCGTTGGTTGGTCGAGTGCGAGTACGGTCACGTAAGAAAAATATGTCACTGCTACAGTGGAAAGCATTAACAGTACCTGATGTTGCCGAAATCTTTGGTCGTGCCAAAAACAATTTTTCGTGCTGCTTAGTATTCGAAACTAGAGGCCCGCCCCGACCTAGCTTGGGTGCACTTCAGAAAAAAATCTGTTAACGTGATTACTATCAAACTTCAAAGGATTAGCTTCTGGGCTAATCTAAAGATTGCCTATAAATTTCATTAAAATTTGTCACGTCTTTTAAAGTTCATAAGAAATACATTTGTATACACACCGATTTTTATATTATGTAGATATGTATCCTGATATAGGATTTTTGTGATGCTCCGGTACCTCTTATTAGAGATCCCCTAAACTCTTTGTCTATCTACACTAAAGAGGAAAGATTTGATTTTTTGTTTGTTCCGGAACACAGTAATGCTTACACACTACTGCTTAGCGGCAGAATAACTGGTACTGCGGTGTTACCTACCTAGACGACCTTCTGCTACTACGACGACTGCTGCAGTTCCATCAAAAAAATGTTCCAAGCGATAGTTCAGTATAACATCATCTGTAACTTAATGTAAATTACATCTAATATTGGCCAATGCAAACTAAGGAATTAAAAAAACGAATGAATTTAATGTACTGTCTCCCACTATGTTACGGCAGTGCGATTCTGTCACGCAAAGAAATATTACCAAGCTATGTATGTGACTTTCTAAGAACTGGAGTTTTAGAAGTCAATAAAATATACACAGCGCGGAGTCAGTTCGAATGTAAAGGTTTCAGGAAAACTTGATCTCTGAGAACGGGTACATTATTTGATAAGTTCGGCTTTATTGAATTTGTTGACAAAAGAAATTTTTATAACTTCTAGTTTCGTATTTTGTAACCATTTTTGTTTAACGCTAGGATTATTGAAAAATATTACATAACTCTGATAATGATCGCGTTTGAAACATAAGCAACTACTATTGAAGTTCTATCCCTTACTAACACTCGATTAAAATTTTCTTCTAGACACCCATCTAGAGTTTCTTTTGGCACAGGGCCCTACCAAATTGGTGGTAGATCTCCTTAACAAGAGGTCGTCTAAGTAGATACCACCGCAGTACCAGACATCTTGGCATTTAAAACATTACTGTGTTCTGGTTTAAAGTGTGCTACGGCTAGCGAAATTACATGGCTGTTAAGACTAACCATCGAAAGTCTCAAAGTAATGAGCGCCAAAGCAGCGATGCCTGTACTTTGTTTTGCTACTAAATGTTTTGTGTATCGCTGCAATGATCTTGGATAGGTGTTATCTCTTACCATCAGGAGAGCGTCTTAATAGTACTTTTAAAATGAAATAAAATGAAAGTTTAGTCGTGTTACACTTTTATTATTATACTAGCGGACGCCTCGCAGTTTCTCCCGCGTAGTTCCCTTTCCCATAAGAATACAGGGATAAAAAATAGCTTATGTCACACGGAAATAGTGTAGCTTCCCAACGGTGAAAGAATTTTTCAAATCGGTCCAGTAGTTTCGGAGCCTATTCAATACAAACAAACAATCAAAACTTTCCTTTTTATAATAGTATAGATAGATAGATTAGTAAATGTATATAACTTTAATTTGTATTATAATTTATGTAGATTTAAAATAAATTTTTTTAGTGTATAGTGGACATTTTTTACATTGTTTACAAACTGTTTTTATCAAGGTTAATGCTACTTCACTTTTATAATATGAAAATAATTTGCATAATTATATGTTCACCTGTATGGCTGTTAATTACATATGAACAAAAGTTCAAATTAAAAAGTTAAACTAAATTAAAATTTTTATCTCGAACCTATTCAAACCTAGAAAAGTTTTTATAAATTCTGGTGGCCCCTGCGACACAAGTTCTTACTTAGTGCATGGTACACAAGTAATACTACAGAATCTAGTATGCAAATTATAAGGTTTAATTTATCAATGTTTGACAGCCCCGTTGGCTCATTGGTAGTATATCTGCCTTGAGAGCTGTAGTCGGGGCAAAACATTTTGTGAATAAACAAATGTTTGTTCTGTGTCTGGGTGTTCTGTATGTATTTACAAAAAAAGTATTTATGTATTCTATCAGTTATCTGACTTCTATCACACAAGCTCTGCTAAGTTTGGGGCCAGATGGCGCTGTGTGTATAGTCCCACGATATTTATTTATTATTAATGTAATTTGTAGTATGGCAAATTATTTATTTATTTAGATAATAAATGTATAAAACTATTATATCAGCAGAGGTACGCTCAGCCCGGTTATATAGTCATCAATTACGGAGTCACAAGTAATACGGCGTCCAGTCATAGTTCACTGGCTACTAGTTTGGTGCCAAGTTCATTTCAGCACCGTTCGCCTACGTTAGATCATTGGAAGTCGTATATCACGGCTGCCTCTAAGCTTCGCACGCCATCAGCGACGCAAATCGAATGCTCCTATAGTACATACAGATGTATAACACGTTCATACTGAGCCATGGTTTAACTGAGCTTAGAATAGATTCTAACAAAATGTGTTGTTTAATCTGGTATTTTATAGACATCGTAATTTTTTTCTAATGTTTGACAAGCTAGGTGTTTGACAACAGCTTACCTGTTAAATAATTGATTGATTCAGGCGTTACTTTGCGGAAGTTCATTTTGAATATTCAAGGTATATAATTAGTTTATTTCCGCTTAACAGTCGTTTCAATGACAACAGTGAGGACTAAAATTTAACTAATTTGATAACAACTTATTAATTAAAAACCTAATCTTACTTTATACCTAGCTTACCTGATGTTAAGTGGCAGTGTAGTCGAAGATGGTTAAGCCCACCTAGCCTGCAATAGGTACTTGCTCTCAAGGTTGACAGCCGGAATACACCCTTAAGTGCTTGGCGAAAGATTTTCAACTTGATGGTGATAGATAGCCAGCCGACTACAACAAAATACCCTACCACCGTGCTATGGTTTCACGATATTTTCCTTCACTGGTAGCTCAAACTCGTTGGTGGAGTTTGAACTCACGTCTTTCACGTGAGAACAGCCCGCGCAAACCACTGAGCTATCATTGTTACAGTGATCGTAAAGGGTTCAAATTTCCATTGAAAAGCTCGCAAGGAAAACATTGTAAGAAAACCATAGCAAGATACTTTCTAGTATTTGACTGGCTAGTTACAGCTATCAAAACAACTGATTTATTTTTATATTATACGTATATATGAATATAAGATTTATTTATGGACATCTTCAACTGAATGTGTGCAGTCGATTTATAAAAACAAATAAATCTACACTATTATGAAGAGGAAAGATTTGTTTGTTTGTTTGAATAGGCTCCGAAACAGCTGGACCGATTTCAAAAATTATTTCACGGTTGGGAAGCTACACTATCCTCTGGTGACATAGGCTAATTTTATCCACGGGAACGGAAACTACGCGGGTGTAAGATATATTTAGAAATCAGTAAGTCAGTAATATTTATTGGCCATAAATAACAATAATGTTAAAGGCAAGTCACATGTACATTAAAAAAAACCTTACGATTACACTTTAATGAATGAAGCTATGCCTATTCGAGTAATTAACAACGAACATACTACAGCGGAGGCTCCGTTTATGTGCTACACATAAATGAGGATTCCGAGAACCTCATTGACATATATTCACTTAATTTGTAAAAAGGATGGCTTTCCAAAAAAAATTTAATGTTTTTTTAATATGAATTAGTAACGATCGGCCCCAGATTCGTACAGGTGCAATGTAGATAACATTGCACCTGTGCGAATCTGGGGCCTAATGTGTCAAAAATAATGAAGTTCCATACAAGTTTCCAACATCTATTTTGCACCCTTAGGAGAAGAATTTTTAAAAGACTTTTCTTAGTGCTCACCTCCGTCGCCTAAGAAACATTTGTGCAAAATTTCATGCTTCTAGCTCCAGCGGTTTCAGTTGTGCGTTGATTGATCAGTCAGTGAATCAATCTATCAGTTTCTTCTTTTTATTAAAAAGTCGAATAACAAAATGTAAATGTTGACTAAAAAAACATTTTTTTTTTAATATTAATATTAATATTAAACAAGCGACGTGCCACCTGGTGGTAAGTGGTCACCGCTGCCTATGGACACCTGCAATACCCGTGGTAATGCCAGTGCGTTGCCTACCTTTAGGAACCCTATTCACCCTACGTTTGAAGCTCTCTTCGTTTTAAATAATTGGGTGTGTGTGAACACATATGTAATATCTATGTGTGTTAGGTCTGATGTGTATAATTATATAGGTATGTGTGTGTGAGTCTAGATCGCTACATAGAATTCACGAAAATACCGGTTTCCCACCATTATGTGCAAACTTCAGCCCGACCCATCTGAAGACTCACGTGTTGAGGTTCATTAATGCATCAAAGAGATTAAGATCTGCAAAGAGCTTAGATGCAGCATTCCCGGGCTCCGCGAGTATTTTGCCCCAAAGATTAATGGTTTTTGGGAAATCACAAACATACTGACGTTCTAAGCTGTTGTTAGCAAGTTTCTGGATTATGTTAGCTTAAAAAACTGTGTGAGAATGGTTGTAGTTAGCAATATTTTGACGTTAGCGCTATAGACTGCAAATTGACAAGATTTTAAGAAGTAATAATTGGTGTCCGTGTAAAATTGTAGCGATGATAACTCAGTTGTTAGCGCGGTAGGTTCGCATGCCGAAGGGCGTGGGTTCAAACACCAACAATGAACTTGAGCTGCCGGTGAAGAAAAACATCGTGAGGAGACCATAGCATGGTGTTACTTTAGTACTCTGTTAGCTAGCTACCACCCTCAAGCTGAAAATCTGCCGCCAAGCACCTAACGGTGTGTTCAGGCAGCCTCACTTGAGAGCCAGTTCCATTCCAGGTTACCGTCTTCGACCACACCGTCGCTTAACATCAGGTGAGCTGTGGTCAAACACCTAGCCTGTCAACCACAAAAAAAACTGTAACAGGAAATTTATGATTAAAATATGCTTGCTAACTATTTAAACTGTCATTGGTTTTAAAAACCTGCCATGTTCGAGTCAGGCTTGCGCACTGAGGGTTCCGTGCTTAAAAGTTTGTATGTAAATAGTTCTACCATCACGATAACTATGAAAGCACCGAAACGTTATCATGAAAATATAAACTAAATTGGGACAAACTTAACTTCACTGTTAGTAAGCTATTGTCCCCACACATCGTTATAAAATAAAAAATAAATATCGTTGGACTATACACACAGCGCCATCTGGCCCCAAACTAAGCAGAGCTTGAAACACACATCTATATAGGTTGCGATCAGTTTATCATCGAAAGTTTATAATCGAAAAACAAATTGGATAAACATTTTGTGGTATAAAATAAATGTTTATTCTGTGTCTGGGTGTTCTGTATTTATTATAAGTATGTATTTACAAAAAAAAAAATAGTATTTAAGTATTCTATCAGTTATCTGACTTCCATAGTACAAGCTTTGCTTAGTTTGGGGTCAGATGGCGCTGTGTGTAATGGCCTACGATATTTATTTATTTATTTATTATTAAATGTTGATGTACCTAATATTACTTCTTGCCAAATTTCATGATTCTAAGTATAGTTTTTGCATTTCTCGTGAGTGTCAATATAAGCGGCAATAATAGCCGTGTCTTTTGATTTCGTTGAATTTGAAGTTTGATTTTTTCACAGTATTTGATAGTAATTTCAAACTGACAAACTGACATACCTACCAACGGAGAACGTAGTAATCTTTTAAGAGTTTTTTCTAATAATTTAATGTAACTGGCTTTTAGCCGTTTTTAATCAATTAATTTTTATTTTTCTTTTGTGACACGGAACATTAAAATACACACTATGAGTGTAAAATGTGTGACTAAAGGTCTAGTAAGTTTCTTCTAATTCACCCTTCAAAGATTCTACAGATTTAAGTGAATATTGTCATAGATAGAGATATAATTATCATTTACGTTTTTATGACAACAGTTTCAGAAAAATATTACTGTCTGAAATTACTGATATAGATAGCTAGAACCTCTTTAGTGAAAAACCAGAAATAGAAAAATGTGCAGAAAACAAAAGAATGTTATGAGTTTGTACAACAAATGGCGGCCTTATCGGTAAAATCGATCTCTTTTTGCCAACTAAGAATGGAAAACACGTTACTACGAGTAATTAAGAATATACGGGATATATTGTAACACTATTCAGTTACAACTATATGTGTGTATTTACAAAATACATAATACATACAAATTGTATTTACAAGATTTTAAAATCGTTGTAAACTCGGATATTTTTAACGGTTTTCCAGGAAAAATATTCGAATTTTCCGAATAATATTTTAAAATATTGCGCATGAAAGTCATCGTTCCGATTCATGGGTGTCAATATTGAAATAACTGGAATGGAACGGGTCATAGCTGATGTATTGCTTGACGCTATCAGTAAATTGCGTATTATCCTAGAGAGAGCCGAATTTCCGGTCACTGTCCGGACCCGGTAATACTTACAATTTATTTGCCTATTAATTTACTAGTTATTCTCCCCGAACTGGGGCCTCCTAACCTCTATCTGCAAGGCTATTTAGACTTTCCATCGAATGTTTCATAGTAATGAGCGCCCTAGCAGCGAAACCCTGATTTTTGCTTTTTTGTTCAAATTCTGTGTACCATATACAAATACAAATATTTTGTTGATAACACCAATGTTACAAGACATGTCAAAATTGTTAATATGTAATTAAATGAGTTTCACTGATTATTTATGTCAACACAAAAATATCAAAATAAGGTATGTCAACATTTATACATGTCAATATAAAACCGCTGCAATGGACATGGACATGCGTTATGTCTTAATAAAACACCACCATTTTAATGCATAAATACTCGAAAAAACACTAGTTTTGGATAAAAATACAACGGGGCGACACGACTCTTTCCGCGTTCCCGCTAAAACTCCGGAAGTGTTCTTAGCTATGTTTGATAAAAATCGGTCCAAGATGGCCGCCGCCACAAAATGGCGGATTACATATTTTTTCTACTTACTACCTCATTATGAGTATCAAATTAAAGGGCTTGACTAGCAGAATACTATAATTAACCTGTCGGTGTTTTTTTTTAATTTACTATACTTGTCGAAGACACGCTGCAGTGTGTGTGAACCGATGGTAAAATGTAACATTTCCTTCACAGATAAACCAATATGCAAGCTAGCAACGGCGGTGATCGTGGGGGCAGCAATCAACGAGCCTGCGCGTGTAACATGCGAAGTAGACGCGTTCCCTCCACCGCAGACCTTCCAGTGGACCCTCAACAACTCCATGGGGACTGTTGAGATGGAAGCTGTAAGTGCTGTCCTTACCTAGCTATTTATAAGACACTTATAAATGAGTTTAACTTTTTTTTATGTAAATAAATCCCATTAATATTATAAATGTGAAATTTTGGATGGATGGATGTTTGTTACTCTTTCACGCAAAAACTACTGAACGGATTTGGATGAAATTTGGTATGGAAGTAGCGACCCTAGATTAACACATAGGCTACTTTTGATCACGAAAACATTTAGCGGGTAGCACCGCGGGGCGCAGCTAGTAAATATCGTAGGACATCTGACCCCACACTAAGCGACGTTTGTACTATGGCAGTCAGATAACTGATAGAATACATAATTTTTTTTTTTTGTATTTACAAAAAATAAATACTGCAGCTAGCGAAATAACAGGGCTGTTGAGACTAACCATCGAAAGTCTTAAAGTAATAAGCGCCAAAACGGCGATGCCTTGGCCTTTATTTTGCTACATAAAGTTATGTTATTGATGCAATGGTCATGGATATCTTACCATCAGGAGTGCGATTCAATTTCATTCTCTTTCCATAAGAAATGTTTTTCTGGTTTATGTCTGTATGCGGTTTTTTTTTATTTCAGCATAACTTTCAAATGCCTAAACATATTTGAATCTATGATATCGTTAGAATTCTTTTATCATCGTGAATGACACGGTTTTTTGGGTATAAATCAAAATAGTAAAGTTTTTTGTTTTACTAATTAATAAATAGTATAATCATTCTTTATTATATAGATCTAAAAGTTTGTATCTATGTTTGTTGCTTATTCACGCTAAAACGGCATTAGATGTGTCTGTGTTTAGATGAAATTTGAAATGCAGATAGATTATCCCTGGATTAACACATGGGCTACTTTTTATCCCGGAAAATGCGGTTAAAACCACGCACGTAGCGATTTGTGTACAAAAATGATGACACAACATACCGTGGTAGCTTCCAGATTTTAATTATAAAATTAAAATCCGCGAAAAAACTGTCACGAAAATGGATTGATTGGTACATTTTTTATTCATGTCCGACACCATATTGCGCGTTCTGCTTGAATAATTCATTTTCTGTTGCGATAGTGATGTGATTGTTTTAAAACTTTCCCGTTTTGGATAACGAATTGCAATCGGCTTTTTTTTTGTGTTGGCACAAAAGCATATTCGACTTGATGTGTTGCTATCACGACATATTTCACAAATAGTTGCAATTTTCGAAGTAATGGCCCTGCTAGCTCATTTTGTAGATATCTGCTTCAATAGTTGTAGGGTGTGGGTATCGAACCCACACCCTGATAAATAAAAAAAATTACACGTTCGTCCATCAATGCCTCTTTTGCTGGTCACTGCAGTCTATTAATGTTATTTCGTTGTACTACAGGATAAAATAACGATAGAAGAAGGCCGATCCATCCTCTCGTTGACGCCGACGTCGGAAACTGACTACGGCACTCTATCGTGCAGAGCTACCAACCTAGCCGGACAGCAGGTGAACTCCTGTCGATACACGCTGCTGCCAGCTGTCAGACCTGATAGACCATTCAACTGTTCCACGCTGAACTTGACGGATGACTCCGCTGAACTGAGATGTGTGGCTGGTAAGTAACACTGACTGGTTTTGATGGTAAGTTTCCTTCGTCATTTGCTCAGGCAGCTACCACCGTAGTATCATTATTCTGCTGACAATCAGCTGTATTTTAATATTAATGTTATAGTATTTATCCGGCTGTCAAGGAAGGGTTAAGTTTTTCGCTTGTATGTATGTATGTATGTGTGTGTGTGTGTCTATGTAAATTTATTTATTATCTTGTTCCTTCCAAACGGCCGAATGGATTACGATAATCAAGGCATTGTCAAATTAATCCCAATAAACTAAATGCTCTTAGATGTTACAAAAAACAAAATGGCGGATTTTTGGCGCGAAACAGTATTTAATACTTTTTATAGCCACGAAATCATAAATATATTTATTTCAACCCTAAACATATTATTGTCAGGTTACGACGGAGGTCTCCATACAGTCTACTTTGTCGAAGCCTGGGAATCAGGGCATCTGGTCTTGAACGTTTCTACAGCGGCTCCAGTCTGGAAGCTCAGAGGTCTGGGATCAGGGAAGGCTTTGAAACTAGTTTTCTACGCGTACAACGCGAGAGGGAGGTCGGAAAGTACCACATTGATAGTGCACACCTTGTCAAGATTGGCGTTGCATACGGGTAAGTTCGACATACTAGATTAAAAAAATCTTCCAGTTTTTAAGAATTTTTTGTAGCTATGATAACTTAGTGGTTAGCGCGGTCAGTTCACATGCCGAAGTTAAAACTCCAACAGTGAGCCTAATATAATATAGATTTAGCTATTATATTGTAAATTCGCATGCAACACACAAAATAAATGTTTTCTTTCTTTCTTTCTTTCAAATTAGTGTAAGATGTACTGTACTAATATAATGTTATATTTAAGATCAAACATGTAGCCACGTCTTGAAATAAAGCACTTGAAACATGAAGCTTGAGCTGCCGGTAAAGGAAAACATCGTGAGGAAACCATAGCATGGTGGCAGGTTTACTTGGTGGTAGATCTCCTTAGCAGGAGGTCGTCTAGGTAGGTACCACCGCAGTACCAGATATTCTGCCGCCAAGCAGTAGAGTGCAAACATTACTGTGTTCCGCTTTGAAGGGTACTGCAGCTAGCGAAATTACTGGGCTGTTGAGACTAACCATCTAGTCTCAAAGTAGTGAGTGCCAAAGCAGCGATGCCCTGGACGTTGTTTGTTACTCAAGGTTCTGTGTATCGCTGCAATGGTCATGGACAGGCGTTGTCTCTTAACATCAGGAAAGCGCCTCGATCGTCTTATTACTTTTACATCAAAAATAAAAAAAAGGTATTATCTAGTACTTGGTTGGCTAGCTACTACCTTCAAGTTTAAAATCTCCTGCCAAGCACCTAACGGTGTGCTCCGGCAGCCTCGCTCGAGAGCCAGTTCTATTCCAGGCTAAGTGTCCTTTACCATTTTCGACTACACTGTCACTTAACATCAGATGATCAGTGGTCAAACACCAACATTAATCATTAATGTCATTTATTAGTCATTATTTTTATTTCTTCTGTATTGTTTTTTTAGTGTGTGCAATAAAGAGTTAATCAATCAATCAATCAACTTGTCAACAGTAAAAAAAAATTAAGAAGTTAGGAAGGAAGTTCCACTATGTATGGGGGGTAGTGGGCCGTCTTTCAACTTGTCCTGTAGTAAAAAAGGGATGGAAGTACAAGGCCGTACACCGTAGCACATTCTCCGAAATTAATCCTGTAGAAAATTGACAGACGTGCTACCTTCATACCTTGTTACCTACCATTTGCGATCTAACCGCTCTAACCACTGAGCTGTCATCGTTACATCATCATATGAATTATGGTCAAATTCCTAACCTGTCAACCATCCACCACTGCAATTTCTACTGTTCGTTTAGCGCAAACTCTCGCCTATATCGGTGAGAATGTATACTCGATATCCAATTTACATATTATTAAAATTTAACATGATTTCCAAACACATATATCTCGTCAAAACACGAAAGCAATGTAACCTTTAGTCCCACATACTTGCAACCCTTTGTGAAGTTTGATACTTTTATTTCCTTGCCAGGAAATTCCACTGTTTATGAAATAACGTTCAAATGCAAATAAATATGTACCTAGGTGTTATACATAACAATGACATAATAGGTATGTAATTTTCATCATTATTTACGTAATATTTTTTTTATTTATGTCAAACTTTGTCTGTTCTATTTTCTTATTATTAAAGAACATTTATAGCCTATATAAAACGTAACGTCAGTTCTACCTATATAGGGTTATAAGCATCAGGTTTGCTAATCAGAAAAGGGGTTATTGCACTCATTATACCTTTACACGCCTAAATCTAAATTAAATTATAATTATTTACACGGTGATCAATTTACTGTCTTATAATTTTATAATCATAATTTATGAAAGGACTACGCTTTTTGAAGAAATTATTAATATATAATTATGAAACAAGTGATGCGAGCACTGGGTATAATTTTAGAAGCCCAAGATACTGATTTCATCTGGTTTACATTTCTAAGCAGTTGGTGATTTATTTGTTTCTCTAGAAGTGAAAGCGGCTGATGGCGGAGTCGATGTCAACTGGGTACTTGGCATCATCTCGGGCGTGGCTGGCACTCTCATCGTGGTTATTATTGTAGTGATGCTGGCGAAAAAACGCCAGCACCACCCTGTAGAATACGTAGGTAAGAAAAAAATATTTCAACGACGTGGTTCATCGAAGTGTGGATATTAAATATGATTCTATACAAAATGGGTCACGTAGCTAATTATTTTAAATGGGGGCACATTGTTTTTGATTATTTATTAAATATTTTATTTACATACGCCTGTATATACAACTAATACTTGTGAAACTAGAGTTCTTATGGACGTAAACTTTGCTGCGTAGATTCACACCCCTACATATTTTACACCTCGATGAAACATTCTGTATATTTTTATAAATAATATGTATGTACTTAGTGTGTATTAAACCGAAAGGTCATTGTTTGCATCATTATGAAAAAAAAAACTTTAGGAAAACCTCTAAAATCCTGATAAAAAACATTTTTTGTTCCATAAAAATAGTTCGTTGATCCTGGTTGTTGTTGTTTGAGTTCATAATAATTGTAAGAACAATGGGCCTACTCTCGACTTAGTACACCCCAAGCTTACATCCCTGTAACATGAAATAAAAATATGTACTATTCATTTAAATATAATTATATTGCTATAATTAATTCACAATTTTATAATAATAAATTATAAATCAAGCTTCTATTCACTAACACGCTGCGATCACTTAGTGGAATTTATTCTGAACTAAATAGAATTTATTTCAATCGATCAATTTAAAATTAACTTTAATTTAATTATCAACAAAAATCTAGCATTTTATCTTTCATTACCTAACACGATGCAATTTGGTTACATAGATTTATCAGTTTTTGAAAGCACAATTTTTTTTTGTCCAGAAGTGGACGTCATACGGCAGAGATGATGATACTAAACTATCGCTGTATTGTACTGGAAAGTATCAATATCAATATTACCATAAAAAAAATGATTTTAAAATTATTTGTTAGTATTATTGTTATAAACTGCCAGCATTGCCATCCAGCGTGGCAATGCTGCCAGCATTCTGGCCACATATCCCTCCTCTGACGGTTTTTTAGACTAAGTTTTTTGTATACATTTTGTAAATAGTATAATTTAAGGTCTTTTTTATTTTGTTTAATAAATAAATCCATAAACTGCCCACATTATATTATATCGACAGCTTATGTCGTTATTTAAATTTCTAACTAAACTCTAATCAAATGTCAATTTGTCTAGACCGACCGACTTTGTTTTTTTCTTTGTCTCTGTTCCGTTTTTCCGGTGTCGCAAACCCTACAGCGCATCAATCTTCCGCATAGATCTCCGATTGAAAAGTTAATAAAACTGGTATCGGAGTGACGAAACATCTGCAGTTTCGTCCGGGCATAAATCAGAATCCCAAATGCAGTGACTGTGGGGGTAGTTCTAAAATTCCGGTCACGCGACAGAATCCGCGGCGCGCCGGCAAACTGCCTTCGGAGCCCGAAACGTTCGATTTATTTGCGGCCGACGGTTGCCACCAATCTTTTATATTGACGTTTTATTACTTTTGCAACTTACGCTTCAGATATTTGGAAGGAAATCAATGGAAGGTAGAGCTACCTACTTACTACCTTCTTATTAAATTACGTTGGTTAATGGATGTTTTACGACGGTGTGTTGTGATTTATTAACACGTCCTCAGTAACCGTTTATGTTGCTAATAAACTTGAGCGTTCATTTCAAAGTAGCGTTTTGGAAAATGGCATCGTAGTTACGAGATCTACCGAGAAGAATGAGGAGTGCAGTTTCAGTACAAGGCAAGAGCTTGACCTTGCCTTGCCTTAAAGCCTTGCCTTGTTTTTAATTGACTCAAAAAGGAAGAGGTTCTCGATTTACGCGATAATTTCGCCAATTATGAATCTATCTTGATGATTCTTTTTTGCTTGGTAAATCATACTTCAAAGGGATACCCCCTCAATCTTAAGATTAAAAAAATCTCAATCTCAACAAGATAGCTCAATGGTTGGCGTGTTCGGTTCACACGCTGGAGAGCATGGGTTCAATTGCTAACAATGATTTGCGCTGCCGATGAAGAATCATGAGGAAAATTTTTGTTTGTTATCGGTTGACTAGTGATCAGGCTCATGTTGAAAGTATGCCTTCAAGCACCTGACGATATGCTCCAACAACTTTACTTGAGAGTCAGTTTCATTCTAGGCTGATGTGTTTACCATCTTCGACAACACACCGTCACTAAGCATCCTGTGAGCTGTGTTCAAACAGTTTGTCAACTATAAAAGAAAACTGCCAAGTGCGAGTCGGACTCGCGCACAAAGGCTTCCATACCATTATCTATAAAAACGGCAAAAAAATCACGTTTGTTGTATGGGAGCCCCCTGAAATATTTATTTTATTCTTTTTTGTTATCGCGGCGACAGAAATATAAAAAATTCGACTGTCTTACTATCACAGTTCATGAGATACAGCCTGGTGACAGAGACGGACGGTCAGCGGAGTCTTAGTAATAGGGTCCCGTTTTACCCTTTGGGTACGAAACCCTAAAAACTGTTAAAATCTCAAAATCGTTGAATTTTCAAGTTTAGACCTCTAAATTGTACTAAAAAGCTTTACTTTCGCGTCTATTTTGCTATAAAACTAACCATAGTTCATTGTAGCTTACAGACTATACTCACGCCATCCTACAGTTCGGTACAGAACATATAATCAACTGTAATTTCTATGGTATTGAACGGATTGAAACCATCCCATACAATACAGAATTTGGCATTTTAATGCCGCGAAACACGCTCCTAGTAAAACTAGGTAGACTCTAGTTTTATGCAGCGAAATAAGTTACTAATCTATACTATTATAAAGAGGAAAGATTTGATTGTTTGCTTGTAATGAATAGGCTCCAAAACTACTGGGCTGATTTCAAAAATTCTTTCACCGTTGGGAAGCTACACTATCCACGGGCTACTTTTTATCCTTAACTTTCTATCCCACGGGAACGGGAGCTACGCGAGTGAAACCGCGAGGCGTCCGCTAGTTTCTAATAAATCAAACGCCACACAGTTACCACAAAGTACTTGTTATAGAAGGTTTAATTAATTTACGTTCCAATTTTTAACCGACTTAAAGTAGGAGGAAATTATGAATCGATTTTGATGATTCTTTTTTTGCTTGGTAGATCATACTTCAGAGGTAGTCCCATATAAATTTTATCGAACCCGGGCAGTTTTTTAAAAATCAACAAAAATCTAAAAATTGTATACATCGATGATAATATTTTCGTACTACTCCGAAACCTCGCTGTTTCATTGGAGCAGCACGTTTAGTTGGCCTAAAGGTCATGGAGTCGGTTTTTTTTAATTGTAGATTTGTACATTATTTGTAAATAAATAAATACAAAACACATGTTAAATTATGTTCGTTACAAATTATTGTCCTAGATGGAAATCGAACCCACGCCCTTGATTCAAAGTCAAATGAGCTAACAGGGGATGAGCATCGACATCGTGAAGATACGTTCATATTAAAGATTTTCTTAAAAATAAGTTTCAAATGTGATGTGTGAAGTCTACCAACCCACATTTGGCCAGCGAGGTGAATGAAAAAAAAATATATCTTATCTTACGAATATACATTTAATATAGAACACTGGGTACCTTCAAGTCGCGAGTGAATTGGTTTCTGCTAGGCGAGCGTGCTCCACCGTAGACCGCATCTTCGCTTAACATCAGGCGGGATGGCGGTCAAACGCAAGCCTATGTACTATATTAAAAAAAATTAAAAATTAAAAATATAGAAGACATATTTGTCAATATGGACCCGGACCCAGATGTCAATATGAAATCAGCTTTATGTTGCAAGAATATAACTATGTAGACCCATGGTAACCGTTAGACAGTTTATAAAACCGGGGGTGATCCGGGAAAACTAAAGTTAATTAAAAGTCATAACTATAATAAGTATAGCAGTAAAAACTTTTCACCTAAAACCTTTGACTGTGCGCGGGCTGTACCAGGCGACGTTAGGGTTTAAATATTTTATACCATCAGTACCACGCGCGGAATGGATGTTGACACGAAATCGATGGGAAAATGGAATTGTAATTGTTTGTCTCGACTCCTCTTTTTTATACCAAGTCTTATATTATTTTCCTGTCATTTATATTCATGTTTGACTGGTACCATTTCCGAAACGTATACGTGAATACTTAGAATTTTATTGTCGAGCCAAAAGAAATGTTGACATTTGTAATACATTCGCAAAACATCTGAAATACACTATTTACGTATAGTATTCATATTAAAAACTGGCGGCCCGTCCCGGCTTTGCACGGGTGGAAATTTATTTTTTGTTTAAATTACACTATCACAAAAAAATCTTTTCATTTTTCGGGTTAATAAATAGCCTAAGAACACAAATAACGTCTCTTTCTATTGTTAAAAGAATTTTCAAAATCGGTTCAGTAGGTCTAGAGCTTACCCCCTACAACCTCACAAACACAAACTTTACCTCTTTATAATATTACTAGCAGCTCGCCCCGGCTTTGCACGGTAAAACGAAACTCGATTAACAATATAAATATAGTCTATGTGATAATGTAGCATTCTAATGATGAAACAATTATTCAGATCGGTTCAGTAGTTTCGTTGCCTATTCAATAAAAACAAAAAGTCAAATCTTTCCTCTTTATAATTACTATAGATTATAGACAAAATGTGTAGCTTTCAAAGTACTGGGGCAAAGGACTAGGACAAGGACTAGTAACATTGAAAAACTTACTTATGACTTATATATTTAAATTTACGATTTTTGTATAATAGTCGTTTATGATGAAAAGTTTACTTACTTCTTGTAACAAAAGCGTAACTTAATGTAACTAACTAAACATAAACAACGTCGTAGCTTAGTAGTGACTACTACTTGTCGCCTGCTCCTGTGCTTAGACCTAACTTAGTCATAAAAATCTTACTGATAATTTTATTTACTTTCAAAATCTTACTACAAAGAATATTTAGTATTTTCTAAACAAATGAATGTAACTGATTCTTTGTGGAAATAAATATCTTAAACCACGAAAGCAAAGTTACACGTGGACAACTTTTACTACCATAAAAACTCCCTAAATAAAGTATTAAAAATAGATTTTCCTTGCAGCTCCTACACAAACTATGAAGACGTACAAAACCACAATAAACAACGGTAACCACTCACCCCTTCAGCCGGACGACAAAAACCCCGACGTAATACCCTTAGCGAAAGGTGAGAGAAATTTTAATGATCACTACAAAAGTTATGTAATATACAAGTACTTCTCTAACTTTTTTTTCCTTTTCATCATAAATTTTATCTTATTTTATCCTTTCCCTGCCGTTACTAAGTAACAGTAATAATAAATACGAATTTTCATCAGACGTTTTTTTTCCTGTGATCTTTTGTTGATATCATGGAAATATAAGCAACGAAATATTTCTTCCCCGAAGGCTTTTGCCTATCGTCTTTTGAAAAACCTACAGTTTCAAAGAATTCCTATTTCAAAATGTTCCTTCTCCATTTTTCGCTGGCATATCAATAAATATGATAAAAATAACCGTCAAGGGGGTGACATTCTCGTTTCGAAGATAGTAAATATCAACCAACAGAGTTGTTAACTTGGGGATGAGAATTAATGGCATCATCCAAAGCCGGTGTTGCATGCATATCCTGAGGGAAATCACGGGCTAAATGGGTTTATTTGTAACGTTACCACTTGCTGCCAGACGTTGTGTCTGTAGAAATTATTCTCATGCCAATCGTCTTTTGAAACTCTATTAAATACCGATCATATTCAACGAAATGTGATCGGAATCTTAACTTTGCACTCTTTTTTTACGTCTCTTGGTTGCTTACAGAACAGGTTTTGCTTACTTTTACCGCAGTTTACACGATATTAAATGTCACTGATGATTTATGACATCCACACCAGCTATGGTTAACGCACCTTTGAACTGTTCAAAGTTAGAATTGCTATATTTTTTTTAATGTAACTTTTTCCAACTCATCTTTCCTTACTAACCATACTTAGATAATGTTTATTAAATAACAATGCTTGGTATTCACTGTATCACTTAAGTAATTTCATTGAGACTCCAACGACGTTCAAAAGTACTCAAAATTGCGGCTAAAAATTTCTAAAATAAAACAATTGCCAACAGATCTTAACTACTCCAGAGACTCGGAACGGCCGCCTGACCCTCCTCCTTATGGAGCGGTAGTATCACCTATGGTGGGATTGTCTAGGAGTGCACATAGCTTGCAGCAACATGAGGTTCGGTCAGTTCACACGCCCATCACGCCAGCGTCGGATGCTCAGGTAATAAAAAAGACAATTTGCTTATAATCTATTAACAGCGTTTGACGTCACTTGTAGGCAGTAGAGCGACAGAGCACTATAATGGGACCGCATAAATAAATCCCCGCCTACTTGATTTTCTTGCAGTGGCTCAGTTCGCTACCTGCACGGTTAACGATCACACGTTTTGACAGTGAAGGTTGTACACAAAAGATAACGTTCTCAAATTTAGTCTGGGCATCTTCAGACACAAAATGAGTAGTCAATGTAAGCACTTACATAAGACATAAATGTTTAATTTATAGTAATAAAAGTATTACCTACTCTTATTTTGTTACATTAATTTTTATTTTTTTATTCAAACTATCAATTAAATTTGTCATTGAAAAACACCAGATGTACGTCAGATTTTGACGAAAGACAGAAATGTTTTGCCTGCCTACCTCTAGCCAGCATTGAATTGGCAATTAGAAAGTGGGCTGCGCCCAGTAGTGGGGCAATTAAACAAGGCCGATAAGGAGTATCTTATTTAATTTGTGTCCTACAAAAAGTCACAATTCAATTCTAAATACTGTCATAGTTTTCCATTTGAAAACTCCTCAGACTTTCAAGTCTAAAAGTAGCTGTAGTAACAACAAATTATTTATATCCACTATTGGAATAATTAGCACAAAACAGTTATTAAATTATCCAAAAAAAAGATGTTTTATACATTTCACTACTTAGTCTTGTTCATGCCTGTAATGTCTCTGTTTCTTCACAAACCGATCAGTAACGTCGCCAAATAGAACCTTGCTTTATAAAACGAAAACTTGACAGAGCATCGGCACTCTGGCGGAGGACCGAAGAAGCGTCACAAGCGGGACTCTATCCCGGAGAAGAGAAGTGGTCACGACACGGACGCCTCTGCTGGCAAACGCGAGAGAAAGCTGCGTCTAGTCTCTTTTATACTAGACTCTAGGTACATTGCTACTTTACTTTACATTTTTTTAAATCTACTCTCTTTATTTGTAAACGTAGGACAGGTGACTCCTTACATAGCTGCAAACATGTAAATAGCGATTTTATTTATAAATTACTCACTGTCACAAACGGATGTAATATTTTGCGGTATAAAATTAAGCCGACAATGACTGATATGTGTGAGTATATCACCTCCCAATTGTGATATATCCACAGCTTATGTCAATCCAGTACAATTTTGAATTAGCGTTATTACTAACCAAACGTTACTCTGGTAAGAATATCGAAAAAACTTATGGTATGCTATTAATTGATCTACGACATTTTTTCTAAGATTGTCGCTCATTCTTTTCCAACAATTTAGAACTAGAATAGCCTTATCAACAATTAATTCAAAAGTATGACAACGTTTACAAATACAAGAGTTTGTAAAGAACTATGTTGAAGATAATGCGCTTTCAGAATTACTATGAAAATTTCCAGCGATTAAATTAATTTAGTAAAATGATAGTAGCAAATAAAGTATTTAATAAATATAAATATTATTTTGTTTGTAATATCTTTATGTACACAGATTTTTAACAAGTATTGCGTAATCGTCTAAGTTGGTGCCAGACTAGACCAGATACCAATTAACCAGTTCCAGATATTCTGCCGCCAATCAGTAGTGTAATCATTACTGTGTTGCGGTTTTAAGAGAAATTACAGCGCTGTTGAGACCAGTGGTGTAGCTACAAAGAAACTAGGCAATGCCGTACTCCGGGGCCTCGGATCCTGACCATCAAGCAATCCGAAATTGCTATAATTTCTCTCATTTTAAGATACAAACTGTTGATTCCTTTATTGTGTGCTACGTCACAAATAGTGTTATCTCTTGTTATATATAACAGGTTGCAATACAACTATAATCATGGCAACTCACGATCGGTTAAAAGCAATTAGAGTTGTAGGGAATTTTCCAAAATTAGTTCTGTTGTTTGTATATTTTTTCCAACTTTACTTATTGAAAATGTTATTCCTAGAAGGTAATATAAAAGTAATCTACCTTACCCATTTATATAGGATCATAATTTTTTTTGTACTCACTGGTGTAAAAAAGGGGCATTTGACCCCCCCTTTGGATACCTGGCTACTAAACTTACTTAAGGACTTAGTTTTGTTACTCAAAGTTGAGTTCACCACTGCAGTTGTAGTCATGGACATTCTTTACCTCTTGCCATCATAAAAGCGTCTCATAATTATGTCGCATTACTTTTACATTGAAAAAAAAAACTACTAACATACACTTAGATAAAATTATGTGACTAAAAACGAAGTCAGTGTTTATTTTTAATATTTTTAGTTTCTGAATGAAACGCGTTGCCTTCAACATTTAAAAAAATAATTTGAAGTTTTTACAAAAATGTAATTACACTTAATAAATTAATTAGTATAAGAGACACATTCAAAATGTAAATGAAAGATAAGATTAATTAAGTGAAATTGATTAAATTAGTTAGGCACTATTTCAAGTCTAGATAAAATGTATAAAACTGTCTTATAAGTTTAATCTTGATTTAGTTTTAAAAAAATTAATAAATAAATATTTTTAAAATGTACTTGATTTACCTATACGAATTAAATACGAATAAAACTTCTTTTATAGGTAAATTTTATAATGTATAATTATGTGTAATCAATGACACCGAAAACTATATAAATTTAGGCCTAATATGTAACGAGTTTAATGACAGCTGTTGACATTTTAAACCAAATCTTCTGGCAAATGGAGAAAAAAGTACTCGCATCATTATCTTTGAGATGTGTTATTTTTAAGATACAAGTCACAGAAAAAAATGTTACATGACGTGTGTAAAAATTTTATTTAATATTTACGCTACAAACATGTGACCGCAAATATTACACGGGGCTGTGCAGAACGGTGATACTAAGCCGCAAGGAGCTTGTTTCTAAGCAAAATGTCAATCACATACGACGAAATGTTACAATGACAATTTTTTGTTAAGAGTTCCGATTCCAGTGTAAAAGCTGTTCACAGTGCTATTACGCTTTGTACTACATTTTTACGTAACCCTGTATACCATACAGGGTTATTATTATTTGTAAATTTTTTAAGGGCACATGTACGTGTAACTGTTTACTTTTATTAATTGTTTTAAAAAATATTTAGTTTTAAGTCTGTTTATAACATTTTGTTTACTAATAAAATGTAAAGAAGCCCTCATGGCTTCTTCTCTCTCTCTCTCTTCTGAAATACAGTTATCACTAGCTCGGAGCCAATGGGTTCTTTTTAATGTGTCCAAAATTTATGTAAAATAAATTATATTTGTTTTTTTTAATACAATAGGTTTTTAGTGTCTATTAATAAATACGTGCTTATATACGCAGAATGCGGAAGCTCACTCAAAGTTAAAGAGCTGGTTTTTGTACTTATAAAATACAAAAAATTTCACGCTTTCAAAAAAATAAAAAGTTGCTAAGAACGATAGAGGAATCAATTGTAACCTAATCATAAATAGCTCTGTAGGCATTTCATCTATTATTTCAAATCCAAAATTTTAAATAAAAGATTATTAGCCAAATAAAAAAATTAAACACCAAACGAAGTTAATTCACTCATTAAAGTTTTTTCCCATTAAAAGATCCACATTGTCGGCCTTTCCTTTTTAATTCAATTTAAAATGAATTCACTGTGATGCTATTTTAAATAAAAAAACGTATTTTAAATTAAATCTTTTATAAATAAGTACACATAATTGTAAATAATTGTAAGTATCTAGTGAAAATGACGAGATGTAATTGAAAACTATCGAAGTTACGAGGACTCGTTAGCTAAAATAATTACTGTATTTTTTTTTGTTGAAATTTCAAAAATAACTTCAACTTACGATCTTTCGTCGCAGCTACTACTTTCTCTTTCGCTCAATTTTACAATGGACATCAAAATAATTGCGTATGATTTCTTTAAGAGCAATAGAGTACTTAACTAAAGAGACTAAATGTTGTAAAGCATATTATTAACAGCTAGATATTTTAGGTATTTAACCACAATTCATCTGATGTTAAGTGACGATGTGGTTGATAACATACCTAGCTTGGAATGGGATTTCAGAGCAAGTGTGTTTATCATATTCTACCACATCATTCCCTGACTTAAAATCACGTAAGCTGTGGTCAAATAGTTAGCCGGTCGCCAGAAAAAAACTGAAGAAAACTGTCATGGGAAATCTGAATGCTTCAAAGTTCTTAGGTAATGTTCTCTAAAATGTTTGAATTATTTCTAACGGCATTTGATCAGTGTTACGTACTAGCCTTATTCTTCTATAAAAAGAGTCCCACGTTTTCATAAACTATCCCAGCAGTGGGACAGTTTATGAAAACCAGATCCAGATTCAGACTGTAAAACAAAAATTTCATGATAGACAATGGTAGATAGACATATCAAACATCATTTTGAAAATTCTTACTTTATAAAAGAGCGATTGAGACAGAAGTGATTGCAATCGTACTAATTTTACAAGGTTATAAGCATAGAATGATGTGAGCCAAAAGGAGGTCATTGTACTCAACATAAGGGCACTACTCCTCACACATACTACATACTACTACTCTAAAATCGTGTAAATCAGCTACCCCATAGAATAAGTACGTTGAAGAAAATCCAGAACAAAACAGCAGTTAATTTTTGTTTCCGAATTCAGAGTTGTGCCCATAGTAAAAGTAACAACTAATGATGGTACTATAACTCTTTTTCGACTTAATATACCAAAAGTGTACCAAATAACCCTGTATACTGATTTACGCGTGTGATAAGTTTACATTGTAATTAAATATTTTATACTCCTTTTTTTTACAAAAAAGAAACGTGTTCCGTATAAATTACTTATTTGTTGTCGTAAAATATCAGACACTAAATTTAATACATGCGTAAATACTAATTATAGTTATACTGTTTTTTTTGTTTACCTATTTCTAGAAAAATTCCAGTACTGTAAATAATAATCAATTATATATACCTGAGTAAATAACTATGAGTTTGGACTCTATGTTAAGTTCAATTTGTATAATTTCTGTGATTTTTCAAAGACTTCTTGACATATCGTTAATGTTAACCAGATATGTGTAAAACTGAAATAATAAATTTGCTTTTCAGCAAAACAGAATCTTTATTTTTTCGCTAATAATACCTAGTCTCGTCTTGCCCAAATTGTTTCCTAAGTGTCCCTCGAGACACTGCGTATACAAGATATTGTCATTGAAACTCACTGTATAGGCGATTGATGATGTCTTTATTGGGAAACGGTCGGTGAATGCAGTTTGTGGAATAAATAAGCTAGTACAATGTAATGTAGTAGTGATTTTTACGCGTTGCTTCCAGAACACCATGGAAAGTTGTACTTTTTTTATTATTATTTATTTTTGCACTTGACATTGACAGTAACCAAACAAAACCACAGACACTCATTGATTTTGGCGGGAACGCGTAAAGGTCTTTGCTTTAACACCATCTCGACTGACATATATGTCATTTGTAATGAAACAGACTGACTGGAAAAGCAGTTTACTTGCGACTTTTTTTATAGTTGACAGACTAGGTGTTTGACTACAGCTCACCTGATGTTGAGTGATGGTGCGGTCAAAGATGGTAAACACATCTAGCCTGCAATGGAGCTGGCACTTAAGTGAGGCTGCCGGAACACATCGAGTAAATCGGCTGATTTTTAACTTGAAACTGCGTGCGTATCAAGTGCGTGCGTACTGTTAAATTAAGATTTTAAAGCTTAATTAATCTTCACTAATCATATAGCATAGAAACACTGCCCGCCTTATGGGTACGTTTGGGGTAGCAGCCCTAGTACTCTGAGCGAAAAAAAAGTCAATGAAATGAGCACTAAAGCAGCGATGCACTGGACTTTAGTTTGTTACTCAAAGTTCTGTGTATCACTGCGTTATCTCTTACCATCAGGAAAGGATACAAATCGTCTCATTACTATTGCATAAAAAAGAAGGACGTATTTTAAAGTGGTAACCGCGAATTGACAAACGTAGCGTAGAATGCCCTAAGACTCTATGGAGTGACGATATACGTAGGACAACTGAAGCAAAAAACACAACTATCGGGCTGATTGGCGTGACTTAAGAGATGCATGTGTTGAGCAATGGACTTTGATAGGTTGGTGCTGATGATGATTGGAATATAAGCCATGAGATGACATACATTTTTCAAACTCCTGTGACAATGCACTCGTATTAAAGGTAAGAAGTGTTTCACCTTTTTGACCAATAAATAATAAAGCTGAGCAACTTCAATATGATAAGTAAAACTTTCGAGCGCTCCGATTCCATTCCAATTTCTTAGATCCAATTTCCAATTCCGAGTGTATAAAATTTTATAAAGTCAGCAACCTCTAATTTGAAAACTCAATTCTTACTCGGCACATTCCGACTTCAACTTCGTCCGACAAAAAGAAACAAGATCACCTTTGTTTGGACACCTTCCAACTTTGGAACAATGAAGTTAGGCAAAAAACAATGTAGCTAAAAAAAGGGAACTAAAAGATCTCCCGCGATAACACCCGTCCCACCTTTTGTCACAAATAAAGGTAGCGAATTTAATGCGCAAAAATCTTGGGACCTGATGAGTTTTCTCCTGTTTATGCCTTTGAAAACGGCTATGCGAAAGCGTAATCTCAAAAACAAAGCAAACGCAGTTCTGAAGCGTCAGTGTAAAAGGCCCCTTTGTTACGAAAACACAATAGAAAGGTGTCTTTTAACGCGAGTTTCAGATGTTCCTTCGTTTTTTAACATCGAATGCTATCTCGGTAATAAGCCTTAAGTTACGACTCAGACATGAAAGACAGATTTTCGATTCACTGGGTCATCCTAAAATTTTGTTTTAACAACTTTGCTAGTAAACAAGATTTTATTTGCTCATTTATAAGTATCCTTAAATATGACTACACTTTTACGAAGAAATACAAAAATATTTTATTGATAACACCAAAGTAACAAGTAAAAATGACAAAATCATAACAAATTTCAAGATAATGAAAATGTCAATGTAAAAATATGTCTATAATGATAAAAATATAATTATAATTACTTACATATTTAATTCAATGATCTTTAGCTTTTTTAATAATTGTAAAGGTCGTCATTATTAATAAATCATGTATATCTAATACTCATCTAAGATGTAAAAGCAGTATTTCATCACTTATTAATTGATCCCAGAGATGTTTGTAATAGACCACTTGAAGCGATAAAACTGCTTTTTGTGCCTAACTATTATACTTTTCTTTTGAGATGTTATGTATATATGTATATAATATGAGTGTTTTCTGTTGATAAAGTATTAGTGTATTGTAAAATAAGGTATCTTGAAGCCAAGAGTTTATCTTGCTTCTAAAGCACGCGATGGAAGCATTCCGGACGGAATTTGATAATAGAAGTAGCAGCAAAATAGTTTTTTAGATTGCTTGATTTTGTTTACTATAGTGTTTTTAACTGATAAAGACTTGCTTGCGAATATAGCTCAGATCGTTCACTGGTTATTAGATTTTTTAATGAGAGATAAATATGTCTATCAATCCCGATGACATCTACCGTTAGAAATACAATACAAAAATGATACTCCGTTTTGGGAATTCAAAAGAATCGATAACAACAGACGTCGCCTGATAGCAACAAGAAGCTTATTCATCGTAATCCCTTTCAATTCCTCTTATTTCTCGAATCCTCGAGATTTCCCCTAAATATCAGCGCCAAATCGACTCAATTGTTTAACAATCCATTTGAGCCATTTGGGTATGAAATTCCAAGCTAACGGTACACACAATTATCTTTCTCCGTTTGCGAGCTTTCTGTAAACGATCCGAGCAGACCATCGCTGAACCGACGGGGCGTGTGTACTCATCAATTATCTAATGGAACTCACGAGCTTTCCTCAGGCGCTAGATTCTAAAAAATGGAACGGGATTCCAAAATGGCGGATGCTCCATCAAACGGGACTGTTCGTTTATCTGTCGAAGTGATACTGAACCCCGTGTTTGATCTTTTACGTGTTGTTTTAATGATGTATGTATGTACTTGGGGAATGGATAGTTTGGAGTGTTTTACAAGAGATTGCTATTTCATTTCCTCTTTGAAATACTTTATGTAGAAATAAAGATGGAAGCGAAGGGTAAAAGATTTATACGACACAAACAAAAAATGAGTCCTTTGTTCAGCATATTAATTTATAAAGATGATGAAAATTCTATGGTTTTATGACTTAAAATACTGAAATAACTGAAACAATAATTTGTTTCCAGGCCAGTGCATATGCCGGTGACATAGATGGCGCTGTAATCGCCCGCAGTACGACGTATTCGGAACTAAATTTAGCATCGTGCACTGTGTTTACTTAATGATTACTCAGCAGTACATTGACCGATCCGAGTGAAAATGGTCGTATTCGACTGAATACACAACGTTATAGTTGCTGTAATACATAATAAAGTAATAAATAAATAAATATCGCAGGATATTACACACAGCACTATCTGACCCCAAACTAAGCAAAGCTTGAACTATGGAAGTCAGGTAACTGATAGAATACTCAAATACTTTTTTTAAATGTAAATACATACTTATAAGAAATACAGAACACCCAAACACAGAACAAACATTTATCTTGGGTGGGAATCGAACCCACGCCCTTCAGCTTTTAGAGCAGACATGCTACCAATGAACCAACAGGGCTGTCATACAACTCATACTTGTCGTCATTACAAGTTGTAAAATTTTACGACTACTGGACTGTGACGCCACCGCGTGCGTTATTGAGCGTAAGATTCAGGTATCAAGAGAGACAGTTTCCGACCCTCGATGTTCCATATTGACCTCCGTGGACGTTTTACCTGCTCTCCTTCGGCTGCGTATATGCAGCCTACCCGCTTTTTTCTAGAATTTCACAAGCTTCGTTATTTTAGAAATCTTGAATATATATCTCATTATATTGCTTGCTAGCGTTCCAACGACAACTATAACGATATACTTCATCCAATTTAAAAATAAAAAGCATCGTATGTAGGTAAAATCGAATCAGTTGAAACTATTCGCCTGTGTTATTAGAACCAACTCTATCCCAGCAAATACTACGTTACGAGCGGTCGACTGGTCAGGCCAACCTTGTTATTATAGGATACCGACGGCAACTGGTGGTGCGTCGCTTTAGGCAGTTAAAGGGGTCAATATGATTGGTCGATCTGCTATGACGATATTGCTTGATGATAGGGTATTTCATGGTACTCGGTTTGCGTGCTACCGCTCCAAAAATGTACGGCGAAGTCATTTTTTCATCAAATTTAGGAGACAAACAAATTGCTCTTCCTGTGATAAGAGATACTGTCCATGGCTGTAACAGTAGTGCCTGATGTGGCCATTAAAGCTATGCCCAGAACTGGAGAAACAAAACAAAGATAAAAGCGTCTCTGTGCTGGCGTCCATTACTTGGAAATATTCGATGATTAGTCTTAATAGCTCTTTAAATTTGAAACAGAACAACGTCAGAAGATACTTACTATGTGTAGGATTATGACTTTATGAACTTTCTAATTTGAATGTTGAACGCCAAGCAAATGATAGCAAAGTGAGCATGATGAATGATGTAGCGATGATAGCTCAGTGGTTAGCGCAATCGGCTTATACGCCGTAGGACGTGGGTTTAGACCTGAACAATGAGCTTGAGCTGCCGGTAAGGGTAAACATCGTGAGAAAACCATAGCATGGTGGCATAATATTTGGTTAGCTACTACCTTAAAGTTAAAAATCTATCGCCAATAACCTACCGGTGTAGTTCTGGCAGCTTCACTCAAGATCCAGTTCTATAAATAATAATTGCAGTCTAAGTGTGTTTACTATCTTTGATCACATTATCACTTAATATCAGATGAGCTGAGGTCAAACACATAGCCTGTCAAAATACAAAAAAATGTATTGCATGTCGCAGTATGACAAAGTGCAGAACGTATAGAGTTTCGACTATATGAGAGTCTTCAACACCGTAGATATCTCCGATATTTATTTCGCGTAACAATTCAAGCGAAATAAAAATCTTATCCGAGCGTTAGCTGTGCAAACTTTGCTTGACTTATATACGCTTTCCTGTTATGATTTTAACTTTTCATGGCTTAATCGCATAAAATAATATTTATTAAGATGGGTATGAAAACACCCATCTTATGGGATAAGTTACTTAACAGCACCTAAATCTTACTAGGTCTTGTAAACTTGCTAGATAGAGACTAGATCCGGCAACTTCAGGACGTGTTGACTCTTCATCGTTTAGTCGAGGAAAGTCAACAAAGAAGAGTTAATACATCTTGCGGATGCCTCTTATAAAGGTCCACCACGTATCGGCAACTAGTTACTGCAGCGAAAAGAGTATAAAATGCATGTTAGATTTTTTTTTAATTTAAATAAATTTGTGGATAGTTTGTCAGATTGCAATATTTCAGTTAAATATTTAAATTGTCATCAAGATAGAAAAACATTAGAGACTAACTCTATCAAAAGTCTCAAAGTAATGAGCGCCAAAGCAGTGGTGCCCTAGACTTTGTTTTGTTACTTAAAGTTCTGTGTATCGCTGCGATGGTCATGGACAGGCGTTATCTCTTACCATCAGTAGAGCGTCTCGTTCGTCTCATTACTTTTTACATAAAAAAAAAATAATTTAATGAAATCCTCGTTCGTCACTGTTGAAACTAAATAAATAAATATCGTAGGACATTACACACAGTGCTATCTGACCCCAAACAAAGCAAAGCTTGTACTATGGAAGTCAAAACTAATAATATTTTTAATCGGAAATAAACTAAAGATATGATCTATTTTAAGTGAAGTAACGCTTGAAATTAATTATACAATCTCTGCCTAGCCGTATTGTAAAAAAGTGTGATTGTGTGTAGGTTCAAGTATTCACGTACGTTCACTCTACATAGATATTTTATAAACCTCTGTGTTTTGATCCATCGCTTCTAACATGTAAATACACGGCCAGCTTCGCTCCAATTAGCTTGGATACGCACGTGCTGCGGTCACTACTGATGTGGCGGCCTCCACTATACATGAGTACGACAAAATGGCGTATCGTTAGTCCACGGGTTAATTGAACGGTTTTAACATAAGGGTAAACTACGTTATGGAATAACCAGGAGCGACAATTAATTTATAATGTTCTATTAACGGGATTATATGACCGAATTTCAATAAAGTTACCTAATGTACTATTTATTAATTTTGTTTTTTTTTTGTGATTGACAGGCTGTGTTTGACCACAGCTCACCTGATGTTAAGTTGACTACTCTGTTGGTTCATTTGTAGTATATCTGCTTCAAGAGCTCTAGGGCGTGGGTTCGAATCCCACCCAGGACAAACATGTTGTGGTGACAAATGTTTATTCTGTGTCTAAAAAAAAAGTGATGATTTGAACGAAGATGGTAAACACCTAGCCTGGAATGGAACTGGTTTTCAATTGAGGCTGTTGGAACACACTGTAGTACCACCGCAGTAGGTACTGGATAAAAAATTCTACCGTCAAGAAGTAAACATTACAGTTTGAAGAATACTGCAGCTAGCGAAATTAAAGAGCTCTTGACACTAACCATAGAATGTCTCAAAGTAATGGGCGCCAAAGCAGCGATGCCCTGGACTTTCTTTTGCCACTTAAAGTTCTACGTATTGCTGTAATGGTCATGGGCATGCATTATCTCTTACCATCAGGAGAGCGTTCGTTCTTTACTCTTCCTCCTCCATTGTCATAGAGGTAGGAAGTCAGCCTCGAGGTTCAACTTCTTTGCTGAGTCAGGGTGCTGGGGGTCACTGCCCCCAGGGATGGTGGTGAAGGGTGCGATCACTACGTCCAGGTATCAGGCGGAGCTCAGCATCCACAGGCCTTGGTGGCTTCAACTTGGCATTGTGGTATTATTGGAGGGCCTCATTGCCTCTTACCATCTCTTTCCTATTAGACTTCCGGGACAGCCAGGAGTGAGGAGAGCGTCACGTTCGTTTCATTACTTTAACATAAAAAAATATCCGATTTTTTTTATACGAAATAGGTTTGCGCTTGACCACGCGCTGCCTGATGTTAAGCAGGATGCAATCTAAGATGAAGCACGCTTACCTAGAAATAAATCTGTTTACTCCGTGTTAGAAAACACCTAAATTGTATTTCGCGGGGGAAACAGACGCCGGCAGAGAGTTCGACATCATCGCTGTACGTATGAAGAGTGTGGAATCGAAGCGTTTAGTACGTACGTGGGGAGTGTCCACCATGTATGGATGGCACTTAGGCCATGTCTGCCTGGCCGTTCGGTAATAGGAAGGGACTGGTAGAACGAAATTATGCAATTCCAAGGCACACTCTCCGAAATGTTTTAATGTCCGAATTTAGCAATGATAGCTCAGTGGTTAGCGCGGTAGGTTCGCATGCCGAAGGGCGTGGGTTCAAACCCCAACAATGAGCTTGAGCTGTCGGTGAAGGAAAACATCGTGAGGAAACCATAGCATGGTGGTAGAGTACTTTCTAGTACTCGGCTGGCTAGCTACCACCCTCAAGTTGAATATCTGCCGCCAAGCATCTAACGGTGTGTTCCGGCAGCCTCACTTGAGAGCCAGTTCCATTCCAGGCTAGGTGTGCTTTACCATCTTCGACCACATCTTCACTTAACATCAGGTGAGCTGTGGTCAAAGAACTAGCCAGTCAACCATAAAAAAAAAAATGTATCCGATAGAAGATAGTTAAACACGCGACTTTGCGTCGGCGCTCAAGGCTTTGTAACTGATACGTGTCCTGTGTCGTTGCCTCTCAAACGTCTCCAAAGCCTCAAGCTGAGCTTGGCAGATCCGTCCCATAGGGAGAGCAGTACTCCTTACAAGACCTTACGTGCGCCTTATAATACAGACTAAGCAGCTAAGTTATTGCAAATAATCTATTGGCTAGAACTAAGAAATATAGTATAGTAGTATCTTTAGTGAATACTACTCATACTTTTCAAACAACGTCCAGCAAAATCGTTAACGTGTCCAGCAGAGCATTTTCATCGCAGTTATTGTTCTTTGGGAACAAAAGGTTTGCTCTTTTTGTCCCCGTTTGTATTGTTAAGATCTCAGACAATGTCGTTATCGGCGTTAACGGAATAAATGAGACCGTTACTAGTTACTAGCGTTTCTATGTAGTCTTGTTGCAATTCACGCGGGGCTAGCTTAAGTATTCAATGATTGTTACGTAGTATTATAATTGTATACAGGAGGGCGTTGATAATCCAAACACACAAAAAATTAGGAAACCATAGCATGGTGGTAAGGTACCTATTTTCTAACGCAGGGTAGTTCTGCTTCGAGAGCTCAAGGACGTGGGTTTGATTTCCACTTAAAAATGATCAAGGTATATATTAAGTTTATTTCCGCTTAACAGTTGGTCAGTGTCTCGACCAAGCGCTCGAAGAGTCAACACGTCCTGAGGATGCTTCGTGTAGAGGCGAAACACGTGTCAGGAAATGGTTACTGCAGCGAGAAGAGGAAATAAGGAATTGTAACTTGTAACATCACTGTTGTGACTGAAACGACTGTTTAGCGGAAATAAAATAAAAATACACCTTGAATATTCAATTATCTAAGATGTGATTTATACCTTTTTATATTTTAATTTACAAAACAACATTAAACAGAACAAATAAAAATATATCAATAATAACTCTTTAACTATAAAAATACTAAACTATACACAAAAACTAAAATAAAAATTCCGAAACTTTGTTGAATAACACTGGAGAGTGAACTGTTGTCGTGAACGTCAGTTTCGGAAGTAATTGAACCAATTTGTTGAGGTGACATTGCACACGAAATATAGGACGCTCTGGCACTAAATGGAGAGACGATATAAGAAAGCGACACCGCTTCATGGTTGATGTTCCAAAAGCTTGAACTAAGCGGTTTGATTGCACCTTTTTCATGCGTACCGCTAGACATTGGAATCTGCTGCCCGAGTGGGTGTTCCCCAATGAATATAGTCTGGGTACCTTCAAGTTGCGAGTGAATCGGTTTCTTCTAGGCGAGCGTGCTCCACCGTAGACCGCATCTTCGCTTAACATCAGGCGGGATGGCGGTCAAACGCAAGCCTATCAAATATAAAAAACAAAAAAAAAAAAAAGACAGCAACAGTGGCTGGAAGCTAATAATTAAATGGAATAGATAAATTCCTCTATCAATAGTTAAATACCCTTCGAATATCCTTAATTGTTGCAAAGTTACAATACTTGGTAATTGTTATACCATCCTATCAACATCTCGAATTGAATAATTTCATTTGTTTACTGAAACAATACTATTGAACTTATTGGGAACGGTTCCAAAGTGGTTGTGAGCTGGTTCTTCTCCGCCACAATTACTTTTGAGTTCCCTCTGTAAAATAGAAGGAATTTGCTATTGTTCTTGATATAAAAATATATGAATGGAAACGAGTTAATCTTTTAACTTCATATTAATAGATAAATAATACGGTAGTAGACAGCCTTATTAGCTCATTGGTAGTATACCAATAACTTGGTGGTAAATCTCCTTAGCAGGAGGTCGTCTAGGTAGGTACCACCGCTATACCAGTTATTCTGCCGCTAAGCAGTAGTGTGTAAACATTATTGTGCTCCGGTTTGAAGGGTACTGCAGCTAGCGAAATTACTGTGCTGTTGAGACTAACCATCGAAAGTCTCCAAAGTAATGAGTGCCAAAGCAGCGATGCCCTGGACTTTGTTTTGTTACTCAGAGTTTTGTGTATCGCTGCAATGGTCATGGACAGGTGTTGTTTATTGTTTTGTAGATTTAACCTACCTAGACGACCTCCTGCTAAGGAGACTTACCACCAAATAAAAGGATAAAAAGTACCTAGCGGTATGAAATACATTCTACGACCAAATATACAATTTAAAATCAGTCGAGCCATTTCGGAGGAGTGCGACCACAAAAACCGTGACATGAGATTTTCATAATATGTGTATACAGATTACACACAGCGCCATCTGAAACCAGAAAACTTATCAAATACTGGCTTATTTTTGTGTTTGTAAATACATACAGAACACCCAGACAGGACAAACGTTTATGCTCGAACCCACGCCTAACAGATGTTGAAGCAAACACACTACCAAATGATCTAACTGAGCAGTCAGCTCATTTGCTAACTTAACTAATGGTATATTTCACGAACCCTACAGCTGCTTACTTGCACCATAGACAATAATGATAATCCTTGCTTACTCTCGTAAAGTATATACATAATTTAATATATAGATGCAGATATTCCAGTGGTTCTCATTAAGCTGACGCTGTCAGTCGGCGTTTCAGCAGAAAGCTCTCGCGCTTGAAGCGTTTTGTTTGCTGAATGGCAAGATTGACTTTTGTTTAATAGCAACAATGACCTGGACCAAATTCGATTATTAAGGAAAGTTACAAATTAATTCCAATAGTAGATATTGGAATTAATTATGATTTGCCGCAAATAAAAACCAAAATAAATGCCAGTAGCTGTAATTTCACTGTAAAATTATGCTCCATTTGTTCATAAATGGCAAAAATTTATTTGTATGGAAATCGTACCACCTTAAGATCGCTTCTTAGGATTACTCTAGTTGCAGAACAAATATTTATATTTGACACATAAATGATTGACTCTGATACGAATCGATCTCAGCTCGGGAAGTACACTTCCAAATAAGCTAGGAAAGCAATCAAGCCACAGATTATGGAATAGTAGACGCCATAACTGAATCCGATAGATTTCTAGTTCCACATTCAAATCTACTTACTGAGTATCAAGTGCATTCGATTGCAAATATGAAGCTACCAACAAAGCACCGTTTCAAACAGTGGCGTAACTAGAGCTAGGTACTGAAAGGGCCCTGTGCAAAAATGAGGGCCCCATCTCTGAACTGGTTAGTTTTTGTCAAGTAAATTACTTTTAGGTGTTATAAATACAAGTATACAGGTTCTACTAATGCAAGGTCCACTAGTAACATTATAACCCCTAATAAGCTTACCACAGCTTACCTGATGTTAGGTGTAGTCGAAGATGGTAAAGTACATTTAGCCTGGAATGGAACTGGCTCTCAAGTGAGGCAGCCGGAATGTGTTCCGTTAGGTGCTTGGCGGCAGATTTTCAACTTGAGGGTGGTAGCTAGCCAGCCGAGTACTAAAGTACCCTACCACCATGCTATGGTTTCCTCACGTTTTCACCGGCAGCTCAAGCTCATTGTTGGGGTTTGAATCCACGCCCTTCAGCATGGGAACCTACCGTGCTGACCACTGAGCTATCATCGCTACATAAAATTGGCAACACTGTACAAACAAAAAAATAATTTAGCTTTTTTTATGACTTTTTTTTTAGTAATGAGACGAACGTGACCCTCTCCTGATGGTAAGAGATAGCGCCTGTCCATGACTATTACAGCAATACACATATATGGGGGTGAGGGTTCGAGGGGCCCCCTGAGCTTGAGGGCCCCAGCGGACAACACAGCCTAGCCTATCTACGCCACTGGTTCTAATACCTAATGTGTATTTACGTGAATTTATCGAGGATACTTGCCAACATCCGGAGGGCGTATTAAGCTTACCATTGAATATTTTGAGAGAACTGGAATTCCATTTTGTGCCGTACACAAAAAACATGCTGTCCTTATATTAGTGTCACTATGAGTGAGACGAAATTCAAGCTGCAACAGTTTGATTGATGTCATCCAGGAAGTTTCGGCAGTCTAGATGAACTGTCTGGTTTCCACTCTGGAGGACATGGGTTTAAATTCGATTCCTGTCTTTTCTAACTCATGTGCGTATTGTCGAAGACTTTAAACGATGAAGGAGAACATAAATAAATAAATAAATATCGTAGGGCATTACACACAGCGCCATCTGACCCCAAACTAAGCAAAGCGTGTTCTATGGAAGACAGATAACTGATAGAATACTTAAATACATTGTAGGCTAAATTACTCTTCTAACAACGAGAACAAGCGCACGCCCAGCATTGGTTCAGTTTATAAAAAAAAACTGGGCTGATTTGGGATCCAAGTTTTAGTACTTTTTTTTTATTATAACTTTGTTGTGTTTCATTAGAAAAGTTTGTTTTTATTATTGTGATTACGAAGGTGCCCTTAGCCTATAAATAAGCAATAAAACACTAACGATGATGTAGTTTTTAAATTTTTAATACAATATAATAACCACTTTACTATACAGCCAGTAACCGTACTAGTACTGCACTGCACTACAGAAATGTATAAACTTGAGTAACAAGTGACAGCTTTGTCGCTAAAAGCGATCTCTTCCCAACAACCTTAGGATGAAAAGTATTCAGAAACCAACAAAAAACTATGTGTGCCAATAAAAAGAATGAAAATTTAGCTAAAGATTAGTTCATAAATGAAAAATGACGTAGTTTTGACACATTTGTTTGTAACTTTGTAGCGATGATAGGTCAGTGGTTAGCGCGGTCAGTTCGCATTCCGAAAGGCGTGGGAAGAGCTTGAGCTGCCAGTGAAGGAAAACGTCGTGAGGAAACCATAGCATGGTGGTAGGGTATTTCATAGTACTCGGCTGGCTAGCTACCACCCTCTAGTTGAAAATCTATCGCCAAGCATCTAATGTGTGTTCTGGCAGCGTCACTTGAGAGCCAGTTCCATTCCAGGCTACATGTGCTATACCATCTTCGACCACACCTTCACTTAACATCAGGTGAGCTGTGGTCAAACACCTAGCCTGTCAATCATAAAAATAAAAAAAATCATTAAAAAAAATATTTGCGTTTTACTTGTGCGGGGTAGACCGCGCGTGCGTGGTACTCAGCTTTGTCTCCATGAAGATGGCCATCGGATATAGCCAAAATTATAGTCAGAGTATCCAATATGATAAAATATCCAATATGAGTAATCCTGCACTATTAAAAATAAAAGAGATAAACGTACATACCTAAGTATAACATAGACATTAGACATAGATTCTAATAAAGATGGATGTATCTTAAATAATTATAATAAGTATCTTAAAAGTGTAACAGACGCTCCTTACCTACTCTCTAAATTAAACATGACTTTACCTAGGAGTAAGGTAAGAGAGTGTAAAAATTTAAGCCTTTTGCTATTAGCTCTGCTCGTTCTAATTTGGGCCATTATTCTCCTTCAAACAGGACATTAAGAAACTATAATGTGATTCATAATGAGAAAATCGATTTAGTCGATAAGTGTGACTTGAAAAGACATTTGGAAATCGATGTTTTTTCAGGCCGCTTGCGTGATTTTAAATTAAGTTTTGGACAGTTTCTATCGAAAGCATGAGTATCTTTGTTTCTTTGTTATTATTATTGTTTTAACTATTATTTCGATTTCAATGTTTTTATCGTAATTCATAAATGTATAATTAATTTAGATTCAATTTAGCTAATAGTTCAGTTAAATTTAATTATGTTACAAAATTTTTAGCATACTGTCTTATTGAATGAGGTTTATACCTATAATTGAGGCAGCACTTAATTTTTGCCAACCTTGTTTAATATGTTTCAACTGTATTAGTAGCTGCTTGGTTGGTATGACTATAAAATAAGAAATAATTCACTCATGTTATACATGGTTTAGGATATTTATTTCTCAAAAAGAATGTAACATTCGCTTATATGAGAAAAATACATGTTTTTTCTTCTAGGTCTGCGTGCTTCAACTTCGACCACATCGTCGCTTACCATCAGGCGAGTTGGTGGTCAAACGCAGATTCATCCGTATTTAAAAAAAAGTAGAGTAAGTATTTACGAATTGCAAACATACAAGCGAGACGAGACGAGGCGGGTATACAGACGTAGGCATATTTATTGATATAACATATTATAGAAAAAAGACCAGATTAAAATGTTGTACACACCAAGCAAAGCTCAATCACCTAGATACTTGGTAGTTACAGCTACCACGTGTTGATGAGGGGGTTAAAGTTCACTGCATCGCAGCAGATGCGCTTGATATGATACGAACGGGCTACACTGGACATTCGTCGGATGTTTGCCAGCGTGCAGCGATTAATGTCCGGACATTATTTGCACTATCAATATAAACTGCACTCGGTTGGCACTGGGCTCTGGTGTTTGTGATAAGAGGCTATTTTGTTCAGGGATTACTCGGCTAATAGCGGGCAATTACATTTTTATTAGGGTTTATAGAGTTTTTGAAAGATATATTTTTAGTGTTTTATGATTGACCACAGTTCACAGGAACGCGCTGGATGCGAGCCGCTTCCAATCGGTATTTATGGAAGTCAATGGGGGAGGCCTATGTCCAGCAGTGGACGTCCTATGGCTGAAATGATAATGATGACAGTTCACCTGATGTTAAGTGACGGTGTGATAGAAGATGGTAAACTGACTCTCAAGGCGAGATGACGGTCAAACGTAAGCCTAAAACATAAAAATAAGAAATCAATAGTAAGTTTTAAAAACCAAGATCGTTGATCTCAGCCAGAAAACCAGATAGTTGATATGGGACTACATAAAATACGCTTACAAAATATTAATTATTTATTAATAAGACTACTTTTGAGTTTTTGTAAGTCTGTGACTTTTACGTTGAGCATTGACCTTGTATTATAAAAACCATTTTCTTGGTGGTAAATCTTAGCAGGAAGTCGTTTTGGTAGATACCACTGCAGTATCAGATATTATGCGGCTAAGCAGCTGTGTGTATACAGTACTGTGTTTCGGTTAGAAAGGTACTACAGCTAGCGAAATTACAGGGCTGCTGATACTAACCATGGAAAGTCTCAAAGTAATGAGTGCCATAGTAGCGATGACCAGGATTTTGTTTTGCTACTCAAAGTTATGTGTATCGTCAGGAGAGCGTCTCGTTCGTCTCATTACTTTTACATTAAAAAAAAAATCCCCGGTCGAACGTGTAGGATGGGTTCCAAAACAACCCAGATGAATGTGGTGTGGCGAGCCGACAAGCAGGAGACTCCTGAAGCTGGAGACCGTGCAGTCTTAAGGGAGGGAGACCTTTGTCCAGCTATAAGGTAAAGTAAGCTGTAAATAATACTTGACCTAACCTATGATGTTTTTTCGTGCTACGCTTTCTAGCGTACAGTTACCTGGTCGAGGAAAAATATTTCGGTTCAAACAAGCCTCTCCAGTCAACGTAAATCGAATCCTACTGTTTATTTTCCATCATGTACGATCAGATGTGCCTTCGAAGGTATCCAAATAGACGGTTTTTCGTCAGAACATCACAGAGAGATAACTACATACTATAGAAAACTATTAAATTAACTATCTAAAAGAGTATTTGTAATTTCATTGACAATAATTTATTTATTTCATTAACAAAATATAAATAATATTCAAAATTTAATGTCATTAACATTAACAAAAACATCAAAAAATCTACATAGTTATGACAATGAATCTTAAATTCGATATAGCGTGAGTAGGTAGAAAAAAAAAGCTAAAATTTTTATTGCAAAAATACTTTATAGATTGCTTACTGATCTTTGAGAACGAAGCAAAATTGACCACGTAACCACTAACCATCTGGATTTAATTGTAGATGTCTCTCAACTACGTATACTTTCCGATTCTTGTTCAAAGATGCACATCTGCCATATTCAGTGGTTGTTTACTCGTCCGAATACGTCCTATCACGGGGACAGTTACCCTGATTGAAGGGATTTACCGATATGGCCACGTTTGGAATATTTCTTCGCATAAAATATGAAAATTGCAATCGGGCTTTACTACTTTTCTCTTTCAACCTACGAATACTGATAGCACTGTTTTTTTATTTGAGCTATGTTTAGTAACCATAGATAAGGAATGTTTACTAACTAGCAAAAGCTTTTTTTTTCTTTTTCTGGTGTGCACAATAAAGATTTCATCTGAATAACTATCTATAGGGAGTTTTGGCGGGAACGCGGGAAGAGTCGTGTCGCTCCGTTGTATTTTTTTCCAAAACTTGTGTTTTGTCGAGTGTTTACGCATAAAAATAGTGGTGTTTTATTCATAAAGTGCCGAATTACAAGCGCGAGTGTGGGAAAATGATATAATGTGGTGAAACATGAGTTTTCGTGTTGCTTCCAAAACTCCATCGAAGCTTTATAGTAAAGTCGCCACTACTTTACTAAAGCATGACTGGACTTGACTGACACAGACTGGACTTGACTAAGACTGGACTTTGACTATAACTAGCTACGAGGACGCTTGATTAATTTTTGAAACTTGAAAATATATAAATACTTGACACTGGCAAATGCTAAAACGCGACGCCAAAACTAAAGAAAAAAAAACTATCTATAGTTTTTTTATGCTAATGTCAAATTTTATGAATAACGTTGCAGTGAGCAATTTTTTTTCAACAATTTCTTGTCTCTTATCAAGTTAGCTGGTTTATAAACTTTGTAATAATTTAAATTGTTTCCATTCCATTGAGCTTAAACACGGTTACATTGTTTTATAATAGAGTCCACCATTAGACGATGGCGAACCCGGAAAGTGGGAAGTTCATTGGGGCTAATCCAGTGACCGTAAACTGATTTTTTCAGTTTCCTCTAGATGGGTTTCCTTCACCGACAGCCTAAGCTCATTGGTAGGAGTCGGTGTGTAATTCAATCACTGAGCTAACATCGCACAAAAATCGCTTTTATTATTACTATTAGAGAAAATAATGTAATATATTATTTATAAAACCAGATTGTTACCACATAATAAACGAGTCAGTATTTCCATTCAATTACAACAACTACGTGTCAAACATTTCAAAGTGAAATACTTTCAAGGCAAAAAGAAAAATCTCCGTTAAAAGCCTCGTTACGCACAAAACAAATAAAGATAATCAGACAGCAGAAAAACAAACATAGTTCAGAAGTTGAAGCACTTTAGCACAAAAGATAAAGGTCACATCGCCAACAGAAACACTTAAAACCAACAATAATAAGAGCAATTACTCGAAACACCCAAATTCGCTCCGCGCCGCCACGCTAAATAAATAAGCCGGTGCGACGTCTGAAGAACTAAGATAACAACCCACTAGGTTGTTAGAGATGGAATGCACTCCGACTAAAGCGATACAACTTTGCCGGATATGGCCAATCCACTTTCCACTGAAGTAGCGACAAGCAGAAATCGTCTGATAGCTTCATTTTTAACCACAATAAAATTAATAATGATTCAAATCCGGATCAATATTTTTATTAAGTATCCCAGTGCTGGGCGTGAGCATCTTTTTATTGTGAAAGTCTTAACATAGACCATCATGCGCGCCAAGTGCGGATTGGCAGATTTCTACTTCTTGCAACTGCCAAAATTAATAATATAGGTAAATAAATTGGTGATTATATAGATAGATAGTTGCCTCTATTCTATCTTCTTTTCTTATTATTTTCTGTGGTTATCAGTAAAGTTATTAAGAGTTAGTCAAAACTAATTTCGAAAAAATTACTAACATTTTTTTTACTAATCTAATATAACTACTGATTGCTATCAGTTCAATTAACTCACCTTTAATTATTCATGATGAATATTTAGACCAAATCAAAAATTTGTAAAAAAGAAATTTTGCATCCGGCTTAAATATTCATCCATCATCACTACCCATAACAACTATAGACTTTGCACCCGAAACGGCAAACTAAGTTAGCGACTTAATTGACGTCGTCCCGCCTCGGAAACTTGAGAATATTAATATTTGTCAAGGGCGGGCAGAATAAATATATTTCACAGTAATAAAATCGTTTACGCGAATTTCAGTTATGCAAAGTTTTCCTCAAAGGCTAAAAGTATTTATTGGTTTGTGAAAATTACTGGATGCAAAGGAATAATTAGATTCTATTTTTGGAATTCTATTAATAATCATGGCCCTGTTCAACGCAGGGAAGCAGTACTCGTTGCATCACTAATAGTATACTATTTTGCGCATAGAACCCACTTATTGTAGTAGTAAGTTAATTCGATGCGAAAAATTCTTTAGTCAATTTATAATAAAAACAAAAGCAGTTTTCTACTGATAATGTTAATTAATGATTCTAAGGAGCGCTAAGCAGCGATAGAATTTACTTAGTAACTCAAGGTTCTGTGTATCGCTGCAATGGTCATGGGCATGCGTATCTCTTACCATCAATTGAGCGTCTCGTTCGTCTTTATTATACATAAAACAATACTGCAACATACAGATTTTTTTTAAGTAAAATGTTTTTTTCTTAATTTTTAACGTTTACATGGACTTCATCTTTCACTTGGTGGTAGATCTCCTTAGCAGGAGGTCGTCCAGCTAGGTACCACTATTGTACCAGATATTCTGCCGCTAAGCAGTAGTGTGTAAACATTACTGTGTTCCGGTTTGAAGGGTACTGCAGCTAGCGAAATGACTGGGCTGTTGAGACTAATAATCAAAAGTCTCAAAGTAATGAGCACCAAAGCAGCGATGCCCTGGACTTTGTTTATTAATTACCTAAAGTTCTGTGTATCACTGCAATGGTCATGGACAGGCGTTATCTCTTACCATCAGGAGAGCGTATCGTTCGTCTCATTATTTTTCACATAAAAAAAAAATGTACTAAAAATTTTTGACGTTTTAATTACATACTTGAAGTGATTTTACAAAATTTGACTTGTAATTTTAGTGTTATCAATAAAATTGAAGAAAAAAATCTTATGGTTTCATTTTTAAATTTGCGTACGGATATTCATTTATTTCATAACATACAAAACAGAATGCAATAATATTCACAACAATACAAATACCTACACAATTTTGATCTGTATCCCATTCCAAGACTATGCATGTCATTACATTTAAAAAAGTCGTTAGATAATAATTGGGATGAAACTATAATTATAAATTAAATTAAATAATAATAATAATAATTAATTAGTCAATTGTTTAGTCAAATAAATATATAGAATGTCATAACTAAATTGTATTAAAATTTAAGATAATCTTAATCTGTCTTTGAAATTGGTATAGGCTTGAATGAAAAATATCGATGTGTCTGCTGGAGACGAGGATTTCATTGTATTGGCGACTCATTCTAACAATAGGGTTATAATAATAAGATAAGATATAAGATGTGTTGTTGGAAAATACTTGTAAACTAAAGATATTCTGAAGAATAAAGAGATCTCAACAAAATAAGACGCGTATAGCCTCACGTAGCCATCCACCAAATAAGCAGAGCTCTCTAATTATCTCTTTGGAATATGTTACTATGTCAGTTCACACGGCTTTGCTCAAAGATCACAATCAACATACACGACCGAGACATGAATTGGATATGTTCGGTTAACCAATGTTAAGCGTAATTTTGATCGAATCTAATTGACGCACTGAGTCGTACTCGCAACATCCGATCGCGGTTTGACGAATCTTGATACGTAGATAATTATGTTCACTGATTTGTATGTTTCTCTACACTAAGATTGCATCAGCTAAGTAGCCAGCTCAGTGTACCAGATGAGCCATTTTGGAGATAATTGGACAGCAGTCCTCTTTGTATCTCTTTACCTGCACTCCATCTTTATGTGAAAGTGGTCTCCGCAAAACAGAGAGTCCTAGTGTGGAAACGTGGTTTTACGATAAGAAGAAATTTATAATTTTGTGGCCAATAGTCAATTTTGCCAACCTCTTAATCCTAATTATTGCTATTGTAAGTAACTAACCTAGCCCTAATGTTTGTTATGTATTCGTAATGTTTTTTTAATTATGTATGTACTTAATGTGTATGTGTGTGTGTATGGGTGAGTGTTATATTAAAAAAAAAATACAAAAACCTTTTAATGTTTATTGTATTAACTCTAAATATTAGCGAATATATCCTCTGTTGTAAAAAACGTGTTATTTATTTATTCAGGATCAATCGAAATTGTTTGTACGTATGTAAGTTTACCATATTATAATTCCACTAATATTATAAATGTGAAAGTTTGGATGGATGGATGTTTGTTACTCTTTCACGCAACAACTACTAAACGGATTTGAATGAAATTTGGTATGGAGGTAGCTGAGACCCTGGATTAACACATAGGTTACTTTTTATCCCGAAAACATGTAGCGGGTAAAACCGCGGGGCGCAGCTAGTGTAATTTATGTATAAAAGCCAAATAAATAACTTTCACCCTTTCACCTTGCCAGCCAAATATTTATATTATTTATTTTATGGTTGACAGGCTAGGTGTTTGACTACAGCTCACCTGATGTTAAGTGACGGTGTGGTTACAGATGGTAAAGCACACCAAGCCTGGAAAGGAAGTCTGAAAATATCTCCTAAAGGATTGTTTATTATTCGTGCAGAAAACTCCAAAAAAGAAATAATGCAAACTGAAGCATGATGTCCCATTATTTGATGGCTATAAAGCTTCACTATAACGATGGCGCACCTGGGCCCGCTAATCGTAATTAATTTGTTCCCCTCTTTAATTCCCCGCAGTGCCTTACCCAGTACTCCTCGGGGGGTGCTTGGACACCTCCTTTCTTCCGTCCGTTATGCTTTAATACATTTGTTTTGTCGTCTGTGTCCAAGTAAGTGTTATTAAGGAGGTGCGAATAAAAATAACCTCATTCTATTGTTATTGACGACATTTATTAAACAAAACAAAAAAAAAATATACAAAAAACTTAGTCTAAAAATCCGTGAGAGGAGGGATATGTGGCCAGAATGCTGGCAGCATTGCCACGCTGGATGGTAATGCTAAGCTTTTGACCAAAGTAGATACCAGCATTCTGGTCACCTGAAGTCTCCTCTAAACGTTTGATATTGTTAATTATGTATCATAATTATGGTGTAATAAAAAAAACCGGCCAAGTGCGAGTCGGACTCGCACACGAAGGGTTCCGTACCACTGTCTATAAAAACGGCAAAAAAATCACGTTTCTTGTGTGAGAGCCACCTTAAATATTAATTTTTGTTATAGCGGCAACAGAAATACATTATCTTTGAAAATGTTAACTATTTAACTGTCACGGTTAATGAGATCGAGTCTCAGGGTGTCCTACGCTACGTTTGCCAATTCGCGGTCTCCACTTTAGAACACGACTATTCCAGCAGTTATCGGTTCTACGACAGATACGTCCAGCCCGTTGCCAGCTCGCTAAGCTATATAATAATATGTGACTTTAGTACTCTGGCTACTGTAGCATTACTGTATTGTGTTACTCGTAATATCAATACTTAATCGTAGTGCAACTCGCTCGCAGGTACTTTCCACTTCATTCAAATAACTTTACTTACGTTACAGAGAGTAGAACAACTTCATACAAAATCATTCATGGTTTACAAACACGGAAATTTTATTAATTACGATTATGCTGAATGTAAATTTAATTTGGTGGTAGATCTCTTAACCAGGAGGTCGTTTAGATAGGTACCACCGTAGCACCAGATATTTTGTCCCAAAGCAGTAGCAGTAGAAGGTGCTACAGCTAGTAAAATTGCAGGGCTGTTGAGACTAACCGTCCTAATGTGTTTAAATGTTTTTGTTAATACAAATCTAATCACCATCTAATGTTTCACAGAATTAAGCTTAAAAGCAGCGATTCTCTGGACTTTTGGTTTTGTTACTAAAAGCTTTGCGTATCGCTGCTTTGTATAAGGTGATGAACATGCGTTATCTTTTACCATCAGGAGAACGTCTCGTTCGCCTAGTTACTTAAACATTAAAAACTTTAACGTTAAGTGTTCAAGGTATATATTTAGTTTATTTCCGCTTAACAGTCGTTTCAGTTACAACAGTGACGAGGATTTAAATTTAGCCTACTTGGCAATGATTTAAAAAACTAATACGAAACTTGCAATGTTCTTGAGTGGAGACCACGAACCGGCAAGCGCAGCGTAGGAAGTCCACTCACAAGGTGGACAGACCGCAAAGACCGCAGAAACGCGCTGGATGCGAGCCGCTTCCAACCGGTCTTTGTAGAATGAATGGGGGAGGCCTATGTCCAGCAGTGGACGTCCTACGGCTAAAATTATGATGATGATGATGATGATCCCAAACATTACTTTATACCTAAAACTAAAATTTGATACAAACTTACGCCATCTGACCCCAAACTAAGCTAAAAATTGTACTATGGAAGTCAAATAACTGACAGAATACCTTTTATTTGTAAATCCATGCTTATAATAGCTATATACAGATCACCTAGACACAGGACACAAGCCAAAACGAATAAAACAAATGTAACTAATTAATATAAAATAACCACAAGTCTTTATATCCTCTTCTAGCTGCAGTAACCACTTGCCAACACGTGTTTTGCTTCTACACGAGGCATCCTCAGGACGGACGTGTCGACTCTTCGAGCGCTTGGTTGAGACTAAGACTGACTTAACTTTAATGTAAAGGGAAATAGCGGATCGCCTCGGCCACCACGCGCTTTCATGCAGCAAGAGTGCTGGGCGTATATCGCGGCACGCCAGCTTAAACGACGTCATCCGTCGGGCTTTTATCAGTGCCGGCGTCCCATCAGTCTTAGAACCAAACGGACTGATGCATGACGACGGCAAGAGACCCGACGGGATGACCCTTATCCCTTGGAAGATGGGACGGCCTCTTGTGTGGGACGCCACTTGTGTCGACACCTTGGCGCCGTCTCATCTTCCTGTGACTTCGGGACAAGCTGGTGCTGCCGCATCTAAAGCTGAAAACCTCAAACGGCACAAATATAGTTATTTAGATAGAATGTATCTTTTTGTGCCGTTTGGGGTTGAAACTTTAGGTCCGTGGGGGCCGGCCGCTCTCGAACTGTATCGGGACCTGGCCAAACGTCTAGAGGAAGCTTCAGGTGACCAGAATGCTGGTATCTACTTTGGTCAAAAGCTAAGCATTGCCATCCAGCGTGGCAATGCTGCCAGCATTCTGGCCACATATCCCTCCTCTGACGGTTTTTTAGACTAAGTTTTTTGTATACATTTTGTAAATAGGTAGTATAATTTAAGGTATTTTTTATTTTGTTTAATAAAACTATACTTTAATGTTAGTTGAAGTTACTACTAATATTATAATATGATGTAGGAAAGCTAAGTGCACACAGAAGTGTAATTTAAACCCCGTATATGACTAAGGAAACATAATTTAGTATACAGTGCTATAAACTTGGGGTGTACTAAACCGAAAAGGGGTCATTAAACCCATTGTCGGTATGGACAACTTTTACTATGAGCAAATGTTAAAACAGCTGTTCGTTGACCCCTGAACATTTTTTTTTTGGGATTTCAAGAGTTTTAAAAGTCACTCAAAATGACGAGTGCTTTTTGTCCTGCTACATTTCTACCCTATAATCCCACCAAGCTAAGTTACATTGTCAAGATAAAACAAAATACATCTCAAGTATAGAAATAAATCATCGTGGGTATTATAACCACTAGCAATCTCAAATTAGTTTTTTTTCTATAGTTGACAAGTTGTTTAGCCATAGCTTACCTAATATAAAGTGATGGTATGGTCGAAGGTGGTAAACAAACATGACCTGAAATAGCTAAAAACTGGTAGGTTCGCATGCCGAAGGGCGTAGGTTCAAACCCCAACAATGAGCTTGAGCTGCCGGTGATGGAAAACTTGGTGACTTGAAAATCCTCATCACACCTAACGGTGTGTTCCGGTAGCATCACTTAAGAACCAGTTCCATTCTAGGCTAGGTATGCTTTACCATCTTCGACCACACCTTCACTTAACATCAGATGAGCTGTGGTCAACAGTAAAAAAAATATTGAATTCTCGCCTTTCTGCGTGTGAACCCCGTTCGCTCGCCCGCTCTAATTAGAGCTATTATCGCAAAAATCTCTGGTACCAGTAGAAAAATACTACAGTTGTAGTACAAGTGACTATAGTACATGTCTCCTGGCATCACTTCTCCGTGGAAGAAGCTCACCTACTGACAATATTTACAATACAACTCCGTTATTACGCTCGAGTTGTTCTTTAAAATATGAATTGCTTTGAATGGTTTCTGATTAAATCGAGCAGCCTTTCGGGAACTAATTTTCCTGTGTCCCTAAAGTTTGAAAATTGGTTGGCGGGTCTGCACTGGTTTTAATTTCCCTCTTGTCATGCGTAAAAGTTAAAATTGAAAAAGTCGGGCTTTGATTTTTTTGCGGGAAAAATATTAAATGTTTGGTAATTTGATTGGTTTCTGTTAATAGGTTTGCTGTATTCACCCGGCCCGCTGGAATAATAGCGGCAGAGCTTAATTGCACTGACAGACGGATCCATTGTATTATGTATTGTGTATTTTCTATTCGGGATTTCGTTTATAAGGGTTTGTTTTTTTGGAGCAACTTTGGAATCTTCCTTCAGGGGTTTTTGTTGCCAATGTGAAAGTGTCATGCTGTTAGACTGGTTGCTGTGACGCGTTGGATTTTGATTTGTTACTCAGAGTCTTGGATTCTGCTGCAATGGTCAAGGACAGGTGTTATCTCTTATCCACAAAGAGCGTTATGACAGTGTCATTACTTTTTTACAAAAAAAATGGCACTAGACATATAGGTATAGATAGCAGTTTGACCAAAACGTTTTAAGGATTGAAAGCGTTGAACTAATGATCATCATTGTCAGCCCATCGTAGTCCAATGCTGGACGTAGCCCTCTCCCAAGACACGTCAATCAGCCTGATCTTAGATAGATCAATAGATAACTCTTTATTGTTCACACCAAGAATACCAAAACACATGTACCTAACACAAATATTTAAACTAAGTGCAACAATCGGCGGCCTTATCGCTTAAAGCGATCTATTCCATTCAACCAGGATCACCACACCACAGGACCAGATTCATTCAGCATAGAAAGGACTCGGTAAAACGATGGGGTTTACTAACTAGGAAAACACAATATTTACGTACAGTATCATAGACATCTGCGGCTTATGGAATACTAGCTGCGCCCCGCGGTGTTACCTGCTACATGTTTTCAGGATAGAAAGTAGCCTATATGTTAATCCAGGGTGTCAGCTATCTCCATAGCAAATTTCATCAAAATCCATTTAGTAGTTTTTGCATGAAAGAGTAACAATCATCCATCCATCCATCCAAGCGTTCACATTTACGGAGTAAAAGAAAGAAAGAGAATTATAGATAGATAAACAGATATAACTCTTTATTGTGCACACCATAAGAAGAAAAAAGTACAGATAACAAAAGAACCTTATGAACTAGTGCCACAAGTGGCGGCCTTATCGCTAGCAGCGATCTCTTCCAGGCAACCAAGAAAAGAAAAATACGATAGAAAACACAAGAAACATAGAACATTAGAACATTATTTTATTTTGTCACACAAACATAGAAACAAACAGACACAAATAGTACCCTTTGAAAGTGGTACCCTTAGTAATTTTTACCCCAATAAAAAGTACCCTTTATCTTAATCTAGAACATGAAATAGGGAAAGTTTCATGACGGATGACTTTGCTTAATTTGGGGTCAGATGGCGCTGTGTGTAAAATCCTATTATACGTATTTATTTATTGTTACTTGTACATGTTTTATTACTCTATGAACTTAATTCTAAAGTCAACGCGGACGAAATCGTGGGCACAAGCTTGTATAGAGACTATAATTTTTATTAATATTAATATTTTGTAGCGATGATAGCTCAGTGGTTAGGGCGGTAGGTTCGCATGCCGAAGGGTGTGGGTTCAAACCCCAACAATGAGCTTGAGCTGCCGGTGAAGGAAAACATCGTGAGGAAACCATAGCATGGTGGTAGGGTACCTTCTAGTACTCGGCTGGCTAGCTACCACCCTCAAGTTGAAAATCTGCCGCCAAGCATCTAACGGTGTGTTCCGGCAGCCTCACTTGAGAGCCAGTTCCATTCCAGGCTAGGTGTGCTTTACCATCTTCGACCACACCTTCACTTAACATCAGGTGAGCTGTGGTCAAACAACTAGCCTGTCAACCATAAAAAAAAAAAAAAAAAAAAAAAAAATATGTTCTAAAAATAAGATAAAACCTCCATTACTCATTTTATTTTTACTCCAGGATCAAATCAAGCGGACTGCGGAAAACCTTAATATTGTCGTCGTCAGTTCCTGTAATAAGTTTTTCTTCGATTCCGATTATCTGTAAAATATTAATAGCTCATAAATTTTATTCCAAAGGTAAAAGATTTGATCGTTCTTTAGTAAGACCGCTCTGAGGGGAAACCGTCTAAATTGGAAATGTATAAAACATGACTACAAAACGTCGAAGCGCGCGGTACGTAAAGGAAAATCCTCCAACTAACTCCTAGACTTTTTTTTATTATTGACAGGCTAGGCGTTTGACCACTTCTTTGTCCGATAATTATCCGTGAATTGTGATCTACGAGAGCCCTAAATTGTTAAGATATTTCTTTCCAACAGACTCTATTATTGTCTCATTGTGAAAAATCTTCTAGTGAGATTAGGGATGTCATGTCTCTAACGGGTATGTTGTAGACCTTTTCCGCTTAGAGTTTGTGCAAGTTAAATTACATAGCTTGTTAGCTTCTCCTGATACTTCAGACTTTGGGCTTTATAATCGTATAGATTTACTGATTATATTTGCAAAAATCCAAAAAAAAAAACAGTAAAAACAACGACAAACGCGCAAAATTACTACACAAATGTTTTTAATCTTAAACAAAGCGTCGCAATTTGCTGCCCTAAGAAACAAGACACGCAGTTACCAGTAATTTATGTTAGCAGCCTTGTATAAATCCAAGCAGATAGAGCTAATACTTAGGGACGCCATCTATCGCCTGTTTCCGGCGGCTTCTGTGTCAACGTGTTCACATTGGTACTGTTTTTTTTTCTTTGGTTTTGGCGTCGCGTTTTGAGCATTTGCCAGTGTCAAGTATTTTATATCTTCAAGTTTCAAAAGTTAAATATGTTGTCTCGTAGCAATAGTTACAGTCAAAGTCCAGTCTTGGCCAAGGACAGTCCGTGTCAGTCAAGTTCAGTTATACTTTAGTAAAGTAGTGGCGACTTTATTAAAGCTTCGTTGGAGTTTTGGAAGCAACACGAAAAGTCATGTTTCACCACATTATATCATTTTCGCACACTTGCGCTTGTGATTCGGCACTTTATGAATAAAACACCGCCATTTTAAAGCATAAACACTTGACAAAACACTAGTTTTGGAAAAGAATACAACGGGGCGACATGACTCTTTCCGCTTTCCCGCCAAAAATCAATCTAATTTGACAGCTTTATCACAGATTTTTTTTGTACATGATAATGTTTTTTTTTCATGAGAATTGGCACAATGCCCGAATATGCCATGGCTGAAGAAAAAAGAAAAAAAAACGTGGTGTTAAATTATTTTTTTGACGTAAAAATCATACTCATTTAAACAATTCAAACCGTAAAACACATCTCAATATAATTGACACAATCCTGTTCTTATCTTATTTCCATCTTATCTCGGTGTCAATCCGAACCAGTTGATCTTTTGTTCAAATATCAAACGTAAAAGTGAAATACGTTCCGGATCACACATTTTCACACAAAGGGCTGGCAGATAACAACTACGAGTTATCTTGCCGGAGGCTACGTGACCTACAGTTGTGTTGCGTACGTTTGTAAAAAAAGTTTGTTTTTCCTTTGTCGCCTGTTGGGAGCAGGGTTATAGCTGACTATGAAACTGTTGTTATATTAAAATAAAAAAATGGCTATTCGCGAGTTACTTTCGCACTTTGAAGTTTTCTATGTATACGTATTTAAATACGACAGGCTGCTCTCCGAGCCCTGTTCTAACGTAGCCAGGAAGCTGTTTAGTTGTGTAAGTCGCCTCAAGTGACCCACCCATAGATTAGTATGTATGCGGGAGACTGAATATGTGTATGAGAGAGTATGTAGTGTGTACAAATAATTTTTACTTTAGTTGTAAGTAAATAGTAAAAAAAAAAAAAATCGATGGGACTGCCACAAAAGTTCTGTAAATAAATTGGAATTTAAAAAAATGCCTATTTGATGTATAATTATAGTATTTTTTATTATTTAGCCCACTTTGTCCCACTGCTGGGCAAAGGCCTCTCTCCCCTCCTTCCACGCCTCCCTGTTTTGTGCTGTTGTGGTCCACTCCTTATTGTGGGCATCGAGCTTATCTCTCCACCGACTTTTAGGCCGGCCTGGTGGCCGTTTAACCTCCGGGACCCAGTCGGTGGTGGTTTTTGCCCATAGCTCCGCTGGCATTCGGCAGACGTGTCCAGCCCAGTCCCACTTTAGCATGGCAGCTTTTTGAGTTACGTCAATGATCTGAGTTTTGGAGCGCAGAACTGAGTTTTTTATGCGGTCTAATAACCTTACGCCCAGTATGCTGCGCTCCATCGCTCGTTGACAAACCACGAGTGTGGACCTTTGCTCGATTGTCAAAGACCAAGTTTGAGCGCCGTATGTGAGGATGGGAAGAATGCACATGTCCATGAGTTTACGTTTCAGGCACATGGGTAATTTACCCTTCATTAAGTCCTTCATGGCCCAATAGCTCTTCCAGGCATTTTCGGTGCGTCTAGCAACTTCTTTCTCTCTTTTTAACCCTACAAGGCTAATTATAATAAACACCTTAAATTGTTTTCATTCAGTTCGGAACTTTTGCAACAAATAAATTCGTTATTTAAAAGAACTCAAATTTGCTACTACATATAGAAATATAATTTGCTCTGGACAAAATTCATTCACCCGCCATTAATTTCTTAGCGTGCAAGGTAAGTGGAATTGTTCCAGAGATTAGCGTTTTCAAACAAACAAACTTTATACTTTACTTTAAACTTTAACTTTATCTATATTATATAATATAATATAGATAAATATAGATGAACGTGAATACGTACAGATGAGACGTTTAAACTGGCATTGCTTCTTATGATTAAAGAACAATAGTTATTTGTTATACAAGAATGCAAAGTTGCATTTTAACCGCGCGCTCGATTTTGATAACCGAGCAAGCGAAGGATTCAAAAATTAGAATCCTGAGCCTGACGCTCCTGACGAGGGAATCAAAAGAGCACGAGGTGAAAAATCTTTGCACTCGAGTGCAACACGTAACTTTTCATCACAACTCAGCGAGGAAATGACTAAATGCGAAAAAATCTTTTACAATCACAAGATACTTTCATTTCAGGTATTAACTACTACATTAACAATATGACGTGAAAAGAAAATTGCGCGCGCAAGGCAAATTAAAAAAAAACTTAGTGCACACGATATTCTAAATTCAAATGCTCTAGCGGATAAAAACGACTTTTGCACTCAGATATTGAAGAGCAAAAAATACTCTTTCCGAGATGGAAAGAGAAAACAAACAATGAAAACAATGTTTTTATCAACATTTCATAACGTACCTACAAAAAAAGTCAAGTGACTTGCATTTCACCAAGACGATAACCGTGTTAGCTTTTGCACTAAATCGGATTCCCTGCAGGGAGCTGTCGTCGTCACACCGGTCACGAATTGTTTACATCAATGTATGCCAAAGCGGATTATATTAGAGTCAGGCTTGTAGAACTTGAATATAGTTAGACAAAAGTGACGAGAAGTCACTCGGACAAAAGTGGTGAGCGTTGCTAATACTGTAATTCTAGGAAACCCTTCCTGGGTTTCCTAGAATTACAGTAGGTATTATCGAAAAATGTCACAAACTGCTATGAATGTGATTTTTTATTTTTCTGTACAAAAACGATCCATCAAGTAGTAACACCAAGGGTAATGTCAATGTATGATGGATGTATTTTAACATGGATTAATAGACAAATCGACAAACGATTGAAGATATTCCTGTTTTCCCGTTACTTAAAATTATTCAAGAATCAGTTCTATTAATTTACATAAGTTTTTTTTTTCGCAACATAATCAAAAACTATTTAGATTGAAAGTATGTATCTTTCTTTATATTTGACCACAGATTTTATCTGTTATTAAGGTGATTCGTTTCCCATACAAACAATTTTTTTCCATTTATGGACAAATGCAGTATAATTTTACAGTGAAATCACAGCTACTGGCATTTATTTTGGTCTTTACTGTTTTATTCAAGCAATTAAAATTTTGCTCAATTTGTCCATAAATGGAAAAAAAATATTTGTATGGAAATCGAACCACCTTAACGGACGCTAATGTCGAAGATGAAACCTGCCAGAACTAATGTGGTGATTGGCTGCAGAATTTCAACTTAAATGTGGTAGCTAGAGGCAAGTGCTAGAAAGTATCCTTTCGCTAGCTGCTTCCTTTCAATGTTTGTTGTCACCGTATTGTTTACACACTACTGCTTGGAGACAGAATACCTGATACTGATGTGGTACCTACCTAGATGACCTCCTGCTAAGGTATAACCAAGTAAAATTTATTTTAAAGAACAATTAAATATTATGCAGACTGTTTTTTGTTTATTAAAAAATCCTGCAATTGCACTTTTATACAACTGAACATTTCTACCGTAAAGGTAATATCAATACGTTGTCGCAAAGCCGTACAGAGTTAGTTGTGAAAATGCAATTCACACCATTTTAGCCGTCGTAATACTAAATGTTCGTAAAACTGTATTACATTTTGTTTGTACATGGTGAAGTAATCGTAGATATCTCAATTTTGAACTCTGAGTGTATGAAAAGTACTTTATGTTTAGTAGTAATGTGGGATATTATGAATGTAGTAGTGGTTAGCGCGGTCGCTTCATACGCTGAAGACCGGTGAAGGAAAACATCGTTAGGAAACCTACATGTCCGAGTTCTTTAAAAAAAGTTTATCTTAGACATCTGAAGTCTACCAACCCGCACTTAGCCAGCGTTGTGGATAACGTCCTTACCCTTTCACATTGAGAAGATGCCTACGCCCATCAATGCGAGTGTTTATAAAAACTGGGCTATTTCGGATAGTTGAAGCAAAATAATTAAAATCGTATACGAGTACACAATCCAACGTACGTATGAAATATGTACGTAACATTAAAATATCCAGGTTACATTACAAAGTCACGAAGACGTTTCCAGCGTTATGATTTTGTATTTATTATTGGAAAAATATCTCTTTGTTTTGCTGGAAAAATAATTCTGAATACAATATTTTCATTTTCTTTTGATACGCCGCTTATTGATCCCGGTTCAGTCAGCCGAACGAAAGTTGACATGCTCAGGGAGGCTGTACTCAGGAAGTTTTCTTTCTCAACTTTACAATGTAAAAAAAAAAACAAAAAGCTTTAAAATGTAAAATCCGCACAGCGCGACCTTGGACTAAAACCAAGGGTAGTTACCGTACTGGAAACATTTTTTTAATTATGTTTATCTATTTTTTTTACTGGATACAAATAGGCTTGCGTGCAGACTAGGTGTTTAACCACAGCTCATCTGATGTTAAGTGATGGTGTGTTCGAAGATTGTATACGCACCTCGCTTGGAATGAAACTCGCTACCGTAACACATCTTTAAATGCTTGGTGGCAGATTTTCAACTTAAGGGTGGTAGCTAGCATTAGAAACTAGTCGAGTGCTAGAAAGTACACCGCCATGCAATAATAATGTTCTAAAACGCGTCTATTAGTCTATCATAAGAGTTTAGTCATGTGCAGTAATTATTGTTAAATGATTAATAACATGACTGTGGTTTTTTTTATTTAGGCCATTTGTTTTTTGTCCAATTTTAGTTTTTTCCCGTCCACATACTTGATCAATCATTGCCCCTCTCTAAGTTCGACCCTGGTTCTCCCACAGGGCTCCAGTTATCAATATTACTGACTAGCGGTCTGTGAAATTGCAGAGAGACGTGGTCGACGCCATGACGGATTAGGACCGGGTAACTCTCGATACTAAATTTGTTACATCGGCTTTTCAGTGTCAAAGCTCAAATTTTTTATAAAAATACAATTAGTAACAACGGTTTTATTGAAAATAAGGTAACAATGATGTAGATAATGTACTTTTTTATGTAAAACTACTAAAACGAACGAGACTCTCTCCTGGTGGTAAAAGATAAAAAAAAGCAAAACAAAGTCTAGAGCATCGCTGCTTTGATGCTCATTACAATGAAACTTTGATGGTTAGTCTCAACAGCCCAGTAATTTCGCTAGCTGCAGTACTTTCAAACTGGAATGTTTGTTTACGCACAGTAAGGTTTACGCACTACTGCTTGGCGGCAGAATATTTGGCACTGCGGTGGTACCTACCTAGATGACCTCCCGCTAAGGAAATGTACACTGAGTAACGCTAAAAACTAATTTGGGCGGTCTTAGGTATCAGTCATTATACCACTCTACCCAGCAATCTAGGGCATTGATCTGACAAAAAGTATCGTATCGTAACGTGAGTAAATGTTTAATGTAGTATTTATCACTATAAAGTATACACATTTGTTCTCCGTCCTGAAACAAGCAACCTAATTTATGTTTGTGTGGTCTATAAAATAAATTGTGTACTAATTTATACTTCAAGTCTGTAATGTAATACGCGTTACGGGAAAGTATCAGTGTAAAGTGTCAATTAGGATCAATACTATCAGAATTGCTTTGATCAGTACCTTAATGAATTATTTAGAGGGAAGCCCCTCTGGTGTAGTAATTGAAATGCGAAGGTCCCGCGGACCGATCTCCCAGACCCTGCATTACGGTATCTTGGATCAACAAATAGTAAAACTACAGACGAACAGTTCCAAACTTCAACTTTTTATTGTTAACTAAAGCTAAATGCAACAGTGCAAAATCTGTAAAGTTTAATATACAGGTGGCAAAATGTTGGTACATACCTAAATTAAAACGTCGCTTAGACCATTGTTAACCCAGGACAGAGGGTGCAAAAACTGAAGAAAAAAAAATAGAATTACTTATAAAATAATATTTTTTCTGGTTGACCTGCTAGTTGTTTGACGTGTGGTCGAAGATGATAAAGCACACCTAGCCTGGAACTGTACTGGCTCTCAAGTGAGGCTGCCGGAATACACCGTTAGATGGTTGGTGTGATGTTGGATCGTTGGTAAACATAAAAAAGCTGATGTTAAATATAGTTCCATTCCAGGCTAGGTATGCTTTACCATCTTCGACCACACCGTCACTTAACATCAGGGGAGCTGTGGCCAAACACCAAGCCTGTCAAAAGTAAAAAAAACTAACCAGGCGAGTACTAGAGAGTAGTATAGCAAGTACCTTGCTGCTTAGGTTAATACTAACCGAAACTAAATCTCTGATATCTCCTACTCTGTGCACAAACCCTGCATAACGATCTCCCAGACCCTCCTCTTCGATGCTAATAGTTGACACCTTGTGTAAATCTGGCCGCTTTTATGCCTCCGCATTTAGTTTGGCGCTAGTTGATTTTGGTGTAAGACCTAAATTCGGAAGTTGTGTTAGTTGTTAGGTTGTATCTGAAATATTTATTAGGATATCTGTTTTATATACGCCTTGTTGCCTTATCCACAAACGATAAATATGTTATGGTGATTTATTATTTTGCTTTGGCTGTATGAGAAAATGTTAACGACTCTTCCAGATACAAACAGAAGTTCGTTTCAATCCTACTAACATTATAAACTGTCTGCGCCTCGCAGTGTTACATTTTTTCTGGATAAAAAGTAGCATCCAGGGCGTCAGCTTCCTTTATACCAAATTGCATCAATATTCAAACAAGTTAGTAGATAACAAATAAAGGTTTCGGACTCCTTTCAGGTCTAATAGCTGATGTTGATGTGGAATAAATCTATTCAGAACGGTTATTCTTGTTAAACCCTGATATTACATTCACAACATAAAAATGAAAATTATCATGATAATTTAACACAAAAAAAAAATGTTGTGCTGTATATTCTTTTTATTGAGTAAGTAACCAAAGAATCACTAGAAATGAATATTCCGCTACCCTAGTAGTGCCGTCTGTATTTCACCGCAAACGGAGCAAACTTCGTCCTACTTGGTTTTCTAAATTGCATAGAAATATTCCAGCGAAAGCTTCCTTGGAAGAATTAAAAGATTATTCTATCCACCTCTTATCAAACCGATTCATTTCTTTTACATACCTAACAAATTACTGGAACTATGAGGTTACCTGAAACGGGAGTAATAACCCAAAACGAGCTCGCAATACTCACCATATTATGATCAGTAACATTAACTGCGGGACTACCACAAAATTCGCGAAAAAAAGTCGTCGTATAAATTGTTTACTTTCAACAAAATGTTAATAACAAACAGTTTTTTTTTACTATAAAGTGACAGAAGAAATGCAGATAGAGTTTTTACATCACACGTTGTGAAGTTATTTTAGTTTTGCGTGTGTGACGCCGCACACATAGCTATCTGCCCCACAGTTTACGCAGTAGGAACTCACACGTCTGTTAGAGTTATGACGCTGGTTGAAAGTGTTTAGGTTTTGTGTTTCAAGCTGTAAATAGAAAAGTAAATTATCGATATTTATCAAAAAATTAAGCTTACCTATGATAAGGTATTGAAATACTCTACTTGAGCGTATGTTCCTATACAATGAAAGTAGATTGTATCCATTGAGGAGCATAGCTTATGAGGAATTAAGTCACGAGTTTCATTTCACTCGTGATAGCGGACTAATGCAAACCAATTTATTATAAAAAAAGCGTTCATTTTTGTAACGCCATTTTATAATTAAAAACGTTTTTGCGCTTTGAACAGCTATTTTTATAAAAGCAAGCTCTAATAAGAATTCTAAATAATTCCGTATACCAGCTCAATCACTTCGACAAAATCAACATTCCAAAAATTCACTCCATCCTTTTGAAGCCAGCGGTTGAAAATCAGCCACAGTCAGCCGTTAAATAGGGGTATCTGCGCCGAACACACCCGCAGTGTCAACCCTAAGATGTTTATTAACTCGGAGATTATTTGTAACAACCCTATTGGAGTGGATTCCTAACGGGCTCGGTTGTTTTGGTGTGGTCGAAACGAAAGCTGATTTTGGTTTGTTGACCAACTTTGATGAATGTAAGTACACAAACTAGAAGTAATTATAAAACTTAAAAAACGTAAGTTAACAAAAACTAAAACTAAAATATATTTCACACATTATCAAATATCTAGTATCCGGATCTGATTCATGCGTGTTTTATAAACTAACCTTCAAGGTATGTGGTGTTTGGTTTTTCATCAAAACATAGTAAGTCTAAAAATACAAATGAAAGTGTTCTTAGTAGATAGCGTGAAAATGTAGAACTAACACTGTTAGAATTAAAAAGCTTAGGTTGTAAAGATGTCATTTGTTCTACTGAAACAATCTTAAAATCTGGATCTGAACATACTTTAAAAATGAACTATGAGTTGCGTCTTGCTATTCTCGAGTTAAAAACCGAAAAGACTTGTATTCTGCTAAGAAAACTTATTTCGTATATTAAAGTAATTTCGATCAAACATTTGGCTAGGGTTGTTGTTGCTCGTTGGAATATTGGTGGCATTAAATTTTATCAGACTTTAAATTAGTCGCCAAATGTATTTTAACAGATTCATGTTTATATGAATACTTGTTTTATACTAAAAATTGCTACGATAAGACTTATAATAGCTAGTGACTTGAACATGGATACGCTAAAAATGAGCTCAATTACTAAAACTAATATAAATTTTGACCAACAAAAACCTAAACATAAAAATGACTGAACCTACCAGACTTATAATAAATATCTTCAGGTCTTAGAATTAGTTGCAGATATGAAATATTGTTACAATTAAAATATTATAAAGAAGTACCAAAGGGCTCAAGTGGGTTTCAACAATATCGATTTACAGTAAATTATAATGATCAACTCAAAGAAGAGGTTAATAACATCTTCCGATACAATTTAAATGAAAGCTGAATTGAACACTGATAAAATTTGTAAAAAGGTAAATAGCTACGTATGTAAACGGTTTTAAATAAATTACGTAAAACTTTTAACAAAGACAGCACTGTTAGCATAATGACTATTTAGGGTCACATTTAAGATAATAGCTTCATTACTTGAGGAAAAAGAAGTCCTTAGAAAAGTTTCTGTGAGTAAAAAAATGCTTCAGAACCATATGCAGCAGCGCTATTAGATTCTTATCGAACTTTATAAAATTCCAGGAATTAAAGACATAACCTCTTCTATGTCCGTTTCAGGCTATGTGTGCTTTACCATCATTAACCACACCGTCACTTAACATCAGGTGAGCAGACAAGAAAACAGACCAAATAGTTGTACACTATAGCATAAGAATTTTACAAATTTGGTACCACTTGGTGGTAGATTTCCTTAGCAGAAGGTCGTCTAGGTAGGTACCACCGCAGTACCAGATATTCTGCCGCCAAGCAGTAGTGTGCAAACTTTACTGTGTTCCGGTTTGAAGGGTACTGCAGCTAGCGAAATTACTGGGCTGTTGAGACTAACCATCTAGTCTCAAAGTAGTGAGTGCCAAAGCAGCGATGCCCTGGACGTTGTTTTGTTACTCAAAGTTCTGTGTATCGCTGCAATGGTCATGGACAGGCGTTATCTCTTAACATCAGGAGAGCGCCTCGATCGTCTCATTACTTTTACATAAAAAAAAATTAAAAAAAAATGAAGATAGCTTATTAAGAACATACATTAACAGAACAGCAAGCTTTGAAAAATGTTGTATGACAATATCTATCTCTATTTACAATGAACTGCCTGAAAGCATTGCCCATAGCTAAATTTAAAAATGAAACAAAATCCTGGCTGTTCTGAAAGAATTTCTACTCCTAAAATGAATATCTAAATTTTCGTTGAGCTCTGTATCGGTTATCAGTGGTTGCGTTCGGGTTACGTTGTGTCTATTGTGAGTATTTTGTTTGTGGTTATTAAATTAACTTTTTTTTTTTCTTTACACTAAAATATCCACGAAGACAAAACTATTGTTATTAAATAAATAATAAATAAATATCGCAGGACATTGCACACAGCGCCATCTGACCCCAAACTAAGCAAAGCTTGTACTATGGGAGTCAGATAACTGATAGAATACTTAAATACTTTTTTTTTTGTAAATACATACTTATAATATATACAGTACACCCAGACACAGAACAAACATTTGTTTTTGTATCACAAAATGCTTGTCCTGGGTGGGAATCGAACCCACGCCCCACAGCTCTTGAAGCAGACATGCTACCAAATGAGCCAACAGGGCTGTCAAATAAAATGGTTAGTGCAATATGTTTATCAATTAAATTGTATATAATTTAAGAGGTAATTTGGTAGCGATGATAGCTCAGTAGTTATCGCGGTCAATTCACAAGCTGAAGAGCGTGGGTTCAAACTCCAACAATGACCTTGAACTGCCGGTGAAGGAAAACATCATGAACATGGTAATAGGTTAATTAAATCCTCATTACTGTTCTACAATTCTTACAAATAACCTAGACGAGCTCCTGCTAAAAAAATGTACCGCCAAATAAAAAGTATAAGTATATTTGTACCTGTATGTATAAAAGACGTAATAATCGTCAGTAGAGAGTCACTAAATACACTCTTGTATATTTTCGCTGGCTATAGGTTAATCACCAGGATTTGCGCGGTTCCGGACTGCAATAACTGCGAATGAGTGTTGTCGCCACGTAATGCGCAGTTATGAAACTCTCGGCTATTCGCCTACTTTTAGTCAAGTTTATACGAAATTGCTTCTGTTCATAACATGTTTAAGAAACCAGTTTCACACATCGACCGCTCAAAAAAATACACTGCTTCAGGTGTGCTTAGAAAACTACATACCTAGAGGTACTTTGTAGTACTCAGCTGGGTTTTTTTTTTAATGTAAGAAGTAATGAGACGAACGAGACGCTCTCCTGATGGTAAGAGATAACGCCTATCCATGACCATTACAGCGATACACAGAACTTTGAGTAACAAAACAAAGTCCAGGGCATCACTGCATTGGCACTCATTACTTTGGAGACTTTCGATGGTTAGTCTCAACAGCCTAGTAATTTCGCTAGCTGCAGTACCCTTCGAACCGGAACACAGTAATGTTTACACACTACTGCTTAGCGGCAGAATAACTGGTACAGCGGTGGTACCTACCTAGACGACCTCCTGCTAAGGAGTTCTACCACCAAGTAATTTTTTATGGTTGTTAGGCTAGGTGTTTAGAGGAGGCTTCAGGTGACAGAATGCTGGCATCTACTTTGGTCAAAAGCTTAGCAATACCATCCAGTGTGGCAATGCCGCCAGCATTCTGGCCACATATTCTTCTTCTGACGGACTTTTAGATTATGTTTTTTGTTTAAATTTTAAGATTTTTTATTTTTTCAATAAAGAATGTTATGTTAATGTGAACATAAGTATATAATTATCAAACCTAAGACTTCTAGATAATTCATACGTCCTTATATTTCAACATGTTCTCGGTATTACACTTGACAGTATTTATACATTAAGTACCCATTATATATATTTATCAAACGTCGTGACTTGTGTCGCTCCTCCACGCTGGTTGTCGTTCCCGAGCGCCCACCACGGCCTCTCTTCTTTCGTGTCAGTGGTGGGGCCTGAACCGCCAATCAGAGCAGATTCCTTGCAACTCATGACGCTCAGTGTACAAAAACCGTACTTATTTAGTTTAAACCTGTGATACTCAAATATTTATGCAACTTCATGGTACTTCATGGTTTTTATCAACTTTGGAATTGTTGGGGTTTTTCTTAGCTAGCATATGTAACGCATCTCTGCGTTTCATACACTTCAGTAGACCAGGAGTTATCCAGTCCTTTAAAATACATTTCCTGCGACTAACGTGTACTAATTCAGTGTGCTTCTTCACTAGGTCTTCAAGTGTCTCTGTAAGTTTTTCAGCTGCTTTGTTGACATCCGTTGAAAGAATAACATCGGACCAATCCTTGGTTTCCAACTCATTGTAGATTTTCTCATAGTCCGTTTTAGTTGAGCTTTTCGTTGGGCTTATTTTATATGGCGCAGTTACTATCCCAGCCATGACAAGATCATGGTCAGTAACACTCGAATTACAGACCAAACCAATTGCCTGTGTTCTGACATCAGCTAGGATGTGATCTAGACACGAGCCTCCCCTAGTGGGTAGGTTTATTAAGTGTTTCAAACCTAGCTCTGCTGTTAAGCAGAGGTATTCATTTATTTGAGTAGTATCTTGCAGAATGTTTAGATTAATGTCCCCAGTGATTATGATATTTCTTTTTTCTGACATCTGTTTTCTTAATACGGTATCCACAGAATGAAGGAAACCGTTGGGATTTGCATAAGATGGAGATCTATATACACCTAAAATAGAGTAACCATTTGGTAAATTTATAAGCAAACTGTCAGCATCCGAAATTTTTAGTTCACATGCAAAAATGTATAAATTTTACATTTTTATCGATTACTAAAATCACGAATATTGCAAAGTAGGCGCTAAGATTTCAATGAAATATCGTTATGTACTGTAATAGCTATCATAGAAATCATTCGGAAGTATTAGCTGATACAAATACCTTAAGCTAAGCTAGAATATACATAATGCACGTTGTGTCCCGACTCCAAGTTGAAAATATCACAAGCTTAACAGAGCACGCAACTATGTCAGCTCTGGCAACTATCTACGCGAATTGAAACGTTGTCTTCGTATACACAATACCACGGAATGTGCGGAAACTTTGCGAAAACTATTAAACAATAATTCACAAACAGAAGGATTTTCGAAATGATATCAAACTGTACAGAGCTAATTTTGTACAGAACCAGTTTGGTTTTTTATTTTTGGGACTAATAATGACAAATGGGAACAAACGACTACGTCAATTTGAGGGTTGTAACTTTTTTGTAGCGATGGTAGCTCACTGGTTAGCGCGTTAGGTTCGCATGCCGAAGGGCGTGGGTTCAAACCCCAACAGTGAGCTGGAGCTTCCGGTGAAGGGAAACATCGTGAGGAAATAGCATGGTGGTAGGGTACTTTAGTACTCGGCTGGCTAGCTACCACCCTCAAGTTGACAATCTGCCGCCAAGCACCTAACAATGTGTTCCGCCAGCATCACTTGAGAGTCAGTTCCATTCCAGGCTAGGTGTTGTCAAACACATAGGTAGTTTATCAACCACAAAAATAAATAAACAAATATTTCATAAAGTCTGTATTGCAACTATCCTTAAAAAGTACACAAAAAGTAAAATAAAATATTCAAATAAAGTTTTCATACAAAATTCTATGCAAAAATACGCTTACAATTTTACCTTCCCTGCTAGTAGGAAAAACCTTTTGTACGTCCACTGGCGCCCAATACGGGGTGCCCTATTATCAAGTTAAACCAACTTACTGCTTATCTTAGTTAAAACTGTCAAGTGCGTGTCGTGTCACGAACTTGGCAGGGTTTTCTGGATAATTATGTTAAAGATAAAAACTATCATCATTATGTGCATATTTATATATTATGTTCATATGTATGATCTACATATATTTATTTATTAATATTAACTTGTATTTATATATTTTATATAATTACATTTTGTGTTTATTATGTATTTTAAAGCTCACCTATAAAATTTCAATTACTTTAATTTTTATTTATTTTTTAACTACCCGCTACATGTTTTCGGGATAAAAAGTAGTCCATGTGTTAATCCAGGGTCTCAGCTACCTTCATACCAAATTGCATCCAAATCTGTTTAGTGGTTTTTGCGTGAAACAAACATCCATCCACCCATCCAAACTTTCACATGTATAATTGTATAATATAAGTAGGATTTAAATTTCATTTATTTTGATTGCATAACTGAAAGAAAGAAAGAAAACGTTTATTTTAACACACAAACACTACAACAACAAAAACACTACAAGCAATAGATTAAAAAATAATAAGTAGAAAGATTTCGCTGTAGTGTCCAGTGCGACAAAAAAGTTTAGTTCTCAGCATTCGTGCTGGCGATTTCTCAGCAGCGCTGGTTTTCAGAACTGACTGGTAGAAAATACTTTAGTTTTAAGGCTATATTATAGTTTTAAGTGTGCATAAAAAACTAAATAAAACAATCATTTTATTTTTATTGATGAACAAGCAGCTCGCCCCGGCTTCGCTCGGGAAAACAAAACTCGATTAACGATATAAATATAGCCTATATCACTCAGTAATTTAATGTAGCATTCTAATGATAAGAGAGTTACTCCGATCAGTCCAGTGGTTTTGGAGCCTGTTCAATACAAACAAACAATTAAAAAAATCTAATCTTTCCTGTTTATAATTAGTGTAGATTGATTTATTCATTGACTATCTATTTAGCTGGCATTTCTTAATTTTGTAAATAATTGTTAACTTATTGCATGTTGTCGTCACCTATAACTGCTATCACATCTAGTTTTTTTTTTTTTTTGTGTTGATGACCGCCATTATTGTTGTGATGTGTATAGTGTTGGTGATCTAAATAAATAAATAAATAAATAAATAAATAAATAAATAAATAAATAAATAAATAAATAAATAAATAAATAAATAAATAAATAAATAAATAAATAAATAAATAAATAAATAAATAAATAAATAAATAAATAAATAAATAAATAAATAAATAAATAAATAAATAAATAAATAAATAAATAAATAAATAAATAAATAAATAAATAGATTGCGGGAAATTACATAGTAAGGCATATATTAAATACTAAAAAAATGATTGTGTTAATATGTCTTCTAATGGCAAGTGAATCGATTCATTCGTATTAATAATTATGTATAATATGTAATGAGCATATAAGATGTGAACTTTGTTTACTTACGACAAGTGTCATGGCGATAACAAACACATAGACATAAAAAGGAGAGCGGGATACTAAGCACAAACTCGTATCAATTTAAGCAAATATAGTCTTACAAGCTGCGCCCCGCGATGTTACCCGCTACACGTTTTCGAGATAAAAAGTAGCTTATGTGTTAATACAGGGTGTCCGCTACCTTCGTTCCAAATTTCATCAAAATCCATTCAGTAGTTTTTGCGTAAACAAAAAGAGTAACAAACATACGTCCATACAAACATAGTAGGATAATTATGATAGTAGGTTCTAATTTAAAAAAGAACAGATAAAAATTAACACAGAAAAACGATACATTTATTTAAATATACAGAACCCTAAAAACTAACGTCAGTATTATGTTAAACAAACTTCAATATTAAGTTGAAGCTCTTACTTTTATGTAAAAGTTCAGTTTGTTTGGAGTGTATTCCATGTATGCAGGGGAACTACTGTGGAACCTTTTACATTTGAAGTGACGTCACAAGTTAGTCACAGTAGTTTGCTACTTTAAGACTGAGACTCCACCGCTAGTAACTAGACGTCATCGAGTACCTAACCTAACCTTCTATATATCTATGTATATTTTAGTAACCATTTTGTAATAAAACCAGTTTTGCTAAAGTTCGAAATTAGATTGATAGGTAAAAACTATTCATTTTTGTTTTTATGATTTATTTTGTAAAAACATGTACAAGAAACAAAAATGCCTTATAAGTGCAAGTAGCCTTATCGCTAAAGCAGTTTCTTACAGGCAAGATGGATAAGAAAACAGATTACTAATTCAGAACAGAATACCTATGTAGCGACACTTTGTATGGTAACAATTGAAATTCATAATATTATAAAATACATTAAATATATACATATGTATTGTACACATAATTAGATAAACAACTTAAAATATACAAAATTGTGCACTCCCTAACAAATAAGTAAAACAATTAAGTTTACAATAATAAAACAGAAATCTTAATCACAATTAATATGATCTTGTATTTTTTTTTTTATCTGTAATGTAATGAGACGAACTAAACGCTCTCCTGATGGTAAGAGATAACGCCGTCCATGACCATTGCAGCGATACACAGAACTTTGAGTGACGAAACAAAATCCAGGGCATCACTGCTTTGGCGCTCATTACTTTGAGACTTTCGACGGTTAGTCTCAACAGCCCAGTAATTTTGCTAGCTGCAGTTCCCTTCAAACCGGAACACAGTAATGTTTACATACTACTGCTTAGCGGCAAAATAATTGGTACTACGGTAGTACCTAGACGACCTTCTGCTAAGGAAATCTACCACCAAGCGATTACTAATTCAAAACAGAAGACCTATGCAGCGACACTTTTTAGGGTAAAAATTTAAACGAATATTATTAAAATACATGTAGTAAGTACATTAACTATATGTATACATAATCATATAAACAAGTTTAATTATACGATATTATGCACTCCCTAGCAAAAAAATAAAAAAATTAAGTTCAGGAATCTTAATCTCAATCATAATTAATCTTGTATGATTAGTTAGTATTTAAAGTTTAAATTTATTATGACTTATTATGAACATGTATACCTATATACATATAATTACTTAGTTTTCTATTAGCAAATGTTGCCCTAATCACCATATTTATAATCAGAATATAATATGATTTGTAAATTTCAAAACAATTTTAAGTTTTTATGCAAGTACAGTTTTGGATAAAACTATAAAATTTTGTACAGAAATAATGTAACCTTTTCGTTTCTCAGTTAAGTATTGGAAATTTATTTTAAAAGCAAAAGCTTTTACGCTCCGGCACGGTCGGGTATCTCTCCATTGTGAAAAAGAATAAAAGATACTTTCATCATAGATTTACAACACAAGGTTCCGTATTAAAAAAAACAGGCCAAGTACGAGTGGAACTCGCGCACGATGGGTTCCGTACCATCATCTATAAAAACGGCAAAAAAAAAATCAACTGTCTAACTATCACGGTTCATGACATACACCCTGGTGACAGACGGACAGACCGACGGACGGACGGACAGCGGAGTCTTAGTAATAAGGTCCCGTTTTACTCTTTAGATATGAAACCCTAAAAACGCTGTTAATCAGTTCGTAAGTTAAATAATAGCAGGAGAACATTATTTTTAAAATAACTTTTAATCTTTTAGAAGTTTATTTAGTAACATATAGTATCAGAGCATGTTTTAAGTCCGGCTACCCTACCGACCAGCGGAACCCTACCGATCTCAGCACATACGTAAAAAGGTGTAGCGTGCAAAATCCCGAATTGTCACTTTTATCTTGGGACAGTGGTCCAATCATTTGGTCCAGTGAACGGGTTAATTAATGAAATCTATTAACTTCTCCACTCCTCAGGGAATCTCGCAGCAGAGATGATTACAGATGCATTACTTTGGTCAATCGATAAAATGTAAATATAAGTGTTTCATAAGCACGTAAATCGTCAGTTTGGCAATAGATGTGGGTGTTTCCTGATAGATACAATCTGGGTGCCTTCAAGTCACTAGCCTTTCTTTGGAGATGTTCCAGTGTACCGAGGGTCTTAATGTTAGTATGTACAGTCCTAAATAAATTGGCTGTACCGCCCACCTCATCATTACCAAAAAAGGACAGTATCACTTAGTTTCTTTTTTAATTGCATTTTTACTTGTTCAAAGTTGTGTAAATAGGTCTTGCAAGACCAAGAACAACCATCAATTCAATACTGAAAATAATGTTCAATGCAGGATAACGTGGTTAATTAAAGTGTACGTTAGGACCAAAAGGCGGGCTTTGCTTATTTTTAATGGCATGGTGAATGAAAGGGCGTCTAAATGGTGGTGATTACGTTACCAATATTTAGTTATGAATCCTAAGCATCGATGTAAAGACGGGGAGGAGGGAAAAGCTTTGTTTAATTTCGCTGACATATTGAACATTTTTTTTTTCTCAAACGGCTTCTTACATATTATACAATTGAAAGCCGAAAAGTTTCGTCCGAGCTTCAATAGCAATAGTGGGGAATCTGTTCATTACATTTTTCCGTATTTTCTGTGAACTTTTTTGCTCAGTCATCTCATCCGATCTGGACGGCATCCAACTGTGTGTAACTGATTTTTGTGAGAGTTTCAGTTTATGACTTGTAAATCAAAATTACTTTAGGATTTTTCGCTTATCAAAATTGTAGTTGAATTAGTTAAAGTAAAACCGACTTACACACTGTAAGTCGGTTTAGTTTAATATAGAAACTGACGTAGTTTTAACACATTTTGGATTTACTTATGCGGGATTACTCACGCAAGAAGGACGAGGCTGAGGCTGCGCACGCGTTTTACTCAGCTTTGCCTCCACAGTGAGCCCACAAAGTGTGGCTGAAACTATAGTTACAGTTTCCGAGTAAATTAAACCTATCTCCTTATTCGTGTCACTCTTGGCAAAGTAGTCGTGGTCAACATGTTTGGTTCTGTGTGGCAGGTATAGTTCGCCGTACGATGTCCCGCCATCTCTCCCTGCTTGAGGTCATTCTGGTGCACTCGTGTATGGGTCCACCCACCAGCAACTTCACTTGGTCAGCATCTAATCCCGTATAAATAAAACAATAAGTGTTATTACACTGTAGGTCTTTTTTTTAGGTCACTACAAATATGTAGTGACCCAATCACTTGAAGAAAACTATAATGCACCGTACCACCATGCTATGGTTGTATATTCTCTCAATTGAGGCTGTCGGAACACACTGTTAAGTGCTCGGCGATAGAATTTCAACTTAAGGGTGGTAGCTAAATAAATAAATAAATATCGTAGGACATTACATACAGCGCCATCTGACCCCTAACTAAGCAAAACCTGTACTATGGCAGTCAGATAACTGACAGAATACTTATTGTTTGTACATACATACAGTACACCCAGACACAGAATAAACATTTGTTTGTACCGCACAATGTTTGTCCTGGGAGGGAATCGAACCCACGCCCTACAGCTCTTGAAGCAGACAATCTACCAATGAACCAACAGAGCTGTAGCTAGCCAGCAGAATATTAGGGATTACCCTACCACCATGCTATGATTTTCTCACGATGTTTTCCTACACTGGCAGCTCAAGCTCTTTGTTGGGGTTTGAATTCACGATCTTCAGCGTGTGAAGCAACCACGCTACCCACTGAGATATATTTGTTACAAAAGTCTATAAAGTTAGGTTCGACCTTATTGTAAAGGTGTAAACGCACCGCGCTGGTTTCGTTGATCTTGGTACATCGATGCGCTGGTATAAATATTCATGGCAGACGTCGGCGCGCCGTGCATGCTAACGTGACAGCTTAAACGTTTTAACATTCCCAAGTTAAAAGCTTCAGAGTAACGCATTAACCATTAATATGCATTGTATGTTTGACGACAATGAGACACTTTATGATTCCGTTGCAGTCATTCCTGTAAAAAGCTACCGTAATCGATCAGTTTTATCCATGAATGAGAGCTTTTATGTACGTGAGTCATTTAGAGATAATGTTTTGCCAATGGTATCCTTTGGATGGGTACATGTTTGTTACTCTTTCATGCAAAAACTACTTAATGAATTTGGATGAAATTTGGTACGAAGGTAGCCGAGCCCATGGATTAAGACATAGGATACTTTTTATCCCAAAAACACGTAACGGGTAACACCGCGAGGCGCAGCTAGTATTTTCTAATTTTCCATTGCGTAAATTTTTTTTGTATGTTTGCCATGCTAGTTTTTGAGTACAGCTCACCTGATGTTAAGTGACGGTGTGGTCGAAGATGGTAAACACATCTAGCCTGGAATGGAACTGGCTCTTAAGTGAGGCTACCGGAACACACCGTTAGGTGCTTGGCGACAGATTTTTCGACTTAAGAGTGGTAGCTAGCCAGCCAAGTATTAGAAAATACCCTACCACCGCGCTATGGTTTCCGCCCGATGTTTTCCTTCACTGGCAGCTCAAGCTTATTGTTGGGATTTGAACTTACGCCCTTCTGTATGTGCACCAACCGCGCTAACAACTGAGCTATCATCTCTAAAAAAATATTTTTCTATGTTCAATAGCTCGTAGATAACTTAAGCAATGGCAGCCCAGTTGGGATCTGTTGGTCCTGAATTTAGTAGTTTCAATGTTTTAATCATAATATTATCATCATTATCATTCTTAGCTTATTATTATAAATACTGAATATCATGTTTTTACAGTAAATATTTTTTTTAAATAAATTTCGTAGGACTATACACACAGCGCCATCTGGTCTCAAACTAAGCAGAGCTTGTGTGATGGAAGTCAGATAACTGATACAATACTTAAATACTTTTTTTTTGTTGTAAATACATACTTATAATACACACAGAACACCCAGACACAGAACAAACATTTGTTTATTCACAAAATGTTTGCCCTGAGTGGGAATCGAACCCAAGCTCTTCAGCCTTTGGAGCAGACATATTATGACAATATCGTATCGTATTATATTGATTTTTCAAGCTTCTGACTGTCCTATAGAATAATGGGCATGGGGGAATTAGAACATGCAGATCTGAAGCACTCTCTCCGAAATAAATCCGATAAAAAACCGATAAACTAGCAACTTTGCGACGACGTTCAAGGCTATGTAGATTAGCTTGAACGAGGGAGTCGTTGCCGTTGCAGATGAGTCTCTTGGAACGTTTCTCAATTGACTCCAGCGCCTCCAGTTGGTACTCGGCTGATCCAGTTGTTACGCTTATTAATTAAATTTATTTCTTTTCTGTATGTAATCTTTGATGAAAATATTATAAAAGTTTATCAATCAATATTTTCAAAGTCAAAGTAAATATCTCCTTCGTCTTCGACCACATTGTTACTAAATAAATAAATATCGTAGGACATTACACACAGCGCCATCTGACCCCAAACTAAGCAAAGCTTGTACTATGGAAGTCAGATAACTAATCGAACATTGATTTAAATTTTTTATTATTGTAAACGCGATTTGTCGATAATAATATGCTCAGCAAGTCGTTTTTTAAATACGTTGAACGAATTAGGATTCTTAACATACGAGGGTATTTTTAAAAGCGCGCACCTTAAAAATTTATCATAGTTCTGCCGTAGTAAATTCGGATCACTGACAAGACAATGAAGCTAGCAAATGGAGGGCGAACGGTCTAAGCTTGGCTTACTCTGTAGCTTAGGACTCCCCAAAATGTATATAAAGGCTATAATATAAATAAATGAAAACCAACATCAGCAGCGAAGTACAAAACATGTCTGATCCGACTAACAGCAATTCTAACACAGCGTTGCGACAACTAATGCAATTGATAGCTAACATAGACGCTAAGGTTAGGCGTTGGACTCGGGACACGCTCACAAGTGTCACTTGTGCCTAATAGGGTATACGGCGAATAAATAAAAACGTGACATGAACAATTTTCCGTGACAATGCACGAGCGTTCGCGTGACTCACGTACTAAAGGATAAGCGCGATGATTCGCCCATTTCACCCGCTATTTGTTGTGCTTTATCCCTCAGGCACGACAATGTGACGACGTACTACACTAACGGTACGCGGAATACAACGTTTTAAAAAATACACCTCACTTGGTGGTAGATCTCTCTAGCACCATTTGAGACGGCAGAGCGAAAAATTAAAATTTACAAGTTTTTAAAAAGCCACGATTTTTTTTTCGATGTTATGGTAGGTACACTCAAATGTTTTAGCACAAAATGATGAAAAACAAAAGTATTTTAGCTATAATAGTAAAATAAAAGTGGCTGAGATATACATAATCTAAAAGTTTGTGACAATCTAAAAATTTTACTTGGTGGTAGATCTGTTTAGCAGGAGGTCGTCTAGCACCACCGCGGTACCAGTTATTCTGCCGCTAAGCAGTAATGTGTAAACATCACTGTGTTCTGGTTTGAAAGGCACTGCAGCTAGCGAAATTACTTGGCTGTTGAGACTAACCATCTAGTCTCAAAGTAATGAGTGCCAAAGCAGCGATGCCCTGGACGTTGTTTTGTTACTCAGCGGTGGTACCTAGACGACCTGCTGCTAAGGAAATCTACCACCAAGTAAAAAGTGTATAAACAGGTTCACGCAAATTCGCTTGAACCTAAACTTCTGTTTTACCCTGGACGAGAACATTGTGCACGTATCAGATAAATGAGACACGGGGGCGTCTGATAACAACGGGGTCTATATCCCTTAAAAGTGCCGTCTGGGGCTTCAAGAAACTCGACGTAGCAAGTTCGGGCCTTAATTGCGGTTATCTTTCATTCTTCTCTTGTATTCAGCAAAGAATTGGTCTCGAAAATGGACTAAAACCGGATAACACCATTTTTTTAGCGACATAGTATTTATAGGTAGGCAAGTATTATCTTTGTTAGAAATACAAGGGCAACAATTCTTTAGTTACATAAAGAAATGCTTAGCAAGATAGAATTTTTTTCTCGCATTGAAATAAACCTAACCTTGTTCAATGCTATGTACATACTTTAAGAATTCAGTGAGAAAAAATGAAACTAATTTAGTCTAGTGGAATCCTATTGGAAAGACTACACAAATTTACCTGCCCTATAACGGTTTTTTACCTTTTCAATCGACTTCCTCACTCGAGAGCCAGTTCCTTTCCAGGTGTTTACCATCTTCGACAACGCAGTCACTTAATATCAGGCGTGTTGTAGTCAAACACATAGCCTATCAGACATAGAAAAGCTTATTTTAACACAATAAATCTAGTTCATACTAGCTGCGCCCCGCAGTGTTACACGCTAGATGTTTTTGGGATTAAAAGTTAACGTAGCAATCCAGGGTCTCGGCTACCTCCATACCAAATTTCATTCAAATCCATTCAGTAGTTTTTGCGTGAAAGAATAACAAACATCCATTCATCCAAACTTTCACATTTATAATATTACTAGCAGCGCCCCGTGGTGTTACCTGCTACATGTTTTCGGGGTAAAAAGTAGCCTATGTGTTAATCCACTTAGTCTGGGTACCTTCAAGTCGCGAGTGTTGCTTCTAGGCGAGCGTGCTCCACCGTTATTATTATTTATTTATTATTATTATAAAAAAAAACCCAGGATGTCAGTTACCTCCTATACCAAATTTCATGTAAAACCATTCAGTAGTCTTTGCATGAAAGAGTAACAAACATCCATCCATACAAACTTTCACATTTACAATATTAGTGGGATAGTGCGATTCTAGTAAGAAATTTTGGATACGTTTTTCACGTTGTCGCTATGTGCAAGTGATATTATAACTTAAGAAGACCTACTCTTAAAATAGGAGTTCTATTCTGGATTGTAGTGAAGTTCAATGTAATTTTTTGCGGGAATGTGTTCCATTACTTACATGCTAGTTACCTGATAGCGAGCGCCACTAATCCCAATATATCTGCAGAAACCGTGCTTAAAATTTATAGTCGTGTTAGATCGAGGTGGTAACACTTCACTAGGATTCAATGGTATTCATGACAATACTTGGTGGTAGATCTTTTAAGAGGTTTTTTTATGTAAAAACTAATGAGACAAACGAGACGCTCTCCTGATAGTAAGAGGTAACACCTATTCACAACCATTGCAGCGATACACAAAACTTTGAATAGCAAAACAAAGTGCAGGGCATCAATGCTTTGGCGCTCATTAGTTTGGGACTTTCTATCGTTAGTCTCAATAACTAGGGTGGCTCACACCAGGCCAGGTGTGCTTTACCATCTTCGACCACACCTTCACTTAACATCAGGTGAGTTGTGGTCAAACACCTAGCCTGACAAACGTTAAAAAAAAATTTTTTTGTGAAATCGTGTTATATTTATTTACTTGTCTTGGTGCGTTTTAACCTTAAGCGTGCTTCCGTCGGTGCTAAATAGCCGCTGAAAGATATATGGAGTTTTAAAAACGAAATTACACTTGGCGGTATGATTGTGGGTTTCAAGTTGGGGAACGTTATGGGGATTTTTGATCGCGAACCTGTTGCACTGTAAAGTACGATGAGCATTATTCTTGGTCACAGCATGGAAGCTACTTTACCTTTTTCAAACAGCTTCTGTACGAAAGAGTAAAGAAGTTTGTATAGGCAGACTGGCGAGAGAAAATCTCCACATGGCTTAACGATTTTTTTTTTCGACTACTGCCCCGATGTCGTTAATGGCAATGGCAATATTGCCCAACTCTCAACAGTAACGGAGTATCTGGGTAATAATTACAGAAATTATAAAAAATTAAAGCCGAATATTGGTTGACGATGCATATCATGTCGTGGCGGAGTGTGTCCGGTCAGAAGCTGATAGAAAGTCGTAAAGTTGCCAGCTTGTCGGTTTGTCGGCAGAATGTGGACAAATGCGAATCAAATTTGAATAAAAAATAAATTAAAAAATGTATTCTCAATAATAACCAATCTTAACTTGAGGGAAATATATAGGGTAGTGCAACAGTGTACTAGCTAACCCCTTATTAGAAGAGGTAAAAATACTGTTCCGCATCACTAATGTATAAATAAAGCGTAGGTAGGAGCCAGGAGCTTTAAAATGCGTCACCGCTTCATGGTTGATGTTCCAAAAGCTCGAACTAAGCGGTTTGATTCCACCTTTTTCATGCGTACCGTTGGAATCTGCTGCCCGAGTGGGTGTTCCCCAAAGAATATAGTCTGGGTACCTTCAAGTCGCGAGTGAATCGGTTTCTTCTAGGCGAGCGTGCTCCACCGTAGACCGCATCTTCGCTTAACATCAGGCGGGATGGCGGTCAAACGCAAGCCTATCTAATATAAAAATATATATATATATATATTCTATAAGAGATCAATGAGAATTAAATTTTATTGATTTCATTAATTTTTGATTATTTGATTATTTTAATTGTGTTATTTAATGTTTGTGACTTGTAACTAACTGTTCGTTATAAATAAATGAGTATGATGAGTAAGATGAGATTGTCATGTTGGACTAAACCCTATGAAAAAATAAAGATTAAGGAAAAAAGACGAATACTATTAGAATCAATAGGTACAATATATCTAATACAAAATAACTTCTTTGTTCGGAAAAGCAAGTTGCAAAAAAATATCAGTAGGAAGCGAAACATAGCATTTAATGATGAGGCATAAAGGGATGATCTATGGAGAGGCTTAAGGGTTGTTGTTAAAGAACAAACAACCAGGATATCATGTAAAGATACTTACTCACTGATACTTTTCCAATAACTGGCTGGATCGCTCGTTGCCAAATTGGTCTGTAGAAAATATATGCACAAAAATGTTTATATCTATCTTATATGTGAATGTCAAGGCTATCCAGCTCCTCGACAACACGGATATAGTAAGAAGACTAAAAAGGACAAAACCTTTTGAGTTAGTGTATTAAGTTAGTAATGTCAGTGCAGTGAGTACTACATATTATAGAACACATGAACAAAGTGTCTTCCCCTTAATAGAGACAGTAAGAAAAGTGTCGATGGACGCATTCTTCGATTATACTCTACTTAGCAATTTAAGTTATATTAAAATTACTTATTAGTCTCAACTAGGCTTGATTGTAATAACAATGAGGCATGTAACAACAAACAGATACATCACTAGAAGGAAAAAAAAACTATCTTATAAATTGAAGAGTTTATTTTGTTTGTATTTTGTAAAGTATTAACTGTATGCTTAGTTTTAGTTGTTCGAAAATAATAAGATATGAAACGAAAGTTAGTATGTTTTAAACTAGTGAAAGCAATGACTTTAAAAGTTATTCTTTCGAACAATGTTTTGTTTCACACATCATTAAAAATTGACACTTTGGTTTACATTTTCCACAAGGTTCGATTTCCATACGAATATTTTTTTCCATTTATAGACAAATGGAGCATAATTTTAATTAAAATATAAATTACAATTGCTTGAATAAAACAGTAGACTATTATAGCATAATCTACTGTTTCATTCAAAAATTAAAAATTCATAAATCATTGATGAATTTGATATATTTTGTCAATAATCTACTGTTTTATTCAAGAAATTATGATTTACCGCATATAAAGACCAAAATAAATGCCAGTAGTTGCGATTTCACTGTAAAATTATGCTCCATTTGTCCATAAATGGCAAAAAAATATTTGTATGGAAATCGAACCACCTTATTAAAAGGAGGCTGTGCGATAAAACACGATTTTTGCCAAGTTATTGTAAATCACACTAAGATTATAAAAGCGAAAGTTTTTGAGTGTGTTCGTATGTTTGTTACTCCTTCACACTTAAACGGCTGGACTAATTTTGATGAAATGTGGTATGGAGATAACTGACAACCTGGATTAACACGTAGTTTACTTTTTGTCCCGAAAAAATGCAGTGTTTACGTGGTAATAGCGGGTAACACCGCGGGGCGCAACTAGTGTATCATAATTAGGATCGATGTAAAATTGTAACATGTTATTTTTCAAACTTTTTTCTGTTCATTAATTACTATTTATTATTGACAGGCTAAAAATACGATATTTAGAAATGTATCTGACATTTTGCCACTTAAAAAAAGAATATTTACCTATGTTAAAAATATTTTAGTTTTTGACCTAAAAGCAACATAAGACGATTAAACAAAAAAAAACTCATGAAACGACGAGATATCGCTGTTAGCGATAAGGACGCGATTTGTGGCACAAGCTCATAAGATTTTTACATTTTCTGTACTATATTTCTACTTTTGAAGTGCACAATAAAGCGTTTATATAATTTATATGGTATCTATCATACCATTAATTATATTTTCCGTTTATAAGAGATTTTTTTTTTACCAATTACTTTACTCTTAATCAATTTAATTAGATTTGTGAGTTACGTTTGTGTACTTCCGAGCAACAATACGGTCAAGCGGTATATTCTATTTTAACTCTTATTCTTTTAAGATTACGGAAAAGCGTATGGGCGGAGTGAACGTGGTACTTTTTTTGAGGGAGCTTAATGCCTTGAGGTAAATTTTCTAATTAACAATGTTGCATAAGCTTCTACTAGCGCTGTTCCAGTACTTTTAAGTACACGATCACTCACTAAGGCAGTTGGCATGCAACTAAATAATCATTGAAGTTTACACCTGTACTCTCCATTGAGATTGAATCAGTACTTTTGAAAATATTCCGTTCGCCCGGCCCCAAGCACCCACCACGGACAAAATTGTATATTCCCGCGTGGAAACGTGACAAACCTAGTAAATATAATAAGGATGCGTCTGTCACGTCTTCGCAAATAGAAATACCAACACGGCATCCGAGGTAGAAAGGCGGGAGTCAGAAGAAACTCTGAGTACATCTGACGAAAATGGACAGTCGATCCTACTCTCTGTCAGCTTTAGTTTGATGTATCGCTCTCTGTTTGCATTCTGCAGCTACTAGGCCAACTTTCGGAGACATTGGAATTCATAAATTGCTCTGCGGGATGCACAACCAATTTTTTTGCCCAGAAAAATACATAATAGATGCCACCGGCTCCGGAAGAAGCGCGCTTGTTATATGGGACTTTTCGCCAAAGTGGCAGTCTAACCACTAAAACCCTGAAACCCTGGTGTGTTTCTGCTTGACGTCTATGTGCCTGGGCTTTTGCTCGCGACCCCGACAACTGGTCTTCTGGGACCTTTCCTTGTTAGAGATAGAGCTGGAGAACCTCCATCCTTTTTCCCTTGAGAGGCGCCCCCTCAGGGGTAATGTTGTCGGGTTACAGACTCCATTATGTACACCACCCGAGGCTCTTGTTGTGGAGGTGAAACAAGGGCACGGACCGTCTTCTGACGTCCAGCTCTCCGGCAGCGCATCGTCGATGCTCCGCCGTTTCCTTCTGGAACATAACCTGTTCACAGAAAGAAATTGCCGCCTCCCACGATGCTCACTTCCAAGCATTAAGGGTATCAAATAAAAATAAAATAAAGCAAAATAATAATAAATCAAGCTGGAAGCGAGACATTACTTCTTACAACTGTAACGATTTCACGGCGCCCATTTATCTATGCTGGGCACTCCACTTACGTAAAATTAAGCATCGGCTACATCAACACAATAGCCATCAGATTCGATGTTTGTTGTTCAATCACTGGTATCTAGAAAACGAGAAACTTAATATTAAAGATCCGATATAGGAAGCTGTTAAGCTACACGTTCTACTGATTTTGCCCCAAAATAGCTCCGCACACGTCAAAGACGGACTCCAACTAGCAAGCAAGACAAAGGTACGAAATTACTCTATGAAGTCTTCAATTACATATTCCATGACATGCTCGCAGCCAGATGAAGTTTCACATGTTCAGAATACAATTTACTCGCTTTCGTGCACACGTTCAATGGAAACGTAACTTAGGAACAGGCAAGATATCAGATGTATCTCACTGGAATGGTCGTGTGAGTTGTTTAACTGTCGCCGCTAATGTAACTGAGATAGTTTCAGTTACATAGGGCGTAGCTTAAGAAAATCTTTAAATCTTTTGGTGCTACAATACAAAATACAAATATTTTATTGATAATGTTACAAGTCACTTCAAAATTTTAAATATGTCATTAAATGAGTTTTAAAACACTGATTATTTATTTACATGTCAACGCAAAAATGTTAAAATAGGGTATGTCAATATACAAACATGTTAATATAAAAAAATATTGACGATATAATAAAATGACATAACAAGGTCTCTAGCAGCCAAGATCTTAACTTGGTTCTGAAGCATGCGGTGGAAGGTGCATATGATGCTGGGTGTACTGTACACCCAGCATCATATCATATAATAGCGCTAATATTGATATAGCTGAGTATAACAATTCAAACAAGACAAATACTTACAATACCCGCTTTGGTCCTTCTTTGGGAGTCGGATTAAAACAAGGCTGAAAGCGTTTTCAAATTTGTTGCACCTTAAAAAATTACAAGATTCTATTAGAAATGTAGTCGGACACTTTCTAGTGCTCGGATAGCTAGCTATTGTGTCATCTTTACCTATTTAGTTCTAAAACGTTATACTGTAAATTGCTGAATATTTGTAGAAAATAAAATAATACGAATATTTTCTCCATTTGTAAACATGACCGGTCAATTTGCTTATGTGCGTACATACGCTCATACTTCCCGTATATTAAAGAATGGATTCAAAGTCTCCAATTCCTTGTGATATTCCATGGTTCAAAAGGTAACTGCGAAGAGGTAGCTAAGGCCCGTATATGTGCGACCTCCCGCCGCGTGCAATAACAAAAGGAGCCTAGGGCGAAAATGACGTAAAACTCACACGTTAGTGAATTTTCAATATGGGTAAAGGACAATAAGTTTGTAATGAAAGTTCTTTGTTCTACGTGGCGTATGCAGTTAAAGAGCATTGACTCAAAGTGACAAGATGGGGTGTACTCTACTATGGAAACTGACGTTACTACGTTTAATTATACCGAATACTCTGGTGGCCTTCATCATGGAGATAAAGCAGAGTACAAAGCGCGTGCGCGCGTCTTGCTTTGCACCGCAAAGCCACGCATGGTTTTGGCGGGAACGCGGAAAGAGTCGTGTCGCCCCGTTGTATTTTTTTCCAAAACAAGTGTTGTTTTCCAGTGTTTTTGCCTAAAAATGTTGGTGTTTCATTCATAAAGTGCCGAATTACAAGCGCGAGTGTGGGAAAATAATATAATTTGGTGAAACATTACTAGCTTTTTTTGTTTTGGACATTACACACAGCGCCATCTGACCCCAAACTAAGCAAAGCTTGTGTGATGGAAGTCAGATAACTGATAGAATACATAAATACTTTTTTTTTGTAAATACATACTTATAATACATACAGAACACCCAGACACAGAACAAACATGATTGTGTTTATTCACAAAATGTTTGCTCTAAGTGGGAATCGAATCCACGCCCTACAGCTCTCAAGGCAGATATACTACCAATGAGCCAACGGGGCTGTCAAATAGACTTCAGAGTTAATTCTATTCTAAGCGGCACTTAGCTCCCGGTCGCACTTATTCCAGAATACTGATTCCAAGAAAATCATAATTAGCACGCTACTCCTCGAATTGCGGCGAAACGTTTCAAATAAAATACCTAGCTGTATAATAATTGCCAGTTACGTAAACGTCTCTCATCACGCAAGTAATTACCAAAACCGTTTGGAAAGCTTTTATATTATACTAGCTGCGCCCCGCGGTGTTACCCGCTACATTTGTTTGAGATAAAATAAATATCGTAGGACTACACACACAGCACTATCGGGCCCCAAACTAAGCAGAGCTTGTGTAATGGAAGTCAGATAACTGAGAATACATAAATACTAAATGCTAGCGCAATTACTGGGCTGTTGAGACTAACTCTATCAAAAGTCTCAAAGTAATGAGCGCCAAAGCAGTGATGCCCTGGACTTTGTTTTGTTACTTAAAGTTCTGTGTATCGCTGCGATGGTCATGAGCAGGCGTTACCTCTTACCATCAGTAGAGCGTCTCGTTCGTCTCATTACTTTTTACATTAAAAAAAAACTAACTTGTTTCATTTTTTTTTGTAAATACATACTTATAATACATACAGAACACCCAGACATAGAACAAACATTCGTTTATTCACAAAATGTTTAACAATATGTTTGGCCTGAGTGGGAATCAAACCCACGCCCTACAGCTCTCAAGGCAGATATACTACCAATGAGCCAACGGGGCTGTCAAATGTAGCCTATGTATTAATCCAGGATGTCAGCTACCGCCGGGTTCGCGAAAGCGTGCCCGCAGCCTCGACACAAGGCCAAGGTTCCATTCCAGGCTAGGTGTGCTTTACCATCTTCGACCACACCGTCACTTAACATCAAGTGGGCTGTGGTTAAACACCTAGCCCGACAACCATAAAAAGAAGGCACCGAGGTGAAACACTCTAAGGGTTTTAGAGTGTAGGCCGTCATTAGGACGGAGAGTCCCACATAACCACCCTGCCTGCCCCAGAGCAGGGTGGTATACACAAAGTATTTTCTCTGGTCATAAAAAAGGGTGTCAGCTACCTCCATACCAAATTTCATCAAAATTGGTCCAGCCGTTTCAGCGTAAAGAAGTAAAAAGCTATTGACCTTATAATATTAGTGTGATACCTTCTCTCCGCGACTTTGACCGTGTTGCCTTAAAATTGGGTCCAGAGAGAAATTAAACATGTTATTTTTATGCAAAAGTAATAAGACGAACGAGACGTCCTAGTGATGGTAAGAGATAACGCATATCGATGACCATTGCAGTGATTAGAACTTTGAGTTGCTAAACAAAGATTCAAAGTATCGCTGCTTAAGCGTTCATTATATAGTTGTTACCAAAGAAATATTGATAAGCACTCAATTAAAGTTATAGGTACATTATTCTCAGAAGTATTTTAATAATAAGTACATATTTTAATATTAAACTTACATCAGAGAAGATTTCAAGAAATAAAAATATACAGATGAGCTAAAAACAGTATGGCTGCACCACCTATAAATCTATTATACAAACAGTCTGTACTTTATGATGAGACAAGAATTGAGCTAAATTTGAGACATCACTCTTATTTTAGTCCAACGCCAGTTCTGGGCTTAGGCCACCCACAATTGAAGCCCCTTCAAACTGTTCATAATTTTAGTCTCTTTTTTAAAGAAAGAAAGAAAGAAAAGAAACCATTTTATTTTGTAACACAGAACACAACAAAAATAACAACAAATAGAGACAAACATTTGACAGCCCCGTTGGCTCATTGGTATATCTGCCTTGAGAGCTGTAGGGTGTGGGTTCGATTCCCACTCAGGACAAACATTATGTGAATAAACAAATGTTTGTTCTGTGTCTGGGTGTACTGTATGTATTATAAGTATGTATTAACAACAACAAAAAAGTATATATATATTCTATCAGTTATCTGACTTCCATCACACAAGCTCTGCTTAGTTGGGGGCGCTGTGTGTAATGTCCTACGATATTTATTTTATTTATTATTATTTAAACAGTTACAAAATAGGGGCTCACCTCAGCATAATACTTGTCATACTAATTGATATGACCAGCGCTCGTCTTCCGGTGAGCCCTTGTCGGTCAAACAAAACAAACACAACAAATATAACAAAACGAAATAAAAAATTCAAACAAACAAACTACTACGTAAATAACTCTTCTCAAAATATCAACATACAAATAACAAAACAAAAACAACAGGCTCACGTTTAACCACCATAACGCCTGTTACCAAAAGAGAAGATACGATATAGGATGTAACACGCTTGTCTAGGGGAAACCGATTCATGAAACTAGCAATAACATTATATAGCACTAGTTTCATGTATCAGAGTTTCCTGGGACTTCTGATGAGCAATCAGGTTTTTTTAAGATTGTTACGGAAACCCTTAACGTTATTCTGGTTTCTGATGATTTTACATTTATAGTAGCAGTATGTAAGCAGTGCAGTGCTATTTACAGAAGTACACTGCAGCTAACGAAATTACAGGACTGAATCTAACCTCAATATAATGTTCTCCGATTTTTGATCTACCTTGCTTCAAGCATAGGGTCCTAAAAAGTAGGCAACACACTGAAAAGACGCCGAGTATTGTAGGTGTCCATAGGCGGCGGTGAACACTTACCATCAGGTGGCCTGCCGCTTGTTTGCGACTTTTTCACATAAAAATAATAATAATAACGTCCGTCAACCCGGCGATTCCCTGGGCTTTGTTTTGTTACTTAAGGTTCCGTGTATCGCTGCAATTTTTATGGATATTACTTATCTCTATCATTTTAATTTCATTCTAAAGCACGTGTTCTCCAATGCTAAGTGTTAATACGTATGATTTAGCAGTAGTTAAAAGTGATCACAAAATTACATTAAATTTTCTAACCACTTCCCTGACATGCATAATTTTGAATCCAGAGTAAGAACCCTTACCGTTCTTACCCGCCGTTCTGCATTATTCTTCATAATACCTTGTAATCTAGGATTGACTGAGAATAATATTTCTCAAACTCAGACTACAATAAAATCCCGAGATTACAAATTTCGGTTCGCAACGATTTAAACACGGTTCTACAAAATAAATTCTCAGCTTACACAGACATTGGCAAAGCTTAGGGTGTGGCCGCACCGTGCAACTTAAGACTCTGTCACACTAAAAGATGAGAAAGTGAGAACCTTAATCAGAGATTGACACGCAAACTGTTTCTATCGTAATTTCAATTTTTGAAACTTCCTGGTTTGAATTTCAAATTTGCTTCTGGTCCGATGTTTTGCCACTTTCAAGGCCTCGCTGCGCTGTGAAGACAGAGGTTGGTGCTCGTGTTGAAAAAAGTGGTGTTTGTAAAGTGGTGTTGGTGGTAGAGGGCCGGCCGAGTTCTGTCTTCACGTGCAAGGCACGTGACGGCCCATAGTGCGAAGCAGTCAAGCTGTGATCAAACACCTAGCCTGTCAACCATGAAAAAAATCAAAACGAAGTGGCGTGCATGTTGTACTTCGTTTTTACACCTTGAAGATGGTCAACGGATGTGACCAAAACTATAGTCATAAAATCTGACACAACGTATAATTATAACCTAACGTACGACATACGACTTCATGTTTTATTCCGCATAAGTAAAGCAAGCATGTGTCAAAACGTTAGTTTTCATAGTACAATAGACGCACACCAACAAAAGTTTTACCAAAAATTCTTATCATGCATAAAACTAAATGACCCAAAATACTGGATGATAAATGCAATGCATGGCACAACATTATATAGCGATGATAGCTCAATGGTTAGCGGTAAATTCACACACCAAACGGCGTGGGTTCAAATCCCGGCAATGAGCTTGAGCCATTGATGGTGTTGCAGTAGTATCGTTTCTAGTATCTTCGGTTCGATCAAAAATCTGCTGCCAAGCACTTACCAGTGTGTAACGACAGCCTCATTTGAAAGCCAATTTCATTTCAGGCTATGAATGTTTAACATTTTCGACCACACCGTCACTTAACATCTGAGGAGGTGAGTGGTCAAAAACCTAGCCTGTCTAATGTTAAAAAAAAAAAGAATTGTAGAACTAAAAAAGCCCTGCTATGTACTCTCAGTATTGCAGCTAAGTGCATTTTTACCTTAAGTTCAACATCGTCTAATTGAGGACAAGTTCAATTGAATTTTAAATGAGAAATTTACAAAGTCTTTGAATTACTCGATCGTTTTCAAATAGCATAGAGTTTGAAACAAATATTAAGTAATAATTAATTTATGCATCGCTGTCAGCGAGATTAAATGCTTGTAGAGCTCAAAGTTTCATTACAACTCAAATAAATGTACTTCAAATTACGCTCGACACAGAACAAAGGTGGTAAGATCATTGATGCAAAGAAATAAACTGAAAACTCTGAGCAAAAACAAAATCGCTCTAGGTGATAATATGGCCACCGCCGTATTACCATATATGTATTAGTATGTTATACCAAACATATACATAATTATGTATAATACAAAAAAGCATCATCATCATCTCATCAGCTCTTCGCTGTCCACTGCTGGACAGCGAAGTCCTCTCCCGATGCACGCCACTGACCTCGGTCGACAGCTTTTTTTTTTATGTAAAAGTTATGAGACGATCTCGAGGCGCTCCATGACCATTGCAGCGATACACAGAGCTTTAAGTAACAAAACGTCGTCCAGGGCATCGCTGCTTTAGCACTCATTACTTTGAGACTAGATGGTTAGTCTCAACAGCCCAGTAATTTCGCTAGCTGCAGTACCCTTCAAACCGGAACACAGTAATGTTTGCACTCTACTGCTTGGGTGGCAGAATATCTGGTACTGCGGTGGTGCCTACCTAGACGACCTCCTGCTAAGGAAATCTACCACCAAGTACTTTCCATTGCTTTCCCGCCACTTTGCGCAGGTCGCCACACCACCTGGCCGCAGGGCTAAAAAAAGGATATAGCTATTATAAAGTAATGCGTGGGAGCCTTTTTGACTAGGAAATTTTGGACGATAAAACTAACAAGATAATAATGCGAGTTCGCATTATCAACTTGTTAGTTTTATATGTTTGAGAAAATTATAAGTATGTAGTTATAGATGTGGTTAGGTTAGATATGTTTATATAATTGTGGAATGAAATTTAAATAATAAAAAATTATGCACATAAAGAAGAGAGATTTGAATGTTTGTTTGTTTGTATTGAATAGGCTCCGAAACTACTGGACCGATTTCAAAAATTATTTTACCGTTGGGAAGCTACACTATCTCCGAGTGGCATAGGCTACTTTTTAGCCCTGTATGCCCAGGGAACGCGGCTGAAACCGCAAAGCGTCCGCTAGTAATGCAATAAAGTTATATTCTATTCTATTCTAATCGTAATAAAACTTGACAAACATGATACTTGAATAATAATTGAATGAATACATTTTCGTTTTTTTTTTTATGGTTGACAGGCTAGTTGTTTGACCACAGCTCACCTGATGTTAAGTGAAGGTGTGGTCGAAGATGGTAAAGCACACCTAGCCTGGAATGGAACTGGCTCTCAAGTGAGGCTGCCGGAACACACCGTTAGATGCTTGGCGGCAGATTTTCAACTTGAGGGTGGTAGCTAGCCAGCCGAGTACTAGAAAATACCCTACCACCATGCAAATGGTTCTTGTTATGTTATTTTACTTTTCAGTAAAACAAAAATATTATGTCAAAACGATCCCAAAGTAAAACTTTAGGAAACCTATAAAGATTGTATCTTATCTGACACAGAAATCAGTAAAAGTGTCACATAATCTAGCTATCCATAAGTAGGTACAATAGAAGAACCAGCAAAAATAGTCTCCAAAGACTTGGCGGCGGCAACGCGGATTGTATTCATTAGCGCGATTGCATCAACTCGTTTTTGTACGAGTGTTGAATGCAAGTAGCACCACAGTTAAGCCAGAACTTGATGGATGTAAAGTACATTTCACTTCGATTTAATAACATTTTATAGAACATCAGAGAAAATACAGTCAAACCGTGAAGAAAAATGTTGGGAACTGCAGTAATACAGGTTACTACCAGACTTGAAATTTGTAATTAACAATAAAGAATCTGTGTATGTACTTATTACTATATCACTAAATTATTTTTATGTGACATATTATTTCATTGCCATTTTCATTGTATTGACATAATATGTTTTGTCATGTTATGATTGACAGCCCCGTTGGTTCATTGGTAGTATATCTGCCTTGAGAGCTATAGGGCGTGGGTTCGATTCCCACTCAAGGCAAACATTTTGTGAATAAACGAATGTTTGTTCTGTGTCTGTGTGTGTACTGTATGTATTAAAAGTATGTATTTACAAAAAAAAAAGTATTTATGTATTCTATAAGTTATCTGACTTCCATCACACAAGCTCTGCTTAGTTTGGGGGCAGATGGCGCTGTGTGTATAGTCCTACGAGATTTATTTATTTATGTCATAATTTTGACATTTTTAAATATCAATGGCAAATGACCTGTAACTTTGGTGTTATAATAAAATATTTGTATTTGTACAGGCATAGCGCTTAACTGAGTAGGTTCCTCAGTTAAGCGCTTGTAGTAGGCGGTAGTAGAGCGGTGCGGGGGGATGTGTTTTCGTTTCGATTAATGACGTGACTTCAATCGGGCGTCAATATCGCTATCGTCGACACGTGTTATTTGGACAGGCCGCTTTTAACAAAACTTACACAAGGTTTTGCAACCAAATTAGTACCCTGATTACAGTTTGCTAACTTGTTTAGTTTCAACTAAATAAGCTGTTTATAAAGTGTCCGTATATTTTAAAGCATTTCATTCAGGCTAGGTGTGCTTTACCATCTTCGACCACACCTTCACTTAACATCAGGTGAGCTGTGGTCAAAACAACTAGCCTGTCAACCCTAAAAAAAAAAAAGCAATAAAATCAGATCTCAATTCTGCTGAGCATAAAGATGAAATTAAATAAACTTATCTTCTATCACTCCATTACTTAACACCAGGTGAGCTGTGATCAAACAACTTTCCATATGAACTGTAAAAAAAAAGGTTTTGTATTATTGCAATAAACGGACGGAGAACGATCAGAAAATTTTAAAAATAAGTTAATTTTGTTGTTGGAGTATTTACCCAGATGTGGATAAAAAACCTTTTTTGTCTTACTGTACAATGAATTCACTGTAACGCTTCTATGTTGATTGAATGGAATGCAAGTTTCACGTAAATGAACAGAAAAGTTTACACTTGGATTCTGTTTATACGAACATTTACATATTTCTTTTCTTGTATTTAAACTAATGTTCCTTTTACTCATAAAATCATGTTAATCATTACCATAATCATCATCACGTATATTTAAAGCGGGTCTGTAAAGCATGAACGAAAGAAATTAGAATATTTGTAAACAAACATGTCGTAACGGGTCAAACCCTATCATAATACGCATATCTGTAATCCCTTGCAGCTATGAAAAAATCAAACTTCTCAGTAATCGTATATGTATTATAACTTTTATATATATATGTAAAATTTTATGTATATATAAAAGGGAGAGACATTGAAGTCGCAAAAAATCGCATATTTTGACACTCGCAACGGAATCCAAATCCATAGGGTGCTTACCGTTGACCTAGAACTATGAAATTTGGCAAGAATCATTGTCATATATTACACATAAAGGAAAAATTCCAAAAACTGTACATTTTTAAATAAATCATATAAAATAAGGTCAAAACCATAAACTTCAACACTCGATCCCCGAGCTATTTATTATACCTACTAGTTTGTACGGAACCCTCGGTAGGCGAGTCTGACTCGTACTCGTCCGTGTTTTTTTATTTTTAAATATCATGGTTATATTTAACACGGTGGAAGGTCGAATCATCAATTAAATGTAGAACATTTTGATATTGTTACTCGATCCAAGTTTCGTGCAAACATTTCGCTTAGTTAGAGATACAGCTTCGTTACACTTTGTTTTGCTAAAGTATCAAATTTCCCAACAAAACCTCGACAGAAGAGCTTATAGTGAGGAAGTACGTTGGGTGAGCGTAGGTATAAGTGTTGGGATCACTGATTTCCATCTTAAGCTTGTTTATCATAAATTTGACTGCCTATATTATAATATTTTTGTTCTTATTGACATTTAATCATATTGACATAATTATTTTATATGTGACATATTATTTCATGTATTGACATATGTTATGATTTTGATATTTTCAAACATGAATGGAAAAATGACCTGTAACTTTTGGTGTTATTAATAAACGATTTGTATTTGTATCAATTAGATGACAGCCCCGTTGGCTCATTGGTAGTATATCTGCCTTGAGAGCAGTAGGGCGTGGGTTCGATTCCCACTCAGGGCAAACATTTTGTGAATAAACAAATGTTTGTTCGGTGTCTCGGTATTCTGTATTTTGTATTATAAGTATGTATTTACAAAAAAAAAGTATTTATGTATTCTATGAGTTATCTGACTTCCATCACACAAGCTCTGTTTAGTTTGGGGCCAGATGGCGCTGTGTGTATAGTCCTACGATATAAAAAAAAAGATAGTTTTGTTTGGTAAGCTGTAAGGTGAAGGTTTGATGCCCAACCAGAAAAATATAGATTTTTGTTTTATGTATGTATGTTTATGTATATTATAAGTATGTATTAAAAAAAAAAGTGGTAAGTATTTCTATTTGTTACCTTGTTTTCATAGTACAAACTTTGCTCAGTTTGGGGCTAGTGAAATTACCACCTTTATATATTTATTATTACAAATAATAACGTAATCATTTTATGATGATATTATTTCGCACACACATAAATAGTTTCATTTTTTAATTCGTATTAATTACAAAGTTTTGTAAAATAAGAACATGGCCAAATAGATATTTGATGACTTGTCCATAAATTGATGCTGATTATTTTATTTAATACAAGCTTCGCCCTTAAGAGGAGGAAATAAAGTATAGTTATAGATAAATGTCACAACAATTACAGGTGAAGACAGCATGCAGTAGAAAAAGTAATAGGAATTCATATTGCTTATTAGCAGAAAGTTACTCTTTATTCCGAAAAACTAAGGTGTTTGACTGATAAAATGTTTAGTAAAACTGTTTTCCTAAAGATTTTATCAGTCATATAACTATACTTTATTTTCTTCTTTTTTACTCTTAGTCATGCGATAATGTACGCAACGTAGGTGTTCATGAAATAAATAATATGTTACGTCGTTACTGCGTAAAAAAACGATATTTACAAACTATATAGGGTGCTGCTAGCGTATTGTTGCTCTACTCGCGGTACACACACTAAATAGTGCTTTAACCCTAGATTAAAATTAATGTAGCTAACTTTCTTCCTCCTACATTGTAAAAAAAAATATAATCCAATATTGACAAAGGTCACGGATACCGGTGTCTGTAGAACACATATTCTAAATTGAAAAAAAAATGTCTCAGAGTTATGAGTGCCAAAGCAGCGTTACCCTGGACTTTGTTTTGTTACTCAAAGTTCTGCGTATCGCTACATTAGGCATAGGGCATGCGTTATCTCTTACCATCGGGGAGCCTATAACTCTTACTTTGATCTTGAAAAAAAAAGATAATAATGGAAATTCACATAAACGCACCATATTCAATGTCTACAGCTAAGTCATCTATGGCAATTCATAACGACTTGTATAAATTCGTATTGTATTTCAAGTTTTATTTCAAAAGTTATGAGCTCATATTGCAGTAATATTATTTTCCATTATATTAAAACGTCTCAATTTAGTTTAGAAGCACCCTGTGTATGCTGGCTATTTATTAAACATTGCCAACAATATGGCCTTATTAGAGTGAAATAGGTATTCTCATAAAACACGTTTGTTTGCGTGACAGCCAGGGTTTATGGTCTTGTTTGGGCCGATTTGATAAGGTATTCGGCCTCTTTTTACGAACTCGGAAAAGCCGATGTAGTGGTTGACTCGTGAAGGTGGAAAAGTTTTTTTTTCTTGCGGATAATATTGAGCACGTCATAGAGAAGGCGGGATTAATTGACCGAGCTAAGCAAAGATCGATAGCATATTTCTGAAGTTGTTTGTTAAATGCATATACCTAAGTATTTTTAGTTCCAAAAGATTTATTTAAACCTGAAACAACCATATCATTAATAACGTGTAACAATTTATAATTAATATTTGTCTCATTTATCTAAACTTACAGTTTGATACATTTTTTTAAATTAGTGAACTTGTCTTTTTTTGTATTAACCTACTCATGCCCATTTCAGCGGTATCCAGAATTTTGAGTAATTAAACAAAGTCCTGGGCATCGCTGCTTTGGCGCTCATTACTTTGAGACATTAATGGCTAGTCTTAACAGCTCTGTAGTTTCGCTACCTGCAGTGACCTTCAAACCGGAACACAATAATGTTTACACACTACTGCTTGGCGGCAAAATATGTGGTACTATGGAGGTAGCTACCTAGATAACCTCCTGCTAAGGAGATCTACCACCAAGTAAAGTTATTAAAATAACTATCAATAGTAATAGTTATATCCCCTAAAGGTCGTAACGTTGATAGCTCAATATTGATAGGCAACAATGAGCTTGAGCTGCTGACAACCATGAAATGTTGGTAGGGTACTTTCTAGTAAAATCTTTTTGAAATTTAGAAGGCAAGCTGGCGGTTTAAATAAAATTTCAAGTCTGTAAACGAGCCGAAATCGGTCGCGACTAAATTACATTGTAAGAGATAGCAAGGTCAAAGTTCGTGTGAATAACTAGTATTATGGTCTAACTATAAGATTAAATTGAATGGTCTGGAAGCAAATGCACTTTCTTTTTCCAATACATCAAATAGAATAATCTGAAAAGCTAATTGTTATACCTATTGAAATTATTTACAACTTGTATTATAAGTAGGTACCCACTTTTTTTTATGATTGACAGGCTAGGTGTTTGACTACAGCTCACCTGATGTTAAGTGAAGGTGTGGTCGAAGATGGTAAAGCACACCTAGCCTAGAAGGGAACTGGCTCTCAAGTGAGGCTGCCGGAACACGCCGTTAGATGCTTGGCGGCTGATTTTCAACTTGAGGGTGGTAGCTAGCCAGGCGAGTACTAGAAAGTACCCTACCACCATGCTATGGACTCCTCACGATGTTTTTCCATCACCGGCAGCTCAAGCTCATCGTTGGGGTTTGAACCCACGCCCTTCGGCATGCGAACCTACCGCGCTAACCACTGAGCTATCATCGCTACAAACGCTACAAATCGCTACGTACTCACAAATGCATTAAAACAAAGGAAACGCCAAGTATTTATTTTTCCATACTTAGTTCACGCGAACAAAATTCAGTGTAAAGCAAGTTTCATCCTCGAAACTGCATTTCAAAGACAAATAATTGCGTGGGAATTTCTAAGAGGGAATATGAAATTTATTTCAGACTCAGCAAAAATATCGAAGATGATAAATGCTAACGACTGCGGTGAAGAATAAAGACGATTTAATCATTTCTGGTTTTTATCTCTACATTAAAATGTTAAAACTTTTTTTTTTATATGCACTCATTGTTCTTTGTGTCGTTTATTTTTATTGTCCTATTAGTGAGGATTCGGTTCTCATCCAGAACAGGCGTTGATGTGGTAGCCGGCCTCTCAAGTGAGGCTACCGGAACACACTGTTACGTGCTTGGAGGCAGATTTTCAATTTGAAGGTGGTAGCTCCTACAAAGTACCCTACCACCACCCTATCTTTTACTAGTAGCTCAAGTTTACTGTTGCGTTTGAAACCACTTTTCGGCGTGTGACCTGACCTCGCTAACCACTGAGTTTCGTTCGTTTAGTTACAGTTACATTCAAAAAAGGGAAAAAATTACATAACACATGTAAATTCTCCAACTGAAAACACAAAATCTATTTTACAATCATCAATCTAAACACCTGTTTAAAAATTCTGAGTTAGTATCTACTGTATTATGCAAAATAGGTAATATAAGTTTAATCTTGCTAATCAGCCTGAGTTAATCTCATTAGAGACTTCTAGGTGACCTGTGAGTACGCCAAGGTTGTACGCGACAACTAGATGAAATTGACGCAATTTGAAATCTCTTAAAATTTTTGGTTGCAAAAAAAATTTAAAATTTACTTGCAAAGTTTTTATTTGCGCTATGTAAATTAAAATTACCGATGGGATTTAAGTTTTATGACAACTTACTTTATGTACAATGTTTTTACGTTTTAGGTTTTTACGTAGTAATGCTACAAACTAGAAATTGTTTTAAAAGATATTCAAATTTGTTTAATTAACAATTTAATTAAGAGTCTCATTGTTCAGTTCAAACCCCGATAATAAGCTTGAGCTGCCGATGAAGGAAAACACCGTTAGAAGACCATAGCGTGGTGGTAGGGTACTTTATAGTACCCGACTGGCTAGCTACCATCCTTTATTTAAAAATTTACCGACGAGCACCTGACGGTGTGTTCCGGCAGCCTTACTTGAGAGTCAGTTTAATTCCAGGCTAGGTCTGACATTTCGAGAAAAAAAGATAGAAATTTCTATAGAAATGTGTGTCTTTTACTGTCAGTTTCACTTTCTATTTATGCTTAGCATAAGCGCGGATTCATTTTTGGTACATTTAGGCAGCACAAATTTGAGAAAAGTGTTTTTTCGCAAAGTGACCCACTGTAACACTAAAAGCGTTGCGTTGCGTTGCGTTGCGTAGTTTCTTCTTGATGACGATTTTTTTGTTGCGTTATTTTTGAGTTTTTTTTTACATTCGTGTAAGTCCACGTTTGACCATAAAACTCACCTGATGATAAGCGATGTTGCGATCGAAAATGAAGCACGTAGATTTAAGAGATACTTATTCGCAATGATTTTGAAAATAACTACATTAAATCTCGAAGGTAACATGGAATCTGGCAGCTTATTCCATTCCTGATTGACAGCCTTGTTGGCTCATTGGTAGTTATATCTGCTTTAAAAGCTGTAGAGCATGGGTTCGATTCCCACCCAAGACAAACATTTTGTGGTATAAACAAATGTTTGTTCTGTATTCTGTACGTATTTCCAAAAAAAAAGTCTTTAAGTATTATGTCATTTATCTGACTTCCCTAGTACAAACTTTGCTTAGTTTAGGGTCAGATGGCGCTGTGTGTAATGTCCTAAGATATTCATTCGTTGAGTAAATATCTTAGGACAGTTGAGTCGAATGAGAAAAGTAGAGCCAAAGCGTTTGGTACGTACATAAAGAAATCCCACTATGGGTCGTAGGGGGTCGTCTTTCTACTTGTGTTGTAGTAAAAAAGGGATGGAAGTACAAGGTTCAGTTCAGTAGCACATTCTCCGAAATGTATTTTTCAACTCACCCTCAATTTTTCTGGTGTCTCTTAGTATCTTAGCGCTGTAGTCTGTTGAGTGGCTGCAAAGCTACACAGCACAGTACTCGTAAAACTTTTATAGTGTAAAATGCTTCATGGAAGAATTCCCACGTTTACTTAATAAAAAGCTAGAGTCACAGTGTCAGTATTAACACAGTTTAGATTCATTAACAATTCAATTAACAGTTTGACTTGAATTACATGTGTCATAAACTCGGATCAAGAAGTTCAGGCGCTACATCGATTTTGACAGCTGAAGTCACTTCTTTAAGTTGTGCTTAGAATATCTACACTGAAGTTGGGCTTGATGACTTGACAGTCAATTACTGTCAAGTCATCGGTATAGTCTTTTTTCCCTTTGTTTTTTGGTATCGCGTATTGTACATTTGATTGACGTCAAGTACCTCATTCAATATTTTCAAATCATTTATTTATTTAATGTAAATATTATGAGACGACCGAAACTCTCTCCTGATGGTAAGAAATAACGCATGACCATTGCAGCGATTACCAGAATTTTGAGCAGCATAACAAAATCCAGGGTAATGCAGCTTTGGTACATATTACTTTGAGACATTTGATGGTATTTCTTAACAGCCCTGTGATTTCTACTGCTTGGCGGCAGAATATCTGGTACTGCGGCGGTACCTAACTAGACGACTTCATGGTAAGGAGATCTACCACCCGCAGTAAAAGAAAAATGCTGCCGTGTAAATTAACACTGCAAAATAACATTTGCTCTGTAACACAAAATTCTGTTACAAAACATAACAGATATATAAAAGCGTAGAAGCACTATCAGTTATCCTGTAATAATAGAATACTTAGGTGCTTAGCGCTGGGATAGCTGTCATGATAAATGTGTGCTCTCTGCTTTGTGTTCTCTCGGAAAACACTCCACGTAGTGTCAGTAAATAATCTAAATACTAAATATAATAATACCAAAGCACTCAATTCTGTCACTTTCTTTGGATATTTTTCTAAAATAATTTAAATATAACTGTATGTTAAAGAATTCTATAACGTCTTTTTATGGTTGAAAAACTGATATCAAGTAATGGCGTGGTCGAAGATAGTAAAGTATAGCCTTGGAATGGAACTGGCACTCAAGTGAGGCTGCCAGAACACACCATCAGGAGCGTGGCATGAATATATTTTCAACTTGAGAGTAGTAGCTTGCCAGCCTAGAAAGTACCCTACCACCATGCTATGCATGCATGCATGCTTGGTTTTTTCAATGTGTGCAATAAAGAGTTAATCAATCAATCAATCAATCAATCATGCTATGGTTTTCCCACAATGTTTTCCTTCACCGGCAACTTATGCTCAAGCTCATAGTTGGGGTCCGAACCTGACATTGTTGAAAATGACCAGAGCTGGTGTTCCGATAAGCCATCTTACCAATAACAATACACGACAAAAACAAAAATCCCACTATCCCACTAATATTCTAAATGTGAAAGTTTGGATGGATGAATAGATGCATGTTTGTTACCCTTTCACGCAAAAACTATTCAACGGATTTAGGGTGAAATTTGGTACGGAGGTAGCTGAGACCCTGGATTAACACATAGGCTACTTTTTATCCCGAAAACATGTAGCGGGCAACACCGCGGGGCGCAGCTAGTAATAAATAAATAAATAAATATCGTAGGACATTACACACAGCGCCATCTGACCCCAAACTAAGCAAAGGTTGTACTACAGGAGTCAGATAACTGATAGAATACTTAAATTCTTTTTTTTTTTGTAAATACATACTTACAATACATACAGTACACCCAGACACAGAACAAACATTTGTATTATATCACAAAATGCTTGTCCTGGGTGGGAATCGAACCCACGCCCCACAGCTCTTGAAGCAGACATGCTACCAATGAGCCAACGGGGCTGTCAAATGAAACAAAAACAAATGTCTTCTCCTAAAATGAATAACAAATGAACACACAAATACAACAAAGAGGCACACGTTTGACCACCACCTCGCCTGATATGAGAAGATGAGATCTACGATGTAGCACGCTTGTCTAAAAATAATTTAAATAGTACTAGAAGACAGGATCGGTTTCATCTCTAACGAACTGCGTAAAGAATGCCCAACGAAGTAATTTCTAAGCATTATAAACGCTAAATTGTTGGTTATTGTCCTTACAAGCCTTTCAGATTCAGCCGTCGTCAACTGAAATCGAATTAAAAATCAAGAAGGATTGTCTCAGAAGTAACGGTCCGCGAAACTTAGAAGCGGCCCAATTCATCGAGAATACCAATTTCGCTGCGACCACGGACCTCATTCCCTGAAATTTGGTCGCAAAACGTCTGAGACAACAAAGAGAATTAGACCGCAAGAAAAATAAATGCGGCGAAACAACCGAGCATACAAAATTAGAGCTGGAAACGCGACCTCGAGCCGGCGTAAGGCATGAGTTGTCGGAATTTTAAATTATGATTATATTCCGAGCCTCCATGTCATCATTGCCTGCGCTGCGAGGAAATGAAACGCTGACAGTTAACTACTGCAGTTTCTTTCGTATTTTAATACCCTATGAAAGAATATAATCACCATAATTCAAGAAAATACAAGAAAATAATCACCATAATTAAAACGGACTTTGAGGTACGGCGGGAACAGAAGAAATCTATAGAAACTAAAGATGCAGCATTTTTTAAAATTTGTTTGTCTTTCCACCAACAAGCTTGACAAGCTATTTGACCACAGGTCACGTGATGTTAAGTGACAGTGTGGTCGAAGATGGAAAAGCACACCTAGCCTACACATGGCAAGACGACCGCCTTGACAAACATTTATATGATAACAAATGCCAAAATTTAGCGAAATTACATGGCTTACCTACTAGCAGCCTGTCCCGGTTTCACACGGGTGGACATTTATTTTTAAATTAAATTGTCGTCAGACTAGTATAGTAAGTCTTCTTATTTTTCGGGTATGACACTATGACACTCACAAATAACGTGGCTTTCAAAATTGGTTCAATAGATCCAAAGATTATGCCCTAGAATAGAATAGAATAGAATATAACTTTATTATACACCAAACCAAATCACAACATACAAATATGAAACATAAAAATGAAAAAAGAAGAAGAGATAATTAACATAACAAAACAATATAATAGATATTAGGTGTAAAAGGGCGGGCTTATCGCCTAGGGCGATTTCTTCCAGACAACCTTTGGGTAAAAAAATATTAGGTTGGTGTATAAAAAAGAAAAGAAACAACCTCACTCACAAACGTTACCTCTTCATAATATTAGTATAGATAGTACACCCACATAGACAGTATAGACTTTTATGTAGGTTGATAAATGGCATAGACTTAAAATAGGTATTTAATTGGTACCCATTGGACATTAATTTGGTACGGAATCCTAACAAATCTAGATTAGGACATATCTTACACAGATAGCGAAAAAAAGAATACTTTTACTCTAGTAACAGATGATAACAACACCGCAAGTATATCTAATCCTAAGTGTTCTTTTACCAATAAGATCTAAACTTTCCCTTCACGTAAGGCGTGTCCGAAACCTAATAAAAGATGTGACCAACGCAACGTCCTACTTTCTTTCTTATTAGTAAACTTACGTTATTAATTGTAATGAGCTTTGGAAGATTATTGTGCCAAAATAATTACATTGTTTTCCTTGTTGATGTCACTAGAAGCTTATGTTGTCTGGCAGAGATTTCTGTTACGTTTCTCCGGAAGCGTAAAGATTATCGTTTTCAATAATATCGTTATGTTAAGGCTTATTGTGTGGTCCTATCGTATGGCTTTTTAATAATTTATAAAATGGACCTTTATAGAGACAAATAGAAATGTGGACTGTTGAGACTAACCATCGAAAGTCTCAAAGTAATTAGCAATGAGCAATCAACTTGAGAGTTGTAACTAGCCAGCCGAGTAGATACAAGAAAGTACCCGACCACTTCAAACTGACTGTTTCAACTTGAATCCACGCCCCTCGGCTTGCGACCTGACTGCGTTAACCACTGAGCTATCATCACTTAACATCAAATTAACTGTGGTTAAATACCTATATAAAAAGTTACTTTTTTGTAAACACATACATGTAATATACTAGCTGCGCTCCGCGATGTTACCCGCTACATGTTTTCGGTATAAAAAGTAGTATATTTGTTTATCCAGGGTCTCAGCTACCTCCATACTAAATTTCATCCAAATCCGTTCAGTTGTTTATGCGTGAAAGAGTAACAAACACGCATCCATCCAAACTTTCACATTTATAATATTATTGCGATTTAAAATATCCAGACACAGAACAAACATTTATCTTCACTTTTTTGCTGTGGGTTGGGATCGAACCCACGCCTTTCAGATTTCAAAGCAGAATTACAACGAAAAGAGCTAACAGGGCATTTATAATGTGAGTTTATAATAATTGTGCGCAGGTCAGGCATTTGATAGTGGCAACGGGCTGAAAGCGCGATGTCAGCAACCCTACCTCATCGGGTAGGATCAGGATGTTCGGTAGCACTTATCGAGTAATACAAAAGATAGGGTTACCTCATCCTATTCAGATGCTACTAGAATTGAGGAAGCTGAAATCACGTTCCCATCCTTAATAATTCATATTGATTTTATTGATTGGTTTGTAAGCTTTTTAACCTCTTGAAGAGGTAGTTGTTATGGCACTGTATTATTATACTCTTTTCTTACCTACGCTCAGTGTTGCCAACCTATAATTAGAGGCAAATAGTGATTTATTTGACTGCCCTGTTAGGTCATTTGGAAAATTTCTGCTTCGAGAGCTGAAGGGCGTGGGTTCGATTCCCAATGAACAATATAATATTTATAAAAACTATCATTTATATGACGATAAATGTTTGTTTTTATAAGTATAGTAATTATATTTACAAAAAAAAAGTATTTAAGTATCAGATGTCTCGTTCCCATAATGCAAGCTTTGCTTAGTTTGGGGCTAGATAGCGAAAAAAACGAAAAAACTGTGAAACCAACCAATTTTAGTTTAAACGAGGTTTTTGATTTTAAAAAATCAAATAAAACTGGCCAAAAAATCTCTAGATTGCAGGTAAAATAGACAATTATTAAGGCGGCAAAAAGCTGTAGATAATAATAAAATAATGCATCACTACATAGTATAAAACAAAGTCGCTATTTTTGTCTGTTTGTTTGTCTGTATGCTTAAATCTTTAAAATTACGCAACGGATTTTGATGCGGTTTTTTGTAATAGGTAGAGTGATTCAAGAGGAAGGTTTTTATGTATAATAACATCTATTAAATAATGGAGAAATACTGTTATTTTCAGGGTTTCTAATGTGGTGTCGTAAATTCTTACATTTCTTGCCGCTTACATTGCGTACGCAGGCTTAACCTTACAGGATTTATAAAAATAATGTACTAAGTATTGTACACCTTAAAAAGGTCTACAGAAAAGTCCGCGATGGTATATGTCTATCTCTTATCGATATCCCACAAAACCATTTTTTGTCATTTACTTTTTACGGCAAATAATAGCTAATTTTCGAAGCGATTTTAAGCACTACAGCATTATTCCTTATTTAATTAAATACCATAAATAGATTGTTGATTTAACATAGATTTATATGGCCTTTTACAGCACACAATTTTTTTGAATATTTTCGAAGATATTACAGATTTAAAAATACATTGCGTAGCGTTTGCGGCGGTACCTATCGGCCGGCAGCCGCCGACCGCAGCGCGACGCGATATGAAAAGAAGGCATACATATACATATAGGTATATGAAGCAGGTAAAGACTATGTAAATATTGACTATCAAAAAGTGATGTGGTGCATCCTATTTTGATAAATAAACATATTGATTTTTTTCGAATTTTGCACCCGTGCAAAGCCGGGGCGGGTCGCTAGTATAACATAAAATACAATACACATACATATTTATATATATATTTATTGTACTGGTTATCTGGTTCCCATAGTACAAGTTTTGCTTAGTTTGGTGCTAGATGGGGATGTTTGAAATGTCCACCGACATTCATTTATTTCAATGAACCATGTTTCTTACGAATGCTTGCAAACTTGAAACGCAAGCAAGTGGAATAGCCAAGTAGGAGACGCTCGCTCGTTTGAAATCCGATCGTGTTTTCATTCCACTGGTTTAATATGTTTAAATAGAGTTTCCTATTGAAAAATGTATGCATTCACTTATCAGGCGAATGCCTTTTGTACTCAGACAAGATGTTACAAATAATGATGATTGTTTCACCTAAGATACGAAAACACGACTTTTATTGTAATAGAATTTCTAATTACTAACAGTTTGCATTTAAGGATTGACATACAAGAACATGTTATGGACAACGAAAAAAAAGTTACACAACTTATAAATTTTTGTAACGATGATAGCTCAGTGGTTAGCGCGGTCGATTCACATGCCGAAGGGCGTGGGTTCAAACCCCAACAATGAGCTTGAGCTGCCAGTGAAGGAAAACATCGTGAGGAAACCATAGAAAAGAAAGAAAGAAAATAATTTTATTTTGCAACAATACAAAAAAAAAACAAAAATAACAACAAATAGAGACAAACAGTTACAAAATAGGGGCTCACCTTAGCATAATACTGGTCACACTAATTAGTATGACCAGCGCTGGTCTTCCATAGCATGTAGTTGTAGTTGTAGTTGTTGTTGTTGTAGTTGTAGTTGTAGTTTGCATTTCTAGTTTTTCATAGCATGGTGGTAGGGTATTTTATAGTACTCGGCTGGCTAGCTACCACCCTCAAGTTGAAAATCTGCCACCAAGCAGCTAACGGTGTGTTCCGGTAGCCTCACTTGAGAGCCAGTTCCATTCCAGGCTAGGTGTGCTTTACCATCTTCGACCACACCGTCATTTAACATCAGGTGAGCTGTGGTCAAACATCTAGCCTGCCAACGATAAAAAAAAAAGTATGTAAATTCTTAGTAACTTGTATTATTTTACAGCCCAGTGATTTATCCACTAGGAACAAACGCAAAATACGATTTTGCTAAGCGTCGTAGTTTTGTCTGAGCAATTAAATTATTGAAGAAAAACCACTCCTTTCAATGCATTTTGTTTTAACTCGGAGCTCAATAAAATTCTTATAAATATTTTCCTTTGTTTAGCTTTATATTTCAGTAGATGAAGCCTTTTGCAAAAGGAGGTGAATGACAAATAACGTGGAAAAATGCACCAAGAAATAAAATCGTTGCAATTCGTTTCGATTTTCTTTTAGAAAGTTAAAAATGTCTACAATATAATTTACATTGCTAGCTCCAAATTGCGAGTTTACGATTTTTCTGAATTGACTACAATTTTAATGTTAATATTTTACTTTAGAATCTGATAAGGTTTTGACAAGTTTTAGTTTCACTCATTCGAAATTACTTAAATCTTTCAACATTTCGGAAAAAGGAGTTCTTTAAAAAAAAGTTTTCAAAGATGTGTGAAGTCTATAATTGTGGGGAGTTTTGGCGGGAACGCGGAAAGAGTCGTGTCGCCCAGTTGTATTTGTTTCCAAAACTAGTGTTTTGTCACTAGTTTATGGTGGTCAGTGGTGTTTTATTCATAAAGTGTCGAATCACAAGCGCGAGTGTGGGAAAATGATATAATGTGGTGAAACATGACTTTTCGTGTTGCTTCCAAAACCCTATCGAAGCTGTATAATAAAGTCACCACAACTTTACTAAAGCATGACTGGACTTGACTGATATGGGCTGTACTTGACCAAGACTGAACTTTGGCTATAACTATAGCTACGAGGCAACTTATTTAACTTTGAAAATATAAAACACTTGACACTGGCAAACGCTCAAAATGCGACGCCAAAACCAAAGAAAAAAATCTTTGATTCTACGTTTCTCATCTGTATAGCTAAGGAATAGAACAAACTGCCGGCTTCCTTGTTTTCTGAGCGATATAATCTAGATCTTTTGAAGACAAGAGTGCATAGGTATCTTCTAGATCTGCGTGCTTCATCAGGCGAGTTGGTTGTCAAACGCGGACACATACGTTTAAAAAAAAAAGCCTGCCAACCAAAAGCCTTACACCTCTTAGCCACTTAGTATGCTGAGGTGAGCCCATATTTTGTAACTTTTGTCTGTCTCTGTCTGTTTGTTTTTGTTTTTATGCTTGTTACTAAATTAAACGTTTTTCTTTCTTTCTTTCTTACAATGAGAAGAGGCCCGCGCCCTGCAGTGGGATATTTTATGAAAAAACTGGGCTGATTTGTAAAATATAATTATTCATCAGATGGCGACGCGTGTTCGTGGCCCGCTCACTCGCATTTCCACCAAAATAAATAACAGAATTTTCGTAGATAGCCGTGTAAAAAATTTCAATAAACATTTTATCTCGGTTATTACAGCTTACTGGCGGGAGCGTTAACGTGCACCCACTAGAGGCTTTGGGATGCCCACAACTGCTCTGCGAAGAAACTCGTTATTTTTTAATTAAATAAAACCGACCAAGTGTGAATCGGACTTGCACGCCTAAGGTTCCGCACGATAATACAATGTTTAATTCTTTAAAAAAAGAAGAAACTAGAATTATTTAATATCACTAATATAATATTAATAATAATTTATTGATATCAGTCAATAAGTACAATCATAACAAGTTGAGTACTACACAAAAAAAACCTATTTACTCTAAATTTAAAGACACTAATATTGTACTTTTCACTCACACACAAAACACAGACACCGTCAGAGGCATGTCAAAAATCAATGATTGAAAATTTATAGCAAGAATAGAGCTCTGTTAACATTTTGCGTACAGAACCCTAAAAACTTCTGCTTATAGCTGTGAACATCGAAAAACTGCACGAATACATCGTGTCGCCTTATCAGGGCGGGTACAATCCTGGCTACTCTTAAGTGGTTATCGAATGGTCCCAGCGACCTTTCTGGATTAGGGCAGAATAGATTCAGCGGTACGAGGCCATTGTGTTCCGTAACCGATCTGTGTTATTCCGCCGAGGTCCGGACAGAACGGTGTACCGTTGCCGCAGGGCCCTGTACCCTAGGACGCAGTACATAACGTTTTAATGATATTTGCAGCCACTGTTAAAAGAAGAAATGTCGAAAATCGGTATGTCAATTTCATAAAGAAACTTTAGCAGGCCAGAAACGTTCTGATTATACGAGTGCTCAACAAAGGAGTGTTATCTTTTCAGGGTTCATGTATGTATGCATGTGAGTTTTTTTATTCCACCATAACTTTTAATTATATGAACAGATTCAGATGTATGGAATGTCATCCTCATGGATCAGATTGGATTACCAGCAGGCCGTGGATTTAATCTGTATTGCAATCGGACCATGTTGACAGCCCTGTTGGTTTATTGGTAGAATGTCTGCTTCAAGAGCTGAAGGGCGTAGGTTCGGTTCTTATCCAGGACTAACTTTGTGGTACAAACAAACGTTTGTTCCGTGTCTGGGTGTGCTGTATGTATTATAAGTATTTAATTTACAAAAAAAAAACGATTTAAGTACTCTATCAGTTATCTGTCTTCCATAGTACAAGCTTTGCTTAGTTTGGGGTCAGATGGCGCTGTGTGTAATGTCCTACGATATTTATTTAAAAAAAAAGATTTTTGGTGTATTTCCGCTAGTTTATTACAACAGTGACTTCATTTAAAGATTTATATAAGCTGAGAAAAAAACCAAGCCAAGCGCTCGAAGTATCAACACGTCCTGAAGATGCCTCGTGTAGAGGCACATGACTACTAGTTACTGCAGTGACAAAGGGATATAAAGACTTCTGGTTATTTAAATTAGATATTTTTAAATTATTTCGATTTTAAGTTTAGTTCGGATTTTAGTTTTAGACATTAAGAAAATTAGAATAGATTTAGAAATTTTCGTCAAGTTATTTAAATACATTTAAAATACTCAATAAACTCTTGAACACACAATAAATTTAAAAAAAAAAATTGTTATCAGAACTGAAGGTGTGTACCACATATCAGATAAATCTGTCAACAGGAAGGGGGTAAAATTAAAATTACAAAATTTGACCCAAAAACATCAACAACAACAAACAGGGCAAGCTAAATAAAACCGTTTAAAAAAGGAAGAGTTCGTAAACTGACTTATTAGTAAGCTGTACCAAACTTCTAAAACGTCGTGTTTCGGTGGTTTTTCAATTTGTACGCGTGGATTTGTGCCCTGTTACGGGGGTTAAGCTGCTTTTAGTGATGTACCTACTCCGAATTGTGCCCTTGTATTGTACTGTTATGTGAAACTATTTAGGGGATTGTATTTCAAATATATGATTGGTCAACGAGTGAAATAATTTTAAATTACTGAGTCAGCACAAAATGGCAACAAAAACAGTGAGACAAGCAAGATGCTCTCCTCAGGGCAAGAGATAAGACCTGTTTTTCAATTGCCATTTTAGCAGTACCCTAGATAATAGTCACTCTAGACTAGAATCAGGTCAGGCAATTGAACCTGGATCTTTTTATTTTATACTAGCGGACGTCTCGCGGTTTCACACGCGTAGTGCCCGTTCCTTGGGAATAAAGGGGAAAAAGTAGCCTATGTCACCTGGGAATAGTGAAGCTTCCCAACGGTGGAAACATTTTTGAAATCGGTCCGGTAGTTTTTATTTCATTCGTTACATACAAAAATATAAATCTTGCCTCTTTATAATATTAGTATAGATCGGAGCAAATTGTTACTTAGAAAGTAAGGATTTTCAAAAATCGAGATCTGTGATTTTTTTCTTTTTAATGTAAAAAGTAATGAGACGAACGAGATGCTCTCCTGACGGTAAGAGATCCTGAGGCCTGTCCATGACCATTGCAGCGATACACAGAACTTTGAGTAGCAAAACAAAGTCCAGGGCATCGCTGTTTTGCCGCTCGTTACTTGGAGACTTTCGATGGTTAGTCTCAACAGCCCAGTAATTTCGCTAGCTGCAGTAGCCTTCAAACCGAAACACAGTAATGTTTGAAACACTACTGCATGCAGTATGAGTATGAGTAGGAGATCTACCACCAAGTAAATAATAATAGGAATTGGAATTAATTTGTAGCGTTTCCCCAAACACGTCATAGATAGTACAGTATTCCGTTGCTCTCTATAACATTTTTTTAAATAGCTGTTCTAAGGCGTCGTTTTCAATAAATAGCGTATACAACATCACTTTATAATTTGTTGAACTTGTCAGCATTTATGACGAACAATGTATTTTTGCGGGAAATTTTATTCGATTGTTTTAATATTAATAAAAGCGCTGCAGAAAGTCACCATATTTTAGTAGAAGTGATAGTAAATATGCTCTTTACTTGCTGAGCAGAAGTGTCGAAAGCGGTTTGCAAATTTTATAAAACCTAATTTAGATTTGATTGATTTGAAAAAAAAACTTGTAGTTTAAGGCGGTGGCTTTATACACTGAAGACATTGTCAAACGCCAAACACTGTCTGCTACTGCGGTGGTACCTACCTTAACGACAAAGAAGATACTAATAAGCTCTCCAGTATATTAGCTTAGGTATATGACTAAGTAACTTTTAAAACTTATAAATACCATAAACAAAACATACATACTAGAAGCCACATTACACGGCATTCGCGGCCCATGTGTCCCACAAATGGACACTATCCGACCTCGGGGACGAATAAAAATAATATACACGAGGATTAAGTTAATCCTATGATGAATGGGGGTCGAAACATAGATGTATGAGTGGATGCGCCGTTAGTGCTGCGGGTAATAGCCGGCATAATTTATCTTCATATTTTGAAAACATTAGGGTTCACATTTGTTAGAGATGTAATGCAACATGATTATTAATATCTGTTGTGCTTGGGCCGGATATAAGAGCCAGGTGGGAGTTTTGGCGGGAACGCGGGAAGAGTCGTGTCGCTCCGTTGTATTTTTTTCCAAAACTAGTGTTTTGTCGAGTGCTTATGCATAAAAATGGTGGTTTTTTATTCATAAAGTGCCGAATTACAAGCGTGAGTGGTGAAAAATGACTTCTCGTGTTGCTTCCAAAACTCCATCGAAGCTTTATAGTAAAGTCACCACTACTTTACTAAAGCATGACTGGACTTGACTGACACGGACTGTACTTGACCAAGACTGGACTTTGACTATAACTTTAGCTACGAGGACACTTGTTTAACTTTTGAAACTTGAAAATTTGTAAATACTTGACATTGGCAAATGCTAAAACGCGATGCCAAAACCAAAGAAAAAAAAAGAGCCAGGTGAAGGAACAAAATAGACAAATAAATTATCTATTGTTCATCTACATCTACACTAATAATGAAGAGGAAAGATTTGATTTTTTGATTGTTTGTTTGCATTGAATAGACTCCGAAATTAATGCACCGATCTGAATAATTCTTTCATCATTAGAATGCTACATTATCTGTGATGAGCATAGGCTATTTTGTTTTTTTAAACCAATAAGGGACCCGTATGAAAACTTCAATAATGTAACCCAAGCTGTGAAAAAATTACCGAAAAAAATATTACTTCGCGTGCGCTGCGAAAACTATTGACAATAGAACAAAGTGATGTTCTACAGTTTTATAAAGCAAATTGATATCGACCAAAAAAGACTTCTATCATAAAATATGTCTAACTGTCACAATAATAAATGATTCATTAAATACCTATGTCTACCCTTGCGAAGCCGGGGCCAGCCGCTGGTACCAAATAAAAACATCAAATACGTTGGAAAAACACAAACTTATAAACTTGTGTAATAAACAATTGGTGGCCGTATTGCTAAAAGTGATCTCTTCTAGGCAACTTTAGAATGGAAAGGATTCAGAAAGCAGTAGAAAACGAGGTGTGCTCATAATAAGGATGAAAAATAATCTAAGGATTTGATCAGGTTAACATACATACCTAAGTATAACATTGGCATACATACATACTAATAAGGATACATCCTAATATTTAAATAAGAAATAATTGGAATAATGCGACATATCTGTCCCAGATCCGATGAACGCTGGGGTAGACGAGTTCTGAAGTGGAGACCGCTAATTGGCGTACGTATTTACGTAACGTAGGAGGCCTTGAGACTCGATGAAGTGACGATGTACATAGTACAGCTGGCGTTGAATGGAAGCAAAAAGACTTAAATAAAATGTGATTTTTTTATTTTACAGGCTTGGTGTTTGACCACAGCTCACCTGATGTTAAGCGAAGGTGTGATCGAAGATGGTGAAGCACACCTAGCCTGGAATGGAACTGGCTCTCAAGCAGGCTGCCGGAACACACCGTTAGATGCTTGGCGGCAGATTTTCAACTTAAGGGTGGTAGCTAGCCAGCCGAGTACTAGAAAGTAGCCTACCACTATGTCAATTTAAGATTAAATAATTATGTCATGACAAGTGATATTCAAACGTCATCGTCATCGTCATCAATCAGCATACATATTTGACTTACACATTTTTTATTGTAAAAGTATTGTGACGAACGAGACATTCTCCTGATGGTAATAGATAACGTCTGTCCAATGTCCATGACTGCTAGCCATGCTAGCCGAGTACTAAAGTACCCTACTACCACGCTATGGTTTCCTCATGGATGTTTTCCTTCACCTGCAGCTCAAGCTCATTGTTGGGGTTTGAACCCACGCCTTTCGGCATGCGAACCTACCGCGCTAACCACTGAGCTATCATCACTACACCAACGATTAAACCAACCATAAAAATGTAAGAAACAAATGAAGTCAGCAAAGAAAATTGTTTTCGCTTTAATATTCATAAGCATAAAGGTATTAGCATAGGTTTTTACCTACATATATTATAATACGATAGATCTGGCTAAGGCTTTTCTCTCACTAGGCAAGCTATACGATTTTAGTACACATCAATACCCGCAGCCACCACACGATTCGTTGATAACAAATTGATCAAATCAAAAGCAATTTTATTCTCTGAATAAATTTGTATATAAAAATTTCGTGCCTCGTCGACGCTACGTATTACCAAAATAAATATTTTTGATTGACTCAATTATGGTATGGTATATGGTATTTCTAATACCGCCTGTATGCTTTGTACTCTGTACACAAACATTGAAAGCAAAATTTGCGGCACACGTTCAATTTAATCACTTAGTAGTCACACTTTAATTATCATCATTATCTGTTATTTATTTTATAGACTTTTTTTATTTTATTTCTTATCAATATTTTTTAAACTATGTACCTATTAGTTAATGTTAATTTCGATTACGTATAGAATTGACCTGACATGGTCTAAGTTTCTTGGCTTGGTTAAGTTTATTTTGTTCTCTGTACTTTTTTTCTGTTTATGGTGTGCACAATAAAGAGTTTCTATCTATCTATCTATAAATAAATAAAACTAGTTATTCAAAGACGACGTAGTCAAAGACGAAACAATTTTGAATTAAAAAAAAATGAATACCAAAATCGTATGCGAAATATCATGGGTCGCATCTTAGTCGCGTACCGTAAGAATGTTTCTGTGGGAGACAGGCCTTACTCTCACTGCGTACTTAGTTAAGTTTCGGAGCCCCAACTGCGAAGCTGCGTAAGTAAGATAGAAAATAGCTCCTTATGTGAACTTAGCTTGTGCGCTCAATAATTCAAGGACGCCCAAGTGGAGCGTAATCATTATTTCATACGAGGACACATCGCAGAAGCGATCCTTGAGGAAATTGCGGGGAGAAACTAGTGATTAAATCTTGGTTTAAAATATGAGTGTTACGTCAATAAGTTGCACCCTACTACTTTACTCGCGTTTCTAGTACACAGACAGCCCCGTTGGCTCATTGGTAGTGTATCTGCCTTGAGAGTTGTAGGGCGTGGGTTCGATTTCCACTCAGGGCAAACATTTGTGAATAAACAAATGTTTGTTATGTGTCTGGGTGTTCTGTAAGTATGTATTTACAAAAAAAAAGTATTTATGCATTCTATCAGTTATCTGACTTCCATCACACAAGCTCTGCTTAGTCAGGGGTCAGATGGCGCTGTGTGTATAGTCCTAAAAAAAAAAAGTACGAATACTATAAGAACATTTTTAAAAAGCTTGCTTTGCCCGTCTGTAACCTTACAACCTAGAAATTAACTATAACAGTTTTTTTACTGTTCAATTTTAGCTGGAATCTACAAATAACTTACAAAGTTATTTAGGAACTTAGGTCGATTTTGGAAAACGTAACATGTTCCTAATTCAATCGCGATATGTTTTACATTGAAGAAAAAACAATAAAATTGCATTTGTAAAGTAATTAATTAAACAAGGACTGAAGAAAATTATAGAACTTAAAGTTATGTAGAATTAAATTTGTTAGGCAAGCGTGCTTCAAATTCGTTCACATTACAACTTTCCTACAGTCTGTTGTAAAATATGTACTGGGAAGCTGCACGAGAGACTTCTAGACATTAATTAAAATTAACCCTGCATACGCAATTTAATGAGCTAGAAATAGCTTACTTGGTCTGACAGGCCATGAGTCACAACCACATGCATAGTGTTGACCCGGTTAGTTCGGTCTCAGGGACCCTCGCACGTAACAAGGGTCTGTGTGACCGGTCGAGTAACCCGACACAATGCAGTCATGGGAATCAGTGATTCAGTAGACAGTAATCCCTTCTCTGTTTACACAAGACGCTTTTGATTTCAACCATATAGACTTCAATTTTTTTTTTATTTAGGTACCCGGTTTTTATTGTTTAATTACGGTAGCGAAATATTAAAATTAAATTGATAATTTTAACATCAGGCAAGATGGCAGTCAAACACAAGCCTTTTTATGAATAACTAGCAGCTCGCCCCGGCTTTGCACGGAAAAACAAAACTTGATTAACAAAATAAATAAATAAATATTAGAGGACATTTAACATAGCGCCTTCTAACCCCAAACTTAGCATAGCTTGTACTATGGGAACGAGACAGCTGACAGAACACTTAACTACTTTTTTTTTTGTAAATACATTCTTATAACACATACAGTACACCCAGACACAGAACAAACATCGATGTCAGTCACACAAATTTTAGTCCTGAGTTGGCATCGAACCCACGCCCTTCAGCTCTCGAAGCAAACATACTATCAATGAACCAACAGGGCCGTCGACAATATAATATATCTATTTTTTTAATTTACAAACAAACAAAAAATCAAATCTTTCCTCTTTATAATAGTGTAAAAAAAGAAAATCGATTAAGTGTACCTACCTCAGATAAGTGTACCTCATCATCATCATCATCATCATCATCAGCCTATACGAGTCCACTGCTGGACATAGGCCTCTCCCAAGACACGCCACTCAGCCAGATCTTCGGCTTTTCGCTTCCATTCACTGCCAGCTGTCCTACGTATATCGTCACTCCATCGAATCGCAGGGCGTCCTACGCTACGTTTGCCAATACGCGGTCTCCACTCTAAAACACGTCTACCCCAGCAGTTATCGTGGACCTACTTAATATTAAAACTGTTATTTTAATACAATAACACACAAAAACCTAACACATGACCCATCTAAATCGCAACAACAGCTAAATCGGCCATTTGAAAACTCGTGAATCTGTCTGGAGAGTTACGGGGGTCGGCTCGCTGAAAGATTTTCACAAATTCAGCCCCGTTGTCTATTTATAGAAAGATTGGTGCCGTATACATAAACGTATCTAAACAGATATGTATATAATTAGATATACCTATGTAATTAAAATTATAATTTTATTTTGTATTTTTAATTTAATTTTTATTTTTAATTTAATTTGTGTTTTTAATTTAATTTGTATTCTCAATTTAATTTGTATTTTTAATTTAATTTGTATTTTTAATTTAAATCGCATTTAATATGTTCTGTAGTCATTATAATTAAATATTTTGATTAAAATTGTTTGCCGTACCCTAATGGGGTCATATGTGCTAGGTACAACATTGTTAAATTTATAAGCAGAAGGCCCTGTACATATGTTGCAATAAAGTATTAAGTATGAGTGTGAGTATCTTCTTAACAAAATAATTGTGTTGATATTTTAAATTTGAGTACAGGTAATTTAAAATACAGTATAGTACAGTAACATTTTGTGGTATACAACAATAACAAAAATGTTTGTTCTGTGTCTGGGTGTTCTGTATATATTATAAGTATGTATTTACAAAAAAGGAAAAAAAAATGTTTTTGTAGCTGACAGGCTAGGTGGTTGGCCACACCCCCCCGTGGGTTCCCGCCTTGTCGTGGCGGGGGGGCTGAGTAACCGTGACTGGTCACCACGGTGAAACTGAGCGGAACCCGAGGTGGGGCTGCTTCTCCGGGTGTTCCCCCGGGCCTGGTAGAAGCGGCCAAGTAGGTTGCGGACTGTGTGGGCGGTATCGCAACTGAGGCGGGCTGCAGTGTCGAATGGGAGACACTGCGGCTGAGGGCTGGAGGCCGCGGCGGGAGAGGACTGTCGGTGTTTCGTTGCCGCTTTCCCTACCTTCCGCGGCCTTAACGGGGCCGCCACCGTTTGATGGCGGACGCGGTGGGGCTGCAGGGGAAGAGGAGTGTCGGTGTTGCGTTGTGCCGCTCTCCCTGTCCTCTGCAGCCGTGGTGGCAGGCGGCGGGCCACTCACCTGACCCGTCGCATGAGGACCGCTGGCGTTCAGACATGGGGTCGTCTGGCGCCAGTTGTTATCGGTCCTCGAGGTGGGTCGCGACAAGCCATGTTATGGCATGTCGCGACGGCAAGAGGGACCCGACCTCAGGAGGTGGTCTGGCGACGGGCTCTCCACGTGTCCCTCTGATGAGCTGAGGGCACAGTGGAGGAGCCGAGTGGGAGGGGTTGCGGAATGGGGGGAGTGCTGGTCTGGCGATCCCCATTCCAAGCAACCAAAGTGGCAGGCGGCGGGGCCACTTATCTGACCCGTCGCATGGAGACCAGGGGCGTACGGACATGGGGCTGTCCGACGCCCATTTGCTGGTTTGGTCTCCGAGGTGGATGACGATGTGTCTGGTGTTCGGACACATCGTCATTGTTGCGGGGTGAGCTTGGGCTCCCCGAGGCGGGTCCACGAGGACAAGCGCTGTCGAGGCCGCGGTAGAGTGCGAAAGCGTGCCCGCAGCCTCGACACAAAGCGCCGAGGTGGAACACTCCAGGGTTTTTAGTGGGTAGGCCGTCATTAGGACGGAGAGTCCCACATAACCACCGTGCTCGCCCCAGAGCCGGTGGTATACACAAAGTATTTTCCCTGGACAAAAAAAAAAAAAAAAAAAAAAAAAAAAGGTGGTTGGCCACAGCTCACCTGATGTTAAGTGACGTTGTGGTCGTAAAGCACACCAAGCCTGGAATGGAACTATGAAAGGTGAGTTTTCCACCTTCGACAACACCATAACTTAACATAATGTGTGCGGTATTCTGCTTTGGGTACTTCTGCAAGAGAAGTACCCAAAGCAGAATACCAAAAACAAGTCCACAATATCACTGTATTGGCGCTCCTTACAAGACATTCTAATAAGAGTCTGTAAATTTTGACAAAAGGTAACAGGGTAATGTTTACACGCTACTAATTGCGGGTAGAATTTTTGACTCCGAATAAAAAAATCTACCGTTCTGTGTTTCTACCTAACCAAAAGAGTCCTACAAAGAAAAAAATAATTGAATTTCGTCTTGCTAAACAAGAAATAATTTATGGAGTGTATAAACTACTTCATTTGTCAGTCAGTTTGGGTTCCTACGGAGCTACAAACATAAACAGTCTCAATAATATCTATCGGAAACTTCATAGAACATAACATTTCAATTAAAGTGGCCAACAACAAACTGGTAGGAGCGGGCGGAAGCGTCAGCCCGGCGTGTTTGGGGTCAATACAATCAGAACTGTTAAACTCATACCGAGTACCAGGCTAAAGTGCAGTGGTGGCTGTGGAGCTACTTCGTACTGAATAACCACTAATTTCCTCGCAAGACGTTACAGTTCAATGACTTTTTTTTTAATTATTTAAATAAATAAAATAAATAAATATCGTAGGACTATACACACGGCGCCATCTAGTCCCAAACTAAGCAGAGCTTGTGTGATGGAAGTCAGATAACTGATAAAATACATAAATACTTTTTTTTGTTGTAAATACATACTTATAATACATACGGAACACACAGACACAGAACAAACATTATTGTTTATTCACAAAATATTTGCCCTGAGTGGGAATCGAACCCACGCCCTACAGCTCTCAAGGCAGATATACTACCAATGAGCCAACGGGGCTGTCATTTATTATATGTATAGCCAAAATATTTACAAATAAGTACTTATATAATACATCTTATTAATAGTGGACATGGTAATTAAGATTAAATATCCAAATTATTGAATGATTGAAGGATAGTTTAAGATTTAGATTCTACGTCATACACATTCTAGCTGTTCATGTTTGGTATGTACTATTATAACTACAATAATTCAGATAAGTCAACACTTTACTAAATGCAGCTATTTAAAAAATTAGTGGAGTAATGAAACAAACGAACATACATAAAACTTCTAGTAGTAAAACTAAGTCTAAGTAGGTACTAGATTGTGTGTATGCCTCGAGCATTCATGCTCACCATCGAAGGCTCCTTCTTGCGGCAGCGTCGTGTGTCGGGTCGCTCTCTTCCCTCAGATATGGTGGAGGAGGGCGATGGCTGGCACATGCGTCATACTCGTGATCGGGGGCTGCTTGCGAGTCGCTGGTCTGCTCGCGGTACACGCACAATCTAGTACCTACTTTAACCTTAGATTAAGATTACTAACGTAACTTTCCTCTTTTTGTAAAATTGTAAAAAAAAATGTAAATGTAAAAAATGTAATAAATGTAGTTGACAAAGGTCACGGACCCCAGTGTCTGTGGAGCGTGTAATTATAAACAAAAAAAAAAAAAAAAAAAACTGAGTCTAAGGCATCGTTGATGTGTCTTGACACAGAGTGATCATAGCGATGATAGCTCAGTATTTAGCTCGGTTAGATGTCACGAACCCAAAAGTGAGCTTGAGCTGCCGGTGATGGAAAACATTGTGAGGAAACTATTGTATAGTGATTGATTGATTCAGGCGTCACTTTGCGGAAGTTCGTTTTGAATACTCAAGGTAGATATAAATATTTAGTTTATTTCCGCTTAACTGTCGTTTCAATTACAACAGTGGTGAGGACTTTAGCTAATTTGACAATAATTTATTAATTAAAAACTGAATTGTAATTTTACTTAATATCTAGAACTAATTTGACATAAACTTACAAAATAATAGAGTGGTTCTAGTCGTCTGCGGAAAATTCGTCGAAAACACAACTCGTCGAATCACAGGGAAAAAAAATTATGAGGAATTATTCATTAATCATCAGCATGCTAATTTATATTTAGTATTTTTTTATAGGTCTATATTAATATGGATATACGTTTATTGTATTGTTTTTTTTTACACCATCCTAATATCTATTTCTGTTTTTCTTTCCATCCAAAGATTGTCTGGCAGAAATCGCTCTAGGCAATAAGACCACCTTATACACCAAGCATGTATGTATGCATGCATGTATGTATTTATTTCATGTTTCATATGTTGTTATGTTTTGTTTTGGTATATAATAAAGTTACATTCTATTCTATTCTAAGAAAAGTAATAAAGAAAACAATTTTATCGGATGAAATTTCACATAGCACCATCTAGTCCCAATCAAAGTAAAGCTTGTACTATGGAAACCAGATAGCTGATAGACGACTTATATAATTTGAATTTGATAAACTAGCCACTAAGAAGATAATCCATGCTTGACGTTTGTTTGTTCACACCCGTATATTGACACACGAAACTCAAAGCGACCTATATGTAACTTTAGACTGTATGCCATAGAATTTCACTGGAGATGTTATAGTAGCCGTTATTAGACTGAGTAAAGTAACCTTCAATACTAATTAATTAGTAGTATCGCCGGGCAAGGTAAGCGTAGGTTTGGGCGTAAACAGTGAGATGGGTCGACAATTTTGTCGGCGTTGCGGGTCTTTTTTTTCCGCTCCTTCTTCTGTGACCTGTAGATGTATTTAGCAAACTTGTTTTTCTGTAATAATATTATTATTTATTTTCTTATAATGTTGTTGGTACCATGTTTTTAGTTTTGTTTCTTTTTGATCCCAACTTTCTAGTTTGGGGCCCGATGTATTACGCTATAAAAATTGTAATTGCCAAAACTAAATGTCTTTTATAGTAAATATCTACAACTTTTTGTGTTATTGTTTTAACATGGTGTCTATTTATAAATATTATCTTATCTAAATAATAAGAAAATTTTAAGAAAACGTATCTCTCTATTTTTGTCTATGGTAATTAGTAATATAGAATATTTTCTATTGTAACAGTAACTTTATGAAACAAGAAAGTAAATTGAAAGATAAAAAGGCATTTTTTTTGTAACTGTTTGTTGTTTTTGTGTGTTCTGTGGTGTTACATAATAAAAAACATGTTCTTTCTATCTTTATTCATGTTAAAGAGATTGTAGGATAATTTTTGTGCAATTTTTAGATTGACAAGCTAGGTGTTTAACAGCTCGGCTGATGTTAAATGACGATTTGGTCGAAGATGGTGAACAGACCTGGCTTGGAATGAAACTGACTTTAAAGTGATGTTACCGGAACACATCTAATACTTGTAGCTTGCCAGAGTACCAGAAGTGATCTAACACCATTCTATGGTTTCCTCACGATGACTTTGAGCAGCTCAAGCTTACCTGTTGTTGGAGTTTGAACCCACGCCTTTCGACGTGTAAACCAACTACGTTAACTACTGGTCTACCATCCCTCTCTTTTCTATAAGCAAGCCTTACCTTAGTTTCTCAAAATTTGTTAACTGGATAAAGCGAAACGTTATCCCTTTCCTACCGTCATCCCTCGCAAAACTAAAGATAAACATCGGAAAGACTTTATTAGCCGAGATAGCTGTTAGGCACACGGCGTCTTCTCAAGGGGATACTTGTTATAAATTAAGAAGACCCCCACTCGTTCCGGCCTTATCTTTATTAGGGTCCCTGCTACTCGTGAAATTAAGTAATCACATAACACGCTAGAGAAATTGATTGAGATTTTGTTCGGAAAAATTACCGTTGTTCCTATGCGATAAGCCTCAGATTTTACGGAGACTCATACTTCCTTACATCGGGGTATATAGGGCACTTTATGCCAAGCGGAGGTGTAACCTGACATTTTAATAGTACGCGCTGTCTGGATTCCGTGTGAACATTCTGATCTGTCTCTAGTTTAATTGCTTCTTCTACCTATAAGTACATCTTCTAAGTCTTATAATTTTTTTTTATATAATAGTATTTATACGAACGAGACGCTCTCCTAGTGGTAAGAGATAACTCATATACGTGGTCATTGCTGCATACACAGAATTTTGAGTAACGAAACACTGCGCTGGTTTGAAAGAAAGAAAGAAAGACAATAATTTTATTTTGTAACATAGAACAAAAAAAAACAAACGTTTGGCGCTCATAACGTTTCATTTAATGGTTCAAGGAAAACATCGTGAGGAAACCATAACATGGTGGTAAAGTACTTTACAGTACTCGGCTAGATAGCTACCCTCAAGTTGAAAATTGGTTGTCAAGCACCTATCAGCGAGTTTCACATGCTTCATTTGAGAACCAGTTTCCATTCTAAGCTACATGACTGTGTTTACTATCTCAGATCACACTATTACTTAACATGAGAAGAATTGTGGTCGAATACCTAGCCACTCAAAAAGAAACTAATACTATTATTTGTACCCAAAATATTGTTTCTTTTCGTAGAAAGAGCTACAAGAAGTTCGTGTGAAATTGTACATCCTTTTTGTCAGAATCAAAAGAGAGAATCAGCTAAAAACTTATAAAAGTATCCATTTTTTTTAGACTAACTAGGTATATTAACAAATATTGCAATGCAGTTAAGAGTATAAAATGTTCATTTTTGGGTGTGCTTATAAGCAATAATTATATTTTCTCTCAATATTTATTTTCTACTAGCTGCGCCCTTGCGGTGTTATCCGCTACTACATAAAAAGTAGCCTATGTTCTAATCCAGGGTCTCAGCTACCTCCATACCACAAATAAAATTTTGCACACCCAATACTGGGTTAAGTATGGTTTAAACGACGTTTTATTTATGTACCAACATTTTGACACCTGTACTTAGCAAATAAACACATTTTGATTTTGATTTTGAAAAAAATTGCAAATTTCATCCAAAATCCGTTCAGTAGTTCTTACGTGAAAGAGTAACAAATATCTATCCATCCAAACTTTCACATTTATAATATTAGTGGGATCATCGTGACGAAAACTATTAGTAGATAGGTACTTATTTCTAGTAGAAAATTTTGAAGTATGAATATTTTTAGTACTAAAAAGTATTTAAGCATCGAATATTTAGATTATGTAAATGTGTCGGAGAAGTTTGTAACTAAAGTTGCGAGTTGTGTGTACGTGAGGCGTTTATCGTCAGCTTCTTTGAAAGTATAATAGTTTGTAAGTTAACCGAGTTGAGAGCTTGATACGGACACCTATTTTCTAAAAGTTTTCTTGTTTGCATCGAATCTAGTTACTGAAACAATTACTTATATAGTGATTAGACAATTTATAAAAATGCCTTATAAGTGAAATTTGTCGCTACCGAAGTGGGTGTTCGCCAATAGATACAATCAATCAAAAATTATAGTTGGCAGACTAGGTGTTTGACCACAGCTCACCTGATGTTAAGTGAAGGTGTGGTCGAATATGGTAAAGCACACCTAGCCTGGAATGGAACTGGCTTTCAAGTGAGGCAGCCGGAACAGACCGTTAGATGCTTGGCAGCAGATTTTCAACTTGAGGGTGGTAGCTAGCCAGCCGAGCACTAGAAAGTACCCTACCACCAAGCTATGGTTTCCCCACGATGTTTCCCTTCACCAGCAGCTAATTTTTGGGGTTTGAACCCACGCCCTTCGGCATGCGAACCTACCGCGCTAACCACTGAGCTATCATCGCTACGAAATCAGAGTGTTTTCAAGTCGCGAGTGAATCTGTTTCTTCCAGACAAGCCTGCTTCATCGTAGACGAGTATCTCAGTGAGCGAGTTATTAGTGTTAGCATTTGAAGTTATTATAAAAACTGAATTTTTTATTGAGTAAAAAGTTATTTTGAAGTAAATCAAAACGCAAACTTCAATAGCCAGAGATTGTCGCCTTAAAAAAATACGCATTTAAACTTGGTTGCCTAGCAATAAGGCTTGGCAGCCTTATTGCCTAGCAATAAGGCTGCCAAGCCAATAGCAAGCAATATATAGCAAGCAATATATGTCATTGTAAACGTAGAGTAGAACAGTAATCAGTTTTGCGATAGTCCACTTTTCATTCAATCATTCCAGTTTTCTGTACATCCATCTACCTATACTATTATAAAGAGGAAAGATTTGATTGTTTGTTTGTTTGTATTGAATAGGCTCCAAAATTACTGGACCGATTTCAAAAATTATTTCACCGTTAGGAAGCTACACTATCGCCGGGTGACATAGGCTACTTTTTAATCCTGTATTCCCACGGGAACGGGAACTACGCGGGTGAAACCGCGAGGCATCCGCTAGTTTTTTTATATTTCTGGTGGGCGCAATAAAGAGTTTCTATCTATCTATATAAATAAGATAACACATCAAATGAAAAGGTTAATGGAACGATTTTTTCACTCAGTCAACGTTTGTTTTTATTATTTTGAAATTTACCAAAATCATCAAGGTTTAATAGTGAGCAGTAAATTTGGTAAAGCTGCCGGTTCCTGCTACTGACGCGTTCGACTAATTTAATCATACCGAAGTACAATTGCGTAGCATCCATACGACTAATTAAATTAATACACTCCCTTTCAATTTATTACTATTGAACGTAGTTAATAAAAGGTTCGCAGATGGGTCGTGCAAAAACGACTGTAGAGATTCAATTGAATCGAGATCCAGTTAAACCATTACTCATTTACGGACAACTCGAACCGCCTGCTCGGTTCCCAGCTATTTTTAGACAGATTAACATTGCAGATGTAAGTACGTACCTACCGCTTTTGATAAACATTTCTTAGATACATTTAGAAGTGCTAATGATAGCAAATGAGCTCACACTCAACGATGCTGCTATTTGCAAAATAAATATAGGAATTGAAAAGTAGCTGTCCCAAATGTGTGGTTTATTAATAACATGTTTTCTACAGTTCTTCTGATAACAGTGTGGTGGATGCAATGATTAAGGTGGTTCAATTTCCATACAAACAATTTTTTGCCATTTATGGACAAATTGAGCAAAATTTTACAGTGAAATTATACTCCATTTGTACATAAATGGCAAAAATTTGTTTGTATGGAAATCGAACCACCTTAACAAACATAATAATCAAAGTAATTTATTAAACTTTCCTGTTTTTTTTTTCACGTGCTCAAATCACTATTTTTTTATTGTTTTTATTAAAAAAAATACAACTGTCATCATTAAGTCTCTGTAACCTATGACCTGGAGTTTTGGTGGGAACGCGAAAAAGTCGTGCCGCCCCGTTGATTTTTTTCAAAACTAGTATTTATGCATAAAAATGGTAGTGTTTTATTCATAAAGTGTCGAATCACAAGCGCGAGTGTAGGAATATGATATAATATGGTGAAACATCATGACTTTTCATGTTGCTCTCAAAACTCCATCGAAGCTTTAACTACTTAACTAAAGCATGACTAGACTTGACTGATAAGGACTGTACTTTGACTATAACTAAAGCTACGAGGTAACTTATTTAACTTATGGAACTTGAAAATGTAAAACACTTGACACTGGCAAATACTCAAAACGCGACGCCAAAACCAAAGAAAAAAAAACCTCTGACCTGTAATTATCACTTTCATCAGGCCAGAGAAAATCATACTAAAACCATTTGCGCAACACATTGTACAAAAAATTTAAATAAAAATAAGGTTGGCGTAAAATAAAAGCTTTTAAAAATAGAGCCGACATTAAATGAATGTGACAGAAATTTCGGTACAACACAACGTTTTATGCAAATTATACAACTATTGTTTTGCTGATTTATTCCGTACATGCGGCTTGCTAGACATTACTTAAACTGCTCGTAAAAACTGGCCCAGATTACGCGACCACTTTTGTGACGTAAACGACCGCAATGTTCCGCGATTATTGTTGTTTCTTGTTTCTGTTACCAATTGCCTACACTGGACACTTGCGGAAATGCCTTATACTACATACTCAGCAATTCAGCCCAGCAATGCCGCCAGCATGCTAGGTAACGAGCTTGACCGTTTATTGCAGACGGCCCCGCTTCGCACGGATGCAATGTAGATACCAATGTGGTGCATATGCCATAAAACATGTATTTTCAGCGATACACAGAACTTTGAGTGACAAAACAAAGTCCAGGGCATCACTGCTTTGGCGCTCATTACTTTGAGACTTGCGATGGTTAGTCTCAAGAGCCTAATAATTTCGCTGTATTATACATAATACAAGCCTTCTTCTTGAATCACTCTGTCTATTGATGAATTCGTTGCATAGTTTAAAAGGTCTAAGCGTACAGACGGCGGGAAGTTTTGTTTTATACTTTGAAGAGATGTTATTTTTTTTTACTTGTTGGTGGATTTCTGTTTTGAGGAAGTCGTTTATGTAGGGGGGGATCTACCTAGGCGATATTCAGCAGCATAATATATTCTAATCATCAGTGTAAGAAGGTTTGAAAGGAAAGGAAGCTAGTGGAATTATAGGGCTATTGAGACTAACCATCGAATATCACAAAGTATTGAGCGCCAAAGCTGCGATGCTTTGTTTTGTTACTCAAAGTTCAGGGTAATAGTAAAATAGTCATAAACACGTGTTATCTCATACCATCTAGAGGCGTTCTGTTCGTCTCATTTCTTTTACACGAAAAAACGTCTCAAGACTAATCAGTTTATTTATTTTCTACTAAAAAAAAATGAAATGATATTGACACAACGGACTGTAGCTGTGAAAAAAGTATCAATTTTTTTTTATTGTTGACAGGCTAGGTGTTTGACCACAGCTCACCTGATGTTAAGTGAAGGTGTGATAGAAGATGGTAAAGCACACCTAGCCTGGAATGGAACTGGCTCTCAAATTATACTGCTGGGACACACCGTTAGTTCTATTTGAGCAATATAAAGTGCCTTAAATTCCAAAGTAAATAAGTTACTTTTAGGTAAGCGTCCATCTTTGACTACACATCTGCTTAATATGGCAAGGTAAACATAATCCTATTTAGTATAAAAAGGTGCTGGGCAGTAAGTGTTCAACTAGAGAGTGGCGCTAGCCAACCAGGTCACAATCTGTTTATCCGCTAGATGTGAAACTAAATGTCTGAGAACCTGAATGTCAAGAAAATTATTTGCTGCTAATTCTATTGGCACTATAAACATATTTTCTCCCGAGAAATCCTTTTCGCCTTGTACCGTAATTAGTTCTATTTGAGTTATTAGATACTCAGTTAATTAATGATATTGCTGGGTCTGAATACCACAAAACATCAGTATAAATATATTCAATGAACAAGTATACTAATAGTCGTTCATTGAATGAACTAATTAGTTTCCTAGAAAAGTATTTTGAAAGAAGAATTGAAGAATGAAAATGGAACGTGAACATGGCATACTTTTTTTTTAAACCCTATTTTCAGTTACTTAACTTTTTTTCTTATGGTAGGCACCAACTAGTACAGTTTGGTAGCCACTAAAGGTTTGCACTTTGTGTTGATAGACTTTTAGAGGAATGGATGTATGTTAGATACTCTTTCACGCAAAAACTACAGAACGGATTTGGATTAAATTTGGTATGGAGGTAGCTGAGACCCTGGATTAACACATAGGCTACTTTTAACTTGATAATATGTAGCAGTTAGCACCGCGGGGCGCAGCTAGTGTCTTTATAAACTAAAAAGCATTCGCTTGGTTTGATCACGAACGATATAATAGTATAATTTAATATACAATATAGTAGCGATAAGCCCGTCGCTTTGAAACATCGTATCAATTAAACATGTTGAACAAGAGAGCCTGATTCATTGCACTCGAACAACTGTTTTGCAAACTATTCTGGAACTAATGCCACTACAACGAGCTCGGCTTTGTGCTGTTTATTGGCATATTTCAACTTGTACGGTTGTTTTACAATTGTACAGCAATAGTAGAATATGGCTCACTAGTTTTAGAATTTCATGCCATAAAGAGATCTAATGGGGCACTATTTTAGATGTCCTGCCACAAATTATAATCATCATTGTGGGCAGATTTTAGGCAAAATGGAAGGACTGATGAGATTTGCCATCAAATGTTACGAGAGAGAAATCGCCTATGGACTAATTTATTTATTTATTTGGATCACCAACACTTTATACATGACAACAATCATAGCGGTCACCAACACAAAAAAACAAAACTAGCTGTTACAGCAATTATAGGTGACGACGACATGCATAAAGTTAACAATTATTTTCAAAAAATAGGAAATGTCCGTAACGTAGTTAACGTAGTTGAGTTAATTAATAAATAATATGTCAAATTTATTTGTTAGTCAAATTAATCAATGTTCAATTTAAATTAAATAATATAAATTAAATTATAAAATAATAACTAACCATTTTTTTTTTAACTAATGTCTTGATTGAAACGTGTGTGAGAGTGAATTGGTATCTTCTAGGCGAGCGTGCTCCATCGTAGACCGCATCTTCAATTAACATCAGGTGAGATGGCGAACAAACGCAAGCCTATCATAATTCATAAAAAAAAATGGACAACAAAAGACAATAGATAACACTTTATTTTGCCGAAAACCTTAAACGGCAAAAATATAGTTATTTAGATAGAATGTATCTGTTTATGGCATTTGAGGCTGAAACTTTAGGTCCGTGGAGGCCGGCCGCTCTCGGTCTATATCGGGACCTGGCCAAACGTTTAGGAGCCTTCAGGTGACCAGAATGCTGGCATCTAAAATCTGGTCAAAAGCGTTGCCATCCGGCGTGGCAATGCTGCCAGCATTCTGGTCTCTGACGGACTTTTAAATTAAGTTATTTATATAAATTTGTAAATAGTATTATTTAAGATATTTTATTTTGAATGATAAATAGTTCGTTTTATTAAAAAAAAATGAAATTGAATTAAATTAAATAATCACAAAAGAAGCTCTACAAAAAACCTTTCACAAAATCATTACACTACAATTCGACTGCATTGAAATAAAATACGTCACAAAATATTTTTTTAATAACTGCGCTGTCTTCATTTGCCGACGTTGACAGCTTTGTTGTCGGCAGTACAGTAAAATTTAATGAATATAAAGTGAAAACGCCTTAATGAGATTAAGTCTGATTTAGTTGTCGTATTATAAATGGCCTGATCCCGCTAGCCGGGGCAGGCTGGCAGGTCGTGTTTATGAAGCGCGCTACAATGGGAGAAAATCACGGATTAACTCGTCTTTTACGCACTATAGCTGCAGTAAGGTGGACCTCGCTCTTTATTTGACAGCCCCGTTAGCTCATTGGTAGTATATCTGCCTTGACAGCAGTAGGGCGTGGGTTCGATTCCCAATTAGGGCGAACATTTTGTGAATAAACAAAAATGTTTGTTCTGTGTCTGGGTGTTCTGTATGTATTTACAACAAAATAAAATAAAGTATTTATGTATTCTATCAGTTATCTGATTTCCATCACACAAGCTCTGCTTAGTTTGGGGCCAGATGGCGCTGTGTGTATAGTCCTACGATATTTATTTATTAATTCAGCGAACGACAGGAAATAAAACTAAATAAATTTATTTGGCATACATTTATTTCATTTTGACACAATAATAATATGTACCTATTGGTTCCGACCTAGTGATAACTGTATTTCGAAAAAGAATGGATTATCTCAATATCTTATTTAAAGTGGTGTGATATCCATACAAATACATTTTTGCCATTTATGGACATATGGAGCATAATTTTATAGTGAAATCACTGCTACTGGCATTTATTTTGGTCTTTATATTATGCGGTAAATCACAATTGCTTGAATAAAACAGTAAATTATTAGCATAACCTACTGTTTTGTTCAAAAATCATAAATTCATAAATTTGATTTTATGCTATTAATCCACCTTAAAAAGAAAATGCCTTTAATTAATAGACTTTAAGAAAAAAAAATTAAACTGATGTGTGTATTATGTGATCTTTTTTTTGTTTTTTATGTTTAATTTTTTTTTTATTTACGTTTGTTTGTATTCATGATTGTAATGAAATTTGTTTTATGTCACAAATAAAGTAATGTCTATTGTCTAAATATGCTATATATGTGCGTTTTTTATGTAAAAAGTAATGAGACGAACGAGTCGCTCTCCCGATGGCAAGAGACAACGCCTGTGACAATCCATGACCATTGCAGCGATACAAAGAACTTTGAGTGACAAAACAAAGTCTAGGGCATCACTGCTTTGGCGCTCATTACTTTGAAACTATAGATGGTTGTGTGTGTTAGTGTGTGCGCGCGCGTGTGGTGTGAATATTATCGTGTAGGCACTGAATATTCTCCCCAAGCACAACCGTCATCTACTACAGCATACATTATACAAGAAAGTGGGCAACTCTTTCAACTATTATTTTAAACAATTTTTATTACGAATCGACCAAAATTACCTAATAAATAACTCTTCCTTAAATTTATTACTGTTACTATCGTTTGTACCGTATCGTTTGTTGATTACCCTGATAAGCTCATTTGGTAGAATATGTTTTTTTTTATGGATGACAGGCTAGGTGACTACAGCTCATCTGGTGTTAAGTGAAGGCCTGCTACAATAACTGTAGGGCATGGGTTCGATTCCCATCAGGACAAACATTTGTGTGATGATAAATGTTTGTTCTATGTCTGAGTGTTCTGTATGTATCATAAGAATGTATTTACAAAAGAAGTATACGAGAAGTAGCGCCAAATAGTAATTTAAAAAAGTAAATAAAATAAAATTATCCAAACCTATCAAGTAGGGTATCGAAATTAAAAGAGGATTACAAAAATATATTGACGGTATATGTTTGAATTTAATTAGGAATAATAAATTGGTTTACTAAGTTTTTTTTTTCATGTAATAATTATAGCTATTTTATTCGCAGTCAGGTTATAAATTTTTTTAAACACTTCAGCTTGTTATGATTTATACTTTTAATTAGTTTTGGTATGTAAACAAAATCTTCTATTTATACCTAGTAATTTCAGTAGATCACGAATTTATAAAAACAAATTATCACATCTATTGAATATCCCATCAAACTTAGTAATCTTACGAAATCTGTTTCAGCAAATATTAAATGAATAGTTAAACTGGACACAGACAGACAGCTTCCACTTAGAAATCTCGGCGTGAAAATAGAATCCCACCCGCTGTACAAGTACGAGTATAGCGTTCGCTCTCAGAAGACTTAGGCTGAGAATAAACTATAAATTATAAACTATATTGCCCCTAGACACGTGAAGTGACAGGACTTAGCTGTGACAATATGTCTACAAAATTTGATTTGACGATACAAAATAAGGGTTTTTTTTATATATATATAACTATCTGTTACACGCTCGCTTCGCTGGGTGGAAAGCTATCCTTAAAAGGTAGATGTATGCCACGGCGAACTTTTTTGTAGATCTATAAAAGAGGAATATCTCACCATCCATGGATTAGTATATCTCATAGGCAGCGTTTTCGATGAAAGCTCCCAAGTGGCTTGACTTTTTCCGAAACTTCCAACAAATATCATCATATTACAAAAAATTTGCACAAAACCTTGACAAATAAAATACCTAAACCTTCCTCATGAATCACTCTATCTATTAGTGAAACTTGTATAATAATCCATTCTCTAGTTTTTAAGTTTATCGCGAACAGGCAGACAGACAGACGCGGCGGACGACATTAAAATGTTTGTGGATAATCCCGCATTAGTTAAACGAAAATAACTTTTAAATTGAATTTTTGCTAAGAATTTTTAAGCTTTTGTAGCGATGACAACTCAGTGATTAACGTGAACGATTCACATTGCCAAAAAGCGTGGGTTCAAACCCCAACAATAAGCTTAGGCTGCCTGTAAAGAAAAACATCGTGAGGAAACCATACCATGGTGATAGTGGATTTTCTAGTACTTGGTTGGCTAGCTACCACCCTTAAGTTGAAAATCTACCGCCAAGCACCTAACAGTATTCCGCCAACCTCACTTGAAAACCAGTTTCATTTCAGGTTAGGTGTGTTTTACTATCTTCGACCACACGGTTACTTAACATCAGGTGAGCGGTGGTCAAACATCAAGCTTAGAAACAACCTTATTTATTGGTTGCCTTATTAGGCAACCCGTATTACTGATCACAATATTGTTCGATACGATGACGACGATTAAAAAAAATATTTCCGAATTAAAACTCTAAAAATAAATTTGAACAGAAAACTAATAAAAATATTTTTTTAATTAGTTTTCCACAAGTCTTTATATATCCTCTTCTCGCTGCAGTTAACCACTTGCTGACACGTGTTTTGCTTCTACACGAGGCATCCTCAAGATAACACTAATTTTTTTAGCATCAAGCTGTAGTGTGTAAACATGGCTGTATTTCTTTTTTGTAGCGATGATAGCTCAGTGGTCAGCGCGGTAGGTTCGCATGCCGAAGGGCGTGGGTTTAAACCCCAACAATGAGCTTGAGCTGCCGGTGAAGGAAAACATCGTGAGGAAACCATAGCATGGTGGTAGGGTACTTTCTAGTACTCGGCTGGCTAGCTACCACCCTCAAGTTGAAAATCTGCCGCCAAGCATCTAACGGTGTGTTCCGGCAGCCTCACTTGAGAGCCAGTTCCATTCCAGGCTAGGTGTGCTTTACCATCTTCGACCACACCTTCACTTAACATCAGGTGAGCTGTGGTCAAACAACTAGCCTGTCAACCATAAAAAAAAAAAAAAAAAAACTCAAAGGAGGAGCTTCTCAATGCGACTGTTTTTTTGGATGTATGTTACGCGATTATTCTGCTAATTATTATGAATCGATTTTGACGATTTTTTTTTTGCTTGATAGATCATACTTCAGAGGTAGTCTCATATAAATTTTATCGAAATCAATCGAGCGGTTTTTAAAAAATATACAAAAATCTAAATTTTATATTTATTTTTTGATTTTATTGCTAAAAATTGTATACATCGATGACATTTTCGTTACTCCGAAACGTCACGGTTTCATTGGAGCAGTGCGTTTAGTTGGCCTAAGAGTCATGGAGTCAGTTTTTTTAATTGTAACTATATGTACCTACTATTGAAGGGTTACTGGCACTTCCTAAGGTCTCTAGACCCAAAAAGCTATACTGGGGCGTATTGTCCTGGGATTTGTGACATAATTTAAAGTTTTGAATATCGTTGTATCAACTTTTAAACTTTCACGATTTGAACACATAATTATGAGGGTAAATGAGGGTAGGAGATCATAACACCCTCATGTTTCTCCGAGACGACCCGCGTTCTCTAGTCAGCACTTGACCACGGCTATTGCAACATGGCCGAAACTTCGAGGTGAATAAATTAAACTAATTTGTAATATTTGAAGCGCTATTCAGGCCCAATATTCTGATCTTTGATCATTATTAAATTATCTAAGATTCCAACATTTTAAGCACGTCTGTTACTGCAGTTAATCATCAGTTTATTGTTGTTATACGAGTAGATAGGGTCTCATTTAAAGAAGCAAAAATATGGTGGTTATGCAAGTTCGTGCGTGCCATACTTTGAATTTCAATTTAAAAACTAGACTCAATGCATACTAATTTCTTAAAAATAAGAATACCTACTTATTTATTGCTATATCATAAAAATAATAACACGCAGTAAAAACTATAATAAGATTGCGAAATTAGTATATACAGTGGCAATCACATAACAAAGATGAATCATATATCATCTATCGAATTCGGTTCAGCTGTTTAGTACTTACGAGGAAATATAGGGCTGGACAGACATAAACACATACAAGTCAAATAAATACAGCCCTGTTGGTGCATTGGTAGCATGTCTGCTTCGAGAGCTGAAGGGCGTGGGTTCGATTCCCACTCAGGACTAACAATTGTGTGACTAACATCGATGTTTGTTCTGTGTCTGGGTGTACTGTATATCATAAGTATGTATTTACAAAAAAAAAAAAGTATTTAAGTATTCTATCAGTTATCTGACTTCCATCACACAAGCTCTGCTTAGTTTGGGTCAGATGGCGCTGTGTGTATAGTCCTACGATATTTATTTATTTATTTATTTATTATTTATTATTAAATAACCCTATTTTTATAACTTCGCCGCAGTCGGGTGAAAAGTTCTAGAAGTTAATACTATCTAAAGTTTCAGTAACAAAGACATTTATATGTGCTAGAATTTCTTTCTTAAATATGACGTTTTGAATCCACACCCTATTAAATCCCACTAATTTTATAAATGTGAAAGTTTGGATGTATTGATGGATGTATGTTACTCTTTGACGCAAAAACTACTGAACGGATTTGAAAGAAAGAAAACAATTTTTATTTTGTAACAGAACAAAAATAACAACAAATAGAGACAAACAGTTACAAAATAGGGGCTCACCTCAGCATAATACTGGTCATACAGTTATTTGGATGAAATTTGGTATGGAGGTAGCTGAGATCCTGGATTAGAACATAGACTTTTTATCCCGAAAACATGTAGCGGGTAACACCGCGGGTGGCAGCTCGTAGTTTATAAGTTACTATACAAAAGAAATCGTCAGTAAATCTAATTCAGCCTTTAACATCAGGCAACCCGTCAGCTTGATTGCCACCTGTGACATAAAAAAAAAACTAAATGAATTAGCAGTTTTGCTTACGTTAATGATTCCCTACTGTTACTTCCCAGCACGAAGCCGGAACGAAGCAATATTTACTCCTATTTACACAGTTAGCTCGCGATTTTGATTAAATATGGGCCGAGGAATAATTTAGCTTTGTTTACTTGCTTAGTAGGGTGATAAGTTAACTCTGCAGCAATTACAATTATTGCGAAATTTATATGAAGGCGGCTGTGCGAAGAATATATCCTTGAAAACCAATTCGCAATGTTTGTCGAACAATTTTACTCGATGGTAGATCTCCTTAGCAGGAAGTCATCTAGGTAGGTACCACCGCATCACCAGATATCCTGCCACCAAGCAGTAATGTGAAACATAACTGTTGTTCAGTTGGATGGATATTGCAGCTAGCGAAATTATAGGGCTGATGAGACTAATGAAGTCTCAAAGTAATAAGCGCATTAGCAGCGAAGCCCTATACTACTCAAAGTTATGTGTATCGCTGCAATGGGCAGGCGTTATCTCTTACCATCACGAGAGCGTCTCGTTCGTGTCATGAAAAAAAAGCTTAAAAAAGCTTTCTCGATCTTATCTTTAAATTTTTATATCCACGTTTCTATCTTTTCTGATGGGTTATTTAATTTTTTTATTAATGATTGACAGGCTAATTGTTTGTCTACAGTTCACATGATGTTAAATGACGGCGTGGTCGAAGATGGTAAACGGATGGAATGTAACTAGCTATCAAGTGAGACTGCCGGAACACACCCTAAAGTGTTTGGCGACAGAATTTCAACTTGAGTATGGTAGGTAACGAATCGATTACTAGAAAGTACCCTACCACCACGCAAAGAGCTTGTATTCTACACCTAACCTTTAATCGAGTATTAAAACTTTCCGGTTACAGATCACTCCTTCAATTCCCGCGAATTGCGATTTCAATTCAGCACCGCGAGCTAATTCCGATCCCGCCGTGTGCCGCCGCCGCTCGCAACCAGCCGGAAAATTGTATTGTTCCTATTACCTGCTTATTCCACGGTATCACGCGAAGCAGAAAGCTTAAGAAAGAGAGCTGTAGGATAAAATGACTTCATAGTTTTCCCGTTGAATGAATAAATGTATCATAGCAAGCTTCATATGCGTCTGGGAAGGAGAGAGATAACAAAGGAAGGTTTGATTTGTTAGGAAATCAGTTTGTTCATTGTGATACAATGATAATTTTATTGGTAAGTGAAACTAGGTGGTATAAGTACATAGGTGTGAAAGAATATTCGTTATAAGGCAGTTTTGTTTGTAACCTGTTGTGACTGATTAAATCATAATATTAATTATGTGGGATGTTGATTCGACTATCATTGTCCCAGATAATGGATTGATTCAGGCGTTACTTTGAGCAAAATCGTTTTGGGTGTTAAAGGTAGACATATTATTGTATTTAGTTTATTTCCGCTTAACAGTCGTTTCGGTTACAACAGTGATAAGGATTTAAATTAAAATTTAACTAACTTGACGACAGTTTTAAAAAACCTATGCGGATTATTAATTAATATCTAAAACTGAAATTGTCATTTTCTCGATAGTCGTCACGGTGAACGGTCTTATGGCGAAGAGTCTCGACCAATATCTGAATAGGCTCTCGCTAGACGGTTGGGTCAAGGGTAGGATCCAAAAGGCAGTGATCCTTGACACTTAACATCCGAAGAGCTGCGTTCTAAACACCTAGCCTGCCAACCTTTAAACAAAAACCGGGGCATAGTAATATTTACACACTACTGCTTGCCGGCAGAATATCTGGCACTGCGGTGGTACCTACTTAAAAGAAATCTACCACAAGGTAAACTTATCCGAAATAAACACTGTCTCTTAAGCTATGTTGAACTATATTGCAATGAAACGATTAATAACTAGGGTCGTAATTGAGCACTAGTTAGTACGCCCCCTGGCGTAACAAAGTAACACTTCCACCGCGAGCGAAAACAAATAACTTAAACGCAAGATTATAACTATACTTGTACTACATTTAGTAATTACTAATTACGTACTTGTGCCTCTACAGATTAATAGGGATGACTAAAATGGAAACTAAACTCGCTAAAATCAGCGACTACTAATTTCTTCTTGTGTGTAATTTATTATTATGTATAGCAATGATAGCTCAGTGGGAGCGTGGGTTCAAACCTCAACAATGAGCTTGAGCTGCCAATCAAGAAAATCGTTGTAAGGAAACCATAGCATGGTGGTACGATATTTTCTAGTACCCGTTGGTAGCTAACACATTCAAGTTGAAAATCTACAGCTAAGTACCTAACGGTGTGTTCCATTCCAGGATATTTTTTTTTTTTTTATAAATGGTTGACATGCTAGGTGTTTGATCACAGCTCACCTGATGTCAAGTGAAGGTGTGGTCGAAGATGGTAAAGCACACCTAGCCTGGAATGCAACTAGCTCTCAAGTGAGGCTGCCGGAACACACCGTTAGATGCTTGATGCTTGTTAGTGTGCCTTACCATCTTCGATCACACCGTCATTTAACATCAGACGAGATGTGATCAAAACCCTAGCTTTTAAATATAAAATATTATATTTGTAGCGATGATAGCTGAGTGGTTAGCGCGATCGATTCGCATGCCGAAGGGCGTGGGTTTAAACCCCAACAATCAGCTTGAGCTGCCGGTGAAGGAAAACGTCGTGAGGAAACCACAGCATCGTGGTAGGGTACTTTCTAGTACTAGGCTGGCTAGCTACCACCCTCAAGTTGAAAATCTGTCGCCGGCACCGTCACTTGAGAGCCAGTTCCATTCCAGGCTAGGTGTGTTTACCATCTTCTACCACACCGTCACTTAACATCAAGTGAGCTGTGGTCAAACACTTAGCTGGTCAACCATAAAAAAATTTACTAAAAAGTAGCCAAGGAACTGTCAACACGACAATAGTCCAGTGCAAATTATAGATATAACTCCATTTGAAGTCATGATTATGTATTCATATCACCGAATGTTAATCACAACATGGCCGGAAAGTCGAGGTAAAATAACAAAATTAATTTCATAGTATTTTGTTCGCGATTAAGACCTTGCGATAAACATAATAATGTGTTCAAGTCGCGAAAGCTTAAAAATTACTTTCTTTTGAATTTATTTTGTTATCAGAGTGGATATTTATATACTACTAATAAATAGTTATTTATTATAAAAGAGTGCAAAGTTGCTTTTTAACCGCGTGCTCAATTTTGCGAGCGGAGGAAGGATTCTAAAATTGATTCTCGAGCGCAGCGAGTGATTTAAAATTAGAATCATGAGCTTTGCATTCGAGTGCAATACGTAACTTTTCATCCCACCTCAGCGAGGAAATAATGCAAAAAATCTTTTATAATCCACAAGATATATTTTTATTTCAGTTTATTAACTACATTAACAATAGGACGTGAAAAGAAAATTGCGCGCGAGAAAGCAAATTAAAAAAAACGTACACCGAGGAGGTTCCGAGTTTGAGTTTTTAACAAATTAAAAAAAGTTATATGATAAATTCGGCACCATGGAGGTACCAGTAAATAGGTTTAATGATGTTTGGTATTCACAAACTTAGTGCACACGATGTTCTAAATTCAAATTTACTTTATCCTCTAGTGGATAAAAACGACTTTTGCACTCAGATATCGAAGAGCAAAAATACTCTTTCCGAGATGGGGGGATGAAAATATTTTTTTTTATGGTTAACAAGCTTGGTGCTTGACCAGAGCTCACGTAATGTTAATTGACGGTGTGGTCGAAGATGGTAAAGCACACCTAGTCTGGAATGGTACGTAGTAAATACAACAACTTTTAGAGTTTCAAAGTCATTGTATGTCAGCTATTTCAACGCATGATTCGTGAAAAACAAGCTCAAAAAAACTTTTTTATTTACATTTCGATAAAAAAAAAATGAAAAACCATATTTTTACAAAAATATTTCCATCCTAAACGTTAAAATTAGTATTAAATAGACGCAACAAGCCGTGACCGAATTCTCCGCGACCTGTCGCTTCTAAACGCTTCCTAGCGCTCCCGATTCACCCCAGTCTTTATATAACCTTTATATAACGTTACCATCTTCTCATCGAGGAAATATGTAAATTTAATGAACAAAATTAATTTCATCGCCCGAATAATGGCGGATAATGGTACCTCTCGACGCCCTCTTTCGAGATATAATTTCGTCAACGACCATCGTGAAGTTTACGAGCCTTTCAATATAATATTACGTACTTAATTAATTAATTTCACTGAGACACTTTCACGCAAGTTTAATAACTGCTCAAAGGAGGCGATGGCCCGAGAACTGCTTCGGACTTTACACCTGGAGTTATAGTTTCTATATAATTCAATTCGCTAGCTTTATCGGAATCACCTTCTAGCATTCCGTGCTCACATGATTGTCTTGAAAAGTTTGTAGACTTTAAAATAAACTATTGTCTGGGATAATGTAATCCTTACATTCACTTGCTTAGCTTCAATGTATTACAATGTGCCTAATTTTATACTTATTGTTTAAAATGTACTTCGTGTTAAATCTCCATAGTAGGAGATAGATCTGGGAGCGGATCATCTAGGTAGGTAGGACCAGATATTCAAAACTGTGTTCCGCTTTGAAAGGTTCTACAGCTAGCGAAATTACAGGGCGGTGGCGACGTACCATTGAATGTTTCAAAGTACAAAGTAGCGATGCACTGGACTTTGTTTTGTTACGCAAAGTTCTGTGTATCGCTCAAATGATCATGGATATGCGTTATCTCTTACCATTAAAGGAGTGTATTGTTTGGTTTAATACCTATATATGTATTAGTGCTTGTGATGTTGTTATATTATACAAATTCTAATCACCAAACATTTACAAAACAATTACATATCGACTTTAATAGAACGTGACAAAGAAAAAAACGCTTTCCTCTGGAATTATCTGCTTCCAAGATGGCATAAAAGTCTCATTCAAATCCAAAACTAATCGGGAATCTAACCCGAGACCTCTGGCCCTTAAAACAGACACGTTACCACCAGACACTTTATCCAAAGAACCTCCTGCAAAAACATCTGGGGACTCTATCTGAAATGTTCGGTTTTATCAAGTAGATTTTTTTAGGTAACTAACATAACTTTCCAATAAATAAAGTTGAAAACACTATGCAAACAACAGAAATAATTTAGGGGAGTTTCCTACAATTTAAATTTCTTTTAATTGAGTTGCCATGATTATACTCGTGTTGCAAGCTATGTTATTTTAAAAGAAATTAACAAATTGCGTCGTGCTTGACGGCTAGCATAGCGAGAGCCATAGAGGGTGCCAAGTATCCTCTTCATATTTTCCCCCGCAAATAAATGACCTATTAAAGTCAATTGAATCAATTCTGTCTAACAATTATATTATACTGGCTGATAATAAAATGATTTTCATCCGAGCTCATTATCAAAATGTCGGCACGGAAAGTCCATTCATGCGAGCTTCCTGTTTGCCGCGGACGGAACCATTGTGATTATGACAAATGCCTCATTTACATTAATGTTTTCCAATATAAAAGGCTCTATTGTTATAATTTGTGAAATGGCCGTGGAATCATTGAAAGTGATCGAGATGACAAGAAATTAAACGCTACTTCATTGGGAACACATTTTACAAGTTTAACATAATAACTCCATGAAAATTGATTTATATGAACAACAAGCTGCGCCCCGCGGTGTTACCCGCTACATGTTTAGGTCTTCAAGTCGAGAGTGAATCGGTATCTTCTAGGCGAGCGTGCTCCATCGTAGATCGCATCTTCACTTAACATTCATAAAAAAAAATGTGTTCGGAATAAAAAGTAGCCTATGTATTAATCCAGGGTCTCAGCTACCTCCATATCAAATTTCATCCTAATCCGTTTTATAGTTTTTGCGTGAAAGAGTAACAAACATCCATCCATACATCCATACTCACAAACTTTCGCATTTATAAAATTAGTAGAATTTAAATTAAATTGAGTTAAAATTATAATATTGTAACACCATACTCCATTATGACCACCTTGCTTTTGCTTTGCTTACCTTGAACCTTGCTATCTTTTGAAAGAAATCAATAGCACGGTAACACAATCAAACAAACATTTTAACAATTCTCAAGAAGTTAATCGTAATAAATTTAATTTTCCTGTATTGACCTAAGCGCTTTCCACTCGAGCAGCGTTCTAGTTATTTGAGCACAATATAATGTATTTGTATTAATGAGAGCTTTACGATTGTTTACTCTGGCTGGAAGTTGAAAGGTCGTAGGAAGTAGGTACCATTTACTTAATTGGCTGCTTGAGTTTATTCGAATCGCTATGTTACGGAGCTACGGATTCTGAAAGCATTTACGTTCCTGGCAATCAGTTGCTGTTTTGAGGGTGAAATATTTCCAAACCAAGTACTACTAACACTGTTACTGTTTAACATCAGGCAGAGTGTGGTTAAACGCGAACCTATTTTGAATAAGAAAATAATTAGTAAATGGTTAACACGGTCGGTTCACACACTGAATGGCACGAGTTCAAATCCCAACAATGAGCTTGAGCTGTCGGGGAAGTAAAACATTATGAGGTAACCATACCATGGAAGTAGGGTACTTTCTAGTACGTGGTTTGCTAGCTACCACCCTCAAATTGAAAATCTGCTGCCAAGCACCTAACGGTGTCTTTCGACGGCCTCACTCGAGAGCTTATTCCGTTCCAGGCTAGATGGGTTTATCATCTTCGACCAAACCGTCACATAACATCAGCTGAGCTGTGGTCAAACAAAACTAATTCCATAGTATTTTGTGCGTGATTACGATCAGGTAATAAAAAAATTACCTATAACGAATAAATCTCAAGTCAATTCATGATCACAGCTAAACAAAACTAATTTCATAGTATTTTTTACGCAATTAAGACCCGGTAATGTACAGTCATATTGACAGCCCCGTTGGCTCGTTGGTAGTATATCTGCCTTGAGAGCTGTAGGGCGTGGGTTCGATTCCCACTCAGGGCAAACATTTTGTGAATAAACAAATGTTTGTTCTGTGTCTGGGTGTTCTGTATGTATTATAAGTATGTATTTACAAAAAAAAAAGAAGAAGTATCTATGTATTCTATCAGTTATCTGACTTCCATCACACAAGCTCTGCTTAGTTTGGGGCCAGATGGCGCTGTGTGTATAGTCCTACGATATTTATTTATTTATATTATATAAAATTATAACGAATATTTTCTGATTCCCTTCAGCTTTGTTACATCAAGGTTGCATTGTATTTTCCTTCTATTTATCAATCTTTAAAGGTGAGCAAGGATTAAAAATTTCAAATTACTACGAGTGGCTAATTGTGACCGACTTTTGAACGAAAACTGATGCATGCGATTCAAAAATCGAGTCTCGGAACGCAAGACTTGTAGATTAGTCACATAAAAAGTCCCAGATTTGTCCATAAGCTTATTTCTCCCGATAAAAGCAGACAGTTCCGTGACATCCAATAAAGAGCGGCTACATTTTTATGGACCATTCAGTGGGTCGCCCTTTCTGAATTCTTCAACTTTGGCTTTAATCTTTCGTATAGTATTGCCAGCTCTGAGGGCAAACTTTGCCGATCTTTTATACCCGGGTCCTGGGGTGGGTATTTATGACAGGTTTTCGAACAGATTCGTGCTATTTGTAGATACAAGTAAGTCGTAAAATTATGTTATTGTCGTCTTCTTATTTTAAGTTTATCATCATTATCATCAACCTATCGAAGACTACCGCTGGACATAGGCGTCTCCCAAGTCACGCCACTCAGCCCGATCTTCGCCAAAGACTAGTGTATAAACTTTACTGTGTTCCGGAGCACAGTAATGTTTACACACTACTGCTTGTCGGCAGAATATCTAGTACTGCGGTGGTACCTACCTCGACGACCTCCTGCTAAGGAGATCTACTACCAAAACTATAGAGCTGAGACTAACCATAAATGTCTCATAGAAATGAGCGCTGTGTACCGCTGAAATGGTCATGGATAGGCGTTTTCTCTTACCATTAGGAGAGCGTCTCGTTCATCTTATTATTATTACGACGAAAAAACATCTACAGCCACCATTTTTTTAACGTTCCCCGTCGTATTGTAAGTTTAATAGTGGAGCTATAAGTTTGATAAACTCTGTAACTCTGTATGTAAATAAAGGCCGTAAGTTTCGCATTCTATGTCAGCATTTCACACAGTCATCCCCATTAAAAGGCATGCGGCTACAAGTTCGAGAGAAAATTAAATAAAGAGGCCAAGATGAAGTTGTCAAACCGAGTTTATTAAACAAGAAGTGAGGGATCTCCGATAAAAGTTGCCCGGAAAGGCCGCAGATAGCGCCCGCACTGAGAAATGATAAATTGGAGAAGTTCCCTCATTCAATACGATCCATTGTGTCTTTCCCAACGTTATTTATTGCTATACACCGAACCTCTACAGCTTATCTGTTACTGGCTTTTGCTGCTTTCAGCGTGAAACTGGCGTTGCAATTGTATCTGGTGGCTGGTGTCGATGTACCAATAAATTCTAGTAGGAATTTGTCCAAAAAAATATTTATTCCAATTTATATTCTTATCCAAGATTTCAAATATTTAACGGTCGTACGTATTGTTTGGACAGAACAGTGACTACTCTGCGGTGTCAATGATAGCTCAGTGGTTATTCGGTTCACACGCCCATGAGGTTCTAACCTCAACAATATGAGCTTGAGCTGCCGATAAAAGAAAATATCGTGAGGAAACCATAGCGTGTTAGTAAGGGATTTTCTAGTACTCGGCTGGCTAGCTACCACCCTCTAGTTAAAAATCTGCCGCCAAGCATCTAACGGTTTGTTCCGGTATGCTCACATGAGAACCAGTTCCATTCCAGGCTAGGTGTGCTTTACCATCTTCGACCACACCTTCACTTAACATCAGGTGAGCTGTGGTCAAACAACTAGCCTGCCAACCATAAAAAAAAAAAAAAAAAAAAAAAAAAAAGGTGAGCTGTGGTCAAACACGGAGCTTGTCTACTATAAAAAGGGGCAAGTTTGGGAATGTCCTAGTAAAACTGAGTAAAACAGTGGTAATCCGCATACGTAATTCGTCTCTTTATGAACAAAACACTACTATTTTTATATATAAACACTCGAAAATACAAATACAAATATCGTTTATTGGTAACACCAATGTTACAATTCGACAGCCCTGTTGGTTCATTGGTCCAAGATCTGAAAGGCGGGGGTTCGATTCCCACCCAGGATAAACATTTTGTAGTATAAAAATGTTTTTTCTGTGTCTGGGTGTTCTGTATTTATTAAAAGTATGTATTTACAAAAAAAAAAGTATTTAAGTATTCTATCAGTTATCTGACTATCATCACACAAGCTCTGCTTAGTTTGGGACCAGATGGCGCTGTGTGTATAGTTTTTTGATATTTATTATTATTATTTAATATTTACAATATAATAAAATGCCAAAAAAATAATAATTACTAAAAACAACAAGTTTTGGGCACGACAAGGAAAAAACACAAGTTTGGAAAATAATGTAATGGGGCTACACGATCTTGCGGCGTTCTCACGAAAACTGGATTGGCATTTTAAATCCAAATAGATTTTAAAAAACTAAAAGGGTAATCTTTTTGTTCCACTGCTATCTTTGAAGTGAACACATTCCCGGCTTCTACAACGTCGCCATTACCATGTACCAAACAAAACGTTGCAATATGCATACAAGAGCATCTCAAAGGCGCGAAAGACAATACGTATCACAAACTTGAGGCAAGCGAAGTGAGAGCGCTTGCTCAGAGCACCTGGAATGCAAACACCGGAGGTAAAACGAGCGATGCTACCTGCATTATGAAAACATCTTAAAACCAACAAATCTCTTAGCAAATCTAAACCCTAACTTTGTGGTTTTATGGTACTAGGTTCTATGAATGGTTGCAAAGGTCGGATGCTCATATTCGCGAAGCAGGAATGCGACAGTGCCACGTAGTTCCGCGATATGCTAAGCAAAAGCCAAGTAAACAAATTGGAAGTGACACTTGAAAGGAGCTCGGATAAAATGTTCTAAAAGAGAATAATGGAAGGACATTTTTATGGGATGTGTTACGCGAGCCACGGTCGGTTTTGGTATGAAATTAAATGCTACGTTTTCCTACTGTGATAGAAATATTTCAGGAGACGGGAATTAACATTTACTTAATGTAAAAGGAAGCTAGGAAACATAGATTTGTTTCAAGTAAAATTAATGAGACGAACAAGACGCTTTCCTGATGGAAAGTTATATCGCCTGTCCGTGATCATTGCAGCGATACAATAGCTAAACAAAGTCGAACATTCCAAGCAGTCAAACATCACTGCTTTGGCATTCATTACATTGAGACTTACGATGGTTAGTCTAGACAGCCTTGTAATTTTGCTACAATATTTACATAAAACATATTTATAGTTAACACCTAGGGAACGACTTTTACTTTGGGCACAACTGTGAAATTGTAGAAAATCAATTGCTCCATACGCGGTTGAAGGTCAACGATTTTTTTAGGAATAGTTGTGTCAAGTAAACGTGACAAAGAAATATAAGTGTACAATATGGTATACAATGTATAGGAGTGTAAGTGTACAATAATGTTCAATGTTTATATTTAGTTTATTTCCGCTTAACCGTCGTTCCAGTTCCAACAGTGACGAGGAGACTTAAATTTAACTAATTTTACACTGCTTATTTATTAAAAACCCTAATCTTACTTAAAATCTAGAACTCATAAACTTAGAAAACACAATAAACTAAATATAAACATTGAACATTCAAAATGAACTTCCGCAAAGTAACGCCTGAATCAATCAATTAGTGTACAATAATGCTATTGATACAGTGACAACTTTAGACTCAACCCACACATTCGCGCGTGTGCAAAGATTTAAAATTAATCCTCTTGAAAGTTTACAGTGAAACTCACGGCAAGATAAAATTTCAAGTAAGTCTATTTATATACGACCAGTAAGCCAAAAGGTCACAGTTCCTATACCAACACAACCCTTGAACAGATTTAGTTCATATTTGAACTTCAAACTTTTGTCTAAGTCGAAATAGTTTTTATATTTGTCCAAAAACTTATCTGTGCACAAAGTAAAAAAAAAAAAAGCGTCTGACTTGATTAAGTGCCCTGTTAGCTCATTTGACAAAATTCTGTTTCAAAAGCTGAAGGGTGTGGATTCTATTCCCACAAATGTTAGTCCTATAATATTTGTGAGACAAACGCAGATGTTTTCTATTTCAGGCTAGGTATGCTTTGGCGTGTTCAACCTCACCGTCACCTAACATCAGGTGAGATGTGGTCAAACACACAGCCTGTAAATCTTAAAAAAAATATCTATATCTGGGTATTCTGTACGTATTTACAAAAAAAAAGTGTATTAGTTTTGTATCAGCTATTTGGTTCCTTTAGCACAATGCTTAGTTTGGGCGAGATGGCGCTTTGTGAAATGTCCTCCAAAATGTATTTACAACATTATAATTATACCACAGGTCTATAGTCTATACTTCGGTCTTCATAAGAGTGACGGTTAGTTGAGGTTCTAAATTTTCACCCGATACTCCCACAGTGAGCGAGCTCTAACAATATTCGCAGTTTTCATCGCACAAACAAGTTCCTGGGAGCAAACAAGAAGCTTCCTGGTTCACATCAAGATTCCGGCTTGTTTAGCGAACTCTGCGAACTTCCAGCCAGATTTATTCATGACTTGGCCAAATATTTGATTGATTACTATGTCTCAAGCAATTCTCGCCGCTCGATCAATGTACGCCACTTCATCGAGAAAAAAGGCGCTTGTACAAACTCCCCCGAGTGATGTGGCTGTTTTTAGAATACAAAATGAAGCTGATGAAGGCGTTTGTTTATAAGTTTTTTCTTTGAGATTGTTAGCTACTGAATACCCTTCAGCTGTAATCTCGTTCGGGAACGATAGTCAATATCTTTAAAAGCCCATTCAGTACTTTACAAAGAATTGCAGCGCAGGCCCCGCGAGGTTGCCCGATGTACCGGATAAAAAGTTGCAGTAAATCGATTTCTCAAAATTGATTTCGTGCTGCAGATGCAACATGCAAGTTTGGCCACATAATACTTAGTACTGCCCCAGTGTATTGCTCTTATGGAATCTAGAGTAGGTACATATATTTTCTTACTTTTTCTCTGATCGTGATCCGTTAAGAAATCGTGATTATAATATATTTAATCAATCAATATTTTGATATTTTCACTATGGAAACTGACATGGTTTTGATACATTTTTGTTTTACTTATGCGAGACACATGTTTAATTATATTATTGGTATTTTTAAGGGCTTCAAAGCGCACCGGTGCATTTCGGCCTTCTATACGCTCTACCCCCGCGTCCGCCTATCAACCGCTGTCTCTACGTGCTAGGCGCGCAGCGGCCAATAATGCGAAGCAAGGCGAGGCCGCGCGTGCGTCGTTCTCAGCTGTGTCTCCGTGAAGAAGGCCACCGGATGTGGCTGAAGCTATACTTGAAGTATCCTATGTAAATAATTAACCTTGAGCAATCCCGCATAAGTAGTAATATTTTTTTAATATAATTATATATTTTGCCTTTTTTAATGAAGGATTTCAAATTATAGTACTGAACTGTAGTGTAATCTATATAATATTGTAGTATATCCAGTTGTTCTGGCTTGACTATGGCTAAGATTTAGCAATTTGACTTTGGCAATCCTTTGATCTATAATGGTATTATTGTATACCATGTACTTACTTACGACTTACTAAATTCGCTATCGGTTCGACAGGTATAAACAGTTTTTGCAAAACACAAATTCATTTGGGTTACTTGCCAAATATATACATTTCAGAGAAAAAATAATGAGATTCAGGGAAATACATTTTAGGAGCAAACAACAACATTTATATTTTGATCTTACATAGAAATTTATTTAGCTTTATAAACAAGAAAGAATGTACCTAAGAAATTGACAATAAGAATAAAATGTGTTTTTTTCGCATTAGGCAAACGTTTGGACACGATCACACGTTACGATATGGCCGAAGATGGAGCACGCTTGCTCAGGAAGTACCTTCACGGTTTTTTTTAACTATCCTGGGTTGTACTTTACAGGACGCAGAACACTGACGCAGATAAATAATTCCGCACATCAGCAGTTCTTTCAAGGAAGGTGGTTTGAAAACGTTTATTGCTTTTGAAAGGAATTTCCAATATAAAACTGCCTTTTCGTTGAGAATCTGGTTGTATTAAAAACATTTCCATGGCAATTTAATATTTTATTTCAAAAAATATTTTCATTTTCCAAAGAATATTGTTTATCCCTTATATCTAGGAAGACAAAGTTCACAATTCATCAATAATATAGGTATTTTTGATCCTTTTTATGATTGACAAGCTGCGCGTTAAACAAGTGTTTAACCACAGCTGGGTGTGACGGTGTGATCGAAGATGGTAAAGCACAAATAGCCTGAAATGGATCTGTACAGTTCTATTACTACATAAGTTTCGTAGCGATGATAGCTCAGTGGCTCGAGCGGTTCTCACGCCGAAGGGCGTGGGTTCAAACATTAACAATGCCGGTGAAAGTAAACATCGTGATAAAACCTAGTATTCGGCTGGCTAACTACCACTCTCAAGTTAAATATCTGTCGCCATACACCTAACGATGAGTTCCGGCAGCCTCACTTGAGAGCCGTCACTTAACATCAGGTGAGCTGTGGTCAAACGCCTAGCCTGTCAACAATAGAAAAAGCAAAATGTGGAGTAAAACTTAGGACTGCTTTACTGTCAGCTCACTGTATGTATCCATCGTAGAAGGAAGGAAGCGTCGCAGCTAGCTACAACAGATAGATACTGCAGTGAATTGAAGTGTAAGTAAGTTCACGTGATCCATATTCAAATTTCCATTCAGAGGGGCTGTCGGTAGATTCGGCAAAAGATGTTAGCGCAAGCTTTGAAATTTCAAACAGCGAGGTTTGACTCGAATACATCTTAACAAGTGTCTACCTGCGACTTTGCTCTTTTCATGTAAGTACTACATGCCGACAGGTCAAAATAATATGGAGGTCAGCTATAATTAAATTTACCATCCATGTTGTATACCCATATTTATGCAATAATTAAAATTATGTAAAAAACGTAATTTTTTCCTTTTTTTTAAATGTAAAAGTTATGATATGAACGAGACACTCTCCTGATGGTAAGAGATAACGCCTATCCATGACCATTGCAGCGATACACATAACTTTGAGTAGCAAAACAAAGTCAAAGGCATCGCTGATTTGGCACTCATTACTTTGAGATTTTCGATGGTTAGTCTCAACAGCTATACTGTAGTTTCGCTAGGTACAGTGCTCTTCAAACTGGAATACAGTAATGCTTACACATTCCTGCTTAGCGGCAGAATATCTGGTACTGCGGTGGTACCTACCTAGATGACCTCCTGCCAAGGAGACCTACCAAGTAAACTGACTTGACTAACTTAAAAAGCAGCGACCGGACTTTGTTTTGTTACTCAAAGTTCTAAGTATTGCTGCAATGATGATGAATGATGGCTTTGTTTTTCAATATCTATTAACAAAAATAAAGTGCATAAGTACCAATGCTTATACATTTATGTTTATTTACTTCGCTGAACTTCTTTTGTGATATTTTTCGTCGGCTTTTGAGGTTTTATTGTGATTTTCGAGAACGTTTTATTACAGAAGATATCAAATTACTTTTAAGATTGTAAAAGTGAAGAAGACAAGAAAGGCTACACAAGTTTTTCAGAAGTATTTAGTAGTACAGGCGTTGCTGACCCAAAACATCGTCCGCCAGCGTCGCCAAGTTTGCAGTTACACTTTCCGTGGATATTTTCCACTAGCCGCGCTCCCTCATATTTCTACGGCTTAACTAAATCCGGCTGATACGTTATTTTTATATGCTCTCCAAGTCTCTTCCATTAGCGGTCGCCGTGATGTTGGTTTTTCACTTAGCTGTGATCTACGCCGCGGATTTTCATTAAAGTATGGCTGGTCATTTCGTTTTTATGTGTCATGTGTGTTTTATTATTAATAGTTTGCTTTAGCCTACTGACCCGCACATTTAAGTGTGGATCTAAGGCAGGGATTAGTAGTGGGTGTAAGGAGGGAAACTGCTTAAAATATTTACATAAAAGTACACTCGGGTAAGTAGTGTAACACGGTTTCTTATCGATAAACGACATTCGCTATGATTAAAATCAGTTTTTAGTCGGTTTCAAAATAAGAGGTTTTCAATTTGCTTTTTATAATGTTTGTTATCTCAGAACTCCGTTATTTATGAACTGGTTTGAAAAAATATTTTTTTTTAAATTTCATACTTTAAAATAATTTCATCGAAATTTCAACATAGTCATAGTTTGATTTTTAAACCAAAGTAACTGGAAAACAGTTGTCGTCAATGTCGAAAAAAGGAGGTCTTCTAGGTAGGTACCGCCGCAGTACTAGATATTCTAGTGTCAAGCAGTAGTGTGTAAATATTGCCGTGTTCCGGTTTGAAGGGTACTGCAGCTAGCGAAATTACAAAACTGTTGAGACTAACCATAGAAAGTCCCAAACTAATGAACGCCAAAGCAGCGATGCCCTGAACTTTGTTTTGCTGCTTAAAGTTCTGTGTATCGCTGCAATGATCATGAACAGGTGTTACCTCGAACCATCAAAAGAGCGTTTCTATCGTCACAATACTTTGACGTAAAAAAAATTGCTTATTTTGATTTGTTTCACTGTTACTTTTTAGTGGTAATTAAAGGCAAATATACGTAATAACCCGTATAAAAAGTGTGCATGTGATATTATGTGTCGAAATATATTTTACTAAATTAAAACTCACGTTAGTTTTAGTTTAGTAAATATATTTCATATTACAAAATATATTAAATATGTTTTGATGCATTGTTTTTTTAAAATGAATCCTCTAAATTTGATTTCATAGTGAGTCCATTCAGAGAACGGATTCCTGCAAAAACTTGGAATACAGTTTAGTATTTCAGCTCCATAATATCTATCATCTACATCCGAAATGGAATTTTTTTTTATATGTAGAAAGTAATGAGACAAACGAGACGCTCTCCTGATGGTAAGAGATAACGCCTGTACATGACCATTGCAGCGATACACAGAACTTTGAGTGACGAAACAAAGTCCAGGGCATCACTGCTTTGGCTTTGCTTTGTGATTACACCATTCATTAGCTACAGAATCAAAGAATTATTTACGTTGATTGAGGATCTGTATCATGGAAATCCGAAGGACATCTTAGTGTTCAAAAATGTACACGTGTTCATATTATACGTAGCCGTGTACACTGTACACGAAAGGTACTAACACACCCCAATTTTTTTTTAGTTTTGATCAACGAAACTATTTTGCGGCGTAAGAAAGTACTCTGGTTTTTAGTTTTCCAACCAAAGTGTTCTACTGTGTGTACTCAGACAGGTATGCTCTTACAATCAGGAAGGAGTTACGTTCGTCTCATTACTTTTCCACCAATAAAAAAAGTTAACAACTTTGTCAATCTGGCTAACGCTTGGTTCATCATTCGTGAAAAGGAAAGAAAAACACTAATGGTCGTTAACAGAGGTCGTTTATTCGGCCATTTTGGTGACTAGAGAGATTTTCCCATCGGGTCGCTTCTTGTTTTTGTTCTGCAGCTGTTTCTTTTCGTAGCCGTAGACTGAGTAGTACGGGAGCGGTAGTACCGTCGACGATATCGGCATGAGGTCTGAAAATAAAATAAATAAATAAATCGATATTTCACACAAAGCTTTTATGATGGTAACCAGATGCTATAGAGCTAACCAGCGCTGGTCATACTAATTAGTGTAACCAGTATTATGCTGAGGTGAGCCCCTATTTTGTAACTGTTTGTCTCTATTTGTTGTTATTATTGTTTTTTTTGTTTGTTTTGTTGCAAAATAAAATTATTTTCTTTCTTTCTATACGAATATTTAATAAGATAATGGCATATTTTAAATCTGTATGTTACAAAATGTGGCGATAGCATTCTGTCAGTAATTTATTTCGTAAAGCTCTTAATGTTAATTAAAACATTATTCAAAACATTATACTCGTATTATTCATTAAAACTACAAAACAATTTCACTATAACGGCATCGTGTAACGACCGATAAAACTTTTGGTGACATGAGAAAACTTTAGAACCGCACTAAATTATAAAGGTAAGGGCACAATGCACGGCGTTTTGTTTTGCGACGCGACAAAATACCAATATCTACTGACCTCTCCCACATAATACGGACCAACTGTATTTAAGTATCCATCTTAAAATAATATGTAGTGTATTGTTTTGTAACGATTATGGCACAGTGGTCAGTGCGGTCACACGATTTATTACACCGTTCACACGACGAAGGGCGTGGGTTTGAACCCCAACAAAGAGCTTGAGCTACCGGTGAAGGAAAACATCGTAAGGAAACGATAGCATGGTGGCAAGGTATTTTCTAGTACTCGGCTGGCTAGCTACTACCCTCAAACTGAAAATCTGCCACTATGTACATAACAGTGTGGTCTGGCAGCCTCACTTGATAGCCAGTTTCATTCCTGATTAGGTTAGCTTTATCATCTTCAACCACACCGTCACTTAACATAAGATGAGCTGTGGTCAAACACTGTTATGTGTTTCGCTGCAATGGTCATGGGCATGTGATGTCTGTTACCATCAGCAGAGCGTCTCGTTCGTCTCATTACTTTCACATGAAAAATAAAAAAGTTTTGTTTTCATCCAAGTTCACGCGAAATAGCATTTGTTTGTGGATAAATGAATGTGTGTATGACTATGTATTTATTATTACTGATTAACATTTTAATTTGATTTTTCTCTGTATTGACATTTTGATTCTGACTTTTATTTAATAACAAACTACATTTATTTAAACAAAATGAAAAAAAAATAAATTAAATGATTACTATTTACAAAATTTATACAAAAAACTTAATCTAAAAGTCCGTCAGAGGAGGGATATGTGGCCAGAATGCTGGCAGCATTGCCACACTGGATGGCAATGCTTAGCTTTTGACCAAAGTAGATACCAGCATTCTGGTCACAATTTTTTTTTTTCACTTTTATTTTGTGTTTGATTAAAATTTATTTGATTTCATATGACAATTTGTTCGTAGCTTAAATAAGTTAATGTTAATATTGTCATTAGTGTAATTCGGTAATTGATTGAATAAATAAATAATAATAATAATAAGCGATGCGATTATTGTGTAAATACTTCACGACAGCTTCGAAAATATTTTGTCGCGTCGCACCACTTTCCTAATCTAACCTTTGCCACATAAAACGGTATTTTTTAATTAAACTTTGTTTACAAAAGTGCTTATTTGCCAACAAAGTACTAACTCTAGTAGGAGGAGTGTTTGAAGAGGACAGGTAGAGAAAACCAAAAATAAACGTTTAATGTAGAACTTTACTTGGCTTACTTTAACTAGTTTTATTATTTTCCAAACAAATATAATGGTATAATTATATAATTTAATATATCAAAGTTCTGTTTATCGCTGCAATGGTCATGGGCATGCTTTATCTCTTACCATCAGGAGAGCGCATCGTTCGTCTCATTACATGTACTTTATTTTTTTTAAATCGTCGTGTGCTTGCTATGTTTTTGACAGACTCAAAAAAGGAGGAGGTTCTCAATTCGACTCTATGTTTTCTTTTTGTATGTATGTTACGCGATCGTTCCACCAATTACTTATCTATTTTGTTCCGTAGATCATATTTTAGAGGTGGTCCCATATAAATTTTATCGAAATCGATCCAGCTATTAATTTAAATTCAATAAAAAAAATCTAAAAACTCTATGAATCGATGATATTTTCGTTTGCTCTGAAACCTCGCTGTTTCATTAGAGCCGTGCGTTTAGTTGGTCTAAGTGTCAAGGAGTCGGTTTTTTTAATTTATGTATTTATTATACATATATTGCAGACTAGTTTTAACATAATAATATATCTTTTACATATAATACCTTAAATCGTACACGAGGCGTTTCTGTACCATAATTTAACTATTTTTTTATGTAACAAATAGGTATTTAGACTTAATTATTGTTTATGTAACAAGTATTGAAACGAACGAGACGCTCTCCTGATAGTAAGAGATAACGACTGTCCATGACCATTGTAGCGATACACAGAACTTTGAGTAGCAAAACAAAGTCCAACGCATCGCTGCTTTCGTGCTCATTACTTTGAGACAACAGCCCAGTAATTTCGCTAGCCGCAGTACCCTTGAAACCGGAAAAAACCGAAGCCAAAAAAAAATTTTCTAAAACGTTTGTCGGTTTGTTTGTGCTTTTTCTAAGGAGATCAACCACCAAGTAAAAAAATTACAATAGACACAAATACCTCTTATTTAGGTGCTTAAAATATTTGCCTGACAATATAATAAATATGGAATCACGGGCACGCGAGAATTTTACAATTAGATTATACATATTTGAATTATTTTTTGAAATTATATGTACATATAAAAAATGAATATAATTATAATTACAATTATATTTGTAATTAAACTTACGGTGTGTTCCATTCCAGGCTAGGTGTGTTTTACCATCTTCGACCACACCGTCACTTAACATCAGGTGAGCTGTGGTCAAACATCTAGCCTGTCAACCATAAAAAATAAAAAATAGAAACATTATCATTTTAAAAACCGATGTCATTAAAATTCATATTAAAACCAGTTCGACTTCCTTCTTCCGACCTCGCCTTATAAGTTCAAAAAATACAATTTAACTTGACCTCTGAGCCGGTCTGCGATTTAAGGTGGTTATTGTAAGCTGTATATTTTTTATCGCGTGCAGACTGTACCTCTTGGCCGTGGCCCAATACACGAGCACAAGGTTGACCAGTGGTAAGCTCTAGTATAACTACGACTGCTATTGATAAAAAATAGTCAATTTAGCTACATAGAGTATCTCGAATGTCCAAGTTTAAAAAAAATACAAGAAAATTTTCTTTAGGAACTTACTACGCACACATACACGCCATTGACAGCCCCGTTGGCTCATTGGTAGTATATCTGCCTTGAGAACTGTAGGGCGTGGGTTCGATTTCCACTCAGGGCAAAACATTTTGTGAATAAACAAATGTTTGTTCTGTGTCTGGGTGTTCTGTATGTATTATAAGTATGTATTTACAAAAAAAAAAGTATATATGTATTCATTTTTTTTTTTTTATGGTTGACAGGCTAGTTGTTTGACCACAGCTCACCTTATTTAGATGCTTAAAATATTTGCCTGACAATATACGTTGATGTTAAGTGAAGGTGTGGTCGAAGATGGTAAAGCACACCTAGCCTGGAATGGAACTGGCTCTCAAGTGAGGCTGCCGGAACACACTGTTAGATGCTTGGCGGCAGATTTTCAACTTGAGGGTGGTAGCTAGCCAGCCGAGTACTAGAAAGTACCCTACCACCATGCTATGGTTTCCTCACGATGTTTTCCTTCACCGGCAGCTCAAGCTCATTGTTGGGGTTTGAACCCACGCCCTTCGGCATGCGAACCTACCGCGCTAACCACTGAGCTATCATCGCTACATCATTCTATCAGTTATCAGACTTCCAGCTCTGCTTAGTTGGGGGCCAGATGGCGCTGTGTGTATAGTCCTACGATATTTATATTATTATTATTTATTATTATACTTGGAACTTTTTTTTTCTATGGTTGAAAAGCTAGGTGTTTGAATACAGCTCACCTATATAGTCGAAGATGGTAAACACAGCTAGCCTGGAATGGAACGGGCTTTCAAGTGAGGCTGCCGAAACACACCGTTAGATGCTTGGCGGCAGATTTTCAACTTGACGGTAACTAGCCAGCCGAGTACTAGAAAGTACCCTACTCTTTCCTTACGTTGTTTTCCGTCATCGACAGCTCATTGTTGGTGTTTGAACCCACGCCTTTCGGCATGCGAACCAACCGCGCTAACCACTAATCTTTTATCGTTACAAATATTTTCTCAAGCTATTCAATTTCTCTTTTACAGTTGAATGTAGGTACCTAAACACGTAGAAAAAGTTTTTTTTTAACCTACAGCAAGAAAGTACACCCCAATTCGGGTCGAAATATAAAAAAAGTCACGTGTTTCTAAAACAACTAATATTACAAGAATCTCAATGAAAACAAAATATAATTATTGTAAAAAATATTTAATCTCAGGAACTGAAAAAAGTAGTTATCCGTTGGTAACAGAAAAAAAGCTATTAAGATTAAAACGTGGACCTTCCGAGAAGTCTCAATAGTTTTTCTATAATTTGATTTTATCTTAGTGTTTGTGGGAATTGAAAGAAAATAGGGAAGAACAAAATGTAAAAGGGTATAAAGGTAATAATTACATTAGCACACAGTGGGAGTGGTGTCCGCGTGGTATGAAAAAGGAAACGCTTTGAACGGAAAGGTCAATGACCATCACGTCATCGTTGCTTTTGAACCTATACAGGGTTATAAGTGTACTGAGCTAAAAGGAGGTAATTGTGACAGCCCTGTTGGTTCATTGGTAGTATGTCTGCCCAAGAGCTGAAGAGCGTGGGTTCGATTCCCACACAGGATACACATTTTGTGGTATAAACAAATGTTTGTTCTATGTCTGGGTGTTCTGTATGTATTTACAAAAAAAAAGTATTTAAGTATTCTATCAGTTATCTGACTTCCATAGTACAAGCTTTGCTTAGTTTGGGGTCAGATGGTGCTGGGTGTAATGTCAAAAAAAAAATTGTACTTGTAATTATGAGCAACTTTTACTAGGAGCAAAACTCTGAAATTGTAAAAAAAATCAACTGGTTCTTTAAAAACTTGATATTTTTTTTATAGTATGTATGTATGTATTTATTCATAATTATGAGTATAATAGCTGCTTTTCTCAGAATACCTCAAACGAACAACGCTGTATATTGATGACCATTAACATAAAATAAGCCCCACGCACATCCATTTTAAGTTTTTGGAATAATATCACGTTTCTTAACATTACCTACATTTAATAAATCGCAAAAGCAGCGAAACCCTGAACTTTGTTTTGTTACTTAAACTTGCTTAATTGGTAATGTGCAGGCGTCTCTTACCACAAAATACCACAAAAATGCTCCAAAACAAATTTTAATGAAACATTTTTCAATAATACTAGTGATGGGACAACACTTTATTTGCGATATAAAAGCTATACACAAACATGAAAAAGTTTGTTTTGAAAATGTTTTATTCATAATACTATCAAGTGACGTCATATTTCCATACATGTTTAAAAATTTCAATATGATTAAACATGTCTATTTTTTTTATTTTTTTATTTGCCCCATCGGGCAGGCTAAAGCTGTAAAGCCATACTGCCTTGTCTTAAGTGTTATTTCTGCTGTCTCTTAGCTATATTTATGGTCAAAGTCCAGTCTTAATTAAGTCCAGTCCGTGTCAGTCAAGTCAAGTCATGCTTTAGTAAAGTAGTGGCGACTTTACTATAAAGCTTCGATGGAGTTTTGGAAGCAACACGAAAAGTCATGTTTCACCACATTATATCATTTGCCCACACTCACGATTGTAATTCGGCTTTATGAATAAAACACAACCATTTTTATGCATAAACACTCGACAAAACACTAGTTTTGGAAAAAAATACAACGGAGCGACACGACTCTTCCCGCGTTCCCGCCAAAACTTTAAACATGTCAATATAGTGAGTACGTGAATATTATGAAATGTCTTCTTCTTCGTTTGTGGCGTCGCAGTTTGTGCATTTGCCAGTGTCGACTTTTTAGATATTTTCACGTATATCGTAACTAGTTCACGGCCGAGTCCAGTCATGCATTAGTATATTTGTGACGACTTTAATATAAGATTCGATGGAGTTTCGGAAGCAATACGAAAAGTCACACAAAAAAATGTTTCACCACACTATATCATTTTCCCACGCTCGCGTTTGTAATTCGACACTTTACTCGGTGGTAGATTTCTTTAGCAGGAGGTCGGCTAGGTAGGCTGTCTACACTAATATTATAAAGAGGAAGTATTCGTTACAAACATATATTATTGTATGTTTGTAATGAATAAACTCAAAAACTACTGGACCAATTTCAAAAATTCTTACACCGTTGGGAAGCTACGCTATCCCCGGGTGACATAGGCTACTTTTTACTCCTATATTCCGACGGGAACGGGAACTACGCGGGTGAAACCGCGAGGCGTCCGCTACTACCAGATATTCTAAGTAATGTGTAAACATTACTGTGTACCGGGTTAAAGGGTACTGCAGCCAGCGAAATCACAGGGGTGTTGAGAGTAACCATTGAAAATGTCAAAGTAATGAGTGCCAAACCAGTGATGCCTTATATTGTGTTTTGCTACTTAAAGTTCAGTTTCTTTTCCAAATTTCCGCCAAAACTACGGTCACATAAATATACCTACACCATGCACGGCCCAACGTCACACAAAACACACACATTTGTGTGACACAATGCCTATTTGTAGAACTGAGCAACACAAAGTTTTAAGTAAGGACTAAATACTTTAATAACAGAATTTGTGCGCTACCGACTGGGTCAGAGGTCTGACCGAGTCATGGCCCCGCACACCGGCCTTGCGACAACCTCGTTTACATAATCCACGCGTTTGTAACACGAAACTGACTCTTCTAGAACTTTCTAGAATTCTCTAGAACTTTCTTCCGTGGAGAGGTCGTTTAGTTCAGCTTTTTAGTTGAGGAGGAAACGGCGGAAATTTCTTATTTTTCTTTACAATTTACTCGTTGAATTTGTTTTCGCGCTTGAGATTGTGATACTGTCGTATGCTTATCATATTAAAAGGGTAAATAAATTACAAGATATTTTGATGAGAAGTCATTACCTTACACACACTTTACATACCTTATAAACTGTACAGTATTGCTATGACAACACTCAGGGCGCGGGTTCAAATCCTAACATTGAACTTGAGTTACCGGTGAAGGAAAACCATAGCGTGTTGGGTATTGTACGATACCCAATGATATTTTTGGTTTTATTGACATTTATTTATATTGACGTAATTATTTTATATGTGACATATTATTTCATTGACACTTTCATTGTATTGACATAATTATGTTATGATTTTGATATTTTTAAATTTGAATGGAAAAATGACCTGTAACTTTGGTGTTATTAATAAACGATTTGTATTTGTATTTGGTACTCGGCTGCCTAGATGCCACGTTGAAAATCTGTCGCCAAGCACCTATACACATAATATCAGGTGAGTAATGATACGAACGGGGCGCTCTCCTGATAGTAAGAGACAGCACCTGCCCATGATCATTGCAGCGATATACAGAACTTCGAGTAACAAAACAAAGTCATCGGCATCGCTGCTTTGGTGCTCATTACTTTGATTAGTCTCAACAGTCATATAATTTCGCTAGCTGCAGTACCCTTCAAACCGGAACACAGTAATGTTTACACACTACTGTTTGGCGGCAGAATATCTGATAATGCCATAGTACCTACTGCTAAGATCTACATCTTAGCAGGAGGTCGTCGCCAAGTAGATATTAAATTCTCAATTTTGGGTCAATTTTTTAATGAAAAAAAACCTTTTTTTACATTTTGAAACGATAATTACAATCCTTGCAAAACATTTACATGTAGCAACTTTTTAATAGTAGCTCCCAAAAGACATTGAAACCGATAGGCAGTACGGTAAATTATTTCGAAAGTGCAAATATTGACCTAAACCATACTCATCCTTACGTTTCTAATAATAGAGTCCAGTTTAGAGTGTGCGTATTTAAACTGCATTTTGCGCATTTACGTACCAAGGTTGCATAATACCACCTGTCACTGACGTGGAGTGCGATATTATAATGTAGAATTAATATCGAATACGTTCTAGAACTGTGTCGCATTTAAGAAAAATCATTTTGTTTGCGCCGCTAATGCAACCAAAAGAAAATTTAGAACGACAAAGTTGTATCAGTTACAGCGTCATTATACCTATAGAGAAATAGAGATAATAATCTATATTATATTATTAACTGTGAAGTTAGTAGATTTGATTGCAAATACATATGTACATACATACTATACATATACAATGATATGTTGTAAACAAAAGCTGTGGCAAACAAGGAAATCCTTAAATGTCAAGTGTCTCTATAACATTTGCATAAATCGTTAGAACACGGCTTTATTTATAAATAAGTATAATCAAATTTATTTCATCATCATCATCATCATTTCAGCCGTAGGACGTCCACTGCTGGACATAGGCCTACCCCATTGACTTCCATAAAGACCGCTTGGAAGCGGCTCGCATCCAGCGCGTTCCTGCGGTCTTTACTAAAAATTTATTTAATCATTTTTCTTTACAAATTTATTTAATCATTATTGTTATAAATTTTAAAGTAACGATGTCTTTCTGTTTAAATAGCGGCTGAACAAATCTTGACGAAATTGTATACGATGTTTCATATAAACATAAGAAATCACTCGAAAATATTTAGGCAAACTTGCAAATTGCGCGCACTACGACGGTAAGCAATTAGTATCGTTACACAAAGACATTAAATTGATTGTAAATTGTGTTAGTTTTTTATTCTTAATTAGTTTCAAGAACTAATATTTTTAAGTACTAAAAAGTAGATAAAATAAATTACATATTTTTTTTTATTAGAAAGAAAGAAAGAAAACATTTATTTTGCCACACACAACACTACAACAACAAAAAACACACTACAAATAAAAGATTAGAAAAAATAAAAATAACAATAATAATGAGTGGAAAGTTATCGCTGTAGTGTCCAGTGCGACAAAAAAGGTTAGTTCTCAGCATTAGTGCTGCCGATTTCTCAGCAGCGCTGGTTTTCAGAACTAACCTTTACTAAAAAGTACTTATTATTTTGTAGTTTCCTTACTAAAATATTTAATACCTACCGAACGAAAACGAAAAATAAGTAACACGATTGAATATTAATCGCAAATCAACTAACTGTTAGTAAGATTTTCAGCTACGCTATACTTGCAATAACATTCGTTTTTTCCAGTTAAGGGGCTTAGGGGTTAGTATTAATATACATAAAAATATAAATAAATGAATATCATAGGACATTTACACACAGCGCCATCTGCCCCCAAACTACGCAGAGCTTGTGCTATGGAAGTCAGATAACTGATAGAATACTTAAATACTTTTTTTTTGCGTATTATTACTATTATTAGTTCCATTCCAGGCTAGGTGTGCTTTACCATCTTCGGCCACACCTTCAATTAACATCAGGTGAGCTGTGGTCAAAAACCTAGTCTGTCAACCATAAAAAAAAAGTATTTACATTTTAATTATGTAACTAAATTAACGTAATTATGGATAAGTAAATTTCTGTACCTAGCTGTTCATATCTCATAATCATATTTTTTTTTAATTATGTTACTAATAATATATTTACGTAAATACGCAGACAATAAACATTAGCAACAAATATAATATTAATGTACATAATATTCTGTTATAAGAACATCGGTGCAGAAATAGGAAAAGTCTCACCCGGCTTCAAAACATTGTCATCGTCCCTCCTGTACAACATCCCCTGCGACCACGTGAACAAATATCCGAACAACACAAAAACCAAACAAAAATTCATCTTTTAAATGGCACGGTATTCGGGCCCACAGTGGAGCGAGCTGAGGTATATTTCACCTGTATTTATTTGACAGAGGCGCGCGTTCGCTAGCGCAGTCGAATAAAGTATCGAACGTATTGGTGACATTCTTATGATAGGCCCGGAGGCGGCGGCTGGATTGCCATGTCTGGAAATAACTGTTCTTACATACTGTTACATCAAAGTTTAAAATTTTGCTTTAAATCTATACATTGATTCTTTACTTGGTGGTAGATTTCTTTAGTAGGAAGTCGTCTAGGTAGGTACCAACGCAGTACCTGATATTCTGCCGCCAAGCAGTAGTGTGTAAACATTACTGTGTTCTGGTTTGAAGAGTACTGCAGCTTGCAAAATTACTGGGCTGTTGATACTAACCATCGAAAGTCTCAAAGTAATGAATGCCAAAGCCCGTACTTTATTTTGCTACTAAATGTTCTGTGTATCTCTGCAATGGTCATGGGCATGCGTTATCTCTTACCATGCTACTCAAGGAGAATGTAGCATTCTAATGGTAAAATAATTTTATTTTCCAGTAGTTTTTTAGTTTATTCGTTACAAACATACATCAATACAAATCTTTCTTCTTTATAATATTATTATACCTATATATTATAATTATTAGTAAATATCATAGAAATTGGTCTAACACGTTTTGTTCTATTAATTTAATTAGGTTTTTACCCATCTTTTCAAGCTTTTAGTAAATCAAATAATAATTAGGGTATACAAATTTGAGGGAGAACTGATTTGAACATACAAAAATAAGAACTTTTCGTTACTTTAGCTTTTTGGCACCTTACAAATACAAATACAAATATTTTATTGGTAACACCAAAGTTACAGGTCATTTTTCCATTCATATTTAAAAATATAGGTCCATGAAAAAGTTTTTTTTTTTAAATTAGTCAACGATGACACCAAAGGTTTCGACATGCATGTAACGTGCAATAACTGTTAACCACCTCATTCGAAATGACATCACCCTCCCCGCCTACAAGGCTGGTATTCGAACTCGGAAATCTAATATGAATACGCTTTCTGTAAATACGTGTAGACGGGAGGATACCGTTGCCTCGAACATCGAAAATAATGTCACACGGCCATCCAATAAAATCTACACACTGCGAGATGCATTCTGTATCTGCCAATACGGGGAATTTTATGAAAATATTCTGTGAAATAAAATAGCTGTAGGTTAAACTATTGCAGGAGAAATACTGCACTATAAAATATTACGTTCAGTTTATACTCGAAATCAGACGGCGGAATTACTTCAAAATTTCTACGTGGATCCGTTTTCAAGAAAACTTTGAATGTTTTAAACGCAGGCTAAATCGATGGCCTGCTAGTAGACAATAAATAAAAATATTACAATTACTACTGAAACGATTGTGTGATTAAATTTCATACAATACAAAAAAACAAAAACTTAGATAATAGAACAACTTTTTTTTTTTTAATTTAATGTAAAAGTTGTGAGACGAACGATACGCTCTCCTGATGGTAAGAGATGACGCATTTCCATGACCATTACAGCGATACACAGAACTTTCAGCGACAACTGGCGATCTTATCGCTAAAAGCGATCTCTTCCAGGTAGCAGCAGCAGTAGTGTGTAAACATTACTGTGTTCCGTTTTGAAGGGTACTGCAGCTAGCGAAATTACTGGGCTGTTGAGACTAACCATCGAAAGTCTCAAAGTAATGAGCACCAAAGCAGCGATGCCCTGGACTTTGTTTTGTAACTTCTATAAATAGATACAGTTAAAACATGACAACTCTCACAGCGCCCTAAACGAATCAAATCTTGTTCTATGGGAACCAGGTAACTGAAACAATTCTTTTTTTTTAAATAGGTACAGCTATAAAATACAAAAAGCATCGGAAACATACGGAACAAACATCTATTTTCGTCACACAAATGCTAGTCATACAAACAACTACTTTTATAAAAGACAAATGGAGCTTAATTATTGTATTACCTTTATTAGGAGGGCAGACAAGGCAAAAGACACTTTTGCACAAAAACTGTAAGACAAGCTTCCTTATATAGATGCGGATGAGATCAGACTGTTTTGATACATACTTACAGCGTGACCAATTTAGTGGTTCAGGTGGTGAAATAAGGAACTAAAATAGATTCGTTGGCTTAGTATAATATGCCCATACCATTAATAGAGAAAAAAACTTTGCGGATTGTTGTATAGTTTTTTTTTTTAATAATTAGCGAACTTTTATCTTTCAGGCAACTATAATTTAAGAATAATTCCAGAACTCGAAAGGGAATTTGACTAAAGGACGTGATGTGCCAATAATGATTTTTTTTTTTTTTTTTTCGTTAATTTGCCCTTTCGGGCAGGCTAAAGCTATAAAGCCATACTGCCTCGTCTTCAGTGATATTTCTGCTGTATCTTAACTATGGTTATCGTCAAAGTCGTCTTAGTCAAGTCCAGTTCGTGTCAGTTCGTGCCAGTCATGCTTTAGTAAAGTAGTGGCAACTTTACTATAAAGCTTCGATGGAGTTTTGGAAGCAACACGAAAACTCATGTTTCACCACATTATATCATTTTCCCACACTCGCGCTTGTAATTCGGCACTTTATGAATAAAACACCACCATTTTTATGCATAAACACTCGACAAAACACTAGTTTTGGAAAAAAATACAACGAAGCGACACGACTCTTCCCGCGTTCCCGCCAAAAACTCTGCCAATAATGAGGAAAGATACATCCCAATACACATTTGACATTTTATTATACACTTGACGTTATTGTTATCATTAGACAGTGACATTTGTTCATTACTTTTTTTTTAATACAGAAGTTATAAGGTCAGTAAAGTATTCTATTCTATTCAATAATGTTATAAAAATATTTTTTTTAAATTTAACCAGGTAATGTAAAAAGCCATGAATGGGAATGGTTTCCAGAACACCGGACACATGCCACGTTGTATAGCAATTTTATCTTTATACAAAATAAAGGCCAGGCTTTTGGTCACGTGTGGCTTCGACCAGACAAGATAACATGAGCGAGTACTTTTGTTTGCCTGGTTCCAAAGTTTCAACTCCAAAAGACAACTACTAAAATATCATAATTTTTAACCGAATACTGGTAAAGAAACGCGGTAGTGGCTCCTTCATTTTGTTTCCGCAGTCAGTCTAGTGATTCATCTGTGGGCGGCGGAGATGACACTATGTTATCGAGAGTTTACTTGAGCACAGTATATGGTGACGTTTGAGACGTGTCAGATTGTGAGTCATGTAAGTATACAGGGTTACGCGTAACGGTACCGAAACCAGGTCATTGTATCCGCCATTATGATGAACTGTTACAATGGGGCCAACCATGAAATTAATGTAATTTACTCAATTATTATTATTATAAATTAATTTCATTTGTTTTTTTAATATTCAATTGCAATTTACTTTTTTTTTATTATTTAATAATATTGTAACTAATGTTATCAATAAAGAACTATGACTATGACGGACTAATGGATATAGAATAGCTGTTTTAGGAAAAAAAATAACTGAGAACTTACCCATCACTCATTAAAGACAGTCAATAGAGTATTATTGCCAACAATAGAATTCTATATTTAAATATCTAAGCAAATAATATTGTCCTTTATAAAGGACAATATCGTGCAGCTCGCGACCTTCTTGTCATGGAAAGGCTTAAAAGCCATGTACTTCGGTAATCCAACGTTGATAATTCGAAACTGGGTTAGAGAGTTAAACAGGGTTATACACTTTATGAGTACTAGAGGGAAGGGGGTCATCACTCATTATCACGAACATATTTTACATTGGGCACAACTCTGGTATCGTGAAAATCAACGAAGTTATTAGTCTCAGATAGAAAAAGTATAAATAGTCATAGAAGCACAATCTCTACTATTTCAAATGTAAATTATTAGCTACATAATATTAAAAACTACGATAGACAGAATAAAAAACAAAATATATTTTTGTATTTTAACGGAATTTAAAAAAAGAGGAGGTTCACTACGCTTATCAATTCATGGTCTCCACTCTAGAACACGTCTACCCCAATGATTCCGCGACAGATATGTCCAGTCCATTGCCACTCCAGCTTGCTAACACGCTGAGCTATGTCGGTGACTTTAGTTCTCAGGCGAATTACTTCGTTTCGGATACGATCCCTTAGAGAAATAGCTCTTTCCATAGTTTGCTGAGTGACTTTGAACTTGTGATGCTGCTCCAACTATGACTGTCCACATTTTGGCTTCATGGGTCATAACAAATACAACGCACTGATTAAAGACTTGTTTTAAGACTTTACGGGATGAATGACGACAAGGCTCTGCGGAGTTTTTCGAAAGTTGCAAGCCTAATAAAAAAAAAGTTTCAGTTTCTAGAGAAACGATTCCCTGTAGATCCAGGTAGTGTACATAAAACTCGGGACAGTAGCAACAGCCCGTTTCACCACCTACAGTTACCCATTTCGCCGCATAGTTTGTTCACCGGGTACGTTATAACTTGTGAAACTTTTGGGTCGGAAAATTAACATGTTATGCCGTAAAATGTACGAAACATTAAATCTGAGCATAATGGCCGCCTAGCCAGGCTTTCCGGGACAAATATCTTTTAAGTAAAGTGCTATCGACAAACTTTATTTCTGATTGATAGATAATATTCATAACACGAATCAAATATTTCATGTAAAAAAATTAAAATTTATAAATATGTATGGTTCTATCTAATCATAAGATGCTCAGCTCATGCTCGAAGCTGTAAACTATAAGCGTTTAGCCAAGTCTGTGTGTATAGATCACATGATAACCCAACAGACTCCCTGAGGCGATAGTCGCTTCTCATCCTTCAAAGCAAAGCTGAAAAAAATAGCTCATTGTACAAGCATTAAATGCCATTAACGATTATTTAAAAATAAAAGTATGTCCGCATATAAAAATTAATAACAATTAATCCGACTAATATTATAAATGTGAAAGTGTGGATAGATGAATGGATGGATGGATGTTTGTTACTCTTTTACGCAAAAACTGCAGAACGAATTTGGATGAAATTTGGTATGGAGGTAGCTGGCACCCTAGATTAACACATAGGCTACTTTTTATCCCGAAAACATGTAGCGGGTAACACCGCGTAAAACCGCGGGGCGCAGCTAGTTGTAACTTAACTTTCATAAATTATTAATAAAATCTTATCTATACTATTATAAAGAGGAAAGATTTGTTCGTTTATTTGTATCGAATAGGCTCCGAAACTACTGGACCGATTTCAAAAATTGTTTCACCGTTGGGAAGCTACACTATCCTAGGCTACATTTTATCCCTATATTCCCACGGGAACGGGAACTACGCCAGTCTGTTATATACATGAAGTTTTTATTAAGTAAAATAATATACAAACAACAATAAAACCTTAATTCGAGTAGCACACTGTACACAGTGCAGATACAAACAGATAAGTATTGTAATAATCACAACACCCGAAACATTCTGATTCGGTATCACAGCCCAAGTTGAAGTAACGCAAAACTCTCACATAATATTCGGGTATACAGGTGCAAATTACAGCCCGCGGGTACTAGAACCTTTGTATTACACATCGCGACCACCCCGCGATGAGCTCTCCTAATCCGCCTACGCCTAAACGCTGTCTCCTCCCTAAAAGGGGGCTAGGGCCTAAATAGATTGGCCGTGACTTGCAATAACACCAATGTCAAGGGAAATAACCCGACTGTCGCCCTCCGAATGGAGTATATTGCCGTGTGATAGTTACCGAACACTAATAGCTGCGACATTAAATTACGTGGATAGAGTCTTGGAACGGGACCCTCATTCCGACTCGATTCCTTGCTTAAACACTATCAATGTTAGAAAACATTGTAAAATAAGTAGTAACGAGTCATACGGAACGGATAGATCGGTCGTTTTGGCAGAATAAATATGGGGCGCGCCGTTTGAATACGTATTTAATTCGGTGGCGTTAAAGTTTAGATTGGCGTGGTGGGAGTCCGGAAACGTGTTCTAGAATGTAATGAAAGGCGGACTAACATTTTTATAGGGGTTTGAACGACTCTCGGCGAGCGTTTTACATTTAAAGGAATCCTCATTCTATTACATGCGGCGGTACAGATCGCCGCTTACTGCGACGGCCGTCTTCATTCACGGCGGCTGTTTGCACTCGATGTTTGCTTCTCGTGAATTCGGAAATAGCAGAAATAGCGCCGTGAAGAGCTCACACACATTTTTGCATTTTGTTATTTCAGCGCTACAGGTTTGATAAATATTGGGACGCTGCCTCTGTTGAGACGCTCGAGAATTCTATTAAGCTTTAGAGAACTGAAAATGCGAATATATTGAAAATGAAAACATCACGGTTATGCAAAATGTATTAAATTTATTTCTAAGACAAATAGACAACACTTTATTTGAGACATGAAACATAATTAACAATACATACATACAAAAATAAACATAAAACAAAGAAAAAAATGTACTGTACTTTCTGTACTTCATTTGTCGCCAAACACCTAACGATGCCGACAGTATCACTTGAGAGCTAATTCCATTCCAAGCTAGGTTTACCATCTTCGACCACACCGTAACTTAACAGCAGGTGAGCTGTGGTCAAACATTTAGCCTATCAAAGATTAAAAAAAGAGAGTAAGTAAAAAAAACAACCAATGTTCATGGGCATGCGTTATCTCTTACCATCAGGAGAGCGTCTCATTCAACATTGCTTTTACATTTTTTAAAAACCTTGTCGTAAGGCTAAGTGGAACGTCGCTTTTCTATCTATCTATCTATATCTATACTATTATAAAGAGGAAAGATTTGATTGTTTGTTTGTATTGAATAGGCTCCGAAACTACTGGACCGATTTCAAAAACTCTTTCACCGTTGGGAAGCTACACTGTTCCCGGGTAACATAGGCTACTATTATCCCTGTATTCTTACGGGAACGGGAACTACGCGGATGAACCCGCGAGGCATCCGCAATATCATAAATAAATAAATATCATAAGACATTACACACAGCGTCATCTGACCGCAAACTAAGCAAAGCTTGTGCTATGGAAGACAGATAAATAGTTTTTTTTTGTGAATACATATTTATAATACATACAGTACACCCAGACACAGAACAAACATTTGTTTATATCACAAAACGCTTGTCCTGGGTGGAAATCGAACCCACGCTCTTCGGCTCTTAGAGCAGACATACTACCAATAAACCAACAGGGCTGTCATAGTTAACTTTCTCACTTCATTTGTTTAGTCTCTGTTATCATCTGTTAGCCATATCTTTGGTTTAATTAGGGTAACAATCAGCTAAAGATATCTGGCAGGCTTTAAGAATACAGAAGTTACAGCCTCCGTTCCGATCCAGTTGCGAGACTATACGAACAGCTAATCTAAGAGGCTGGCCCGGTATTCCCCGAAGTGCTATTAGTCTAGAGATAGCGTTAGTTGCCTAACTTATTGTGCCTAACACAAATTAGCTATAAGTTTCGGCCATCGGGGAATGTTTTTGGCGTGAACGTTGGTTCACTGTGGCGCTGGCTTATATAATATTTAACCCTGCGTATAATTTGATGGAGATTTAGTACAATAAAACTTTCGCTTTGCTTTTCTCCCTTGATCTTTCTCCCAGTAACTATTTGTAACGATGATAGCAATGAGCTTGAACGCCCGGTGAAGGAAAACAACGTGAGGAAACCATAGCGTAGTGGTAGGGTGCTTTCTAGTACTGGGCTGGTTAGCTACCACCCTCAAGTTAAAAATCTGCCGCCAAGCATCTAACGGTGTGTTCTGACAGTCTCACTTGAGAGCCAGATCAATTCCAGGCTAGATGTGAGCTGTGGTCAAACCATAGAAAAATAATGCATGTATGTTTCCCAAAAATAATACTAGAAATGTTTCCAAATCTAGAATAAAGCGTGCTCCATCCAAGCCTATAATTATCGTTAATTAACATTGGACAAGGTGTGGTTAAACGCCAACCTAAATACTAGTATAATAGTTCTAGGTCAATATTATCATAATCCTCAACGACCTTTTATTTACACTCGCTGGATATATAAGCACAATTTTTAATTTCATACATGGTTTTCAGCATTAAATTACTTATTAAATTTATATTATGAAGTCGTAACCTTATTGGAGTATGTATATCTACAAATAATGTTTTTTTTTTATGTTTTAGGGTTTTTCCTCGTGTCACTTAAAAAAACAGTTAAACTCAATTCTGTCAATAACAAAGTCTTAAAAAATTAAAAATGTTATTTATTTTATCATTAGTTTTCATGTTGGAATTTCACAAGCTATTTTAAATAATTAAAATTACCATGGTTATCTATGATTCTAAATTAGGTTTCAACCTTTACTATAAAGTTTTTTTTTTGTGAATAAGTTATATACTACTTGTTAAAAAGAAAAACAAAAATTGCTACAATTCCGAATATATCACTGTAAAACTAAAACAAGCAGGCAAATATTTTGGATCAAACAATAATTAATGATATAACATAAAAAACCGACTCTATGACCATTAGGCCAACTTAACATACTGCTCCAATGAAACAGCGAGGTTTCAGTGTAAACAAAAATATCATAGATATATCAATTTTTAAATTGACGTTAATTTTTTAAAAGCGGTTCGATCGATTTCGACAAAATTTACATGGGGCCACCTCTGAAGTATGATTTACCGAGAAAAAAGAATCATCAATATCGATTGATAATTTAAGGAATCATCGCATAACATACATACAAGAAAACAAACAGTCGAATTGAGAACCTCCTCCTTTTTTGAGTCGATTAAAAATGCTTGAATCCTGTTTGGTATAAAGGATAAAATTGGCGCTCAAAATGGAACAAGAAATTGCCATTATTTATCATTATTGTCTAAACTTTTCTTAATACCTATTATTATTATTTAACGTCTACATGACTTCTATTATCTTCCCCAGAACAAGATGCAGCACTAACCAAATTCCTCTAAAATGTTCTACAAGCTAACAATGTAGTACACAAAACTAGGTTAGCAATTCTAAAGATGTGTACGCCTCAGTCTAGTTTGTACTTCATTAGCGAATGTTCAACACGACAAGAGCGGGGAAAATGGGACCGACTTTAAGAACAAAGGTTAGTGCTGTGTTTTTCTTTATGCAGCTTTCCTTTGAATTGTTTGTAATGGGTTTAATTGTGTATATTTACACGCATAAACGCACGTGGAAAATTATTTTTTCTTCTTCAACATTTTTTTATTACGTCTAAACGGTTTTTTTCCTCCATAAAAATGAAATGAACCTTAGAAATTTATTTTCTTTTTTTTGAAAAAAAACTAGAAAAATCTATCTACATATAATCTACTATCTGCGCCCCGTGGCGTTACCCGCTACATGATTTTTTGACGTTACAAAGTAGCCTATGTGTTAATCCGGGGTGTCAGCTACCTCCATATCAAATTTCATCCAAATCCATTCAGTAGTTTTTGCGTGAAAGAGTAACAAATATCCAGCCATCCAAATTTTACAATTATTAGGCTACTTTTTATCCCGAACACATGTAGCGGGTAACACCGCGAGGCGAAGCTAGTTTTTAATATATGTTTGTGATTCGTCATATTTTATCATTTGACTTTCTAGTGAAAAGTTTACATAGATAACTAATTATTACTGAATTGTAAAAGTATATTGTAGATGTTTGCAGTTTTGTTTTTTATGAACTTTGGAAAGTAATAAAAGGAAAGTAAGGTTATCTTAAGCTGATACGCTGCATAGGTACTCTTAGTGAAAATCCATTTGCAAATATCAGCAGCGAAGATAAGAGACAAAAACCCATCGAGAGCCGGCTGACACCGATTAGGCCATACGCAGTCCGATTTGGTCCTCACAAATGTATTTCCAATTTTTCCAACATAGAGAAACGTAATAGAGAGTATTTTGCGGGGTTCTTTTCTTATTTTTTACGAGCGCTTGTCGGCCGGTATTAGGTCGCCATGTGGCCATGAGGTCGGTTATTATTTTAGGGGAACGTCGGCAGGTTCTGCTTTATTTTGCTCTCCGACTACACTGGAACAACGAACGGGTTAATAAGAAAAAATATACAGTCATGGAAATTCTACTCAGAAATAATAACTATTAAGAGCTATTTGAATGTTAGCCCGAAATATAAATAAATTTACACAATGCAGTGAAAACAGCGGGGAATAAAACATCGATGTTTTTTATGTAAAAGCAATAAGAGGAACGCTCTCCTGATAGTGAGAGATAACACCTGTCCATGACCATTGCAGCAATACACAGAACTTTGAGTAGCTAAACAAAGTCTAGGGCATCTGTTTTGGCGCTCATTACTTTGAGACTTACGATAGTTAGTCTCAACAGCCATGTGATATGGCTAGCCCCAGTACTCTACGAACCGAAACATAGTAATGTTTGGGCACTACTGTTTGGTGGTAGAATAGCTCGACGACCTGCTGCTAATGAGATCTACCACCCAGTAAATAGACAGCGATTTATTAAGAATAGCAACTACTAGTATGTAAATATCACTTTGTTCGGGTTTGATAGTCTGGGTACCTTCAAGTCGCGAGTGAATCGGTTTCTTCTAGGCGAGCGTGCTCCACCATAGACCGCATCTTCGCTTAACATCAGGCGAGATGGCGGTCAAACGCAAGCCAATTACTATTAAAAAAAAAAACAAAAAAAACTGAAGTTAGCGTAATTACCGGGCTGTCAAGACTAACCATTGAAAAAGTAAACTTTGTTTTACTACTTACATTTCTGGGTATCACTGCAATGACCATGAACATGCATTATCTCTTACCATCAGGAGAGCGTATCGTTCGTGTCATTTCTTTTACATTTAAAGAAGTAACTATCAGTGTCTGGTGTAATAAAAAGGTTTTGATTTTAAACTAGCTGCGCCTCGCGGTGTTACCCACTACATATTTTCGGGATAAAAAGTAGCCTATGTGTTTTTAATCCAGGGTATCAGCTACCTCCATACCAAATTTCATCCAAATCCGTACAATAGTTTTTGCGTGAAAGAGTAACAAACATCCTTAAATAAACAATTGATTCATTCAGGCATTAATTTGCGGAAGTTAAATTTAAGTCTGCTGTAACTGGAACGAGTATTAAGCGGAAGGGCGTGGGTTCAAACCCCAACAATGAGCTTAAGCTGCCGGTGAAGGAAAACAACGTGAGGAAACCATAGCATGGTGGTAGGGTACTTTCTAGTACTCGGCTGGCTAGCTACCACCCTCAAGTTGAAAATCTGCCACCAAGCACCTAACGGTGTGTTCCGGCAGCCTCACTTGAGAGCCAGTTCCATTCCAGGCTAGGTGTGCTTTACCATCATCGACCACATCTTCACTTAACATCAGGTGAGCTGTGGTCAAAACAACTAGCCTGTCAACCCTAAAAAAAAAAAAAAAAAATTAAACTAGATACACCATATATACCTTAAATATCCATCCATCCATCTATCTATCCATCCAAACTTTCACATTAATATTAGTGGGATTAGTGTTGTCTTAAGACTACGTAACAATGGATACAAAAAAATTAGAGTGATAACAATAATTAACTAAACAACTAACGAAGTTTGTTAAGATTTTAACAGACCCCGATAATGATAAAGAATCGAAATTCATTTTAAAACTTGGATATCATGTACGTACGTGCATAATATCCTACCATAAGGTTGTATAACGTTGACTTGTCAGTAATGCAACGTTTGCGGGTCCCGAGTCCTCCCTCAGGACTGCGCCGTATTCTTTACATTCAATAAAGCGAACTAACACGTTTAGCCGAGCAGACCTTTTTGGCAACATAACGTTTTCTACTACTAGGATTGTCTTTAAAAAGTTAGTTCTCTTTTATAGTGTAACATCTCAAAGGAACATAACCTTGATTTTTGATGTTACCAACATAGCTATAACCTTTGACTGTCTATAGCTAACATAATGGAATATATTTTTACATGATAATTATAGATTTATACAAAGTACAATTTACACACACATTACAATAAAACATATTGTGAATAAATAAATAAATATCGTAGGACTATACACACAGCGCCATCTGGCCCCAAACTAAGCAGACCTTGTGTGATGGAAGTCAGATAACTGATACATAAATACTTTTTTTTTTGTAAATACATACAGAACACCCAGACACAGAACAAACATTTGTTTATTCACAAAATGTTTGCCTTGAGTGGGAATCGAACCCACGCCCTACAGCTCTCAAGGCAAATATACTACCAATGAGCCAACGGGCTGTCAAAAAATACATACTATTACATACGTGTCAACCAAAAAAAAACATATCCTACTATATATAATACTAGCAGCTCGCCCCGGCTTCGCACGGGAAAACAAAACATAATACCTTTCACAACAGCTTTATTTTTATTTGAAAGTTTATGTATTCATTATGTATTTTATTTATGTATTAAAAGCATGTTTTTACAAAAAAAATATTCAAATATTGTATAAGATATCAGTTTCCCATAGTACAAGCTTTGCTTAGTCTGGGGCTAGATGGCGCTGTGTGAAAATGTCCAAGGATATTTATTTATTTATATAACTTATCAGCTTTGGGTGATATTTATAGTAACAAATTTTATTTATGTAAGCTGCTGCCTACTGCTTCGCTCGCGTAGCTGAGTGATTTGCAATTCAAAGAAATCTATTCGAAATACCTATGATGTGGAGTATCAGTAACAAAACCAGTGTAGGCTGAGCCACATGCATTATGGATGCTGCTGTATCTGGATTTGCATAACTTAAGGTGTAATATTTTTTAAATGTAACTTTATTTTTCCTAAACCGATTTTCCTTAATATTGCTCTGGAGATCACAATACATATTTCAAACAACGACACGCAAATTCGGCGCGATGTTTCTAAGTTTATAGCAAACAAACAGACAGACAAAAAAACTCTTTTTTTGTCTTATATCTTTTGCTTTTGCTTTGAGTATATTGTCCAAATATTGCTTCGATACCCCCTAAAAAATATTTTCAAAATTATATTCAGCTAGTCCCGACTTCGCACGGATGCAATTTAACTTACACCTTCACTTAACATCAGGTCAGCTGTGGTCAAAAACCTAGCCTGTCAACCTTAAAAAATAATGATCGACTTAATTACAAAACATTAAAGTTTTCTTCTGTTTTTTTTAATGTAAAATGAGACGAACTAGACGCTCTCCTTATGGTAAGAGATAACGCTTGTCCATTGCAGCGATACACAGAACTTTGAGGAAATCTCTCGGCACGCATCTCTGTCTTTTCTCAGTGATGTGTTGAATGACCGATTACTTCAAACGATGAAAGAAAACATCGTGAGGAAACCTAAATGTTCCAGAGTTAAAAAAAAAAATCTCGAAGATGTGTGACGTCATCTAACCCGCACTTGGCCAGCGGGGTGGACTATGACTTTCTCACAATGAGAAGATGCCTGGCCAGCTCATATAAATAGGTCTTATTCGGAATACGTAGGTTAATAATTTTTTTAATTAATTTACACTCAGCGCCATTTGACCCCAAACTAAGCAAAGCTATGAAATGAAATTGTACTATAAATACATACTTATAATAAATACAGAACAAACATTTATTTATACCACAAAATGTTTATCCTGGATTGGAATTGAACCCACGCCCTTTTCAGCTCTTGGAGCAGACATGCTACTAATGAACAGGGCTGTCAAATCAATCATTATTTTTTTTACACTAGAGTGTAACGTGAAAAAAAAATGTTTGTAAGTAAATCCGCATGGTTTAGCTTAGTTTCATAGATCAAAACTCAAGTTCGACAAAATATAATATGGCAACCCTAGGCGGGATAGGGTGGCGGCCCGTCCTATCTCTGATATTACAAACTCTGCGAAAGGTCGACGGTGATATTTAAATCAGAATAGGTCCGCGGGTTTGCCACGTTTTCAATATACTTCGGTGGCGCTTTATGAAATTTAGTTTTTTATGAGGTTAATGGAATTCCGCCGGGATTTCAACGGGGAAATTGCAGTTCCCTTTTTATAGTGATGGAATAGAGAGGAAATGTTGCTCTGAATTTATGCATACGGTAAATATTTGACCATCTTTAACGTTTTCAAAATTTTATTTTTGTCACTTTCATTGGACATTATATAAAGAACCTAAATCAAGTTTTCGACAATACATTTATTGTCAGCCTTGTTGGTTCATTGATATGTTTGCTTCAAGAGCTATTCGGGCGTGGGTTCGATTCCCACCCAGGACAAACTGTTTGTGGTATAAACAAATGTTTGTTCGGTGTCCTGTATGTATTAATTAGTATGTATTTACAAAAAAGGTATTTAAGTATTCTCTCAGTTATCTGACTTCCATAGTACAAGCTTTGCTTAGTTTGGGGTCAGATGACGCTGAGTGTAATGTCCTATGATATTTATTTATTTATATTTTTGTTTTACTTATGCGAGATTCATCATCATCATCATCATCCTCATGCACAGCCTTCTTTATCCCACTGCTGGATATAGGCCTCTCTTGTCATGCCATCTGCCTCGGTCCTGTGCCAATCTGGTACAGGTTCGACCCACGACGGTGACAATATCGTCGACCCATCTTGCAGCTGAACGACCACTGCATTTAATTATTTCGGATACTCCGGGTAAAGTTTCGGCAACATCGGTAATTGATAGAATTACATCTATACTTTTTTTTGTAAATACATAAAGAACACCCAGACACAGAACAAATATTCATGTTTAACCTGAGCGAATCGAACCCATGCCTTACAGCTCTTGAAGCAGGTAAATTAACCAATGAGCTAACAAGGCACTCAAAGTTATAGAGTGGTTCAACATTTAAACATTTCACGTCCAATTATTTAGAAAATGAAGCTAATAAACAAATTCAACAAAAACATTAAAATATTTCCAAGACAACAGAATTGGATAAACAATGCTCAATTGCTACAAGTGCGGCTTCAAATGCAGATAAGGCTCTTGTAAGAAACTGCAAGCTTTTCAAAGAAATAATTTCCCCATAGCCGCGAGAAATGCGCATTGCTCGTAATAAAAGTTGGTCCTAGTTTTAATTGGTCACAAATAGAACAATTTTTATTCATCCCACTGATAATCTTTAAAACAATCGGAGTTAAGAAAAAGCATAATTGGACCAGAAAACAGCTAGAAGATATACATTTAAAGTCTTATCAAACTTACGTTATAAATATAAAATAAGGCATTTGCCGAAGATTTTTCAACTGTTCTAATTAGAATTACATAATCAAGATAATATACAACTCCACAAAAACATGTACAAATATTTTATCTGTTTATAAAATTATAACAAATAGGTGAAAAGCAAACCTTTCTCACAAACATAAGATGTGAAAAGCCTAATAACATTACACGTACAAACGAGTGCATCCGCCATAAGAGACCTCGGGGCTTTCTCGGCCCATATCCATATTGTAAGATTACACATCGCTGAGATGATGGAATAGAAAGTTCCAGATTTACAATATTGCATAATGGAAAATCGACCGTTTGAATAGTAAAAGCAAACGAATTGTATATGAAACAATACTCAAGCGCAACGGTTCGATTCTACGTTAATTGTACGAACCGCTAAACAATTGAGTATTCTGCTAGAGTGATAGTTCCCTGATAGTTACAATCTGGTTGCAATCGGTTTCTTCTAGGCGAGCTTGCTTCATCATAGACCGTATCTTCGATAAACATCAGGCGAGTTGGTGGTGAAACGCAAGCCTTTTTGTAATAAATTTAAAAAAGACAATTTTGTGACTATTTAATTTTTGACATAAAACGTCTTTCATTTCGGTCAGTAGGCGGTCACTTGTAAAAACTAAATTTAACGAAATACGTTAGGACATGATCGCTTATAACTTTGGAAGTATACACCTATCAGCATTATTGTATAACCATTATCATTGACCGCTTTTCCAATCCTTATCAGAAAGATCACTAACAATCTATTGAGATCGCAACGACAGCACCTTCGTCTTTTAGTAGGCCTTATAACCGGTTATTGCAATCTGAATAGTCATCAATACAAGCTAGGAGCCACAGATAGTCGTCTGTTGGTAGAAGACGAAACCGTAGAGCATGTGCTGTGGCATTGCAAAGCCACAGAAGTAACTAGGATCTCCACTAGATTGCATGAAGCAGCTTCCTCACATACCACATCTAAATCACCGCAACAGACAGACTGCTTTTCGCTATCATGCTTAACTCCATCTCACATACTGGAGCTAGTTTGCCAGCGACCCAGAGCCTCACTCCGGTACTTCAAGGAGCTGGGTTGGCTCGGATAGACGCTGATAGGGGGAAATGCACAATACACCCCAAGCGGGGCGTCAGTGCAGGACATATCGCCCCCATTCCGAATATGAGTAAGAACCATTATTCAGAGATCAGATTTATTTATTTATTTAATAGAGTACGCGACGTTATAGGTGGTGTGATACATAAAACTTATACATACTTGTAATCGTTACAATTTGAAAAAAAAAGGATTGTTTTGCAGAATTTTTTTTTTTTTGTAATGTTTAATTTTGTTAACGTTAATTTTAAGTTTAAGAATATGGCGCTCGTAATCTTTTTTTAAATACGTTATCTATTATACCCATATACGCAATAAATGAATTATGAATTATGAATTATGAAATTTGACAACTGCTCTACTATGACGTCACCGCGTGCGATACGTAACGTACCAAAATAGCGCGTAAGAGCACGGGTAGCAAGAGAGGGAGTTACCAGCCCTCAACGACTTGCTTTGACCCATTTTGATTATCACCAAGATGGATGCTTCAGTAGCCAAACGGTATACATTAAAAAGCCTTATGGAATTCAGTGTTCAAAAGACTTATAGATCAGTGATTTATACCTACGTATATGATTTTCCTTATCTCTAATTGAGACTCTACATTTTCTCTACTCTGTGTCAGGTTGCCGCGGTATCTTCCAATCTTATCTTATAATCGCGTACCGACGGTATAATGCGGGGGGATTTCCAGCGTTGAACGTTATGTTAGATTAACTCTAACTTACTTTTATGTACTGCTGTAATGGAACGTACTATTGCTAAGGGAACGAGTATGCATAAGTTGTCTTGGCGATATCACAAAACTATTACTGTAAAGAATCTTATATTTCTATCACAATTTAACACTTTTTATTCTAAGCCTTCTAGATTTTAATGATGACATAATTTATGTACTATTTTTTATACCACACCATCAAACACTTAGCTGTTAAAAATAAACAAAAACCATTATAAGTTTTTTTTTTAATGATCGAGAGGCTAGGTGATTTGACCACAGCTCACTTGATGTTAAGTGACGGTATGGTCCAAGATGGTAAAGCACGCCAAGCCTGGAATGGAACTGGTAAGGGTGCCGGAACACACCGTTAGATTCTTCAAATTTCAAATTCAAAACATTTATTTTGCAAAACATGAGTTACAATTTTCATTGCTGGAATGTGTTGAGGATAATTTTAGATCGCCAAGTTTTAACCATTATGGTATGCAATATTTACTAGCTAGATAATAATAATAATAATAACGTTTATTTGTACATAAATAACTTAAACCATGATCAGCATTCACACAAGTCAAATTTTTCACAAAGATGTAAGACACTTGATGTAGTTGAAGACAACGTGTAAAATAAAATAAAAATAAACAAATGATAGAACTATTACAATTTTTGGTCACTAGTCATCGCCGTAGGATACCCTGTGTTGCGATGACTAGTACTCTTCTGTTGAGACCTAATTGTAATATTACCTTAAGACTATTCACATCCTAGATTACCATACTTATATTAAATTGTGTTATATTATGTCGTGTGACTTGTTGCAATCACAGTTATAGAGTTTCCAATTGTTAAAGAACAAGCATGGCAAGCACAATCAAGACCCCACTAGTAGACGATACGCAACCACTCCTTAGTTTCTTGTATATTTAACGTGTTTAGGTATTTCTTTATTTTGTTTTTGCAGATAAATTTGGAGTTTTTTAGTATGTCTAGGATTTTGTTTAGTTTTGAATATATGTAGCTACCACGAAAGCTGTAACTTCTTTGAGATATACATACAATCATTCAATTATATTATTATTACAGTCATGTCAATTTTTTTCATTAAATATCAAATAGAAATAGGTATGTAATCCAAACTAAATTAAATATATCAATGTCGGTAAAGTAATACTTGTTATTAAAATTATAATTATAAGTCACATTTTACTATTTTCTTTCAAAAATTCGTCAATAGAATAATATGTCTTCGCAATAAGAAATCTTTTAAGATTAAATTTAAAAATATTTATATTTTGAACATCTTTGAATGTTGGCGGCAGATTTTCAAATTGAGTGTGGTAGCTTGCCAGCCGAGTACTAGAAAGTACCCTACCATCATGTTATGGTTTCCTTCACCGGCAGCACAAGTTCATTGAACCCGCGCCCTTCGGCATGCGATCCGATCGCGCTAACCACTGAGCTATCATCGCTACAAACTTTTTATTCCAACGATCTGTAACACTCTCAGCCACTGTAAGCTTTACTATGCCATTTATTTAAACGACGAACCTCGTAAAGAAACATTGCTTTCTTAACGTCACCACATCTGTTACTGAAAAAAAAAGAAACTTGTGAGACGAGTTTTAATGGGGACACCGCAGTTTCAATATTATTTTTTTATATTTCAAAGCTTTGGCCATCAAAGTTACTTTTATTATGATTAAGTACAATGGCTCTTTGAACTTGTTCGTTTAACGGCGGATAAGTTATTTTGTTGTTGTTCTTTTATTGATATAGCCGTTCAAGAGTCGAGAATAATGAGCGTAGGGAGATTATTTTGTGTCTACTTTGTCTCTCTTTGGAATTTTTCTAGTGGACGCCGCTGCAAGATGTCCATTAACTTCAATAATTGACTTTCCCTTTTTGTTCTTAATACATTCGCGGTTTACAGAAGGAAAATCAAGTGAAAGAAAGGACGTGCTTTAAAAAATAATTATATCTCTATGGGACCAATCAGAAAGTATAACCTTTCAAATAAAAAGGTCTCCTGCTCTTTGAAGTCGGTTAAAACTGTAATTTAGGACATGTGTAATTTTTAATCTTTCGCAATTTCTAAACACATGTTTATGACTTTTTGTTCAAGAATGGTTTACGAAGCGGCTGAAACCAGAAAACATCGCAATTTCAACCGTGAAGATATTTAGATTTAGGTTGACAAAAGTACCAAAACAGCGATCCCCTGGACAGGCGTTGTCGGCCGTGAACCGACCGCGCTAATCACTGAACTATTATTTCTACAAAATAATATAATATCATAATCTTAATTAGGTGTGATAAGGAACAGATATAACCTTGTTACGTTAATTTTAACTCAAAGTGAAGTCTTATCCCGGTGGCAATGCTCCCAAATAGCAGAAAGATAATATTTGTAAGCGAGGAAGCTTTTGTGTCGGAAACCAAACAAATTCAAGATATCATAATTGGAAACGAATCTTGTACGATGATGAAATTGGTACTCTGTTTTTTATGGTTATTAAAAGCAGGCTGTGATTTTTATAAAAGCTAGAAGTTCGTCTACGTATATAATTATTTTAAACATCATTATCATCATCCATAGCCTTCTTTATCTCACTGTTGGGATTATCTCACACATCTCTTCTTGTCATGCCATCTGCCTCAGTCCTGTGCCAATCTGGTCCAGGACCCGCGACGGTGATAATATCGTTAACCCATCTTGCGGCTGGATGATCAACGCTGTTTTACAAATGGTAAACAATTGTTTTATTTTTTATGTGAAAAAGTGGCAAACAAGAGTTGGGATAATGGTAAGTGGTCATCGCCGCTTATGTATACCTACAATACCCGGGGAGTTGTTTGAAGCGATGTAGATTATATGACATATGTAGTTTTAAATTACTTTCTTGATATCATAAGCTCTGAGTTCCGAGTTTAATTTAAGTCTTTAATACGTTATGGTGAGCGCTTACTATCCGCCAAAAAGTTTGCTTGTTTAACACCTATGGTATAATAATAAAATAAACAAGCAGTAGTGTGTAAACATTACTGTGTTCCGGTGTGAAGTGTATTGCAGCTAGCGAAATTACAGGGCTATTGAGACTAACCATCGAAAGTTTTAAAGTAATGAGCGCCAAAGCAGCAATGCCCCGGACTTTATTTTATTACTCAAAGTTCTGTGTATCTCTGCAATAGTCACGGGCAAGCGTTATCTCTTACCATCAGGAGAGCTTCTCGTTCATATCATTACTATTTACATTAAAAAAAAAAACTTGTCTTAACATTGGTTAAGAAATAAAGTTGATTTTATACATATGTGATTTTTTTTTTAAACTACCTACATATAAGTGCAGTGACACTTGATTAACTCGCTTATATTGTCCTAAAAAGCGAAAATCATCCTGATTTGATCAATTGATGGGAATCCGGTCGTCTCCGGCCGGGCTGAAAATGACGCCGGATTGCAATCCCTAGCTGCAATGGTAATGGACACTTAGACAGGCGTTATCTCTTACAATCAGGAGAGCGTCTCGTTCGTCTCTAATTTTTCACATAAAAAAATGTATAAAAAAATATACATTAAGTTGACAAAGGTTACGGAGACGTGTCTGTGGAGTGTCAATTAAAAAAAAGTGTACGAACCTTCAGATTCTAACATTACTCTAGTTTATTATATTTGGTGCTTTATTAGAAGTGGTGCGCATTAATATAAAACAAAACTCATTCCAGTTAAAGGTGATTTGCAAAATGTTTTATATTTGAGGAAAATTCTCATGCCCTTGTCCATTACAATGAAACATTGTTTATGTCCGATGTGATTTCCTCAGCCCGTTTGAGTAATGCCAGAACCCTCAAATTATGGTATCCATTGAACATTATGAAGGCTTGTAGATATGCCATGGCCTTAATAAATGGTGTTACACTGTTCCAAAAATATTCACAAAACTTTAACAGGTCTACAAGTGGCAAGTGGTTACTGCAGAGAGAAGAGGATTTTAAGATTTATGGTTATTTTTATTAGATTTTTTGTTATTTTAATTAAATTTCTATCAAATTATATTTTTAAGTTTATGTCAAATTAGTTCTAGATTTTAAGTAAGATTAGGTTTTTAATTAATAAGCTGTGTCAAATTAGTTTAATTTAAGTCCTTATCAGTGTTGGAACTGGAACGACTGTTAAGCGGAAATAAACTAAATATATACCTTAAACATTCAAAATGAACTTCCGCAAAGTAACGCATGAATCAATCAATTATTTAACAGGTCTTTTTTAACGCTGTTTTGATGAGGTTTTGTAGCGATGATAGCTCAGTGGTTAGCGTGGACGGTTCACACGCCTAAGTGCATGGGTTCAAATCTCAACATCTTGAGCTGCTAATGAAGAAAAACAACGTGACTAAACTATAACATGGTGGTAAGGTACTTTCTAACCCTCGGCTGGCTAGTTAGCACCCTGATAAAATCCGCTACCTGACAGTGTGTTCCGGTTGTCTCGTTTGAGAACCAGTTCCTTTCAAGGCTTGATAAGCTTATCATCTTCGAACACACCATCACTTAACATCAAATAAGCTGTGTTGAAACACCTACCAAAAAACCTACGAATTGAAACGCGTAAGGTTATTAGATTAGTTAAATATTAAAATCATTCTTTTTAATTTAAAATTTGAAAATGAAAATATATCGTTCAACATTTATGTTCACAATACCAAACAAAGCAAATATACAGATTTTCATAAATTTAAACGGCTAAACGAGATGTTCTACATATTATTAAGAGAAAGCTTCTGTCCATGAACATTTTAGCGACTACACAGAATTACACAGAACTTTGAGTAACAATACAAAGTCCAGGGGTTTGCTTCTTTAGCGCTCATTACTTTGAGACATCCAATGGTTCCTTAACAGCCCTGGAATTTTGCTACCTACCGTACTCCAAAACTGAAGAAAAGTAACATTTGTTAATTCAAGTTTTTTTTTAAATTAGGTTCTTTTGTTATCTGTACTTTTTTCTGTTTATGATGTACACAATAAAGAGTTTTAGCTCTATCTATTTATACAGTGCTGCCTGGCGGAAGAATATCAGGTAATGCAGCGGTACCTACTTAGACGACTTTCTGCTCAGGAGACACGCTTGCCGGTCGGTCAGTTCTATAATTCACATATCGTTATGAATGATGAAATAAATAAATAGATGAAATAAACGCCTTAACTACGACGTACCTTTGCAATAAAAAAAAATCATAGATGGTTATGTTACCTGAGCGAAGTTATAATGGCGTCCCGAGGGGGGCATAGACGCGTCGCGGCGCCATCAGACGAAACTCATTACACTGACCCTCCAGACGGCCCTCGCCCCACGATACAAAGGACGCATTTTACATGTAAACAGGTTTTTATTTTAATACCCATGTAAAATACAGAACGCGGTGTGATTTTTAATGAGATGCAATCACTGAACCCAAAATAAAACAGTTTTTTTTTATCACAGCCAACTATGAGATCGTGAGGAAACCACTAGGCGTTGTGGTAGGGTACTTTCTAGTACTCGGCTGGCTAGATATCACCCTCCAGTTGAAAATTTGCTGCCAAGCACCTAACGGTGGGTTCCGGTTGCCTCACTTAAGAGCCAGTTCAGTTTCAGGCTAGGTGTGCCTTACCATCTTCGACCATACTGTCACTTAACATCAGGTGAGCCGTGGTCAAAAACCTAGCTTGTCATTCATAAATTCATTCATTCTTCATCATACGAACCGCTAAGCAATGGAATTCGAAGGATGGAAAAGCCGAATGGATGTTCTCTAATAGATACAATCAGAGTTCCTTTCTTCTAGACAAGCGTGCGTGGTTTTACTGCCAAGGCGTGCCAACAAACATTTACATCAAAAACTACACGACTAATGCTAAATTTACCGTCTATCACAGCCCTAATTTCAAAGTCGCGTAACCGAAAAATATAATAAACAATCCGACCAAAACAAAGCAAGAATTCCAAAAAGCCGATTCAATTTCCGTTCGCAAGTAATAACAGTTAAATGAGCGCACATAATCTGCCAGTAATTACAAAAGTTCTGCAACGTTTGCACCTCGGAACATTTGCTCTGCGCCTCTACAGAGCAAGTTTAATTAGTGACTACACTGTCGTCTAAGAACTAGAGCCTCTAGACCTCCACTTTGTTGACGAAAATTTAAAAAAACCCATGCAAACGAAACTCAACTCTACCGCGCTGTGTTAGAGCTAAGTTTCACTCAGTTTAGATGGGTAAGACTGAAGCAATTCATCAAAACGTAGTCACAATCACGGTCGAGCGGCTAGACGGTTGTTTGTGGGACGCGGTTAAGGCGCGTGCAGACGAGTTCAACCACAAAGACGAGAAAAAAAAAGATTCTGCGTTTGTAATGAGATCGTCATTTTATTTTTCTGTGACGTCGTTTGGTTCTGTGGACAAGTCTGCGAGATATAGCCATAGAATGAATAAGAGCAGCAAATGCAGTTAACGGCAGGTACGACACCATGATTTTATAAAAATAGTGCAAAACAAGCACATGATTCGTCTAATGTTAAAGAAAACTGCCGCCATAAGGGCATCTGCAACATTAGCAAAGCATACTCCATATATATTTCCTTATACGTACATTTTCCTGTGGAAACTGATGTAGTTATGACACATTTTTGTTTTACTTGTGCGGGGCTACTTACGTTTAATTGTGTCGTTTGTTTCGGCTACATTCGGTGGCCTTCTTCAAGCATACAAAGCGGAGTTTTTTTTTTTGAATGACTAATGCTGTTGGCCGCAGATGGCCTCTACAGCGTCACCGGACTGTGAGCAAAAAACAAAGCGGAGTACAACGCGCGCGTGGCCTCGTCTTGTTTAGCACTACGGGCCGCTGCGCGCCTTGCACGTGCTGACAGTGGTTGGTCGGGCGCGGGGGTGGGAGCGACTGGAGTGCCGAGATGCACTTTTGCGCTCTGGAGCCCTTTCTCATCGTAGTCTTCCTCTAAGGTGTCTTGAAAATTCCAGCACTCAGAGCCCACCGCAGAGTAAAAGGCGTGTTGTACTCTGCTTTGTCTCCATAAAGAAAGCCACCGGACGTGGCCAAAATACTATGATGAGGTGAGCCCTTATTTTGTAACTGTTTGTCTCTGTTTGTTCGTTTTTGTTTTTTGTCTTAAAGTTACAACATAAAATATTTTTCGTTCTTTCTTTCTTTCAAAATTATAATCGGAGTATCCGACATAATTAAACGTGAGTAAACCCACATAAATAAAACAAAGAAATATAATTATTATACCTGTACATAATATAATTGTAATCATTTCTTTTTTGTTATTAATTCTTCTTCATAAGTAATGTTACCAACCTGGAGAGACGCTATTGCAATCTATAGGGTTTTATGAACAACCACAACGTTGAAAACGTGAAAAATAGTTATTCTACTGAAAATGTTCGTAGATCCTCGATCAAATGTACGGAACTTCAGTTTTTCACATTTTCATAGTAAAAGTGTTTTTATAATATTAACCCCTTTTTGACTGGCAGAAATCGCTCTATACTTTTCTTGATAAAAAAAATACACAGCGATAATAAAACAGAATGTCAAATTGTTTAAACCGTCTCTCTTGTAAATTCTCTCAATGCTACACTCCCTAGGAATATAGCGAACACTCGAGAGAATCGCAGGAATTTGCTGGAAATTATGTCGGCAACGTTCGTTAAGCACGGCACAAGAACAAACGCACACAAACATGTTTACCGTTTGCTAATACAGAGTTACAATAATGAGCAGCTAGAATAACATGACTTTGTTTGAGAAGATTTTCGAGGCACTTTATACACCGAAATATGATTATTTATGAAGCATTACAAGTTAAGATGTAGGAAAATTCGTTCGTATGAAATTTGAACGGCGAACCAGTTGCGAGATTGTTTTTACATAGTTTGTTTTTATGGTTAAAATTTATTTGGATCTGGGTGAAAGGACGTTGAATGTTGACAGTATTGCTTTGGATTAGAGTTATTTACAGTTATCTGAATCCAAATGTCACGTAAGGGCGTTAAAGGGTATTTGAAAGAGAAAACAACAATATTGCATCGACTATTCTCAAAAAACGTATTAGAAAACGATATTTTTCCATCGTCGGGCCGGAATCTGCCAATGGCGTATATTTACGATGTCAATCTAGATGGCTGCCGACCCCGTCTTTCAAGGATTTACGGGCCGGGATAAAATATGCAAATTTGTTCCGAGTAGCACTTATTGAAATTGGCTGATTTACTTTAATCACATTATCTACAACCGTAAAAGGATTGGCCAAAGTTTTATGGCCTTCTGGGATCCATATTACGGGCTGTGAGAGGGTTCGACACATGAAAATGTACGCTCTATTCCCGCACAGCTTCCGCGGGAATAAAACATAAACAAAGGATTTCGAAAGCTTTCAACGATGCGGCGAAAATGGTATGTTTTACGTAATAAAGTTTCTGAGCTGGTCATAACTTGAGAATTACTCGCTCAAGTATTTTATGTTAGATAAACTGGCAGAAGCACGAGGGGAACTTGATTCTGGTAGCTATTAAACTATCCGTAGCTGAATTGATGCAATTATAAGGTTTTCACTACAGTCTCCGGACATTTTCTTCCCTAACTTTTCGAGGTAATTGACTTAACGCGACTTAAAGAATATTCATTTAAAATTTCAAGTCAAATCTAGTTAAGATGCGTTGAAATTCAAAAAGGTTTTTTTTACAGTTGATTATATTTTATAAAATAAATAAAAATAAAAATAAATATCGTAGGACTATACACACAGCGCCATCTCGCCTCAAACTACTCAGAGCTTGTGTGATGGAAGTCAGATAACTGATAGAATACATAAATACTTTTTTTTTGTAAACACATACTTATAATACATACAGAACACCCAGACACAGAACAAACATTTGTTTATTCACAAAATGTTTTGCCCTGAGTGGGAATCGAACCCACGCTCTCAAGGCAGATATATAATAATTATGGCAGTAATCTATTAGAAAGATCTTCTGGCTTATAACCTGAAGTCTCTTAGTACAAATTAAACGGCACTATATCTTTTCTAAGTTATGTGCGAATAGACACTAACTTTAAATGGTGAAGGAAAACTTCGTGAGGAGACCGAATTTCCCTACACACTTTTATTATACTAACCACTAGTGAGACAGTTTAAAGAAACAAAGCTGATAGAATAGAATAGAATAGAATATAACTTTATTATACACCAGAAACACAGATCACAATTAATACAAATAGGAAACAAACAACAAACAAAAAAAAAGAAAATAAAATAATATAACACAACAATAGAATAAATGATGTATAAGGGTGGTCTTATCGCCTAGAGCGATTTCTTCCAGACAACCTTTGGATGGAAAGAAAAGTAAATAAATATAAGGTTGGTGTACAAAAGAAATAAATAAATAAAATAACAATACAATAAACGTATATACATAATTATGAGATACTAAATAAACTAAATATATAGATTAGCAGGCTGATAAATAATGTTTATATACTAAATTATTAAAAATATAAATTGACTTAGCCTGTCTAATAATGGTAGGAAGGGCTGATCTAGTTTGTTCACAACGTTCACACTATGTTTTTATTTCTATATATTACCCACCTAATATTCATTTTCGTTTCAACAGAAATTTAAATAATTTTTGTAGCGATGATAGCTCAGTGGTTAGCGCGGTAGGTTCGCATGCCGAAGGACGTGGGTTCAACCCCCAACAATGAGCTTGAGCTACCGGTGAAGGAAAACATCGTGAGGAAACCATAGCATGGTGGTAGGGTACTTCTAGTACTCGGCTGGCTAGCTACCACCCTCAAGTTGAAAATCTGCCGCCAAGCATCTAATCTCACTTGAGAGCCAGTTCCATTCCAGGCTAGGTGTGCTTTACCATCTTCGACCACGCCTTCACTTAACATCAGGTGAGCTGTGGTCAAACACATGGCATGTCAACCATAAAAAAAAAAAATTGGAATCGTAAACCAATTTGATTCGTGAGATCGTCGTCATGAAATATTTTTTCGTAGCTATGGGAGCTCAGTAGTTAGAGCAATAAGTTTACACGCTGAAGAACGTGGGTTAGAATCACAACAATGAGCTTGAGCTGTTAGTGAAGGAAAACACCGTGAGAAAACCATAGCATGGTGTTTTTCTTTCCTTGGTTGCCTGGAAGAGATCGCTGTTAGCGATAAGACCGCCACTTGTGGCACTAGTCCATAATGTTCTTTTGTTATCTGTACTTGTTTCTTCTTATGGCGTGCACAATAAAGAGTTATATCTATCTATCTATCTATCATGGTAGTAGGGTACCACACTTATGTTGAAAATCTGCCGCCAAGCATCTTTAACAGTGTGTTTCGCCAGCCACACCTGTTAGACAGTTCAATTTCAGGCTAGGTGTATTCACCATCTTTGACCACATCGTAACTGAACATCGTGTAAGTTGTGGTCAAAAACCTAGCCTGTCAACTTTAAAAGTAATTATCGAATTCAATAATAATTCGCTTGTTAGATGTACCGGGACGCAAAGGTTTGGGTAATTTTTGAATTTGTAATTTGTTTGTACAATTTTTTTTATCTTTACTTTCATAATCTTTGACCTACATATATTTCTTTTCAGCTGCTCGGATTCAAGAATAAAGAAAACCAGCTTTCTTGACGCAAAAAGCCAAAGCTTAAAATCACAGTGGAACCAACCAAGCTTAGCACAAGCTAGTTCTCCCCAGTTTTTGCTGGAATTAAATAAAGTCGAATTTAACACTGGCTTAAGATTTCACTGCTGCATTTCTGCTGCTTTTTCCCGAACACTATTTTCGTGACTAGTCGATGTGACGACAGATGCAATAAGGTGTTATGAGCATAACAATAGCCGAGACCAGTGGCGGCCTTAGCTATTGCGATGCCCGGGGCGACAGATCATTGTGAGGCCCTTTTTCTTTAAGTCCGTTTTACTAAAAAATTAGTGCGAGTGCTCAAGTGGCCGTAACATGCTTGCACTAATAATGAAACCGCGTGTTCAGTGGTTTTGTGGTTTTGTTAAGTGTAAGGCGCGAGATACACATACATATATGGTAAAGACTTTTTTCTACGAGGACGCGAGGCCCCAAGCGGTTGCCCTACTTGCCACTCCCTAAGGCCGCCACTGGCCGAAGCAAGTAAACGGAGCGTTGGACGATCGGTAGCTAGTTATAACGATATAGTTGAAATCACGGATCGAACCTGGACACAATTGATGCGTGTCCGAGGCAAATATTTCCTCACGATTATTTCTATCACCGTTTTTTTTTTTGGTTGACAAGCTAAGTGCTTGACCACAGCTAACCTGATGTTAAGTGACGGTGTGGTCGAAAATGGTAAACACACGTAGCCTGGTATAGCTAGATACATTTTTAACTTGTGGGTGGGGAGCTAGTCAGTTTCCTCACGATGTTTTTCTGCACCAGCAGCTCAAAGGCTTGAACCCACGCCCTTGGGTGTGCGAAAAAACCACGCTAACCATTGAACTATCGACGCCACAAACCGTTTAACTTAGAAAAGACAGTGGCGCGTGCCGTGAGATTCGAACACAGATCATCCAGATAGGCAGCCAGACTGTCTGTCTCCCAACTAAGCTGAGACATGACAGTATTTTCAAAAGAGGCTTATTGTAAGAACTACTTGCGTATTACTTATTCATCAACGTTTTAAGCGTAACAAGTCTGTCTTGAGATATGAAAAAGGATATTCAATTCCATTATGTTCACATATCGTCTAAGAATTTGGATAAAACCAGCTTGCGAGGTATAATTCGAAGTGACAGTTCGCTCTTTTGATTTCCCTTTGCATAAAATGCCACGACTTGTGATACGATTTTCATTCTGAACATTTGCGATTGTGCTTCTGTAGAAAATGTGTTGAAGGCTGTGGCTTACTAAGCTTACGAATAGTTATTAACATTGTTAGTTAACAGTGTTATTTTCTATGTGTCGTAAGCTGCAGCGCCGTCTTTTCGTCACGGTTTCGTGTTTTTAGAATGAAGAAAAACGTACGTGTTTTTCTTTACATATACGTGGTATACTTGAGATCAAATAACCGTCGAATAAACACATTCATCTACCTTTTAAAAACCAAATTTTGTAAAATATTTGAGAAAAATAAACTTGAAGAAGCGAAATCGTTTGTGGTTTTAAAGTAAATATAAATTTTCATATCTTCTTCAGACAGTCAAAAATATAAAATCAAGGATTGACGCATGAATGTGAAATTAGTACCTACTTTATTTTTTGTGATATCGTGTTAAATCAAAATACACGGACAAAAGGCATTCGGTGAAACGTATTTCAAACTAGCAGATATTTTATTAAATTGGTACAGATCTAATTATTTTATGCCACAGGTGGCGAACAAGCAGACGGGTTGCCTGATAGTAAGCATTCACTGTTGCTGGATATTTGCAATATCATCACAAATACGTTGCCGACCTTTTAAGATTCTATTAACACGCCTTTGAGGAACCCGATTTTGTAACTCCGCGGGAATATGGAATAAGGAGGAACATTTCACAACTTCCAAATGTATACAAAACATAATTAATAGTAGAATACTGTCCACGTATATGAAATTAAAATGATTTTTGTTTTAAAAAGCATTCTACACAGTAAATGAGTATTTGATTGAGAAATTTTAAATCTGTTTTGCACATTATTATTTTTTCAATTTGATACGTTTATTTTTGAAAATACCTTGATATACATATTTAGTTTATTTCCGCTTAACAGTCGTTTCAGTCACAACAGTGATGAGGACTTCTACAAGTCTTTATATCCTCTTCTCGCTGCAGTAAACACTTGCCGACACGTGTTTCGCCTCCACACGAGGCTTCCTCAGGACGTGTTGACTCTTCGAGCGCTTGGTCTATTTTTATTGTCTGAAACGTCAAGCTAAATAATTTGTTTGTTTGTTAGTAAAGGTATTCTACCTTTCGGCATGCAAATTTGTTACTTGTTTTTTTTTTCTTTGTTACATATGTACTATTTACCGATAACGCAAATAAGTAAATAAATATTGGAGGGCATTTAACACAGCGCCATCTAGCCCCAAACTAAGCAAAGCTTATACTATGGGAAGCAGACTATGACAGAATACTTAAATACTTTTTTGTAATTACACAGTAGGTACACCCAGACACAGAACAAACATCTATGTTAGTCACACAAAATGTTAGTCCTGAGTGGAAATCGAACCCACGCCTTTCAACTCTCGAAGCAGACATACTACCAATGAACCAACAGGGCTGTCAAATGTAGAGTAATTTAGTGGTGGAGTATGAGTAAATGGATTATGATTATATCAAGGTCAATGAGAATTTACTTTATAAATGTGTAGGTAAATACTTGACCCTCAACCCTTTCTCTGCAAAGTCATAAACACCGCCTTCACTCGACTATCTCAAAACATTTCCTTTCACCGCTTAATTCAAGTAATTTAGTGGGAATTTAATTAGAGGAAACTTGCCAACTTTTTGTTAAGTAGAGTGCATTACAACACAGTGGAGTAAGTAAATTAGGAAAGACAAGTTGTGATGGAACGTTTTGACATGAAAATGGGAGATTTATCTTGGGTTAATATATTACGTTTTTCAATAATTTTTTTTGTATACACCTCTCAGATTTCTATCTTCATTAGCCTAGATATGTATACTGTAGGAGGTATGCTGTCTTTTATTCACAGTTCGCACATTATCATGATCGCGATAACTTATCTTGTATATGGGGCAGAGCCCAAAAGACTTACGCCTAAAATTGTGGAGAGAGAAAACTACTGATAAAGATTCCACTGACGTTTACTTCTTAAAATGATGTTATTATATCAGTAAATATTATGCTAAGTGTTTATATATTACCAATAAATAAATATCATAGGTCACTACACACAGCGCCATCTTACCCTAAACTAAGCAGAGCTTGTGTGAAAGGAAGACTAACTAACTAACTATTACAGCTGATAATAAACAAAATAAATAAATAAATAATATTTTTTCCTTGGTGGAAACCGAATCCACGGCCTACAGCTCAAATATACTGCCAATTGACCAACTAAGCTGTAATGACTTGCAAATAGATTTACGTTTGATTGTTATCTGTTCTGATGTTAAGTGAAGGTGCGGTCTACGATGGAGCACACTTACCTAAATGAAACCGATTCAAGTCCGAGTACCCATTGCATTTATCGGGGAACACCCACTCGGACAGTAAATTTTATTGCTTAGGGATTATTATTTACAAATTTCGTTTCTTACTTATTATAGAACAAGCTGCGCCTCGCGGTGTTACCCGCTATATGTTTCGGGATAAAAAGTAGCCAGTGTGTCAATCCAGGTTATCGGCTACCTCCATACCAAATTTCACCGAAATCCGTTCTGTAGTTTTAGCGTGAAAGAGTAACAAACATACTCACAAACTTTTGATATTTATAATACTAGCTGCGCCCCGCGGTGTTACCCGCTACATGTTTTCGAGATAAAAAATAGCTTATGTGTTAATCCAGGGTCTCGGCTACCTCCACAGCAAATTTCATCCAAATCCGTTCAGTAGTTTTTACGTGAAAGAGTAACAAACATCCATCCATCCAAACTTTCTTTTGCGAAGACTTTCTTTTCTGCAGAATACTGTGGGACGAAGGTGAGGAGGGATTAACGGCCGAGGTGTTGTTTGCCGCCAGCCTCTGCCAACTCTCATTACGATGTTTTCCAGCTAAAAGGCACTAACTTCACTCTACTAGAGTTTACTCCTCAGCTTTGAAATGTTTTAATAGGTTAGTACATGAAGTAGTGACAGGCTCAGAATTTGATTAAGTACGATCACATTCTTCGTTTTGGATTCTGTGCAGTTATAATTACCGGAATCACTTTCGAATTTATTATGCAGTATTTTCATTTGTACAGTTTTTTAGTCCGCGTTTGACCATCTCGTCTGATGGTAAGCGACGATGGTAGTTGATTGACCTTGAAAAGTTACAATAGATAAAGGTTATTTTAAATTTTGACGTGTGTTAAAACGGGTCAGAGTCTTGGTCTGTAAATCAAAGCGAATATTTTCTTTTAGATACGCTCGCGGTCAGTTCACACGCCGCAGGGCGTGGGTTCTAAACCCCAATAATGAACTTGAGCTGCCGGTGAAGGGAAATATCGTGAGGAAACCGTAGCATAGTGGTAGGGTACTTTTTAGTACTCGGCTGGCTTACTGTCAACAGCTGGAAATCTACCGCCAAGCATCTAACGGTGTGTTCCGACAGCCTCACTTGAGAGCCAGTTCCATTCCAGGCTAGGTGTGTTTAGCATCTTCGACCACACCGTCACTTAACATCAGGTGAGCTGTGGTCAAACACCTAACCCATGAACCATTAAAAAAATAGTAATAGTCATATTGATCTCAAAATATAAGTGTTTAATATTTTTGTTAATATTTATTACTATTTTTGGTAGAACTGTATATGTGATCATTGTATTCCAGGAAGTGTTTGATTTCACAGAAACAGCGTTCAGTTAGCCACCAGTTTGATTTCACAGAAACAGCGTTCAGTTAGCCGCCAGTTTGATTTCACAGGAACAGCGTTCAGTTAGCCACCAGTTTGATTTCACAGAAACAGCGTTCAGTTAGCCACCAGTTTGATTTCACAGAAACAGCGTTCAGTAAGCCGCCAGTTTGATTTCACAGAAACAGCGTTCAGTTAGCCACCAGTTTGATTTCACAGAAACAGCGTTCAGTTAGCCACCAGTTTGATTTCACAGAAACAGCGTTCAGTTAGCCACCAGTTTGATTCCACAGAAACAGCGTTCAGTTAGCCACCAGTTTGATTTCACAGAAACAGCGTTCAGTTAGTTTACCTCTAAATTGTTGAAACGGAAGTTTTTTTTTAAAGTTTCTGAGATTTTACTAGAAATTCTTAGAGCCATCACAATAATTTCAACAAGAAAGTGAAAAATCTTCTCGTTCGCACATTATTCCAAAACAGAACGTTCGTCTGTTTCCAAAACTAGCACGAAAGCTGTAAAAAAATTCACAATTTATACATTTCTAACACAATTTCGTAGCATCTCACACTATTTTATTTTTAGGAGCAAAAGCAAAAGCCTCATGCAAAAGGTAAATTTGTACATATTTGTTTTGAGACGGATAGAGTCACAAGTTTCAAAGTCGATTACGCCACGTACAAGCAACTTAAATTCACTTTTTGAATTCCTGCTCCTTACTTCAAAGGGAACTTTTATTTCTTAACTTGTGCGAGTCAACTCTCGTGACTTGTTACATTGAGCACGTTTGCAAGCTTGCCTTAGTCAACCAAGAACGCTTTTACAAGATAATCCGTGTTTTCTTATAGTTAGAGAAAAGATCAGCTTGCAATTTTGAATTGTATGACTTTGTTTTAATTGTGTATATCAGATATATCTTATGATACACTCGTTTCCATGTAATATTAGTTTGTTTTTAAGCTCTTTATAAAATACCATTAGAGAGTTATTCCTTTATTTTTTTAGTTCTCAATAAATTGGATATAAATGATTTGCCTATTTTTCACGGGCACGTTGAAGTTATTGCGTATTTGTTTTACTATTTGATATTAAATTGTGTCTACACTTTTATTGATCCACTAGCGGACGCTTCGCGTTTTCACCCACGTAGTTCCCGTTCCCGTGGGAATACATGAGTAAAAAGTAGCCTATGTCACCCGGGAATAGTGTACCTTCCCAACGGGGAAAGAATTTTTGAAATCGGTCCAGTAGTTTTTGAGTTTATTCGTTACAAACATACAAAAATACAACTGTATCCTCTTTATAATATTAGTGTAGATGATAAATTTATTTTTGTGTAGTAGAATGTAAGTATCTCTTTTGTAAAGATTTTTTTTTTCTAATGAGACAAACAAGATGCTCTCCTGATTGTAAGAGATAACTCATGTTCATGACAATTGTAGTGATACGCAGAACTTTCAGTAAGAAAAATTAATGTATTTGCGTGCATTTTAATGTATTGTCTGTAAAATATTATTCTGTAAAATAAAAAATATTATTATTATTATATTATTAAAACCATGTCTAGGGTATCGCTGCTTTGCCGCACATTACTTTAAGGCATTCGAGGGTTAGTCTTATCAGCCCTGTAATTTCGCTAGCTGCCCTTTAACCCAGAACATAGTAATTGGCGGCGGAATATCTGCTGTGGTAGCCAGACCCAACTTCCTGCTAAGGGGATCTACCACCAAGTGAAACATTTAAATCTAACGTATCAAACCGCAATGACAAAGCGCTTAGTTATCTCAATCTTTTTTATGAGTGTAAATTAAACAACAGCCACATCCGCGCTGAAAGTTGAACTACCCTTGTCATTTCTTCTGCGCCGATAAAATTCACCAAACCCGCAAATGACTAAATTTCAAACTTCCCACTCACCACTTAAAACATTAGTTTATTACACGGGCCCGCGTTGACGGAGTCCGAATTGTTCCTAAAACCTTATGAAAAAGCGTGTCGAAGTTCCCGAAATATAATGGCGGCTATATACACTCCGAGCGACGTCGTTCGGTAAATTTTTCTCATAAAAATGTTCCGTATAATGCCTCTCCTTAGTCGATGGGAAGAAATTTATTGTTGGTCGTAAAAAGTACATTGTGCGCGTAAACCGCGAGAATTTTCGGAGCTGGCACACACCGCCGTTCTCACGTCAACACTTCGTCTGGGAGCTTATATATTCGACCGCTGCAAAGTGGCCCAAATGAAAAGAGGCGTATTGATTGGTATGTTCCAATATACACTCACATTGGTCGATGTATCATTGGGTCCCCAGAAAACATCATTTGTGTTCGATTGATACTCCCTACGCATACCTAGGCATCGTCGCCTTCATCGTCACTACTTTACGCGTTTTTTTTATGGTTGACAGATCAGGTGTTTCACCACAGCTCACCTGATATTAAGTGACGGTATGGTCGAAGATGGTTAACACACCTAGCCCGAAATCGAACTAGCTCTGAAGTGAGGCTGTCGGAACACACCGTTGATAGTGCCCTACCACCAAGCTATGGTTATCTCACGATGTTTTCCTTTACTGGCAGCTCAAGCTCATTATTAGGGACTTTGAACTAGCTACCACCCTCAAATTGAAAATCTGCCGCCAAGCATCTAACGGTGTGTTCCGGCAGCCTCACTTGAGAGCCAGTTCCATTCCAGGCTAGGTGTGCTTTACCATCTTCGACCACACCTTCACTTATCATCAGGTGAGCTGTGGTCAAAACAACTAGCCTGTCAAACATAAAAAAAAACAAAAAAAAAAACTTTGCCCCATAGCCTCCGGCGTGTGAACCGACCGCGTTAACAAGGTATTTTTCATCTAGCGTGAATAGGACATCAGGTATCTTCTGCGTTAGTCTGTTTTATTGTAATTATGAATATTTTCAAACGCAAGCCTATCTTCAGAACAAAAAAGTGCTCTGGAACCTGAATGAAAGTGTTCTGAAACATTCAAGTTGCACAAATTACCACACTGCTAGTATTTTTTAACTAACCGACTTCACAAAAGAAGGTTCTATATTCGATTGGATGTTTGTTTGTTTTTTCTTTTATGTATGTTTATCGCATAAAATAAAAACAACACTGCAGGAACGCGCTGGATGCGGGCCGCTATCAACCGGTATTTATGAAAGTCAATGAGGAGAGGCCTATGTCTAGCAGTGGACGTTCTACTGTTAAAATGACGATGATAATGATGATGATGATGATGATGATAATGATGATGATGATGCTCACCAATTTCTCCGTCAATTACCTAGAGTAAGGACTTATCTCAGATTTAAAAATTAGTTTATATTTTCATTTTCATTGTTATGACAAATAAATTCAATGTTAAAACAATTGTTATGTTTAATTTAGCTAGTAAACTATATAACCATATTTTTTTATACAACTATGTATTAAAAATATTTTTTATTTATATAAATTGTGGTCTCCATAAGCTTGTATATAAGACCTTCATCTACACAGTTTTATGCAATAAAGGTTATCTTTTATTATCGTATTTAATTTTAAATATATTTTTTATTGTGAGATCTAAAGTCGTCCACACTGAAAACAAGACAGATGGGCCTAATAATGTAGTTTTTCTAAATTTGGTTACAATTTGTAATCATATCTTTAAACATCTCTATGCAGCGTTCCTTATCTCCGCTAATTCTCATTACTTGAACATTGTTGTAAACTCCCAAAGTTGGGGTCCATTAATAATTCTTTTATAGCGTCTGAGAGCTTTGTAAAGAATATTTCTCTTAGCTAAGTTTACAATACCTTATCTTCTTATACTAATTAACAGTTGAAAACTTAAATTTCACTACGATTTAATTAAAGACGAGACTGTAGTCGGTGCTTCCGATGTATTTTAACATGAGTAATCCCTCATAAGTAAAACAAAAATGTGCCAAAACCACGTCAGTTTCCGTAGTGAAATACTTTATGTGTACTTTTTCAGTGTTTAAAGAACTCTATAAAATACTTATAAGAAGAAATTCCGTTCGTTAGTCTCGCTAAAATTTGAAAATGATTAGACACATTTGATTTTTTTCTGTTTTGTTTCGTTCTCTTGAATACTGGAGTGGAAACAAATGAAATTAGGAAAAAAACGTAGGAACAGCGGAAAAATAAAATGAAATAGAAATTGTAGTTTCGTATGGGAGTTGCCAGTTTGGATTACTTCTTTCGTAGCGGAGCTATTGTTAGACATCGGCGTCATTCATAGTAGTTGTTTATTCCGTGCGGAAATGTGAAATCTGCTACATTTAAAATCGTTGTTTTTGTTTTAAATCAAGTTCAATTAATACAACATGCATTAGACCATCTAGTTAAATTGTGAGCCCCTATTTTGTAAATGTTTGTCTCCGTTTGTTGTTATTTTTGTTGTGTTCTGTGTTACAAAATAAAATTATTTTCTTTCTCTCTCTCTTTTCTTTCAAATCATAAAATTAAGGCTCATCTCAATGGAATTAAGATTAAGACTTAATACACATTGATATCAAACTGGGTTTAAAAATAATCGTACAAGATGAAAAATGGTACTATTTTACCATATGCCATAAAGTAATCGAAGTCGGCCAAGTACAGTGAATACATGCAACATTACAGATATAGAGATGTATGTGTGTCTGGGTTCCATTCCCACTAGAAATTTTTTGTTCTGTGTGTATTACTAGCAGACGCCTCGCGGTTTCACCCGCGTAGTTTCCGATCCCGTAGGAATACAGGGATAAAAAGTAGCCTATGTCACCCGGAGATAGTGTAACTTCCCAACGGTGTAAGAATTTTTGAAATCGGGTCAATAGTTTCGGAACTTATTCAATACAAATAAACAAACAAACAATAAAATCTTTCCCCTTTATAATAGTATAGATTATACATATAGTGTAGTTAAGTATGTATTAAAAAAAGTATATGAAGTATTCTATTAGCTATCTGGTCCCCATAGTACATGCTTTGCTTATTGGGGTGCTAGATGGCGCTGTGTGAAATGTTATTTTTATTTGTTTATGTATTTAAAACACGAGTTCAACTCACACTTGATCGGTATTTTTATATTTCAACCGCAGAAACGTCGTCCACAATCTCCCGCTAAGTTGATAGTAACTCATCTTAATTTAGAACGTTAATAGAGTGATTTCCGCTTAATTCCCATTACTTGAACATTGTTGTAAACTCCGGCAAACTTTGGCTGCCATTAATAATTCTCCCGAGGCATCCGGGACCCCTGAAAAGAATATTTCACTCTTTTGAAACTGTAAACTGGGCGTAATCAAATTACCATTTGAAAGAGCCTTGTATCGCTCGTTCGACCCGGGCTGGGTTCTGTTTTCGTTTGAGAACCTGTTCTCAAGAAACAGCGGATTAAGGAAATCGGATCTAGTTGGGTGGTTTGAAAAATGTTAGGTACACCCGAGGCAAATGCCAATCAACTGATGTAAGGATGTAAGAAATACATCTCTTGTACTATTTTGAATAGCCGGTTTGTTTCTAATGCTGAAATATAAATATGCGAAAGTACTATAAGGACTTTGACATCGCGATAATTCTAAATGTATAATGTTGAATCATTTTTATTTTTTTACTAGCTGTTAGCCGCGACTTCGTCCGCGTGGACTTTGTCATCGTAAGCATCTTACGGTGTGTTCCGGCAGCCTAACTTGAGAGCCAGTTCCATTCCAGGCTTGCTCCCATCAGGTGAGCTGTGGACAAAACGCATAGCCTGTCAATCATAAAAAAATTTATGGACCTGATCAATTTTTTTTATAAAAATAATGAGACAAATTAGACGCTCTCCTGATGATAAGCGATAAAGCTTGTATATACGTATGTTATATTCTATGATATTTCGTAAATAACAATATTAAAATCTCGCGCAGCAGATAAACGTTTATAAACATCCCTGCGGTACATAACGGAAATAGGCCTCGTAGGATTTCCGCATCAATAATTAAATAGAATAGCCGCTACTAAATTAGAAGTACATTTTGTTCACCACTAAAACATTTGTGATAATTTCACACTGGCGACGGCGAAATGGTTATCAAACGATCCTACTAATATTATAATCCTACTAATATTATAATCCTACTAATATTATAATCCTACTAATATTATAATCCTACTAATATTATAATCCTACTAATATTATAATCCTACTAATATTATAATCCTACTAATATTATAATCCTACTAATATTATAATCCTACTAATATTATAATCCTACTAATATTATAAATGCGAAAGTTTGTGAATAGATATGGATGTATGTTTGTTACTCTTTCACGCTAAACCTACGGAACGGATTTGGATGACATTTGGTATAGAGGTAGCTGAGGCTCTGCATTAGAACCCTGCATTAGAACTTTTTATCCCGAAAACATTGTGTAACATAACATTATGTTGTGTGTCTGTGTGCCTTCTTGGTAAGCTCAAAGTAGCACAACGCGCTATGGAGAGGGCTATGCTCGGAGTTTCCCTACGAGATCGAATCAGGAATAAGGAGATCCGTAGACGAACCAAAGTTACCGACATAGCCCAACGGATTAGCAAGTTGAAGTGGCAGTGGGCAGAGCACATAGCACGCAGAACTGATGGCCGATGGGGCTGCAAAGTTCTGGAGGGGAGACCACGGACCGGCAAGCGCAGCGTAGGACGTCCACCCACAAGGTGGACAGACGACCTAGTAAAGGCCGCAGGAACGCGCTGGATGCGAGCCGCTTCCAACCGGTCTTTATGGAAGTCAATGGGGGAGGCCTATGTCCAGCAGTGGACGTCCTACGGCTGAAATGATGGTGATGATGATGATCCCGAAAACATGTAGCGGGTAACTCCACGGGGCGCAGCTAGTAGGAAATAAATAAATATCGTGGCACATTTCAAACAGCATCATTTAGCCCCAAACTAAGCAAAGCTTGTACTGTGGGAACCAAATAACTGATAGAATACTTGGAATTTATTTTGTAAATAGATACAGTACACTCAGACACAGAACAAACATTTGACAAAATTATAAACCCACGCTCTACAGTTCTACAGTTCAGACAAAAATCAAAAAAAAATTTAGTTTACTGATACATTTATTTTTTTGTTTTCCTTTTAAGAATTATTTATATTTTTACTAGCTCAATACTCCGTTCATCATTGAATTTTCGACCTCGCATCTACGACAACTATTTGAAATTTAGTTAATAAAATTTCTACTTTTCAAGAAATGTGAAAAATACACAAAAATCGAAATTCTTTTTTCAAACTAACTTTTGTTACCACCATATTTTTGATTTGCTAAATGAGACCTTATTTGACACAGCATAAGACTAATCATGTGCAGTGTTAAATATGCTTGAAATACCGGAATATTCGCTATTAAAAACGTTTAATAATGTAGACATCAAACATTTTACTAGTAATATCGTAGACCGCTACAACTAGCTACGTCGTAGACTCGTAGACTTATAAAAACGAAAAACATTTTTAAATACAAGTTTTCATGGCGCTTGTTGTAGTCATTTGATGCTTTGCTTTCTTTATTTCACATTCCTAAAATAATAATAAAAACAATTAATATTTTTAAAAACTTAATTAATGCTATTTCTCAGATATAATAAACACACAAGAATTGACCTAAAATAAAATGCTATTTATAATTATGATTCATGTGCTTATTCAAGCGCTACCTTCAAAGTGCAACGTTTCTTTTTTATACATTATACGGTACGTTTTCTAGTAATTTAAAGTAGTAACCCTGGCAGTATGTCATGTTTCTCACGTGATGTCAACACTGTGCATACCATAGCACTCACGCAAACCTTTTTGTAATACATGAACAAAGGCCGTAGACTGTGACGTGGAATTTTAGAAAATGTTTAGTTATGGCATTTTAAAATTATGAAAATCTCTATCTAGTATACTAGCGGACGCTTCGCGGTTTCACCCACGCAGTCCCCCTTCCCGTGGAAATACAGGGATAAAAAGTAGCCTATGTCACCCGGGGATAGTGTAGCTTCCCAACGGTGAAAGAATTTTTGAAATCGGTCTTGTAGTTTCGGAGCATATTCAATACAAACAAACAAACGATTAAATCTTTCCTCTTTATAATAGTTAGACGCGTTAGACCACAGCTCACCTGTTAAGTAATGGTGTGCTCGAAGATGGTAAGGAACCCCTAGCTTGGAATTGAACTGACTCTCAAGTGAGGCTGCCGAAACACACCGTTAGGTGCTTGGTGGCAGATTTTCAACTTAAAGGTTGTAGGTAGTTCCTTCAACAGTAGCTCAAGTTAATTGTTGGAATTTGAACTCACGACCGTCAGGTGAACCAACCGCGTTCACCACTGATCTATCACTACAAACGTTTGCACGATGTTTCGGTGTCCGTATGGACAAATTTTCAGATTGGCCTAGCGTGTGATTCTACAAGTAAGGTAGCGATCGGAACCACGTGCGAAACCAAGACGGGCCGCTAACCTACACTAATTTTATAAAGAGAAAAGATTTGTATTTTTGGATTTTTGTATGTTTGTAACAAAAAAACCAAAAACTACTGAAATGATTTCAAAAAATTCTTCACCTATAGAATATACATTATTCCTGAGTAACATGTACTGTATTTAAATAGTAATTAATTTAAGTAATTACTATTTCATTAATTTAATTAATTATTTGAATTTATTACTAGAGTTTAATTAAAAAATAAATGTATACCCGTGCGAAGCCGGGACGGACCGGTAGTTCAGAATATAAGTAATTATCAACCATAAATAAATAATTAATATCGTAGGACATTACTCACAGCGTCATCTAACCCAAACGCAGCAAAGCTTGTACTATGGAAGTTAGATTACTGATAGAATACTTAACCACTTTTTTGTAAATACGTACTATAAATACAGAACACTCAGACACAGAATAAACAATTTATACCACAAAATGTTTATCCTGGGTGGGAATCGAACCCACGCCCTTAAGCTCTTGGAGCAGACATATTACTGCCAATGAACCACCTGTGTATGAAAAATTTAAAAAAAATGCTCCGTTTTTGACAAATACATGCCTGCCATGCTCTCTCAAGAGAGAGGGCATGTATTTGTATAATTGTGTATAAATCCTTTGAATCATTACAGTGTAAAGAAGCAACACACATGCACACAGACAAACTTTCGCAGTTTTAAGATTTATGTGAGAAGTTTATCAACAACCGTAAGTGCGAAAGTCCCGGGAACATTGAACACCGTTCACCCGTTGTTTGACAATAACTCGTTTGTTCGCGTGCGATTGCCACTAACGCTGAATACACCTCCACTGTTTGGCTAAACTAATGCTATGCTAATTGTTGGCTAATGATAATTCATGTACTCAAACCTTTATATTGAACAAATCGATACTCTATCACTGATTGTGATATTTTTTATGATAACTAGAGAACTTGAATAGCTGCCTTTTTTCATGTAAAATGTAATGAAAGAAACGACACGCTCTCCTGATGGTAAGAGATAACGCCTGTCCCTGACTATTGCAGCAAAACACAGAACTTTGAGTAGCAAAACAAAGTCCAGGGCATCACTGCTTTGGCGCTCATTACTTTCAGACTCTCGACGGTTAGTCTCAACAGCCCAGTTGCTCACAATTTCGCTAGCTGCAGTACCATTCGAACTGAAACACACTAATGTTTACACACTACTGCTTAGCCGCTGTGTGTAAAGTCCTACGATATTTATTTATTTACCAAAAATGAGTGTAAAGAATCTAATCATGTCAGGCTTTTTCGTACACAGCAAAATTAGAATCCATCAGCGTGTAGCATTTGCGTCTGTAGCTAAAACTGAACTACGGGTAAAACCGATCATACTTTTTGACCAAGAGCTCCTGGCACAGCTCTCGTATTTTAAAACTATATTGTAAAGAGAAATATAGTTTAAAATGCTCCTGAACGCGGTGCAGCTGAAACAAATCGCGGTCGACGTCGACTAACCTAATGGTTCTAATGGAACGGTCGACTATTGGCCCGCGTACCTTAGAAGTTACGCGGCATGCATTGAAATAAAATTTTAAACAAAATAAAGTTACCTAGAACCAATGGGAGAGATCTCTGACTATAAAGATAGAACCCTTATTATGAACAGTATTATGCTGAGGTGAGCACTTATTTTGTAACTGTCTGTATTTGTTTGTTTTTGTGTTTTCGGTTGTTACAAAAAAAAATATAAAAATATATATAACATTTTTTTTAAATAAACCAGATAGTACAACGAATAATTTTTCGAAACCTTTATACAGTAGGACGTTAAAGATTGTAACAATGTAAATTAATTAGATACCAAGTAGCCAAACAATTTTGGCGCAACCACCTGCCTGCCCTACAAGGAGTTATAAACCATATTTTCCACAAAAAAAGTAGAATCAGTTTCTCCCATTGGCCCGATTGTGATCGATGACAATAATAAACCGACGGCGGGGTCCTCATTATTTATATTCTCACCTCGGAGGCGTCGGGAGCATTTTTCATGCAAATATTGCGGGAAATATTCCGGGGCCGGGACGCGATGAAAACAAAATGACGCCCCGGGATCGCGGGAATTAGTTTAGCACCGACGTGATAAACGGGGGTGTGCGCTAAGTAGCCGCGTAACCGCTCGGCTCGATGTCTTGCTTAACCAACTTGTATAAATAACCGTACTAACTAATTAGGACGTCTCTTGAAGCTAGTCATCAATTTATATAGCAGCTCGCCCCGGCTTCACACGGGAAAACAAAACTCGATTAACATTATATATTTATCGATCCAGTAGTTTCGGAACCTGATCAATACAAACAAACAAAAAAATTAATCTTTCGCCTTTATAAGATGTAGATGACAACTGTAATAGTTACACATAATATATGATATTGCGGACTTATTTGTAGCTGTCAATTTGCTCTTCAAAACGTCACTTTATTCTATTGTCAATAGTTTTCGCTGCGCATGCTAAATAAGATTTTCTTTCAAATTTTTCATACCTTGGGTTATTTTATTGAATTTTCCATGTGGATCCCGAATTGTTTTTTAAATAAACTATAGCCTATGTCCATCACGGATAATGTAGAATTCTAATAATGAAAGAAGTATTAAGATCGATCCAGTAGTTTCGGAGCCTATTCATTATAAACAAACAATCAAATCTTTCCTAGATATAGATACAAATAGAAAGTTTGTATACAAACTTTCGCCTTTATAGTATTGTGTGTGATTTGTACATTCTGTATTATCTTATCTAATATTATAAATGCGAATGTGAGTTTGTTTATTTGTTACGCTTTCACGAAACTATTCAACGGATCTGAGTGATCAGATCTTAGACCCTGGAATAAGACATAGGATACTTTTCATCATCATTAGCCATCACCATGCGTGTAAAATCACGGAACGCGGCTAGTCTATCTATCTATCTATTTATATCTATATCTATCTATCTATATCTAGGAAAGATTTGATTGTTTGTTTATATATTTGACCTCCCGTGAAGGTCTTTCTGCGGAGTTACAATATGACGCGTTTTGAAATGGGCGTCTATAAACATATCTCTGAGTTGGCAACGTATCGACAGTATCTCCAATGTTACAGGTGTCTATAGGCGATTGTGAACTTACCATCAGGCGAACCGTGAGCATGTTTACCGCTCTTTATATTTAAAAAAAAAATCTGTTCTACAGTTGCGATGACAGAAGCGAATGTTAGTACGACTCCTAGTTAATAGTACACGAATATCACTGAGTCTGTTACATATTTTGATTAAAAAGTACGTGTCTACAAGTTCAACGTACTTTTCTTTCTTGATTGAAAAAAGCTGTTCTTTTTCGTGCTCCGTTTCCGAAGATAAAACCACGCTCACAATAGGCACTCCATTGGCTTAAACACAAGAATGCACAAAAGAAACCGAACAATAGGTAAGTATAGTTATATTTACAGTGTTCTGTCGTATCTGAAGTGAAATGGAACGCAAATATTGAATGCTGTAAAAAGCGTTTTATGTCGGAGCACGCTTTGGCTAATATGCTTGTTTTGTGGACGCCTATGGATGGCTGTGGCGCACAAATGAAATGGATATTAAAGCTTCAAAAACAAATGAAATAGTAGAATAAAGTTATAATAAGTAGGTATGTATTTACAAAAAAAAAAGCATTTATGTATTTTATCAGTTATCTGACTTCCATCACATAAGCTCTGCTTAGTTTGGGGTCAGATGGCGCTGTGTGTATAGTCCTACGATATTTATTTATAATGCGTTTGTGTCTATTCAGCTCTTAGACTAGAATGAAGGAAGCAATTACTCACATATTAGTAAGGGCCTCCTATGATTCCCAGCCGATCTATTCGTACAAATAAATAACTTTGCGATAGATTTTTAATTTAATGGTGGTAGCTAGCCAACCGAGTACTAGAAAGTACCACCATGCTATGGTTTCCTCCCGATGTTTTCTTTCACCGGCAGCTCAAGCTCGTTGTTGGGGTTTGAACCTACGCCTTTTGGCAAGTGAACCGACCGCGCTAACCACTGAGCATTACTGAGCAACCATCGCTTTTTCTGCTTTAGTTTCGAATGAGTCCATAGTTTCAACCGCTTTACTACAAGACCGACTGATAAAAAAATAACCCTAATCCTCAGGTAAAAGTTCAAATGACAACTTTATTTGACCCGTGTTGTAAACTAAAGTAACTATACTATTATAAAGAGGAAAGATTTGATTATTTGTTTGTTTGTTTGTATTGAATAGGCTCCAAAACTACTGGACCGATTTCAAAAATTCTTTCACTGTTGGGAAGCTACACTATCCCCGGGTGACATATGCTACTTTTTATCCCTGTATTCCTACGGGAATGAGAACTACGAGGGTGAAACCGCGAGGCGTCCGCTAGTCACTTATAATTTCGGTACCTTTCGTTAATATACTATTTAATTATTATTTTTTTCGGTCTCACTAAAAATATAATTCTAGCATAATTGGGTCTTAACTTTCATAAAACATCTTAGACCAATTAGTAAACGCATAATTGGCACATTGTAAAAAATGCTTATCGCTACTTATTTTGTAAAATTGAGAGGAAGCCCTTTGAGAATATATAAATTCAAGTCAAGAATTTATTAGTGGAAGGTTGATAATAATGTAGTTTAGACAGGAATCTTCAAGAACATTAAAAATAAATATCGTAGGACTTTCAGACAGCGCCACCTAGCCTCAAACTAAGCAAAGCTTGTTGTTTGGGCCATGTACTAATGAGAAAGTAATTAAATGTTTAAAATTATGAACGATTTTGTTTAATTTCAAGACAAACTTCAATACAGTTAAAAGTACCTACATCTTACAGTTATGATATAATAATCAACAATACAAATAAATATCGTTGGAAATTCCACACAATGTCGTCTAGACCTAAACTAAACAAATCTTGTACTATAAGAACCAGATAACTGATAGAATACTTATAAAGAACTACTATTTTTATTTGTGACTTATATATTATAATACATAACACCCAGACACAGAACAAATGTTTATCGTGACATAAAATGTTTTGGTAAGAATCGAACCCACGCCCTACGGCAAATATTCTACCAAATGAGCTAACAGGACAGAATATGCAACACTATTTTTGAATATGTTTGTATCTTTTTGCAAAACAGTTTTTTTTATCCTCTCTGGCGAATTAATTGTATAATTTGTATCTTTTTCGTTCATAAAAATTAATTAATAGCGGTGCAAGGGTTTTTAATTAAGTAAAGTATTACTCTTACTTTAATTTGTAGTAATTATTTCGAATATGAAGAGATGTTTAACATTATACCATTAAAAATTATCTTTTGCGACTTGAAATTTGAGCTACCGGTGAAGGAAATACATCGAGAGGAAACCATAGCATGACGGTACGGTATTTTCTAGTACACGGGTGGCTAGCTAGCACCCTTAAGTTGAAAATCTGCCGCCAAGCACTTAACGGTATATTCCGGCAGCCTCATTTCAGAGCCATTTCCATTCCAGGCTTGGTGTGTTTACGATCTTCCACCATACAGTCACTGTAATATCAGGTGAGCTGTGGTCAGACACCCAGCTTGTGAAACATTAAAAAAAGAGAGAGTTGATACAAACAAAGGAAGTAGAAATTGAATTACCGGGATAGAAGCGCAATAAAATGCTTTTATCTCTGTAGCCGCAATACCTATTTTCTGGGTACGAAATATCCATAACCGTTAGGTACACCGCTATAAGTATAAAGAAACTCCAAATAAAAGAGTGGGTAATTGAATCCTCATAATGGGGGGTTCGGGATATATGTAGATTACATGAGCGAGAACAGAGGATGCCGTGCTGAGATTTTTACAGTTGGGTATTGCTTCCAATCCCTCTAATAATATTATGGTAATATAGACAATTTCAATAAAAGCGTTCGTCGCGAGGCGTCCTTTCTGCGAGTCCGACGGACGTGTGTATTGTATAAATATAAATGTATATAGTAAAGTGCTATACATGGGTTGGATTTGTAGCTCGTAGCTTTTCACGGTTATTAGGGTTCTGTAAAACGGTTTCATCATCGTTCAGCTGGATGGAAGTGGTCGTCTCGTGTGACGGTGTCTGTTTGAATCTATGAAAGAATGTTTATAAATCAATACAAAAGTTTAATTTAGTTTAAGTTTATTTTGTTTTTACGTCTGAAAAGATTTATTTGCTCTCACTAAAAGGGTAAAAAACTTATGAAAAATGATACTAGTTCAAAATAGTTGGGATTTAAAATAACAGCCCTGACAGCTTTGTTGGTTCATTGGTAGTATGTCTGCTCCAAGATCTGAAGGGTAAGGGTTCGATTCCCACCCAGGATAAACATTTTGTGGTATAAACAAATGTTTGTTCTGTGTCTGGGTGTTTTGTATTTATTATAAGTATGTATTTACAAATTTACAAAAAAAAGTATTTAAGTAATCTATCAGTTATCTAACTTCCTCGGTACACGCTTTGCTTAGTTTGGGGTCAGATGGCGCTGTGTGTAATCCTACGATATTTATTTAGTTATTCAAATATCTATACTTACATGTACTTATGCCACTTGTAGTATATCCACTTACTTGGTTAAGTCGTTAAGTTACGTGGTCACGTATTAGCATTTTTTTTTATTTTTTTTATGGTTGACAGGCTAGTTGTTTGACCACAGCTCACCTGATGTTAAGTGAAGGTGTGATCGAAGATGGTAAAGCACACCTAGCCTGGAATGGAACTGGCTCTCAAGTGAGGCTGCCGGAACACACCGTTAGATGCAAGCTCGTTGTTGGGGTTTGAACCCACGCCCTTCGGCATGCGAACCTACCGCACTAACCACTGAGCTATCATCGCTATTTATATTCAATTTATTTATTTGTTTGCTAATATTATTTATAAGTACTATTTTTAACTGTACTACTCGCATATATAACAAAATTTCTAATTTATTTTAGAGAATCTATCTCTCTTTGAATTTCTTTAGAGACGCTCTTAATGATGCGGGTATTTCTACAGAAGTTAGTGCCTCAGGATTGACTGCCTTTGATCCCGCGACGAAGCCGTGTCTAATTACATTTACCTACTAGGTCACGTCTGTAGACATTTTCATAGGTTCTGGATTTATTACAAACTAGCGACCCGCCCCGGCTTTACACGAGTGCAATGTAGATACTGATGTGGTGCATAAATGCATGTATTATACATACAAACCTTCCTCCTGAATCACTCTGTCTATTGATGGCATAAAATTCGCGTTATCCATTGCGTTGTTTAAAAGATCTAAACTTACAGACGGTGGGAAGCGACTTTGTTTTAAATCATATAGAAATGTATAAATTGTTGAATATTTTCACCCTAGCTTTACCATATTCGACCACACCGTCACTTAGCATCAGCTGAGCTTTAGTCAAACACCTAGCTTATGAGCCATAAAAAAAAGAAAACCCCCGGTTGCCAGAGCATAATAATGCGTTACAGTTATGATGGTTCAGCTACGCACATCCGCACACAACCACGCTCATAAATTTAAATAAGCAAGCGAATAAGGAAAACGGCGTCTCCTTACAAGTGGCAGGAAATCTCTGAATCCAGTGCAAGGCGGCACAATCGCGGACGCATTGTAAACGTATTTCACGTCCGGGCCGCCGTCACTCCCTCTCCGACCCCCCATTACTCATAACTGAAAAGGACTCGGAGAAAAAGAATAAACACAACTTACAAGGGAACAAATGGCAACACTTACGTGTCTCACAACTTAAACGCTACGGAATGGCGGCCCAGATAACGTTTCCATCCGCTTCTTAATGCGATATTATATGTCCCCTTTCCGAAAATGTGAGTACGCTCGTACGTTACTCGGAGCAGACGTGAGCCTGGACGCGCGGCTAGGCATGTCCGAGGTGCCTAGCCGCCGCGAAGGCCGGCTTCTTCAAGAATTTTTCAATTTGCCCCTTGAGAGAGTACGAGTGAACGGGCTATTTGTTGTTTATACGGCTGCGTTTATTTTTACCGCAAACTGAGCGAAGCTAATATGGTAAATGTCGGCTCGACCTAGTTGCCGCCGAAACGTCCTGAGCGTGCCATCACGCGGTCGTTACTTGTGTTCACTTCTTTATCCCTCTGAGCCGGTTCTATGAAGACATCTTAATTAATTCCTCGGTCATGAAATATGTAAGAATTTCAAAGCCGCATACTCTCATTAGCGAGATGTAAACATGTTTAAGTATTCATCTGGCCAGGAGAGGTATCCCATTAGCGAAATTACTTTGTGTACAAGTCCTCGTCAATCTGGGAGTGAGAAGCTGGAGGTGCAAGAAAATAACGAAAAACAAGTAACTCTGGCAGCGGAACGAACGTCACAATATCTTTTGTTGTTCGGTACAAAGTTTGCGTGCGGTCGGAGTAGTGATGGCTCCGTGTTTCGCGAACCGTATCAAAAAGATAGTGACCGCAGAGGAAAGTTGGGCCCGGGATTGTCCGGCTCTGTGACAAAGAAACAATGGCTGACCCGGATATTTGAGGGGAAGTAGCGGACTGGGGTTTTTCGTGATAAGCATTTGTACTAAGAACCGAGACGCGGTAATGTACGTTATGATTTATTCTTGTCGTAAATTTCATAATTCTTAAATGACTAACCATAGCAAGCAATATTCGAAATGAATACACAAAGGTGAGGCTGCTGTGAAAAGGAACGTAGCTAGTTTTAGTTCATTTTGAATTTTCACGATGCCGTTGGCTAAATTTTCCACGTCTTTACACAGGGGCTATCAAAAGTGAAGGTACAAAAGTTCCCGATCGAACGCGACTTGCTACTTTACGTGTAAAAACGGAACATCTCCCGAGACCGAAGCCTTTGTGGACAGAATGGCAAAGTTTTAAGACGTAAAACCTCTGGTGTCTTTATTACCACAAGTCGATGGAACGGCTTTTAGAAAGGCAGGTGTGTATTTGGTTGGAACTTTACAGCTATTTTGGAAGCTTTTATACGCGCTTAACTTTTCTTGTAGTGTTTGTTTTGGTTTAATGCGGCGTAGTTTGTTCTCGGGTTTATTTTGCTTTGATCCACAGATTATACTGCACTCGTACACGAAATTCCGAGGTATTTACTGATTGCGTTGCGATAAAACTTTTAACATTTAAAGCTTTCGTCGTACGTACGTACGTACGTACTCTTATTATTTAGTATCATAATATACATACACTACCTATGCACTTTCTCGGGACCCTGTAACGCGGCAGATTTGTTTTTACCTTACAAAAAAAGTACAGAAAGTTCACGGATCTCAGTGTATGTGAAGCTGAAATAAATAAAAAAGAAGTCCCAAAAAAGTCACACAAGACAACGTTCAACATCGAAAAAATCACACCTCTTTTATTTTAATGGAATTACTCACTGCGTAACAAACTGCATAGTTCAAGGCTAGATGGCGCTGTGTAAAATGTCCCACAATATTTATTTATTTAATCAAATCTAATTCAACTCCCTTACCTACTTAAATCCGAACCTGCGGAAAACACTTTGAAACGCCTTCTCTTAAAAGGTCCACCAATTATCCTTACATACTAAAAGCTGAACGCATGCTTTTCTGTATTCTATTAATTCCTTAATTCCATTTGGTCCAATCTCCAAGGAAATTAACACTTAAAGCGGCGAATTCTCGGAATCATCAGTGCTTTATTTACTTCCACTCCCTAAGGGACGAGGTTATTTTGAAACATTCGGAAAATTAAAAGCTGGCCTAATAGCCGCGTCGACGTCTCAGAAACTCAGCTATAACAGAATCTCCGATATTATACCTGTCACATATCACTCTCAGTTAAATTGGTAAAAGAGCGACGGGGACAGAGGGAATATCGCTCGGTCCAGAATACGGGGAACTGAGTCGCGATAGAGGATATCTCTGTGAAACAACGGAACGGTCGAATTTCTTGTTATCTCGACGAATCGTGTTTAGAATGTTAGAAATGGAATTGTACCGTTCCCGTGCCAAATGTAGAGACCTCAATTAAGCGGTGGAGCGAGACAACCTCTCCAGCGTGGATGCAATGAAGCGGTTTTAAGGGGAAATTGCCCCCTTGACACCGATTATATTATAATATACAATATCGTATTTTTTTTTTAATGTAAAAGCAATTACGTATGCTTTTTTATGATGTTTTGTAGCAAACATCCCGTAACATTTAGTGTTTTAAAGAAAGAAAGAAAACATTTATTTTGACACACACAACACTACAACAATAAAAACACTACAAATAAATTATTAGAAAATAAAAATGAAAAATAACAATAATAAAACAATAATAAAGTAGAAAGTTGTCGCTGTAGTGTCCAGTGCGACAAAAAAGGTTAGTTATTATGTGGTGGTGGTGTGTGTGTTGTTAGTTATTTTGTTGTTTTTTTTTTATGGTTGACAGGCTAGTTGTTTGACCACAGCTCACCTGATGTTAAGTGTTGTGGTGTGGTTATGATGACTGTGTCGTAGCAAACATCCCGTAACGTTTAGTGTTTGTTTTATTCCACACGATTCACAAACAAGCAAATTAGAAATGTTCTAGATACGCGCTTCGATTTATGTGAAACATAATTTCGAATTTTTTTCTCAATGTAAAATTAATGAGACGAACTATATAGTCTCCCGATGATAACGCACGTCCATGACCATTGCAGCGATACACATAACTTCGAGCAGCAAAACAAAGTCCGGGCATCGCTGCTGTAGAGTACTAAAATACATATTTTTTTGTAAATACATACAAAACACCCAGACACAGAACAATCACTCGTTTATACCCCAAAATGATTATCCTGGGTGCGAGTAGAACCCACGCCTCACAGCTCTTAAAGCAGATATTCTTCCAATGAGCCAACAGGCATGTCTTGCTAACAACCGTCAGTGTTGGCCTTCAGGCAACATTCGGACATGTTTTGACATATGTTATGTTTTGATATTTTTAAATATGAATGGAAAAATGACCTGTAACTTTGGTGTTATTAATAAATGATTTGTATTTGTATTTGCATGTTAACAATAACTCTAGATCTGCCCACTTGACCTTTACAAACTATACGACCTAACTAGGCACTTGAAACATTAAGTAAACAACCCGCCAGTCCCGTTCCTAATAACAAAGTAGTCTATTAAGATGTCCATTTAAATAAAATATAATCGCATCTCTTGGGACCATTAAGATGATTGCTTTAGCGTTTGCTGTCAACCGCAGAAGCTTTTATCTGTCGCCGAGTGCGGTTTTACCTCACGACAAACTAGCTAGACAGCACGGCGCTCAAACAAATATGGAACCTTATTCTGTAACTCATAATAATTATTATGCGATATTCATAACGTAAGCATAATACGTCGGAGATTTAAATCGATTTACGTCCACTCCGCCATGTTGATATTTTTAATCATCAGCGCACACAGCAGTGCCTTCGTTGGTGGAACGCCGAATGAATCCTACGCCACTCGCGCGCCGACCGCACTACTGACGCTTAGATCAGTTCATTCGTGAATGAAGCCTTCAACTAGTTCGTTATATTTCAGGTTATATTCGTTCCCTTGTTTCATTCTCTGTGAGTACTAAGCTGCTGGGGCAGATGGCGCTAGTTATAACAAAATACCGATACAATACCTCGCATATATGTATATTGTATAACCAACGACCCCCTTTGGCTTAGTGCAACAACAACAATAACAATAAAGTCATTTAATCCAAAGCAATTTTTTATTATCTTGCGTTTTCATTAGTGGTCACCATAACAAAAGCGCAAGATCAATAAAATTATGAAAGCATTAAACCGATCAGTCTGTAAAACCGATTAACTGAAATTAAAATGTTCACTGAAAACTATTTGCGCCCGTAACATATGAAGACGTGTATTGGCAGGCGTGTTCGCTAGCACAGCTGCAACAGTTACGCTTTTGTCACAAAGAGCTTAAATAAACAAACTTCAGGCCGTGAAATTCAGAGTATCGCAACATTAACAAACGAAGACACAGGCTAATAATGATCAGTTTAAGATATTATGGTCTTATAACATGGTATTAGGTAACTCAGAAAGAAGAAATAAAGAACCACAAGCACGACAAGCTTTTATCCCTGCTATATGATATTGTAACTTTTTTGTGTCATCGTTGCAGATAAATAATAATTTATCTATGGATACACCATCTAATTTCAAACTATACCTATGTCTATGGTTATAAAAAATCATAAAAAACATCAATTATTTATTCCATACATATTGTTAAAGGTTAGTAATTTTGTCACCGATTTAATTTTTTCATGTTATACAAAGTGAAAATTGCTTGCAATGTTATTAATCTACTGTTTTATTCAAGCAATCGTGACTAACCGCAGATAAAAACCAAAATAAATGCCAGTAGCTGTGATTTCACTGTAAAACTACGCTCCATTTGTCCATAAATGGCAAAAATGTATTTGTATGGAAATCGAACCACCTTAACAACTGAAATAGCTACCTAGTTTACTGCAGTATCATGTATAAAAGTAAAAGTACGTCGCTTAATAAGAGGGAATGAGTTGGAGCTCCTGACACGGATTGTTACGTCTCGAGCCGCCCTTGCTGGAATCTGGCGCTGTCACCTCGACGATTTGTTACGCGGACGACGGCGACGCCGACGGCGCAAAAAACGTTTATCGCTTTGTAGCTGACGGACGACGCTCGGATAGTTGCCGTAATGATGCCGAATTACTTGTTTATAACTAGAGCACTTCTGTTTCGCGGTAGAATCACAGATTAAAAAGATGTACCTTCGTATTTGATTGCATGAAGTCAGTCTTTACCCGACTGCCACTTTTCAATTTTTCGCACGTATCTTGTATGTATATAAGTTTCTTTATTATCTTCCAAACGACCAAATGGATTACGACAATTAAGGTATTCGTCTCAATAACCCAATTGTCCTTAGAGGTTGGTTTTAAAAAAACCAAGATGGTGGATTTTAAATTTCAGAAATTAAAACATTTATCATTTTTACCTTTTGATAAAAAGTTTTAATAATTCGCAATGTTTTTCTGTCTATTAGTAAGTTTTTCACGACTGAATACATTTTGATGGTTTGCCAAAGAAAGTATTTATCTACCAAAAGTGTAGGTACGAGTGTAAACACTTTTTAAAATCGTGTGTACCTACGAATTTCAATTTTATTGTTTTATTTATACAGTATTACACGTTTAATTATTATATGTTAGATCAGATACTCCGAATATAGTTTCGGCCACAACCTGTGGCCTTCTTCAAGGAATCAAACCAAGACATGTGGCTTGTGTCAGTTTTCTACCGGATACACTTTGATGAGTGCGCTTCAGATCTCCATGACCTAATTCCACCCTGCCCATTCTACTATCGGACAGCCAGGAGCTCCAAGAAGCGACACCGCTTCATGGTCGATATTCCTAAGACTCGAACTAAACGGTTCGAGTCTACCTTCATTGTACGAACCGCTAAACAATGGAATTTGCTGCCCGAGTGGGTGTTAACTAATAGATACAATCTGGGTGCCTTCAAGTCGCGAGTAAATTGGTTTCTTCTAGGCGAGCGTGCACCACCGTAGACCACATCAGGCGAGTTGGCGGTCAAACGCAAGCCTATTGTTAATAAATTAAAAAAAAAGATGAAACTGCGTGCGCGTTTTATTCTGCTAATTTAATAATAATCAAATTAAACGTGAGATATCCCGCATAAGTAAAGCAAAACTGTCAAAACCACGTCAGCTTAGTAAAACAATTTCAATGTAACTCTGTACGAGTGGGTGTTTAAGTAGGTATGTATCCTACAGTACGTGGGTATAATCAACAGCATAGACGGCGAGAAATACTTGTCGTTAGTACGGTCTGAACTAAAACGTCACGTCCCAAACATTTTAAGCTCTTAGCAGTCAAGTGAGCGCAATAATTTCGTCATAATGTTTTAATACTAAACCCCCCGCACGAACTCCGAGTGTGTGCGAACATTTCAACCTCTTTACGAGTTTTGATACACTCGAGTGCATCAGTTTTACCAAAGTATTGATTTTTATTGAAAAAAGGAACTACGTGCGAAATCTGGACTGTCGTTTAAGACAAGCTTCGGTAGCAATATTAATACTCATACATGGCTGTTGGTACTGAGCATCGAATGCCTAAGGTAATGAGCGTCAAAGCAGCAATTTCATTGATTTTGTTTTTAACCGTCTCAGGAGTGGACAGAGAGATAGAGTGAGTAGAGTCTCTATTTGACTGTATGTTGTTTTATCTTTTTTATGTATATAATTGTTAGGCGATCATTCCGCCAATTATGAATCGATTTTGATGAATAAATTCTATAACAATTGATCGAGCGGTTTTTGAAAAATCCAAAAATTGTACCAATACAACGATGATAACATTTTCGTTGAGTCCGAAACCTCGCTGTTTCATTGGAGCAGTGCGTTTAGTTGGCCTGGTCATGGAATCGGTTATTTATGTCAAATGTCTCGTTCGTCTTATCAAAGTATGATTTCGATTATAATTCGATATTTTAAGAATAAAATCACTATTTTCAAAAAACACGTTTTGGAAAATAATATAATTCGGCGACACGACTTTCCCGCGTTCTTGCCAAAACTCGATATAAAATTTACTGACGACACATTGGACCGTCGTTTCTTAAATTTATTGCCATTCAGTTTGGCACTAAGTGTATGTACATTATTTACCCTCAGTGTTAGCTGTTACGTTTATCTTTTCTCAAGTATTCACACACTAACACATTCGTAAACAAATAGATACGTATACAACAAACATTTAGGTTTCTGCGTACTCACACTAGGATTCACAATCCCTTCTGTAACTTCTGCCAGAAAATTACATTATTAGAATTATTTCTTATTTATTAAATAAATCATGATCATCAGCCAACTTTAGCCCAGTGCTGGACTTAGATCCCTCCTAAAGCACGTCACTTCACACACAAACTGATCTTCGCTTTTTTACCGGATTATTTTTGTAAATACATACAGGACACCCTGACACAGAACAAACATTTGTTTATACCACAAACTGTTTGTCCTGGATGGGAATCGAGCCCACGCCTTTCAGCTCTTGAAGCAAACATACTAGCAATGAACCAACAGGGCTGTGGCAATATTATTTCTTTGTGTGTTAATGAAACATACATAGAAATAATAAACTAGAGTTGAAATGTTGAAGAGAAAAAACAAAAAGAAAACATTTTTATGTCACAAATCGGCCTCGACTCTGCATAATGCCGACTGTACCGAGCCGGCGCTGGTACTTTGTCGAGGCCCGGTAGATGACGCACTTAACATCAAGTAAACTGTGGTCAAATACCTAGGGTGTCAAAAAATTAATAATTAAAAATTAATTAAATTAAGTTTAGTGTCAATCGGATCAATATTTTTTTCTGAAAGCGCATCTGTGCGAATCCGAGGTGGGCCTCTAGTTATTTATATCGTTAGTAGAATCAACTTCAAAGTACTAACAAAATGAGCAATGTTAAAAAGTAAAAAAGTCTATGAAGAGATACCGAGAGTAAAGCCACTGATAAAAAATTGTACTAAACGAATACCTACGAGTTGAATTAAGCAAAATCTGGGCTCGCTATTTACAAAAACGAACAATATCTATTTCTTTTAAACAATTTTTTAACCTCCGAGAACGAGCAACTGGTCCCGAAAGGGATAAAAGAGTTTGTTTCTTAGAAAAGGAATTAGTAGCAGGATCCTGTTAATCCGATATTATTCACGGGGATTACAAAAGATATCCCACTTTGACGGGGAGAAAGATTCACGGATTTGGAACGGTTGAATTGGAGAAAATAAGGGCGCAAAACGCGAGATAAAAAGAACAAAACTATGGGAAGCGCTAAAACTAGATTTATCTTTAGGTACGATTTATTAAAGTTTTTACATGGAAGTGCCGAGGAAAAAAATCCTCTGCGTTAACTTTCAGAACGTACGACGTGTAATGTCTGACTGGGGCGAACCATAACTATAGTACAATTTTGTCATTTCATGATGAAAATAAATGTAATTACTTAATTACACTTTCTCTTTTTATTACAAACTAGCGGACGCCTCGCGTAGTTCTCGTTCCCGTGGGAATATAGGGATAAAAAGTAGTCTATGTCACCCGGGGATAGCGTAGCTTCCCAACGGTGAAACAATTTTTGAAATCGGTCTAGTTACTTCGGAGCCTATTCAATACAAACAAACAATCAAATCTTTATAATAGTATAGATAGATATATAGGCATGCGTTTGACTTGAAATCAAGATCTTGATTTTTTTATGTGAAAAAGTGGAAAATAATACACCTACTCGGGCAGCAAATTTCATTGTCTAGTGGTTCGTACATTGAAGGTAGATTCGAACCGTTTTTGGAATATTGACCATGAAGCGGTGTCGCTTCTTAGAGCTCCTGGCTGTTCGATAGTAGAATGTGCAGTGTAGAATAAGATCATGTAGATCTGAACCGCACTCGCCAAAGTGAATCCGGTAGAAAACCGACAGACAAGCTGCTTTGCGACGATGTTCAAGGCTTTGGAGCCTTTTACGAACAAGCGAGTCATTGCTAATGAGTTTTAGCACATGTCTCGATGGACCCCAACGCCTCAAGCTGGACACTTGTTAGTATTCAACGTCCCACTGCTAAATATCAAAATACGCTCGAAATGGTTGGCCTTATTCCGATACATAAAGAAATACAGAATTAATTTGAATTAATTTAAAATTACCTACGTACTCCCGCAAGTTCTCTACAGAAAACCTATTGTGTAACTAACTTTTTAACTATTGTTTAAATTTATATCCAGAAATATAGTTCTTTTTTGTAATTTACTGTCTAGGCATTTGTCCACAGCTCACTGGGTGTAAGTGACGATGTGGTCGGAGATGGTAAACACATCTAGCCTGGAATGGTGCTTGGAGGTATATTTTCAACTTTAGGGTGGTAGCTAGCCAGCCGAGTACTAGAAAGTACCGCCGTGCTACGGTTTCCTCATAATGTTTTTTTACACCGGCAGCCCGAGCTCTTTGTTGGGATTTGAACCCACGTCACTCGAAATGTGAACCGACCGCGCTGTCATCGCTACAAAAAGTTTTCTGTTGTTGATCTATAAGCTTCACCTAGCCCCAAGAACAGGGACTGTTTTCAAAATTACAAACATCGAATAAAAACGACATTACATTAATCTAACAACAAGCGGCCTTATCGCTGAAACCGCCCTCCGATTTAGTAGAAAAGTTATCTATGCGAGATTTTTCGTAGGTACTGTTGGGACTCTCGACCAATGTATACATTTTTTGAAATGATTTATACATTTATGTACCCAGTATAATTTCAAATAAATCTTGATGGAATTAAGTCCCAAAAGTTCTTTGAAGTTTTACAACTCGATAACAGGAATGAAATAAAAATCTAGACTAACCAAATCTAAAACTTCAACACTAACTTCGCCTCATGTTTTTGACAATTTACAGAATAGACTTAAATTCCATTTTCTTATTCACTCCCAAATTGAATTGTATACGAAATTGAGTAAAAACTTGAGGTTTTTTAACGCGAAAATTTTCATAAAACTTTCCCGGATAAGTCGGGATCTGGCGATCGGAGTTGAGAACTAAAATGAGTTTTTTGGGCTTGGCTTATAATATTAGTCGGTTAATAAGAGAGCTTGTAGTAACGTTGTGCGTTGATAGGCTCATTTCACAGTCAAGTTTAGCATTAATACGTATTTAAATGGGACTTAAACTAACACCTGCGAGCCTAGACTAAGTAACATTCGATTAAGAATGAGCCAGAAATGTACGGGATTAACATAATATGTCAATGTGACAAATCGACAGCTTTATTTTGTCTTTGGTTTTGGCGTCGCATTTTGAGCATTTGCCAGTGTCAAGTGTTGTATATGTTCAAGTTTAATAAGTTGCCTCGTAGCGTAGTTTAGTCAAAGATCAGTCTTAGTCAAGTACAGTCCGTGTCAGTCAAATCCAGTCATGCTTTAGTGAAGTAGTGGCGACTTTACTATACAGCTTCAATGGAGCTTGGGTAGCAACACGAAAAGTCATGTTTCACAATATTATATCATTTTCCCCCACTCGCGCTTGTGATTCGGCGCTTTATGATTAAAATACCACCATTTTAATGTATACACACTCGACATAACACTGGTTTTGGAAAAAATACACCAGGGCGGCTCGACTCTTTCCGCGTTCCCGCCAAAACGACAGCTTATGTCAATCCCGTACATTTTTGACCTGGTACATGCTCGATGATACCATTAAATGTTAAAATGTTAAGAAGTTTCAAGTTCAACTAAACTAAATTCCTCACCAAAATATACCATTTTAGTATAGTGAAGATTAACTTATGGTGTTTTATATAATTATTAAACTTGTGATTATGTTACTGTTTAACAAAAACAATTGAGTAATAATCATTATGTGTATGTATGTGTACATAATGCAGGTAAGAATATAAACCAAGTAGGTAGGTACTGCGTCCGACTTCAATAATAAATGCTAATTTTTTACCAAGAAATTGTGGATTTGATTAGGGCGCCACCTTTAGCCTCGCACTAATCTATTACTTCATCTAAAATTAAACGCTATTCTATTTATTTATATAGTTTATGAAATCGGCAAACACGTAGAATTTCTGAGACACCGTCATAAATATTATGAGTTTGTTGAACATTCGGCACCGCTTTGATGTACGACCTACCACTCGTTCGGTTGAATAAACTCGGAGAGTACCCGAGACACTTTAGAGGCGATGACACGACAAATGAAGCAATAATGATTTTTCCTAAGAGGTTGCTTTAACGAATAATGTGTGCCATATTATTGATTTAATAACAAGCACAAATTAAAATTTAAAAAACCCCCCGACGGGTGTTTTAGTATTCTACTAGTCAAGCCTTTTCATTTGATACCCATATTGAGACAGTTGTGAAAAAATATGTAATCGGCCACTTTGTAGCGGCAGCCATCTTGGACTGATTTTCATCAAATATAGCTAAGAACACTCCAGACTACTAACTCTGTGGTGGATATATACTATAATATAATTATGAACCCTGAAAACTTTACACAAATTTTTGGGCATCGTTTAAAAACAAGGTCGTCTTTACTATCTATGTTCTGCAAATACACAAAACTATAGAAATAAACTATGTAAATAGATTTTCAATGCAATTCTTTGTTTAAAAGTAGGATTTTTTTAGTTTGATTAGATTTCTTGTTCGTGTTATACTTTCAATTTTGGCAAAGATATGTGGACGATATTATAATTCAAAGACCTGTGCGCCATTTTGTATAATAAACACACAAAACCATAATCAAAAAAAAAATCCGGGATCATAGTTACCACACACAAAATATACACACAGAAAATATTCGTATCGGCGTCGTTCATTGTAAATGATTCATGTCTTCATTTTGCAACTGCGCTGTCGCTTGATCGCTTGTAGCGAGATGGGAATGCCAAACTTTTCCGTGCCATTCGGTGTGCATGAGAAAATTGAAAACAAAACCCCTTTGCGACCTGTCCATTTATTGTATAGAATAATTTTACCGCATCTGATCACAACGCTTTTGCAGATGTTTTAAATAATAAATAAATAATAATAATAAATTTTATAACAAAATAGTCGTCTATAATGTAATAGCGCAAATAAGTTCGTAAAACTAATTTGCAAAATGTGTTAATGATACGATGGTATATAAAGATACATAGAATTCAGTAGGTACATCTGAAAATCTGATTAAAACTTAAATTTTTTATTACACGAAAATGACTATTATTGTTACTATCAATAAGTAAGCATGTTAAAAATCATTGCCAATTAATAAAACACAAACTAACTCGTCTTGGTTTTGTAGTTTATTTATGTGTATTTATAAATATTTGAGGGTATTTGAATTAGCGCCATCTAGCGATAGAATACATAAATGCTTTCTTTCGTAAATGTAAATCGTAAAACATGTACCTATATTAATCTAGCTTCTTTTTATGTGTAATATCTGTCATTTTTTTAGATATTTAACCGTCATGATCTGAACTATATACCCAATGTATATCTTCTGAGATCTATCCAAAGATCACGGCTTGAAACATTGGTGTTATGAATAAAATATTCTACATACATACATGAAACACACGTACACACGTACATACATGAATCGAACCCACGCCCTTCAACTCTAGAAGCAGAACTCCTATCAAACGAGCCAACAGGGCAGTCGAGAGATTGAAATGCAATAGAAGTGGTGAACAGTAACACCATTGAATGCTAAGAAGATACGCCGTCTGTTTTTTCAATTAGAAATCTTATTTCGTAAAACCAATGTTTCACACAAAAACTTTGAAGCAAAATTTTGTAGAAATCCCAATGTTTGTTTCCATCTACCCACGGATACCAAACAAATCTGATTTTAATCAGTATCTCTTTTCGTTCATTTCAAATGGACAAAAACGTCACACGATCGTTTTCATTTCATTTTGATAGCAAATAACCGAAGCAGAAATTTTGCCGAAACTCTAAAACCGGTTTCAGTAAAATGAACGAAGCATTAATAGCATCAATTTTTAAAAGTTGCCGTCGAATCCATTTAGCCGTTGAGTGGTAATAATAGTTTCAGTGTATGAAAGCAAATAAATTGCCAGTTTTACTTTAAATTTTTTAATGAGGCATTTTGAGGCAATTCGACTGTCCTGTTAGCTCATTTGTATCTGATTCAAGATTTATTATATCAGATAGATATATATAATTATGCTCATAATCTACTGTTTTATTCAAGCAATTGTGATTTACCGCAAATAAAGACCAAAATAAACGCCAGTAGCTGTGGTTTGACTGTAAAATTATGCTCCATTTGTCCATAATTTTTTTTTTCTTTCTAATGATGTATCTGTTTGTTGTTAGATACCTCATTGTTATGACTAATAAGTAATTTTAATATAACTTAAACTGCTAAGTAGAGTATAATCGAAGAATGCGTCTATCGACACTTTTCTTACTGTCTCTATTAAGGGGAAGACACTTTGTTCATGTGTTCTATAATATGCACACTCACTCACTGCATTTGTCCATAAATGAAAAAAAAATATTTGTATGAAAATCGAGCCACCTTAAATAAAAGCTTGTAAATACAGTTCGAGTTGCACAAGCTGTGATCGATCACGAACAAATTGTCAGTTCGCAGAAATCTGTCCAAATCGCTGTAACCGTCGATTGAGTTTATTTGTAATCGCGACACGTAACCGAAACCGAAGGGACCTTTTCAAAAATTATGATCCCAGTTACGGCAGCGCGCCGAATTTTATTCCCGCTTCGGCTCTGTAATTTGTACCTACGAGTTTTAAATATTCACGCATAACGTGCCGTATGCTTAATATATTCCTCATCTACATAATGTAATATTTTACGCAAAGCACCAACAAAATGTACAACAACGCGTTCTTATTTTTTCCATGTGTGATGGTAGAAAGTAATACGGTTAGTCCGGAGTCCCCTCTAAAGCCGGGGAGTTCGCCCCCTCTCATTTAGAACGTTACACATACTTATTTTAATTATTTTACTCTGTTTGGGACGTGTTTGTTCAGGACCGGATATTCTTTGCTTTTATTGAGATAATTTTATTTACAGGGCCCGCGATATTTTTTAAAGCAAAATATACAAACAGAGGAGGGTAATAAAATTAGAGGAATTCGTAAAGATTTGTTTATGTTTCTTTTTTACTCTGTTCTTTTGAAATGATTTTGTTATTTTGTTGGTAAAATGAGCTGTATTATCTTGTTGTTACAAGTTCATATTGGCTTTTTAAAACGTGGAATTTTCACGTGTGTTTTACTTGGAAGCCGCTGTGGGCTTATTTTATTTTTAACTGTAATACTACCCATTTGTGGTCGAACAACCATTCGTATCACTTCGTACACGCAAAAAAATCAATCAAATTCATTGTTCTGTTGATATTCGTTTTGTTAATATGGAAATCGCGAAAACTTAACAATTATTTTTCATCTGTAATACTATTAAGATTGTCCCATTTGTGATCAAGCATAACTTCTTGTCACATGCGCAAAAAAAAGAAATTAATTAAAGCTGCAAAATTTGATCTGCGGAAAAATATTTAAAACCACACATTTTCCACATTTTTTTGCATAATTATGCAGTACTTTTGTACAGTACGATGCGGTTAGACAACTTTTTGGCCAATAATAGTTACACGGTAGACAACTCTAGGATAGCAAAACTCCTTGTTCTGATATAAAACATAGCTCATTTCGTAATGCACCTTCAAAAGCTGTAGAGTGTAGGTTCGATTCCCACTCAGTACAAATGTGACGATAAATGTTTGTGATAAGTTTGTTCTGTGTTCTGTATGAATTTTAAGTATGTATTTACAAAAAAAATAGTATAGGTATAAGTATTCTACCAGTTTTCTGGTTCCCGTAGTAACAGCTTTCGTTAGTTAATGGCCAGATGGCGCTGTATGAAATGTCTTATTGCATTTATTGTAATCTGTAATAGTAAATGGTTTTTTTTATTTATTTTATACGCTTTACAGACACCGGGTTCCGTGACCTTTGTCAACTTATTTTTTTTTTTAATATTAATAAAATATGGTAAGAGGAATCTTAGTCAAATTAATCTTAATCTAAGGTTAATGTAGATACAAGTTTTTTTTTTATGTTTGACAACCTAGGTGTTTGACCACAGCTCACTTGATGTTAAGTGACGGTGTGGTCGAAGGTGGTAAAGCACACCTACCCTGGAATAGAACTGGCTCTGAACTGAACTAGTTTGTGTGTATACCGCGAGCAGACCAGCGACCCGCAAGCAGCACCCGACACACGACGCTGCCGCAAGGAGAAGCCTTCTATGGTGAGCATGAATGCAAGGCGTATTGTATAAAATTGGTTTAGCAAAAAACACGACGAACGGAAAGTTAGCTTAGGTACGAATACAATTTGACTATAATTTTATTCTTATTTCTGTCTTAGCGTCTATCCCAGTAATATTCTACACATAGAATATGGCCGGGTGGATTGGTTATGTCAAATATATACGGCAAATAAAGATGGACAAGTGTAAAACGTTGACGACATAAAATGTATACGAAAATGTGACTTTACATAGAGTAGGACGTTCTTTAGGTAGGACAATATTGCTGTAGATATACCTAATGTTGTTTTGTAATCTTGTTCTCCATCGAACTAGGTGTTTTAAAGCTCTAGTCTGGGGTTCGAGTCGTAACCAAGGAGCCTATCTTTATGACCTGGCCGTAAAGTCGGTTTTAAAGTGCATTTCCAAACTTAATGAGTATTTTTACCGCCCGTGTGATAGGAACTGTAACGTTTAGTACTCATTGTTGAATCGTGATATTTGAGTATCGCTTGTAAATGTTAGACTGCGGGGTAAGTTTGCTAGATACTTCATATCAGGTACTTGGAAGTTCAATCACACCGGAGTATTCACAATCTTCGTGTAAATATTATTTTAGGCAAATTTAACAAATGGTGGCGAGCTCACCATTAGCAATATCGTCTCATCATTTCAGCCGTAGGACGTCCACTGCTGGACATAGGCGTCCCCCATTGACTTCCACAAAGACCGGTTGGAAGCGGCTCGCATCCAGCGCGTTCCTGCGGTCTTTATAAGGTCGTCTGTCCACCTTGTGGGTGGACGTCCTACCCTGCTCTTGCCGGTCCGTAGCCCCATCGGCCATCAGTTCTGCGTGCTATGTGCCCTGCCCACTGCCACTTCACGTTACTAACCCGTTGGGCTATGTTGGTAACTTTGGTTCGTCTACGGATCTCCTCTCCATAGCGCGTTGTACCACTTTGAGCTTTCCAAGAAGGCACATAGTCAGAGACCACGTGACAGCAACAGACAATGTTAAGAAGAAAAAAGAAAATATTTTTACGTACAAAAACAAACAAACAGAGACAGACAGTTACAAAATAGGGGCTCACCTCAGCATGATACCTAGTTTTCTGGTGAGCCCTTATAAAAACATACAATAATGCTATAATTATTAATCATCATCATCATCATCAGCCCTTCGCTGTCCACTGCTGGACGTAGGCCTCTCCCAATGCACGCCACTGATCTCGGTCGACAGCTTTTTGCGTCCATTGTTTTCCCGCCGCTTTACGCAGGTCGTCACACCACCTGGCCGCAGGGTGCCCTACACTACGCTTGCCTGTACGCGGTCTCCACTCAAGAACTCGTCTACCCCAACGGTTATCGGTTCTTCGAGAAATGTGGCCGGCCCACTGCCACTTCAGCTTACTGATTCTTTGAGCTATGTCGGTGACTTTAGTTCTATGTCGGATTAATTCGTTACGGATATCTATAATTATTAATAATTTGCTCAATTTCCTAAATATTAAATTGATATATTTTAGTCGCGCGCCGTGCTGGCGACCACTAATTGGCAAACGTAATGTAAAACTTCCTGAGACTCGATGGAGTGTCGATATACGTAGGATAGCAGGCGTTGGATGGAAGCAAAAAACCGAAGATCGGGTTGAGTAGCGTATCCTGGCAGAAGCCTATGCCCAGCAGTCGACTACGATAGGCTGATGGTGATCTTGATCTTTCTCTTAGGTCTTTGTTTTTCTTTTTTTTTAAATACTCTTCCGAAATAGTTTAAAAATATGATTAATTCATATTTTTAAACTATTTCGGAAGACACACCCCGTCCTTAGTTTAGTATATTTTCCATGTTAAGGTTGCCTGGAAGAGATCGCTTTTAGCGATAAGGCCGCCAATTGTTACATTAGTTTTAAGTCTTTATTTTTATATTTTTCTGTAATTTGGTGTATTCAATAAAGAGTTATATTATTATTATTCATCGTTATTAATTCTGAGTTTCTTATTTTTCATCTTTTCTTAATTTTAGGCGTTTTACATAAACAATTTAACAGAATACATTGTTAGATAGAACAAGATTTAGATATATTGACTTTAAAGCTCTTTAAACAAATTTAATTGCAATTAATTCAATACGACTAAAACTCGACTGAGCCAACTGGCCCCATAATGAAGTTGCATTCGACCAATCCGTTTATCGCCAAACAAATTTACGTCGAATTTCAAAGTAAGTCAGTCGTTCGACGGCAACTGTTGCTGGCAGCAATAAATTGCTACTAATTTCTTTAACTCGTAACTCAGTATCGAGAGTTGTGCCGTGCGACACGGTTCTTAAACTCCAAACACATTATTTTAAACTTGAAATTGAATATTGTACAAAGGTCATAGTTTTTTATGCATAAGTTTTAGTTAGGTATACAGAAGTTTCGGCAGCCTAGCAAGTTTCGGCAGCCTAGCAAGTTTCGACAGCCTAGCAAGTTTCGACAGCCTAGCAAGTTTCGGCAGCCTAGCAAGTTTCGACAGTCTAGCAAGTTTCGGCAGCCTAGCAAGTTTCGACAGCCTAGCAAGTTTCGACAGCCTAGCCAGTTTCGGCAGCCTAGCAAGTTTCGGCAGCCTAGCAAGTTTCGACAGCCTAGCAAGTTTTGGCAGCTTAGCAGGATTCGGTAGCATGACATGTGTACTAAAAACAAAAATATCTCAAAGATGTGTGAAGTCTGCCAACTCACACTTAGCCAAAGTGGTGGACTTACCCTTCTCACTATGAAAAAATGCCCACGCCCAGCTGTGGGACAGTTCATAAAAATAGGGCTGAATCGGATACAGATGGTTAATGTCGACGTACTTTTCCAAAAAGGCATACGAATATTATTACTCTACTTTGGGCTGCTGGCATACGGATATGCCAGCAGCCCAGAGCCTCGCTCCGGTACTTCAAGGAGCTGGTTGGCTCGGGTAGACGCTGGCAGGGGGAAATGTACAATACACCCCAAGCGGGGCGTCAGTACAGGACTCATCGCCCCCACTTCGAATAAGAATAAGAATTATTACTCTTAAATTAATTCAATTATATATTATAATTAATGTCAAAATGGAAAAGTAAATACTATTAAATGTCAAGGTAACACAATAACATCAATTAAACCCACATGCGATACTTACCTACTATTATAAGTAAAAAGCATTTTATAAACTATTATTTTTATTTATGTTACAAAAATATTTTAGCTTGGAACTCTTGCGAAGATATAGATATCAAACCGCTTACAAAAATATATCTGTTAGACTGGGTATTGAAACATACGTTTTTGAACGCGTTTGTGTTCAGTGACACCACAAAAAGTCAAATTATCAAATGAATAAATACAATAAAATAGACAAGCTCTTTAGCAGTCTTATTGCAAAGAATACAATAATTTGCAACGTCCCCCAGTTAACTGGGGAGACGTTCCAAAACCAATTCAATTATTGTGTCATCTCAAGTGTCAAAGGTCTTTTTTATGTTAAAAAATAATGAGACAAACGAAGCGCTTTCCTGAGGGTGAGATGGCCCTTCCAGCGGTACCTAGACCTTTGAGTAGAGGTTTTGGCGGGAACGCGGGAAGAGTCGTGTCGCTCCGTTGTATTTTTTTCCAAAACTAGTGTTTTGTCGAGTGTTTATGCATAAAAATGGTGGTGTTTTATTCATAAAGTGCCGAATTACAAGCGCGAGTGTGGGAAAATCATATAATGTGGTGAAACATGAGTTTTCGTGTTGCTTCCAAAACTCCATCGAAGCTTTGTAGTAAAGTTGCCACTACTTTACTAAAGCATGACTGGAATTAACTGACACGAACTGGACTTGACAAAGACGACTTTGACTAAAACTAGCTACGATGGCACTTATTTAACTTTTGAAACTTGAAAATATATAATTACTTGACACTGGCAAATGCTAAAACGCGACGCCAAAACCAAAGAAAAAAAAAAAAAAAAAAAAGACCTTTGAGTAACAGACAAATATCACCACACTAAAATATGTGATGGTAAATCTAATTTACCAACAAAACCTCAACTTTTTTTTCCTTTGGTTTTGGCGTCGCATTTTGAGTATTTGCTAGTGTGAAGTGTTTTATACTTTCAAGTTTCATAAATTAAATAAGTTGTCTCGGAACTATAGCTATAGTCAAAGTCCAGTCTTGGTCAAGTATATTCCATGTCAGTCAAGTCCAGCCATGCTTTAGTAAAGTAGTGCCAACTTTACTATAGAGCTCCAATGGAGTTTTGGAAGCAACACGAAATGTCATGTTTCACCACATTATATTATTTTCCCGCACTTGCGCTTGTGATTCGGCACTTTATGAATAAAACACCACCATTTTAATGCACAAACACTAAACAAAACACGAGTTTTAGAAAAAAATACAACGGGGCGACACGACTCTTTCCGTGTTCCCGCCAAAACTCAAAAACCTCTACTTATGTGTGGTGTATGTACACCAAAGAGTTTTTATACTTTTTATAAGTGGCCTGTTATGTTTTGTTTCGTGCGGTTTGCTGATCGTCTTTTGTCGGAGAGCGTCGGTTTGTCAAATAAATGGATTGATATGAAATGGAATTCTCTGTGTAGTTTTAATTAAAATTCACATTATTATGAAAAAAGTAAAAACAATAACGAAGTTTTAAAGAGAATAATAATTATACCTATACTTCTCTTATCGTAAGTACATAATTATAATTATACGCGTACTTAAGGTGGTTCGATTTCCATACAAACAATTTTTTGCCATTCATGTACAAATGGAGCATAATTTTACAGTGAAATCACAGCTACTAGTATTTATTTCCGTCTTTATTTGCGGCAAATCACTCCACTGTTTTATTCAAAGATATAAATTCATAAATTTGATTTCATGCTAATAATCTACTGTTATAATCAAGCAATTGTGATTTACCGCAAATAAAGGCCAAAATTAATGCCAGTAGCTGCGATTTCACTGTAAAGTTATGCTTTATTTGTCCATAAATGGCAAAAAATTATTTGTATGGAAATCGAATCACCTTAAGGAAATCTATCACAAAGAAAAAAACTGGTAACTCGTGGTGAAATAAATGCCAGTAGCTGTGATTTCATTATAAAATTATGCTCCATTTGTCCGTAAATGAAAAAAAATAGTTTGTATGGAAATCGAACCACCTTAATACATAATAATAAACCAGTATTTTTGTACTACAAACGTGTGATCTTGCAATGAAATAAACGAAATTTATTTATACATAATGGTTGAATAGTATGCATAACATCCGGATTTATTACTTTTGTTGTAACAGATGTATATACATATATTTTATATATTATGTCTACATTGATTTTATGTACTGCTTTCATTTTCCAGGAGGGTATTGCGTTTGAACTTCCGATCCGACCGATATTGTTATAACAAGTACCGTTTAAGAGCTCCTACTGAATTTTCGAGTTTTGCTTTAATATATTTGTTATGTGATTCTTGTTTATAGAGTGACTTTTTGGTTGTATATCACTTAACTTATTTTCAAAAGTTTTTCTCCTAGTAACATACTGTTAGATCAGCCCTATTTTCCTAAGCTGTCCCACAGTTGGGGACAAAGTATAAAGGTAATGTAAAAGTAATAAGACGATCCTGACGCTCTTCTGATTTTAAATGATAAAGCATGTCCATGAACATCGCAGCGGTACCCATAACTTTGAGTTACGAACCAAAGTCCAAGCCATCGCTGCTTTGGCGCTCATTACTTTGAGACTTTCGATGGTTAGTCTCAACCGCCCTGTAATTACTCTACTTGCAGTATCCTTCAAACCGGAGCACTGTCATGTTTACACACTACTGCTTAATAATCTACTGTTTTATTCAAACAATTGTGATTTACCGCAAGTAAAGGCCAAAATTAATGCCAGTAGCTGTGATTTCACTGTAAAATTATGCTCCATTTGTCCATAAATGGCAAAAAATTATTTGTATGGAACTGAAATCGTAACTCGTAACTCGTGGTAATTGTGAGGTTTTTATGGTTTTATCGTGAAACAATAAAAAGCTTTCTATGCTGGATACTTATATCTTAGTGAAGAGTAAAAACTTAAGTGAATATTTGATAAACGATAATGATTACTAACATCGATAAATTTCAACGCAGGGGCGTACACAGTACGTTGGATCTTCGCAGCAATAAAAAGAAAGACCAGCTTGTAACACCGTCACACCGGCTCGTCAAGTCGGAGAGGTCGGTATACATTTTGGGGCCCGCGGTCTACAACCGCGTACCCGCCTCCGTACGGGATGCAGCTTCCACCGCGTGTTTCAGAACCAAGTTAAGATCTTGGCTGCTAGAAACCTTGTTTTATGACATTGACGAGTATTTCAAACTTAAAGATTATTGAATTACTAGTAAGTAATTATGATTTTTTTGTCATGTCATTTTAATATATTGACAATATTGTTTTGGTATTGACATATTTTTATATTGACATATTTTATATTGACAGTATTTTTATATTGACAATATTTTTTATATTGACATGTTTGGATATTGACATCCCTTATTTTGACATGTAATCAGTGTTTTAAAACCCATTTAATGACATCTTTAAAATTTTGAAGTGACTTGTAACATTGGTGTTATCAATAAAGTATTTGTATTTGTATTTGATTTTATAACTTAATTAGTCTTCCTGTTAATATTATATCCAATTTTATCGCTATTTTCAAAGTACTAGTCCAGTGTTCCATCGACGGGCCAATCAAGCTAAACGGCTATAATTGGTTCAGGTGTAAAGTTCCCAAAAAGCTGGCATTACTTAGATCTTCAGCAAGAATTTAAGAGCTCATAAATAAAATTCGAAGTAATCTCCTAATGGGATGCAATAAAATTTGGTGAGGGGGTTACTTTGTCGAAGTTACGGTTGGTACAGCTAGTTCTTTCAACGGTATGTTTGTTCTCTACAATCCCTTTCATTTTTCCCTTGCATATTAATTTGAGAAGTTTCAAGTCATATAATGTCTTATTTTATTAACAGCATCCCTCCTGTATCTCTTCTTTTTCTTTGATTTTAACGCATTTTTTATTTTATTTTTTTATTTTATGTGACAAATAATGAGACGGACGAGCCGCTCTCCTGATGGTAAGAGATAACGCCTGTCCATGACCATTACAGCGATACACAGAACTTTGAGTAACAAAACAATGTCCAGGGCATCGCTGCTTTGGTGCTCATTACTTTGGGACTTTCGATGGTTAGTCTTAACAGCCCAGTAATTTCGCTAGCTGCAGTACCTACCCTTCAAACCGGAACACAGGAATGTTTACACACTACTGCTTGGCGGCAGTATATCTGGTACTGCGGTGGTACCTACCTAGATGACCTCCTGCTAAGGAGATCTACCACCAAGTAGCATTTTGTGCATTTGCCAGTTTTTTGTTATTATCATGTTTCGTAAGTTAAAAAGTAGTCAAATTCCAGTCTTGGTCAAGTCCAGTCCGTGTCAGTCAAATCTAGTCATGCCTTAGTAAAGTAGTGGTGACTTTACTACTATAAGCTATATCTATGGAGTTTTTGGACATGCAACACGAAAAATCATGGCTCACCATAATATATCACTTTCCTACACTCGCGCTTGTAATTCGGTACTTTATGAATAAAACACTATTTCTATACATAAACACTCGAAAAAATATGTTTTGAAAAAATATATTGGGGCGACACGACTCTTTCGGCGTTCCCGCCAAAGCTCCTGTATCTCTTGCACTGGCAAGTTTCGTTCATACTTTGACAGTGTTTTCCCCGAATGCGTAGAAAATTATTTTTTTTACGTTTCTGCTTCGTGCTTTCATTGAATCCAAAATTTGCATGCTTCATTGTTTCCTGCGTGAGCTCAACAGGTGAGCTATGGTCAAACACCTAGCTTATCGATTTAAAAAAAACGTACTTGATGACTATTTTAACAGTGTGAGTGTGATCTGCTTACTTCAACTTTAATAACAACGTCGTTAACCCACAGATGAGGTTCCTGGTAGTCAAACATATTTAAAAAAAGGAGAAAGTTAAAAACTTAAAGAGTTGAAAAGTTTGTTTCGTTCATTTTATAATTTAATAGCAGTGTCTGGTTTTACCCGCCATCGGCTTCTAAGGGCTATATTATTATGTTAAATAGCCTCGTTCCTCAATAAATAAGCTATCAAATGCAAAAAAAATCAAATGCTGGTAGTTCCAGAGATCAGTGCGTTCAAACAAACGAACTTTACCGCTTTATTATATAAGTATTTTTTTTCCTTCTAATGATGTATCTGTTTGTTGTTAGATACCTCATTGTTATTACAATCTAGTCTAGCTGAGACTAATGAGTAATTTTAATATAACTTGAATTGCTAAGTAGAGTATAAATATAATACATCTATTATAATGATGTACTTATTTATTAATGTCAAAGCAACAAAATACTACGTACTTAATTCTCAAATAAGCGAATTAAATTGTAATTCTTTTGAGAAAAATAAATGTCTTTAAACTGATCTATAACAATATTATTTCTAATTTGTACATTAGTTGTAATTTTTGATAACGCTTTTGTTTTTAATATGATACTTTTTTATGCCTTCCGAAGCACAACGTAATTAATATGACGATGTAAAAGTTAGGAAATCTAGTTTATACTTTCAGTGAGCAAAATTAAATTTTCAGTAAAATGATAAGTCTGAAATAAAACATTTTTGTGCCCGAAATTCGCGGTAATAAAACTGAAAACGCTGACAGATAACGTCACAGTTTTGTCATCAAAATAATATTTATTGTTTGAGAACATTTAAATTAGCGTAGCAATAACTCTCTCTTAAAATTTCGTAAGTACTTATTGCTCTATTCGTTCGATTGCTTCTACTTTTATACGTTTGTAGATATTTATGAATAAAAAATATTGATAAAATGTCAAGAGTTTATAGTAATTTGATAATAATCTCCTAATCTATACTATTTAACAAAGAGGAAAGGTGTGTTTGTTTGTATTGAATAGGCTCCGAAACTATTGGACCGATTACTTTTTTTTTTTTTTTTTATGGTTGACAGGCTAGTTGTTTGGCCACAGCTCACCTGATGTTAAGTGAAAGGTGTGGTCGAAGATGGTAAAGCACACCTAGCCTGGAATGGAACTGGCTCTCAAGTGAGGCTGCCGGAACACACCGTTAGATGCTTGGCGGCAGATTTTCAACTTGAGGGTGGTAGCTAGCCAGCCGAGTACTAGAAAGTACCCTACCACCATGCTATGGTTTCCTCACGATGTTTTCCTTCACCGGCAGCTCAAGCTCATTGTTGGGGTTTGAACCCACGCCCTTCGGCATGCGAACCTACCGCGCTAACCACTGAGCTATCATCGCTACAAAATTCTTTCACCGTTGGGAAGCTTCACTATCCCCGAGTGACATAGGCTACTTTTCATCCCGGTATTCTTACGGAAACGGGAACTACGCGGGTGAAACCGCGAGGCGTCCGCTAGTTTAAAATAATGGTCAAAGCCGTAAAACAACGTTTCTTTTTTATGGGCGTTTTATGTGTTTAACCACATCTCACCTGATGTTAGTTGGAATGGAACTGAATCTCAAATTGGAATCTGAGTCTCAAAAACGGCTTAACCGATTTAAATGCAGTTAAAGTTGGTAACAGCTTGTGGTAAATAAACATACCTACATAAACAAATATACTAGGTCGCAGTTATCAATCACAAACTTATAAGAATAAACGATAAAATCAAACACAATGTAGGAACTGCGGTAATGTCATGTGTGTGCGCGTGTGTGTGCAATGTGTCTTATCTCATCGTGAAAATAACAATTATTTTTGATTAGATCACAATAAACTTCCAGGTTTCGACTAAAGCGATGACAGACTATATTAAAATATCTACAAAACAACGTAATAATTTTACATAAAGCAAGAACACGCTACGGTATCTAATATCCATATTGTACCACTACGTCGGGTTTAATTTAATTTCCCTAAGAAAGCGTGCTCGCGCTCCCGCTGGATTTCAGACAGGATTAGTCTAGATTACTAGGTAGCCTGTCGCCTTCGTACCTAGACGATATTACCACCCATTATGTCTCGCCGCCAAATCCCCCGGGAGAAATGGCGTGCGTTTTAATCATCCACTCAGTCCAATAAATACGGTGTCAGTGACTATTTTGGCCCGACTACTCGAAATAGATGTTGCTTTGAAGTTTATGTTGTAGGTATTCGTCTGTTTTTAGGGCTCCGTACCCTAAGAGTAAACGACACTCTATTACTTTAATGCGCTCCTTGCCTCCAACACTGATATTGACATTTTATTTGACAACTTACAAAAGTTTAAAAAAGCATCTTAGCATATTTTTTGACTTATTGTGAAAATTTGACCGATCAATGGGATAGGTGTAACAGCTCTATTACTCTTGACGATGTTTTTTACTGATGGAATGATTATTATTGTTAGTATGTTTTTTTTTTGCTATTTTTTTTTTTTTAATGTGATTTTTTTTTATGTGTATTTTTAGCTTTTTTTTGTGACATAATTGTAAATGTACCTATAACGTTTTTATGTCAATGTAGGATGTGGGTTAGATTCCCACCGGAAAACATTTGTGTCATGGTAAATGTGTGTTCTGTGTCTGGGTGTTCTGTATGTATTTACATTAAAAAAGTGTTTAAGTATTCTATCAGTTATCTGGTTTCCAAAGTACAAGCTTTGTTCATTTCGGGGCTAGATGGCACTTTGTGAAATGTCTTTTACTACCTTTATTATTTTTCTCTATCTTTAAGTAGATTAAACGTCATCCGTAGATGGTGGTTGTTCCCCATGTACGCACAAAGCGTTTTGATTCCAAATTTTCCATTTGCACAGCGAGGTTGTGAAACTCTCTGCCGGAGTCTGTGTTCCCTGTTAGGTACAATATGGGCATCTTCAAATTTAAAGTAAATAGGTTTTTTCTAGGTAAGCGTGCTTAATCTTAGACCACACTACTGCTTAACATCAGGCAGAGTGTGGTCAAACGCGAACCTATTTTGAATAAAAAAAAGATTTTCAGATTTCCATAATACTTCAGCACACACAGTAGTGTGCCAAATAAATAGGAAGCATCATTTTAAAAAAGCATCCCGCTGAGAGGGTAAGTGGCTCCATCATCAGGATAAACGAGCTATAATTTGGACGGCGCACACCGGTGCCGGTGCTGCGACCCTCCTGTCATATCTAACTGGATATAAATGGGGCTAGCGCATGTTTCAATGATACAACTTTCTATGCTCGCGGGATAGTGGCATGTTTAAAAAATGGATGTAGTTAGGATATACTGTTTGTTTTTGTTTGCGACATTCTTAAAATGCTTGTCGATACTAGAAACTGAGATATTCAGCCGATTATCAAGCTTGTTTTTTTCATATTTTTTTAGAAAGAAAGGAAAAGATTTTATTCTGTAACATAAAAACACAAAAAACAAAAACGAACAAACAGAGACAAAGTAAAGGCTCACCTCAGCATAATACTGCTGGTCTTCCGGTGAGCCCCTGTAGTTGAAAACCAAAGCGTGTGTGCGTGTGTGTGTGTGTGGGTGTTTGTTAGTGTGTGTTTTAAATAAAAATGAAATATTGATTTATTTCGGATCAAGTCCATAATTATTTACATTAATATTAATAACACAATAAAAATAAACATGTCAATGAAATCAAGTATCAATATAAAATATAAAATCATGTCAGAGAAAACTAAATATTAATGAAAATAATAATAAACATACGTTAGTTTTTTTTTTATTTAACTTTTTTTTTAATTTAATGAAACGAACAAGACGTTTTTAGACGTATTTATTTATTTATTTATTTATTTGGTGACAGAATATCTGGTACTGCAATACTTACCTAAACAACCTCCTGCTACGGATATCTACCACCATTTAGATTATTAAAAATACTTAAAAATTTTACCTTTTTCGCTTAACATCAGTCGAGTTGGCGGCCAAACGCAAGCCTATAAAAAAATCAATGAAGAAAATTAAACAAACGATTGAAATTGAACAAAACATAAATTAATTATAAAAATCATTTTAAAAAACGTATTCGAATTTTGAATTGGAAGTGCTAGCTCAGGACAAGATGAAAAACATCTCGAATTTAGCAGCGCCGACAACTATTTGCAAACTTTCTCATTGAACAGCCGGAATGGTCTATCAGCGATGACTCGGCCCGCAACTTCCAGTTTTTGCGATCCGCACGAAAAAGCAAGAACTTTAAGCAAGTTGCAACAAAGCGAGCTCGAAAGTTAGGCCTGTTACTGGCGCCCATCTAGTCACCGAGTTGTGTCTGTAGAGTTTTTAATTTCGTTCCGCAGCCACTCGCAGCAAACCTCGTTACAAGTTTAAATTGGCATTTCTCGGAGTAATGCTTAGACGCCACTGGTAACTTCCCTGCGGTGTGGCGTCTCCATCGTCGACTAATTCTTATTTAAAATGTATGAGCCGGTAACAGAGTTTCGGGGGCGGAGGCTCGTGGCGCGAAGTCAATAGAGCCCTGGATGACTTGGCATACTTTCGCTGGCTCGCATAAATATCTACTTATCTTGCATGACTGATTGTGTTGCTGTAATATGATGTCATTAGGTGCTGTTTTTATGTAAAAAGTAATGAGACGGACGAGGCGCTCTTCTGATGGTAAGAGTAAAATAAAGACTAGTGTCTTTATGAAAGAACTTGACGCATTTTGCATTTCGCAGAATATTCCAGTCAACCGTCTATTTAACCTATCAAAACAACGGCACGTAAAACTATTCCTAAACTAGGAGCAGTCAGATACCAGTTCGGAACTCGCGCGGAGATGCTACAACATGTTACAAAACAATCCAGATGTTAAGAAAGCGTCGCGCGTGATCTGAAACTCAAGGATATAGTTCACTCAACTTACTTGGAACGGCTGAGGGCGTACAACCTTGATCTTTCTATTACGGGCCCTGTCTAGCTTTGGCTCTGACAGACATGTCACCGTCAATGTAACGAGACATCTCAGTTTGTTTCTTCATTTGTTATAAGAGCATTGGCTTTATATCTAACTTTAGATAATTCCTCATCAGCTTTAGGGTAATAGAGCCTTTGTTATGCAGAAGCGAGGCATTCGTGCCACATGTGGTGTTCAGGACGCGTTTCTTGCGTGGAGGTTTTTAGTGGAGGGAGCTACAGATCCTGCCTTTGCCGTATGGGTTAATTTAACAGGTAGCCCTGTACAGTTGTACAATACACCTATACAAACATAGATAAATTTCAACGCCGGGGCGTCAACTAATAACGCCGTCGCATAGACTCGTCAAGTCGGAGAAGTCGGTATACATCCTGGGGGTCGCGGTCTACAACTGCGTACCCGCTTCCAGTCGGGATGCACCTTCCATCGCGTGTTTCAGAAGCAAGTTAAGTTCTTGCATTCAAGAGACCTTGATTTATCACTTTGATAAATATTTAAAATAAGAGATTATTGATTTACTAGTAAGTAATATTTCTGTGTATCACTGCAATTTGTACCTATTTGTGTTTGTTATGTGGCGGTGTGGTCGAAGATGATAATCGTTTTGATACAGTAGATTGGATGGTCATTATCAATTTAAATTAATTACATTGATAAACATGCTCGAAGACGTCTAAAAAGCAATTAAGTATGTATTTAATTGGTCTGGCCAAAGCTTAATAGTTAAAATAGTGCATAATTTGCTAACAACTCCGAGGCTAGTGAGAAAATTAACGAGAACTGCTCCCTTAATTATAGCGATTCATTAACTCGTGAATGTGTTAAATAGAGAAAAGAACAAGTTCTCGATGTGGATTAATTGTTTAACAGACAACAGTTTGTCTACATCTCTAGAGAGATTAAAGGGAATGAAAAGAACAATTAAACTTTTCAGATTGCATTCGTTCTGTCGTAATTAATTAAAGAGATGAAATACTAAGAGTAATATTTTTATTTAGGTATTATGAGGAATTTCGTAGCAGCTTGCTCAATTATTCAAATATGAGATAGATAGATAGATAGATAGAAACTCTTTATTGTGCACACCAAAAATAGAAAAAAAAGTACAGGGAACAAAATTGAAAAAAAAATCGTTTGAGCTTGTGCCACAAGTGGCGGCCTTATCGCTATTAACCGCGATCTTTTTCAGGCAACAAAGAAAAAAAAGCTCAGAGTTAAGTTCAATATTAAATTATTCTTTGTCATTTAATATGATTAGATTTATATATTTTTAATAACACACAAAACAGCTGCGCCCCGCGGTTTTACCCGCTACATGTTTTCGAGATAAAAAAAGTAGCCTATGTGTTAATCCAGAGTGTCAGCTACCTCCACACCAAATTTCATCCAAATCTGTGCCGTAGTTTTTGTGTGAAAGAGTAACAAACATCCATCCTTCCATCCATCCAAACTTTCACATTTATGATATTAGTAGGATGTATAACTAACTAACACTTTTTCTTTATTCATTCTCAGAGAAGTAAATCAACCTATCCCAAAAGTTACGACTATTATCAAATTCAAATTAAAACCTCTTTCCCGCCGACCAACTTTGATAGACTACAAAAACCTTAATTTCATGGCTCATGAAGATCCCCAGCACATTTCGTGGGCCGCAACATCAATTTTGATCGTCCAAAAAGGACATATTTATGTACGTCGAGTGGGTTTTCGCAATTCTAAGATGGCCATCGTACGTGTTGAGACTACCAACCGGTTGCCATCTGTAAGTCCCGTGTAACGGTTTCAGATCATCCTGTACAAAGTCCGTCTCCGTGCCGCCTTTGTAAACAAGTAGCTTGCCGTTGGAATGAATTATGATAAACGATGCATACGCTATTTATAAGCGCACTTTAGAATCTCAAAGTCAAATATTCTGCTGATGTTCTTGATAACTTGAAAATGAGTTATTTCAATTCGAGAGTGAATCTTTTTTATGGGTGACAGGTGCTTTGACCACAGATGTTAAATGACGCTATGGTCAATGATGATATGCACTCCTATCCTGGAATGGGACTGTTTCTGTGCTGTGCTATGCCGGAGAGAAGATTTTCATTTTTTTTATTGCTTATGTAGGATTACTCACGTTTACTCGCGATTCTCAGCAACACGTGGTGGCCTTCTTCGTGGAGACAAAGCTGAGTAAAACGCGTGCAGATTTGTCTTGCAAAATAACAAACAAAAAATTGTCAAAACCATGTCAGTTTCCAAACTAAGATGATAATTTATTCGCGTGTTTTATTTAAATTGTAAACGTAATCTAATTATAACTTGAATTTCATTTTATGTGGGACGTTATCTCATGTGTTTTACTTTCCTTCCTTTGTACTATGTGTGTCTATTAAGGGTTAAATAGCTTGAAATAAATGTTTTTTTTAATAACATTTGGCAGCGAAATTCAACTTACTATAATTCCTGTTTCCATGAGAATTTCTACATTGTAACAGCATTGTATAAGAAATGAATAAATTACACTGGACGCCATTAACATATTAAAAGCAGTCCCCCTGAATTAATTAAGAATTTTTATGCAAAGGACCAAGAATTTTTCCTCAATTATCCTCATAAAGTGTCGCTCTTATAAGACGTGTTTATTACTTGACGATTATAATATTATTACATTTCTCCTTGTGATAAATATGAAGGCTCCTTTTATTATGAACTTTTGTTATTAACTGTAAGTAAAAAGCCATTTTAAATATTACTTATTCTTTGGGTAATTAAAGTTATTAATGAGTAAATACTGAAGAAGAAAACGAAAAAAATTGCTGATGGAAATTATCTACTATCATATAAATTACTAGCTTCTGCATGGACGAAGCCCGCGGCTTCGTCCATGTTGGCTTTAAAATTGGGTTCAGAGAGATATGAAAGATGTGTGAGAAACAAAAATAATAAACATTTATTTACCTAGTTAAAGGTAAGTAGTATGGTATATGGTGATGTATAAGGTGGTGCTTAAAATGTAAACAGTTTGTTAAATATAAATCACCATTTGCACAAGCTACGAAGCTGTATTTCGGGAATCCTTTGAGGTATCGGGAATGAGTTACGTTACTAAAGCCAACGCCATCGTGAATGGTAAACGTTGCCCCTTGTGGAATTTGTTTACGATATAACCTTTTGTTCGAAAATTACATAAACATCGATAAAGCAATTTTGTACAAGATAACGTGGATTGTTCTAAAAATAATACTCTTTCGAGAGTGCGCTTCAGATCTGCTTAACTTAATTCTAGCCAGCCCATTCTACTATAGAAGTATAGAACAGCCAGGAGCTTCTAATAACCTACAACGCTTTATGGTTGATGTTCCAAGAACTCACTAAACGGTTCGATATCTCTTTCATCGTACGAACTGCTAAACAATGGAATTTGCTGATACAATCTGAGTGCTTTGAAGTCGCGAGTGAATCGGTTTCTTCCAGGCAAGCGTGTTTCATCGTAGATCGTATCAGGCGAGATGGCGGTCAAAAGTAAGACTATCAATCAATCAATCCAAACAAAAAAAAAAAAAAAAATGTGTTAAATGTTGTAACGTTTATCCTTTAGTGCTTAAATAATATTCTAACAAAGTGTAAAGCGCACGATAGCGCATACGTCGCCCTATTTTCAGGTCCATTGGGAGAAGAACTTGTGCACTAAAACATTACGTTTTGCCATTTACTTACAGAGACATGCTGGACTATATTTTGAGCTGTCAGAATGCACTTAGGTGGGTTCTCGGGTTGTAGACAAAACCTGTATTAATAGAAATGAAAAGAGTTCTTGTTTAGCCGGATTTTACTGACGTCCGGCATGTTTCACCATCACGTAGTACAACACTCGGAAGAGTAAAAATGTGTAAAATTACCGTATAATACAATTTAATAATGTACAGTTTAAATTAGATTTTTTATAATTTATTTTCACTAGAAGTGAGAGCGTGAGGATATTACTGATATATATATGATAGTATATGACCGCGCTAACCACTGAGCTATCGTCGCTACAAAACCTTCGTTTAGCTTAGGGGCTGGGAAGCGCTGTGTGAAATACCCTACAATATTTATTTATTAACTTAGTTGAACTGCTCTGATAAATTGAACAAACTTAAACCAAAAACTTTCCGGACTCAAAGGCTTCCCTCGCTCTAGATATGAGGAGTACCTACATTTACCTGTCACATAATATTCTTAGCTTTCCAACTTTGTCCGTGCAAAAATAGAAATAAATTAGATAGACGCTTTTACGCGACGGATTCCTTGGGATAGTGGTGCAAGTGCTTAAGCTACCACTGGCTTCGTGAATTGTTGTCATAATAAGTTGCGCTCGCAGTCTCTCCTTCTTCCCGTCTTAGTCTACGCGGACGTATGTTATTTTATTATTTTATTTTATTTGGAAAACATACAGTGACAAATATCTTAAATACTAAACTACAATACTATCTTAACACCATACAGTCATTTCTTAGCGGCTCCGACGTCTGAGGCCGCAGGACGGATTTTTAAAATGCTCAGGCATCAGCCAGTCTCACCTTAGAGAGATATCTATTAGTTAGTGAGTTCATAGTTATAGAACGATGGGACTGACATGTCAGTGTTGACAAAAGTCCCAAAAAAAATAAAGAATAAAAAAAAAAAAAAAAAAAAATCACCAGACAGTGAGAAAAGTACCTATGTACATTGTACAGGGTATATTTGAAGTTAAAGTCAGACAGTAACAAACAATATAAACAATAATAAAATTATAACAGTATAAACTTAACACTAGTGGAACAGTTGGTGATCTTATCGCGATCTCTTCCAAGCAACGTTAGGATGGAAAGGATCAGAAGAAGATAAAGGTGAGGTGTGTCAATAACGAGGATATGCATAATAAGAGATTACATAACTATAGCATAAATAAATAAAATAAATAATAAGTATTAGAGGACATTTTAACACAGCGCCATCTAGCCCCAAACTAAGCAAAGCTTGTTATGGGAACCAGACAGCTGACAGAATACTTAAATACTTTTTTTTGTAAATAGATATACTTATAATACATACAGAACACCCAGACACAGAGCAAACATCGAGCTTTAAATGTTAGTCCTGAGTGAAAATTGAACCCACGCCCTTCAGCTCTCGAAACAGACATACTACCAATGAATCAACGGGGCTGTCAGTCAATATTCTACATTGTTATAATAATATATACCAATACATAGATTAACTAGAATAACTAAAAAAGACTAATAGTTATACATAGATTAAGATTAGCAAAGTACTAAAGTAACTTTCCTCTTTTTGTAATGTAAAATTGTAAAAAAAAAAATATGTAACTAAAGTTGACAAAGGTCACGGACCCCAGTGTCTGTGGAGCGTATAATAAAAAAAAAAAAAGTTATCCATAAAATTATTGTTATTTAAATATATAAGGGTATACATATACAAATAAGCGACAAATAGCATAGTTAGATATTAGACACAACGTCGCTCATCTTAAAAATATGAATAGGTCATTTTAATAAAATTAAAAGGCCAATATAAAATTATTATTTTTTTATTTTTTAGAGATTTTTGGTTGTACTTAAAAATGTTTCTTTTATTTTTATGTTTAAACGTGTTTCAACGGGATTTAAATACATACATACTAAACGGTTCGAGTCTACCGTCATTGTACGAACCGCTAAACAATGGAATTTGCTGCCCGTGTGGGCGTTCCCTGATAGATACAATCTGGGTGCTTTCAAGTCGCGAGTGAATCGGTTTCTTCTAGGCAAGCGTGCTCCACCGAATGCCGCATCTTTGCTCTACATCAGGTGAGTTGGCGGTAAAACGCAAGCCTATAAGTAATTAAAAAAACAATTGATGTTAATATTTTTTTATTTTGTTGCAACTATTTGATACTATGGAATCTAATCGATCAAATTTCGAATTGCAAAAATCCAGTTTAACGCATTCGTTATTCACAAAGAAACTGTAACATTTTAATAGCCCACTAGCTCCACTGCAATAATGTCACACTGCAAAATTTTCCCATTCTCGGAACATTTGCACGGCACTGGCAACATTTGGTACGTTACATAGTTCAGTTTATCGCCTTTCGTCATGCGAGTCCTAAGTGGTTACAGAATACCGACAACAGTTAGATAACAATGTTTTAGAACTCATTTAAAAAAGTCTCTTAGAGATAAAAGTATACCACAAATATTGTTCAAGAGCTATATTTTAGGTATATTACATACAGGTTTTTCAAGGTAAGCGTGCTTCTTAAATTGCATCCAACTAAACATCAGGCAATGTGAGGTCCAAGACAAACCAATTTTATTTATTTTTTTAAATATGAATCAGTAGACTGGAACTAAAAAGGTTGTACATTTTTTTTATATTAACATAATATTTTTGTATTGACACATTTTATGTTTGACAACATTTTTTTTATATTGACATGTTTTATATCGACATATTATGTACTTTGTTATGACATTTTGTTTTTACCCACGACGGAAAGGAGACGGTATATATGCTTTTGGGGTGAGAGGATGTTTTATAACTTTTTTAATCATACATATATTTGAAATGATTTTACAAAATTTGACTTGTAACATTGGTGTTACCAATAAAATATTTGTATTTGGTAACGTCTAACGTCAAGCCTGACTGAATTATCTATCGGTGATCATTTAAAAATAGTTTGTCAAGCCACGCTACGTGCATTTCGTATTAACAAGAGGTAAGTAAATACTTAGAACCACTTCCCATTCCAGGCTAGCTAACCTTCTTCGTCTATACCGTCACTTAACATTAAATACTTTATGCCCAATCATAAAACACGATGTTATAAACCATTGTATTATCATTTTCAGAGATTCTGATTGTTTTACAAATACAAATACAATTATTTAATTGATAACACCCATGTTACAAGCCACTTCAAAACTACTAAAACAAAACTACTTATTCTGTCTCAAAATTACTTATTTTGTCTCTTCATTTGCAAGAATCAATATAATCTATCACGTATTATATCAACGTAAATCGTAGAGGTGCTACGTTTCGTAGCTATCTAGTCGTAGTAGCTCTACAAATCTAAAAATGCTGCATCATGCTAAAAATATATTATTATCTCTCTGTTGTACTAAACAGCATTTCCCTCTAGGTAGTTCCATTTTGATTTCAAGTGATGTATTTCCAAAAGTTTTGACAAGTTGACAACATTCTAAAGTTTGTACTGGCTACCTATCTATAGTACAACACTAGAATACATAATTGAATAATCCGGTTCACAGTATTAATAGACCAGAGATTCACTAGCGGTAGATATGTATATTGTGCCGATTTAGTACAAATTAATTGATTTGATGCTCATTACTTGTTATGAAACTTTGCTTGATTGAATCCGTAGCACAAATGTCCAAACAATTCTCTAATTAACTACTATAGAATAGAATGGAATTAAATTTTATTATACATCGACAATCGACATACATACATATTTTAAAACTGAAAAAAAAACAACAGAATGATAAGCGGTAGTATAAAGGCGGCCTTATAGCCCAAAGCGATTTCTTCCAGGCAACCTTTAGTGGTGACTGAACTGTTACCTTGCTCAGTCAAGCACAGAATAAACTATAAGAAGGAGTTAAAAATGTTAAATGTGAGAAATAATTTTATTCCATTTTTATTGTGTGAACCGCTCATTACTGGACTTTGTTTCGTTACTCAAATTTGTGGGAACCGCTGCAATGGTCATGGACTACGTTATCTCTTAGCATCAGGCGTTCTTAGACTTTCGTTCGTCTCATTACTTTAAAATAAAATACACGTACTTATTATTAACTAGTCGCAATCTTAGTCTTTAACCACAGAATAGAATAGTTTTTAGGTTTATGTCAAATTTTAGTTTTAGATAAAAAGTAAAGTTTCGGATAAGTTTTTTAAATTGTTGTCATGTAAGTTAGTTTTTTTCATGTTTGACAGGCTAGGTGTTTGACCACAGCTCACCTGATGTTAAGTGACATTATGGTCGAAGATGGCATAATTTAAATCCTCATCACTGTTGTAACTAAAACGACTGTTAAGCGGAAATAAACTAAACATATACATTGAACACATTAAGTGACAAGTCGAAGTAAACACACCTAGGAATGGAAATTGGTTCTCAAGTGAAGCTGTAACACACTGTTAAGTACTTGGCGGCAAATGTGTTATTATAGTAATTTATTTTTTTTTAATTCTCAACTTAACATTCTGCTTTTATACTGTAATTCAGTAGAAATAAGTACTAACACAGCCTTAGATCGGCCAAATCTAGATTATTCCTCGGAACTGTTACCCCAAACCGCACTAATGGACGACCGCTTTCAAATGCATTTAGCAAACCAATTATGTTTGTTATTTTAAGAGCTCTTGTACCACTCCACGTCTAATAAGGTTCGGAATTGATTTAACTGAAAACGAAACATACATTATGTATATAGAAACCGAATAATAACCGTTCAAGTTTTAAGTAAGCACCAAAAAGGGTGACTTTGAGACTTTGCTTTTATTTACCTACTTATTTTTGATGACATGTTGGATTGAATGGTGATAACGTCATAATTGTCATAAAATTTACGCTCATTGCTCATTTATGTAAATGATCACTTTAAAAAAATATATTTTTTTACCATCTCTCTGTATATCGATCAAAGTTATAGCTAATACAGTTGTTTTGATACAAGTAATGAAACGAACTTCCCTATGTTAAGATACTGACTATTACAGCTGTACTCAGAATTTTGAAAAAAATAAAATAAATATCGCTCATTGCTCATTTTTCTTTGCAAACACCTCGTTATCTACTTATTCTTGAATCCTCTTGATACTTAGGTTGCCTGGAATAGACAGTCTGTTAGTTTCTTCTTTTATAGATATTGTTGGACTTGCGTGTAACAATTGTGAGTATTTGATGTATTAATTCAGGCGTTTCTTTGCGGAAGTTAATTTTGAGTGTTTAAGGTATGTTTAGTTTTTTTCCGCTTAACAGACGTTACAGTTAATAAAAGTTATGAAATTGATTAAATTTCTCGATCTCGATCGATTTTGATAAAAGTTTTGAAGGTTTTCAGAATAATCAAAAAAATCTAAAAATGATATACATCGATAATATTTTCATTTACTCCGAAACCTCGCTGTTTCATTGGAGCAGTGCGTTTAGTTGGCCTAATGGTCATGGTGGGTGGTTTTTTAAATAATGAATGTATATACCTATTATTAATTTTTTAAATTTGGATTATATATTTCACATTAAAAAACTTCCACAAATTTTAGAAAATAAATACTTTTTATTAAAAAAAAAACACAATTTAAGAAATAATCCTTAAATCATTTATTTGTAATTCTTATTTACCTAACGTTTAGTTGCGCATACGTCAATGCTATAAATACGTCGCTTTCGTATAATCTATCACCAAGTTTATATCGCAAGCCATTTGCAGCAAGTTTCATTATTCTCAGGTGAGTCGAGGAAGCGACGGTGAATCTGCTAAATATAATAAATAGCTTTACGCCAGATTTGACGGAGGTAAACGATGGCCTTGTCAAAGTCAACAAAAGAGATCCATCATTATTGGTCCTTTGCCTGCGCCCATGTAATTTCCAACAATGGCGTTGTGTATTTTTGTAGGGAAATTGAAAGTTTTTCCAAACGACGTTGGATAGATTCCGCCAGCCATTACTAATATCAGCCAGTAGTAGTATTTCTGGCCAGTATTATGTTGAGGTTAGCCCCTATTTTGTAACTGTTTCTCTCTGTTTGTTTGTTGTTTTCATATATTATTGTGTTACAAAATAATTTTCTTTCTTTCATTTTTATCTGAACTTCAAACTATATTTCAATTAATCACTTCTCTTTTTTTAAAATCTTTATTTAAATTAAGGGGAAAGTCACACAGTGACTATGTCATCCCCGTAGCATACTAAACTACAATAACTGTTTTTTTTTTACGTATACTTATTTATACACTACTTTTAACAGCATTTTGGCTTCCTCTGAAGCCGGTGAAGCCAAAATGCTGTTACAGCACCCTACATCATAAACAATACTATTAATACTATGACTAAATAGATCTCGCCTTTGCGCCTCGTTCCGGACACATTCCATCAGCACATGATGCACGTATTCCACGATCTCACATGCAGTGCAGTTCGGTGAATCGGTCACTCCCATCAGGTATCTAAACTTGTTTAATAGAATGTGTCCGCACCGAAGTCTCATCAACAGTAAGATATCTCTTCTGTGTATATATTGTAGCGTGGTGGTAGGGTGTTTTCCAGTATCGCCAAGCAGCTAACGGTGTGTACCGGTAACCTCTCTTGAGGCCCAGTTTCATTTCAGGCTAGGTGTGTTTACCAACTTCAACCACGCCGTCACTTGACATCAGGTGAATCAAAATTTAAATGTATTGAGACGACGGACATCTCGATCATAGTTAAGTCGATGGTTATCAACTACACAAACCACAAAAGAAATCCGTAACTCATACAGCAGGTACCTAAACTAAAGCATTCCTATTATTAAAGTTGTTTAAAAACTACTAAATCAAAAGTTAATAAAAGTCTTAAACTAACTCACAAACTTTCTGTAAATAATAAAAAAAGCACGTGAATTGCTTGAAAGTGTCAGTTTATTCAACAACATGTATAAGTAAACTGAAAATACTGAGTCGAATAGCAAGTCCTCTTTAAAATCCTGTAAAAAACTAGAACGGAACATATTTATTTTTAAATTTTCTTGCGAAAACTTTGTTTAACTTGAAGTTGAATCTATATATTTTCATGTAAAAGTAATGAGGGAAACAAAACGCTCTCCTGATGGTAAGAGATAACCAATGACAAAAAACCATGACCATTGCAGCGATACTCAGAATCTTTAGTAATAAAATAAATAGGGCGTGTGTTTGTTCTCGCCAGAAGAAACATTGTAGTGGCACTAAATGTTTGTTTTATGTCTGGGTGTACTCTACGTATTATAAGAATGTATTTACAAAAAAAAGTACCTATGTAAGTATTGTATCAGTTATCTAGTTCCAATAGGGGCTATTTTTTTTAATAATAATAATAATTTATTGACATATTATAATAGTAATAATAATTTTTTGACATTATTATAATTTATGTATTAATGATTATTTGACATTTTTGCTCTTGACATTGAATATTTTTTTTTGACCTTGTATTTTTGTTATTGATTGTATAATGTATATATTAATTTTTTGCATGCCGAAAGGCGGCATATGGCTTGCTATATTTTTAATTTCCACCATTCTACCCGTATACGCAAACAAATAAATGATTATGATTATGATTATGATTATTTCGAATAACTAGATTCATATAAAGTAAGGTAATCAATTAACAATATATTAAATAATAATGTTATACAAAATAAAATCCATTAAATACACAATAATAAGTTTGACCAGCGTTTTAGAATACTAAACCTGTGTCGTATTAAAGTGGCTATGATCGCATTATCAGACTTAAAGAGTGAATATCTAAATCTGGCAATGCGATGCCTTATCAGTGCATTGGGAGCCGGCACGCTAATGTTTGACTGGCTAAGTTTTGACCACAGCTCACCTAATATTAAGTGACGGTGTGGTGGAAGATGGTAGCGCACACCAAGCCTGGAATGGAACTGGCTTTCTAGTAAGGCTGCCGGTACACACCGTTAGATACTTGGTGGCAGATTTTCAACTTGAGGGTGGTAGCTAGCCAGCCGAGTACTAGAATGTACCCTACCACCACGCTATGGATTTCCCACGATGGTTTCCTTCACCAGCAGCTCAAGCTCATTATTGCGGTTTGAACCCACGCCTTGCGGCGTATATATTGGGGCTGACATTGCACACAGAGTGCTGTGTCCAATGTCCGTCGATATTTATTTAATTTCGCGCTGCAGCATGGAAATCACGGAATCGCGAAGGGAAAACATAGAGTTTAAAGTGTAAACGGGATTATCAGAAACCAAGGAGGTTAATTTAAACATTGACTACGGCACAGCTGGTGCCAATTACCACGGCGGCTCGTTAAATACTCCCCGAGCATTCTGCTTGCCTGGTACTCGAGCCGCCAGCGAACTCACTCACACTCACTACTGCAAATATGCTGTTTAAACACTTAAAACTCCAACAACTCCGGTAACTACGGCTTATTCTTTCATTTTAAAGTGTTTTGGGATAAATTTAACCGCGTACCTCACGTTTATATTATAATACAAGCTGTACCCGCAACTTCGTTGGTGAACCCTGAACTGAACCTGAACTCTGATGATGAACCCTGACTTTAACCTAATGAACCCTGACTTTATTTGGTGGTCATATTTTCTTCAATCGCTAGAAAAAAGAGTGTTATTCAGCATGAAAATGTGCACACTAATTATTTTAGACGTCTATACTGTAGATGTAGATGAGGATCATTTCTAAACTACTGTTTTGTTGAAATTAAACATTTTCCCGTACAATCCTCAGAGTATCGTCTTTCTAACAAAAAAGAATAATTGAAATCGTACACGCGTAGTCCGAGTAGTACAGAATTATTGTTAAAAAAACATTTAGACTTTTATCCCACGGGAACTGTCCCGAACTTAGAGATGGACCTATCTCATAGTATGTACTATAACCAAGCCATCCTTTCAATAATTTCGACGCGATGCTCTTTCAAAATACAGAGAGACAGATAAAAATGAAAACCCTCTAATTAAATGTTTCAAAATATTTGCAATGTAGGTACTGAATTTTACCTCCACCATTTTTATTAAAAGTATAGGTTAGGTTAAGCTTGCAGTGTCTGTTTGTCTGTTCTTCTGTCTATCTATCCATCTAACTTTGGTACTTAAAGTATATACGGCAATTTAATTAACAAAAAATAAAAATACAATTCAAGTTAAAAAATAGGATATCGCTCCAGCCATCTCCAGTTGCTCAAGCAGTATAAAATGTACATATGAAAAAGTAAAGTCAGATAGTTAATATTGTACAGCTGCCAATATATCTAAACAACTGACAATTAAACGAGACAGCTCAGAAAGAAAACTAAATCAAATATTTATACATTTTCGGCAACGGTTAGATATTCTAAGCTTTCAGTAAAACTATACAAGTTTTAGAACGAAACAAAAGATAAAAAACATTTTATCCATTCTTTAACGTCGAAAAAATACTCGAACGAAACGTAGCAACTTCAGCAAACACAGAAATTAAATAGCCTCCGGTGGAGCGTACAAACATACCTAATATTAAAAACTTGTATAAACAAAAACCATCTTCATCAGATAGAAGCGAGAGTTCATCAAACTTTCCTCTCCGTCCTCAATTTACTTTCAGACGAGTCCAATCGAAATTCGTTCAATTTTTTAACATAATCGTCGATCGCATAGCATCGATATTCGCGAGACAACGCCGAGAGGCGAGAGACAAAGATACGAGAAAAAAGGCGAATTGTAATAAACGGTTTATCGAAGAAATCAGGCCTCGGAGACACGGGAATTAAGGCCCCGCTAATGAGATGTTGATTGCATCCACTGCTTCGTTTGTCGCCTATTTTGCATTTTCTTATTTCGCTTTTTTTTCCTTTTCGCAGTTTCCTCGCAGCAATTGTTGAAATGCAGGATGCATCTTTGAAGAACTTTTCTTGGTATTTTAGAGCAGCTGCTTTATGCAGTTAATTAAGTGCGAAAATATTGCACATTTCATAATTATGTTTGTTTATTTATTTATCTATAGTGTGGGTTTATGTGTTTATATTTAAGTGTTTTGGCATCTCCCGTAGTATTTTTTGTTTGATTCCCTTTTAAAGATTTGACCGCCACTTGTGGTACTAGCTCTCAAGTTTCTTCTTTATGTTATATTTTTCTGGTTGTAAGAGTTCACATTTATTGCGTTATGAGTTTATACTTTATAGTTTAGTTTATTATGTATTTAATAAGGTATTTTCATATGTAAATGAGTGGCTGTTACCGAGCAAGAATTAACTCCTGTATTACAACAGACAGTGTACTTAACAAAAAGCACATTTTTATTTGAAACCCCGGCTAAGTGAGAGTCCATCTCGCGCACAAATGATTCCGTACTATCCCACTAATATTACAAATGTGAAAGTTTGGATGGATGAATGGATGTTTGTTACTCGTTCACGCAAAAACTACTGAACGAATTTGAATAAAATTTGCTATGGAGATAGCTGAGACACCGGATTAATACATAGGTTACTTTTATTCCGAAAACATGTAGCAGGTAACACCACGGGGCGCAGCTAGTTATCTATAAAAACGACAAAAAAAATCACGTTTGTTACATTTATTTTATTCTGTTTTTTTAGTATTTGTATCTGTGAAAATTTCAACAGTCTAACTATCACGGTTCATGAGATACATCCTTATGACAGACGGGCAGACGGACGGACAGCGGAGTCTTAGTAATAAGGTCCCGTTTTACCCTTTGGGTACGGAACCCTAAAAACGAGGTGCATTCGTAAAAATATTGCCTTCTCTAGTTTACAAAAGCTCCTAAATTGGCAAACCGTGTACCTTTATCACCAACGACCAGGCACCAGAATGTAACAAAGTTTTTTCCGGCCCAGTTTTCGTCACTAATTCCGGGCCATTCGTCTGGCCCAATGTTAAGTGGTTAAATACACGCAAATAGGTCAATGGTGCACCCTGCATTACAAATTGTCCGTAATGAAGACTTTTGAGGAAAAATAGAGATAACGAGATGCTTTTCTTATATTTTTGCTTAAGATAATCTTCCTCATTAGTATTAACTTACGTATAAACAACTAGTGAATATACAGATAAAAATAAATAAATAAAAACACACACACACGACATATGATATTGACATTAATTTGTGTATTATATTATTATTGTGTTTTACCGCACTTATCCGGAATTTCATTGCCAAAAACTGAAATATAATAAAAAATCCCTAATAAATCATCATCATCATCATCATTTCAGCCGTAGGACATCCACTGCTGGACATAGGCCTCCTCCATTGACTTCCACAAAGACCGGTTGGAAGCGGCTCGCATCCAGCGCGTTCCTGCGGTCTTTATTAGGTCGTCTGTCCACCTTGTGGGTGGACGTCCTACGCTGCGCTTGCCGGTTCGTGGCCTCCACACCAGAACTTTGCAGCCCCAATAAATAATTAATAAAAAAATAAGGGAAAGTTTGGATGGGTGGATGGATGTATGTTACTCTTTCACGCAAAAACTACTGAACGGTTTTGGATGAAATTTGGTATGATAGTAGCTGAGAATTTGTACTAGCACATAGGTTAAATATTACTTAAATATTTATTTTATTTTGTTTTTTAGTATTTGTTGTTATAGCGGCAACAGAAATACATCATTTGTGAAAATTTCAACTGTCTAACTATCACAGTTCATGAGATACAGCCTGGTGAAAGACGGACGGACAGCGGAGTCCTAGTAGTAGGGTCCCGTTTTACCCCTTGGGTACGGAACCCTAAAAGTGGCTACTGGAACTGATTGTAAACGAAAAAATAGACTGTGGTTATGGTGCGACTATTAGAGACTGATGTGAATACTTATAAAAAGTACATTTGAACAGAATCTAATATAGACATAACTTATTTATGGACAGAACAAAGCACAGCACTGGAGGTTTGCACTGGAGCCTACTTCCGTGCATTGGCGGCCGCATGCACCGAGCACGGAGCACGTGTGGCCCGAAATTAGTGGAACTCCATGAAATGCACGTCACACTTTATAACAGTACCTAACCTTCGACAAATTAAACAATAATGTGTAACGAATAAAATGTATCTCGAATCATCACTAAATTATAAACACTAAACTGCTTCTAAATACAAACTATGTACCAGATGACGTACGACATACCTATATTACATACTATACAGCCCTGTTGGTTCATTGGTGTTATGTCTGCTCCAAGAGCTGAAGGGCGTGGGTTCGATTCCCACCCAGGATAAACATTTTGTGGTATTAATAAAATGTTTGTTCTGTAACTGGGTGTTCTGTATGTATTTACAAAAAAAAAGTATTTAAGTATTCTATCAGTTATCTGACTGCCATAGTACAAGCTTTGCTTAGTTTGGGGTCAGATGGCGCTGTGTGTAATGTCCTACGATATTTATTTATTTATAAAAGTTTACAATAAAAAATCCGACTCCATGACCTTTAGGCCAACTAAAAACACTGCACTAATGAAATAGAGAAGTTTCGGAAGAAACGAAAACATCATCGAAGAAGCTTGAAATCGCTATAATGTTTGAAATACTTTATGATATCTGATGTCCTACTCCTAAAATCCTGTGCATTTTGTACGTAATTTAAGTACCGTTCTGTACATTTACAGTGTCCAGCCGACGCGGCCCCTGCGCTACCTACATCGCACGGATTTTTGTGTTTGCTGAAGCGGGATTCCGAGCTAAACGCATTTTGCCGAGCGTAACTTACGTGAACGGATTTCAAAGCATTCAGCTTAGAGAAGCAGTTGGACTTTATCAAGCTACCTACTTACATATTTTAAGTATTCATTTTAAGATAAACTAAAGGAACTAACAGCTTTCGTTATTTGCGATTAGTTAAGATAGTTTATTCCCATACGGTCACACTTATTGAGTAAGAACCAAAATTTGTGTGATTAGAATTTACATTCCACGTTTTAAGTTAAGTGAAAGCTATATTTTTTTAAATGTAAGTAAGACTAATGAGACAAACGAGATGCTCTCCTAATGGTAAGAGATAACGCATGTAGGTACATGACCATTTTAGCGATACACAGAACTTTTGAATAACAAAACAACGTCCAGGGCGTCGGTATTTGGCGCTAATTTCTATTGTTTTATAATTCAGTAATTTTTATACAATGTTTTTTTTTTAGAAACTCCACTATATTGTGCCATATAAAGAGCTTTTCAATAGGTGCGGGTCGATGTTGGAAGCCTGTGGCGGGATACATACAGTACACCCAGACACAGAACAAACATTTGAAAATACTTGTCCTGGATGGGAATCGAACCCACGCCCTTCAGCTCTTACAGCAGACATACTACCAATGAACCAACAAGGCTGTCAAATTAATTATCAAAGTATAATCATGTTAATAGCAAGTCGCAAAATTTGCACGTTGCTCTCGTAAATTATGAAGTATTCACTCAACAATTGTTCCCGTCTTTAAATATCAGTTTAATGCGCTGACTCCTGCATTTTGTATTAGAAAATAGCATAAGCATCAGATCTCATCTCCGCTGCGCTTATTATCGTCTAAGTAGTCAGAAATTTAAATTCAACTTTCCCGTTTTACTCTATAAAGTGAACCTCATTCCCGTGAGGCAATAAAATTTGAAGCAAGTTTTACAGCTAAACAAAGATCAATTATTTATAAAACTTTACAAAATTTTAAACCCTCTACTTTCTGGTGTGTTAGATTAAGTTATTTATATAAATTTGTGAATAGCATTAATTTAAGATATTTTATATTAATATACTTAGTGTATGTTATTTTATATTAAACTAAGACTTACTTGATGTTATTAAATAAAGTTGGAAGAATGTTATTACATTTTCAAGCCAATCATAATAAAAAATGACCAATAAGACGCCATTACACCGCATAAATCATCGTTAACTCGTTCAAAATTATTATAATACAAGTAGAAATTGTATATCTTATTAAAGTAATAAATTTTCAAATGTTCCGCCGACCAAATTGAGTGTTTTAAGCCAAAATAAAGCACTTCCTTCCACCTCTTTAATAGACTTAAGAGATACGGCAGTAACCGACTTAATAACAGCATTACAGCAGCCCCGCCACATGGTAAAGTATTAGCGAATACGTCGAGGTGGAATTTGACAGTACGTAAGGAGTTAGAAGCTAAATGAAATTTGCATGTGACCTCGTGTTAGGGTCGCGCCAAATATGCGGCCGTACGTTAAGGCGAGTGACCTATGGCCTCCGTTAGCGATTTGGACGGCAGCCAGAGAGCTTCGTGTAATTTTGTTTCCGCAGTTCGGTGCGGGGGCAGCGAAGGGCTAAAGTCAAACATGAGTGATGTCACGCCCGTTCCGGGTCTAATTATTTATTCAGGGACGAAGAGGGACGTCTGTGTAATAGCATCAAATACGGAACATGCTAATCGGATTCGCGAAATTAATTTAAGGCGCCAAAATTTACCTACTCTTCCATATTTAATCATGAGCGAACCTTTTTGCGTGTTGTCGGTATACTTTATTTTTATAATCCACTTCGGTTGTAAGCGTCATTTTAAACAATATATAGGGTTTTATCGAGGTTTAACAAATACGTGTATAGTTGTAGGTCTAGGTAACTTTTTTTTATGTAAAAGTAATGAGACGAACGAAACGTTCTTCTGTTGGTTAGAGATAACGAAAATCCATAAGCATTGCAGCGATATACAGAACTTTGAGTACAAAATCAAAGTCTAGGGCATCGCTGCTTTGACGCTCATTGCTTTGAGACGTTCGATTGTTAGTCTCAACAGCCCAGTAATTTCGCTAGCTACAAACTTATACACTACTGTTTGATGGCAGAATATCTAGTACTGCGGTGATACCTACCTAGACAAAAAGTAACTAGGTACATAAAAACTACTCGATCCAACTAACCTACCACATTAAAACAATAATGGAATCTATATAAATATAATATCTATTTACTCGTAGTTGATGGGCAACAAAAGCTTAAACAGAATAGAAAATAGAGGCATCTTGTGTTATGTAGTTATTATAGTAGCACGTTATCTCCAGCGTGTAGTGTCATTATCCCTCGCTAAATGTGGCCAGTAAACACAAGACCGGCACGTAAACCGGACCGGCGCGCGGCGTAACGTCCACAGCGAGAATAAATCGAAAGAACGATAAAACTGGTACGATCGTCCGAAATATCGGTCATAATAGGAGTTACTGTCGTTAAAACCGGGAAAGAAAAAACTGATGGGAGCGTTATCAACGCTGAAACTAATTCAAAGTTCCGTCATTGTTTGCCGTTCGAGGTTCGGGCGAGGGAATAAAAAGCATCTTGTCGCCAAACGATATCGAGTTTCTTAAGGCAATTAAGATAAAGCCGACGACAAAGACCGTCGGGGCGGTCTCCTTTGTTGCCTCTGTGCTGGTAATTAACAACTTCTAAAACTGCCCGCATGGATTAAAGCCAGAGATCGCTGTCCCCACTTGTAAAAAGTTTTATGAGACGCCTTCACCACTCAAAATAGTTGTTTCGACCTTTCTGAACAGAATCTTCGGGAGCGCGATCTTTATCGCGATTTCATTTTGTCAAATGGAATCGCGCCGAGCATTGTTGGAAAATTTCAAACTCTAAATGGTTTGTAAAACGGGCAGTATTATTTTAGTTTTACGTGACAGAAATTTTGAATGTTTGATTTGAATGAAGTAATAGCGAAACTTTCTCGAAACTTCTTTTATCTGTAAAAGAAGACTACTCAGTAATAAACTTTATGAAGTTTGTTGTTAAGGACGATGGAAATTAAATATTAACACGGGAGTGCTCCTGATTAAATGTTGATACAATATGAGCACCCCGGGACGTTTTTAATTACGAGTCGGGACCTCGAACCCTAATACGTGATACTCTAACAGCCCGCCTTTAATATAGACCCCTAAAAATAAGCCTCTACAACCATTCCCAGATTATGATATTACTCTCCCATGACAAGCTCAAACATGATGACTGAAAAGCTTTTTATCTACGAAATGTACAAGCGATTTGCGCCCAAAATGTGTACGTAATGAGTGGCATTATTCTGCACAAAATGTTTTTGGGACGAAAAGGACTACAGTTAATGAGTAGTCGTATTACAGGTGTTTACCCCCGGAGCCCGACTTTAGACGCAGGACTTAACAAACGTCGGATATTTCAGTGTAATGAGCACGAGGCCGGGCGATATCCACGCTGGAGTGACGATATAGCAGATTTTGTTGACGATAAGAATGCTATTTGGGATAAAAGTTTAAAAGATAATCTTATTTCAGAAAGCTAATTTGGACATTCTTTAGAGATCCGCGATATATTTAAAAGGTGTAAAATACTGAAAATATACGCTGATATTGCTTTCCAGAGGTTCCGTACGCAAAATACTTATGAATTACCTCAAAATTATGACTTATCAATTTGCCAGTATTGATCGTTTTTTGCCCATACATCCAAATATGTCTAGGCATTTAAAAGTTACGGTGGAATAAAAAAATTCACACACATACATGAACCCTAAAAACATTACTCTCCTTTTTTGGGCAGTCGTGTAATAATGCACAATTAAACTTATCTTTTTACTAAACGCTTTTACTTGAATACGCACAAGAACCGATAAAACATTTATGCAAAATTCAAATCATTAAAACTGCAAGTCTCGAGCTGCACGGGATCGAAACGGAGAGCGCATAAGTAGCTATATAATTACAAAAGTTCCCTTGATAGTCGTTTACTGAGTATTAAAAAATGAACGCTGATATTCGATCTCTCGCGAACAAAGTAATTTTAACTCGGATATCGTTTTCCGTTCAACGGAGATTAAAAATAAAAGAGCTAGCTTTAAACTACAGTTAAGATAAGCCACGGCAAGTTAAAGTGTGCCGCCACAGCGGCTACTTTATGGTAAGTTAAATGAAAGTTTTGCTTTCGCGAAATAAAATCAAACTCGAGTACAAGCCATGAATAAAAAGTGTTGGTAAATATGAAACACACAGTAATAATTAGTAGTCTTACTAACATGAATTTTAAAAATATCATTAAAATGTTTACTTCGTACCTATTTACAAAAAAATAAAAAACACGAATATACTGTCAAAGCTAACGACAAAAAAGATTCCTACTTTAATTCCCCAAATTGTATTTTTAAAAGTTATAGTCAGTGTCACGCCTGATAATGTAAGGATACTAACGAGACTCCATACATCCAAATCCGTTCATTCAAAAGTTATGGTGGAATAAAAAACTCACAGATAACTCATACACACATGAAACCTGAAAAAAAAAATCGAACAATTTTTTACTACGATTGTCTTTGGACAGTTTTGCAATATACAAAAACTTTGGCGCCAAATTTTTTTTAATTTTGTTATACCCAGTGACACTCTCACAATAAAAACGAATATAAATATCCTTATACATAAACGGGCACACATTCATAAATATCATACAAACAACCCTCCTTTTGTGGTTTCACCGCAGTCGGATAGTAAATTCTCAAACTTCAAAAGTAGTAACTTTTTTGTGAATACTTTAAGAAGTCTAGAGCGCCAGCCTATTACATAGAAAAATCACAAAGCAATACCCAGACAATACAGCTCGATATTACAATAATTCGCCCGACGAATATCGATACGAAGAACTAAATTATGAAAAAGAGACTCGCAATAATCCCAAGAGTTTATTTATTCACCTTGGGAGGAGGCATCCTGGCCATCGCATACCATATCAAATTGACTCTACTCCAAATGACTCAACGGCACACAGAAAAATATTTTTTTAAGAAAATCACTGAACATTGTGACGCAAAATTACAAAATTGCATAGTGATGCAAATATTCTACGAGCTCTAAAAACGACACCGCTTCATGGTAGATATTTCATATACTCAACTAAACGACTCAGTTCAACCTTTATTGTACAATGGAATTTGTTACCGGTGTTCCTTAATAGATTAGGCTCTTACCATCAGGTGAGTTACTCGTTCGTCTCATTACTTTTACATTAAACGAATTTTACATTAAAAGAAAATAAATGTTTTTACGATAACAATTTATTAGCAGTTTGATGTACAGGACACGTTACATTTCAATCCGTAGATTCGAGTCCATGTTGAGCCGATATGGTGTGCGATGCGGATTACTCACCTTGGGAAGGAAAGGCGGCCTATTACGTCTGTTTATGCATATTTATTTCGAATCAATCAATCTTTGCTTTATATTATCGGATAGCCGCCGGCGAGCGGAGGAAATAAATCTTTTGTAAAACTTCCTTCGAGGATATACCTATTATTCATGAGAGTGCCAGCGCCTGATTGATCGCTTCGCCCATTCTGTGGATCAGTGGGGAACAGAGCGCTTTTTTGGATTTTTAATTTATTTTTTTGTGTGTAAAGGGAATAAACAAAAGGCGGTGATAACAACATTTTCGTTTATTCAAAAGTTTTGCTTTGCACACTCAGCTTTGTGATACCATTGGGCGTGCAGTGACTGAAAAATGCAAAATAGCGATCGTAGCTATGTAGCTTTGCTACGGAGCTACGCACGCCGTAGCGGAGTGTGTAATACTCCTAATTGTGCAAAATTCAGGTCCCAAGAAAAAAATACTTGAAACTATTCGTGTTTCACAAATGTGTTGCATTACATTTTTTTTATGATTGACAGGCTAGAGCTGTATGGCGTGGGTTCAATTCCACCTAGGGCAAACATTTTGTGGTATAAACAAAAATGTTTATTCTGTGTCAGGGTGTTCTGTATGTATTATAAATATGTAAATATTTAAAAAAATAAAGTATTTAAGTATTCTATAAGTTATCTGACTTACATTACATATTTAATTGCATAAATTATCCTACAATGTTATTTTTTTTATTACACCGATTACTTAACATCCGATGAGCCTACACCTAGCCTGCCAATTGAAATACACAAGTTAATAAAAAAGTTTAAATTAGTTGGTTATTTTACTTAAAATAAAGTTTATTTTACATCAAGTAAACTAGGTTTAATAATGAATTTAGATTTTAAACTTGCAAAAATACTATTGACATTTTTCTACTATATAAAGGTACATACTACGTCCAAATTGAAAGCGCTAATAGAAACCGCGTCGCGAGACCAGACCCAGGCCATAAAGTTTCTCTTTGGCAGTACCTACTATTACTGAGTAAAGCATGTTACAGAGAGATAACTCCTCTGATCGTGAATACACACGTTAAACATTCGTACTTTACTACCTATTTTACTAATCTAAAGCAGGAGTCGGCAACCTGTAGAGACGGAAGAACCAAAAAGTACAAAATTCTGTTTTGTATGTTATGAAAAAAAAAATTACAAAAATTCCCAGTTTTTTAAGAGCCACTAAAAATTTTTGTTTTAATATTGTAGTATTTATTTGCTTATACATATATACTTTATTTTTTAAATTAAACCAAAACGACTTTAAATACATAATTTTATTTTAATTTTTGCGTATGGAACTGGAGAGCCGCAACTTTACATGGAAAGAGCCGAATGCGGCTCGCGAGCCGTAGGTTCTCGAATAAGCCTTATTTAAAAAGATTTGTTGTTTAACTGCACGGAACTCAAAAAAGTTATTGGTTCTTAGAATGCTGAGTAGATACATTTTTATTTTTTTTTGCAATCTTATACATTTTTTTATGGTTGACAGGCTAGGTGTTTGACCACAGCTCACCTGATGTTAAGTGAAGGTGTGGTCGAAGATGGTAAAGCACACCTAGCCTGGAATTGCATGATATTCCACCACGCTGCGCTGGCCCGTTTAGGGTTGACGTATCCACATAAGTACGCATTTTTTTATTTGTGCGTAAATTCTATAGAGCTAGAAACTAACATTATCCTAGTCTGCTACTACGGCTACCAAGGTGTTCTTAGCTGATTGTCGTTGATAGCTGAAGAAGTTCCACAACAGGGCAAAATCTTTCGACTTTTCCAATTTTAGTGGTCTACTAATAGCCTAGTTTATAGTTTAGTAGGCTACTATTTTGAAACGTCTAACACTGACATAACTGAAAGTAATGTTAACTAACACTCTAGAGCTATAACTCTGAACAATTGTTCTACTCAGCACTACCACTCAGGAGTTGGATTCCTTTGAGGATTGTTGTGAAAGAACCTACGAACTCTGCCGAAATAAAGATCCACCAGATAGCCAAGTTGAAGTCAAACAGTATGTGGCGAGACTATAGAATGTTGAATGAATTATGTAAACTTTGCTCGCGATAATACTGTAGTACTAATAAGAAGATTAGGCCTTATAAATATATGTATGTACATCGTGGTAGCCCATTGGGAGAAAATACGCTTGTTGATCTTGACTTCTAAGTTCTTTCTCAATTTATTATAAATTTATTAAAAAAATCATTTAGTTAATTGAAATTTCATGCCACTGGTTTATCGGTGATTGGAAATGTCGCTATGAAACTTTTATCTCTGTTCAAGAAATTCAATAGTGTATGAAAATTCACTAACTTGCACTTGCACAATAGCAATGAAATGGGACATATTAATTTGGTGTTTGTTTCAATATTGTTTCCATAAAGAGTAGGTAAGTGTGGTAGATCTTAGGATGAGGTGTGTAAACATTACCTACTATGTTCCAGGTTGTACGTAACTGTAGCTAGTGAGTATTTGTATAAATTATAAAAAACTATGTTATGATGAATGACAACATTGTAAGGAAAGGTGCATACTTATCAGAGTTACACATTTGGCGGGAGCGCAGAAAAAGTCGTGTCGCTCCATTCTTATTTTTTTGTTAAGCCTTGTGTTTTGCTAGTGTTTACTTTTTACCATTATTTTTATACATATAATTGTATAAAAATAATGGTATTTTATTTATAAAACGTCGAAATACAATGTGGTAAACTAATATAATGTGGTGAAACATGACTTTTCGTGTAGGTATTCAAAACTCCATCGAAGCATAGGTAGGTACCAGATATTCTGCCGATAAGCAGTAGTTTGTAAACGTTACTGTGTTCCGGTTTGAAGAGCACCTACTGCAGCTAACGAAATTACTGGGTTGTTGAGACTAACCATCTAAAGTCTCAAAGTAATGAGCACTAAAGCAGCGATGCCCTGGACTTTTATTTGTTACTCAAAGTTCTCTGTACCTATTGCTGCAATGGTCATGGTCAGGCATCACCTATTTCACTAGCTACAGTTACGTACAACCTGGAACATAGTAGGTAATGTTTACACACCTCATCCTAAGATCTACCACACCTATTCTTTATGGAAACAATATTGAAACAAACGCCGAATTAATATGTCCCATTTCATTGCTATTATGCGAGTTAGTGAATTTTCATACACTATTGAATTTCTTGAACAGAGATAAAAGTTTTATAGCGACATTTCCTATCACCGATAAACCAGTGGCATGAAATTTCAATTAACTAAATTTTTAAACCATCAAGTTTTCATTAGTCTGTTTGGGGCAGGTGATCAACCATATAAACAGTAACTAACCCATAGCTGTTTGGTTTTGAAGTTTTCTTTTTAGGCTCGGTTAACAATAAATCAGTAGTTTAAACATTTTGCCACTATGACAGGGATGAACAGTAAATAACTGAAATAAATTATCAAAAAGACTCCTAATGGAAAGCAAAATATTACTGTACTTATTTGAAAAGTAGCGCCTAAGTAGCCTACAATGTGTCTCTTGCAGTGCCGATGCCCGCGAGGTTAAACCACAGAACATGGAACGTAGCTAGAAAAGCCATCCTTTTTTTTCACCACCAGCCCCGGGGGGAGCTTGGTGGTTATGTGGGAATCTCCGCCAGAGTGGCGGCCTACCCACTAAAAACCCTGTTCCTTCTCCGCGCTTGCAGTTAGGGCCACGGGAACGCTTGCGCACTCGTCCGCAGCCCCAATAGCGCTTGTCTTCATCAGACATCGTCTCGGTGAGCTTATGCTCTACCCGTCATTTTAGCGATGTGTGGAAACACGTCACACATCGCTCAGTCTCGGGGAGCTCTAACTGGGAGTCCAGGTTCCCCCCAATCCCGATCTCCAGAGTTCCCTACTATGGCGGCATACGGCGGTCATGTGCCAGCCGTCTACGCCCGGGTCTCTTCCTACGGATAGGGTGGCTGTTGTCGTCGTTCTCTCTCACCCGTTCCGCCGCCTCTTTCTGTGCCATGACACACTCCGCAAAAGAGGACACTGCGTCCCATGATTAAAATAGCTCGCTCGAATAGCTAGAAAAGCCACCCTGCATTTACTAAGGTTATAAACTCTACACGAACACAACATAAATTCTACTTATTCTACTCAACAGGAACAAAACAATTTGTTTGCTTTGCGAAAATGCGAACGGTTGAGTTCGTTGACCTACTTTATCGACGGTCAGTCGGTCTTGTTCAAAATCAACCAATACTAACAATTGGCGTCCGATCAAATTTTTTAAATTTCTTTTTCTACTCTTTCGTCGGTCAAATTGAAAATTCTAGCCAAAATGTGCAAGCAAAGTTGTTTGGTAATCTGTGGTAGATTACCAAACAACCAAATTTATATTACTTGTTTGACTGCTCTGTTCGCTTATTTGATAGTAAATGGTGCCTAGTTATCACAATTTGTTATACTCATTAAGAAAATAAACACTGTTAGTTCTGTGTTTTATAAAATAAAATAAAGTAGGTAGCTTCTTTTTTTAGCTGTGAAGCGTGGATTCAATTGGCGGCCTTATCACTAAAAAACGATCTCACAGAATAGATTATAATTAGTCAAGTAAGACAGAGATGCTAATGTTTTGGTTTAATCTAAATGCCACTGCTGCGCCCTTTGCTCATAGATATAGCGACACTCAACTGATACAAAGAAATGTTCCAATGTAGTATTCTGTGCTTCTGACTCCACGAACTGTAAAGTAGAAAAGTTGTCCGCGAACAAACTCCGACCAATCTGATAAAGATTTGCCGTTCCAGAGATTGCGCCGGAAATATTGTATATTTTTTCGTATTAGTTGGATAACTGGATATTGGCTGCCGTTGGCTGGATAATTCAAACTTTGTCAAGAAGTCATAACTACTAGCAGATGAATTTGAGAGAGATCAAAGAATTCTATTCCAAAATGAACCGTGAACTTAAATAATACTTCTTGGATCAACGACATTTACTTACAGCGAAATATCTGCGGACGTAGGTATGTACCCAAGAGAATGTAATCACTACGTTGTATGTACTTACAGATCCATATTAGCCGTCAGCCCGTCACGGGTCCATTTTTTTTAAATAATTTATTCTGGCCATGGATGTTACACAACTCCTTCAGCCGGAGTCTAACATTAATCGTCACGGGTCAACACTCAACAGTGATGCGTGAAAGACGTATCAGCTTTTTGGTATTCATACTAGGTTTTAGCATCATGTACCATGTACCAAGGTTACTCTGTCCTGGTACGCAGAAATACCAAGATTTGCCATAGACCGAAAAATGACAATACTAGCCGTTGACCGACAAAAATACACTGAACATACGTATAATATGACCGACAAATTTTTGAGATGCATATAAAAAACATTTCAATCCAAAGGACTTTTAAAAAACTAGCTCCAACCTCAAGGAATGAAAATACAAACCAATACTTAACTTAACTTTACTTACTTACTTATTTTAATATATGTGTGAAACAAAGTTTTTAAGCGATTTTAACCCTTTTTTTTATTTCGACATCTGGCAACCCTGGTACCAGTTTTCCGCCTTTAATACCAGCTTAAAAAGCTGGTATGGTACCAGCTGGTACAAGGATTTCAGAGTGGCCATCTAACATCCCTGCGGGTCAACCAAATCAAGCCCAGTTTAGCCCAGTAGAAGCTCAGTTGAACGCTCCCAGTACCTACCTACTACTAATGGGATCTAGTGGAGAATTTTATCTGCGGGAGCTGTAGGGTAACTTAACTTGACTTACAAGAAATTCGGCAAGAACGAGAGGAAAAGTAGGTAATAGCATGGTTAAACAAATACGAATCGATTACCTACTTTGCTATTTTAATATTGGCTTTGTACACTAACGCTTATTATGCGGCACTCTATGCATGTTATTTTTATACAATATATTTGTTTCTACCAACTAAAATGTAGTAAATTGTCTATTGTTAAAATACTTTGACTATTAATATATTATACGTAATTTAGATAATGCTGCTAATTTAACGTAACTAATCACATCAGCCCATCCTACCACACACACTTCCCATCATCACACGCAACATTTCCATAAAGGAAGATTGCTAAAATTAAATTAATATTCTAACCAGAATTGGAACTCGTAAGCATTCTCCAGTTTCGATATCGCATACTTGCTTTGTAAATTCGAGTTCCATGTTTACCAATTAGGATAGTGTACGGTCGCTCGCACACTAACACGGTATTAGAGAATAGGTACATAGTATTTGTCTAAGTGTGTAGGTATGTTCACAAATTTTATATAGGTACCTATCAGTATTCGATAGCCCCGTTGGCTCATTGGTAGTATATCTGCCTTGAGAGCTGTAGGGCGTGGGTTCGATTCCCACTCAGGGCAAACATTTTGTGAATAAACACAATCATGTTTGTTCTGTGTCTGGGTGTTCAGCATGTATTATAAGTATGTATTTACAAAAAAAAAGTATGTAAAGTTTGTGATGTATTCTATCAGTTATCTGACTTCCATCACACAAGCTTTGCTTAGTTTGGGGTCAGATGGCGCTGTGTGTATAGTCCCACAATATTTAAAAAAAAAAAATGTTTTATATTGTTATATCAGTGTCAATCAATGAATTCGCACGTGGTACATAAACTACGGTAGTACTACGCTTCAAGATGGTTATCATTATGAACAACGTTTACTACAGAAACGAGCCAGAATTTAAAAAAATAATAATAAGTACCTTTCCTTAAAAACTAACATTGAGTTTTGGCGGGAACGCGGAAAGTGTCGTGTCGCCGCTTTGCATTTTTTTCCAAAACAAGTGTTTTTTCGAGTGTTTATGTACGAAAAAATGGTGATGTTTTGTTTGTAAAGTGAAAAAATGATATAATGATGAATCATATTCAGTATTGAATAATAAGCGCAAGCGCGGGAAAGTGATAAAAAGTAGTGAAACATGACTTTTCGTATTTCCTCCAAAACTCCATCGAAACTTTATGTCGTCACTACTTTACTAAGGCACGACTTGACACTTAACCGTGAATTAATTCGTGTGACTTCCACTGTTACTTGAACTCATTTAATTTAACTTGATTTTTCATGATATATAGTACGTGAAAATATTTAAAAACTTGACACTGGCAAATATACAAACTGCGACGCCAAAAACAAAGACAAGAACATAATCTTCTTTGTTTTTGGGTTTAATGTTTTCCTTTGTCCTGTGGCAATCTAGTTGAAATTGAAATTATATAAGACTAAGTCACACAAAATAAGTCACGGTCAAGTAAAATTATGCCATCGTAAAGTAGTGGTGTCTTTATTATTGTAGGCAATTCTTTATTCATTTATAATAATATTATGTAACTACCACGGAATGTTTTCTGTTACATGGTAACTACAAATAGTACAGCAACGGGCAACACCAACTAACACTATTAAAAAAAAAATGGCTGAAGGACTAATGTCCACGGCCAAGAAAAAATTAAAAAAAAAACGATTGAAAAAAAAAAGTTGCTTGCATTCTGCTTTGTCCACTTTGTTGACTGAATCGAATCGAATGATAAAAACACCAGAATTTTTGTTAGGAATATAGTTACCACTCTAAACTTTGTAGATAATTAAAATTTAATGAAAATGTAAAATCCTGAAAGGTGTTGTTTACACATTTTAATGGATAAGTGAAGTGAAATTACAAACAAATGCACTATTCCTATATCTGTGTTCATTTGTTTTCGTTATGACGAAGCGTAGAAGGATACTGCATGCCGATAAAATTATACAAAATGTTGTTCACTTGTTTTGTTTGTTGATGTTTTTGCAGCTCAAAGGTAAATTGAACTATAAATAAAATCATGCAAAATGTTTTATATTTTTTTCCATTGAACAATCATGAGCTTTTTTTTTAAAGTTTGACATAGTCTTGGAAAGCTATACTCAATTGTATTTTATTTTATTTGGCTCTTTTACCTGAACGTGTCTCACTATATTTTAACTAAACATAAATAAAATTATGTAGCTCACTAAAAATAATGATCGTCGGCGCCTTTGATCTTAGCACTTCTTAGAACTGTTTATTATGAAGACAAGAGGCCATGAAATCATGCCAACCTAAATTTCACGAAAGAGGCACACACTAATCGTTAACATCATCTTGTAACTCGTTTTATAAGTAAGAAAAAAGCAAGTTTTACTATTGAAACTGCTTATAACAGTTTGCAACATTAGATGCATGCTATACATAACATTAAATGGCAAATTCTGTGGTTACAGTATTGGCATGATTTATGCTTGCAGGTTATTACTCATTACCGAGTAACCCAATACTCCTGTACTCGACAGCATCAGACATACGAATGGTCAACACATCTAGACTTAATAAAGTGAACACAATTATAAAAGATCTGGAATCTGGCTCTGCAGTTGATTTCTTGTATAGGAAGAAGTTAATATGCTGGTCCGATCAGACTGCTGAGCTGATACAATGTACTAATTATAATGATACACATGTAGGAGAAATCGTAAGTATTCCTGACTGTACAATAATTTACAAATTGAATCCAAAAGAAATAAGTAGTAAAATACATAATTATAGTTAAAAAAAAAAACAAATCCAATAAAAATTGGATACACTATCATTTTATCAATTTTTTTCATTATTTTCATCTAAATATTGCATAAAGAACAATTTTGTAACATGATGCTTAGCCCTTAAATGTAAATTGAAAACTATAGCAGGTATTCTAACTAACTATTCCAGGTGCTTAAGCATTTTATAGAAAAAGCAAAATATCAGGCAGATAAAAAAAAGTATCATGAGACTGAGATTTGTGATGTTTGTGTACGTTGTCACACTGATGTCAGAAGCAATTACATTGATAGTAACAGCAATCAGATAACCATTTCTTAGCCATTGTGATAATTTCTTTTACAGAGTAGAATAGTGTCAGAAGGACTAATAACTCCAGCTGGTATAGCCATAGACTGGTATACAGAAAAGATCTATTGGACCGATGGAGAGACAAATAGAATAGAAGTTATTAGCATAGAACAGAAGTACAGGAAGGTCCTGTTCTGGTCTGAAGTGGATCTCGCTCGTGCCATTGCGGTTGTTCCTAAAGAAGGGTAGGATATATTTCACTTTTTTTTTCAAACATCTTGGTGGTAGTCTCAAGCTCCACAGTGATAAGCAGTGCTAATCCCACCAAAATATTTACCTTTTACATTATCTTGTTTTATTTAATATTTCAATGAATGATAAAGAAGGTACAAGTAAGATTAACATTTGATTGCTTCTTTGGTTGATTTTGCAGAAGATTATTCAGTGACTAATATTGGCTGGGATGGCAGTAGTAGCATTTATTAACTACTGAACAGTTTCAGTGTATTTTCTACTGAGTGCTTGATTATTAATTTAGTTTTGTTTGTCAGGTTGTTATTTTGGACAGATTGGGGTGAAGTTCCTAAAATAGAGCGAGCTGGTATGAATGGTGACCCTTCTACTCGCAAAGTCATTGTCAAAGAAAACATTTTTTGGCCCAATGGCATCACAATAGATTACGAAAATAATTTTATATACTGGGTTGATGCACAGTTGCATTTCATTGATGCAATAGACTACAATGGAGAGAATAGACGAAGAATTGTGAAGACTGGATTAGTTTACCCGTATGCAATAACAGTGATTAATGAAAAGTTATTTTGGACTGATTGGAAGACATGGTAAGAGATTTACATAATTATGCTTTGTTGTTAGTTAAAAAAGAGCAGAGAATTTTTAAATGGTCCCAAGATCTATAACTCAAAATTAGTACTTATAGGCCATCTTAAATTTACAAGTTGTATTGTGTAAAATAATTTTTATTCCATTTATGAGGTTCATTCACCTTATCAGCTGTTTAAACTTTCTTTTTAAATATCCAATATTTATTTTCAGGGCAATCCATGTATGGGACATGTCAACAAATGGTCCAAAAGTGAAGGAATTGATTCAATCAAAGCCTGTCCCTGTAGATATTAAGGTGTATGATGAGAGTCGGCAGAGGATGCCCGAAGGAGACTATCCATGTAAAATTAAAAATGGAGGATGCTCACACTTGTGCCTTTTAGCTCCTGGAGAACCAGGTAATTTTTGCAACCATACTTATTATTAATACAAGTTACACAGTACATACTATAACAAGGTGGGGATTATTATTGGTGGTGGTAGGTGATTGATTATAACAAGATTCGTAAGATATTCATTTTAACGCCTTTTCCTCAGAATGACTTGCTGTACTGTAAAGACAGATAGAGATATAGTTAAATGGTCTAAGGATTATACTTGTATTTTCTATTGATATGTTACATCAGAATTAAAAGTTATAAGCTGTGCAAATACTTGAGATATTGTTATATATAGAAATAATTATCTGTTTATAAATATACAATATATATCATATACATACGTACTATATAAATAGCATATAGAAGGTTAAGTATGACTAGGTTAATTGTATATTTTAAATTTTTAAAGCTATTTTGAGCACCATTTCAATATCAAATATGAAGTTTTATTTATTTGATGTATGGTAGTACTGTAATCAATGTTTCATGTTTCGATTATTTTTTCTGTTATAAGATTTGTATTTCTAACATGACATAAAAGTTTCCCGATTGTGAATCTTATTCTGCAGACATATAATATGCAGTCGCTCAGCTTTTTCAATGGCTTGGAATGGCAATAAGAATGCATGCAAATACAAATATCTTATTCATAACCAATGTTACTAGTCAATGCCATACAATCATTTCAAATAAATTATTAAATGAGTTATAAACAAAAAAATAGTCAATATTAAATTTAAAAAAATTAATATTACTAGTAATTGAATATCAGTAATCAGTAATCAGTAATATTTATTGGCCATAAATAACAATAATGTTAAAGGCAAGTCACATGTACAAAAAAAAAACCTTACGATTACACTTTAATGAATGAAGCTATACCTATACGAGTAATTAACAACGAACATACTACAACGGAGGCTCCGTTTATGTACTACACATAAATGAGGATTCTGAGAACCTCATTGACATATATTCACCTAATTTGTAAAATGGATTGTTTTCCAAAAAAAATTTAATGGTTTTTTTAAATTCGGTATGATTTAATTCTGTAATATATTTTGGCAATTTATTATACATTAATATTTTGGCGTGACGGCCCTGCTTTTCAACTTTACCTAACCTAGTCCATGGCACGACCAGCTTTTCTTTGTTTCGCAAGTTATATTGATGCCTGTCTTTGTTCTTTGGCAAATTAGCTCTGTGTATTTCTAATAAGCTATTGTATATGTATAGTGATATCACTGTCATAATTTTGTTAGTTTTGAAGTATTTTTTTGCAGAACTACGTTTTTTTAAACCATTTATTATTCTAATCGCTCTCTTCTGACATCTTAACACTTTTGTAATACTAGCTGCGTTACCCCATATCGTAACTGCGTATCTTATAACAGAATGTATGTATGCATAATACACGGATATAAGAGTATTTTTATCTATTAACGGCTTAAGTTTAAACAACGCATAATTTCCGCTGGCAATTTTCTTACATATATTATCGATATGAGCATTGTGACTAATTGTATTATCTATTGTGTATCCTAAAAACACATTTTCTTTACTTGCCGAGATACCAAAAATGCCAAGTTTCGATTGATAGTGCATAACAGTACTTTTATTAGAATTTAGAATGATACCATTACAATCAAACCATTCCGTTAACAAGTCCATAGTAGTATTTATTTTCGTATCTAAGTTATGTTTGTTAACATCTTTAATACCAACATGGGTATCATCGGCAAAGAGACTTACTTGCGCCCACTCTGGCATGGCACCTGCGAGATCATTAATATAAATTAAAAACAATAGAGGACCTAAAACTGAGCCTTGTGGCACCCCTATTGACATGTTACCCAATGCTGAAGAAGACCCATTTACACACACTATTTGACTGCGATTATTAAGGTAAGTTTTTATCATATTTAGTTCAGTTCCACGAAAGCCATAAAATTCCAATTTTTTTATCAACACATCATGTCTTAAACAGTCAAAAGCCTTTGATAGGTCACAAAATATGCTTGCACATCTATTAGACTCATATATAATCTTATAGTTTGAAATACTACATACAATAGAACATAAATACACACATACATGGTATGCCGCACCGACACGCCCCGAGCTGGAGTCTAGACTGAATACGGTGGTGAACAAGCTCGATAGTTGGTTTCGATCAAACGGACTAGCGCTAAACAAAGACAAAACCTGTTTCCTTACCTTCAACCTCAATGGCCACGCGACAGAGACTTTTTCGGTAGCAGTCGGTAATACTGCGCTCCAACAAGTCTACTGTACGAAACTTCTAGGTTTCCATATTGACGGCGCGTTGACCTGGGAGACGCACATAGACGAGCTGTGCGGGAAGCTGAGCCGCTCGTGTTTCGCGCTCCGGCGGCTCGCGAGCACCGCTGCCCGCAGCGTAGTGCGCTCCTGCTACTTCGCGACCGTCCACAGTAACATCACGTACGGGTTGGAGCTGTGGGGCCGCGCTGCCGATCGTAATAGAGCCTTTGTTATGCAGAAGCGAGCCATTCGTGCCATATGTGGGGTTCAGGCCGATGTCTCATGCGTGGACCTTTTTAGGGAACTGCAGATACTGCCGTTGCCGTGTGAGCTTATTTACCAAGTAGCCCTTTTCACCCATACTAACATCGATAAGTTTCAACGCAGGGGCGTACACAGTACGTTGGATCTTCGCAGCAATAAAAAGAAAGACCAGCTTGTAACACCGTCACACCGGCTCGTCAAGTCGGAGAGGTCGGTATACATTTTGGGGCCCGCGGTCTACAACCGCGTACCCGCCTCCGTACGGGATGCAGCTTCCACCGCGTGTTTCAGAACCAAGTTAAGATCTTGGCTGCTAGAAACCTTGTTTTATGACATTGACGAGTATTTCAAACTTAAAGATTATTGAATTACTAGTAAGTAATTATGATTTTTTTGTCATGTCATTTTAATATATTGACAATATTGTTTTGGTATTGACATATTTTTATATTGACATATTTTATATTGACAGTATGTTTATATTGACAATATTTTTTATATTGACATGTTTGGATATTGACATGTTTGGATATTGACATACCTTATTTTGACATGTAATCAGTGTTTTAAAACCCATTTTATGACATCTTTAAAATTTTGAAGTGACTTGTAACATTGGTGTTATCAATAAAGTATTTGTATTTGTATGGCCCTTAATGTGGATTCTCCTTTGTTGACCAAGGTATGCAGTAAACATAGACTTCAAGAAGCTAAGTATCAGGGTAGGAGCCTATGACCCCCATTTAGGTTTAGAATCTTCCTTTACTACAGCATTTTTTTTTACATTTTTTTATCCTAATTTTTTTTACATTCCAGGTTACTCTTGCGCCTGCCCAACTGGTGTGAAACTCAAGGATGGCAGCAACACTACATGTTTCAATACTCCCCAGTCCATGTTGATCATTGCACAGCGGGCAACCATCTCCAAGATATCACTAGACTCCCCAGACTTCACCCCTTATGCCCTACCACTAAAGGATTTAAAAAGAGCACAGACGGTGGATTTTGACCCTAAATCAGAGTACATTTACTGGACTGATAACTTGGTAAGCATATATGAGGTCATGATGTAGAAAATAGGAGTTGACTGTACTGATAATAAAATTCCTTTGTTTATTAAACTTGTAATAATAGGTACTTCTTTATGAGAAGTAAAGATTTTTTTTTTCTGGTAATTGACTACATACATATTTACATATCTCTCATAGTAGAAACTTGTAAAATAGTTCCCGCGTCATGTTTTAATTGAGTGACTGCCTTTTTAGCTCATTTAGTTTGAGAGTTAAAAGGTGTAGGTTCAATTTACATTTAGGACTTATATTTGTGTGATGAACATAGATGTTTGTTTTCTGTATGAACCAAAAGTACCTGATTCCCATAGTACAAGCTGTGCTTAGTTTGGGACTAGGCAGGGCAGTGAGAAATTACTTCTGATATAATTATAGTATAATTTTTTCTGTTAATTTAATTAAAAAATAAATGTCCACCCGTGTGAAGCCGGGACGGGCCGCTAGTTACTTATAAATAAATCTGAGTGTTCTGTATTTATCATAAGTATGTATTTACAAAAAAAAGTATTTAAGTATTCATTCTATCAGTTATCTGACTTCCATAGTACAGCTTTGCTTAATTTGGGGTCAGATGGCGCTGTGTGTAATGTTTTAATGTTTTACTTGGTAGTAGATCTCCATAGCAGGAGGTCGTATAGGTAGGTACCACCGCAGCACCAGATATTCTGCTGCCAAGCAGTAGTGTGTAAACATTACTGTGTTCCGGTGTGAATGGTACTGTAGCTAGCAAAATTACTGGGCTGTAACTGTTGAGACTAACCATCCAGTCTCAAATTAATGAGCGCTATAACAGTGAAGCCCTAGACTTTGTTTTGCTACTCAAAGTTCTGTGTATCGCTGCAATGGTCATGGACAGGCGTTATGGATATTAGTTTTTTTTTAGTTAGTTTTAAAATTTCTTTTTTTTTTATGGTTGACAGGCTAGTTGTTTGACCACAGCTCACCTGATGTTAATCCTGGTCCTGGATCTGGTCTTAATTGTACCATACAATATGTAACAAACATTTACAACTACCAGTGTGTCCTGGCAGTACAACTGTGTAAATATTATTATTTTGCGAGCATAATACTCATCTAAAACTAAAAAAGTGAAAACTTATGTAAATAAAACGATACCATAAAACATTCAAGTACAATTTGATACGGGAGCTTAAGTGATTGGTGGATATTACTTCCAGGCTAAGACGATATCTCGTGCGCGTCTCGACGGCAGCGAGCAGTCTGTGGTGGTGCAGAGCAACGGCTTCCCCGACAGCATCGCCGTGGACCCGCTAGCGAGGAATATTTACTGGACTGACCCTGTTACGGACACCATCAACGTGGCGCGCCTTGATGGCTCTTACAAAAAGGTAAATTTACATCATTTAATTTTTTAACACCTTCATTGCCACCACTTTCATTTTTTGAAATCTATTGTCAATTTTATTTTATTATTATAATTCAAATTTTGTTCAAATTTTATTGTATCATTATTATTTTAAATAATGTATCTATAATTATTATCTAATGTTGACATGTAACCTGTATTTGTTATAAAAATAAAAACTAAACTAAACCACTATTTTTGAGTAGTTCCCAGCGATGCCGCCGTATATAAATGCGAGCAAGACTGCAGATGAAATTACATGGGCACGCTAGGCGTGTTCACTGGCACTGCATAAAGGTGCATGGTGGTAGGGTACTTTCTAGTACTCGGCTGGCTAGCTACCCTCAAGTTGAAAATCTGCTGCCAAGCATCTAACGATGTGTTCCGGCAGCTTCACTTGAGAGCCAGTTCCATTCCAAGCTAGGTGTGCTTTACTATCTTCGACCACACCGTCACTTAACATCAGGTGAGCTGTGGTCAAACACTCAGCCTGTCAAACATTAAAAATAAAAAAAAGATAAGTCCAAATCCATGAAAAACCGCGATAAGTGTCGGCGGCACTGAATGTGTTAAATTTATGTACTTGGTGGTAGATCTCCTTAGCAGGCTTGTCTAGGTAGGAAACACTGCAGTACCAGATATTCTGCCTCCAAGCAGTAGTGTGTTAACTTTACTGTGTTCCAGTTTGAAGGGTACTGCAGCTAGCGAAATTACTGGGCTGTTGAGACTAACCATGAGAGTCTCAAAGTAATGAGCGCCAAAGAGTTGATGCCCTGGACTTTGTTTTGTTACTCAAAGTACTGTGTATTGCTAAAGTGTCCTACGTATATCGTCACTCCATCGAGTTTCAGGGCGTCCTACGCTATACGCTAATACTATATATATACTAGATATCGATATGTCCGGCACATATTAAGTCTAACTAGGGCTGGTCACTCAACCTATACGAACTCACTTTTATTTTTCAGATTATAATCCACAATGATCTGTACGAGCCACGCGCGATAGCTCTCCACCCGACTGCTGGTTGGATGTTTTGGTCCGATTGGAACGAGAAACGTCCCAAAATAGAACGAGCCTCCCTCGACGGCACTGAAAGAACTTTATTGGTGGCTGAGCGGGTGGCCTGGCCTAATGGAATTGCACTGGATCTCGTAGCGAATAAACTGTACTGGGGCGATGCTAGGACACACAAAATTGAGGTTTGTAATTATATTTTTATAAAATAAATGTTTAAGGAGTGGACCACAACAGCACAAAACAGAGAGACGTGGAAGGGGGGGGGGAGAGGCCTTTGCCCAGCAGTGGGACAAAATGGGCTAAATAAAAATAATAAATGTTTAAGCGGGCTCCCATACAACAAACATGATTTTTTTCCCGTTTTTATAGATAACTAGCGGACGCCTCGCGGTTTCACCCGCGTAGTTCCCGTTCCCGTGGGAATACAGGGATAAAAAGTAGCCTATTGTCACCCGGGGATAGTGTAGCTTCCCAACGGTGAAAGAATTTTTGAAATCAGTTCAGTAGTTTCGGAGCCTATTCAATACAAACAAAAAATCTTTATAATAGTATAGATGTAGATAGTACGGAACACTTCGTGCGCTACTCCGACTCGCACTTGGCCGGGTTTTTAAGACAATAAAATATGTTGTAAGGTATAATTTGTCTATTGTTAGTGTACTACAATAGTTATATTCTATTCTAAAATGTATAATGTTTGGTGTTCTTTTTCAGGTGTGTAATATGGACGGGACACATCGCAAGGAGCTACACGGTAGCGAGATCCTGCACATATTCGGGCTGTCTCTACTCGGGGATTATCTCTACTGGACCGACATGCAGAAACGGACCCTCGACAGAATCAATAAAGACACCGGTACGCATAACCTAGCTTTTTTGTAGCAATGATAGCTCAGCGGTTAGCGCGGTAGGTTCGCATGCCGAAGGGCGTGGGTTCAAACCCCAACAATGAGCTTGAGCTGCCGGTGAAGGAAAACGTCGTGAGGAAACCATAGCATGGTGGTAGCGTACTTTCTAGTACTCGCCTGGCTAGCTACCACCCTCAAGTTGAAAATCTGCCGCAAAGCATCTAACGGTGTGTTCCGGCAGCCTCACTTGAGAGCCAGTTCCATTCCAGGCTAGGTGTGCTTTACCATCTTCGACCACACCTTCACTTAACATCAGGTGAGCTGTGGTCAAACACCTGGCCTGTCAACCATTAAAAAAAAAAAGCTTGTATTTCTTCTTCCTTTTTTTTCTTCAGTTTTGGCGTCGCATTATGAGCATTTGCCAGTGTCAAGTTTTAATCTTTTCAAGTATTAAAGGCACTTTATGAATAAAACGCCACCATTTTAGTGCATAAGCACTTGACAAAACACTAGTTTTGGAAAAAAATACAACGGGGTGACACTACTCTTTCCGCGTTCCCGCCAAAACTCTTCCTCTTCCTTCTAAGAGCATTTGCAACTGTCAATTGTTTTTTGTTTAATTACTAAGAAGGTCGATTGGAGGTTGTTTAACTTAGAAACACTTTATACTTACAAAGTCAAATGAAGTTATTTATACTAAGTAGGTACAATATTATTATTTTTTGCACATAATTTTTGGAAACAATACAAAAATACGTTATTCCCTAATTTTACACTTGCAAATAAATATTTTAAATTATCAATACAAATATTTTCTTGTATATGTCTATATATTAACCTGTCTGAACAACGTTTTACCACTAATATTACTGTAGAAAAAAAATCACATTTATAAACTGGCATTTAAATCAGAACTTCATTATATCTAAAAGTTTCTGATTGTCTTCAGGTCTGGAGCGCCAGCTGGTGGTGGAACAGATGCCCAACATGATGGGAGTGAAAGCATTCCGCATCGGAGAACCCTTGGGTTGGAATCGGTGCACCGACTCCAACGGAGGATGCTCCCATCTCTGCTTCAATAGACCTACTGACTATGTCTGCGGATGTCCATTAGGTAAATACAGTCTACCAAAACTCCATCGAAGCCTTTTGTAAAATCACTACTATATTATTAATAACATTTCTCAATTAATTTTTACATACTATAATGTATTATTTTTATAAATTTTAAATTATTATTGATCTGAATAGTGTTACATCTCCCATCTGTTTTTAAGAGGTGTTTCCATTCTTGGTTGCCTGGAAGAGATCGCTTTTAGCGATAAGGCCGCCACTCGTGGCACTAGCTCATAATGTTCATTTGTTATCTGTACATATTTTCCTTTTTTTGGTGTGCACTATAAAGAGTTTTTATCTATCTACATTATTAGAGCATGACTGGACTCGACCAAGACTTATTTTGTGTGACTTTGACTGAAGATAGACTAGACTTATTTAACTTGATTTTTCATAAAATACTTGAATGATATATTCAAGTATTTTATGAAAAATGTACAATGTGAAAAACAAAGAAAAGTATGTTTTGTTCTGTTCCTATGACGCTACAAGCCTTTGTGGGTCTCCTTTACAAATCTCCGTCTACTCTATCAGTGTCCATCACGACGACTCTGCCATCATGGTAAAGAGAAAGTCTATTAAGTAGTCCAAATAGAAGAAAACTGTTAATGAACTCATGGTTACAATAAAAAATAATAAATAAATTTACAATTAAAAAAATCCGACTCCATGACCCTTAGTCCAACTAAACGCACTGCTCCAATGAAACAGCGAGGTTTCGAAGTATACGAAATTGTCATCGATGTATACAATATTTAAATTTTGTTGATTTTTTTAAAAACCGCTCAATCGAATTCGATAAAAAATGTATGGGACTACGTCTGAAGTATGATCTATCAAGCAAAAAGAGAATCATCAAAATCGAATCATAATTGGCGGAATGATCGCGTACATAAAAAACACAGTCGTCCTCCTTTTTGAGTCGGGTAATTAATAATATTCTAAAATGGTGACGATGTATAGTAGGACGCCCTGTGACATTTGCTTTGAAAAATAACCTTACATATCTAGTTTATTTCCGCTCAACAGCCGTTCCAGTCCCAGCAGTGATGAGGACTTAAAATAAACTAATTTGACACAGCTTATTAATTAAAAACCTAATCTTACTTAAAATCTAGAACTAATTTAACATAAACTTTAAAATGTAATTTGACAAAATTTTTATTAAAATAACAAAAAATCGAATTAAAATAACCATAAATCTTAAAATCCTTCTCTCTCTGCAGTAACCACTTGTCGACATGTGTTTCGCCTCTACACGAGGCATCCTCAGGACGTGTTGACTCTTCGAGCGCTCGGTCGAGACTGAGACTCAGTCGCGGCTGTTGAGCGGAAATAAACTAGATATATACCTTGAACATTCAAAATGAACTTCCGCAAAGTGGCGCCTGAATCAATCAATTATCAAATAACCTTACGTTTTAATTTTCAGGCTTAGAACTGAGTCGTGATCACAAGACCTGCATAGAACCAGAGGCGTTTCTCTTGTACAGCCGTAAGAACATCATCGGCCGCATCAGCATAGAAAATGAAGGGAACGACGCGGTCTTACCGATCAAAGAGCTGAAAGAAGTCAGGTAAGAATAGCTAGTGACATTTTTTATTTTTACTTGGTGGTAAAGAGGCATATTGAACGCACCTTGGTACATAAGAAACGTCGACCTCCATCGGGACCTCAAAGTGTACATGGTTGCAACCTTCATTAAAAAATACGCTGAATCTCATGAAAATAGACTTTTTTTTTTCTTTTTTTTTTAATGGTTGACAGGCCAGGTGTTTGACCACAGCTCACCTGATGTTAGGTGAAGGTGTGGTCGAAGATGGTAAAGCACACCTAGCCTGGAATGGAACTGGCTCTCAAGTGAGGCTGCCGGAACACACCGTTAGATGCTTGGCGGCAGATTTTCAACTTGAGGGTGGTAGCTAGCCAGCCGAGTACTAGAAAGTACCCTACCACCATGCTATGGTTTCCTCACGATGTTTTCCTTCACCGGCAGCTCAAGCTCATTGTTGGGGTTTGAACCCACGCCCTTCGGCATGCGAACCTACCGCGCTAACCACTGAGCTATCATTGCTACAAAACACTACAATACGACTTCATCAACATGTGAATGTCGAGGCTATCCAGCTCCTCGACAACACGGATATAGTAAGAAGACTAAAAAGGACGGAGGAAGGAGGAAGTTAGTGTATTAAGTTAGTAATGCCAGTGCAGCGAGTACTACATATTATAGAACACATGAACAAAGTGTCTTCCCCTTAATAGAGTCAGTAATAAAAGTGTTGATGGACGCATTCTTCGATTATACTCTACTTAGCAAATTTAAGTTATATTAAAATTACTTATTAGTCTCAACTAGGCTAGATTGTAATAACAATGAGGTATCTAACAACAAACAGATACATTATTAGAAGAAAAAAAAAAACTTGGTGGTAGATCTTTTTGCTGTTATAGAGTAACAAACACTCAGAAACTTTTGGATTTATAATACTAGCTGCGTCCCGAGGTGTTAGTTACCCTCTACATGTTTTCGGGATAAAAAGTAACCTATGTGTTAATCCAGGGTCTCAGCTACCTCTATACCAAATTTCATCCAAATCCGTTCAGTAGTTTTTGCGTGAAAGAGTAACAAACATCCTTCCAATCATCCATCCATCCATCCATCGAAACTTTCACAATTATAATATTAGTGGGATCAGTAGGAAGTAGGGTAAATATACCGCCACTTCCTCCCGTTGAAGAGTAACAAGTTTATCATATTGTTCCCAGTGCATTAGCGGTTCACATGGCTGGCAACAAGATCTACTGGTCCGACTCCAAGACAAAGACAATTAACCGGTGCTCCATCAATGGCTCCAATATGGAAAAGATTCTGGAATGGACCGGCCTTGTCGAAGGTAATCTTTACTGCATCATGGAATCAATGATTTCACACACACTTATGTCAAACTATTGTTGAAAATATGGCAAGAGTGGAAGCTGGTTGCGCTGGTTTTTGTTGAGTTATACTATGGTTTGAGAATAAACTTAAGTTGTCTATTCTGCACTGGTTTTTGTTGAGTTATACTATGGTTTAAGAATAGACTTAAATTGTCTATTCTGCACTGGTTTTTGTTGAGTTATACTATGGTTTAAGAATAGACTTAAATTGTCTATTCTGCACTGGTTTTTGTTTAGTTATCCTATGGTTTGAGAATAGACTTAAATTATCTATTCTGCTCTGGTTTTTGTTGAGTTATACTATGGTTTAAGAATAGACTTAAATTGTCTATTCTGCCCTGGTTTTTGTTGAGTTATACTATGGTTTAAGAATAGACTTAAATTATCTATTCTGCACTGGTTTTTGTTGAGTTATACTATGGTTTAAGAATAGACTTAAATTGTCTATTCTGCACTGGTTTTTGTTGGGTTATACTATGGTTTAAGAATAGAAAATTGTCTATTCTGCACTGGTTTTTGATGACAGCCCTGTTGGTTCATTGGTAGTGTGTCTGCTTCGAGAGCTGAAGGGCGTGGGTTCGATTCCCACTCAGACTAACATTTGTGTGACTAACATCGATGTTTGTTCTGTGTCTGGGTGTACTGTATGTATTATAAGTATGTATTTACAAAAAAAAAAAAGTATTTAAGTATTCTATCAGTTATCTGTCTTCCATAGCACAAGCTCTGCTTAGTTTGGGGTCAGATGGCGCTGTGTGTAATGTCCTATGATATTTATATTATATTATATTATTTATATAGAACAAAGGCATCCATTATCTCTTACCATTAGGAGAGTGTCTCGTTCGTCTAATTATTACTCATCCCAACAAAAAATACTATTCCTTATTTTGCTCTTTGCCTTTTGACTTAGGACGAGAAAGTTAAATAAAATAAATATTGTAGGGCATTACACACAGCGCCATCTGACCACAAATTAAGCAAATCTGGTACTATGGAAATCAGAGAACCGATAGAATACTTAATACTTTTTTTTTTGTAAATACAGAATACCCAGACACAGAACAAACATTTGTTTATACTTTTTTATTACAAATCTTTATCATATATAAATTTATACATATCTTTTTTTTAACATGTTCTACTAAATGAGCTAACATGGCAGTAGGTCAATTCATATCATTTTCATTTCTAGAGCATTTTTTTTTTAATGCTTGACAGCTCACCTGATGTTAAGTGAAGGTGTGATCAAAGATGGTAAAGCACACCTAGCCTGGAATGGAACTGGTTCACAAGTGTGTGTATTTGTTTATACAAACATTTTTCTATTAGAAGATGTTTGTTCTGAGTGGAAATCGAACCCACGCCCTTCAGCTCTTGAAGCAGACGTACTACCAATGAACTTAAAGGGTTACTAAGGTAATTATTTTTTTAGGGCTAGCGATTGACTGGTCGAGCCAGAACATGTACTTCACGGACACGGCGACGCAGCGCATAGAGGTCGCCCGCCTAGACGGCTCCAGCCGGCGGCCGCTCATATGCACGGGGCTGAAGAAACCAAAGAGCATCGTGCTGGAGCCTAAGAGAGGGTAACTATCACTGTACAGTGTAATCCGGATGTATTGATAAATAATCCTTCATGCAGTGTTAATAAAATTATTTATTAGTATGTGAACAACCATGACATCTCGAATTCAGCTGTTTCAAAAGAAAGCGTCATTAATCTTCAAGAAAAAGAAACTTTTTTTTATTTTATTGTCGGCACAAAGCAAGTAGACAACCTTTATTTTTTTTCTTCTATCTATGCTATTGTAAAGAGGAAAGATTTTATTGTTTGTTTGTATTGAATAGGCTGCGAAACTACTGGACCGATTTCAAATATTCTTTCACCGTTGGCAAGCTACACTATCCCCGGGTGACATAGGTTACTTTTTTATACCTGTATTCCCGTGGGAACGGGAACTACGCGGGTGAAACCGCAAGGCGCCCGCTAGTTTATTATAAATAGGCTTGCGTTAGATCGCCATTTGGCCTGTTAGATAATATCCCATTTTTTGTGTAAAATCCGTAAATTTTTATACCTATTAATTTGATAAAAAATTCCAGGTACATGTACTGGTCAGAGCTAGGGTTAAAGTGCATCAAGCGCGCCGCCATGGACGGGTCCAACCCCACCATACTACTCGACGCCGTAAGTCGAGCGCACGCGCTAGCCATCGACAGTCGAAACATATACTGGGCGGCGCTCGACCCTCCCGCACTGGGCACCGCCAAGCTGGACGGCACTGGAAGAAAGATGCTAGCCACTGACGTCACAATGCCGTACGCACTGACATTGTATGGAGACAGAATGTATTGGGGCGATTGGAACACTGGTGAGTCTCATTTCATAAAGTTTTATGGTTCAAAATCGTATAGGCATAGACATTCGCAAAATATAGTACCCAGCTTCTTATTGCGCAGGCATAAGTAAAATACATACAGACGTCACATACTTTATCCATCATAATTATGTAGAAATGTTAGATTATACAGGGCTACGCGGAACGATAGTACTGAGCCAAAGCCACTTTCCACTGCATAACCCTTCTGGAAATTAATGCTTACTGATTGAAATTTATAGAATATCTGGCTTTTTGCGTTTTCAGAGCCGGTCTTATAGTAAGCTAGCTTTGTCTGGCGGTATCACCCGCCATCGGCTTTTAAGTCATCACGTTAGATAGCCTATAATTTTCCTCAAGAAATAAGCTAACAAATGCAAAAAAAATCAAATCCGACTTATTAACAATAAATTTCGATAGATAGTCTTTATCGTGAACACCTGACCTCTTAAAATCAGAAAAATTAAAAATGTAACACAAACAAGAAACTGAACTATAAACATACACACAGCGCCATCTGACCCCAAACTAAGTAAAGCTTGTGCTATGGTAGTCAGATATAACTGATCGAATACTTAAATATGTACTTTTTTTTGTAAATACATACAGTACACCCAGACACAACAAACATTTGTTTATATCACGAAAAATGTTTGTTTTGGGTGGGAACCGACCCCATTATAATGATGCAAACTTTATTAGAATAATTATATTTAGCAGTAGTGTGTAAACATTACTGTGTTCCGGTTCGAAGGGTATTGCAGCTAGCGAAATTACTGGGCTGTTGAGACTAACCATCTAAAGTCTCAAAGTAATGAGCGTCAAAGCAGCGATGCCCTGGACTTTGTTTTGTTACTCATAGTTCTGTGTATCGCTGCAATGGTCATAGACAGGCGTTATCTCTTACCATCAGGAGAGCGTCTCGTTCGTCTCATTACTTTTTAAATAAAAAAATATTTACCAACATTAACTTTCTCAGGTTTGGTAGAAAGCGCGAACAAAACGGACGGCAGCGACCGTCGCGTCCTCCATTCATCGCTCGACTACATATCGACGCTGGCGACGGCGGGGCGCGGGTCGCAGGGCGCGGGGGCGTGCGGCGCGGGGAACGGGGGCTGCACGCACCTGTGCCTGCCGCTCCCCCCGCCACGCGCGCCCCGCTGCGCCTGCCCACAGCATTACAAACTCAAGGCAGATAACGTCTCGTGTGCCGGTATGTATCTTTGACTACAGCCTGAATTTAAGTGTAAATGATAAATACACTTAGCCTGGGATGAGAACTGTTATGTTAAGTATTTGTGTATTCTATTAGTTCTCTGGCTTCCATCACACAAGCTCTGCTTAGTTTGGGGCCAGATGGCGCTCTGTGTATAGTCCTACGATATTTATTTAGTTTAATTCTTACACTATGGCGGCCCATCATCATCATCCACAGCCTTCTTTATCCCACTGCTGGGTATAGGCCTCTCTCTTTGCATGCCATCTGCCTCGGTCCTGTGCCAATCTGGTCCAGGTTCGACCCGCGACGGTGACGATATCGTCGACCCATCTTGCGGCTGGACGACCGACGCTCCGGCCCGTACACGATCAATTTGGATCGCGATCACGGATCGCAGGATCACGTCACAACATTACACGGTCAATCATGATTTCATCAGTCCATGTACCGGAACTGCCGCGTTAACACGTGTCGTCATGGATTTACCTAAAGTTAAAGCCCTTCCTGTCCCTTGTATTGGCCTTAAAATTTATGAAAAGGATTCGGAAAAGGCTCTGAGTTAAACAGTGGTTACTCAAAAGAGAATTGTACACTCATTTAATTATTTTTTTTGACAAACTATGTCTTTGATCACAGCTCACCTGATGTTCAGTGACGGTGTGGTCGAAGATGGTAAAACACACCTAGCCTGGAATGGAACTGGCTCACAAGTGAGACTGCCAGAACACACCGTTAGATTTTCAACTTGAGGGTGGTAGCTAGCTAGCCAAGTACTAGAAAGTACCCTACCACCATGATATGGTTTCCTCAGGATGTTTTCCTTCACCGGCAGCTCAAGCTCATTGTTGGGGTTTGAACCCACGCCCTTCGGTATGCGAACCAACCGTGCTAACCATTGAGCTATCATCGCTACAAAATGAAGATGATGAGAATAAATAAATAAATAAATAAATATCGTAGGACTATACACACAGCACCATCTGACCCCAAACTAAGCAGAGCTTGTGTGATGGAAGTTAGATAACTGATAGAATACATAAATACTTTTTTTTTTGTAAATACATACTTATACTTATAATACATACAGAACACCCAGACACAGAACAAACTTTTGTTTATTCACAAAATGTTTGCCCTGAGTGGTAATCGAACCCACGCCCTACAGCTCTCAAGGCAGATATACTACCAATGAGCCAACGGGGCTGTTTGACTACAGCGTACAGCCTGATTTTAAATGTACCTAGCCTGGGATGAGAACTGTTAGTTAACTGTTATCTGTCTCCCATAGTACAAGCTTTGCTTAGTTTGGGGTCAGATGGCGCTGTGCGTAATGTCCTACGATATTTATTATTTATTTAATTCTTACACTATTCATCATCATCAGTCTTTTGTGGTCCACTGCTGGACATAGGCCTCTCCCAAGACACGCCACTCAGCCCGATCTTCGGCGTTTCGCTTCCATCCACCGCCAGCTGTCCTACGTATATCGTTACTCCACCGAGTCTCAGGGCGTCCTACATTACCATGATTCTATTTTTAGGATAATAATTTGTGTAATATGTCGTGTCTACATGTATACGGGCTGGAAACTAGAAAAATAATATCTTTGACGTATTTGATTAATAATGTATTAAATGAAATATTTTTTTTATGTATCTAAAATTAATCGTTAATTGACATGTGTATATTTGATTGTTTAAGGTATATATTTAGTTTATTTTCGCTTAACAGTCGTTTCGGTTACAACAGTAATGAGGATTTCAATTAAAATTTAAAATTAAGCTGAAATAAACCTTAAACACTCCCAAAATGAACTTCCGCAAAGTAACGATTGAATCGGTCAATTATATGTGTCTATTTTATTTTTAGGTGTAGAATAATAGTAATTGATTTATCTATATTATTATATATATATAAATAGGAAATTATAATATTATAAATAGGAAAGATTTGATTGTTTGTTTTGAATAGACTCCGAAACTACTGGACCGATATCAAAAATTCTGTCACCGTTGGGAAGCTACACTATCCACTTTTTATCCCTGTTTTCCCACGGGAACGGGAACTACGTGGGTGAAACCGCGAGGCGTCCGCTAGTGTTTCAATAAATAAATAAATTTGTTTGATATTTGGTTGACAATGGGCGCAAATATATATATTTAAGGGCCAAGTCCTCGACCGTGGGAACTTCTGCTTGAACACCTACATTGATATTTTCCACTCACACAGACGTACATACGTCTGACGTTAGATTTGAATACATTAAATAGATAAGGAGAGTTAAATTACTATAGCCACGAGCAAGAAGGAGACAGAATGTTTATTCCTATTGCCGGAAGCGGATTTTACATTGATTATCTGTTACATTATGACAGAAGTTTTTTTTTTTGTTTTGGCATCGCGTTTTGAATATTTGCCAGTGTCAAGTGTTTTATAATTTCAAGTTTCATAAAGCAACCGTGGGAACTTATGATTACATTGATATTTTCGCTCTGGAAACGAATAAATCTACCTTCGGTGTTTCGTACAAATTAGATGTTCATCACGACTTCGTATTCGTATGACGTTAATGAAAGTCACAGAGAACACAAATGTATTTAGTAATAGTTAGTTGCATCGCGTAGCCTGCGGGCACGTAGCAAGTAGGCAGCAAAGGGTGGGGCGTAGATGGAGAAAGCAATGGGGCCGATGGGTTTTTGAGATATCAAATGAAAACCATTTTAATATCGGGCACCATCTTTATTCACCGTTCAGAACCGACGCCTTCCCATAGACCACACGATTCAACATTTTCCATAGAGTAAGGTGGACCGCACACGGATAAGGCTTACTACATACATTACAATATATTTAACATGGGTTAGCTATTCTACACTAATAATATTATTATAATCATCGAATTATCGATGAATATAATATTGTAAAGGTTCTGTCATTTTTTGTATATCTACGTTAGTATTGCATGTACCTACATGATTATTTTTGCACGGCGCAATGCAGAATATGGCGCTCTTTGACTTTTTTAATATCCATTGTTGAAAAACTTCTGGACCCATTTTAAAAAAGTAGTTTAGAGTAATTACTATGAGGCTATATTTATAACTAGAATTTAATTAAAAAATAAATGTCCACCCGTGCGAAGCCGGGACCGGCCACTAGTTAATTATAAATACAAACAAAAAGATTATAATTAAACTACTGAAGCGTGTAGAGGTAACAAACAAACACAGACATTTTCTTTTCCCTCCTTGCTTGTTTCCCATTTTTATAATATTATGTACACAAGATGAATAATAAAAAATAAACAAAAAAGCGTCTGTGCACTAATCACTGATTCACTTCACTAAATTACATAAAAGCGTTAATCGCGGTAACGTATCATTTACTCAAACTAAAGAGGTAAGACAACAAAATAATACGACCGAGCGCGGTCGGTCGGTATTTAGTTGCACACTAGAAGAATCAAAATACAAAACGGGCGGGAAGCATGCGCGCGGTGCTCGGTACCGCCGCCACCGCGCGCCCACCTCTTGCGGCTTCTCGTGACGTGCTATACACGACCACGAGACTCGTGACGTTAGATTGTCAGATTCAGAGATTCTCGATGGTTTGTAGCGCCTACCAAAATAAAACAGCAACAGACGTAACGCAGAAAAGAGATTTTCAGCAGGCACTATCAGAAATTTTCATCAAACTATCCGTACTTATCTGCTAATAGAATAAACAAAACGTACAATAAAAGGTCTAAGCCTTAAATGTATCTGCATCAAAGTTAGCATCTATAAAATTGCGCCTTTCCTATAATTATTTTGATGTCAAGATTACGGATTAAAAATAATTTGGCCATATTCTATTTCATAATTTCAAGAAACGAAAAGCGTTTGAAACTATTTTTTCTCGAAGCATAATAATTCAGGATATGTACTATAGTATTCATTAATTTCAAACTTCCACATGATGTATAACGGCACAAAAATGTTGACAAAAACACATCGATTGCCTTATTTCACAAGACTTGCCCGTTAAGACCTTTTACACCTGTTGCCATGCAAATAAAGCGTTTGACTCTGACTTTGTAAGGTATAAGTTGTCTATTAATATTCCAGAGCCAGAAGAATACCTGCTTTTCGCTCAGAAGAACGCCGTGGGTCGCGTAATGGTGGCCAATGGAGAATGCATGGACGCGTACATACCACTCTCAGGCCTCAAAAACGTCAAGACTATCGACTACGATCCTGTTGATAAGTAAGTTTTAAAACCTAGACCACATTTTCAATTTAACTGCATTCACTCGTTTCTGTAATAAAACATCAAAACAATTTATTATTTTATTTTATTTATTCATTTATTGTTTCTAGACTAAAACGGCACAGTATGCCAATTACAATAGTCCTTAAAATAATATTAAAATAGGTATTCAGGTTCACTATTACCAATCTCAACAACAACAACAATGAATGTTCGAGGTATATAAATCTAGTTTATTTCCGCTTAACAGTCGTTCCAGTTACAACAGTGATGAGGACTTAAATTAAACTAATCTGACACAGCTTATTAATCACTGTTGTAACTGGAACGACTGTTGACCGGAAATAAACTAGATATATACCTTAAACATTAAATAAATAAAATAAATAAATATCGTGGGACTATACACACAGCGCCATCTGACCCCAAACTAAGCAAAGCTTGTGTGATGGAAGTCAGATAACTGATAGAATACATAAATACTTTTTTTTTTTGTAAATACATACTTATAATACATACAGAACACCCAGACACAGAACAAACATGATTGTGTTTATAAACAAAATGTTTGCCCTGAGTGGGAATCGAACCCACGCCCTACAGCTCTCAAGGCAGATATACTACCAATGAGCCAACGGGGCTGTCAAAATGAACTTCCGCAAAGTAACGCCAGAATCAATCAATTGTTTATCAAAACAATGGCAAACACAAAAAGTGCGACGGCAAAAACACAAAAAAAATGTTATTTACTTTTCAGACAACTGTACTGGATGGAGGACGACGTTCCCACAATTCGCCGCGCTCCCCTTTCCTCCTCCCCTACTTCCGCTGTCACCGACGCGGTAGTTGTCATTTCGGGTCTAGCCCGTCCCGCTCACATGGTGCTAGACGTCATTGGGAGGACCCTGTATTGGACTTGCAGTGACACAGACTCCATCAACGCTACATCGCTGGTAAACGCATCGGATGCTGGAGTGGTGGTGAAAGGAGACAATATGATGCCGAGGCATTTAGCGTTTCACCATACTAAAAGGTATGTTAGTGCAAAAAGCTAAATTTGAAAAATTGTTTAATTTTTTTTTTTTTATGTAAAAGTAATGAGACGATCGAGACGCTCTCCTGATGGTAAGAGATAACGCCTGTCCATGACCATTGCAGCAATACACAGAACTTTGAGTAACAAACCAAAGTCCGGGGCATCGCTGCTTTGGCGCTCATTACTTTGAGACTAGATGGTTAGTCTCAACAGCCCAGTAATTTCGCTAGCTGCAGTACCCTTCAAACCGGAACACAGTAATGTTTGCACACTACTGCTTGGCGGCAGAATATCTGGTACTGCGGTGGTACCTACCCAGACGACCTGCTGCTAAGGAAATCTACCACCAAGTAAACTACTACTACTACTACTACTTTGATATCTAGATTCTAGTTTACCTATAGCCATAATTGATACCATAATTGATATAATTGACATAATTATTTTATATGTGACATATAACTTCATTGACATTTTCATTTTCATTATTTGACATGTTATGATTTTGATATTTTTAAATATGAACGGACCACGGACCGGCAAGCGCAGCGTAGGACGTCCACCCACAAGGTGGACAGACGACCTAGTAAAGACCGCAGGAACGCGCTGGACGCGAGCCGCTTCCAACCGGTCTTTATGGAAGTCAATGGGGGAGGCCTATGTCCAGCAGTGGACGTCCTACGGCTGAAATGATGAAATATGAATGGAAAAATGACCTGAAACTTTAGTGTTATTAATAAATGATTTGTATTTGTACCTTAAAAAATGTGTTCTTTTATAAAAACTCAAATTTACATTGTGTACTTTGCTATATGTATAGAAAACATTTTGTTCTTTTTTTATATAGTTGACAGGCTAGGTGGTTGACCACAGCTCCCCGGATGTTAAGTGAAGGTGTGGTCGAAGATGGTAAATCACATCTAGCCTGGAATTGAACTGGCTCTCAAGTGAGGCTGCCGGAACACACCGTTAGATGCTTGGCGGCAGATTTTCAACTTGAGGGTGGTAGCTAGCCAGCCGAGTACTAGAAAGTACCCTACCACCATGCTATGGTTTCCTCACGATGTTTTCCTTCACCGGCAGCTCAAGCTCATTGTTTCTTCTTGTTGATTGTGTTCTTCAAAAAGTGTGCTAATAGAATCTTAAAAGGTAATGCCCCTGGAATTGTAGATATCCATAGGCAACGGTGATTGCTTACCATCAGGCAACCCGTCAGCTTGATTGCCACCTGAGGCATTTTTTTAAAACTGAAAAACGACTAAACGGATTTGGATGAAATACGGAATGGAGGTAGCTGAGACTAAACTGAGAAATAGGCTACTTTTTATCCCGAAAGAGTGTAGCAGGTACCACCGCGGGCGCAGCTAGTATTTTATAAAATAACCGTTATTTTAAATCAAGTTTTATTTTTCTTTCAGGATCCTAGTATGGAACGATGTCGGCCTCGGCGCCATAATGCGCAGCAACGTAGACGGAACCTCGCGCGCTGAACTGGCCCGAGCGCACAACGCGACGGCGCTTACCATCGATCAGGCCTCCGCCACGGTCTACTGGGCTGTGGGGAGACAGATACACGCCGTGGACATCGACGGAAATAACAAGTCAGTGTTATAACATATATTTAACCAACCGCTTTGTATGCTAGCAATAACTAGCAAGTCAAAGTTAGGCGTATCTTTTTTATATGAAACGAACGAGACGCTCTCCTGATGGTAAGAGATAACTGTCCATGGCCATTGAACACAGAACACACACATGCACAGAACAACACAACAAGTATACAGAAACATACAGAACACACACCTTCACAGAACACAGAACTTTGAGTAACAAGAAAGTCCAGAGCATCGCTGCTTCAGCAATCACTACTTTGAAACGTTAGATGGTTAGTCTCAAGAGCCCTGTAATTTCGCTAGCTGCAGTACCCTTTAAACCGGAACAAAGTAATGTTTACACACTACTACTTGGCATTTACGACCCTTTAGAAGCCGATGGCGGGTGAAACAGCGGAAAGCTGCGATTTGTAGCGATGATAGCTCAGTGGTTAGCGCGGTAGGTTCGGATGCCGAAGGGCGTGGGTTCAAACCCCAACAATGAGCTTGAGCTGCCGGTGAAGGAAAACATCGTGAGGAAACCATAGCATGGTGGTAGGGTACTCTCTAGTACTCGGCTGGCTAGCTACCACCCAAGTTGAAAATCTGCCGCCAAGCATCTAACGGTGTGTTCCGGCAGCCTCACTTGAGAGCCAGTTCCATTCCAGGCTAGATGTGCTTTACCATCTTCGACCACACCTTCACTTAACATCAGGTGAGTTGTGGTCAAACACCTAGCCTGTCAACACTAAAAAAAAAGCTTGTGTGGTAATACGTAGATTGTTCCCGCAGACGCGTGGTGTGGCAAGGCGGGTGGGTCGGCTCTCTGGCGGCCGTCGGGCAGTGGCTGTACCTGAGCGGCGGCGAGCGGACGCTGATGCGGCTGCCGCTGCACAGGCGCGACGCGCCCGCCGCGCCCGTGCCGCACCTGGCGCGGCAGCAGGCCGCACACGCCGTGCACCCGGTATGTGACTACAACGTCTTAAACCATACCCATATTTTTTTTATTTATTGACATTAGGGAAATTAACAGCTAGTTACACACATTTATTGACATTAGGGAAATTAACAGCTAGTTACACACATTTATTGACATTAGGGAAATTAACAGCTAGTTACACACATTTATTGACATTAGGGAAATTAACAGCTAGTTACACACATTTATTGACATTAGGGAAATTAACAGCTAGTTACACACAAAGGAAATATGTTTTTTAAATTAAAAAATTTCAAAAGTTTCTGTAGTAACACTTTTTTTTTGTTTTAAAACATGCTAACATGCCTACGGCAAAATAGGCAGGACTACTATAAATAATTATATCCAATTATAAAATTTACTTTTTTTACACGAATTGAATAGCCTGTCACTCGATATAATGAAAAGATTCTAACGATATCTAGATTTTGATGTATTCTTAAATATTTTTTTTAATTTATTCAATAACTATTTATAATTCTTGTTTTAACTTTCTAAGTACCTACCATACAATTTTCACCGATCAAACCGTTAGCCATAAATTATATTGTAGCTGTCGCTCTATAACTGTCAATGGGGGGTCACTGTTTTGTGAGCAGAGTTAGAGTAATTTCGTACAAATACAAATACAAATCATTTATTCAAAACACCAAAGTTTCAGGTCTTTTTCCCATTCATATTTCATCATTTCAGCCGTAGGACGTCCACTGCTGGACATAGGCCTCCCCCATTGACTTCCATAAAGACCGGTTGGAAGCGGCTCGCGTCCAGCGCGTTTCTGCGGTCTTTACTAGGTCGTCTGTCCACCTTGTGGATGAACGTCCTACGCTGCGCTTGCCGGTCCGTGGTCCGTGGTCGTGGTCCATTCATATTTAAAAATATCAAAATCATAACATATGTCAAAACAATGAAAATGAAAATGTCAATGAAGTAATATGTATATTCGTGGTCACGACTAGAAGAAATATTTTATTGTTCAAACAGGTGAACCGAGTGCACCCGTGCTTCGGTGGCGGGGGCTGCGGGGCGGCGGCGTGCGACGTCGGGGGCGCGTGCGGGTGCGGGTTCCGGTGCGCGCGCGCCGCGCCGCCCTGCCGCCCGCACCACTTCCACTGCGATCACGAGACTGAACACAAGTGCATACCACTGCATTGGAAGTAAGTTATTGTAAAATTATGCAACTTTACTAGTTAAATGTGTTAGTACTCTTACGCATTCTGGCCTAATGTGATAGTAAGAGCATAGGTACTGGCTGAATGTGCAATTAACAATGTAATAACTGAATTTTTTTTTTTTTTTCTGACAGCCCTGTTGGCTCATTGGTAGCATGTCTGCTTCAAGAGCTGTAGGGCGTGGGTTCGATTCCCACCCAGGACAAGCATTTTGTGATATAAAACAAATGTTTGTTCTGTGTCTGGGTGTACTGTATGTATTATAAGTATGTATTTACAAAAAAAAAAGTATTTAAGTATTTTATCAGTTATCTGACTCCCATAGTACAAGCTTTCCTTAGTTTGAGGTCAGATGGCGCTGTGTGTAATGTCCTGCGATATTATTTATTTATTTTATTTATTGATACACAAAACAGAACATAGTCAGAACAGATACATAATTTGCTAGGTACAGTTTCGAGCCAGACTAAAAAATGTTAAAATAAAGGCATACTGATTGATATGTAAGATGGGTCGACGATATTGTCACCGTCGCGGGTCGAACCTGGACCAGATTGGCACAGGAGCGAGGCAGTTGGCGTGAAAAGAGAGAGAGAGAAAATGACTTATTTACGAAGTGATTTTAAGCAATACAGCATTAATTTTTATCCAATTAAGTACCTTAAATACATTGTCCATTTAATATAGATCAATATGGCCCTTACGGCATGTAATTTAAATGAATATTTTCGAAGATATTACAGATTAAAAATGCAAGGACATAGCGGTGCGGCGGTACCTTCCAATTTCCCGTAAAGACATCTTTTGCAATGACTATTAATAAATCGCAGGGTCAAACTTTCAACGTTGCGGGCTTAGATTTGAGCGTCGGGTGTTTTTGTCATGGTCAATTAATTATATTTCGCTCTTTCAAGAGTAACCTCTAAACAAAACATGTTTGTATTGTCTAATGACAAACAAGCTGTAAACGTTGTTTATAAGGACATTCTGTTGTAGGTAGAGGTATATTTAGTATCAGCATTGCACCCGTGCGAAGCCGGGGCGGGTCGCTAGTCTATCTAATACTTACTATTCTTACTAGTAAGTAATTATAATATTTTTGTTTTTATGGACATTTAATTATATTGACATAATTATTTTATATGTGACATATTACTTTATTGACATTTTCATTTTCATTGTTTTGACATATGTAATGATTTTGATAATAATTTTTAAATATGAATGGAAAAATGACCTGTAACTTTGGTGTTATTAAAAAATGATTTGTATTTGATTCAATTCAATTCAATTCTTGGTTTATGGCTTTTGTGAAAACGTTTCACAATTCCGCCACTGTCACGTAGAAAGATAGACCATCAAACTGTAACGGTACACTTGGTTACCTTTTATTTAATATATATTTTTATAGATATATTTACTATACTTAAAGTTTAAAGCTAGCCTAATCATTTAAGAAATACTAACTACTACTAACCTAACCTAACCTAAATGAATTTTACTACATATTAGTTTGGCCACGTGATCGTCTATAGTAGGACTCTACCTTGCACCCGTAATATAACCCAGACAGGTTTGAGATTGTTACTAACGTTCCTAGCATATTCTAGACTACTACTATTCCTAGTTACTACGTACCTGAAACTATACCTGATACCAATGTATTTCCGTCTCTCTCTCTCATCAGCTTATTAGGCAAATTCCATTCCTTTTGCATGCTATAGTACCTGTATGTCTATAATACGAGGTGTTAAGGGAAATAGGAAGAACATAGAATACAGGTGATTAAACAGTTATAATAAGTTCGGTCTTAAAATATAGCTTTGAATACTTGAGGAGAATTCTTGAGCCCTAGCATTGTTTTCTTGTGGTTAATTCAAGAACCCTAGCATTAGTTATTTGTGGTTAATTCAAGAGCCCCGCCCCGCTCTAGAAAATCTGCCTCGACATCCTGACTGGACAGCAGTCTTCCACATCTCTTTTCATATGGGGACTCTGTGCTTTGAGCATGATTATATTACATTCTTAGTAACTTGTTTGTATAAATGTCTGTCGTCATGAGTTACAAGAACAACAAAGACTGAGAGGGCATTATCTTTTAGCAAGTTGAGTTTACTTTATGTAAAATAGGAGATATGCAATCTCTTGCAAAGTTATGTAATCATAGTAGCTTCATTTATCGACATAGTCAGATAGTAAATTGGGATCTAAATCTAAGGTAACTATATTACTGATATTATGTGAACTAGGGTTTTACCATAACCCTGCGCAATCTTTAGTTAAATCTTTGTTGAGCAAGTGGATTGTATAATAGCCTTCCTAGCTTGGACTTATATATATATATTATACTAAGAACCATGGTTTTCAAGTAGTACTCTTTAAGTTGTCAGTTCCTCCCCTGATTAGATAAGAGGAAACCAACTGGCACGGCTACGCTTGGCCAATAAGAGATCTGACCTGAACCGAGGCTTTCAGCATTTTGCCAAACGAAGGCTGAACTTATGATTATAAGCTCAGTTAGATTTAACCAACGACTCTTGGATACACTATAAGCCGAAACTGCTTGATTTAGAGGCACTATCGACTCTCACATCACAAACGATATTTCGAGAAGCTCCTCTGGGCAAAAACCACCTTCTTCCTTCGACTATTTTTTCTCCAATCCCTGTCTAATTTCTGTCTAATTAATCCTAGTTCTACATACAAATTTTGACTATCTCAACATCTATTCTTAACAGCTAGTATTCAAAATACCACGCAGGTTCACTTAAAACAAAATAGTTTGATTTACTTCTAAAACCTTTGCAACTTCAAATTGATATATTTATCCATTGTAATGGATAAATATAAATAGTATATATATATATCAGTATTATAATATTTGTGAATGTAAACGGGTATCTGAACCGTTACAAAACGCAAGAATTTGTACGGTGTAGAGCCTCGTTGTTCGGTGAATTCGTATAGCAGAGGTTTTTGTTTGTCACCCTGAAACCAAAACATTTAACATGCCACAAGACATACACAAACATATACATAAGTAGGGGACAGAGTGAGTGTTAAAATCCTATACATTTATATATTTACAACCTTATTTTTTTTTTTTAATGTACTTACATAAAATATATACAAAGGGGGTAAAAACTGATTTGTATTTGTAATTTAATAGTGACTTGTTAAGATTTGGACACTACCCGTAATATCGTAGGTTAATAGATAGAGACGTAGATAGTAATGAATATCTGTTTGTGTAGATGCGACGGCCAGCGCGACTGCGCGGACGGCTCGGACGAGCAGTGGTGCGGCGCGTGCGCGACGGGGCTTCGGTGCGCGGACGGAGCGTGCGGCGCCGCGCTCTCCTCGTGCAGCACCGGCGCCTACTGCGACACCACCCCGCTGCCCAACGCCTTCAGGTACAAATACAATAATATTTTATTGATAACACCAATGTTACAAGTCGATTGGTTGACAGTCCTGTTGGTTCATTGGTAGTATGTCTGCTCCAAGAGCTGAAGGGCGTGGGTTCGATTTCCACCCAGGACAAGCATTTTGTGATAGAAACAAATGTTTGTTCTGTGTCTGGGTGTACTGTATGTATTGTAAGTATGTATTTACAACAAAAAAAAAACCTATCTAAGGTGGTTCGATTTCCATACAAAGAAATTTTTCCCATTTATGGACAAATGGAGCATAATTTTACAGTGAAATCACAGCTACTGGCATTTATTTTGGTCTTTATTTGCGGTAAATCACAATTTCTTGATAAAACAGTAGATTAATAGCATAAAATCAAATTTATTAATAATAATTTATGAGTTTATGATTTTTGCTTAAATAAAACAGCAGATTGTTAGCATAATCTACTGTTTTATTTAAGCATTTGTGATTTACCGCAAATAAAAACCAAAGTGAATCCCAGTAGCTGTGATTTCACTGCAAAATTATGCTCCATTTGTCCATAAATGGCAAAAAATTATTTGAACGGAAATCGTACCACCTTAAGTATTCTATCAGTTGTCTGACTTCCATAGCACAAGCTTTGCTTAGTTTGGGGTCAGATGGCGCTGTGTGTAATGTCCTACGATATTTATTATTATTATTTATATAATTCAAAATTTCAAATATGTATGTCATTATATGAGTTTTAAAACACTGATTACATGTCAATGAATGAAAAAACAACAAAAATGTCATAATAAGGTATGTCAATATAATTTGTGAAAATACAATCTTTTTTAATCTGTCCAAGACGAAAATTACATTTCTGCCTCTTAGCACTTCTATGTGTCGTTTTTGCGAATAGAAAGACTGCAATCTCAAGCGTCGTACTTTACGTTTAGGTGTGACGAGCGGCTCTGTCTGTCGCCGTCGCTGCTGTGTGACGGGAAGCAGCACTGCTCCGACGGAGCCGACGAGGCGCCCGCCGCCTGCGGGTACCACGCCGACAGCGAGCCTGTAAATATTACCTATTAAATGTTACCTTAAACTTAATCACCATTTAGAATATAACTTTATTATACACCAAAACAAATCACATCAACATACAAATATTAAACATAGAAATAAAAAAAGAAGAAGAGATAATTAACATAACAAAACAATATAATAGATATTTGGTGTATAAGGGCGGTCTTATCGCCTAAAGCGATTTCTTCCAGACAACCTTTGGATGGAAAGAAAAACAGAAATAAATATTAGGTTGATGTATAAAAAAGAACAATACAATAAACGTATATATCCAATGTTTAGGTATATACTAAATTATTAAAAATATGTATTGACTTAGCTTGTCTGATAATGGAAGGAAGTGCATTCCAAAGTAAGACAGCAAAGACTCAAAAATACTCAGTTTGTTTTTTTCTGGTTAGGAAGCGGCTCCGGTGCGTCAGTCGCACGCACTGGCTGTCTGTGGAGGCGCAGCGTGCGCGGCGGGTGCGATGGGCGCCGCGTGGGCGGCCGGGCGGCGCTGGCGGCGCGGGCGCGCCCGCCCTCCACCGCCCATCGCGCTCCCCCTCGTGCAGCACAAGCGCGCGCGCACCCACCACGTGCACACCGAGTGAGTACATGCACTTCTTAGTTCTCAATCTCTTATACATTTGCTAGAGTGGTCATTTCACGGAATCTCCTCATCATTGTCGTCTCTTTTTATGATAAGTAAGACGAACGAGACGCTCTCCTGCAGATTTCGTGATTCAAGTTGTATTTATTTGTCAGAACATGGTTAAGTGTATGGTTAAGTCTTAAAATTATGATGGAAAGCACATGTCCTTGCTCACAGGCGTACAAATAAATAATCAATAGATAAATGTCAAAAATCATAAATAATAATCAATATAACTATTATTAAAAACAACTTCGAAAGTGAAGCCAATAGAAGGATACAGTTGGGCTGGGCAGCATTCGGAAAACTACGTCGAGTCTTCTCGTCATCCATCCCACAAAGTCTGAAGACAAAAGTCTTCAATCAGTGCGTCCTACCTGTCATGACCTACGGAGCCGAAACGTGGACACTCACAGCGGGAATGGTCCGTAAGTTCAAAGTCGCTCAGCGAGCTATGGAAAGAGCTATGCTTGGCATTTCTCTGAGGGATCGGATCCGAAACGAAGTAATTCGCCAGAGAACTAAAATCATTGACATAGCTCAGCGTATTAGCAAGCTGAAGTGGCAATGGGCTGGACATATCTGTCGCAGAACCGATAACCGCTGGGGTAGACGTGTTCTAGAGTGGAGACCGCGTATTGGCAAGCGTAGCGTAGGACGCCCTGAGACCCGATGGAGTGACGATATACGTAGGACAGCTGGCGGTGGATGGAAGCGAAAAGCCGAAGATCGGGCTGAGTGGCGTGTCTTGGGAGAGGCCTATGTCCAGCAGTGGACTAGTATAGGCTGATGATGATGATGATGATAACTATTATTATTATTATTAAAATAAATAAATCATAGGACATCCAAACTCGAATTCAGGCGCTCTCCTAACTAGGCTGCCGACAACGCGGTTTCGCATCAACACGAATAAATGTATCGCCTTTTTACCGAATATACTTTATGTGTATTGCAGCACATCGACTACAACGGAAAGCAACGGTAGGTATCCGCGCCCCACCGTGAACCCGCCGCCGAGCCCGGCCACCGCGTCGAGTGGCGCGGGCGGAGGCGGAGGCGCAGGCGCGGGAGGCAGGCGGCGTGCCTACCGTCATTACCGCGCCATCAACCGGCCGCCGCCGCCGACGCCGGCCTCGACCGACGCCTGCGAGTCGGAGCCCGAGGCGCGAGCGCCGCCGCCCTCGCCCGCGCATCACTACACGCACTGACCTCGCTGCTGAGCGTCAACTCACTACCGAGATCGTGACCGCAGCTAAGAAAACGTGAAATCAAGAAATTTGTTTCCATTGTCACGTTAGGAAACCTCATAGCATTTTGATTTCTATCTGATGCCCTTACTTGCAAAGCGTTATGCAAGAAACAAAATATACAATTAATGTGATTTGAAAAGTGCAGCTATTTTGATTTTATACAAAAAGTTATTTATTTTGATTACATAGTTTTTAATATAGATTACAACAGAAACATTGAAATCAAAAAATCCCTCGTAATCGGGGAGTCGGATAATTGTTAAAAATAACTTTAGAACCCTAATGGACACGATCAAAGACTTAAACAAAATAATTTTATTTGGGATAGACATCTGTCCAAATCACTTCAAATTACACTTTGGATCAAAGGTTTTGCTATGCATTGGATAGCATCACTTTACCTTAGGCCTTACGACCCAGGTGTAGGTTTAAAGGGTTTCTTTACATGTCTTAATGCTAACTTTCACTGCCCATACTTAATTAGATATGACCCTACCAACATAGTCGTAAGATGTACTTTTATCCAAGTAAATGTATCCTACCCATAGATGTAAGTAAAAAAGGGGAGATTAGGTATTCATCATCATCATTTCAGCCGTAGGATGTCCACTGCTGTTCATAGGCCTCCCCCATTGACTTCCATAAAGGCCGGTTGGAAGCGGCTCGCGTCCAGCGCGTTCCTGCGGTCTTTACTAGGTTGTCTGTCCACCTTGTGGGTGGACGTCCAACGCTGCGCTTGCCGGTCCGTGGTCTCCACTCCAGAACTTTGCAGCCCCATTTAGATTAGGATAAGAATATTGAGATTAGGTACTAGCTTCTCGAAAGTGGAAGGCTCAAATTAGGTGCAATTAGGTTTACATAGTCTGACCACCGTTCATCTTTTATGTGCTTACTGTGTACTTTTTTTACTAATAGACTACAGCAATGCTCGCGTTCGTTCCCTAGATTTATCAATAGTCCCAGAACATAAAACAAAGCATGCATAGTTTAATTTAAGTCCTCATCACTGTTGGAACTGGAACGACTGTTAAGTTGGTACGATTTTCATAGAAATAAATCTTTACCATTTATGGACAAATGGAGCATAATTTTACATCACAGCTATTTTGGTTTTTATTTGCGGTAAATCACAATTGCTTGAATAAAACAGTAGATTAATAGCATAAAATCAAATTTATGAATAATTTATGATTTTTGAATAAAACAAAACAAAACTGTTTTATTAAAGCAATTGTGATTTACCGCTAATAAAGTCCAAAGTAAATGCCAGTAGCTGTGATTTCACTGTAAAATTATGGTCCATTTATCCATAAATGGCAAAAAAAAAATTGTATGGAAATCGAACCACCTTAAGCGGAAATAAACTAGATATATACCTTGAACATTCAAAGCCCAATGCATCACTTTACACTCGTGAGTGCACCAAAGCTTAAAATTTTCTGATTATTCTACTGCTTTATTTCGCCATTAGATATATACATAACATTAAGGCGTAAATAGAGATAGTGTTTTTTTTTTTATGTAAAGAGTAATGAGACGAACGAGACGCTCTCCTGATGGTAAGAGACAACGCCAGTCCATAACCATTGCAGCGATACACAGAACTTTGAGTAGCAAAACAAAGTCCAGTGCATCACTGCTTTGGCGCTCATTACTTTGAGACTTTGATGGTTAGTCTCAACAGCCCAGTAATTTCGCTAGCTGCAGTACCCTTCAAACCGGAACACAGTAATGTTTATACACTACTGCTTAGCGGCAGAATAACTGGTACTGCGGTGGTACCTACCTAGACGACCTCCTGCTAAGGAAATCTACCACCAAGAAAGTAGTAATACACATCTTGTTGCGAGGCGTTTAAAAACTCGGTGAAGTCCTAAATGTGGATTCGAGATCTGTTTATAGTTGGGTCGTACTAGCGACTAATATTGTTGTCTCGGTCGCACTTCGGTCTTAAATACGTCTTTCTATCTTTGTTGTTTATTATATTGCACAAGATTGGAAAGTGTGGTTGTTACAGGGCCAGTTGTCAAGCAAGCGCTGGTAGAACGTAATCATCTATTTTTACTTACATCTATGATTCTACCCCAGAAATTAACGAATTATATTCTAGTATTACATATTTTTCCTCTTATCTGATTCTATTAGTAAACTTAACATATAATTGTGCTATTTTAGAAAATGAACGAAGCAATGTAACAATGTTTGTGAAATTTGGAGATGGTGCTATATCACTGTTCGTGCCTCATTAGCGTAGAATAAATCTCTATTGTTTGTAAAATATAGTATAAGTAGCTATGCCAATTGTATATAATTTTTTTTTAATTAGTTAATTTATAATACTGTTTAACCTATGACACATTGAACACTACATTCTAGATATGACACCAAATGCGAGACTATAACCCATAGTTATGCTGCTATCGGTATGCCCTGCACTTCACTCTGTCTCGTAGACTATCTGATCACGTGTGTATTATTTGCAGTGTGTTTTTTCTTAATAAACAATGTGAGGAAACCATATCATGATGGTCGCCTGGTTGACCTGACCATGGTGCGGTGGTGGCTCCCCTAACTCCGAGTGCAGCTATCAACAGACACCACTGCACCCGATGATTGTGAATCAAACCCATGTTGAGTTGTGATTCATTTATTATTTTCATTCAACCGTTTATATACTACTACTTATTGCTGTGTGGAGCCCTAGATTGTACCAAAATTGCTGATTTGCTGATCGTCCAGTTTAAGTCGACCGCTACATCTAGGTTGCCGACTCTGTAGTTTGGCTGTCGTTATGTCCAATATGGACAGTAGGGTATTTTCTAGCATTCGGCTGGCTAGCTACCACCTTCGAGTCGAAAATCTGCTGCCAAGTCCCTAACAGTGTGTTCCGACAGCCTCATTTGAAGAGCCAGTTCTATTCCAGGCCGTGTGCTTTACCATCTTCGACCATACCGTCAACACGTGGTCAACACCTAGCATGTTAACCATAAAACAAAAAGTTGTGTATGGGGATATCACCACAGCTAAATGGAAAAGTACAAACATACAAATTAGCAAATTTGTATGCAACCTCTCCCTTAGGCGACGCGATGCTCTGTTTGCTAAATGGGACATACTCATAGGCAGCCCGTACACGTAGCGCGCGATCCGCGATCAATGATCGCGATCCAGACTGATCGTGTACGAAGCGGATTGACGGACTGATGTTCCGGATCGCATAATATCTAGAAATTTTGAAATCATGATCGCGGATCGCGGATCGTGATCATGATTGAACGTGTAAGGCGGCCCATAGCCTTGGTGTCAAAATTGTTGTCATCGTTTTACCAGCTTTATATTACTGTTGTGAATTTGTATTCACAGTATAAACTACTGAATTCTTCAAATTACAATCTCAAACATCATGTTCATGATGTTTTTATTTCTATATCTACAAGTTGTAGTAAATTGATTTTAAAAGCTTGTTAATTTCGTACAATTTTGTTCCGAATTAAATGAGACATTTCCTTATTATCGTGTCAGTAAAACGAAAGTTATTTTGGGCACTTTAGAAAAATTGTCTTTTCTAGGTTTGCTTGGTTTTATGATCAAAATTTTCTGAACAGTTGTCAAATCAAGTTTCTTCATTTTAAACCTATTTACTTACAATTAAGTATCTTGTTGTAAACCAATTAATTCTGTATAGAAATGTTAATAATGGATGTTATTTGTATACTTTTGATTTAAGTTTATCATATAACTCGCTTTATGTTGTATTCTGACTTGTTGACCAACCGATTTGTGACAAATAGTGCCATGATTTATATGATTTTCAGGTGTAAGACTACAAATATTTAAGTTTCTATTATTATCCTAATGTGGTATAACTAAATAATTATTTGCATAAAACTGTAAACATTTTAAAATTGCATTTGTATAATAACTGACTGAAAACTGAGTGAATAAAATAAACTTTTGTACCTGGTATTTTTGTTTTTATTAATTTTCTTTTTGATGAGGATGTTTTCTATAAGCTTAGTGTAGGAGACATTTAATATCTCAAGTTTACATGATCTGATCATGGATCTCAAAACTGTAGCTGGCATAGTCAACTTTACATGCGAGTTGAAGTTGAAAGTAATAACCAACAAACGAACTATCAGCGTTTACCTAGTGAGTTACATGATTTTTCGGGTTCCCGCCAAAACCTGACATTTATTTGGTGCGATGTGAAATGAGGGTTGCTCAGATTAAAAGCTACGAGGGCTGAATAGATTTTTTTTAATGACTTGTTGTTGGCCGCAAATGGCTTCTACACTACTCTACAGCGTCACCGGACTGTGGATAACTGGATAGAGCCAACATTACTGATATTTATACTAGCCACCACAGAAGTTCTAGAGTTTATAAGACACAGAGCAAAAGTTAATTTCCTCAATGTAGACCTTGATTGAAATAATTATAGAATTATTCGTCTGAAATGTAGACCAACGTATAATTTAGAAAAAATGTTTCATTTCAAGTTTCTTATTTTTATTTTTAGCTGCGCTCTTTGTGCATTTGCCAATGTCAAGTGTTTTATGAAGTTCAAGTTAAGTAAAATAAACACAAGTCATAGTTACAATTTTCGATAGACTTTAGCTAACAACATGAAAGTCACATTCACATGCATGATTCGGAACTAATATGCAAGTAGCGTTTATAGAAATACTTACCGACAAACAAGTTATTTTTCAAGTTTCCGCCAAAATTAAATAGCGCGTTTTGTGTCAATTTCGTTATGTCAATGTCATTTGATTGCTAATGCCAAATTGCCAACCCAACAAATGGGGTCATTTCATGTATTCCGGCAAAACATCCTCGTTTTTCAGTAAATTGTCCCGTAATTATTGATTTTTCGTCTGCTGTGCAATGTGTATTTGATAAGAAATATAAAAAAATCAACATGGATTTATTTTTAACTTTTTGGACCCTTATAATATATGTTTCTCTAGGTGCCTCAGCATTTCTGATTCTGGTAAGTTTATTGCTATTATTTGACACACAATTTCATATATTTTTATTTTATTAGCTAATTACATTTATAACTTATTCACTATGTGCTTTATAACGTATACTCTTGTCATTAAATGATACTTTTTGCTAATAAAATATTTGCGGCTTCATGTGCTTTGTTGGCTAATATGAACGACTTTACTGCTCCTGAATATAAAATATTACGTGTACCTAACACGTAATGTTTTAAATTCTTGACCGGTGATATCATGATAAAAATTTTACTTCATCAACACTAGAATTTAGATTTTTAACATATACTATGAGCATTAATCATTATTATGTGACATAAAATATATAACTGCTTCATTAAAAAATATTAAGTGACTTATAAAACAGAATTCATAGTAAGTTTAATTTTTTTTAATTTCCAGCTATCACTTGTCATATACATGATAACTGATCCATACCCAGTGGTTATGAGAGATAATGAGGAGGAGACCTACTATGATCCTAAAACAAAGGCAATGCAGAAGTTCCCTCTGATAACTGAGGCTCAATCTGTGAACCTGACTGTTGTAGTACCTGCTTACAACGAAATGGATAGATGTGAGTATAAATTAACCTAGTCTAATATTATAATAAAATTTGTAAAGATTGCGCAAAACCCAAGACCCAAATAAAATTAGAATTAACATGGTAACAAACATTATCTTTATATTGATCTCACACAAACAAATGAAAATTCTCTAACAACAGTGTCATCTATCATCATCAATCACGCTTATCACTTTCAGTGCCTCCAATGCTTGATGAAGCCATAGAGTTCCTAGAGAATAGAAGCAAAGAGAATCCTTCATACAAATATGAAATATTGGTAGTGAGTGATGGAAGTAAAGACAGCACTGTTGAAGTTGCAACATCATATGTGATAAAATATGGAAGTGAGAAAGTGAGGTGCCTTGAACTTGTAAAGAATAGAGGAAAAGGAGGAGCAGTGAGATTGGTCAGTATTTTATCAAGTTAAATTAACATCAAATATTTATGTGGTATCTCAAAACAACTTCATTTAAAAACTTTTTTCAGTTTATATAAAATAACAGTCAAAAATTAAAACCTGATTACTCCATTATACCATGCCATAATTATGTTATTTTATAGTCTGGTGGTAAACTAGTGATCAGATTTTTATGACTTGTGTAGAAAATACTTGTCAATTTTATTATGTAAAAAAATAAGAAAAAAAGAATGCACCAAACACCCCAAGCGGGATGTCAGTGCAGGACTTATCGAATACTATAACTTAAAATAAGAAGAATATGTATAAAAATAATTACTATGTATATTTGTAAGCATATTATTCTCTACATTAATTACAGGGCATTCAAAGCTCCAGAGGTGCTACAATATTGTTTGCGGATGCTGATGGTGCATCCAAATTTGAGGATTTGACCAAACTTGAGGCTGCCCTGCAAGAAACTGTAAAATGTGATGTCATTAGTCAGCCTGCTGACACCAGTGATAGCATAGCAGTAGTCATAGGCTCCAGAGCGCATTTAGAAAAGGAATCTTTGGCTACTCGAAGTTTATTTAGGTAACTTATTAATTACTATATAACATGTAGTTTTACAAGTACTAAAATACAACAGATTTTTATTTCACAGATTTTTTTGAAATCTGTCATGTTCTTTTTCAGAAATATACTGATGTACGGATTTCATTTTCTGGTGTGGCTGTTCACCGTGAAAGGTATCAAGGACACACAGTGCGGGTTCAAACTGTTCACCAGAAAAGCTGCACGGATATGCTTCCAAAGTCTACATGTGAATAGATGGTAGGTATGAGATGCTGATTTTATGGTCATTTTGTATTGGTCATGTAGAAATGTCTGGGACCAGCCTATTGAGACTTACTATCTAATGTCTCAAAGTAATGAGCACCAAAGCGATGCTCTGAACTTAGTTTTGTTACTCAAAGTTCTGTATGTCACTGCAATGGTCACGGACAGGTGTTACCTCTTACCATCAGAACAGCGTTTTGGATGTCTTTTTACTAATTATGTATTCATTTTAAAAAAAAAAGGATCCCTTTCTTTCTGGGGATGAGTGCTCTACGCAGTTAGTATCATTGCTTATTAAAAACAAGCCTCTTTTGAATTAAAATTGACCTCTTAGTGTGAATAAGATAAATGAACCATCAATACCACAAGAACTGTAACTTTAAAATTGCAGTAACAAATACCGCATTTGTCAATTTCTCTCGTGCTGTACTTCGTCAATGAAATAAATATGATTGTAATATTTATTATTTCAGGGCATTTGACGTCGAGCTACTTTACATTGCGCAGAAATTGAACATTCCAATCGCAGAAATACCAGTGAGATGGACCGAGATTGAAGGATCCAAGGTGACTCCCGTGTTGTCCTGGATCCAGATGGGCTGTGACTTGGGCCTCATATGGCTCAAATATACAATCGGAGCATGGAAGATCAAACGCGACAAAGTCGAATAAGCACGATGGCATTCATATAAAATAATTATTTAATTGAGCATCAGAAATGCTTACCGCACATCAAAATGTATTTTTAGTAGGCTAAGGTGGGACTGGAAGTGAAACATAGTAGAACTTCCGTACCGCAGACTTTTTTGTGCATTTAAAATATTTTGATGGTACTTTTCTGGTGTGTACTTATATGTATATCGTATTTAAACCATTGCAGGCAACAGACTACGTAGTCTAAGAGCGACCGAAATTCGCAAAAGAAACAGAAAATTAATTGTAAAAGCATAATATAAAAAATTTAGTTTATCGCCTGCGTAGGTCTTTATTTATAAGTGTACTATTAAATAAATAAACAAATCACATATTTAGAAAGAATGTTTATTAAAATATATGCACAAAAAGCATAAAGTATATTTTTTATTCATTTAGTTTATAAACATTTTTGCCCGATAGGCGATCGTGAAAACGATCATTGAGAACAAATGATACATTGGCGTCGATTCTGTTGTTCCAATCATTTAATCTGCGTTTCTCTTTTGATTTAAAATTAAACTATAGGTAGCTTAGCATCTAGATGCTCTTTAAACATGGGTGAAAATTTTGTATAATCTAATGTTATCGCTATGTTGAAAAAAAAGGAAAAAAATATGCAGATGAATAGGCCAACAGAATCCAAGCCCTTTAAAAATCATAAAGAACTTAATAGAGGTATGTTTGTAATAAAAATGCAAAATAATTAGGTAGGTATATATACACAGGTATTCTATAGCAACTATAAAAGTCTAATTACGATTTAAAAAATTAAATTAATTAATTCGTAATTTGACATAACTATGTGCATATTTTGGTGTACAAGTAATAAAATACTTATATTTTTTTAAATTTCTTTTAGTTGCTATTGAAAACCTTTTATCTTGACAACACATTGGAATAAATATCAACATCAATTTTATTTATAATATGAATTACAACAACTATAACATCAAAAGTGTTTGAGATTTTTTATTAAGATCAAAAATTTGCTCGAAAACTCTACTTTGAGCAGAAGAATGAAAAATCACTAGTCATAATATAATAAAATTTGGCGAAGTGAGCATTTTTTACACGACTAAAAAACTGAAGTAAAAGTTTTTGCTTGCTGTACTGTGTTGAAAATAGCATCTACTGCTCAGTTTAGCACTAGACCTGAAGACGAGGATATGCAGAATCAAAAAACAGACAGATGACTTGCCTGAAGTTAAGCGGTAGTCGCCGAAGTAGATTTTTTTTATAGATTTATGGTTACGTTTTTTGACAACTCACCTGTTGTTAAATTTAGGTGTGATCGAAGATGGTAAACGCATGAGGATGCCCGAATAATAGTTAGGTGCTTGGCGGCACATTTTCAACATGAGGGTGGTATCTAGCCAGCAGAGTACTAGAGAGTACCATTTCCTTTGCTGACGCGGCATTGAACCCATTCTCACACTGAACGTGATCCGACCGCAATAACCACTGAGTTATCATGTAGAAAAATCGACGATTTTATAGGAAAGCGGATGTTTTCATCTACAACATGATTAGAAGACTAGAACAGAAATAAAATTAAAGGTAAACTTGGCGTACATTTTGTCCGTTGATTTGATCCTCAATTATTGTAGAATCCCGATGAATGCATTCTATGCGGATAAATGTATAATCTCCTTAAGGAGTGTGCTTATTATGATACTTAGTATAAATTACATCTATTGCAGAATGAACATGTTATTATCAAATTGATATGGAAAATTCTAACCTACATCTATCTTTCGGTCATTATTTCTAATTTGAAAAGTAAAGACTCGATATAACCAAATCCAATATTATCTTTTACATAAAAAACCTTTTGTGCATACCTAATGATGCGGACTTTATGACAAAAAAAAATACAGGAACATAGCAAGATTGAGAAAAACCATTAACTAATCTATAACTTCATTGCAATCCAAAGCGTTCAAGGTACCTCATCTTATCTGAGAGGCAGAATTTTTTTACAGAACTCGATGGCATCACTTACTGCCATTGCCGCACAAGACAGAAAGAAATCCCTTGATTACATCTATGTAAAATAATCATCCAACAACACGGTGTTTAGGGAGCTTTGCCCTGAACCAGGGGCATGTAGAAAAAGGGAGTCGATACGCTTGCAAGTGATCAAACCCACTCTGAATAGCTCATCGCTATCGGACTTTTATCTCAACAAAAAATAGATTATAATGTACGCTAAATAGCGGCCCATCCAATGTAAATTTACTATTCCTTGATCGTTAATGAATGATCCGATGACTACTGAAATATCCAATACCATTTTTTATACATAGGTATAGATGTTGAAAACTTAACGAATTATTTTTTTACGCTAGGTTTTCAGTTTTAGTAATACAATTTTTGAGACATAAATTCGCGTTTTAACTTCAGCGGACAGCGATGCGGTTATGATTATTGAGTATCTAGGTATCTATAGGTACGGATTTCATTTTGGACAACAGCGAGACAGCTATACAAATATATATTATATATATAAATAAAGACATTATCGTCTCGCCGTCCGCTTAGTAAACAATAAAACCTAACATACTTAAATGTTTACTTTTGTTATTTTTTGTACAGTGAATAAACATGAAAATGACTAAATGCTTCAAGACTTTTTTAGTCAAGTGGAAATACATACAAAATTGCAAAAGGACATAGTTTAGGTACATAGTACATGTAAGGTAGCTTTGCTCGATATAAAGAGCGCAGTCCGATATACGCTTACAGTGCCATCTACACCAACAAGGTACCTACATATAAATATTCCATGTGCTATCCTGATTCTCATTAACCTCGTTGGCATCAATAGCACCATAGACGTATTTCGTAGAACATTAACTATTAGCTTTAAAAGCCAAAATTATCGACATCCAATGATTTAGTGTCTTTTTGCGTGATCACAACATTCAATTAAGTAAACATATACCTACATAAATATAAATTTTATGCGATCTTTTTTTTTTTTTGCAAAATGATTTCCAAAATAACGATAACGTTTTACTTATATCTCTTAAACACTAAACATAGGTGCCGATTCTGTCATACCATTTACTAAATTAAATTGGACAACCCTGAAAATTCTTTATCCTTTTTCATGCAACAAAATTAAACGGTCTTTCATACATTTTTGCTAGTTTAGTAAGTGTATAATTGAATCGGCTCAGATGCGATAGACAAATATTGTTTTATTCACATTAATTAGAAAACATTTAGTAGATTTATTATAATAAACTTACAAATCTAATTGTTTATAGCCCTGGGTAAATTAGGGACCATCGGACGTTTTATTTTGTAATATAACAAATAGTAAAAATAATTAAACATATACGCATCGCCCTTATTCCAAGTCTGTAGAGGCAAACAAATAATAATCACACATCCAAGATTCTATATATCTGTAGGGATACTAAAATTGAAACTGAGCTACCAAAACATTTCAAAGAAATAAATTATTTGCAATCGGTTATAGACTCGATAACTATATGCTATAGGCTAAAATTTAGGATATTTAACTGAATTTAGTATGGCCTATAGATCTATTTGAATTTGTATGACGGATGTAAATTGAATATATATAGTAATTTCACTATAGCCGCTTCAAATATTGTGTTTTGCATGGTTCGGCCCACAACGTTTACGTGGAACGCGAACAGTTGTTGTTACAAGTTGTTTTCTATTGCAGGGTTACAAGCTATTTTAAAGCGATGCGTGTACGCTAGAGGTGGGTATACATTAGATATTTTCAATTTTAGATTTTAGCGAGGGTGTTTGGTTTCTTATAGATAAATAGATACATGGGCGTCATTTCAAATTGTAGATTACATAGCTGTTTTATCTAAATCAATAACAAACGTCAGCCCAGCGCAAGTCCGTTGTTTTCTTCGGCTTCATTTGGCATTTCGTTTCGATGGCTGAAATTTTAAATGGACTATGACTTGATAAGCTCTAAACGTATTTTAGCCAAGTTAGTATCGATCAAACATTGCATATCAAAAGCGAAGGGATGCAGGCGAACAATACAATAAAAAAAAAAATTTGGACTAATCTGACATAAAGAAGTTGCTAATAATATAGACGAGTTTAATACAAAAAAGGTTGAATATACAAAATTACTAAAAAAAAATAATGGAAAACTGCTAATATCTAAAAAATCTAAAATAAAAAAATTGCTAAAATTTAAGCAAATCCAGCAATGTGTGAACTGCGCTGGACCAACATCTTCCCAACTAAAGGCGGATACAGACATTCTACAATACAACATGCAATGAAACGAAAAACATAAAAATTAAAAAAAAAAACACTAAAATAGCTAGCATGACTAACTTTGAAATATAAAACCTGGGTAATTCAACTAGGTAATAGGAAAATTGATAATCATACTCTCTCTTCCCATATAAATTTCAACTTTATCCTCAGTTGAATACATATACAAATAAGTAGCACTTATAGAAATTGGAATGTGCCACAAACTTATATATTTTACCAGTTACACAGTTTTACTAATATATTTGAATTTGAAACTAAAATAAATTGGTACCGTTACCTTGCATATTGTGTAGCACCATGTCTGTCCGTGGCTTTACAAATTACTTGAGCTGTCAAGTACAAAATATAATTCAATTTGTTTCAATACATGTATACTCGTAAAAGCAATACACAAAATCCATTGTTATGTCAAGTTCTCCAATGTATAAGTTATACCTTCAAACCGAAGACCATTTTGAGGAACTGTTCATAGTGTATGGTGATGACGCCGTCTTGATCCGTGTCGTATTGCCGGAACGCTGACGTCAACGTCTGGAAACAAAGTTAGTGACGTCATTGTTTGTTGAAGTAAACAAAATTTTAGTTTTTCCATTAAGTTAAGATGGTTCGATTTCCATACAAATATTTTTTTGCCATTTATGGACAAATGGAGCATAATTTTACAGTGAAATCACAGCTACTGGCATTTATTTTGGCCTTTATTTGCGGTAAATCAGAATTGCTTGAATAAAACAGTAGATTATTGAAATAGTAGATTATAGCATAATCTACTTTTTTGAAATCTATTATTGAGATTTTTACTAAACTGTTATTGAAATAGTAGATTATAGCATAATCTACTGTTTTATTCAAGCAATTGTGATTTACAGCAAATAAAGACCAAAATAAATGGCAGTAGCTGTGGTTCCACTGTAAAATTATGCTCCATTTGTCCATAAATGGCCTAAAAATACATACCACCTTAAGTAAGTTTTTTTTCTGTGAACAGGTGATGTTACATAAGATTTTCTACTCATTGTCAAGTGAGGAACACAGCGGCAGATTTTCAACTTGTACTAAGTACCACTACACTATGGTTTCCTTTACCAACAGCTCAAGCTTATTGACACAAAAAGTACATTTTCAGAATCTAGAAACAGTAAAAAGCTTTTCTTTTTTTAATGTAATGTAATGTAATGTAATGTAATGAGACGAACGAGACGCTCTCTTGATGGTAAGAGATAACGCCTGTCCATGACCATTGCAGCGATACATAGAACTTTGAGTAACAAAACAAAGTCCAGGGCATCGCTGCTTTGGCGTTTATTACTTTGAGACTTTCGATTGTTAGTCTTAACAGCCCAGTAATTTCGCTAGCTACAGTACCATTCAAACCGGAACACAGTAATGTTTACACACTACTGCTTGGCTATTTAGACTACCTCCTACTATGGAGATATACAACTAAGTACCGATGTGTAAAACAGCAGTACAATACTTACATATAAAGTAATACAGCACTGTATAAAATCGTCAAACAATATGGTCCCCCGTCCGAATCTGTCGAACTTCTGCACCATGATAGTGACTATCTCATCCGAGAGCCGGTACCCGAAGGCAGTAAGGGCGTTCTTTAGTTCCTCCCTATCAATGTTGCCGGAGTTATCGCGATCGAATGACCGGAAGCAGTTTTGCCAGTCACTGACATACTTCCAGAGGGCGCCAAAGTCTTCAAACGATATTACGCCTCGATTTTGTTTGTCGAACATTCCTGGATAACACAAAAGGCATAAATAAATATTGGGGACATTTCACACAGCGCCATCTAGTCCCAAACTTAACAAAGCTTGTATTATGGGCACCAGAATATAACTTATTAAATATAACATGTATACATTTTTTTTTGTAAACACAATCATAGTTGTGTTTACAAAAAAAAGTACATGCAAACACAGAACAAACATCTATGTTCATCACACAAATGTTTGTCCTGGGTAGGAATCGAACCAACTATCCACTTTTATTTCAACAAAAACTAAACTTCTCAGCAGTCAAAATCATTGTGGTGAGCTATTTGATTAGAATTTTGTCAGTAAAATGTTTAAGTAAGATATGTAATTTTTAAACTTCTCTCACACCCGATAAGAATTAAAATAAGCTTTCTTTTTTAAGGATTAAAGGAATAAATAATAGGTAAATTGGTACATATCTCTAATCTATAAATATTATAAAGCATAGTAAACAAAGTTGTGGTCCATGTCAGTCTGTTTCTCTGATTACTCCTTCTAAACTTTGATAATAATATGGTTTACACTGTCATTTAGTTTTTTTTTTCTGGAATGTTTATATATAAAACGCATCCTTATAAACTTTTGTATAAGTAGAGAAATTAAATGTTTTGAGTTGACAAAATAAATTGCAATCTGCATCTTTGCAAAGCCGGGGTGGCCCGCTAATGTATTGTATGTAGGTTATAAAATTCCTTTTATTCATTGCAGTGTGCATTAAATTGACATAAAATGATTCAGCTTATAAAGTGCACCAATCATTTTCAAATACAATGAGTCAGATGAAATTTTTAATTGGAAATAAGAGGAAATTAATGTTACCGTTCTGTGGTTTTGTTTTAGGGTAAATTCATTTATATTAACACAAACTACATCTACAATGACAAGACTAAAAATATAGGGTTAAAAGCTTATATTTACTAAACTGAAATAGGTCATTATGAACAAATTTTACATATGGTGCAACTCTAAAATTCATTTATTCTATTTATAAATTTCTTTCAATAAACCAACGAAAACTATAAACTATGAAAGAGTACAACAACTCCTTTATACTCCATACAGCCCACACTTACAAGTATAAATAAATGAATAAATAATTATCATAGGACATTACACACAGCGCCATCTGACCCCAAACTAAGCAAAGCTTGTACTATGGAAGTCAGATAACTGATAGAATACTTAAATACTTTTTTTTTGTAAATACATACTTACAATGCATTTTCTTTATACTTGTTCCCTGCCAAATAAAAATATATATGGATGTTAAGGATCTGTATTGAACATAAAGCAAAAACTAACTACCAGAATGACAGAAACAGTTTTATTACATGAATAAAGTTGCTGCTCTAAGTACACTTAATTTGAGAGTAAATAATAACAATCTTACCAATCATAAGTCTGACTGTTTCCGGATTGAAAGGGTTCCATGTTCCATTAGATAATGCCTGCTGGAGCTCATCAGCTGAGATATAGCCACTACGATCCTTGTCAACCCTAAACATAAGACATTTGGTGTATAGTATGATCACTTTTTATTATAAGTCTGTATTAAAAAAAATATCTATCTTATCAATACAAAAAAAACTTTGAAGTGCTTAAAAATCACAATAACAAATTTTAACACTTGATTGATAGACACTATTAACAGTGTGCCAAAACTTAAAAAGTAAAAACAAAAAAAAATACAGACAAGAAATTGAGCACTGAGTGAGCTCCAGGGTTTATTGTCCACATTTACTATACTTATAGCTAACATTTACATTCCATATGCATGCCCCTTAACCTTGTCAATATTGATATTATTGTAGTAACTTACCTCCTGAATATGTCCCACAAGAACTCTCGACTGGGCATTGGAGATTGGAACGTCATTTCTGGAAATATATAACATATTGGTAAGAGGACAATGGAATTAATATCAAATTAGCCATTATTGCACAATAGAGACTTCACGCAATGCAACCTGCCCAATTTATTAGCACTTAGCCTTAAAACATATCAATAAACAAGGGGGACATAACATTTCATGACGATAAACAATAATTATTAAATATTTTAAATTGGCACTGCAACAAGTTTATCAATACGCCCAGTACCCGGTAATGGTAAAACTTCGAAGCTAGAAATGTATATAGGTGCAGAATCCTTGGAACGTTTATAACTATTGATGTAATAAACGATTTGATCTAGTTACAGGGATATTATTTACACAAAAGCATGATTGATCAAACCACAAACGTTGTGTGACTCACTTTTATTTGATGTTCCCTAGTCTTATGGATTCCACAAAGTAGTGTTAAAGTAGTGTCAAGATTCGCAACAGGCCAATAATTTCAATAAATATTGCTAATGCTCGATAAGCACAATATAAATCAAAAGTAAAATCACTGATCACTGAACGGATCCCGAAGGTTCTCCAATTCTGTCGTAGAAATTGTTTGCAGTGACGTAAGCGTAAGTTGACGGCGTTGACGTGTTTTTTCTTCTTTTTTGACAGTAACAAAAACGTAATTCTGACGTTTAATTTTTTAATAATGACGCTACCATTTTGGCGGGAATACGGGAAAAATCATGTCATCGCTTGTGATTCCTCTGAGCTTCGAGTAGACAACCAAATTTTGGCAAACCAACCAAAGGCTGGTTTATTTTACTGAGTGTCATGGCATTATATGTATTTTATTCATTTGTGCAGATTTTAATGTATAAAATTATCGCTATTTATTTTACAACGTGAGTATTGATCGCTCAGAGTGCTCAGGCGAATAAATAAAATAAATAAATAAATATCGTAGGACTATACACAGCAGCGCCATCTGGCCCCAAACTAAGTAGAGCTTGTGTGATGGAAGTCGGATACTGATAGAATACATAAATACTTTTTTTTGTAAATACATACTTATTCGCATACTTATTCATTTTATTCCACATACAGAACACCCAGCAACAGAAAAAAACATTTGTTTATTCACAAAATGTTTTGGTCTGAGTAGGAATCGAACCCACGCCCTACAGCTCCCAAGGCAGACATACTACCAATGAGCCAATGGGGCTGTCAATAGAAGAGTCCAAGATTGGTGGAGTCTAGTCATGCTGTAATAAAATCGTAGAGGTTACCACAAGCTTCGATGGTGTTTAGGCATCAACAAAAAAGTTACGTTTTACCACAATAAAACGTCAGTATTTTTAAATCTAAGAACAACGTGTGGAAAATAATATAATGCGGCGACGCGACATTTTTAGTTTTCACGTTCCCGTCAAAGTTTATAATAGTTACGACCTGACGACTCGGACGAGTTACTCAGAGTTACGCTACGAGACTGAGATATATTATGAGACAATTTGACACATTTTTTCTAAAATGACTCTTTATTAGGAGTTCGTTCATTCTATTGTGTAGTTCATTCAACAGGTTCATTCATTATTTTTCATGATGGAGGTTGGATTTACAAAAAACTGAAAAAATAAAAATGGTGGGATTTTTAAAACTGTGATAACTATAAATTTTAACCATTTGTGACGGAAACACGTCTCGTGTGTAGGATTATGTGCCTTGCCTGTAATAAACTGAGTTTGTATATCATTCGACGTACAAGTCGGGATGTGTTGACGCCTGCGAGTGTTTATTTCTGTAAGTGTTGTTTTGGTGAAGGCGATGGCTCTAGGAGGCTCTACTTTCCTGAAGAACGCTACAATGCTGGAGCAGCTGCTGGAAGAGATAAACTTCCAGCGGACGAAGGAAATGCGACAGCTGATGAAGGATGGTGAGCTTGTTGAATTATCTTTTCGCTGACCGTGCCCACGCTTGTTTATGTTATTGATTTGTGCATATATCGTGCTAAACGGACTCTATGTTATCTGTTGTATTATATTTGGTACAAAAGAGCCTTTGGTTTTTGCATGTTGACAAAATTTCTGAAAGTTCCTTTTGTTTACTTTTGTTTTAACTAGTTTCACATTATTACTGAGATTCACGTAAAAGTCTCGTATCCTATCTATGACTTATCTTTGAAATAAGTGATTTGATTATTTTTCCAATTTCCCAAGTAGTTATCTAGTTAACTAGATGTCTTACCAAATACCCCATCCACATAAAAATCACTTCATGATTTATTTCACCCCGGTTAACCTTTCCAGTTGTTGATCTAGTATCAATATGTACACACTCATAGACAACTAATGTTACCGTGATTGAGATAAAATTAAGATTTTAAGGTCACAACATACCTCAGTGCAAATCAATGATGTGTTATAGTAAAATTTTGACTTAAACTTAGATAGTCATTAAATTTTCTGAACTATGTTGATATAATATTGTATTACTAACTTTAAGGTGTCTTCAAACGCAGAGAAAATGCTTGAATTACTTGCTTTAGATAAAAATGCCTTTAGGTTCATGTTCATAACTTTTATAGACCTAATATACTAAATTATGTTTGACAATATACTGACATTCTGCCTACACACCACAGCTTTTCATATGGACTGCGCATGCTTGAAAGCTGGTAGGCTCAGATGCATTGTGTTGGCTTCACTCATAATGTTACAAATCAATTTGTTACTATGGAAAATTTTCTAAAATTCAAAGTAAATCTTCCAGTAGTAGAAGTAAAAATTAAAAGTATATATTTCTTTTGTACTTATTCTAATTATGCTATGTTTTACTACTTACTTTTAACTGCTCATCTCTACAAATATTGGATCCTGTTATACCAGGACACTGCACCATTGAAAGTTATTGATCTGTACTATAGCAAGATCCCACACTAGCATGCAGGATTGGAAGCCCTAACATTAAGCAACCCTGAGATATTTGTTAGTATGTTTAAGCCCAATAATTCCGATGAAAACATTGCTGTCTTATCGGCAGTATAATATTATGATGTTTGCTTGAAGAAAAAAGGTGTGTTACTACCCCAGGACGACTCCATAAAACCAGCCTTTTTATAAATACTTTTTTGTTCATATTTCATTATGTATGCATGCTAATAGTTATTGTACCCATGTTGTACTCATGATTTATTCGTTGATCCATTAGATAAAATTTGTCAGGGAAGTACCTCTGTTTGCATTAGAAAGTTAAAGTTTACCCATGGGGAAGCAGACATTTTCCGTAATTAAACAGTAGCAATAGTAGCATAACAATTTGCATGATTACTCACTTACCAATAGTGACATCTATAACTTCGCCTGGTAACTAACTATAAGGTCTCTACATGCTTCCTTTTCAATATTTCTATTTAGTCAGCGCCATCTAACGATTTCGTCCTTAACTGCTTGATAGTTACTTAATTTTAGTTGAAGTAAAGGCTAAATATAACATTTTTATTTTTGTTTTTATGCCAAATGAACTTTTTAACTGTAGGGGGCGCTTCTTGTACTTAAGTTTAGCTTTTAGTTCAGTAGCTACTACACAGTTGGTTCACATGCTGGAAAGTGTGGAAACTGTATAAAACCAAATCTTTGTTCTGTGTCTGGGTGTACCGTATGTATTATAAGTATGTATTTACAAAAAAAAAGTATTTAAGTATTCTATCAGTTATCTGACTCCCATAGTACAAGCTTTGCTTAGTTTGGGGTCAGATGGCGCTGTGTGTAATGTCTTACGATATTTATTTATTATTTATTTATGTAGTATGGCTTGGCTGTCTAGCTACCACTCTCAAGTTGAAAATATATTGAGCACTTAATTATGTGTTCTATGTTTGACTTGAAAGCCAGTTTCATTTCAGTCTAAGTATGTTTTCTATTTTTGACCACACAGGTCTTTAGGTAAGGTGTTGTCAAACACCTGGCATCTTAATTATAAAAAAACAACATATTGTAATATGCCTTTTTTAATATGCATGCTTGCTATGGCTTTTATAGAAAATAATTACTAAGCACAAAAAATTATAACTAGCACTACCAGAAAGCTGATTCTCACTTTTGAATATATTCCTACCTAATAAGAATTGAAAACAACAAAATTTTTATGAAAAAACATTTAATTTTCACAACAGCATTGGTATGAATAATTAATCACATCATGTTTCTTGTACTGCTATCCAAAGCAAAAATGCCATAAGTCAAGAATCCAGATAATATGGCAACTCAGCTTTGGACAGTAGACTGTTCTTTAGTAGTCTGTTAAATTTATCTAGTTCCACAAACTGCACTTCAGTCTCTTCATAATTTCATATGATACAATTATGAAATTTAAGTTCTTCAAAAATCTGTTCGACTAAATAAATTGAACAGACTATAATGAAGTATACTTAAATATCTTCAAAGGTATACTTAAATATTTTATTATAAGATTTTCCCTAACCCGGAATGTGGCCATAAAACTGTAAAAAGCAAAAATATGACATCTTGTTACTAAATAACTTTTATTGTAGATATACATACATACATACATACTATATAATTATGTTAAATTTCAATTAATTTCTTCTCAAGATGCCAAATAATTAGAAAAAAAATACCTTGATGCCAAAAACAGTTTATTCGAATGACTTATTTTATTGCATTAATCAAAAGAGTAGTTTTCAAAGAAATTTTATGTCATTTAAATTATTATTACTAAAAGTGCATGCATTTTATGTTATTATAACAAAATTATGCGATTTTGAAATTCTTGTTTCACATTAATTATGTATGTAGGTAGGTAAGAGGGTTAATTATACTTTAAACATTTTATAATTTTTATTACCCAACAATTTTTTGTGTTACATTGAATATTAAGTAATTCATTTTATTGCATTGAATGAACAATATTTCTACAAATCAAATCTTGTTATGATTGTTACCTTGTACATGCTTGTTTCGTAATAACAAACTCGAGGTTTAATGACATGGTTTTTCTGTTAAAATGTTTAAATTTATATATACCTACCTACGTATGCGGCTTCTTCCATAATTTTGACTTTTGACATTGCCTCCTTGACATTTTCTGAACTATGAAAGAATATTTTGATCAATGTCTTCACAGTAAGTAGGTGTCAAACATATCAGTAATAAGTTTCTCCTTTATCTTGTAACAAATAAATTAAGTAAGCACATGAAATAAATCATTTATTTACAGTTAACCTCACAGATCACAATATTGTTATGATCTATTTTAATTTGGTGGTTATTATCTCTTCAAAATATTCATGACTTGTGTATTTTAATGAATATGCATTTTGGATACTTTTATTTTAATAAAACTCTTATTTTGCTTTTATATAGGTATTTTATGCAATATTGTGCATGTCATGCATGCTTGGATTATTATTAAAGCATGAGGCATGAGTGCACATGTTGACTGATTACTGTTACAATAAATGTATGTTAATATTTCTTGTCTAATACAGTAATTACACCTTAAAGAAAATTAGTAACTTAATATCTATCTATAACACTGAACTGAGATTGAATTTGGAGTGTTGGGTGTTATTCTTAATTTGTGAAAATGCTTGTAAAATTTCATGTTGGTTATGCAATGTTTTAAGCAATTTTATTTAAAGTACTGAACTTCATGTCATACAAAGTTACGTGTTAAATAAGTAAAAACTTCAGAGAAAATATAAAAAAAAAACAATTATGGATAGGTATATATATGCAAATCAAATTAAATGTAAAACATAAACGATGAATAGAAGTAAAACTAAGCATAATTTATAAATGATAATTAAAACAATTTATTTCCAACTCATACTAACAATATAATAGAATCAAATAATTCCATGGCATTAGTCTAAAATGTACAGATTTTTATATACATACTCGTATAAACCACATAGTTTGGCCACCGTGGCCATATAGGTGGTACATTTTATAGCATTCACAATTCAAAGTTATTTGACATAATAATTGTATTGTATTGTACTTTATTTCCATTTTATTTATATGTTACGATACGTAAACGAGGCAGTTTACATTTACGACGTTTTTATCCTGTTTTATTTATGTGTTTGTGACAAAAACTTATAAATGGGCCTATTTATGATTTGTGACAACTACCTATAATATTTAAACTACTGCAAAATAGCAAATTTGACTGTCTGGTCTGGTTGGTATGTGATTGGAATATGAGCATAACACATACTACTGTTCAAAGTAAATCATATCATTCATTCGAGATAACTGAGATGTATTATGCTCTAAGTGTTTGATTTGACATATATATGTACTATATTAGGTAGGTATTTAGGTAATAGTGTTGTTGAACACTGACAGTGAATTTTAAAGATCACTTTTAATTCACTTTGTACCTAATTGATATATATATAGGTATATATGTATACACACATTATGGTGTTTATAGGGAGAAGATTGTAGGTATGTATACCCAATTATGACAAATTGAATATTTTCCATAAAAAGAACATCAACTTTTAAATTTTTGTATTTACGTGGCAGTATTACACAAATGATTGAAAATAAATTTATACAGATTTAAACTTTACAAAATATTGAATTTCTTGAAGGCACTTTTGTAATCTACGTCACGGGCCATACGTGTCGAATACATCAAAGATAGAATATAACAAGCGAACAGTTATAGTCTCTTGACAATTTTATATAAATATCTAATACAGGTACCAAATACAATTCCTTTCCTTCTACGCTAAATATCAAAATACGAGGCGTCCAAAGATCAACACTTGGCAATTTGTGGTGCAATTCAGTTGTATTGCTCGTCAATAAATGTTTGGGAAACTGCAATATTGGGCAATTAACTGAGCATAAGCATGATCGGTCACGCATCGACGAAAATGTGTTGACCGTTTAGATGCCCCTTTTAGTGATAATTCTAGATTTATTGATATCAAAATATTTACTTAGAAAAGGTTTATATGTATATTGCATTGCATTTTGGCTTATTTATTGCATTCATGAAAAAAATAACCAATATAATTCACAATAAGGTTAATGCTTTTAAGTTGCGTACTGAATAAATTAAAAATTTGATGATAAAATGAAAATAAAAAGCTAGAACATGACTAGCCGAGAAGTTTGCACTGAGAGGTATCGTTCGTCCAACTATGAACAATCAAATCTCAATGTGAATTATATTGGTATAATATAGTCATTATGTATGTACACTAATGAAATAAGCGGAGCAAAATCTTTCAAACAATTTGGCATGGTAGTTCACTCCGTCAGAGAACAACTGTCATAATTATTGTAATGTGACAGATTGTAAATATAGGTGCATATGTATATTGACATAAGTAACTTAAAATGTATTTTGAACATTCAATTTCTATATATATATATATAAGATTTTTGAAATACCATTTCTAGTGTATACATATAATTCGATGGTTATAGATACAATTACATCAAAATGGTTAGGAACCATTCAAGTATTACGTAAGCAGAATTTTAATAGTAATTGTTATTATTTTGTAGTAAATGAGTGCTAGTGCCCATAATTTTAGGCAGGATTTCCGTAAATTTTGACATGTTGGCATTATGAAGTAAACAAAAAATACTCATTAAATTTTTTCTAGTAATTCAAAACTTGTGGTGTATAGCGGCTTTATTCCTAAAAGCGATCTCTCCCAGGCAACCTAAATAACAAGGAAAATAAATTACAAATATTTAACATTTCTGGGACGTACCTAATCACCATTCAGATCCCTCAATTTCATCAAAAATAAGCAAAGAAAAGACAACAAAAATAATGCTTACGTAATACTTGAATGGCCCCTTATACAGTGTGTATGTTCACAGATTGTGGTTTCGTAGTGCTACAAGGAACAACGTATTGGACAGACCTGTTCGTGCGCCACTTTCTGTTTCAAGAGGAACAGTCCATAGACTGTGACGATCTCCTTTTCTTTGTCAGAAAGCGGCACGTGAAAGGATCATCACGGTACCTCCCCAAGTATGAGGTAAGCGATCTTACACTGACACGTTAAACTTCACTGCCTGTTTCGTTATTTAGTTAATTAAAACATGATTAATGTTCTTTGATCTATTATTTTTGCACTAATACGCACAGTTCAAAATACTATATTGTTGACATGCTATTTCAATTAGCTGACTCAAAAGGAATGTATTTTTAGCTTTAACCTTTTTCGATGTAGGTGCCGACAAGTTACTACCAAACCTAAAAAATGGTATTACCAATATCGATTATTCATTTGAAAAAAGATTATATATTGGTATATCATTTCTTAATAGGATCAATGTAAGTATCCAAGGAAAACGAAATGAAACAGGCAGTAAGTCAATTGGGCACGACAAACACTTTTCTACTCTGTATAAAAAACCTTATCTGCGATTATTTGATATGAGAAGTGAACTCCTTCAAGTCACATGACATCTTGTAGGTAAATAGTATAATCTAACTTTGACCAGATTTCATTTATATACTGGAAAATATATGTATGTATATACTTAGATAAAATTATGCCTACACGTGGAATCTAGTTATTGATTTCTAGAAGAAGGAACTCATATTTAGCGTAAAACTGCAGTTACAGGAATAGTATATATACAAGTAATTAAAAATTTAGTTTTAGTACATACTGATTAGTTTACAAAAATGCGGTTTCAATATTATCTTCTAACTGATGACAGTAAATAGTTTAAAGGCATGCGGTAATCTTCGCAATATCTAAAACTAATGGCATATTGTTCCATGTACTAACTACATACTAATTCATCTCAGTTCTAGTGACAAGATAAATTCATTGCGTTTTATTGTATGAAACGGTATACCTATATACGAACATTGTAAACTCCTTGTCTTTATTTCCAATTTTATTGTTAAGTGAAAATGATGACATAGTCAATTAGACTTGAAAGTAATGATTTGTGACCAAGTGGAATGTCTACCAACCTACGTTAGTTTTGTTTCTTTTTAGGCGAAACAAGTGGCGTTTTTCCACCAATGACAGTTCTACATTTCCTTGACAAAGAAAAATGATTAACTCTTGTTGATGGTCCGCCATATTTATATTGTTCGACATCTAAAAAGAAACGGGGGCAGTACCACAGCTAAAACGTTCTTACCATAAACTTACACTGAATGCTGTGTCGCTCTGTCAACAGTAAAGAGATAGAGACAAAGTTCAAATGTTGTAAATATGACAATATCTTTGTGTTTGTGGTACGCCCCCAAATTGTAAAAACGGTGCGTCCACTATCTAATTAGTATCTGGATTTCTCGATTAAATTTCTAGTTTAGCACCATTTGGATAGCATGAAATTACATAATTCTATCAGACATCTTTGGAAATACAAAAGGTATGAGTTAACAACGGTTTAGTATGTACTTTATTTTAAACAATATAAAAATATTATTTCTTACAATAGGCAGCTATTACAACAGTTAGTATGTACACGGCGGGCGGGCAAACCTCGCGGGGCGGCCCGGGTCGCACCGGACACGCGGCACTCACTCACTCACGTAACAAACAATAATAATCACAGTTTATTTTGCTAATAAATATTGTGTTCTTAGTTCGACTCGAGATTGATCGTTCAATAACCACTTATAAAATATACGATTTACAAAAAAAAAGACATCTATCAACAGTTCACAGTACATAATTGATCGATTATTGTTATCTGTCAAATAAAATCAATTCTTACAATTAAATTCAACAATAAAAGCATACGATACGAGGTCGTCAGTGTTTTTAAACGTTCGCGAAGTAGCAAGAGGCATATCACGTTCACTGATAGAAGTCACTACCTATATCACTCGGCGCGACGTATAGAACAGTGTACCGCTGTTCGCAGACGGACGTAGAGGTGTTCCGCAAGGACTCGAAGAAGCTTCCTATCGGCGACCCCGAGATCGACTGGGAGGAGACGGTGTACCTGAACCTCGTCGTGCACCAGTTCGACTACACCCTCACGCTGGCCATCTGCACGCGCACCAGCCCCAAGGAGCTGCAGGTGCTGAAGCGGCACTCGCAGAAGGTGAGCGTCAGACGCGCGCGGGCGGCGGCGGGTGCGCTCGTCACTAGCTCAGCCGGCTAAACAGTTTGGTGCGCGGCCACGGCAGCGGCCAGTCGTACCGGCGCGGCACAGGCCCACGCACGTTCCGCTCCAGGTACGTAAACAGCCAGTACCACCACTCGCGCTGAATCATGTAGTGATTATACCCATTGCCGGCTCGGTGCGGCGTCACCAGTAGCGAGTGGAACGTCCAGAACAGCCGCGTCGTTATATAGTACGCGATCACCACATCCACTGTGTAGTGGCCGTGCGCCAGGAGCACGAACCCGACGCCGAGTAGCGCCGAGCCCCACATAGCCCAGTGCATAGGCCACAGCTTTTTAGGAGAATACTCGGCGACGATCAGATAACTGAGGACCAGGACCATGGTGTGCCCCGAGTAGATGTAGTCGCCGCAGTACGTGTGCTTCCCATTTATGGACAGGCCGAAGCCTGAGATGAGGTAGAACATGCGCCGAATCACAAGCAGCGGCGTCGTGTTGTTGCTCTTCGGACTGCAGTAGTATGTGACGCTCGATACTGGTAGTACAGTGACGAACATGGTCACCGACCGGTACAAGTACAGCAGCCCAATAATCAGGAACAGCCGCCGCGTCACAATGAATCGGTGTTTGTGAAACACCACCACGAGCATAGCGACTGTCGTCGACACCATTATCAGGTACTCTGACACTGCAAGTCCCCAGTCCCGCGCCGCCACGTTATCTAAGACTATGTCTGTTAGCGGCGGAGTCGTATTTCTGTCGGGTAGCCGCTCGTGTACTAGTGACAACGACATCATGTTGATGCACACGCAGCAGAATAGAAAGAAAAATGAGATAATCGTTTTCCATATCTCTTTAGGGTAGCGCTCCTCGCGAACGGTTCCTGGCGGGATTTCTACAATGAAATCGCCGGCTATCGTGCGTTGCGGAGAATGCGAGTCTTGGTCCGGGTCCGAGTCGTCTGTGGTGGGCGCGGGCGCGTCTGGTTTCACCGCGCGCGCTAGCAGCGGTTGCCGCTGCATTAGCTCGGCTTGGCTGGGCATTTCTGTAGAGCGGGTGCGCTCGCTTGCGTTGTTGTTTAGGTCATTTCTTTTGAGGCGCGCCTCAAAGTTGATTCCTTTAATGTCTTCTCGGGCTGTGTGTGTAGCTATATCCACATCCGAGGGTCTGGGCTCAGGCGGCGAGTCGACTGGCAGCGATGCTAGCTGCTTAGCAGGCAGCTCGTTAGCCAGATACACTCGCACTGACTCAACCAGCGGCTCCGCGAATTTGATCTGCTTGGGTGGCGTAGGCTCCTTATCGGGGGAGCGCCGAGAGATCGTCATCCACTCACCGGGCTGCTGGATCGAACCTGGAACGTAATACATTTATGATTAGTTTCATTATAGTAAATATACACTCGTATTTCTTATGTTTAAAGAGGAAAAATATATAAATCGTCAGCGGCGCCAATCGAGTGCGTGCATAGGTTCTTTTCAGCAATGCCATTGTCCTCATTCAATACGAACAGGTATGAAAATTCACTTGAATGATGTACCACCCAGTAGCCAATGGTCGTATGAGGTAAGTAAGGTATTTAGGCTGTATTGTTTATACAAGGTTCACTTATTTTAAGAGGCCGATGAAAATTCATCGAAGCAAAGCTACAACGAAAATTAAATTAATAATGGTCCAGTTAATTCATTTACAAATTGGGTCGCTACCTGCCGGAGTTTGTTTGTTTACATATTATGCTTATTGGAAAACGTAAAATCAATATCACATATCGCGTACCTAATTTAAAAATGGTTTGCCCTGAACATGCTATCATTGTTCCCTTTTTTTTCTTTGTCATGTTAAGTAATAGTTAAAAACAATTTTTATAAACAAACTGCAGGTATAGAACTCGTATATAGCGTAGCGAGTCCTTGTAAGTTTTCATAAATTAATGATATTGTTTTGATAATATACACTTATTCAATCAAATGATATAAACCAACAAAAGGAACTGACGGACATAAAAGCGGGTAGGTATATTATAATAAACTTATCACAATTATAATTAAGAAGCATTTTTGAGGGAAGACTGTGTACTCATTTACTAAGATAATATAGTATTGTGTACTTTATTATTGGTTAACCAAGTTTTCAACGTAAACCTCTTCCATATTCCATCAAAAGTAATACTTGAATCGCAACTTTTTTAACTGGAGTTATTACTTAATTAATTCCAGTTAGTAAGCCAAACCGCGGCATAGTCGTTGCGCAATTCTTCCTTACGTAGTCTGATGTTATTTGTTTTACCTTCATCATTGGAAAAAAATATCCTCAACATAGATGTTTCCGCGTTTTTAGAATCTGGCAAGGTTATGAATGTAATTCAGATACAATAACATTGTATTCTAGAAGATTCATCAATTACTCGGTAACAATAGACGGCGGGGATACGGTTCAAAGACCGGGCGAGGGCTCGGGTCGCGGCGCAGTTGCCGGCACCGGCCGAGGCGCCCCTCGCTATCTGATGATAATAATTAGGTATCTCTTGCCGTTTGTTGTCGAGCGGCGACGCGATGTCGCGCGTGGCCACACTGATCCAACGCCACTGACAATAAATAGATCGCGCGATGGCAGATTTCTACTCGGCCGTCAAACGAGTGCGTGTGTACATTAGTAGAAAGCTTCCCTAGAGTATCAATGGCAGCGTGCCGGAGCGAAACTCACTCGATCAATGTGCGAGCTGTCATTCGGCGGGAACGTACGGGCTCATCGATTCCGCCTCCTGTACGCGCCCGGTAGAAAGCCCGAGCTCGCGCTCCGTGGAATCACACTGTCACGTAAACGAGGTCGAAATGGAAAACGATATGCACACACTTCACTGCACAGCGACACTTTCGACTGGAAGCGGTCGCGGGCGAGCTTCTCTGCACGTTCACTGATGTACATACACTCGACGTAGCCTCGGACGCGAATGAAGCGATATTTTTTATAGAACCGAGGAGCTATGTCGCCGCGGGCGAGCGTGCAAGCTGGCGATCGCGTACTAGAAAAGATGTAGCACCGGTTGGCTACGATCCGAGGGTGTCGGGCGCCTTCGGTCGCATTCGGCCGCGCTCGGCTCAATGGAAGTAATTACGTTCGTGTGACGTCACGCGTGTCCCCCCTCTTTAACCTCACTCCCCGTCTACGCGCGTCGGCGAGTTCGGTGCGGCTACACTCGCACCGAATGTCCTCACGATCGCGTTGAATGGGAAACTCTTAGATTTACGAACTAATCGCTGCCAGGATAATATTTACAAAGAGCGCTTATACACGAATCTGTCACAGTTCAATTAGAACATTAATAATCAACAAGCCAGACACCAGACAGTCATTACAAATTGGTATAGGTATAAAATACGTGCTATCGGTAAAAATATCAATCACAAGATGTAAACAATGCATGAGCAAGCTCAATGGGTTTACTCCTCGGAATCGGACATGCTCTGCCATGCAAATAAACATGACGCATTGACATTTGCTATCAGCGATTCGCATTGGAAGCTTTCCAAGAGCCACTTTGCTATTTGGATATTTTAGGCAGCCGTCTACACGGCGACTTGTCTGATCTGACCCTATTAACATAATATAAAATACTTCTTATAAGACACTAGCTTTTACCCGCGACTTCGTCCGCATGGAATTTAACAAATGGAATGTTTGTTTAGTTCGCGGAATTTACGAAAAGGTTAATTCTGTAGTCCTTGCAACCTAGGGTTATATATATGTAAAAAAATATTATTTGCACTCGAATCAATGAGGTTGTACCTCAGTTCTGTATAGTAGGTACATCGTTGACTTAAGTTCTACAAACGACATTAAAAACCTAAGCTGTTACATTCATTTTAAAATAATCACGCCACTGAAACGCAATGTTTTATGGAAAACAGTGACATGAAATACTGCTCCCCAATTTGCACGCAGTCCTTAATGCTCAGATTCCCGGAATATTTCTAAGTTTTCCAACAGTATTATTATAATCATGAATCAACATAATTATGTATGTATTTAGACGGCCATGCCGAAACGTTGCTCGTCGACTCATGGAGCTGAAACAAGTTTTGTAGTAACGTCGAATGTACAACTATTTGTTAAACTAGTCATACTGGTAGGAAACCCACATTATACCTCCCACGCAGGCTACTTTAATCAACGTTTTGTCCACGAATATACCGCAATCTAATTGAAACTTTGCCAATAATATGAAAGAGCTTATAATAGAACTCTAAACAAATCGCTGCATAAACAAAACTATATTTTTTATAATTCAAAATAGGTTTTAGGTTCGCGTTTGACCACACTCTGCCTGATGTTAAGCAGTAGTGTGGTCTAAGATGGAGCACGCTTATTTGTATTATTTTATAGCTTACTAATCCTTAGTTCTATATTTTCTGATTCGTAGATTCACTTCATGATGTTTTCGAGTGTCAATCATCAATCAAGTTCGATACATCATACATTGCTCAATAGCTTGTTTTTGTTTCCTTCACCGTTAGTGCTTTGTTTAGAAAATTTCCATAAATAATCGCATAGTAACGGGCCTACTACTCATATAATTAATTAAATCACTCAGTTCATGAACAATTTCTCTGTAATTTGATTTCAAAATACTATATAGGTAAACGTCTACATTTCCAGAATATTTAAACAGTAGGTAAGTTTCTTTTGGACATATGTAAATTGGGGCCTCGAATAAAATCATAAAAACATTTATACACGACCTTTAAAATGCCTGATTGAAATTCTTGAAAAATTCTGAGCATGAGTCTTATAGTTTCTGAGTTTTATCGCTTCTTGAAATCGCAACACGAAGTTTCGCTACTAAGCGGTAATAGCATATTGCTGATTGGTGATATAACAGTTCTCGTAGTTGATGTCTCATCGTCAGCCCACATTAGTTTAACGCTGGATGTATTTATTTAATTCTATTTCTCTCTCTCTCTTTCAATGCAATTCTCTCGACCTAATGTTCAGTTTATTACCTCCAGTTCAGTCCAGTATTCTTCACTTACTGCCACTTATAGAGTTAGATTATCGTGAGGGATCTGTGAGTTTTTATCCAATCATATACATAAAAATAGATTTTATCACCAAATGTCAACGGACCCCATATCAACACACCTGAATCGACACTATTGTACTAAAAGTTTCAAAACTATTTTTAATATAGTTCGTATATTTTTTGTAGCTATTTTCAGATCGGTCAGTGACCTGTTGCGGTCAGAGGAATTGACGAGGTCAGTTTACAAATGCCTGACGAGCCCTAATGAAATGACCTTCCATATTTCATGTCACAGGCAAGATTAATGATAATAATAAAGTTCCTGCTGCTACAGTAACAAAAAGGTCTATAATATAGAACAGCTTAATTTGAAGTCCAAGTAAAAGAGTCAATTAACTGGCACAATTCAAATTAAGGTTGCGCACAAAAACGCCATTTCGAACAAAGCTCTGAATAAGTAAGTAAACAATAAGCGAAGGATAATTTAACAGCAGGGCGCTTGTCTAAACCAGGTCAAGGCGAACAACCTGTGTACCTGGACCCCACTCACAATTCACAATATGAACCCTAACCTGTTGGTATAATGTTCAATGTTCGGAGTACTCTAACTCCTTTCTCAGGATGTTTCTTTTTTGAACTCTGCCTTATAAAGAGCCCAGCAACGGGTCTGGTAATAAATACGTCGGTAAAAGGCGAAGGTCCCAATCTATCGCACATTTCGCTAGGAGTTTGTACGCGAAGGAAGGCGAATGACTTTGCAAGCGAGACGATGATAAAATTTTGCATCCACTTTTTTGTCTAACAATACTCGTTTGACACATTCGTTCAAAAACCAAACCTATTATAACCAGTTGGGTAAGCTTTTAGTGTTTAATTTCAAAACAAAATACTTCGAGTTAATAAAACATACTGCATAAGGTTTGTTTTGCATTAACAAAAGAGTGTCTTGATGCACTTTTGTGGTTTCAAAAATGTGACGCTGTCGGCTATTCTAAGGAAGCTTAAGAAATCCACTTTAAAGTTTGTTCTTTTCTGGCCGTACCACACGGCGCGTTCAATTTTATTGCAATAACATCGTATATTAGAATCTTTAATAGTTAACCGCCAGTTTTCAACAAATACTAATATTACGTGACTTTTGAATGCATCGTCAACAATACCTCTATTCATTGCTCGGCTGAAGCCCAGTTCGCGTGGGAAAGTCCTTATACAAAATTCTCACGCTAGCTCTGCAGGACTAACACCTACCCGTATGCTTGTAAAATGTGTAGTAATAACTTACTTAGCCCTTTAGGTATGAATATAAACCTAATCAATAAATTATATACGGCATCTCGACCATAGCTTAATCGGTCTGTATTACCCCTTAAAAATTTTCTAGTAATTAAAAAATAGTGGTGTATAAGTGTCCTGTAAATATGATAATAATCGTTGGAACTCGCCCGTCATTGAATGTCGAATATATCTGTCAACAATCGATGTAAATATCGCAACGTGAGATTATCTGGGACAGGTAGTTAGCGCTTCTTATCTAAATACCCAGGCATGCCTTGAGCCGTGTGAAAGACGGGTCGTGTTCAGCTATAAGTGCTTACTTGTTTTTGTTCAACGCTAATTACATTATTTTTACACCACCAACCGTAATAGTGTGTCACCTGTTCAGACCGAATTGATAAGCAAATTATTATATTATTGACATGGCCTTATAACCGGTCATTGCAATTTAAATAGTCGCTTTTTTAAACAGGGAGACAGTCCGCAATGCCGTGCCGCTTCTTGTCATAAATGCCATTAATCTACCTATCTCACTGGAGCTACTATGCCAGCTCCCCAGATCTTCGCTCGGGTACTTCAACGAGCTGGGTTGGCTCGGGTATATACTGGTAGATCATAAAGTACTGAAGCGCCTGTGTGGAAAAGGAAAGGGAAACATGATTTTTCGTGTTTCTTTCAAACCTTCATCGAAGCTTATAGTAAAACCGCCACTACTTTACTAAAGCATGACTGGATTTGACTGACATGGACTGGACTTGTAACTAGTTTTTAACTAATGAAACTTGAAATACTCAAAACACTTGACACTGGCAAATGCGCAAAATGCGACGCCAAAATCAAAGAAGGAGAAGATTATTAATTTTAATGAAATTATATACCTATGTAAATAAATAATAAATAAATATCGTAGGACATTACACACAGCGCCATCTGACCCCAAACTAAGCAAAGCTTGTACTATGGGAGTCAGATAACTGATAGAATACATAAATACTTTTTTTTTGTAAATACATACTTATAATACATACAGTACACACAGACACAGAACAAACATTTGGTTTTATATCACATGATGCTTGTCCTGGGTGGGAATCGAACCCACACCCCACAGCTCTTGAAGCAGACATGCTACCAATTGTGCTTCCTGAAATTAATTAATTTTGTATTTCATTTAATTTGTTACAAATGATTTTTTTTTCTCGGATTTATGCTTATCAGAGTAGGTTAAAGATCGATATAACCTACCATTAAAGATCGATATAAATTAACAAATTTCTTGTTAATGGTTTCAAATCCTATAAATATAACGTTAGTAATTTAATATTATAATAACTATTAAGCTATAATTAAATATGTACATTAAACATCCGGAGTCTTTAACTATGTTATATTGCCCTTGATGATTTGAAGTATGAAATAATGATGTAAAATGTTTGGTATTTCCTCTATACTATTTATACTTATAATATACGAGGTTACTCGAAACGGTAGTACTTAACGGACAGGAGCTCATTATATTCATCATTATGAGCAATTTCATTTGGTTTTGTAGCGATGATATCTCAGTGGTTAGCGCGGTTGGTTCACACGCCGAAGAGCGTAGGTTCAAACCCCAACTACGAGCTTGAGCTGCCTGAAGCAAAACAACGTGAGTAAACCATAACATGATGGTAGGTTACTTTCTAGTACTTGGCTGGCTATCTACCACACTGAGGTTAAAAATCTGTCGCCAAGCACCTAACAGTGTGTTCCGACAGTCTTACTTGAGAACCAGTTGATGTGTTCACCATCTTCGACCACACCGTCACATCGCTGAGCTCTGGTCAAACACCAGTCAACCATTAAACAATGTTTTTAATCAATAATTATTTATTCATCAATTATAGTCACTCCGCTTAGACAGTAGTCCATTATTCAGCTTAACCCTTAATTACTTATTACACTATTTCTGTCGTATTTTTTTTATTGTCCGAGTCGTGTTCATTTGCATTTTTTTTTTTTTTTTTTTTATTATTTTTTATTTATTTATTCCTTAATTTCACACCATCCTTACAGGGTTTCCCTAATGCGATGGTGCTAGTCAATATACAATTATAAAAATTCAAAATGTCAAAAAATTATAAAGAAAAATGTCAATATACAATTATAAAAATTTAAAAAAAATTATAAATTATTCCCCAGGTAGTTTATTAATCTTTATATTTATGGTAATTAACTTTTTTTAAAAACAAATCAGTCCTCAAGGTTTTGAAGTACGTAAGTATTTTATTAACGTTTACTTGGTGGTAGATTTCCTTAGCAGGTGTCTATGTACCTCCGCAGTACCAGACATTCTGCCGCCAAGCAGTAATGTAAACATTACTGTGTTTCGGTTTGAAGGGCACTGCAGCTAGCGAAATTACGGGGCTGTTGAGACTAACAATCGAATGTCTCAAACTAATGAGCGTCAAAGCAGCGATGTCCTGGACTTTGTTTTACTACTCAGAAGTATGTGTATCACTGCAATGGTCATGAACAATTGAACATGCTTTATCTCTTACTATCAGGAGATCATCTCATTCGTCATTACTTTTACGTAAAACATGACTGATAAAAATCATTGTCATTTAATTGCAAATGTCTACTTTAGTAAATAATACTGTACTCAATGTACAGTAGGTATATAAGTATCACTCGATGGAGTGACGCTATACGTAGGGCAGCTAGCGGTGTATGGAAGCGAATAGCCGAAGATCCGGCTTAGTAGCGTGTCTTGGGAGAGGTCTATGCCCAGCTGTGGACTTCGATAGGCTGATGATGATGATATTAATTAATGACAATGTCTTAAGTACTGAATTTAAATCATATTTTATACTGCTACTGCTGAGCAAAAGCCTCACTTGACTTTTCCAGTTCTGATGATTTTGTGCTGAAGCATCTCAGCTTATGTTTTATTTTGAAAATTAATGTAATAAATCAATTTCAGGTATATGCTTCACCGAGCAGACGAAAAATGGACACAAAGGGCGAAGGGGAAGAGATGACATATCCGCACATATGCTTCATGGTCGACAATTTCGATGAGGTGAGTTATAAAGATAAAGATAAAGATATTTATTTGTCATAACATGAGTAATATGTATGATGTCCGTAACTAAGTTTAATGATCTTCATGTGATACCTGAAAAGGTGTACAAATAATTGATGGCAACAAAATAATTAATCTAATAATATGGATTGAAATGTATACAATGTCAAGGAAAAATAATAATTGAAATATAAAAAATAAATGATAAAATTAGAATGTCAATGAAATAACAATGTCAATGAAATTAATAAAATGTCAATATAAAAATTAAAAAAATTACATACGTGGTTAGAATTTGAATTTATGATATGTTATGATTTTCCTGCTGCTCCCTGCTTAGCGGAATTGCCATAGTTATTCCTCCGAATCTTTTTCATTCGACCGTTGCCTCTAGTTCCCCCCCTTATTTAATCATATATACTTGTCCATCCATACTTTTTTAATCGCCACCTCAGTTATTTTGTGATTTTCATCTAGGAATGTAAGTATAGGAAAAATGACTAATTCAACATGGTCGTGGTATATCTGTTGGCCAATGACATTACCAATCTTGATAAAATAAACCTAACTAGAACTTGGAGCAGATTGTAATTGTATAAAGAATAAAAATTGAAGTGGCAAACATGCATTTATAAAGACAACAATGTTTTCGTCACGGACATCTATGTTTTATCTATGCAAATACAATGGAAGCAAATTATTACCCGGAGACGGAAAAAAATACAAAATATTTAAATCTAAGGATACAAGGACATTTTATGATGTCATTCGGAAAGAAATGTACTATAAAGATAAATCTTAACAGTAACAGCTTAACAATAATCCAACATTTGGCGGTCGTACCTATCGCTAAAAGCGATCTCTTTAAGTGGAAGAAGCAAAGTACGGAATGTGCTATAATGATAAAGATATTACAAAAAAATTAAAAGACGAAATGAAAGATTACTGAAATTATAATATTTAGGTATTTACGAGTAATAGACCTGATATTATTGAGGAAGCATTGTCATCGTGAAAAACATTAAATAAGTGCTTATATCATGAGGCAAAGTGTATAATAAAGAGTAATATACACCATTTTATACGACGTGACCTGACCATGGGATATTTTGTGTTAATTTACTGACTTAAAATAAACCTGGTACCAGATCGTAAATTCAATATTTACATATGCATTTCGCATGTTTTGTTTCTGCATACAAAGCTCGTAATGTTAATAGGGAGTCTGGCTGAAGTGCACACAAGGCAATTATTCGACTATATCACTTTGAGAAACCACTTCTAGTGTGTACATATTAGTATTTCTATGCACCAAGAATAATTATCTCATCACGATGAACCGGGTCGACCCCATTTCCTTTTGCATGCAAAGTGAAAGCTTAATCTATCTTGTCATTATGAATTTCTATATCACTGGCTTTAATTTCATGCTCACATAGTAGAGGCTGCATAAGCTGCACGTAAACAGTTTCTTGGAGCATCTTTTATGAGAGATTCTGATCCAAGAGAAGTAGAACATGTTATAGATCTAGCTTTTGCTCGCAACTTCGTCCACTTAGTGTACAAAACAGACAATCATTCAGAAAAAAACAATTAGCTTTCTAACAGCAAAGAAATAAATTAATGTTGAATTATTGTTTCGGAACTTTTCGGAGATTAGTAGGTCCAGTTAACTAAAGAGCCACTTCTACATCCAATAAACTTTACCTCTTAAATGTTCATAGCACTTTTGTAGCGATGATAGATCAGTGGTTAGAATGAGCTTGAGCTGCCGGTGAAGAAAAACATCGTGGGAAACCATAGCATGGTGGCCTGGTTGTTGGGTACTTTATAGTTTTCTACTCGGCTGGCAAGCTGAAAAATCTGTCGCCAGGCATTTAACGGTGTGTTCCAGCAGCCTTACTTCTATGCCAGTTCCATTCTAGGTTCCATCTAGGTTGGTTTGACATCTTCGACCACGCCGTCAGTTAACATCAGGTGAGTTATGGTCCTGTCCTGACCTGTCTAAAGTAAAAAAAATCTACTGTGACAGCATTAACATCGGACAACCCTATATCCTCTAAATAATTGGTTTAAATTATAATAATTCACATGCTAAAAGTATGTGCAGGTTTACCTACAATATTTTGTTTCACCGAAATTAGTTCAATCCAAGTGTAAATTCCGAAAAATCCAGTGTTACGGTGACCTCTCTTTAATGTGTAACGTTGGTCAATTATTGCCATCATTGGCATCAACGTCAAGGTTAGAATAATATTTACATATTGTGTAGGCAGAAAAGTTTGATAGGCTCAGCGTTAATATTAGTATGCAAATTGGCATTTTTGAGACACAACCTTAGCATGAAATCTGTCGTATTTAAAAAACACATTACGAAACAATCATAAAAGATTTTACTATGGAAACTGACGTTGCTTTGACACTTTTTTTAATTATGCAGGCTTAGTCACGTTGAATTATATCGGATACTCCGACTATAGTTTCGGTCATATAATTACTCACGTTGAATTATATCGGATACTCCAACTATAGTTTCGGTCATATAATGTTAGAATGTGTTAAATTTAATTGAATAACGACGAAAAGTACACGTAAAGCGATTGCAAAGTTAGTTTCGATAAAACCGTTAACCCTCTATTGACAATGCAAAAATATGACAAATTCTACAACCTTGCATGATAAAGCTTGTTGGATAGAATCTTGTAGTCGATTGAAAAACAAATAGTCATTCATAGATTATGGAAATGAACCCGTTGCATGTTACATGGTCAGCTATTGTCGTGAGTCTATTCTTAGATTCGACACGGAATTCTAAATGACGCCGTCGATTTGTTAGAATTTTTTTTAACCTAAAATTGATACTTCAAAAATTTTACATACATTTTTTCACTAATGTTTATACTTAAATTTGTTGTACTCATTTTTGTTATTACACGACTGCCCAAAAAGGAGTGTAACGTTTTCAGGGTTCATGTAGATATGTATGTTATGTGTTTTTTTATTCCACCATAATTTGTAAATGCCTGAACAGGTTAGTGTGTATGGAGCATCGTTAGAATCAACTCGAGTGACACTGATGATGTAAGGATTAAAAAAAAACATTTGTTACTGGTTATTTGTGTTGTTTGATTTTCTTTATTAAGCTTGTTTTGGTTTCAAGTTGCAACGTCAAAAAACCTACACAAATAATTATGATAACATTTATATGTAATTTTTTTTTAAAGGCTAGTATAGATAGATACCAGATATCTTTGTCAACGTATAATTCTCAGATATATTAATTGTGACTTTGAACTCCAAAACATTTGAGTCGCATCAAATGAAAATGCTTTTTACACTCATTTTTATCGGTACTGAAAGCAATCGATGACTGACGTCAGTCGTCACATTCCCGCCATAAACATGTGGGCTGCGACAGCTTCGATTGTGGAATCAAACGAATGATTAATTCGACTGATGTCGGACGCCTATTGGATGGCAATTCTTTGTACTCCATTTATAGCAGTCTGTAATTAGGGCTGTCGCAACTTGTGATTTTAATCTATTGCATAATGTATCTTTTATTTTATCTTGAAGGCTATAAAATAAAATAAACGCTCTATGGCCAGGATGACCTATTAAAAGATGCGTACATTGGTAGATCGCGTCATATGACTTCTCTTATTTTGTTTAGAGGATGGGCATTTGATATTTTTTGGTGATGATCAAAAAAAGATCAAATGTGGAATCATGTCATAAACAAATTTCCATTAAATGAAAATTTGATCTATTTACACAACGCCATCTAGCCCCAAACTAAGCACTATGCACTATGAGAACCACATAAGTGATAGAATACTTATATTTTTTTGTAAGTACAGAACACCCAGACGCAGAATAAACATTTAAGTTCGTCACATGAATGTTTGTTCTTGGTGGGAATCAAACCCAATCCCTAGTGCTCTTGAAGCAGATACATTACCAAATGAGTTATTAGGGCAGTCCAATGTACCTATTTACAGAAACGAATACACTAGCTTGCTGTTAGTCTTTAATTATAAATAATCAAATGCTGATGGCAAAAGTCCAGCATCTTTTACAAACATAATTTCAGCCTACGGAAGTTTTACGTCCCTACGACGTGACATTTCAAGTAATATAAGTACATAGACATGTTGCTGAGTGATTATTTAATCGCCAACCCTATCAGTCTGACCTTGTATGTTAATTGACCACAAAACCAACGTTGTGTATGTTGTGTGTGCCACTCTTAATTGTTATGTACATTAAAGTTCAATTTTCTTATTGAAAATATAGCAACGGTTGTTGATATTGAATTCGCAGTTTCATTAAAAACACACCAATGTTTGTCGATACATTGTTTTATTTTAATAACAATTGTCTTCTTTTGGATTGAAGTTTGTTTTAGCATAATATTTATGTGTCATAATAACTTAATATTTTTACTATTCAGAAATAGGAACACAATACGATCAATTTTGAGAGCACTTTATTTGACTTTGAAAATCTAAACTTACCAAAAATTGCAGTCTTTTTCTTTGCGGTTTTGTTATGTGGCGGAATGTCATAACACGTTTTTTTTTTTAAATACGCTCACATTTTTTTATTAAATTTTTTTTGGAATTGGTAAAGGAAGCAGTGAGATTCGGAAATGAATTGAGTGATCCGGGATTGGTCGACACTTAGTATGTAAAGGTTCAAGAGTTATGGATATGGTTATGGAGCGGGGTTGACGGGTCGGTGGGAACAATGCTTAGTAAATTACCTTATGAGCTTATTTATTTGCACTAGCAGAGTTTTGAAGAAATACACTTAACTAATTACTTTTATGCTATTCTTATTTATGTTGTTTAATAAATAATTTGGTGCGACTGACGATCGGATACCATGATTACGTAACAGTTTATTACAAAAAGGGTCAACATTTTTAGTAAATTTCGATAATATGTCAAATAAATCCTTCAAAATTTACTTTAACAATTGAGAATTGGCCTATTTCATTTCTTTGTAAATTATTTTGTTTTAGTGGTATCATGGTTTTTTTTTTTTTTTATTCAAATAGTTTCGCGTTTGACCACACTCTGCCTGATGTTAAACAGTAGTGTGGTCTAAGATGGAGCACGCTTATCTAGAAGAAACCTATTTACTCTAGATTTGAAGACGCCAATATTGTACCTAACAGGGAACACAGACTCCGGCAGAGAGTTCCACAACCTCGCTGTGCGAATGAAAAATGTGAAATCAAAACGCTTTGTGCGTACATGGGGAACATCTACCATGTACGGATGACGTTTTGGTCGCGTTTGTCTGGCCGTCCGGTAAAAGAAAGGTCATGGTGATTATATGATGTATATTCTTGTTATCTCGTGAGTTCAGTGGTTACGTGGTCTCGTCTCTGTCTCACCTTCATTGTGTTTCCAAAGTTATTTCAGTGTCGGCGCTATATTGTTATCAGCACTGTTATTGCTTCATGCCAATTTAAATGCGGTTACATTGACCCGTCAGAATGATTCTACATCGAATTCGTTCTTGACCGTGTTTTCAGTAGTTTATCCAAGCGTGGGAGCTAGGTTTTCCTACTGTCTTCGTCTAATTCACTTGACCTTGTGCGTGCGCTGTTCTTTTTGTGTCTATGTTATCTTCAGCTAAATATTATATAACGTGTGTCTATCGGGGTATGCTAGTGATAAACTGTTACATAAATTGTTCGTTTTTATGTTCCTAACTCTATTATTTATTTTATTTTACATGGAAAACGAACAGATGCTTATCAATAAAATACGTAGGAGATAAGCGATAGTACAAAAGCCAAAAATGAACCAATTTTTTTGTATGATTGACTGGCTAGGTGTTTGACCACAGCTTACCTGATGTTAAGTGACGGTGTGGTCGAAGATGCTAAGCACACCTAGCTTGGACTGAAACTCTCAAATGAGGCTGCCAGAACACGCCGTTAGGTGCTTGATGGCAAATTTTTAACTTGAGGATGATAGCTAGCCAGCCGAGTACTATAAATTACCCTACCGCCACAGGCTCCGGCAGCTCAAGCTCATTGTTGGGGCCTGAACCCACGCCCTTCAGCGTGTGAATCGAGCATCTGAGCTACCATCATCCTCACTAAAATTTGTAAATTTTTAAATTTTAAAAGTTGCAAATTTTTGTCATTATGGGAATAACACTTCTTTCTGTACGAAAGGTACTCTATCTTTTTCGGTGTCCTCGAGAACGTGCATGCACAATTTAAAAAAATAATCTTGTTACAAACAGCATTATTTGTGTTATATTTTTACATATATGCGACAGGCCCTTTGGCTCATTGGTAGTATATCTGCCTTGAGAGCTGCAGGGCGTGGGTTCGATTCCCACTCAGGGCAAACATTTTGTGAATAAACAAATGTTTGTTCTGTGTCTGGGTGTACTGTATATATTATAAGTATGTATTTACAAAAAAAAAGTATTTATGTATTTTATCAGTTATCTGACTTCCATCACACAAGCTTTGCTTAGTTTGGGGCCAGATGGCGCTGTGTGTATAGTCCTACGATATATTATTTTTTTATTTTTAACTAAAAACAAAATAAATTTCACTTCTTTCCCTAATCTGTCTTGTCTTGGTATAACCGAAAGTCCATAGATAGCGCCTTTAGATAACAGTTAAAATAGATAGTAGATAAGACGGTTATTGATAAAAAGACAGCAAAACCTTTTTACGTCAATAAGTACCTTCCTATCATTTGTTTTTCGCCTTTTTTAGGAGTATTTAAAGTTTGAAATTATGTACGTACTTTTTTTTTTTATTTCCGTCGATACGGTTAGATATGACTGTGTCTTGCAAATGCGTCATCATATCAATAAGTTATTTTCTTTGTGTTAAAAAAGCAAAAGAAAAATTACTTTACAAAATCGTCGTAATTTATTTAATTATTCATTAGTTGGTATACCTACCTACTTAGTTTATGTTAGGGTCACTCACTAAAACAGCTGAGTTAAGAAGAGGCAGCGCAATTAAATAAATAAGTAAATTCAATATTGGAGGGCATTAAACACAGCGCCATCTGACCCCAAACTAAGCAGCGCTTGTGCTATGGAAGACAGATAACTGATAGAATACTTATATACTTTTTTTTTGTAAATACATACAGTACACCCAAACACAGAACAAAACATCGATGTTAGTCACACAAATGTTAGTCCTGTGTGGGCATCGAACCTACGCCCTTCAGCTCTCGAAGCAGACATACTACCAATGAACCAACACGGCTGTCAAATGTTTGCTTATGAGGCAGATTGCAGGCGGTCAGATTAAAAAAAAAAACCAGATAGAATTATACATGTATAATGTACATATATGTATGTACATTATACATAATATATATGTAGCTCTGATGTCATTTCAAATAGTTTAAGATTCCAACATATCATGTCTAGTATATCTGCTCACAAACTAGGGCTAGAAAATTATGCAATGCTAAAACTTTTATTCGAGCATTATCAGGTGTTAACATAGCAGTTATTAATGTTCTCCTCAGTAGCAAATAAACTTAGCCATTATTCAATACCTATTGAATGTTTTAATTTTCTCGCACGTCATTGCAAGATTTATCGTTATTTATTCAGCGAGCTAATTACAAGTGTTTGTTTGTTTTATAGGGAATTAGGTAGGTGGTACTGTATTAGAATCTAGGACGGTGTTTGCATAAAGCTGGCGCTACAAGCGTCTTTACCAAAGTGGCTGATAAATAATCATTGATTACCTACTTATTAGTTTTAGATAAATATTAAAAAACACCAAGTCGCTGAAGTATATTATAAATAAATAAATATCATAGGACATTACACACATCGCCATTTGACTCCAAACTAAGCAAAGTTTGTGCTATGGAAGACAGATAACTGTTAGAATACCTAAATAGATTTTTTTTCGAACCCATTATTCAAAGCTCAAACTTCCAACGATACGTCGATACCCCAAACTATAAGGTTGGTACTTTTTCTTTTTTTCCTGTTTTCCGTTAGTAGGGGACTATAACAATGTTTTCCTTATTGCTGTAGCCAATCACAATCCAATCCTATTTTAAAGTTTTGTAAATTGATAATTTGTACGCCCTAGCGGGCAAGGATATGTGAATCGTTTAAATGAACTACTCATATGTGCCGTTTTGTAAATGTACACTGAGCCATATGCAACAAATAAATGAATCTTGAATCAATTAAACCAGCTATTGGTATATTATAAATAAAATTTGTTTATTGAGGAAAAAGCGTATAAGTTACACGTAGTTACATTTACCTCACATTTATTTTAAATACTTACATTAAGTGTCAAAATTTACACTATACGATAGCATGTCAGAATTAATCAAAAATTAATATACCTACAGTTTGGAGAGTGCGAGAGTGGTTCAGATCTGCTTTATCTAACTCCACCCTGCCCATTTTACGATCGAACAGCTAGGAGCTCTAAAAGCGACATCGCTTCACAGTAGATGTTCATTTACGAAAACCTTTTACTTTAAAAATCCTTATTCTTCTCTTAGTAGGTCGCTTACAGTTAACGTGGGCGGACAATAGTGAGGCAGTGGGCGTCTCAATTGTACCCAGCGATATCAAAGCAAAATGTGATGATAGCTAGAATATAACACAGATCACCTTAAAATCAAAGTAGTTTATTTTAGTGTCAAAGTTGCTTTTTAAAATTTTGTATTTTTGTGTTGTGTGTTTTGTTGTGTGTGTTTTGTTTTGTGTTGTTTGTTTGTGTGTTGTTTGTTTGTGTGTTTGTGTTGTTTTTGTTTTGTAATTTTGTAACTCATTGTGACGAATTAGTGCCGTTTGGCACCTTTCCTACCCACATTTATATATATTTGAATTTTGGGATTTTTGTTCGTCATAGCCAAGTCATTGCCAGGCACAGCGAAGTGAGTACGATTAAAATAATTTAAAAATTAATGTTAATTTATGTTTTCCCCAACTACTTTTAAAAGAGGGTAAAATTTCAAAACGATAAATGCATACATTTTTTTTTGCAAGGCAATTTTGCAAGGTAGGAACAATCGTCAAAGCCATACAGTAAAGGTTTTTCAAATGAATAAAAGATCACAATATGGGGATGATCCTTTACACAGTGACGGTATGTGTACTGAAATGAAGACAAAAACTCATGCGTGGGGCACAAGCAAAAACAAGTGGAACTCAATACAGAAAACCCACGCCTCTACTGAGGTTAAGTGGATGCAGCGTATTGTTGAGCTTGGGGTTGTTAATATGTAATAGAATTAGAAGTATGTACCAAAACACGAAGTAAAGCACGTCTTTAATAAATATGAAAGTATTGCTAAAGCCGCTTCACTTTTTATATTATTTTTCCACAATATTTGTTTTGCTGTCGTCGCTATCTGCATGATAACTACTTACCTCTGTTTGTCCTACATCAGGCAGATCTAGGTCAGCGTCTGGCTCCGATCTTGTTACTGCTTTTTCATATCGAACTCGTAAAACTTCAAAAACAGTTTCGACCTGTGTACCTATTCGCTCAAATTTATGGCCAAGCTTCAAAAACAAGCTTAATTTTGGTATGAATTTCTTCTTGCAAAAAAAAATTGAGAATTTGTTTCAAAATTTCGAATAAGAAAACATCAGACAGAGTATGGTCAACCGCGGACCTATTTTGAAATAAAAAATAAGAAAAGATTATTTTTATTTACAAAGAAAAAATCTACATATCTTACGAAACAAATAAAATACATAATAGTAATATAGATTTGTTTGCCAATAGGAACTTAAAGCGCTGGTTTACATTTTGTAGGTTTATTTTCGAACTTAGGCCATCCCTCATACCAACGCCAGCCCCTAGAAAGGGCACGAAATACCGACATCGATGACCTGTATTGACAGATAAAGGTGTCTTGTAACTATCGACATGTTTTATGGTTACAATAGCTGCCCTACATCAGGGCGAATTGGGTCAGTGTCTGGCGCAAAACGTGCCAATATCGGACCCGCAATCTAATGTCGAGTGGCATCTGTCCTAGTTTACGTACGCTCCGAGCGGTTGGAGCCTCTCCAGCCTTCGAATGCCGTCTACACAGATATCTCATATGTCGAGTGAGTGTTTTATACGCAAATTTCCGTAGACTCAGTAAAGTTATACATTTTTTAACGCCACTTGTATGTACGTAAGTTTCTATTCATTGTTTGTGAGTAGATTCCGCATCAGCCTTGTTTTTGTAATCACAGCTGGGCGTGGACATCTCAATGTGAGAAGGGTAAGGTTGTAGTCCACCACGTTGACCAAGTGCGGATTGGTAGACTTCACATATTTACGAGAACTTTTTTAAAGAACTCTCGTTTAAGTAGGTTTCCTCACTTTCCTTCACCGTTTGAAATCATCAGCACATTGCACTTGGAAAACAATTGCACACAGGTGCGCGCCTTGGGATTGGAAGCCAGGGTCTCTAGATTGGAAGCCTGACGGTCTCCCAACTACGCTGCCCAAAGCCACACTTGCCTGCCGAAACCAGTCTGCGGGAGTAGATCAATGGGAATAGATTCTCGTTTCTGGACTTGAAAGTCCTCATTGACGGTTTGAAATTATCAACGATTGTTCCTTAGGATTCCCAAATTCTGTCAATTGTGATGACATAGGTACGTATCTACCGTCCTCTCATATATGATTTTATTTATCAGAATCACCCGGAATTTCAACTGTTTGTTATCATTGCAATAATTGCCGAATATTTTTATCGTTACGCCGTGTTTAAAACGACTTATAAGCGGAAATACGCTCAAGATTAATTCCAGAATAATAATAATTGATTGCTTGTAAATTATTTTCCTGGATTCATGGTTTTGAACCTAATAAACCTACAACGATAACAATGCACATATACCTACGTATATTTTTTATTCCTGTTTTAAATATTTTTGTTTTAGCTGTTGTTCATTATTTTGTTTACGCTTTATTTTAGAATTGTAATCAGTTATTTGAAGTACTTTTATCTCAAAAATATTGTTCAGAATATGGCCAATTTTTATAAATCTAGTTTATTATTGATTGTGAATCAATATGGGTTTATGACATTGTTAACAACAACGTAATACTAAGAAGCGACTAGCCGGTGAGTGCAAAGATCGCGTTTACTTTCTGACTCTGCTCAAGCTGAATCATCCGAGCAGGAGAACGGTCGGACGGTGGCTGTGTCGTGTTCATAGCGTCATACTGTGCGTAAGATATGAGACACTGACGAAAAGCTGTGGTATAATTAGTTGATGATGACATAATGAATAAAACTTAATTTGTTGTTCGTGTGTAGAATATTGCTGCCACCTCTGTGACGGTTCTGCTAAGTACCAACTTCAAGCTCTTGATTCGGTAGAACGGCGTGCTGTTCGACTTATTGGTGATGAAAAGTTGGTAGAAGAAAATCTTTTGAGTACTGAACACCGCCGGAAGGTAGCAAGTCTGTCAATTTTCTACAGGGTTCATTTCGGAGAATGTGGTACTGAGCTGTACAACCATGTACTTCCATCCGCTTTTTACCACAGTACAAGTAGAAAGACGGCTCACTACCACCCATACGTAGTGGAATTCCTTTGGTACGTACCAAACATTTTGAATCTACGTTTCTCATCCGTACGGCCAAGGAATAGAACAAGCTGCCGGCTTCCTTGTTACCTGATGGATATAATCTAGATCTTTTCAAGGTCAGCGTGAATATCTTCTAGGTCTGCGTGCTTCATCTTCGACCACATCGTCGCTTACCATCAGGCGAGTTGGTGGTCAAACGTGGAATTATCCGTATAAAAAAAAATATGTGATAGCAATGCATCAATTTGTGACTACGGACTACGGACACGGCCCCAAACCGGGAATGGTCGATTAGCTGTTGTGAAAATTGTGACTATAAACGAAATAATGTAATTACATACGTAATTGTCGATTACTCACGTTTAATTATATCGGATATTCAGGCTATGGTTTCAGCCACGTCTGGTGCCCTTCTTCATGGAGTAAGACGAGGTGCGCGCGCGTGTTGTAGTTGTAGTTAGCTTTATCTCCATGAAAAAGGTCATCGGATGTGGCTGAAACTATTGTCGGAGTATCCGATATAATAATTAAACGTGAGTGTTCCACATAAGTAAAACTAAAATGTATCAAAATCACGTCAGTTTCCATTGTATAAACTGTGGATTGTTTTGATGATGATTTTGACCATCAATGAGCCTGCTTGGTTATTGTTCCAACATTCTATTGCATTCCTGGCTAAAGGAATTTCATACGAGAAGAGAGTGAAGCGTTTTCTCGTCACAGTTTTTTTCTGGTTTACTTACTAGTTGTAGAAACTTGGTTATTTCAACTGGGACGTTTTTCAATTTTAGACAGGATTTAATCCCGGTACAAATCCGAAACTAGAAAAGATCCAACGAATGTTTTTTTATATGGTTGACAGGCTATGTATATGACCACAGCCCACCTGCTGTTAAATGACGGTGCGGTCGAAGGTGATAAACACACCTAGCCTGAAATGCAACTTATGTTAGATGCTTGGCAGTAGATTTTTTAGTTAGGGTGGTAGCTAGCCAGCTTAGTTCTATAAAGTTCACTTCACTAGTAGCTCACGGTCATTACTGGGATTTGAACTCTTACACTTCGGCGTGTGAATCGACCGCGCTAATCATCGAGGTATGAATGCTACAAGAGGTTATTAGGGCTAATTTCATTTAAATTTTGCATTAACCTTTGAAGTTAGGTCTATAGATAATAATCGATATAGCAGGTGAAACTATCGACGCAACCGCTGATAATATTATGATGGTGGCCTTCAATTTGGAGATAAGATTTTTACTAACCGTTGGTGAATCTTCCGGATATGTATGCCGGTAGGTACTGTGACTAATAGCTCTTCATTCCGGAAGGTGACTCACAGTACAGATAAAAACATCAATAGGCACAACTGATAAAAGACAATAATTACAAAGAAATATACTAAAATACTTGTTGCCTTGGAAAAATGATCAAAAATCTTCTGTGTAAAGATCTTTGCTAATAGAAGATCTTCTGTCTTCTTCAATTTTTTCTCTTAGTTCAAAACTAACCTATAACATTATTATTTTTTGTTCGCTACAATGCTACGATTAGGTAAAGCAAAGAACTACAAATTAAAGAAAAACTAAGTTTTATGTAAATTGATACAATAACTGTTCTATTTTAAACACAAAAGGATATTATGTTGCTGTTGGCACACTGAAATTTAGACTCATTTATTGGGACAAATAAAACATCCTCTTCCGTAACATTTTAATTATTTCCTCTTTCGTTATTAATACCTCTTAGTCCATCCTGTGTATCGCGCTTGTGGTTTTCTGTTATATTTCCTATGTCCAAGTAGGTTTCCTGTCGCAGTATAGATATAATACATTATGTACAAAATAAGTCGTTTACATACTATTAACTAACCACGCAATACTTGACAGTGACTCATAGTTGACTTCATCGACAAGTTTGCCCAGTGACTAATTGTAATTGATCTCATTCAGTCTCCCTATCGTTGTTGTGATGGTTTTAATATCAACACATTGACATATTTCTAAATACATTGGTTGGTTTTATATTTCCTTTGTGCCCTTTGACTTCAATCTAGCGGTTCCGGATCAGTCCGTTTTTTATAAACTGTCCCACTGCTGGGCTTAACAGGCTTGAGGACGTTATCGAGGAATGCAAAAGAGAGGGAAATATCTTTTATCTCTTTCTTCCTCGTTGCTCTGGGACCATCTGGATCATGGTCTGCATGAATCCATATCCGTGCGTCTGTAAATAATATTCTAATAATCTATCTATACTATTATAAAGAGGAAATATGTATTTAATTGTTTGTTTGTTTTAAATAGGCTCCGAACCTACTGGACTGATTTAAAAAATTCTTTCACCGTTGGGAAGCTACACTACCCCCGGGTGACATAGGCCACTTTATATCCCTGTATTCCCACGGGAACGAGAACTACGCAGGTGAAACCGCGAGGCGTTCTTGCAAGGCTTGTCTTTTTTTTTTTTTTTTTTTTATTGGTTGACAGGCTAGTTGTTTGACCACAGCTCACCTGATGTTAAGTGAAGGTGTGGTCGAAGATGGTAAAGCACACCTAGCCTGGAATGGAACTGTCTCTCAAGTGAGGCTGCCGGAACACACCGTTAGATGCTTGGCGGCAGATTTTCAACTTGAGGGTGGTAGCTAGCCAGCCGAGTACTAGAAAGTACCCTACCACCATGCTATGGTTTCCTCACGATGTTTTCCTTCACCGGCAGCTCAAGCTCATTGTTGGGGTTTGAACCCACGCCCTTCGGCATGCGAACCTACCGCGCTAACCACTGAGCTATCATCGCTAATCGCATCGCATCGTCTTTTATAGTATAAGTGTTTTCAAAGCCATGTCTCATCTCCAGTATTATTTAAGTCATTGCCAACTGTCTTAGGTAGCTATGCCTATCTACCTGCGTGACCACGTGACCAGTGCTTAGTTACGTTATGTTTATTTTGTGACATGTCAATAGATTAAGGTTGTCATTTACTAAATCTTGGTTATATCCAGCAGTAGACTGATGTACGTTGATGTTTTTGATCGAATAAGTAATACAATAACAAGGCCTCGTACTAAATACGTTACCCATGGTAGTCTCGTGTTTTATTTCGAAATTGTGTTTTCTTGGAAAACTGATAGCATTTTACAAGTTGGATCTATTCCATAATTTATTTAGCCTTGGCCTTGGTTTTTGTTTTAAAAATTCCTCCTCTCTCTATCTCATGGCCATTCATCAAAAAAAAAAACGTACGAAATGGTTTCCTTATTTCGTTGTTATTATTTTATCTGTTTTTCTTAAGTGTTTAGTAGACTGGAGTTTGTGGCCTAATATTTTTATATGGTAGTATCGGACTTGGAAACAACGTTTTAAATTAATTCTGGGCTCAATTTGTGAACCGTTCGAAACAGTTTACGCACGAGTTATCGTTCGAAAGTCCGGTTACCTTCTGTGTCAAAACTCGTGTGTTCCTGGCTCTCTAGTGAGGCTGCCGGAATACGCCGTTAGGTGCTTGGCGGCAAATTTTCAACTGGACGCCGAGAAAAAAAAATACCCTACTGCCATCCTGTACTTTCAGTTTTTTTTTGTGTCGGGATGTTACGTATATATTTCTAAAAACAGTAGGTTTTATATCAGTCATCTGCTTCTCATAGTAGAATCTTAGCATATTTTGGGGCTAGATGGTGAAAATGTCGTAATTTTTTATATTTATAAATAATGATTAGTTATTTAATTTTAAGAAGGTAGGCATATCTGTGATCGACTACTCGTGATATTATTGTAAAAGAAGCACTATAAAACTAGACTAGACGAGATTATTGTAACATGATCCCGAACCTAAGTAGAAAGCCTTGACAAGCTTACTATGTTGTATACGAGTAGTTATTATAACTGCACTGGGCTGCGGTTTAAAGTTACCACAACGTAACCGCACTTTATCGGCTTATCATCACTACAATTTATTACTCATTATATTACTCACCTTATGTATGTGACAATAAGGTGAAAATTTCTATAAGTTCGATAACATTTGCAAATAGAAATTCATATATTATAAATCGACGTGTATGACTTGGTACCTCAGCCCCCTAGGACGCGAGCCGTGATAAAACTTGTCCTCGCGCGTGGAAATGTGACAAAGCCAGAATACGGATACGTCTGTCTCGCTTGCGCAAATAGTTTGTCACAGATCGCGAGCTGGGCAGTTGTGATTGTTTCAATTTTACAAAATGTAGATTTGAGACGATAATGATTACTACGATAATGAGACGGAAAAGGGTTTGTTTGAACGCTCTAATCTCAGGAACTATCGGTTGGGTTTGAACATTTTTTTTTGCGTTCGATAGCTTATATCTTGAGGAAGGTTATCACGATACGACTCTTAGAAGCCGATGGTGGGTATAACTACCGAGCGCAGCAGACAGTTGGTAAAATAAATAGGCTTGCGTTTGACTGTCTCCTCACCTGATGTAAAATGATGATGCTTGTTTATTAGACACCGAGTCACTCTCGATTTGAAAGCATTCAGATTATATCCATTGGGTAACACCCACTCAGGATTGTTTAGCGGTTCGCACAATGAACGATTGAATAATTTCAATCAAGTTTTTGGAGATAATAAAAAACGTTATCTTTTTACGACGTACCTATCGTATTATTGATTTTACAGACATTTTCAATTACAAAGGAATTCGCTTGAAGAATAAATCCATCCATAATATCGGAAAACTTGGTAAAGATAAAATGATGACTCAGTCGTACCTACGTATTGTTTAAATCTTCTATATAATAATACGAACGGATGAAAGCGGTTGCATTATTCGTTCCAGTTGCCTCACTAGTTAGCCGATTATACAAGTAAAAATCGTTCTGAAATTACATGACCCCGGTGCACTGGAACGAGAAGACTTGACGAATTGAAAAATTGCCTCCAAGTAATCGTAGTCTGTTATCGGTGAATGATAAAGTGACGTTGATAACCTATTACTACGCGCCGTGTGGTGCATCCGTTTTACACGACTGTCAGTAAAAAGGAGTAATGTTTTCAGGGTGTATTTTTTTTTAAGGAATGAGCCGAGCGATACACTCTCCTGATGAGAGATAACGCATGTGCATGATCATTGCAGCGATACGTACATAACTTTGTGTAGCAAAACAAAGCCCAGGGCATGGCTGCTTTGACGCTCATTACTTATGTGAGTTTCTTTATGGGTTATGGATGTATGGGGTATCGTTATAATCCTTAAATCATACAGAGTTACAATGGCTACAAACTTTTTGTAAAAAAAATTTTTTTTTAATTTTCTTAAGTAGTATTTATTTAATGTTTTGAAATGAAAAGTGTATTCTATATCTATTCAGGATTCACGGGTATGCCTGAATTTCTATAATATACAAACTTATCACTCCATCCATGTGGTTGTAATAATATTATTAAACAAAACAAAAAAAAATGATTTCGTAAATGCAAATTCTTTGTGTAACGGCTAAATATTTAAGATGAAATTTAGTAAAGTCGTAGCTCACACGCTAGGTTAATATTGAATTTACAAGAATTTTCATATGCGCGAAAAAGTTATGTATTTTCAGTAATTGATTGTATGTCAAAAATTGTCAGGGCAGTGGAATTTCTTAGCATAATGCCATCATAGTCATTTATTGTATTTAATTGTAATATTATTTTAAAAAATGAGTTATTTCTAACTGTATTGAAGAATACAATCAACTTTAAGCCTTGGACCATTAATATTGTCCGCACAATGGTTGCATATCGTTTGCTCAACGATAAAAATGATAAAAACTGGCCCCGATAAGCGTTATCAGAAAGTCAAACGCATAGGAGAGTTTGGAAATGACGAAAAAGTTTAGTGGCATACATCGATCAAAGGTGCAAAGGATATAGAGTTTCATCAAAAACATCACTAAAACGCTTCGGTGCTTGAAACTCGCTGTTTATTCGACGATATAATCTGGGTTATCTGTGTGTCTTAGTAAATCGGAATATTCTAGGCAAGCGTGCTCCATCTTAGACCGTATAATCACGTGAGATAGCGGTCAAATAAAAGCCTATTTCTTACAAAAAAAAACGTTTAAATCCAGGTGTGCTTATACTTCAATAAAAATAATACTACTTTAAGATATTTTTACCCGTAGCTGCGTCTTATTTCCTCTCAGCTCGAGCAGCAAATATGTAGTCAAACCAGTATGCCGACATTAAAATAAATAGCTACTCACCACAGATATAATATGTAATTTACATACCTTCGCTAAAAAACTCATGTCAACGGATACAGCTGCAAGTTATTTATCACCTGTTAGGTGTTAGCAAAAAGTATTTTATTCGGGAACCGTAGTAGTTGCAAACTCAATATTTGTGATGCTATCTAATGAGTCACGTGGCCGTCACGTGCCTCCATGATCATTGTTAAACATAGTACTAACAAAAAGAATAATGATAAGTAATTGCATGGTTCATTGGCCAAATGTTTTTTTTTTATATAGCTGACAGGCTAGGTGTTTGACCATAACTCACCTGATGTTAAGTGAAAGTGTGGTGATGAAGATGGTAAAGCACATCTAGCCTGTAATGGAACTGGCTCTCAAGTGAGGCTGCCGGAACACACCGTTAGATGCTTGGTGACAGATTTTTCAACTTGAGGGTGGTAGCTAGCCAGCCGAGTACTAGAAAGTACCCTACTACCATGCTATGGTTTCCTCACGATGTTTTTCCTTCACCGGCAGCTCATGTTGCAAGAAGTATCAAGCTACTTGGTAGATCGCCTTAGCAGGAGGTCGCCTAGGTGGTCACCACCGCTGTATCAGATATGCAGCGAAGCAGTAGTGTGTACATTACTGTTTTCCTGTTTGAAGGGTGCTGCAGCTAGCGAAATTACAGGGCTATTGAGAGTAACCACCGAAAGTCTCAAAGTAATGAGCGTTAAAGCAGCGACGCCCTGGACTTTGTTTTGCTACTCAAAGTTCTGTGTATCGCTGCAATGGTCATGGACAGGCGTTATCTCTTATTATAAAGAGAGAGTCTCGTTCATCTTATTACTTTTACATAAAAAAATAAATATCAAAAGGTATTTTTCACATTTTTTTATATTTGAAGAAGAAGAGAGGTCTGTTATTAATAGTTTTCTGGTTTTCTGGCTTAAGATTTGTTTCGACAAGCAAACCACGATATGACTTAAAAAAGAACAGAACACAAAGAGTAGAATAACTAAGCGTAACTTTTCATAATCAAAATGAAAGGAGACCATGATTTTGAAGAAATACGTAAAACAAGTGAATGTCACATCAACTCGTAGTAAAACTCGTTTTAAAAGAAAGCAACAAAAAATATCTTTGTAGGTGCTTTGCGATAGAAATCTTTTAGCAACATATGTAAGTATGTACAATTGTACATATGCAGAAAGAAAAAGATTTTATTCTGTAAAATAAAAACACAAAAAACAAAAACGAACAAACAGAGACAAACAGTTGCAAAATAAGGGCTCACCTCAGCATAATACTGGTCATACTAAGTATGACCAGCGCTGATCTTCCGGTGAGCCCGCGAGTGTGTGTGTGTGTGTGTTACCATTATTACCATTGCCTCGAGGTTATTACTCGGTATTGCATGACATCCTTCCATTGCAAAACTATCCTTAGTAAAAATAATGAAAACACATATTTGTTTACAGGTTTTCTGCGACATCGTGGTTCGCGACGGTGAGATGGTGTGCGTGGAACTGGTGGCGCGCGGCCGAGGCTGCAACACACAGGCTGTCATCTTCCTGGGCTCTATACGATACGACACCCTTACCAGGGTCTACGACTCCAGGGTGAGTTTTGACGGGATCAATGTTTGACCACATATCACTGAATGAATGTTTTTGTTAAAGATGTCCTGCACAAAATATTATCTATTACTTGGGTTAGGGTTTGTTGGAAAAAAACTGTCTTCAAGTATTTAACTTAAAGATGCGTGTTTAATGTAATGATTATTCGTAGCTCGAGTGGGATGTTCGTCAGACGAAGACTTCAAAATGCAACGTAATACCGTTTCGGGCTTGTTAACACAATGGTAAGGTGGCGTGCGTAGGTCTTTCTTGTTCCTGTAAGATACCACATCTGTGCCAGAGTTTGCATGAATATAACTAAAGTGAAGGGACTTGAAAAGGATAGCTTGGTAAAAACAATGAACTCGATATGGACTTGTCCGCGAAATAAATTTCAAGCATGAAATGGCCCAGTTTCAATTTCGTTGTATTTGATGCCATGAGACAATTTACGATGGAAAAAGCGACAGCTGTCATACGTTTTCCCCGTTGTGTACTTAGTGGTGTTTACCAGCCGGTGCTGCCAGTCGGCTAATAACATTGACCTCATCTTCCCTTGACAATCAACTTGTCGTGTAAACTTCATAAAATTTTATACGAACTGCTTACATTGTATAACGGTAAACAAGCACGTTTAGGAAGCGATAACCGAGGCGTGATTTCCATAACGTTTAGCTTTAGCTAGACACGGTGTCGCTATAATCGGATAGGGAGCGAAGGACGATCCAGTCACTGTCATTAACCGTACCGAAGTAAACGTCGGAACTATTACCATAACACCTTCCTCTTATTAATCCTGACGATACACAGAGAGCTTAGACAAAGTAACATTCGATTAGCGATAATGCTAATAGAAAAGTCCATAAATGTACGGGATTTACATAAGCGGTCGATATATCTACATGGCTATCGGCTTTTCTCCAATGTCAATTGTATTTTGTCTTTCCGATAACCGCTGGGGTATACGCGTTCTAGAGTGGAGACCGCGTATTGGCAAACGTAGCTTAGGACGCTATGAGACTCGATGGAGTGACGATATACGTAGGATAGCTGGCGGTTGATGGAAGCGAAATGCGGAAGATCGGGCCGAGTGGCGTGTCTTGGGAGAGGCCTATGTCCAGCAGTGGACTTCTATAGGCTGATGATGATGATTGTGTCTAACACCTTTAGATTCTAATGGATCAGTATCCAACAAGCTTAATAAATAGTCTAATATATCGGTTCCGTTCCCTTTATGGGTATATCGGCCAATGGAATACAATGCGAGGTGATAAGAAACCCTTAACTCACGAATATAAATAAATCAATATTGTAAGGCATTTCACACAGCGCCATCTAGCCTCAAACTTTTGTAGTGATGCTGTTTTAATATATAATTAACTAGCTGCGCCCCGCGGTGTTACCCGCTATATGTTTTCGGGATAAAAAGTAGCTCATGTGTTAATCCAGGGTCTCAGCTACCTCCGTACCAAATTTCATCCAAATCCGTTCAGTAGTTTTTGCGTAAAAGAGTAACAAACATCCATCCATCCATCCATCCATCAAAACTTTCACATTTATAATATTAGTCTATTTTTTGCCTATCAATAAATTATATTATAGAGTAATATGTAATTTCGATTAAGAATGATTTAACTTTTCTTTTGAATATATGTAAGTAATGATGGCTTGAATATATGTAAGTAATAATGAGGAATGGTTTCCTTTATTGGCAAATAATTTTATAATTCAATACTGATACAAAAGATGCTTATTATATATGGTGAAGTTGAATTCTCGCTTTTTGACGAAATAGTTTGTACCTACTATGGAAACCGACGTGGTTTTGACACATTTTTGTTTTATTTAATGCGGTTTTATTTTGTTCGCCGGATGTGGCTGAAACTGGTCGGAGTTTGCGATACAATTTAAACGTGGGTAAATTCCGCAGTCTTTTGTTTTGAAGCATCTCATCTTGCCTCATTTTTCCTGGTGGACATTTATTTGGCACACTAACTACTAGTTAAGGTGGTTCGATTATTTCCATACAAATGAATTTTGCCCATTTATGGACAAATTGAGTACAATTTTACAGTGAAATCACAGCTACTGGCATTTGTTTTGGTCTTTTTTTGCGGTAAAACAGTAGATTATTAGCATAAAATCAAATTCATAAAAGATTTATGAAATTATGATTTTTGAATAAAACAGTAGATTATGCTAATATTCTACTGTTTTACTCTAGCAATTGTAAATTACCGCAAATAAAGACCAAAATAAATGGCAGTAGTTGTGATTTCACTGTAAAATTATGCTCCATTTGTCCATAAATGGGAAAAAATATTTGTATGGAAATCGTACCACCCGTAAGTGCAAACATTATCCCACTTTAAATCGTAGCGTTCTGATTATATTTATCAGGTAGGTATTGGGTTGTTCCGTTTACGATACGAGGCGCAATTTGGTCAGTATGTAAAACTTAATTGTATCGACTTAACTTTTTATTACGTTCTCGATAGCGCGTAATAGCTGTTATTATGCCTGTTACAGTAGGTACTACTCTATAGTTTTAATTAGTCTGGAGTGCTTGTACACTCTAAAAATGTTATGAGGTTTATTTTTTTAATATTTTCGCTGTTATTTTTCAAACCTTAGCGCGCTGAAAGCGTTTTTTAGGCATCTTATGTTATTTTCCGTTTTTTTTTTACTTTAATTGAAATTTTAATAACGATACTAAATAAATTTTTGTAGGTATAAAATATAATGCAATCTTTTGTTCTATTTCTTCTTATTGCATCACATTAAATATTCCCGAATCACGCACTAAAACTGAACATTATTGACTGGCTTGTTAGCTTATTTGGTAGTATATCTGCTTCTGGAGTCGTCGGGCGTGGGTTCAATTCCAACTCTGGATGTCTGTTCTGTGTTATTTACAAGAACAAAAAAAGCGAAGATGTATTATGTCAGTTCCCATATCTTTGCTTAGTTTGGGTCTAGGTGGCGCTATGTGAAATTGCCGTTGCTTAATGATCTAAATTCCGATGGTAATATAATCCAAATGCAATTTACACGCTGTGCAAGTAAATGTACAAACTTCAGCAAAAAGATTGATTGAACGAAGGCAGGAACTTAACATTTTATTGTCTAGATTTTTCTTTACAAAGTGTCCTCTACTCGCAACAAAGTGTATTGCATTTAATCTCGGAGTTGTCACTTGAAACGTTTTAAAAGATTGCTCTCTGTCGCGCAATCTTTTCACGTCTACATTTACACATCCGGAGAATTTTTCCTTGAGAAAGTAGTTTGTGCTGTTCTACGGATTTATATTTAAAAAAAAAACTTGTCTGATGCTAAGTGACGATGTTGCCGATGATGGTAAACAAACCTTGCCTACAATGGAACTGGCTCTCTAGTGAGGCTGCCGCAACACATCTTTAGGGGGATTTTTAACTTGGTGGTGGTAGCTAGTCGAGTACTAGGAAGTGCCCTACTACCATGATATGGTTCAAATTTTTTTTGGCACCGGCTTTTCAAGGTCTGGTCAGTGTAAGGTTTGAGCCTCCTACTGAATGAGTCTGATGATCGCTGCGAGTATGATTCTTTGTTAATGATAAGTTTGTAGTTTTGATCGTGAATAGATAAAAAACCTTCAAAAGGCGGGTCGCTTCTTTGTCAACAATATACTTTTATTTTATTTAAAAAAATACATATTTGAATGGAAATCTTTATATCGTATTGTTTTTTGATACCAACCAAGCTACTATCAGTTATACCGCACTGTGATCTATACCAAATCTTCTTCTTTAGTCCACAAATCTGCCCCACTGCTGAACTTTCGGACATGTATTTTTCCTTACGATGTTTTCCTTTACCGTTTAACCGCAACACGCACATAACTTGAAAAGGAAGATGCGTGCCGTGGGATTCGACCTCAAGACCTCCAGATTGGAAGCCAGACAATCTTCCACATATACATTGGAACAATACACACAACGTGTGCCTTTTTCATTTTCGTACGGCATAAACTAGCTATGATAAATATTTTATCTCGATTCGCTGGCACCAGCTGGGTGCTCGTCACACGATTGCATAAATCATCACTGTAGTCCATTCCATTTGTCAGCTGTAGTCAGTCTGTTTACCTTCAGTATCACAGTCTCCCAGTGACCGTTAAAGCGGAAGCCGAGCTGAGCCCACCCGTTATCTGCCTCAGCCCGTGACCAGAATCCAAATCGCTGTGACGTAGCTGTATAGCCGCCGCATAGCCGCTCTGAAGCCACGCTTTGCATATTGATTTAATGAAGTGAGAAGGTGACTTATTTAATTTATAAAAACTAGCGACCCGGCTAGTATTTATTTTGGCGACTTTGTTTTTTATTATGTTAATATCGCTGCAATAGTTTACCCATAACTATTGCAGCGATACAGACAACTTTAAGTAACAAAACAAAGTCCAGGGCTTTCACGTTCATTACTTTGAGACTTTAAATGGTTAGTCTTAACAGCTCTGTGATTATGGTGGCTGCCTTTCAAACCGGAGCACAGTACTGTTTACACATTTTTTTTTAATGGTTGACAGGCTAGGTCTTTGACCACAGCTCACCTGATGTTAAGTGACGGTGTGATAAAATGTAAAGGTAAATGACTGTTAAATTAATGTAAATTGTCTTCCATTTGTCTTCGTAGCGAATATAATTCTTCGTACAAAAATATATTTATCGTGTCCGTATAATATACGCACGTTTAAGTATATAAAAAAAGAAACATTAAATTAATCATCCTGCAAACTATTTTTTCGTGAAAGTATTAATATTAGGTCCTTACATATGAAATTGGCGTTTTGTACGGGAGGATCTTGAAGTCGATTTTTTTTTGTAAAATATATTTAATTAATCAAAGTATGCACCGTTGTTGTCTATGCACTTTTACCATAACACTCATATCATAGTACCCGATACAAAGATTCTAGCAACTTCGCAAACATGCAATCAGCGCTAAACAACCGTCAGACGCAGAAGTCTATTGTTTTTACTGGCGACCTTGCCGCGACGCGATAGGCAGCCCGTACACGTAGCGCGCGATCCGCGATCAATGATCGCGATCCAGACTGATCGTGTACGAAGCGGATTGACGGACTGATGCTCCGGATCGCATAATATCTAGAAATTTTGAAATCATGATCGCGAATCGCGGATCGCGGATCGTGATCATGATTGAACGTGTAAGGCGGCCCATTGATTCTCACTAGCCTAGTCAGTATACAGGCTTATCTAACATTTCGAGTACCTACACTTCTTGATTGGGTTGCTACCTGATTGACTTTTTGGGTATTCGGCCATTTGTTTCGTTTCAAATATCATTGACCAGTTATCTGAAGTTGACTAATATAAGAAGAATCTGCTTGGGATATTTTACCAACGCATACAGCCCTGTTGGCTCCTTGGTAGTAGTATATCTGCTTTAGAGCTGTAGGTCGTGGTTTCTTTTACCACCCAGGAAAAACATTTTGTAGTTTAAACAAATGTTTGTTCTGTGTCTGGCTATTCTGTACGTATTATAAGTACCTACGTAATTACAAAAAAAAATATGTGTTAATGTATTTTATCAGTTATCCGATTTCCATTATACAAGCTTTGCTTAGTTTAGGGTAAGATGGCGCAGTATTTAATTATTTCTTTTATTTTGTACATTAATTTCTGCGTTTTATAAATGATAATGAGGTCAAAGATGAAGCACGCAGACGTAAGATATACCTACCTATTCAATTTAAATGTGACAATCCTGCAGTCGCTGATTTGTGAAAGTTGTAATTTGGCTATTTCTGTCAGTAAGTGTGAAGCGTTTCTACTGGGTTGTGAAGATCAAAGAACTTTTCCTAATATATTTTAGAGTAAATTTATACATTATTTACATACACACTTAAAACAATTACTTCCAAAAATTTGTTTGTTTAGGAAGGTATAAAATTGTAATACAAACTTTTAATATGCGGAAATTTTGTAATTTGTTATATTCACTTACAAATTAACAGTTCGTTTCCTGAATAAAATAAAATATGACGATTGAGAACTTTATCGATATCCGTGTACAGTAAAATCATATTATGCTTATCTTAATTTCTGACTATTCATCCGCTAATCGCGGCAAAATAAGTACTTAAGTGCCCGCTAGAAATTGCTTTTCTTGTAACAAACACTTTATCACCGCTAATTTAATCTTATCAGCGGATTTGGCGTGTAGCTGTCGGCGCGAAGGACGCTGTATCTGAGGGGAATGCGCACCATTCCGTTCGGAAGACATCTCAACACTAGATATTTTGTGGTCTGACTTTTGCAACCCTAAATATAACTTTTCAATGCACTAAATACCTTTGTCAAAATTTGTCTAGATATGTTTGTCAAAATTTGACTAAATACGTTTGTAGGAATTTCGAGCTTCTATTTGGAAGCATTTTGTTTCCAGTAAAACTATCATCATCATCCACAGCCTTCTTTATCCCACTGCTGGGTATAGACATCTCTCTTGTTATCACCGTCGCGTGGCGAAACTGGACCAGATTGGCACAGGACTGAGGCAGATGGCATAACAATAGAAAGTCCCATACCCAGCAGTAAAACTATAGTACATAATTATAAATTCAATCCAAAAAAATTAGTTTTCATTTACTAGAGTTAAAAAGTAGACAAAATTGATCTTAAATCTAAGAACTTGAGATAAGTGATTACAAATGTATTTTATTTGTGAGACTGGCTGGCGGGCTCATACTAGTTATAAAAGATGTGTTACCGGCGCAACAATACAATAATAAAAATTCGAGCTGTAAGTATGCATCAGATGAAAGTGTGAGTTGTGTGAGTGTGAGTATGTATGTGTGTGCGTGCGAGAGTATATTTTTTGATTTTGTGTATTTATGTATGTATATATTCATCTTCGCGATACAGATCACATCAAATGTGATTAGTTTCGCTAAGATGCACAAGGTAAAAACAAAGTTTGCATTGAAAAGTAATAAACAAATTGAGCGTCACACTGTTTCTGGCGTCTTTTTATGTGTCAAAACTGTAATCAAATAATGACTTTTTGAAAAGGTTATGATTTTTTATTATTTAAAAGTAATTAAGCGAATGAGACGCTCTCCTGATGGTAAGAGATAACGTCTATGACCATTGCAGCGATACACAGAACTTTGAATAACAAAACAAAGTCTAAGGCATCGCTGCATTGGTTCTCATTACATAAGATGGTTAGTCTTAAAAGCCCTGTAATTTCGCTAGCTGCAGTACACTTCAAACCGGAACACACACTGCTGCTAGGCGGGAGACAATGCATCAATGACATGTCATGTTGATAGGTTGATACCATTATCGGCTAAAATTACTATCAGTGATATGAGGATAGGATAGGAAAGACAGCAGGATAATAACAAAGTACTTATTTAATCTATTGGATATTTCACCATATTTAACTATGATATTTTTACTCGGAACGTGTTATGAACCAGTTAATAAAGTAATACAGATATTTCGTTTGAAATATATTTTTGTGGATTTCTTTACAAATTTTTATTCCATCTAAAATCATCGAAATCAGATATAAATCTTTTAAATTCTTGTTTATTTATTTATTTCATAATACACAAAACAGAATTCAATAGTATTAATTTCAATAAATACAAATACACATTACATAGCGGTTCGTACAATGAAGGCAGATCCGATCCGTTTAGTTCGAGTTTTTGGAATATCAACCATGAAGCGGTGTTGATGCAGAAACATGACAAAAAATTATCTAATTCATTATTCATAAATTATTTAATTCATTTTTATTTAATTTGAATCAGTGGTCAGTTAAACTTGTTATCATGTGAATTCTACTTTGATCTCTACAAGCTTGTATACTCTAGGTACGTATAAGTAAAATAGTGACAATCCCTACCCTAAGGCGTCACATCACTAAAAGTGTTTTTACGAGCAAGTTACGCCTGTCTCACCCTCGCTACGCCGTAAAATTATATCAAACCACCAAGACTGACGTGGAGACAATGTGTTTTGTATCTGTCTTGTCACATGATGAAATTATTTATGACAGTTTTTTTACGGTTGACAAGCTAGGTGTTTGGCCAAAGCTCACGTGATGGGTCGAAAATGGTAAACACATCTAGACTAGAAAGCAACTGGCCCTCAAATCAAGCTGCCGGAACGTAACGTTAGGTGCTTGGCAGCAGATTTTTCCGCTTGACTGTCGTAGTTTGTCAGCATAGTGCTAGAAAATACCCTACAACCATGCTATGGCTTCCTCACGATGCTTTCGTTCACCAGCAGGTCGAAACTCATTGTTCGGGTTTGAACCCACGCTCTTCGGCATGTGAACCGACTGCGCCAACCAATGTGCATTAATGCACCATTCTATCATCGCTACATAGTACAGTTACAGGGTACAATAAGGTATCTATGTTTACAAATACATTTTCTGGCTTGCAATATATCAACAACTGTCCTGTCCTCCTTGTGACAATGTGAGTCAGTGTTGGTACGTTATCATTCGTCTAATATTTAAGTAATCTTGGCATAAAACGCTGTATTCCAAAACAATGTTTCTTTACGTATATAGTAAATATAAGTATAATATTTTAAACTTATTTTTGTTGAATTTCTAAATTGCATAGATACGCTACGTAAAGTGCGTTGTGAGTTAGACATGTTGCCTCGTTTGTATTTACTTGTATTTTCCTGTGATGAACTAAATTGTTTGGGTCCTTCTTAATCGTGAACCATGCAAAAGGTTAAATGAAATAAAAGAGGAAATATATTTTGCTCTAGATATAAATTTCTACTATATTTACACATATTTGTTATTTACACGTGTCTACATATAATAGCATAAAAGTCATTTTTTTATCTGTTCTGTTAGAGATTTGTATATGATGTTAACTATATCCCATTTTTACAGTTCATTATAATTACAAAAGATTCAAGGTACGAGAGTAATGGCCCCGGATCCCCGTGCTTGAGGAAACAAGAAAACTCAAGATGCCGCGTTAGCCCTACTCATTGATCGACCTACTTACAAACTAACAGACTTATCTTAAGAGCCGGCCAAACACGAAACTTGCTAGCTTTCTAAGGAAAGCTGTTAGATTCATTCGCAAAATACGTTTGTGGCTCCCCCATTAAATTCTATAGTAAAGTTGACGTTGTTCTCGATAACGAATCTCACTTGAAGCCTTTTCAATTGAAGCCTTTGTCGAGAACCACTTGTGCCCTAACTGCGCCCGGGGGTTTTCCAGCCGTTTTAGGAAATAAAAAGTACAGTCCTTCCAAATGTGTTACAGTGTTGGCTCATTTGGTAGCATGTCTGCTTCAAGAGCTGTGGGGCGTGGGTTCGATTCCCACCCAGGACAAGCATTTTGTGATACAAAAACAAATGTTTGTTCTGTGTCTGGGTGTACTGTATGTATTATAAGTATGTATTTACAAAAAAAAAAAAGTATTTAAGTATTCTATCAGTTATCTGACTCCCATAGTACAAGCTTTGCTTAGTTTGGGGTCAGATGGCGCTGTGTGTAATGTCCTGTGATATTTATTATTTATTATTTATTAAATGCCATGAGATGCCGTTAGGTCGCGAAACGTCGTGAAGTGACACGAATAATACAAACAGGGAGAGCCAGCTAACAATACTGATAGGTATATCAATAAATATAATACGATTCATTCACCAATTAATTGAACCTAATAAAATGCAACCTAAACTTTTTCTCGACGTGTTTGCGTCGTTTGGTTTCTTCGACTCATAGCTTTACAAATTAAAAGTGGCATTAGTTTGTTTGACACAAGAAAGGTTCAATAGTTTTTACGTGTTTGTTCATAGTGTACCCTGTATTTATCAAATGAATTTGTTTATGAGAATCAGTGTAGCCAATTCTACAGTTCTAGTAGATCTACAGTTTCTTTTTACCTAATGTCATTTGATTTTTTTCATCTTAAAGTTTATTTAAGCGAAAATTAGTAGGTTTCACAATTTTCTAGCTAATCTTCAGTTTTTCTCTAATTGGCAGCGCTGATCTTAATATTTATCCGAAGCGGTGTGTGTCTGATTTAACACTGAAAAACAATATACCTACTGATGCACATGTTACTTGCGTTGTACTTAATGTACTTTGCGGAAGTTCATTTTGAATATTCAAGGTATGTAATTAGTTTATTTCCGCTTAACAGTCGTTCCAGATACGACTTACATTGAAAACAGTGATGAGGACTTACATTTAAATTTAAGTTCTCATCACTGTTGTAACTAGAACGACTGTTAAGCGGAAATAAACGAAATATATAGCTTGATGCACATTATTAAGTTGGCACGATTCAACATCTCCTCTATCTTTATTGGCGTAGACAAAATGGCGTAGACAAAAGATATTCATTCTGTCTTATGTATTTATCTTCAAACACACGGGCAATATTGTTGTTAAACCATTGAGGTCTGGGTAAATATACGCATAAGCGTTATACCTATAACGCTCTAATAGAGGGTCAGAGGTGTGCAAGTGCTGATTGAGCTGCTAATAATAGTGATGTATTTTATCGCTCATATTTTCCACGGTAGTTTAATGTCGTTGGTTGCCAAGGCACGTAATGTAAAATATTCGTTCTCGACAGATCGTAGTTTCACTTAGTTCAAGGACACGCCGAATTCTTGAAGAAGCCTCTTGAATGATCTTAACGAGATTATCTGTTATGTACGTTGTCAAGTTGCCTATGTCAAAGTATAAATGCTATTAAGTACCTGAGTGGTGATTAAGATGAATGGTTGTTTTTTTTTTACGTAAATTTAATACACGATATATTTACGTAAACGAACGAGACGCTATCCTGATGGTAAACGAGAACGCAAGTCTATGGCCATCACAGCGATATACACAGAAATTCGAGTAACAAAACAAAGTCTGGGGCATCGCTTTGGCGCTCATTACTTTGAGACTTTCGATGGTTAGTCTCAACAGCCCTGTAATTTCGCTAGCTGCAGTACCCTTCAAACTGGAACACAGTAATATTTACACACTACTGCTTGGCGGCAGGATATCTGGTACTGTGGCAGTACCTACTTAGACGAGCTAAGGATCACCAAGCAAAAGTAAAGTTTTAATGGTGATAGATCTCTTTAGCAGATGTATAGCTGCAATGGTCATGAACATGCGTTATCTCTTACTTATTAGGAGATCGTTTCGTCTTATAATTACTTATGCATTAAAAAACACCTAACAAATTTTTTATACAAATAAACCAATTGTTTCACAATACTTTACGCATAATCATTAGGTACTGTTGGATTCTCGAGTGATCACATGTAGGACACAAATTGTTTTCGTAATAAACTGTCTGATAATATTAATCGGCTAAGAATACTCGTAGGTATGTGACGATGCGATTACTGATTAGACAATCGATTATTTATTTGTTAATACTACGTAAGTGTTGTCTGCGATAATCCTTGCAGAATTTTAATGTAGAAAACTAATTCGTTTTTGCTAATAAGAGGGTCTAGGTAAAGTAACATTAGATAATTATGTATATTCGATAACGCTAATAGAAAAATTCAAAAATGTACGCGATTGACATAAGCTGCCCACTTGACGTATCGACAGTTTATGTCAATTCTGTGCATTATTGGATTTTTCTATTAGCGTTATCGCTAATCGAATGATACTTTTTTTAGGAATGATTTACACTGATAGATCTCCCTACGATTCTGTCGGAGATGGTACGAGGCAGAAAAGGATACAGACAATAAACACCAAATAAAATAGATGTTTAAATTCTACAATTCAATAAAGCCGGTAACGACATACTGGGTTAGGCAGAAGCTACCAACGACAAGCTCAATTAAAATTCAAATTAAAACAATATTTGTGCTTATCAAATATGTAGGTTTAATTTACACAGTTACAGGCCTCCATTTTGTGTGGCTAAATTACACATCACATCAAAGTAGCCTGTGATGGTTGCTGAATTGTATTTTTAGAAATTAAAAGTTAAATAACTTAAAGTATTCGTATCATCGCACTGTCACGAGATAATTGCGATAGCTACATTTGAGAGCCAGTGCCTTTCCAGGCTTGGTGTGTTTAACATCTTCGACCAAAACGTCACTTAACATCAAACAAAAACAAAACCTGTCAAGCCAAAAAAAAAATAGATATATCTTGGAAATAGAAAACTGAAAACTTTGAAATAACTGTGGAACGCGTTTCATTAGAATGTCGGTGACGCGAACCCATAACTGTTGCCCCTACCGAAAAATCGCTCAACGCGGCCAATAAAGTTTTCACTTCGAAAATTTAAAGCAAAAGTCAAGAGTCAAAGATCGTAAGTGTCCCATTTGCCTCTCCTTCTACAGAATAGACAATAGTACAGCCTGCTGACGTAACCCCTAGGTTTGTGCTGTGGGCAGGGGTGCGTGACGTCAGACCGCCTACGGTCTATCGGACGACGTCGGCAGGGCGCGCCGAACCGCAACCGGCGGCGCCTTGGCTAGGGTTGCTTTTAAAATATGCATCTCGTTTCAATCTAGCCATGCCCCGTGATTTCGCCCGTGATATTTTATAATATTTTAGGGTTTTTTTTATACTGGACTCTGGATAAGCCCTGTTTATATACTGTCCCAATGCTGGGTGCATACTTCTTATAAAAAGAAGGGTGATGCCATATCACGCCACGCTGACCAAGTGAGGGCTGGCAGACTTCATATATCTTCAAGAACGTTAAGACCTCTCAAACATGCAGGGTTCCTTACAATGTTTCCCTTTATCATTTGAAGCTTGTGACAATACGCAGAAATTTTAGAAAAGGCTGAGGTGCGTGGCTTGTGGTTATAACCTGAGTCCTCCAGATTAGTAGTTAGACTTAGACGGTCAGCCAAAACTTAATTTTTATGCGTTTTTTGGAAATGACAGTTTTACTACGGAAACTGACGTGGTTTTGACACGTTTTTGTTTCACTTACGTGGAATCACTCAAGTTTAATTATATCGTGCGCGCGTTTTACTCAACTTGTCTCCATGAAGAAGGCCTCCGAATGTGGCCCAAACTATAAAATATCCGATAAAATTAGTAAACTAGAGATTACAATTGTTATACGTAATCGTATTACTTTTCCGTTATGTAAATGACATGTCATTTCATGCATTGCTTCAATCAAAATTAACAATCAAACCAGCTTTGGTATTCATGTACCAATCGAAAGTCTTCCCATTATTTTGGTTATATCCCTAACAGACCTGCGGCTATGAACGAGGCAAGAGTTCGATAGAGATGTCGTCGGTAAGTAAAGTAAATCTGTCGGCGCGAACAAAATCCACAGGTCTTTTAAATTCTATTGAAGTGACAAACTTCCACATTTACAACATTAGTGTGATAACAAACCGCTCAAATGTCGACCTAAAACTGATGAACAATGTAAATGAGTTTCGCTCTTTGTAATTTTCAGGAAACCCTAATGGAGAGTGGCTAGTTACGGAGGCGTATATCTGGGGCATGTTGTGAGTCGGTATGTTTAATAACATTTTAACAGGGTGTTATTTGGGTCCTTGATTCTATACTAACAAGAGGTTGATGACTTACAATGGTGTCGGGCTTAACTATAGCTACTTTTAGAATCGATTCTTCGTACTTCCTTTTCATTTACTAAAGCGATGCATGGAGTTAAAAAAAATAAAAAAATCGTAGGACTATACACACAGCGCCATCTGGCCCCAAACTAAGCAGAGCTTGTGTGATGGAAGTCAGATAACTGAGTTATTTACATAACCTAACCAAGGATTAAGGATTTCATTTCATTATCATGTAAAAATGTTCAAATATGCTATTAATTGAAGGTACTTTTTTAAGGCGAGGTCTCTGTTAATCCTTGTTATATATGGCTTGCGTTTTACCTGGTTTGACTTGGTGGTACATTTCCTTAGCAGGCGGTCTTCTGGGTAGGTACCACCGTAGTACCAGTTATTCTGCCGCTAAGCAGTAGTGTGTAAACAATACTGTGTTCCCGTTTGAAGGGTACTGCAGCTAACGAAATTACTGGGCTGTTGAGACTAACCATCGAAAGTCTCAAAGTAACGAGCGCCAAAGCAGTGATGCCCTGGACTTTGTGTTGTCGCTGCAATGGTCATGGACAGGCATTATCTCTTACCATCAGGAGAGCGTCTTGTTCGTCTTAATACTATTTACATTTAAAAAACCTCCAACCTGCCTGGTGTACGGTTTACGGAACACGCTTGCCTAAATTTGAACGTTTCTTTTTACTTAAAAACTTCGGATATTTTGTCGCCATAGTAAAAATTTGTCAAGTGTTAGCCCTAAAGTGTAGGGCGGTATAGTGATAGGATGTCGACGACACAAGATCTAGGACGCTCTGTCACCGGGTAGGAATAAGTAGGTATTTTATCTCAGACTTTGTTGTAACTGACTTCAACTACGAGCGGTGTAGGTGTATATTCCTATATTCTCTTAAAATTTTTCTTTGTTACAATTAAATTTTGTTTTAGATAGATATAAACTTTTTATTGTGCACTTGTGGTCGCCTCGCGGTTACACCCGCGTAGTTCCCGTTCCCGTGGTAATACAGGAATAAAAAGTAGCGTGTCACCCGGGGATAGTGTAGCTTCCCAACGGTGAAAGAATTTTTGAAATCGGTCTAGTAGTTTCGGAGCCTATTCAATACACACACACAAACGAACAATCCAATCTTTCCTCTTTATAATAGTACTAGCGATCCGCCCCGGCTTCGCACGAGTGCAATGTAGATACTAATGTGGTGCATATGCAAGTATTATACATATAAACCTTCCTCTTGAATCACTCTATTTATTAAAAAAACCGCATCAAAATCCGTTACTTTTAAATATCTAAGCATACATAGGAACAGAGAGGAACGACTTTGTTTTATACTCGTACTATGTAGTGATAGACTACAAAAACAGAAAAAAAGTACAGAAAACAAAAGACAAGTGTCAAGTGTGCGTGTTTTCTAAAGTGTTACTTTATGACAAAACCATGCCAAGACGTTCAAAATATAACCAAGTCGTACTGGATTTACTCCGTTTCGTCTGTCCTTGTGAAGGTTGTAACGATTAAAGTACGTGTTGTAATCTGTATGCTGAATGCATGCTATAGCTATTGACAACGATTTCTGCGATACATTTTTTATGCCTACACTGGTAATAGTAATAAATCTTTTTTTTAGCGTTAAATGAATGAAACGCACGACACGTTCTCCTGATGGTAAGAGATAACGCGTGTCCATGACCATTGTACACAGAACTGTAAGTAGCAAAACAAAGTCCAAGGCATCGCTGCTTTGGCGCTCGTTACTTTGAGACAATGATTACTATTAACGATACTTTGATACTTACTTTAATATTTATTTTATGATTATAGTTACTTTGATGGCTAGTTTCAACAACCCTGTAATTAGCAGTCCTTAATCTTTACTTTGCAACTACTTGTTATGCTTCGCACAAGTCTGACTAAAACTGAATCTTGAATACAAAGTTATAAACTTGGAGCGTAGTACGCCGAAAGGGGGTCATTGTACTCATAATTATGAATTATGAAACATGTTGCGAAAATAATGTGCTGCTCCACACATCAAGGTTAGGTTAAACACTATCTATAGATAGTGTTTAACCTAACCTTGATCTTGTTCTGTTCTATAGAACAGCTGAATTATTTTTTCACAATTTCGTTGTGTCTATAGTAAAAGTTATTCACAATGTCGTGTACAATGACACCCTTTCGGCTTAGGTTACACACCAAGCTCATCACCCTATTTTTTTCTATTGACAGGTTGCATGTTTGGCCACACGTCACTTAACATGAAGTGACGGTGTTGTCGAAGATAGTAAATCACTTCTAACCTGGAATGAAACTGGCTCTCAAGTGAGGCTGCCGGAACGCACTGTTAGGTGCTTGGTGACAAATTTTCAACTTGAGTTTGGTAGCTAGCCAGCTGAATACTAGAAAGTACCCGCTATGGTTTCCTTACGATGTTTTCCTTCACTTGACTGTAGCTCAAGCTCATTGTTGGGATTTGAACCCACGCCCACGGCGTGTGAACCGCAATTGCAACCGTTATTTTATGTGAACCGCAATTGAGCGTTGTGTACTTGTATACGCTTTCGGATTAGTACACCCTAAGCTTATGACCTTATTAAATAACTATTATAATCTAGAGATTTGTGTAAAACGTTCAGCAGTCAATCGTATGAATGCAAATCTAGGTTAACACGCGATAATGGCGAGGGACATCCAGTCGAGTCATATTATGATCGATTTGTTCATTGGTAACCCCTGTAATAGTTGACGACCGCCGGGGGTGACGGGGGAAGAGAGAGGGGGTGATATCAACAAGTACCCGCACGCCGCGCCAACGTGTCGCCAGACGAAATAATACCAGAATTATTAAGGGAGCTACCATGCTCTGCTCTGGCCGCTCTGGGTCATATCGATTTGATGCGAAGGAGCAAGGACCTTTTCGACCAAGGAAAAATGAGGCTGGCTCTTAACTATGCCAGTTGTTTAATTATTTACGTACTTCGAATACTTTGACACTTTATATTTTACTAGCGGACGCCTCGCGGTTTTACCCGCGTAGTTCCCGGTCCCGTGGGAATACAGGGATAAAAATAGCCTATGTCACCCGGGGATAGTGTAACTTCCTAACGGTGAAAGAATTTTGGAAATCGGTCCAGTAGTTTTGAGTTTAATCGTTACAAACATACAAAAATCTTTCCTCTTTATAATATTAGTGTAGATTGAGAAAGACATACTGAGTGGTCGTTATGAAAATTTAATAAACTTTAGTTGTAGGTAGGTTAAGTTATGTTGTAGGCTTACATGAATTTAAAAAAATCATCACCAACTTGATTTTGGTGATTTTTTTTCACAATGCCAAAGTTGTGCTCATGGTAGGTCATAATAACTGAAATATACACAAGTCTGAAATTGTGAAAAAAACGAATATATAGAAAAAGTTGACAGCCCTGTTGGTTCATTGGTAGTGTGTCTGCTTCGAGAGCTGAAGGGCGTGGGTTCGATTCCCACTCAGGACTAACATTTGTGTGACTAACATCGATGTTTGTTCTGTGTCTGGGTGTACTGTATGTATTATAAGTATGTATTTAAAAAAAAGAAGAAGTATTTAAGTATTTTATCTGTTATCTGTCTTCCATAGCACAAGCTCTGCTTAGTTTGGGGTCAGATGGCGCTGTGTGTAATGTCCTATGATATTTATTATTTATTTATTTTAGTTCGTCGTACGACCGAATGTTTTTTCTTGACAGCAAATAATTACAATTAATTATTTGGTGAATTTTTTGCGATTTAAATTTTTATGTATTTTGACTGTAGGTACAACTTACTTATTATTATTTAATTTAAAATTGTTATCCTAAATAAATAATCAATAAATTAACTACCTTACAAATAAATTTGTAAGTGAATTTTTAAAAATGCAATTATAATTATAATTACCCAGACATAATATATACATGTGGAATATGATACATATTTGAAAAATGTGTATTTGAATTGAAATTACATTCTATTTTGTGTGTCAAGTATAATTAAAAAATAAATAAAGTTTTGTGCGGCAAACTTACTCATCTAACGTGTATCTTTTTGGTACATCAAACAAATAAAAATGATATAATATGCCTTCGGCTTTGGCATTGTGCGTCTTGGGTTTACCCTATCATAATGTAATTATTCCTTAGATAATAAAAGATGTAGGTAATGTAAATGACAACACGCGTTTTACCTCTTATATACATATTTATTTACATACCAGTACCTTCCTTCACACAGTCGCCCTTTTTTTCTTGGGTCAATCTGCTTTTGTAAATTTCTATGTACCTACGTTAACTGTAAACTGTAACTGTAAACTTTTTTAAAGAAGTTTAAAGTCAGCGGCAAATAACTTAGTAAAGATAGAGGTTTGAACCCAGGATCTCTAGATTGGAAGCCAGACGGTCTCCCAACCAAGCTGCCGAAACTTATGAAATTTTACGAGTTACCTACAAATTCAACGGTTACGTTGTAGGTACACAATATAATTTATGTCAATTGTTGAGACTAACCATCGAAACTCTCAAAGTAATGAGCGCCAAAGCAGCGATGCCCTGGACTTTGTTTTGTTACTCAGAGTTCTGTGTATCGCTGCAATGGTCATGGACGGGCGTTGTCTCTTACCATCAGGAGAGCGTCTCGTTCGTCTCATTACTTTTTACACCGCAGTATAATGCTTAGTATGAGTATGACCACCATCAATGTTATTTGAGAGTTTACTAAAACTTCTTTATATGGACGGATTGTGAAATCACCTACAAATTATTACCTACAATATTTCTGCTTTGCAATGTTGTCTTTGGTGACGTCGAAACGACCGTTGACCCTGACTAGAACTGCAATTTAAATGATTTTAAACTTGTTGAACATAAACAAGTCTAGGCTGTTTCCTGTTTACAATATCAAGAGCAATAAGACCTGGTCTAGGATACAACTTGTATTTACTTGAAACCTGTTTTTTCTTGTGCATACAACTAAAATAATTTGGATCGAATGATGCGAAGTTATGTACTGGTATGATACTGAATTTGTATCTAAATATTGGTGGATATTTCACACAGCGCTCTCTAGAACTAAGCAAAGCTTGTACTATGGGAACCAGATAACTTATAAAATTCTTTAGTAATATTTTTGTTTGTTATAACTACATACAGAAACATCCCAACCCAACATAAAACTAACATACATATTATATATAATAGATTGATACAGGCGTTACTACGGAAATTTAAAGGTATCCGGTTTTGAATTTATTTAAAGGTATCCGGAGTTACATGTTTTATTTTTTTAAATTAAGTATTATATTTTAAGTTCATTTCGGATAAATAATTATAAGTTAAATTACATCCTTTTCTTTTTTGTAACCAAAACGACTTATAAGTGTATTTCCGTTCAAAAGCCGTTTTGGTTACAACAGTGATGAGAATTTAATTTAAAAATTGTCTAACTTGACGATAATTTTTAAATATATTACTTTATATCTAAAAATAGAATCCGACATAAACTACCATATTAACGAAAATAAGCAAATCTCACCTTCCTTTTCGTATGCTTACGTAGACAAGTAAGTAAATAAATATTGCTAACGTGATCCCCTTCTACATTCTAGACTCCCCCATCCTTAATGTCATCAAAAATTAGTACAACAAAGACCAACCGTCTTAACCAAGACTCCTTACGTGAAATATTAACGAAATTGGAAATAAAACTGATCCGTAATCAGCATTATGAATGACTATTTGATTTCTTGACCAACTTTTTTCTCACAAACCACATCTAAATCACCGCAACAGACAGACTGCTTTTCGCTAACATGCTTGACTCCATCCCGTCCACTGGAGCTACTTTGCCAGCGACCCAGAGCCTCGCTCCGATACTTTAAGGAGCTGGGTTGGCCCATACACCCCAAGCGGGACGTCAGTGCAGGACTTATCGCCCCCATTCAGAATAAGAATACTATATGACTGCTTGACATTCTTAGTTAAACACTAACACGTGCTTCTTGGTCCAGCTTCTTTACATAAACATATAACAGATGCGCGAAACGGTAACTGGCAACAATGTGAACTTGGTTCACCAAGATACAGGTGTCGCCTACTTTGAGTCCCGGTGTATTACTACGTTACAAATTGTAATAACCGAAATTGCATGTCCTATAATTATATCCTACAACTTTTTGCATTATTGTTTCATCTGTGTCTGTTATTAGAACCACATTACCGACTTACCCAAAGTTTACTACAGCTTACTATACGAATCCATATTGTTTATAATATTCTTCATCGCCACGCGCCCATATTTCAATATTATTATTTTCATTCACCATTGTGATTAACGCCAGATGGTCCCCTCACAAGATGTCTTTGTTACTTTTCCATGTGAAACTTAATTGCCACTTGAATATTCTGCTACTAAAAACAAAAGACTGTTTACTATTCGTGTGTTTACTATAGCAGCGATGGTTTATAAATAGCTCGGTCGTTAGTCTCTACTGAACTATTGTGTCTGTGGTCGATTTTTGTCTTTTCAATATTGAGGCTTAATGCGAATTTAAATTTTGACTATTTCGTTTGGTCTATGTCGCTGTAAGTTTGAATGGAGACTCGTTTCAAACTCCCGATTTTACGTAATAAGATTTAAGGTTATGTTAAAAGGGCGTAGGTTTATTATGATGGCGTGGGTTCTATTACCTAGTTTTGTTTTATGTCTGGGTGCTAATAATAATTTTATGTAAGATGGAACGAGACGCTCTCCTGATGGTAAGAGATAACGCATGATTATTGCAGCTATACACATAACTTTGAACAGCACAACAAAGTCCAGGGCATCGCTACTTTGGCGCTCATTACTTTGAGACATTCGATGGTTAGTCTCGACAGCCCTGTAATTTTGCTTGCTGCAGTATCCTGCAAACCGGAACACAGTAGGTAATGTAAACATACTACTACTTGGCAGCAGAATATCTGTAACTGCGGTGGTACCTACCTAGACGACCTGGTGAGGAGATCTACCACCAAGTGAAGTACAAGCTTTGCTTAATTTGGGCCTGGATAGCGCAGTGTGAGATTTTCTCCAATAACTATATTATGTATACATGCATTTGGTTTTGACTGCTGACAGTAAGGCGACGTAGGTAGGTATGACGTAGGTAGGCGAAGCAAAATTCATGAATGGATTTGTATAAGTGAATAAACTCTTGGCAATAATCGATTTTCAGGTAGTTCGAATATGATGCCAAATTGATTGTTTTTTTAATGACCCTACAACGAGATGGCTCATACCATATGGTCATACTATTGAATTCTAAAAACTTTCGTCTCACCTACCGGTTTGGTTTTCGCCGACGACGGATTATTTTTTCGTTGGTCAACTGGAACGAGTCTACGTCTGATAACACTACACAGTTTCACTTGAATTTTTCATGGTTAATTCATTGGTTCATTGTTCCCTTACCGGGGTCATTCTTGTTCACGTGTTTCACGGTGTCATATATTTAGTAGCTCATACCTAGATGACGTCGATCGACTTTTCATTTCTGTATCATTTGCCGGAATCACCCCGTATGTATCTAACAAGGACCACCCACTCGTGCAGCGAATTTCATTGCTTAGCGGTTCGCACGATGAAGGTAGATTCGAACCGCTTAGTCCGAGTTTTAGGAACATCCACCATAAAGCGACATCGCTTTTTAGAGTTCCTAGCTGTCCGACAGTAAAATCGGCATGGTGGAATCAGGTCATTTAGATCTGAAGCGCACTCACCAAAGTGAATCCGGTAGAAAACCAACAGACAAGCCACTTTGCGTCGATGCTCAAGGCTTTGGAGCTTTTTCTGAACAAGCGAATCTTTGCTGATGTTTTTCCGGGCACGTTTCTCAATTATAAATCTGATGACGCATCCCATCGGGTCGGTGGTATGCTTTGCTTTTTACGCGCTAGATATTTGTTTCATGTATACGCCTGTGCATTTCAGCAAACGTCTCTATCAACGAAGGTGGCGCAGCGCATGTCGTTCGGTCTGCTAGGCGGAGGAGCGGCGGCGCGCTGCGAGTTCGTCCGCATGAAGGGCCCCGCGGGCAAGGGCCACGCCGAGATGGCGGTGTCGCGCCCCCGGGGCTCCGGCCTCGACACGCCCGCCTCTGAGCCCGGCGCCGACCTCTGGGACTCCGACTGGGAACAGGATCCCGAGGAGATGTTCATGTGTCGACACCAGGTTAGTAACGGACCTTAGGGTCTTGGGACACCGTTATACATACAGAACCACGACTGGAAAGATATTTTTAAAATCTTAAATTGTGCGTTTATCAAGTTTAATGAAACTGCTCGACGCGCCTCCAGTGTGTTGCATTAGTCGAGCATAGTATCCATATAGTTTGCTGTAGATTCAAGAACTCCCTCTAATGGATATTTTTCGCCACATTCCAGCGTCGTCTATCCGACCCAAGCGCCAACCTGACAAATTTCGTGCGCGGCGGTTGGCGCAGCAAAGACGGACGCGACAAGAGTCGCTCAGAGAACGAAGGCCTAGATTCACTGGTCAACGGCATCGCAGAGGTCGAAGCGGGAGACTTGCGGGACGGTCAGTACCACTCAACGCTGACCTCTTGTTGCTTGATCACTGACGTTTATGCATGTAACGCTTTGATGTTTTTGTTAATCGGTTATAAGTCGCATGATACGGTGGGTCAGGGTTCTAATAAAATGTGACTCCGATAACTTTATCGATATGCTCTATGATAGAGTTTGAATATATGGGATTATTAGCTTGGGGTATACTAAGACGAAAACTGTCCTCATTTAACTTTTGTTTTGAGCTCAAGTATTTACTTACCTGTTTTGTAACTATTCTTAATTTGTCTTTTGTTTCTTTTATATAAAAAATATTTCTCTTACCAACAACTCTAAATAAAACCAGCTGTTCTATAAACATTTTTTTTGAAGATTTTATGGAAGATTATAGCCTGACAGAGTTTCAGAGCTAAACCCATAGTAAAAGTTTGTTATAATGATGTAACAAAAGTGGAAATATAAAAAAAAAAATGTTTTTTTTTGCATGCTTTCACATTTCTTCACAACCATGTCTCTGTTACTTTTACCTGAAACGACCTTAATAAAATTCGACAGGGCGGCAAGATGCAGCTATCGTAAATAATAACTGAGTGGTGCAGTTTCGAATCGGCGCAAAAATTGTTAAATATTTTACGATGTCATTAAAATTACGCTCGATCTAACAAACTCACATCATAATTTTTATTATGTTGATTTAACTATCACTCTGTCTACAACATTCCTATAATTTTTGATGATTCATAAAATAATTTTATTACCGCTGACGACAGAGTTGACCTGAAAAATGTTATTTCTTAAGGGTTGTTACACCGTTCGAAGGAAATGCATGTTGTGCCGTGAATCATATTTTGTCGTGCTAGTCTCTTGAACTAGTTGTAGTTCGTGGTTGTACCCGATATTTTTTTGTAATGTTTGCCTGATCTTCATTACAGTATCCTGTCCTAATAAATCCTAATTTATTGTACGTATTAAACATTTACAATGTTGCATGCGTTTGGCTACGATCTCAACTGAAGGAAAGCGACGATGTGACCGAAAATAAAGCAAGTTTGCGTAGAAAATACCTATTAACGTTTTTCTTGAACTAACCCCGCGTTGCGAGCCGCTTCCAACCGGTCTTTATGGAAGTCAATGGGGGAGGCCTATGTCCAGCAGTGAACGTCCTACGGCTGAAATGATGATGATGATGATGAACCCCGCGTTGTTGGAACACACAGACGCTGGCAACAAGTTCCACACATGAGCAGTTCTTACAAGGAAGGCGGTCTGAAAACGCTTTGTGCGTTTAAAGGGATTTTCCACTGTAAGAGGGTGTCTTTTGGTCGAGCGTCTGGTCGTTTTGTTGTAAAACGTCGATGAAAGAAAAATTATAAAAAATCGATAGAACGGCCACTTCACGTCGATGAGCTAGGCTCTAAAGCTTAAAATTCATCATAGCCTATTTATAAGCCTCTTAGGCCTCATTTTAATGGAATCAAAAGCCTCAAGCTAGCTGGTACTTAGCACAACTATATTTATTGTTACAAATGGATCTTGTTTTGATAGTTTTGTTTCTACATTTTTTTTTTTTTTTTTTTAATGTAAAAGTAATGAGACGGTCGAGGCGCTCTCCTGATGTTAAGAGATAACGCCTGCCCATGACCATTGCAGCGATGCACAGAACTTTGAGTAACAAAACAACGTCCAGGGCATCGCTGCTTTGGCACTCATTACTTTGAGACTAGATGGTTAGTCGATTTTTTCTGCTTATTTATATGTGTATTGTAATTGGCCTACTGAGCCGTTTTAGTGAATAAACAATAAAATAAAGCGCAATCTTTTATACTACCACGCTAAATTTTGTCATGATCGACTGGAAAAGTAACAAACACTTTTAGTTTCCTATTTTTTTTAATTTTTCTTTTTTTAGCTTAGTGGAACTGGCTGGCACCCGTACTAGTTATTTAACTGTAGGTACTACAGGCCAGATCCCCCCATATGAAATTACATTTAATGGTGAGCTTATTATACATATATACTGGGTGTACTGTATGTATTATAAGTATGTATTTACAAAAAAAAAAGTATTTAAGTATTTTATCAGTTATCTGATTCCCATAGTACAAGCTTTGCTTAGTTTGGGGCAGATGGCGCTGTGTGTAATGTCCTACGATATTTATTATTATTATTTATTATTATATTATTATTTATAAATATTTATTTAAACAATTTAGTACATGGTAATATAGTAGACATAATAGACTTCGCGTAGTGAAAGGCATCCTCAGATATTGACGCAGTCTGCCTTGAAGCAAATTTTTTCTAAGAACGTCATAAAGAAACAAAGTGCCAGACAAACTGCAGTTATTTTTTAATATATTGCAAAGAATATTCGACGTGGTATAGCGTGACTGTAATATTTCTGTCTGTCTGGTCGAATATCGTAACTCGTGTGGTTGAATCAAAACTCTTCGTGTAAAGTAACGTCATATCTCGTACTGATCTTTGTTTGCATCAGTTTACGAGCACAAATGACATGAATTTACGTCTAATAATGTGCCACAGACGTCGCTATTTACAACCTTGTAGCTGTATTTATATTGACAGCCCTGTTGGTTCATTACTATGTCTGCTTTAGGAGCTGTAGGGCGTGGGTTCGATTCCCACTCAGACCAAAACATTTTGTGATATAAATAAATGTTTGTTCTGTGTCTGGGTGTTGTGTATGTATTCTAAGTATATATTTACAAAAAAAAAAGTATTTATGTATTCTATCAGTTGTCTAACTTCCATAGTACAAGCTTTGCTTAGTTTGTGGTCAGATGGCGCTGTGTGTAATGTCCTACGATATTTATTTATTTATGTATTTTCGCAAGCATAGATATTTCAATATAATAGATGTTGTATGAAATTTACGAATAAAGTGAATTGAGCTTGTTTAAACTTAGATATATTTTGTAAATAGAAACAAAACAATTGAAATCCACATATCGCCGTACAGTGGGTAAGGAATCATTCGTAAGCAGAATTGTAGTAATTTTATACTCTTCCTTTCCCCTTGTCAACAAAAAAAAAAGCAAAGAGCTTTTTTTTTTGTTTTGGCGTCGCGTTTTAGCATTTGCCAAGTATGTATGTCAAGTATGTAATTATATATTTTCAAGTTTCAAAAGTTAAATAAGTGTCATCGTAGCTAGTTTTAGTCAAAGTCCAGTCTTAGTCAAGTCCAGTTCGTGTCAGTCAAGTCCAGTCATGCTGTAGTAAAGTAGTGGCGACTTTACTATAAAGCTTCGATGGAGTTTTGGAAGCAACACGAAAAGTCATGTTTCACCACATTATATCATTTTCCCACACTCACGCTTGTAATTCGGCACTTTATGAATAAAACACCACCATTTTTATGCATAAACACTCGACAAAACACTAGTTTTGGAAAAAAATACAACGGAGCCACGACTCTTCCCGCGTTCCCGCCAAAAACCGTCAGCAAAGAGCCTACTTACCTCATATGCTTACATAAACATTGGCTTTACTAGCAACCCTGCAATGCAATCTGAGAACTAAAATAGATAGAGAGATAAAACTTTTTATTGTGCACACCATAGTTATATATATATTGCATATAATTATGGGGTGCACAATAAAAAATAAAAAAAAATTGATAAAAAAATTATATAGTGCATATTATTATATCTTCTTTTTTTTGTTTGTTGTTTGTTTCCTATTTGTATTAATTGTGATCTGTGTTTCTGGTGTATAATAAAGTTATATCTATTCATAAACAGAAAAAAGTACAGAGAACAAAAACTCCTCTAAACGTGATGATAATTTTACGGCTTACCGATGTTATGTTTGGCCAGTACATTAGACGTTGTGGCTTTTGGTATACTTGGTTTTATATTTACTAACACGGAGTTTTTCCGACCTTTTAGTACGATTCAATGTTAGATCAACAAATGCCGTTCACATTTGCACATCGTCTTGGAATCATCAGTTACACTATTTGTGAGTCCACTAAAACTGCGAGAGTGATGGACATGGGTGAATAAAAAATGAGTACGATGTAACTAGGAGGTATTTGTTTGAGAGCTTACACTGAATCGTGCACAGATGATTGTAGTTAAGGCTCCTGTGCTTGTGGCACGATTGCTGTTGTATTTGTGTGCGGGCCGCATGCGCATGTGTGCGTGTAGGTCGCCCGGAGGAAGCCAGCCGCCGATCGATTAATCGGGCCCATTCTCTCCTAGAGAGGCTAGATCTCGCGCCGTATTTATACTTTTGACTTAGTTCCTTGTTTAATAAAGTGCCGCGGGCTGCGAGGGTACTCGATTCATAGTTTATTCTCATTCAAATTTTTAGTTATTATTCAATAGTTATATTTTTGGTATATTTCCGCTTAAAAGTAGCTGTGGTTACAATAATGAGGATTTAATTTAAATAACTTGACGACTATATTTAATTATCTATCCGTAAGATCCTTGGTCTAGCGCTCGAAGAGTCGGAACACGTTCTGAGGATGCCTCGTGTAGAGGCGAAACACGTGTCGGCAAGTGTTTAATGCAGCGAAAAGAGGATATAAAGACTTGTGGTTATTTTTATTACACATTTTTAATTTATTTATATTTTATTTTAAATCTGATTAAAGTTTTAGATATTAAAGAATATTTCGGATAGTTATTTAAAAATTGTAGTCAAGTTATATAAAATAAATTCTCGTCACTGTTGTAACCACAACGACTTTAAAGCGAAAGTACATTAAAAATATATCTCTCGATTACTCAAAATGAAATTTCGCAATAAGTAACGCCTGAATCGATCATTTTTAAGTTACTATCAATTCGGTCCCAAAATGCGATTTGAGCTGACACGAAAGGCCGCGACGCAGACGGAAACGAAAATATTGTTGTTTAAACCTTATATCGTTGTTTGTATTGTAGTTTTTGTAATGGCAATCTACGACGCAACAAGACAAATGACTATCACATCGTTCAAAGTTTGCCATTTTAATTTCGCATTCGTACAGAATATGGTATAGGGCTTAGATTTCAGTGTTTATAGTCCGCGGCAGTTAGCGCCGCATCGCGATCAGTCCCCTCTCGGTGCTCGGCCCCGGGCGTGCCTCTACGGGTGACACTCCACCAAAACTAACCAGCGAAACGTTAACCAACACTTACACAACATTGACTTCACAATCGCGTCAACTTTGTAAAGAATTAATGACTTTATACTAAATTGAAACACTCGTCATTTTACTACTACTTACAAAGTTGTAGCGCGCAAGCTCTTATTTCGGCTTTTTTGGATATCCAAGTCAGCTTTGTATAATGGTTGGTTGGTTAGCGATTCGCGGCTCAGTTTTAGTGCAGTGTCAGCCTAACGGACGCTTTATGTGGGTGCAGCGCGGCGCGGCTCGGCTTCCTCCCGGTGGTGCTGCGCGCGGCCGTCGCGGCATACCGCCGACATGCGGGAAGTGTACGCGCGGCCCGCGTGCGATACCGGCTCGCCGGCCTGCCTGCGCACGCGCACGCCTCGCGCCGCGGCACCCCGCGCCATGCCCGGCCCGCCCCCCCTCAGGCCTCTGCCCACACGAACGAAACTAGCCCCGCGCGCCGAACCAGAAGACTGCGAGGAAGCGGAAGACGTCGCCGCTTTGGACGAATGCGATATTGGAGTCCATCGCACTGAGCATCGTGTCGTATCCGCTTCGCGGACGTCCGTGCGGGGTCACGAGGAGCTGCCTTACGCTGATGACGCGCCCGAACCGGCCCCGGTTTCTCTAGAAGGTTCTCCAGAAGCGGGCGGGTCTGGTCCAAATCGCGGTGCGCGTGCGTACGTGACTTTGCCTCGACGGCGGAGCGGCGTCGCGGCGGCCTTGTTCCGGGACGCCGCATTGCCTCCGCGGCGGACTACTCCGGATGGCACAGACATATACTACTGGTGCGACGTGCCGAGAAAGAAACATAACGGTAATGTTAAGTAAAACAGATTTACAGCATCTTGCTACATGCCGCATGCGAGTTCAAAGTTGCAGGCAAGCAATTTCTTGTTTCGTTTTTACTACCAGAATGTTCTACTGATTTCAACCTTTCTTTGTATTTAACTTTAATAATTGTTATTTTTAATCTTTACACATGTTTTTCACCAGGTCCTAATCTCGCACAAAATACTATGATATTAGTGTTATTTATTTACCACGACGTTTTGGCCATATTGCAGTAGCCGTGGTCTAGAGTTCGGGTCGTCTCGATGAAAAAAAAAAACAACACAAACAAATTTCATAGTATTTTGTGTGCGATTAAGACCCTGTGATAAATATAATTGAGTGTTATTTTGTAAAATGGATAATGAGCCCCTACTGTCACACCGTGATGTTTGCTTCCAGAGTTGGACGGCGGCGCGTACAACCCGCTGTGGGCGATGCGCGGGTTCTCGCAGACCTACCATCTGTGGAAGGAAGGCAGGAGAGCCATGTCCGCGCCGCTCAACGCTTACCTCACATACGTCACGCTGCCGTGGTGGTCCATCGCTAAAGGTCAGCTTTACTGAAAGTGTGTCACTAACTAAGGCCCGCGGGTTCTCACCACTTCTTTCTGGGATACTACTGAGCTTTCTTAATTTCCTGCCATGCCCTGCTGTTTGACTACCCTGTTATCTCACTTGGTAGTGTATCTACTTCAAGAGTTGTAGAGTGTGGGTTAGATTCCCACTCAGGACAAAAATTGTGTGACGAGCATAAATGTTTGTCCTGTGTCTGGGTGTTCTGTATGTACTTATACGTATGTATTTACAAAAAAAAAGTGTGTAAATATTCTATTAGTTATCTGGTATCCATAGTACAAACTTTCCTTAGTTTGGGGCTAGATGGCGCTGTGTGAAATATCGTAGGATATTTATTTATTTATTCTAAACATGTGCAGTGTGCACATACAATCGGACTATGTCGTTTGTAATATTAATATGAATTATTAGCAAGCTGAAGTGTCAATGGGCTAGACATATCTGTCATAGAACTGATAACTGGGGTACATGTGTTCTAGAGTGGAGATCGCGAATTGCATAGGATGCCCTGGGATTTGATGAAGTGACAATATAAGGACATCTGACGGTGGGATAGGCTAATGATAGTGTTAAAATGTAGTCTCATTTCGCGCGTATCTTTGACCTCTTGGTTCTAAACCACGGCACGGATTTTTATATGGTTTTCCGCATCATTTAGAGAATTTCTTTCGAATGATCTTTATTTTCGCCAATATCAGACGAATTTGCAATTCGAGAAAGTTAAATTCAAAGATAAATTGATTTCACTGCGTGTTATCGTTTATTTTTAGCTTTTTAAAAGAGACAATTCAATTATAAATAGATTTGCTATTATTTTTTTGTAGCGATGATAGCTCAGTGGTTAGCGCGGTCGGTTCGCATGCCGAAGGGCGTGGGTTCAAACCCCAACAATGAGCTTGAGCTGCCGGTGAAGGAAAACATCGTGAGGAAACCATAGCATGGTGGTAGGGTACTTTCTGGTACTCGGCTGGCTAGCTACCACCCTCAAGTTGAAAATCTGCCGCCAAGCATCTAACGGTGTGTTCCGGCAGCCTCACTTGAGAGCCAGTTCCATTCCAGGCTAGGTGTGCTTTACCATCATCGACCACACCGTCACTTAACATCAGGTGAGGTGTGGTCAAACAGCAAGCCTGTCAGCTATAAAAAAAAAAAAAAAATTAACTATAAAGGCGTTTACAAAATGCCACTAAAGAATTTTATAATAAAAATTTTACTCGATTCTTTGTCAAAAAATTATGAAATAATAAAATATGATTCAATTATTTGAAATGAAACTGTGGAGTTATTAATAAAGCATTGTATTGTGTAAAGAGTATATCTGTTTATTGTTTTGTTTTCCAGACATCCTCGACCACCGCGAAGAGCCGATTCTGACGTTCTAACAGCGCGCCGACAACTATACGAGTATACTGACCGTCATAATTATCGCGACACCCCTCGCTTGCACATATGCACCTCACTTTATATCTTAATTTACTTTAAATCTCTAGTCTGTAAACTCCTTAGCAGGTCATCTTGTTAGGCGTCACCGCAGTATCAAACATTCCGCCGCCAAGCAGTAGTGTGTAATTTTACTGATTCAATACTCAATCTGTAACGGGTCCGGAATCAAACCCCATGGATGTGAGGCGTGTTCTAACATGATATAAAAAATTGTCGCCTATATTTATTTTATATTAGCACAAAATAAGCGATAATTTATTGATGCACTAAGGGGACGTTCAAGTCTTACGTAAGCACCAAAAGGGGGGTGGGAGGTTTTCGCTTTGCTTATTTTTGATGACATGGGAGATAGAGAGATCTGAATAGTGATCAGCAATGTCATATAAATTATGCTGATTGTTTATTTTCCTTGTCATCGGCACTTCTCTTATTAAATTTGTTCTTAAATCTTCTCTATACTTAGGCTGTCTGGAAATGTGTAAGCGTAAGAGGGGGGAGTAAGAGCTTTGCTTACTTTTGACAAAGGGGAGGGATTGATTACTAATTACTAAAATTATGCCTAAGTAATACTTGAGTGTCTCTTAACGAGGGTGTCGCGTTGCCTTACGAATGTACGTACCTGCTTTTTGTGTGCGTGTGTATTTGTGTATGTGTGCGTCGCTAGTTGGCGCTACCTGTTGCTTGTTTATTTACCTTTATTGTTACGTATGGTGTAACTATTGTTTAACCGTGGCGTTACTTGTGCTTATGTACTCAATTTTGTATGGAAACCCTAATAATGTCCAGTACATTGAACCAGGCATCGTCTCTGATCTTGTATGACTTTTGTCATAGTTTATCGAAAACTTTATAAGTTTCTTGGTTTTATGTAGCGCGCTATTTTTTTGACGTGAGCGTCACTGCCATTGTGATCCAAACTAAGGCCGCGTATGCTTTGTATTTGATATTGTTTCGTGTCTTATTTTAATTTTAAAATACATAATTATCTTCTCAGTTATATGGATTTCATAGTAAAAGCTTTAGGAGTACTTAGTTTAGGAGTAAATGACGCTGTGTTCTGTGATTTTTATTTTGTATATTGTTCTAATCGGAGCAAAATGTACGAGGCTTTTATATTCAGTAATTTGTACGAAAAGTTATTATTGCCCATGGAATTGTTTATTGTTTATTACATTTCTATGGAATCACCTTTGTTGTTAGTTTACTTAGTGGGTTTTATTTAAATTGCCTCTTAAAGTTGATTCACGATGGTCAGTTCGTTGTCTTCATTTTCTGTATTGTACTGTAGAACTTAAAATTAATCTACAAATACATTTTTAGATTGGCAGATTGAGAGCACTTTTTGAGACACATAAACGTTGCTTAAGTTTAATCAATGCTTAAAAGTATGTCAACTTCTCGCCGACGTTTAATGTCACGCCTGGAAATGAGTAATACTACTTTTAGCATAGGTTCAGTTTACGCAATGTTTATAAGTAAAGGTATCACTTATCAACCGTGTCTGTAACCACGTGCCTAGTTGTTTCCTATAAATATAAACAATAACGTTTGTTTTATGAGGTTTTTGTAGTAAAAATGTATATGAACATTGAACTTCCATGCTATTTAAGTTATTCTTTTAAGTGTAAGTTGCACAATGTTTAAATATAAATCTATGTACTGGTACACGTATTGCATTCCACTATGAATATTAGTTAGGTTAACAAATTGTATCGAGAGCTAGACGTTTTATGATATTATCCTATAAGTATATACACATGTAAGCGTAAAGTGTCTATTTTTATTCATCAGATTCTGATGTAACACCCTCTTAACTATTAGGGGCCGTTCAAGTAGCACGTAAGCACCGGAGGGGGGGGGGTCCAAATGGCGCTAACGTCAGCATTATTATTATTATTGGCACATCAAGTTTTCTAAATGTTCGTGAATCCTTTCGATATTTACGTAAGCATAGAGGGGGGGGGGGGGGTAAGAACTTTGCTTACTTTTGCTGACGGAGGGGGAGGTTGGGGTTAATGATGTTACCTAAAATCTGTTATACTTGAATGGCGTGTAATGGATAAAAACTTTTTATTGTGCGCACCAGAAACTAAAATAAAGTACTATTTCGCTTGCTGGCTTGTTACTAATTTTGGCATTTTACAATGTGTTAAGAGAATAATGGTACAACTTTATAGGTATTATATTTAGTTTAAAGAATTATAAAAAACGAACGACACAATTATATGACGTAAACTTAACAATTAATGAATGTCAAAATTTTAATTCATTTGTGTGCAAAATTTCAACCTAAGTCTATTTTTGTTGATCTTCATTTTATTTATTTAAAAAATAAGTAAACTTCTTAATATACCATAAGAAAGTGAATTTATCTATTACGATTTTTTTATAGATTTGGTTAAACATTATCAAAACAAATATGATTAATTTCATTCTCAAGATGTAATAAAAATATTGTTGATTTAAGAGTCCTCAGTAAAATGAAATAATATTTTTTATTAAATAACATCGTTATCATAAAATAGTATTTTTTTTACTATTTAGTTCAATTGCAACTGAATACAGACTATTCAATTGAATGTATTTTAATACAAAAAAAGACGTAACTGTAAGCAATATAATCCAATATTTAATATAGAATATTATGTCATATTTTTAAAAACAAGTACGAAATTATTGAAGGCCATAAAATTGTAAAATTAAGAACTTAAGAACATAAATATTGTGTAAACTACTCTTAATAGTTTTGTACAAATTTCATTATTTTTATATACAATTATTTAAGTTATATTGGTAATTATCAATTAATAATGAAAATATCGTAAAAACTACATGTAGTATACAGATGAATAAGCTATCAGATTATTTTTCGTTAAAGTAATAATTTCATGATGCTGATCATTAAATTATTACTTTAACGGAAAATCGCTTGTGCTTCATATGTGTATGTTTCTTTCCAGGCTAGGTGTGCTTTGATGTTAAGTGAGTGTGGCCGTAAATGACGGCCACACTCACTTAACATCAGGTGAGCTGTAGTCAAACACCTAGCTTGTCAACCATAAAAAATATGTGAAGGCATTATGTGTTTTTTTTTTTTTTGCATAATTATACTCATTGAATGATTGCGGTTTCAGTTATCGCCACCAGGTGGCGTCCGATGATAGCTATTATTACGTATACAAAAATTAATTTATTATTGTAATAATTATATGTAATCCCTAGCCTTACGTAGTGATTTTAACAAATTATATACTTAATCTACTATTTATATTTTTATAACTACTTCTTTTTTTACACTTTACAAAGAATTTGGAAATGTATGGTTTGCCTTATCCATAATTTATTACGAAATTTAATGATAGATTTTAAACTAATGATTTAAGAAAACAGTCCGTACAGATACTTATTTCAACTGCAATTATACGGATTTATTTGAGCTCGGACTATAACGAAAACGGTTTACCATTATAAACAGTACCTAAACAAAATAAAGCTTTGTTTAGGTTTATTATGAATTGGGATTTCTTGCTGCTTTGCTTATTTTTGATGACATGGTAGACAGGGGGGGGCAAACTAAATGGTGACTATGTTAGCAATATTTAGTGTTCCAATGCTTACATTAACACAAGAGGGGCTGGGGGGTGAGGGCTTTGCTTACTTTCGCTGATATTGGGGGGTACATAGAAATCACAAAAATTCTGCTTAAGTAATACTTGAACACCCTCTTAATAACCTTTTAAACAGCTATAAATGATAAAAGTGAACTGTGGAGAAGTAGTTATAACGATATTGAATAGTACTAAGGAAGGATTTGAAAGTCAAGAGTTTATCAAGTTGCGAGCGTGATATTTGTATGATTTGACTGAATAAAATATTCCAAATAATCTTGTCATATTGTTTTTACAATTTCATTGTCGTTATGAAGCATTCAAACTTTACCGATACGAACAACAAACAACAACAAAGAACACACAACAACAATAAACAACAAAGACAAACAACAGCAATAAGATATTTAATATCAAAGTCATTACCGAATTTTCCTAATAATTATTTATTGATATAAATAGAGATCTCATCTAGATCTCTATTTATTAGCAACGCTTTATTTTGCAAAATGCATACATAAAATATTGCAATTTTTATACGCGCTAATACCTTTCTTCCCTTCCTCAATCCCGCTGTTCCCGCTATTTCCTTTTTTCTCTTCCCACTGCGCCGTAACTAGTGTGTGCATTAAGAAAGGAACGCAGTGCATTGCCACTCACCAGCTCCATGCCAAAAGCCAGTCCGCAAGCAAGGTTTGTGCTCACTCTCTTGTTTCTTCTTCTTGGTATACGTAACAGAGAATCTTCCCGCATACCGCAAACCGCATCGCATCGTATAACCATTTTTTTGGTAGAAATTTTGCAATATTTTATGTATGCATTGTTTATAGACAAAACTCTACTAATTATGCACACCATAAACCACAAAAAAAAAACAGAACAAAAGAACCTTATGAACTAGTGCCACAAGTGGCGGCCTTATCACTAACAGCGATCTCTTCCAGGCAACCAAGAAAAGAAAAACACGATAGATAACATAAGAAACAGACGGGAGATGTAACACTAATGAAAGATAAGAAAAATAAATAAAAATATAACATATAGTAAGTATATAAAAATAATCATAATAATGTATTTGGTGCCTTATTGAAAAATATCTTGAGTTCAATTTAAACAAAGAGAATTTCGACTAATTTTATAATCTTTTTTGTTGTTTTTCGAGTCTATTACAGCTGTCGATTGTGTATCCGATTTAAATCATCTAAACTTACGTGAGTTCTGTCGCTTTTGTTGAAAATTGACGATAAATACCTGCAACTGAAAGAAAGCATACATTAGTATTGGCAATATTTCAACCCCTAAGCAATGCAATTAGTTTTCGTTACCAAAATAAGTTATTGTTTCCAAATTGGAAGGTACACGTTTCTAGAGGAAATACTGGGCATATCTCTGCCGGAGTCTGTGTTCCCTGTTAGGTACAATATTGGCGTCTTTAAATCTAGAGTAAATAGGTTTCTTCTAGGTTAGCGAGCTCCATCTTAGACCACACTACTGCTTAACATCAGGCAGAAAGTGGTCAAACGCAAACCTATTTTAAATAAAATAAAAAATAGGTATATAGAGACTATACATGAGTAGTTATACAGTCACGGAAGGATTTGTACTATTTTAGCGATGATAGCTCAGTTGTTAGCGCTCAGTTCAGTTCAGCTCGGAGGTGGGTTAGCATACTGAAGTGCGTGGGTTCAAATCCCAACAATAAGCTTGAGCTGCCGGTGAAGGAAAACACCGCGAGGAAACCATAGCATGGTGGTAGGGTGCTTTCTAGTACTCGGCTGGCTAGCTACCACCTTCAAGTCGAAAATCTGTCGCCAAGCATCTAATGATATGTTCCGGCAGCCTCACTTGAGAGCCAGTTTCATTCCAGGCTAGGTGTGCTTTACTATCTTCAACCACGCCTCGAGCTGTGGTCAAACATTTAGCCTGTCAAAGATTTTTTTTTTTATAATAGATAGTCTTGCTTTTGACCGCCATCCCGCCCGATGCCAAGCGAAGATGCGGTCTACGGTGGAGCACGCTCGCCTAGAAGAAAGCGATTCACTCGAGACTTGAAGGTACCCAGACTATTTACCCATTCGGGCTGCAGATTCCAATGTCTACGTACGTACGTATGAAAAAGGTGGAATCAAACCGCTTAGTTGGAGCTTTTGGAACATCAACCATAAAGCGGTGTCGCTTAATTGAGTTTAAAATAAAGCTAAGGCAAGCGACGTTGCATGGTTACCATCGTACGAGCGATATGCTCATGCCACAAACTGACAACATTCGTCTAAGTGTGTATGTTCAAACGAAATTATAAACACGGACAAGTCAAGTGTCGCGTTTCTCATTACGTTCTGTTATTGTAATTATGATTTTGTACGACGTTACCACGTGTCAGTTCCGACGCTATGTAATGTACTTTTGTAGTCATTATGTTTGTTATAACTGTGGTGTTGGTTTTGATACAAATATTTATTTTAACAACTTTGACGCACAATGTTTTCCTTTAACACCCCACGGCTGTGCTTCTACCCTTGAAGAGTAGGTATATCCACTATACAAGTCCGGCGTGCTTAGGCCTTAGTTTTTTTGTGTTTGACCACAGCTCACCTGATGTTAAGCCACGGTGTGGTTGTAAATGGTAGAGCACACCTAGCCTGGATTGGAACTGGCTCTCAAGTGAGGCTGCCGGAACACACCGTTAGATGCTTGGTGGCAGATTTTCAACTTGAGGGTGGTAGCTAGCCAGCATAGTACCTACTAGAAAATACCCTACTACCATGCTATGGTTTCCTCACGATGTTTTCCTTCACCGGCAGCTCAAGCTCATTGTTGGGGTTTGAACCCACGTCCTTCGTCATGAAAAACTACAAATATTCTATACATTTGCAGTACGGAAAATAGTCTTAAACGTCGAAGAGCGGAATAAAGAATCAAGGTTATCTTTCCAAGAGAGTCCTTAAGAAAACTAATTCACTCCGATGATGAAACCCCAGCGTCCTGCCGTCCCTAGCGTAATTAGGTGGTCTAATATCGGAAGCGGGTAATGTAGTAAACGAGTGATGCGCGTGGGCAAGGCACGCGTCCACATACAGGAAGCGTCACTTGAACTCAGGCCGCGAGCTGTCCACGCGTCTTCACGACATTCCTGAGGTGAGTTTTTGTTATTACCTTATCCATTTATTTATTTTCTTTCTTAAATCTAGGCTTTTTTATAAAACTTAGAATATCGCTGGCAACGGGGACGGGACCCAAGCTACTTGTAGTCAGGACTGCAGAGAGAGTCTCTAGCCTCATTATTAAATTTGTGCAGTCAGGATTTTTTGTGATACACATAATTATGCTTGCGGGGTAACAGCACAAAATCAATTTGTCTAAACCGAAGAGTGGTTTTTGTTTGGCTGTTCATCGTTAGAATCCTTACATCACGCTGAGAGACACTGGCTGTGACTTTTTTTAAACAAAAAACTTTTTTTTTTGTTGGAAGTGTTTTTTGTAGTAATTAAAAGTAAATACGGTAACCATAATATTCAGATGATTCTGAAATTCAGCAAACTAGCTTTGAACCTTCACTAGAATTTATTTAGAGTCTCTTTAATTTCACTTAGGTGATCGATTTGTTTGAAATGAAATGAAATTTAATTACATTTCTTTGGCAATTACATACATCGTTTATCAAAAAGTTAAACATAAGTGTTGTTCAAAAATATCACTCATAGAGGAGCATTGTTACCCAAGCTAGGAAGGAGTTTTTTATCTTTACCGACTAGACATAAAAATTAATAATAAATTAATTATTCAATAATTATTTTGATAGCCCGATTGCAATTCAGTAACGATACCTATCTACATAACAAAGCTTTATTGCTGTATTCCATGTCTAACTAACTTCGTTATACCTAATTGATAACAACATGACATACCTACAACTTCAACATAATTATTACTGTTAAAATATTACCTACACAATATGATTTTCGTTTCATTGCCATACCAAAAGAAAACAACTTTTTTTCACTAAAATTCCACATCAGTCGGCAAATTTTAAGTGTTGTGTTGCCTTATTCATACATAGATATAAACCACTTGCAATATAACATCATTGTAATACTGTTGTCTATATCTAATTTTATTTCCGCAAACACTATTCATTTTTATGTACCTTAATAGACGTCGAATGAGTTCTTCGTAATAGTTAGATACATATGTACCTACTATATTTGTTTTGTTTCTAAGCTTTTAAAAGTTGTCGTCACCCGCGAGCTTCGTAAACATTTACCTGACGCAAGCACCTAATAACGGGAGAGTCGCGGTCTGGTTACGTTACCTGGTTACCGGCTGCTCCAGTTAGCCCCATTATCGGTTGCTATCCCGGTCAGCCTTGAACCCTGACCGCTTTGGGCGGGCGGCGCGGCGACGACTTCGCACCCAACCCGGTGTTCTTTTAACTTTTTTTAGCTGTATATTTTTTATGTAAATTTTATCCAACATAAACCTTTTCTTTAAGTCTTACCGAGAGTTCTTTTGTTTTGTTGTGTAAACTACAAGGGCTCACCGGAAGACCAGCGCTGGTCATACCACTTAGTATGACCAGCATTATGCTGAGGTGAGCCCCTATTCTGTAACTTTTGTCTGTCTCTGTTTGTTTCTTTTTATGTTACAGTATAAAATATTTTTTCTTTCTTTCTTACGTATATCAGAAATTTGTAGTAAAAACAGCAAATAGTGATTTTAAAAAAACATGCCACATTTTGTATAATACTATCGAGTATAAATATTAAGAAATGAAAAATATAGATTTACCTACCTAGTAAATCTATATTTTTTAATGATTCGACTTCATATATCTATTTTGTATGTACGGATTTATTCATGGTTAGGTCAGATACTCCGATTATAATTTCGTTTACATCCGATGACCTTTTTCTAGGAGTTAAAGCAGAATACTGCGGGGTTCGCCTTGCTTCGCACCCATAGGCAACTTCGACCTTGCAAGTTAGATTATTGGTCTATTATCTATTTATGTAGTTCATTGGTTTACAAAAATCTTTAAATCATTTGTTTCAAAGAATTCTTATCTGATGTTTTGGTTGGTTACTAAAACTCTGCTCAGTGTTTTTAAATAAAAAGCATTTATGGACCTATTACAGATTGTCTGATGCTATTGCGGATAAAGATGTTTTAAAATGATTTAGGTTAACTACGATATTTGTACTATTTCACCTTACTTTATGTATGTAAGTACTTACTCATTTATTATTATTTTTTAATTTAAGATTGGTTTTGGCTTGTAAGAATGTTCATTATGACGGCATAATTTGTTAACAATACCATTTTGTTCTTTTTTGGTATTTAGGGATACCTTATAACACAACACCATTTTGTACACTAAATTTTCTAAGTGCATGTGATATACGCACAGAACTCAATTTGAATTGAATTAAAAAAAAACTTGTAAAAAGGGGTAGGTTATGTCGATCAGTAGCTAGATCTAAATGTATTGGTAAATTAAACAAATACTTTTTAAACAGTGTTAGGTCCCAGTAAACCACTTTTGCCAGCTGTGTTTATCCCTTTGTGAAATACTTAGTACCTAAATATGTTCGTAGTAGGCAGCTCTGGTAAATTGTTAGCTTTTACTTGGAATCTGAAATTTGTTAAAGTTCGAAGTAGAGCACAGAATAACGTAGGTACCTAGTAATCATGAAGTTTACTTATATATAAAAGAAGTTGTAGTTAATCGGTATGTGCTTCGTGAGTAAGGTACATAACTGTAACGAAGTGGATTCTTGAAATGTATGCAATTTCTTGACGTTACGTAAAGATAATAAGTAGGTACACATAGGTTTAAAGATAAAGATAACGTAAATATAAAACACTAGCTGTGCCCCGCGGTGTTAACCGCTACATGTTTTACGGGATAAAAAGTAGCCTATGTGTTAATCCACGGTCTCGGCTACAAAGTTTCATCCAAATCCGTTTCTGTAGTTTTTGCGTGTAAATATTATTAGTTGGTTCTTCTTTTTATTACTGCGAAGATCCAACGTGTAGTACTACAGATCCGCGTAACCCTGTACAGCAGTTAGCAAGTCGAATATTGTTTTAGGCAGTTCATGTAACTCTGTAATCGCGTATGTGGAGCGGGAGCTTGACTCCTGACCCGTTATCTAGCGGGCAGTGCGCAGCTCACACGCGGAGGGACCGTCGCACGCGCACCCCGCATGTGAGTTTTCTATTCACTTGTATAGCCAAATAGTCATCTGGTTTTATGGTGGTCTTGGCACTGGTAACTATGTTATCACCGGGAATTAATCGGGAGTACTTAAGGTGGTACGATTTCCATACAAATATTTTTTGGTCATTTATGGACAAATGGAGCATAATTTTACAGTGAAATCACAGCTACTGGCATTTGTTTTGGTCTTTATTTGCGGTAAATCACAAATGCTTGAATAAAACAGTAGATTATTAGCAGAAAATCAAATAAATGTGGAAAAACGGTATTTACATGCCCATTTATTTTAATGTCATCACCATTATACTGCGCTTACTATAATTGCACCACTGTTTTATCTGTATTCACTGACTGATTGCGTGACCGACATCTCAAAGCTAAAACCGTCGATCTTAGAAACACGAAAATTAACAAAGTCTGATTAAGAACGTTTACTTCATCAACAAGAACGTTCAAAACGTAAATGTGTGTTGACAGAAATAAACCATTTCAAAAGTCGTCGTCATATAATACTTCAAGAAACAAGTAATCACTGACGTAGGTTCATAGGCGACGCTAATAGTTTGCTTACCATCAGGCGAATAGTCTGGCGCGCTAATAAACGTCTGCCAGTTTATAAATGTGTCCAATTTTGTACATTTATCTCTAGATGCGCTGAAGCCACAATGTCCCCGCTATACTTCCTGGGGCTGTTCCTGGCGTCTTCTCTTGCATGTGAGGTGTCTCCTGGGCTGGACGCTGGCGTCAAGTCTCCTGGAGACAACTTCTTCAGGCTCATCATCAACGGAGAAGTGGAGCGGTATGCGCCCGGACAGAGATATGTCGGTATGTTACTTTTTTTATTGATCAAACATGGGACTTGAATCTGCTTGAACGAATCAGCGTTAAAATTCAGAAAAAGGTGTGCATCAAGCATCTTTCTCTAGTTTCTCTAAGACCCACCAGCTACGGTCAGCGGTTTTACTTGATTTATTTAGTTGCAAGGTATATTTTAATATGGAAACTGACGTGGTGTTAACACATTTCATGTTTCTGCTGGGTGTTGCTGCTAGTTCCTTACTTCTTAGACCTGAAGTATAGATATAATGCGCATCACAACTCGTGACTAAGGAAGCTTCTAGATTTATCTCTCGTGACAATGTCCAAGGACATATAATCGTGGTTTTCTCGGAAACGCATGATTTTGCTAAAGTTTCTGCTAACGCATTGATAAAAACCAGCAACTGCACGGTCGATTTCAGTTGAATTGATAAGGGTTTTGCGGTTTGATTATACGATTCAAGTAATGAACTTTTTGTTTTATTTTAGAAACGACAAAGTAGGAACTAATATTTTTTACGATTTGTATTTGACCCCGATGGTCTCACCACCTTCGCTGGATATTGTGAAACAATACATTCGTACTAAAAAAGTGGACGCATTGTCATTTGTGTAAAATTATGTCTGGTACGACTTGGTGGTAGATCTCCTTAGCAGGACGTCTTTTAGGAAGGTACCACTGCAGTACTAGATATTCTATAACGCCATGCAGTAGTATGCAAATATTACTGTGTTTCGGTTTTTAGGGTTCTACAGCTAGCGAAATTACAGGGCTATTGAGACACCATCGAAAGTCTCAAAGTAATGAACACCAAAGCAGCGATGCCCTGGACTTTGTTTTGTTACTCAACGTTGTGTTTCGCTGCAATGGTCATAGACATGCGTTATCTCTTACCATGTTTATGTAGTAGTAGGTAATGTTCTACGTAAACAATATACGAATTAAAACATGTGAATTTTATACTACATATATGTATACTTTTATGCCAGCTGCTTAGAATCTTGCTCCGGTACTTCAAGGAACTTGATTGGCTTGGGTAGATGATAGGGGAAATGCACAGAACATCCTAAGCGGGACGTCAGTGCCAGGACATCGTTCCAACCCCAAAAAATAATATAAATACTTACCAAGAACTAAACATAGTGAACAGTCCAAAGCCTTGAACATTGTCGCAAAGTTTCTTGTCTGTCGGTTTCCTACCGGATACACCCTGATAGATACATTCTGGGTACCTTCAAGTCGCGAGTGAATCGGTTGGCGGTCAAACACAAGTCTATTGTAATAAAAAACAACAGCCGAAAAATCGATTAAATTGAAAACTATAGGTATGTTTGATTGTATGATCTCAACGATACTTATTTTCTCAAAGATTTACAAAGATTCACTTAAGACGAGACAACACTGTTTGAACATAAAGTAGGTAATCATTATAAAAGTAGAACGAGCTGATACCTACGGGAATAAGATTTCTGGCTATATTATAAGATCTATTAATCTTTTCCACAGTGACGTTGGTGGGCTCGCGTACCCACGACGTTGTTCAGCAGTTCACTCGATTCAAGATAGTGCTGGATCCCCTCGACCCAGCTGTCAGCAGGGCTCCCAGCAAGCAGGGCCAGTTCCAGCTGTTCGCAGACACACTCACCAAGTTTGATGAAGAGTGCACTAATTCTGTTGTGGAAGCAGATGACTTGCCCAAGACTGAAGTTCAAGTTATGTGGAAGGCACCTCAGGCGGGTTCAGGATGTGTACTTCTCAAGTTAGTATACATAAAACTCTATTAGAGTAGAAACATGATTCGGCTAAATTTGACGTAAACACAACTTAACTAAATGAAAATGTTCTTTTTTTTTTTAATGATTGACAGGCTAGGTGTTTGACCACAGCTCACCTGATGTTAAGTGAAGATGTGGTCGAAGATGGTAAAGCACACCTAGCCTGGAATGGAACTGGCTCTCAAGTGAGGTTGCCGGAACACACCGTTAGATGCTTGGCGGCAGATTTTCAAAATATTCCGATCACTGTTTTAAGCGGCTACTGTTTCCTTAACTGCTATGGCTATTTTTATCGTCCGCATATGTTTTCTACCATTTTAGTTTCAATTCGCTAGCTAGGGAGATTATGCCAATTTACAGGAATAAAAAAAATATGAAAACCTATTTGATGCGGGATGCGTGTTTGGTTTCAACGGTACGTTTTCTATACCGATTTTTATTGATGACAGGCTAGGTGTTTGACCACAGCTCACCTGATGTTAAGTGACGGTGTGCTCGAAGATAGTAAAACACATTAAGCCTGGAATGGGAGCTGAGTCTCAAATGAAGCTACCGGAACACACCAGTAGGTTGTTTTTTGTACTGGAAAGTATCACTATACTATGGTTTACTCGCGACGTTTTCCTTTAGTGGTGTCGGCGCATTTGACATAATTATCGCCATTTGGCTAACTACCGAGCTATCATCGCTACAATAAAGTTTTTTGCATTTTCAGAGCTATGGTTTATGAGAACGAAAGTCGCTGGTTCGCTGAAGACGGCCAGCTGACGAAGCGCATATGCGAAGACACGTCTCTATCCGCTCCCGACTGCTGCGCATGCGACGACGCCAAATACAAGGTTTGTATTGTAATACTTATGGATACTATGAGTTAGGATTTTGATTCCGGACTTTTTTAAATTTCGGTTTCTTCTTGAGCAATAATTTCCTACGCAACGCTAACCTATCCGAACATAAATATTAAATGTTGCGTAAAGTTACAGACAGTAAGAAATATTGACGTGTTCTATGAACAACATGACCACTTACAGACACACGTACCTACATTATGTGCTAGATTTGACCGGACAACTACCGCTTACTACCTAATTTATCAAAGTGCCTCAACTCTTGCTGCGATTCGACCCTATATAATGCCATAATTTTTCAGATGGTGTTTGAGGGACTATGGTCTCCTCAAACCCACCCCAAAGACTTCCCCGTGGCTGCTCTTTGGCTGACTCACTTCTCTGACGTCATCGGCGCCACGCATCCCAAGAACTTCACTTTTTGGGGGGAGGGCGAGATTGCTACTGATGGTTTCAGGTAATCGTTTCATAATACCAATTAATAAACAATTTAGATTTGATCCTTTAATCAGGCTGGAAAAAATAAATCTAAATAATTTAGTATTTTAAAATTTAAAGTGCGCTTGAAAAGCAGACTTTCGGGGAAATTATTAGATATGTAGAATGGATTAATTTTTTCGTCTGAAAAGCAGAGCAGCAAAGCAAGCAGAGCTAGTACTAAACGAGTTATCAATGCAGTATTTTGGACTAAGTTATAAATTTTGTGAAAAAATTGAATTGTTACTGGGCCGGACTCCTCCCCATCACGTGACGAGTTCGGCTCAAAGTAACCTCTCAAAAAGATGGCCCTTACATTGGTACAAAATAAAGTGTAATTAAATTATTTGTATATTTTTATCAGGTCTTTAGCTGAATGGGGTTCAGTAGGCTTAATGGAGCGCGAACTTCGACAGCGCGGTGGCTTGCTCCGTTCCATCGTGAAGGCGCAAGGGCTTTGGCATCCTAAAGTTAATTCCAACACCACAGCCACCTTTACTGTGGATCGCAAGCGGCATCTGGTCTCTTTGGCGTCTATGTTTGGTAACTATACTAATAAACTAATATGTGATATGTTAGGGCTAGCCACATAGCATAAGGACATAAAGAATTTCTAACAAACCTGCTTTTTTGACAAATTCTATCATTCTGACATTTTACTATTTAACCGATTTGCTAAGTAGTGAAATACTTGTTGTATCCTTTCGTTGGATACATTTATAGGGTATTTGAATAACTGTCATGGCTTTTGTTAAATATGTACCAATCGGAAATTGTGAAGTTCAAAAATATACAAGCCTGTACCACGCAAATGACCTACGCCGTCATGACAGCATCTGTGAGGCAGGCCTGAAATCTTAATTTATGTAAGACTTGCTTCTGTGTCAGTAGTTGAGGAAGTGTGGGTAGCCCTAGCTACGGCTTTAGCCGGTACTGACACCCGTTTCTGCCTGGGTAGACTACAGTAAGATAGTAAAAAAATATCCCATGCTCTACACACCACAAGTCACATAACAAGTCCGTTTTGTGCCCAGGTCCCTCACCTGACTGGGTGGTCGGAGTGTCTGGGCTGGATCTTTGCCAGAAGGACTGTTCCTGGGTCGAGTCCAAGGTTATCGACCTGTTCCCATACGACGCAGGCACTGATAACGGCATCTCATATATGGTAAGTTATATTTAAAACACATACTAAGCTTTGCGACTCCGAAAGAACTGTAGAAACCCTATCAAATCATGTTGAACGCTGTTGTTGTTCTGATAGAACATCTATCTTATGTTGTGCTTCTTTAAATAAGCAACGCAATTAGCTAGAGAATTACTTAAGTTGTGTAAAATTATAATAATAATTATTGTAGTTGCTAGTATGAAGCCTCAATAAAAAAATAAATAAATAAATAAAGAAGTAAAAAAAGTGTGTAAACATTACTGTGTTTCGGTCTAAAGGGTACTGCAGCTATTGAACTTAGAGGGCTGTTGAGACTAACCATCAAAGCTTAAATAATGAGATAAGCTGCCCATTACATTCACATAAAAATAATAATTTAATGCAGTTTTAACCTTCCAAACCGCGAAATTTAGTTCTAAAGGTATTAAGGGTATTAAGGGCCATGTAACATTAAATAAATAAAAAATAAAAAATAAATAAAAAAGTTTTCCTAAAAATATAAACGTCACTTTTAAACCTTCAAATCTCTGAAATACTGCATATGAGTTGCATAATTTATAAATATTGTAACTTTTGTTTCCAGTCTCCAAACGCCGAAACGGCCCCTCGCGAGAAGATGTACCGTATTACCCCGATGTACCCCGAGGACCCGCGGGCCCCGTTTTACAACCCCGGAGCTGAATCCGTACCTGCAATGGCACGCCTCTATCTCACCAGGGACAAACTAATCTCCCGGTAGGATAACCTCAGTTCAATTTACCACAGTACCTTATAATATCTCTATAGACTCTATACTTTATACAAAAATATAATTTATATGTTTTTTCTTTTTATTTATTTAAATGTATACGCTCCACAGACACCGGGGTCTGTGACCTTTGTCAACTTGAATACAATTTTTACTTTTTACAATATAGGAAGAGGAAAGTTAGTCAAATTAATCTTAATCTAATTTATATATACATATATTTTTTTTATGTAAAAAGTAATGGGACGAACGAGACGCTCTCTTGATGGTAAAAGATAACGCCTGCCCATGACCATTGCAGCGACACACAGAACTTTAAGTAACAAAACAAAGTTAAGAGCATCTCTGCTTTGGCGCTCATTACTTTGAGACTTTCGATGGTTAGTCTCAACAGCCCAGTAATTTCGCTAGCTGCAGCACCCCTCAAACCGGAACACAGTAATGCTTACACACTACTGCTTAGCGGCAGAATAACTGGTACTGCGGTGGTACCTACCTAGACGACCTCCTGCTAAGGAGATCTACCACCAAGTAAACGAAGGTAAAAATCTTTGTAACATTATTATAGTCCATCCATAGTACAATAGTCACAAAATGATAAGCATCACATTCATTAAACATACAAAATGAAATCAAAATAACTAAATCTCTATGTAATTCATTGATTGATTTATAATTGATTGATTAAGCGTTACTTTCCGAAAGTTCATATTTAGTTCATTTCCGCTTAACAGCTGTTAAGCAAGAATAAACTAGATATATACCTTGAACACTCAAATCTGTATATGTTGGTACTTATATTATCTGTGCTAAAAGTAATAGCGTAGCGATGATAGCTTAGTGGTTAGCGCGGTAGGTTCGCATGCCGAAGGGCGTGGGTTTAAACCCCAACAATGAGCTTGAGCTGCCGGTGAAGGAAAACATCGTGAGGAAACCATAGCATGGTGGTAGGGTACTTTCTAGTACTCGGCTGGCTAGCTACCACCCTCAAGTTGAAAATCTGCCGCCAAGCATCTAACGGTGTGTTCCGGCAGCCTCACTTGAGAGCCAGTTCCATTCCAGGCTAGGTGTGCTTAACCATCTTCGACCACACCTTCACTTAACATCAGGTGAGCTGTGGTCAAACAACTAGCCTGTCAACAATAAAAAAAAAAAAAAAAAAGATTAGGGGCCCTAGCATACTCGTTTAGAATAAAACATCCTAATATAAGTATTTATTTATTTATAAGTAATCGATAGATAAAAATATGGAAAAAATTGTCTCTATTCACCAACACTCTACGGGTATATGCAAACAAATAAATAAAACAAATAGATTTATTTGTTTTATTTATGTACCTATTGTATGATAAGTTCAGCTACGCATTTTTTTAAATATTTCTGCCGGCGCTTCTGATCCCTTTCGGCAGTTGTATATTTTATATCGCGTGTGGTTTGGTCCGAATAACGACGTGGTCAGTGGAGTAGCTTGCGCTAGACGGACCCCGTATCAGAATGTGTTAGGGGGTTGCCCTTCTAATCGACTTTCATTTTATACCTCCACTGGAGGAATCTCTATGTTTCTTTCACAATTTTTTTACATCCTGTTAACAAACGAATAATCGTACAAAGTCTAACCTCTGGCTAAAAACCGAGACGTCCATTGTAGCCGCGGCCTAAGAGTTGAGAGATTATGGCTAACATTTTACTAATTTTTACGTACACACGTTAGGACCACTGCAGCCCCGGGCCCCATATCATCGATACGGCCGATAAGGCGGTATCTACGCCCCTGGATGTGGTTAACATACAATTTACGCAGAAATGAGACTCTATTTGTGCTTATATTTTATCCTGATTTCAGGTCGTGTGACGAAGAAACCTTGCTGACACTGGTGGCTGAAGAAGCGGAAAACACGCAGTCTGTTGATAGACGTAAGTAACCAGTTGTAAAGTTGGTGTAAAAAAAAATCTGTATTGCTAGTTTTACATAATAATATGTATGCGAGATGTTGGTCTGTTTGTTACCTAAAAACATTAAAAAAACTATAACCCGACACAGAATTAAAATAAATACACTTGTGCAATTAAGAACTACTGCTACTACTGCAGTTTACTTGACACTACTAGTTATAAAAAAAAAACTGCATCAGAACCTATTTGTTATCTATAATAAATATTTAATGCAAACTTTTTTGGGGGTTTCCCACCAGCGGAATGCGGTGTAACCGAATGGGGCACATGGTCGGCTTGTTCCGTGTCATGTGGAAAAGGGCTGCGCATGCGCACTCGAGAGTACCGCATGCCCCAGAAAGCACAGATGTTCTCCTGTGACCGGCAACTCGTGTCCAAAGAGATGTGCGTCGCTGAAGTGCCGGAATGCGAGTGAGTATTGTCTAGCGTTACATGATTTGTGGCAAGTTAGTTTCGGCGGCCTTGTTGGAAAATCTAGTTTCATTTCCAGTTTCATATTATATAGAACACACGAACAAAGTCTCTTCCCCTTAATAGAGACAGTAAGAAAAGTGTCGATGGACGCATTCTTCGTTTATACTTTACTTAGCAATTTTAGGGTGTGGTCAAACGCGAACCTATTCTGTATAAAAAAAAAAGTTATATTAAAATTACTTATTAGTCTCAACTAGGCTAGATTGTAATAACAATGAGGTATCTAACAACAAACAGATACATCATTAAGGAAAAAAAAATCTAGTTAGATGGTCCTGGACTTTATGCACACACCACTGTCTTCTAGTTATGTGTGTATCACCGTTAACTGGGCGTGACTTCAACCCCAAACAATGAGCTTGAGCTGCGGGTGAAGGCATAACGTGGTGTAGGATATTTTCTAGTAGGTACTCAATTGGCTAGCTACCATACTCAAGTTCAAATTCTGTCGCCAAGCACCATACAGTGTCTTCTTCACTTCAGACCCAATTCTATTCCAGGCTAGGTGTGTTTACCTCCTTCGACCACACCACATAAAATTACTTAGCCTGTACTGTTACTGTAGTCAAACACTTAGCCTATCTACAAAAAACAATCAAACTGTGGAGAGAAATATCCTGTGTAACCCTGCATGTTTGGGAGTTGTAAATATCCTCGAAGACGTGTGACGTCAGCCAACTCGCACTTGGACAACGTGGGGAACTATGGTTTTCCTTCTAACAAGGGGCCTGCGCCCAGCAGTGCTATAGTTTAGAAGAACAGAGCTGATCCAGTAAATGCTCTATGGTATTGTATTTAACCACTTTTGATGTGGCTTATATCTGCTTTACTTGGAACAAAGCAAACAAACAAAATTAATTTCAAATCCCCCTTAAAGTATTATAGTGTTAAAGTATGTATTAATTTGGCCCACCTGTTCTTGGGCATTGCCGTATCTACAGTACGTTTCTGAATACAAATGAACCCACATGTCTCGTGGGTTTCTAACGGAACGGTATAAGAATGGAAGAATCCTGACATTTTGTTGATCTTTTGCTGCATAAAAGAGAAACATAGAATGCAAAAAACAAACTTTACAAATCCCTAATTCGTTATTTAAAATTAACTACCAACTCAAAAAAAAGATTAACCGACAGCCATTTACGGACGTCGTTCTGGTTATTTTTGACTGGAGCTAGTAGGTAGTTTAACATACACAACAAATGCATTTGAAAAACACTTCTTTAATTTAACTTTAAAATATCTCTTGTAGAGGTGACAACACCCCACCCGAAGACGAAGTAACCAACAACGCAGCGTCGTTTGACGTCGACGGCATCTGCAAGACTTCAGAATGGGGCGACTGGAGTGAATGCTCCGTCACTTGTGGCATCGGGTTCAGTACCCGCCGCCGGTACTTCCTCAACCAGATGGGGCTCAAGAAGTGCCCGCTTGTGCCGATTGGTGCGTATCACCCATATTTTTAAATAAAGTTATTGTGTTGACTTCTTGAGCGCTCGTCGAGGAGTCAACACGTCCACAGGATGCCTCGTGTAGTGGTGAAACACATATCGCCGAGTGGTTACTGCAGCGAAATGAGGATATAAAGAATTTATTTTAATTAGTTTTTAAGTGTATGTCAAATTTTAGTTTTAGATATAAAGTAAAGTTTCGGATAAGTTTTTTAAATTATTGTCAAGTTAGTTAAATTTAAATCCTCATCACTGTTGTAACTGAAATGACTTAAGCGGAAATAGCGATTTGTAGCGATGATAGCTCAGTGGTTAGCGCGGTAGGTTCGCATGCCGAAGGGCGTGGGTTCAAACCCCAACAATGAGCTTGAGCTGCCGGTGAAGGAAAACATCGTGAGGAAACCAAAGCATGGTGGTAGGGTACTTTAGTACTCGGCTGGCTAGCTACCACCCTCAAGTTGAAAATCTGCCGCCAAGCATCTAACGGTGTGTTCCGGCAGCCTCACTTGAGAGCCAGTTGCATTCCAGGCTAGGTGTGCTTTACCATCTTCGGCCACACCTTCACTTGACATCAGGTGAGCTGTGGTCAAATACCTAGCCTGTCAACCATTAAAAAAAAAAAAAACTAAATATATACCTTGAACACTCAAATCACACTTGAATCAACCGTTTTTATGTCAGTAAACAATTTTATTTTTGAATGAGAGTAGACGCGTTTAGAAATTGCCTCTAAACAAATCTAATCTAGTCTACTCGCGTCGTAGTTTTGCAAAGATTTAAAAACCGAGACCAAACCGAATAATCTTAGATAATCTATGGCCGTTTTCAGAGGAGAACCGCAAATGTATGCAGCCTCAATGCACAGAACAAGAACAACCCGAGGTGTCGGACCCGTCTTGCCCCACCTCCGATTGGTCCGCTTGGTCACCTTGTTCAGCCTCCTGCGGCCGTGGAGTGGGCTTCAGGCAAATATGCACCTTAATACTTTAGTTTTAAAAAAATGTAGAAATAACTCAACTCAAGAGTAATTTTTTTTTCTCCAGATGATAAGATATAACGCATGTTCATGATCATTGCAGCGATACATAGAACTTTGAGTAGCAAAACATTACTTTGCGACTTGCGATGGCTAGTCTGAACAGCCCTGTAATTTCGCTAGCTGCAGTACCCTTCAAACCGGAAGAGAGGCCTATGCTCAGCAATGGGCGATTACGGGCTGATAATGCTTATGATGGCGACATACATATAATACAGGATGAGAACTTTGAGTAGCAAAACATTACTTTGCGACTTGCGATGGCTAGTCTGAACAGCCCTGTAATTTCGCTAGCTGCAGTACCCTTCAAACCAGAAGAGAGGCCTATGCTCAGCAATGGGCGATTACGGGCTGATAATGCTTATGATGGCGACATACATATAATTCAGGATGTTTTTTATTTGCTCCGAAAAAATCTTAGTTACAATTAAAACCATGTGTTTTAAAGTGTGATTTTTTAAAATGGTCTCTAAGATCGGGATCGGTTCTGGTAGTATTGTATTTTGTACCTATTGCTAATCGTTTTTGTTTAGGACGCGATTGCTTCTCGTACCAGCGGACCGACAACAGGAATGCTCAGGAAGAGTGGAGCTGATGCAGCAGCGGCCCTGCCAGGAGCGGGAGAGCTGTACCATCGACATGTTGACAGCTAAACGTGAGTTTAGCATTAGACATACTGACAAGTTATAAAATTAAAATATATAAAGTTACAATAAAAAAAACCGTCTTACTTTATGACCCTTAGGTCAACTAAACGCACTGCTCCAATGAAACAACGAGGTTTCGGAGTAAACGAAAATATCACCGATGTATACAATTTTTAGATTTTTGTTAATCATGTAAAAACTGCTCGATCGATTTTGATAAAATTTATATGGGACCATCTCTGAAGTATGATCTAACCAAGCAAAATGAATCATCAAAATCGATTCATAATTGGCGTAATGATCGCGTACATACAAAAAAAACATACCGTCGTATTGTTATTATTATTATTATTTTTTTTTATCACTGACATGCTTTTATATTTATATGTTTAATTTAATTTTTTTTTTTTAATGAGATATTGTAAATAATTATGGACCGAAATCCGAAATAAATGATTTTTTTTTTATTGAGGACTTTTTGAGTTAAAAATATTAGTTATTATTAAGAAGGCAAAAGTGTAGCTATTTTTGTTTAATCTAAATTGTATTTATTTGTGTATTACTTATTTTTATGGTACACAATTTAGGTTTTTAAACACAGCTCACCTGATGTTAAGTGATGCTGTGGTCGAAGATGATAAACACACCTAGCCTGGAATTGTAACGGCTTTTAAATTAAGCTGCCGGAACATTTGCTTGGCGGTAAATTTTCAACTTGAGGGTGTCAAGTAGAGTACTAGAAAGTACCCTACCACCACGCTTTGGTTTCCTCACGATGTTTTCCTTCACCGGCAGCTCAAGCTCATTGTTGGGGTTCACGCCCTCTGACGTTAGAACCGACCGCGTTAATCACTGAGCTATCATCGCTACGAAAATCGAAATCTTGCACAAAATCGTAAATTCATTTTCACAATGGCCTATGAAGTACAAATACGCATTTGCATATAAATGCAAATTGACGTTAATCTATTCGATTATTTATTATTTTGAATAACAAAATTTCCAGACATTATCATTAAAACAGCGATTTATATTCTCTGCAGTTATATTTTCAGTTTATATAATAAATAAATAAATATCGTAGGACTATACACACAGCGCCATCTGGTCCCAAACTAAGCAGAGCTTGTGTGATGGAAGTCAGATAACTGATAGAATACATAAATACTTTTTTTTTGTAAATACATACTTATAATACATACAGAACACCCAGACACAGAACAAACATTTGTTTAATCACAAAATGTTTGCCCTGAGTGGGAATCGAACCCACGCCCTACCGCTCTCAAGGCAGATATACTACCAATGAGCCAACGGGGCTGTCTTCTTGCTGTATTCTTGCAGTTTATATTCTCTGAAAAGTAATTACGACCTCTATACGTGAAAGAACGCTGAAGTCATCGTATTATTAGACTTTATGCCCATTGCATGTATATACATTCTTATTATTACAGTGTATAATAGAGAATAATAACGCAAATTAGATAGAGATACTAACGTGTGTTTTGTAACGTTTGAAAACCAAGGTCGATATAATAATAGGGTAACGACTATTACAAGTGTATGAGTGTGTGTTTATTACAAATAATATACAAATACAGATACATCATGTCATACAAAAAACGGCACTATTGTTCTGATATTTTCTAGTGCCATGTGCGGGGATCTAGATTTTTTAACGTCTGTCCTTTTGGCTTTACTCTGCTTTGGCGCTCATTACATTGAGACATTCGATGGTTAGTCTCAAGACTCCCTGTGCGTGTTTCGGGTTATTTTGGCTTTATTTTGATCACTTTATAGCAGTGGCGTAGGTAGGTATCCAAAGGCCATAGAGCAAAAAAATGAGCATAGATAAAAAACGAAACGGTGGAAAGTTGAGCTCGATGCTCACGACAAGGAGTGGACCTTAATAGCACCAAACAGAGAGGCGTGGAAGGGTGGGAGGAGGCCTAGCAGTGGGACAAAATGGGCTAAAATAATAGAAAAACAATAATAATAATAAATAATAATAATAATAATTTATTTCAGGTTACTAGGACCCATAATTATTTAACAAAAAAAAAATCAATCAGTAAAAAGTACATTAATTTAAAAATAATAATAGTTAATAAATACAATTCAAAATTAAAATACAAAATCAAACTTAAAATGTAGTATTCGTCCGTCAATTATCATAATGAATCAAAATGAATAATAATATAATAATAAATAATAATAAGATGAAAACACTTAACATAAGTTTTAGAGTACGGTGTAAGTTAACCTTTTTAAATTATAAACAGGCTTGCGTTTGATCATCTACTCTCCATATTCACGCTTGCCTAGAAGAAACCGATTTACTCGCGACTTTAATGCACCCACATTGTATCTATCAGGGAACACCACAACTAAAAAACAACACTATAGTACGCAGCTAGCAAAATAACTAGTTATGCATTTATTTGTTTCCATACACTGACCGACCCAAGGTTAAAATAAACTGAAACGGAATTTAAATAAATACAAACTCGCGTCTCAACTCAAAAACAATGTTCGAAGCGAGTGATGTTTGGTATGAAACTTACAAATTGCCTTCCGCGATCCTTGCTGGAATACAGATTAGCGTGGTGAAGCGTTTTTATGTTGTATGTGTTTTTTTAGTCGTAATTCCTTTAAAAATAAATCCATATCGGCTTTATAACCGCGAATCAGGCCTCTTGCACATTTATAAAAAAAAAGTTCTCGCTTTTATTTGGCTTGTTTGTCGGCTTAGTACATTTCGCTGTTTGTTACTTTGTGGCTGGAATAGAAAATAACCGAAAATGTAATAATAATATTTGTTTCAGTATGCCCATAAAAGATTCTTCTTATATACCTACTGTAGGGATGGCTGGCAGAAAATGCTTTAGCATTAAATCCTCCTTTGGTACATATTATTTTGTAAGTGTGTGCAATAAAGAATTTAAAAAAAAAGTAAAAGAATATGTTTTTTTGACACAACACTTGATTCTATCTGACCCTTTCTATTCCCGGGGCTTATAAACGCAATAAAAGTGCAACTCTTATACGGAAAAATTGTATAAAATTGAATTCATGATGGCAGAAATAAATTGATAATAATGTTTGTATAATACGAGTAAATTATAACAAATCATGAAACTAACTAATTATTAGTTTATACCATAGAATGTTCGTCTTGGATGGGAATCGAATCCACGCCCTACAGCTTTTATAGCAGAGTTACTGCCAATGATCTAACAGGGCTGTCAAAATAAGTAATTGGATACGCGACTTAAAGCCATTTTGTATTGTCAGGTATTTGCATGGAAAGCGCCGAGCAAGGCCCTTGCCGCGGCGTGTACCAGCGATGGACATTCGTGGCCGCCAAGGGCATGTGTGTACCGTTCAACTACGGGGGCTGCCGCGGCACTGCCAACAACTTCATCTCGCAGGAAGACTGCATCAATACTTGCAAGGTCATACTCGGTACGTAATCCTTTCCCTATCTCTACAGTAACAAAGTCAAGTCAAAGTCTCTACAGTACAAATTTGTATGTCACATGTCATACGAGCAAGATACAAGGGACAGAAGATATATTGGGGCAGCGCCTCTAAATCTAGTAGAATATCTGCTTAAAGAAATTAAAACAGTTCCTACTTTTTGAAATCAGTTAAAAATGTTCTCCTAACACAATATAATAATATGTCAAGATGCGTGCTACCCCCGACCTCTAAACACAATCCCATTAGGGCAGTGATGCGGCCCGTGACGTCACACTATGACGTATGCTGCGCCGATAAAGCTATCAACAGGGGAACCGAGTATACCTAGACTAGAACCTATCTACCTACAACTGTTACTTGTCCATTAACTTGGTTACAGGAATCTTTTTCTTGAAGAACTTCTTACAAGAGCTACATCTAAATGTATAGATAGCAGGGCTTTTGGCGGGAACGCGGGAAGAGTCGTGTTGCTCCGTTGTATTTTTTTCCAAAACTAGTGTTTTGTAGAGTGTTTATGCATAAAAATGGTGGTGTTTTATTCATAAAGTGCCGAATTACAAGCGCGAGTGTGGGAAAATGATATAATGTAGTGAAACATGACTTTTCGTGTTGCTTCCAAAACTCCATCGAAGCTTTATAGTAAAGTCGCCACTACTTTACTAAAGCATGACTGGACTTGACTAAGACTGGACTTTTTCCATAACTATACCTACCTGTAACTGTAGCTAGTGGGGAAAAAAGTTTTATTAAGCTTAAGACGATAAAAACCTATCTGAGATCAACAATAACCCTTGCCTTATTTCGTATGGGTTTCAATGGCAGATAGGGGGCGCCTTAGAAATCTTGCCCAGGGCGCTAGTATTGCTAAACCGGCACTGTATGCAGTAACATTACATCAGTACTGATGAAATGGACCCCGTGACGTCATAGGCCTCGCTGACGTCACTACCAACGGTGAAGCCATCATAGACCGACTGGCAGCTAGGAAAACTTATATATGTAGACAACTCTATTACGTAAGTAGTTTGCAGGCTGGAATGTTGCTATTTTTAGCTTAGGCCGGGTTTTTATTATCTTGAAAGTAGAAAATGAGAGGCCAGAATATGAAAAAGTGGCGAATGACATACAAAAGTATATAATGTCTTTAAATATTTATACTAGAATCAACCGCCAAAGTTTTTTTATTTTATTAATGTACAGCGTGACTGGTGAGACACCTACGATAGTCGAGTACGTGATACTTGGTGATCATATACGTAGAAAAAAAGTAACATTAAAAATAAATGTTAACTGATAAATACTACTCGTGGACACAAATCAGTTTATTAAATTCATTTTATCGTTACCAGTTATATTTATATATATATATTTTTTATGCAAAAAGTAATGAGACGAACGAGACGCTCTCCTGATGGTAAGAGATAACGCCTGTCCATGACCATTGCAGCGATACACAGAACTTTGAGTAACAAAAAAATAGTCCAGGGTATCACTGCTTTGACGCTCATTACTTTGAGACTTTAGATGGTTAGTCTGAACAGCCCAGTCATTTCGCTAGCTGCAGTACCCTTCGAACCGGAACACAGTAATGTTTACACACTACTGCTTAGCGGCAGAATATCTGGTACTGCGGTGGTACCTACCTAGACGACCTCCTGCTAAGGAGATCTACCACCAAGTAAATTAAATTAAAATAAATTATTGTACACTGTCCTATCTGTTATTCCAAAGACCATAAATATTTTTCATGAAACTAGTTTTTTATATGGCTGTTTAAAAAGGCTTTTACATGTCCATGTAAAATTTTATATATTTCAAACCGGTTTGAAATCCGCAGTCAAATCTAGACGATGCCTTTAACATAATAACGTTTAGATGATTTTTTGTAAACCTATTCTTAGACCAACGTCAATATTGTACCTATATTTTTTTTTTTATTATTATTTTTTTTTTATATACATTTTTTTTTTATTTTTTGTATGTATTTACAAAAAAAAAAAGTATTTAAGTATTCTATCAGTTATCTGTCTTCCATAGCACAAGCTCTGCTTAGTTTGGGGTCAGATGGCGCTGTGTGTAATGCCCTGTGATATTTATTTTTATTTATTTATTTATTTACTATATACTCGTACCTATATCATATACCTATACTATACTATAACACCCTATGTTTCTCGAAAAACTTCTACAAATTTATTACATTAGTAAATTTATAGCTATATAGTAAATATATATCTATATATATTTTGTAGCAATGATAGCTCAGTGGTTAGCGCGGTCGACTCGGATGCCGAAGGGCATGGGTTTAAACCCCAACAATGAGGTTGAGCTGCCGGTGAAGGAAAACATCGTGAGGAAACCATAGCATGGTGGTAGGGTACTTTCTAGTACTCGGCTGGCTAGCTACCACCCTCAAGTTGAAAATCTGCCGCCAAGCATCTAACGGTGTGTTCCGGCAGCCTCACTTGAGAGCCAGTTCCATTCCAGGCTAGGTGTACTTTACCATCTTCGACCACACCTTCACTTAACATCAGGTGAGCTGTGGTCAAACAACTAGCCTGTCAACCATAAAAAAAATAAAAAAAAAAAAAAAAAAAAGGAAACCATAGCTTGGTGGTAGGGTACTTTCTAGTACTCGGCTGGCTAGCTACCACCCTCAAGTTGAAAATCTGCCGCCAAGCACCTAACGGTATGTTCCGGCAGCCTCACTTGAAAGCCAGTTCCATTTCAGACTAGGTGTGCTTTACCATCTTCGACCACACCGTCACTTAACATTAGGTGAGCTGTGATCACGCACCTAGCCTGTCCACCATAAAAAAAATACCTATACAAAAACACTCATGAAAATAAAAGTTACAAAATAATCTATTTATATCGAAAAACATTTGGCACAGCGGCATCTAATTTCCTAATTTAAAATTAAATTTAATAAAAACTGATATGATACTTGTTTATGTAAATATTTATAACAACATCAGAACACTACTCACGATACAGAACAAACATCTACAAGTATCTATCAAATCTTCCGCAATCGGCCCCATTTGATAAATAAAGCTTTGATACTATTTCGTTAGTACGCAAATGGCAGATAATTATAATATTACTACAGCTAAGAGCGTACTCTTGTTACAATAATGTAATCCGAGTTGAGCAACTCACTGGATATCTATTCCGAGATTTTCGCAATCAGAGGCTAACTCCTTGTTTGCGAACCCTGACTGTGTATCAAGATGACGATATTTGAGTTATGACTGTTATGAGCCAAACAGATTATGTATTCAGCATCCTATAATCTTCTCGAATGACCACTTGTACGCAGTCAGAGATGCTGTAATCAGTATGTGCCGTAAACTCGACATACCGACAAGGTCAAGTGCTTCAGCGTTCGTATATATGCCTGTTTGTATTTCTAAAGCTCTGTTTGTTAATGTCTTATGATTTTACTTATTTTTTTGGGTAATTCACACAGCGCTTTCTAACCCCAAACTAAGAAAGCTACGGGAGCCAAGAAACTAATATAATACTTACGTAGATATTTCTTTTTAATCCATTCTTACATACATTACATCCAGACACAGAACAATAAATAATTTTTGCTCGTATTTGTCCTGAGTGGGAATCTAATCCACACCCTACAGCTCCTGAAGCAGATACGCTACCAAATGAGCTAAGAGGGCAGTCAATAAATAATTAATTCAAATTAATGAACAAATAATAATTTCATTCATAATATTGTTAGTGTAGAATAGAAAAAGGTACTTTCAGAAAGGAAAATTTTGTACATTTCCAGTATTTAATTTTTACGAGTCTTCTATAAATAAATAATTATTGTACTTTTTTACTAAAATTTACTTTTGGTATATTTATCAGCACCCACTGTAATTTGTTTAAATAAATAAAAATGCAATACATTTCATATTCAATAAATAAATGTAAAATAAAAAATTGGCTTTAAAAATAAATTGTGACTAATACCAGATAACTTATAAAATACTTATATCCTTTTTTAGTAAATACATACTGATATGAGCGGTACTGGTGTATCCGGCGATTTTCTTTCATTTTCCTAGAAAAATTTTACATACATAAAGTGCGGTTTTATTGCTGTAAGCGATCGTTTCCATAAGTGTCCCGGATACATGACACTTGCGGCAGCGATCGTTTACATTGTAAAGCATACCAGCAAATTTGGCAAAACAAATTTCAAATGTAATATTTCATTTCTTGGCTAATTTCATTAAGTCCGATCTAGATAGGTATGTAATTGTACACTACATTGCTAGTACCGGAGGTATTATATATATGTGCTGTGCATATCCTCGTTATTGACACACCCCGTCTTGCTCTGATCCTGTCTCTCTTAAAGTTGCCTGAAAGAGGTCGCTTTTAGCAATAAGGTCGCCAGTTGTTACACCTATTAATTAAGTTTATTTCTTCTGTATTGTGTTATTTTTAGTGTGTGGAATAAAGAGTTAATCAATCAATCAGCAGCCCAGAGCCTCGCTCCGGTACTTCAACTAGCTGGGTTGACTGGTAGGTGGAGATGCATAATGCACCCCAAGTGGGACGCCAGTGCAGAACTTATCGCCGACTTTGAATAAGAATACGAATGTCATGCGGCCCGCATAAGATGAATAACAAATGCGACCTGCATTTGCATTTGGAGTTTATGTTACTGTGGTAACTTCCGAAGCCCGCTCTGAATCCGCGCTGATGCTATCGCCTGACGTCACCTACTCGGGCTTGTGATGTCATTGGCTGGCCGTGAATCCAGTGAGCTACCTACCTACTCGTAGGCCAGCACTAGTTGTTTACGTTTTAGGATCATAAAACATCAAACGTTTCGATCTTTCGATTAGCGAATATGATTCATGTTGTTTGCGCCAAATCAAGTGTGAAGCTGTATGAAGTCAGGGCGGAACGGACAACATACTACTAAAATTCATGAATTCGTGGGTTTGAGCAATAGTGAAATGGTGCACTTCACAATCCTAAAGGATAAGGTACTTCTCATCGGGACAGTTGCTTCACTTGTATCAGGCACAAGTCCGGTCGTGTGTGGAGTACTGCCTCTTTTTTTGTTGGAGCACCTTTATACCAGCTGGAAGCTTTGGAAGCGGTAAACTATGATGGTGATAGCAATTTAGTCACCAGAAAATTGCTGTGTCTTAATCAACGCCGCACAGTAGCATGTCTGTCTATCTTTTACTGTATACCAGACGTTTCTGGGAGTGAGCGGAAGAGCTCCATGACCTTATTTAATTTTCTTCGATCCACCACAGGGCAAGCAGAAGAACTGCACATTATCATCCGTTTGGTAGTTTCCAGCATTTGTACGCAAAGATTCGGCTCTACTTTCTTGATGCGTACGGCCCATGAATGGAACTCATTGCAGGTCTCTTTGTTTACTATGAACAACAATTTTGGCGCTTTTAAGGTTAGAGTGGATAGATTTCTTCTAGACCAACGTGCGCCATCATCGGCCGCACCGTCGCTTTGCATCAGGCGAGTTGGAGGCCAAAAGAAGATCTAATTACAACTCAATAAATATTTATATAAAAATGCAAATGTGTATTTGTTGAATTGGCATAGTTAAAAACATGCATTGGATGATTGGAAATTCTTAACATTTAGAAAAGGGCCTACAATGGCTTACATTAATTGTTAATTTATTGTTAATACAATTAATTACTTAGATTATTTTATTCCTCCCCTCTAAATTGTCAGTAAGGACGACGACAACATATCACTTGAAATTTAACTATCGTATAAGGAACATGCACAAACTATAGGTGGCAAGACAATACCCAACTAAAAAGACTTAATGCTGATTTAATCAAAAATAAAGCTTCTAGATGCAACAGATTTGCGGTAGGTACTAGGCAGTATAACGTGCACATCCCTTGTTATGAAAATAGTAAAACAAATAAATTTTGATGAACATTTTATACAGCGTCATCTAGCTTAAAACTAATGCAAGAACTACTCGTATGAGTGACGCTGTTGTCTTTATGATTTGTTTTGACGAATTTGATATCTTGCAGGAGGCGCCGTGCCGGGCGCTCCACCTCCGCCCGTCGCCAGCTCCAACTACCCCGGCTTGACCATCAGCTCCATCGTGCCCATCTCTAACAACATCAATGGTCAGTATATCTATAGATATTGATGTTAGAACAAAAGCTGCGATCGCTCAACGAAAGAGAGAAGATAATTGAAGCTGGCAATACATCAAATATAAAAAAAAAACAAGAAATGTTTACAAAATGTCAAGTTCAGTGTCACAGCAATTATATTATAGGCGAAGACGGCGCGGCGTGCATTACAATAAAATGTTCTGTTAAAAGTAATAAAAGATAAAAATACAGAATATATGCAGTCAACATTAATAAAAGCTACAAATTCGATTCTTTGTCGTTAAATGGTAAAAGAGTTTTGGCGGGAACGCGGGAAGAGTGGTGTCGCTCCGTTGTATTTTTTTCCAAAACTAGTGTTTTGTCGAGTGTTTATGCATAAAAATGGTGGTGTTTTATTCATAAAGTGCCGAATTACAAGCGCGAGTGTGGGAAAATGATATAATGTGGTGAAACATGAGTTTTCGTGTTGCTTCCAAAACTTCATCGAAGCTTTGTAGTAAAGTTGCCACTACTTTACTAAAGCATGACTGGAATTAACTGACACGAACTGGACTTGACAAAGACGACTTTGACTAAAACTATCTACGATGGCACTTATTTAACTTTTGAAACTTGAAAATATATAATTACTTGACACTGGCAAATGCTAAAACGCGAAGCCAAAACGAAAGAAAAAAAAAATGGTAAAACTAGGTAAATTATAACACATCTGACAGCCTGACTTGACAGCCCTGTTGGCTCATTGGGTCTGCTTTAAGAGCTGTAAGGGGTGGATTCGTCTCCCACGCAGGCCAAACACTTTATAGTACAAACAAATGTGTCTTCTGTGTCTGGGTGTTCTGTATGTATTATAAGTATGTATTTACAAAAGAAAAGTATTCTAGCAGTTATCTGACTTCCATAGTCCAAGCTTTCCTTAGTTTGGGGTCAGATGGCGCTGTGTGTAATTTCGTACGATATTTATTAAATTAACAATACAATGATTTTAATGACAGCTGAGTCAATATTATCATAGCCCGCTTGCAACTACTAATAGTGCTGAACAGAAAGGTCTAAGGAATTTTTGTTATGTAAATTATTCAGCAGCGTTAAGAGGCATATTTTTGACGAGAATGTTATAATTTATAGGATTTGTTGATTCAGAATCACTTGTACAGCTTATTTGATTAATCAGTTTTACAATCATCATATCAATAACCTTATACTTATAAATAAACTGTTTGTAGACATTCCAGTATTTAAAAACCCCCAGAAAATCTAGCAAAAGAACTGACTTATGCTCTCAGTGGACTAAATGCGAAGTTAATGATGATAACAATAAACCAAAACAAAGCATAAAGTCTTTCAACAGCCTAAACAAATATGTTAATTACAAAGCTATGACGTCAATTCTCTTCCCGAACAATCAAATTCCTATAAATCGTCGATCTTGACTTAATTATTCAAGTTTACAGTTCATTTCATTCCATCAGTGTTATGATATTTCTACGGAGTAGGTCACGGTCTACATGACTGTGCCAAATGTTCTGATGTCAGATCAAAAGAGACCTAATAGCCGTAATAATATAAAGCCGTGGAAATAAAATACACTATAATAGACGCCTAAAGCTGTTATACACTGGTATGTCCCGGTGACGTTGCCCGGTACCTACGTCACGCTAGCGTATTTCGAAAAAAAGATCCTAGAAACTTCAGATAAACTAAGTCATTGCTATGTAGACGACTTCGTCAATTGATTTTCTTGAGTGAAATTCTTAATTTGTTCACAAATTAAATTAACATTTTTGTGGAGCGCTGAACGAAATGCATACACTGCTCTGCAGTTGAGCTGAACGAAGTGAGTTTGGGTCACGTCACATCAGTGGTAGATAAACATAGGCTTGATCCTAGGGCGGCATAATAATAATTGAGGACTAAATTTTTTGCAGCTTCGTCTTACAGGAACTAAAAAGGGTTCTGAGAGGTTTTCTCATGTCTAGAAATAAAAAAAATGTACAAAACATTTGACTGTCCTGTTGCTCTCATTTGGTAATGTATCTACTTCAAGAGCTGTAGAGCCTGGTTTCAATTCCCACTTAGGACACATATTTTGTTCGATGAGTACCTATAAATCTATGATTGTTTTGTGTTCTGTATATATTATAAGTAGGTTTACAAAAAAAAAGTATGGATTCTATCAGTTATCTGGTTCCGACAGTACAAGCTTTGCTTAGTTTGGAACTAGATGGCGCTTTGTATGTGAAATGTCTTAGTCTTTTGTTGGCGGTTAGAATCTAGGGGATGAATTTTACAGTTTTGTTTTTCAGTTTTCAATAAAGTTTTTCTTTCGGAAAAGATACAGCTGTCATGTTTGCATTTTTACTCATTCCGTCAGGTGCGACGCTGTCTAACGACTGCCGATACGGGCCGTGGGGCGAATGGACCAAATGCTCCGTATCTTGCGGCACCGGGTACCAGATCCGCGCCAGAGAGATTGAGGTAAGGACACTTTGTAAATGGTATGTGTTTTTTACTCGGTTACATTCTGCGAACACATTTTTAACAGAACAAAAAAAGGAAGTGTTTGTGCAAAGTTAGTACCGCAAACTTTACTAGCTGGCGTTGTAAATTCTTAAAACTCGCTATCGTTTATCGGTGTAAGCAGACCAACGAGTCTGTTGAGGATTTATGAATAAAGTAAGCTCGAACAACTGGAATAAGTTTTAATCCTGCTACCCAAGGAGACCTCCAATACAGTACGCGAATATCAGGAGAGATTCTCAATTCGTCGGAATTCTGTTTGTTACGAATGTCCCCGATTACTCGAAAACGCCAATTCGATAAATTGCTTTTGTGTTTTGAAGGGTGTACTTCCCATTGGCACCAATGCAGGATCTGATGATGGGATCTCAGAAAAATCGAGGGCAACCCTCAAATTTTATAGGGAGGCACAATATGCTATATATATCTTTACTAAAACTATTTACGTATTTGCGTCTGGTACTCGTCATCTCATATTGCTGAGCTGATGATGGAAAATATAACTTCTTACCGCTGAGGACTGAGACATATACTGAGGAGGCTTCAGGTGACCAGAATGCTGGTATCTACTTTGGTCAAAAGCTAAGCATTGCCATCCAGCGTGGCAATGCTGCCAGCATTCTGACCACACATCCCTCCTCTGACGGTTTTTTAGACTAAGTTTTTTGTATACATTTTGTAAATAGTAGGTATAATTTAAGGTACTTCTTACCTATTAGAAGTTAGTGGATAATTCTTTAAATATTATAGGCTCGTATGGACCGCTACTTATGTTCCTTTGAGTTATTCATTAGAGCTGATGATGGAAGGTACAACTCCTTGTTATTTGAAAGGAAATCTTTTAGATCGGTCCCCATAAAAGTTTCATAATCGATTCGTAGTTTGTTCTTTAAACCTAAAACCTAGCAGTGTTTGTTTGGACAAAGAGTTGTTTTTTTAAATTGTGAATTATACTTTTCTACATTATGGTAGGTATTCTTTTGTTTTCCTATAAAGAAACGATAAAATTAGATATAGCCTGCCTAGCTATAGCCCCTACGGGATGTAGGTACGGGATAACCATGTGATTGTGTTTATGACGACACAATACAAATAGAAAATGTTGTAGCGATGATTACTCAGTGGTTAAAACGGTCGGTTCAAACGCCGAAGGATCAAACCCCATTAATAAGCTTGGGCTGCCGGTGAAGGAAAACATCATGAGGAAACCATAGCATGATGGTAGGGTATTTTCTAGTAGTCGATTGGCTAGCTATCACACTCTAGTTGAAAATTTGCCGCCAAGCACTTAACGGTGTGATCCGGCAGCCTCACTTGAGATCCAGTTTCCTACCAGGCTAGGTGTTCACCATCTTCGAACACACCGTCACTTAAAATTAGTTGAGCTGTGATCAAACGCCCAGCCTGCCATTAGGAAACTCAAAATATCAGTAATTTGCTCCCATCTACGATAGTGCCTTTGGATGAACAAAAAAATCATTTTTTAAATTTCTTATACGGAAACATGATCCTGGATATGAACTCCCGAGTACTTTATTTTATTACTCAAAGTTCTGTGTATCGCTGCAATGGTCATGGACAGGCGTTATCTCTTACCATCAGGAGAGCGTCTCATTCGTCTTATTACTTTTCACATTAAAAAAAAACATGTATCGTTACTTCAGTAGCATCTTTATTAATATCGGTTATAAAAACACATTGAATTATACCATTGACCGTGAAACGGAGCATTAAACGCGCCAGATATGTCAGAAACTCTATAAAACACATAAAGATATCATCGTAAAACCTAAATATATGAAGGCATATTTTTAAAATACCTAGCATTTACGAGTATTTGGTGTTTGAAAATAGACGGCAGCGTCTAAAATCTTAACTCTTATAAATAAGTATGAATTAAAAATATCATTCACTTTTCATAAACTTTTTTGTCATTTTTGGCATGTCACAGCATACATTCGTAAAATTGTTTATTATAATGATAGAGAAACTAGTTTTATACAAAACATTTAATTTGTTACAATCGATTGTTTTTAATAAAGGTTAAAAAGAACAGCATTTCGTTCGGTTCAAGGTAAAGGAATACATAGAAAATAGAATTAAGTGGCACGTCCACCCATAATATTCAGGCGTACCTACTGAGAAATGACATCTGCGAGTTTTGGCGGGAACGCGGGAAGAGTCGTGTCGCCCCGTTGTATTTTTTTTTATGCATAAAAATGGTGGTATTTTATTCATAAAGTGTCGAATCACAAGCGCGAGTGTGGGAAAATGATATAATGTGGTGAAACACGACTTTTCGTGTTGCTTCCAAAACTCCATCGAAGCTTTATAGTAAAGTCACCATTACTTTACTAAAGCATGACTGGACTTGACTGACACGGACTGTACTTGACCAAGACTGGACTTTGACTATACCTTTAACTACGAAGACACTTATTTGACTTTTGAAACTTGAAAATATATAAATACTTGACACTGGCAAATGCTAAAACGCGACGCCAAAACCAGAGAAAAAAAATGACATCTGCACGTTTGACATCTACTTACATTTAATGTGGGTGTGTAACTGGCATTTACCATACTTAATCGCAGCTTACCTGTAAAGAATAAAAATCTCAAATTAATATGTGATATGTTTTTTTAAATGTAACAGTGATGAGAAAAACGACACGCTCTCCTGATGGTAAAAGATAACGCATGTCCATGACCATTGCAGCTATATACAGAACGTTGAGTAGCAAAACAATGTCCGGGGCATCGCTGCTTTGGCGCTTATTATTTTGAGACTTTCGATGGTTAGTCTCAACAGCCCAGCTGCAGTACCCTTCAAACCGGAACACAGTAATGTTTACACACGACCGCTTGGCCGCAGAATATGTGGTTATGCAGTGGTACCTACCTAGACGACTTCCTGGTAAGGGAATCTGCCACCAAGTAAACCTACCTTGCTACCTCCTACGGATAGAATCAAGAAAGCATTGTATTGTAGATGTATTGCCATTTGCTTGCGAATTTTTTGCTATAAAAATGTTTCCTTTGAATCATGCCATCATTTTTAGATCAAGGGCAAGACCAAATTTGACGTTTTGAAGCAGTACATTTTTTTATGGAGCTCGTTTTTTTATATTATTTTTTTACGTAATTCGCCATAATATCACAGTCTGGGTCAATCAAGTCGCGAGTGAATCGTGATAAGCGAGACAAGCGTGCTCCATCCTAGACCGCATCTTAACTTAAAACCAGGCGAGATGATGGACGAACGCAATGTTATAATGCTATAAAAAAAAAGTTGTAAAAATTATAAACGAGATAAGACAATAGATAAAATCAGAGTGCATGAAATCGATTTGATACTCGTAGTAATTAACCTCAATTAAATATTGTATCAGCTACTTCTTAATTCGTCACATGTAGGTAGATAGATTAAATTCTTTATTGTGCACACCGTAAACAGAAAAAAGCACAGATAACAAAAGAACCTTATGAACTAGTGCTACAAGTGGCGGCCTTATCGTGGGTATATATGTAGTAAAATAACTAATCTACTGTAAAAGTCGATTATAAATGAAGAATTAGCGGTCAGGTCGTCCCACGCGAATTAAAATACCAGTGACCAAGATCCAATCAAACCAAATAGGTAGGAATTTTCATGAGTATTTAATGGAGTCAGTAGTGTCAAGTCTAAAGTTAATTTTGTGAATAGGAGTGATTGCTTTATGCCAGTTATTATCATGAAAGATTGGAGTCAAGTTCGCGAGTTCAAGGACGCCTCAGTGCGATACGTTCAATGTATGTACGTGGGCAGTAAATCAACTCGATTCTAGTGTCTTAAATTGTACGTCTCGTCTTATGTCTGGTCTAGTAGGCAGGATCTCTGAGAAATCATTTACATTACTAATGAATACTAATATATTTTTTACACGAGTATTAGAGATTAGCGAACGCTTCGCGGTTTTATCCGCGTAGTTCCCGTTCCTGTGGAAATAAAGGGATAAAAAGTAGTATATGTCACCCGGGGATAGTGAAGCTTCCTAACGGGGAAAGAATTTTTGAAATCGGTTCAGTAGTTTCAGAGCCTATTCAATACAAACAAACAAAAATAGATATCTATCCCACTAATATTATAAATGTGAAAGTTTGGATAGATGGATGTTTGTTACTCTTTCACGCAAAGGCTACTGAACGGATTTGGATGAAATTTGGTACGGAGGTAGCTGAGACCCTGGATTAACACATCGGCATTTTTTTATCCTGAAAACATTTAGCGGGTAACACCGCGGGGCGCAGCTAGTGTACATTATTTATTGGTGGATACAGTAAAATACAATGTCTGAACAAGATCAATAGTTTCCGCGCTGTAGAATCATAAAGTTTCCTATCGACAAAATAATTAATCAATGTCCTGTCTGCTTGTTACTCGTCGGTAAAAATGATGGCATTCACTTCACGGCGGTACAAGCTTTGACAGCACCTAGCGGTGTGTTCCGGCAGTCGCATTGGAGAGCCAGTTCCATTCCGAGCTAGGTATATTTACCATCTTCGAGCACACCGTCACTTATTTACCATAAGGTGCATTTTATCAAACATCTAGCCAGTGTATTTATTATAAATAAAGAATGATACAAAATTTGCAATTAAAAAAAACCGACTCCATGACCCTTAGGCCAGCTAAACGCAATGCTCCAATGAAACAGCGAGGTTTCAGAGTAAACGAAAATATCATCGATGTACTCGTATACATTTTTTTTGTTGATTTTTAAAATACCGCTCGAGGATTTCATTTAAATTTATATGGGTCCATCTCTGAAGTATGATTAAATGACCTAGAAAAAAAAAGAATCATTAAAATCGAATTGGTGGAATTATCGCATAACAAACATTAAAATAAAAACACATAACACATTTAGTTGTATTAGATTGTAAGTTTCATAACACATGTATTGGTGTAGTTATCTATGTATCTAAGTCTTATATTATGAAAATAAAAAAAACAGTCGAATTGAAAACCTCTTTTTTGAGTCTGTTAAAAATAAAAGATAAAACATCGACACGGACTTCATCGTATGGTACTCATTGAAGTACCAATACTTATACATAAGATATTCTGCCGCCAAGCAGTAGTGTGCAAACATTACTGTGTTCCGGTTTGAAGGGTACTGAAACTAGCGAAATTACTGGGCTGTTGAGACTAACAATCTAGTCTTAAAGTAATGAGTGCCAAAGCAGCGATGCCCTGGACTTTGTTTTGTTACTCAAAGTTCTGTGTATCGCTGCAATGGTCATGGACAGGCGTTATCTCTTAACATCAGGAGAGCGCCTCGATCGTCTCATTACTTTTACATTAAAAAAAAAAAAAAAACTTCAATGAGTACGATACGATGCATTTACTATGTACCCTTTTTTATGATGAATAGGCTTGCGTTTGACCGCCATCTCACTTGATGTTAAGTGAAGATGCAATCTACGATGGAGCACGCATGCCTAGAAGATACCGATTCACTCTCGACTTGGAATCCATCCCAAAGGTGTGTGCAGTTCTAGGCATGATCGAACTTGTGCTTGATATAATGCGAGCAACAGTTCCATCGTGAAGTACCGACCTTCGAGAGGATGCCCAGCTTATTGGCAGCTTACAGGAACCAAAATTGAGAGTTAGAAATAAAGTAACACTAAAAAGCTCAATATTGCCACCTATCTCGAAAAGTGAGTCAGTTCAAACGGTTGAGATTGGAGTCAGTTTCTTTTTAGCGGAGAAGAAACACGCTAGGGTTTTAGCTGCATTTAACTGCATAACTATAGAGAGTAGGGTTCAAAGTTAAGTTACTCATTTTAAGTGAATGCTTTGGCGCGACGCCGACCAGTTTTCGTGTGCCCTGCCTATTACTTGCTTCGGTAATGGCTTCACTCACGTTTTCGTGGGGAATACACGACTCTGTTTTATGTTATTGTAATAATTATGATGTACGGCGATGCTGGCAGCATTATGAAACTATTACAATTTCTCAGTCTAGCCGATTATTGTAGAACACGAATCTCTTTTGTCATTTTTGTGGGCAGGCTGGACAAGTTCGTATGTTTCAAGTACTTTCACCGTGACGAAGTCTGTGGTATAAAGTAATACTAAATGAGTTTTGTTTTTCCAATAATTTATCCTCTTTTCTTACGTTTATTTGGAATGACAGTGTATAGTACTTGGTGGTAGATCTCCTTAGCAGGAGGTCGACTAGGTAGGTACCACCGCAGTATCAGATATTCGGCCGCTAATTTCATAGTATTTATGTGCGATGGTGATAGACATAATTATGAAATATTAGCATTCAAATTATTAGATTATGATTACGAGTATTTTATTATTTATTAGTAATAACAAGTAGATTAGTAGTATTTTATTAAGTAGTATAATATTTATATGTTTGCTGTATTTTTATTTATACAATAGCGGACGCCTCGCGGTTTCACCTGCGTAGTTCCCGTTCCCGAATAAAAAGTACCTATGTCACCCGGAGATAGTGTAGCTTTCCAACGGTGAAAGAATTTTTGAAATCGGTCCAGTAGTTTCGGAGCCTATTCAATACAAACAAACAATCAAATCTTTCCTCTTTATAATTGTATAGATATACGAGATAGAAAAACTTAATCGTTATTTTACTTTACATCCAGAACTATGAAAAGTAATAAAACGTTTTTTTTGTAGGCTCAACCCGGTCCAGGCGGCGCGGCTTGTGACAAGGCCCTCCGAAGGAGAAGGCGGTGTTTCAGACGCTGTTAACATTGGGGAAACATCTCGATTATTGTAACTAGATTTTAGTCTTTCAGTCCTAGTATAATTATCTTTGATGCAGTTTTATCATTAGTCTTGCCAATGATTGTATCAACCACAGAATTAATTATATAGTACCTACTCTCACCTTAATATTCAGGTTTGATAAACGTGCGTGAATGCGCGTTACTAGATGTAACTGTAAGCACTAACCAAGTCTGAAGTAGGTAGTAACTTCGAATGCACAATAATGTATGAAACGTGAATTTTAAAGCATTTACTCTTTTGTACTTTTTATACAGCTATCGAACCAAAGTTAGATTAATAAATGCTTTTTAAGCAATTACAATGTTTTGTGTTTCAATTCTATGATGTAAAAACACTAATTTATTTTTGTTTTAAATAGTGATAATAGCTCAGGGGTTAGTGCGGTCGATTCACACGCCGAAGGATGTGGGTTCAACCCCCAACAATGTGCTTGAGCTGCCATCGAAGGAAAACATCGTGAGAAAACCATAGCGTAACGTTAGGGTGTTTTCCAGTACTCATCTGGCTAGCTACCCCCCTCAAGTTGAAAATCTGCCACCAAACACCTAACGGTGTGTGGTGAGAGCCAGTTCTATTCCAAGTTAGGTGTGCTCTACCATCTTCGACCACACCGTCACTTAACATCAGGTGAGCTGTGGTCAAACACATAGCTTGTCATTAGTAAAATTAGGTATAGAAGACGTATCGTTAAAAACAAACACGCATCCCGCATCAAATTGGTTGAAACTAGAGACGGCGTTTTTTTTTAATTCCTATAATTTGGCATGTCTCCCTAGCTAGCGAATTGAAAATGGTAGGAAACATGTCAATAAATATAAATAAAAAAGGATTAACTATGTTGTTCACTTCAGAAGTTCCTATGGCCATTTTCCGTCTCCATCATCAGAACAGCTCCATGGTACCATACCATTGTATTGTCATCGAAGATACAAAGGTACAATTTGAGTCCAATCGGACATCGGGAAGGGGGTCTAATTCAGCTCGCAAGATTTGATTACAAACCCAAAACGGGACAGGTGAAACTAAATAAAACCTACGAAGCTTGTACCTAAAAACGTCTTTTAACTTTTTAGGGCTCATATAGCATAATTTTTTTGTTTATATGCATATAAATGGATAAGTATATGTGAAGTGGACGGACGGCCAAACGCACAAAAGTATCTATTCTCCCCCAACTCGGCATTGAGACCCGACTGTTCACCATATGTCAACAGCATATGTTATCTTATTTCGGCCATATAATGCGAAGAGAGGATGGCAGCTTTGAATAGGTGGTCATTGTTGGCAATACCGAAGGAAAGAGAACACGAGGCCGGTCGCCAACACGATGGTCTGACCAAGTGAAAGAAGCCACCTCCTCTTCTAAATTCTACTATGTGGTGAGGGCTACTTCGGACTGGAGTCGATGGAGGCAGATTGTCCGTCTAAGAGGTTCCAGTGACCACGATCCTCAGAAATTAGGGACCGATTGAATAAAATTTTAATTTACGATTTTTGTAATAAATTAAAAAAATATTTATTTATTTTATTAACACATTCGATCGCTCGAATCAGAAATTCTAGTCTCGCTGTAGTGATGTGCTCGCTTTGTAAACGCGTGACCGGACTCCAATGTCACTGTACCTTACTAGTGTGCTAACTATACCACAGTACCGAGCACCAATTGTACCGAGTGTTCGAAATGCCACCAAAACAATGGTGCGTGTTAAATGTAGGTATGTACCCCAGACAGACGCGACGCGCAAAACACTATTATATCTTAGACAATGGCTTTTTGACAAGCTTTTAGACATCCTAATAAGTAAAACTCTCAACACTGGCTAACTGGGAATGCAAATCCTTATAAATGGTGTTTCTTTTTTTTCCAAGCAGAACTTTTACTTGGTAAATCTCCTTAGCAGGTATAAGTAGGTCGCAGTTCCAGATATGGTGGTAGATTGTGGTGGTCATGGTGGTAGGGTACTTTCTAGTGCTCGGCTGGCTAGCTACCACCCTCTAGTTGAAAATCTAATTGCCAAGCATCTAACGGTGTGTTACAGTTACATTCCAGGCTAGGTGTGCTTTATCATCTTCGACCACAACTTTACTTAACATCAGGTGAGCTGTAGTCAAACACCAAGTCTGTCAACTATTAAAAGAAAAATTGAGTTGCAAAACAAAGTCCGGGGCGTCGCGTCGCTGCTTTGGTGCTCATTACTTTGAGACTTTCGATGGTTAGTCTCAACAGTCCAATAATTTCTCTAGCTGCAGTACAAATAACTAAGTAATGACACTCTTTAATCGCGGAATGCGCCGGCAACTTCATGCGATAATCCACACAAGTACATTTTAAGTTGCGAGTGAACTAGCTCTGGCGCACAACTCACTACAAGGTGAGCGAGTCCGACGCCGCACAGACCTGTCTGTCGAGCCAACAACGACCTTTCAGGGACGTCGAACAATGAGTCAACGTCTTGAGGTCTTTTACTATTAGGACAACCAACATCTGGCGAGCGCTTTTTTCTTTTTAGGACGGGTATAACATGATGGTAAGTCTTGCTTTTGTGCTATATTATGGCGAGCGAAACGGATATACGGATTTTTTCTACAATTTTGATGCGTCTGATGTTATACGCAATACGGATAACAGCTGTACTTTCTTGGGATAGAATTGACGGTTAAGGATTCCCTTTTGTTCATAGTTAGTTATTCATAAGTTTTAAGTACAAGTATAGGTAGGTACAACAAAAACTGTGGATGTGTACGAATATTATTTTTCTTAAATTCCATCAATTATATAATTAAAAAAATAAATTAATATTAAGTTTTTGTATGGTTGACAAGCTAAGTTTTTGACAACAGCTCACCTGATGGTAAGTGACGGTGTGGTCGAAGATGGTAAACACATCTAGCCTGGATGATACTGGCTCTCAAGTGAGGTCGCTTGAACACACCGAAATATGAAATGTCAAATGATTAAAAACAAAATGTCAACATTAACACTTTATGTCATTCTTGCTATTATCCCACTAATATTATTAATGTGAAAGGTTGGATGGATGGATGTTTGTTACTCTTTCACGCAAAAACTACTGAACGGATTTGGATGAAATTTGGTATGGAGGTAGCTGAGACCCTAGATTAAACGATAGATAGATAGATTATTGTAGATTTCCTTTTATGTTACTTTTTATCCCGAAAACATGTAGCGGGTAATACCACGGGGAGCAGCTTATAATTAAAAAAGATCATTCAATAGAACGCTTTTATGTGGTATATTAGGTTTTTACCACTGGATCCCGAAAGTTTAACCCAGTACTGGGCAGAACTGGTGTGGCCGGTCCTAATTATTTCAAATTGTTGCTAATCTAGTTAAAGGCAGGGCAATACTGTATAAATTTTATCTCTCTTATAGTTTAGCTGACGTCAGATTATTCCAGCTTATTCTTGGTATGAAACTTATGTCACTTTAAGTTTTTGATCTAAACCAAAATTCAATTTTAAATGTTTAAAAATACCATTCGATCTACACCGAAAAATCTCCGATAAACAAACGTCATCAGTAATTGTTCCTTACCATCAACGACCTTCGCGTTTTGAGGAAATCTTTTAGAGATCTAATGATGATAATTACATCTTTTAACTATTTGAGAGGAGCTAAATTATTACTCACTGTAGACTAAAGTGTTCTAATAAGATTACTACATTGTTTAGGCTAACAATTACCTTCGTTAGTATAATATTGTATAATTGTATATACTTAGTCTGTTTCATTCCATTTTTACACTTAAGTTTATTTTGTTAGTTGTAGCGATGATAGCTCAGTGGTTAGCGCGGTAGGTTCGCTTGCCGAAGAGCGTGGGTTCAAACCCCAACAATGAGCTTAAGCTGCCGGTGAAGGAAAACATCGTCAGGGAGTCATAGCATGGTGGTAGGGTACTTTCTAGTACTCGGCTGACTAGCTACCACCCTCAAGTTGAAAATCTGCCGCCAAGCATCTAACGGTGTGTTCCGGCAGCCTCACTTGAGAGCCAGTTCCATTCCAGGCTAGGTGTGCTTTACCATCTTCGACCACACCGTCACTTAACATCAGGTGAGCTGTGGTCTAACAACTAGCCTGTCAAACATAAAAAAAAAAAAAAAAATTGTACCTCACGTGTCTTTTAAACTAGTGATAAGACGTGAAAAACAAAGCGCAAGTATGATCTTGTATGGAATACTGTTCACAGTTGCGGGACGGCTCTACCAAGTGCCAAATTAAGGCATTGGAGTCTATCAAGAGGAGCTTGAATAGACATCTTCCTAGATTCTCAAGCATCTCGAGCAATCTTTGAGCATCGTGTAGAGTTGCTAGCTTATCGGTTTTTATAGGATACGTTGTGTACCCTAGAACTGAAGCTTCAACTGCTGGTGAAAGAAAACACCGCGAGATAATCCATAGTATGGTAGCGTCTCTACCTAGAGTAAACAGGATCTAGGTAAGCGTGCTTCATCTTAGATCGCACTACTGCATAATTAAATCAGGCAGGGTATGGTCAAAAACGAAGCTACTTTGAATTTAAAAAAAAAAATTACCTTTACGCAACCAGAGGAAAAACTGTTTTTGATATACAACACGTCTTGATGGACTGAGAAACGCCTAGATGACAATATTAATTGATAGTCAAAGTATTTTATTTATAAATATTTTACATTTAGGTACAGGTCATTTAAAAATAAAAACAGAAAAAACTTTTTAAAATCATACAAAATAAAATATCTTAAAAATAAAAGACTAAATTCAATAGACACATCTCTAATAACTATTTAAATTGACGGCCCTGTTAGCTCATTTGGATAACTGCTTCAAAGAGCTGCTGTAGAGTGTGGGTTCGATTCCCAATCAGGAAAAACTTTTCTGTAACGAGCATAAATGTTTGTTATATATATCTGGGTGTTCTGTATTTCTAAAAAAAGTACATAAGTAGTAGTTCACATAATACAAGCTATGCTTAGTTAGGGGCTAAATACTGTTGTGTGAAAAGTCCGAATATAGTTAAATATATGTAGTTACTTAGTGATACAAAGCAATAGAAAATTTGGCAAAACTTGTTAATGCCACGTGGTTTTGTAGAGTAGTAAATCCTTTATATTTTAAATGAGTTAATTCATAGATTCAGACAACAATTTAAATGCATATAAAATTAATTATATGCCTAAACATTGAAAGTAATTGTTTTAAAAACTAAAAACATTTATATAAATGGACCAATAGTTTGGAAAGATCAAGGAAACGTCGATTGTTCTTGACTGATGAAGCGATTACTTCGTGTCGAAATGATGTAAAAAAATCTGCAAACAACCAGTGCTCACCAATTTGTGCAGAAGCTACGGCGCTGGCGACTGGCTCACGCCCTTGAATTCAAGGTTCGCTGGCACAGCGCGCATGTTGGAACAGGATTGCGACAATTTATAACCAATTACTGAAACCAAGATGCGAGCAGCTTTGTAATTAATTTACGACCGTTACACACTGCTCAATATGGCTGTTACTTAAAAAGTTTATCAGCGTTCAGAATGCTTTTTTTTTACTGACGTGAAATGTCAGAATGTCACGCATGAAAATGAGACAGGCTATTTTAAGCATATAATAATTGTAAGTAATATTTAATAGTTAAGTAAAGCTCTAAATGTGGTGAGCTTTAGTACCTAAATATGTAGTATGTAATATCGCTGTGGGTGCAATTGAAGATTTCTGAGTATTCTGTATCCTGATGACGTCACGGGCTTAAAACTACCACTGAAAGCCAATTACTTACCTACCTACATTGACTAACCCTATTTGTAGATTAGTAACTACTGAGATATCTTAAAGCATATAATTGCGTTCCAAAAAAATATCATACTGAATTATACCTTTTTTAATTTATGCTGACAATTTATTTATCGATCAATTGATTATACAGGGTTATGAGCTTGAATGTACTAAGTCAAAAGGGGGTCGAAAAGTACTCAACATTATAAAAACACTTTACTATAGGCACAACTCAGAAATCGCGAAAAAAATCGTCTGCATCTGGCCATGGGGCAACGAATGGGTTATAACCCGGTAACTCAACATACTATCAAATTAATTTAAATACGTTAAGAGTTTAACGTTTTTTTTTGTTAAAGTACAGTGAGTAGAACGAAACGCTCTCCTGGTGGTAAGATATAACTCATGTCCATGACCATTGCAGCGATACACAGAACTATGATTAACAAAACAAAGTTCAGGGCGTCGCTGCTTTGGCGCTCATTGACTTAAGATATTTGATGGTTAGTCCCTGAAAGTTCGCTAGCTGCAGTGCCCTTTTAAACCGGAATGCAGTAGTTTTTACATGGTTATTGACAAAATATGCGGTGCGATGGTATCTACCTACCCAGACGACCTCCTGCTAAGGAGATTTACCATTGAATAAACTTGAAGCTCGAACCTAATGGCAAAAAAAAAAATCAATATCACTATCAACACAAATCAAAATGCCATTAAGTCAAATGGGGAAAACTGATTGCAGACCGTATTGAAATGAGCCAATTTCACGGGTGGTTGGCAGTCAGCGGTGACCAGTTTACCATTTTGTCTCCGCATTGTGCATGATAAGAAATCTAAATGACAGTGACCTTCGTTTCGGTGATTTTATGTACGGATATGAACAAATGGAAATCGTTTGTTTTTGCACATCGATTGTTATCAACGAAACGTTGAAAACCCCAATCCGCACCACTGAATTCAAAATAGTTTAAGCTCCGCATAGATCATATATTTATCTACTGCAATTATTTAATAACTAACTTCAGATGGTTTTTTAAATTATTTATTTTATAACTTATAGGTTTGTGTTTAACCACTATCTCGCCTGTGCGATCTACGATGGAGCACGCTTGCCTAGAAGTAACCGATTTACTCACGACTTGAAGATACCCAGATTGTATTTATCGGGGAACACCCACTTGGTTCGTACCTTCGAATAAATAATTACTTAGGAAGTTCTAGGTAGTAATTTTTATTTATTTTTGACCTCGATCTGAATGATTTTATTCAGATTCAATCAACTATTAACACTTATTGACACTGTTACGAAATATAATTTTAATTTCGGTGTTTTTTTTTAAAATTTATATTATCCCTTTATATCCCCGCCTTCTTTTCTTAGTAAATGATGATAATTATAGGTAAACAGAAAACCCTCGTTTTTCACGCCTTATAACATCTCTATGGTTACGCTCCAGTGCGTATGTAAGGACGTCTATCTGTCTATAGTATTTTGATAGCTTGCTATTTTTACTTTTTGACGTATGTTTTAATAATACGAGTACGTATCTTTCTAGTAAATATGGGTATGCAACGGTTAATTTGGAAGAAAGGGTAATAGATAGATAGAAACTCTTTACTGTGCACAACAGAAATTTTTACTATTATTTTTAATTGAATGGAATTGTTATAAACATGGTAACATTGGAAATGTTTGTTTTTATTGCAATAAAAAAATTGGATTTGTGTTTGAGCTAGTGCCACAAGTGGCGGCGTGATGGTGGTGGTGGTGGCTAAAGTTAATTTATTTTAACATTAGCAGGCTAAACTTACGTATCTCTTTGGCTACAAATTAAGAAGTAAATGATAAAGGAAACCAGAAACAAATATAACTTTATTTTAAACCTTTTCACTGAACAATCAGTATTCTTGGTATAACTACCAAGAATACCATTACCATTTTCTGGGAGTTTTTACAAATACAAAACAAAGTAGGTACTTTAAGAATTAAACCATTAATGAAATACAATTTCACACGTTTTTGTTTTATTTACACGGGGTTACTCACGTCAAAGTACCTAAAACAAAAACGTGTCAAAACCACGTTAATTTTCATAGTAAATGTGTACACAGTACTTCTAAATAAACTATACGGCATAGTTAACATACTATTTTTTATACAAAACAAACCAATCGTTCTCCCTTCCCCCGCCCCCCGCAGGTCGACCGAATACTTGTAGCCGTTCTGTTTAGGTTAAGGTGTCGTTAAGCCAGCTAAAGATAAAATATTTGATCACCTATAAACATTAGTTTAGCATAAATTAAAAGTAATCACAATTATTTACCTTATCTTAAATAAATATTAACCTAAGTTTATTTTCACAATTTAATTATCTTTAGCTATAGTAGGTATAATGTCATCAAGATTCCGCAACACAATTCATTGTAAATTCTTCATTACACAACATGCGGCAGTTCTCACGCTGCCAGGAGCTGTTCCTTATTAAATTTATGTTGTTGTTTTGAAATTCGTTTGCGTTGTTAGCTTAAAGGTTATAATAGAATAACAGAAGTTAAGGGTCGATTGTCTTAAGCAAGCTAAAAAGTTAAATTAGAAAAACTTTCTTAGTTGTAAAATGGATAATGGGTTATGTTATCGTTCCAAGAAGGACAAAAACTAATGTATTATCATTATTTTTATTTATATATTAATTGTAAAAGACGGGGGGACCGATGAAGGTGACCTAGTCATGTTTGACTAAAACTTCTTACAGAAATAAAGATTAAGAAATATTATCATCCGATTGCTGTTCTGAAATCCCCAATTATCACGTAGAAGTCTTGATTGTCTTATAAACACTAATAAGACATTAGAAGGCAATGGTAGCCTGTAAGAAGGACAACTTGATATAAAACGGCCATTTATAAGGAGCTCACGTTTTGGTGGGCGGAAGATAAATAGCATGGTATTCTTTAACATTAAATTAACGGGTTGATACGCAGAAATATTACGTAGTTAAAAAAAAGTAAAACAAAATGTAATTTAATTATAATCCCTCATTATTTTTCATGTTTTGAGTCACCTCTCGCTCTTTACATAAATTTGAAACTTTTGATAAATGAATAATCTTACGTAAACCTTAGCAGGCTCTTGAATTTTCATCGTTTTCATACAATGACATCATTAGATCGTCCGATTGAGTGGTGTTAGAGTATTTTCTAGTACTCGGCTGGCTAGCACCCTCAAGTTGAAAATTGGCCGCCAAGCACCTAACGGTGTGTTCCGGCTGCCTCACTTGAGAACCAGTTCTATTCCAGGTTAGGTGTATTCATCTTCATCCACATCTCCATCTTCGACCACACCGTCACTTAACATTAGGTGAGCTGTACACATAGCTTTTTTTAGTGTAAAAAGTAATGGGACGATCGAGACGCTCTCCTGATGGTAAGAAATAACGCCTGTCCATGACCATTGCAGCGATATACAGAACTTTGAGTAACAAAACAAAGTCTAGGACATCGCTGCTTTGGCGCTCATTACTTTGAGTCTTTCGATGGTTAGTCTCAACAGCCCAATAATTTAGCTTGTCAATCATTAAAAAATCGTAAAAAAGTTCTAGTTGTGTTAAAGTCTTTGAATGGCTAATTAGTGCCCACTCGAAGGTGTAGTTATTTTTAATCGAAATGGTGTTTCGCCTCAGTATCCGCGTGGTCATCCGCGGCCACGACGGCGCTGGTCCCCTGGAACCCGTCCCTGTTAGGGATGGAGCTTGAGAAACATCAACCCCCTTTTCGTGAGGAGCATGCAGAAACACCGCACGCGCCCCGCTACAAGATATCTAGCCTGACCCAGCATTACTTATATTTTATCGCTGTACGAGCAAAGCTCTATAATGCTGTTAACATCGATCTGTACCTATTACAACTAACTCCAAACCCGATAGTTGCTAGACTGACAAGTTGCGTGACACGGTTTCATTATCTCTAAAAAAACAACTGCCATTAGTTATTTCTAATAGAAGCTAATTTTGTTTTGGACGCAGTCGAAAATAGAAGCTCACGGTTTGGTTAGTTAAGGAACGTTTGTTTATTAAGGAATTTCCTGCATTGGGAACCAAATATTGTTAATATTAAATACGTAGGAAGTATCCATTATGTAAAGTGCGGAAACGCGTGTTTCTATTTGTTATGATGCAAGCGAACTGCGTGGTGTAGCAGTGTGCGACACGCATGTCGTGAGTAGAGTTACCATGAAAATGTCGGGATATACTACAAACTCTCACGAAACCGTTTAATTTAATTTTCATCATAAGAAACGTATTCGTTTTATTTGTAGTGTGTTGTTGTTATTGTTTTCTTTCAAACGCTAAGCAATGGAATTTGTTAGACACAATCCGGGTGTCTCAAAGTCGCGATTGAATCGGTTTCCTCTAGGTTTGCTTCATCCTTAACCGTATTTTCGCGTGACATCAGTCATAACGACGGTCAAACCCAAACAATATAAAAAAATAAGCTATCTTGGTCACTGTCGACTAAAGTGAAAACTTAGAACTTGGGAATACCTGTGTCACTAACTATGCAAGTGCGTCACATTAGCATGTCGGTAACGCGAACTCATAAGTTTTTCCCCTACCGAAAAGTCGCTCAAAGAGTCTAAAAAAGTTTTTTGTTTTTCAAAAAAGTTGGTCATTACTGGACGTCCGACAGATGTGAATCATTTAAACAATACTTAGCTCTTTCTTTCATCCACAGAGCGAACGACGAAAACATTATTGAACATGTTGACTTATGAATTTTTTACTTATGCGGGATTACTCCCGTTTAATTGTATAAGATACCCCGACTATAGTTCCGGCCACATCCGGTGGCTTATTTCATGGACACAAAGCTGAGAACAAGGCTCGCGCGGCCTCGTCTTGCTTCACACTACACGCACGCCTCGCATGTGAAGACAGCGGTTGGTGCGCAGGGCGGGGGCAGGGGCGGCTAGTGTGCCAAGATGCGCCGGTGCTCTCTGGTTAAATGTGAGTAATCCCGCTTAAGTAAAACAAAAATGTCCCAAAACCACGTCGGCTTCCAAAAATATAATCAATACGTAACTAAAATTTGTCAAAAAAGAAATGTCTCGAGAAATCAGCACTCATGGCCACCGTAGCTGCAGAGTGACCGTGACCGCGGGAGAAAGTGCGCGGGCGCACGCCTCCGTGGACCCATGGCTTTGGCGTTTATGAATGGAAAAAAATTGTGTACAAATCGACTTAGAACCATAATATATCTTTGGTAGATTTGGTCCTAAGATCGATTTACCTAGATTTATTTGATCAGGTTCATTTAGAACGGAGAAAAAGTATTTACATTTGCACTTTTTTTTTGTTGCTCATGTTGTATTTGTGTTGTTATTTGCTGAATCAAATGATGGCATAAAAACACACTGAACTGATTGTAGATGTTAAAAATTTCTATAATAATTTTGTTTGTTTACGCCATTATCGTTTTTTGCATAAAATAATATTTACTTTTTTAACGATTGTTTCACAACACTGGATTTATACAAAACCTGCGTTACAAATTGACAAAATCAAAAAGCTGTCGTGAACTTGACATGCGGAAAAAATGTGTTGTATGTATACCAATTTAATAAACTTACATATAATTTCAAATAAATGTCTCAAGAAAAAAAAAATAGACAAATTTGTACATTTTTTTTGGTTTTGTTTTTGACATTTTTTTTTGTTTTGTTCATTGTAGGTGCATTTACGTAAGTAATATTATTATATTGTTATAATCTCTTATTCAACGTAAGATTACCATTAAATATTAACTTTATTGGTAAAAAGGTCTATTGTACTAAGATTTTGATTTTGTTTGACACTAAAACATTGGAAACTAATTATGGCCACACACATTGTAGAATACGGTAAGTCTGGATCAGAGAGAATGCATTCCGACACGATTGTTTCCTTGGCCTCATTTCCCGCAAACTCTACATGTTGTGTACGTACTCTACCGAACGATACAAGGGACTGGAGTTTCGAAATGTAGAGCAATTGTGGAGCTTCTCAGGTTGCACGCAGATTTGCTAAGGTTGGCGTAGGTACTTGTATTATAACTGTTCCTCGAACTCTATATTTCTGTTTCAATTTTTATTTGTTTTATAGACTCTTTACTAGCTCACAAAATAGTATTTAGAATTTTTTAAGTAACTCTAACATTATTATCTTTTTTAAGGTATTTAAGGCGTAAGTAAAAGTTATATCTTACTATAAAATAGAATGTTGATTCTAAAATATGATTCATGATCCTAAAATAGCGATGATAGCTCAGTGGTCAATTCGCATGCCGAAGGGCGTGGGTTCAAACCCCAACAATGAGCTTGAGTTGCCGGTGAAGGAAAACATCGTGAGGAAACCATAGCATGGTGATAGTGTACTTTCTAGTACTCAACTGGCTAGCTACCACCCTCAAATTAAAAATCTGCCGCCAAGCATATAACGGTGTTCGGGCAGCCTCCCTTGAGAGCCAGTTCCATTCCAGGCTAGGGGTGATTACCATCTTCAACCACACCGTCACTTAACATCAGGTAAGCTGTGGTCAAACACCTAGCCTATCAACTATAAAAAAACCTGCTCATAACCATTACAATATTATTCAAAAACTTGAGTAACAAAACAAAGTCCAGCAGCGTCGCTGCTTTAGCGCTCATTACTTTGAGACATTCGATGGTTAGTACTATAAACGGTGCAATTTCAGATCTAGACCGGCAACCAAACACTAATTTCCCGACGGCCTTTCCCAAGTCATAAAAATAAAAACAAAGAGTAATGTGCTCGCCGGCATGAAGTCATGACCCGTGGCCGTGACCTGGTTGCTTCTAGCCCAAGGTCCTGTATGTCACAGGTGCTCCCTCGAAACATTATAACTAAACTACCCTCATAAAGTAAAAACAAGTTCAATAAACGCTTTATCTTTGGTTTGACAGTGAAATATTGACTGTTTATTGCTCTACGATAATAATTTGTTTTGTGAAAGCTTTCAATGTAATTTTACCTATGTATGTACATATACCATAGATAGTGTTACTATATATTCCTCGCCCATAAGTCATTTACGTCAAATACATATTATTTATGTATTGACACCCCATTTGGGGGCCAACTCATTTTAACTACTCAGTGATTTTTCATTGTGTCCGTAGTCCATAGTCATCCCTTGTCATGTTTTTGAAAGGCTTAAAGAATTACTCTTAGTATACACTGTTAAGTACTTGGCGGCAGATTTAAAGTCGAGGGTGGTAGCTTAAGCTCATAGTTGGGATTTAAACCCACGCCTTTCGGTGTACGAAACCAACCGCACTAACCGCTACCATCGCTACAAGTATGTATAGAATTATCTCTCGGTCCCTCTTCTATGTATTCAAAGAGGGAGACATAATCCAATACAGTTATTTGTTAAAACTGTTTAGTTTTATTTATTACTAGCTGCTCCCCCCGGTGTTACCCGCTACATGTTTTCGGGATAAAAAGTGGCCTATGTTTTAATCCAAGGTCTCAGCTACCTTCATATCAAATTTTCATCCAAATGCGTTCAGTAGTTTTTCCGTGAAAGAGTAACAAACATCCATCCACCCATCCAAACTTTCACATTAATTTATAATATTAAGGTGGTTCAATTTCCATACAAATATTTTTTGCCATTTATGGACAAATGAAGCGTAATTTTACAGTGAAATCACAGCTACTAGCGTTTATTTTGGTCTTTATTTGCGGTAAATCACAATTGCTTGAATAAAACAGTAGATTATTGGCATAAAATAAAATTTATCAATGATTAATGAATTTATGACTTTATGATGAATTTGTAATTTACCGCAAATAAACACCAAAATAAATGCCATTCTGTGTATAAATTGTTGCCATTTATAAATGGCAACAAATTATTTGTATGGAAATCGAACCACCTTAAGAAGAATGTTTTTCAGATTGCGGTAGGCCGCCTTAACCTAGACCTTCCAATCGTCGCCTGATGTGTTCAGGCATCATTATTAATGTCGAGGCGCTAGCCGTGCCTCTTACAGCGCATTCATTCTAATTAATGACCACTTCAGGTTAATTAGCAATAAATAGCATAATGTTGCGTGCGCGCTGTAATCTGCTGATACTTGCCGACTGGCAGCGCCCTCTAGGCGAGGCTTTGACGTAATGGTCATGGCCACAAGTGGACACCATAACCATAAATTATTCCTCATTTATCTATTCCAATACGCTACTAGTTGAATTGATACTAAAATTACGACATTATCAAATTACATTTTTACCCACGACGGCACGGAGACGGTATATATGCGTTTCGGGTGAGAGGACGTTTGTTTGTGTGTTTGTTTGTGCAAATACATGTTGCCATTTTTCTCCAAAACTACTAGCCCGATTTTGATGCAGTTTTCAGTGATGGGTGTAGGTTTAATTGGTGCATGTTCTTAAATGGGTGTTACGGTGACAAACTCGTCGCGGGTTTTTACAAAAATTTTAATTTTGCTTTTTATTATGGCCATTTATGGTAGCCTTTATAACAGCCATACAAGTTGTGTATTACAAGTTGGTGTCATCAATTGGATATCAACAGTTACTACGGCAGCTTAGCCTTAGTTGGCAGATTGACTTACTGTCAATCTTTAGATTCTGGCTTCAAATCCCACGGCACACCTCTGCCTTTTCTAGTTATTGCCGCTAACTTTAAACGGTTAAGGAAAACATCGTGAGGGACCTTACATGTCAGAGAGTTCTTGATATTCACGAAGATGTAAAGTGTACCATCCCGTATTTGGACAGCGTGGTGGATAGCTTTATTTACCTCAGAAGAGCCCTCGCCCTGAAGTGGGGTAGTTTATAAAAACAGGGTTAATCTAAAAGTGTTTAACATCATTGCTATAAATGGCTACATATTATATATAATATATAATATGTAGCCATTTATTTTTGTAAAAATTATGAGATGAACGAGACTCTCTTCCATATGCGGCGGTACACAGAACTTTAAGTAGTAAAACAAAGTCCAGGGCGTCGCTGCTTTGGCGCTCATTGCTTTGAGACTTTCGATGGTTAGTCTCAACAGCCCAGTAATTTCGATAATTGCAGTATTCTTCAAACCGGAACACGGCAATGTTTACACACTACTTTGGCGACAGAATATTTGGTACTGTGCCTGTGTAGTGTATGTTTATTTTCCAAAAACCACAGAATTCAATTAACACCGCAGCCGCGCGTGGTCGAGGTTGAATAATCCACGTGTGAAATGAATTATCGTGGTATAATGTGCCGCGAAGGTCCTCCGTTAGACGCAAACAATAACCCAGGCTGCAATAGAACGTTTTAGCTGTAAACTCTCGCAAAAACAATTTTACCTCATAACTTACCTACTCGTACTTATTTAAATGACCTAATAGAAATAGACAATATTATGTAGCGTTCTTTCTACAAAAATAAGGAACCAAAATTTTAAAATAATGACGACGTGTAGAGCTGGTATGCCATTTGGGAGAAGACTTAGACAAAAAAGTTTACTACATCTGTTCTGGATCTTCTCGTAAGCTCGCTTTCTGGTGAAGAAACTTATAGCGAGAACTCATCGCAATAGTTTTAGGATTGATACTTACTTTCGAAGTTTCGCCAGTCTATCTTTATTCTTAGTCGAAATGGTGGCGATGAGTTCTGCAATGACGTCCCACTTGGGGTATATTGTGCACTGTCCCATACCAACGTCTACCCGAGCCAACCCAGCTCCTTGAAGTACCTACCGGAGCGAGGCTCTGGGCCGTTGCCATAGTAGTTCCAGTGGGTGAGATGAAAATGTTGATAATAGATAGATAGATAGATATAACTCTTTATTGTGCACATCATAAATAGAAAAGAGTACAGAGAACAAAGAACCTAAATAATGATGATAAATAATGGTAATGATGATTTTTGAAACCTAGTTGTGAGACCGTTTGACTCCCAATTTGGAGGTCCTAGCTTCGAATCCCACGACACGCACCTGTCATTTCTAAGTTATGTGCGTATTGCCGATAGCTTCAAACAGTGAAGAAAAACATAATGAGGAAACCTACATGTCTAAGATATCTTAAAAAAAAAAGTTGTCGAAGATGGTATGAAGCCTGCCAACCCGAACTTGGTCAGCGTGGTGGACTATGGCCTTACCTTTCTCACAATGAGAAGAGGCCTGCACCCAACAGTGGTACAGTTCATAAAAACAGGGCTGACTCGGAGAAGTCGGAGACACCTACAAAGTACCCGTTTAGACATCTATTGCTTAGACAGCACGTTGGATCTTCGCAGTAATAAAAAGAAAGACCAACTAGTAACGCCGTCGCATCGGCTCGTCAAGTCGGAGAGGTCGGTATACATTCTGGGGCCCGCGGTCTACAATCGCGTACCCGCTTCCATTCGGGATGCACCTTCCATCGCGTGCTTCAGAAGCAAACTAAGATCGAAGCTTCAAGAGACCTTATTCTATGACTTTGACGATTATTTAAAACTAAGAGATTATTGAATTACTAGTAAGTAATTATAATATTTTTGTTTTTATGGACATTTAATTATATTGACATAATCATTTTATATGTGACATATTACTTTATTGACATTTTCATTGTTTTGACATATGTAATGATTTTGATAATAGTTTTTAAATATGAATGGAAAAATGACCTGTAACTTTGGTGTTATTAATAAATGATTTGTATTTGTATTTGTATTTGTATTATTTATTACAAACCAGCGCTGGTCATACCATTTATGACCAGTTTTATGCTGAGATGAGACCCTATTTTGTAACTGTTTGTTGTTATTTTTGTGTGTTCTGGGGTGTTACAAAAAAAATCTTCCTTTCTTTCTTTCTATTGTCAAATTGAGGTTAATATGAATAAGACAAGTAGGTACCTACTAACATTTAATAAGGCCAAGTAAACTATTACAACCATTTATATGCTTACGTTGGTACTTACGTTCGCATGGCCGCAAAATACACGTACCTAATTCTAAACAAATCAAAGCCGCATTTATCTCTGAACACTATTACCAAACTTGGCTTTGTGCCACGAGGATAACAACTCGCATTCAACAGGCGAAAGGTATTCCCTGCCGTTCATCTCAGAAGTGTGACGTCATGAAGTTTTCTGGACCTGTGACGTCAATAGGAGTCACACTGTCTTTAGGTCTCGGTCAAGGCCGTATTACCTCCCCACACGTAGACGTCACTTTATCGGTGTATTTGCTCCAGTAACCGCTTCATGACCAGTCTAGGGGCTTTCTAGTTTACCCTTTGTATCAGCTATTGACTTGTAGTAAAAACCTACATGTTCATGTCCGGTCCATTTAATTAAGAGCGTGTGTGAATTCGACAATCTACTGAGCTGTGTGATTTTAAAAACTGTTTAAAATAGTATAAAGATTTTTTTTATGGTTGACAGGCTAGGTGTTTGACCACAGCTAACTTGATGTTAAGTGAAGGTGTGGTCGAAGATGGTAAAGCACACCTAGCCTGGAACTGGCTCTCAAGTGAGGCTGCCGGAACACACCGTTAGATGCTCTGCGGCAGATTTTCAACTTGAGGGTATATAATATAGATATGTACATACAATTCCATCTGAATACATAGATATATCAAGAGAAAAAAGGCTGAAAAGACAAGTGCGAGTCGCACTCCCGTATCGAGGGGTCCGTTATCCGTTTCGTTGTGATTCATAAAAAATTAATGTATTTTTGTTCATTTAATATTTAATTACAGGTTTTACTCATTTTTTTTTCGACGTAATTATTTAAATGTATTTTCACCATCAGGGGTGATGTTATACTTTTAATCCATACACACTATTAACTATAGAAACTTTGGCAGCCTAGTTAGCCTCAAAGTAATGCTTAATCAGCATCAAAGCAGCGATGCCCTGGACTTTGTTTTGCTACTCAAAGTTCTGAGTACCGCTGCAGTGGTCATGGACAGCTGTTATCTCTTACCAACAGGAGAGCGTCTCGTTCGTCTCATTACCTTTACAATAAAAAAAAAAACTTGTAAAGAAACATTTTGCAAATTATTCCACAGTCCGCCTGAAGCCGTAGACGTAAAACTGACACAAATAGATCATAATGAATAAATGAAGTGCTTCTGAAACGATTGGGTAGTAAAATATTAACTTGAAGTCTATCGAAGCTAACAAGCTGACGGGCGAGGTCAAAGCAGACACGCAAAACAATAGCAATCTGCCTATTCAGGCGTGTCCTGATGTCTAACTGATGATCGTAAATAAGTGAGTGATTATACTAAGCGTATATAGTTATATATATGTCAGTTGAAATATATTTTTTAAATTCAATAATCTATTTCGAAGATTACATTGGCGACTTTTTGGCGGGAACGCGCAAAGTTCGTGTCAACACATTATGTTATTTTCCAAAATTTGTATTTTGTCGAGTGTTTAAAGTGTATTTTCGAATTATAAGCTCGAGTGTGGGAAAGTGATATAATAAGATAAAAACATAATTGTTCGTGTTGCTACCAAAAACGATGCTTGTTGCAGAGTCGTCACTATTTTACTAGGGCATGACCAGACTAGACCTTATCTTACTTTGTGTGACTTGGACTGAGTCTTAAACTTAATTTTACTCATTTTATCGTGGGATATTTGAAAATATCGAAATAGTTGCTTGTCACTCGCCAATGCAAAATCGTGAAAAAAATTGCAACATTGATTTTTATGGCTTAGCCAAAAAAAATTTGTTTCCAAAATCGAACTTACAGAAAAAGTTGCAGTTATATTAAAATATTCAAGTCTGATTGTAATGGTGCTGGCCCCTTGGCACTCTCGCGTATAGGTATCTGTCTAATATATTTAAAAAAAAACGTGTAAAATAAAAATGATAAATAATTATATCTCGACGCATCATCATTATGACAATAATAGATACGTATAAACGAGCTAAATTAAGTAAATAAAATAAAAAACTTATGCCTTATATATTTTTTTAATTTATAGCCTGTGCCACTTGCGAAGATGATTCTAACGATACCCAATACATCTAAATCCGTTCAGGCAATTAAGAGTTATGGTAGAATAAATAAATTAATAAAAAATATTGAAAATATTACACTCCCTTTGGTTTAGAGATTTATTTACAAGTTTTAGGTACAGATGGGTAATGTCGACAAATACTTTCCAAAATTTGCCATTATACACGTACAAATATGATTTATCTTAAATACCATTTTTTTGGGGAGCCGTGTAATAAAAACTGTTCTTTATCTCATAACCCAGCTTGCGAAATGTCATGGTCAAACTTATGTTGACGTAATCCGTAAAAGTAAATGCTGGAAACTTGAGTCAGTGCATTCCTAATGTCTCCGTTTGAGCACTACACCTAAACATTGTCTATGTTGCTCTGGTAGAGCAATTGCTAAACTACGGCGAGTAAACTTCATAGCCGCTGCGAGCATTCCATTGTCATCACAAACCAATCTGATTTGTACATGACGTCAACGCAAAGCGGAAGAATACTATATTTTCTGAACAAGGTGAACGAGTTCCAAAGCCATATGGAATACAAAAAGAAATCTTGTAGTCAAAAACCGACTCCAGTACGCCCAAACACAGCTAGGTTACACTGCTTTGTACCGAAGATCCGGTATCTACCTTCCGGTTTCATCATCTGATGATGTGGTCGAAAGGTCATTGCGACAATTTTAGTGACCGTAAACACTGAAAAAATTAAAGCAAAAACAAAATTTAGTTTACTGGCATGGCTGATTATTTCCAGTTATTTTGGTTTAAAAATCCAACGTTTTGTATGAAATTTTAAAGATACCAATCTGAAAGTAGTTATATAGTTACAAATAAAGAAAAAAAATCCAAATCAAATACATGCCTGAGTTCTGGGGTAACAAATATTTTCAAAAAATACATTTACGGTATTTATTGAAAATTAAGAACCTCTCCTTTTTTGCTTTTTTTTGTAAATACATACTTATAATACTATATAGAATACCCAGACACAGAACAAACATTTGTTTATACCACAAAATGTTTGTCCTGGGTGGCAATCGAACCCAAGCCCTGCAGTCTTTATATTACCAACTAGCTGCGCCCCGCGGTGTTACCCGCTACATGTTTTCGGGATAAAAAGTAACCTATGTGTTAATCCAGGGTCTCAGCTACCTCCGTACCAAATTTCATCAAAATCCATTCGCGTCAATAATAATATTAGTAGGACGAGCCAATAGGGCTGTCAAAAAATATCTATATAATAAAATATGTAGTAACATATATCATATAAAAAGATGGCAAGCCTATGTGAAGCTTACGAAGGTTCCATAAAGTGAAGGACCAACTGTAGCAGCGAGTAGACCGGCCCGTCCGCTCTCATCAAGCGAGTCATTGCGCTCCACGGCGCCGCCGGTCTAATCAACTTGATGTATTTTTAAAGATTCGAAGGATATATACAACGTGATTCGATTAGGCAACTTTTACTCGGTGGTAGATTTCCTTAGTAGGAGGTCTTCTAGGTAAGTACCAACGCAGTACCAGATATTCTGAGTGTGTAAATATTACTGTGTTCCGGTTTGAAGGGCACTGCAGCTAGCGAAATTACAGGGCTCTTGAGACTAACCATCGAAAGTCGCAAAGTAATGAGCGTCAAAGCAGCGATGCCACGGACTTTGTTTTGCTACTCAGAGTTATGTGTATTGATGCAATGGTCATGGGCCTGCATTGTCGTTTACCATCGTCTTATAACTTTTACAAAGGTAAAGCTAAAAACATTCACGAATTTTATTTCACTTACAATTCGTAAATGTTTTTAACCCTTTTTTGTAATGTTACAAAAGGGTGCAGTAATTAATTAGGTCGCACCCAAATTGATTATAACTACCATTCATAACTGTTATTTAGCTAAGTATATTTCGATCAGTCCTCGTGGCCTGGTTCCGAAATTTCACTCGTAAAGCGATGAGCTCGTAAAGGCTCTTCACGCGAGACTTGATTCAGGTGAAGGTTACTGGAATTACTCCCCAGTGTAACATCGTTATGGAGAGATTACAACTGAAAATCAGTTCTCTGTTCGCAAGGCGGTGGGCAGTGACCGCGAGTGATTAGGCAAAGATGAAACATGTAAATATCATCACAAAGAAAACGATGCACTCGATTTGAAACGTGATTCATCTCTTTAATCGGAAGAGAGTGTGGGCTGAATTTCAACCAAACCAACGTTTATGTGCATAATCCGAAATAAAATGAAGGAAATATAGTTTTCTTGGAAAATCGGAGTATTTTGAAATTAAATCGAATTCATTGACTGATAAATTTGTAGCGATGATGGCTTAGTATTTAGCGTTTTCGGACCGCATGCCGAAAGATTGGGCCCAAATCCCAACATTGTGGTTGAGCTGCTGGTGAAGTGAAACCTCGATGGAAATCATAGCATGATGGCAGAGTACTTTTTACTACTCGGGTGGCTAACTAGCACCATTAAGTTGGAAATCTGCCGCCAAGTACCTAGCGGCGTGTACCAGGAAGCACCATTACGAGCCCGTTCCATTCTAGGTCAGGTTAAAAATCTAGCCTTTTAATCATAAAAAATAAACACATACACAATTATCAGGTACGGAACCCTCAGTGCGAGAGTCCAACTCTGATTGGCACTAAATAAAATTAAAAACTACAATTTTAGATAGCTCCGATTTTTGTTTCAAATGAATAGTTTTAGGACTCAGGTTCTGGGAAGAATCTTTAGAACGGCACTCACTCACATCATATTCACATCTTGCGTTGAAAAACGAAATGCGATATAAATCTATTTTGTGATTAAGTGTATCTGTAGTATTATTAGCCCTGATTAGATGGTTTAGCTGCAAATTGCATTCAAATCATGAATCTAACTCCAGTGATTTGTGTGAAGGTTTATTTGGCAGAAGGCGCGCGCCACGCCGCGCCGAGCGTACGTTTGAAGAACATCCTACTACGTTTACTTATAGGTATATCGTATACATTTCCACTTATACGCAGCTCAGCAGCGCGTTGTAAACAATTGTCTGAATTGCTATAGTAACTGCTTCCTATGTAAGCATATGAACTCCTGACACTAAAGTATGTTTATGAGACAGTAATTTCTAGGCTGTGCGTTTGCTATGATGCTTAACGAGATTTAAAGTATTTTGCACGAGTTAAGTAGCCAGTGCATAAATTATAAAATTTCTGTGTCTCGCGGTTTTTTCCAGCAGTTTTTAGTTTAGTCTATATTCTCAGGTAAGCATTTCAATTTATTCTTCCTTGTGAGCAATTGAAATATAAATATGACCACAATTTATCTATTATATTTTAAAAAATACATGTGTCATATACGTACGTATAGACACATATACCTACATATACGTGTATAATCGTATAAAGTATACAAAAACTTAATACATATATTAAATTACATTTACTAAATTACATTTACTTGTATAAATAAATAAATATATTAAATTGTAATTTTTAGGTAATGTGTATTTGAAAGAGCGGTCTCTCTCCTAATACAAGTTGTTCAGTTAACTTTTTAACTTAAGTTTAAATATAAAAATTGAAGAAATTAAGATGACAAAGATAAAGATGTATTATAATGACATTTTTGTGGTGATGATAGCTCAGGAGCCTACGCCAGAGGGCGTGGGTTCAAAACCTAACAATTCTACTACTGCTACAACTCACCTGATGCTAGGTGATGGTGTGGTCGAAGATGGTAAACACATCTAGCCGGGAATGGAACAGCCTCTCAAGCGAGGCTGCCGGAACAGATTGTTGCAGCACTTTGCTTGGCGGCATATTTTCAACTTGAGGGAGCAGCTAGCCAGCCGAGTCCTAGATAGTACCAACACGCTATGGCTTCTTCACGATGTTGTCCTTCTCCGGCAGCTCAAGCTCATTGTTGGGATTTGAACTAACGCCTTTCGGCTAACCACTGAGCTGTTATCATAGCTTTGGCGGAACAAAAGTGATTTGCATCAATCTAGTTGCGCAATTGACTACCTAGATTTTTTTCGCAGCGGTTATTGCTATTTTTTTTAATAAAATAATTCGTTTGTCAAAATATGGACACAATATACTTAGTATATTTTAATCAAATTATGTTCGTATCCTTTCAGTTCGCCGCTGAAAACAATTAGGTATCTTGACCTGCTATTTATGAAGTAAAATCATTTACAAAACAAAATCAATTATTGGTGGCTGCTTCTGGCCCCTACATACATATACTTATCCTACAGCTTATAGGTACGTTGGGCATTCTTCGTCAGAAATAAATCATGTGGTATTTATCGATCGTGAATCATATTCGATTCGAAACAAATTCTCTTTGGCCGATGAAATATTTACGGAGAACTTTTGGGGAATTCCTTTGATTTTGCAAAAAATAATGGCTGACATTTATAGCTGGAATGTACGCACGCATCGAATCCGAGTTCGTGCAAATTTAAGCTTCGTACAACAGTTTTCATAAATATGCAGATTTTTTGCAGTTTTGCAGTCCTGCTGTATATTTTTTATACTATAAATAACAATCATTCTGATCTAGGTTAGCAAGAAAATAATTTTTATCCAAAAAAAATTAGATTCACAATACGGTGCGCTGTGGTCATACACCTAGCCTGTTAACCATAAAAAACTGCAGCTAGCGAAATTTTCGAGTTATGGAAACCATCATCATCCAAAATCTCAAAAAAAAAAAAATGATGCCCTGAGCTTTGTTTTGTTACTCAAGGTTCTGTATATCGAAAGAAAGAAAAACATTTTATTTTGTAACATAAAAACAAACAAACAGTTACAATATCGCTGCAATGGTCATGGCCATGCGACACCTTTCACCATCAGGAGAGTATCTCGTTCGTCTCATTACGTTTACGTTTAATAACTGACGTTTTTGCTTTACATAAAATCCGTTCACTTACTATCTCTATTATCTTTTGATTGCCCAATTAGTTTACCTCAAGAACTGATAATGGCATGAGTACTTAACACTGATATTGATTGACTGTCGACTGATAAATAAGTGGATTCATTATACTGATAGACATAAAGTTACCAACATCACGTCCATCAAGATGTCCAGGGATTGTTAGTTACATTCCAATCGCATCTTACCATCCATAGAGCGCCGCCGTCGCTTGATAACATCAGATAACTGATAACGTATCATGCAAATACGTGATAAATATAAATGTCATAGTAAATAGATATTGTTATCATTAAGATGTGATAATTACTTTCAAGGGAAAATCCCATTTGCGTTGCGGATTTACCGGAGAAATATTATGGTTCCGTTTACGCTAAGCTTTTATCTTTTAATAAAAAAACTTGACAGAGGCAAATGTACAAACTGCGACGTCAAAAACATAGAAGAAAAACTATAATATTCTAATTTAAAAAAAACACATTTGATTGTTCGTTTACAGTTTTTTTTTTTTTTTTTTTTTTTTTTTTTGGTTTTGGCGTCGCGTTTTAGCATTTGCCAGTGTCAAGTAATTATATATTTTCAAGTTAAATAAGTGCCATCGTAGCTACTTTTAGTCAAAGTCGTCTTTGTCAAGTCCAGTTCGTGTCAGTTAATTCCAGTCATGCTTTAGTAAAGTAGTGGCAACTTTACTACAAAGCTTCGATGGAGTTTTGGAAGCAACACGAAAACTCATGTTTCACCACATTATATCATTTTCCCACACTCGCGCTTGTAATTCGGCACTTTATGAATAAAACACCACCATTTTTATGCATAAACACTCGACAAAACACTAGTTTTGGAAGAAAATACAACGGAGCGACACGACTCTTCCCGCGTTCCCACCAAAACTCCCGTTTACAGTTTCTGGAGTCCTTAGAGTTTTATAGCAAATGAATAATGATTCTATTTTGATTAAATAGATACCAACTCAACTCCTTGCCGCTAGTCGGTATGTCAGTCATTCAACCTTCGTTGTAAGTAGGTGGCTAAAACAAACAGCGGTACAGATTGATAATATTGCAAAATGTTTGTCTCGCTCGTTGGTAATGTGAGAAACACGTATATAAGGCTAAGAAGGCTGCCCTCCCACAGACAAACCAAAAATTACAAATAAGTATACGTAATTGTCAGTAACATCACACATGGGGTTTTGGCGGGAACGCGGGAAGAGTCGTGTCGCTCCGTTGTATTTTTTTCCAAAACTAGTGTTTTGTCGAGTGTTTATGCATAAAAATGGTGGTGTTTTATTCATAAAGTGCCGAATTACAAGCGCGAGTGTGGGAAAATGATATAATGTGGTGAAACATGAGTTTTCGTGTTGCTTCCAAAACTCCATCGAAGCTTTGTAGTAAAGTTGCCACTACTTTACTAAAGCATGACTGGAGTTAACTGACACGAACTGGATTTGACAAAGACGACTTTGACTAAAACTAGCTACGATGGCACTTATTTAACTTTTGAAACTTGAAAATATATAATTACTTGACACTGGCAAATGCTAAAACGCGACGCCAAAACCAAAGAAAGAAGAAGAACATCACACATCCTTGTGCTAATTAAGGGCTAGTAGTCTTAAAATATGTACTTACTTCAATTATTTATAAATTCAGTAGTAATACCTACGCACTAGTTTTGTGTGACTCTTTTTTGTTTCTCCGTGTGAGACAGGCTTAAGTGATTTCTAGGTGATAAGTAGATGTGAAATACTTGTTATGTACAAGTACATTTCATTACAAGCGTCATGCATACCTACTAATATTATTATATCAATACTACCATAGCCAATATTGGTACAATGTTGTGTATAGTAATGCTAGCAGATGCCTCTTGGTTTCACCCGCGTAGTTCAGAGGGAATACAGGGATAAAAAATAGCCTATGCCACCCGGAGATAGTGTAGCTTCCCAACGGTGAAAGAGTTTTTGAAATCGGTCCAGTAGTTTCGGAGCCTATTCAATACAAACAAACCTACAATGAAATCTTTCCTCTTTATAATAGTATTGATAGATAGATATGTACCGTGTGTGACAGGCTTTAGGATGTTATAAGGTATAAATGTACCAATGTGTACGTACGAGAGTCAGCAGACAGAGAAAGCGTCATTACCTGTCGACTTGTGCTTTATCTAAGACAGTATTAATATAAATACAAATATTTTATTGATAACATTATGTCATTAAATGAGTTCTAAGCACCAATTACATGTCAAATTAAGGTATGTCAATATACAAACATGTCAATACAAAAAAATATTGTCAATATAGTAAAATGACATGACACAAATTTATAGAAATCTTTGACTTTGTAGAGCTTCGGTCGTGAACCTATTGCATAAATTGTTATGTAATTAATGAACGTGACTGCGTGTATACCAAACACGTAGTTATAGGCACGTATATCGAAAGTTGAGAAAATATGAACAGTCTAGTTGTACACCGGGACTTTGATATCGGTTTCTGAAATGAAAGGTAACCTTATCAACCTCTTGGGGTCGATATCGGTTTCCCAAGGGTCGACATAAACAAAAACTTATTTTGGGGGTGCACGAGGTCTAAAAATCAACCCCTATTTAATTAAGAATAAGAATAACTTTAATGATAAATAAACACAAAGAAAAAAATACACATGTCTTATAAATCTGTCTATTGTCTGTGTCTGGGTGTACTGTATGTATTATAAGTATGTATTTACAAAAAAAAAGTATTTAAGTATTCTATCAGTTATCTGTCTTCCATAGCACAAACTCTGCTTAGTTTGGGGTCAGATGGCGCTGTGTGTAATGTCCTATGATATTTATTATTTATTTATTTTATTTTATAAATAAAATTATTAGCTAGATTGGTAGAAATTCACCAGGTTCATCCATCTACTAAAATACGTATTTTTCCGTAATTTGTAATAATTACACTTGATATTTACTGAATGTTAAATCTATTTATTTCGTTAAATTTTTATCATAAGTGATGTCAAGTTTACTTAAGTTTTTATTATGTTAAGTATTCTGTAACAATAGGAATAAAAACTAGAGATTTTTATAGTAATTTGGCTATGGGGGTCTGTGGTATCACTTCATTTTGGGAACGCGGTCTCTTACCCAAGACAGTTTGGGAATCCGTGAGTTAATCTGGTCTCCCTAGTACAGGCTTTGCTAAGTTCAAGAAAAGTTCTACGAAATTTGATTTTATTTATTGTGATTTTTGTGAGTAGTTTTTTTTTTAATACGGTTAAGTCCGCGTTTGACCATCAACTGGCATGTAGGTAAGCGACGATGTGGTCAAAGATGAAGCACCACAAACTGTTTATCTATACTTGAAGATATTTACTTTTAACGACCTGTGCATGGTTTTGTGTGAATGTCGTCTAATCCGAACGTCATGAAGTAAACAAAAGTGGGCTCCGTATTTATACAAGTGTCTATATTGTTCTGTTCATATAAAAATAAAAACCGAATGGCAGAAATATAGTAAAAAATATATATGTAGGTTGTAATAACCCCCTTTAACAATTTTTAAATTAATTTATTTTTCCTATATTTAAATGGATTAAAAGGTTTATATTTATTAAAAGATTAAAAGTCTACAAGGTTAAAGATACGATATTAATGTAAAATGGTAATATGTTTAAATGTTTAATGGTTTAAAATGGTTATATGGTTAATTGTGAACTGGTTATAATCTAAATCCCTATTTTGGCCATGTGATCGTCTAAGGAGGACTCTACCTTGCAACCGTAATTAAACCCAAGACAGGTTTGAGATGAATTCCTATAATGCCTAAAATATCTAGACCCTACTTCTAAACCTAGACCTATTACTGAAGTTAGCTTCCTTAGCATATTGAAAGATATCTACTACATTATTAAACTCAGATATAAACAGTCAGTCTTGTCACATACAAAGAGTTAGAGGTAAATGCAAGTAATGTACTCTCCGGGATACAAATATTAACATGAATTTAAGTATTATGTTAGCTTTGAACTATTTGTGGTTGATTCTAGAGTTCAATCTTAGTACTGTATATAATTTATGATAATGAATTTAGGTATTACATTAGCATTGAGCTGTTTGTGTTTAATTCAATAGCTCAATCTTAGTATTGTATTTGATTTAAAAGAAAGGGTTTTAGTACATATTATATTAGCATTGAACTAGTTGTGGTTAATTCAATATCTCAGTCTTAGTATTGTATTTGATTTAAAAGAAAGGATTTTAGTACATATTATATTAGCATTGAACTAGTTGTGGTTAATTCAAGAGCCCCGCCCCGCTCTTGAAAATCTGCCTCGGCATCCTGACTGGACAGCAGTCTTCCACATTTTCTTTTATATGGGGACTTGTGTCTTGCACATAATTAAATTACATTCTAGTAACTTGTATGTATAGATGTCAGTCGTTAAGATTCATAAATAGCAATCAAGGGACTGAGAGGACATTATCTTTTGGCAAAGTCTGTCTGTCATTATAAATTATATATAAATGACTCTACTTGGTCTGTAGGTAAGTATGCAGTAGTTATAACTACAATGTTCTTATGATTCTTATGGCATCGGAATTCTTTTAGCTTTTAGTTAGGAAAGTATTTAAATAAATACTAAAGTTATGAGAACCAGGGTTTTATCATTAACCTGGAAAGTCATTAGTTCAATCTTTGTTGAATAGTAATAGCCTCAATACTTCTGGCTTGTATACTAAGAATCATGGTTTTAAGGTAGTACTCTTAATAATGTCAGTTTCTCCCCTGATTAGATAAGAGAAAACCAACTGGCACGGCTTCGCTTGGCCAACAAGAGAGCTAACCACAACACAAGCTTCCCGTAATTTGCCAAATGCAAGTCGATCTGACTTCTAGGTTATACACAATTCAACAAGATCCAATTGATGACTTTATATTGATATTCTAATAGCCGGAACACTCCAACAAGAATTAAGTGAGTTACTCCATAGTTAACCTGAAATAAAAACCCTACTTGTCCCTGAATCCCGCCGATTGATACATTCGCATTCTGTAGAACATATTAGATCGACGTGATATCCCTATGTCCTACCTAGTAATTAAATAAACCTACACTTAAAGACGGGCCCTAAACTGTCTAGAGATACAATCAGAAGCCCAACAAAAGACTCGCGGGTCTTATTTTTGTGATTTTATCCCCGTTCCCAAACCTAATACAGGGTATTATCCAGATGCTCGGTATCCAGACGTGCAAATACCCTTCTAACTATGTTACTCTATTACCTAGCGGGGGTCAGCCCGAAAAGCACTAAGACTCTAACCAGCCCTACGGGACGACTTTCGCATGGCCGAAGCCTAGACCGAATCTATAACACAAGAGACAGTCATGGGAAGGTCAAGTACATCCAACCTAACGTAAGACAGTTTGCATGAAGCTTGGCCCACGTAATGATACCATCAAAGAACGACGCCACCAAGTTCGCAATCCAGGAATTTGTCCCAGGGAACTACGGACTATATCAAGCACAGGCCAAACCACAACCAAACCGGTGACTTCGATGCTCCTATTTCTAGGCAAAAGCACCGCTCGGTTAGTCACAATAAACCCGAGCCTAACGGGGAGGAATAAGCTGCCAATATTATGTTGGTACTAAGAAGGGAAGCTTCAAAGGTTCGAATTAACAGCTTTGCACACTTCGTGCGTTAACAGACTGGCCAATTATAACACAAATCGATGTAGATCTAATTATCACATAAAATGAATTTACATTCCATTCCTTATGGGAACAGAATTCACTCAAAAACCCAATCTCGGTAAATATCGCAATCTAACGTGAAATAGATACCAATTCATGAGCTGAGGCACAAGTAATTCACATGTTTGTTTTATTAATTAACCTTATTTAGGTACAAACAGTAATTCAGCAGATTCACTATTAATTTACTGAATTGGACAGCCGTTAAAAGAATTCGACAAGGGACACGCACCAGCCTGATTCACAATCCAGACCACAATGGCCGCCGAACCGAATCAGAATTCCCGCGAAAAACCTAAATCCCGCCAAAACTGCCAAGCTATCCCGCTATTACATATCGATCGAACCTGCCAATCGGTGCGCGTAATTAGTGATGTTATAATTAGTAATTTATTCATATTTTGATTCTTAAATTATTAGTAACTAAAATACAATACAGATTTGCTTAAAATAATAAATCAACTACTTAACAATTTATTATAATTTCCAATTATTATGAGGTTTGATAAAGTAAAACCCCAATAAGCATTTGCTGATCAGCCAGTGTTAAGTAATTTCCCATAATTGTAGTTGCTCCGTTATATTAAACTAGTTGCGCCCCGCGGTATTAACGCCAAATTCCTAATTAATAAAAGTCCAAGTATTCTCCACTCCGAACAAACATCCATACAACAGGAACCCTCACTTGTGCCAATTATGTCATTTAGTTATGAAGGGATTGGAAAGCAAGCTATCTTACCTAACAATCTATAATGCACAATATTTTAATACAAAATAGTTTCATAATTGTTTTTCTCTACAAATTAGCTGTAACAATATATAATTTGGACATTATCCACTTTACTAAAATATCTAATATAGATATTGTCTTACTAAAGTAATAATCTAGTTCGATTAGATATTTGGTATTTCAATGATAGATCGACGTAATATTGAAAAGGGCACCCCTATTCAAATATAACACACCTCCTTCCGTCTGTCTACATCGGATGTGCAGATCCTCTTAATTCATAACTAATTTTAATGTGAAGATATAATTAACCCATCAACAGCACACATGGGTTCTAAATCAGTTCCGAATTTATGTAGTATCTGTCCCTTATTTAAACATAAATTATCTAAGTCTAAATGCAAAACTATTGTTTCCTAAATTATTGGCTTTAGTTATTTGAAATAGCGCCATCTACTGTGTTTGGGTACTAACTTTATTGATTTTCACATGGTCACTTAACTTTGTAGTTCGCTACCTCACCGTTATCTAACGCAGCGCTTTTGTACCAAATCCGAATGTAAATGAAAATTAACTTATCTTAAATTTAATTAGAATCATACATTAATTTTAAATGAGTAAATGTATTAAAATCTCATTTTATTTGTTATTATAATATTTATAAATGTTAACGGTTATCTGGACCGTTACAGCAACCCCCAAAATTTACGAAGATATTAACTTTTATATCGTAGAAAATTTTCCTAAATAAATTATTTTGAATAAATGAGATAAACCCCTATTGTAATTGTTATTACCATAATTGTAAATGTTAACGGTTATCTGGACCGTTACAGCAACCCCCAAAATTTACGAAGATAGTAATTTTATATCGTAGAAAATTTTCCTAAATAAATTATTTTGAATAAATGAGATAAACCCCTATTGTAATTGTGTTATTACAATAATTGTAAATGTTAACGGTTATTAGGACCGTTACAGCAACCCCCAAAATTTACGAAGATAGTAATTTTATATCGTAGGAAATTTTCCCCAAACAAATTAATTTTAATTTACAATTAATTATAATAAACATCAACGTTAACCTGGAAAGGAAATTTATGTAAAGGTGCAAGTTAAATTTGTCAGTATTCGAGTTCCAACAATAATTATGTGTCAGCTAATGTAGGTGTATTTTTCCTAACACAATATGATTAAGTTGTGTTTTTAAACCAACATGAATGCAATCGTCATAAAACTTCCATCTCCAAGCTTGATAATATATCAACCATTAAAAAAATTCTCCCTTCCACAGAACCCCCTAAAACTGAGAAAGATTTGGGTTGTGAGTCCAAACAGCGCTAGCCACAGACGAATAGACCACTCCTCAACAAACCTACTTTCCGTTTATCAGGAGTTGCCCATACATCCCCTCCAGATTTAGCAGATCCCTTAAGCAAAATGGATTAAATTCCGTATAGCGTCAATATCCCACCAAGAGATGTTAGTAGAACTCAGATTACTTTCCTTTGGAGAATGTGCAGTGTACCAGATCAGATTTTCATACTTTGTAGAGTACAAGACCTTTATAAAATCAACGTCTGTTGATGAAATGCCAGCTGGCCTAACCTAACACCAAACCTCCTTTATAAAGGTCAACTTGAGTAAGTGTTTTGTCAAACCCCAAATTCTGACAAACGACTCCCATTCCGACAGTGTTATTAAACTGCTTCATTCTATCTATCAGTATAACGATGTACATATATAATCATATATAGAATATATATTTCAATATTATACGTATAGTTTCGATTCCCACCGAACAATCTATCTATCTATGTATATTCCCAACTGTAACCCCTCGCCCCAATGATCCAATAGAATAACACCATCTAAGGTCCAAGAGTCTATAAAATTTTGCACCATTACTGAAAAAAAATAAATAATAAATAACAAAACTTCTTTAAATTAAACAAATAAAACTACTACCGCATTACCTTTATTTTTATTTATTTTTTAAAAATATTTAATACCTTTAAAATCAAAACCAATACCTGTGTAGACCTTTACCGAATACCAATTACCAAGTCATGTAGGGATAGTGATATTTGAGTCCAACACAATAAGCACAAAATTCGTTTTTTAGCAATGCTTTATTAGGTTTTTTTTTTTTCCACCCCCAATAAAAGAAAACATTTTTCCATAAGTATAATTTTATTTTTATAATCAATAGGTACATTTCATAATTTTTACATCTATATCATCTGAGCCGTAGGACGTCCACTGTTGAATATAGGTCTCGCCTATTTTTTTTTTAATCTAAAAATTTGCACCACGTCATAAACCGTTCCTAGACTAAATTCCACCTCCAACTCAATCTAACAAATTTCGTATTAGAAATCCGTGAAAATTACGATGCCCTTACACTCCATATTGTTTCCTAGCAAGTCTACTTAACATCAGTTAACTAAATGAATTTATTCAGATTGAGAATTTACACAAATATTTACGTCGATGTTGTTAAAATAAAATCTTACGTAAATTTCACGAAGTAAGTTGTTATGAGGCAACCCCCCATTCTTGCTTTCTTGAATCGCGGGAACTACAAATAATAATTATAAGAAATTCTCCACCAAGCCTAGTAAATTCAATTCTTCCACGAATTGAAGAGTTGAAATAATAATTTCAAATTTACCGCCTCTATTAATCAAATCTTAAAAAGTGAAACTTTTTAAATTTGCCGCCTTAATAACTGTACGTTTTAAACAATAGATACTAGGTACGTTAATTGCTAGCTAAAATAATTGTAATTTTCGTAATTCAAGCCCTGTAATTTTCGTAATTCAAGCCCTGTAATTTATTTTTGTTATTTGTAATGTCATTTGTCGACTTCTTCTCGAATCATTGCCTCTACTTCCATTGAAGTTTTATTTTCGACTTCACTTCTCAATTCAATAAATTCCGCTACTGAACGCTAGATGACGTAGAATTTAATTATTTTTTTTTTATAAGCTATTTTGCCTATTCGCTTTATAAGAACACATTCCGCTTTCTATTTTGATTACGTACAAATTATACATTTAATGACTTTTCTTCCGAAGAATACTACATTTTCCTGAAATCAAATATAAACTTTACACAAACATATTTATACAGTCATTATTAACATTATTTCTAAAGAACATTATGAGTATGACAATTTTACTAAACGAGACCTATCATAAGTGCTAATATTATTCTTTGAGGTCTTGACTGTGACTATGTGACTTATTATGACAGATTTATTTCTGTGACTTTGAACAGCGACCAAAGCTTATCGAGTTAACATCGCTCTATAAATATTAAACTACTTGACTTTGGCAAATGTCGACCGTACGATGCTATATTAAGAAAGTTTTGAATGAAATGTCAAACATTTCTTTTTTAACTTTTTTTTTTTTCCTCAATAGATAGGTATGTTGATTTCTAATTTGATTACATTTCTTAATCGATACAATAGTAAAGTTGTTCCTTGTAATTCCACCTGTATGTAATTAGTCGCAATTAATTAAATTGTATTTCAATATTCTCTCCTTTCCAATTTCACTAAGGTAGGTCAAGATGTTCAAATAAGAGAAATTAGAAACATACAAACAATGAGGCATTGTTTTCCGAATTATGTTGAGACCAGATTTTAATTTCATTTTTCAAGTGTATTTCAAAATTTTAACTATGATACAGTCATTTAAAGTAACCACTAAATTTGTCTATTTCCTTTACATACCTATCAGATAGCGTTAGCATTTTAACATAAAAATACTTACGTAGGTATACTTACACTTTTTGGTTCGAAATTAAAGTTGTTATGGCGAAGATTTTTCCATACCTTACATTACCTTGAATCTTATCACGACATTACCATTACCTTTACCATGAACCTTTACCTGTTACCATCTTATTTTTAAAACCTTACAACTACGAGTAACTAAATTTGTTTCTTAATTCATAAGTCTCGATCGATTTGAACTCATTTACCAACCGTCACTCATAATTGTCTCATCTCTATTTGACCGAAAATTTGAACTATGGATTTTATGCAACAACAAACTGGACTTACGAGTTACGTGAGACCACTAATAGTATAATTACACGTTAAAATACGTTGTAGTACATTTCTCGACGTTACTACAGTGAACTTTACAAATTTCGACCAAAATGGAAAAGCCGCTAACCTCTAATGTACGAGTGCCTAAGATGGATACATTACAGATACGCTGTAGCGCTGCATCTTTATTTGGTAAGTAGACACCCCTCTTATTCCCTATTGTTACAACCCCAATCCAGTAAACCTTAAAGTTTCTAGACCTAACTTTGAAATGACTACCTGTAATCGTTTTACTTTAACCTTATAACCAAGCACAACATCAATGCTGATTAACTAATATTTGCCTATCAGATATCTTACTTATCTTTCGTGTGTATTTGAGTTTTTGTAGATACATACATACCTAATTTATTTTTCATATTTACAGAACCATTGAATGCAATCTGATTTGATGACTAAATTACAAGCCCAGAAAGTTCAAAAATGGCTATACAACTACATGAAACGGATAAAGTGATGAATGTAGAACTTTCCTACTGTTCATACTACAACTAAGAGCATTTATTACATAAGTAAGTCACTATCCTTATTTATTTTCAAAAGTAACAACTTAACTCCGCAATACAATCTTATTTGTACTTATGTAGCAAAGTTAAAGCTCATTAGATTAGATATTATCCAGTCTTTCATTCCCTATTCAGCTGTTTAAATTGAAATTGTGAAACCTAAATTGAGTTATGTGACTAAAACTTCAGGTGATCAAATTAACTATACCTATGTAATTTTTAGTTAATCCTAATATAATTGTAATATTTTTCAGCGTTGTAAGACAAGTTAATGAAGCTTATATTTTTAATCGAACTCAACCACTAACGAAAGATGACAGATATGGAATCCTAACAAGTGAGTGTATAAAAATAAATTTTTAAATAAATCTAGTAGTACCCTAATTTAATTATTACAATTTATATAAATTGACACGGATAGTTTGTTTAGTTGAATCTAGTCTTGAGATAGTAAGGCCTTATAAAGTATTATGATGGCTTACCACTCCCATCAGTAAGCTGCTAGTTGGCAGACAACAAGAAGTGTTAAAAATCTATCTAACAAAATTCTAGTGAATAACTGGCTTACTGACAATTGTTGTACATATGTAAATAATTTAGTGAAATTTACCTATTAACTGTAACTGTGTTTTATTATGAAAACTAAGTGATAGTTTAAGCAAACTATAGCCTAATGGTAAGAGTACAGCCTATCGATTACAATTAACAACTGCTTATTTATTGTATATACCCTAACATAATCGTAGTATGATTACTAACTTTTTAGTCGGAACCCTATAAGATTCTAAAGTGTGTTTTTGTTACCTTTCAGATGAAGTAACTGAGACATTAGAAATTACTAGCCCGTCACTACAAGTATTTTGAAAATTCTACAAGAACATTCCTCCGTTTCCTGCTACAATAGAATCCTATTTTATATGCAATTTCCTATAGTTTTAAAGTTTTACTATGACTCAACTGTAACTATAAATTAAATAGTTTCCTATTTTGTTTTCATTCAGAGCTCACTAGGATTAATTAACCAAACTTATAAGAAGATAGTGTTATCTCTAGACAATAACCATCCTGAACTAAAGGTAAAGTCCTATATTTTGAGTGTTAACCTTATTTTATAAGTAACTTGCTGAAGTATACTTATAATAACCTAGACTGTAAATCTATAAGTTTTTAATTTTAGTAGAATAAAAGAGAGTACCATCACGTCAATGAAAACATCCTATGCAACATAATTGTATATTTTAGACCTGCTTCTGAATTTATGAATTTAAAATTACTATAATTTCTTTCATTTTGACCGCATCTTACTGATTGTATTTTCCCTATTCCTATGCAAGTTACCTATTCACGATTGTTCATCTCAAACCATTCGCATCACTACACAGCAACAATTTGTGTGCCATTCCACCTGGGCAGAAAGACACACTTATTTTATCTACTTATAGCAAAGGTGCTAGTTCCTAACCTACCCAAGTACATAATTATGAAGCTAAATTTTGTAAAAACCCTATAATGATTGATCCTGGTCTAAGGCACACCCATTTTGTAACAACCCCCTTTAACAATTTTTAAATTAATTTATTTTTCCTATATTTAAATGGATTAAAAGGTTTATATTTATTAAAAGATTAAAAGTCTACAAGGTTAAAGATACGATATTAATGTAAAATGGTAATATGTTTAAATGTTTAATGGTTTAAAATGGTTATATGGTTAATTGTGAACTGGTTATAATCTAAATCCCTATTTTGGCCATGTGATCGTCTAAGGAGGACTCTACCTTGCAACCGTAATTAAACCCAAGACAGGTTTGAGATGAATTCCTATAATGCCTAAAATATCTAGACCCTACTTCTAAACCTAGACCTATTACTGAAGTTAGCTTCCTTAGCATATTGAAAGATATCTACTACATTATTAAACTCAGATATAAACAGTCAGTCTTGTCACATACAAAGAGTTAGAGGTAAATGCAAGTAATGTACTCTCCGGGATACAAATATTAACATGAATTTAAGTATTATGTTAGCTTTGAACTATTTGTGGTTGATTCTAGAGTTCAATCTTAGTACTGTATATAATTTATGATAATGAATTTAGGTATTACATTAGCATTGAGCTGTTTGTGTTTAATTCAATAGCTCAATCTTAGTATTGTATTTGATTTAAAAGAAAGGGTTTTAGTACATATTATATTAGCATTGAACTAGTTGTGGTTAATTCAATATCTCAGTCTTAGTATTGTATTTGATTTAAAAGAAAGGATTTTAGTACATATTATATTAGCATTGAACTAGTTGTGGTTAATTCAAGAGCCCCGCCCCGCTCTTGAAAATCTGCCTCGGCATCCTGACTGGACAGCAGTCTTCCACATTTTCTTTTATATGGGGACTTGTGTCTTGCACATAATTAAATTACATTCTAGTAACTTGTATGTATAGATGTCAGTCGTTAAGATTCATAAATAGCAATCAAGGGACTGAGAGGACATTATCTTTTGGCAAAGTCTGTCTGTCATTATAAATTATATATAAATGACTCTACTTGGTCTGTAGGTAAGTATGCAGTAGTTATAACTACAATGTTCTTATGATTCTTATGGCATCGGAATTCTTTTAGCTTTTAGTTAGGAAAGTATTTAAATAAATACTAAAGTTATGAGAACCAGGGTTTTATCATTAACCTGGAAAGTCATTAGTTCAATCTTTGTTGAATAGTAATAGCCTCAATACTTCTGGCTTGTATACTAAGAATCATGGTTTTAAGGTAGTACTCTTAATAATGTCAGTTTCTCCCCTGATTAGATAAGAGAAAACCAACTGGCACGGCTTCGCTTGGCCAACAAGAGAGCTAACCACAACACAAGCTTCCCGTAATTTGCCAAATGCAAGTCGATCTGACTTCTAGGTTATACACAATTCAACAAGATCCAATTGATGACTTTATATTGATATTCTAATAGCCGGAACACTCCAACAAGAATTAAGTGAGTTACTCCATAGTTAACCTGAAATAAAAACCCTACTTGTCCCTGAATCCCGCCGATTGATACATTCGCATTCTGTAGAACATATTAGATCGACGTGATATCCCTATGTCCTACCTAGTAATTAAATAAACCTACACTTAAAGACGGGCCCTAAACTGTCTAGAGATACAATCAGAAGCCCAACAAAAGACTCGCGGGTCTTATTTTTGTGATTTTATCCCCGTTCCCAAACCTAATACAGGGTATTATCCAGATGCTCGGTATCCAGACGTGCAAATACCCTTCTAACTATGTTACTCTATTACCTAGCGGGGGTCAGCCCGAAAAGCACTAAGACTCTAACCAGCCCTACGGGACGACTTTCGCATGGCCGAAGCCTAGACCGAATCTATAACACAAGAGACAGTCATGGGAAGGTCAAGTACATCCAACCTAACGTAAGACAGTTTGCATGAAGCTTGGCCCACGTAATGATACCATCAAAGAACGACGCCACCAAGTTCGCAATCCAGGAATTTGTCCCAGGGAACTACGGACTATATCAAGCACAGGCCAAACCACAACCAAACCGGTGACTTCGATGCTCCTATTTCTAGGCAAAAGCACCGCTCGGTTAGTCACAATAAACCCGAGCCTAACGGGGAGGAATAAGCTGCCAATATTATGTTGGTACTAAGAAGGGAAGCTTCAAAGGTTCGAATTAACAGCTTTGCACACTTCGTGCGTTAACAGACTGGCCAATTATAACACAAATCGATGTAGATCTAATTATCACATAAAATGAATTTACATTCCATTCCTTATGGGAACAGAATTCACTCAAAAACCCAATCTCGGTAAATATCGCAATCTAACGTGAAATAGATACCAATTCATGAGCTGAGGCACAAGTAATTCACATGTTTGTTTTATTAATTAACCTTATTTAGGTACAAACAGTAATTCAGCAGATTCACTATTAATTTACTGAATTGGACAGCCGTTAAAAGAATTCGACAAGGGACACGCACCAGCCTGATTCACAATCCAGACCACAATGGCCGCCGAACCGAATCAGAATTCCCGCGAAAAACCTAAATCCCGCCAAAACTGCCAAGCTATCCCGCTATTACATATCGATCGAACCTGCCAATCGGTGCGCGTAATTAGTGATGTTATAATTAGTAATTTATTCATATTTTGATTCTTAAATTATTAGTAACTAAAATACAATACAGATTTGCTTAAAATAATAAATCAACTACTTAACAATTTATTATAATTTCCAATTATTATGAGGTTTGATAAAGTAAAACCCCAATAAGCATTTGCTGATCAGCCAGTGTTAAGTAATTTCCCATAATTGTAGTTGCTCCGTTATATTAAACTAGTTGCGCCCCGCGGTATTAACGCCAAATTCCTAATTAATAAAAGTCCAAGTATTCTCCACTCCGAACAAACATCCATACAACAGGAACCCTCACTTGTGCCAATTATGTCATTTAGTTATGAAGGGATTGGAAAGCAAGCTATCTTACCTAACAATCTATAATGCACAATATTTTAATACAAAATAGTTTCATAATTGTTTTTCTCTACAAATTAGCTGTAACAATATATAATTTGGACATTATCCACTTTACTAAAATATCTAATATAGATATTGTCTTACTAAAGTAATAATCTAGTTCGATTAGATATTTGGTATTTCAATGATAGATCGACGTAATATTGAAAAGGGCACCCCTATTCAAATATAACACACCTCCTTCCGTCTGTCTACATCGGATGTGCAGATCCTCTTAATTCATAACTAATTTTAATGTGAAGATATAATTAACCCATCAACAGCACACATGGGTTCTAAATCAGTTCCGAATTTATGTAGTATCTGTCCCTTATTTAAACATAAATTATCTAAGTCTAAATGCAAAACTATTGTTTCCTAAATTATTGGCTTTAGTTATTTGAAATAGCGCCATCTACTGTGTTTGGGTACTAACTTTATTGATTTTCACATGGTCACTTAACTTTGTAGTTCGCTACCTCACCGTTATCTAACGCAGCGCTTTTGTACCAAATCCGAATGTAAATGAAAATTAACTTATCTTAAATTTAATTAGAATCATACATTAATTTTAAATGAGTAAATGTATTAAAATCTCATTTTATTTGTTATTATAATATTTATAAATGTTAACGGTTATCTGGACCGTTACAAGGTATCACATTTACGCGACACTGCTAGCCCGTCATGGAATTTAATCAAGGACTTGGATGAATTAAGTATATTGCCTTAACAACTTTTTATTGCTACCTACTTAACAATATCTATATGACCTGAAAATACTTTTGGAACTTCCGAACTTCCATCAGTCACACTAATATTATAAATGCATATATCTCTTTGTATGTAAGTTTGTCACGCTGGCTTTACGGATTTAGATGAAATTTGGAGTGCAGATACCATAACAAACAACAACATAAGCGATTAATATCTACTGTATATATTCCGAATAACGAAGGCGAATCCGTGAAACGCAACTATAAGTATATAAAGTAAATAAACAAATAAATATCGTAGGACATTACACACAGCGCCATCTGACCCCAAACTAAGCAAAGCTTGTACTATGGGAGTCAGATAACTGATAGAATACTTAAATACTTTTTTTTTGTAAATACATACTTATAATAAATACAGTACACCCAGACACAGAACAAACATTTTGTTTATATCACAAAATGCTTGTCCTGGGTGGGAATCGAATCCACGCCCTTCAGATCTTGGAGCAGACATACTACCAATGAACCAACAGGGCTGTAAAGTACATATATTGCTGTAAAGTACATATATTGTAGTACTTTTTACTAACTTTGAGCAGCTAAACAAAGTCCAGGATATCGTTGCTTTACTTTGAAACATTCGACGGTTAGACTCAGCAGCCCTGTAATTTCACAAGCTGCAGTATCCTTCAAACCGGAACTCAGTAATGTTTACATACTACTGCTTGGCGGCAGAATATCTGGTACTGCGGTGGTACCTAGGCGACTTAAATATTGTTCTCTGAATGCTATTGAGAGGCATCTTCTACTTGAGAAGATGCCTTTGGACTTTCTGTTTATGTAAGTACTGCGATGTTGGCCGACCGGTCCAGCCGGTTCGTTCCATCAATGACCTACGAGTCGCGTACTCAACATTGCGTTACTGCCTTGGACAGGAAAATAGCACGTCTTGATTTTAACAGATTATTGTTTTATATTTTCCCGCGATTGAGCCAAAATAAAGACTGTGTTCAGTAAAGTCTAGAACAGTTTTATTTTCGGCTACGCACTGGTGTGCTAATGAAGAAAACGACACCAAATTTTTCCCATCTGTCGTTACACACCTAGTCTGCCTTCAAAAGGAAAAAAGACGTATTTTACATTTTTTCCGTAGTTGAGCTGTTATATACATCATCGAAATCAGTAGTAAAAAAACCGGCCAAGTGCGAGTCGGACTCGCGCACAAAGGGTTCCGTACCATTATCTATAAAAATCAAGTTTGTTGTATGGGAGCCCCCCTTAAATATTTATTTTATTTTATTTTTAGTATTTGTTGTTATAGCGGCAATAGAAATACATCATCTGTGCAAATTTCAACTGTCTAGCTATCACCGTTCTTGAGATACAGTCTGGTGACAGACGGACGGACGGACGGACAGCGAAGTCTCAGTAATAGGGTCACGTTTTGACCCTTTGGGTACGGAACCCTAAATTGGCGCATAATATCCTACAAATATTAACTCAGTTATTGTAGGTGGAAAAGATTTTATAACACTTTCTGCAATTCTTACAATCGGCGTAGAATCTGGCCTGCTGAACCAAATCTGGCATTACGAGGTAGGTCAAGGCGAGCCGTGCCTACCGCACAGTCGGACCGACTTACAAATATATATATACGTGTAGAGTACCCACTTATAGGCTATGTTGCTATAAGAATTTACGTACCAACTACTTATTAGACGGCCGTCCGCAACTCTTCGTCATCGAGTATCAAGATGACAGCTATACAATACAGGGTTATGCGCTTAGGGTACACTAAGCTGAAAGGAGGTCATTGTTTTCATCTTACTCCGTCCATTTAGTCAAAGGCCAACACTGCTGATGTTGATGTCGTTGAAATTAACACCGTACAAAAAAGTCCATTAGATTATCATAGATATCTCTATCCATGTAAATTGTCTAACTTGGCAATAAATATTTACTTTAAATTAATAAATAACATAAGACATTTCACACCGCCCTCTATCCTTAAACTAAGCTATGCTTGTACTATGGAACTAGATAACTGATAGACATTTCTTTTATTTACTTTTTTGTGAAGTATACTTTCTTACTTCGAAAATGATACTCGATGACATCAAACTTATCCAACTAAGGGTATTTTTGCACACTATACAAAGCGCTTCAAGTTTTGATTTGGCAGCTTTTTTAACCAACTTAAAAAAAGGAGTCCGTCGGAATTTTTTAAAACGTATTTTCACCTTTTCCCTCAAAGATGCCTGAACTGATTTGGAAAATTATTTTTTGTTTCAAGGGGGCCTAGGTGATCCCATTTAAAAAACCAACAAAATCTAAAAATTGTATACATGGATGATAATATTTTCGTTTACTCCGAAACCTCGCTGTTTCATTGGAACAGTGCGTTTGGCATAGAGTCGGGTTTTTTTTAATGTAAATTTATTTGTGTTATTTTAGCTCTTAAACCTATTATTACATATTTTAGGTAGGTATAGAAAACCACACACCACATCAAACCATATTTTTCATCGCAAAAGTCAACGTTTAAGAGTTTTCGCATGTTCTAGTAATCAAACAAACGTTCAAAACTTAGGCATTTGTTATTATATTGTTTCTGGTGAAATTGGAATAATTCCACGCATGGAACACGAGGCACGTAAGTTATTTTAATAGCTGTTATTTAGTATGAAGAGTTATGGTTGAAAATACGAAAGGAATTTTTATTGGGCAATGTGGCTTTTGTATCTAGACTCAAATAATCAAGTACATACTTATGCCTTCAAACTAAGTACCTAACTATTTGTAAAATGTATTTCGATACAGAAAAAATACTCGTAAACTATAGAAAAATGGAAAACGAAATAAGTTGGTAAAATCATTGGGCTATTGTAAGCTAATGTGTTTTTAATATATATTATGAGAGTTCTAAATTATGCAGGATCATGCAGGAATAGTACTCCTTAATAGCGGACATATAAAAAATATTCAATATGAAAATAGTAATTGTCGATCAATTTATATTTGTATTTGAATGTTTATATGTATACAATATACATGCATATACACGACATTAGTATCTAGATTACACCCGTGTGAAGCCGGGACGGGTCGCTAGTAAGTAATATTACAATTATTTGACCTAAAAATAATATATCCTCAGCGTGTAGTTTATGGTGAAGTGAAAGGTAAATCTGTAACAGATTCTTTATTCTTTTTCGACTTAACTAATTATTACAAATTAATCCTGTTTTTCAACAAATCTTCCGCCTGCACGCTACTGTTTGTTTCGTCTCGCTCGTATGTTTGCAATTTGTAAATACCTACCTATAATATGTATTTTTCTCATATAAGTGAATGTCATATTCTTTTTGAGAAATAAATATCTTAAACCATTTTTATCAACTGTCCTACAGCTGGGCGTGGGCTTTTCCCATAGTCCACGACACTGGCTAAGTGCTGATTAAAAGACTTCACACATCATCGAGAACTTTTGTAAGAACTCTCGAACATGCAGTTTTCCTTCACCGTTAAATATGCTTACCCATTGTTTAGAAAAGACAGAGGTGCGTGCCGTGGAATTAGAACCCAGAACCTCCAGATTGGAAGACAGACAGTCTTCAACTACGCTGAAGAAACTTCCAATTTAAGAGTAGAGTAGAGTAGAGGCGGAAATTTGAATAACAATAAGATAAGTACGCCAATACGATAAGTACAAGCTATGTTCAGATATAGGTAACGAAACTCAGTTATGTAGCTTACATTACGGTATGTTCACATCGTGTGGAGTGAGCCAAAACAAGCTGTTAGCACATGCTAAGAGTTTCCGCCGCTAATCGACGCCTTCCGACTCCGCTCCGCAGGGCTGGCCGGACGTCCGATCTAATGTACCTACATAGATATAGACAAAAACCTATAATGGATACAGAACATCGGACAGCAATGGTTAGGTACATAATAATGATTCGCATATACACTTAAAACCTTCATTGCCGAACTTTGGGTAACTTTAAAAGCATATGTTTTACTAGAATTAATTTTCCAAAATTAATGTTTTTTTAAATTTTGGTAGCATATTGGAAGTCAAATATTATCGCACAGCCCGTAGTACTTTACCTTGAGTTGATATCTTTTAAACGGAAGAAGTACGCGGCGATGTGTCGCGATGTCAGCGCGCGGCGTATTTTGCTGCAATATGCTACCAACATATTCGATGTTTTGACTTGACGTGCGGCGTTCATTACGCATTTTTAACAATTCAAAATTCGTAGGTAAATATTGGAAAAAAATCGAGAGAAAAACAAAGATACAAAAACACAGTTCAAAATTGGTTCGTATTTTAGGTTTTCAATTCGGTTTTTTTTTCCTTAGAATTCCGGCATTTACATTTAACCTTTTTTTTGGAAATTCTTTTCATTATAATATAAATTTCAGATATAAATTTCATTGAAATCGGTCCAGTAGTTTGATTTTTAAACGAAAATAACTGGGAAAAATAAGTTATCTAAGTAAACGAAATTACGTATTTTACGTTTCTGTGTCTTTTCAATGGTGTTTACGGTCACTTGAATAGCCCCAATGAACTACCTACCTACCAGCTTCATCATCAGATGATGGTGTAAACGGAAGGTTTACACCGGAGCTCTATAGTAATGCAATGTAACCTAGCCGTGTTTGGGTTTAGTGGAATAGGGTCAGTTTTAATAACCTTTAGGCTCTCGACATGTCCGTGTAGTATCTATTTATCTAATCAAAAATAAAGGATTAGGTAAGAAAAACTTTAGAAATATTAGTTACGTAAAAATAATCAGAAACTGGTAACTTAACTAAGTAAACCAACGTTCCACGTGTTTCATTAATAAGTTTATTACTTTTTTATAGTTTGCTTACTACTTAAACGCCAATAGTTTTGTAATCGAAATTCTGAGCGATAAGGATTTACGAACTTAATTACAAAGTTTCATAACAAAGATTTTGTTTTCTCTTTTATAAAACTACAGAGGAATATATGTAAAGGATTTTAAATGCGTTTGTTTTTGACCACATCTCGGCAGGGTCGTTATAATATTCTGCCGTTAACTTATTTGGTAAAAGTTCTGCTTTGAGAGCTGAAGGGCGTGGGTTCGATTCCCACTCTGGACTAACATTTTTGTGACTAACATAGACGTTTGTTCCGTTTCTTATATGTATATGATAAGTCGGTATGCACTCGTATTTAGAACAAAAAAGTATTTAAGTCTGGTTCCCATAAACTTTACTTAGTTTGGGGCTAGATGGCGCTGTGTAAAATGTCCTCCTGTCCTGTGTTGTATTTATTTGTTTATTTATTTAACCTCGTGCGTATTCAGATCGTCAGTGAAGAAAATCAGTGTGCGGAGAAAACCTACACTTGAAAGTTGTCTACAGAAATGGAAGAGTGTTTGTGTTCTTTGTTACATAGAATTCCGCAAGTTTTACTCGTGCCAGTGGGTAATTTTTAGTTAAGAAATGTATGATATTGAGATACAGGGTAAGTTTAAGGTGTATTAAGCCATGGGGTCATTGTACTCATCATTATGAACGAGAGTTTAATGACACGTTGTCTTTTCTTAACTAAATAGTTGTAAAAATATTTATTTTAATTCTTTATTGCACACTTACAAAATAACATGTGCTAATGGAGGAGTTAAAACTAAAGCATTTTAATTAAATTTAATACTACATTTAATAAGAGGAGAGAGTTTATCTATCTATTCATGGATCACTCACTCACTCATTCAACCTAGATACCGAATACAATATAAAAAAAATGTTTGCTAGTTTTTTTTTTCTTTATCTTTTTCGACCGTAGCACGTTGGTGCATTGTGCCAGTTTTCAAGTTTTAATGTTCGTTGGAAGCGCGTCAAAACGGTTGAATCGATGTAGCCGATTTTTTTTTACTATTTCGAAGGAGGTTTACATATACGTGAGGGTAAAAGCCGAGCCTTACCGCACCAGGTAAGAAGTACCCGGCTAGTAAGTAATAAAACTACTTAAACAGGTACTAAACAAACACTGCCTTGTAAATTCATTATACGTGCTGTTTCCCGTAACTATCGAAGGCAATCGATTTCCATTCATGTTTGGCCCAGTTTCCACCGATCCTACCTGACGAGGGGCCACCGACGATGTGAAGCAAAACAAAGGCGAGGAACCACCGTTGTTGCATGCAGCTATGCAACATATTACTTGACATCACAGAAACAGAATAAGCCATATGCAACCATATGCGGAAGGGAGTAAATAAACGATGGCAAATTGCATAAAATAAGCTTAAAACAAAAAACATTTTTTTTTATCTGTGTTACTCAGGATGGTTAAAGGATTCGAACGATACCCATACGTCCAACTCTGTTCATATCAGAAGTTTAACAGTTATGGTGGGAGATTTGGCGGGAACGCGGAAAGAATCGTGTCCTCCTTTTCCTATTAATATTTCTTTTCTTCTTGCCTCTGAGAGGCAAGCAATATTTAAAACTTTATCCGACTTGTTAGTTTTGAATTGTATAAAATTGTAACATAAGGTATAGAAAATTGTACATAATTATATTTGTGATTATTATTGTATCTACTTGTATATTTTTAGTAATTAACATTTCTTTTTGTGCCTGCTTGTAAACTTATCTGATCTGATTTTAGTCCTTTTATGTTGTTGTTTGTTTCGTTTTATGTTATAATATTTAATATTGTGTTTCCCCGTTTTTTATTACTTAGAAACAATTAAAACTTGAGAATTGGCACAATGCACGAATGTGCCATGGCCGAAGAAAAAAAAAGAATCGTGTCGCTCCGTTGTATTTATTTCCAAAAGAGTTTTGCGGGAACGCGGGAAGAGTCGTGTCGCTCCGTTGTATTTTTTCCAAAACTTGTGTTTTGTCGAGTGTTTATGCATAAAAATGGTGGTGTTTTATTCATAAAGTGCCGAATTACAAGCACGAGTGCGGGAAAACGATATAATGTGGTGAAACATGACTTTTTGTCTTGCTTCCAAAACTCCATCGAAGCTTAAAGTAAAGTCGCCACTACTTTACTAAAGCATGACTGGACTTGACTGACATGGACTGGACTTGACCAATACTAGACTTTGACTATAACTTTAGATGTAAGACATGAATTATCGCAATAACTGAAGACGAGGCAGTATGGCTTTATAGCTTTAGCCTGCCCGATAGGGCAAATTAAACAAAAAAAAAATGAACCCTGAAAACAATACACTAATTTTTTCAAGGGTTTTTGGCGGGAACGCGGGAAGAGTCGTGTCGCTTCGTTGTATTTTTTCCAAAACTAGTGTTTTGTCGAGTGTTTATGCATAAAAATGGTGGTGTTTTATTCATAAAGTGCCGAATTACAAGCGCAAGTGTGGGAAAATGATATAATGTGGTGAAACATGAGTTTTCGTGTTGCTTCCAAAACTCCATCGAAGCTTTATAGTAAAGTTGCCACTACTTTACTAAAGCATGACTGGCACGAACTGACACGAACTGGACTTGACTAAGACGACTTTGACGATAACCATAGTTAAGATACAGCAGAAATAACACTGAAGACGAGGTAGTATGGCTTTATAGCTTTAGCCTGCCCGAAAGGGCTAATTACCGAAAAAAAAAAAAAAAAAATTTTTTCAAAGTCAAAGAATATAGTACTAAGTTTTAAAAGATTAAATTCTGAAAAATTGTGGTATATATATATTTAATTACACCAACAAAGTGTGTGGAATTCTATAAAATAAGAGTAAAACTTTTTTTTTTCAAATTTTTATTTTCCTCGTATTGATTTTGGCAGATGATTGTACATACATGATATCCTTAGGCAGTCGTGCTAAAAGTAGGTTTCATATATTCTCGCTAGGGGCACTAACTGTCCAAGTAATAACATTGTTCTATTAAAATACATGATTGAAACAGAAATTTGTTCCTTCGAAGATTTTTAATGTAGCACGCGTCAAGCAAGCCTATCTCTACATAGCTTCGGTGGATTTCTGGCCTAACAATAGAATAGATAACGATTACTTTACTTGTCTATTCTAGGAATAGATAGTATTTCACTATTTTAAGCAATTCTTATATCCATGCATACTCGTATGACTCGTTAGCTCATTTGGTAGAAGTTCTACTTCGGGAGCTGAAGGGTGTGGGTTCGATTCCCAAGGATTTCCAGGACTAACATTTGTGTGAACGAACATAATTATACATAATATGTTTGGCCTTTATCTGGGTGGTCTATTATAAGTATTTATTTACAATGGTCAGAATCCTTAAACGTGGATTTATTTGCCCTTCCTTTTCTTTTAGTTTCGATTCCAGGCTAGGTGTGCTTTAAAATCTTCGACAACACCGTCACTTAACATCAAGTGAGCTGTGGTCAAACACCTAGCCTGTCAACCATAAAAAACCCCTTAGACACTCATTGGCATTATATTTACACTGTAGGCGGATACTTTACTACTCTGTTAATATGAACCAAATTCCTTTCCAATTTCCAAACATTTAACTAAGTATTCAGACAGTCGTAGGTATGAAATTGAAACTTAGCAAATAAAATCTTTGCTTTGTATCCCAAAATTGTTTCATGAACTGATTACGATATAAAACAATTTCAATTTCAGTTTGAGTTTATCTAGGCGATGTAAATAGTTTTTTTTTCCTTGGCTGTATGTAATCAAATTTCACTTAGGTAAACAAATAATTCATTGTCCAAAAGCCAATGACAAAACCTTAACGCTATGAATTTAATAAAATTATTTTATTTACAATTGAAAAAGGGGGTTTTTTTTTATTCTCGCTTCACAGACACTTTTTCCGTGTCAGCGATATCACAATGTCAAATTATCCATTTACACTTGTTAGTCCGTTTATCTATGAAAACAATCACTAGTAGAGCCAAAAATAATAATATATCAGTGATCGCTCTCATATCGTCTTATTACATTTGAATCCTGGAAAAGGTTTGCAAACCTGTATCGCTGAGACTACCTACTTACAATTAGGTATCTACTAATAAATAAATGTACTACGTTATTTATTTAATTAGTTACTAAATAGAGATGGTGCGGCGCGGTACCTATGGGTGATTTTGATAGATTATATTTATATTTAATGCACCATTTATAACATTTCAAGTGAAACGCTTCGAATTTCATACGGACTAACGAACTTCTTAAGTTCTTATACCATCTTAACTACAAGTGATACAATTAAATATTTAAAAAAAATACAACCTTTAAAATAAAATGCACATGAAAGGATACATAGTGAACTATCTTTTGAGACCAAATACCCACCGATTCAGATATATGTACATAAATTTCGCTCTATTGAGACCAAAATGAATATATTATGATCACAAGAGGTTTCGTACTAAGTTAGTCATACTTAGAACTAAGGCTAGAACTAACCTTTTCCATTGAGTTGTGTACGAAGTCTGGTGATCTCTCGCGACCTGCTCCTGCTCCTCCTCTGTGCCGCGATCCTCCTCGGAGATCGCGCCATGGCCAGCCCTGGCGCCCCCGGCACTGCCGCACCAGTGGCAATGCCGCTCACATGCTGATAACACAATCACAGCACAACACTGTTTGTAAACAAAACAATGAAGTCGCCGCGACCGACGAACCGACAGTCGAGCGACACACTTTCTATTCTTCAGACAAGTTTCGAAGAACGGAGATGTGTTAATGTTGATTCAGAAATGATGCGTAAAACTGGTCGTAATTAAAAAGTAATTAGCGAGTTGAAGCAATAAGGCACGAGCGTCGCGTGGAAGGCACAGCGGAGTACTGACTAGCGTGGTGTGGTGGGCGCGCCGCAGGTTGGCCGCACCTGCCGAGTTACATCACTAGTGATAACGACAACCATTGTCTGCTCGCGATGAACGTTTCACCGTTTGGGGAAAGCACGGCGTCGCTAGCGGACATTATGTTGTTACTCGTAACACTTATTATATTACTAGTTGAGTTGTTATCGCAGAACGTAATTGGTACCAACGCAATAATTGCGAGAAAAGTGGTTTAACGGTCATTTCTGTTAAGAGTTGGGAATTACTTTTTTATTGTTGACTGACTAGGTGCTCTCCTGGTGTCAACTGACGGAGTGGTCGAAGATGGTAAACACACCTTGCCTGGAATGTAATTGGTTCTCAATTGAGGCTGCTGAATACAGTGTTAGGTGCTTGGCTGTAGATTTTCGTTTTAGGGTGGTAGCTAGACAGCCGAGTACTAAAAGTATATAAAAAAAAAAAAAACATTTAAAAAAAAAAAGTACCAACCCTGTCATCATGATATGGTTTTATAATGTTTTCCTTCACTAACTACGTTCAGCAATGTCTTTTATCAAATAAAATATGTTGTATTAGTGTTTAGTTCCTATACCTGAGATTCCAAAGTCTTTACAATCGTATTTACCTACCTAATGTTATCTTGCGATATCCATTAACTACAATACAGTTAAACATTTATGTTAGTAAGTGTTTATGGCCTAAACTTAAGTACCTACTATATTTTGAATAAGCAGATTCCCCAAGCTGGTAGTAGGTACAAAGCTCACCACAGGCGATACTAAATACAAACTTTACATCTATAGAAAAACCTAAACAAAGTCAAGGCAAATGTCCCGATCAGAATAACTCGTCGATCCTTTGGAATAATTAAATAACTAACAAATCCATAACAGGGATTTTGGTAACCAAATGCGGAACCCCAATTTTAGTTCCATAAACAAGGAAATTAAATAAATTAAATACGTACCTATTTGAAATTGTGGTAAGTAGGTAAATAATTCGCTCGAAAAACAAATCGGGGTAAGACGGTACATTTCGTACACGATCGTGTGTGTGTTGTACACACTAACAAGTTCTTTTGATTTTCATGTTTCAAGTCTTCACTCAACTCAGCTATTCTTTGGTCATCTAGCTATCGAATGATGCCATTAGGTAGATACATTTTTGATGTATATCATAGATAGGTAGGTATGTAGCTGCAACACCAAACTGTATCCCCTAATTTTGTTTTAATTTTTCTAAATTATTATGAAAGCAAATTCAAAGACGTTTTCACGTCAAACTCTTATTTCCCTTTAGACTCTACTTATTTGGTGCTTTATGCAGTAACTAGTGTAGCTAGCCTTAGACGGGTCCTGTATCAAAATTTGGGAGGGGGACCTTCTACCAAACTGCGGCGAATCTCAAATAGGGCGAGAGAAATTCGAGTCGTCCAGTGTAGCCAACTTTTATATTTCGCGTAATTTTTTGGAAAATTTAACTTAAGCCGAAGTTAAATTTTCCAAAAATTTCCGTAGTCACATTGGAGCTCTTGTAGCACCCCGTTCCCCGTATCATTGATAGATACAGCTGACATGGCGGTAGCTACCACGCCCCTGGCATGGCTGGCGCACTCGACGCGCGCCGGTTGATGGAAATTGAATTCAATGTCGAATCACGCGCATGACATCACGGTGCAATTAGCTGGATGTAACTCACTTATCGACATCGCTTGGTATCCTCCAGAAAACAATGGGTTCGTACTGCTAAATTTATTTTTCCATAGGAACTCTATCGCACGTGGAGAATTTTCCATTCAAATGTTTATCATTCAAATTAATTCATTGTGCGGCATTTGGTTAGTGGAGAATTATAACTTCTTACATGTAAACAGGTTCTAGCTTGCTCTTCTATTTTATTTAGTCTGAATGTCAGTTAGGTCTTAGATAGAATAGGTAGGTAGGTATAAGTGTGTATACCTACCTACACACATATGTTACTTATCTTATCCCACTGAATGAAATGATGTTCTATATTTTTTGTATATACCTACTTATATCTATTTAGATTCGGCATTTTTAACTGATTTGATGAGCTGTAGTGTGGATTCGATTCCCGCCCATGACAACCATTTACGTGACGAATAAAGAATAGATGTTGATTATGTATTACATTCTACCTACCAACGTATTCATAAAATTAATTACCTAATGTTATATCAGTTGCCGGGTTCCCATGGGAGAAGTTTTGCCCAGTTTTAAAATATATTTAATTATATATAAAAATAAAAACGTTTTATTTCATGCAAAAAGGTAGAAAAATGAGCAAAGCTATGCCGTATTTAATAATATTTATTTAATCTGCAAGAACCACTCCGCAGGTGAAGGTTTTCTCCAAAAAAGCTCGATATTTCTCTCTTCGGCTGTTTACATCCAGTATATACCTACCTACTTAGTAGGTATAAGTATATAAAATTAAATTCAGATTCTTGGGCAGGTCTAGGGGCCGAGCTTACCTACCTGTCCCAACATTTCTGCGCACATAAAAATTATTTATGATGCGACTCTCCTGATCATAAAAGATAACGCATGCCCGTTACAGCGAAACACAGAAGTTTAAGTAACAAAACAAAGTCCGGGCATCGCTGTTTTAGTCTTAACAGCCCTGTAATTTCGCTAGCTACAGTATACACCCTTATGTATGTCAAATTTCCAAAAGTAATCTATACTATTATAAAGAGGAAAGGGTGATTGGTGGTATTGTATTGAATAGGCTCCGAAACACCTGATTTCAAAAATTCTTTCACTGTTGGGAAGCTAAACTATCCCCAGGCGTCACAGGCTACTTTTTATCACTGTATTCCCAAGGGGACGGGAACTACGCGGGTGAAACCACGAGGCTTCCGCTAAATATAAAAATGAGCAAACTGCAGACATTTAAAGGGCATTCACTCTATCACGTCTAAACTCGTTATTTAGTAGTTATCGCGTAATAGCCTGATCAATCAAAGAGGTAAACAAGTTGTGTAGTGTATTATGTAAGACTTGCCTGCCTTTAATAGTGTTAGATGTATTCTAATATCATTTTGATATAGATCTATTTATAGTTATAAAATTTAAGCGCATAACTATATTTATAATGTGAAGTCTTATAGTAGATACCTACCTACCTACCTACCAATTGCAATTTTGTTTAAATTTTTCATTCAATTTATGTAGGACCTATATTTATACGTAGATATATGATCTGTTTACTAAATATTGTTCAATTTAAAAAATGTACCAACTTATGAGTTGAGATCAGAATTATTTTGAAACTAACAAATACAGTAACTACCTATAGGTAGTAGGTAGGTACATTTTTCAACTTGATTATACATTTAGGTAGATGTTCATTAATCTCTTGGGTTTTGAAATCTATAGGCTCTGTATTTGATGTCAGAGGTCTTTCACATTCAGCCAATGAGGTTTATATAGTAGGTACATCATTGCATTCAGCATGCTAAAAAGTATAGGTACCTACTCCTTACTTAGTAGGAACCTATAAGTAGGTTCTGTTTACTTGAGAAAGCAAGCTCTCAAAACAGTGAAATTGAAATAAAACAAATTATCAAAGAACGAGAACAAATAATATAATTTACTTAAGTATATCTGTTACATCCACGTGTTCTCTTAAGTTATATTATGTAGTTGTATTATGTAAAGTGACGGGTATGAGACGAGTGCCGTTCTATAATGATCCTAACTGCGCACACAATAGGTGTTAAAATGTAGCCACATTGGTCCCGGGTACAGAAGATAGGCAACGGACCAAACTTGATGAGGGCTTAATTCGTTGGGGCGATGATGAATTGTGATGATGGTGCCCGTGATCCCAAGTTCATCGCATTCACACACGGAGAATTTTTTTATAAAATATGTGTATACAATCTAAAACCGGTCACAAAATTTGAGAATATTCAGTACGAAACACATTGACAATCCCTTGCTAGTATTTAGGCGGTTTCGTAAAGATACTAAAAGAAGATATGCCATCCGATTTACGTCCTAGTACTTGACAAGATTGCGTCATCTATCAAAAACTCTACAATGACACAACAAACTTTACCATGAGATGGTGTGCTGTTGAATTCACAGCGCGGAGAAAGATATCAATGCATAACAGTTGCTCTATCCTTACGAACAGTGACGTAGCTATGTATTCAAAGGCGCGAGAAAATTAGGACCCTATTTAAACTGTTTTTTTTTAATATAAAAAGTAATGAGACCAACGAGACGCTGTCCTGATGGTAAGAGAAAACGCCTATTCGTGACCATTGAAGCGATACACAGAACTTTGAGTAGCAAAACAAAGTCCAGGGCATGGCTGCTTTGTCGCTTATTACTTTGTCTGTCTCTTATTTTATCTATCGTGTTTTCAATTCTCCGTTGCCTGGAAGAGATCGCTCTTAGCGATAAGACCGCCACTTGTGCACTAGCTCAAAAGATTCTTCTGTTCTCTGCTTATGGTGTGCACAATAAAAAGTTTCTCTCTATCTACTTTGAGAATTTCGGTGGTTGTCTCAACAGCGCTGTTATTTCGCTAGCTGCATTACCTACCTACCATTCAAACAGGAAGACAGTAATGTTTACACACTACTGCTTGGCGGCTTAGTATCTAATACTGCGGTGGTACCTACTTAAACGACCTGGTATTATGGGTGTTCCCCAATGAATATAGTCTGGGTTCCTTCAAGCCGCGAGTGAATCGGTTTCTTCTAGGCAAGCGTGCTCCACCGTAGACCGCATCTTCGCTTAACATCAGGCGGGATGGCGGTCAAACGTAAGCCTATTCTAAAAAAAAATAATTGATATTAATAGGTGAAACTTTTACATATAACTTTGCAATAAGTAACTCTAATAGACCAAAATAAGTTTAACTTAATAGATCCAGAAACAAAAAAACTGTCCTCTAGACTGATTGCACAAAACCTACCTTTGTTTTACCGTGCTTCAACACTTTTATCCTCGCAGAATACTGTTTCTTGATTCAAATAAATTTTATGGCTCTTAGTAGCTACGTCACTGCTTACGAAGTAGGTATGGTCAATGGGTTTATGTAAGAAAAATCCGTTCCGTCCGACCTAATAAATAATAAAACACTTATTCGAAATATTTATAATCTAAATAAGGCAATAGTTTCAGCATAGCTCCAAGTAGGTACAAAACGAAATCTAACGCATCTCATCTCATACTCCGTCGAAATATCTAATATAGTAGTTGACAAAAATAATGGCCCGCTGGAAAAATATAACACCAAAAACTAATTTCACTATACAATTTAGTTATTGTTTAAATGGTGAATATATATTTTTTTATATGTAACTTGAATAATTTAATTTCCTTCGTATTATTACTACTGATTTTTACTTCAAAAAAGACATAAAAAAATCTTAATATAGGTATAGAAATTCAGTAAGAAATTGAGAGCACAAAATTAGTCATACATTCTACTGTACAATTTCAAGGTACACCTTGAATATAATTGTTACTTTTATTTTGCAATAGAGAGTCTTTGCAAATAAATGTAAGTTTCATTTATGTTACGCATAGCAACAACAACAACAATATAAAGCAATTGTTACCAAAAAATAACAACGATGTTGTTTGTTTGTTATTGTTGTTGCTTACGATAAATAAAAAATTGCTTTTTAATTCAATCTTATAACTCTACTAAATATAAAAAAATAAATAAAAGTCGTAGGACATTACACACAGCGCCATCTGACCCCAAACTAAGCAAAGCTTGTACTATGGAAGTCAGATAACTGATAGAATACTTAAATACATAAATAAAGCACACCCAGACACAGAACAAACATTTGTTTGTCCCACAAAGTTTGTCCTGAGTGGGAATCGAACCCACACGCTTCAGCTCTTGAAGCAGACATTCTACCAATGAACCAACAGGGCTACTGAAACTAGAGCAAACAAGAGATAGAGATCGAGCAAGAGAAATTAAATATAAAATTCGAGATCGATTATAACTGGAAATAATAAATTTAATACATTTCCGACGTGCCATTATTATCGGCAGATACTACAATAATTAACAGTTAACAATAAATAAACTGTTACTACAGAGGTATAGTTGCGTTAAATACATACATGTTACAATAATCCAAACTCACGATCGCATTGTAAAGACTCTGAAAAATTATTTGTTCGGCTTGATATCACAATAATTTAGTAAGGTTACATCTAATTACAACTGTTCAGTTGTATAATTTTGAATGACTTTTGTGAGAATCGCAAAGAATTGAAAATATCACGATTTTAACGCTTTTTTTTCAGCCTCTTGTGTCCCGCTGTAGGCCTCTTTCCAGACTGCCCGGTCTTCGTCTTTGGTGGTCGAGTGACGGTTGTGACGATTTAGTTTATCACACCACCGTCTGGGTCGACTTAGAGGTCGCTTAAATTTTGAGGTCCAATCCGTGGTGACCTTTGCCCAGCGGTCGTTTGACATGCTACAAACGTGGCCCGCCCAGTCCCACTTCAGTCTTCCGGCTTTGTGACTGACGTCAGCGATTTTGATTTAAAATTCATATTTACTTCAAAAAAAAATCTATCAATTTTTTTTTAATATTCATTGCCCTTGAAATATTTCCAATACTTTGCGATGCTAACAACTTTTTAAGAATTATATTATAAAAGCATCTATGAGATTTTGAAAAATAGATATTTCTCTTTGGCTATACAAAAGTTTATATTCACGTGCCAATATACGAATCAAAAGTGGTTATCAGTGCAAGATCAGTACTTGTCTAAATGTGCTCGATTTTTATTTAGAATGTAGGTATACATTTTCACGTGAAATTTTGAATTTTACACTTTTCTTACACAATGTATGAACACCACAAAAATATAACGACATATATATTTATGATAGTAGAATAATAAAATTATTATTATGCGAATTCAAAACGTTACTTAAAGTTAACGAATTATACTTAAAATTGACTTTAAGTGACGTGTCGAGTAAGTCAACAAACGAAGGCTTGAAAAAGATGATACTTTTTCAAGAAGACTTTACATTGATATTTCTGTATATTTTTGTGATGTTTATACGAAAATAACTCACAGATTATATTTATAATAAATAATACGCATCATACAATAAATAACTTAAATTTAAAATACATTATTACGATTGTTATTCTAGACACGAAGCGACATCACAGAATGCTACTGTAGTACGTAAGTCCCTACGACAATAGCTAAAAGTTTGCGCCAAACTTTATGGTCGCTCTCATTACCAGAACATGTAACATTTTACAATGTTAACAGTTCACGGGGCGGCCATAAAACTTGGCAACATATCCTTGATAAAAATAGGCCTTTATTATTTAACATTCATTAATGTACATGATTTATAATTATGTACTATAAAGCGTATATTGCGTCCTTCAACATCTTTCCCTAAGTGTCAATGTCAATAAAAAAAATAATGAAATACAACAAAAAAATGTTATGTAAAATATAACGTAAACTTAAATTAATGTAGAAAAATAAATGTAAGAAATTAATTAGTTTTTTTTTTTACTTGTATTGACATAATATGTATTTTAGACAGTGTTATAAAATTAAGTGTTTTAATATTATCATGTATTATTGTGAGGAATCTGAGTTTTGAATAGCTAAATAAAGAAATATAGTTAAAAAAAACTTGTAAAATCAAAATATGATAACACAACTGTTTAGTACGCAAGTAGACACTATTTACTTATTTTATGACATTAGAATAAATACATAGTAAAACTAAAACTCATTTGACCAAAAATAAATACATATTTTTAAATAATATATGTAGTAAAGATGTTAAAGGATTACATTGTAAAATAATATATAAGCGTAAAGTTTATTCGATTAATATAATATTCAGTGAAATCTAATAAGTATACTTTAAAAATTGCAAATAATTTGTAATCTTTTAAGGTAATAAAAAAAAAATGGATTTAACATTTTCAATTCGAAATATATAATATCGAATAGATTTTAGCAAAAATGTTTTAAGTATTTAAATATATAAATAAATAAATAGTTGTTTTTCAGATAGGTTATCTCATATTACATAACACAGAAATTATAACAACTTATTAATTATTGCTATAACTTAGAGAGTAAAGTTATTAACTAATAGGTGATACCATTTATAAGTTATAATTATTCGAAATTTAACAGATCTCTTATTAACATAACAATTAAAAACATTTTTCGCTCTAGCAACGTTATAACGCACATAAATTGTTCTAAACTATAACCACTGTCGGTACCGATTTGTTGTTATTTAATTGTAATACTCACGTTAAAACATCGTTAATAAACTAACAACAAAGAGATAAAATTAAAAATTGATTTAAAAAAAAACTAGTACAGAATAAAAATTATAAGCATAATTGCAATTTTTGGTCTAGGTTTTAAAACTCGAGTACTCCCTGTGACCGAATACTTATAAATATATTAAGGTTGCTACATGACTGCATTTTAACTTTATCCTTATGAGAATTCAGGTAATATTAGTAATTGCGATCAGGGACAGCAAACAACCTATTCACATATTATGGGGTTGCCATTTAACAAAGCAACTTTAGCAGTATATATTCTTTCATTGTGGCATCACTTTATGTGTGACCTTCAAGTGTCAAGTAGTTCACAATTTCTAGCGTCTCAAAATCAAGTGAAGTAAGTCTTAGTCACATAAAGCAAGTTACAGTCAAGCCTAGCTAATGTAGTTAACAAATGAAGTTTTTAGTTGAAAAATGATACAGTGCAGAAACAAGATTTTTCAAAATTCCCACCAAACGTTTTTCTTTCTTGTATAATAAAATGATGGCCAACACCATTTGAAAAGAGCTTTGCTGGACAACCCCATTTTATGGTCATGCAAAGATTTATTTTACATTGTACATGTACATATTTATGCTGTTTATATAATATGTAGACACAAATTTACCATAAATATTTAGGTATTTTATTTAATGACTGACATTGTAACAAAACTTTAAAAAAACACCTGTAAATAGACCACTGACCAGCAACCGATATTTTCGAGTGACAATGTTCTGTAGTTTGTAATTGTGCCAGTTCATTTCTCTTGATAGTTTTATTTCAACAATTGTTTTAATAGTGCAATTATTTCTAGTGTAAGAATCATCACAGCCTAATTACACTAGTAAAATCGTCAATATGTTATCAATAGATGGCATGTTTTTAATATTCAGTTGGACGTAACACCAAAAAACACTAGCTATACACTAGATGGGGCTTCCCGGTGCAACTGGTTTACCCAGCCTGGCTTTGAAATATAGTTTGCCTTTCACGAACCCCAAAATAGATTTTACCAAGTCCAATATAGAAATCTTGAAGCCAAGTCTGGATTAATTGAAGTAAAATCTGGCTACATAATCTTGTTTATTGATATACTATCAAATCGTTTTGTTTCTTTACATCGACGTTTCGGCCATGTTGAATTTTTGATTTCAAGCTTAATTCTTTTTTTATTTAGAGTAACAATCTATTTATAAATAATAATACCAGACTTTGATTTAGAAAATAATCATACTTGATTGAATCAAATTCTGGCATTATGAGGCCAAACAGACTCTTTTGGAGTTGCGAAATAACGAAAGTCGAAACGCAGTGATGATCTAAATCAGAACCTCGATCACGAACGACTTGCGAAAAAGTATTCGTGTCGACATCGACAAAAAATTTTATGAGATTTGTACAGCTTTGTATGCTATCGAGGACTCGATACCTTTACGATACGAATTCCATAAATTTTCGTGATCGAGGCTCTGTATACAGCAGGTTTACCAGAGCGCTTAAGTTAGCTGTAAGTGATCAGTTTACAGATGTGTTTAGATAATAAATTAAAAACGATAACACATCAGCCGCGCGGTGCAGTTCAAGTGACCCAGCACACGCGGCGTAAGTCAGCGCGCGCGTCCCAGACCCGCGCCGTTCGCCTCAGCAGATGGTGGACAGGTGAGGCGGTCGTATAATGCCGTCACCTGCAACAATCCCACTAATAAATGTGAAAATTTGGATGGATGGATGTTTGTTACTCTTACAAGCAAAAACTACGGAACGGATTTGGATGAAATTTGGTATGGAGGTAGCTGAGACCCTGGAATAACACATAGGCATTTAGCTATGTAAATGTGACCTCATAAGGTCACATTTACATAGCTAAAAAGAAAAAGATATTTCAAAATATTCATCTCTAAAAATCACAATAGGTCGTGATCGACCCAGGCTGCAGATATAATCGATACAGACAATTCTTGATATCGTTCATTCAATAGACGTAGTTGCTTCATTTACCTCAGGAGCGCGGCCGTGGCTGACTCGTATCGTAGGCGCGAATGACGTCTGCTTGTGATACGCTGCCGCCCTCTTCTTGAGAAAATGCAAAACCATCTGCACATACAAAGGCAAAGTTAAAACGTTCCTTTTAATTTAAAAGAAACAAAATTTAAAAAAAAATGCCTGCGTGTAACTAATCGAGTGCCAAAACACTAAATGAAAAAAAAACTTTAAAAAAAATTGGTTTTTGGTACCTTAGAAAATCCGTTTGCATTGCTGTTTAAATCGTTTGTAACTAGTGTGCGTGCGTCTATGACGCGTCTGCGTGCGATTTGTGTAACAACAAGGATTGAGGGAACGAAAAAAAACAAAACTAGTCTTCGTAGACCTTTATTTTTAGTGTGCGATTTTTAACCGCCGTTTTGTAGTCTTAAAGGCGAATTTACTTCGTTCCATCAGTCCTGGGGAGGTTACTTACGCGATAGTTCGAGTTCCATTGGCGCCCGCGTGGACCGGCGGCTGAAGACGCTGCGGACGTTCTGCAGCAGACGCGCCGTTTCGGTGAGGCTGCCACACAGAGCTCGCAGTCACTACACGGCTTTACCTCAGACCGATTCGGGAGGACCAGTTGGGAACAACCCTTTTTGCATTTTAGTCTGACTCTTCGTTCAAATCAACTCATTTGAGAGTATGCAGAAATTTAATGAGATTTTATTATAATTGTCAAATTCGAAGCCATTTGTAGAAATACTTTAGGGACAGAAATCAACACTCATTTGAGAGTATGTAGAAATTGAATGATATTTTATTATAAATGTCACATTCGAAGCCATTTGTAGAAATAGGTACTTTAGGGATAGAAATCGACACTCATTTGAGAGTTTATTCTCTTTATACTCATTTTATTGTAAATGTCATATTCGAAGAAATACTTTAGGGAGAGAATTAGCAAGAATATAGTTAATTTTTATAGTCCCTCGCTTTTTTCATCTAGCCACGTGCTATTTGTGCATCATGTATAAATAATAATTTGAAAAAAAAGTGTTTATATAATCATAAAACGTTTAATTTTGAATTGAATCCCAACTAGACCAATAAAATCCGTCAAATATATTCTTGTGTCAATTTTTACCGACAAGAAACATTTCAGGAGTAAAATAAATCAAATTGTAATAAGCGTGATAGTGTCATCTAAACATTTTTCCATTTGCCACCGTTTCAGCGGGAAATGTAAACACGAGTAAAGAAATAGAAAGAAAACGATTCCAGTAACTAGCACTCAAATGCAAATATATGTTAATTTTCAACCAGTTAATAAAATCGTATTTAAAAAAACACTTCAAAACAAGTAGCAACGTACACTCGAGCGCAAATTTAACATAGCTCACCTCGCTCAAGCATTACAATGAATGGATCCCCTTAAAACAAAAAAATATTCTAGGCGAACTTGTCAGGCGAATGCGCTCGAGAGTACATTCTAGAAGAAAAATCCATAGCACTGACGATTTTAGGACAAGTGTGAACGGCGTGTTTATCGCGTTGATAAATAGCAAATCGTCAGTGCGCTATGGCTAACTACACCAAGCGTGGCAAGCGTCATGCGAAGCCATGCGGCCATTACATACCCTGGGCGGTACTTACACTGGGCCAACCTGACCAGCGCGTGGGCCGTGTCCGCCACGCTAGTTAGAACAAACCATGTTAGTAGCGGCCTAACGTTAGTCGTATGCTACTTGCCTCATTGACACCAATCACTTTTCTATCCGGTTCGAGAATCGCTTTTTTAGACTTTTGTTTTCGACTGCTGAATTGGCCGTGAAGAAATCCAAAATTTGTGGTTTTGCTTTCAGTTAATTATAATTTGTTTTTGATGTTACTGAAACACCCAGAACGATAACGTTCTGTTTTGGTATAAATAAATAAATATTGGAGGGCATTTAACACAGCGCCATCTAGTCCCAAACTAAGCAAAGCTTGTACTATGGGAACCAGACAGCGGGACAGAATACATATACTTTTTATTTTTTTGTAAATACATACAGTATACCTAGTATACACAGAACAAACATCGATGTTAATCACACAAATGTTAGTCCTGAGTGGGAATCGAACCCACGCCCTTCAGCTCTCGAAGCAGACATACTACCATTGAATCAACAGGGCTGTCGAATCTAATTTCAATTTCTCGTATGCAGCAGCGGTAGCCGAGTGTCGAGTTTTGTGGGCCTAAAAATTATCAAGTGAGCCAACGTCCTATAGTTTACTACAATATTGATGCAACTGTCTGTATAATATCTAAAATTACGGAAAGAACAGTGATTGGCTGTAATTATTGCAAGCAGTTAATATCAACCTCACTTAAGGTGGTTCGAGTTCCATACAAATATATTTTTGCCATTTATGGCCAAATGGAGCATAACTTTACAGTGAAATCACAGCTACTGGCATTTATTTTGGTCTTTATTTGCGGTAAATCACAATTGCTTTATTCAAAAATCATAAATTATTCATAAATTTGATTTTATGCTATTAATCTACTGTTTTATTCAAGCAATTGTGATTTACCGCAAATAAATGCCAGTAGCTGTGATTTCACTGGAAAATTATTCTCCATTTGTCCATAAATGGCAAAAAATTATTTGTATGGAAATTGAACCACCTTAAAACAAAAAATTAGTCGTTATAGGTTAGTAATGAGGCAAATATTTTTACAATTTTGATGTAATAGCCAATGTTATAATTATTTAATCCATATCCTGTAAGAACACTTTGTATACGAATATGATAAAATAAAACTATATTACGTTTATGATATGAATGAAATATACTACACCGTATACAAAATGCACAAAACATAACATATATTTTATAATAATATAATAAAATGTTAATTTATGGCAATAACTACAATGATTACAAAATACACAAAATTTAAAACAATGATTTATTTAAACAAAACACTTGTATAACAACAATAAGGCGTAATATTTTATTTACAACACTATGTACAGAAATTTTAATTAGACATAACATATATAAATATAAATCTATACATACTTTATCATCCGAGAAGATATCTTACGATTTACATGGCACATGGGTTTGTTGATTGATATTTTTTCACTAATTTTATTCATGTGATATTTTAATTCGTGATGGTTTCATTTATTGAATACAATAATCAAATTATTATATCATCATCATCATCATCAGCCTATACTAGTCCACTGCTGGACATAGGCCTCTCCCAAGACACGCCACTCAGCCCGATCTTCGGCTTTTCGCTTCCATCCACCGCCAGCTGTCCTACGTATATCGTCACTCCATCGAGTCTCAGGGCGTCCTACGCTACGCTTGCCAATACGCGGTCTCCACTCTAAAACACGTCTACCCCAGCGGTTATCGGTTCTGCGACAGATATGTCCAGTCCATTGCCACTTCAGCTTGCTAATACGCTGAGCTATGTCAATGACTTTAGTTCTCTGGCGAATTACTTCGTTCCGGATCCGATCCCTCAGAGAATTATTATATAAAATGTGTGTAATTCGATAGGAACTTATTTATTTTTTTATGATAATTGACGTAATTTCACAAACACAATACAGTTGAAATAAATTGAAAAAGTATGCCGGACTAAATGTAGGTAATGCACAACACGGAAAAGAAATGCACTAATTGACAATAATTTTACATGCGGAAAACAAATGGAAAATAATACAAGAACTAAATGATTATGAAGCAAAATAATCTAGCATAGGATCTTAAAAATACACCAAGACTAATGTTTTCATTATATAATTCATAATTGTTTATTTTAATCGTATTTACAATAATCACTTGGAAGATATAGTTTGACATAGTAATTAGTTAGTTTTAATGGAACACCGTGCAAACGTAGAATTGTCATGCACTTATGTTATCTACTTTAAATTGATATGGCCCAACGTATATTCAATTTCATTGATAAAACCTATCACTTTGAATTGACCCTGCATTCCTTCCCTATGACCATTTTTGATTAAAAGTGCAATTTTTTTGTATAGGTATACATTTAGCATGAAACGTACTCAAATACATTAGTCGTACGTTCGTATACAAAAACATTGATAAATAGAAAATTCATGAGATATCAATTTGGTTAATAATATAAGTATAAATTTCATAATATAAGTAGGTATTCGTTCGTATAAATATAAATTTGATTTAATCTTTATTTGCTGGGGCTTTATACAGAAGAGCACTAATTCCATTAATAGTTCTGTTAGCTTATGCACGTATACTTTTAGAATATTTAATAGGATATTTTTAAGGAAAAGAGTCCTTACATCAACATAACGATCTAGCGTACTATTAAACTAGTCTTCACACACATCTAGAAAAAAATTTACAATTACCACACTTATTTAAATTGCCCTTTACTATTGAGATAAGACTGGAAATACTTTAATAAATAATAATTTACACACAATTAAAGAAATACTGTACAACAGGCACGATGACTGGTTTGTTTTACTGTCTAATAACAAAGCTGTTTATAAATACAGAACTTTTCTGAATTATGACAACATGCTAGACTGAGAGAGCGCTCTAGCAAAATATGACGTCACGTTTCACGTGCGCCACACAAATTCAATACATAAACTAGTTACGCAGAAAAGAGAGTATCTCTGTATTCCTGACAAAAAAAAATACAAGCAAAATACTATCGTCTCGAACGTTATATCTTCAGTGTTGATTTTAAAGTCCAAGCTTGTAATTTCGATAAATCAAATACCAGTCATCAACCCTTTCAAGGAATGTAAGATATTAACAATTAAAAAAAAAACTACGAACAATGTAGACGAAGCACACCATAAATTTGAATAGCTGTCAGTAGTTCTATGAAAGATCACACAGTGCTCTGCACTACGGGCGTGTTTAACCACACATAATACAAATGCGTATATTTATAGTTACCATCTCACCACCGCTTTTCCACTTATCATATAACTCACGTAAGTCCATCTATTAATAAATTAGACGTATTATTTCCTTCGGCATTCAACATTATTCAAACTATATACAAAAAACAACCATGTATAAAAAATACTTTTCATTTTTTTTTATAGTAAATCAGTGAGACAAGCATGAGTAGGCGCTGGCCAAAACACGTGTATAATATCTTACAAGATTTTATAACTATAATATCTATCGGAATAAAAAGCCAGTCATTTGTATAACAGGAACGTAATACTGAGGAAGCCAACAATTATAATATTACTTACAAGTATTTAAAAACCATATTTAAGAAAATTTTGAAATATTTAAATCATAACAAATGATCAAAGCTACATGATAAAACTATACTTGGTGCGTTGCGGGACCGAGGTAGCTTATATAAGAGATTTTATTAATCAGTCAAACATTTCTAAAAACATATTATGCTTGTATAAGGGGGGTTTTTTGCGAGACTTTAACAAATATCAGTCAATTTGGCAGATTTCTTGTTCGACTTCTTATTCGTGTCAATTTTAACGAGTGTTCTATTCATTCCATATAAGGTGTTGTACTAAGTTAGATTAAGATTTCAAAATCTAACCATATAACAATGAACCTGGTACGACCTTTAACCAATTGTATTGCCGTCTTGGTCTCGAGAGTTGAATCACCAAACGTGTGTCATGATTCTGGCGGATGATTGTCATCCGACGGCTGGATGTCATATGACGTGCGAGTGCCTGTTCCGGGGGGGTCGCGTGCCGGCTTCGCCGTTCCTCGGCGGGTCGGGGCGCGGCTCGGGCGCCACGACGCTCCGCCGCCAGCGCAGCCCGACGGGTTCCCCGTGCGGCTTGCTGCCGCCACAACACACGTCAACACTAGCCGAGCCTACCGTGCGCTACCCTGCACCCGTGCTCAGGTTACGGGCCGCGCCGCTGTCGCACTATTTGTACAAATACTGAAAACTCTCACGAGATGCATAGACAACCCCATATAAAACAGCTCACAGTCCCTACAAAAACTTGTTAATTGTTAAGATTTGAACCCACCCTTCAGCGTGTTATACGACCACGCTAATCACTAAGCTATCATGGCTATATGACTTCTTTGAACTCTTTGCCCCGAAAAGTATTCATTACATCGTTTATAACACTAATATTATAAATGTGAAAGTTGGGATGGATGTTTGTTACTCTTTCACGCAAAAACTACAGAACGGATTTGTATGAAATTCGGTATGGAGGTAGCTGACACCCTGGATTACAACATAGGCTACTTTGTATCCTGAAAACATGTAGCGGGTAACACCGCGGGGCGCAGCTAGTTCTAAATAAATCTATCAACGCAATAATCACGATTACTTTAATTTTAACTTTTTAAAAAGAGATAAACCCACTGGATAAATCATATCATGCGCTGTTCTACCATTACGGATGGCTACACTTCTCGCGAGAGTCTTAGATGCATTGTATGCCATGAAACCGCGGCCGGCGGTCGTGTTTCTATCTATATCTTGTTTTTATCTTTTTATTTTTCGACCATAGCACGTTCGTGCATTGTGCCAGCTCTCAAGTTCTATAACTATTCTAACACTACATAATATTTTCATCGATATACATTTTACAATAATACCCTAATAGTGCTAGAAAAAAATATACAGTGCTTTAACCTTTACTATTGTATTAAATTTTAAGCTACGCCGAAAAATTTTGTATAAGTTGATATTATCCGTGCACATGCGTTTGCCACCGTGCCGGCCGCTGATCACGTCCCATTTGTTTGATTATATAATTATATAACACGTAACAGTATATAATAGAGTATACAAGTAAACATTGCGTTGAGCGTACATTGCCGGTAACATACAGCACGGGTGCACGTCAAGTGCGGGAGGGGGCAATGCAAAGCAAATCAAACATTGAACTAAACATACAAGGTAGGTTGCGTGCTAACTACATGACGACATCGATGCGATTAGTTTGCTTACATATCTCCAGAAATATGTATAATTATATATATACATACGTATAAATATTTTCATTAATGAATTAAAAGAATCTTCGGTAGGTACTATTAAAAACTAAATAGGATGAGAGATATATTAACAAAATCATATTTAAAAAAATCACACCAATATACATATACAGTGACTGACTAAGAGTGTGTTTTTGATATAATGATACTTATACATATCAATATATAATATATTATGAACAGAAATTATCTAAATATTATGATATGTGTTTATTGATTGACATGATAGCGAATTTCTTCTACAGATATGAAAAAATATACATATTACAAATGCGAATAAAACGATTCATATTATATATATAATGAATATAAAATACATACAATCCCTATACAATTATGTGTTAGAAAAAAGTCACAAATCATTCCAGAAACGCAAAAAAAACGACCACACCACACATTCTGTTATCGATCAAAATCATTCGCACAATATTCAATTTATTAATAATATCATCTATTTCTTTCCATTTTTTCATAAAAAATAAAAATTTCCACGTCAACTTTTTTTTAATTAAAATTGCTAACTTTACTGAAATCACACATCACAATGATTCTAGAAAATTAATTACCATTTTTTTTTTAATAATTAAATATGCTGTAATTAATGTGATTTCAGTTTAACCAATGAAGAAAAAAAATACACAGCGTATGCGAGACCATTTACTGTACGCTAACCACCAACTACCAGCAGAGACTACTAACGACATCTATTAGACGAAATATGAAAACACCCCCGACAATGTTTTTGTTACTTGTAGTTACAGTTTTAGAATTAGATATTTTCTCGTTATTGCACCAAAATTACCATTTGACATGAAAAAATGAGAACCTATCTGATAGTTTATATAAATAAATATATACACATATAATTATGCACGCAACTTTCATTTGAATAAATAAGTGAATATATTGGAACAGTTTAAAGCATTGTATTAATTTTAATTGGTTTTGCCTACACAACATTTACTCGTTTAAAAAATAAATAAAGATTTTTGTTTTTTTTTTGTAATTAGACTCGCATACGCTTATATTTTCATAAATGATACATAATAATTATGAAATACCGTAAAAGATAAATGCAACGTATATGTAAAATAAATTGCACGCCCAATATGGGTGTAATTAAGAATCTAGAAGAATTAAAAAGAGTGGGAAACTGAAAACCGCAAGTGAAACTGTGAAAGACGCATAGTTTACACTTATCATAATAAATTATTCTTGATAAAATAATATTTTAATACAAGCCTACATTTATTACGGCACCATTTTAGTGTAATATCATCTTTCGTGTTTATTTCTCACATATTGTCAATACATGTACGTTGCATATATCCATCGAGCGTATGTGTGTGTGTTGTATAAAGGTGTGCATGTACTCACGAGTGCCGCGGTTGTGCGAGCAGCACGGAAGGATCGCGTTGCTTTATCTCGCTCTCTCTCACTGCTTCTGTCATAGTCTTAAACGCAGAATTATGTACCCTGAAATAAAACGAGGGAAAAGCATATTTTTACAACTGGCGAACTTTTTTTACAAATTATTAGGGAACATAATAAAAATGGCGCATGTACTAGACTACCAGTAATTCCAAATGCGACCAAAGCGTCACGCGTACCTACATGGTGGACATTCCCCATGTGAGTAATAGGCACTAAGACTCCACATTTCTTTTTTTCATAGTCAGGCTGTATAACTCTTTGCCGGTGTCGGTTAACCGAAAAAACATGTTGCGGGTAAAACCGCGGGCGCAGCTTTTGTTAAAAAAAATCATAGGAAGTGGGAGTAAGAACTTGGCTTACTTTTGCTGGCAAGGGGAAGGTGTTACCAATTACTAAAATTATGCTGACGTAATACTTCAATGGACCCTTATATCTTTAGAACGCCAGACGCGGAAAGAGTAGGGTCGGCATGCGAGCGGTTGGAAATTACAGTGATTGTCGATGTGAACAATGTGTAGCGACATTGAATTTCGATGCCGGCGAGAAAAAAAATCATGTCGTCACAGTTGAGTAATTAACCAAGCAAAGCAATTTCACGGGATGCACAAGTATCCCCGCTACGTTAGTTCGCGAATCAAGATTGAAAGATATTACTGGAACAGTACTTAAGCTATCATAGAAATTTGCTACAAATACGTAGTACGTAAACCATATTTTTTAAGACAATCCTCTGGCGGACTTAAACGCAAGTATGAAAATAATGAGGCGACAAATGAAGGGCTCTCTTGATGGTAAGAGATAACGCCGGTCCATTGCAGCGCTACCCAAAGCTTAGAGTGGCAACACAAAATCAAGGGTATTGCTGCATTGGCGCTCATTACTTTGAGACATTTGATGATATATTGCCTTGTAATTTCGCCAGCTTCAGTACAGTTACGTACCACGTACTTTTCACAAACTTCTTAACTAGTTCTTATTCAAAGTGGGGGCGATGAGTCCTGCACTGACGACCCGAGCCAAACAACCTCTTTGAAGTACCGGAGCGAGGCTCTGGGCCGCTGGCATAGTAGCTCCAGTGAGATGGTTGGAATATTTAAAGGCTGTTATGAAATTTGTGAGGTTTTCCTCTACTCGGGCTCTAGACCCGGTTTACTGAGCTCCCGTGCCGAGACCCTCAGAGAAAGGGTGGCTCAGTTCCGCCGCTGACAAAAACTGAATCTCGTAACACTTTGCTGATTATGGTGGTTGTGTGGATCGCGGCCTGTTTTTGGATGATGTGTCTCTGTATGTTAGCGTCTAGTTTTGTACAGTATTTGTGTAATGATTTGACTATTGTTTCAGTTGATCCTACTACTATGGGTATTACTTCGGTTGCTGTTTTCCATAATCTGGCTATTTCTCGCTTTAATGGATGGTATTTGCTTAGTTTTTCTATTTCCTTTGCTCCAATATTGTAGTCGGATGGTACTGTGATATCTATTAGGTATGTTTTGTTTTGTATTCTAAACTAGTTGCGAATGCAAAGATATCCTAGAATATATACGTCGTGTGATCGACTACGCAGTATAAATGAGGGTAGTAACCGTGAACTGAAAGGGCAGGGAACACGCGCACGCCACTTGTGGCGGTGGGCGTAGTTTGCCGACGTTCTTTCGCGTCTCCAAGATCTTGCTATGTCGTGCGATGGAACACTGTCGCTCCACCTCGAACGAATATTGCCGAAGTTTGTACAACTTCGTGCAATGCAACCTGGACACAAGGGTTAGTGACTTATTTCTCCCTTTAACAATTTTACTATTCGATTTTCTTATCTTATCATAGTATTTCGCATCGCGGCGATTTTTATCCAAGTCGCAATGGAGTTGACAAAATTCCCCATGTCCCCATGTTTATTTTAGTTAAAACTTGTAGAAAAACTTGTAATTACTAAATATGTACTTACATTTATGGACAAAACTCTAGCTTGGCAACTTGGACTCAAATCTAAGTTGAAATTCATTTTAATTGTTGGCAGACATTTCACCACAACTCAACTATTGTTAACTAACGATATGATAATAGAGCTTTACATTATGACTCACCAGTACCACAAGTTACCCAGTGTCCATGATGAAAACATTTTTCATGACAATTAGATATTTGTCAAGGTGGGCATGAAGTCAGGTGTGAACTTACGCATAACCAACTAGGGTGGTCGTGAACTTACAAGATGGAACACGTAAGTTAGCCATGGTTCAGTGTGAACTTACAAGCCAGCGATGAGGTTGGGTGTGAACTTACAAGTTGGTCATTATGACGGGTGTGAACTTACAATTTGGTCATGATGACGGGTGTGAATTTACAATTTTGGTCATGATGACGGGTGTGAACTTACAATTTGGTTATGATGACGGATGTGAACTTATGACGTCGACTGAATACTTACACGGTGATCATGAGGTCAGGTAGCAGCGTTGTGATGGGTATGAGCACGAGCCCGAGCCAGAAGACGAGTGAAGTGAACACCATCACGTCCATCCCTCGCATCACCGCTCCTATCAGCACCAGCGGGAAGATATTGCTGCAACAGATATCTTATATTAGATACTCATAGTAAGGTGCTAAATCAAAGGAGTCACTACAATTAATTTTGAAGGATTTATTAAAAATGCTAGTGTTTCTGTCTATTGGAATGTAATGCAAAAAAATAAAAACATTTTAATAAGTTCAAATTAGTCAACTAAAGCTTTCAAAGCTAATCTTGATTAACTAGGCATATGGTACACAACACCAAGCTAAAAATAAATATGTGGTCCTAAAACAACTCTAATGGCAGAGAGTGCATTTTGTATAACACCCTTAATTTTTTTTTAATACCAAAAACGATTAAAAAATTTTTTTTTTATTGATGGAAAAAAATATTTGACTTTTTAGATGACAAAATTTTCACAAGAACTATTTTTTTTTAATTCGATGCATAATTCTGTTTATTTTGTGTGTATGTTTTTCGTTCTTAGATTTCTATTATAATTTATTATTGACTATTTAATTGTTATATTACTATTGATTTAACATTTAAAATTTTTAATCCAATTATTTGTATTTTAATTTTAGTGTGTTATTTTGTATACAAGTACGTGTATGTTCACTAAACCATATTCTAAATATTTAAGGTATAAAAACAAAGTATTATTTTATCTAAATCATATTCTGATAAATAAATTAACCTTGAATCTGAAATTTGGTCTTACTGTCCATGTGGTTTAGAGTTCTTCGTTTACCGTTTGTAGTAAGCTTCCTTGCAGCATTTTAGCCAGTTTTTTTTAATGTAAAAAGTATTGAGACGAACGAGACGCTCTCCTGATGGTAAGAGATAACGCCTGTCCATGACCATTGCAGCGATACACAGTTGAGTAACAAAACAAAGTCCAGGGCATCACTGCTTTGGCGCTCCTTTGAGACTTTTGATGGTTAGTCTCAACAGCCCAGTAATTTCGCTAGCTGCAGTACCCTTCAAACCGGAACAATAAATAAATAAATTTCATAGAACATTACACACAGCGCCATCTGACCTCAAACTAAGCAGAGCTTGTGCTATGGAAGACAGATAACTGATAGAATACTTAAATACTTTTTCTTTTTTTTTTTTTTTTAATGATTGACAGGCTACGTGTTTGACCACAGCTCACCTGATGTTAAGTGAAGATGTGGTCGAAGATGGTAAAGCACACCTAGCCTGGAATGGACTGGAATGGAATGGAATTACTTTTTACAGTAATGTTTACACACTACTGCTTAGCGGCAGAATAACTGGTACTGCGGTGGTACCTACCTAGACGACCTCCTGCTAAGAAGATTTACCACCGAGTAAAGAAAGACTTCCTCAAGTGAAGATGGTCCGTCTACGTAGACGGCAGACTACTGACCTGTAGACGAGTATGAACATGAACCAGAGCGCGACGGAGCCCCAGATGGAGACGTGCGTCACCCACGTCCACGAGTACGTCGCCAAGCCAGCCTTCAGGCACACCGTCAGTACCACGTACTGAAACATTATCACAATATACGTAGGATTCTCGTTCTCAGTTACTGGATTGCACTTTTGCACTCGTCATTGTCAAATAGCACATTTTTTTCAAGTATTTAATGATAAATCAAGTGAAATACGTGTCAAATACATCCTACAAATATTATAAATTTTAATGTGAAAGTTTGGATGGATGTTGGTTACTTTTACACGCAAAAAACATTGAACGGATTTAGATGAAATTTGGTACGGAGGTAGCTGAGAACCTGGATTAGGACACATTGGCTACTTTTTATCCCGAAAACATGTAGCGGGTAACACCGCGGGGCGCAGCTAGTATAAAATAAGTCAAAAAGAAGTGTTAATTTTATACGTTCTATAATTGCGTCACAAACGCTACAGCTGCGCCACGAGCCCTACAGCAACGTCACGAGCGCTATAGCTGCACGAATAGTGCTACAGCTACCTCACGAGCGTTGCAGCAGCGCTACGAGCGCTGCAGCTACGTCACGAGCGCTACAGCTGCGCTACGAGCGCTGCAGCTACGTCACGAGCGCTACAGCTGCGCTACGAGCGCTGCAGCTACGTCACGAGCGCTACAGCTGCGCTACGAGCGCAGCAGCTACGTCACGAGCGCTACAGCTGCGCTACGAGCGCTGCAGCTACGTCACGAGCGCTACAGCTGCGCTACGAGCGCTGCAGCTACGTCACGAGCGCTACAGCTGCGCTACGAGCGCTGCAGCTACGTCACGAGCGCTACAGCTGCGCTACGAGCGCAGCAGCTACGTCACGAGCGCTACAGCTGCGCTACGAGCGCTGCAGCTACGTCACGAGCGCTACAGCTGCGCTACGAGCGCAGCAGCTACGTCACGAGCGCTACAGCTGCGCTACGAGCGCTGCAGCTACGTCACGAGCGCTACAGCTGCGCTACGAGCGCAGCAGCTACGTCACGAGCGCTACAGCTACACCAACCTACTGAGACTACGTAGCTCATTAGTTCATTACGTAGTTCACAAACGCAACTTCAATATATATACTCACGGTGTATATAATATTGCCGAGCACGAGGTAGCCGCCGTCGCGACCGTTTGACCAGAGCACGCCGTGCTCGGCCAGCACGACGGGCAGCCAGAACAGCAGCACCGAATGCAGCAGTGCGTTAATTGCCCACACGGAGAACACGCGCACGTTGAACAGAAGCCCTTGTTGAGACGGGATGTACAGGATCGGATGCTGGGGACGAATATATCGTCTCATTAAAATTAAAAACAAGCAACTCCTTTGCCCTTCGTACAAACATATACAACTTCGGGAAGGACACCTTATCAAAATCTGTTGTATACTTTAGAAAAACGACAGCTCAGTGGTTAGCGCGGTCGGTTCGCATGCCGAAGAGCGTGGCTTCAACCCCCAACAATGAGCTTGAACTGCCGGTGAAGGAAAACATTGTGAGGAAACCTTAGCATGGTGGCAGCGTACTTTCTAGTACTTGGCTGGCTAGCTACCAAGTTGAAAATCTGCCGCCAAGCATTTAACGGTGTGTTCCGGCAGCCTCACTTGAGAGCCAGTTCCATTCCAGGCTAGGTGTGCTTTACCATCTTCGACCACACCTTCACTAAACATCAGATGAGCTGTGGTCAAACACTTAGCCTGTTAACCATTAAAAAAACTAAGCGTTACACATACGCCGAATGAATCTTGATTTTATATGATTTTTTTTTGCAAGTTTGCACCAAAAATATAAGTTAAGAACAGATTGAATAACTTACCCTGATCATGATTTCCGGTGAACACAGTTTGTCAAACAGCCCTATTGCGAACGGCGGCAGCGCGGTAAATATCACATTGTAGAATCCTATCGTCCACCGCTCGAATATTATCTGGCCAGACCTGACGACAAAATATATGATAAACAGCGAACATAACAAACACTACTGAAACTTAAGTTAGGTTTTAAATCTACACTCTCCAGTATGAACCGACCGCGTTAACCACTACGCTATTATCGCTAAAATTCTGTTACACTATATCATATAATAGAGATGTTTGTAGCGATGTTAGCTCAGTGGTTAGCGCGGTCGGTTCTAACACTGAAGGGCGTGGGTTCAAACTCCAATGATGAGCTTGAGCTTGCTGGTGAAGAAAAACATTGTGAGAAAACCATAAATTAATAAATAAATATCATAGGACATTACACACAGCGCCATCTGAGCCCAAACTAAGCAAAGCTTGTGTGATGGAAGTCAGATGAGTGATACAATACTTAAATATTTTTTTCTGTTGTAAATACATACCTATAATACATACAAAACACCCAAAGATAGATAAAACATAGCTTTTTTCAAAAACTTTCTAGTACTCGGCTGGCTAGCTACCACGCTAAAGTTGAAAATCTGCTGCCAGTGTGTTCTGGCAGCCTCACTTGAGAGTCAGTTTCATTCCAGGCTAAGTGAGTTTACTATATTCGACCACATCGTGAGTTGTGGTTAGAAACCTAGCCAATTGAACGAAAAAAAAAACTATAGATCTACAGACAAAACTGTAGATCTACAGATAAAGCTGTAGGGTTGGCCACACTGCATTGAAGAGAACAACTCACCACGCGGAATATATCGCGAACCAGAGCTCGATGACGTACAGACAGATGTTCTTGTAGAAGGAATAGAGGATCAGCTTGCTTATCCGCGAGTAGTTCCACGCGCCGTGCACGAGCAACAACCGCAGGAGGAACCGGAACTGTTGACAAAGTTGACGTGTACGCATTAATCATCATCATCATTTCAGTCGTAGGACGTCCACTGCTGGACATAGGCCTTCCCAATTGACTTCCCCAAAGACCGGTTGGAAGCGGCTCGCCTCCAGCGCGTTCCTGCGTCCTGCGCGTATTAGGTCGTCTGTCCACCTACGCTGCGCTTGCCGATTCGTGGTCTCCACTCCAGAACTTTGCAGTCCCAACGGCCATCAGTTCTGCGTGCTATGTGCCCTGCTCACTGCCATTTCAAGTTGCTGATTCTCTGGGCTATGTCGGTTACTTTAGTTCGTCTACGGATCTCGTAATTCCTGATTTGATCTCGTAGGGAAACTCCGAGCATAGCCCTCTCCATAGCTCGTTGTGCTACTTTGAGCTTACCAAGAAGGCACATAGTTTGAGACCGCGTTTCAGCGCCATAAGTCATCACTAGTCGAAGACTTTCGACTTGAGGCACTGAGGTAATTTGGATGAGAAGAGGTTGCGCAGTTTTCGGAACGCTGCCGAGTTGGATTCGTTCGCAATAATGACTTTTGAGTATTCAAGAGATATACTTTTAGTGTATTTCCGCTTAAAATTTGTTATATATGTAAAAGTAATGAGATGAACTATATGCTCTCCCAATGTTAAGAGATCCGGCAACCTCACTTGAGAGCCGGTTCCATTTCGTCACTTAACATCAGGTGAGCTGCGGTCAAACACCTAGCCTGTACACCATTAAAAAAAAGATAACACATGCTTATGACCATTGCATCAAAACACAGAACTTTGAGTTGCAAAACAAAGTACGGGGTATCGCTGCTTTGGCGCTCGTTGCTTTGAGACTTTCGATGGTTAGTCTCCACATCCCAGTGATTTCGCTAGCTGCAGAATATCTGATATAGGCATAGGCTACTGTTATCCTGAAAAATGGGTTCGCGTGGGAACAGCGTGTAACACCGCGGGGCACAGCTAGTTAGATATAATTACAAAAAGTTTTATAAGTAGCAGCGTAAGTAGTGTTTCGCTAACCTGCGCGATGCTGTAGTCTGAGGCGCAGACGGCCTGGAGCCCCTCGACGCCGGAGATGCCGACGCCGACGGAGGCGCGCTGTATCATCGCCACGTCGTTCGCGCCGTCGCCGATCGCGAGCGTCACCTCGCCCGTCGCCTGCGATATCAATTCCACTACCTGCCAGGGGAAAACGGTGCTTAAATCGCTGGGAAACCGCTTCGTCATAACTTTTAAGTGCCTTAACAGATATTATATGAGGTATCCTTACATAGAGAGACACAACATTAACGCTTTCTACGTGTTTTTTTTTGTTTCATTCAATAAATAATCATTCTTGTTTAATACAACCTTTTTGTGTATGTTATATCGCGTACAAGTAAAACAAAACGGTTTTTTTTAAATAATTGACAGGCCAGTTTGGCAAGAAAACTTTTAGCAGGAAAACGTAAAAAAGGAATCAAAAAATCAAATTGTTTTTTTTGACATTTTTCTATAATTATTTATATGAATTGTATTTTTTTGTGCTTTTGTAATTTTAAACTGTATGAATGAATTCCGAAATTGAAAATTGTATTTGACACATTGATATCTATATTAAGGACTTTAGAATTGACATCATTATAAGATATTTATTGACATTTTTCTGTAATCGCACAAGAAAATGTATAAAATTTGGCTACCTTAAATTATTATAAGACCCAAAAAAAAAAACAAATATAACTGTTAAAAAAATCTTACACGCCGGTTTTTCGTAAATACCAAGAAAATCCCGAGCCTTCCCGGTGCCAAATGAAGTAACTACTTTGCTTATAACAAGACACCCATGTCTGTACAAATTAATTTGAAATTTTGCAACTATTAATAGTAGGTCTAAATCGTCTTTAAAGATTTGAATAGATAGTTGGTACTATTACATGAATAAAGTAGTAAGTTACATAGTAAAGTAGTAGTTCCATCTTCACCGTACGAACCGCTAAACAGTAGGTGGGTAAATACAATCAAAGTGTCTCCAAGTCGCGATTAAATCGGTTTCTTCTAGGCACTTGTGCTCCATCGTAGACTGCATCTTCGCTTAACATCAGGCGAGATGGCGGTCAAACGTAAGCATACTTGCAATGAAAATAATATCTGCGTATTTACCTCGGCCTTTTGTATAGGAGAAACGCGGCAACAAATCACGACTTTGCAGGAAATGCAAAGATCTAGGAAGTCCTTTTTCAGGTCGCATCCCATAGCGTACTTCAAGGTTTTCCCGTCGATGATCAACGCCACTTCATTCTGACGGCGAAGGTTTTCACCGAACTCGGTCGCTTGCCGAGATATCGTCTCTCGTGTGCCCTGGAAGAAGTTGTTTTTGAGCCTTAAGATTGGATTTTGTGAGAATGGTATTTCTTTTTTTATGTTAAAGTAATGAAATGAACGTTACGCTCTCCTCATGGTAAGATATAACACATGTCAATCGACTATTGCAGCGGTACTCAGAACTTTGAAAAACAAAACTAAGCCCAGGGCATCGCTGCTTTGAGGCTTCAGATTTATTTGTGCATTGTGGATAGAATAATTATACTACTTTACACGGATAAAACTTCACTGATTTCTAACAAAGGTGGAATTTGTAATAAAATATAATGAACACTCTTTTAAACAGCTGATTGTTTTACCCAAGAAACATTTATTTTACCAAATCTACAAGTTTGATCTCTTTCTGAGTGGATACGGTAAAAACTATGTTTAGCTCGAAGGACCAAAAAACAAGTAAAACTCAGCATTACAGCTGTAACCTCAAAATAATATTCAAACTAGCGACCTTTGACGATTCGACTACAAACCCTCGATTTATCTATGTGTACTCTCTACTTTTGATTATTAGCATGACTATATATATATCTAATACAACAGAAAAATATAAACTTATTAAAAACCTTGTGTATCATTTTGTGCGCGCTACACGCGATCCCTTCCATGCAACATTAGGGTGATATTTAATAATGTTTTGTATACACAAACCTTCCGTAAAAAATATCTAAATGACAGTAAAAATAGTATTAAAATTCGTTGCGTAGAAGAAGTAAACGGACAGACAGATCGACGCAGATAGCGACTTTTCTCGTTATATATGTGTATGTGTTAGTGCATACATGTGTGATGGAAGATGTATATTTGTACTTACATCGAGGCTGTTTTCGTTGAGTATCAGTATGGGCATGTTGGCATCTATGAGTCGCGCCGAGTGAGCGATGTTGATGGCAGTCTCCTGCTTATCTCCGGTCAGCACCCAAACGTAGATATTGGCCTTCAGTAACGACGCTATTGTTTCCGGGACACCGTCCTTAAAACATTAAAAAAAAAATGAACCGACTAACGTGAGCGGGTAAAGTATACAATATGACTGGCGAGACACCTACGATACTCGAGGACGTGATATTTGGCGATCATATAGGAAGAAAAAAAATAACATTAAAAACAAATATTAACTGACTACGAGGTAAACTTAACTGAAAGTTATATGTAATTAATTACGCACCGCATGAACACCGCGCGGACGCATGCGCTGGACGTTGTGAGGACGCTTGCGCCGACGACGGGGATACAAGCACGTACTTGTCGCGTGATCAATACATCGTTATCGGGAGTGTAACGCTTCATTTATTTATAGGGAAATTGGGGTCAAAAATTAAATACCCTATTATATTACATAAATATAACGAGAATCGGGTACCAAGTACTCTCCTTCAGTATCGTAGGTCTCTCACCAGTCATGTTGTATATAAACTATTTCTGTGCACACCAGCAAATATAGAAATAATCTTATAAGCTAGTGTGGCAGCCAGTGGCAGCCTTATCGCTAAAAACGATCTCTTCCAGGCAACTAAGAATGGTAAACGCGTTATTGAGTAATCGCGGGCATCTTCTTATTGTGAGAATGGTATAGCCGTAGTCCACCAAGCTAGCCAAGCGCAGCTTGGCAAACTTCACACATTTTCGAGAATCACACTTTTATCATATTTTATTTACTCTTGGACAGTAGATTTCCTCACGATTTTTGAAATCGGCGGCAATATGCACATAACATGAAAAAGACAGATACGAGCCGTGGTATTCGAACCCAGGACCCTCAGTTTGGAAGCCAGACGGTCTCCCAAGTTGGCTGCCGAAACTTATAAGCAGCGATTGACTTTATTTTATTTGTTACTCAGTTCCGGGTACTGCTGGAACAGTCAGGGGCATTTCTTACCATCAAGAAAGTGTTTTGTTCGTCTCATTACTTTTACCTAAAAAAGGCAAGTGGTTTAGGCAAGTGTTACCTGCAGTTTATCCTCAATGGCTGTCGCTCCAAGTAAATGCAGATTGTTTTCAATGAGTAGTGCCGCTTCTTCGATCTTCTGCTCGCGGTCCTGTATCGCTATTGACGCTTTGTGGTATGTGTTTGACCATTCCTGAAGCGAAATTAAATGTGTTTAACTTAGTTTGAACTTTTGAAGCGACTAGTCAAGCTCGGAGTTGAAAATTTTCCACCAAGCATCTAAGAGAGAACTAGTTCCACTCCAGGCTTGGTATATTTACCATCTTCGATGACACCGCCAAGGGTGTTCTATATGTATTATAAGTATGCATTTATAAAAAAAAAAGTATATATGTATTCTATCAGTCATCTGACTTCCATCACACAAGCTCTGCTTAGTTTGGGGTCAGATGGCGCTGTGCGTAATGTCCTACGATATTTATTTATTTACTTAAGATCAGGTGAGCTATAGTCTAACATCTAGCCTGTCAACTATAAACAAAAAAAATAATTGAAAATTTCTAATATGCATAATTATGTAGCATCTAGCCACGTTTATACTTTAAAAAATCATATACATATCATGGAAATGATCGTAAGAACTCTTATTGTATTTTTTTTTATAGCTGACAGGCTAGGTGTTTGACCACAGCTCACCTGATGTTAAGTGACGGTGTGGTCGATGATGGTAAAGCACACCTAGCCTGGAATGGAACTGGCTCTCAAGTGAGGCTGCCGGAACACACCGTTACATGCTTGGCGGCAGATTTTTTACTTGAGGGTGGTAGCTAGCCAGCCGAGTATTAGAAAGTACCCTACCACCATGCTATGGTTTCCTCACGATGTTTTCCTTCACCGGCAGCTTAAGCTCATTCTCGGGGTTTGAACCCACGCCCTTCGGCTTGCGAACCGACCGCGCTAACCACTGAGCTGTCATCGCTACAAAATCGCTCTTAAAATTTGTGTTTGGTAACCCTACTGTTTTTGGATGATTGAATTGACCTTATAAACATCTGTGGGTATGTTAGCAACTGCGAAGACCAGCGTACGCAGTCCTTCAGTGGCGAAGTGCTCGAGGTGCGCAAGTGTCGCCTCTGCGTACTTGGAGCCGCTGCCGCCGGCTAGGCGCGGGTAGATCACGTTGTCAGCGCCTTTGCAGTACAGTTTTATCTGACCTGCGAGAAGGTTACAGCTGTTACGCTGGCATAACACAAAATGTCACGGGACTGCTAGTTTTGCCCAACTGTCAAATACGCACAATGTCAAATACAACTATGACTATAACTATTGAGACAAAATCATGATATTTTTATAAAAATATTCTGTGTGGACAAAAAGACTGGTCGTAGAGGTCCAGGAACCCAGTTCGGTATAAAAAAACACATATTTTATCGTCAGTTTCAAGAAGTCACCACTTCACTTCACTTCAGTCACTCACTTGAGAGCCAGTTCCATTCCAGGCTAGGTGTGCTTTACCATCTTCGACCACACCTTCACTTAACATCAGGTGAGCTGTGGTCAAACAACTAGCCTGTCAACCATAAAAAAAAAAAAGTCAATTACAAATGTTATCCAAATAGAATATTTTTTTATTTAACTTTTAATGTTGAAAATGTATTTATTAAGGCAGAGAACTTGTGTTTTTTGAGCGTTTAAGTATACAGATAGTGGTGTTTTAAAAAAATGTTGAATTACGTGCATTAAATTGGGAAAGTCCAAAACTCCATCGCCGCTTGTAGTAAAAGTCACCTCTACTTTAATAGGGCATGACTTGGCTCGATTAAAACTTTCTTTGTTGGACTTTGGATGTGACTTAAGACTTCTTTCACTGTACAAAAATGTGTGAAAACCACTTCAGTTTTCATAATAAAATAGACTTATTTAACACGATGTTTCATGAAATACTTGACACTAGTGCACATAGTGCGACGTCAAAACGAAAAAAAAAGAATATAGATCAACCAATGACCTTCGTTCAAATTTGTGTTTTTTTTTTAATTTAACGCTTGGCATACAATTTCTAAGGATAAGTATTCACTACTACTTGAATGAAGGTATATGAAACTCACCAGATGGAGTTTGCACGATGACCGACATCCGTTTCCTGGCCGAAGTGAAGTCGATAACATTGAGCACGGTGTAGACCTCTTTGACGCCGCCTGCTTCGATTTCCACCGCAGCTGGCGTTCGCGTCGTGAATACGTAACCAAAATGGGCCGCTCCCATCACTAGCGCGCGCTCGTCTGCGACAGAAAAAGACGGGAGATTTGTGAAGTTGCGAGTGTGTGAGAGAGAGGAGATTTTCGAGGGAAACGCGGAAAAATCTTTCTAATACTCGGCTGGCTATCATTTTCTAGTTGAAAATCCGTCAAGCACTTAACAGTATATTCTTAAGAGAGCCAGCTCCAACCCAGGTCAAGTGTGCTAACCACTATCACTTTACATACGCTACTTTTCATCTCGAAAAATGTAGTGTTCATCAACATCGCGGGGCGTAGCTAGTGTATACATTTAATGATGTTTTATTAATAAAGAGCCAAATAACGTGGACGAAAAAAATACAAGTGATGGCTGTGGTAGTGACCACAGCCATCACTTCTCTACCTACATCTCTCTTTGTCTTATCTACCTACAGTTTTTTTTTATAGTTGACAGGCTAGGTGTATGACCACAGCTCACCTGATGTTAAGTGAAGGTGTGGTCGAAGATGGTAAATCACACCTAGCCTGGAATGGAACTGGCTCTCAAGTGAGGCTGCCGGAACACACCGTTAGGTGCTTGGCGACAGATTTTCAACTTGAGGGTGTTAGCTAGTCAGCCGAGTGCTAAAGTACCCTACCACCATGCTATGGTTTCCTCACGGTGTTTTCCTTCACCGGCAGCTCAAGCTCATTGTTGGGGTTTGAACACACGCCCTTCGGCATGCGAACCTACCGCGCTATCATCGCTACAAAAACAGTGATGATTGCATGCCAGCTTACGTAGGTACAGTTTAACTTGTGTGTTGTTTATAGTTTTCTTTACTGTAGAGTCGTTCTTTCTTAGACAGAAAACTTTATTTCTTCCTTACAGAGACTTTTATACGATATAAATGAAATTTCATTTTTTATTATGGTCCTTCGAGCCAATTTCATTCGCATTAAATGAATAAATGCATTAGGTGCCTAAGTCACTTACCCGGCGAAGCAGCGTGATATTTAATCTTCCCGTCCTTCATTTCAGGTATAACAGTATGGCAGATAGCCAGCATGGTGAGAAACTCCTTTATAACCGGCGCAGTCGGGTGATCACGGACTAGATTCTGGTAAAGAAGTGTGTTTTCTAATCTCTCATCGTGTTTTGGACAGTTGTATATTACCTGAGGAAGAGAACATTCCTTAACACTGACAACCTCATGTCTTCAAACGTAAACTTAAAACATTTCTGCTGGAGAAGGCATATTATGCTGTCACTGAGTATTTGACGGACAAATTTTAATATTAATAATTTTGACATTTCACCACCATCACATATATCTTTGACATTACTATAATATGCATGATTTATTTTGATTAAAATGATTATTTGACATAAGGTGACTTTGTAATAACAAACTTGACATTAATTGTAATAATTTTGCTCTTGACATTGAATATTTTTGACATTGTATTTTGTAATTATTTTTTATTGAATTTATGATATTAATTTTTGCATGCCGAAAGGCGGGATATGGCGTGCCATGTTTTAATTTCTACCAACTGTATTTTACCCATATACGCAAATAAATGATTATGATTATTATGATTAATTTCTAAACACACAATTTTAAATTATATAATTTAGTTAAATTTATAACAAATAAATCCCCAGCTCTTACTCTATGCTCACCTCAGCTATACTGCACTTGTGAAATTCCATGATATTGCACGTGAGCGTGCCAGTCTTATCGCTAAAAACATATTTCACCATCCCCAGTTCTTCGTTTAGGTTCGAAGTCCGCGCTTGCGCCGGCGTGTCCGTGGCGGCGTGGTACATTTCGCTGTCCATCGCTATGAACTTTGCCTGTAAACAAATAAAGTGCAATTTTGAATACATCACTTGTTACTATGTTTATCCTATATATCGAGGTAAATAAACAAAAAAAACCATGGTACTACCAATGACCTACGGAACTGAAACATGGACACTCATAGTTGGATCAATTTACAGGTTCAAAGCCGCTCAATATAGCTCTTTACATGCAAAGTATGTTATGGAAAGAGCTATATTGGCTTGGCATTTTTCTGAGGGATCATATCCGTAACAAAGTAATTCGGCAGACAACTAAAGTAACCGACATAGCTCAGTGTATTAAAAAGCTAAAGTGGCAGCGAGCTGGGCATATGGTTTCCTCACGTTATCCTTCACCGGCAGCTCAAGCTGATTGTAGGAGGTTTGAACCCACGCCTTCTTGTGAACAGGCCGCGCTACCACTGAGCTATCATCGCTATACGAAATGATGTGTACTGCAGTATATCATTGTCGTAAGCTTTAGTCGGACAAATTAAAAATGTGTGTATGTTTTAATACCTAAAAAAGTTATCGTTTACAACTATTAAAAGTACTGACACTCACCTGAAAAAATCTAACAATCTCAGCGGTCACTTGCAACGATATAGGTATAAGGTTGTTGTACAATATCAAAAACGTTAAAAAGTTAAATCCGAAATTTGTGTTCTGTGCATCTGCAACAAAAAAATTATACATAAATACAAACACGATAGCTAATGGCGTCACTTAAATATCAATCACATTTCATACAAATAAAAAAAAAGTCTAATTATAAAAAAAAGACTTTATAATATAACACTAAGATTAAACATAGCTAAGTTTTTTTTTCTTTGGTTTTGGCGTCGCATTTTGAGCATTTGCCAGTGTCAAGTGTTTTATATTTCCGAGTTTCAAAAGTTTAATAAGTTGCCTCGTAGCTATAGTTATGGTCAAAGTCCAGTCTTGATCAAGTACAGTCCGTGTCAGTCAAGTCCAGTCATACTTTAGTAAAGTAGTGGTGATTTACTATAAAGCTTCGATGTAGTTTTGGAAGCAACAGGAAAAGTCAAATTGCACCACGTTATATCAATTTCCCACACTCGCGCTTGTGATTCGGCACTTTATGAACAAAACACCGCCATTTTTATGCATAAACACTCGACAACACAAGTTTTGGAAAAAAATACAACGGGGCGATACGACTCTTTGCGCGTTCCCGCCAAAACTCTCCATAGGTTACATTGTTTTATTACGGAGTTCCGGCGCCTACTTATCGCCCATCAGATGATGATGACACCGGAAGTTACGTAGTTCATTGGGATTGTTGTTCAATTTACTTTTACATAAAATAATTAGAACCCTCTTTTTTTAAGTCGTTTAAATACGTCCCCGAGACGCGACCTAAGACGATGCAAAGCATCGCAACGGTGTTGAATTATTTTCAAATAGGACTCTTCTTCTCTTCTCTTCTAAGACTCTTTCATTAACTCTGTCTTATTATCTATACTATTATAAAGAGGAAAGATTTGATTGTTTGGTTGTATTGAATAGGCTTCGAAACTACTGGACCGATCTTAATAATTCTTTCAGTATTAGAATGCTACCGCTATCCGTGATGGACATAGGATATATTTTATTTAAAAAACAGTAAGGGATCCGTATGGAAAATTCAATGATGTAACCCAAGCTGTAAAATATTTGAAAAAAAAACCCTTACTTGGCATGCGTAGCGAAAACTATTGACAATAGAATAAAGTGACGTCTATTGAGCAACTCAAAAAAGACCGCAATATCACAATGTCTAACTTTAAGAGGAAAGATTACATTTTTTGTTTGTTTGTATTGAATAGGGTCCGAAACTACTGGACCGATCTGAATAATTGTTCCATCATTAGAATGCTACATTATCACTGAGTGACATAGGCTATATTTATATTGTTAATCTAGTTTTGTTTTCCCGTGCGAAGCCGGGGCGAGCTGCTAGTCTGTTATAACTTACCAGTTAGTCCAATGTACCAGTCGCTGTGAATGCGCGCTCGCATCCAAAGCTCGTTGAACGTGGCACTCAGAAGCGACAGCACGAGAAGAATTACGAACAACATCAGTATGTGGGTGTTAGTCTGACGATCGATCGACGATCGCTTTAGCGGTGCTGCGGACAAAACCATCTATGTACTACAGATAATAAATAAATAAATATCGAAGGGCATTACACACAGTGCTATCTAACCCCAAACTAAGCAAAACTTGTACTATGAAAGAACAAACACATAGAACAATCATTTGTTTATACCACAAAATGTTTGTCCTGGGTAGGATAGATCTCATCAGCTCATCGGCCCTATTGATCCAACAGGGCTGTCAATACTACAGTTATATCATTTTATACATATAGCGGTACCACGGTAAATCAATTTTTCGTGTTATTTTCGGTAAGCGGACTAGATGGCGCCACTCTATGTGTTCGTTTCCAAATATTTAGACTTTAACTGAAGCTTCAAATCAATAGATGGCGCTTTATTTAGACTTTAACTGAAGCTTCAAATCAATAGATGGCGCTTTTTTATTTACATAGTAATGAGTCAACGTGACAATTTTTAGTTGGTGGAAGATCTTAGCAGGAGGTCGTCTAAGCAGGTACCAGGTATTCCGCAGCGAAGCAGTAGTGTGTAAACATTACTGTGTTCTAGTTTTAAGGGTACTGCACTTCTAGCGAAATTACAAGGCTAGTAATTTCATTCTCAAAGTAATGAGGGCCAAAACAGCAATGCCCTGGACTTTGCTTTACTACTCAAAGTACGTGGATCACTGCAATGGTCATGGGCATGTGTTATCTCTTACCATCAGGAGAACGTAGCGTTTGTCTGGATACTCTTACAAAAAAAACAACGCTTACCCAAAAGGAACCTGTTAATCTATACTATTATAAAAGGAAAGATTTGATTGCTTGTTTGTAATGAATAGGCTCCGAAACTACTGGACCGATTCCAAAAATTTTTTCACCGTTGGGAAGCTATACTATACCCGGGTGACATAGGCTACTTTTTATCCCTGTATCTCCACGGGAACGGGAACTACGCGGGTGAAACCGCGAGGCGTCCGCTAGTTTTTTTTTTTTTTTTTTATGGTTGACAGTCTAGTTGTTTGACCACAGCTCACCTGGTGTTAAGTGAAGGTGTGGTCGAAGATGGTAAAGCACACCTAGCCTGGAATGGAACTGGCTCTCAAGTGAGGCTGCCGGAACACACCGTTAGATGCTTGGCGGCAGATTTTCAACTTGAGGGTGGTAGCTAGCCAGCCGAGTACTAGAAAGTACCCTACCACCATGCTATGGTTTCCTCACGATGTTTTCCTTCACCGGCAGCTCAAGCTCATTGTTGGGGTTTGAACCCACGCCCTTCGGCATGCGAACCTACCGCGCTAATCACTGAGCTATCATAGCTACAAAACTATATACCTAGAGTAGTGATTACCTTTGGTGGAATTCTTCATGAGCTTGGTCTCGTGCCCCGTATAGATGACGACGGCGTGAACCCAGGCCGTGTTTCGTAGCATGGCGCCGCGCAGCAGCATCTGGTCCAAGCCCAGCGGGATCGATCTGCAAAAGATTTTGTATAACCGAGTGACTAAAATCACGGTTTCAACCTGTTTAAATTTAACAAGAAGTTTCGGCAGCCTTGTTGCGAAACGTCTAAATTCGAATCTAAAGAAGGTCCTGAGTTCAAATCCCACAGCATGCACCTCTGCCGTCAGTGGCAGCTTTAGGCGTCGGCATGGACGGTTACCGACGAAGGCCGCGCGCCTGTTGGGGTTTCGCAAAAAAGATTTTCAAGTTGCGTGAAAGAGTAACACACATCCATCCATCCTGTTGGCTCATTGGTAGAATACCTGCCCTAAGAGCTGTAAGGTGTGCGTTCGATTCCCACTCAGGGCAAACATTTTGTGGTATAAAAATAAATGTTTGTTCTGTGTCTGGGTGTTCTGTATGTATTATAAGTATGCATTTACAACAAAAAAAAAGTATTTAAGTATAGTATTTAAGTATTCTAACTGCTAGAATACTTAAATCTGTCTGCCATAGTACAAGCTTTGCTTAGTTTGGGGTCAGATGGCGCTGTGTGTATTGCCCTACGACATTTATATAGCCTCTGACTATACCAACACTAACTCACTTGGAATTGGCTTCTTTGAGCATGCCGTTAAACTCGTAGAGATGTCTGTTAGGAGCTTCACACTGCACGGTGGCTTGGAAGTCCTGTAACGTGGAGACAGACTCGAGGCGGGCCGTGTCCACGCTCGCTTGGCGGATCTTCAGGTTGGTCTCGCCATCGAGATTCGATGTCTCGATGAATGAGATGCCTTGGGGCTCGCTATTCAACGAAAACACATGTATAATAAAATCTATTAGGTAGCGAAGAAAGCTTAGTGGCTAGCGCGGTTGGATCACACGCCGGGGGCGTAGGTTTCAATACCAATAATGAGTTTGAGCTACTGGTTAAAAATAACCATCGTAACCATATTAGTTTGCGAAGTCATCTAAGCACGTGCAGCTGCTTGGATAACTTCGTGGCTACGGATGTCTACAATTGTTTCTCGGACGACATAAGAAGAATGCTCAAAAATGACCTATTGAGCAAGCATTCTTGCTCAATAGGTCAGATAGGTCAATAGGTTCTCTGTAGAATGTTTAACTCTGTATAACAATCTTAAACATATGTATGTAGGTTATTTTTTGGGTTCAAATGCCAACAAAGAGCTTGAGCTGCCGGTGAAAGAAAACATCGTGAGGAAAGCATAGTATGATGGGGCTAGCTACCACCAAGTTGACAATCTGCCGCCCAGCATCTAACGGTGTGTTTCGGCAGCCTTACTCGAGAGCCAGTTCCATTCCAGGCTTGGCGTGCTTTACCATCTTAGAACTGTTTATCTATCTTTCTCTGGATTTTTGTGTGAAGTTCACCTGGAAGCAAGTAGCACGAGGTCCGCCGGAAAGAACTGATTGTCCAGCACCTTGCACACGTCGCCAACCTGCAGCTTCCTCCATTGTACCGGAACCCAGCCTTCGTCGCGGAGCACCAGCACTTTGTTCCTGTTCGTTTCATCATCTGCTCGATGTCTTTTCTGGAATAGAAGAAAATAGATATTAACAATTTGGCGAGGAAAAGATAACTTGTACGGATTTGCTATAAATAAAAGCAAGTCATAATGGAAAAACACGTGGGCATATTCTTTTTTTAGGGTTTACAAGCTACGTGTCTGACCACAGTTCACTTGACGTTAAGTGACGATGTGGTCGAATATGGTAAAGCACACCTAGCCTGGAATGGAACTGGCTCTTAAGCGAGGCTGTCGACACACCGTTAGATGCTTGGCGGCCGATTTTTAATTTGAGCCGAGCTAGACAGCCGAGTAGGTACTAGAAAATACCCTAACACCATGTTATGGTTTCCTCACTATGTTAGAACAAATTAACTTACAGAGTCCAATAAAATACTTACAAAGTCTTCCACGATCTCCTTAAGTGCGCTGACGCTGAGGATCAGTATGAGCGGCGTCAGCGTGGTCCATCGCCCAGTCGGGGACACGTCCGGGATCTGCTGCAGCAAGGCAATCAGCAGGAAGAAGCAATTCGAGTACCGCCGGAACTGCTCAAACAGGAACAGCGGTACGAACGATGGAACACTGCAACAAAGCAACGAAACGTTGTAGTGATGATGGCTCAGTGGTTAGCGCACGCCATGGGTTCAAACCAAAGCAATGAGCTGGAGTTGCCGGTGAAGGAAAACTTCGTGAGGAAACCACAGTGTGGTGGTAGAGCTAAGTTGAAAATCTGCCGAACCTAGCAGTGTGTTCCGGCAGCCGCACTTAAGCCAGTTCTTTTCCAGGCTAGGTGTATTTACCATCTTCGACTACAACGTTACTTAACATCAGGGAGATGTAGTCAAACATCTAAGTCGTCAACAGTAAAAAATACGAACATTTTTACTATTATTAACACGACATTTTTGTGTTGACATGTAATCAGTGTTTTCAAACTCATTTAATGACTTATTTAAAATTTTGAAGTGACTTGCGACACTGGTGTTATCAATAAAATATTTGTATTTGTATTAGTAAAAATATTTATTTGAGCTTGAATTTATATAACTGAGGAATGGGTTTGCGTTACTCATTTTAATGAGATTTAAAATTAAACTTAAATTTTTATGAGAAATATCGCGACAGTAGGTACCGCAGTCAAAATACCTAACCTAATACCTACCTGGTACAATGATAGGTACTATTGTAATATTATTGTACAAAAAGCAAGTAGTATCATAACACTAACTGATTCACGAGACAATGTCGAAGACAATGAATCATTGCATGCATCAATGGATATAACCTTACGTTTAACAATAGCTCCTACCATTAACAATAAGAAGACAAATCAGGCAAACGATGATGTAGCCTCGACGGAAAACAACAAGTACAATTTGTAGTCATCAGTAGATCAAGCCCCTGAGAATACGCATGAGTTTATGGAACAAATTCGTCTAACTTCGTAAATAAACTGGAAGACTTTCCTGAGTTTGACTTATTTAATACTAGTACTTTGACAGCCCTGTTAGTTCATTGGTAGTATGTCTGCTTCAAGACCTGAAGGGCGTGGGTTTGATTCCCACTCAGAACTAACATTTGTGTGACTAACATCGATGTTTGTTCTGTGTCTGGGTGTACTGTATGTATTTCAAGTATGTATTTACAAAAAAAAAAGTATTTAAGTATTCTATCAGTTAAGTGACTTCCATAGCACAAGCTCTCTTAGTTTGGGGTCAAATGGCGCTGTGTGTAATGTCCTACGATATTTATTTATTTTTACTATTTTGATTTGACTAAATTTTACTACAAACTGGTTTGGTGTGTCTGACTTTTACTTCATAACACAATATTTAGTACATAGATACTTTTTTCATCTCTATTAGCAAACAAGTTCAATATGCGAAAACTGATTAATGGTGAAGATAGTAATATTGTTCAGTAATTAAGATATTTATCACTGTATGTTTTCCAAATAAAATTACACTGAAGTTTTTTTATAATGTGTTAATTTTAAGTGATGATGCGGTCTAAGATGGAGCACGCTTGCCTAAAAGATACCGATTCAATCTCGACTTGAAGACACCTAGATTGTAGCTATAGGGTATTGTATGTGAGTGGGTGTTCACCCACTCACATACTATCCACGGTCCGCACAATGATCGCGGAATCAAATCGTTTCGTGCGAGTTTTTGCAACATCAATCCTGAAAACTTTTTTCAACGATTAAAACATTGTCCATGTATGAGATAGAACATTTTACGATGTTTTCTTTTTGATTTAATTTTTCAAATGAATTGTAGAAAAATAGTTTACGCAGGCATTAAAACCACCCGCGGTAGAGTGCGAAAGCGTGCCCGCAGCCTCGACACAAAGCGCCGAGGTGGAACACTCCAGGGTTTTTAGTGGGTAGGCGGTCATTAGGACGGAGAGTCCCACATAACCACCGTGCCCGCCCCAGGGCCGGTGGTATACACAAAGTATTTTCCCTGGACAAAAAAAAAAAAGGCGTTAAAACCACAAAGTAAAACTGAAGGTAGAAATTGCAAATTGTGGAATGATCTTCCTTCTTCCGTATTCCCTCGGAGTTACAACATTGGGTTCTTCAAAAGGCATGTTAATAGAATCTTAAAAGGTCGGCAACGTATTTGTAGTACCCCTGGTATTGCAGATATCTATAGGCGACGGTGATTGCTTAACATCAGGCAACCCGTCAGCTTGATTGCCACCTGTGGAATAAAAAAAAAAAACTTCTATCTGAGTAACGAGCATAAATAAAACTAAAAAGCATGAAGAAGAAAAAAAACATTAATGATATAATATTTTTTTTAAAAAAAGCTCTGTCACTCGGGATCATATTGTAAGGATTAATTACGATACCGCATACAAATACAAATCATTTATTAATAACGCCAAAGTTACAGGTCATTTTTCCATTCATATTTAAAAATATCAAAATCATAACATTATGTCAAAACAATGAAAATGAAAATGTCAATGAAGTAGTAGTACATACTTACTACTACTTCATTGGAATTTTCATTCATGACATTGACATTTTTCACTTCCAGAACAGTTCAGGAATTTAACAGTGATATTTAACTCTACTAATATAAAACAAAATCGCTTCCCGCGCCGTCTGTAGTGCAGTGCATATTATAGTACTTAGAGAAAATCCGAGAATTTTCAAAGATTTGTAATGTGATGACGTAAAAAACATGTTTTCGTGCGCTTACATTGCAAACGCTGGCTAAACCTTACGAGATAGATCAAAATAATGTACAACGTTAGTATCTACATTGCATCCGTGCGAAGATGGAGCTGATGGTATAAAAAAACTCACAAGCTAACAAACAAAATATCATCATCATCATCAGCCTATATTAGTCTACTGCTGGACATAGGCCTCTCCCAAGACACGCCACTCAGCCAGCCGAGTACCAGAAAGTACTCTACCACCATTTTATGGCAGCTCAAGCTCATTGTTGGGGTTTGAACCCATGCCCTTCGGCATGCGAACCGACCGCGCTAACCACTGAGCTATCATCGCTACAAAATTATTTATAAAGTACTGAAGTATGTATTTCGTATCATCATCATTTCAGCCGTAGGACGTCCACAGCTGGACATAGGCCTCCCCCATTGACTTCCATAAAGACCGGATGGAAGCGGTCCGCATCCAATGCGGTCCTTATAAGGTCGTCTGTCCTGTCCTGTCCTGTCTGTCTGTATTTCGTGTGGGAAACTTTAACTACAAGGTACGAATAGCCTCGCATGTTTCACACTCATTATCGTTAATCATGAAGCCTCGAATGAATAAGTACACATCATTTGCATGGCCCATCCGATGAGATGGCTGGTCCCGGCAGCTATTTGTCCACGTCGCATACCTTTTAGTGAACGGTGAAATACAAGAGACTAGATAATATAAACGGTCGGAAATAGCTGATCCCAGCCAGTGCTTTCGAGTAGAAAATGTTTAGAGACATAAGCGAAAAACAGCTGATCCACTTCCTCCACTAAGTACCTACCTATGGTTCAGTTGGTATCCATTAGCTCAAAACACTGATAACCAAAAACGAATCGGTTATGAACCATAATTTCTATCCAAAGATATTTTGAAATGAGATTTCTAAACGAGACGAGATTTCTAGACGTTTCTGTTAAATTAATTCTAAGCTTTATTGTACTTGCTTGTATCTTAAAACTTATTTATCTTCTCTTCTTCTTCTTCTTCTTATTTTGACATTTTACACAATATTAAATTTAGTGCTGGCTGGGTTTAAATGTATTTATTTATAACTTTTATTAATTGACTGAATATTTAATATTACTATTATTGTCTGAATATTTTATTTTAATGTGTTTTGGTGATCGTGGTTCATGTTACCGGACCACCACAAATAAATTAATTTTATTTATATACAAAAAATACAATGGTGCGTCAGGTGTAAGTTAACTAAAAGGTCATCAACAACAAATATATCTACATGATACCTATCTGCTCGAGCTTCGCAGGCACACACTAGTGACGTCACTACGACTAATGTGTGCGTGTAGGTTACAGGTACTGTTACGCTTGGGAACTTTTCTCTGTACATTTTTTACTCGGCAGCAATGATGTACAAAAATCTGCATTATTCACGCTTATGACATCAGATTACGGCGCGGGCACGCGGCCAAGTGTCCGATTCGAGTCGCGAGTAAACAATACTCGTACCAACAATATGTTGAGCGCAGTCGCCGCTACACCGTTATGTCAAGGTGATATGGTTCAAAAACCTCCCATTTGTGATGTACCATGGCACAGAATAGATGCCAGTTTCTATTTGAACATAGTAAGTGCGACTATGTACGCCTACTCAGACTATTCTATGATTGATTCGGATCAAAATTTATACTGCTATCGCGGCTGGAAGCCTAGAACGTCGTATGTGCTACAGTCGACTCTCGTTAATTCAAAACTCGAGGGACTCTTAAAATATTACGTATTATCGAGTGTTTGAAATATCAAATGGTTCGAAATTTTTGAGAGAAAATAAATAAAACTTCCGAATTATTGAGTGTTGATCAATTATTTTTTATCAACTACTATTCTTTAACAATGACAAAAGTTCACCTCTGCAAGTTCTGCAATCTTTCTGTCTCTTTCTCTCTGCAACTTTAAATTATCAAGTGTTTGACGCCGATGAGTTCGAATTAACGCGTCGTTTTGTTACGTAGCAATGATTTTTTCGTTGGAATTACCGAGTGCATAAAAATATATTAATTTAGTTTGAAATATTAAAGACATTTCTTAGGAAACTCGTGATAACTTTGAGTTATAATATAGAGAGGTTCGAATTATCGCAGTTTGAATTAACTAGAGTCGACTGTTGTTTCAACTACGAGTAACTTGAATTCGACAGGGAGTGCTATACACACAGACGATTTGTGTATAGCACTCCCTGTCGAACTCTATGAAGCGCACTCTGAAGAGAGTATGACGTGTCGTGAGCAAAATATTCCAACAGATGTGTGATTCTGTAGGATACGGGACGAAACGACCTTCCCAGTTTCCGTTTTAGGAGGTAACAATGTCATCATGGCCAAAATAGAATCATTCACGGTTTTATGCTAAATACTGAATAGTCATGGTTCAACTCGTTTAGTTAGCAACCTGAGCATTTATGTATAGTAAAAACATTATTCTTATTGACCGAACGAAGCGAAGGCCTCAAAGTCTGACGGAACAAATTGTCAGCATTAACGCCGATAGATTTAATAATCGTTGATGTTCATTCAATTGCAAATGAAAATAGTTTACTTTAATATAGTTTGAAGTCTGAATATCGTGACCATCGTGAACAATTAGCACATTTTAATGATAAAGGAAGACAAAACACGATAACCAAATAGTGAAATACATCATCGGCGCCCAAATCAATGTTGCCAACCCATAATTACAGAAAAATTGGATATTAACTCTAATTTAAACTGTGAAACCTACCAATGTTCGCTTAAATAAAATTCTTGATAAAAAATCAAACAAAACTAGGGGGAAAAAAGAAAACTGTAGATTAGGGATAAAAGTGAGACGGCCAAAAACTGTAGATCTAAGTTCAAACTGTAGGGTTGGCTACACTGGCCCAAATCGACTTTAACTTTGACTTGTAACACTGGTTATCGCTAAAATATGTACGTATTTGTATTTTGACAAAAAGATGGTGACTTTGATGCTATCTATTTGAAGACTAAGTACCGAGAGGGTTTACTAATGTGTGACGAACCAATTATTGATGTTTTTCAACCATGACAGGAAACACTTTGCTCCGCTGCACTTGCTTGCGGCAATATTGGTCACACTACTGAAAAAGACTTGCGTTCAGGGACTTTACCTCCAATATATGACTCGAATCTCAACGAAATAAAGTACCTTTTCTACAATTAATAATGAAATTACCTTGTATAAATAATTCTCACAATAATATAATTATGTAAGTATTTGTTAGTAATCGTGGACAAAGGAGTGCGAAAGACTTGCCACGTACGTGGTTTTGACAAATTTTAGTTTTTGCTTGGAGCTTCCGAATAGGTATAATCGGAATTATTTTTTATGTTTAAGAAAGTTATGACCAGTGACTTTCTTTTACCGATCTTAAAGAATTTAATTTAGATGCTACACTGGCAGAACTTGCAAGTCTTACATACTCGGCTACTTTTGCGAATCTAGAAAATTCTGCTTCAGCAACCTGTGAGATTTCAAAAATATGAAAGTATACATTCCGCTGAAGTACACAAAACTACTATGTATGTATAATAAAATTACATGACTGCAGCGTCGTGGTGGAACACTTCATGATTTTTAGCGGATAGGCCGTTATTAAGAAGGAATTTTCCAAATAACCACCATGCTTTTTACACAGCAGGTGGGATTTTCCCGAAACAAACAAAGCAACGTCCATAACGAGTAGCAGCGTTTGCCCTTGCAAGTTTTGCGAGCGTGGCGTGTCGTGGCAACTTCTGCGTGTTCAGCTCGTTTTCCGATTGAAATGGCCCTTACCTGTACTTAGCCGTTGATATACTGTTCGAGACGAACTTTTGTGGCTGTGGGCGATTCACGAAGATGATGCGGTTCTGCAGATCGCCCGGCGCGCCATCCGTCACGCCAGACGTCGTCGCCTCATCCTCATCTGACGGAGACAAATAGGTTAAATAATTTATGTTAAAGTATTTGAAATGAAAATAACAACGGGGATTATGCTTAGCGCTCGTATTAACTTCTTTGACCTCTTTGGAACAGAGGTCGTCCCCAAAGTTGACAAAGGCACCTATAATTTACATTACACTGATATTTTTAGAATTTAATCGTGTTACAACATCTCCCGTCTGTTCTTAATCAGTAACGCGTTTCCCATTTTTAGTTGCCTGGTAAATCTCTTTTAGCGATAAGGCCTCCACATGTGGCTCATATGATCATTTTTCTGTACATTTGTTTCTATATCTGGTGCGCGCAATAAAGAGTTTCTATCTATGTACACTGCTATTACGACTTTTCAATTGGAAGTGGCAGTTGGTCGGGCATATATTGCAAAATCTAGGACTGCCGGAGTAGGGTGTTCTAGGCTGGCGGCCACGAATCTGCAAACTCAGCGTAGGACTTCCTGAGATCCAAGAGAATTACAAATACGTAGGCAGTAACTGAAAGTAAAGTGTAACCCTAAGTCCACCCACGGACTTTAGGTACCATCTAAGTACATACATACGTCCTGCCTAATGATGACAAATTAGCTGCGAGGTGAATAAATAATTAAGGTAGGTACTCACACATAGGTACCACACTACGACACATTAGCCGATGTTGTTTTGTTTTTCTTTTAAGTTTTTTATGTTTCAATGTAGATAGGTACTTATGGGTTGTTGGCGTACAATAAATTTATATTCTATTCCACTTATACGTGTTGAATGTTTGTGCTTGTTTTGTTTATATTGTTAATGTAATAGAAATTTGTTTATTCACAAATAAGTAAATCAAAATATTGGAGGACATTTCACACAGCGCCATCTAGCCCCAAACTAAGCAAAGCTTGTACTATGGGAACCGAGATAGCTGACAGAATACTTAAATACTTTTTTTTTGTAAATACATACAGTACACCCAGACACAGAACAAACATCGATGTTAGTCCTGAGTGGGAATCGAACCCACGCCCTTCAGCTCTTGAAGCAGACATTCTACCAATGAACTAACAGGACTGTCAAATCAAATGAAGTGTTTTTAATTGTCTATTGATTACACTCGTGGCAAACGTAAAAATTATCAATGTTTCCTTTTTGTTCAGTCTTAACTAGGTACTATTTTCTATCTATGTACCTAGTATTTACAAAAACATATATGTTTTTTTTTTGTAATACGGATAAGACCTCGTTTGACCACCAACTCGCCTGATGGTAAGCGACGATGTGGTCAAAGATGAAGCACGCAGACCTAGAAGATACCTATTCACTCTGACCTTGAAAAGATCTAGATTATATCTATCAGGAAACAAGGAAGCCGGCAGCTTGTTCCATTCCTTCGGATGAGAAACGTGGAGTCAAAACGTTTGGTAGGTACCCAAGGAAATTCCACTACGTATGGGTAGTAGTGGGCCGTATTTCTACTTGCACTAAAAACTGTCGTAAAAAAATGCAATGACGCTTTTTCCCCCAACAGAAATAAAATAATAAATCTACACATTACATTTAGAGAAAATGTTTTTGTATTTCAAACGACTCTTGTAGATATAATTATATTCCACCTAATGTCTTCGACGACCTTTTATTTATTATTATCCTATTATTAACGCAGCGAGCTACCCTTTCATTAATTTTCGATGTCATTGAATATCAAATTACAGGTATGGTTACGAAGAATATACCCTTCAAAGAAAATTGTAGGCAACATCGTAGCGTATTTGCGAAAGTAAAACAGTAAACAGGAAATTGGTATTCTATCAACCCTTACTACATTTTAACTGATCTAGGACGGGTAAGCGGGTTTCTAAAATCGAAAAAAAAAAACAAAATGTATTTATTTGTAAGTACAGGTGTCAAAATTTTGGTACATAAATAAAAACGTCGCCTAAACCATAATTAACCCAGAATCGGGTGCAAAAATTAGATAAAATAGAGTTACTATTAAATAGTGTCGAATTGGATATATAATAGAATTACTTAATACATAATGTCAAGTTTATATTAATTAAATATTATGTCATGAGGTCTATCACAAAATGTCAATCTGTGCAATTGATTGATTCAGGCGTTACTTTGCGGAAGCTCATTTTGAATATTCAAGGTATATAAATTTAGTTTATTTCCGCTTAACAGTCGTTCCAGTTACAACAGTGATGAGGACTTCAATTTAGCTAATTTGACAACAACTTATTAATGAAACACCTAATTTTACTAAATATCTAGAACTAACTTGACATAAACTTTAAAAATATAATTTAACAAAAATCTAATTAAAATCACAAGTCCACAAGTCCTCAAATCCTCTTCTCTGAGAGAGAGTTGAATTTAAGCCCTCATCACTGCTGTAACTGGAACGACTGTTAAGCAGAAATAAACTAAATATATACCTTGAATATTGATAAAAATTATCTAAGAAAGTTTATGTAGCAAGCATGTTGTCTTTACCTAATAAAGGTCATCAACGCGCAGCGACTTTAGTGGCAACCCAGGAATTTATGACTGAATTCACTTGTTAGCAGTATGAAAATAAATTAAGCAGACTCAAAGTCAATTTGTCATCGATGACATCATGAAGCCGTCCAAACATCATTCATAACGAATAGGAAAACTCGAAATAGTACATAATATACTCTAACGTCACCTTTACATATATACATTATTATTGAACATGAGGTACCTATGTACTATTATATATTCTACGACCGTAATCCTTGAATATTTTGTTTAATTTAAATGATATTAAGTAAATAATTGATTGACGACTACGTAAGAAGACACAGCGGATCTTGGGACTGATCAGGCGCCTAAGTGGACCTGTTGGCTTATTGGTGGTATATCTGCTTTAAGAGCTTTAGGGCGAGGGTTCGATTCCCACATAGAACAAACATTTTGTGGTATAAACGTATCTATTACATGTAGGTATATATAATTTACAAACTAAATGTTTAAGTATTGTATGTTATCTGACTTCCATAATACAATCTTTGCTTAGTTTGGTGTCAGATGGCGCTATGTACAATGTCGTACGATATTTTATATTATTATCCTTATAAGCCAGAAACGCATTATAAATAAGAAAGATTTCTAAAGTATCTATAACTGTCTCCGTCATCTTAGTTGAGATAATGGACACTTATTTTTCCGAAAGCTTCCCATATCATCATATTCCACAGCCTTTCTTATCTCATGGCTGATTATAAACATCTCTTTAGCAATATCATGTGCATCGTCTAGTAAAGTCATGTTCAAAATCGCGAACAAAAGCTTGCTTGCTATAATTCCAAAATCCATAATATTGGAATTGTGTCCTTTACACCGCATCGTAAAGTCACTGAAACTGTAATGGGGTCAAGGATTCTGCACGTCCCTGTTCCATTTCGGCAAATAACAGATTTGTCTGCTTGTAATCTCGCCTCACGACACTTTCACAAATGATTAAAAAGAAAACTCACGCTTTTCACTGAAACTCCGGCTTTCCTTTTAACTCCAGGCACAAAGGTATTTGAATTTTTTGTCCCTTCGGTTGGTTTGCCTCCAAAACGACAGGTCGGTTTTTAATGTTGTTTGCTTTTTGAAGGCTTTCTTCATGTAGAAATCTTCATAGAACTAAGTAAGGATCCGTAGTTCTTACAGTGATCATCATTAGCCTATAGAAGTCCACTGCTGGACATAGGCCTCTCCCAAGACACGCCACTCAGCCCGATCTTAGGCTTTTCGCTTCCATCCACCGCCAGCTGTCCTACGTATATCATAGTCTCAGGGAGTCCTATGCTACGTTTGCCAATAAATAAAATCAATCAATTTTTTACTTTCAGATGACGCAAAAGTTCATTGACATAACTTATGACCCGATTTAGTACCTATAAGAGGTTTGATTTGGTGTCAAAATTATATTCAGTTTGCAACAAGTCGTCGAAACAGAAACCTAAACACTTGCGGCAAAGATGTCTCAAGTCAGAACAAAAAGAAACCACAGCAATGACTCAGATTGCAGTAACTTTCTATTTAAAACATGTTTAGAGGTGGTGCGACGCTTTGTATCAAACACTCCGGAGCGACGTATAACTGAGTACCTAAATACTTTGTAGTCGATACAGCACGTAACACTTGTTCATTGGATAATATCATAACAGGTCCATATATTTTTTTAAAATTCTTGAATTCTAGGACAGCCCTGTTGGTGCATGTCTGTTTGCTCCAAGAGCTGAAGGGCGTGGGTCCGATTCCCACCCAGGACAAGCATTTTGTGATATAAACAAATGTTTGTTCTGTGTCTGGGTGTACCATATGTATTATAATATTATGTACCTATTTATTTACAAAAAAAACTATTTAAGTATTCTATCAGTTATCTGTCTTCCATATTACAAGCTTTGCTTAGTTTGGGGTCAGATGGCGTTGTGTTTAATGTCCTATGATATTTATTTATTTTATTTGATTATTCTTATGCAAATAAGGGCAATTATCGTACGCAATTATTTGCATTAGAAATGTGTACCATGTTTTACTAGGTCTACTTACTTCTGTTAAGGAGAGCTACCCCCTAGTAAACATAAAATCGTCTAGAGATACTACAGCAGTATCAGATAATTTATTCTGTTTTCCAGTCTGAAGGGTACTGCAGCTAGGGTTTCTCCTTTATTTAATATCGTAGGCGTAGGACATTTCACATAGCGCCATCTAGCCTTAAACTAAGCAAAACTTATATTACAGTAACCAGATAGCTGATAGAATGTATTTTTTAATATTATAAATACATAGGTACATACTTAATTATAATACATATACCAAACACACAGAAATAGAACAAACATATGTACATAATTATATAACCCCACTAATGTTTGCCCTAGGAGGAAATTGAACCCACACACTACAGCTCTTGAAGTGAGCTAACAGGGATATTCGTTATTTGGACTATCCATTGAATATTTCAAAGTAATAAGCGCCAAAGGAGCGATACTTTAGACTTTGTTTTGTGACTCAGTCCTAGGTGCTATTGCAATGGTCATGGACAGGCATTATCTCTTACAATAAAGTGAAAAAAGTGGCCTTACTTATTCACACACACACACTTACATATTCTTATTTATTGCTTGTATTATTATATGATTTGATTGCTTGTATATTTTCAATCCATATTTATACCTAGGTATAATATTTTTAATGGAATCGAGTCATTAAGGTAATTAGTACAGAAACTATAGCGACGACTGTGACACTATTACCAGTTACAAGTCCTCAGATATTAACAGTTTTCCCGGAGGCAGTTTTAGACAGTTAGGTACTAAGTCTTTTGATACCTATTGTTTACTGAATTATTGCCTTCTATTATAAAAGCTACCCGTAATTGTATTATCACCTTAACATTAAACTTTCGCGATTTGAGCAAAACAATGTTTATCACCAGGAATTAATCACTTACAAAACACTGACCAATGTCAAGTTAAATAAATAAAACTATTTTGCTCCGTTACGTTCTGGTGATAAACATACCGCACGCATAATCAAATACTGACCGATTAGGAGTTAGGTCAAAAATGAGTTACGTATAGACGCAGGCTTCTTTTAATGCCATCTATGATATGAATTTGGAAAAACATCAAAATTGCGTCAATATACCACCTTTACACAATATCGGTATTTTTCATTTTTATGTGTTTCTCACACAGTCTTTGTTCAAACACCGACTGATGTCAGTTTGTGTCGGACGCTGTTAAAGTGAAGTTGCTGTTGTTTAATTGAACCAAGACCGAATCCGAGTTGAGTGTATTTTCTACAAAAATAAATAGTAAGTTTTATAAGTTGGTTTACTAATAAATAGACTAAAAACATATTGAGTCCTTGAAATAAAGAAATTAGTTTAAACAAGACAGACTTATAGTTGAATATGCCACCAATAATAAAGTTTATTTGCTTTAGTTTTAAAAGTAGACAGACTTAACTCAAGAAGTTAATTTTAAAACATAAAAAAATATTTATTATTATTTAATTTAAACAAAGTTTTAGTAAGTTTTATTTAAACATTTATTTACCTAATTAATTTTTATTCTATTTAAAAAAAAGCCGACGAGGTCGTCATTGCACGGAGGTTTTTCGTGATTTCCCAAAAACTGACTTTTTTGAGTTAAGCCAGTATTTGATTAAGCGTGCGATACATATAATTAGGTATGTTAGGTAATTATTTTATCATTGTTTTTAGTCCAAATTATGTAACTGTTACAAACGGGGGAGGGATTCCCACCATCCAGAAGACTTCTCGGTTCAGGTACTCAAGTCTTTGTTGTGGTTGCTGTTGTTGCTAAGTTTAACTGGGGTGGCCCTAAAGTAATTTACATTTTAGAAACCAATCCATGTTAGCATACCAGCTTATCAGTGTACCTACTACAAATCCATTCCACAAATAATTAATTACCTATTTCATAATTTAACAAATCAAGAGCAATTTAAAGTCATTGATATCATGAAACCATAAAGCTGACCTTCGTGACCTTATTGCTCATATTCACTAGGGCTCAACTAAAAATAGTAGGTACCTACTAATAAAAAATGTGTAATTTTTCGCAATAAAAAGTTTATCAATCTAACAACATGTGCAAGTTGTGGACTGATTCATTGCTTAATGTATTTGATTAGCACATTTATGTACAGAACTGATAAGAAACCCACACTACTGATAGGAATAATTTACCTACCGAGTGAATTGATTTCAGTGCTACTTAAAATATTTTATAAAGTATCAGAAGCCTTAGACATAGTAGCATTTGATATATTCAGAGTATTTGTCATCATCAATGTCACTAAATATTCCACCCAACTCACTGGAGCTACTATGCCAGTGGCCCCCAGAGCCTTGCTGAAATGAAATGAAATGAGATTTATTCACGAAAAATAGGGTTTACATTGGTGTTATTATAATTATACTAGTCATTTCTCCTATTTTGCCGTAACTCCGCATGTGAATTAATTATAGAACAAATTGCAGAAAACAGTATAGGTAGATAAAATAAACAATGTCAAGTCGATACAGATAAATAATACAAGGAGATACCACAAGGAGCTGGGTTGGTTCAGGTAGATGATGGTACGAAAAAATGCACAAAACACCCTAAACGGAACCTCAATAAACGACTTATCACCCTAACTTTGAATAAAAATAATTAGGTATTTGATTTTTACAAAGTCAAAAAATGTACAGGATTGATATAAGCTGCCCAAGTGTCATATCAAGCTTATATCAATCCTATAATTTTTTTCAAGTTTCTGTTAGCATTAACACCAATCAAATATTACTTTGTCTAGGCCCTCTGGTACTCGTAAAACATAATTTTTTCAGACAATGTAATGTGTATGCAGTGTGTAATGCAAATTCTTACCTAGCTAGATAGCCTATTTTTAGATAATCTAAGATCTAACAGAAATTGCAAGTTTTCATAAGTCTGAAAATCACAAGATAAAAAATTCCTGCACCTGTTCTATTTCAGTTCAAGATCATTTCCAGTCTCTATTTTAATTAAGTACATCCATATAATATTATAAAACGAAATTCTTACATGAACTTTAAGTTATTACACCACCATTAGTGTTAAAACTGTAGTGTTAGGATATGTCGGCAGGTTTCTAGGTCAAGTTGTTGTACCTTACCTTGGTACCACTAAATCACTGTCTATATAAGTTTAGCTATAGAGAGTTGCTACAAGTCATACTTAGAAATTTTAATGAAGCAGCCTATATTACTTTTTATTTTATTCAATGAAATAAGGAAATGAGTAAGTTATGTTGATAGGACCAAACATTTCCAGAGTCATACATTTTTATGTTCTCTCTCTCCACCACTCTATCACAAGAAATTTTACAAATAATACCTACAAAATCAAAATAAATTGTTCAGATATTGTAATAAATACATAGATAATTGTGTGAATTGAAAATGATAAGACTTAAGAGTTTGTGTTTTACTGTCCTTTAAATGAGATTTTATCAACATTAGTCATCTACCTAATAGATAAAATTTTTGAGATAGAAACAATAAACGCAACAGTTAAAAGATTAAAATTTAGTACTTTTATCTCTTATCATCACATTGATAAGCTTGGAGAATTCTAAACATTGTGTGCGGGTGTCAGACGACAGGTGAAACAGAAGCTAAATTATAATTTTCTTCCAGACAAATCTACGGCCAAAATGCTAAGGCACAAATGTACAGTGTAGAAAACTTGCATAATTGCAAGGCCTACTTAGAGAGACAACTAATGAAGCTATCATAATAATATGCATGTTTTCATAGTCCATTTTATGGACAGTGCATAGATTATGGTTTAGTATAGAAAATATTTTACAAGAATATTTTAATCTCAATACAGTTCTATTAAGTTTTAGGCTGTAGTATTATCTCCCATATGCTAGGCTTCTCTAGACTAGGTAGAATAAATAAAAAGGTAATTTTTACATTTCCTAGCACAGCATACCACAAATTTGGCTAACTCTTGCCAAAAGTTATACAAGCAAAGATGTGTAAATCAAAGTTAATTTCATGTTATCTGTCATTGTCGTTTCATATTTGCTAGGAATTGATATTTATGTTTAGCTAAATTTAGTTTTGTTAATAATAGAATTTACTGTGTGGCTATTTATTATTGATCAATGCACAATATGTAGGCTACAAATGAACCACTTTTATTTTGATGGTATTCAGTTATACTATTTGGCATAATTGATGTGCTAAATTTCAAAATGGAAAGTTATTAATCTAGAAGTAGTGAAGAATGAAAGTTTATGAGCTAAGTTTAGCCCAAGGATTTATTGATTTTTTACCCTAGTCTACTCTTATTCTGTTGCTTTGAAATTCTAAGCAAAAAATGCAACTCACGCTGGTTCATCTTCAGCACCATTGCACGGTAGAGCCGGGAGAAGGGTGCCATGACGTTGTGCCGGGGAATAAGCTCCCTGACACGGTCCCTGAATCGTTCCATTTGATTTCACTGCTTCCTCATCCAACCACTAGCAAACACCCAATCAACTATTTACACTATATTAAAACACAAAATTTGACACACATTATCACCGAGGAATGACCGACTGAATATTATGAAGAGTAAACGCTTATTAAAATATTTCTATTCTATGTTTCACTGTCGCAACTACACATTTTCCGTGTTTAGTTGTAACTATACATGGTTTTCGTAGATAAAAATGGTGAGATAATTAGCATGTGTCCGCTTGCATCGTAAATAAATTATTAAAAGCGTATAAAATACATGTTGACATCACAAATAACGAATACAAGAATCAGTTAGCTCAGCGATCGATTTCATTTTCTTTTTTTTTTTGTTCTTCCGCCCCCAATCCCCACCGCAACCCGAACTTCGCGCGCCTGCCACACGACTAGTGATGTTTGTTACCCGCGACACAATGATTTCGCTCGTTTTTAGAGCAAGTAGGTATTTTCGATGTAACTACAGTATCATCTATAAATGGAATTATGCATTAATTTTTAATTACATAACTAACATGTTTTAAGTTATTCTTACGAATACCATTCAATGCAAAATTTATTTATTTTATCATAATTCATCATTTTCAGCCCGTAATCTGACTGGTGAGCCTATGCTCTCCTCTGCCTCTCTTATTGTATGTCATATGTGTTTATTTAAATAAAAATATTTATAATACGACATATCGAAAATAGTTTTAACATTATTATTTAACATAAATTTTGATGAAACTGTAAATTTTACGACGGGATTTAGGAGCGAAAAGCTGATCTAGCTAGGCATCATCTCAGGGAAAAAAGTTATTCTGAGTTTTCATAGAAAGTACACTATATTATTATTATTAAAATATTATTATCAATATCATAGCTTCACTATTAAAGTGTATCCCTTTGGCAGCCCGTACACGTTCCGCGCGATCCGCGATCCGCGATCAATGATTGCGATCCAGACTGATCGTGTACGAAGCGGATTGACGGACTGATGCTCCGGATCGCAAAATATCTAGAAATTTTGAAATCATGATCGCGGATCGTGATCATGATTGAACGTGTAAGCGCAGGATCGCGTTAGTCCACGCTGTGCGCTCTACGAGAATGGACGACTATGATATGTGCTCTTCGTTGCCGCCGATTGAACTGGAAAATTCACCTTTCAGTAGTTAGTTAAAATAAAATAAATATCGTAGGACATTACACACAGCACCATCTGACCCTAAACTAAGCAAAACTTATGTGATGGAAGTCAGATAACTGATAAAATACATATATACTTTTTTTTTATAAATGCATACTTATAATACATACAGAACACCCAGACACAGAACAAACATTTGTTGATACATAAAATGTTTGTTCTGAGCGGAAATCGAACCCGCGCCCTTCAGCTCATAAGGCAGATATGCTACCAATGAGCCAACAGGGCTGTCATAGTTCAGTAGTTAGTTAACCGTTCAGTAGATTCAGTAGTTAGTTGGATTTCATATAGTAGATTCATCATTTGACATCCCCGTTGGCTCATTGGTAGTATATCTGCCTTGAGAGCTGTAGGGCGTGGGTTCGATTCCCACTCAGGGCAAATATTTTGTGAATAAACAAATGTTTGTTCTGTGTCTGGGTGTTATGTTTATATTATAAGTATGTATTTACAAAAAAAAAGTATTTATGTATTCTATCAGTTATCTGACTTCCATCACACAAGCTCTGCTTAGTTTGGGGCCAGATGGCGCTGTGTGTATAGTCCTACGATATTTATTAATTTATTTATTCTCATCATCTTCATTTTGTAGCGATGATAGCTCAATGGTTAGCACGGTTGGTTCGCATACCGAAGGGCGTGGGTTCAAACCCCAACAAAGAGCTTGAGCTGCCGGTGAAGGAAAACATCGTGAGGAAACCACATCATGGTGGTAGGGTAGTTTCTAGTACTTGGCTGGCTAGCTATCACCCTCAAGTTGAAAATCTAACGGTGTGTTCTGGCAGTCTCACTTGTGGGCCAGTTCCATTCCACGCTAGGTGTGTTTTACCATCTTCGACCACACCGTCACTGAACATCAGGTGAGCTGTGATCAAAGACATAGTTTGTCTAAAAAAATTAAATGAGTGTACAATTCTCTTTTAAGTAACCACTGTTTAACCCAGAGCCTTTTCCGAATCCTTTTCATAAATTTTAAGGCCAATACAAGGGACAGGAAGGGTTTTAACTTTAGGTAAATCCATGACGACACGTGTTAACGCGGCAGTTCCGATACATGGACTGATGAAATCATGATTGACCGTGTAATGTTGTGACGAGATCCTGCGATCCGCGATCCAAATTGAACGTGTACGGGCTGCCTTTAACTTATCTATCATTGATTCAACACAAGCACAATTAAAAACTTATGATCACGTCAAAGTTAGATCCCGGTTAGCACATAGCTTAAATTATTTTAATCGTCAAACAAGCACAAGTATTTTCGCAACACTACTAACGCGGCGGCGCCACTGGCTCAGAAACTTATCTAGTCATTTGCATTTATCGCGCGAAGCCAAATACATCACGAAAAAAGAAAAAACTATATTGTCAAGAAATATTGGCGCCAATGTAAAAAGTATTGGTAGGTTTCTATGGTGGAATTTTGGCGGGAACGCGGAAAAGTCGTGGCGCCGCAATATAGTATTATTTCCCAAGACTTGTGTTTTTCGAGCGTTTATGTTTAATGAAGGATCCAAGGTTTATATATACAAATAGTGGCGTTTTATTCATAAGGTGCCGAATTATAAGCGTGAATATGGGAAAATAATAAAATGCTATGAAACATGACTTTTCATGCTGTTATCAAAACTTCTTTATTAGGGCATTATTAAACTTGACCTGTTACTTTGTATGACTTTGCCTGTTAATTTGACTTATTTAATTACACTTATCATAAAATATCGAAATACTTGACACCGACAAATGCACTAAGTGCGACACCAAAATTAAAGAAAAAGCAGGAAAAGCTATTAAATCTATCTATCTATCTGTATCTATCTATACATATATCTGTCTATCTTTATATCCTCGTAGTTTTTAATCTCAGTTTATATCTATATCTATCTATATACTATTATAAAGAGGGAAGGTTTGTTTGTTTGTATTGAATAGGCTCTGAAACTACTGGACTGATTTCAAAAATTCTTTCTCCGTTGGGAAGCTGTACTATCCCCGGGTGGCATATGCTACTCTTTATCCCTGTATTCCCGCAGGAACGGGAACTACGCGGGTGAAACCGCGCGGCATCCGCTTGTACCATAAAAAATGATGCGAAAAGATTTTCCCCCAAACTACCTACCCTTCTTCAAGTTTCACTCTAAGCGTTTAACTAATTCAAACTTTTCAAATGAAAATACCCTTTCACTTTTTAATTAATTGTTATGAAACAGCTATCGCATTGTTTACTTTTTCATTATTAAATTCTTTCAAACGAACACCCAACCTTGTAAATACCTACTCACTAAGACCGATCCGAATACGACCCTTTAAAACAAACTAATTAGGAGCGTTTCTTTCGTTCATTCATATCAACTGCAGAACATTGTATAAGTAGATAGGTAGGTACACGTTGTTTAGTAAACTACAAAAATAAGATTCATGAAATTTATTCAATCAATTATTTGAAATTAATAGAATACCTACTACAGTATAGCTACAATACTTTTAATAAATATGGTTTACTACTTTAAGTCTGCCGCCTTTGTCTGTTCGATCTATTAGACACATACTGTAGGTAAATGGTTGAAATTTTCTCAGAATACGCCTTACTTCGATTAGTAGCCTAACATTAGTAACAAATAAATTAGAAAATATATAAATGAAAAAAAAAACATATGTTGTAAAGAAGGGTTGAACTTGAACACTAAAATCTGGCCAAATGCGAATCGGACTTCCAGAGCAATCTTTCGTAATGAGATCGTAATTTTAGTGAAGCGCATAAGGGTCTCGACTAAAGGGGCAATTTTAAAATGTCGTAAACTTTTTGATACTAACATGTATAATGGCATCATTTTACGTTAGTTTCAATTTACGATCGCCAGAGATAATTCATTCTTCAAACATTCTCGTACCAAAAACTAGACGAGTTTTTTCGCAAATTGTCTTCGAGCAGAATCGGTCCCAGTGCGTGCAATGGCACGCGCCATACAGTGCGTTGTCGATCGATTCCTGCAAGGCTGGCCCGCGCCTCCCGTGTGCAAGTACCTACGCCCGAGCCACGAGTGTATTCATTATCTCATTACCGAGCTTTGGTACCTACTTACACTTCATTATTAATCGATTGCGAGGCTTCTTCCGCGCGGCAAACCTTCGAACATTGGCTCGCGCGGCTGCCGCGCGTTTTGTATACATAGCGTTACTCTGATACTTACGAGTACATTGGCGGCGAGCTTTGTAGCGTAGCTTTGCTACGTTTGTAGATCGCACAACAGCAACAGCATTCAGCAACCAATTTTTAAAAAAAATACCTACTGAATACATACGCGTATTGTATTTACTAGGTACTCTCTCTTATTTACTGTAGTGTGCTTTTGTTTTATTGTGGGGGAGATAATAGAAAATGCTATACCACTAAGTCCTCATTTGTAGTGGGTACATTATTTAGTTATTTACACAGTTACAATGAAGAATCAAATGAATTTATGTATGACGCAAGGCAAGGACGTGCGTCGGTTTCCAAAGCGCGTTGAAGGTACTCTGCTTTGACTCCTTGAAGAAGGCCACCGGATGCGGCCGAAACTATAATTGGAGTATCCGACATAATGAAACGTATCCCGCATAAGTAAAATTTACTTTGTATCTTAACATTTATCCCTACCAGTGTCAGGCAAAGGCCACATAAACGAGTTTGTTGAAGTTGATCTCCTGAAAAAGAGTTTTAGGTAAATTATGCATTGTTTTGAAATAGTAACGAAATGTTCCGCCTCCTGACTAAAGCTGCGAGTCCCGGGGGATACCTACGGTCTGGTTTCAACGTTAACCAGTTCAGGTGACTGGCTATATCGATGGGTCCTATGTATATGGGCCAATGCAACAAATTGAGCATTTTCACTTTTTTGTTTTAAATGCTTCCTTTTACACTAGTTAACAAAGTGCACTAAAAAAAAATACACATTTATAAGTGAAAACAGGTTTTTTGGCTGCAGTAAAAGGGCCTATGTGGTACAATTTTAAACGTATAAAGGGCAAACGGTTATTTGAGACTTTGTACGCGGGGAGACCCCGCGTCTTTGTTTACGTCAAAGGCCAATCTGTCAGTTGAGCACTTCTAAGTATGGTATCAAATGCGAGTTAAGAGATGTAGTGAATAAAAATATCAATTTATCATTTCACAAACCAAAAAAGGATCAATGTCATCTCTGTCATTCTTATAAACCCAGTCCCATAACGCCGGAAATAAAAAAAAACATATTTAAAAATCACATGAACAGTAAAAATTTGTCTAGATCTTTAAAACAGAACGATAAACATGACTCATAAACATGTGCTACACTTGATTTACAAAAGGTATTGCTGGCTCCTAGTTGTGAAATTAGTTTATTTTATTACTGTAAGCGATTAAGTTAATAATTTATCCGTTTTTTTTTTTTGGAAATTAGACCTTGATATTGGAAATTAGGTTGATATCTACTACTTGTGGAATTAACAATTAGCTAAGAAGGGCTCAAACAGCATAGCTAGCTGTGTTTACGATATTATTAAACTTGAGACTAAGGAAGTCTACGATGACTTTAGATTTTGGTTAGATAATTGTAGTAGGTACTAGCCAAAATAGAAAAAGAATAATGTTTTTATGTATGTATATATATGTATGCAGCTAAATAGCTTAGTATATTAATACTAAACATACTTTCCTTGAAAAAGGACATACATAAAATGAAGGTGATTCCATACATGCAACAGTTGAGAAAGCTTCAAGAGAACATTTATACACCGCCTGAGCGGAGTTCATTAATAAGATGGGTTTAAATAAAAGGGGCTCCTTATAATGTTATAGATGTAACTCAAAACATGGTCCTTGACTTCAAAAAGATGCGCAAGTGCTTGTTTTAACCAGACTAAAACTTCAGATAAACAAAGAGTGCCTTGGTCTTAAATCAAACAAGTTCGTGTCAGTAAACATGAACAAAACATTCTGTTCTATTGAATCTATCTGAAAATGTTTTCGAAAACCACATTTAGATTTCTGATCTTTCTATTAGAACAAGAAGACAAGTGAGTGGATAGAACTACGGAAATACCCTTAAAACTGTGTTACAATCAGTTGATACCAACACATCCATAAAAAAAAAGACTACTAGTTTATGTCGCAAAAATATTATTCTACCAGTTTATCATGAGTATTACGAAAATTTGGTAGCACCTAAGATTTTTCTAAGGATTTTTAAATTAGTTTGGATTTTGTAAAAAAAGTACTATTTATTTCTTTCAAATATTATTTTAAACTTTCATTATCAACCTAGGTCGAGGTATCTACAATAAACAAACTGATTAATCTTAAGTCCAATATGATTTTGGGAGGTGTTTAACATTAACTATTGATTATTTGATTGCCTTTCCATTACATAAAACTTCGATGATTCTTTAGAAGAAAAAAAATACGTCAAATTGTTTTATTTATTTTTGGTTTTTGTGGCCTAACTGCGGGTTGAAAATATTACGTCACCAAGTAAAGGAACGAATATTGGCCAATGTGAATTATTTCATAAAATAATTAGATTATTATTGTACGTTTTAGTTATTTATTTATTTTAAATATTTTCTTTTAATATGGATTAGTCAAAAATGATTAAATACACGTCTTTTCAAAATTAGCTTATACCAAGTAAATCGTCCAAAGTGACACTTCGGCCTTTTTACTGGTTTTTTTCAGTATAATTATAATGAAATAAATCCCGTATATAGGCATATCTACATTAATTAAAAAACGAATATATTTATAAATAAATCAATGCAGCTAGAATAACGAGCATATGTGTCATAGTAACTATGCAAAGTTTCACAAACTTCAGTTGAAGCATGTAAAAGATATATCAAATTGAAACTTTGAGAGCCTCTATTGAAAAGTTGTCAATTTGCACATTGGCCCTTATACATAGGACCCATCGATATTATGATGATAATTGGGTCAATTTAAAATCGGTGGCAGAAAAGTGACAATAAATTTTGAATTCTTTAAAAAAAAAAATGTTTGATTTAAGTGTTGAGGTAATAACATGACATGCACATAACATTGTAAAATGCAATGTCGTGGTTGGCCGCGAGCTTTTGCGTATATTTTCAGGATTTTACGTGATTGAAACTAAAGTGAGGTGAAAATTAAACAACTCTGTTGCCATCATACATTTATTCATAGTTAAACAACAAATCAGTTTTTGGTAACTTTTCTTTGAAATCAACATTAATTATATATTTACTCTCATGTTTAAGCCATGGAATCACAGTATTTATTCTTAAGCACTGATAATAATGTAAATGAAATGTACTCTGTTACTATCTATGTTTTAACAAAACTATTTTTCTTTATAAATTACTTAAATTGACTGAAATTATAAGAACATACCGATAATACTATGTAACAATTTGAATAGTACATATTACATATAGAAAATATGAAATCAAGTATTAGTTTTCCATAAAATTTCAAAATTTGGCCTTATTTATTTAGGGACAGAGTAACATAGTTGTACCTTTTATATTAATTTTAACGAACTACTATCACAAAACCTATTATATTTAATAATAACTTTCTTAAAACTGTAATACATTTCGGAACTGTCATAATTATTGTTGATATTATACATCATTTTCTACTAAATGAAATGTTTTTCCGGTATCACCAACAGACTTCATGAACACTATTTTCACTTCGCCGTCATCGTCTACTTCGCTTAATGCTTTGCCAAGGTAAATGTATTCATTTTTAGAGCAGGAAAAATTTCACTAGAACGTACACCCCTTCTTTGACCCCTAGTTTGAGCTGTTCTCTGTAACGTCGCTGCTTTTCAGCAGCAGTAAGAGCCATAGTGATGTGTTGTAGTATTATCTAGAACAAAATTATTCATTAATTAGATGATTATAAAATAATATTGACTGCTATAATATATATAGACACACAGATGACGACTTATAGCTACTAACAGTTCAATAATGACAACTCTTTTACCAGTCTACAACTCTATTACTACTACGAGGTAACATAGTTGTGCAGTAACAGAGTAGTAAATTCAACACTTAGAATAATTTATTTTTAAAATAAAAATATATTTTGACAAAATAAAAACAGATTAGACAATTATTCCCTTAATGCTATATTTCATTTATTAAATTATATAGAAATATCTGAATACTTACATCAAAACGCCGGTAACATAGCACACACAGAATAAAACCACGCACCTCACATCGCAACTAACGGACGACTGATTCGCGTACCCCGCGCTCCACCCGCCTCGAAAGGAGTCGAAGCAACAGAACACATTAAGGCCCAACTGTTGTGAACAGAACGGTGGCGCCAACTTTTAGTATTTGTCTAATTTACATGGTAACAGAAAGGTGTGACAGTTATTACAACGACCGAGGGACTAAATCTTAAATAATCGTAGATTATTCAATAAATTTATTAAATAGGCAGAGATAGTTTTTTTTTTAAATGATAAATCAGCTTGATTATTAAAAATATTAAACAAAACAATAATACAATTTTAACAAAAAGATATTGTGATTTTTACATAATGCCATGAGATGTGGGACAGAATTTTCTTGTATGTAAAACACCTCTGTTACCATGAATTACTATTCTGTTACCTGATAAAAAAAGTGATAAATCAATAATAACTCCGTTTTTCTTTTGAAAATATATTAATTCATTTGTACTTTAACTAAAACACCATTGTTTGTTGACCAATATTTTAAAAATATTGGTGAACAAACAATTTTTGCTTGGGGACAACATTTTCTGCCACGGATTTTAAATTGACCCAATTATCATTGATTTGATTGAATGTCTCATATTTTCATTAGGTAAATTGTTTATTGGCAACATCATTATTTAGTCACATGTCAATTTTAATATTTTTGTCAATTTTTTATCATCTTATAAGTTTTTTAAATTTTAAATAGCTTCGCGTTTGACTACACCCTGCATGATTATTGTCTATTTTTACATATTATTTTGTTGTTTCCTGAGGGTTATAATCTGGACATTTTCAAGGCTAAGTCCTAGGGATTGCAATCCGGAAAAACGGATCCGGTAATCCGGCGGATCCGGCACCATTTAACGGTTACCGGATCCGGTACCAATATACCGGATCCGAAGACCGGATCCGTTGCTAGCAGTTTGTGGCAAAATAATATAGTAGGTCACTTGGTGGTAGATCTTCTTAGCAGGAGGACGTCTAAGTAGGTACCACCGCAGTACCAGTTATTCTGCCGCTAAGCAGTAGTGTGTAAACATTACTGTGTTTCGGTTTGAAGGGTACTGCAGCTAGCGAAATTACAGAGCTGTTGAGACTAACCATCGAAAGTCTAACGTAATGAGTGCCAAAGCAGTGATGCCCTGGACTTTGTTTTGTTACTCAAAGTTCTGTGTATCGCTGGTTATGGACAGGCTTTATCTCTTACCATCAGGAGAGCGTCTCGTTCATCTCATTACTTTTTACATAAAAAAAAAACTTGTCTTAACATTGGTTAGGAAATAAAGTTGATTTTATTCATTTGTGATTTATTTTTTTAAACTACGTACACATAAGTGCAGTGACACTTGATTAACTCGCTTATTTTTTACTAAAAAGCGAAAATCATCTTGATTTGATCAATCTGGCCGGATCCGACCGGATTCGGCCGGATTGATGGGAATCCGGTCGTATCCGGCCGGACTGAAAATGACGCCGGATTGCAATCCCTACTAAGTCCTGAATAGGTATCTTCTAAGTGTGTGTGCTTCATCTTCGACCACAACATTGATCACTATCAAACGAGTAGGTCACACGCGGACTTATATGTACTTACGTGTTAAATATAATGTTATACATAGAAGAACCTTTTCCAAGCTAGGTGTAATTTTCACACCATCACTAAGCTGTGGTCTAACACCGTAGCAACTTATACTTAGTTACTGTAGGTAAATAAACCACACTGTGAAGTATATAGAAACTAACGTGGTGACAGTATATTAGTATATATACATATAGTATAGCGTAGGACGCCCTGAGACTCGATGGAGTGACGATATACGTAGGACAGCTGGCGGTGGATGGAAGCGAAAAGCCGAAGATCGAGCTGAGTGGCATGTCTTGGGAGAGGCCTATGTCCAGCAGTGGACTACAAAAGGCTGATGATGATGATGATGGTGAGTATGGTAGAAGGGCGTTCCTTTGAGACACCCCCACATCCATGAAGGCAGAAGCATTGAAGCATAATTATTTATACATATTTATACTCGTATGTTTAATGTTTTATTTGACTTCTAACTTGTGTTATCAAATTTCTTTTTTCTTTTTTTTTTATGTGAAAAATAATGAGACGAACGAGACGCTCTCTTGACGGTAAGAGATAACGCCTGTCCATGACCATTGCAGCGATAAACAGAACTTTGAGTAATAAAACAAAGTCCAGGGCATCGCTGCTTTGGCGCTCATTACTTTGAGACTTTCGATGGTTAGTCTCAACAGCCCAGTAATTTCGCTAGCTGCAGTACCCTTCAAACCGGAACACAGTAATGCTTACACACTACTGCTTGGCGGCAGAATATCTGGTACTGCGGTGGTACCTACCTAGATGACCTCCTGCTAATGAGATCTACCACCAAGTAAAGTTTTGTAGTGTATTAATATTTTAGCGTATTTGGGTATTTGATTGTAATATTTTTATATGGGTTTTGTTGCCTGAAGTAAATTCGTTTATTGACAGTGATGAAATAGTTGATACTAAGTCCATCCCAACCACTTACCGAGCCTCCTGAACTTCCCCAGCACAGCCGTGGCATATTCCATCAGACACTACTTTCCATCTAGCACCAGACAGCTCACACTACAGTGAAATAGTAATCAATAACATGAGCAACGTAGAATAGCAGACAAGTACCGATGTACATAAATACTAGGATTTGAACCAGCATTCTGTACCAAGTTCCACCGCGAACTGAGGGAAGCCCTAGGACGCAAGGTGAATGTGAACTACTGGATTTAATTGTTACGGACATAGGTGTGACGTTGTGGTCAAATGTAATCCGCTTGGCTTGTTCTAGTTCACGCGAGTTGTTACCCTACTACTGAAAATAATGGCAATGATTTCATTAGTCATGTATATTTGCATGTATGTATGTCAGGACGTTCATTTATTCTCTATGTACTTATGTAGATAACAAATGAACAAAACAATGAAACAGAAACAATGAAAAAGAAACAATGAAACAGAAATAATAAAACAGAAACAATGAAACTGAACAAATTCTTTAAATAACTATAATGGATGTAGGTATAAATGTATGTGTACGTATGTGTGCGTGCTCGTGTAGTGTGTGTATGTAGGTAGGTATGGTAAATTATCTGTTTACTAGCTGGTTATCGAATTTAATCCAATTAGATAGGTGAGTACACGCAATACCATAGATATTACATGCAACCAACGAAAATATGATTTAACAAAATTTTATCATTTTCAATAGAAGTGCCGCAGTGACCTTATCTTGTAAGTTATCTTTATGCGAAAATAAACACGTTAACCTAATACTTTTCTTGAAGCGGCTCGTAATCCGAGGGGAGTATTCCCAGAGGGATTTATAAATTCTGCAAGAATACGTTGATATCGCCGTATTAGTAAGTAACTAAAGAATGTTTATGAAACTGTAACTCCCGGTGTTCTCAAAAAATCTGAATCGTTTGATATATTTAAAACGAATATAAAGATTTTTTATATGTACAAAACATACTTAATATTGTTAAATTGATTTTGCCCGCTGCTATACTAACGTAGCTATACTAATGTAAAAGAATTAAATCACGTTTTAAGGCCGCATAAAAAATACCCTGTTCTTTACTGTATCCCTGACTAGTGACAACGTGTATGTAGTTTGTCATGATGATCGGTAGAGTTGTTACGGCGTGAAAGCGTAACAAATAAACTTACGTTCATTAATTCAAATTTAATTAAATAAAACAAATATTTGTCAATGATTATATTTCCTGTAAAGGGGCATTTAAAATGAATTACGTAATTGTTGTAAAATTAAAATATCAAGCGATGTAGAAGTCTTACCAGCTTAGTTGAATAGTTGAGGGATGGTTGCCAGCCAGTCATACAACAATCTACATTATACTCAACCACCTGTAAATTCCTCATATCGATGTTTTTCTTCGTCTCTAGCTCATTTCGCTTAGGAACTATTGGGACTAACATAGTTTGCTAAATAGCTCAACAAAGGACTCACTGTTGTTCTTGCCATCGCGCACAGAAGTCGCGGGCACGGCCAGCCGATCCCCAGCATTCTCCACCTGATGCAACGGCAATTCCACCGCGTCCGACCCTCCAGGCCACGCCATCCCACATCACACTAACACCACACAGATATTACACTTAAGCCACACACTTTAGAGTTTATATCTTAAAAAGTTTTTAAGGCGTGTACTTTTGGTCCTTCGAGCCGATTACTCGTTTTAAGTTTTGTTGTTCACAGTCTTACTTAACTACTTAGGGCGCATTCTTGTTTTAATTGTTCAAGTATTCGCGTTGCTTTCAAGTTTTGTTTCTTTGAAAACTATTTTTATGTCTTGTTGTTTTATGAGAGTCACTATTGTTTCTATTAATTGTTTTAACTGGCTTTCCAAGTAGATTATCCTGTTTGAAAGGATTATGTCACAATTTTCAGTTGATATGTCTTTGAACACATTTGTATTTTGCACCTTTATTAGTCTTTGTTTTTCGTTTTGTGCTTTTTAGTTTTGTGTGGCTATTCTCTTAAAAGATATGTTATTACTGAAATCAGTTTGCTTGAGATTAAAACTCAGGGTGTAGTAAGTGATGTGCCCAAGCTTTTCTATATAAGTTACCATCTGAAAGTCTTATCAAATTTGAATAGCACTCTACCTTTTTAAAAGTGTGAAAAAATATCGAAACCTTGGCTCAACGCGAAGAAGCAGATAAAATAAAGTTTTCTCAACGGCAAGAAAATGTATTTTGCATTTCAAGCAAATTTAAAGTTACAGCTGCGGTATGCAAAACCAGTCTGGATTTTACAGTAGTGCAAATTTGGATGTTCATAATATTAAGACCCAAGTTTTTTAGTTACAATTATTCCTACTACATACATATCTAGTAATATGTATAAATACTCACATATCGACTAAATTATTTCACAAGATATTAAGAACTATAAGTTCATATTATGCAATAACCAAATAAGTACCTACCAAACTTTTACTATTTAATAAAAATTAAAATCGACTAGTTTTAAGACCCAAGCTAGTTATGTAATCGTGTGACTGCCAAAAAAGTGAACTTGGAATCGTATACTACAGTACGCACCGTTGCTTGGTATATTTTCGTTAATTGCCATTAGCTTCAAACTGTGAAGGAAAGCATCGTGAAAAAAAATCAGAAATCATAAGAAATCAGAAATCACCTTTCTGAGAAGTTCTTTTTGTTCTGGAAGAAATGCGAAGCCTGCCAATCTATAATTGGTTCGCGTGATTGCCTTACACGTCCCATATTGAGAGGGGACTCACTATAAACGCAAGATTATTTAAATAAACACATAAGTTCGAACTCCGAATAATAAATGATTTATAGTCAGTGCCTCTCAGAATAACGTAAGGATTCTAACGATCCCATACATCAAAATCTGTTCGGGCATTTAAAAGTTATAGCGGAATAAAGAAACTCACATAATTATATCTATTTTTGTTTTTCTTTCCATCCAAAGGTTGTCTAGATATAGAGCTCGGAGTTTCCCTACGAGATCGAATCAGGAATGAGGAGATCCGTAGACGAACCAAAGTTACCGACATAACCCAACGGATTAGCAAGTTGAAGTGGCAGTGGGCAGGGCACATAGCACTCAGAACTGATGGCCGATGGGGCTGCAAAGTTCTGGAGTGGAAACCACGGACCGGCAAGCGCAGCGTAGGACGTCCACCCACAAGCTGGACAGACGACCTAATAAGGACCGCAGGAACGCGCTGGATGCGAGCCGCTTCCAACCGGTCTTTATGGAAGTCAATGGGGGAGGCCTATGTCCAGCCGTGGACGTCCTACGGCTGAAATGATGATGATGATGATGTTAATTATTTCTTCTTTTTTATGTTTCATTTGTTGTTATTTTTGTTTTGTTGCAAAATAAAATTATTTTCTTTCTTTCTTTCTTTCTATTTGTATTTTGTTGTTTTGTTTTGGTGTATAATAAAGTTATATTCTAATCTATATATGAACCTTGAGAACAATATATGTACTTCCTTTTTTGGACAGTTCTGTAATAAAGCCGATCACATATTCTAAAAATACGGCGGAGTGTGACACTAATTCGCGCGTAAAGATCTGTACAAAACAAAAATGACAAAAAGAGAATATTTTTAAAACCTGTGTAGCCCAAAATAAGTCCCGGTGGGCGAATCTAATAAAGTATTAACAATAGAATAGGCAGCTCGTTGAGTACATGATAACCTTTGAAACTCATTAACTAAGTAAACACCTACGATATTATTTTGATATGAACTCCATAACATTCTTTTGACGGCAATGATCACTCACATGTCACTAAAATGAAGCCGAATTTTGTTTATCAAGTAAAACAATCTTTAGTTCGAGTTGTTTAGTAAATTTCAATATTTTTACGTTTGAACGTAAACCGTTTTAATGCGAGACGTTCGAACCGTAACAGCGTAACTGTTATTTGCTATCAACCGTTCTGATAGTCGATATAGAATATATATGATAATGATAAGGAAGTGGCGTATTTCGTTATCAATTGAAGAGTTTCCCATAGGTATTACAAGTAGAGTGGGTAATTGATAAGATTAAACCTCGTTATAACTTTCTTTTCCCGATAGATAGAGATGGTAGATTTTATTTGTAATGTGTTTAACAGGACTTTACATCGACAGTCCTGTTGGAATGGTAGCAATGGCACCAATGAATGGTAGCATATCTGCCTTAAGAGCTGAAGGCGTGGGTTCGATTCCCACTCAGGGCAAATATTTTGTGAATTAACAAATGTTTGTTCTGTGTCTGGGTGTTCTGTATGTATTATAAGTATGTATTTACAAAAAAAAAAGTATTTATATATTATATCAGTTGTCTGACTACCATCACACAAGCTCTGCTTAGTTTGGGGCCCGATAGCGCTGTGTGTATAGTCCTACGATATTTATTTATTTATTTCTAATTTAACTGTCTATTTTTATACGACTATCCAAAAGTGTAATGATTTTAGGGTTCATGTACCTATATATGTATGTGAGTTTCTTTATCCCAACATAACTTTTAAATACTTAGATATATTATATTGTTAGAATGGTTAGAAACCTTACACCATCCAAGGTGCCACAGGCTCTAAATTAAAAAAAAAAATTGGCGGCAGTAAAGCTCCATTTTAAAATGTGAACAAAACATTTATTTCTTTTTAGTGCCGTGTTTTTGACAGTCGATTTTTTTATTAATGCTCACTGCCAGTTTCCTTGTTTCTGGGAACTAGAATCACCTAGATAAATATTTATGATCTTGTTGACATGTTGCACCCTTCGCCACACCATTATTATCCACCAGAAAAAGCATCAAGAAAAAAATACCGGTATATTAGAAAACCACGAGAAAATAAATAAAAGTTGTACCTACTACCTAATAGTATATAAAGTTTCGGGGCTAGTGGGAAAATGATCCCAGAAAACCGGAAACAGCGCGTAACTCCCGAACTCGACCGCACCGCACCCGCGAGCTCGCAATCGTGCTGTACGAATCAAATCTAATAATGGGGTGACCACGATCCAAGCAGTTTGCACGCTATATCCCGACCAAGAAACGCATAGGAGCGACACAGGTGTGTCAGTGACGTCACGAACAAATAGGGCGACCATATGCTAACTTTTCAGAAGGAACCCGTTGAAACAGTAAGCTTGAATAACAATCATGTCACGCGTCGCATGGGTGTGTCGATCGTAGTTCAAGGTTGTCACTTGTAGCGTTTTGATGGAAGGGATGCAACATCCGGCTGAGAACGGGTAATATCCGGAGCGGATATTGGAATTAATGATGCTTTATAATGGGCATCATTGTCTAAATCAAATATCAAAATAGCCAATACATTACATACGCAGGCATATTCTGAAACCTTTGAAATGATGTCGAGTTTTGACGACGATTAAATTAGATGTATTATAAAAAGACGAGACCGCCCTGAAAATGCTTTGAATATTCCAATATTCTAAATTCCGTCTCATTATTCTTTCAAAACAAAATTTGATCAGGATCAAACCAAGCAATGAATGATTACCATTGATTGACAGCTTGATTCATTCAGCTTGTTTTCAAACCGACGGATGTCATTTCCCCTGTCAATTAAAATGAGGTTTCAGTTGGAATTTGAACTTAATTTAAAATTAGAATTGTTGATTTGAAAAATACCGAAATTTTAAATCAGGCGTCGTACTTTAATTATTTTGGGATGACCGCGCGGTCAACCCAAAATAAAGAAGTTTTATATCTCCTAAAACCCAAGCAAGAAAAGTTCATGGTCACCTTAAGGTTGTAAAGTGAGTGACATAACCCTAGACGCGCCCATGGTTTACGATGGTGATTAAACTAAGTGAGGCCGCGTTTTACGAAGACCATAATGAGGGCGGACAAACAGTGGGAATACACGAGATATTGAGGCACGACCAATGGAAGGGGTGTACTGCTGGATGGTAGAGATGTGATAGCAGAGTAAGACGAACGATAATATTATCAGGATAACAATTAATAAGACGAATAAAACGTTCGTCTACGGCAATAATTACTGCGGCGACCTTATACGGTACGACAGCATGTTGGATCTTTGCAGTAATAAAATAAAAGGCCAACTAGTAACGCCGTCGCATTGGCTACATTCGTCGCATACATTCTGGGGCCTGCGGTCTACAATTAACTACCCACTTCCATTCGGGATGCACCTGCCATCACGTACTTCAGAAGTAAACTAAGATCTTGGCTTCAAGAGACCTTGTTTTAAGACTTTGACGATTCTTTAAAAATAAGAGATTATTGAATTACTAGTAAGTAATTATAATATTTTTGTTTTTATTGACATTTAAGTATATTGACATAATTATTTTATATGTGACATATTATTTCATTGACATTTTCATATGCTATGATTTTGATATTTTTTAAATATGAATGGAAAAATGGCATGTAACTTTGGTGTTATTAATAAAAGATTTGTATTTGTAGTAAGATAGTGAACTGTTTGTAGTTTTGTTTAGTACTATTTTATTACACGACTGTCCAGAAAGGAGTACTTCCAAGCCCATTATTGGAATTTGAACCCACGCATTTCCGCATTTGAATCGACCACGCTAACCACTAAGCTATCGTCGCTACAATTTTTTTTCCATTTCAAAAGCTGAAAAGAGAAAGAAAACTTCCACTTAGGAATGGAATTTACTGCCCGTATGGGTGTTCCTCGATCGTTAAGATCTGGATACGTTCAAGTCGCGTGTAAATCGGTTTCTACTATTAGAAGACCGCATCTCCGTTCAAAATCATAAAAAATATCTTCAAACGAATATTTTTTTAATTTTGGATTTTGGACCACATAACCATTTTTTTTAATCTTTATTTTTTATAGAGGGTTTAGTCAAACATGACTAAACCCTCTGTCTGCCACCCTCATTGGTCTATAACAAAATTTTCTTATGTCCTACGCTTATTATAAATACTGGGGATGCGGAACAGTTTTCTGGCCTCTTCCGATAAGGGATTACCCAGCACACTGCTACACCACCCTACATCCTTCAGGTTGATATTGGGGTTTGCCAAAAAATCATATCGCTCAGCCTCGGTCCGGACATACTCCGCTATGACATGAAATGCGTCTTCGACCACCCCGCAATTCGTGCAGTTTGGCGTATCGGACTTGCCCATCAGGTAAAGGAATCTATTGAGCGGAATGTGACCGGACCGAAGCCTCATAGCCGTTACAAGATCCGCCCTACTCATATCTGCACCGGCAAACCATGCAGAGCGACTCAGATTTGTGTCAGGCCCAAGGATTGAAACTCAAACAACGCAAACAAGAACAAAGTATGTCAACCTCTCAACGCGGCGGCGTATTAGAAAAGTTTAGGAAAAACTCGAGTCCACGGTGGAAAGCTCACCGCGAAGGCACATTTAACTTTCATGAGAACCCTTTAGGAATTGATAAACGGTTTTTTGGCTTTGGCATTGATAGAGCGTGGCCTTTTAATAATCGATTACATTTGCATCAATTGAATACAAAGTTTAACAAAGGCTTGTTAAAGAAAAGGGAAGGATAAATATTTGTACTAGCTGCCCCCTACATTTTCACTCGCCGTTTTTCGGGATAAAAATCGTCTGTGGCTGGTTCTTTCACACAGCCACAGTGGAGTACGTGAAATGTTCGATGTTGCGATACGGACGTATCACACGCGGTGACGTCATAGTCGAGCAGTCGCCAAATTTCTGTAAAAACTACATAATTTTTCAATTGTACTATTTGTTATGATCACAAATATTAGTTTTATGTATCACACCAACTATAACAACGTGTGTTCTGTCAAATGCGAGTAATCACTAAATAAACACAGTGTGCGGTACTAAGTTTAATAATAATAAATATCGTAGGACTATACACACAGCGCCATCTGGCCCCAAACTAAGCAGAGCTTGTGTGATGGAAGTCAGATAACTGATAAAATACATAAATACTTTTTTTGTAAATACATACTTATAATACATACAGAACACCCAGACACAGAACAAACATTTGTTTATTCACAAAATGTTTGCCCTGAGTGGGATTCGAACCCAGCTCACATCGCTACAGCTCTCAAGGCATATATACCAATGAGCCAACGGGGCTGTCAAAAATTTAGTTCTGAATTCATTCGAAATTCAGGCGATTCCATCAGATCATCACAAATGATTACATAATGTTCATACCTTACAATTCATAATAGAAAAATAGAAAATAGAAATGTACCCACTATTTGAATACTTTTATTCAAAAGTTTTACAACTCTGTCTTTTATAGGGCGTAAACTGCGTCTAACTATTACCGGGTTTATGATCTAGGTACGTAAGTACCTAACTTAGATTAGGACTACATAGGATCCAAGTTTGCATCCAAGTTAGCGTGTGCATAATTACACTGCCATTGTTTTCGGGGATTTTTATGATTGACAGGCTAGGTGTTTAATGATATGATTGGTTCAAATTCAAGTCAATCGCGTCGGTGGAATATCTTTGTACACAAACGTTACGTGAAGAAAAATGGGTGGATATTGAAAACAATTTTCAATAAAATATACTTAGGTACGTACTAAAAAACCTTACTATGGAACGATTAGCTTCTCTGATAATATAAAATGTTACTTAATTTAATTTAAATCTGGTAAACATTTGCCGAAAAAAAGTTTTTGAAGAATCTTTCAAGGTTCTAAGGTACTTTACTCGCTTAAAAGTTTTAAACGTAGATCTATTCAAATTAAAAAAAAAGGTTCGTGGAAACCATGAAGCAAGTTAATTATCATTTAATTAACCCTGCTGTAAAAGTTTCAGACATGTAAACTGTACACGACTAACTTCTAGGTAATACTGTAAACTATTTTTCAAAATTGTGTGGTAGACTACTCTGATATTATTATTCAAGGAAACCCATTTCATAGTAATGATATTATGTTACCAACGTAAGCTCCTTGAGTGGTAGCAATTACAGGGTACCGCTTCCAGCTTCCACTGTCTCGCGGAGAGTACTCAGAAAGGCAATGTAAACACGGCACCGGTTTTAAAAGAAAACTTATTTAGGTCAACAGATCTAATGATGATTAAAAATTTAATTTAGTGGAATATTAAAAAGGAAAGAAGTGATCCTGTCAGTAGACAGTCTATGAAGAAAGTAAAAAAAAGTATTCATGTAAATGACTTTGAAACGATTTCACGATATATATACTTAGTATTTGTTACGATGTGTGAAACATAGGCAGTAAAAATCGTATGCCGTGACGGCAATCAGCGTGACGCTCTCTAACGTTGCCATGCTCCTTATTCTTATGCGTTTTAATGTAAATACAATTCTGTTATACAAGAAAATCACAAATTTTTGATTGATTCGGGCGTTACTTTGCGGAAGTTCATTTGGAGTGTTCAAGGTATACCTATATAGACATATTTAGTTTTTACGCTTAATAGTCGTTTCTGTTACAACAGAGATGAGGATTTAAATTTAACTAAATAATATTAAATTTAATTTAGTTCGTTAAATTTAAATCCAAAAAAAAAATAAGTTGTGAAAAGTAATTTTTTTAAATTTCAAAGATTTCATTTTATATCTACAGATAAAAACTGCAGTCAATTTCGTCGAAAGTGGCTTTTCTGAACGTTCTATCCCGCAGTACGAAAAATATTTCAATTACATATCCCTCGACTCCTTCGTATACAATATTTCATGCCTTTGTTACTTTCCGTTATTTGTGCCAAGATAATCAAAAAAAAAAACTAGATTTATAAAAGCATAAAAAAAAATAACTAAGATGTCAAATACCGCTTTCGAACTACCTATATCGGAGCTGGCCAAACGTTTAGAGGAGGCTTCAGGTGACCAGAATGCTGGCATCTACTATGGTCAAAAGCTTAGCATTGCCATCCAGCGTGGCAATGCTGCCAGAATTCTGGCCACATATCCCTCCGCTGACGGACTTTTAGATTAAGTTTTTTGTATAAATTTGTAAATAGTATTAATTTAAGATATTTTATTTTGTATTTGAAATTTATAAAAAAATTACAATGTCAGAAAAACAATTTTAGTTTGGTAGAAAGGCGATCCTACTAACGATATATTTCTTCTTTAACTTACTTACGTGTAAGTACTAATACGGAGGCTGATGTTTTCCTTTGAACTTTCAAACTCGAGCAAAAATAAACAAATAAACTCGACCTCCCTCTTCACAGTATTATCCTAAGGTACCTATATTATTCTCGGTAAGCGACAACACCTGTCCATTACCATTGCAGTGTTACACAGAACTTTGATTATTAAAACAAAGTCCAGGACATCGTTGCTTTGGCGTTCATTTTCAGACTTTCGATATATAGTTAATTTCAACATCCCTGTAATTTCGCTAGATGCAGTACCAAACAAACCGGAACGAAGAGATAGCGCATGTAAGTCATTCTAAGTAAGAGATAACGTATACTGGTAAACGTACAACGGTACTTATAAATAGATTCCACCTTTTTCATGCGTACCGCTAGACATTGGAATCAGCTGCCCGAGTGGGTGTTCCCCAATGAATATAGTCTGGGTACCTTCAAGTCGCGAGTGAATCGGTTTCTTCTAGGCAAGCGTGCTCCACCGTAGACCGCATCTTCGCTTAACATCAGGCGGGATGGCGGTCAAACGCAAGCCTATCTACTATTAAAAAAAAAAAAAAAAAAAAGACATACCGAAGTAAGGAAAGGGTAAAAATTGAAACATATTCTAAAATTATTTCATACCTAACAAAGGTCCCTGATAATGTCAGGGGTAATAGCGGAGAAGAACATTTAAAAAAACGGTACTTATAACATTGAGTAACAAAACAAAGTCGAAGCATCGCTGCATCAGCGCTCATTACTTTAAGACGTTGATGGTTAATATCGCTAGCCGTGGTATCCTCAAAACTTAACACGGTAATTTTAAAACACCACTACTTGTCAGCTGAATATTTGATACTGTAGTACCCAGCCTACCTCCTGGCAAGGAGTTCTACCACTTAGCATGATAAACAGCGATGCTTGTTCAATGGTTAGTGCATGGCGGCAAATTTTCAACTTGAGGGTGGTAGCTAACCGAGTACTTTAAAGTACCTTACCACCATGCCTATGGTTTCCTCACGATGTTTTCCTTCATCGGCAGCTCAAGCTCATTGTTGGGGTTTGAACCCACGCTCTGCATCGTGTGAGCCGACCGCGTTAACCGCTGAGCCATTATCGCTACATCATTTATATACTGTTAAGAGCTATATCACTACCTACTAAATATTTTAGGCAGCTTTACTTGTGCTCGTAAACGTTATAATGTAGCCTTTTACTGATGTTCAGCGAAATAATTTGCAAAAGGGAAACCCAACAATAGCTTGGCTACTTATTCATAACTCAATAATGATTCGTAAAAGAATTATAAAATGATTAAAATTATTTAACAACAAATAATGATTTCTTTTAGTTTGATTTATAAATGGCAGACCTTTTACTTGTGCTGATATCCACAGAACAAAGGTGATGCCAATAAAGTTGTTATAAGTTGATTGTGATTATATCACTACAGAGGTAATTTTAGACTGGTTTTATGAATGCCCTGGCACGGGTTTGCGATATGTTATTGTTTTTTGCTTCGTGCGCGGCGTAGAGCGATTTTTGGCGGGGTAGGTGGGACGTGCGATCGCCGCGCCTCGCCGGCCGACACTGAATCTGAAGCTTCCAGCTTACCACATTCAGGTGGTTTCAGGCTCCACTTTGCTTCACAATGAACACTTCCGCAATGTTTACGCAGCCGCAGAGTTGGAATCTCTTAAGTTTCATAAATCGGCTTAGGAACTCTATTCGGTAATTTATTTTATTTTATTTGGTGAGCGTGTTTTGTTTTTCAATTAAGATTCGCATCTGTTACTGCTATGATAAAGCTCTGTTGCGAAGTAGGTACTTTCATGCATGAATAATTAAAATAAATAAATATTGTATTGGCTAAAGTGAATATATTTCTTCTAGATTAACGTGCTCCAGCCTCGGCCACACCGTCGCTTTCCATCAGGCGAGTTGGTGGCCTAACGTAGATCTATTTAATGTATAAAAAATGCATATAGACATAGGTACTTACAATAGCAAGTCAAATAAACCAGTTAAGTAGCTAGTTAAGTACGTGTTCGTGTTCAATAGTCCATAATGAGTGTCATTTACTTTCAATAGCTCAATTGACTTGTGTGGGTAACTACAGACAACATTACAAGTACCTACCAGACATCATGACCATGAAAGCAGACATCAAAACAGGAGCCCTCTATAAACTTAAATAACAACACTAACCTTTGGACTTTACTTGGAGCTTTTTTTATGGTTGACAGGCTAGGTGTTTGACCATAACTCACCTGATGTTAAGTGACGGTGTGGTCGAAGATGGCAATAGCACACCAAACCTGGCTGGCTCTCAAGTAAGGTTCCCGGATTGTTAATTATATTGTTATGCAAAATTTAAAGAGCATTGTCTGAATTAGCATATCAGTGGCATGATTTGCTTGCACCAGACGGTTCAAGCAATCCAAAAGAAAATACCAAAATAAACCGTAAAATTGTTTAGCTGACATTTCTTAATTTTGTAAATAATTGTTAACTTATTGCATGTTGTCGTCACCTGTAACTGCTATCACATCTAGTTTTGTTTTTTTTGTGATAATGACCGCCATTACTGTTGTGATGTGTATAGTGTTGGTGATCTAATAATAAATAAATAAATAAATAAACTTAAAAAAAAACCATTATTACTTGTAATGGTTTTTAACCAAACACTGGTTCCAAACTTCAGACTCGATAAAGCGTAACTAAAGGCCTTCATAATATTATGTTCAGTGGAACTTTTTATAGGATACATATTATAGTTACAACACAAAAATACATTTGCATAGACTGATGAAAGCATAGAGATGACGTCGACGAATTTCCAAAGTTAGTTCCGAACGGCTGATGGACACGGCCGAAACTAATCTTAAATCTATTTACATTTGTATTAGTAGAGCGGGATTTATATGTGTGAGCTAGCGACTCACCCCGGCTTCGCACCGGTGCAATTTAGGTACAAATGTGGTGCATACGGACGCCTCGCGGTTTCACCCGCGTAGTTCCCGTTCCCGTGTGAATACGGGGATAAAAAGTAGCCTATGTCACCCGGTGATAGTGTATAGTTTCGGAGCCTATTCAATACAAACTACTGGGCTGATTTCAAGAATTCTTTCACTGTTGGGAAGCTACACTATCCCCGGGTGACATCTGCTACTTTTTATCTCTGTATTCTCACGGGAATGGGAACTACGCGGGTGAAACCGCGAGGCGTCCGCTAGTGTAGAGATATATAGCTTCAACACAAAAATACATTTGCATAGACTGATCAAAGCTGAAGATGACGTCGCCGGATTACCAAAGTTAGTTCTGAACGGCTGATGGACACGACCAAAATCTAAACTAATCTTATATCTATTTACATGTTTTTATTTTAATTAAGTATGTATGTAATATTGACTATTGGTTATCGTTTATCTGCATTGTTATTTCATTTATTATTATTATCATTTTTATTATTATGTTTACTTTTAAATTTTTGACATCTTTTTTATTATTATTTTTGACATTTTGTATTTCCTTTTTATGACATTCATTTTGACAGTATTAGTTTTTGTAATTGTGAGGTAATTGTTATTGGGTGTACCCGTTTTTTCCTCAATAAATAAATAAATAAAAATGTATTTGTAAAGCGGCATTTATATGTATGAGCTAGCGACCTGCCCCGGCTTCGCACCGGTGCAATGTAGATACTAATGTGGTGCATATGCATGTAACCTTCCTCTTGAAGCACTCTGTCTATTGATGGAAACCGCGTTAAAATTCGTTGCGTAGTTTAAAAGATCTAAGTATACAGATGGCGGGAAGCTTTGTTTTATATTATGTAGAGAATAGAATAGAGATAGAAACTAGAGATGACGTCGCCGAATTACCAAAGTTAGTTCTGAACGGCTGATGGGCACGACCAAAATCTAAACTAATCTTATATCTATTTACATGTATTTGTAAAACGGCATTTATGTGTGAACGCAATCAAGCTGGCATTCTAGGTGGCGCGGCGAGGCGAGGCGCGCCGACTGAAAGGGCAAATCCGTAATCAAATTGCGGCGATATTTTTCCCTCGCTCTATATTTTACCCTTTCATTTCATGCACACGTTTCGTATGAAATATTCAGTCTGTGTCCAAGTCAAACATACATGCGTGTTTATTTTGCTCGTGCTAGCGCACCAGTATGGTAATAAAAGTAAAATAAAATTGAAAAATAACGCAACTCGGAGAGCAAATGGAGTTTTTAATTAAAATACAGATATGCAATTGATGTTGGAATCCTTTTTTAGCCTTTGATATTTTATTTTACAACTATGTTTTATGTGCGACATTTTCGTTGTGAGAAAAAGCACTCTAAATAAAGATTTATTTTTCCTTCTAATGATGTATCTGTTTGTTGTTAGATACATCATTGTTATTACAATCTAGCCTAATTGAGACTAATAAGTAATTTTAATATAACTTAAATTACTAATTAGAGTATAATCGAAGAATGCGTCCATCGACACTTTTCTTACGGTCTCTATTAAGGGGAAGACACTTTGTTCATGTGTTTTATAAAATAAATAAAGATTAAAAAAAACTATGTTTCATAGTTTTGTATTAGATAGATAGATAAATAGATAAAAACTCTTTATTGAACAGGAAAAAAAACAGAGAACAAAATATCCTTATGAACTAGTGCCACAAGTGGCGGCCTTATCGCTAACAGCAATCTCTTCCAGGCAACTGCGAAAAGAAAAACACGATAGATAACATAAGAAACAGACGGGAGATGTAACACTAATAAGAAAAATAAATAAAAATAAAACATTCAGCAAGATATATAACAATAATCATAATAATGTATTCAAATAAAACGAAATATACTAGCTATTAGTTAGCTACTAAATCAATATCTGTTTGACTGACCTGTTAGCTCATTTGGTAGAATATCTGCTTCAAGAGCTTAGGTTCAATTACCACCAGGCAAAACATTTTGTGGTATAAAAAAATGTTGGTCTGTGTCTGGCACTGGGTTAATATAAGTATGTAACTTCCATAGCACAAGCTTTGCTTAGTTTGGGGTGAGATGGCGCTGTGTGTAATGTCCTACGATATTTATTTGTTTCTGAATCGTGTTCATCGTCGAGCTAGTTCTACATACATCCAATGCAATTTTTTGCAAATGATTCCTACAGTACCCTATATCTATAATTCAGCTTTAGATAATGAAAAGGCTGTAGAAATGTATGTCATACTACAACACTACATTGTGTTGCTTTGGTTTGTTTACTTAGGCCCGACCCGGATGTCAAACCAACGATGCTTTCAAAGCAGAATACAGAGTAAGTATAAATGAAAACGTAGGTCAAAGTATCGGAAAAAGCTCTACTAAGGTAAGGTATTGATTAGGCACGTGGTTGCAACCAACCTTGAAGACTTCGCAGGCAACACATAAATTATTAGAAAAGTGCATTAATATTTACTATCTACCTACTTTCTTTGTATTTAAAAGGTAATCTTGAACGTACTACTTCTGTCATATAGACAGCTATATCTAAAAATAAATAAATATATATCGTAAAGCCTTTCACACTACGCCATCTTGTACCTGCAATGAGATTCAGATAACTGATTGAATACTTATCCCACAAATACCTATTATAAATGTGAAAGTTTGGATGGATGGATGTTTGTTAATCTTTCACGTAAAAACTACTGAACGGATTTGGATAAAATTTGGTATGGAGGTAGCGGAGACTTTTTATCCCGAAAACATGTAGCGGGTAACATCGCGGGGTGCAGCTATATTTCTATATTTGCAAACATACAGGACGCCCAGACACAGAACAAACATTTAGTGTCACATAAATGTTTGTTCTGTAGGGAATCGGAGCTACGCCCTACCGCCCTTTAAGCAGATGTTCTACCAAATGAGCTAACAGGGCAATTTATTTTCTGTATAAATAAAAATTAAATGCTGTTTTTTTTAAATTACAAATAGGCTTGCGGTTGACCGCCAACTCGCCTGATGTAAACCGAAGATGCGGCCTACGGCGGAGCACGCTCGCCTAGAAGAAACCGATTCACTCGCGACTTGAAGGCACCCAGATTGTATCTATCAGGGAACACCCACTCGGGCAGCAAATTCCATTGCTTATCGGTTCGTACAATGAAGGTAGACTCGAACCGTTTAGTCTTTGGAATGTCGCCTATGAAGCGGTGTCGCGTCTTGGAGCTCCTGGCTGTCCATGGTAGTATAGTAGAATGGGCAGGGTGGAATTAGGCTATTTATTGGTAAGAACGTAAATTGGAAACTGCTAAATGGATTTTGTTGCTTTTTTAAATGTTTGTGATACCGAATGATTCCGAAGGTCGAGTGTCACTGCACCAGGTGGTAAAATAAATATATATATTTATATGAGAAATGCAGCATTACGTTTCTCCCCAATGCTTCGATAAGTAGGTAAGTACAAAGTTTTGCTTTCACGCTCCGAAAATGTTGGACATTTTATTTCCGGATGGATAATCCGATAATGTGTTATCATTGGCAGCTTGCGACCTCGCCTGGATGGCGTTTATAGAATGTGTTTCCTTTTTATTTTCCAGGGATATTTTATTACACATTTATTTGACGAATTGTACCTATATACCTATACCTACCAGGCTGCAAGTGCTGACATGCACTTGCAGTCTCGGCCAAGAGCTCGAAGAGTCAACACGTCCTAAGGATGCTTCGTGTACCTAGAGGCGAAACACGTGTCGGCAATTGGTTACTGCAGAGAGAGGAGGATTTTAAGATTTGTGGTTATTTTAATTAGATTTTTATCAAATGATATTTTTAAGTTTATGTCAAATTAGTTAAATTTAAGTTCTCATCACTGCTGTAACTGGAACGACTGTTAAGCGGAAATAAACTAAATATATACCTTGACTGTAATTTGTTTTGTGTGTTGAATTAATATAAATAATAATAATATTATGTATGCGCACTTAATATACAGAGATCGCTGTTAGCGATAAGGCCGCCACTTGTGGCACTAGTTAATAAGGTTTTTTGTTCTCTGTACTCTTTTCTACACAATAAAGAGTTATATCTATCTATCTATCATAATATAATATTCGCGTTGGCATGTCAACATTTTCAGTCAATAACGTCATAGTAAAAGCAAACCGATAACCATTACTCGGTGTAACGAGCGTGAAAGGTAGGGCGGCACCGGAAGCGGCGACTACCGCACCCGTGCCCACTTCCGGCCCAACTACCCTCTATCCGCCTAACTTGTTCTACTCGTGTCATTTGTTAAGTTCAGCTAAAGTACGTGCTTATTGAATACGACCCGTGGACCCGTTGGCGCTACTGTAAGCTAACGTGAGGCCGGCTTAAAGTTTGTAGAAACCGACTGGAAAATCGCGAGTGAATTACCTCAGTAGCAGTTCTGATTCGATAGCTAAAGGGTGTGAGTTTGATGACCACTCAGAACTAACATTTGTGTGATTAATATGATTTGTGTTATATTCTATGAATAGTTTATAAGTATTATGTATTTTTTAATGTCTTTGACCATAGCTCACCTGATGTTAAGTGACGGTGTGGTCGAAGATGGTAAAGCATACCAAGCCTGGAATGGAATTGGCTCTCAAGTAAGGCTGCCGAAACACACTGTTAGATGCTTGGCAGCAGATTTTCAATGGTGGTAGCTAGCTAACCGAGTACGAGAAAGTACCCTAGCATCATGCTACGGTTTCCTCACGATGTTTTCCTTCACCAGCAGCTCATGCTCATTGTTGGGGGTTGAACCCACACCCTTCGGCATGCCGACCGACCGCGCTAACCACTGAGCTATCATCGCTACAAAAGTCTAAAAATGTCTCAGCTATCTGGTTCCCATAGTTGAAGCATTGCTTAGTTTGGGGTTATATGGCGTTGTGTGAATTGTTTTCTTATATTCGTTTTATTTATTTATTTAATCCCGAAGTAGCCAGTCATAATGCAGGGTGGTACGCTTTCATAATCAACAGTAAACGGCTCCACGAGAACACGCCTAGGTTTATGCGAGACCTACCCGTATGACTAAGCACTACCTTCCCTCCGCATAACAATGTAGTTAATTTCAATTAAACACATAGAATAACATGAAAACTTCGAGTGAAATTAATTACTTCGCGGAGGGTGTAAAATCACAATGAATAATGAGGTACTAACAATTGTACAATGATATTATTATCTTAAATGGAATAAACGATGAGTTTGTACGTTTTTAAGGGTATAACTGTTTTTAAGGGTACCTAACTGTTTGGAAGCGTATCATATTATTATGCTGATAGAATATGTACGAAACGAGGCACAAAGGCGAGATTTAATTAATTTTAATAATAGCAGAATAAATTGTGATGTAGGGCTGTGTAATTTTTTTTTTTTAATGTAGAATGGCTTGCTTTTGACCGCCATCTCGCCATTGCGGTCCATGGTGGAGCACGCTTGCCTAGAAAACATTTTTAACGATTCACTCGCGACTTGAAGGCACCCAGATTGTATCTATCAACACCCACTCAGTTAGCAAATTTCATTGTTTATTGTAATTTAGAATTTGGCTTCAACAGTTTCGGAGGAGACCAAAATGCTGTTAAAAGTACCTAGTATAAATAAGTAGCTATATAATTATGTAAACTATTATCGTAGGTAGGTATGTATGTATACTATTACCGGGGGGGACATAATCACTGTGTGATTAAACTATTATTTTATTAATAACTAAAATAATCGGATTGCTTGGTTGCTGCCCACCCAGAAGTTTTAGGCGACGAACCACGGCGAAGTTTTTACTGAATCTAAGAGAGTAAGAGACATTTTGTTTTATTTATGCGGGATAACTATATAGATTACGTTGCATCTTTTCGTTTTCGTTTCGATGGAGGGTGGAAACGGCTACCGACTTGAAGACTTCATGGAGCTCGTGAGAGTGGTCGCGCATCCAAAGACGTCGTAGTGAGTTCTGTGCGCTGGAATATTATTTACATCGTAGAGGAAGACTCCGTTGCACCGCATCAGCGCCGGCGCATCTCGGCACACCACCCACCTCCCCTGCGCATGTCTCCATGAAGAAAGCCACCGGATGTGATCAAAACTATAGTCAGAGTATCCTATATGTATAATTAAACGAGAGTAATCCCGCATAAAGTGAAATAAAAAAAGTAAGTATTCTATCAGGCGTTGCTTAGTTTGGCCGCTGTGTGAATTGTCCTAGAATATTTTTTATTTAAACTATTATTTATTATTTTATTACTATTTTAGCCCACTTTGTCCCACTGCTGGGCAAAGGCCTCTGTCCCTCCCTCCCACGCCTCTCAAAAACAAAATATTATATAGACATATAAAAGGGTCATTACATATCTACTTTGGTCAAAAGCTAAGCATTGCCATCCAGCGTGGCAATGCTATCAGCATTCTGGCCACATATCCTTTCTCTGACAGTTTTTTAGACTAAGTTTTTTGTATACATTTTGTAAATTTTAAATTAAATTAATTTAAGGTCTTTTTTTAAAAGGAGACAGATTGCAATGGCACCTTAAACAAAGAAGCACATGATAAAAAATGCATTTAAAAACATGCAGTTTCAACTGCTACGTGCCAGAACGTCAAACTAAGATGAATTGTTTGATCAAAATTTTGCCTACAGATGCTAATATCGAGTCCGGATGGATAGTTTCCGGAGCCGATTCGAATTGTAATCGTTCACATAATCGAACCAAAGACTGGTCAATCAGGCTATCGCGCCATACATTTGGCGGATTAAATTCTCCCGTCACGCACTTCGCTCGGCAGCGAAACCGAGGTAGCCCGGGTAGGGTTACCATATATCATGTGAAACAGATATTTTAACTCGCAAATTTGTATCTATGCAGAATGTTTTGTATCCTCTATAGAAATATTACTTTCTAAGTTTTTTAACAAGTTTGTCATGAAGTGGTTGTCATGCAAGCGTGGTTTGAAATGCTGTTATGAAAACAGAAAATGTATGCAAATGCAGATGAAACCAGACCGACGACTTAAAATTCACTTAAAAGACAATTATAGGTACATCTCTTTAGCAGGAGGTTATCTAGGTAGGTACCACAACAGTACCAGATATTTTGCACCAAGCAGTAGTGTATTGCAGCTAGATTAAAGGGTACCGCAGCTAGCGAAACTGCATGACTCTTGACAATAACCATCGAAAGTCTCAAAGTAATGAGCACCAAAGCAGCGGTGCCTTGGACTTTGTTTTGTTACTCAAAGTTCTATGTATAGCTGCAATGGACATGCGTTATCTCTTACCATCAGGAGAGCGTCTCGTTCGTCTTATTACTATGTCATAAAACCACAATCAGCACAAAAGGTGTTTTATTTTTATTTTCTTATTGAAGTGTAAGACATTTCCTAGCTCGGTGACTCTACAGGGGCACCCGAGTTGCGTGTCAGTTCTGCGTAAACAATACAAATGTCCGAATTCATGGACACGTTTTCCGTGAAAGCCTTCTGTATGGTCACAGATTTCATAAAAAAATAATTGTACGCCAGTTATTTTTAGAATTGATTCAGGTCGGAAGTGTTTCGCGCCGTGGTTGTGTAATGAGCCTTAGTTTATCACAGTTTGCACACATATTTGAGTGAACAGTGTAGGTATGTTAGTGTCTATAAGTATTTATTAATTGACTGCCTAGTTAGCTCATTTAGTAGAATATCTGTTTCAAGAGCTAACTGTGGGAACTTTTTTTTTTATGTAAAAAGTAATGAGACCAACGAGACGCTCTACCGATGGTAAGAGATAACGCCTGTCCAGGGCATCACTGCTTTGGTGCTCATTACTTTGAGACTTGATAGAGCTAGTCTCAACAGCCCAGTAACTGTCACACTTATAGTGCTATTCAATAGATATAACTTCCGACGCGTAATTATTTGGCGGGGAAAATAGTCACATAAAGGGAATCGTCATGCCAGTGCCTACGAAATGTCAGTGAATATCAGAGGGGTGCCTACCTCGACATTTTTATTATGTCTTAAAGGCCATTCACGAAACTTTCATACGGTAGTCCACTTAAGTGCAACAATAGGTATATTTCCATTATGAATTAAAAGAAAAATCATCTTATTTTATTTATTTAGTTTACTTCCGCTCAACTGTCGTTTCAGTTACAACAGTGATGAGGATATAGATTTAACTAACTTGACAATAATTTTAAAAAAATGTATCTTAATCAAATATTTGACATAAACTTAAAAGCTAAAAATAATTAAAATCAAATTAGGTACTACAAGTATTTATATCCCCTTCTCGCTACAATAACCACTTGCCGACACGTGTTTCGCCTCTACACGAGGCATCCTCAGGACGTGTTGACTCTTCCAGCACTTGACCGAGAAATAAACTATGTAAATATATAGCTTGAACACACAAAATGAACGCAAAGTAACGCCTGAATCAATCATTATTTTGTGTAAATAATCTTCACATTGACATGTAATCAGTGTTTTGACATTTTTAATGATATATTTGAAATCATATTACATAATTTGACTTGTAGCTTAGGTAATACAAATAGAACATGCATTTAAATTCGTTTGATACAAATTCGTTCAAAATCCGTTGTCTCAAATGTTAAAACGCTTTATTTCGACGCCAATTACAAACGGTATACACAATAAAAACAAACATAACATAACTTTATAAATAAAGTTTCAAATACCCATTTTATACATTTTTCTATCGAAAATATAAAATAGGTAGTTGTCCATTTTAAAAACCTATACATTCTAAATCCAACGAACTTGCTACATAACTCAGAAATATGCATTCATTTCCACGTAACTTGGTAGTAGATCTCTTTAAGAGAAGGTCATCCAGGTAGGTATCAGATATTATGAAGACAAGCGGTAGTGTGTAACATAAGTGTTCTAGTTTGAATATTACTGCAGCTAGCGAAATTACACGGTTGTCGAGGCTAACACGCCGAAAGGCGTGGGTTCAAAGTCGATCAATGAACTTGACATGCCGGAGAAGGAAAACATAGTAGGTACTCGGCTGGCTACCAGCCTCAAGTTGAAAATCTGCCGCTAACCACCTAACAGTGTGTTCTGACAGCCTCAGTTGAGAGTTAGTTCCATTCCAGACTAGGTGTGCTTTATCATCTTCGAGCATACCGTACCTACATAACATCAGGTGAGTTGTGGTCAAGCACCTATGTTAGCGACGCGCTCATTAATTAAGTAGTTTGTAAGCAATGAAAAAAAATATAATTCAAGTTGACAAATGTCACGGACCCCGGTCTCTGTGGAGCGTATAAATTTAAATAATAAAAAAATAGTTTGTAATTTATTTATTTATTTATTCCTATAAACTTTTTCGTCAAGACCCGAGACCGTATTTTATACTCAACAACCTAGCTTGCTTAGTTATTTTTTAAGTTGAAAAAAAAAACAATTTTCCTAAGAGTTATTATAGCGCTGCCTCCACGGGTCTCCCGTGGCCAGCAGGCCGATAAGACACCGCAACTCCCCTGCGATATATCGTGTGAACAAACCCTAACCTACAGCTATGATACGCTAATTAAACGAAGCCATACGAACCACCCTGTACATGCAACCAGGAACCTACTCTACATTTTCATTTATATATCCGTTTTCTAGAACGCCATTACAGCTAGTGAGTGTGTACGTGGACAAAATTATGCACATTTAGTATCTCGCTTTGAACTTCCAATTCTTATAAATCAATAAAATTTAAGAATTAAAGTATAGATTTGCATTTATAAATAAATTAAAAAAATTAAAAATTTGAATTTGAATTCGCCTCGAACTATAACCTCTGACTTCCCTGTTAACTCAGCTTCAAGAGCTGTAGAGCGTGGGTTCTATTCCCACCAGAATAAACATTTATGTGACGATAGATACAAATACAAAATAATTTATTTCACTAAGGAAATCTTGTACAGATTTGCTTAGTTTGGAGCCAGATAGTGCGTATCTTTACAACATGTTTATCGCAAAGACTTATTATACCTAGTACCTATGCCTTAAAACACAATAAAATAAATATGATCAAAACATATCTACAAACATGCATGACAAATGCCGATTTTTTCTTTAATTTTGTTTCAGGATTCTTTTTTGTTTTTGGCGTCGCACTCTGTATATTTACCATCGTTAAGTATTTGATGATGAATCAAGTGAAATAAGTCAAAGTTGATATCGACTCCGGTCTTGCCCTAGTTAAGTGATAACTTTACTAAAAGCTTCGACGGAGTTTCGGAAGCAACACGAAAAGTCATGCCACCATTTTAACACTTTTCTACACATACTTAAATGCTTAGGCACTTTTAAAATAAAACATTTTTTTTTTGGGTAATGGTAATGAGATGATCAAGGCGCTCTCCTGATGGTAAGAGATAACACCTGTCCATGACCATTGTAGCGATACACAGAGCTTTGAATAACAAAACAAAGTACAGCGCATCGTTGCTTTGGCACTCAATACTTTGAGACTAGATGGTTAGTCTCAACAGCCCTTTAATTCGCTAGCTAAAGTACCCTTCAAACCGGAACACAGTAATGTTTGCACACTACTGCTTAGCGGCAGAATATCTGGTACTGCGGTGGTACCTTCCTAGAAGACCTCCTGCTTTGGAAATCTACTAGTAAGTAAGATACAACTATTTTTACTTCAAAACTAGAAAAATCACAAATTTTGGAAAATAATACTATGTTTCGCTTCGTTCGTTCAACTGCGGGAACAGTACAATCGATTATTTCGATGTCTGTCTATCAGTTTAATTTGATCAAAACTGTCAGCTTGATTAATGATTTTGTGACGATTGCTCGTCCCCTAACTTAAAGTACGGGGCAATATTTCTTCAGGCGCTCACTTCCGATGTTTTGAAATATTAAAGTTGGATGTCACCTAGGAACTAATGAATTGAGTCTAGATCAAAAATAATGAATGATTTATTGTACAGAATAAGTAAGTTTGAACTATTTCTTCTTCTGTGATATAAGTTTAATATTACTGCGGTTTTAAGCGGAACTTGTAGCCTGTATACACAGTAAAGGCCAGAGACAAAATGTGTCTATCCTACTAATATGTAAGTCCTAGTAACATCCTACTAATATTATAAAGGCGAAAGCTTGTGAGTATATTTGTTACTCTTTCACGCAAAAACTACTCAACGTGTTTGGATGAAATTTGGTATGGAGGTAGCCGAGACCTTGGATTAACACATAGGCTACTTTTTATCCCGAAAACATGTAGCGGGTAACACCGCGGGGCGCAGCTATATAATTATAAATGTGTAAGTTTGTATGTTTGGTACTCAATCACGCAATAACGGCGGAATAGATTTGAGTAAAATTTGACAAACATATACCTAGTTTGTTACCTGAATTAGCATATAGGATAGGTACTTTGTATACCAGAAAAATGTTAGGTACCTATGGGTTCCTCACAATGTTTTCCTTCACCGGTAGCTCAAGCCCATTGTTGGGATTAGAACCGACCGCACCAACCACTTATCGCTAAATTTTACTTACAGAAAGTTGTCCACGGTTGTGTGTAATGTCGAAAGACTCGGTACTGCCGTCGGCTCCACTCGTGTATTGTGGCTATAACATCGCAGTTACTCTCCTGGACAGCCTCTGTAATATTTATTATAATTAATGGGGAATTCTAAAAAATCTGGTCCTCCATATTTGTTTCGGATTATGAAAATATAGAGTAATTTAAGAAACTAATTTAATTGTTTTTGTTATTTTCCACGTAGTTATATTTTAAATCATTTTTAAACATTTTAAAATATTTCGGGGCGATGACGCCATCATTGGCGTTAAAGATTAAGGTCGGTGCCTGTATTAAAAAAGTTCAGAAATGTGTCAATGTCAATATTTTATGACAACCTATATTCATGATTTATAACCAAACTTCTGGGAGTTTTGGCGGGAACGCAGGAAGAGTCGTGTCGCTCCGTTGTATTTTTTTCCAAAACTAGTGTTTTGTCGAGTGTTTATGCATAAAAATGGTGGTGTTTTATTCATAAAGTGCCGAATTACAAGTGTGAGTGTGGAAAAATGATATAATGTGCTGAAACATGTCTTTTCGTGTTGCTTCCAAAACTCCAGCGAAGCTTTATAGTAAAGTCGCCACTACTTTACTAAAGCATGACTGGACTTGACTGACACGGGCTGGACTTGACTAAGACTATAACTTGACTATAACTAGCTACGAAGACACTTATTTAACTCTTGAAACTTGAAAATATATAAATACTTGACACTGGCAAATGCTAAAACGCGACGCCAAAACCAAAGAAAAAAAAAACCAAACTTCTAAGATGTATCTATCTTTGTTTTCTTTTGTTTTGGCGTCGCGTTTTTAATATTTGCCAGTGTCAAGTATTTATATACATATTTTCAAGTTTCAAATGTCCTCGTAGCTAAAGTTATAGTCGAAGTCCAGTCTTGATCAAGTACAGTCCGTGTCAGTCAAGTCCAGTCATGCTTTAGTAAAGTAGCGGTGACTTTACGATAAAGCTTCGATGGAGTTTTGGAAGCAACACAAAAAGTCATGTTTCACCACATTATATAATTTTCCCGCACTCGCGCTTGTGATTCGGCACTTTATGAATAAAACACCACCATTTTTATGCATAAACACTCGACAAAACACTAGTTCTGGAAAAAATACAACGGGGCGACACGACTCTTTCCGCGTTCCCGCCAAAATTTGATGTATGTAGGTACTATGCTCAGCTGAGGTACTATGTATGTAATTAAATGTAGGTAGGTATGTGTTTTCTTATAATAATATCAAACTACTATTTTTTTTAAATAATTCGAAAATCGTGTGGTATCGAATACAAAGCTTTCATAACATCAAATAGACATGTAATTTCAAAAAAAGGACATTGGTATGGAGGTAGCTGAGACCCTGGATTAAGACAGGCCACTTTTTATCCCGAAAACATGTAGCGGGTAGTAGGTACTTTATAAAACACCTATAATCCTAATAAAGTACCTATAATCCTAGTAGATAAATATCAAAAACAGGCCTAATTTAAATAATTTACTTCCTAGGTATTTGTTTACCAGTTTACAGCTTACTCATTGCCAATTTTATAAAACTTGAAATTGATGTAGACGGCCGTCGAAAAATGCTAAATTATTACAAATAGGTACATACGATTGATTTTTTTAAAATATAAAACTTTTACTAACCTAACCTAACCTAACTAGATTTTTTTATGGTTGACAGGCTAGATGTTTCACCACAGCTCGCCTTGTGTTAAGTGACGGTGTGGTCGAAGATTACTTATTTAGATTTACTTGGTGGTAGATCTCCTTAGCAGGAGGTCGTTTATGTAGGTACCACCGCAGTAGATACCAGTTATTCTGCCGCTAAGCGGTAGTGTGTAATCATTAGATACTGTGTTCCGGTTTGAAGGGTACTGCATCTAGCGAAATTACTGGGCTGTTGAGACTAACCATCGAAAGTCTCAAAGTAACAAGCGCCAAAGCAGTGATGCCCTGGACTATGTGTTGTCGCTGCAATGGTCATGGACAGGCGTTATCTCTTACCACCAGGAGAGCGTCTCATTCGTCTCATTATTTTTTACGTAAAAAAAAAGATGTCAAAGCACACCTAGCCTGGAATAGAATTGGCTCTCATGTGAGGCTGCCGGAACAGACTGTTAGATGCTAGGCGGAAGATTTCGAATTTGCTTAGGTAAAGGTAAAGTAGGTACTCTACCACCATGCTATGGTTTTCTCACGATGTTTTCCTTCACCGGCAGCTCAAGGTCAATGTTGGGGGTTGAACCCACGCCCTTTGGCATGCGAACCAACCGCGCTAACCACTGAGCCATCATCGCTACAAATTGCTATTGAATTACGCAGCTGGCTGCAGTACCTTTCAAATCATAACACAATATGTAATGTTTGCACACTACTTCCTGACACTGCGGTCGTAGGTATTAATGTAGCTACATATCTATTAAAAAACCGGCCAAGTGCGGATCGGACTCGCGCACGAAGGTTCCGTACCATAACCTAAAAAAATCAAGTTTGTTGTAGACCCCTTAATGATTTTTTTTGGACGTACGGACTGACAACGAGGTCTCAGTAATAGGGTCCCATTTTTACCCTTTGGGTACGGAACCCTAAAAACATAAACTGAAATCGAAACAAATTATAAAGTAAATAAATTGTAGGACACAAAATTATTTTTGTGTAAACGACGACGTAGAGTTAGTAGAGGAAATTAATAAGTTAAAAATAACCGTGCAAACACATGATTCGCTCTAATACCTACTCGTAAATGCAGTTTAAAAGTTCGTCATTAGGTAGGAATCTGGATATTTTTCCACATTTAATTAAAAAAACAACAACATTGTCATTATAATGCATTAATTAACTACCTGTAGGTTGGTACCTAACTTACTAAGTCAACGATATGTTATCGAATGTCAACAACCGTCGCTGATAAGAACCAATATGCTCAAACAACCTATTTACTACTTACGCTATAACAAGTTTAAGAAGTATATAGGTACTTATACCTACCTATTATAGAATTTATTGTTTAGTTAATTTTGAGGTTCTAATTTATAAGGTAGAATACTTTACTGTATTGAGATATATAATTATGTAGGTAGGTAAGTACCTATTACACAAGGTGTCGTGATAAGAATTTACTTCATTCAAGTCAACTTCAGAGCACCTCGTTTAGAATTTTTTTATGATCACAAAAAACGTCAAAATTGTAAAATTATCAACAGACCTATCACGTAACTTGGTAAGGCGTGATTTCTTTGTTTTGAAGTCCTGTACGAACCTAAAGCTACCTAAATATAGGTAGGCCTAAACCTACCTAAATATAGCCTACCTACTTTATATTTGTTGCGATACATACTCGTGATATTTTTGAAAGTTATTTACATAATTTCCTACTGAAATGTTAAACCGTATACCTATTTTTTAAATAAATGTTTTCCTTTCCTTTTTATTCTAATGAGTATGCTTTCACAGTGCATAGAGTTAGGTCATTTCATACGAGCTTGGCTGTGCGAACAAATGTGAAAGTCAACATGTCTTACCTTGGTTTATAAGAGGTTCGTATCCATTGCGCGCCAAACTCCACCACGAAACCATAGTTCACGTTTCACTTCACCTAAACTTAGATGACTATAAACACTCTATTAACATTTTTATGGGTATAGACACTAAAAGCTGACATTTAGCCGGCTGCCCGCGGGGAAATGACGATAAAATAAATATTATTCTCGGAGTAGACGAAGCGTTCGGACGATTAAATATTATGAATAGTGATTTTGTTATATTGTACGCAATGATTCATGTGTACTTTGATTTACATTTGATAACATGGAGTTGGTACATTGTAGCGATTTATTAATGTTATCTCGTGTAGGATGCGATTGGATTTTGCTCATATCTAGTCGGAAAGTTTGTTTTGACGAGCGATAGAGCGATTAGTCTTCAGATAGGTGAAAGAGAGTGATTTATAAAATCGAGCGCTACCATGCGTTGTATAGCACTTTATTGTTAATGTGTACTTAGCTAACCGAAACCTATAATAATAATTTATTTCAGTCCATGTACCTACGTAGACACATATTACACTCACATCTCTCAAAAAAATATGTTTGTCTTTGACGATAATACCACTCTCGAACAATTTAACTTGCCTGCTAGCTCAGTTGGTAGTGTATTTACTTCCAATTTCTTTAGCAGAATGTTTTGTTCATCTCATTACTAGACTGCTGGAACTTAATAACTAGATCTTTTTAAGGATGATAGGCTAGATCAGGGGTCGGCACCGTCTGGCACAGAGGCGGGCTACAGCGGGTTTTAGTAGGTATAACCCTAACCTGTGAAAAGGTTGGCAAGCTGAGACTCTCCAGTTACATACCCAAAAATAAAATAAGTAAATATTTTAAGTTTTAAATAATAAATCAAACATTACTACCTACATATAATATAGAAAGGAAAAATTTAAGTGGTTTTTCAATAACTAGGAAATTTTGTAAATGGTCACTTTTGGCTCTTTCCTCTAAAAGGTTATCTACCCCTGGTCTAGGTGTTAAACGCAGCTTACCTGATGTACCTACCTAAGTGACGGTGTGGTCGAAAAAGTTAAACACTCCTAGAACACTGACACCTAGCCAGCATACTTGGCGGCAGATTTTTAACTTGAGTGGTAACTAGCCAGCCGATTACTAGAAAATATCCTACCACCATGCTTTAGCTTCTCTCACCGGCAGCTCAAGCTTATTGTAGGGATATAAATGTGAACCTACCGCGCTAACCACTAAGCTAGCATCACTACCTACAAAGATCTGCAATTGGGTATTTAACAAAGAAAAATGCAAACACATGAGTTTCAAAGAAATACTTTATTGACTCAATCATCACAATATTTACCACCTATTAAGCTGTAAACTACATTAGATACATAAAAGCCGAATTTATAAATTTGAACCAAAATCGTAAGAAAAAGGAGAAATTCTGTGCACCACTTCTTAAATACAAATTAATAGAAGAATCAAATTGACTAAAACATTTGTATCTCTTTTAATTTCAATACGTGAGAAGAGAACGACAGCAATTTTTGAAACAAAGAGCCCAGCATCCGCGCCCAATAAAAACAAATTTTAATCCTTCAAAATGGACCAAACACAATTTAATTTTTAGATATAGAAACTTTTTCGAACATTGTTAGTGTTTTTGATGAGTCTATGTTATCTATCTACACTAATATTATAAAGAGGAAAGATTTGTATTTTTTGTATGTTTGTAACGAATAAACTCAAAAACTACTGGCCCGATTTCAAAAATTCTTTAACCATTGGGCTACACTATCCCCGGCTGACATAGGCTACGTTTTATCCCTGTATTCCCACGGGAACGGTAACTATGCGGGTGAAACCGCGAGGCGTCCGCTAGTAATTAATATTATAATGCGGAAGTTTGTTCTGTTTGAATGATTAAAAAAAAAAATATCTGCATTTAATAGCTCATTTCTTGAGAAAGGTTATATGCACGATACAACCCGTAGAAGCCGAAGCCAGGTGAAACCGCCGAGCATAACTAGTATCATTATAAATGTTAATATGTAGGTATTGTGTTAGCAAGATACTCGTAGTACAATGTGCCATTATCTTGGCCTTAACTAGAAAGTTACAATAAAATTGTTCTAAACTTTGTCATACAGAAAATAATGACAAATTGTCAAGTGCCCTTAAATTACCTAGAAAGTGCATGACTGACTGAAAGGTAAAAATAAACTTAGGTAATCAGGTAAAAACATATTGTTCAGTAGAATCAGTGACTGTTAGTTCTTACATGTAGTACTTGTGTACCTACTTGGCGTATGTTCATTAGCTTAAACTGTTGTTATTTATTAAAGGAGCTGTGTCTTCCGCGTCGGATCTCTCGCTCTCACTCGACACTGAAAAAAGAGACAACCATTTATTACTAAGGAAGTGCTTTTTAAAAACCCAAAAACTATAAAACTCCCAGTTTAAGTAAACATCACAATTAAGTTCTTATAGCACGGTCCAATTTATCTGCACAAGTTGATTAACATAAAGAAATATTTTCTGTTTACAAAACTGAGTTCTGCTCAGAAAAACACGATAGTAGCTCCCTCTCAACACTGCAGATAACTTGATAGTACTATAAGTGTAATTCTACAAAATTACGCTCTAAAACTATATAAAATACGTCACAATTCACAGAAAAAACAAAAATTTTATAATTGTAATACAATATCACAAAAAAAACATTATATGAGTATACTTTTGTTATTTCCAGTTTTTTCTATGGTGTCCAAAAAGGTAAAGAATCTTGGCAAGTCTTGTTAATCTAACATATTTAAATTTCTGTTTTTAAACTACATAATAACTATTTATGTTTAAAACATGTGAAATTAGTTAAAAATGATTAAAAATTCAATTTTTATGTAACAGTTTCTAATTTTTCAATTTCTATTTTTTGTTTCAATTTCTAATTCTAAGGTTTCCTAAATGAATTATAAAAACAAGGCGCTTCCAACGACACCTCAATTGTCAAAATATGATATTTAGTTAAGTTTAGTACCGGTCAATAACATAGCCCTCCCTTTTGTTTCGCTGTAGTCAGGGAAAAATACGAAATGATTCTTTATATTTTTGGAAAAGTAAGAAAGAACTTATTTCATAGGCATGGTTGATATAAATCCTTGAAAATGGCGCGAAAAGCATGCACGACACAGACAACATAAAGGAGAAAAAGGTTCTTCTTTAATTTGTTAGCATAAGCAAAAAGAGAAGGAAAAAGCAAATAAATTAGTTATAATTAAGTGAAAAGTAATCGCCTGTCAATAAGGTTATTTTTTAAGCAACAAAAAAACCGCAAAAAATTTAATAATACAACGTTAACGCAATAGATACTTATCTTGTGATTAGCAGTTCCTAGTTTCATTATACGTTGCCAAAAATTATTTAGGACAACTATGCAAACACTACAAAGTTTATTGATTTGCATAAAAATAATGAATTCAACATCTTTGCACTTTTTTGGGAATTTATAACACGGTGGTCACGAAAACAACACAGTGCTAACAAACGCTTTACACGGGCCAAATGTGTATACCGTGCGCAGCCAAATAAAAGTGAAAGTGTAGACACAGAGTGTATAAGTAGACTTCGATCATTATACATTAAATAAAGATATGACTTCAAGTAAAAATGTGGCCATATTTAACTTTACACGGTATGCATTGTTGGTTACTTTTAAAATAAATATTTCCGTGCATCATAGAAAGACTTCTTATTTCATGTGTAATTTTCTAAAATTCCTTTTGCTTTTTTAATAGGAATATTATTAGATTACGTAATTTAAATATTAGTCGTGTAATTACGATTCAAAGACAAGTCTTTTTTTTAGTTGCTAGCTATGTATATGGTAGCATGGTAGTTTTCAACGTGTATAATAATATGGTAGAATGGTAGTTTTCAATGTGTGTATTTTTTATGGGCCACGTCTAGTTCTATACTTGATCGAAGTCTGCAGTACAATAAAACAAGCTATTCAAAATGTACATTAGCTTATATTTGACATACAAAATACACGTCACATGGATGTCATACAGCCAGTTAGCGGTAGTGTTACAGATAACATATACCACATAATATTTACATTAGCACTACTTATATGGTAACACCGTTTGAGCTAATCCCGTGGGAGACAATACTAGCGATTCTCTCACTTATTTCAATTGCAATAAAGTATCATATAGAGTAGAAAGCGTCCTAGCACTTAAACTATTTGTTACATAGATCATAGATAAAGATATAGAGGAAGTAGGGAAAATTGTTAGTCGCAGCCAACACCGATCTCATTGTGGATCTTACGTTCATGAATAAAGGTTAAAAATATATAGTTAGTACAAGACAAGATGCAAGATATTCTAAATACTACGATAGCTTTTGATATAAATAGTCGTTACTTTAAAATGAGTTGATAAATGTAGTTTTTTTTTTTTAATTTGGTAAGTGACAAATAAATTAAAATCTTTAGACAGTATATTTGCTAATATATTTTTTTTGTAATGTTTAATGGAAGTGATGGTTCCACGACTATTTATATCAGCTAATAATAAATAGCTTCTAACGTTTAGTTTCTTCAATGTAATCAATTTTTGTATGAAAACTTTTGTTCTAAGAACTTTCTACAAATCTCATTCATAACATAATTATAAATACATTGAACTAGATATTTCTCCACAAATTGTAACAAACAGAAGAACAACCTTAATAGATTAAAAGACAACATTTTTCTACATTCTAATTGTCGTAAAATCTTAGGTATGAAAATCAAAATTAATTTTATAGCAGAAATCGTTGATCAAATTACTCAACTCACGAAAGTTCTTGTAACTAAGAGGGGATCATCTAACTAATCTTAGTATTTAGCACAAATCCGTCCCGCGGTGATTTTAGAAAAATATTTATACAATATTATACGAAAATAACAATTAATTTGGCAATATAATGTTAGTATACATTCATAACTACCTTGGAGTCGGTGATATAGAGTCGCTAGCGTCAATTTTGAAGATTTTAGGCATGTTACAGTCCTTGTCTAAGGGGGCGTCAGCAAATATCATGTATTTTTTAAAACGCAAATTATGTTTTTTTTTTAAATCAAGCAGTTTTTTTTAGTTATTTCATTTAAAAGTAATTAGACAAACGAGACGCTCTCCACACTAATAATATAAACAAATTTACACTAAAAATATAAATTTTGAGCAATCTTACGTAAGATTGGAGGAGAGAGGGAACAATCGCACGTCTCACCAAGTGGGGAGGGAGAAACCCCCAAAATACCTTCACACAATTAATAGACGCACCCTAGTAGACAACAATGTAAAAAGAGAGCAACATTAATAAGTTTAGAACTATCAACTAAAACCTTCAAATTGATTTTACTAGCATTTAGCAAATCTAAACAGATGTTTTAAGATTTAACAATGCCTAGAAAGAAAAATAGCACATCCATTTTATACAAAGAAAATAGCATATCCATTTATACAGTACGAGGGTTTCATGTCGGCAATCGGGAATAAAACGGAGGTCTAATTTGTCTTACAACCAATAGAACAATCATATCATTTCTTTTGTCAGATGCCAGCGTAAATTATTTTAATTTTGTGATGGTAATGACAACTTTAGTACATAACTAAGTATATCGATTATAATTAATCATAGTTCGATAATAACCGAATCTACAACTTTATCCCGACGTATCAGAAAAACCCTCTACTGTACAAAAGATTCGGGATTGTGATTTTTGAGTACCTAATTAAATATATTTTGGTTTTATATGTTTGTACTGTTTTTTTTGTTGGGCCATTTTTCTTGGCAGGCATTGTTGAGCCAGCCCCCGACTTACTGATCCGTTGCGTCTATGTAAATCCGACAATTCTCCGCTAAGAGCACATCTACAACAAAGTTTGGTTTTTATTTTAAAAATGGCGTCTACCATATTGTAACACTGAAGCCGTTTATGTTTTTACAAGTATTGTATTAACAATCCATTAGAACTGACGTACATTATTTTTATTTACGATTTCGAGTACAAATCTAAACCATTCTAAGAGCAATAAGGGGAACACTAAATAGGAAAGATGACTGATTTTTTCGCTCCAAAACATCTGACCAGAAATATTTTAATTATAAAATATGCTATCTTCACGCTGCAACAGCCCAACGGATTTAGATGAAATTTAGAAAGAAGACAGACTATACTCTGAATTATCACATTAATATTATAAAGGCGAAAGTTTGTAAATGTGTGTTTGTTACTTCTTAACGCTCAAACGGCTGGACCAATTTTGATGAAACTAGGTATGGAGGTAGCTGACACCCTGAATATGCTACCTTTTATACCGAAAAAATGTAGCGGGGTAACACCGCGGGCCGCAGCTAGTTATAGTTATTCATTCCAGGCTTGGTGTGTTTACCATCTTCGACCACACCGCCACTTAACATCGGGTGAACTGTGGTCAAACACAAAAAAAAAACTGGAAAACGCGTGGTAACTTTGAAGATAGATTTGTATAAATAAGACATCGGTCATCTAACCTATTTTCTAACAGCATATTTACAAAAGGTCCATAACCAAGTGATATACATTCTAGGTTATTATGTACTTAGTTATTAACTCATATAGCGAGGACTGCCGACGGGGCGGTATAGGAGGGAACCGCTCTACCGATATTGCCGCGCATTACCCTATAACCTGAAAATTACACGACTCTCTACTTTATTCAGTAGCAGTAGTCCACCACCATACTTAAAATACATGGGGAAACAAGTTACAGTCAGTCTTCAGACTCGTTCAGAAGTCAAACAAATAAAAATGTTGCCCATTTTTTTAACACAGCGCCATCTAGTCTACAACTAAGCAAAGCTTGTAATAATAAACAAGATAATTCAATAAAAATAAACAAATATCGTAGGGCATTACACACAGCGCCATCTGACCCCAAACTAAGCAAAGCTTGGCAGCCTGTTATATATATTTAAAAAAAGTATTTAAGTATTCTTTCAGTTACCTGACTTCCATAGTACAAGCTTTGCTTAGTTTGGGGTCAGATGGCGATGTGTGTAATGCCCTACGATATTTATTTATTTCAATTGACACAAAAGGAACAAAAATTGTTCCTTTTGTGAGAAATCTTCACCCTTTATTTGGGCCCCCCCAATTAATTTTGATACAGAGCCCCTCAAAGGCACGCTACGCCACTGTCTTGCGGTCACAGTTTGGATCGAATGACAGGTTGTTTTTAGTGACGACAAAGCCGATGGTAAGTATTACTTCAGTGCCACATCGAATTAAAACTTTTGTAAAAAAAGAATATTAAGGTATTCAATCTTTGAATGGCCGATAAATTTAATGGGAAACATATGATAAGTTATAGAATTTCAATGTTTGTTCATTTTACATTACATTTTGTAAATCTGAACAAGTTTGAACAAAGACTTTATAATTTATTTTGAGCGGAGAACATGAGCATGTCTTTTTTTTAAAACAAACCGAACCACCTTCCAAGCAAGGGAAGATTTTTAGAATTTAATCTAATTAGCTAATGTCACACAATACTTTAATTCGTCATATCTTTAAAAATCTACGCGTAAACCGATTTTTATTGTAACAAATAACTACCTACACACATTATTATATTAGCAATCTCGAGAAAAAAATATTTTTAAATTGTTACAAAGAGTTCAAAAATTTGCCCACTACTGCTATTGCACTACAAGTTAGTGGCATTAGCAAAGTCTTGGTGTGTAAAAAGACAAAGTGGAATTCGCATCAGGGAGATAAGAGACTATCAGTAGCTCAGTGGTTAGAACAATGGAAGCTTTCACCAGTTTTGCTGGTCAGTAATATTTTTTTTGGGCTGTGGTCGTTTGGCCACAGCTTATCTGTTAAGTGACGATGTGGTCGAAGATGGTAAACACCTAGCCTGGAATGGAACTGGCTCATGTGTGAGGCTGCCGGAACACACCGTTAAATGATTGGCGGCAGATTTTTAACTTGAGGGTGGTAGCTAGCCAGACGAGTACTAGGAAGCACCCTAACCACCACGCTATGGTTTCCTAACGATATTTTTTTTCAACAATTTAAAAAATAAATAAGTAAAAATAAAAACTTTCTAGATGACTTTTCCACAAAAAATATACCAATGTATTAAAAAAAAACTACACCTTTCTTTTATTCAAACTTTGTCCATTGAAGTACAATCCTAATCGATCTATAATATGTACAGATTAACATCAACAACACTAAACAACGAGTAACGTATTAATTCCAAAAAAATAACATTCCATTGTCCGTATATTCACGACTAATGGAATTTATCCAAGCCACCATCACATTTGGGCGGTAATTCACAAATACATGGACTTTTGTCAACAACTTACACAATTTTACCCTTATATAATGACACCAACATAATAAACAATAGACTGAGTCAGACTCGCCTACCGAGGGTTCCGTACAAAATAGAATATGATAAATAGTTCGGGAATCGAGTGTTGAATTTTATAGTACAGTCAAAGCTCTTTATTCGCGGGGTGTACTTTCCATAAATATGCCGCGAATACAGAAACCGTGGATACGGATTGGTAATTAGTACGGAATCATAGGGGATACGTTCTAAGATTCCAAAATAGAACCAATATGTATCAAAATAAAACCAGCTTTATAAACCAGGGCTTTAAAACTTGTTTTTTTTTTGTTTTGTCGCTTTTGAAAAGTCTTTAAATTCAGATTGATATTGGGCTGTAGCATTCATAAATAATTTGCCGTTTCAAACTAAGGCATTCGACAATGGCATTTATACACTAGCAGTAAGGTTTGTTTTAGTTTGAAATTAGTCCACTCGGTTACATCTTTTATAAAAGCCGCCTCGGTACGTACCAACAGTAAATACATACTCAAAAGATGCAGATACGTTAATAAATGACACCCAACTATTTTCTGTTCACCGATTGCATCCGCGAATGATGAATTTTTAGCCGCAAATACAGGAACAGGGTTCCAATTTTTGTCACCCGCGAATAAGGAAACCGTGAATAAAAAACTTTTACTGTATTGCCCCAATTTTTTGTGATTAAATTAAAAAATTAAAAAGTTTTTGTGTACTATAAGACAATGCTTCTTGCCAAATTTCAGTTCTAGGTCAACGGATGTCGAAATATGCGGTTTTTGCAACATAACCGGCTGCAACTTTTTTATGACACCTGAGAAGTTTGGATTTTTTCACAGCTGTAAGGGACTACAGGTCTGCGTACATCATTTTAAATTCAACTCGATACCTCCACGCGTTCCCGAGATAGGTCTTGACAGGTGGGCAACAAAGTGAAAAGGGTTCCGTTTTCCCCTTTTGTTGTACGGAACCCAAAAAATTAACAACAATATACCTAACAGATTTAATCTAGTACGCTCCCGCATCGTTCAAGTAAACGAATCAATTTCAATGAGCCATAACACATAACATACTAGAAGAGACTCCAGAATGATGTTTCATTTGATTGTCGTAATCAGGGACCGTTAGCGGTAAACGTATAAGAGTATAGTACTAGTTTTACATATTATTACATTGACATGAATTGAAACAAAAACTTGAACTTGGTATTAATCAACTATCGTATTGTATTGGAAGGTATTGATTGTAGGTGAGCATAAATATATTTATTTTTAGTGTACACTCCTTTTTGAGGCTGTTTCGTTCGTGAGCAGTCGTCGTGTCGAGATAGATGCGATGCGGTGTAGTTATACCTTGATGGAATTGATATTCACGACGCGTTAAGAACTGTACATAATTATGTAGAGCACTTATGTTTAAGCAGGGACACAACGTTTTATATATTACAAACATAGCACTTGTACATTATACAGTGAAGCAATCTCAATCACGCTAGACTTAAATGTAGCATTTGACACAACGTGCTTGAATTCCCACAAAGAATTAAATAGAAATTAAATATGATGAAAGAAAAGAACAAGACACATTATCGGCAACACATACTAAGTTTGCTAAAAGGGGGAAAAATCTGGAATATCTAAGTTTGCTAAAACGGCAATTTATGGAATATCTAAGTTTGCCAAAACGGAAATTTATGGAATATTTTTTCTAGTGCTATAGAGCTTATATTTTATTGAGACAGAATATTTAATTTTATGTAAAAACTGTAAATGTATGTTGACAAAGTCCCAACAACAGTAACTACAAATACGCAACAAGCGTTTCACCGTCTCTTAAAGTATGTTATGTCTGTGACATAAATTATACTTTGGTAATTTGTGTTACCGCTACTAAGCTTGAGAGTTGGTCCGTTTAGCCTTCTGCGCGGTTCGACGCGCGTTCGTACCGTTTCTGTCTTGCGGCGTTTTGCCGCTTGCCAGTGCCGGTTTGCCGCCTGCCGTCGTCGGTTTGCCGCCCTGGATGACGGGCGGGTACGGGATACGGAAGAGCCATATTTTGAGGTGTTCGCAGATCTCCATGCAGATTTGACCGCAGTAGCGGGTCAGGTCCACGCACACCCATATCTGGAGTTAGAAATAGTAAATTGTTACCCAAGGGCTGAAAGTAACTTATTTAGTCACGTGACGGGGTGTGGCGCGCGAGCGTAGCAAGGGCGCCAATAGTCCGAGTGACTAAATAAGTCTTTCACCCGAGGTAAACACTGTGCTTTTTATTACGAAAGTAAATATAAAAAATGAATTAGTTAAAGTTTACATGAATCAACAAAAGAAATGAAGATCGGATTGCTGCTTTCCTGCCAAATTTTGATTTTTTATAATTTGACAGTTGCCATGTGTCAGTAGAAAGTGAATCTCCCTAGGGCGGAAAGTATTACTTTTAGCCCGCCCCTCAGACAACTACAGACCTACTTTCCGAGTTAAGTAGTGAAAAAGTTTTTTACGTAAATTGAATCTGTAGGCATCCTAAAAATTAATGTGATTGGCATCGACAACTTTGAGCAGCGACAGTGTCCAGAATAATTATGTAGATGCATTTTCCGTCTAATAAATATTGTATATAGATAGAAACTCTTTATTGTGCATACTAGAAATAGAAAAAATGTACAGAAAACGAAATAATCTTATGAGCTAGCCTAGGCCAGCGGTTCTCAAACTTTTTTGGTTACGGAGCCCTTCCTGAAGGCCAAATATTTGACGGAGCCCTAAAGCAATCAAAAACTGTTTTAGGTGCATTTTTTATTGTCAGTTGAGTCAGTGTTGCTCTGTTGACTATGTTATGTTGTTGAAATGTCGCGCTCTCATATTACGCATTCCACTACTACTCTTTTACTTTATCTTGGTATATTTGTTTTTTTTTTTATTTTAATGACAAATAATGAGACGAACTAGACGCTCTCCTGATGGTAAGAGATAACGCATGTCTATGACCATTACAACAACACACATAACTTTGAGTAAAAAACAAAACAAAGTCCGGGGCATCGCCGCTTTGGCACTCATTACTTTGAGACTTTCGATGGTTAGTCTGAACAGCCCAGTAATTTCGCTAGCTGCATAGCTGCAGTACCCTTCAAACCGTAACACAGTAATGTTTACACACTACTGCTTGGCGGCAGAATATCTGGTACTGCGGTGGTACCTACCTAGACGACTTCCTGCTAAGGAAATAGAAATGTATGGTAACTCTAGTTTTTCTTTTAATTATGACCAGTATTTTCGCGGAGCCATCACAGAAGCTTTGAGTATGGTGGGTCTAGGCCTAATTGTCAAATCGATAATAAGACAATTTTTTTACAAAAAAAACGTCTTTTTTCTACTAAGTCTAACTAAAGCTTTTAACCTGTGTTTAGTGTACTGACCGTGCAGAGCCAAAGCACGTAATACTCCGGTATGGCGTTATTGAAATACTGATTCAGGAATAGCATCGCCGGGCCGAGCAGGGACCAGTCGTAGTAGTCCATCTCAGATTTGGTCATGTGAGCCACCTGAAACCGAGAAAAACATTTATGAGCGAGAATGAAGGGTCAGAACGCCTAGACAAAGTAACCAAATTTGAAAACGCTAATAGAACATTCCAGAAATGTACTTAATTGACGTTAGCAGCCTACGTGATATATCGACAGCTTATGTCAATCCTGAGGGCCAAGACAAGGATAAAGGAGGGATAAAAAGTAGCCTATGTGTTAATCTAGGGTATCAGTTACCTCCATACCAAATTTCATCCAAATCCGTTCTTTTTTTTTTTTTTTAATGGAAAAAGTAATGAGATGAACGAGACGCTCTCCTGATGGTAAGAGATAACGCCTGTCCATGACCATTGCAGCGATACACAGAACTTTGAGTAACAAAACAAAGTCCAGGGCATCGCTGCTTTGACGCTTATTACTTTGAGACTTTAGATGGTTAGTCTCAACAGCCCAGTAATTTCGCTAGCTGCAGTACCCTTCGAATCGGAACACAGTAATGTTTACACACTACTGCTCAGCGGCAGAATATCTGGTACTGCGGTGGTACCTACCTAGACGACCTCCTGCTAAGGAGATCTACCACCAAGTGAAGTAAAGTAAAGTTTAGTAGCTTTTGCGTGAAACAGTAACAAACATCCATCCATCCAAACTTTCACATTTATAATATTAGTGAGATTCTGCTAAAACTTACTATACGTGAATGTTTTATGTTCTGTATAAGGGTTCGGCAGCCTAGTTGGGGGAGACCGTTTAACTTCCAATCTGGAGGGTTCGATTCCCACGGCACGCACCTTTAAATTTTCTAAGTCATAACGTGTGCAAATTGCTGATAACTTCAAACGGTTAAGGAAGACATCACGAGGAAACCTACATGTCTGAGAGTTCTTAAAAAAAGAAGTCCTCGAAGATGTGCGAAGTCTGACCCGCACTTGCCCAATGTGGTGGACTAAAAGAAGAGCCCTTCACCCAGAATTGGGACAGTTTATAAAACCAGTGCTGAATTCAGCATGTTTTATACAGCGTAATTAAGTAGGTAAAATAATACACTCAGTTGCAGGGCGGGACCGTTTATACCTTATTAATTAGTTACAATGCTCGCTCGGCTCCGAGTTTGAGCACCAAAAACAATACTCTCTTTTATCTACAGAGCTGTCAGCTGATCAAAGATAATCATCCCCCTCTATAATTCATCGGTGTTGCCCGCTAAGTGTCTATGGTGCATCTCCTAGGCAGTTGGTTGGGGTTGCCCGCTAACAACACTAATTTATTTAGCCGTGACAGATGTTAATATGAATAACAAGACTATTATATATAACTCACCACAAGTCTGTTTGTGACCTTAGCGGCGACCATTCCAAAGGCAAGGATGTACAACGCGGGGTGATTTTCGTACACGTTGGACTCGCTCTTCTGAAATATGATGAACGCGGGAACCACCACGAACGAGAACGGAATCACCGGCGACAGGATGCTTGTACCCTGGGGGGAGGGAGGGGATGTACCGTGCTCTTTGCGGAGGGAGGGCGGTGGGGGGGCCGGCCCTGTGTTCATGATTATCGGAAACTAACGGCATCGGAATTAATCAAAAATTATTATTACAAAACAATAGAAACAGTGTTCAAAAAATAATAAAAAGTCAATACATGGCAAGAATTAGTTCAATAAAGAAAAAAAAGTAGCGCCTTTTAAGTTTCGGATGTCAAGATACAATTTGGGTCGTTGAGTCAGCAAAGTTTGCTTAAAAAACATAATCTAATTTTACTTTTTTTTTTCTAGTCTCAAAGTAGTGAGTGAGTGTTGTGAGTGCTAAAACAGCGATGCCCTGGGATTTCATTTTGTTATTCAACGTTCTATGTGTCGCTGCAATGGTCATGAACAATATGAACATGCGTTATCTCTTACCATCAGGAGATCGTCTCATTACTTTAACATAAAATTTTCTGGCTTCAATTTTATACCTACTGTTTTGAGAATACACAACCTTAACTTAATTTTTTAAGACTGAATTTACTTGATAAATAATTTAAAAAATCGGAAGTTAAAACAAAATCTTTAATATAAAATAGTTTTACAAATAAATCCTCTGATACCGACATCGATTCTAGTATTTTTTTAACCTGACTGGTCCACCTCAAACGATACACATTTACGAAGAAATAATGTGAAGTGTAAGCTTCCAGAATCATGTTAATTAAACTAAGTAAATATTTTGTATTATTTCGTTTAGTTTCCGACAATTTATGAATAGGGTCTTAGATCGGCCTTGCGTTGAGTTAGGGGCAAAAAATTAAAATTAGACAAAAAATAACAAATTATTTCTTACATAATCGTAATAGGTAAGGTGACTGATGATTATTACATTGTACTAAAAAAAAATTGATTATAAATACTGTCGATTATGGAGAACAAAAAATATCTTTGCATTTTAATGAATTCTAGAAAGACTTTATGACGTCAGTTCTTCAAGTCATTTGAATGCTATACAATAACATTAGTTTAGCAGAAAAGAGACCGAATATATTTCATAACATTTTTTTTTTTGTAATTTTTGTATAATTGTATTTACAAAAGGATGATTTTTATCTTTAATAAAAATCATCCTTTGATTTTTATCTTTAATAAAAATTATCCTTTGATTTTTATTTACATAGATAGATACTGTTTACATAATGACTTGAATTGGTAGGCAACATATTTTATCTTATTTTGTTATTGTCCGTCACCTACCGGCCTCAATAGAAAACCAGCGCCGGCTCTATTCAGTCGGCATAGCTGAGTTAAAGCCAGTTTGTTACATAAATATACCTTTTTAATGATTTTTTTTCTAAAGATTTTTATCCATGTTTTTTTGTTTGTACATTGCTTTTATGTCACAAATAAAGTGTCGTGGTATTGTAAACACGTAATCTGAGTTTTTTTTTCTCGTCTCGTTACATAAAAAAAACGTTATCAGACACCAGTCATCACCCTATTAAGACCAACAAAAATAAAATAACTAAAATCTAAATCAATGGGATTTTTATGGCATATTCCACAGCAACATCAAAAACTGAAGCTGGCAAAAGGGAAAATCATTCAGTTAGTATCAACACAACTTAATAGTAACATGCAACAAGAGTCCAGCACCAAAGCATGCCTTAAGCTAGAGATGGGAATGAAGAGTGCCGGTGAAGTATCGACATGCACTACTCGTATCGTTCATGGGCACAGCACAACACTACAGAACGGGACACATGAGACGCGCGGTCTAGCGGCTTCGTGCGAGCGTAGGCTAATTTACTCGAGCATCCTCATACGTCATTAGTACTTTGTGCAACTGTTAATTTTATTGTGTGTTAACGGCACAAATATACAAATTCTTACTGCGACAGTGGAGCCGTTTTTCCCCACTCCACCTTTCATAATCACGTTTACGTATCCGAATATAAGGTAGAATGTGAACACCACGACCGCGTAGTTGGACAAAAGGTTCAAACTGATGGTTACTGTCTGCAGCTGTAGTGTTAGACCGTGAATGCGTGGCGGTGGGCGCATGCGCGGTTAGTCGACCGCCGCGCCCCGCCGAGCGGGGAACAAACAAATACATGCCATTAATATCCATGAAACAAAACTTAATGGGAGAGCTGGAAACAAAATGATCTGTGTGCTGTCTTCACTCATCCTGTTATGGTTCTGTTACGGGCCCTTCGGATACCGATTATTATAAGGAACAGTTTCACCAGTGATGACTCCTCTGACTTAATTAATAACGTGATGACATAGGTTTCATGCAAAAGTTACTGTAGTTTTAGGTAGGAACCTCATTAACTTAATACGAATCAATCATGTCTTTTTATAATACAAATATAATAGTCTAGATATTGTGAATACGAATTTGTGTGACATTTTCCCGTTCTAGATGCGCCATTACCGCAAAGTTTTCTAATTAATATGAAACATCTAGCAGCCCTGTAGTTTTATCTGCAATTTAACAATTATTCCGTATTAGATAAGACCCAACAATGTCATGGTAGTGAAACAAACAGACAGAGCGACAGAGCTACTCTCGCATAATGTTTATGTCATTTTGTTCACGAATAAGATATTGGGAGAAGCCATTGGTTTCCGAAATACAGTTATCAATAGTTCGGAGACAATGGGCTCATATTATGTGTCCAAAATAGTATGAAAAAAAAAATGTAATGATAATTATGATACCCGAGAATAGAAAACGTAAAAGCAGTAATGGCGCCTATTTAAGCACCCATTTAAATCCCTTTATGTATTAGTAGAAATAATAAGACAAAGCTTCCCATTCGAGTTAATCGTCATGATTGATTCGCGAGGAAACACCGCTAGCCCGTGACAATGTACAAGTATAGCTGTACAGATCGGTGTGGTTCTTCTTACAGCGATAGTGGATCCATTTTTGCCGCATCCCCTAACCCGGAAGGTGGATGCGAAGTTCAGGAGAAAGATACATTGCAGACCATTACACATGGTGGTTCCCAACAGGCTCACGGGCACGCCCAGCGCTGGGATCTGTGTGACCACCGCGCGAGGTTATTGATTGCTAACGTTAGTTCTCGTCAATGTCTCAATGGACGAGTTCACAATTTTGGGGGAAAAAGCCAAAACACGAGTCAAAACACTCTTATAGACACGTCTGTAGCTGGCCGTCCTGTTTATTGTTTTTTTTTTTCAATGAGTGAAGACACACGTAACAAAATACAAATAATGAATAAGACGCACCAGCCACATTTATAACAAATTAAACATAAATCTAATAATATTTGACCAATACCTACGAGGTGACTGACAATTATTCGATCAAATACCTTCTATGGACCATGCTCCATGTTAAGAAAATAAAAGTAAATTTAATAAAAATAATACTGTGAGCATAATCCAACTTAACTGGGTACTCGTGATCTATAAGTACATGCTATTAAAAAAACCCACATGATAATAAGCGATGGACCAACAGTATCTTAGTTAACGATCAAAATAAGCGAAGGAACGAATCGCGGTTACAAAAAAACTATCGCTTTAAGAATTTTAAAGAAGTCTTCAAACTATAAAAGTTGTATCTGCTTAAGGGTCCAAACACAAAGCTGCGAATCGAAGCGATGCGAATTCGCAACGCATAACACAGCGACGCGAATTGCTTCGATACGATTGCGTGGGGCAAGGCGTCTGCCTTCCACGGTTCGGGTGACCATTCTCCCTCGACGATCGTCAATCGTCCTGAACGTATTTACTAGATTAAATGTTTTACATGAATCGTAAAAAGAGTTCGAGTTAAGATTACGCATTGCTATTATAGACAAGATGTAGGGGAAAAAACAAAGAAGATTTTTTCAAACTCGATCACTTTTTGAATTAAATTTGCACACGTCTGGCCCACACGCCGTCTCAGAGCGGACTAAAATACCGCCAATAAGTGTGAAGCATCATCGCAAGAAAGCGCAATGCGAATCAGTTCGCAAGTTTCGTGCAATCTCGTATATAACTACGATGCGACGTCGCATCGCAGTTTTGTGTTTGGACCCTAAGTTAATCTGTGTACATCAAGTCGATCGATTAAATTTCGAATAGTTTGTACGTTACTTACAAACTCGATTAATATATGTTTTGTGGACGCTTTGGAATATGATCATTAAAACATTTAGATTTAAATTTTAGTTTGGAGACTTCCCAAAACTACAAGTAAAAGAAAACTCGCTCGGTTAGGATTCAAAAGCTTAACGTGATTATGTGCTTGATGACTAAGTAAATGCCAATAAAACTAACTATGTTAACTCAACCGATGATTTAACACAAGGCTCGAAACTAGGCCCAAATCGAAGTACGATTTCACATTGTGACGTGGGACGGACTCTGTGCGTAGGATAGATTCGGCACGTCTTAAAGACGTATTTATATAGAAATATAAAAACGCTGTCACATTTGTAGGCATGAGAAGACGTCGTCAAATAGTTACGTAAGATACAAAATACTTTTGTACTCCCGAACCGTACTAAGAAACGTATTAGCAGCTGCATTTTTTAAACCTATAATGCCCCTCCACCTGGGGAAAATTCTCTCATCTGCTTACATTAATCTCGTTTGGTAGTTAAAGTTCAGTAAACGCAAACAGGATGATATCGTATGCACCTTTGAAAGACCGTCGCATGCCATGCCATTGCATATTTAGATGTACTTTTCTTTTTACACTTAAACGTTGTTTCAGTGATTTTAAGTACGCTCGAAAAAATATTACTAGTAATTGAAAGAGAACGGATTTTACTTGGTATCCTATGCATAGAAAAAGCTGTACATGTTAGAATGCCATCGCGTTTATCAGAACATTTCCTAGCACGGTTCGGGTATATAATATATGTTTTTTAATATTTCTAGTCTCAACATTTCAATATAAATTAATTACAATTTTTTAGTGAAGTTAGAAATGGTTAACGCCACAGAGGTCCCACGGCACCAAATGAAAGTGACTGAAACGACCACCAAAGCCGAGAGACCCCTCCCCGGTTACTCCTACGCTAGTCCAGCTTTAGTGGTCAGTGTGAAGCTGGTATAGTGTCTCACAGCGACTGTGGATCCGTTCTTGCCGACGCCGCCCGATACGATGGCGGCCGCTAGAGTGCCTACGGTGAGGAAAGCGCCTGCGATCGCGGCCAACGCCAGCGAGTACCGAAACTCGATCCCTCCACCGACCTGAGTGAGCCGGCTTCTTTAGATACGTTTTACATTTTGTCACCCCACTGCCCAAGAAGACGATGTTTTCTGGGTGTAAGTCTGTCTAATCCTGTGACTTTTTGTAGTCTAAACCTAAACGGTGTGACCGATTTTTATGTTAGACTTGAAATTACCTCAGAAATTACCAACATTTTACTGTTTTGAACAATAGCTTAATGATATAAAAATTCACTTAGTAGGTATGTTACTAAAGATTGACAGTCAGATTCAGCTGACTACCGTGTGATAGAGAGAAAGGGAGAGATAATATATTTGATTCTCATTTACATTTGTATATTTGTATATATTCTCATTTGTATTTGTATTTGTATTTGTATTTGTACTCTTTTCCGTTGATGGTCAGATCCGAGCGTCTATTTTATTAAGCTTCGGATCGAAATGGGGTTCGAACCCAAAACAGTATTTTTCTATTAAGACGTTCTGTCATCGCTGGCCTACACCCGATAAATATTTCAGAATATCGAACTTCTTGGGCAGTATAAGTTCTTTGAGCCGTTGGAAATAATTACTGATCAGAACAACTGATTACTGTATTCACATTTATGTCAACCGAATACTAAGGAAAAATCGTCATTATTATGAATTTAAAAAAAAGTTTAAGAAAAAAATATGTATATGTAGTAGGTGCTTATAATTTATATGTTTCAGACAAAGTACAAAGTTGACATAAACAGGTTTGCACATAAGTTGAAAAGTTAAATGACTTAGACGCGCAGATAAGCGGTCAATAATAAATAATTAATAAAACATATTATTTTATACGAAGGTACTCATGTGGGTATTTTTAAACAGTCTGAAGTATTTATATGTGTGCAACACACATTTCGTGACACACAAATATAATTTATTGTATTCGCCTGAAATAGAGCTTTCACGTGAATGAGACCTGATGAGGGGTTTTCAAGGTCGGTCCCATATTATAACTACTAGATGGCGTTGTTAATTCACGTGACAGATATTTTTATACAGCCTGAGTTATCTCCTTCAAAAAAATTTCAATGATATGAAAATTGAGAGGCACAAAAAGTGAACAATTTGCGAATGACGCCATGAATCGAGTCGGTCGGAACTATTATAAATTGTGTCCGTGAAAACCTCCCATTGGTTAATAAATCATCCGTGTATGTGATTTTAGCATTGTGCGTTAAACACAAGTATTGTGATCTAAATGAATATTGATAACACTGAGATCACTGAAATCGTTAAATCAAATTCAATTGTATTTTTCTTCAGTGACGGATTACAATTCAGGTCTTTTGTTTTTGCAAATGACTGTATGAGCTATCTCATTTACAGACGAACTGGGCGCATTTTTAGTACAGATAATTACACTATATACGTAAAATTGCGGATTGATATTGCGCCGACCGCGGCAGATCTCCGTTTAACCAAAGAGAATTAAGACATTACAGAGAGGGATCTCTGGAACTTTGTATACAACATGTTAAGAAAAGGTGTAATTAATACTATAGTGTATATTGTTGTAGGACTAATTAAGTATCCAGTCTAAAACCCCTTGACTAAACTTTAAAATAAATTTAAAAGTTTCTACACTAAGATTGGAAAAAAGAAAGGACAAGTGTAATTTGGACAATGCAAAGTCGTGAGGTTAATAACGACTTTTGCGATTTACGATCCCTCTCTTTTGCTTTTAGCAGTCGCCGCGGTCGAATCATGAAATAAGACAAACAAGTCACAGGTGATGTGTGCAAATATTTAGATTGAAACTCAGACAGTACGTTCTCGATCAAAGAAACAGATGATTTTGCGGCATGCGTTCGACCGCGTTCCAAGAATTCAACGAAACGCGTTTTTACGGCGCTTTGAATTGAGTTCCGTCGTTCTTAGCTCTTAAAGTTGCTATTTCTTTGATTAGCTAAAATATGGTAGGTAATAATTTCATTGTTTATTTGATCGATTAACAGTAGGTACACATAATTATTCGTGTGATGTACACTCACAATCACATACCTTGACACGTCGTGTGTGCTGTTAGGCAACGGACATAAGCTGACATATTTTTGCACACATTCACAGTAATGAGATATCGATAAATAAATTATAACTTACTAATAACACGCCCAGTTACACAAAAAAAAAAATATAATGCCTAGTCGTATACCAAGTAATTCGTGGTAGTATTGCACATTGGATCCATATTATTTGTAAAACTAAACAATGAAGAAGATATACATACATACTTTAAGAGAGGAGTCATGTACAACTGAGCGTTTTTTTTTTTTTTTTGTTAATTTGCCCCATCGGGCAGGCTAAAGCTATAAATCCATACTGCCTTGGTCTTAAGTGTTATTTCTGCTGTCTCTTAGCTATAGTTATGGTCAAAGTCCAGTCCGTGTCAGTCAAGTCCAGTCATGCTTTAGTAAAGTAGTGGTGACTTTACTATAAAGCATCGATGGAGTTTTGGAAGCAACACAAAAAGTCATGTTTCACAACATTATATCAATTTCCCACACTCGCGCTTGTGATTCAACACTTTATGAATAAAACACCACCATTTTTATGCATAAACACGCGACAAAACAATAGTTTTGGAAAAAAATACAACGGGGTGACACGACTCTTTCCGCGTTCCCGCCAAAACTCCACTAAGGAACTTTAATAACATGCTTAAAATTTTCTTTCCTTGATTTTGGTGTCGCACTTTATGCATTTGCCAGTGTCAAGTTTTTTGACATTTTCAAGTTACAGGCACAGTAAGTTTCGATAAAGTCCGGCGGTCAACGTAGTAGCGACTTTACTACGAACTTCGATGTAGTTTTGCAACCAACACGGAAAATCATGTTTCATTCATATCACCTTCCTACATTCGCGCACGTAATTCGACACTTTTTTGACAAGTTTTGAAAAATAATATAGTGCCGCTACGCGACCTTTCCGTATTTCCGCCAAAACACATTAGGTAGGTAATATGTCTAAAATTTCAGTAGCTTTCTATATATACGCGGAATTAAATATAGCGCAAGCACTCAGTTGTAATGCCCCTTCTGTAGTTAGTATATATCTAATTCTTATTTCTGAGCTATTCGTTGTTTCTATCCTACTCGCACATTTGCACACTTGCACATTCTTCATTCCATCAGTTTTTTAGCACGGTTTCTTTTATTTATTTATTTATTTTAATTCTTTATTGTACACTTTAAAGAAAAACATGTACAAAAGGAGGACTAATGCTCAAGCATTTTCTGCCAGCCATCCCCTCAGTAAATACAAAACAAAACAACACAACACGTGTTTATTCAAAAATCTTTTCAAGGACTTCCAATAGGTAATTGCATTAACTAGGATAGAAATTAACAAGAATTACGTAGTACGTAACCGTTAGAATACGTATTTAAAAAAAAAAACAGTTTCCATTTACGCCCGATCGAGGCGCTGCTTACCCGCTCAATGAATCAAAAAGGTTTTGTGGTTTTTGAAGTTACATTTTCCAACTTTATTGTAAGAAATACCTACACAATGGAATTTGCTGCCCGAGTATATTCTCGGATGAATACAATCTGGGTTTCTTCAACTTCGCTTTACATCAGGCGAAATGACAGTCAAACGCAAGCCTATCTTTAATTTAAAAAAAATCTTATTTTTATGTAAGATATGTACATAACCTTTAGTAACGTGAAAATGTGCGAGCAGAACAGCTAAGTCACGATAATCTCTACTAGTGAGATACTAAGTCCTGCGCAGGTTGGACAGCATTACCTGAGTGGCCCAAAAGTCAGACCCCATGATAGCGGAGATCATGTGTATTATGATGATGGAGTATTGAGCTTCTGTCACGTCTATGCGCCCCATCTTGAGCGTACCCGTCACGTACGCCTGCCAGTGCGCGCAGTAGAAGAGTGTCATCGCGCAAAAGCACTGGAAAGGGAGAAGAGGCGTGTTAGTTTGTTTGTCATTTTTAACCGACTCAAAGAAGGAGGAGGTTCTTAATTCGACTGTATGTTTTTTTTGTATGTAGGTATGTTATGCGTTAATTCTGCCAATTATGATCAGAGGTGGTCCCAAATAAAACATACAGAAAACAAAAGAACTTTATTAGCTAGTGCCACAGGTGACGGCCTTATCGTTAAAAGTGATCTCTTCCAGGCAACCATGATTCAATTATGTGGTGGCGGTGATGGAACCGTGACGCCGGCATAAAGTCAAATCATTCTTCAGAACAGTATGGAGGTAGCTGAGACCCTGGATTAACACAAAGGCTACATTTTATCTCGAAAAAATGTAGCGTTTAACACCGCGGGGCGCAGCTAGTAAAATCATATATCTCTTTTCATATTCATATTATGAAAGGAGACGAAAATCACCAAAATTGCATTATACTCGTAACCTAAATTCTGCGAAGATTTAGGACATCGAAAATGTGTGGACGACCTCTATACCAAGCCGACGTAGCAACTAGATGGCCGTGAAATGCTTTTATCGCAAATCTATTCAAATCTCAAAACAAGGGAAAGAATGCGTGACATTATATTTGAATATTCAAGGTATATATTCAGTTTATTTCCACTTAACAGTCGTTTCAGTTACAATAATGAAGAGGACTCAAATTTAACTAATTTGATAATAATTTAGTTAAATAGTTTGATAACAATTTATTAATTAATAACTAGATTGAAGGACGTGTTGACTAGAGTCAACACGTCCTCAGGATGCCTCGTGTTGAGGCGAAACACGTGTCGACAAGTGATCACTGCAGCGAGAAGAGGATATAAAGACTTGTGGTTATTTTAATTAGATTATTGTTAAATTATTTTTTAATTTTATATCAAAATTAGTTCTAGATATTAAGTAAAATTACGACTAAGTTTTTAATTAATAAATTGTTGTCAAATTAGTTAAATTTATGTCCTCGTCACTGTTGTAACTGAAACGACTGTTAAGCAGAAATACACTAAATATATTACCTTGAATATTCAAAATGAACTACCGCAAAGTAACGCCTGAATCAATCAAATTAAATTACATTTGTACGGATTCGATATATTAATTGAAATAACATGATTTGTCATACATATACAATGCCATAGATGAGTAATAAACAAATATCGTCGAACATTGCACACAGTGCCATCTAGCCCCAAGCCACAGAATACATAATAGCATAGGTACCCAAACTAAGCAAAGCTTGTGTACTATGGGAACCAAATAAATGATAGAATATTTATCGGTATTTTTTGTAAATATATACAGTACACAATACAAATATTTATAGTCACATAAACGTTCGTTCTGGTGGGAATCGAAACTACACCCTACAGCTCTTGATGCAGACACAATGTTCGATGTAAATGATAAAGTAATTAAGAATAATTATAAAACTAATATATTCACACAAGATTCGATTTTAGAAAAGACAGATTTCGCGTTTACCTTTATAATTTATGTATTCGTGAGGCTCTAACCGGCTTCGCCGTTAATAAAAAAGTCATGAGTCACATTTATATGTACAACAGTTCGACTATTCGACAGTGGTATCATAGCAAGTGTGAAAATGTATCTCAACACCACAATCAGTAAGTAGGTAATCAAAACAGTAGGTTATAAGTACCATACATGGTAATATTTATGTACCTACTGTTTTTTTTACTATTACAATTAGACGAGTTTGAGTAATGGGGTTTTATTTTTTTACGAAACTTTTTTTTTTTTGGTTGACAGGCTAGGTTTGACTACAGCTCAAGTTTTTTTTTTTTTATGCCACAGGTGGCAATCAAGCTGACGGGTTGCCTGATGTTAAGCAATCACCGTCGCCTATAGATATCTGCAATACCAGGGGTACCACAAATACGTTACCGACCTTTTAAGATTCTATTAACATGCCTTTTGAGGAACCCAATGTTGTAACTCCGCGGGAATACGGAAGAAGGAAGATCATTTCATCAAGAAAGAGAAATAGAAGGTGTGGTCGAAGATGGTAAAGCACACCTAGCCTGAAATGGAACTGGCCCTCGAGTGAGGCTGCCGGAACACGTCGTTAGATGTTTGGTGACAGATTTTCAACTTGAGGGTGGTAGCTAGCCAGTCGAGTACTAGAAAGTACGCTACCACCATGCTATGGTTGCCTCACCATGTTTTCCTTTACCGGCAGCTCAAGCTCATTGTTGGGGTTTGAACCCATGCCCTTCGGCATGCGAACCGGCCGCACTAACCACTGAGCTATCATCGCTAGAAAAAGAATAAGAACTTTCTGCTTATGCTTTCTAATTATGATTTTATTAAACGAAACAAAACACGACTGCGTTAAAAACAAATTAACAATTTACCTACATTTTTATTTCACATTTGAAAATGGAACTATGCTGCCGTCATAATATTATATTGATTTCTTGAATCTTTATGTAATTTAGTATTTTAATTGACAAACGCTGAGTAAAATTAAATGACGGCTTAATTTTAATGTTGCGCAAATTAAGCAGTGATTTAATTAACTCTTGATTGAAAGATGTTATAATTATTAAACAACAATCAATTAAGAAAATGAAAAAAAAACATCCTTTTGAATGATTAACAGATAACTACTAAGGTATTAAGATAACTAACTTTTTTTTAAATACATCGACAGCCCTGTTGGTTCAGTGGTAGAATGTCTGCTTCAAGAGCTGAAGGGCGTGGGTTCGATTCCCAACCAAGACAAACATTGTGGTATAAACAAATGTTTGTTCTGTGTCTGGGTGTACTGTATTTTTTATAAGTATGTATTTACAAAAAAAAAAGTATTTAAGTATTCTGTCAGTTATGTGACTTCCATAGCACAAGCTTTGCTTAGTTTGGGGTCAGATGGCGCTGTGTGTAATGTCCTGTGATATTGTTTTATTATTATTTATTTTAAATACATACTTTTAATACACTAGCGATAAGGCCGCCACTTGTGGCACTAGCTCATAAGATTATTTTGTTTCCTGTACTTTTTTTCTGTTTTGGTGTACACATAGAGTTTCTATCTATCTATTGACAGCCCTGTTGGTTCATTGGTAGTATGTCTGCTCCAAGAGCTGAAGGGCGTGGGTTCGATTTCCACTCAGGACAAGCATTTTGTGATATAAACAAATGTTTGTTCTGTGTCTGGGTGTACTGTATGTATTTACAAAAAAAAAACTATTTAAGTATTCTATCAGTTATGTCTTCCATAACACAAGCTTTGTTTAGTTTGGGGTCAGATGGCGCTGTGTGTGTGTGTCTTATGATATTTATCTATATATCGTTCTTATACTAAAAGCTTTGTTTAGTTTGAGGCTAGATGGCGCTGTGTAAAAATATTCCACGATATTTATTTACATTAAAAAAGCCTTCCATCAAATTCAAAATTTCCACATCATACGTTACGTCCCTCGATTTAGGTAAATACCAAATACAGACTCAGTTTTGGCGTAAGTCCATTAAACACAGTATCTGGGCGCAATGTTCTTGGCAGCATTGCCAATTGGGAGCGGGAGAGCTTACTATGTGTATAAATATGCACGAGTTGTATTGTATGTGAGGCGATGAGTGGCGAAAAGTGGCGAATCTACCGTAAAATGAGGTGGTTGAGGGGCCGCGCTTCATTCATTCTCAAATTCAAATTCTCTAAATGACTAAAGCCAAGATTTTTTTTAATGGTTGACAGGCTAGTTGTTTGACCACAGCTCACCTGATGTTAAGTGAAGGTGTGGTCGAAGATTAAGGAACTAACATAATTATAACAAGCCGCGTCCTGCGGTCATACACACACACAGACAAATCCCACTAATATTATAAATGTGAATGTATGGATGGATGTTTGTTACTCTTTCACGCAAATACTACTGAAGAGATTTGAATGAAATTTGGTATGGAGGTAGCCGAGACCCTGGATTAACACATAGGCTACATTTTATCCCGAAAAAAATGTAGCGTTTAACACCGCGGGGCGCAGCTAGTAAAATCATATATATCTCTTTTCATATTCATATTATGAAAGGAGACGAAAATCGCCAATATTGTATTGTACTCGTAACCTAAATTCTGCGAAGATTTAGGACATCGCAAATGTGTGGACGACCTCTATACCATAATAATATATCATAGTAAAAAATTTCAAGACTTGATTCCCGTGAGAGATGTCCTATCTACATACAAGTTTGTACGGAACTCTAGGCGCGCGAGTCAGACTCCCACCTGTGTTTTATGATGAGTTTAAGGAATTAGTTGTTTCGCTCGCGAGTTTGATAAGATATGAAACTATCTACAGTAGCTGATATCTAAGTGCGGTTGATTATCACGCACGATTCACTCCCTTCCAAATCATCAAAATGCTTACGTAATATTAGCCTGTCAAATTAAAAAAAATCATACGTATAAAACGTTTTAATAACTAGGGTTTCCACAAGGTCAGCGTATACAGGTCCTATAGTTTTAAATAAGAGATATGCAAGTACGCAATATTGACTCCAGTCTCTACTGTCATGTATTCTACGCGCCAGCCCTATTATCTATTCTATGTTATATCTTTACTACGGTTTTCGCATCGATAAAAGTTTATTCGCTTCCGTGACATTGAATCTGCGATAAATGTGACATATCTCGATATCGGAGCGCTGACGAAATAATCAATTATCATGTTATAGAATTATGAAACAGATTTCGTCATTTGTAGATAGATTTTTTTTAACCATTTCAGAACGAAACTGTCAGTGTCAAGTGAGTGAGTGCCACCCATGCACAGCGCAGAACGCATGTATACAAAACATAATCGTTTTAATTGTCACCAAAAAATTATTCTGTTTTTGAAACTTCAAAAAATAAAATACCTACTTCTTTTTTTTTACAATAGATAGGCTTGCGTTTGACCGCCATCCCGCCTAATGTTAAGCGAAGATGCGGTCTACGATGGAGCACGCTTGCCTAGAAGAAACCGATTCACTTGCAACTTGAAGGTACCCAGATTGTATTCATCGGGGAACACCCACTCGGGCAGCAGATTACAATGTCTAGCGGTACGTATGAAGAAGGTGGAATCAAACCGCTCTGTTCGAGCTTTTGCAAAATCAACCATGATGCGGTGTCGTTTTTAGAGCTCCAGACAGTAAACGTTTAAAAAAAAATTACAATTAAATGAACTAAAATAATAACACAATAACACTGCTTAAGATCAGGCAGAGTGTGGTCAAAAGCGAACCTATTTTAATTTTTTTTTTAAATACTACTAAACAAAACAAATATTTGAAAACTCCAAGTTACGTGTCAAATAAAACATTAGTATATATTATATGTATAATAATAAATAATGACGGCTATGTGTTAGGTATTTTTAGTTTATAAATTATTTATTAAACCGATTTTCAAGAAATTTCTATGGGAACTATAAAAAAATATATAAATGGCAGTTTGAATATTATTTAAAAGTGCGTATGAATACGACGTATTGAATATTTAATCATACTAATATTGTCATACACATCTCTCGCCTGTTCTTCGTTATAAATAATTTAACTTCTATTCAAAGCAAGCCTCAAACTAATGAGCGCCAAAGTAGCGATGACGTAGACTTTTTTTGCTAGTCAAAGTGTTGTGTATCGCTGCAATGGTCATAGACATGCGTTATCTCTTACCATCAGGAAAGCGTATCATTCGTCTTTTTTGTTATGTGAAAAATAATGAGACCAACGAGATGCTCACCTGATTGTAAGAGATAACGCCTGTCCATGACCATTGCAGCGATACACAAAACTTTTAGTAATAAAACAAAGTCCAGGGCATCGCTGCTTTAGCGCTCATTACTTTGAGACTTCGATGGTTATTCTTAACAGCCTAGTAATCTTGCTAGCTGCAGTACCCTTCGAACCGGAACACAGTAATGTTTACACACTACTGCTTAGCGGCAGAATAACTGGTACTGCGGTGGTACCTACCTAGATGAACTCCTGCTAAGGAGATCTACCACCAAGTAAAAGTCTCAATACTGTTACATAAAAAAACATATCTTTAAATTAATACTACCTACACTATTTTCACATTTATAAAAACAACGTAATCTAAGAGTCTATTAGAGGAAGGAAATGTGGCCAGAATGCTGGCAGTATTGCCACGCTGCGTTGAATGGCAATACTAAGCTTTTGACCAAAACGGATACCAGCATTTTGGTCAACTGACGCCTCCTCGTAAACGTTTGCCCAGGTCCCTATATAGTTCGCGAGCAAGTAATTATTTTGTTCTTTACGTAATTCTTAAAGATTTTATTACGTTTAACTACCATTGGAACTATGTACTTATATGTAATGTTAATGGAGTAGATATTAGCACATGTTGCTCTCTATTCACTAACACAAATGGTAAACAATTCTTTATAAAATCCTCAAATTATACATTTAGCACGAGAATTTTTACGAGCACCACGTGCTAAAATCAGTGAACGAAAACTTCTGAAGTTCTGTTTAGGAAATACGATAGTGGTGCCGCCAGTTAGATCTACAAATAGGTTGGTATCCATTGGCGGCATGAACTGTTTTAAATACTCATCAATGCCGCATTTTACGCATGAACGGAAGACTATTTGTTATTTTAATTTCTTCAATTGGCCGTGAAGGAAGGAAGGCCGCGTAGTCACAAGATATTGTGTTAATAAGTTTCAATAACCATTAATTATTATTTTCTAGCTTTATAATGTGTGGGAAAATTACACTAATAATATAAAGGTGAAAGTTTGTGAGTGTGTTAGTGTGTTTATTATTTCTTCACGCTCAAAAGGCTGAACCAATTTTGATGAGGATTGATATATGGAGGTAGCTGACACCTTGGATTAACACATAGGCTACTTTTTATCCCGCAAAAATGTTGCAGGTAACACCGCGGGGCGCAGCTTCTCTATACTATTATAAAGAGGAAATATTTGATTGTTTGTATTGAATAGGCTCCGAAACTACTAGACCGATTTCATAAATTCTTTCACCGTTGGGAAGCTATACTATCCCCTGGTGGGTATGGTCCTAAATGGTTCATGAAAACACAAAATAAAACTTTATTCAAACTTTGTGCTAACTTTGCAGCGATTATGATAGCTCAGTGGGTAGCACTCGGGTCGCACGCATTAGTGCGAGATCGAATCTCGACAATAAGCTTAAGACGCTGCTGCCGGAAATTCTAAAAGAAAACTTTAAATATTGTATTGTACAGTAGTGTACGTTAATGATGAGACACAATTTCGGATATTGAGACTTACCATAGAATATCTCAAAATAGTGAGGGCCGAATTAGCGATGCCTTCAACTTTGTTTTGTTACTCAAACGTATAGCTGCAATGGTCATGGGCAGACATATCTTACCATCAGGAGAGCGTTTCATTCGTCTCATTACATTTACATGAGGAACTATATCATAGTGGTTACCACGTTGTCAAATTCAGAAAGACAGCCAAAAGCTGGCCAACAGCCAAACGTTGCGTTGGTCAACATAAAAGAAGTTTAATGTCACTTTTCTTCGCAAACGTTTGGCAAGGAAGCAATGCCCTTGCTAATATAGCGTAATCGATTCGAAGGAATCCTACAATCGTTGGGCAATGCACCAATAACATTTTGTTCTTTTGTAGCGATGATAGCTCAGTGGTTAGCGCGGTAGGTTCGCATGCCTAAGGGCGTGGGTTCAAACTCCAACAATGAGCTTGAGCTGCCGGTGAAGGAAAACGTGAGGAAACCATAGCATGATGATAGGGTACTTTATTGTACTCGGCTGGCTAGCTACCACCTTCAAGTTGAAAATCTGCCGCCAAGCATCTAACGGTGTGTTCCGGCAGCCTCACTTGAGAGCCAGTTCCATTCCAGGTTAGATGTGCTTTACCATCTTCACATCTTCAATTAACATCAGCAAAACAAAACAAAGTCAAACATCTAGCGTGTCAACCACTAAAAAAAAAAGAATTCTAATCCTAATGATATTGTACTGTCGGCAAAGGAAAACATTGTGAAAAAACCGGCCAAGTGCGAGTCGGAATCGCGTACGAAAGGTTCCACCATTAACATTCTTACCATCGTACCATTATCTATAAAACGGCAAAAAACCACGTTTGCTGTATGGGAGACCCTTCAAATATTTATTTTATTCTGTTTTTTAGTATTCGTTATTATAGCGGCAACAGAAATACATCATCTGTGAAAATTTCAACTGTCTAACTATCACGGTTCATGAGATACAGCCTGGTGACAGACGGACAGACAGTCTTGACGAACTGACAGCGGAGTCTTAGTAATAGGGCCCTGATTTACCCTTTGGGTGCGGAACCCTAAAAACCATAGCGCTGTGATGGAATACTCTCTAGTTCTCCACTGGCTAGGCCATGAATATCACTGCGAAGCGCCTGACAGTGTATTCCAGTGTTCTCATTCCAGGCTAGGTGTTTACCATTTTCGACCACACCGTAAGCGTGGTGGTCAGTGGTCAAACACACAACCATGAAAAGCATGCATGCCGTGCGACCGACGGCTTGAGTTCACTGGCTTCAAGTGATAACCTATTAAATGTAGATAATTATTTTTAGAATTTCGTACCCAAAATGGGAAAAGTAGGTATGTAGTAGGTATGTATGTAGGTAGGTAGTATTACTCAATCTACGATGTTTTCGTTCGCCTGACCTATTGTGAACTTATCTTCCGACTCATAAACAGATAGTTAGTTGCAACAAAGAGTCACGTATTAATGCGTTAATATGGCATATAATTTAGCAAAACAAGGCTTTTCGTTTACCATTTCGTTTAAAAAAAAAAATAGTAGTAACCACCATTCGAAAAATGATAGCGAATTACAAATTCGTATTGAAACGATTTTCTGTTCTTTTTTAGGGTTCCGTACCCAAAGGGTAAAAACGGGACCCTATTACTGAGATTTCGCTGTCCGTCTGCCACCAGGCTGTATCTCAAGAACGGTGGTAGCTAGACAGTTGAAATTTTCACAAATCATGTATTTCTATTGCCGCTATAATAACAAATACTAAAAATAAAATAAAATAAATATTTAAGGGGGCTCCGATACAATAAACGTGTTTTTGTCGTTTATATCGATAATGGTACGGAACCCTTCGTGCGCGAGTCCCACTCGCACTTGGCCGGTTTTTTATTTTTATATCAGCTCTACAGACACTTATAAACATAAGCTATACGCAATACATAACATAAGGTATTAGGTATTATCGCTAATAATTATACAAAATCTAAAAAGTAAGAGATTGACATAAGCTGCCCACGTGACATATCGACAGCTAATGTCAATTCCGTACATTGTGATGGCGCGCGATTGAGGTATATCGAATTTTAAGAGCAAAAAACTTATTATTGCTTCTATTTATATACCTAAGTAGGGTAAAGAAGGCTGTGGATGATGATGATTAATTAAATCCTGCTCATAAGGGTCGTAAATCGTATAATACAAACGAACACACGTTCTTGCGCCTAGTTTATATATGTACACAGCTGATGTCGACCTCGCGCGTAACTTCCGCGAAATATCTCAAAATTTTAATGACATTAGAGATTACGTCGCCCGAAAATGGCTGTGACTACTGTCACAGAATAAATAACAGTCGGTTACGTGATTTACGGTTCTCAAACCGTAGAGTACTCTTAGATTACAAGATGGGTATAATTATTTCCATTTTTAACCGACTTCAAAAAAGGAGGAGGTTCTCAATTCTTTTTTTTTTATTCTAAATAGGTTCGCGTTTGACCACACTCTGCCTGATGTTAAACAGTAGTGTGGTCTAAGATGGAGCACGCTTACCTAGAAGAAACCTATTTACTCTAGATTTGAATTAAATTGTATGTTTTTTACACCAGAACTTTGCCATTTACAAACCGATTTCAAAAGTTTTATAAGGTTATTGTTGAGACTTGTAGACAGAAGAATTAAAAGGACAATTCAATTTCACAACTATTATTGTAGGTATTTTTACACACCAGTCGTTGACAATCTTTTAAACGATAAAATATAATTTATTTTGTATTCTGGTGTTGCCAAGCGTGAAAATAAACAGTGTTGTAAGAGCAGTGTAAACAGTTAATAGAATTTAAAAACTACAATACACAGATATTTTATTATTATTATTATATGGCCCAAAGCCCTTCTGCAAACTGGTAGAACATAGTAAGAAAGCCATGAAAACTACAGCAGTTCCTTACAAATTAATATTACTAATGGATTCTATTATTGTTTGGTACAGAATAAGGCTGGGGAGATAATTATGCCTATTATTACAGCCCTGTTGGTTCATTGGTAGTATGTCTGCTCCAAGATCTGAAGAGCGTGGGTTCGATTCCCACCCAGGATAAACATTTTGTGGTATAAACAAAATGTTTGTTCTGTGGCTGGGTGTTCTGTATTTATTTCAAGTATGTATTTACAAAAATAAAGTATTTATGTATTCTATCAGTTATCTGACTTCTGTCACACAAGCTCTGCTTAGTTTCGGGCCAGATGGCGCTGTGTGTATAGTCCTACAATATTTATTTAAAACTCTAGTCAGGTGAAAGTTACGATCAAAAATATAGAGCTGTAGAAGGAAGTGTGCGGATTTTAGTTTTCCTATCCAGAGTTTGTTATTTATTTGAACATACCACTTGTTATTCAGTCTAAACAAATATAGTTATAACATTCCTGAGTAGCTTATAACTAAGATAACTAGATTCAGTGGCGGCCTTAGATTCAGGGGGGGGAGTTATATTTGGTTAAGTGTGTGTGAGGAGATACACATACATATAATGGTAAAGACTTTTTCTACGAGGACGCGAGGCCCCGGGTGGTTGCCCTGCTCTAATAGAATACTGTGAAGTAGGGATACTTTGAAAACTGTTTGATCAAACATGGACTCACCTGAAAGAACATCCATGTAGGGTATTCTCCCAATTTGACAGCTATACAAGCACCCAGAGCTATGAAGATGGTGGATATGCTATCACATCCATGGTCAAACAGCTCTCCTAATGGTGACTGGCTACCCGTCCGCCGCGCCTGCTTGCCATCTATCGCGTCCAGGCTTTGGTAGATGAATACTCCTAGAGCGCAGAGAGCGCACGCCCATCTTGGAGGGTCTTGTCGCGCATCTGGGCTGTACCTATAATCATCATAACATAAGTTCATATCTGTGTTGATTCTTCAATGCCGCGATGTTGATACCATAATAAGTAATTATCAATTAATGCCGGTGATTATGACCCCTATTAAGATAAATTTATATCCAGAGATGAAAAGAAACCAAGACATCCTTTAAAAGCATGCCCTGTTAGCAATAACTATACTGTGATTCATATTACAACATAGCTTAGATTTAAACCCGAGTCAATACAATAACCTCAGCATACAAAGTATTTCAATATAAAACAAACTCTTTATGCATAATATGCGCCATCATTGGCTACGTTACTAGAAATATAATCAATTGAAATGCATTTCTCGGCTAATTAATGACTAATAACAATTTATGCTGATCCGATTGAACTAGATACTGAAGCAAAACTATCACAGCAAAGAAGATCGGAAGCTTCAATCTGGTAACTGGTAATCTGGTAAGTATAACTGGTTTATTAGAAAATGTGTGAGATTAGTACATCAACATCAATTTATCAATTGCTATACATCTACCTTAGACAAAAACAAATTTGCTTCTTGTGATGATTGTGTTAAGTGTTTCCAACCTTCCATTATTTCTATTTATGTACAATTATTTAGTTATCTTCTTTTTAAATATTTCCTTTCATCTTCTTTTCTTTGTCATCAGACTTTGTATTATGCCAAAGTCAAGTATTAGATAATAAATCATGTAAGGTAAGTCTGAGTCACAGTCAAAATCACACAAAGTCAGGGTCAAGTTTCATCACACCTCAGTTAAGTAGTGGTCAATTTAATTTAAAAGCATTGTCGACAACATGAAAAGACACACAGTAACTGTGTGTCACAAAAATATCTCCTAATCCTTAAATGATAATCCAATCATACTTAGCTATAAATGTTTATATATATATATACATACACAATCACTATTTATGTAAATTATGTAGGTATGATTATTATATAGTTAAATAGGTAGGTTTCACATTATTATTTTTCTATTTTATGCTCATAATGAAAAAAAATTATCATTAGATGATAATTTTTTTTCTATTTTTACGTTAAATCATGAGAACATTGAAATAGGTATGTATGTATGTAATGTTTTTTATGAAAGAATTCAAGTTTAAAATTAATTTATTTTATAGCTGTATATTGCTGTTCAAGTGCAAATTTTAGACTGTGAACAAAATCTATTTTACTTTAAGTATTTTGAACAAAAATGTGTTGATGCATCAGCATCTAATTTCAAACATTTTTCAAATAAAATAAATGCTAAACAGCTAGACTAGAAAATTAATAGCAAAACAACTGCATATGTGTGTGTTTAGCATGTAAGAAATCTTAAAGCACATATGGTCTAATTTATCAAACAGTAATTTATTTAGATATTTATGGTTGTCTGCAGATAGATTCTTGTGATTACAGGATGCTTATCCGGAATTTAAAATGTCTATAAAAGATTATAAGCTGGGATTAATTTGAGAGAAAAGGGGGTATCTACAGTCATCATTATAAAAACTTGTAGGTACTATGGTCATAACACTAAAACAGTGATTTTCATTTCGCGCTTACAGAGTTGTGCACATAAGAGTTATTTATGATGATAAATACAATGACACCCTGTCGACTTGTTACACCTGAATAACCCGGTATAATAATACATTCTAATACAAAGATACTAACACCAGATTGATTTAATACCATCAAATAGTCTTATCAAACAAAGCGGGTGGCGCGATTTATTTGACCAATAGCACGCGATTCACAATATTTAGAAAAAGACGAACTAAAACATTTGGAATCAATAACCTGCGGGTGTTTAATAGAAGCACTGAAAGTAGGCAAACGAAAGTCTTCACTAGATTATTTGCAAAAATGAAAGTCGTTACGGTCTGCGAGCAATTGACATCAATTTTAGCAGAGCTTAAATAACCTTTGATTAGAGTACTCACCATACTAATATTAACGTAGTAACTATATTAACAATTAAACCTAAGATTGTGATGAGATTCGGCGCGAGCCATAAAGGAGTTTTCGAGACCAGCCAGCACCACCATGGCTGAAGCCATGCATCCAGTAAACTGGCACTGGTACACGAATATTTGTGTTCACTGAGTCTTTTCAACTGTGCAGCGTTGAGTATTCTCTCTTTGTAGAACTGCATTATTAATTCACTGTCACGTCATTACACTACACATAAAATAAATAAGTCACCTTCCGCTAATTTATCAATAGAAAAATCGCAAATTCGCAACAACCATCACAAAACCACAATCACATCACACCACTCTTCGTGACATAGACAATGTGATTTATTTTTAATCTTCCAACTCACTCAACTGGCGTTGACATTTAACGTTTGATTGACACTTTTTGACTTTGACTTTGACACAATAGCATAGTACATACCCACAAACAATTACGAATATTTTTAATTTTTTTAACTATGTACTTTTACTATGTAGATCTTTTAAGATTTTTAAAATAAAATTAATCTACTTTTGATTTAAGAAGTTATTAAATTAAATATGTATTTGCACCACTCAGCGTCAATAATTTGCTTATGAAAAGTAACATATTAACATGTCGTTTTGTAGGCTAAAAACTTTGAGCTTAACACATTAGATGGATACTCCTTAAAACTTAAAATTGAGGGTATAGTTGCAAGTGTTGTGCTTGTGCGGAGCATATTCCATTGTTTGTCTCTATGCCCACAATCAAAAACACTGGTCAGCAGGCTTGGGTTCGGTTTGATGTATAGATATAATCATAAGGTAGAAGAAATAGGAGGTGGACTTAATACATTTTATTCTGGAAAATATCCTATACATATCAAAGCTTGTAGTAAAGCCGGCACTACTTTATTTGGGTATAACCGGACTCGATCTTTACTTACTTGGTGTGATTTTGGCTGAATTAGACCTATTTAATACTTAAAAAATACCTTACCTACTTAAAAATGTGTTTCTAATCACTCGACATTTGCAAATGCGACGCAAAAATAAAAAAATTACGAATACATTTTTTTTTCTTTCTTCGTCCATAGCACGTTCGTGCATTATGCCAGTTCGATTTCTATTGTTTTCTATTGAATACTTAGATAAATGTTATTCATGTGGGCAAAATCGCAGGCAGTAGATATAGGTAGGTATCTACATATGAATAAAATGAAAGTACAAATGGTAATAACTCAGTTTTATTTTTCAACAATAATAACATATTATTACAAAAATACATTTTTAGATCTAGTACTTTAAGAAATTATTAACTGAAGAACAAAATTTGAATACAATTAATATGGGAGAGTACAAAAAATTCAATGTCAGGTATATAAATTACAATAAACTCAGCTTAATTATCTACATAGCATCATTTTCTCACTTAGAGACAAATACATAGAAATCATGAGGATAGACTATTTAGAGGTGTTCTATAAACTAGGTGTTTTTAGCACACAAAAAAGTCTATCGAAAAATATTTGAATAGTACGCATTCAATTAAAACAAAAGTATGAAAAAAATTAGAGTTCCCGTTAAAGTCCGATAGAGGCGTTGCCCCAGTATCCTATTGTATTAGAATTATATTCTTGCTAAGCAATAGATTCTATGAACAAGAAACTGTCAAGAAAAAAGTGTGTGCAAAATGGCTACATAACCAATACGTCAGTATTCTGGAGATGACTTTCATTCAAGAATATTTTTAAAATCGAAAAAAATAAGGCATCAAATTTATGTTATAATATTATGTTAATTTATTCACTAAATAAATTAATATTTTTGAAGAGTATTGAACAAGGTGTATATACCTACTGTTCTGCAGTTGATTAAATCACGTCGTCTAATATGTATACCTACTTATATGTATAATTATTTCTGCGACAATAAATTTCGATATTTTATGTGCAAGACGTACTTACAGTTTAATATTTTGTACTCTGCTATCTGAAGAATAGATACTAATTACTACTTATTTTTAGTTATCGTTAGGTATTTATGTAGTGGGTGTAATTAGGTTTTTAGTTCTTACTGCTACCTAGGCTTAGCTTGGTTTTTTCTAGCTTCGATTCGTTTTTGCAAAGTGTTGAGGAGTGCGCCGAGTACGTTATGGCCGGGCAAGCGCTTGCCGAAGAGCAGTCGCTTCACTGAGTCGTCGAAAGTCAGCAACGCCACCATATTTTGGAGGAGGAAGCCCTGGCAGTACTCTAGTAGTTGTGTGGCTCCATAAACCTAGAATGAAACGTTGTTCTGAGTCTCTAGACAAGTTAGGAAAATACCGTTTGTTATGAATATGAACTGGCTTAATTAAACAATATTGTTATCAAAACCCCATAGGAGTGTCATGTCTCCAAAACGCTATAGGAGATCAGTATTTAGTAGAATAGACAGCCCCGTTGGCTCATTGGTAGTATATCTGCCTTGAGAGCTGTAGGGCGTGGGTTCGATTCCCACTCAGGGCAAACATTTTGTGAATAAACAAATGTTTGTTCTGTGTCTGGGTGTTCTGTATGTATTATATCTAAGTATGTATTTACAACAAAAAAAAAAGTATTTATGTATTCTATCAGTTATCTGACTTCCATCACACAAGCTCTGCTTAGTTTGGGGCCAGATGGCGCTGTGTGTATAGTCCTACGATATTTATTTATTTATTTATTTAATACCTTAGCGTGAATGTAAACGGAGACGACATTATGAAGGTCGACGGTGAGGGCGGCGCGCGCTTCGCAGTGCCGCTGTAGCGGTAGCAGCTGGAAGAAGGACGCCGCCGCCAGCACTTCCAGCACGTCCGCCTCCGGGATATCCAGCCCAGAGCACCCGCCCGAGTACAAGTACTTCATTACGAGCTGCGGAATATAAACAACATAAACGAATAAAAATATCTTTATTTATTTGATCCTAGACATAATTCCAATACGCGGTCTCCACTCTAGAACACGTCTATCCCAGCGGTTATCGGTTCTGCGACAGATATGTCCAGCCCATTGCCACTTCAGCTTGCTAATACGCTGAGCTATGTCAATGACTTTAGTTCTCTGGCGAATTACTTCGTTTCGGATCCGATCCCTCAGAGAAATGCCAAGCATAGCTCTTTCCATAGCTCGCTGAGCGACTTTGAACTTACGGACCATTCCCGCTGTGAGTGTCCACGTTTTAGTTCCGTAGGTCATGACAGGTAGGACGCACTGATTGAAGACTTGAAAGCCGAAGATCGGGCTGAGTGGCGTGTCTTGGGAGAGGCCTATGTCCAGCAGTGAACTAATATAGGCTGATGATGATGATGATGATGAGACATAATTCCGCCATCGGTGACTTTATTTGGAGGATATACCTAGTCTTGCCATAAATATTGTAACAAAGAAAATTTATTTTTTTCTTTTGCAAATAACATTTATTACTTTTACAGTGTGTTAGTTTCATACATAAATATAAAACAATTTAAAATACAAAAAGCTTATTCGAAGTGGTCTCCATTGGCTACAATACAGTCCTTTAAACGTTGAAGCCAGTTATCAATAGAAGTACGCACTCTTTCTATGGGCAAATTCTTCACTGCCAATCGTATGGATTGTTTTAGGGACTCCAAATTTTCATGGCGTTTAGAGCAAGCCGTACTCTCTAAAACAGACCATAAATCATAATACAGCGGATTAAGATCGGGAATAGACGACGGCCAGTCTTTAGCTCTGATGAAGTCCGAAACGTTCGCTTCCAAACAAGACTGCGTGGCGCCGAGTCTTGCTGGAAGGACCATACTTGGTTATTGAACATGGTGTTGTTAACTACTTAACTACCTTCTCAAGAATGGTATCTTGATACACTTGTGCCGATGTTTTGATACCTTTTGAGACCTTTTTCACAAAAATATGGTTCAGTCACTCCTTCATAGCCAACACCCCACCAAACCATCACTGAAGGCGGATAATGCCCACGTTGCACTCTGTCGACTAATTGGGAAGCTTCCTTAGAGCTTTGAGCATAAATACGGTCATTTTGTTTGTTAAAATGTTGCTCAATTGTAAAAATTTTCTCATCCGTAAACAAAAATTTTCTGTGACCTTCTTTTGCGTACCGCTTCAGTAGTTGTTTCGATTTTACCACCCTATTCTTTTTTAAATTATCAGTTAAGAAGTGACCAGTGCGTCTCTTATAGGCTGCAAGTCCTAAGTCATCTTTTAAAATACGCGACATGGTTCTAGGTGCCATCTTCATCTCCCAAAATAAAATCTTTTGCTTTCGGACAGGATTTCTTCGAATTCTACCCCTTACTGCTTTGACCACCTTTTTCGTACGAACACTACGTGGACGGCCAGATCTTTTTCTGTTACAAACAGAGGAGGTCTCATTGTACCTATTAATAGCCCGGTACACAAACATTTGACTAATACCAAGCGTATGGAGAGTTTTAAAAATTCGGTATGTAAAGTTTTTTTTTTGTATTTATTTTATATTTTTTACTGATAGTAAACGTTATTTTATGAAACTAATTTGAATATTTTGGCTTTCTATGTGGTAGTTTAATTCTAATACATTTTCAAACTTTTTATAGTTATGACGTCATAACATTGGCTGAATATGTAAAATATGTACCTTTTTAGGCACTGAAAGAATCCTTATAATACAGCCAAGGACATGACGTCATTAGAAGTTAATTGAAAGTCAAATTTATTTTATGTATTTTATTAAAATAAACCCCGTCTCATAGTTTAAAGAGTTTTAAACGGAAAAATCATGTACAGGAATGTAATATTTCGAAATGGTCTCAGCAATCAGCAAAGTATTTTTTTTCTTTACATACCGAATTGCATTTGGCTCCATACCTACTTTGCGTAGTGCAATCACAGCGATTCGGTTCTCTTTGTCACCCCACTCCATTTTAATATCGCAAAATATTGTACAATTTATTGGCGCCAAAATGAAAAAACACAATGAACAATCATATAAAAATTACAGATTCCAAATTCAAATGTAATATTTTGTTTATTTTTAGTTTTAACAGTATTTATGGCCAGACTAAGTATAAATAAAATAAATAAAAAAATAGACTTCATCATCATGTGAATGTCGAGGCTATCCAGCTCCTCGACAACACGGATATAGTAAGAAGACTAAAAAGGACAAAACCTTTTGAGTTAGTGTATTAAGTTTGTAATGTCAGTGCAGCGAGTACTACACATTATAGAACACATGAACAAAGTGTCTTCCCCTTAATAGAGACAGTAAGAAAAGTGTCGATGGACGCATTCTTCGATTATACTCTACTTAGCAATTTAAGTTATATTAAAATTACTTATTAGTCTCAACTAGGCTAGATTGTAATAACAATGAGGCATCTAACAACAAATAGATACATCAATTGTACCTATTTGAAGCACAAAGTAGGTATGCGTGTATTCGTTTTAAAAACTTGTCGTGTTTTCCTGCCATATAAAGGATAGCGTAGGGAGGGGACACGTATGTTGTTACCTCAAATATGTGGTATCTAATGTCGTTGATCTGCACAAGTGGCGGCGCGGAGCTCGCCGGCGGGAGCGCCTCCCCCGCGGGCCGCGGCGGCGCCAGCATCGCGCGCAGCCGCGCCGACTCCGACACCAGCACTATCTTGTGCCCGTAGAACAAGCGCCCTTCCACCCTGGAACAGACGCTTTCATCACTAATTCTACCAAATAAGATTTCACGTGGGTAAGGGACGTTTTGCGAGGGGGACTTTTCGTTCGCAAATCTAATCTTATCTTATACTATTGTGCCAGACCATCAGGTCTGGCACAATAGTTTGCCACTTTAGTAAAAAAATTATAAAACACTATGACGTTGGTGAGTAATTAGTTTAGGTAGATCTTTTTAAGTACAAAAAACAACGACCAGAGTTGTTTTGGAAATTTTCATGTTTTGATAGAAGATCCTTCCTGTCTTTCGATTTAATATAGACATAGAGCCAACAAAAAAAAATTTGTTTAAATTGGGTTTCTTTTGTGCCGTTATAATTTTATATTTGATTTTGATTGTACTACGTCTAGAAGGGTAGCAATTTTTTTTGAGTTAGAGATAAACCTGAAAGTGACGTCAGCGAGCGAGGGGTTGTTGACGTAGGAGGGGTCGACGCGCGCGGCCGGCGGCGCTGGCGGAGCGCCCGCGGCCGGCTGCGCCACCGCCGGCACCGGCTCACGCCCGTAGCACGCACACAGGATGTCCGCCAGCAGCAGCACCGTGCCCTCCTTCTGAACATACAACACAACTTTACTTATGGTAACAAAACAAACTTTGAGACATGCGATGGTCAAACGCAACATAACTGTAATTTTGCTACCGTTTAAACCAGAACACAATAATGATTCACATTTTTGCCTGGCGGAACAATATCTGGTCCTGCGGCAGATTTTATTAGAGGGGCAGCTTTCAGGAGACTTGCTTTGGGTCAATACGTCGTCCAAGTAAAATAAGCAACACCTACCTTGCTATATCGAAGAATGTTGAACAGCAGAGGAAGACATTCGTAAATGAACTGTTTACTATAGTGACTGTCATCTGACGGACAAACCTGGAAATAGATAAACACATTACGATAAAAAAAGATAAAAATGCGGGACGTCTGGCAGATGTGAAACACCTAAACAGTGCGCAGCTTACACAGAGATGCAACGAAGAGTATAGAATTCGCGCGTGCGCGTACTCAAGGGAATCGAGAGCGTCACGCCGTTTGCCGTCACGGCATACGTTTTCGGCATTCGTTTTTACTATCAAGCACATCACATCAAAAATACGGGTCCAAAATGATATGTGTATTTATGGGATATTTATCAAGATCATATTGAGAAACGAACTTGTACCTACCAAATGTTGTGAATAGGGATTGAATACCGGGATCCCGGAATCCCGAAAACCGGGATACCGGACCGATTTTCTCCGGTATTACAATACCGGTATTAGTAAGACAATACCGAAATTTCGGTATTTGGGAAAAAAGGTTTTACCGACCAATATCATCTTTTCTGTTCTATTCAAATTTCGACAAATGATTGTCTTTCATGTATTGTTTTCTAAACTCGACAAAGTTAATCTCATTGCTTTGAAAATAACTTCACGCTTAATTAGGGATTCAATTTTCAAATGGTAGAAAAGATACACAATCTTTTCGAAATAACTCGTACGCGATTCAGGGTTGTTCCTTCAGTTTCGAAATTGATTTTAGAAATTTTAATCCCTTAATTGAGTATTAGGTCATTTTCAGAACAATGAGAGTAACTTTGTCGAGATCAATAAAACAATAAATCAATCGAGAAAAATAACTTGAAAAGACAATTTTTTTTCAAGACTCGAATGAAACAAAATAACTGTCATGTCAGATGTCACGTGTAACTTTTTTTTCCGTGAATACCGAAATTTCGGTATCGACTAATTGTTGATTTGTTAAATTTGACGAACGAAAATAGATAATTATAATAAATGAATGCAACAAAACCAAACAAACAAAAACAAAAAATTATAACAAATTGTTTTTTATTAACATTTATATTCAATGCGTGTTGTGCCATTTGTTATTGTTTGTTAATTTGAACAAATTTTAATTGTTATCATAATACCGGTATCAATACCGGTATCCCGGTATCATTCAGGTACAATACCGAAATACCGGTATTGAAAAACACCTTCGGTATTGCAATCCCTAGTTGTGAACAACCGTGATTGCTTAACACAGTGAAGGCAGGTAAATCAAAATAATTAACATATATTTTTAACACCACCGTCCCATATAATTAGCATATTATTATATGCAACTAATTTATCCAAGAATTATCTTGAAGAGACCGTTTTTAACGATACTAAGACTTGTGAGCTTATTTTGTTTAGTAATTGTTTTTGTAATATATTTTACAACAGTTTCGTTGACAAAACAAGTTGTTAAAAATATTGATCAGTATACTTTGTACCAATGATTCGCGTAGTCCAATTTTTTCTACTTACTTGTAGAAAATCTTGCAGCAACTGGTCTATGACGTGGTCCAGTGCAGCGTCCGCAGCGGCTGCTAAGGACAGGGTCCACGCATGCAGCGACCACGGCACTCCCAGCGCTCGCAGCTCTAGAGTTATATCTGAAAACAAACAAAACGTAATCTTCTTATTCGATATGGACGCGATGAGTCCTGCACCGACACGACGTCCTGCTTGGGGTGTTCTCCCTACCAGTAATGTTACCGTTAAAAGAAATCTCTCCCAGGCAACCAAGAATGGAAAACACGATATTGAGTTAGAACAGACGTGAGATGTTGTAACTAATATGTTGTTGTTTTTTTTATTTTGTTAGGTTGGGATTTGAACCCGATTTCAACCCTACATCTATATACAAACTAAACGCTTAATACTGCTAGCTATAACTTCTACAATATTACTAATTATGTTGTTTTACCATACCTAAATGGTCAGTCTCAGCGGCGCAGTACATGGCGTCTTGCAGCGCCCGTTGCTGCTGCTTGGTGAAGGCGGGTGGTCGAGCTCCGCTGGCTGCGCTGCCTGGGCCGGCGGCGCCTTCCGCTAGCACCTCCTCCAGCGACAGGACGGCCCCGGCGCCTGAGCCCCGTGACCCGCCTCTCACTGCCGCGCGAAGGCACGCACGGCGCCCGTGAGAACAACACACTGCCACTGCACTGTTTGTGAACAAAACCTCCATTTAAATGTGGGCTACGTCTCTCGGGTGTCTTTTCTTTTAATATCCTGGTAAATAATGGGACGGAGGCTCATCGCCAAGAAACGATAACTCACTCAAAAATAACCTATTGATTTGACGCTTCACTGCTACGAAGTTTAAAATAAACGAAACGCAGAAAGAGTGGTACCTACTACTGGTAATAGTGGTACTATCTAGACAAATCTACTCTAATATCTAAATCTACTCGGTGGTAGATCTCCTTAGCAGTAGGTCGTTTAGATAGGTCCAATAGTCATGTAATGATAAAAAGCCCAATTCATATTTTCTGTGTCATTATTATGTCGTTCAGGATTGAAACATTTGTTCTATGGGCGGTTAACGGAATGTGTTTATTTCTAACATACATATAGGTTATTGACCGACTGTCTCGTATCATGGCCCTCTTTTATGCGTAGTAAGAATGCTAAAGTTGTAGGTAACCTGTAGCAGCCGTACTGCGCTGCGGCCGAGTAGCAGAGCGCGTCGTTGAGCTGCGTGGAGAGGAACGGATCTGCTCCCTGGGATAGCAGCAACTGGACCAGCTCCAAGTTCCCGACCCCGCACGCCACCTGGTATTCAAAACAATGACGTTTATCGGGGTTTCGCGATGCAGGCTCTTTGATTGGTCGGCAGATTATCTCCATTCGTTTTGGATATAATTATGTTATCACAATGTACCTGTAGAGGCGTGAGCGTGCAGACGTGGTCTCCACGCGCGGGTGCCCCGTCGGTGCGCGCGCCGCCCGCCAGCAGCCGCCGCGCGCACTCCACGGCGCCCGCGCCCCCTGCGCCCGCACCTCCGCCCCCAGCCGCACATGCGTACACTAACGCCGTCCAACCTGCATACACATATCAAGGCTACGTTACAAGTAACTACGAGCTGAAAGAAATCCTATTTCAGTTTAAACTGGTTAGACATTCGTTCCAAAGTATAACTTCACGACTTTGGTTTCAGTACAAATCAATGTAATGAACAATCATTAGGTATGATTGGTTAGGTACTTCCGGCAGTTCATTTTGAGTATACAAGATAAATATGTTTAGTGTATTATCTAGCGCTTAGAAGTCGTGTTGGTTAGATAAATATTTAAATTAAATCACGTTATTCCCAATGTTATTCCCAAAACGACTTTAAAGCGGAAATAGATTTATTTAGCGATGATAGCTCAGTGGTTAGCGCGGTAGGTTCGCATGCCGAAGGGCGTGGGTTCAAACCCCAACAATGAGCTTGAGCTGCCGGTGAAGGAAAACATCGTGAGGAAACCTTAGCATGGGGGTAGGGTACTTTTTAGTATTCGGCTGGCTAGCTACCACCCTCAAGTTGAAAATCTGCCGCCAAGCATCTAACGTTGTGTTCCGGCAGCCTCACTTGAGAGCCAGTTCCATTCCAGGCTAGGTGTGCTTTACCATCTTCGACCACACCTTCACTTAACATCAGGTGAGCTGTGGTCAAACTAATAGCCTGTCAACCATAAAAAAAAGACCAAAAAACATCTCTTGAATACTCAACTGTTATACATAGTTTGAAAATGTTTTTCGCAAACTTTCTTTTAAATATGAAACATATACAAACCGAGTCGAAGCAGTAGACTAGTATTTTGGAGTAGTAGGTATTTTGTTTCTTAAAAAAGCCATAAAATAAGAATATTTTCAGAACTGTGGCAAATTAGACTTGACAAAAGAGATGCAACTTGCGTGTGTGTATGACGGGTGTACACTGTACAGTGTACAGCACTTACCAGCGGTGGGTGGTGTGTAGGCGGGTGGTGAGTGCGCGGGCGAGCGAGGGGAGAGCGGCATGGCGCAGTGCGCTGCGCTCGCGCCGCCTGTCTCGATATTGGGATCCACGCCCGCTTCTAACAGCATCTGTGACATTACATCATACTGTGGAGAATACTCATCTGAGAGTCAGTTACATTCCAGGCTAGGAGGATTTAGCATCTTCAACTACATCGTCACTTAATATCAGGTGAGCTGTGGTTAGCCTAACCACCATTTTAAAAAAGTATCGAATCAACTGCATCTAACCCGGTAGATGGCAGGCAACTTAACAAAAGTAAGTAAACGCAGTAATTTAGGCCATCCTGACGCTCCGTCACTTACCGCAACGATTTGTTCATCGCCCGCGGCTGCTGCCTTCATCAAGGCAGTTAACCCGGCTGCGTCAGCTGCATCTAACCCGGCGGATGGCAGTAAGGATCTAATAGACCCCAGCAGTTCTGGCCGTCCGCTAAGTAACGCTTTATGGGCCAGTCCCAGCGCGACGCGATGAGGTTCGTCCGTAGCTCGCGTGGAGTGAGTCCAAACGGGTTCTACAGCCTCTTCCAATCTGTGAAAATACGAAATAGTATAGTTAACGAGTGCTTTTGTTTTTGGAGCAGTGTTGTCTTCTGTCAGGTATCGAATCCAGAGGTATACTCACGTGGGAGGACGAGGAGGGCAGTCAGCGTGCGGTAGCAGTAGACGCGCCGCTTGCATGACGTCATCTGCGTCGGGGACGGCGGGCGGCGGACGCAGGCCCGCGTGCGCCCTGATGGCGCGCACCCACTCCCCCAATGGAGGCAACGCGCCCGCGCCACGTTCGCCCCAAAGCCCCGCCGCACCGCATCCTCCACCCGATACTGGCGCGCCGCCTGCGCCAGAACTGCTGTGCTCCAACTGAAACCACGAAATTTTGAAGAGGAATTCGTAATGAAATAACTGCGAATTGAAAATTCACTCACAATCAAAAGTCTGTAATTTTTAACTATTATGAATCTTAATGAGATTGATCGAAAACGATTTTTTCACACCAATTCGAACAATTGTTTAAAAGACGACTCATAAATTCTTTTAAAAATTATAGGCCATGTGTTTTAAAGACCAAAATTAACTCTGTTATCGAGCTCGAAGGACCAAAAAATAATGTCAGGAAATTTGATTAATGTTACTACGAAAGGATTTTAATGATGTGTCCGAATGTAACAACGGCTCTTTATGCTTTTTGAAATAAATTTGTATAATAGATAATATAGAGCTTAGTCACAAAATTCGTCAAAATTATTCTTGTAACTTATACTTTACAATGTCAACTTAACTCACGATCAGCTCTACAATACTCTGTGTCTCTATTTTGCCCAACGTTTGAGTGTTACCATACAACGCGGCAATGGGGGCAGCGTTTTGGAAACTATTCCTATTGAAAACGGCACTTTAGATTAGTTTATTTTATTTATTAGTTCCTCTATACTACTGTATAGTACCTATTAGAAAAACTGTAGTATGTAGGTATGTAAAGATATAAATGGTAAATAGTTTTATTATTTTATTTATACATTAAATTTCAAAACATTGTATTGAACAAACAACAACAACATTGTTTTTAATATTGTATTCGCTGTTAGCGATAAGAGTTCATATGGTTATTTTGTTCTCTGTATTTTTTTTCTGTTTATGATTGTAACGTTTCGTTTGGAACGTCACAGTTTTTTAAATACAATACAATTTTGCAACATTTTTGGGCCGAATAATTAAGTTGTGATGCCAAAAAATATTTTTTTTATTTCTCGAGTTTCAAATGACATTGACAATGCTTGACGTCTGTCAAGATTTGACGCTGGTTACCGGGAATACTTTTTTGACTCACTTTCCGTCCATCTTTACCACGAAACACTATGTGAGAATAAAATATTTGTCAAGATTTTTCATCGATAGGGATCCTTGCCCTAGTAAGGCCCTAAAAACATATTTTTGCTTTAAAATGGATTAATTTTCAATTTTAAAGATATATTACTTTGAACATGATGCGATAGTACCTAACAAAGAAAGCGTGTTTCCACGCTTTTCTTTTCTTTTCGCTTTCTTTATTTTCTTTTCTTTCTTTGAAATTACAATTTAATTTTCACAACTTAATTTCCTGGAATTTTCCTTGGAGTTTATTTCAACATACCATGATCCCTTAACATGTGATCAACTTGGATTCTCATTAGAAGAAAGATCTACTTGGATTAGTTCTTATCAACTGGTTCCTGACTTCACTTCTCGGGACTACAGCTAAGCCAACACTTTTTCTTCCTTTAAAAAATTTAAACCTGATGTTTTTGTTCTAAAATTATAGTGCAAAAATGACGAAAAAAGACCGTAACTTTTAGCTAACTAAATTTAACCTAGAAATAAATATATTTGGAACTAACGAAATTGCCCAATAAGATTTAAAATTTAAGAAATAAAGTCATTACAAAAGTATGAACATTTCATTTTAGGCTATCTTCCCCCCCTAGATTAAAAGCCAGCGTTCTCCGATTTGCTTTGAGTATCCGAGTAATTTTTTTATTCACCTTTAATGTTGGTAACAGGCGCTCGATAACATTTTATAAATATGTGCCAACGTAATGTCATTTTTCTTTACTCTCAACTTTAATGAGAAATAATAATAAACCAATTTTATATTTTTTATTACAATTGGCGCCGGCGAAAGGGACTTGAAATTGGGTACTTTACTTGTCATTTTTGCACATTTTGTTATTTTGATATTTTGTCACAAGACAATATTTTTGTGTACATGTTTTCAGCATTTTAGAAACATTACATTACTTTATATTTGTTCTTTTTGCAAACTTTTCTTTATTTTAGCAAAGCTAAATAACATACAATGTTTTTATAGGTCTTACTTTTAGAACTGGATTTGAGTGTAATAGCAGTGTTTATATAAGTTTGTAACGGTAAAAGTGATGTATCATAAGAATATTGGGAGTAATTAACTAGACATTTACTTAGTGTTTAAAACTATAATTGTGAGTCATTGTTGCACTATATCTACAGTAATTTTCATTGATAAAACAAATAATTCACTTAACTATTGAGTTTAAACAAATAACTTTGCTTAAAACATTATTTCTTTTAAAACAAATAGCTTTACTATTTTCATTCGGATTTGCTTACAACATTATTCTTTTAAAGAGATAACTTCTTTAGTAATTTCCCTTGACTTTGCTTGCAATTCAATTGAATATTTTTCAATTTTGACTTCGCTTTGACTTTCCTTTGAGAAAACTTTTGTTTGGTTATTGCTATTGTTTTGTATTCTTTTCATGATGAATGATAAAGAAGTTCAGTTTCCACCGTTGTCTGAGTTTGCAGAAATTTCAGCGAGTGTTATTCCTAAACCATCTAATACTGAATCTAGTAGGCAAAATGTTAGTGAGGATATTGGTTCTTTCTTACCTGAGCACATAGCTTGCAATAGTACTCATGCTACTACTGTATTACCTTCTTTTAATACAATGAATGTTCAACTTAATGAACAATTGAAAAAACATTTACCATCAACTCATAAACTACCTGATTTAAAGAGGAGTAAAATCACTTTTGATGGAAGTACTTGTGTTAGAGAATTTATTACTCAAGTTGAGGAATATTTCCTATTTAAAAATTTTGATGAAAGCTTTTTAGTTGGTTCTTTTTCTGATTTACTTTCCGGCGTTGCTGTGAAATGGTTTCGGAGTGTTCGTGCAAAGATTTCATCTTGGTCAACACTTAAGCTTGCTTTATTGAATCGTTTCGATAAACCAGAATTTGATTATCACCTTGAATATGATATGCGCACGCGCAAACAAAAACTTAAGGAATCTCTTCCAGATTTTATTACTGAAATTATGGACATGTCTAGTCGCTTAGTGAATCCAATTTCAGAAAATACTTTGATAACAATTATTAAAAATAATATGCTTTCTGCATATACACCTTTCCTCTTTGGGAAATGTATTGACTCAATCGACCAGTTTATAAATATTGGAAAAGAGTTGGAAATTTTGGTTAACCGTCGTTCTGACAAACCACGTGTTCATGCAGTGGAGGTTAAAAACAAACTTTCTTGTTTGAAGTGTCATTCAACCGACCATACTTATAAAACTTGTACCACAATACCTGGTCCTGTTTGTTTTAGATGCCATAAGGTAGGCGTTATTACAAAAAATTGTGATGTCTGTCTGTCAGATGTTAACAAGATTAGTTCAAAAAACGTGTAAGGCATCGGGCCCAATTTTTTGATAAAAATTTAGGTGACCCGATAAAGAATGTAAGAAGTTATAAACCGGATATCATTACCTGTAGGAAAGAGTTTTCAGAATGGCTCGATTACTTAAAATCTTTCTTTACCATTTATAGGGCTGCTCCTGTTTTATTTGTTAAAAATAAAGACACCCGACCTTTTTTTAAAATTTTCAATTAATAATAAAAACTTTTCTGGACTTTTAGATAGTGGTTCTAGTAGTTGTGTTTTGGGTGCGAATCAACATTTGCATTTTACTAATTTGGGATTTCCTATTGTTTCTAAAAATAGCTCAGCTTATACTGCTGATGGCTCTTCAAGAAAAGTTATTGGAGCTATGCGATTACCTGTTACTATTGACAACGTTTGTAAAGTTATTAACTTTTTGATAATTCCTTCTTTTGATTTACCATTTATATTAGGCTTTGACTTTTGGTTGGAATTTAACTTAGCTAAAAATTTATGGAAAAATATTGAGTATATTCATGATGATACAACTCAAGTCTGTGCGATTACTTCTGCAGTTGAACTTAGTCCGTCTGATAAAAAGAAATTAGATAAAACTATTGCTTTATTTGAAGATATTTCTTATGAGAAAAAAGGTTTAGGTCTTACAACACTTGTTGAACATAAAATTAATGTTAATGGTGAACCATTTAAATGTAGATATTGGCCTTTAAGTCCCGCTAAACAAAAAGAACTTTATGATGAAGTTGAAGTTCTACTAAAAGAAAATATTATACAACCTTCTAAGTCTCCTTGGTGTTCTCCTGTTTTGGCTGTCGATAAAAAAGATGGTAGCACTAGATTGTGTTTAGATTCGAGACGTTTAAATTCTATGACCGTCAAAGATTCTTATCCTTTACCTTATCCTTCTAGGATATTAGATAACCTTCGTGGAGCTAAGTACATTAGTACAATTGATCTTTCTAAGGCTTTTAATCAAATATTATTGGAAAAATCTTCGCGAGAGAAGACTGCTTTTGTCATTCCCGGAAAAGGTTTGTTCGAATTCGTTAGAATGCCGTTTGGTTTAACAAATGCACCTGCTGAGTTGCAAAGATTAGTAGATAAATTGTTTGGACCTGAATTTGATAGTGTTTTATATAAATACCTTGACGATCTTATCTTAATAAATAATGATCTAAACTCTCATTTAGAAAACCTATATAAAGTCTATAATATACTTAAAGATGCTGGTTTGACAGTTAATCTTAAAAAATGTGAATTTTGTAAGGAAAGACTACGTTATCTTGGTTATGTCGTAGATAATAAAGGGTTACATACTGATCCTACTAAATTAGAAGCTATTGAGAATTTTCCTCATCCAGAAACAGTGAAACAAGTAAGAAGTTTCATTGGACTTTGTTCATATTACCGTAGATTCATTGATAGATTTGCAGATATTGCATCCCCTTTAACTAAATTAACTTCTGGTAGTAAGAAAATTAAGAATATATTTGCTTGGAATGAAGAAGCTGAACAAGCATTTCATAATTTAAAACAATCATTAATGACTGCACCTGTGTTACAGTGTCCTAATTTTGAAAAACCTTTCTTTTTACATTGCGATGCAAGCGGAGTAGGAATTGGAAGTTCATTATGTCAAGAAGATGAAAATAACGAACAACATCCTGTTGCTTATTATTCCAGATCACTTAATAAATGTGAACTAGTGATGTGCCGATTCGATTATTTTAGTAATCGATATATCGATTATGCGCCCGAACATAATCGATTATTAATCGATTACTAATCGATTATGCCTATTTTTATTTATTTTTAAATTTAGCAATATAACATGATGATTAATGAGATAACTATGATCAACTTGACCTATACTTAGTACGAGTAAAAAATAAAAATTAGCACTAGTATTTTATAATTTTATTTAGTAACTTAGTTTTACAGCAATGACCAATTTGCGTTTAAAAATATTATGTAATCGAGATGTTTGGGCAGTAGCCGGTTTCTCCTTAAATTTGTCACTTGTCCGGTTTTAGAGAATATCCTTTCCGATGGAACTGACGTAGCTGGAATACAGGAGTATTTTAAGTGTAGTTTGTATAAATTGTCATTATTCGTTTTCATGCCTTTCCAATATATTAAAGGATTGCTTTTTCTATCAAGTAACGGCAACTCTAGGTACTGACGTAAAGTTATTATATTCTCCGTTGAAGCAGTTGTGACTAAGTTTGATTTTTTTGTCTCAAAATGGTCCCAAATGGATTGTTTTCTTGTTTGTTCCTGATGTACTTCCTCTTCTATTGCTGGTTCACTGGTTTCTTCAGCTTTGTTTCTAAGAAAGGTGAGTTCATCTAAGCAGCGTTGTTGAGCACTGGTGGCATTACTATCTAAGCCGAACCCGACCTTCTTGAAACGGGGATCCAAAAGACAAGCAATTCCAACATGTTTATTGCTTTCTAAGGAACCAAGTCGTCTCTGTATCACATCGTGCAATGTTTCTTTTAGTTGCGTTCCAATTGATGTTTCGACGTTAGGCAAATTCAAATTATATTGTAGTCCTCGTATCAGTGGAATCACCAATGCCATTGTGGGATATTTTTCTCCGGATAATTGTTCTGTGATTTCTTCAACATTTTTTAACAGAATTACACAATCTGCTAATACCTTCCATTCATTGTAGTCAAGATTTTCAGGAGCGTTGTTAATTTCACTCAAAGTAACTGTGAGTGCTGCCTTAACTTCACATAACCTTGCGAACATAATACTAACACTATTCCATCTTGTTTCTACGTCTTGTTTCAATTTCAGCAGTTTCATATTCATATTTTCTTGTATTTTGGACAGATGTGCAGTACTTTTGGCACTATGACGAAAGTGACCGACTATTCGTCTGCATTTCTGAATGATATTCTGAAGACTATGATTTTCATTCAAAGCTTCTTTAACGCTTAAATTCAGAGTGTGTGCAATACACGGATGATGGTGTTTTCGAAGCACTTGATTTATAGCTTTTTTCATGTTGGCACCGTTATCGGACACAATGGTTACAATTTTTTCTTGAACACCAAAATCTTCAAATATTTCTTGTAGAATTTCTGCAATGTTTTCGCCAGTATTCGGATTTAAAAGTTCTCTTGTAGCAAGGACTAATGACTGCAATTCATCATTGTAGATGCAATGGCAAGTGACCGTGATATAAGACTTATTTGAATCAGATGTCCATATGTCTGTTGTGATAGCCAAGAATTCTATAGAACTTAAAATTTCTTTTATTCGTGTACATCCTTTTTCATAATATTTACACAAGATAGATTGAGTCAAACATTTTCTGCTTGGAGGTTCGTAAATTGTATCAACTCCAGTAATTTCTTTTTGCAATGTCTTTATAAATTTTAAAAATCCTGTATTTTCTACTATCTGCAGTGGTTGGAAATCTTCACAAATCATTTGCAAAAGAGCAGTGTCAATATTATTTCTCTGATTCTGACTAAGTTGCCTTGTGACTATTGTTGTAGACAATGTACATTGTTTAAACTTTTTGGTCCTAGGCTCGACTTCGTCTTTCGTCGTCGTTTCAGGTTGGTCGGTATTTTTGCTTGTGGAAGGCCTCTCATCTTCAAGTAAATGAATGCGTTTCAGGTGTTCACGAAGATTTGTCGTGTTCCCGCAGAATTTGAGAGTCTTATTACACAGATTACATGATGCTTCTTGATTCGATTTCGTAAAATGTGCCCACACGTAACTAGAACTCTCACGTCGCTTCATTCCAAAATAAACGTTAAGCACTTTAAATAAATTTTAATATTACGCACGTCTAACACTCTCGAGGACTTTCTTATGTTTGGCGGTAAATAAACTTGTAAAATTTGAATTTGTCTACTCAAAAGTAGATTGGGAAAACCCCTAATAGAAATGAAACATTTATATAAGAAAGTCCCTATAGTAAAAAAGAAAAATGCAGGCATTTTATATGGGGAATCCCCAGTTTTACCACTGAACGTTTTGAATGTAAATATAAACCGTATAGCGTATGGTATTTTACTTGGGAAGTCCCTCTCACAGATTTATTATTTAAGGTTGGGATAGATTGAACGATAAAAGCTAATTTTTAATGTCACTGTCAGAAAAAATCGATAACTATCGATCATTCCAATGATAATCGATTACGGTCGATTAACTAAATAGTCGATTAATCGATTATTAGTAATCGATTTAGCACATCACTAATGTGAACGCAATTACAGTACTACTGAGCGTGAACTATTAGCCGTTTTAGATTCAATTGAACATTTTAGACCTTATATTGAAGGAATGAAATTTACAGTAATTACTGACCATTCTAGCTTGAAGTGGCTTTTAAAACTTAATAATCCTAGTGGACGTTTAGCACGTTGGGCTGCGCGCATTTCCCAATTTACTTTTGATATAATTCATAAAAAAGGTTCATTACACCTAGTTCCAGACGCTTTGTCTAGAATTTATGTAAATTCAATTTTCATTTCCCCAATTAATTTTGTGAATCCCGATGAAGAGATAGAAGATCCTTGGTATAGAAAAATATTTATTAATTGTCAGAAATTTCCTTCTAGAATGAAAAACTTTAGAGTTGAAAATAATACTTTGTATAGATATTGCAAAAATAAATTTGATACAAACAGTCGTTTGAACTGGAAAATTGTCATACCTAAAGAACATATATTAGATACAATTCGTTCTAATCATGATGATATTAATTCTGGACATTTAGGAATCCATAAAACTTTAGGAAGAATAAAACAACATTATTATTGGAAAGGAATGTTTGGCGACGTTCAAAAATATATTTCATCTTGTGATATTTGTAAAACTTATAAACATTCAACAAATGCTCCTCATGGTAACATGATTAACCCTAAAAAAGTTGATCAACCTATGGTTATGTTATCTATAGATATTATTGGAATTTTACCTAAGGCTTATTCTGGTCATAAATATATACTTGCTATAGTAGACGTTTTTACTAAATATTGTTGGATATTTCCCATGATAAATGCTACAACTAAAATCATTTGCAGACTTTTAGAAAAAGAGATTTTTCTTAAATTTGGTGTACCTAAGATATTAATTGCTGACAATGGAAGTCAATTCATTTCTAAGAATTTTGTAGATTTTCTTAAGAGCTTTAATGTTACTAAAATATTTTATAATACGCTCTACACTCCACAAAATAATCCCATCGAAAGGTATAATAAGACAATTGAAACATGTATTTCTTGTTTTGTTAAAAATGATCATAGAACTTGGTCAAAGTTTTTACCCAATGTTCAATTAGCTTTGAATAGTAGTGTGAATCTTGCTACAGAATACACACCTAACTTTTTAATGTTCGGGAGAGAACTAATTATAGATGCATCTTTACATCGCTTTAGTAATTCTCTTGACAATTTAGATCAACTTGAGTTTGGCACTCGTGAGTCTTTCGCTCAATCGTTGAATTTACTTAGTGAAACTTTTGTTAAAGTTCAAGCTTATCTTTTGAAAGCTTATAAGCGTAATGCTTTATATTATAATAAAGGGCGGAAAGTCATTTCTTTTGATGTTGGCGATGTAGTATGGCGTAGAAGCTTTGTTCAATCAAATGCACCTGCATATTTTTCGGCTAAACTTGCACCTAAGTTTATTAAATGCGAAATTATAGAAAAAATTTCACCTAATGTTTACGTTCTGAAAGAAATAAATAAAACAAACACAGGGCGGTATCATATAAAAGACATTATTAAATATTAAAATCTTATATTTTGTTAAATTATTAAAAAAATTGAAACCTTGTTTACAAATTGTTTAGTTTGGTTTTGATATTTTGTATGGGGATAACTGGTTGACTGGGAAGAATGAGGTATGATGAATGAAAGAATTCCAGTTAGTGAAAGATGAATTTGAAAGGAAACTCATAACATTTTATTAAATTTCAATTCTAAATATTTTAAAGTTCTACTTAGGTTAATTCATTTCAATTCAATTCAATTCATTTAAACTAATGTGACTTAGTACATTTTGGTAACTTTCTTAGTTAATTTTGATACAATTTGTTTAAAATAGTTATTGCCATATTACAATCACTATTATTTGAAATATCAAAAGATCTTATTGTATATTTTGTATATTTTTCAACTTTTTGGAAAGCTTTAACTTTTCAATAAAGTTAATTTAACAGTTTTCTCTGTTAACCTTTTAAGATTTTTTTTTCAAATTGGTATGCATTCCACATAACCATTTGCAATTTTCTGACAAATTGGTATGTTATTTTTTGCATTATCATTTTGATACTTTTGCATATGTTGTATTTAGTGTAACATTTATGTTTTGTGTTATGTTCAGTATAGATTAAGAACTCGGACGTGACTAATTTAGGAGATATCTCATACAACTTTAACCGGATTTACCTCTCGGATTTGATATTTTGAGCATTTTGTCTCAAACAAACTTTTTAGGATTTTACCTATTCTTTTACATAAGGATATGGACAACTTTGTTCCATAACTTATTTGTTTGTTTTTGTGTTCGGAAAATCGGTGGTGTTAGGCCGGTCACAAAATACAATTTAGTAGTTGTTTTACAACAAAACATTTGTTTAACTTGATAGCGCTCGGAAAGTCGGTAGGGTTGAGCCGATCACTATACAAGGTTATTATTCTTCACTTTTGAGAGAATACATTTTCAGTTTTGGAAAGAACTTAAACTTTGAACCTTTGTTCATACGCTTTAAAAAGGGCGAATTTAAATCACTTTAAGTGAGTTAATTGTTTGTAGTCAATAAGTCAGTGGCTGTTGCCTAACTGTACTTCAGTATATATTGAGTAAGCTTTAAGAATGAGTATTACCGTTGGATTTGTTTAAGATTATAACCTTTAGATTGAGTTAAGAAGTAGTTGTCTTAGTTGAAGACAGTGGCAATGTGGCCCAACTGTTCTCTATAGATTCGTTTCCTAAACTTAGATTTGAGTTAAGTAGTAGTTGTCTTAGTTGAAGACAGTGGCGATATGACCTAACTGTTCTCAGTACATTTGTTTTCTAAGTTTTGTTTTATCAAAACAATTTAAGGTTTTGGGTATTTTTGTAAGTAAACATTACTGTTTAGTAATTTTGGTTTTGAGTTTTGTCTCTGACTTTATTTCTTAGTAGTTATTTTGGTCTTTTAACTATTTTTGGGTTTCATCTCAAAAATAAAAGAAAGTATCTTTCTTTTATTTTTTTTTGAGAAAGTATGTATTGTAACGTTTCGTTTGGAACGTCACAGTTTTTTAAATACAATACAATTTTGCAACATTTTTGGCCGAATAATTAAGTTGTGATGCCAAAAAATATTTTTTTTATTTCTCGAGTTTCAAATGACATTGACAATGCTTGACGTCTGTCAAGATTTGACGCTGGTTACCGGGAATACTTTTTTGACTCACTTTCCGTCCATCTTTACCACGAAACACTATGTGAGAATAAAATATTTGTCAAGATTTTTCATCGATAGGGATCCTTGCCCTAGTAAGGCCCTAAAAACATATTTTTGCTTTAAAATGGATTAATTTTCAATTTTAAAGATATATTACTTTGAACATGATGCGATAGTACCTAACAAAGAAAGCGTGTTTCCACGCTTTTCTTTTCTTTTCGCTTTCTTTATTTTCTTTTCTTTCTTTGAAATTACAATTTAATTTTCACAACTTAATTTCCTGGAATTTTCCTTGGAGTTTATTTCAACATACCATGATCCCTTAACATGTGATCAACTTGGATTCTCATTAGAAGAAAGATCTACTTGGATTAGTTCTTATCAACTGGTTCCTGACTTCACTTCTCGGGACTACAGCTAAGCCAACACTTTTTCTTCCTTTAAAAAATTTAAACCTGATGTTTTTGTTCTAAAATTATAGTGCAAAAATGACGAAAAAAGACCGTAACTTTTAGCTAACTAAATTTAACCTAGAAATAAATATATTTGGAACTAACGAAATTGCCCAATAAGATTTAAAATTTAAGAAATAAAGTCATTACAAAAGTATGAACATTTCATTTTAGGCTATCTTCCCCCCCTAGATTAAAAGCCAGCGTTCTCCGATTTGCTTTGAGTATCCGAGTAATTTTTTTATTCACCTTTAATGTTGGTAACAGGCGCTCGATAACATTTTATAAATATGTGCCAACGTAATGTCATTTTTCTTTACTCTCAACTTTAATGAGAAATAATAATAAACCAATTTTATATTTTTTATTACATGATATGAACATTAAAGAGTTTTATCTATCTATATATCTATTTATGTTTATTTTTAGCTACTTTCATTTGTTTTATAACAAGGACCGAACAAACAGTTTGCAGCACAGTGCGTATCTCCACCCCGCGTAAGTCGTTAGCAACACTGAGTAACTTTCGGTAACATCGTCTGCATTATATACCTGTTCGCAACGCATGAAGTAATAGAGGGCGCGCTCGGCGCTGGGCGCGAGTGGCGCGTGCCGTGGGTGCACCCGGCGCAGCACCGCTCGCAGCTCTCCCGGGGAGCCCGCGCACGTCGTCAGCAACACTGACGCGTGGGACGCCCCTGATGCCCCCGAACCGGCTGACGTACCGCTTCCACCTAAAACACAAGGAAGCGAGGAGATTTAGGAGGCATACCTCAGCCGGACGATTCTTCTATGAGACGAAATTTCTAACTATTTATTATATAATATTACCATCGTATGGGGGTCCGAATTCATCGCGTTGTATGGACAATGGTTAGGAAGCAGTAAGGAATCGTAGGGATATTTCCCTACGATGCCTAACTGCTCGTTCGTTATTGAAACCAATAATTCTATGCAGGTAAGTTCACAAAAAAACAAATTCCTTAGTGTCGATCTTCTTGACTTTGAACCTAAGGAAATAGCAAAAAATTTGAACTTTATAATCCTTCTCGTAAAAATGCTTACCGGAGCCGTTAGTGGTGATCCCAGAGTCATGGCTGAGTCCCAGCTGGCGGTTTTCAGGACGCGCTAGGCCAGACGACGAACCAGAGCCTAGGGAGCTCATCGATTCCCACCGTGATAAAGACAACGCTCCTGAAATTAGGATGAAGGTTCATTATTATTTGCCGTTGGAAATGCTTCGCATTTCATAGCAGTTGGCGTCCACAATTCGACAATGCTTATTTATTTATTTATTTATTTATTGAGGAAAAAACGGGTACACCCAATAACAATTACCTCACAATTACAAAAACTAACAATGTCAAAATGAATGTCAAAAAAGGAAATACAAAATGTCAAAAATAATAATTAAAAAGATGTAAAAAATAAAAATAAAATAAAAAAATTATGTAATGTAATGTAATTATGTAAATCCTCATCACAAAACACTCAAAATGAACTTCCGCAAAGTAACGCCTGAATCTGTTGTTTAAATCAGTAACTGCATTCAAAAATAAACTTTGTTGTACCCGCGAGTTAATTATTAAATTTTATTTTCAATTTTTGCACACCCAATACTGGGTTAAGTATGGTTTAAGCGACGTTTTATTATGTACCAACATTTTGACACCTGTACTTAGCAAATAAACACATTTTGATTTTGATTTTGATTTCTTCATACATATATTTCACTATAACAAAATTATATGTGCCATTTTGTGGCGGCGTCTATCTTGGACCGATTTTTATCACACATAGCTAAGAAAACTTCCGTCTAATTCACCTTTCAAACTAAAAAAAACAAATCAAAATCGGGTCATCCGTTCAGGAACTACGATACCACAGACACGTCAAACTTATAACACCACGTCGTTTTTGCGTCGGGGGTTAAAATAGGACTGATTCAGATATCACACTACTAAACATACCAGATGCGACCCGGCCCGCGTTCAGGTGGCTGTAGGGCTGCAGCAGGCCCCAGAGGTCAGCGCAGTTGGCGACGGCGTGGTCCACGGCCGCGGGGGTGACGGGGCCCGACCCCGCGCCGGCGCCCGCTATCAGGGCGATCTCCTCGAGCAATGTCTCCATTCCCGCGCAAAGGTATATCGCGGCGTATCTGAACATTTGGAGAAATTATTAATTGATCATGGAGAGTTGTAACTTTGGTGTTATATCAATAAAACATTTGTATTTGTCAACCATAAAAAAGTTGTATAATTATGATAATATGATGGTTGTATAGGTACATACTCGTGCACGAATGGTGCGAGGCGCAAGTCCAGCATCCAGCGCTGGAAGCGTCCAGGCGCCAGACAGGTGCGAGCGCGCGCCGCCGACCCCAGCCGCCGCGCCGCGCCCGCGCCCCCTGACGTGGCGTACATAGTCGCCGCGCGCTGGCAACCCTGTATCAAGATAATACGAGTAAAAAAATCTAAGTATGAAATTGGCGTATAACATACTGGCCACTTTTAATAAAAATTTGATTTGTCGGCTAAAAGACTAGTATCCATAGCCAAGAATAAGTTAAAAATACAATAACATTCTATACGTACCTATCTTGTACCTATACATAAAAAAGTACGACATTTGAATGTTCGATTCTCGATTGTTTTTTTCGTGAAGATGATACAGCGATAAATAACGAGTAATATCGAATACGAGTTCCAATGGGAGACTAACGCGGCAGAAACAGAAAGAAGAAAGGATACTGCCAGCGAAGGCATCGTGCGTTTTTGGTTTAACCGTTTTCGTAGTGGAAACTTTGATTAGTTACTAGAAGAATTAACTACGAGGAAAACCAGCCACAAAGATATAGTTAACGACAACTTCATTTGTAAATTAAAAAGGTTATGGTGGAAGCCGAACTATAAAGTAAAGCATTCAAGTTATAGCATACCTACAATAATGACAGCAAATCGGTAAAATAAAAAAAATTTGCTAATTTTTGTTTTAAATATAAAAGTAATAAGACGCTCCTGATGGTAAGAGATAACGTCTGCCCACGATCATTGCAGTGATACACAGAACTTTGAGTAGCAAAATAAAGTCCAAGGCATCATTGCTTTGGTGCTCATTACTTTGAGACATTTGATGGTTAGTCTCAAAAGCCCTGTAATTTCGCTAGCAGTACCCTTTAAACCGGAATACAGTAATGTTTACACAGTTTTTTTTCGTTTGCCGGCAGAATATCTGGTACTACTGCGGTAGTACCAAAACCTGCCGCTAAGGAGATCTACCACCAAGTAGGTTACCTTGGTCAGGTTACCTTGATACAAGCATCGGCGAGGGAGGTGCTCAACACGATTCGGAAAGCGCCAGCCACCTCGTGCTTCGAGCAAAATCCAAAATTCTGCGAAAGCCGTTGAGCTTCTCGCGATATTCGCACCAACGCTCTGAAACGCAAATTACGAGAAGTTAAAAATTGCGCACGAATCTTAAACTTAGGATAATTCTACCTTAGTCCATTACGGCCGCCAAGCACCTAACAGTATGTTACGACAACCTCACTTGAGAGCGAGCTCCATTCCAGGTGTGTTTACCATCTTAGATCTCAGACTTAACATCACGTGAGCTGTGGTCAAAGACTTGTCAACCGTAAAGAAATATGGCCAGTGTCTATACAGTGTATATATGTATATCATTTCACCGAGTCGTAAAAGTTGTCCAATGTTCATCGTATACACCAGACGTTTCTCAGCGCATGAGCTCCACTTCGTGGACCGGTACATACGTACCGTTGCAAGAGATAGGCTAGTCGCGGTGGCGCGTCGGCTGCGAGCCGCGCTGACAGCTCCCGACAGCGTCCCGCCGCCAGCGCGCGCGACACCTCACTTGCCGTCCACGGCACGCACCGGAGCTCTACTAGTCTGAAATGTACATAATCAGGGGCGAATTGACACATTTTCCAAGTATAGGCTGTTAAATTTTTGCCGCCCTCACCCATACCTATATAAGATCCCCAAATTTGATGCCATAGACTCAAGCCTTGATCAATTATCAAGTTTTGTTGGGCTTTAATACACATTCGTATGAAGGGGCCCCTAACCCTACGCCTAGGTTGCAAGTCCCAGTCACTGAACGGGTTTCTGTCCCTTCAACGCGATGGACCCGGCACTCACTCAGTGATACCATCGAATGCTAAGAAGTTTCGTTAACCCAACCTAATTGTATCGTTATCCCTCAAGCATACCTATGTATAGCTTTATCTCTTTCTAACCTGTTGTGCGAGTCGACCCACACGAACTCGTCAGCGCTGGTGACGTTGGTACACACGGTATCCAGGGATGGTTGTCTCACCAGGGGCGCGCGCCGCCGCCGCGCCTCAGCCGCGCTGCCGCTCTCTGAAACAGAATCTGTTCACAAAACACTTCGAATACTGACTCAATTTCTTCAAAAAATATTCAGGAACTGCTGTTTAGATTAGATGGTTTTGCATTTAATTCGGCCGCGATCGGCTGTTAGGGTCGTGATAAACAGTCAGTCAATTCGAATTTTGAGGCAGCGTTATGTTGACATTTATTTGAATGGCTAATAGATATGTGTAAGCAATAACTGACTTAACTACTCTCTCTTCCTATCAGACCGGCCAAAACCCATCAAAACACAAAGAGCGAATAGTTATTACCAGGCGCCCCGTTATGGCTGCCACCGCCGGCACTGGACGCGCCGCTGGTGGCCGTACTGCTGCTGTCCCGTGACCGGAGCGTCAGCTGCTTGATGGCAGACCGGATGTCTTCCAGCCCGCCCCCGCCCGGCCATGGCGACTGCAACTAAACCACAGGTGAGGGCTAGAACATCTCTCATAAAGCAAATTCATATAGGCTAGTGGCTAGCCCTAGTTTCAGATTTAATGTGCCGCCTGAAGAACTCTGGCAGGGCTCGACTGTTGCTCGTTGTTGTAAGGTATTCTAGAATTATATTTTCAGTGTATTTCTGCTTTTTGGTGGAGGATTTACCTCATTATTATTTACTTTATTTGTAACCAAAACGACTTAATCAAATACATTAAAGATATAACTCCAGATAATCCACCTGAACCAATCGATTACCTAAAAAACTACCTTCTTCCACGATTTGTGTTCAAAAATTCTAAAGATGTTGATAACACAAGCTGTAATGCTGTTTTATAAGTCACTTTCCAATATTTCGGCATTTTCTTATATATATTGAAAAGTGATAATTAATCCAATAGATCATCCATACCTTATTGTGCGGGCGGTGCTTGTTTCTGGCGTGAGGTTGCTGCCTGGACCGGCGCGGTTCGTCCCGCCCCGCTTCCCCGCCGCCCCCGCTGTCCGACATGGACGCGTGCCCCGAAGACCTATTCTCGTCTGAACTGCTGTTGCACTCACGAACGCCATTCTGGAATGGACAACATGGGGCGTTCTTCTAAGTGCAAAACGAACTGGCAAGGATACTACGACGGATGAATGTAAGCATATTTAATTTTAAGTGGATAAAAATGATGATGATGTTCGACATTTCTTTTGGTCTGAGAGGCCAGCCCTGGCGCCAGATCTGACATGATTTTATGAATGCTGATATTAACAGCCAGGTTTGGAAATTTGACTCGTCGTCTGACCCACACGGTGGAGCGCTGTTGTAAATTTCTTATAAGTAAAAAGTCTGGAGAGTCGTAAAGGTGGACACTGAAACTACGTAGCAAATGAAGCCTGTCGAATTTTGCTTATTAGTTAAATTTTCTGACACTGAAAGCAAACAATAAAATAAAGTTGCCCATCACGGGACGCCCGGCAGATGTGAAACCATTAAACAGTACGTAGCTTACATAGAGAAGCAACAAAGTCTATAGCATACGTGCTGCGCGCACACACAAGGGCGTAAGAGAGCGTCATAGGTTTTACTGCCAATTATGCTATTCGTATGCTGTGACGGCAAACGGTATTATATTAAATAAGACACATATAAGCATTGAGCAGTAAGCAAAAACTGAAACAGAATTTAATTAAGGTTAATGAAATCGCACTTTCTTACGTCATAACTAATAAGAAAAGTAAATTACCGGCGACCATCCGGCAGGTAAAGAAGCCGCATCAGCTTACGAAATCAGCGTCACCACATTACGTACGAATCCAAGATGGCCGCCATTGTCGCAGACAATTTCGCTTTCAACTTCCCACAGATTACGATTTACGCTTTTCCCTATCACAAGATCGTGGGATTCTGTTAAAACAATGCTTATTTAGTTTTTCTGGTAACACTTTCGCCGCGTAACGCTTCAGAAATTATGGTGGATTGTAACTAATTAGCAGACAAAACGCTCTGCATGTTATGCAGCAGTGCTTAGATTTATGGATGACTACCTCACATCCCGGTTCCTTTTATTCGATAGCATGATGTTCTATACCATTTTAGCAAACGTCATTTTGTGACGCACGTTGTTATGGTCCATTGTTGCAAGCCAAAAACTTAAAAATAAATTTAATTGGGTGGCATTAATGTCAGTTAACATGCTACATCTAACGCGATTTGCTGGTTGCAGTAAAAACAACCAAGAACTACAATTTTGATACTAGTGACCCGCCCCGGCTTCGTACGAGTGCAATGTAGATACTAATGAGTTGCATAATATGTATGTATATCTAAACCTTCCTCTCGAACCATTCTGTCTATTGATGGAAACCGTATTAAAATCCGTTAAGTCCGCGTAGTTTAAAAGATCTAAGTGTGCAGACGACAGGAAGCGACGTTGTTTTGTACAATGTGGAGACGTTTACGTTTATTGTAAATACCACTCGCAGACATGACAATACAGACATTTATAATTTAATAAATGCATGAATCGAAAAATAAGAAAAAAAATAATAATAATATTATGATTTCGCGAGTGAATCGGCTTCTTCTTAGCGAGCGTGCTCCACCGTAGACCGCATCTTCGCTTAACATCAGGCGAGTTGGCAGTCAAACTTATTGTAAAAAGCCTATTTGTAATAAAAAAAAAAAAAAAAAATGTTCTGCTTAACACTAAAAAATTACAAGTATCTGATATAGGTTCAAATTATACAGTTACTGGCGTGATTCAGTTGGTGCTTTTTGACCGTGAATTAAAAGTAAGTACTTGTAAGTAGATACTTACTTGTCATACATTTGCACGAAAGACATTTAACGCTGATTATATTTCATGTAATCATAAAATACATGTGTAATCTAAAACTGATCACATCCTCCATAACTTTACAACTAACATTACGTCCATACCTTTTTATATGCACAACTTTGTATTCATCTGTATGGCTGTGAACTGAAGTGCTAGTTAATTAATTTTATTATAAGGTACAATCTATGTAATCTTATTTTTGTTGCAAAAGGACACTTACTTTTTTTTAAATATTAGATTGGCTTGCGTTTGACCGCCATCCCGCCTGAGCGTTGCATAATCAGTATTGTACCCACTAGCTGTTTGTCGCCAAAAAGGCGAAGTCTAAGCAATAAGGCAGTAGCGGTGCTCAGTGGTCAGTGCGGTTAGTTCGCACGCCGAAGGGCGTGGGTTTAAACCCCAACGATGAGCTTGAGCTTCTAGTGAAGGAAAACATTGAGATGAAACCATTGCATGGTGGTAGAGTATTTTCTATATTTTCTAGTACTCGTCTGACTGAAAATCTGCCGCCAAGCACCTTGTGAACCAGTTCTACTCATACTCAATACTTTATTGCAACATATGTACAGGTCCTTCTGCTTATAAATTTTACAATGTTGTACCTAGCACATATTATGACCCCATTAGGGTATGGCAAACAATTTTAATCAAAAGATTTAAATATAATATTAACAATAGAATTTTAAATGCGATTTAAATTAAATAATAACAAAATAAAATTAGGTAATTGTAATTCTATTCCAGGCTAGGTGTGCTTTACCATTTTCGACCACAACATCACTTAACATCAGGTGAGCTATGGCCAAAAACCTAGAAAAAACAAGTAACCATAAAAAAAAGTTCGATGTTCTAAATTTGAGTATTATAGATCGCAACGAATCAACGGCTTTTTAATTCTCCCCAATCATGGTCCAGACAAGTCAATTGCAACGATAGTAGCAACAAAAAAAAAACAGATTCGAATCAACGAATTGTTACACTCGAAGGCCAGCATATAATCGATTTCGTGGAAACATGTAAGCAAGCAATTCTATTTCCAAAATCCCGTAACAGAGTCGTTAGTTTCGCGTGCGCACACGCAACTCTTAGATCGCGATGACCCGATGACTTCGATTTGTAATTCGTGCTATTATTTCAATCACTTTGTCCGGTTATGGAATCGTTAAATTATCTATTGTGTTTATATGATCAGCAATACGTTACTGACGAATTAAAAACAATATTTGGACGATTGTTAGCCGAATAAAATTCATTTTAATATTGTATGGGTGTTTTTTGCACTACTGGTGGATTAAATCAAATATATATAGTCAAAGTTTGGATGGATGGATGTTTGTTACTTTTTCACGCAAAAACTACTGAATGCATTTGTATGAAATTTGGTATGGAGGTAGCTGAGACCCTGGATTAACAGATACAACTTTTTATCCCGAAAATATGTAGCCGGCACCGCAGGGCGCAGCTAGTTCGATATACTAGGAAATGACGAAGATCAGACATCTTCGCTTAACATCAGGCGGGATGGCGGTCAAACGCAATCCTATCTATTATAAAAAAAAAAAAATTAAGTGTTCAAATCGTTGAATTCACATCGGCCATTCATATGTAACACATCGTAAAACTTTTTAAGCTCTTAATCGCTGAGATAACAAAATTAGGCTTATAACACCAGCGCATAAAAAGTTTCAATAGGCAATAAAATAATTTAAAACCTCACTAATGGCTTCAATCCATTGAAATATTTGAGATAGCTGTGCTGCATAAATCATGATCGAGATTACGGTTATAGACAAATCGGCTTTATGCCCGTCATAAACATCGCGGTGACAACTCGGGCATTAATGCAACGTATTAAAAAAACATCTAAAACTGTAGTAATACATTAGTAACTCATTCTTTTTTTGGTTGACAAGCTAGGTGCTTGACCACAGCTCACCTGATGTTAAGTAACGGCTCTCAAGTGAGACTGCCAGAACACAGCGTTAGGTGCTTGGCGGCAGGTTTTCAACTTAAGATTGGTAGCGAGCCAGACGAGTACTAGAAAATACCCTACCACCATGCTAAGGTTTCCTCACGATGTTTTCCTTCACCGGCCAAGCTTATCGTTGAGGTTTGAACCCATGCCCTTCGGCGTGTGAACCGACCGCGGTGGCCACTGAACTATCATGCTACTAGTTGCAAGCCAAAGTAGACAGGACGTCTATAATTACATACAAATTGTCACATCGTGTTGGTAAACAAACTGTAAAGCGTTTTTGCGATGCGACCACAAGTCGTCCGTGCGTGCGACACAGTCGGCTCAATCAGATCATCGGACAAACTAGATGAAACCGCAATTCGCGGTCACCGTTATAGCATGTCGTTTTGCAAATGACGTTTAGCTAAGAACCTTACATAGTCAACAGAAAAGATCAAAGCTTGCGCAAAATCTAATTATTGTGTAGTTTTCTAATATATCCATTAAATTTGAATATGAAACTGCGTTTTACTTGTTAGGCGTCTATTCAACAAATCTTTTCTATGTGGAACAAATTTGCGTTTAATCGCAAATGGTCCTTCGAGCTAGGATTAATTTGTTTCTGGCTGTACTTTCCACAGTTAATCTATTTAGACTTGTATATTCATTTGATATTGGTCGATCACCTACTCATTGGTCTGTTCAGGTAAAGGCTATTACGGGAGTCTCCGTCACTACTGCCCTGAGAGAAGCCGAAGACAGAATGGCGTGGAAGCATCTTGTGAACGCCTTAGTGAAAGCGTTTCAAAACGGGCACGACCTTCAGTAATGAAGAGTACGAAGAAGAAGATTCCTTGAAAATTGGTGTTACCTGTGGTGGCGGGTCAGCGGATCGATGGTGATGGTCGTGTTTTGGTCGTCGCTCGAGTGCGTAGCTGCTTTGAGGTGGTGCGCTGCGGACCGGCGCTGACGCAGCTGTCAGTGGAGACACTGCGCTCACTGCCTTCAGCTGCGCCGAACCGCTTTCCGGCGCCGGAGGCTCTTCGTGTTGGGCTGTAGAATTATTCATAAACGTGATTTCTTTATTGTTTCACTAGCTACGCCCCACGGTGTCACTCGCTTGTATTCGGCAGAAAAAGTATGCCTATGCACAAACATCCATCCATCCATACATCCAAACTTTAACACTTATAATATTAGTGGGATTTGATTCCTAATTCTCCAAGTTAAGGCAGAAGGCAAGTGTCCTTCGCTGCTCGATTCAATAATTCAATTAATTCTATTCTACTATTTTCATAACTAATTTGGCAGGTTTTACAGTATCGAAAGTAAGATATGAAAGTGATACAAGTATTTGTACAACTGATCATAGGTAATATGTATATAGTATGATACAGTATATAGTTGACAACAATCGAAAGCGGTCGTATTACGCAAATAGTACACAAACAACTTTTTTTTTTCAGTAAACACAATAAATAAAAGGAAATTACTCACAATGCCATCAAGCCCTTAACTAAGCAAAACTACAAAAATACAAAACACACAACAAACATCTATGTTAGCCACACAAATGTTAATTCTAAGTGGGGATCGAACCCACCATTGTTATTATGATTAGTGAATTAACTGAAATTTATCTTACAATTCTCATCTTAATTTGAAACACGAATTTCAAGCCACGCGAACTTCAATAAGATAATATCTGAAAATAATAACCAGCAATACAAGATCAATGTCTGCAATTGAATACAAATGCAACCAATTGAACTTGAATAATTGCCCGATCAAGTGGACAGAACAGCAGGCAATTACACTTCAAGTCCAGGTTCAATTAATTGCACGCATAATAAACGCGGGTTTGAGTGCATTTTCCTGAGTGATGCCGAATGCGTATGGTTTGCTTAATGATGATGCGTCGAGCTATTTACGAAGAAAATGTATTTAAAGTACCATCTTCACTTTAAATCTGAATAAGATAAACTTTGCTATACCTTAATTAATGGATGTAACATAAGTAATCTCTCCAGATTGGAATTAACTTCTGTGTAGAAATTTGTCTCACAAAACTGCTTCGAAAAAAGCTTTCTGCTCGAAAAGGTTGCTTTTATATATTTCCACGTTTATATCTGTTACGGTTTGTGAACAACAAAGAAATGAGACGATATCGAAGTATCATTATAACTGTTACCGGTAAAGCATAAAATGTAGTCATTGCGTAGAATATCTAGTTTTTATATTTAATGCCGGCTTTGCTTAGGCTATGTATAAACTGCTTGAATAAAACAGTAGACTGTTAGCATAATCTACTGTTTTATTCAAACAATTGTGATTTACCGCAAATAAAAACCAAAATAAATGCCAGTAGCTGTGATTCCAGTGTAAAATTATGCCCCATTTGTCCATAAATGGAAAAAAATTGTTTGTATGGAAATCGAACCACCTTAACAATAGTTTTTATAAATTTGTAAATAGTGTTTTTTAAAGCTATTATTTCTATGTTATAATTTTATCTTATAAACTGTCGATAATACCAAGTACAAGGAAAGACGTAAACGCCAGTTTAATGCCTTTACGAAGTCATTCTGATTAGTACAGGTTCTGGATATTGCATAAGTGAGCGCGGTCGTTACCTCGGAGGCACATTGCTGAATTTAGTGCGCTCTATAAATAGAGCCCTTGTGTTTACGGCATAGCATTCAAGTTAACAAGAGCCTTTAGGTTTAGCTACCACTATTATTATTTTAACTGGCGGACATTAGCACTTACCTAGGTTGCAAGCTGAAGCACATAATAAATACTAGTAGGTACTACATAAATAAAGCAGAAACAGAAACGGCGGAATGCTCGTATTGCTTACGTTTTGGATTCCATTCAAAAGGCTTAAAGTTCTGTGTATCGTGGCTTTAAATGCCGACCTTGTTAGAAAAAAGAACAAAAGATATATTTTGTTTTTTTTGTCAAAGTAATGAAACGAACAATACGCTGTTCTTATTTTTTTTTTGTTGATAGGCTATATGTTTGACCATAGCTCACGTTTTTTTTTTTACCTTGAATAGGTTCGCGCTTGACCACATCCTGCCTGATGTGAAGCAACGATGCGGTCTAAGATGGAACACGCTTACCTAGAAGGAACCTGTTTGCTCTTGATTTGAAGACACTCATATTGTACTTTGTATTGTACTTTGCACCTGATGTTAAGTGAAGGTGTGGTCGGAGATGGTAAAGCACACCTAGCCTGGAATGGAACTGGCTATCAAGTGAGGCTACCGGAACACACCGTTAGGTGCTTGGCGGCAGATTTCCAACTTGAGGGTGGTAGCTAGCCAGCCGAGTACTAAAATACCCTACCAATATGCTATGGTTTCCTCACGATGTTTTCCTTCACCGACAACTCAAGCTCATTGTGGGGTTTGAACCCACGCCCTTCGGCATGCGAACCTACCGCGCTAACCACTGAGCTATCATCTCTACAAAAATGCCGCAATGCCGACCTTGCTAGTATTTATTTTATTTTTTAGTCAAAGTAATGAAACGAACGATACGCTGTCCTGATGGTAAGAGATAACGCGTATCGATAATTATAGCAGTAATACACAGAACTTTGAGTAACGAAACAGATGTAGGTACTCGGAGTTTCTTCTTGCGGTATCTGTAAAGCTCCCACGAAAAAGCTAAGTTATTGCGAACCTTATTGGGTAGGCATACGATATGTGGTCGCGTAGCTGTTTTCCGAGTGACTAACAGGAATAGCGATTAGCTTAAGTACGGGGGCAGGGCATCGCCGCTTTAGCGCTCATTACTTTGAGACATACGATGGTTAGTTTTAACAGCACTATAATTTCGCTAGCAGTACCCTCCAAACCGGAACACAGCAATATTTACACTGTAATGTTTGGTGGTAGAATATCTGGTCCTGCGGTGGCACCTACTTAGAGCCAAGGAACTCTAGCACCAAGTAAATTTGTCATGAGGTGCGTAACTTACGTTTGCTGTTGTGGTGCGAGAGCGGCGTGGTGGCGCGGTGCGCGTGCGGCGGCGGCGACAGGCGGCGCGCGTGCGCGGCGGCCGGCGCGCTCGGCACGCGCACGCGGAGCGCCCGCGCGCCCGCCGCGCCACCCGCGCTCCACCCACTCTCCTCCACCGGCCGGGACCCGCTCGAAGGCCTGCGAGGAAACACGCCTTATCAAAAACACTAGCTTAGTTCGCGAACCGTGACATATATAAGTTTTTCCATTCACGAAAACAATTCATATTCTAGTTTTTTCTACGGGAATGGTAATCTCTGTGCCAATTCTATTCTCTACGCATTATAAGTTTTCAGACCTCCGTTTTAGTAAGTATTGTTAAGTCTGTAGTTCTTTACAAGCGACTGTCTCTCCGACTACAAACCGGGGTTGTTTGAGATCATAGTCAAACGCATGCATGTTATGTAAAATCTGTTTCGCGTGATTCAGTAAGAATCTATTCCAGTTATGTACCCTCCACTTTTTTTTTGCAGTGAAGGACAAGAAAATCAAGGAAAAATTCTTTCTCCCGCGGGGGACGAATTGCGGGAAACAAAAAATAAGTCGATCACTCACATTTTTGATGTTACGTAAATTCTCAATAGAAAGAAACAAGAAAGAAAAAGAACATATATTTTTTAACTTAATTAGCATATTGAAACCTTTGTAACCGATGTCCGATTAAAATGAATTTTAATTATTTATTTGTATTTTAGTTTTTTTTTTGCTTTACATACAAGGGCTCTCCGGATAACTGAGCTTGATTTGTCTTTGTATGTTTGTTTTGTATGTTACAAAATTAAAACTTTCTCACTTCTTCTTTCTTTCTTTTATTTTGCATCACAACCGCAAATGCTGATTACCTACTCAACATTCCCTGACAGATCTTTGTGTGTCCTAACATTTATAAAAAAAAAATATAGAAAAGTACTCAGGTTTCTGTGTTAGTAGGACTCTATAATTCACAAAGGACGGAACTGTTGCCGTGTCTGTCGTTTTCGCAAATCTACTAAAATCAATTCAAATTGTCGTTGTTTCAATCGGATCACAAAACAAAAAGCCAATAGACAATCTAGAAAAACGCCGTTTACTTCATCGGCCACACTCTATTTCAGAATGACCTGTAACCTGTACTTAGCGGTATACCACGCTTGAAATTGGTTGCTTCGACGAGCGAAAACGACTTTTTCTCGACTCGACTTTTAGCAACTGTAGCTTGTTTTTTGTGCAGCAAGAAACCGCTGAATATAAGATAAAAATGAGAAATACAAATACTATCCAATATAATATCTGGGAGCAAGGCAGTGCCCCCGCCAAGTCTAGCAAATAATCCTTTTCTCGAAGCAGTTAAGGCCATTTTTGACCCCCTATAAATTCGTTGCTGATAAAACTAGAAGCCTGAATACAGTGACTTTTACTAAAGAGCTATATATCTATGTCGATCTATCTATCTATTAAACAATAAGCAAGTACGTTTTCCTAAATAATAACGGTAGGTACTCTACTTGGATAGAAGCAATGAGATATGACGACAACGTCTCAAATCGATTAAGGTGCAAGGCGATCTGTTGTCTGTCTTACTTGCCTATTTCGATTGTACCTAATAGGAATTGTACGGTGTATTCTTGGTGATAGATCTCCTTAGCAGGTCGTCTAGGTACCACCGCAGATATTCTGCCGCCAAGCAGTAGTGTATAAACATTACTATGTTCTGGTTTGAAGGGTACTGCAGCTAGCGTCATTACAGGGCTCTTGAAACTAACCATCGAAAGTCTCAAAGTATAGAGCGCTAAAGCAGCGATGCCCTGGACTTTGTTTTTGCTTCTCAAAGTTCTGTGTATCACTGCAATGGTCATGGACATGCATCATTTCTTACCATCAGGTGAGACTAGAACGTCTTATTACTATTGCTTTAAAAAAGCTAGATTTACCTGTATCTACAAAGATCTGTGAACAATGAAATTCAAAACATTTATCTAATGTTTCTTTTTTTTATAAATAAATACATAAACCATTCAGGCATGTATATACATATTTACCAGATGTATATACATTTGAAATGTTCGACTAAAGGTAAAAAGCTTCAGGGAATAAATTTGTGCGCTAAATTGAAGAAATACACATATTTCACATCTAATGGATGTAGATACATATTATGTATTACAAGTTCTTTTTCCTTCTAATGATGTATTTGTTTGTTGTTAGATGCCTCATTGTTATTACAATCTAGCCTAGTTGAGACTAATAAGTAATTTTAATATAACTTAAATTGCTAAGTAGAGTATAATCGAAGAATGCGTCCATCGACACTTTTCTTACTGTCTCTATTAAGGGGAAGACACTTTGTTCATGTGTTCTATAATATGTAGTAGGTACTCGCTGCACTGACATTACTAACTTAATACACTAACTCAAAAGGTTTTGTCCTTTTTAGTCTTCTTACTATATCCGTGTTGTCGAGGAGCAAGTATTTATGTACCAAAAAGTATATGCGTATTCTATCAGTTATCTGGTTCCCATAGTAGCTTTGCTTAGTTTGGGGCTAGATGACACTGTGTAAAATGACATGAACTGAACATTGTACGGGATTGACATAATGTAGGCTGTTTACGTGATATACCAACAGCTCATAACAATCCCCTTTACTTAAAAGTTTCCTATTAGCATTATCGTCAATCGAATGTTACTTTGTCTAGGTCCTCTGAATCACTACTAAGTGAACTAACGAGGCAGTTATCTGTCACCCATAGCACAAGCTCTGCTTAGTTTGGGGTCAGATGGCGCTGTGTGTAATGTCCTATGATATTTATTTATTTATTTAGTTAATATATTTGAAAACTATCATAGAAAACAGTCCGGTAACCCGTATCTGAACGGTATTAAAATATGACAGGATATGGAAGCAGAACTAGATTAAAAAGATACGGCTATGATACGTAGTTTAATTAATAATGGCAGCGTATTTATAATCAACCCATAAAGCCATCCCAATTAAGTAACAGGTTAAGGCGCGTGGTACGTTATGTTTATCTGATTTATCGTAGGCTGCTTTCAGTGGAGTCCTGAGAAGGCGCCATATAAAGACTAGATACAATCAATATCGATCATTGATTTATGTATAACTTCGCAAGGACAGGGAATAATTATGTCTAATTTGTAAACGAAACGATCGGTATTGTCAAGTAAAAAAACTAGCTCAATAACTTAAAATATTTAAGATGGACGCACCTATAAAATTTAATTTATATTTTTAACATTTTCCACAGTTTTTTTCATAGATGCCTACTGTCAAGCATCAATAATTGCTGAAGCGTAGAAACATAAGCGATCACTTCAGCTCATAAACCATTCAACTTCAAATCGCAATAATCGAAAACAGCTAAGAGACTAAAGCGCCATGTATCTCAAAAACGCCGAAAAGACGTCACTTCAGACTTCGAGTTATTATATTCTCAAATTTTGAAAAGATTTTTTTCCCTTTCCATTGACCATGTAAAGATTAAACATCAAAGACAGCGTATCCATTCGCCGATTAATTTTATAAAAAAAGCTTATTGTTAAGACATAATAATATATTCGAGAGCGTGTCTCACCGGCCCTAGGAAAACTCTCTCCATGCATAAGTCCTTTATAGTCACAGTATCTACTTAATAAACAGTATCCCGATATTTTACAAACTACTGCTTAACGGCATAATATCTATTTATTGTAAGCTTCCCAATGTACTCGTAGTTAGTTGAACGACAGTTTATATTTTGATGATAAAATGGTGACGAATGGTGGTGTGAATTTAAGACGCAAATATTGAAAGGTATATCCTTCCTTTTGAGATCACTGAATACCGATATAAAAACGCAAGAAAGGGCTCGGCTAAACAGGAAAGCGTGACCGCGACGAATGCAACGGGCAAGACTAATCTCATTGACTTGATGAAACGACTCTAGACTGTTTTTTATCGTCATGACCTTAAGATGCACTGATTCTCGTTACGGTATCTACTATAAAAAAATATAATGTGAACTGTAAAGTTAAATTGATTGAAACTGAATATTTTACCATGAAAGAAACAAGTTGAAAAAAAACAATGAGCTTAAGCTGGTTATGTTCGTGAGCAAAACACTCAAGTTGAAAATCTGCCGCCAAGCATCTAACAGTGTATTCCGGCAACCTTACTCAGTCAGTTCCTATACCAGGCTAGTTGTGATGTTGTGTTTACTATTTTCGATCACATCATCACTTGAGAGCAGGCTCACTCTAAACAAATCCCATGTTCGATCCGCCTTTAACCTTATTCCTTTCTTATAAAAGAGTAAGGATAAAAATGTAATCTACCGCTTAACCGCATTGTTGTTCGGACGAGTCGGAAGCACGCAAACGTAACTCGCAAATGTAAAGTAATTGGTCTAGAAAAAATGTTTTCATGATAAAAGGATAATTAACGTTATTCTCGTTTCATAAGTTGTTTTTTGTTTAAGTGACTTATGCTATTTTTTTAAAAAAAGCTAAAACATCTGACAAAAGCATTATTTTTATGTCTGCTACCCAGAGCATAGCTCTGATACAAGAAGGTGGGTTTTGCGAAACATTCGTCGAAAACAATTCGTCGAGGACACAATTCATCGAATCAATATGACGCTAGACGGGAAAAGTAAAGAAACATGTTATGTGTGGGCCTAAAGACCAGGTTGGTTAGGTTATGTTAGTACAGAGACTATATGAAAGAAAGAAAATTGAAGATATTACGGGAGGCTGCACGATTCGACGAATTGTGATTCGACAAATTGTTTTATCACCCCCACTTTGAATAAAAGAAAAAAAATCATTCAAAATCGGTTCAGTTGTTAAAATGCTTTCGAATCATGAATGGACAAAAAAAATTACCAAAAAGAAAAAAAAAACGAAATCTGGTTTTTACTTTACTTGGAACTTTTACGACTTTTATTACTAACCATTACACATTAAGTGGATTCTGATCAGGAAACTGAACAAAAAATGTAACAAGTCGTCCGATCACCTAAGCATATCGTAAAAAGGAAATAAAATTTTGACGCAACTTACCATAACAAGTACTCTACATAACACTCGGTATCAGAGAAAGCATTTGAGAGTATTACACTAATGCGGATGATAAAAATAAGATTTATTTACATTGAGATTAGATACAAGATGCTGTAGCTGCTTCTGATGCGGAAGTAGACATAAAACAAAGTGTGAGAATAACTGTAACAGTGGGGTCAGTTAATACTGAAGACGTAAAAACTGTTATTCTATTTTAGGTGTGTTTTATTAAATGAAAACGATGAAAGCATATTCAGTTATCGCGAACGATAAATAAGTATATCTATTGAAAAGTCATATTGCGCATATTAGAATTTACTATGCATCAACTTCTTGTTTCTCATCACACGCGCTACCCAAAAAAAACTTGTTTTCTTTGTTAGTTTATAAGTAGACTGTAATCCAGATTTGGGATAATCAAGCATGAAACTAAGTACGTAAAATTTTCAAAAAGCCAGTCGATACAATGTACATATAGAACAAGTTATAAATTAAAAATTAGAAAAATTTCCACACCAATAACAAAAAAATTTGACTCGATCAGATTTGATTATTTTTTAACGGCTGAACATGTATTTGAAGAAAAATAATAAACTAAACCAAAATCGGTGCAGCTGTTGAGAGCTAAAATGATAGACACTCAGATACAACACACATGTTGATCTTATAACATAATTATTCAGTTTTGAAACCCCGATGGTTTCAAAATTAATTACTTTACGGAAAGCACTATAGCTATAGCGATTAGTGTTGTAAGTAGTGGGCGGGCTAAAGGAAAACAAGCTAGAATATCTAGGTAGGCCGATAATATAATAATCTAACACAATGAAAATAATAATATTTACAATGATACCCAAGATGAATCAAGGCTCATGATGATGATAATAATCAGTGAAATTTCGAAAGTATCAATATAGAGGAAATCCAAGACGACACACTAACCGACTGCCAATATTATACGTATATATTAGGTATTTACCAATGAAATTACGATCATAATCAGCAGGTGAGCAGAAATTCGCGAATTTCATCTGTTACCTCACACTATCATCAGCAAGCGCAGATAGCAAAGATCTCAAAACTAAGGATGTTTTTTCAGTACATGTTATTTGGAACCAAATGTGTGGTGAATGTAATTGCGCCATATTTCATAATCTATTGCAATTAATTTGCCTTGTTCACTCAAAGTATATTTAAATCATTTTCTGTCATGCATTCGTGGACACGACACAATATTACCTATACCAAATAGATCACATTTTCAAGCCAATTTACGTGACCAAAATAAAACGTAACGTGATCAACGAATTGGAAATGTTGTTTGTGTCCTTCACGGATTTGCTATGGAAATTGACAATAATGATGTTTTTTGGTGCGCCGGACCAATTAACTATCAATTTTTGAAATGAAACAAATATAAAAATCTGCTTTGTATTTGCTACTCAGTTTATACTTCTTATAAAGCATTACGAAAGACATAATTAAGAAACCGCGGAAAACATGCGTATTAAATTTGACCCGATCGTCTTTAATAATAAAGAAAGTGAAGATAATTATCAGCCTTTAACATTAGCGACAAGCGACAAACAACTCATACAAAAAGTGCTATTCGATACGCAAAATTTTCTCAGGGAAGTGCCAGATGGCTAGAACTTGGCAAACGCAATGATAAACTCTGCGATAGACAGAACAAAGGAGCATCAAAACGTCTATTCAATAAAGCTAAAAGGGTTCCCAGGTGTGAAATCCGGCGTTACGTAAACCATCACAAGGCATAAGGTCGAGAATGGCAACAAGCATACAACTGACAAGTGAGATGATATCGCCAACAAAGAGGCAGAAGCTCGCACGAGGGCATTCACTACCGATTGTTATCACAGGAATCGCTATGCGATTAATGCGAAAGTCTTTCTAGTTGGTTCGGTTCAGAAAATTATCAATGAGCGAATGTTTTATTAAAATTGTCCATAAAAATTCCAATGACATTCCAATTTTGGGGATACAATTCTCAGAATATTTAACATGATTTATAAAAAACAAAACTCTGGATAATGATCAGATAGTAAAATTCTGTAATTACCAACAGAAATATTTTTACATAAATGTCTATACTTAGTATAAATGCTATGTTTTCGGACAAGACAATCAACAATTAAAGCTGTAAGCTCGCACCGTAACTGTTATGAATTGTAACTATTATAAAACAATTGAATTGAAATGGGATCCAGGTCAAATTGTCTGGAACACATAACAGTATCGAAGTAACCACTCACCGCTTACGCCAATCTTGGATGAAGCTCCAGTCACAATGTTCGTCTTCGTCGAGCACCATAGCTTCATGGTGGTCCACTCCACTGGTTCCATGCACCAGGTCCACCAACTGACGAGCTCTTTCAAAGTTCTCTTCGAACTCTACTATTAAGAAACCATCAGAACTCAGTGTCCCAAAAACATCCTTCTTGTAAGTGGCGTCGTTTATAGTCACCACTTCCGATGGTTCAGGGATGTCTTCACTCTTAATCTCAGAATATATCGCTTCCGGCAGCTGCACTTCAGAAGACCCTCCTCCTTTGTCGACATCTTGACAAAAACCTAAGTTTCCAGTGTCGTCTAAGATTCTATTTACATAAATAGGCTGTTCTTCTTTTGTAAGCGCTTCATTATTCAGTCTGTTTTCCTCTTTCTTTTGTTCATTGTGCTTGCGAATTATTGAATCACCAAAATAAATAACAACTTTGTTATTGTTTTGGGTAATCTTGTTAGCTAATCCTCCTTCGGCAAGAGGAAGGTTTGATTTTTTATTCTTTTCTTGTGAAAGCCTTTGAGTTAATTCCTCATAACACGGAAGCCTGTTGTTGTAAATTTTCTTGTCGCTTGCGGGCACTTTGTTTTCCTCCTTCTTTTTTTCGACACTTTGATAAACCGGAGGTCTGGAGCAGTCATCGAACTGCGAGCTCCAAGGACGCGGTTCACTGTAAATATGTTCCGATGGAGGCGACTGAGACAGAGGAATATATTTCTCATGTACATTTTTAGAACTGGGAGACTCGTTTTTTCTGAAGTTTAGCACACTGCGTCGGGACTTCGCCTCGTGATCTACCGTCTTCTTGTTTTTGTTACCTAGTAGTTTGTTAAGCAGGGCTTTGTTTTCATTTGGCTTCATCCTGTCCGTCGAGGGTGCGCGTCGCATGCCAAACGGGCCGGCGTCCTCCTCAGTGGAGTGCGGGTACAGCTGCTCGCAGCTCGTGGACTTGTGCGGCGCGATCCTCGTCTTAGCGGAAGTGAGCGGCTCCCTGCTCTGCCAGTGGCGCACCGATAGCCGCGCCGCGCCACGTATGAACTTCATCGGCTCCCAAGCCTCCGCTTTCTTGAGTATGAAGTTGTCACACATGTTGTGTTTCCCGGGCTTCCTTGCGTCGGCGGCTCGGCAGGACTGTAACTCGCGGCAGAGGAAGCACGAACAGCGCGCCGGGCACAGCATGTCTGGTCGCAGGCGCCGGCCGCACTGAACCGACGTTACCCTCCATCACCATTGTTGCCGTCGCCCCGCTACAGCTGCCTGCAGCCACGCGCGTTATCCACGGATTAATGATACCGTTCGCACGCCGCTCGCGGGAAGGTCACGAGATCTAAGTGCCCGTGGAGTTTTGATGCGTATGCGCATTATCGGATTAACTGTAACACGTGGTCGTAAAACTTGAAGCTCGCCTTTTGGATGAGAGGTGAACGAAACGATAAGTTTCGAACTAAATATAGAGCACTCAGGCAGCCGGTGCAACGGGGGCTATTAGTGAATCACTCGTCGGTGTAATAACACGGCAGGTCCTGCGGCGACCGCGCACTTGCGCGTGTCGGTTAATTTACTGCGAATTGAATTCTGGCTTCGGAATGTATATTTAAGCTCAAATGTAGCGGAAACATGAATACTAATAGTAGCTTCGAAGGTAGGTATCTGATTTGGTTTACATAAATTTAATGTTATGATTCAGCTTAAAGTAAATTGTTTTTGGAAGCACAGCCGATTACATATACATACACGGAAAAAAAAGAGTCCAAGAGGTTTCTTTCGATCAAAACATTTGGTTTGCTTGAACATATTTCTTTCAGTCATAGAAATTGTTTTAAAATACAATGATAGGATATTGAACTAAATTGGTAACTTTCTTGATTGAATATAGCAATATTACTTTAACCTGAACCAAGACATCGTTGTTTCAACACAATAAATCTTACTTGCCCCTGCCCGAAACTAACCCGAATTTTTGTTTTAATACTTTAATTTAGTTGTTACAAAAATGTATGGTATCGGATCAACTAATGATCTTATAAGAAATAGAAGAAAAAGCTAAAGGAAAGTAATAAAATGTTACCTTAATGTTACATTTGATTAAACTAAAAATACATTTGTCTTTGTTCAAATACACAATGTTATTGTCATGAAGTTCTCGTTACTATTTTAAAGAGTGCTGATGCTCCAATACAATAAATTTAGTTTGTCTGAAAATATCCTTAATAATTCATCTTCAGTGAAAGCAGATAATTAGATTAAGCCGAAGTACTGACCATGTTAATGCAATGTTATATTTCTTTAAAACAAGGATAACCGTTAGCTTGGTTCGAACACACAATGTTATTGCCCTAAAACGCTCGTTGTTTTCGTTACAACTTTTTTTCTTTTCTACCTAAGCAATTTATTTTGAAATAGTAATGCTGATATATTGAAGTAAAATAATGATTATCTTACTTTATTCGTAATTATTAATTTAGCCTGAAGTAAATTTCGTTGCTTCAATGTACTATTTTACAAATCGAAAATATTTAATGGTTTGTTCTAAATGCTTAGATTTTCTTGCTTAAGGAACATAAATAGCATCAGATCAATTAGATTTTATGTTAAATCTAAAATTTCTTAGTCTTGCGTTTAAAATAATTAATTAAATTAATCGAAATCGATATAATTTTAGTAAAATGTAATATTTCTTTAATATAAGAAAACCTTTCTTGCGTCAAAAGCACGGTGGTGCTCTTTTGAAACTATTGCCTTCAGTCGTTTTATTTTATTCAGTAGTCGACTGGTCGTTGTCTCGTTGTGATTGTGAACACTGAACTGTGAAATTGTGAATTTTCGAACTCAAAGCGTAGACTTTAATAGTGTAAGTTGCCAAGGAATCTAAGTATATGGTACACTTATATCTAAGCCATGGAAGCTGCTGATCTAAGCGAAGAAACGCAAAATCTTGTAGTTCTATTGATATCATGGCAGATACCCGAAGATGTAATTCAAGCATTTTGTAGTAAGTAACCTTCCTTATAAACCAATTATTTACTATTGTGCTATACTTAACTTTTTATTTACCTTAATTTTGAACTGTTTTCTGTGTGTATTGGTGAATTTTACAGTTAATTAGTCTTTGTATTTACCTATAATTTGAAATATATATTTGTTACAGGCGTCACACTTATGATGGTTACAATGTGCTTACTGGGAAAATCATAACTCTTTTTCCACATGAAACAGCTGAAACATATTTTACCAGGCCGTAAAAAAAGTAGCTCTGGAAGTGGAAAATCCTCGAACGTGAATTCGAACTCGAAAGTGAACTCGAACTCGAACTTGAACGTGAATTCGAACTCGAACTCGAAAGTGAACTCGAACTCGAACGTGAATTCGAATTCGAACTCGAACGTGTATTCGAACACGAACTCGAACGTGAATTCGAACTCGAACGTGAACTCGAACTCGAATGTGAATTCGAACTCGAACTCGAACGTGAATTCGAATTCAAACTTGAACGTGAACTTGAACTCGAACGTGAATTCGAACTCGAACGTGAATTCGAACTCGAAAGTGAACTTGAACTCGAACTCGAACTCGAACTCGAACTCGAACGTGAACTCGAACTCGAACGGGAATTCGAACTCGAACGTGAATTGGAACTCGAACTCGAACGGGAACTCGAACTCGAAAGTGAACTCGCACTCGATCTCGAACGTGAATTCGAACACGAACTCAAATGTGAATTCGAACTCGAACGTGAACTCGAACTCGAACGTGAACTCGAACTCGAACGTGAACTCGAACTTGAACTCGAACGCGAACTCGAACTCGAACTCGAACGTGAATTCGAACGTGAATTTGAACTCGAAAGTGAATTCGAACTCGAACTCGACCTCGAATGTGAATTCGAACTCGAACTCGAACGTGAATTCGAACTCGAACGTGAATTCGAACACGAACTCGAAAGTGAACTCGAACTCGAACTTAAACGTGAATTCGAACTCGAAAGTGAATTCAAACTCGAACGTAAACTCGAACTCGAACTCGAACTCGAACGTGAATTCGAACTCGAAAGTGAATTCGAACTCGAACTCGAACGTGAATTCGAACTCGAACTCGAACGTGAATTCGAACGTGAATTTGAACTCGAAAGTGAATTCGAACTCGAACTCGACCTCGAATGTGAATTCGAACTCGAACTCGAACGTGAATTCGAACTCGAACGTGAATTCGAACACGAACTCGAAAGTGAACTCGAACTCGAACTTAAACGTGAATTCGAACTCGAAAGTGAATTCAAACTCGAACTCGAACGTGAATTCGAACTCGAACGTGAATTCGAACACGAACTCGAACGTGAATTCGAACTCGAACTCGAACGTGAATTCGAACTCGAACTCGAACGTGAATTCGAATTCAAACGTGAACTCAAACTTGAACGTGAACTTGAACTCGAACGTGAATTCGAACTCGAACGTGAATTCGAACTCGAAAGTGAACTTGAACTCGAACTCGAACTCGAACTCGAACTCGAACGTGAACTCGAACTCGAACGGGAATTCGAACTCGAACTCGAACTCGAACGGGAATTCGAACTCGAACGTGAATTGGAACTTGAACTCGAAAGTGAACTCGCACTCGATCTCGAACGTGAATTCGAACACGAACTCAAATGTGAATTCGAACTCGAACGTGAACTCGAACTCGAACGTGAACTCGAACTCGAACTCGAACGCGAACTCGAACTCGAACTCGAACGTAAACTCGAACTCGAACGTAAACTCGAACTCGAACTCGAACTCGAGCGATTTTTTTGTTAGATTATCGCCAGCTATTCATACCGCAGCACAATAATTTTTATACACTACATATAGGCCGAGCAAAAGACAGGTATTAAAATCTATAAAAATTTGATTGGGCGTTTGATATGATTTTCATGAATTTGTGCAGTTGAACCTTTTGTGTAAAATGTTATCTTGAATCAAAATAAAAGCAATAATATTTTAGCATAGCAAACACAGATGAGTTATGCATATGGGTGTGTAAGTGTTTCAGTCAGTGGAAGTTGCTATCCCTGAACCGGAGGTAGCTAGATCACATTTCAGGCCTAAAAACAATGAGCTTGAGCTGCCGGTGAAGGAAAACATCGTGAGGAAACCATATCATGGGGGTAACTTTCTAGTATTCGGCTGGCTAGCTACCACCTTCAAGTTGAAAATCTGCCGCCAAACATCTAACGGTGTGTTCCGGCAGCCTCGCTTGAGAGCCAGTTCCATTCCAGGCTGGGTGTGCTATACCATCTTCGACCACACCGCCACTAACATCAGGAGCTGTAGACAAACACTTAGCCTGTCAACAATTAAAAAAATAAATAATAATAATCCGCACGCGCAATTTCTCTCCCAATTACGAGCAACTTCATAATAAGGCGGTAGGTACATGAGTTCTTATCTTTATACATTACATTACGCATTTCCTTTGCAAAATCTAGTTATATGCAATTAAATTAGCTATAACAGGCATGGCCAATGAACTAATAAACATACGAGAACGTTGATTGCCCCGACTTATACTATGTAGATAAAAGTTTATTATGTAATAGAATACCAGTTTCCTTGTTGTATGTTTTTCTAACAGTAGAGTGTGGATTCAAATCTTTGATACATAATTATGTATCTCTAGCAAATCATAAAAATATTTATTATTATAATAATCATAACACCAAAGTTACAAGTCATATTTCCATTCGTATTTAAAAAATAATATGAAAAATACAATATTTAAATCATGAAACATGACAATATAACAGTATATTATGTGTTCTGAAAATATGTCAACATAATGAAATGTCAAGAAGGATTTCACAAATGAATATATGCTTAAATCTTTCTTCTTCGCTACTGAACGCAGTGGCGGCCTTAGGGGGAGGCAAGCAGGGCAACCGCTCGGGGCCTCGCTCTTGCAGGGGCCTTGCGTCCTCGTAGAAAAAAGTCTTTACCATATATATAATTATATGATATGAACGAATATGTGATATGAACGAGATATCGCGCCTCGCACTTAGCAAACCCCCCCCCCCCCCCCCCCCCCCGTTTCATTATTAGTGCAAGCATGTTACGGCCACTTGAGCACTCGAACTAATTTTTTAGTAAAACGGACTCAAAGAAAAAGGGCCTCACAATGATCTGTCGCCCCGGGCCTCGCAACAGCTAAGGCCGCCGCTGACTGAACGAATTCGGAATAGATTTACTATGTATGTAGCTATTATTTAATCTGTGACAAAACAGAGAGTACTGTCAAAAGAAAACATATAAATATTTTATATTACCACAGCGAATGCTAAATACGAGAGGTGAAATGCCTAAACATCAAGCAATAAAGTGCGCGGTGCGAAAAGTGGATCATACGTACCCGAGAAAGTAGCTAGTGCAAGAGATATTTTACTAAGTACCTACGTATTATGATCAATTTACGGACGATAACATTTCTGGCAATTATATTTTAAAACTAGCGCCTCTGCTTCGCACGCAATGTAGACAGGGTTCCCAACTATGCCTACTGTTAAAAACAGTATTATACTATTTTTCGTTCGTTAATACTTTTTACCGTTCTATGAAAAAAAGTGTACAAAATACTGTTGTATGTGCGCTGGTATCTGGAGCCATACGTTTCAGAACGAAACTGTCAATGTTAAGTGAGTAATTACCACCCATGCGCAGCGCAAAACGCATGTATACAAAACATAATCGTTTTTATTGTCACTAAAAATAAATCGGTTTTTGAGACTTCAAAAAATAAAATACTGTTTTCTTTTGTAAAATACTGTTCATTTTATTTCTCCAATCTTAATACACTTCATTTCTCGTACAAAAAGTTGGGAAGTTTAAATGATCTAAGCGTGCAGAAGGCGGGAAGCGAGTTTGTTTTATACAAAAAAATATGTAGTAGGTATATATCGTAGGACACTCACTCGTACAAATATCGTATACACACAGCGCCATCTGACCCCAAACTAAGCAGAGCTTGTACTATGAAAGTCAGATAACTGATAGATTACTTAAATCTTTTAATGAATAGAATACTTTCTATTTACTTTGTTATTTCTTTTTTAATTCTTTCTTTCTTAAATAATGATATGTCTACAAACACCTCCCTGTGTTGACAATACATCGACAACGCCTCTAACCTGGCAGTTCTCCCTAGGCGGCGGTGAACTTACCATCAACCTAACAGACTGCCCGTTGCAGCTCTTCCTATGATACCATACAAAAATTTCGTAATAATGAGAAATTGTGAAATATTTCCAAGTAACAGTGACTTTCGTTGCATAAAACGTGAAGTATTGTTTAACGTCTTCACAATTAAATTGTTCCCAGCTGCATTCCCAGCAGTAGGATCGGCGAAAGTTATGGTTGATTCTACATGAACAATCTATTGTTTTAATATTTTCACATGGTTAATTATAGGGTTGGTAGATCATTCATCTTGAGAATGAACTGGTTGGTAAGATATCGTTGAACAAATAGTCATAACCTACCGACGTCAACATTGACAATACTCTTTTTAAATTGTACAAAAATGTATTGTCTTGCGCAACGATCCGGGCAAAAAAAAACTATTTAAGTATTCTGTCAGTTATCTGTCATCCATAGTACAAGCTTTGCTTAGTTTGGGGTCAGATGGCGCTGTGTGTAATGTCCGATGATATTTATTTATTTAAATTCTCCCATTCATACACCTAGTTAATAATGATAATAAATTTGTACAAAATATTGAGTAGTGTGCGGTGGAGTGAAACGCGCTAGTTATATTAAAATCATGTAGAAAAAAGAACAGCAAATTAAGAGCATGCATTTTTCCTCAATTTTGTAGGCTTTTTTTTAATTTGTTAGGTCACCAACTCGCCAGATAGAAAGTAACGGTGCGGCCGACGACTTCTTTTTTAATGTAAAAGTAATGAGACAAAAGTTACGCTCTCCTGATGGTAAGACATAACACAATATGTCCATAATATGTTTTGTATATATTATTTTGCATATCATAACTCAATATGTTTTGTAGCGATGATAGCGATGACAGATTAGCGCGGTCGGTTCGCATGCCGAAGGGCGTGGGTTCAAACCCAAACAATGAGCTTGCGCTGCCGGTGAAGGAAAACATCGTGAGGAAACCATAGCATGGTGGTAGGGTACTTTCTAGTACTCGGCTGGCTAGCAGCCGCCCTCAAGTTGAAAATCTGTCCCCAAGCATCTAACGGTGTGTTCCGGCAGTCTCGCTTGAGATCCAGTTCCATTCCAGGCTAGGTGTGCTTTACCATCTTCGACCACACCGTCACTTAATATCAGGTGAGCTGTGGTCAAACACCTAGCTTGTCAAGCATAAAAAAAAAGTCCTTGACCACTGTAACGATAAACAAAACTTTGAGTAACGACGCCAGTGGCGGATTATCCCTCAGGCAAAATAGGCATGTGCCTAGGGGCGCGAGGTTACCATGGGGCGCGTTCGGAGAACTGCACCGAACAACCAACGCGATTTTACAGGTTCTAAGAATAATAACATCCCTACTAAAATTATCTTGGAGCGACTGAAACCGCAACTTCTTTAATATAACAAAGTGTCAAGTGATGTTCTTCACTCGTTCACATGCTATATGCTATTATGTTCCAGCTATGCAATAAAACGATTACTCGTTCTTTGGAAGTTAGTAAAAAATTTAATATGGCTGTTAGATGGGCGTCTATAAGGTGCTTGCCTAGGGCGTTCTCCATATTTAATCCGCTTCTGAAAGACGCAAAGTTTTGGCGCTCATGACTTTTTAGAAGGGGAACTCTTGACTAGTGTGATGGCCCTAAGTTACTTTATCAGTAGAAACAAACGAGATGCTACTATAATGCCCACCGCAAGTAATGAAAGAAGAAATAAATTGAAATCTGCTTCAGATCAGGCTTCTGAATGGCCAAACTCAATTGGAGCCGGTTTATCTGATAATGTAAGGGATCGACGCATTCCGTTGCATTCCACTGAGACGCATCTATGCTCAACTGTTATGAGCTCTTTGGTATAGATCAACTGAGATTGTGCTGATATTTCTTACGTTTTTATCGATAGAAGTGGATTTTGTAGTAAACTTATTTATGTAGTATACAAATTTGGCAAGTATAAATTAAAATAAAAACCTCGACACTAAAATACCAAATTTTGGCTCGATCAGAGATGCTTTTTTTTAATGTATGACATGCTAGGTGTTTAACCACAGCTCACCTGATGTTAAGTGAAGGTGTGGTCGAAGATGGCAAAGCACACCTAGCTTGGAATGGAACTGGATCTCAAGCGAGGCTGCCGGAACACACCGTTAGATGCTTGGCGACAGATTTTCAACTTGAAATGCAAGCCAAGCCAAGCTTAGGTGGTAGCGAGCCAAGTACTAGAAAGTACCCTACCTCCATGCTATGGTTTCCTCACGATGTTTTCCTTCACCGGCAGCTCAAGCTTATTGTTGGAGTTTGAACCCACGCCTTTCGGCATGCGAACCGACCGCGCTAACCACCGAGCTATCATCGCTACAAAAAATCGCTTGGCGGCAAATTGAAAATTCTAACGGTGGTAGCTATATTTTCGTTCACCAGCAACTCAAGCTCATTGTTAGAGATTGAACTCACGTAATATTTAAGATAGACACGTCTCCAATATTTTAATTGGATATTAGAACAAAAAAGTCTTTCAATTTACAGGCTAAGTAGCTTTTGCCGTAACAGGTTACCCAGCACTCCCATAGTCCCATACAAAGTCATGGCTAATGCATCAAGTTGCACACAGCTCGATTAAGTCCATTGAAACTAACGGTTTTGAATATCGGAATACATTGCCGCTTGACCCATATATCTGCCAAGACATAATGATACATTTTATGGCCCTCTATATTCCTATTTACGACCTCTTCTCCTTTGCGAATGCATTTTAATGTAGGCGCATTCATTTACTTCCATTGTGATCGCGACCCTGCCCCTTAGGACAGCGTAACCAACGAACGAATTAGAAATGGCCGTAACCTTTAGTAATGTTGCATTATGCATATGACATTAGTTTAATTTAAAATATCTCTAAACGTGTATATGTCTATAGTTATACGGTTTTTTTATGTGAAATTAATGAGACGAACCAGACGATTTCCTTATGGTAAGAGGGAACGCATGCCCATGACCATTGCAGCGATACACAGAACTTTGAGTAACAAAACAAAGTCCAGGGCATCGCTGCATTGGCGCTCATTATTTCGAGACTTTCTATGGTTAGTCTCAACACTACAGACCTGTTATTTTGCTAGGTGCAGTACCCTTCAAACTGGAACACAATTTTGTTTACACACTCCTGCGTAGTGGCTATATTTTTAGGTTGGAGTCTCGGAGTCTTACTTATATAGTTAAACAGTTGATTTTTTAAATTAAACATTGATTGAAATATCCTATCAATTTCTCATTTGCGTGAAAACGATACAGCCTACTGCAAAGTAAAGTCATTAGTGTATAATCATGAGTGAAAAAACTAAGACATGGACTTCTGAGAGAGAAAAACTTATATTTCGAGTAATTTCGTCAATTTTTTTTAAATCAAAATGTATGAAAAATTTAACAGCACTCTTGGCAGTCTTAAACGGAAACTGCTTTTTACACGACTGCCTGAAGAAAAGAGTATAAAGTTTTCAGAACACACGTATGTATGTATGTTTGTGAGTTTTTTATTCCACCATAACTTATAACAGATTTGGATGTCAGAATCCTTACATCATCCCAAAAGACACAAACATTTTTTGAAAAAAAAAAAAAAAAATGCGGCGAACCATACCAGAACCATTATCAAATGTGAAAGAAAAAGCTTAGTTCGCTTTTTGGATTGATTGATTTTGCTTTTTGGATTTGTTTGAAATAAAATTGTTAAGAAACAGTTTGTCTATCTTTAACGTACTAAGTACGTAAGTAGTTTTTAAAAATTGCTAATGTTACCTCTGATGCCATTCCGAACACAACATCGCTCAATTGTAAAATCCATTGTGTAACAATTGAAGCGTGCTAAAATATCTAAGGATGTGTACACATTAGCTAATGTACAGCGAATGGCGACAAGAGTCAGTACGATACGCGAGGCTAAGGTACATATCCATCGTGCATTACTGAAAAGCTCTTAGAATTTTGTTATTGGACAGTCTTAGACACCATTCGGAATCGTTAAGAAGTGTTATCTCTTATTAAAACAAGAACGTCTTATTCCATTGGTTGATTCAGTCGTTACTTCTCGAAAGTTTGAATGAAGTTTGAGTTTGAAGTTTGTTTAAATTTTTGGTGTATTTTCGCTTAAATGTATTTTTCGTCAACAGCGACAAGGATTTGATGTAAAAACTCAAGTATAAAACTAATAAATAATTAATCATACTGTGCCTATCTATTCTATACAACACTATTATGCCCAGTCGCCTTTAAAGGCATGTTTTAGCATGTGTAGTATTGTTTAAGGTTCATAAGATCAGTAAGGTACCTCCTAGGCTTGGGGCGGAGTATCTCGTGCACGGGCGGCTGTCGGCGCGGCGTCCACGCGGCGCAGGCGCAGCGCTCTTGTTCCTCTCCCGCTGCCGCTCCCGCGGCCGCGGCCGCGCCCGCTCCGCCTGTCAGCGGGGCCGCCTCCGCGCGCGGACTACACGCATCCTCACTGAAAACAAACAACGCAAATGAACCTCTATCAACAAACGATGTCGAAACAATCATTCACAGAGTCAATCTAGCCAATATTACTTAACTTTTTCACACTGTAATTGGATGAAATTTGGAATGATAGCTTATATCTACTTGGGATTAACACATAGGCTACTTTGAATGCCTAATGCCTTTTTCGCATGATGCTGCGTATCTGTTTAGCGCACCTACTAGATTTGTGTTGATTTTTTTTCCTAAGTATTTGTCTGTATATTAATTTATGTATGTAGTAATATTTAAGTAATTGTATAAATATCAATTGACTCTAAAACGTTTTTATGCATAACTGTGAGTTATATAAGTAAAATAAAATAATCCCGGTAACTAGAGATGCCCTAAGATTTAGGACTCATTCTATCCTAGTGAAGGGAAGATATTATATTATGCTACTATTAATAAATTATTACCTAAATAATCTTTTTTATGGTTGACAGTCAAACATCTATGACCACAGCTCATCTGTGGTCCTGAAATGGAGCTGGCTCTCCATTGAGGCTGCCGGAAGCCAACCGAGTACGATTAAGTATTCTACCACCACACGAAAAGAAACACGGTCATATGTTTTAAGTAGTAGTCCAGTTACTGTTTGCGTGAAATCAGACAGAAAATCCTTTCGTTCTCTTTAATAGATCAATTGCAATGCAATCGAAACTGACGACCCTAATCCATCCTTGCCAAGCTTCACCTTCCCGTTCATTGACTCGGTATTCAGGGCACATGTGGCTTGGAACAATGGGCCCCTTGAGGTCTGCATGTAGCTACCTAAGTATGCTTCACCCGTCGGGAAACAGGCGGATGGCATAGCATAGGGGATTCATTATACTGCTTAGGTTGTTAGTTACTATGTTGCAATTGTGCCCTCATTGCACGGAAAATGCCATTTGATATTCAGATAAAGACGTACCAACTTCATAATAATTATAATATCTAATTTTATGACTAAAGGGACGAGTAAAATAAAAGTACATTCCTAAATGAAAGCTGACGTGGTTTTGACACGTTTTTGTCAGTCTATAGTCGATGTATCCCACATAATTAACTATACTAACTACACGCAAAAGTAAAATACAATTTTTAATAATTGCAAAACCGTCAAAATTTTACGTAAATAAAAAATGTAAGTACCAGAAACCACGTTGAAGTTGTTGTCGTTACTCACTTGTTCATAATACATGTTTTCCCCGTTTTTTAGGTTCTAGTTCTACATAATTGTGGTCATTTATTAGTAGTGTTAAAGGGCTATAGTGTTTGAAGTTTAGACTGTTATCATTAATGTAACATAATATGTATTATTCCATGTAACATAACAATCCATCACATCTCTGATATAGAAAACAAAAATCAGCTCTGTTTTTTCGTCCTATTTCAACCATTCATCAACTATAGCATTTCGTAGTGAAATTGTGAGCATCAATGGTTTATTGTGGGGGTTCAATTGCCATTGTCTTTACGGCCCATTGAGTAGGCGAGGCATCCTGACACGCCTTTTATAATGTCGCTACTTGCTCTCAATTTAGGGGAAAAGTGTAAGCAAGTAACTTACTAATTTAACTCGTACAGACAACAAAAAAAGCAAAATTAAGTTAAAAATAAACAAGATAACTGAAGGTACAGAGAGATCTTAGCAGGTTTGACAATAAGTCCAGTCCAGTCCCAGGGTCCAGTGGGTACCCTTTTAATTTTGCAAAACTACTCGTAACTAACAATAATTCTAGAGTTGGTTCCAAAAACGTAAAGCAAAGAATTCAAACGGAAGCAAAAAGTCATGTTATGCGTGGTAAAATCAGAACCAGTGATTAAAAGACTGTTATAAAAGGTTTCAAAGGTCTTAACTCGCTGGTTGGTGGAGGTCAATTAACGCTGGGTACTATACCATGCCCTGAGGGAAATTAGTCCCTGCCAAGCTCAGTCCCCATTAATCATATCTCCAGACATTCCTGCTACCAATTTGGGAGTGATTATTTGAATTACTGAATGATTCTCGCTACCTGTTGCTGTATTATAAAATCATTTGGGTTTATGATGCTTGATGACGAAGCCTTGAGGTTCAAGAGTTTTTGTAAAATGCTGACCATTTTTGTAACGTTGGTAGATGTTGTTGCAAACAGTGAAACGTCCCATATTCAGCCCGCAATAGCGAATAAAATCACAACCGCTGCCGCAGGTCGCATCAGTGTAGAGCAATCGTTATTCAACCCATCATAGAGGTAATTATAGTGCGTTTCTTATCCGAAAACTGGTGTATGTTGACAACGACAAACTCGTATGCACTGTCCCAAATCAGGAGGCGGCCCGACGCCGATACAAATATTTGATCAAAGTTTAGTGTTTACAGCTGCAAGTAGGATTCTGACCGATAGCAGTGTACCGTTGACCGTAGACAATGCACGTACGGGGACAAATTGTCGTAAGATAATGACGGTAGATAGTTGCGTAGGCGGCAGCCGAGCCCGTGCACTAAGGATGCCACTACGAACAAATATTAGTTCCTTGATTCAAAAACGCATTTTTAACTTATAATTAGGAACGTTCCGCGGTATCATTACTTGTACGATAATCGATAATTTTCCGAGCTATATGGCAGCTTACTTCCCTAAAACTAATGGTGCAAATACCTTGATTTCGAAAGGAGTAGCGAGAGGTGTAATTTTCGGTATCACCTTCATACATCATCTGCGGCTTGTAATGGCCCACTGCAGTTTCCTTGTACGCCTCTCGTCCCGGTCTTGTGCTAATCTTGTCTAGTTCAACTCGCTGTCGTCTACTTAACAAACTGGTGGACGAGCAACGCGTTTACCAGTTCGTGGCCACCACTACGTGAACGCTAGTCCATCTGCCATCACTCTGTCCGGCGGCATGTCCCACGTTCCATGTTTGCCGATCCGATATCACGTACCTTAGTTCGGCGTCGGTTCTCAAAATTTCTCACTCGCTCATGTAGTTTGATGCCAAGCATGGGAGTGTTCATGGCTCTCTGGCCACTTGCATTTTGCCATTTCATTTTTAGCCTCGTCTACAAGCGTCCATGTCTCGGCACTGTATGTCATGATAGCCAGGACATAGGTATTGGTCATATTACCAGGTCTTCAGGTATTAAATGCCTCCCATGCGGCACCCAGGTTACCAGCTGGGACCAGCTGGGCTGGGCTTAATCTATACTATAAGTTATCTGCAATCTTAACTTTTTTCAATTCTGTTAAGCCGTTACAGTAACAAATATACATCCAAACAGACATATTTTCGTAATAATTCAAAAACTATGCTTCTTTTATGCAACACATTTTTTATTACCAAATCACCATGCTGTCCCCTACTCGTAGGTGTAAAGTTATCCATTTAATAATAACCGATACAAGGACACATAACGTATCAAAGATATCCGCCGAAATGTTCTGTCGATTTTATACCAGATCAGCAATCAAAAAATTTCGTTGTTCAACTCACGATATTATGACTTTAGCGAGTGGAGACCCTATGCCCCGGCCGAGATTCAGGCCCCAGGCGTCCCTGATTGATGTAAGAACGAGGCTACCGGTCTCTGCGATGGTATTTGCCCACTAGATACTATTGCTTTATTGTATGGAGTTGACATAAGTTGATATAATTATAATACGTGATATATCGACATTTTTGGCTTTTATCTTAGCGCTATTACTATACAAATACAAATCTTTTATTAATAACACCAAAGTCACATGTCATTTTTCCATTCAAATTAAAAAAAAAAACAAAATCATAACATATGTCAATACAATGAAAATGTCAATGAATAATAGAAAATAATTATGTCAATATGATAAAATGTGAAATAAAAACAAAAACATTATAATTACTTACTAGTAGGTAATTCAATAATCTCTTATTTTTAAATAATCGTCAAAGTCATAAAACAAGGTCTCTTGAAGCCAAGATCTTAGTTTGCTTCTGAAGCACGCGATGGAAGGTGCACCCCGAATGGAAGCGGGTACGCGATTGTAGACCGCGAGCCCCGGAATGTAGGCCCTCCGGTGGTCAGCAATAGACTTTGTTTTGTAACTCAAAGTTATGTGTATCGCTGAAACGGTCATGTATATTTCTTAACTCTTACAACCAGGAGAATGTCTCGTTTGTCTCATTAATTTTACAATAAAGAAATATAATCCACGGTGAATAACAAAAAAGAAATTTAAATTAAATAGCGTAGACTATAGCCGTTAACCTATAATACATCTTGTCTTCAATCAATTAAAATTTCGCATTATCCTGCCACGAAAATAATTTTGTTTCTATTCATGGCATATTCATAAACCGTATTATAAAAGAACCTCATCCATATTCAATAGAATACGCGTATCATATCTGCACAATATTGAATAACGGGTTACAATACAACGTATCACTCTCGTGTCATCGCATGCCAATCTTAGAAGTTTGTTCTATTGAGTTCTACTAGGTTCTATCACACATACGTACAGATGGACAGCAATAATTATGGTCGACAGATTAATCTGGAGTCTGCATAACTATATTTTCTAATAGTATTGGTAATTCTCGTGCTCCAAAATCGATGCAACTGGTCATTTTTTATTCATCATTTCATATTTCGTTTTTTCCGCTACAAATCTACATTCCGAATCAGCCTTGTTTTTTATAAACTGTCCAACTGTTGGGCGCGGACTTCTTTTTATTACTGAACACTGGCCAAGTGTGGGTTGGTAGACTTCCTCACGATGTTTACATTCGTCACTTGAAGTCAGTGGCAATACGCACATAAATTTGAACAGATAGAGGTGTGTGTAGAGAATTTGAAGAAAAGAAGACAGCATCTCCTAATTAGGCTGAATCTATATTATGGTTTGAGATATTTATTTCTCCAATGTATATTGTCATTCACTTATTAGAGAAGAATACACATTAATCAACAAGAACACCTTACTTATTCTGGTTGGCAGTTATACATCTGACCATATCTATAGTCTATGTAGGTGCCTTTTATTATTGGGGCCTTGCTTAATCGGTTTTAAGATGCCTTCACTTGACTCGGGAACAATGCCTGGCTATAGTTTCTAGGAAGTTATTAGAAGCTTAATTGGATTAATTTCTTAGAACTCGCATAAAGTTTATTTAAATTTCAAATAGAAATTTTAATACTAACAGAAATCAAATAATAATTTGTTTATGCGCAGTTGTTTAGTACTGCTACTGCCCTTCGTTTTCCTGTTCTACCACACCCAACCACTTGTTGGCGCGACACCATATTGATCCAGTTACAACTCTCAACCTGTAGGAGTCTTGTTAAAGAGATCACGTTAAACATTCTGGTATCCTGGTATATGTTCTCACAACTCCACCTGTTAGAACTGATGGGTATTGCTCAAATTTGCTGCAACCGGTATGCATCCTATTTTCGTGGTACTTTCGTAACAGAAAGTTCAAACCTAAGACTTCTAAGAAGAAGAAAAGCTTCTTTGTAATTATGTTCGCCTGGTATTTGTGACTTTACGTCACCTGTTGATTAGATCCTCTATTGGCTATTTAATCATGAAGTAACACTTACTCTATCTTATCTTTTGACGTTATGCTGTCTATGTGGGACCCGCCTATGTGGGACCTATCTAATATTTTTGGAAGTTACAACAAGTGATACCTGTTTGAGCTGTTACTTCTCTCTTTCTTTATTGTAACATGCATATGGCATGTGATATGATCTCCTGGTATATTAAGGCAATCCACCTGTTGTTCAAGCTGTTTTTCCTTCACTCGGGTGTTTTACCTTCTGTTGGAGCCTGTAGGAACCTGTAGGAGCTTTAGTCACATGCTCACAGCTGCTTTTGGCTATGAATTTCTAGTACACATTGTAGTTATACAACCTGTCGGTGGAAACAGTTGCGGTGGAATCTCTCGTTCGTGAAGTTTGTTGAAATATCCTGTTGATTCGCTGCTACAAATGATACTTCAGCAGGATTATGTGGTCCTGGTACATTTTGAGATGATAAACCTGTTGCTACTAGATAGCTAAACCGTTGATAGACCACATAAACATAAGGTGTTATTATTTTACCCAATGGTTTTAGTGCCAAGCTATCTCAACTATTTGTAAAAATAAAAGACACCTTTTGTACAGAAGCCCTTTGTCTTCAGGACTGTCTTGTAAAACATGCAGTCTACTGTCATGTTGAAATAAAGAACATTATTCACGCTCATAATTTCGCCCACCTACGAGTCCCTAGGCAGTAAATTTCTTTGAAGAACATTTTAATTGAGGAAATATATTCTTAACCCCACAACAACAAACAGAGCCCTTTCAACATAACCATTTTTCATCAGCCCTAATAATATTAGAAATGTTTGACTAAGAATTTATAAAAATACGGCTACTTCATTTATTGATGATGCAATAAATTTAAAATGGGTAGCCACTTGAACAAGATACAAGCATTTAAGAATTAAGTACTAGGTATAAGTATATTTCTTTAATCATTACGCAAGATACCTGAATGAATAAGAACTCGATGTTTTTTAAATTAACATTCGTTTTTGTTACAAGCACTTTCAAAATCCCATTGTCTGGGAAGTTGTATAAATAAATTAATCGTAGACATTAAAATCCTTTTAAAGATCATTAAGTCCAAAGCGAACATTTCGATCGATAACATTGGAAATCAATTGGGGCTACTCTAAGGATGTGGCAGATGTTCAATAGAATAGTGACCACACTTTTAGAAAAATATCCATAAACTAGCTTTTTTTTTTTTTTAATGGTAGACAGGCTAGGTGTTTGACCACAGCTCACCTGATGTTAAGTGAAGGTGTGGTCGAAGATGGTAAAGCACACCTAGTCTGGAATGGAACTGGCTCTCAAGTGAGGCTGCCGGAACACACCGTTAGATGCTTGGCTTAAATTAGCTTAAAGCTTTACTAGCTTAACTTCATCTAGCTAGCTAAATGTGGTTAATTGTGTTCTGAGATATAAAAGAAAACTTTCCCGCGATTAAAGTATTTACTATTTACGTTAATACATGGGCAGGCGTTATCTCTTACCATTAGGAGAGCTTCTCGTTCGTCTCATTACTTTTTACATAAAAAAAAAATAATTACGTACCAAGCTAGGTGTGCCACACCGTCACTTAACATCAGATGAGCTGTGGTTAATATCTAATTGTTTGTCAAATATAAAAAATATCGAAACAAAAGAATTTAGAAAGCAGAGACAAAATTGATAATAATAAAATTACCTAAGTGTAGGTACCTATTGTACTTAAGGATTGGGATTACATATTGCACATCACTTCGACGGAATCCGAAATACGGTTACAAAACAATAATTTTGCCAAAGATATTATCAAATATCTTCACAGCATGCGTCCGAGACCTGACATCGAGAACAGACCTCTTGAGAAATATTTTATTACAGTTAAAAAGAAGAAATCTGAGAAGTGAATTTTTTGAAGACTTTTTCTTTTTTAATGGCACAGAAAGTCCGAAAGTGCACGGGGAGTGTGGCGATCACAGCTTATACCTGACACAATGGCATCCGAAAAAAGACAAAAAAACGGCAATGTTGGATTTATGCGTCCTCCCCGCATACCAGGAATGCCTCGAGTTATACTCCATCCTGGGGAAGCGGTGATTCCGCATTCTAATGATCGAAACTTATATTTACTGGAATAGTTCGATCCGTGATTTTACTTAGAGGTGAAGGATTGATTTGAAGCAAGATATTTGAATTTATTTGAAAGATTGACATTTCGCTGTTACCGAAGGATAATTGAAATTGAAACCGTATATTAAATTACGTGTAGCATAGATTGTTCAAATAGAAAATTAGTTTACAGGTTAGCTCGCGGTTCACACGCCTGGGTTCCCATCCCAACAAACAGCTTGAGCTACCGGTGAAGTCAAATATCGTGAGGAAACCATACGAGTAGCACACACTACTCGTACTATAAAGTACCCCCTTTATAGTACTCAGCTGGCTAAATAGAAAATTTGCTATAAAGTAGGTACCTAACGGTATTACGACAGCCTCACCAAAGAACCAGTTCCATTTCAGGCTAGCTAAGTTTATCATATTTGACCACACCGTCACTTATCTTCAGGTTGTGGTCAAACACCTAGCCTATCAACCATAAAAAATAATTTAAATGTTTTTAGATTTTGACAAAATTCTGTAGTAAACTAATATACCTATATACTCGTATAAACGATAGTAACTAAACCTTTATGATTTCTCTTCGTCAAAGATGAAAAGAGTCACTCCGTGGCTAAGAAACCGCTACCTATATGCTATCTCTACACTAGGTGGTAGATTTCCTTAGCAGGAGGTCGTATAGGTAGGTACCACCGAAGTACCAGATATTCTGCCGCCAAGCAGTAGTGTGTTCCGGTTCGAAGGGTAGGCTTGCGAAATTACAGGGTTGTAAATTCCAAAGTAATGAGCGCACAGCTATCCCCTGCGCTTTGTTTTGTTACTAAAAGTTCTGTATATCGCTGCAATGGTCATGGACATGCGTTATCTCTTACCATCAGGAGAGAGCGTCCCGTTCGTCTCATTACATTTACATAAAAAAACCTATGTATATACCCAAGAATTTCTATAACATTCCAACACAACACCGAAAACGTAACCCTACATGTTATGTCCCAGCGCTTGCTTCATAATAACATGACTAATGTTTGTAATAACTAACATAGACAGTAACTTTGTATTAACTTTCACTTTCCCCATACAAGACATTTCCCATCGTTTTTGCTGGCGTCGAGATATTCCCACAAGAAAATGTTTCGCTGATCAATTATTTTTTCTTTTAAATGGTTCGGAATACCCACGCTGTTTAATTTCTTTGATCGGATCATTTTATTTTAATAAGATAACGCGTGACATTCCTGATTTTCATATTAATAGGTTACTGTTTTTTTTTATACGTGATAGGTTCGCGTTTGACCACATCATGTCTGATGATAAGTAACGATCTAGAATAAAACAGAAGTAACTTGTTCACTCTTTATTTAAAGACACCCATATAGTACTTTTCACGAAACACAGACTCCGGCAATTAATTCCACATCCTAGCCGTGCGAATAAAGAATGAGGATTCGAAGTACGAGTTCAAAGTCGCTCGCTCAGCGAGACATGGAAGGAGTTATGCTTGGCATTTCTGTAAAGAATCATATCCGGAACGAAGTAATTCGCCAGTTTTTTTTTTTTTTTTTATGTGAAAAATAATGAGACGCACGAGACGCTCTCCTGATGGTAAGAGATAACGCCTATCCATGACCATTATTGCAGCGATACACAGAACTTTGAGTAATAAAACAAAGTCCTGGGTATCGCTGCTTTGGTGCTCATTACTTTGAGACTCGATGGTTAGTCTCAACAGCCCAGTAATTTCGCTAGCTGCAGTACCCTTCAAACCGGAACACAGTAATGTTTACACTCTACCGCTTGGCGGCAGAATATCTGGTACTGCGGTGGTACCTACCTAGACGACCTCCTGCTAAGGAGATCTACCACCAAGTAGAAGTCCAAGTAGATAATCAAAGTCACTGACATAGCCCAGCGTATTAGCAAGCTGAAGTGACAGTGGATTGGACATATCTGTCGCAGAACCGATAACCGCCGAGGTAAACTTGCTCTAAAGTAGAGACCACGAATCGGCAAACGTAGGTAGTGTAGGACACCCTGAAACTCGATGGAGTGACAATATACGTAGAACAGCAGACGGTAGAAGTGATAGGGATAGGGCTGAGTGGCGTGTCAAATACGAATACAAGTTGATGATTATACCACAGGTCTTGAACAGGGAAATCTTCAAGATTCTGTGTCATTGGTGCAACTTTGTAGTGTAAATGTTCAAAAATAGCAAGGTTAAAAATATGCGGCAAGCCATGTTTTCGATATTTGTTATCTGTGGTAAGTACTTGCGCGAAATAAGAACAGATAATTATTTTATTACAAACAGTTACACAAAGAAACTGTAAGAACATAGGCCTCGTAGAGATGTCGCAGTTAAAGCGATAAAACGATAAGATAAAATGCGAATTTTGTAAGCTTTGAGTATACGAGTAAAGTCCAAAAGTTTTAGTCTAGTCAATTTTAGGTGCACTTTTTCCAGTACAAATCTTGTTTTCCTACACCTATCTACACTATTATAAAGAGGAAAGGTTTGATATTCAGAAGTTTTGTAAATAGAATACATCCTAGGAAACTTTTTATGGTTGATTTTTTTGTGTTTGACCACAGTTCACCTCATGGTAAGTGACGGTGTGGTCGGTCGAAGATGATAAAACGCACCTATTCTGGAAAGGGAGGGCTCTCAAGTGAGGCTGCGGAAACACACCGTTAGGTGCTTGGCGGCAGATTTTTAACTTGCGCATGATAGCTAGTTAGCCGAGTACTACAAAATACCCTACCACCATGTTATGGTTTCCTCACAATGTTTTTACAACACCGGCAGTCAAAGCTCATTGTTAGGGTTTGAACCCACGCCCTTCGGTGTGTGTACCGACTGCGCTAACCACTGAGTTATCATTGCTAAAATTATTATAAATTATTGAGCTATATTACTAATGCTCAATGTTATAAGTAAAGAAATGCATTTTTTTTTAAACATGTTATTATATAAATTGAATATAGTATATACCATAGAATATACCATAATAAATTGAAAGCGCGCAAAGCCGGGGCGAATCACTAGTAGTATATAATCATAGTACAAAAAATATATTTTAATAAACTGACTCAACACCCACTTGCACAAACATGAGAGTTAACACTCAGAGATTTTTGTTTCAAAACTCATACGAAAATAATTAGGTAACATATACTTATTACAATATTTAGAAGCTGACAGTGATTAATGTGTTACATAAAGGCTGTATAACAACCAGCCAAATTACTTCCAACGCCTGACAACATGCGATTGCATCCGTAATCAGTACTAATGATATTAAGAGCTAAAAGCAAAGCTGCTTTATCTCATTTCCATATAGGTACGCCACTTTAAATCACGAAAGTAGTAAAGCGTTTAGCATAAGATTTAAATGTAACGGTACTGTTGCATAATGGACCTTATGACCTTCAAAATAGATGGCGGTAAATTGCGAAACTGAATAGTATTATGTAGGTAAATGTTAGGTAGGGCTACCGCGTATCTTTTATCGCACATAAAGATTTTACTTGGTGTAGATTTCCTTAGCATGAGGCCGTCTAGGCAGTACTAGATATTCTGCCGCCAAGCAGAGGTGTGTAAACATTACTGTGTTTCGGTTTAAATGGTACTGCAGCTAGCGAAATTACAGGGTTGTCGAGACTAACCATCGAAAGACTCAAAGTAATAAGCGCCAAAGCAACTCGTTCGTCTCAATACTTTTTACATCAAAGAAAATATTATATTCCTGAAAACCACTATCCAAAGTCAGTCAGTCAGTCAATCAGTATCCAAAGAATATCAGGTGGAATTAGTTAGTGACATATACCTAAATAGATATGCTACGAGTTACTGGTATAAATGTTTATTATGACAACCCTGGCATCTATTAATGCGGCTCGTGCCACATTCGTGACTAATAGCGACACCTGGCGCCGAATATTAGAAGGTACTCACTACCATTTAGCTTGTAATAAAATAATACAATGTTTTATACCACAGGCGGCAATGAAGCAGACGGGTAGCCTGATAGTGAGAAGTCAGCCAAACCTAACGGTGTGTTCTGGCAGCCGCAATTTAGAGCCAGTTCCATTCCAGGCCAGGTGTTTACCATCTTCGACAACACCATCAGTTAACATTAGGTGACCTGTGGTCAAACATCTGAAAACTATAATAGAGTGTAACAATAGATAAGTCATATCATCATCAGTCTGTAATAGATACAATCTGGGTGCCTTCAAGTCGCGAGTGAATCGGTTTCTTCTAGGCGAGCGTGCTCCATCGTAGACCACATCTTCGCTTTACACCAGGCGAGTTGGCGGTCAAACGCAAGCCTATAAGTAATATGCATTTTAAATTTTATTTTTTTTCTGTTGAATATTGACAGTAACCAACTAATTGAAAAAGATAGCAAACCAGCTTTAATGTAAGTTCTTACGAGCATGCCTAAATAACATAGATATTTAAAATAAAATTACTAACCACTGAACAAAAAGTTTAACGACATCGCTAGCGCGCACGCGGCTCCTACACTTGATGTGGAAATACTACAGCGAAGGCACAGGACAAGTTTTTTGGACTCGTCCAACTCGCTGCTAATCAGAAAAACATTAACATACAAAAGTTTGGCGAAACAAAGACAATCCGGTGCACCAGATTCGCAATTTTTTTAAACGCATAATACGTTGGGTCACTATAACGTCTGATGTTAAGCTGAGATACGGTCTACTCATCTATGGACTATGGAGCACACTGACCAGAAAAAACGCGTCACTCGTAAATGAAAAACGTCTAGAACTCAAAGGAAAATCTCAAATTTACTTGGTGGTTCTTAGCAAGAGGTTGCCCAGGTACAACATATTCTGCCGCCAAGTAATAGTATGTAAACATTGCTATGTTCCAGATTGAAGAGTAGGTACTGCAGCTAGCGAAATTACGGGCTATTCCACTAGTCCCTACCAACATATCCCCCCTAACGGGGAAGAGTGGATTTTTATTCTAATACAGAGCTGTTGAGTGAGACTAACCAACGAATGTCTGCACTTTGTTTTGTTACTCAAAGTTTTATATCTATGCAATGGTCATGGGCATGCGTTATCTCTATCATATCAGAAGAGAGGATTCGTCTCATTACTTTTTAAATAGTAAAAATAATATTTTTTGGTATTATTTTGCGACTGTACCTCAGGGTCAGCCATGTTTTATAAATAGCCCCACTACTGGGAGCAAGTTTCTATTTCTCATTGTGAGAAGGGAAGTTCACCCCACTGGCCAAGTGCGTATTGACAGACATCCTACATCTTCGGAAACAATAAAATCTGTGCTGTTTGACACTGGCGGCAATCGACAATACGCACATACCTTAAAAAATAGAGTTGTTTGGATTTGAACCCGTGCTGGGTTCAGGCTCTATTTATTGCCAGGTTGGTATATGCAGTCTCCTAACTAAGCGGACGTCGTCGCTTCACTGGGATGGCATAGCTTTACGGACTTATTAAGTATCTACGCGTCACTGGAAAATGCGATATCAAAATCAAAGATGAAAAACGTACATATAGACTGCAAAAATCTTTACCATTATTTTCTGTGTGATCGGGTAAAAAAACTGGTTTAATGATTTTAGTTGCCTCATAAAATACATCGTGGCTATCATGGATGGTTTATTATAAATCATTAATAAAGCATTTAATATATCTTCACCGCTTTTATGCTCCTGCTGTGTTTTTTTTCTGTATATTGGAAGCTCATTAGTGGTACTTGCCTATCTATAATTTTGAAGTAGTCAACGGTTACTAGAGATCTCTTTTTGAGATAAGACTTCCGGTAGTCATACTAGTTTTTAATCATTCTTATCCTATGCACATAATATTAACACAAGATAACTAATTATTTTTAATGGTGCATCATAAAAAAGTGCACCCCAAATAGAGTCGATCAATGAACAGAAAACCTGATCGATCCAAGAAGTTATGCATATTTTAATAAATTTCTTGTTGAACAATATTTTTTCGAGAATAGATCTACGTTACACCTTGCTTTGCTTTCCATGACGGCGATCGAGAAGAAGTCTATTCATATGTCCATACAATCTGACAAGGAGTTTCATTCTTGGGCAGTAGGTACATAATTATCAAGAAAATAGAGGCGAACCGATGTGTACGAACACTGAAAATTGTTGTTTTTCTTTTTTATTTGTCTTGGCCATTTCCTTCAGCCGTCTGTTTTTCGCTTTATGTATGTGTTGCCTGTTATCGTATTTAAAAAAGTACATAGGTAAACTGTGACGTCGTTTTTTTATATTTTATAGACAGGCTTGCGTTGCCTGGAGCACGCTTACCTATAAAAAACCGATTCACTCGGGACTTGAAGGCATCCAGATTTGTATATAGCGGTGAACACATAGTCATACAGCAAATTCTATTGTTTAGGAGTTCGCACGATAAAAGTGGAATCGTACCGTTTAGTTCGATTTTTAGAACACCTGGCTGCCCGATAGTAGAATGTGCAAGGTGGAATTAGGTCACGGAGATCTGAAGCGTACTCTACAGAGTGTACCTATACGGTAAAAACCGACAGACAAGAAACTTTGCGTCGATGCTAGAACTTAGCTTAGCTTAGTTAGTTAGTCTACTCCGAACAAGGAATTTAATGCTGATGAATTTCTCAGCATGTTTCACAATGGACTCCAGCGCCTCAATAACTGTCACGTCAACATCCATACTGTTTTATCTAGCACTAGTTTCATGAAACAGCCAAGCCTTATTATTGGACCAAGCTTAGGCAGAGTTAATTTATGATACAAAAAAAATATTTTGACATAAATAAGTAAGTGTTTACATTATAATGTGAAACATAGGCTCATCAACTAGATCTAGGACTGTGTCCGAAATTAATGGCTTTGCTTGTACAAAATATTAATCGGCCTATCATACGTAAAAAAACGATAGAGATATAATTTATAATTTTTTTTTTTTTTTTTTTTTTTTTTTTAAATTTATAATTATATTATAATCTGTATCGTTTTTGTGATCAATAACTCTTATTTTGTAACTGTTTGCCTCTGTTTGTTGTTATTTTTTTATTCTGTGTTACAAAATAAAATAATTTTCTTTCTTTCTTTCTTTCTTTCAATACAGTGGTCCTACACTTCTTTTGCGTAAATCTCGTTTTAGTGACTACCGTTGGAATAATTTAATAATAATATTTAAAGCTAAAGGTTATGTATGTTTTTTATGACATCTAACAAAATATTAACAGAAAACGCGTTATGAACGTGAGCTTTGTCAATCTACTTTAATAAATAAATACACTTAATACATAAACTTTACACGTTTTTGGTTGGATTAACCTAATCACAATCATTGAACTTGTATTTTTTTTTTGTTATTTATCAATGACCTGTCGTTTACATTGTGAACAACAGAAAGTTATCAACCTATCATCGTGTTATGAGTTAAAATATAACCCAATTGAGCTCCCCCTATTTTATTGCCGTAAAAATGCTACGGGCACCCAAACAGATAGGAGTCAATGACCGTCACACTGTTTAGAGATATTGTAGATCATATTTCAAACATGGCCACACCATAGAATATATTATAGTATGTACCGCACAAGAGAACGTAGCATGATGGTCTCTAATTTAATTACTGTACGTGCCGCTATGGAGAGATTCGTCTATCAATGCAGCTTCAGTGCATTGACCTTATAATTTGATCTATGAAAAAAATTTAACAATTTTTTTAAATCAGTGATTCATTTTTATTCCAATACTAGCGGACGCCACGCGGTTTCACCCGCGTAGTTCCCGTTCCCGTGGGAATACAGGGATAAAAAGTAGCCTATGTCACCTGGAGATAGTGTAGCTTCCCAACGGTGGAAGAATTTTTGAAATCGGTCCGGTAGTTTCGTAGCCTAATCAATACAAACAAACAAACAATCAGATTTTTCTTTATAATAGTAGATATATAGAAAGATAGATAGATAGGTACAATAGTGTACACTTGTTTATGTCAAACACAATCAAAGATAAAAAATATTTTAAATTTAAAATGTCATCTAATATAAAATCATAATAATAAATAAATGGCAAAAAGAAAAAAAATAGAAATGTCAATGTGTTATCGCCACTTGAATTTGCCGCCTTTCCGAATGCAAAACAATCAAAGTCTATACCGGAAACTACGTGCCAGCTGTTGATAGCTATCACCGTAACGGGAACCGAGGCGCTTTCTCTTCTCTTCGTTCGTGATTGTCCGACTGCTTGCAGTCACTTGGCTCCTAGTCGTCTTCGAGAACACACTTGCCTGAGCTTGGCTGTCTGGTGTTATTAAGTGTGAATTATATATAGGTGTAATATTGTGTCCAAATGTGTGTCTGTCTATATAAACAGTGTCTTGCATCTAGCGATGAAGGTATATACAGTTGACCATGCCCGTGTCGCTTTTATCAGAAGTGTTGATAAGTACTACGTCTACAAAATGCACAATGGCCTTTCAATTGTTCAAGTAAGTCGTTCTACAGCTCGAGCAGCAACGATAGTGACCATGCAGCACAAACATAAGAGATGTCGTAAGGGATCCCAAACCGTGAGTTACAATGTTGTATTATCGTCGGTGATCCCCGAATTCGATCCACTGGTAGACAATGTTAAGTGTTCCTCGTGCAAAAACTTAGGATATATGGAGGTAGCTTGTAACTACAAGCAGAAACCCTCTAAGCAGTACAATTGAAACTATAAAAAAAAAAAATAACTACCCTCAGTTTTTATTATTTACATTGGTTGTTTTCGGTTTTAACTACAAGACCCCAGGGGTTGGCTATAGAATCAGGCCGCAGGAGTTGTACTTCGCTAGGCTTTTAAAAAATACAATTCCCAACCGGCGGAGATACGTAGTTTTTTTTACCAGTATTGTAGTATTCGAGAAGTAATAATGTCAGGTGAGGCCGATTCAAATGAATAGAATAATATTCAATAAGTATGAAGTAATGGCAGAGAGTGGTTATATATAAAATAGAGATCTACCCACATAACATAATAAAATAGTGTCGATTTCATTTGCCTGTTTGTCTGTTGAAAATAACTAATTGTAGGCTTCTACTGTAATATTCAACGATTGTTTGTTGATCAAAAATAAATAGTACATTGTTACCCAAGGGGTGTAAGTAACTTGTTTAGTCCCGAGTCAGGGTTGGCGCCCTCGCTGCGCTCAGACGCCAAGAGCTCGAGGGACTCTGTAAGTCTTTAACCCGGGGTAAACACTGTGCTTTTCATTACGAATACAAGGAAAATAAATATAAAAACGAATTAAAAAAAAAAAGAATAATGAGTGAATGTTATTTGACATGAATCAACAGAACAAAATGAAGATCGGATTGCGGCTTTTCCGACATTTTTTTTGTTCTGTGGCCGGTCAGCTCTTCTCCCATTCTTTGATTTTGGCGTCGCATTTTGAGCATTTGCCAGTGTCAAGTGTTTTGTATTTGTATGCATAAACACTCGAAAAACACTAAGTAGTTTTGAAAAAAAATACAACGGGGCGACACGAATTTTTCCACGTCCCCGCTAAAAAAAAAAAAAAAAAACCTCTTCAGCAATTATTTTTCATTTTCACCGTTAAAAAAAAAAAACAATGGTAAAGATTTTTTACAAATCTATGTTAGTAAAGAAATGATTGTAAGTTGATGATTATAAAGTAATTAAAAAAAAGTATATTCTTTAATTATTGTTGTATAGTCAACTTAACGTTATTTCAATTTTACATCGCGCTGTAATTGAGTGGCTGTATAGAAAGTTGAAACAAAGTTCAATAGAAACAAAATAAAAACTAGATTTTTATAGTTTGAATGTTGTCACTTGTCAGTTGAAAGCGATTCTTCCTAAGGCGGCAAAGTATTACTTCAGACCTACTTTCCGAGTATGAGTAATGAAAAAAATGTACATGCCTCCACACACATTATAAAATAAATTTTTGTGTCACTAAAACTTTAATATTGAAAAAAATAATAATTTTGAATTGCAATAAACAATTAATTGCTGAAAAAGTAAAAGATTTATTCGACGCTAAAAGGAAAGACAAGGCATTCGAACGATGGTCAAATCCCGTAACCTGCTACCTCTCTACAAAGGCCTATTTCAAATGACGAAAATTCTAGGTCACTATATAATATATCAAGTACCGGACATGATATGAGTTTAAATATCAACAGAACGTTATGATGCCACTATTTGCGTAGAAAATTTGAAACCATGAATTCACGTGGCAGATTAAGTCCGGATGTTATCGTGTGTATGTCAAAATTGTTTATGTCAAAAACGATTTAGTTTTCATGTTTAACGTAGTTACAGAAAAGCTACAAACATAATCTTTAAAAAGTTCAATAACATTAATGATGTTCTGTTTTAAAAAAAAATATATTAATGGTCTAATGCAATCGCTTCAACATCGTGGATAGTATTTTGGGGGTTGGTTGGTTGTCTAAGCTACAACAGGCATCCGTGCTGTGAACGCTGTTGTAGTAAGTGGTGATACACGGTTAGGTTGATCCTGTATGAACATCATCTAGCTCAAACCACTAAGGATACGAACCAATGCCTAATGTACAGTCCAATGTTAAATTAAGTGGTGATACACGGTTAGATTGATCCTGTATGAACATCATCTAGCTCAAACCACTGAGGATGCGAACCATAGCCTAATGTACAGTCCAATGTTAAATTAAGTAGTGATACACGGTTAGATTGATCCTGTATGAACATCATCTAGCTCAAACCACTGAGGATACGAACCAATGACTTATGTACGGTTCAATGTTGAATTGATAAATAAATGACGAATTCTAAGTGCTGTGCCTACTCTGTACTCATGTTTTCAGCTCTGCATCAGACCACTACGCTATTCGAGGACGAATGCGTTAGCAGGACGGCCGGATGTTATCGCCACTTGAATTTGCCGCCTTTCCGAATGCAAAACAATCAAAGTCTATACCGGAAACTACGTGCCAGCTGTTGATAGCTATCACCGTAACGGGAACCGAGGCGCTTTCTCTTCTCTTCGTTCGTGATTGTCCGACTGCTTGCAGTCACTTGGCTCCTAGTCGTCTTCGAGAACACACTTGCCTGAGCTTGGCTGTCTGGTGTTATTAAGTGTGAATTATATATAGGTGTAATATTGTGTCCAAATGTGTGTCTGTCTATATAAACAGTGTCTTGCATCTAGCGATGAAGGTATATACAGTTGACCATGCCCGTGTCGCTTTTAAATGATCAATAATAAAAATAAGAATAAGATGTCAAATAAAAAGTAAATGACATTAAAATATCTTAAATAAAATTAGCCAATTAATTATTATTTTGCATAAAGTTTGTAGCTAAATAGGGTAGATTGACAAACGAAGGAGGTAGATTTTTTGAAAGGCGAACGTTGACCGTTCTACAAGGTTTACGCCTACGGTATCGTCACCATTGCGGGTCGAAACTGATTAGCTCAAGTATTTTTAATCATTAGACTGTCTCGTTAGCTTTTTTGGTTGCTTTGCTTCTTGTGTTGAAGGACGTTGGTTCGATTCCCACCCAAGACAAACATTTATGCGACGAACATTAATGTCAGTTCTGTTTTTAATGCACATTACTAAATAACAAATATATTCAAGTAGGTAATATATCCAATAGTGTAGGTAATATATCCAGTAGTGACGATTAGTAAGTAATGATCGGTAGTATTACAGATAGTAAGTATGTCGCTGAGTATCGCTGCTATAGCGCTCATTACTTTGAGAATCGATGGTTAGTCCCAACAGTCCTGTAATTTCGCTAGGTGACCCTTCAAATCGGAACACAGTAATGCTTACACACTACTGCTTGGCGGCAGAATATCTGGCACTGTGGTGGTACTTAGACGACCTCCTGCTAAGAAGATCTACCACCAACAATTAGGTTCAGAGAGAAATGAAACATGCGTAGGTAAGTAGCAAATTAACAATAGACATAAAATATTGTACTATTTTGTTATTAGACTAAGATAAAGAATTCCTTTGATCCCGGAAAAATGTTCCATAAGACGCATCTTTTTTCTTTATTGTCGACAGGCTAGGTATTGACCACAGCTCAGTGAAGGTGTGGTCGAAGATGGTAAAGCACACCTAGCCTGGAATGGAACTGGCTCTCAAGTGAGGCTGCCGGAACACACCGTTAGATGCTTGGCGGCAGATTTTCAACTTGAGGGTGGTAACTAGCCAGCCGAGTACCTACTAGAAATTAGATATTCTACCACCATGCTATGATTTCCTCACGATGTTTTTCCTTCACCGGCAGCTCAAGCTCATTATTGGTGTTTGAACCCACGCCATTTCGGCATGCGAACCGACCGCGCTAACCATCATCGCTACTAAAATGGTTTTCAAGTGGCTACGTCCAGTAGTTTTTTTAATAACCCCACAGGAACCTAAGATATTTCTGATATTAAAAGTATCATATATGTTACCCAGGCAATATGTGTGCCCAATTTCATCCAAATCCATTCAGCAGTTTTTGCGTGATTGAGTAACAAACATCCAAACATAAAAACTTTCACATTTATTAAATTAGTAGGATGTATCTTTTACAATCATAATTTCTACACTATTACATTTACAAAAGCTAAAATTAAGAGCAAACATTCTAGTGTTTTAAACACAGACTACAATTCACAGGATTATTTCCACATAGCCATAATACAGTTAAATACATGACAGATTAGTTAATTAAAGTCAATCCACGAGGAAACCTGTCTTGAAACTATGCGGATAGTGTTCAGTTGAACTATGCAACAATCACAGATCTAGGCATTCAGGGTGTCGTGAATAATATCCAGGACACGGATAAATAGATAATTATAATAAGACTAAATAGAACCTAGCACCAAAGCACGCGGTACCAATTTTAGGAGTGAGTAGTTAAGCGCTACTTACTTAATTGAAAAGCAAAAGCTTGTCTATCTATACTATTATAAAGAGGAAAGATTTGTTTGTATTGAATAGGCTCCGAACCTACTGGACCGATTTCAAAAATTATTTCACCGTTGGGAAGCTGCGCTATCCCCGGGTGACATAGGCTACTTTTTATCCCTGTATTCCCACGGGAACGGGAACTATGCGGGTGAAACCGCGAGCCGCCCCTAGTAGAGTATAAAACTAAAACAGATAAGGACAATAAGTAACTACTGTTTAAGTTGCTTGTTATAAAATACAGCAAAAGAACTTGAGTGGACTATATTGAGTGTAAGTAAATACTTAATACATAATTATGTTCTGACTTCACACGATACGCGTCTATTTGCGGTACAACTATGATAATAGCACAGAAGCTAAATATCAAGCATTGCGAGGAGGTAATAATACCTAATTACATGTTAAACCTCATTATAAACCGGTGTAGAGCCGATGACATCAACCATACACTACCCTGGGGTTTCAAAACACTTAATTTCAAGTTTTTGTCGTGTAATGAGATGTAAAGGCTATGGAGGCGACAATTTTTTTAAACCGTAAAGCATTCTACGCCAATTCAAGTAGTCATTTGACGGTCTAAACAGAGTCTAAATTACGTAAATTGTTTTAAAAAAACTTTCTTTAATAAACTTTAGGACTTTTGGAAATGTTTCTCTATATACGGATAACTCATACTTATGAGAAGAATTAGATACCTCAAGTTGAAGATCAAGACTTTAAAATATCATTTATCAAAGTTGATAAAAATGTTATGTGAAATTTTAATTATCATAGTCGAATAAATTTTATCAAAGACCTAACAAACATTATCATTCCTGTTGTTGAAAAAAACTTCATTGATAGCGCCACACATACTCAAGAGACGTATCTCCGTTAACGTACTACAACAGTTAAGAGATTCAAGAATAACGATTACAAACGCCAAAAAAAACTGAGCAATTACTCAAAACAAACGGAGGCGGCGCGAATTCAAAACAATACAGAATCAAGCATCAACTGCTGGGAATTTAAAAACAGCACTTTCGCTGGAACAATAGCGTGTGAAGGGTTACCTAGCCATCCATTCCAGTGATCGAGGCGATGGCACTAGCACTGCACTGTTTGTGGCACTGTTGCACAGAACTTTTACTTTTCGCAGCTCGGTCGCGGTGGCTGTCGAGTGGAGGAGCGAAGCGCTTGCGCACGCGACGGCAGCGGCGCGAGTACGGGCCAAACGCAAGCGCGGACCGCTCGCGACCGCCTCTCCTATAAATTCTTTACAAGACTCGTGCCCAGAACTTGGCCCTGTACACTCGGGATCAAAACCCGATCGGCCCTTTTCCATCGAGCTTCTAGAGTTCGTAATTAACCTAGTATGTACTATGGTTTAAGGGGCACGTTTCTTTTTCGAGACAAAGCTTTCATGGCAAGTACTTACAGATTTTTTGAATGTTTTATTTGTATTAACGTAGGTATTTTTTTATTATAATTTTCTTATCTCTTATTATTTTTGTTCATTTGTATTACACACACACATCTCGTAGGTACGTCTTACACTCGGATTTAGTCAAAATAGTAACTTGGCCCTGAAAGACGTTGTAAGGATTCTTTGTAAAAGATAATGTCAAAAAGTACTGGAATCACCTATTCCAGCATATTTTTCCGTAAGTTACGTGTGCAAAAAAGACATGAAAGAAAATTTAGGATTAAAAATAAGAAAAGTGTATTTCGCTTTCGAAGATGAGGGCAAAAGGCAACGAATCCAGATGAAAGATAGCACAGTTCAAAAGTGAATTCTTTCCCATTAAGATTATGTCGGCGCGAGCACGTGGGATTTTAATTGTGGAATTAACCGCGGGACTGTACTCAGGCAGCCTCCGGTCGTCGCTCGAGCAACCAGTCCGACCGCATTTGCCGCCCCGCGCACCCCTCGACCCCAAACTTACGCCTCCACACCCGAAAATACACCATAACCTACACCCACACGCTTCAAAATCAATCAGCCATCAAATCCCACTTATAACGTTTGGTATTTGAAGAACACACCATCAGCTATTTCGTACAAGACATGCCTTGCAGGGTTCTCTACATATTTGTCCAAATTTGGCCTATACTGGACCGTAACCGGTTGCGTTAAAGCCTAACTTAAAACTTATTCGTGTAAACGTCACCTGCCACTACAACTGCACGCGATATAGGTGCCAGGTTTCGACAAATGACTACTGTTTTGTAACCATTTCCATAGAGTTAACATACGAATTGTTTGTTGGTACCGCAAGCAACACTGGAGCTTTGAAGTCTTTCAAATAAGTACCTATTTCTTTTGCAGTCGCAAATCTATGTAAGTTAGTTTTCCGATAAGTTTGAATTATTAAAATCATAAAATGTATAATAAATAGGACCTTGTACTAGACGTTTAATGATTTAAACTTAGTCAGTTTTAGTTGAAATCTAAAACTGTTCGAGAGAAGAAATTGAAGAAGTAGTTATGTACATTTTTAATGTAATAGTAGGTACTTAATTGGATTAACGAGACGCTCTCCTGATGGTAAGAGATAACACATTACCATTTACTTGGTGGTAGATTTGTTTAGCAGGAAGTCGTCTAGGTAGGTACCACCGTAGTATTAGATATTCTGCCGCCAAGCAGTAGTGTTTATAACATTGCTGTGCTCCGGTTTGAAGGGACTTTCGATGGTTAGTCTCGACAGCTTTGTAATTGTATCTAGGTATGGTTTCATAAATACCAACTTATTAAGCATTTATGTTCTCCTAATGACTCTGGAACAAATGATATATAAAACCTTAAACTTATTGCTGAAAGGTTTGTCGTTTAGATAAAAGATTAGTCGTCGTCAATTATGTATTGTGACTCACTTATGATACATGCACTATACAGGTTGGGTACGAGCCAAGAGATCACACGAATACTTTATCATGGATCCTAAATCCGGGGACAGTTTCTCAGTGTTTTTTCTTCTTGACAGCTTCCTTGGCATCCGAGTGGACTTTGGCTATAGGTGGGCATGGCCAAGTGGTTTTCGAACCTCCGCTAAAGAAGTATAACAGAGCGAGCACCCCGATGCCGATGATGACGCCTCCTAGAATTATAACAGAAATATTGCAATTATAGCAAAGCTTTGGTTGTTGTTGATAAAATAATAAAAGAGATAATTATAAATGAGCCATTGGGCAACAGAGATTATTAGAGATTATTCAATTACTAGTATTTTTATTGGCATTTAATTACATTGACATATTTTTATTTTTGACTTATATTATATTGACATATTCCAAGATTTTTACATTTTTAATGCTATTTTAAAACATTAATGTAAATAAGTATGATGACTTGTAACTTCGGTGTTACCAATGAAATATTTGTTTATATTTTTATAAGAGTATAAGTCTATCAAAGTTAAGTACAAGGATTTCAAAATGTAATTGCATCATCTTTCGATTCTCATAAACAGTAATTACCCAAATACTTCATTTTTACGGGCAGTGACATCGGGCTGGAATGCTGGCCGGTTGACACGTCACTATGTCAGAATTCCCGCCGCGACAGAAATGGGACGACAATTGAAAGTCGCTCATGATGAAAATCTATTTTATTTAGAAAATCATTCACTTTTTTTAAACATGATGATGATTTTCTAAAAAAGATTTGCAATTTCAGTTTTAATTCACCTATAATATAACTCAGCTTTCAAGCGTCTACTTTCTCGTCCAACGCGCAACAGTCCACGTTCGTTTTCATAATAGTCAAAAGGGCAGTTCTATTTTCTTTGCATTGGGGCCCAAAAAGGCTACTTACACCACTGTTATGATGGCGGCTTTTATGACAAAGATCGGTCCGGGAGGGTTCATATCTCGGGTTCAATGAACATGAATAAAGACTATTTATTTACCGGATACTATACTTTAACTATGCACCACATTCATGCCGTAACAAATTTCGAATTTTGAAGATTTTATCTATTTTTTAAATAAAAAGAGCGGCAAAAAGCAGACATTTTGATAGCGTTAACAATGTCTACTCCGAAAACTCGATGTTTCGTTGGAGCGGTGAGTTCAGTTAGCATAAGGGTCTCATGGAGTCGGTTTTTTAAATTGAAAATTTGTATATTATATAGGATTATAATCACCAATAGCATAAGACCAGTATTCCACTTTCTTCCTAGGTACCAACACTACCAACCTTTTTTATTCATCGCCAATCCTATCCTGATGCCTCTACAAACCTTCTGGATTATCTATACTAGCGCCTACATTCTTGTAAAGGCTACCTACCGCGTCTGAATGAAACATTTTTTGCAGGCGCTATGCGCTTGGTGTATAGCCGTATATGTAAAGTACCTAAATAAGTAGTTTTACCGATTACAGGAAGATATTCTCCAGCACCGCTGTCGCCACCTCCACCTCTAGAACTCATTGCACTTCACTAGAGAATTTCATCTATAAGGCCTAAAGAAAAATTTGTTAAAATTTACAATTTTTTTAGTTTATGACAATAAAAAGCTGCTACAAGAGAAGCATGACAACTTTTTGGCAGTGACAGTAAAATGTAAAGCAAAACATAAATCGAATATTATTTTTCAGAGATCCGTATCCGTAGATACCATCGTAGGTACTATTTTTTCGTTATTCATTAATTCTTACACACTCACGATGAGAATACGATTGTTCATTTAACTCTCTCAAAAAATGTTTATTTCGGTTCTCGAGAAAAAAAATGTGTAGGTACTTACCTAGGCAAAACCCAAAATATGTTTCTTTAAATTTTAAAGTAGGTAATGAGACGAATTCTCTGATGGTTCATGGTTACACAGAACTGTGAAGAGTAGGTACCTACCTAAAAAAACAAAGTCCATAGTATCGCTGCTTTAGCGCTCATTACTTTGAGACATTCGATGGACTAATCTCACTAATCTAGACTAATCTCAACAGTCCTGTGATTTCGCAAATTGCAGTGAACACAGTAATGTTTACCTACACAACTACTGCTGTCAGGAGAATATCTGGTACTTCGGTGGCCTACCTTGACGACATCTTGCTAAGGAGATCTACCACTAAGTAGGTAACAATGACAATAGTTTATAAGGACTTTCCTCCCATGGCCAACTTCGGATCACTTTTCAGAGCGAACTAAGTATCCAGGTACAAACTAAGCAGAGTTCTTGTGGTACGGGAACGTTTGGAGATGGTTTTTTATTTCATTGGGATACTTTAGGCAGGACGTATTGGTCTCAACTATATCAGTGATCTAAAAGACTTGTCTAATTTGAGGTCAAGATCTTTATGGCTTTATTTTTGAACTATGGGCAAACTTAATGAGATGCCAAGAATGTTAAGTAGGTAAGTACTTAGTAAGTATAAATCTTCCTTCGGGATAGCATGCAAGCAAAGCAACTTTTTAAGTCAAAACTTCTTTAACGAAATTTGACGTCTTTACTGTCGCGTGATACAAAAATTGTCAAAAATATCAAAAAATAATTCTAAAAAAATGCGATAAATGTTAAATGCTATGGATTTTCAAATTTATTCTCAGAGAACCATAAAATTATAGTGAGTTGTAGCCAGTGGCTTCGCGGGACTAGCTGAAGGATGCCCCCTCGGCCCGTCAGACCGCCCGGGCGCTCTCGACGTAAGTTCTCAACTTTGTCTCTAAGTACACGCCGTAGTTGAGACAGGCATTGTACACCACTCTTCCGTAGACAGATAATTATGTACATTTATTTGGGCAACGGTACTTGTCATCCGTCAAAATGTACATAAACCACATGAAGGCGCACGCGTCCATCACAAATTAGTCTCTGGAGCACTCATCTGCTTACTGACAACATACAAATAAACAAAGGCTATAAGGCATGTAAATGTGTGAAGAGTGGGCTAATGACCTTAAAAGTAGACAAACCACCCAAAAAGTCTCCGATGTAGGCTAAGACCTCTACGACCTTGAAAGACGACTCTTAAGATTTAAATACCACTCTCCATGTAACCTACCATAGTTTTTGTGAACTTTTTTTTATAATAGATAGGCTTGCGTTTGACCGCCATCCCGCCTGATGTTAAGCGAAGATGCGGTCTACGATGGAGCACGCTTGCTTAGAAGAAACCGATTCACTCGCGACTTGAAGGTACTCAGACTGTATTCAACGGGGAACACCCACTCGGGCAGCAGATTCCAATATCTAGCGGTACGTATGAAGAAGGTGGAATGAAACCGCTAGTACGAGTTTTTGGAACATCAACCATAAAGCGGTGTCGCTTTTTCGAGCTCCTGGCTGTACGATAGTAGAATGGGCAGAGTGGAATTAGGTCATGCAGATCTGAAGAGCCCTCCCCAAAATGTATCCGGTAGAAAACCTACCTACTATAATTATGTACCTATTTTCTTGCTTCCCAACTTAGAACACCCATAAAGTTCTTGTATATTTTCTTACCAAACCTATCAAGTTGTCACAGTTGTATTTCACTACAATTTTTTACATTCGCAGCGAAACGAGGCCCTTTAGGATGGTTGATGATTCTCCTTGGTCTAACACTGTTCGCGGGCGCTACAGCCTGCCTGGTACAGAACATCCAATGCACGTGTCCCGGCAGAATAAAATGCACCGACATAGACCCAAACAAACGCAAGTGGCCGTGTTGCACGCAAAGCGTTATACTGGACTTCTTCAAAGCTAGATCGAAACATCCGTGCTAGTTATTTCATATTATGGTGTACCTTTTGTGCTGAAATAAAAAAAATATAAACATGGAAGTTGAAAGCAAACAGCAATCAACCAATCAAATCAATCGACAAGAGGATGTCACTTGACCATACTCGTTTGATCGGATCTACACAAATGAAAAGCGTAACATTTTTTAATTTAATTCCTTTTTTTTAACCCCAACTCATATAATAATAATACTTTAAATGCTCTGTGTTTGTTTTCGAGTGTATGCAAATATAATGTTGATTTTTCATGTCATAACTGCCATGTTATATAATTGCAATGTGAAATGTAATTTCAGCCTCGTAAGTAAATTTTTATTAGTCTATGGCAAATTTTGTGTTTCAATTTTATTGTCCTTAAACCTTAGATCCATACATAGCGTTATAAGTTTTGGGTGTACTCAGCTGAAACCCCTTTCAGCTGAGTACACCCAAAAGTTGATTGTACTCATCATTATCTTTAGGTTTTACTATACTATCAAATCAAGAATTTATATGACAGCTGATGATCAATGACATTTCTTGTTAGCACACCTTGAAGCTTATAGTAAAGTCGCCACTACTTTACTAAAGCATGACTGGACTTGACTGACACGGACTGGACTTGACCAAGACTGGACTTTGACTACATATCAAAACACTTGAACTGGCAAATGTTGAAAACGCAACGCCAAAATCAAAGAAGAAGTAGAAGCACTTAACATCAGGTGAGCTGTGGTCAAACATCAAGCCTGTCTAACCATAAAAAAAAAAAGAATCTTATATACCTGTATATTTTCTGTAACATTTTAGAATTTTGTGTCATCAAACCCAAAGTAAAAAAACGGTGCGCTAGTTTCGTGAAAAAGCCCGTGCGTACGTGTACAATAAGAACACTAAGAAGTCTTTCGGATTCCCATGTTTCAAGTCCTCACTCAACGTAACAAACTCTATGATCCTTCAGCTATAGTGGTGAAATTCCATTTCGGATATAGATGACAGATATATAGCTGCAATACCAAACAATATCCTCCGATGTCGTTATCATCAGTTTTCTGAACTGCCTCCCAAAATGGAAGCAAATTTAAACATGTATTCACGTTATATAGTTCGTATTAAGGAAGCGTCGTTTATCCTAAACGGTTTGCAAGTTCTTTCTGTGATAAAAATCAATAAAATATCCGCTTTCATACATGATATTGTATTTGGAATACTCCTCCTCTCTTACCGCCTTAGAATATAAATAATAGCTTGGTGAACGTCACTGATACAAAATATATATTAATTAATAATTAAATTTAATTATATTAACTTATTTATACGTACATCCGTCGCCGCTCACTCTGATATTAATAACAGGCCTGCGGATCCGACCACGGCGAAGCGAGAGCAAAAGAGAGGGGAACATTCTCTTTTTCTCTCTCTCTCGTTGGTTAGACGGCGGTACGTACAAACCAAATCCGCAGATCTGTTAATATATAAACAATTTTCTTTTTAATTTTATTATTTTTACATAAAACATCGTGGCCGTCGGACTAAAGTGTGTGAAATTAAAAAAGTTTACGAGTTACATTTATCAGTTATTTCATAATAACAAAAATAAAAAATAAACTTGTGCTGACACATAGTTTTACCTTAAATCGTACAGTCAAAAATGTAGATAGAAGAGGTGTGCAAAATAATTCAGCTTACGTAAAAAGTAACATGTACTTGGTATAAGTGATATTTTAATATGTTACAAATAATTTATTAGCGCATGCGCTTCCAGAACAGAAATGACTGCATTTTTACCACCACTCTTTTACGATAGAAATTGTAGTTGCACACAAGCGTAAAAGTTGACAAAAATCTCACAAACAAGGCGACCTAACATGCGTCACTATAATATACATATTATGTATATTTCTATACCCTTTTTGTAGTACAAAAACGAGATAGACAATTAGGCATGTGTAAAGGTATCGGCAGACCCGCAGTTTTCGCATAATAGAAATTATCCAAAAGATATTATCGCGGTACGCATGCAAGGTCAACTTGTTTTACGCAAAACATTGCATTATTAAACAGCCTGAAACCTATATAGGTAGTAAATATTATATTTCCAAGCAGTGGCGTAGGTATGCATACGCTAAGCGGGCCTTCAATACGCCCCCTTTTGGATGACTTAAGACCGAAAAAATATTCACCAAAACATTTATGTTAAATGATCACTAAATGCATTGTTTAACAGTGACATTATTGTTTCTTTAACTCTTTTCATTTTTATCACTTATAATATTACAAAGGCGAAACTCAGTGAGTGTTTGTTACTTTTTCACGATCAATCGGCTGGACCAATTTTGTTGAAATTTGGCATGGAAGTAGCTGAGACCCTGGATTAATACTTAGGTTACTTTTTATTCCCAAAAATGCAGTGTTCACGTGAGAAAAGCGGGTAACACCGCGGGGCGCAACTAGAATCAGTAGATAAAATTAACTGGATTGTAACTACTTTTAAATTAACAAAGAAAAGAGACTCGCTGATGCGACTTCGCCCACGTCTAGATCGGCCCGCCATACGCCACTGACTTCAAGATTACGATCACAACTTCACAAGTGACTACAACATTTTTCGACGACCACGAAACGCCAGATTCCATTAAAAATGACACGGAAGAGCTTCACTTTTATTATGCTAAGTAATTATGACACGCATAAAATACTTTGAATAACAAAAAAAAAACATCATTATTGTAAATGCAAAGACATCTTTACAGATATATGAACCAGTGATGATTTCATTGAAAAAGTATTCACGTTAATATAATCGAGATTAAATAAAGTGTGTAGGTACCTTCGGAAATGGTTCTTTTTAACCCTCGCAAAACAAACACGCTTAACTTATAACAACGCTAAAAGAGGGTTGTTATAAGTTAAACGTGCGTATATGTGTGCCTGTTTGTACCATTGTAGCTCTGAAACGGCTGAACCGATTTTAAATAAGTATTTTTGTTTGAACAACAGCGCTGACACTCAATTAGTCAATGTTAGAGATGTTTGTTGGAGCTAAGAAGATATGATTCTAAAAATCAGTTCAGCCGTTTGAAGAATATCAGCTCTTTTCTGGTTAATGAATAGATATGATCGTCCAATATATTAAATTTACACTTGTTTACTAATTTTATTTCCGTTTCACTGCACTATACAAATGGGTTTGATTTTTTAATTGTACGCATCAGTTATCGCACAATATTACTAATATGACCTATTTACAAACAATACCTTCTAATGTCGTATTCATTTTCATTCACTAAACGAACGGTCCAAAAATTTATTACCGTTTCTTATAGCATGTCTGTAAAAATACTAGAAAGGCTAGCTCACTATAACGGTGTCACCAAATTTAGCAATGGTCATCCACAACAAAAAAAAACTTCGTTTTAATCTATCAGTGTGACGTAGTGGGTAATCATCCCGAGACAACCGCCGTATCAATAAAACATAGCTAAATCACAAAGCCTAGAACATCGTCGCAAAGTTGCTAGTTTATCGGTTTTTTATCGGATTCATTTCGAACAGTGCGCCTCAGAACTACATGGTCTTATTCCCCCATGCCCATTTTACTATCGGACAGCTAGAAGCTCAAAAAAAAGCAACATCGTTTCATGGTCGATGTTCCTAAAACTTGAACGAAACGACCACGTTCATTGTGCGGACTGCTAGACAGTGAAATGCGCTGCCCGAGTGGGTGTTTCCCGTTGGATATAATCAGGGAGTAAATCGGTATCTTCTAGGCAAGTGTACTCCATCTTAGACCGCATCATCAATAAACGTCAGGTGAGATAGCGGTAACACGTAAGCCTATTTCTTATTTTAAAAAACAGTGATACGGGGCCCCAGGGCTACAGGGGCCCCAACCAGCCATAAATTGGTAAAATTTTACACAGAATCTCACTGTAAATCTCATATTTTCTGCGAGCAGGGTTAGACTTTGTAAAATTGTTCGTTCGTTAAAAATATAGTGCAAGAAAAATAGAGATTACCCTAGTAGAGCTAAGAATGAGTCAGGTAGAGGCTCCCAAAACCAACCGACAAATTTTGATACAATGCAAGCTGGATCACTGTCCCGAGAGGAGTCCCAAATCACACATTAGAGTCTTATAAACGTTGCTTAAAGTTAACCAATCCTTAAAATGATTTATCTTATTCTCGCCGATGAGAAATGTCACGCGTGGAATCAGACAGACTACAGAGGAAATAATGGCGATTTAGCTACTAAATAGCGACAGTCCTGTAGTGAGCTGGCATTACTTGTACACAAAATACGTAATATTTACAGACAGATAACGCAGTACCGCTTCATGGCAATGTAACTTCATCGACGAGACAATTGAAACCGTCCCAAATCAATTAAAGCACTGCGCTTCGCGACTAAATTTAATGTGCAGAAATCATAACTCAACGATATTCAATATTGATTTGTAAATATAAATTTATTTCCAACTAAACAAAACGTATGTCTATAACTTTCGTATTCATTAAATAAAATTCATTTGTATTGTGAATTTAAGTAAAAGAATATATAGAATAGTAAATCATGTCAACATAGATTCTTAAGAGGTCTAATGTAGTTGAACACGCCCACTTTTGTTCAGTTTACTTGTGAAGGCCTTTTTAATCCTTATTGGGATGGAAGTAGTACATAATTAGCATTCGTTACATTCCCTCAGAGGTCGTTTAAATATTACGTCAGTATAACTTTTTAACCCACTTCTCACCGAAATTATGCAGCTTCCATATGCTTACGTAAGCGTTAGTATAAAACCAAGAAAAGTAAATGAATAAATATTGCTAAAGTAATCTTTATCGAAGGGTAACAAAGTGCACAGTTATTGTAAAGTGGGACTGGGCGGGACATGTTTGTCGCATGTCGAACGACGAATGGGCAAAGGTCACAACTGTTTGGACCCCAAAACTTAAGCGACCTCAGGGCCGACCCAGAAAAAGGTGGTGGAAGGAAGTAAATCATCACGACTGTTATTAGACCACCAAAGTCGAAGACCGGGTAGTATGGAAGGAGGAAAGGGAGGCCTTTGCCCAGCAGTAGGACACTACAGGCTGAAATAAATAAATAAAATCACCCTCTAGATCCCTCCCTGTCACAATATCATCAAAAATAAAACCCCCCACCCTCCTTTGCTACTTACGTAATATTTAAACGACCTCATGCGTCTACCGTGTACTCAATAATGCTGACCATAGTATTTTTATATTTATAGAGCACTCTCTTTGTTTCTGATTTCATATAGCTAATACTAGCGGAAAAGCCTCTAAAATATCAAATACTTTACTGGTGTTCGACTTGGACTTCGCTTTGCTTGACATAAAATTTTATTAACAAGACACTAAAAATACACGACACTGGCAAATACGCAAAGTATGACGCCATAACAGATGACAAAAAAAAAGTATATTACAAATATTTTGGCCTAGCAGTATAGTTATAAAGTTGTGTGGGAAATGTCCTAAGTTTTACGAAGGTGGATGATGTACATATAAGCTCTTACCGTGCCACATTCGAACGTTCGCAGCTAAGTACTAAGTCTAATGGCGTTACTGATGGCTATCTAATCGTCCTTCGAAGCCACGCCGATAAATGTCTCAACCGTTTGCAGCCTGAAACAGATAACAATGCATTAAAATCATGTAAAGATACTTAAAACAAGACATAGTTAATTAGTCATTTATAAATACACTAGACTGATTTTAATCTTATTTATTTTATACTAGTTAAGTCTTTTAAGTATTTTTACGAACTTAGGTAAAATAGTAGATATTTAAAAATCAATATTTTAGCATAGCCATATAATTTTATATAAAGTTTTGAAGTTTGACTAATGAGGTGATACCAGTAAATAATACTGCAATTCAGATTAAAATCTGAGATGTTAATTTTGCTGATGTGACAGAACTGCAATGTCACATCTTATTTTTTTTTAACTTATTGGCAAATGATTACACGACTCAAAGAAAGCGAAAATATGCAATAGGTTTTAATTGTATTTTAGAAGTTACATACTTGTAGATTTTTATGAGACATTCATTTTTAATTATATGAATGTAATCTAAAATAGTTAAATATAAATAAATACTGAACTCTTTTCCTATCAATAGAAGGTTACAATTTTAAGCCATTACAAATGATTAAATTTAAAATGAAATGTTATTATTAGAGATTTCATACAGACGTTTAGTTTCAGTAAACATGTAGTATAATGACTTTCATACCATATAATGTTATTTCCTGGCCTGCAGCGCATTGGAGAGCCAGTCCATAGCCTGGTCGAGCCCCTCCCCGCGCACAGCACTCGTCTTGAAGATCTGGAAGGTCCGGTCTCGAAGCGCATCAAGTCCCAGAGCCTGATGCACTTCTGCAACTGTGAGACAGCCTGCCATGTCCTGCTTGTTCGCTAGCACTACAAGGATGGCGTTTGCTAGTTCTTCTTCCTGAAAATATGATGAATAACTATTAATTTCATAGGGCCTACAACCGGAATAAACAGATCTTAGTCGGACGGACCAGATATGATCGTATTTTGAGAACACCCCACCAAGCTGCACCAGTTGTTATTTTTATGATATTGACTAGTGGTGCAACTGATGCCTGTGGAACCCTGTGATGTGCCATCACATGTACAGAAACAGAGGTTGAACGAACTAGTACTTAATCTAAAATGAAATAGCAGGAGACGAAGCCATTAAGGGATATTAAGAGGGATTATAATCTTTTTTGTCGAGTCAGATGTTTCATAGTTTTTTCCAGTATTTCGCCTCTGCAACACCGTGGGATGTGCAGGAATCAAGACAGTGAGGGCACAAATGATGGTGCTGCATGTTTTGCGCAGGAGCCCCACAGTTGCACTATACCGTTTCGGTGTCCGAGTATCCCCACTTGGCCATATCGCTCCTGCAGTGGCCCACTTGGGTCTGGAGTCTACTTAACTACTTCTGCGTGGGCCACGGGAAGTCGCTACTGGGTGAGAGTTACTCAGAAGTTGTGACAAAGTTGGGGAGGGAAGAATAAAGGTCTTTTACAAAATGGGCTTGCTTATTAAAACAACAGTTAATGGTGGTTTACCTATCACTGAGTATAATGTTTGTGGAATTGCAGGATGGAGTAGTTTAAATAAACAATTCACTTACCCTTAACATGTGCACTAGTTCATCTTTAGATATACCTATTCGATCTCTGTCTGCAGAGTCAACTACATATATTATTGCGTCTGTGTTCCCATAGTAACATCGCCAGTAGGGTCTGAAATCACACAACCAATGCTATTTAGGTTTTTAAGTGATGAACAAAGTGTGATATGGTCTGGTTTACTTAAAAAATCATAAAACTTAAATCCTAAGCCAATAATATAATAATTGTGTTTATCATGAAAACTTAATTGCACACAAAATACTATGAAATTAGTTATGTTTATTAACCTTGTCATTTTGGTCATGTTGCGATAGATATGGTCATGAACGAACCGCTGGCCGGTGGTAAACATAATTGTATTCAAATTATGAGTTTAAAAATTACTTTAGCTAATGGTTTATAAGAAAATGGAAATTACTAACAGAATTTTATACATCCATTTCTTTGGGTTTCTACTTCAAGGCAGTTTTGATCTTGCTGATTATATGTTTTATATGGGCGATTCTCTGTAAGCTCGTAATCGGCTGTCCCTAACGATTATTTCAAAAAGTAATTTAATTATTTTAAAAAAAATCACTCCTAATGTAACTTTAACCCCGAAACTTTACGGGCACATTGTTTTTAGAACCGTAACTATTTTCAGTTTTTTTCTAGAAGTGATAGAAGCTCTAAAAACACAGTCCCCTAGCTGTCCCCATCACTGTATTCCCACCTTGAAATGAGATTTACGAAAAAGTTATTGAAACTACATACATTTGGCATTTAATATCATAAAGAAAAATAATTAAATTATATTATTTTCGTAAAACAAGATCTCATTACGTATTTTATTTATTGAGTAAAGTCCTGTAAACTTTGTCCCCAGAATTTTTATACAGTCCCCTGCTAAAAAGTCAAAGCCATAATTAAAAAAAAATGGAATGTTTACAAACGTTTTTTTGGGTGAAACAAAACGCAATTGTTGTGAAGTTGGCAACCTTGCCGAATGCGGCGGCGAGACACAATTGTGTTTAGTGTCAGAGCGTCATAAGTGAGGTAAAAACGCGTTTGGACCGCTACCACACACAGTCCTCTGGCAAGTTATATAATTTATGTTAATTACTTTAATTGTCTCTATATATAATTTATTGTTTTATTATTTATGCCTAAATTAATCAGTAGGGGTTTAAAAAACTATTTTACATTAGTTTTGTAAACATTGTGAAATTTAACCAAAATACACAGTCCCCTGGTCACAGTCCTCTGCCAAAAAATACAACAGGGGGCTGTTCTACACAACAGGGGACTGTGTAATTTACAATCCGGTTTCCGAAAAGGTTACAATATCATAGTCCACATCCACACGCTAAGGCAAATTATAAAGTAACCCGAAGAGTATAATTTGCCTTTATGTTTGGCGTTTTTGGACTATGAAAAAGCCTTAGATTCGATCGAGACATGGGCGGTGGTTGAGTCTCCCCAGCGATGCCATATTAACTATCGGTGTATCGAAGTTTTGAAAACTACTTTACATAGAACTAGGTACAACGAAAGTAGCCATGGCAAAAGTGGACCAGATAGTATCGAAGCAACGTGCAAAAGAACAGCTGACTTTGTTGTTAATTCTGGAGGCAACATCAACAACATTGATCAGTTTGTTAAAGTAATCCAAGAGCGATGCCTTGGCCGGCTCACTCACATTCGGTTTGCCGACGATATAGTGGTCATGGCAAATCGTTGGAAAATCTCAGCACAATGCACAAAGACCTCAATCGAGTTTACCAACGTGTGGGTCTTAGAATGAACATGGATAAGACAAAGGTCATGTTGAATGCCCATGTTGTGCCCACCCTAGTATCAGTTGGGAATTCGGATCTTGAAGTTGTTGACACGTACCTTGGACAAGCACTGCAACTAGGTAGGTCCAACTTCGAGAAAGAGGTCAGTCGTCGAATCCAACTCGGCTGGGCAGCGTTCGGAAAACTGCGCAATCCGAACTACCTCGAGTGCCTTAAGCCGAAAGTCTTCGGCCAGTGTGTATTACCAGTGATGACTTACGGCGCTGAAAAGTGGTCTCTAACTATGTGCGCCTTCTTAATAAGCTCAAAGTAGCACAACGAGCCATGGAGAGGGCTATGGTCGGGGTTTCCTTACGAGATCGAATCAGAAATGAGGAGATCCTTATACCAACTAAAGTAACCGACATAGCTCAGATAATTAGCAAGTTAAAGTGGCAGTGGGCATGGCACATAGCACGCAGAACTGATGGCCGATAGGGCTGCAAAGTTCTGGAGTGAAGACCATAGACTGGCAAGCGCAGCGTAGACACCTACAAGACGGACAGACGACTTAATAAAGACCGCAGGAACGCGCTGGATGCGAGCCGCTTCCAATCGGTCTTTGTGGAAGTGAATGGTGGAGGCCTATGTTCAGCAGTAGACGTCCTACGGCTGAAATGATGAATAGTGAGGTTTTGGCATCACATGTATCGCAATCGACGGCATAGACAATGGTCGATAAAATTGAAGAGGAAGCGTCCAAAATGGAATGTGCACCAGGTTGCAGGTGTTTATTCCAGCTCCATCCACGGCCGTCCGACTAAATGTAAAACACTTACAATGAACAGTCTCAGCTGTTTTTGCAACAGTGGATCTTGTGAGCATTATAAGTTTAACAGTATCAACTTAGCTCTAAAACCTAGATGAACAGTAGAAGAAGTGTTTACAGAGTCCGAACCGGAAGATCTTGAATCTGCTGAACCTGAATTGACACCTACACCAAATAAGTACCCTCAAAGATCAGAGATGATATAGCATGAACGAGTAGCATTCAGAATTCATGTTACAATACTAGATATTATCTACGTTCTTGTGAAAAATGTTCAATATCGTTATACTGCCGTAATTAATGAGATTAATGACGATGAAAACAACTTACATGTTACTTTCCTCAAGATTTACTTCAATAAATACTACATAAAGCATTTACTGATTAATATTATAATAAATAATAAGGCTATGTTGATGTCAGTAAATAGGAAATGTTAATTTTTGATATGAATGTTTAAAGAAAGTTTTGTTTTCTGTTGATTTTTCTAAAGAAACTTTGTTGATTAATTGATGCGCAAATATGCCATAAAAATAATAAATGATTGATTAAAGTAAAATGACTTTTTTCTAAGTACAACACAGTCCTCTGATGCCTCCAACAGTCCCCTGTCATGATTTTTTGAAAAATCGCTAATAACTCGAAAAATACGTATAAATTCAGTGGGCCTCCTTATCTAACTAAAATAATAGTTGATTTTCTTCAAAATAGAACATGGGTTTTTGCTAAATATTAAAAAAAATTGCCAGGACAGCATTTGTATGGGACCTGTACGAGCTTACAGAGAAATGCCCATATGCATACAGATTTTAGTCAATAGGCTATTATTTTTGGTTGGTTTACCTTAAAACCCACACATTGATACACTCTTTATAATGCAGCAGCCATTCTCTATTACAAAGAAATGTGTTCATATTTAGACACAGAAAATTGTCATGGTGTTATTGTTTATGTTATCTTATCAGGTTACAGAAGATGCCGACTAAACCTTTGAGGCCCCGAAACTTCTGAGGTCGTAAACAGCCGTCTTGCTTTTGTTGTTGTTAATTGCCTTGAACACGTGCTTGGTTTGCTTGAAAGGATGATCTCGAACTAAACACCTACCTATCGTATTATCAGTCGTGAACCAACTTTGAAACTGTTAACATGGCCAGTAAAAGAAAAGCGTTATGTGTTGACGAAAAAGTTTGTGTGATACGTGCGATTGAAAAGGGAGAAAAGAAAAGCGACGTTGGAAGACGTCTTGAACTAAGTCACTCCATGTAACGGTAACTCTCTATAACGATAAAAAATGCTCGGTCCCTTGAGTTTCGTTATAAAGAGTTTACACTGTACTTCTATATTTCATATAAAGAATCACTAAATACTCATACTAGTGCATATCTAAGGTATATATGTAGGTATGTACTTAATACAGATGAATATGCTTTGCAATTATCGTGATCAATGAAAGCCCTGTACACTACACATAACCTGTACAAGTAATGCCACATAACTACATACCTAATACTCGTCTGTCCGCCCAAATCCCAAACTTGGAATTTTAGATTTTTGTAAGTGACTTGCTCTACGTTGAACCCAATTGTCGGGATTGTGGTCACCACCTCGCCGACTTGCAATTTGTACAGAATAGTAGTCTTCCCGGCGCCGTCCAAACCGAGGATCAAAATCCTCATTTCCCTCGCCCCTAGCAACCCGCGGAAGTAACTGAATAGACCACCTTGAACACGACAATAAACGAAACATAATATCTAACTTATTATGCCAATTCATACAGTTTTACGATGTAAAAACCACTTACCCATTTTCTGATAAGCTTTGAGATACGTTACAACATTAGATTGTTAAGACTACGGAATGTAATGTGTTTTATATTTACAGTCGGCACTTGTATTATGTTTTGAATTACTTGTTTAATACTAATTAACTAAAATTAAAACACTTTTTAGCTATAAATATTGAACATTTTATTGAAAATCGTAGCAACCATTCGATTAGACTCGTTTGACGTGTAAGTAAGCACTCAAAATAGTTGCCCTAGCAAAAAAGATAAAATCCTACCAATTCATTTTTTTATTCTGTTTATTGCATTCTTGTTGGAGATGGCAACTATAAAGGACGCCGGAGGCTGTCTGAGCTTTAATAAAATTAAAAAAAAATGTTTATCTTCGTAGTTGTCTCACACTTTCTGCATTTGCCTGTGTCTAGTGTTTTGATATTTCCAAGTACTATATGAAAAATCAATTAATTATATAATAAATAATTAGGATTACTTCTCAGACATTTTTTTCAACCATTGCAGCGATATTCAAAATGTTGAGTAACAAAACACAAAAGAACATAAGATAAACAAATTATACTACATATGCATCAATTATTTATTATAGCAGCACATAAATCTTTTTAATTTTTTGGTATAGAGAAACTTAATTATACAGCCAGTATTTTTTACAAACACCATGTAACATTCAATGTTTTCGAAATTTTTATTGTGTTAATTACATAATTATTTAATCTGTATTACATAACATTGTAATTATTATGCAAATTATACTAAAATAGAGATGCGAATGGTGTGTATGTTTGTTACTTTTTCAGGCTCAAACAGATAGAGAACCTATGTAATTTATAATACATACCTTTTAATAACACATACACAAATTTTTACGCCAGTAAATGTGGTAAAATAGCGGAATGTAGCAAGATAACATAACGCAACGATAATAAGAATGAGAAACTCCTTCAGAAACGTTTATAGCAACTCTTGCGGGATAGCAACGAAAAACACCAGGCGCAAAAGTAATTTTTAAAATTGGGATAGGTAGGTACTATGTAACTTATCTAAATACTTATAAATCTTCCTACTTGAGCACCAAATTGCAGGGAAATCATTTTTCTGTGCTCATAGCAACAAAGTTTTTCTACAGTAACAATTCTGTGCTTTTTCAAATAAGTATCGCCAGGGCTTCACAGTTCACAGTGCTTCCAACCTATGTTTAGAAATAAACTGGAGATAAGCCTCAAAAATGTATAAGAACTTTGGCTTAAATGAGTTTTTCGACGAAACAATAAAATAACAAAACTGCCAAAAAACTGTACAATGGTAACAAAGAAAACTTTCTTATGATGGGACGGCAAAAACTACAACTAAAACTGTAGGGTTGGCTACACTACTTGGCCACTAGGCCACATGCCTAGATTCGACTGGCACGAATTGGAATTAGCCTTGACTGGACTTTGATTGTAACTGTTATACATAAATGGTAAAAACCAAACACGTCATAAGGTAACAGTTTCAAGGCACGACAATATTTCAGGAAGGTAAAATGTCGCGTACCTATAAAGTAATTTCCCTAGGCGCTAACAATATTTCCAAAGTTTCCTCTTATTAAACAAAGCAGGCTAGATGTGTTTTCCATCTACGACAACACCGTCCCTTAACATAAAGGTAAGTTTAGTAGTAAAACACATATCCTGCCAAACATAAAATGAAATTTGTCTAACATATTATGTTAATTTGTTACCTCTTCACGCTGAAAAGACTGGACTTTTTTTACTACCACGAGCAGACCAGCGACCCGCAAGCAGCCCTCGATCACGAGTAAGTATTCACGACTATGACGCATGAGGCAGCCATCGCCCACATCAACCGTATCTGAGGGAAGATTGCGAACCGACACACGCCGCCACCGCAAGAAGGAGCTTTTGATGGTGAGCATGAATGCTCGAGGCTTACACACGCTCCTTATTTCTATTTAAATACATCTACGCTTGTTGTTTTACATTTTAATCGTCTCCTCCCGGCCCAGGGCCTCTGTTACCGCCGCGTTCCAATCTTTGACGGCCAACTGGAGGTTGTACTCCTAGATGGTCTTCAGCGACGGAGTCGACGCACAACGCACGACTGATAGCATCGTCTTCGTCGATAGACGAAGTCGAAAGTTTCCAAGTAATGAGCGCCAAAACAGCGATGCCCTGGACTTTGTTTTCTATTCAAAGGCCTGTGTATCGCTGCAATGGTCATGGAGAGGCGTTATCTCTAATCATCAGGAGAGCGTCTCGTTCGTCTAATTACTTGTTACATGAAAAAAAGGTCTCTTCATTGATTTGTTAGTGTGCATTCGTCGTTACAAGATTTGCGAGCTTTACTAGACATTTTCCAACTTACTACATTTACCAATTTATCAGGAAAACCGCAAGCATCCGCCGCCGCCTGCGCAACGTGTGACGTGTTAAATGACGTCGAGCCACAGAATAGCTGCAAGAAGCCACGCGCGTGTCACGACCCCGCCTCCGCGTCAAGTTTGCACAGTGACAAGCGCGTGACAGACTGTATCCGCTCCCTGAATGACTGATTACTTTCCCTTTTAGCGGTACAATGTTCAAGGTAATAGGAAGGTTTGGAAATGTGACTAGGGAAATTACTTTTTACACGACTGCCCCAAAAAAGACATTTGTTGATACATAAAATGTTTGTCCTGAGCGGGAATCGAACCCACGCCCTTCAGCTCTTAAGACAAATATGCTACCAATGAGCCAACAGAGCCCCCATACACTTAACCCCTATAAGGGCTGTTCCATTTTATGAAAGAATGCGAATGAAAGATACCTATTTTTAGAAAAGATCATGTTCATTTTTACAGTTGATACTCATAAAAATTAAATTTTATCGTAAATATAGTAAACCTCGCATCGAATAAGCAACATTCTTTTGATGATGCCGGCCACTACGAAGTTACTGCCAATATACTCCTAAACTACTATTAGCATATTATTTCGGCGTAGATTTACATGAAAACAAAACTGTAAATCTTTTAGAACGTACTTATTTATAAATTCCGACTTTTTGGTTCATCGAAGTAAATATCTGTAAACGGGCTCGTCGCGTTGGCTATGAAGCATCAACCATCATCGTGACCTAATTATCAGACTACTTTTACCTATCTTATTAGGTTTTCGATTATCTTGTTGAACATGTTTTTGCTCAAAGTTTCATTGTCAAAGGCCACGTCGCCGGCACCGGCCCGTAAAGACAGCAGTAACGTACAGAATGCTCTCTGTTCATCTACCTAAATCATCTTAAAAAATTTAGAGTATATCTACATACTTTTTTAGAACAGACAAGTAGCCATCATAGTTACCCATTGTTTTTATTGTCTGTAATAAACAACTTTGTATGTTTTAATGTGTACCAGAAAAAAGCATTTTGTGCCAATTTATTTTGTAATACCGGGCCACATGTACACTGGTACTTTATATCTTATTATGGCTAAAACAAATATTTCAAAATTGAATTAACTACTCTCTGTACCTACTGGGTTATAGTTGATTCTAAAATCTGAATTGCTATAATCAAAGTAGGAAACCGACGAGTTTGATAAACCAATTACATAAACTGACGATTTGAAGATTTTTGTATTATTATAGGGTCTTATTATGCTTCCTCCTTCCCTTAGGCGAGGTAGGGACTCGGACCTTCCCGGGGTTGGACCTCTTTACTGAGGTAGGGCACTGAGGGGAACTGCCTTCATGGTATATGGAGTATTGTGGAGGGTGCAATCTCGACGCCCAGGGGGCGGTGTTCGTGCACCCTCAGAACATTGGCCGTTTCTTGGCTTTGGAGCAATCTCATCTCCTCAATGCCATCCTCTTCATCTTTTGTTGCACTAACCATAAAGAAAGTGGCGAATCGATAAAACTGCTGAATAAGAGAAACTGGTGATTCCTGACCCAGTTTGAACTGTACCTACATTTATTATAAAATGTAGGTTTACGAAAATAATTCTGATTTTACAATATCCTTACCTCGAAAATAATATTACCACATTAATTGTTAAGCGCACACTACACTCGTCGGCATTCATCTTAGAGAGCATAACTCTTAGGCATACAAGTTTCAGGCATGAGACCCCCAGAAACCAGAAGAAGAAGAGAAGCAGTCAGGCTGCCCCCTAACTAGGCTGTTTGCCTTTTGTATGACAGTGTTTAGATATGCACTACATTTAAAGTAATTTAAGTATTTATTGCTATTAGTATCTTATTATAGTTAACAAACTTAAGGACATATGGGCCCTTGTAGGTACCTTAAGGGAGTTATTAAGTCAGTCGTTCCTAATTGCATCTCATTATAACGGTTCGGTCTAGTTTCAGGTCATACAAGGAAGCTCTGCAGAATATCGGTTGGGAGAGGCGGTCAGGCTCTGTTTTCCTGAAACCAGTGAATCACGGGACTCAATTCGCGTAATACATCTATTTACAACATTTAGTTTTATTTTTATCAAGCGGTCAATATTTAGACATCCATCAACGTACGTGCGGTATTTTTAATGCGGCTTGTGATTCATAAAGATATATTAAAATGTTAACGGTTTGTGTAAAAAATGATTTACGTAGATTCTACGTCGGCATTCCGATGTGTTGCCAGAAAACTGCGGTGCGCGGCATCTCCTTTTATGGAAGTTTTCTTATCTGCTGTACAACGCACTTCACTATCGCAGTTATTCAAATATTACCAAAAAATCCATTTTTTACACAGATTATATAAAACACAAGTTTCAGCAGCTTAGTTAGGAGAGGCTTCCAATCTGGTGGTCCTGAATTCGAATCCCACGGCACGCACCTCTATCTTTTCTAAGTTATATGCGTATTTCCACTGATTTCAAACGATGAAGAAAACATTCTGAGGAAACCTACGTGTTTATAAAAAAATAAGTTCACGAAGATGTGTGAAGTCTGCCAACCCGCACTTGGCCAGTGTGGTGAACTCTAGTATTTTTTTCTTTTTTAAAAGTTTCGGGCTTATAATAGGCGTAGGAACATTAAGGACTGTCTCGGAGCACGCTTAGTCTAAATATCTCGACACATGACATAATTAGCTAACTGCAATTTATTGTCCGGTGATATTACAACACGACCCCAAGTTCAAAACAGAACTTTTAGTCTAAACTAATTGGAAAAACATAAATATTGGACGACAAATAAGAATTCACACGGAGTCCCAAACTATATAGTTTGCATTATGGGAACCAGATAACTGATTTGATGTTTATATTGCTTTAATCGTTAATCGAGTGTTACTCTGTCTAGGCCTTGTGGATCCACACCCATTAGCTGATGAAGCAGAACGAACTAATAGGGCAGTCATAAGTCGGTAATCAAATGGAGCGTAGTTTGCTTGCAAGCATCCGAAACCCAAAAGATATGAAAGTAAAATTGAAAAACTAAACCAGACTGTCTGCAAATGAACCTACCTATGTATTAACAAGTAGGTAAGACAGTAAGTTTAGAAGTGATGCCACAGGCGGATGTTGAGCCGGAACTGCTATTCTGTTTCGAGGATGAATTGGAGCGTGAAAGCCTATTTAACTTTGACGTGCCGTCGTCTGCCTTCGTCATATTGATTTGGGTTTTCCAAATTGGTACATTAGCTTCGAATGTAACTTTTGAATCGAAATCATTTTAGCATAGACCCAATTACAAAATTAGATCTATATCAATTACCAGTTTCCTATCATTCTAGCGACCATTAAGTAGTACCTAAGTACTGTCTGTTTTGTCTAAAATGTTATTTTGATTCATCCTCGGTTTGGTCGCTCTCTACTGAGCATCCTAATGCCTTCTGTCCTGCAACTTACCTGCTTCCATTTCTGGCGGTCTCCAGCCAGCCAGAACCAGCCTTAATTGGACTACCGAGTAAGGCTTCATTCCCTGGATTTTCTTCCCGTCATTTTATAGGTAAACATGTTTTAATAAAAACTTTGTAAGACAATAATTCTGATTTAGCGAAATGTTTGTCATTGTGAATATGTCTTTTACTGGTTACATAGTACCACCTGTAATGGGACTGGCTCTCAAATGAGGCTGCCAGACACGCCGTTAGGTGCTTGGTGACAGATTTTCAACTTGAGGATAATAGCTAGCCAGGCGAGCACAAGAAAGTACCCTACCACCATGCTGTGGTTTCCTGATGATGTTTGTCTTCATCGGCAACTCAAGTGCATATTTAGGTTTTAAACCTACGCCTTTTGGCTTGTGAACCGACCGCTACAAAAATCTATCTACAATCATCGCTACAAAATGTAAATATTCCAAAGCATTGATTCACGACTATTAGACATTTGGAAAACAAAATATAACTAAATCCGGAAAATTGGAAATTATGTACAGAGTAGGCATTAGTGGCATTAAAACATGTAACCTACAAAACGAATAATATAACTGTCTATAACCGCGGACGTAAATCATTTTTCTTATCTGATCAAACTTTAGCATTTGGTAATTCGCGTGGAATTGGGACTTTCCACCGTAGACAAAAGAATATGTTCGAATGACGCAGCTTGTGAGTTATCAGAACATCTAATGTCGATGAATATCATGCCTATTACACAAAAAGTACATGCATTTGACGGATTGAAAGCTCCACAAGACAGGTTTTACCATACCACTGCATCCGTAAGTACATCCTCTTTGATGTGTCGGTCTATAGCAAAAGTATTAGTTCCGGAAAGAAAGACACCTTAGACTTGCAAAGTCACGTTCAAATAGAAACATCAACGACTTCTGGTTGATTTATCGATGGCTTTTATGACATGCAGGTTGAGTATTTCCGCATGTTCGCTTGGAAAAAAGTATCCCATATCCGGGATTCATATACTAACATCTTGCTAAAGTTCAAGGTCTGTCTAGACGTTAAGCATAAAAACTAGACAGTCTGTTACCTTCTTTTATAATATTCATAAGGTAATGACATGTAATAACATAACTAAAGGGAGGCTAAAAATGAATGATTCCATCTTTGATGTGTAATCATATAGTAAGTAAGTTTAAGCAGACAGTTTCCTATCCACATAAATTAATTGGCTCCATTTATGAAGATAATAACCTTGCAACAGAACCTACCGCAATGAAGCCTTTTTGAATCCAACTGATAAAGCGATAACCTCATTTGAGTTCAAGAAATGTAATCAAGTTGAAACTTGTTGGCCCACTAGATTGGCATGATTAGTCCCATAATGCTGTTGGCACGTGCAAGATGTCAAATCGCGAATATTGTGTGCAGTTCTCCGTCCAATGGAATTTTTTTCAATAAGTTTTCTTGTTGGCCTGTGATTGCCTTTACACTGGACTGGACTGTCACTGGAATTTAGGCAAGCGCTGATGGCACTAGGCCTGGTATAGTTTTAAGCTACTAGCGCAAGGCCACTTCATACGGTATGAACCTCGGCTTGGGCCATTTCCGGGAGTGAGCAATCAGACTTGAACCCGGAACAGATGTGCTCTTGGGTCCTAGTAGATTGGTCTGTATGACTATTTGGAGAGAATCTAACCCATCTTCAGACAGATCTGGGGTGTTCCCAATCGCGCCGACGAGGTTGGTCATGTTTATCTGCTTTATGTCATTTCCTAAGCTGGTAAACCAACCTATCAACTTACTCGTTAACTTTGTAAAAATAAGAATACAGGCAAACTGATTATATTCTTATTCCTACATATAAAACTTTACCTATTTACTTTCCTACTTGAAAATGGAAGAGGATGGAAACATTGATGATATTTTCTGGTGTTAGAAATACACACTTATTGGTCGGATCAGCAGAACAGCATCATTAAATTAACGTATGGTTGAATCAGAGAGTGTGGGCAGACCTGTCGATCAGTCGACCGACCTATTTTGGTCCCCGAGACTGCGGGGCGACACTCATCTCTCATCCTCGCCGAATCCCCTCACAGCCATGACATAATCACTCTACTCAACAGCGATTTTATTGCTTTATGCTGTCGTAAAATAGTAATTGCTTGTTTATTGACGAATGCATAGAATTTTTCTGTTTTACATTAATTAGTATCACAAAAAACTGGTTGTTTGCTAGTTGAAAAATGGTTATACTTAGTATCTCACAGTGGTCATATAGTTTATATACTTATATTTTTTTTTACAGATTTCGAAAAAATATAAAATGTATTGTATATATTGAGTATAAAGATCCGTGGTGGTACTTTCTAGTACTCGGCTGACTACCCAGATTTTCAACTTGAGGGTGGTAACCGATTACTAGAAAGTTTTTTTTATGAGTAATGACGAACGATACACTCTCCCGGTGGTAAAGTATAGCGTCTATTGGAGCGATACACAGAACTTGAGTAACAAAACAAAGTCTATAGCATCGCTGCTTTGACGCATTACTTTTAGATAATCGATGGTCTCGACGTCTCAACAGTCCCGTAATTTTGCTAGCTGCTATATCTTTCAAACTGGAACATAGATTGCTTGGCAGCAGAACCTGTACCTACTACATGTACCTACCTAGATGACCTTCTGCTAAGGAGAGTACTATAATACTTTATACCCTTCCAATATGCTTTGGTTTCCTCACGATGTCATTCTTTCCGCTACGATTTTGCTTTAGTATCACAAACACCGTTTAGCAAAAGAAGAATGTATTACATATAGGTAAAAAAACCCTTATTGAATAGCACACGAGTAAATACCTACTTACTGTAAATGATTCCATGAAAATTATACTCAAAAGTTCACAATCTTGCCAAAGCGTGACTACAGAAAAATTTTACTAGGAAGCCGCATACAAAATCAAACATTAGTCATTTTCACATGTGTCGAATTGTTCTCGCTGGTCATAAGTCATGTGAGCTTGTGCCGGCCCACACGTGGGGCGAGGCCGTGACGTCGCAAACTATGACGAAAGCAACGTAACGTTCGTGGAAAATGTAATTTAACCACAGGATTCAAATCTACCGGGATTAAGGGCCAAGTCCTCGACCGTGGGAACTTCTGCTTGAACACCTACATTGATATTTTCCACTCACACAGACGTATATACGTCTGACGTTAGATTTGAATACATTGACGTCACGCTAAAATAGATAAGGAGAGTTAAATTACTATAGCCACGAGCAAGAAGGAGACAGAATGTTTATTCCTATTGCCGGAAGCGGATTTTACATTGATTATCTGTTACATTATGACAGAAGTTTTTTTTTTTGTTTTGGCATCGCGTTTTGAATATTTGCCAGTGTCAAGTGTCAAATACAAAACGGGCGGGAAGCATGCGCGCGGTGCTCGGTACCGCCGCCACCGCGCGCCCTCTCGTGACGTGCTATACACGACCACGAGGCTCGTGACGTTAGATTGTCAGATTCAGAGATTCTCGATGGTTTGTAGCGCCTACCAAAATAAAACAGCAACAAACGTAACGTAGAAAAGAGATTTTCAGCAGGCACTATCAGAAATTTTCATCAAACTATCCGTACTTATCTGCTAATAGAATAAACAAAACGTACAATAAAAGGTCTAAGCCTTAAATGTATCTGCATCAAAGTTAGCATCTATAAAATTGCGCCTTTCCTATAATTATTTTGATGTCAAGATTACGGATTAAAAATAATTTGGCCATATTCTATTTCATAATTTCAAGAAACGAAAAGCGTTTGAAACTATTTTTTCTCCAAGCATAATAATTCAGGATATGTACTATAGTATTCATTAATTTCAAACTTCCACATGATGTATAACGGCACAAAAATGTTGACAAAAACACATCGATTGCCTTATTTCACAAGACTTGCCCGTTAACTGATACGGAGCCAGAAATACCAACCGCGTGAGAGTTCAGTGTTTGCCTTACGACGGGGCATCCGGCCTCGTATGACGAATGCTGCGGAGCGGACTGCAGATAGTAAAAAAATAATCTTTAATGCATTAGATCCTAATCGTCACTTTACCTGCTGTCGGTGACTTTATAAACCTACACACAACAAATAAAACAAAACACAAATTTAACAATTAGGGTCTTATTTTTGTTTTATTTATGCGGGATTACTAACGTTTAAATATATCGGATATTCCTGTTATAGTTTCAAAGCCAAATCCGGTGGCCTTCTTCATGGAGACTAAGCCGAGTACAACATGCGTGCGGCCTCGTCTTGCTTCGGACTGAGCGGGCTGCTTCGCGCCTCGCATGTGAAGACAGTGGTTGGTGCGCGGGCGTAGGGGTAGAAGCGGTTGTGTACCGAAAAGTACCGATACTGATGTGTCAGGAATATTGCAGCACACAGAGCTCACTGCGAATGCTTCAGATCCACGACCGCGATCCGCGAGTACGACAAAATAGTGTCATTCCATTTATTTCAAAAAAACTACAATTATCATTACAGGTTTTTATCCTAATGCAATATTGTTAGTAAAGAGTAAATTAGGTATATTTTGTTATGTAAAAGTCAATTATTGTTAATGTCAATTACATATATAATCCATTATGTCAAATAAAATAATAATAATTGTTAATTAAATTCATAGTCAGCTAAATAATTATAATACATGGTCAACTATAGGTAACATAAATCATACAATACACATTTTTCAAGGTCGGACGTTCAAAATTACGTCAATTATCATAGGCTTTTTCACAATTTTCATCAATTAAAATAAAAGCGAATGCATGGCATTTGTAAAGTACCTACTACAAAATAAAATTATAAATAGAAACTCTTTATTGAGCACACCAAAAACAGAGAAAAAAAAGAAGAAGAAAATGATGTAAGCACGATTATGTTTTCAAGCAAAAATAAACTCTGTGGATGCAACGTGCCGGCCTATATTTATAGTTTTCCCTGCAAATTTCTCAGTGGTGACGTGAAAAAGCAATATATCGCGTGTAATTAACGATAATAAACATTTTTTTAATTTGGGAGAATTTCAATCGGATTTCAGAATTTAATGGGGCGACCTACAACTGGAGGTTGTACGTTGAGCGGTTGGAACCGTATTTCCTCGTAAGCGACGTTAAACCCAAGTTACAAGTGGCGGTGATGGTGACGCTGATGGGTTAGCTGGCTACAAGTTACTGGTGAACTTGTGCACTTCCGATAAACCCACAACTCAGTCATTCAGGAAATTAACGGACACTTGAAAAAGCACCGACAGCTACGGCCGAGGGAGGACATCAGCCGAACTCTTGCCAAACGCATTAAGTTTCATCAACGTATTAATTTGAAAGTATTTATTGTAAAATGTCTGCTATACATAAAGCAATACGGCTACTACTGCGCGACTTTATTTTATTTATTTTTGAGGAAAAAAACTTATACACCCAATTATAATTACCTCACAATACATTACATGTCAAATTTTAGGACTTATGTTAGCACGTTAATTAGTTAGAATGTCATAATTTATACAAACAAAAAATAAATCAAATGTATGTCAAAACGTATGTCATAAAAAAAATTACAAAAAATAACAATAAAAAGATGTCAAAAATTTAAAAATAATAAAAATGATAGTAATAATAAATTAAACAATACAATGCAGACGACTTCAACATGACATTCCAAGAAACAGTTTAGATAACATTACAGATTTCCAACACCAGAACCAATGCTTCAAAATGATTTTTGACATTACATCACTCGATAACCGATACACGCATAAACTCATTTTTACAGGAAAGTAGCAGTCAAAAATGTTTGCTCTACCTTGTCTTAATTGTACTAGGACATTAGTCAAGTGAGGATTCAAGTGAGAAAGCGGAGCAAACTTCTATTCTAAAAATATTAAAACTGCTTTCTTGTAAAGTTGAGTTTTTGCAGATGTAACTTTGTTCTATCGATGGGTTGGTATGTATGAATAATTTACTGTGTAACTCACTATCAATCAATTAACTGACTTCTGAAACTTGAGGTTATCGTTATTATGTTATATTAAAAAAAGTATATTCCCAATCTAAGTGGCCTACTATCTCAAAAACATTTATGCCATATTTAATTTTGTCTCGTCTCTACTACGAGATAAAACTGAATCTAGTGTCATTTTAAAATAATAGTAGAGTTTCTATTCCCGAAAATATTACCACCTGCTATATTTTATCACTTTGTACGACGAAATTCTACACACACACAATTAAAGTTAGGTACTTCTCATTGTTTTTTTGGTCGTTTGATAGAATATCTGCTTCAAGAGCTGTAGGACGTGGATTCGATTCCGACCAGGACAAACATTTTGTGGTTTAAATAATTGTTTGTTCTGTGTCTGTAGATATGTATTATTATAAGTAGATAATTATGTATTTAAGAAAAAGTATGTAAGTATTATATCAGTTATCTAGTTCACATAGAACAGGTTTTGCTTAGTTTAACGCTAGATGGCGTTGTGTGAAATGTCCTACGATATTTATATTTATTGTGATTATTTGGTCAAGTTGGTAGCTAACCAACCGAGTACTAGAAAGTACCCTATCACCATGCTATGGTTTTCCTCACGATGTTTTCCTTCACCGACAGCTAAAAACAATTATATTAAAAACAAATGAATAATTATTAAATAATGTATATATAAAATAATTTTAAATTATTTTTATTCAATTTTATTACTAATATTGTACCTAATTGGAACCCACACCTTTCAGCGTCTGAACGCTAACAACTAAGCAATCATCGCTACAAACAGTTCACTCCACAGAATTTTATCGGTCATTTCAAACTTACCTACATAATAAATACTGAACTCACCCTAGCAACAATTTTATGAATGAACAGTCCTATCGCCAAGCAGAGTTATCTCGTAGTTATTAATATTATAGTAATTATGAGAGATAACGCTAAGTTATTTCCACACGTGAGCGGCCACTAAAATGTTACACTCACGTGTGTGTTTCGGTACCTATTTGTAAAGTTAGCGACAACTTTTGAATGGTAATCTTCTGTGCTCTTCCCACTAGAAATAATATACTTTTGTCAATGGTGGTGCAGTTTAACTATACTGTAAAATATAAACATGACTGTAGAAACAAACCCCACTAATATTATAAATGTGAAAGTTTGGATGGATGGACGGATTTGTTACTTTTTCACGCAATAACTACTTAAACGGATTTGGATGAAATTTGGTATGGAGGTAGCTGAGACCCTGGATAGGCATAGGCATAGACATAGGCTACTTATTGTCCCGAAAACATGTAGCGGGTAACACTGCGGGGCGCAACTAGTAATATTATAAAAGCTAACTAAAGTTTGTGAGTATGTTTGCTACTCTTTCACGCAAAAACTACTGAACGGATTTCGATGAAATTTGGTATGGAGGTAGCTGAGGCCCTGGATTAGAACATGGGCTACTTTTTATCCCGAAAATATGTAGCGGGTAACACCGCGAGGCGCAGCTAGTCAGAAATGAAACAGATTTTACTAAAATGTCATCACAGAAACATCAAAAATATCAATTTCACGATGACTCACGCTTTTCTTCTTGCACACGTTTGAAAGCGGGTCGCGGCGACCCGCCGCCCGACACCGCGCCACGTGCTCATTACCACTCGGAACTTGTTACTACATGTCGCAGATAACGCCGTAGGGGGCAGATAATAACTATTTGCGGTACAATTTTCTTAGTAAAGGCTTCGCCTCGAGAAAAGGTTGTCGGATGAATCTCAGAGGTTATCGATAGGCTATTGAGCTCTATGATTATTATGATACCACAATGTTGGTGTAAGTTCGTTCCTGTTGGCTTGTCGGTAGTAGGTGCCTAGACGATCTCCTGGTAAGGAGATCAACCACCAAGTAAATTAGTGTAAATAAACGCGCTGGATGCGAGCCGCTCCCAACCGGTATTTGTAGAAGTCGATGGGGGTGGCCTATGTCCAGCAGTGGACGTCCTACGGCTGAAATGATGATGATTTATTTATTTATTTAATACTTTATTGCACACTTATAAAAAACATGTACAAAAGGAGGACTTAATGCCAAAGTATTTTCTGCCAGCCATTCCCACAGTAAATAAAATATTTACTGTGGGAAAGGTTGTAGGCGCACATCAAAACATAGAACATCGTGCATAAATATATAATTATATATATATATATATATAAATAAAAACAGATGATAATTACCTGGAAGAGATAGCTCTGCACGAAAAAGCTGCTACTTGTAGCGCTAGCTCATAAGCATCTTTTCATTTTCAATATATTGTTTCTATACATTTAAACTGAGACCCTAAAAAAATTATAACATGATCATATGCTCCATTAGAATCTTAAGCAGGATTTCAGTAACGTTACGCCACATTATGAAGGTCATCATGGGCCACCTTGTTCTATTCCGGTTCATTCGATGCCGTTACTGGACGTCATTTTACACATGCCTAATACAGATGGCGATGACTCAACCAGACATAAGAAAACTGTAAGTAGATACTTATCTGTCGATAAAATAAAACGCGTGCCGTCTTGTCGCCATCGAATAAGCGCGGGCGATGACGGTGCGAATTCTACGATACCTGTCTCATCTACACGATCTCGTCACCAAATTTTAAAAATGGTTATGCAATTGTTGAGAACGCTGAGATTATGAAAAGGTTGGCTAGCGGACGTTTCGCAGTTTCACCCGCGTAGTTTCCGTTCCCGTGGGAATACAGGGATAAAAAGTAGCCTATGCCACCCGGGGATAGTGTAGCTTCCCAACGGTGAAAGATTTTTTGAAATCGGTCTAGTAGTTTCGGAGTCTATTCAATACAAACAAACAATCAAATCTTTCTTCTTTATAATAGTATATAGATGTAGATAGACATACAAGCTTATTTGATTATATTATACTCTTGTCTTTTGAAGAAGATGAAGTATGGAATCCGTCCATCTATCCATCCATCCAAACTTTCCCATTTATAATATTAGTGGGATGCGAAAGTTTGGATGGATAGATGTTTGTTACTCTTTCACGCAAAAACTACTGAACGGATTTGGATGAAATTTGGCATGTATGTAGCTGAGACTCTGGATTAACGTATAGGCTACTTTTTATCCCGAAAACATGTAGCGGCTAACACCGCGGGGCGCAAGTAGTATTATTAATGCGAAAGTTAATGAGTACGTTTGTTACTCTTTCACGTAAAAACTACGAATGGATTTGGATGAAATTTGGTATGGAGGTAGCTGAGACCCTAAATTAACACATAGGCTACTTTTTATCCCGAAAACATGTAGTGGGTATCACCGCGGGGCGCAGTTATTATATTTATAAAACAAACATTCAAAAAACCTAGATATAGAGCAAACAGCTATGTTCATCGTTTTTGCTAAGTAAATAAATAAATATCGTAGGACTATACATACAGCGCCATCTGGCCCCAAACTAAGCAGAGCTTGTGTGATGGAAGTCAGATAACTGATAAAATACATAAATACTTTCTTTTTTTTTGTAAATACATACTTATAATACATATAGAACACACAGACACAGAACAAACATTTGTTTATTCACAAAATGTTTGCCCTGAGTGGGAATCGAACGCACGCCCTACAACTCTCAAGGCAGATATACTAGCAACGAGCCCACAGGGCTGTCAAATGTGTAGTGGGAATTGTATTCACGCTTTACAAATCATGAAGTAGAAATACTATGAAACTAATTAACAAGGCAATCATAACAACCTTAATGACGATTTAAGACGTTGTGTCTCGATCAAACAGAGATCACAGTGGATGTCAGAAAACAAGTGAAAACACGGTGACAATGATGAAATACGTCCACTCGTTTGCAAAGAAGGTGTTTGTATAAGAAACGTAAAGTTATTTTGTCGAGTGGCCTATTTACACGCCGCTGTTTGCCTTGACGTCGCTCCACAAACAGTTATTATCAAATTTGTGACTGTAAGTAACTGTAAGGTTGTAAAAATTATCACTACACGAGGGGAGACTTGGACTTGTATATCTTATTTGAAGTGGAAAAATGAATCATAGTTTAACAAACTATATCACTGTACATGCTGAATGACATCTTGTCATAGACAAAAAAATATTTGCATAATAATATTTTACTATGGGGATAAGCCGTTTAAGTATCGTTTGTCTCATTACTTTTCCATTAAAAAAAATTACCTATAATGTTGGACTAATAATAAGAGTAGCAAACAGGATGAAAGTGACCTTTTGCCTTATCAATTCAAAGCTTGTATAAGTTTAGACAAAGTTATCTCTCCACAAAGCTGTAAAGACATGCCTCTGGCACAATACTATTAGATAGGCGTTTTGTAGCGATGATAGCTGAGTGGTTAGCGCGGTCGATTCGCATGCCGAAGGGCGTGGGTTCAAAACCCAACAATCAGCTTGAGCTGCCGGTGAAGGAACACATCGTGAGGAAACCATAGCATGGTGGTTGTAACGTGGTGAAAAAGTGGTAAGGTGTGGTATAATGAAATGTTGGGAAACGTTACAAATAAGTTGAGTATTGAATGAATTAAAAGTGTCCGGATACTGCAAAGTCAACAGAACAAAGAACTTTTGTTGAAGGACCGTACCGTTATTGTGAGATTGTAGTTGTTCTATGAAATAAAAGATTTAGTTAAATATTAACACATATTATTTAATTCTTATTGCTTATTACTAAGTTAATACAAAGTGGTAGTGTAGTTTCTAGAACGCGAAACTACCTACATACAAGAGTTGTCGTGGACTAATTGATAAATATTTTACACGAAACTACCTACATACAAAAAAACTAAAAGGCTTCATACTGCGATGAAGAATATTGAAATTGATATTAAACTGAAAATAACGAGAGCGGTACAGATTGCTAGCTAGACAATCTGTCCGTCTTTATGCTAACTATTGTTACAATATAAATTAAGTAAAGTGTAGAAGTTTCTCTCTTCAACTCGTACGTTTCGGTTGAAAAACCGACGTGGCAGAAAGACCGAAGACCATAATTATGATCCACACAAAATGTTAAATAATAAAAGAAAAAGGATACTGTAGTGTTGTAGGCGGATGCCGAACTGCGTTCTCAGCCGGCACGCCGAACATCCAGATCACGGAAATACTTGCAGGAAACCGTGGGCGTTGCAGCGGTCCGTCAAATCAAGTAGAATCGGTTCACGTGTAAGCCGAAAAAACCCACTTCTTGCGGGTTTTGAAATTGATTATAAACGTCTTGTATCGACTGGGTCGCTGCGCGTGCGCGCAGGATCGCTTGCAAAATCTTAATCGTTTTCTCATCGTGGACGAGACAAAAATCATCGGCGGCTCCGATCGGAAAAATGCCAAATCACGACCATAAACTAGGTCAAGTCACCGATGAGAAGCGTTCCGGTTCACACAGACGGTTCGAGTATCGCCAACAGTCAGCAATAAATTAAAATGAAAATGTAGTAATTTCATACCTTTTTCAATGTAAAATTTAAGTTATTTTTTTACTATTAAACAAATTATTTTAATTAATTAATTTTATTCTATTTCTAAATGCAAAAGAAGATCGAAACAAATTTTACGATAACCATAAACAATTTGTTTCGTTTCGATTATCAAAAGCGAGTATTGTCTTCATGACAGTCTGCGACGTATGTCACTGTCATTGTCTACTTTAGACTTCTGTCATCTTTACATGACAATTTAACGTAAACAAATTAGTTTGTTTACCATTTGTGGAAATAACAATAAAATAGTGATATTGTATTCAAGTTAATTGATAAATATCATAAATGAATGACAAAATACGATGAAATGAGTGCCAGTATGTGTTTCTTGTGTTTTTTATAAGTAGCTACGCTACAATACCCCCGTTTTCGGAAAAAGAGGTTAACTTAGTTAACCGAAAAAAACAGCCGACAAAGCAGGGTTTAAAAAGTAGTAGTGTTCACAACTGAAAAGTACAACAAAAAGACGGTCGACAAAACGACACGTAGAAGTGAACACTCTAAAACAAATAATATTAAGAAAACAAAAAGCACACATAGGCTAAAAATTGGAAATGCTTATTAGTTACCTGTATGTTATTTTCAGATAGTGGTCGTCTAGTTTTGATTCCTTTACTTGCATCTATATATCTACTCATTTTCCTTTCTTTCTTCTCTTTCACGCAATTCCTTCCAAGGTGTCCTAAATCTCTCTGTCAATTTTCTTTCATAGCGCGTTCCTTTCATTCTTTCCCTTTCATGCTCCACTTTCGGTCTTATTTATTTTTGTATTATCAAATCTGAGACTTCCAAAATCTTCAGTAACTATACGATTAACTGAACATTCCTTGCTGTTTACATATATGCCTGTTATGGCCGTAAGCTATTAAAATTAACTAACTCACGCGAATGATGTCTTTCGCATGGTATTTTCCTAGTTTGCCTGACTCGAGTTCCTTTAGTTCATACACAACGTCAGATATCTTCTTCTCGACTTTGCATTTTACAAATTTGGGTGCTAGTTTAGCTGAGAAAAATTTGGCCGCGTCTGATTGGACAAAGTTCTTCCGCCATACTATATCCCCTTCATTTACTCTTATTTGCGTTCGTCTTAAATTATACCGTTGTGCATTTTTTTGGTAAGCTTGAGTCAAAGCATTGCCTACTTTAATAAAAATATCAGACAGTTCAGTTAACGCCAAAGCTGTCTTACTTCTATCCGCTAACGTAATATCATCTACTGAAGTTGGTAAATCCCTCATAATGGAATGGTATTTACCGTCAATAATGATATCCCGTCCTGTCGCTAAAAAGTAAGGACTATATCCTGTGGCTAAATTAACTGTACTATTTAATGACAGTTGTATCTGCTGTAAATATTTAGACCAGTTTCTTTGATCTTGCTCTACTAAAATTGACAAACAAACTTCGACAGTTTTGTTGTAACGTTCGACAGTATTTGATTGAGGTGCGTAATACGCATTGTAAAAAATTTTTGGTATTGAAAATCTATCACAAAAGTGTTGGAATTGTTTGCTCTTAAAAATTGTGGCATTATCGCACAACAAAATGGCGGGAGTGCCCCATTTGTATATAATTTCTTTTTCTATAAATGAAGTAACCGTTTGGGTAGTAGCTGTACGTAAAGGATGCAGCCAAACGTATTTTGAGAAAATATCAACGACTGATAAAATGTATACATGGCCTGAGTATGCCTTTGGTAAAGGACCAATAATGTCTAATGACAAAGTGTGAAGAGGAGCATCGACTTGCTTCTGATTGGTCATTAAACCGTGAGGTGCTGCGTTAGAATGTTTATAAGCTTTACACTTGTCGCACTTTGTCACGAAGTTTTTAACATCATTGAACATGTCCTTCCAATAATAATGATTCCTAATTTTGAGATACGTCTTTTGTATTCCTGGGTGGACGCTATCCATGGAATCATGACTTTCCAGAATACATTTCTCTACTAATTCCCTTGGTAATACTATTTTCCAATTATTATTCTGCAAATCTGAATTCATTTTACAAAAACGAAACAAACGGTTGTCTTTAATTTGATAATTTTTGTAGAAATAAGGTCTTGTCTGGCAGCCTTCAAAAATTTTGCTATACCATTCATCCTGAGTAGTTTGTATATCTCCGTTATAGGATATTAAATCTATTGATATTCTCGACAAAGCGTCTGGTACGACATGTAGTTTGCCTGCTTTGTGACGGATATCAAAATTATACGAAGAAATTTGCATAGCCCATCTTGCTAATCTACCGGATGGGTTGTTGAGTGACTTCAACCATTTTAAGCTCATATGATCTGTTACAACAGTAAATTTAGTACCTTCTACGTACGCGCGGTAATGGTTGATGGAATTTACAACGGCCAGTAGTTCTCGCTCTGTCGTGCTGTAATTCCTTTCGGGCTTGGACAGCAAGCGCGAATGAAAAGCTACTGGACGTTCTACCCCATCGACTTCCTGTGTTAGAACTGATCCTATCCCTACTGACGATGCGTCACAGTGAATAACAAATGGTTTTGTAAAGTCCGGTGATGCAAGAACAGGTGCAGTAATTAAACTACGTTTAAGTGTGTTGAAAGAAACTTCAGCTTCCTGCGACCAGTCTATGCTATCTTTCCCTTTCCGTTTTCCAACTAAAGCAGTCATTGGTGCTATTATAGATGAGAAATCTTTGACGAATCTACGATAGTATGAACAAAGACCTATGAAACCTCGTAGCTGTTTTGCAGTTACGGGTCGCGGAAAATTTTCTATACAGCTCAGTTTATCTGGGTCTGTACGTAGACCTTGCGAATTTATGATATAACCTAAGTACTTGAGTTCTCCTTTGCAAAAATCGCATTTTTTCAAGTTGACCGTAAGACCTGCCTCCTTGAGTGCCTTGTGAACTGTTGTCAAAATTTCTAAGTGTTCGTCGAATGAGCTTGTAGCTATTAGTAAATCATCAAGATACCCAAAAACCTTTCCATCATATTTATGTAAAAATAGATAATCTATTAGCCTTTGTAACTCTGCACCAGCATTCGAAAGTCCGAACGGCATTCTTCGAAATTCGAAAAGACCACGATTAGGAACGACAAAAGCAGTTTTTTCACATGAATTTCCACTTTCGTTGTCCTTTTCGCACAATTTAATTTGCCAAAAACTAGATGATAAATCGATAGAACTAAGATAATGAATGCCGCGGAGGTTATCTAATATTGAACTGATATATGGAAGAGGATAAGAATCCTTGACCGTGACGTCGTTTAATTTTCGAGCGTCCAGGCAAAATCTCCATGAACCATCCTTTTTAGGTGTCATAACAACCGGGTTGGCCCATGGTGACCTTGAAGGAGCTATGACGCCAAGTGCCAACATATCATCTACTTCCTTATTCAGTGCAGCTAACTTAGCGGGAGAGAGAGGGTAGTATCTCTGCTTAATTGGTGGTCCTTTGGTTATGATTTTATGTTCAACTAGGTGTGTTTTACCTAAACCCATTTTATCTGATGAAATTGATTCAAAATGTTCAATTACTTTTTGTAATCGCTCAGTTTGGTCTGAAGATAGACCATCTCTAGGAACTAATGCCTTTACTTCACAAAATTCAGTACGAAGATCTGATGAATTTGTACTGCCTCTCCTAATTACATTTCCAAATTTAAAAATATCTACGAGGTTAAAATTGTCCGTGAAGTCCATCCCACAAAGAAGTTTGTGATGGATTGCTGGACAAACCAAAAATTTAAAGTTGGCCATTGTGCCATTGCATGTAATAGGCAAAACCATTGTCCCTATTACATTAAGTTCAGATAAATCAGCTAAAAATACCGTTAATGGTTCTTTAGTAATTGTAAATCCAAGTTTTTCAAAATATTTGTGCTCATTGGCACCTAATATTGACAAATGTGCCCCTGGATCAAGTAAAGCCTCATATTCACTTTCTAATATTTTAAATTTAACAAATAAACGAGAATCACCAATAAATGAACATACTTCTGATTTTGGTAATCTAATATTAGGTGATGTTTTTGATTTAGCATTACTTCGGGGCGTAGCTAGTTTTTTCCTAAAGCTGGGTTAAGTACATTTCGAGCACGAGGTGTCTGTTGGCATATTGAACAGTCTCTAATAGTCACACCTTTTGCTCCACACTTAAAACAGATCATGCCTGGTATGGTTCTACAAACCTTGTACGAGTGACCTATCTTTTTACATTTAAGGCATGCTATGGGTGTTACTTGTCGAGTTGGTGCTGCACTTGTAATTGCATTGACCTCACGCTTGGGTGATGGTTTTGAAAGAGCACCCGAGTAAGCTTCAAAATTCTTACTAACATTAATCAATTGTTCAAATGTTCTTATGTCATTTATAGCTAAAAGTTGAGCATATGAGCTGAGCATGTTATGCTTGACTATTTCTAACAAATTGCCCTCTGAAATAGGACATGCTAATCTTGCATTTAAATCCTGGACATCTAAAATAAAGAATGCTACTGACTGTCCAGGCAATTGCTTAAGTTCTCTAATTCTTTTCTCAGTATTATAGCAGTAGTCTTTTGATTGAAAAAAATTTCTAAATTCAAAACAGATGTCTTCCCATGTTTGTATTCGATGAGAGACCGTCCTATAAAATTTCAGTGCTGTTCCATTTAAAAGTTCTGAAAAACCCCGAACCAAAGTTGTGTCATCGATTTGCCGTGCTTGCCTAGTTTCATTTACACATAACAAAAATTCATCAATATCAGATTCACCAGTAAACTTAATGTTCATTGATGATAGATTAAGTGACCGGTAGTACACAGCTGCTCCTACCGGAGTGTGCACTGTTTTTTCCGTGTTAGCACATATTGCTGGGTTAAAAGCTTCATGATGAGTTAAGTCATTGTTAAATTGCATGGTACTGGTTTTCATTACACGCATAGAGGGTAGTTCAGAAAAAGTATGTACTATAGGTTGTGAAATTGCTGCTGTGGCTTGTGTGACGACACTCACACCGCTATATGAACAAGAAGAGACTGGTGTTGTGGTAGTTATAGTTGTATGACTGTGCGTAAGAGACGAAGCACTAGTCACTAAAAGTTCCGGAACAAAGTTGGTATTTACTCGCCGAGCAGTGTTCACCATATCCATTGGAATGTGGAGCTCTCTGTGTCCAACTGGACTAAAAGCTGCATGTGGACCATCATGGCCAGGTGAAAAATATCCAGGTTCAGCATCAGAATGCGTTGCAGAACGAACCGACATGTTGCAATGCTGTATTGTTAGATTTGAATCTGAGAGTACACTTCTTTACAATAAATTTGATACCAATATGTCTAAAACAATATTATTGAAATTCCTCCTATAGTTCCTTATAACTATACCGCAACAATTTATATTTTTTCAAAGATATTTCAACTAAATTAAATTTTAATTTAAAATTTTCAATAACACTTTATCTTCATAGAACAACTTTAAATTAATAATTTAAAAATTCGGGCGCCATTGTAACGTGGTGAAAAAGTGGTAAGGTGTGGTATAATGAAATGTTGGGAAACGTTACAAATAAGTTGAGTATTGAATGAATTAAAAGTGTCCGGATACTGCAAAGTCAACAGAACAAAGAACTTTTGTTGAAGGACCGTACCGTTATTGTGAGATTGTAGTTGTTCTATGAAATAAAAGATTTAGTTAAATATTAACACATATTATTTAATTCTTATTGCTTATTACTAAGTTAATACAAAGTGGTAGTGTAGTTTCTAGAACGCGAAACTACCTACATACAAGAGTTGTCGTGGACTAATTGATAAATATTTTACACGAAACTACCTACATACAAAAAAACTAAAAGGCTTCATACTGCGATGAAGAATATTGAAATTGATATTAAACTGAAAATAACGAGAGCGGTACAGATTGCTAGCTAGACAATCTGTCCGTCTTTATGCTAACTATTGTTACAATATAAATTAAGTAAAGTGTAGAAGTTTCTCTCTTCAACTCGTACGTTTCGGTTGAAAAACCGACGTGGCAGAAAGACCGAAGACCATAATTATGATCCACACAAAATGTTAAATAATAAAAGAAAAAGGATACTGTAGTGTTGTAGGCGGATGCCGAACTGCGTTCTCAGCCGGCACGCCGAACATCCAGATCACGGAAATACTTGCAGGAAACCGTGGGCGTTGCAGCGGTCCGTCAAATCAAGTAGAATCGGTTCACGTGTAAGCCGAAAAAACCCACTTCTTGCGGGTTTTGAAATTGATTATAAACGTCTTGTATCGACTGGGTCGCTGCGCGTGCGCGCAGGATCGCTTGCAAAATCTTAATCGTTTTCTCATCGTGGACGAGACAAAAATCATCGGCGGCTCCGATCGGAAAAATGCCAAATCACGACCATAAACTAGGTCAAGTCACCGATGAGAAGCGTTCCGGTTCACACAGACGGTTCGAGTATCGCCAACAGTCAGCAATAAATTAAAATGAAAATGTAGTAATTTCATACCTTTTTCAATGTAAAATTTAAGTTATTTTTTTACTATTAAACAAATTATTTTAATTAATTAATTTTATTCTATTTCTAAATGCAAAAGAAGATCGAAACAAATTTTACGATAACCATAAACAATTTGTTTCGTTTCGATTATCAAAAGCGAGTATTGTCTTCATGACAGTCTGCGACGTATGTCACTGTCATTGTCTACTTTAGACTTCTGTCATCTTTACATGACAATTTAACGTAAACAAATTAGTTTGTTTACCATTTGTGGAAATAACAATAAAATAGTGATATTGTATTCAAGTTAATTGATAAATATCATAAATGAATGACAAAATACGATGAAATGAGTGCCAGTATGTGTTTCTTGTGTTTTTTATAAGTAGCTACGCTACATGGTAGGGTACTTTCTAGTACTCGCCTGGCTAGCTACCACCCTCAAGTTGAAAATCTGTCGCCAAGCACCTAACGGTGTGTTCCGGCAGCCTTACTTGAGAGCCAGTTCCATTCCAGGCTAGGTGTGTTTAACATCTTCGAACGAACTGTCACTTTACATCAGGTGAGCTGTGGTCAAAGACCTAGCCTGTCAACCATTAAAAAAGGCCGTTCTAATGCTTACTTATCATTCAAAGCAGTACTTACCCGAAATTAGTTTATTTTCCTGTTAGTCCTAAAACGCCCTGACGTAGACGAGTTCTGCTAATCTGCAAGATGCACGAGGTCATCGCTCGAGGCGATTTTTTGCATTTTGATTTACAAGAACTGGATACGTGACAGGGGCCACCTATCGCGGATACATTGTGACATTGGCCTTGTGGTACGGTAGTTCACAGAGCTAAGATAACTGTTCTAAGAACTTTCGATTTGCATTTTGAAAGGTTACTGACGGATATAACGTAATTCTTTTTAAGTATCTATTCTATTCTTTATAAATTCTTTTTATATTTTTGTAGCGATGATAGCTCAGTGGTTAGCGCGGTAGGTTCGCATGCCAAAGGGCGTGGGTTCAAACCCCAACCATGAGCTTGAGCTGCCGGTGAAGGAAAACATCGTGAGGAAACCATAGCATGGTGGTAGGGCACTTTCTAGTACTCGGCTGGCTACCTACCACCCTCAAGTTGAAAATCTGCCGCCAAGCATCTCACGGTTTGCTCCGGCAGCCTCGCTTGAGAGTCAGTTCTATTCCAGGCTAGATATATTTACCATCGTCGACCACGCCGTCACTTAACATGAAATGAGCTGTGGCAGAATACCCAGGCTGTCAACAATTAAAAAAAATCTCACGATATGAGTAACCTTACCAACATATTTTAACTTCTTTTGAGATAAAAAAAACGCTTTGATTACTTCTTCGATCCCACTTACCTAATAAAATATATCTATGTGTAATTGTAAATTTATTTTAGCGGCATTTTTTCAATTATACAAGATAACTTTAAGTTCACGTGCTTGTGACGTCACCCTTCTCGACCACCTACGTGCCGGCTATCAAGTTGTGACCGGGTAATTGAGCGGGTCACGCTATACATACCTACTCTACATACAGATATGTATTTGGAGGTTACAGATCGTGGTATTTAGGAAACATGCTATTTAATTCGCTCAGCATAGTTTAGATACTTTTTGCTGTTACTTCAGTTCATTTGACCACACTCTGCCTGATGTTAAGCAGTAGTGTTGTCTAAGATGGAGCACGCTTACCTAGAAGTAACGTATTCACTCTAGATTTGAAAACGCCGATATTGTACCCAACAGGGAACACAGACTCCGGCAGAGAGTTCCACAACCTCGCTGTGCGAATGCAAAATGTGGAATCAAAACGCTTTGTGCGTACATGGGGAACATCCACCATGTACGGATGACGCTTTGGTCGCGTTTGTCTGGCCGTCCGGTAGAAGAAAGGTGCAGGGAACCAAAATTGTGCAGTTCAAGTGCACACTTTCCGAATAAATCACACATTTAAGATAAGAAGTGACACTGGAGCCGGGCCACTGCTACTGTTGTAAATATAAATACAGAAAGAACATCCAGACACAGACAAACATTTTTTCTCGTCACAGAAAAATGTTTGACCTGAATGGAAATGGAACCCACTTCCTTCAACTCTTGAAGCAATTCTACCAAATCAACAAACTAATAGGGTAGACAAGCAAAACAAATTGATTGATTCAGGCGTTACTTTGCGGAAGTTCATTTTGAATGTTCAATGTTTATATTTAGTTTATTTCCGCTTAACCGTCGTTCCAGTTCCAACAGTGACGAGGAGACTTAAATTTAACTAATTTTACACTGCTTAGTTATTAAAAACTCTAATCTTACTTAAAATCTAGAACTCATAAACTTAGAAATATTCTTAATTTGACAAATATAAAAAATTAAAACTACAAAAAATGTGATTAAAATAATCAAGAATCCTCCTCTCTGCAGTAACCACTTTGTCGACACGTGTTTCACCTCTACACGAGGCATCCTCAGGACGTGTTGACTCTTCGAGCGCTTGGTCGAGACTGAGTCTCGACCAAGAGCTCGAAGCTATTTCTAAGTTTATGAGTTCTAGATTTTAAGTAAGATTAGGGTTTTTAATAACTAAGCAGTGTAAAATTAGTTAAATTTAAGTCTCCTCGTCACTGTTGGAACTGGAACGACGGTTAAGCGGAAATAAACTAAATATAAACATTGAACAAGCAAAACAAACACTTCTATTCAAGTGTAATATGTGTACTGTATTAAACCATTTATTATTTTTTATGACGGGGGTAAATCGGCACATAGCAGCATGAAAGTAAACACTACGACTTTAATACTATTTATCCACGTGCTTAAAATTAAATAATAATTATATTTAATGAGATTTGCGTAAATTCGCAGACGTAATGAAACCTGCGTCAAGAACTGTTTGCATGGCGACAGAAACAGTGTAAAGATTAACCAAACAAAAAGTACGTAGCTACTGTCTGTCACCATGGGGTCGGGGCACGTGCGGAGCCATCATCGATCGTCATGTCTGCTTTATCGTCATCTGCACCGTCACTGAACATCAGGTGAGCTTTGGGCAACCGCCAATAATAAAAATCGTCATACCCATCTTTACCCATCTTTGACGCAGTATGAGATCCGGCCATCAACATTATAGCTTTGTCTTTTTTTTTTCATGGTTGACACTAGGTTTTTGACCACACCTGATGCATGACGGCGTAGTCGAAGATTGTAAACACGCCTAGAATAAATAAATAAATAAATATCGTAGGACAGTGCCATCTGACCCCAAACTAAGCAAAGCAGTTATCTGACTTCCATAGTACTTGTACTATGGAAGTCTGATGGAGTCTGAACTGATAGAATACTACATAGGTACAGTACTAATAATACATAGGTACAGTGGAACTACACACATAATGGAATTGGCTCTCAAGTGAGCTTTCGATGCTTGGCTTCAGATTTTCAACGTAACGGTAGTATCTAGCCAGCCGAGTACCTACTAGAAAGTATTCTACTACCATGCAAATCTTCTTCTATCTTCTTTGTTCATTTTTGGCGTCGCAGTTTGTGCATTTGCCAGTATGAAGTATACCTAGTAGTATTTTTACGTATATCAAGTTAAATAAGTCTAAGTCACATAAATCACCGTCGAGTCCAGTCATACCATAGTAGTGGTGACTTTATTACCTTCGATTAACCTTTTTAAGCAAAGCGAAAAATCATGTTTCACCACATGACACGCGCATGTAATTCGGCGCTTTATAAAAGAGCATCCCTATTTATATACCTATATATAAACTCAATAAAGAAGTTTTGGAAAGAAATACAATGAGGCGACACGACTCTTTTCGCGTACCCGCCAAATCCTATAAGGTATATCAATCTTACTTTTCGTCCAGTCAATAAAACCTTTTTATTTTTGTTTTACTCGCTGCGGTTTGCTTCCCCCTTGTTCGTACGAACCGGAATTTTCTGCCCGTTCTAAGTAACAGAATTATCTTTGATGATAATAAAGTTATTTAAAATTAACCTAACGAGTGGGTGTTCCCCGAAAAATACAATCTGGGTGCCGTACATCATAATTATTATGATACATCGTAACATCGTGCTACCGTAGACCGCGTCTTCGCTGAACATCAGGCGAGATGGGCTAACGGGGTCGTCGGACAGACTTATACAAGCACAAGCTCTGCTTAGTTTGGGGTCAGATGGCGCTGTGTGTAACGTCCTGTGATATTTATTTATTTATTTATTTCACATGATTTTTTATTTTTACTTGGAAATATCGAAATACTTGACAATGGCAAAATGCACAAAGTGCAAAACCAAAAAAATTGTAGAATAATAAATAAAATAAAAACTTAACACTGGCAAAATGCACAAAGTGCACAACAAAAAAAAAATTTAGAAGAATGGCCAATGTGAATCCAAAATAGCCGAAAACATACGCAGAGTATGTCACCGTTCATAATCCCGCATGGCACTAGGAAAAAGCTCGATTTCATGCAGTACCTACCACTTTTTGTAAGATATGATGTAGGTATCTTTAGTGTTATATTATTATCAACAGTGTAGGTTTTGTGTTGCTATGTGGTATGGCTCAGGTTTGATACGGATCAAGTTGAGGTTTGACTCACGGTGGAGGCCATGTCATTGACCCATCTTGTAGTAAGATGATCAAGGCTTTGCTTTGCCTTGGCCGCTACTCCGTTGCGTTACCTCATCTATCACCACTGCGTTATGCTCTTTTTATTTAAATGTAATGAGACTAAGGAGACGCTCTTCTGATGGTAAGAGATAACGCATGTCCATGACCATTGCAGCGATATACAGAACTTTGAGTAGCAAAACAAAGTTTGAACATTGTAAAAACACCTAGCGTGGAATGGAACTGGCTGTCAAATGACTGCCGGAACACACCGTCAGGTGCTTGGCGGCAAATTTTTAATTTGAGTGCGTAATACCTAGACAAGTACTAGAATGTGCCCATCTAGCTATTGTTTCCTCACGATGCCTTCCTTCACTGACAGCTCAAATATATTTTTGGAACTCAAACCCTCGTGTGATCCAACCGCGCTAACCACCAGCTATCATCATTGCTACAATAAACAAGCTTAAAAGCTGAAAAAAATTTACAAAAATTCCCTCCAATAATGTTTTTGTAATAGCCATTGTCCCATACATCTTTATCTGTTCAGGTATTTAAAAGTTATGATGGAATAAAGAAACTCAAATACATACAGAAATCTTAAAAAATATGATACTCCTTTTTTGGGCAGTCGTGTAAAAAGAAAACACAAATCGATAAAATAAATTCAAAAATACAAATTTACTTAGCGTCCGTATTCACTGGCGCAGTTACTTCACTTTTACAATAAATAACTTGACGTTGAAGTAGTATCAGAAACCTTAGTCTTTTAATTCTCAAACTCACAAATTTCCTCCACATTTTCTTCTTTTAAAGTCTTAACCCACGAACCTTGACTTTCCCAGTGATTGATACTTGTCTTGCGTCATTGAAGAATGCTGGTTAAATTCCATCTTGTAACACCACGTGGTAGAGCTAAATATAGTCTCAACAGATACTTCACCACTGTGTGCGATTGATAAGACTATATTTAGCTTGTCTCTACGTAGAATTTCAGAGATAATTTCACATGATATAATTGAATGATAAATATCTTTATCAGTAACGTTTTAATAATGTAATATAAACAATAGTCGGCGCATGTCTGGCTTGCACTTCAAGGGTTCCGAACCTCAAATAAATTAAATGTAATGAGATGTAAAATATATAAATAGTAGTTTGTAATTACCGAAAACTTTTTTCTCTTGATATTAATAACCTCTAAGTATTCTGAATAATAGCATTTTAGGATGTAAGTGTAAGTGTGGTATATGCTTACATGTTTTTTCGCTGATGTTGGTCGATATTCCAAAAACTCGAGCGAAACGGATCGAATCTACTTTTATTGTACGAACCGCTAAACAATAAAAATTTTCCTGCCCGAGTGGGTGTTCCCTGATAGATACAATCTGGGTGCCTTCAAGTCGCGAGTGAATCGATTTCTTTTAGACGAGTGTGCTCCATCATAGACCGCATTTTCCCTTAGCATCAGGCGAGCTAGCGGTCAAACGCAAGCCTATTTGTAATTTAAAAAAAGTTATATTACTCGGTTGGTTAGCTACCACCCACTTAAGTTGAAAGTGTGCCGTCATGTATCTAACGTGTGTCTTACGGCAGCATCACTTGAAAGCCAGTTTCTTTTCCAAGCTAGGTGTGTTAACCATCTTCTACCACACTGTCACTTAACATCAAGCGAGCTATGGTCAAACACCTAGCCTTTCAACTATGTATTTAACTTTTTTTTCAGAAAAACTGATCAAGTGATAGTCGGTAATTTTGTCGAAACGCTTAGATTGTATATTTTTATTATTTTGGTGTTTTACTTTCGAGTTTGCACAATAATTACATCAAGTTTTGTAAAGACATGTGCGGTCAAGGCACTGTACTCAAGACGTGTTGTTTTAGACGACAGGACAGGAGAAGCACATGACATGGTCCGACCATGACTAGACGAGCGGTCCGCTTGCATCAGACGGTGAAAGTGCTTCTTGGAATGTCGCCCAAATATTGACAATGGTTTCTGGGACACTTGCTACAATGGAACCTGGTCGAGTTGTATTTTAGTCTATGAGGAAAAAGCTCAAGGTAACTTCAGTTCTACACTCTTTTATACTTGGTGTCTACCAAGACTAAATCTCATAGGATCGCAATACATTTTATTTTATTTCAGAACGTGCTGGCTGGCTAGGCCTTCTACCAAAATAACCTACAGCAACCTGTAAAATTATAACAATAAAGGACCTTTACAAATAGCCTACTCCAAAAGACCACATGAGTGGAATAAAATACTGGCAGCAATGAAAATGATACTCTTGATTTGGGAGTATTGGCGGGAACGGGAACGTTAATATTTATTTCTAAAACTGATGTTTTTCCGAGTATTTCTAAATAAAAATAGTGATGTTTAGTTCATAAAGTGCCGTGTGGGAAGTGATATAATGTGGTGAAACGTAACATTTCGTGTTGCTTACAAAACTTTATCGGAGTTTATAGTAAATTCACCATTTCTTTTCTAAGGCATGACTTAACTCGACTTGAACGGACTTGACTCGACCCAGACTAGACTTTGACTGTAACTAAAGGTGTTAGACACAAATTGCAAAAACCTAAGTATGTACGTATAACGATTAGGAATTAAGGATTCCGTATCCATTTGCCGATGGATTATGAAAAAAAACCTTTAATTTAGATTAACATACCTAATTATATGTATAAGGAGGTTTTTGGAAAGCTGAATTACCTAAATTTTATACCTATCCACTTGTGATTGTCATACATAAGTATAACCATGAATGCATTCGTTTATAACATAACAAGTTAATTATAAATAAAATGACATTTTGACATATTTTTTTTTTTAATTTTGATTATTTTAATTACTAATAGTTTTATTACATTTTTAAAAATTAGAACAATGCTTTATGGTCATTTATTTTGGCCACTTAGCCAGGACGGAAAGCGATAATCGAAATGGTTGGTTTCAGGGAAAGTCGATGGCAAGAGAACACGAGGCCGCTGTCCGACCAGATTCGCACCGCACTCGACACATCGGCTTATGACGCGCTGCATGTCGCCAGTGATAGACGAAGATGGCGTAACATCGCGCGTGAACGGCTCTTGGGAGGTGGAGGTCACGACCCTCAGACATGAGGAATACGATACTAGGAGTATTACCATTTTTAAGTTTACTATCTCGTATGTTCATACTTGTCTCAGCTAGACTAAACATATTTATTCAAACGATGTAAATATCGGCACTTTTTGTATAGATGCTTTTTATTTTCACAGACTATCGTGCGATAAGTTGAGCGCTCGACAAGTCGCGACATGCTATCATCAGCCGTTAAGTTTGAATTTTTCTCTTCAACTATGTTGGTACTTTCTTAATACATGCATAATTTGGAGGTTTCTGCCATCTCTGCATAATTATAATATATGTCTTGCGCAATTTAAACTTGAAGAAAGTATGAATTATGTTTGTCCGTGCATCTCGGTTTGGGAGCAGAATCCGATACAGACATCATTCGACAAGCCTCTTGACACATCAACGTCTAGAGAGCAGTTTTAAATCTCATAACATGTATCTCTCAAGGATTTCCTACTCAGCAGTGTCACCGCAGAGCGATGACATTGGCACGCGCACACTCGAGCCACGTGCGCGCACCGTTAACTCCCAAACGACGTAAAACCTCCACCTGCACACACCATAACCAACCTTCGCCCACGGTACTAAGCTCCTCTTCACAACACCTGGCATTTATAACTCGGATAGCAACGTATCATACTGAAATCTGAGCCCAAGCTGCGTGGGTTGATGATCGGTTTTCAAATGCAGCCGGTGGTTGGAAAACGCGTGGAATTTCATTCATAAGTGCGAATGAGGTCGCCCGTGCGTAGTAAACGTAGTTAGAGTAAAACGTGGCGATAACAGTGAGTAGAACCAGTCGTTTGATTGTGGTTAAAACTTGTTAAATATTACCTTCTTGCTTTACAATATTATACATTTGTTGACGCAATGTTTAAGGCTGATAACTAAGCGTATATCTTTACACAAACTATATTATTCTGCCGCTAAGCAGTAGTGTGTAAGCATTACGGTATTCCGGTTTGAAGGGTACTGCAGCTAGCGAAATTACTGGGCTGTTGAGACTAACTCTATCAAAAGTCTCAAAGTAATGAGCGCCAAAGCAGTGATGCCCTGGACTTTGTTTTGTTACTTAAAGTTCTGTGTATCGCTGCGATGGTCATGGGCAGGCGTTATCTCTTACCATCAGGAGAGCGTCTCGTACGTCTCATTGCTTTTGACATAAAATAAAAAATGTGTAAGTATGTAAAGAAAATCAACATGATTATCTTTGCATAGACAATTATGTATATTGGTCTGATTGACTGCTGATCTACTTGTATTCGATCTAAGTAACGTTTTAACATACAGTACCTACTGTCTGAGTTATTTGAGTGGTAGGTATGTAAAGTGAGGTGGTAAGTCGTTAATTATTTTATGAGCCTGGTTATTGGAAGCTGGTAAGCAGTTTGTGCCAGATTAAGGACACGTGTGTTAAATTTTTTAGCTTAAAGTTGAATAACTAGCCGAGAAAGAAGAAACAAGCACCACCATAATACTTTTTAGTTTTATTCAAATCCAAATATAAATTGTTTTTTAACTATCCCACGACTGGGCCTTTTCTCTTTGTAAGAAAGGTGAGTCACAGTCCACCAGTGTGAGTTGGCTATCCGTTGAGTATTTATTTTAATTTTAAGATAGATAGATATTCTTTATTGACATAATAATAAATGTATTACTATCCAAAGGGTATTATAATAATTTTGTCAGAAATGCAGTGTTAATTAGATTGCTATTTAGAAATTTAAAAATAATAAAAGCTATAAAGATGCTAAACAAATTTAAGCTGTAAATGGGCTTCGTCAAAAGTTACTAAAACAAAAATTTGCAAAAACTTTAAGAACTCTGTAGGTATATAGATTTCAGTCGAATTGAGAACTTCCTTTTTTAAGTCAGTTTAAAATCAGTAGACTTGCAAATCCTTTTACGTATCGATCAAATTACCTGTACGAAGAAACCGGCTTAAAGGAAGGTATTTCCATTTGCGCTTAGATCTCAATCACTGTAATCAAGCGTATGCAGAGTTCTAATCAGTACTTTATCACTGTAGTTACGAATAAGGCCGCGTTTATATGATACGAATTATTTCTCGCCCACATGACGCGATCGCAGCGCGGCGGCCGCATCTACCGTTATTGTAAAATAAACTCTAATCTTTAGCATCTACGGTTAAAGTTGATTTATTAAAGAATCCTTTCACGCCACCACTGCGTTTAACTTCAGCCACGGTATGGTTGAACTTAGCCTGGAATTAATGAAGCTAATGCTGCTTGAAGTTAAGAAATAAATTAACTAACAAATTATGAGGAATATAAGAAAAGTTGTTTAGTTTACTACATGCGCTATATGTGTTGTCCAAAGTATAAACTATCTACATAATTTCTTGCAAAGTAGGTAAAACAATTTGTGGTTTAAACTAGCACTCTATTTCTAGTTTAGCCAACATAGGGTGAAGAAGTAACCAACAAAACCACAAACAGGCAAACTTTCGCATTAATTATATTCGTGTGATAATAAACAGCACCGCACACTACATCAGTCCCAGCGTGTAGTGTCTAACTAAGAGTATGTTTGACAGTCAAGGGAGACCTTAGCAGGTCATTGCATCTTAGTAACAAAGACCTTACGGTACCTACATACATGATCTAAATGACAAGAAGAACATATGACAAAAGCAGGTTCATATAGTAGAACGTTTGAGCCTTTTTTGCTTAGAGTGAAACAGTTAGAGTGATCTCAGAATTAAATCCCTTTAGCATACCTATAAACTAACGTAGATATCCATACTTAAGGAGTTCAAGGTCACGAAAACTTACTTGGTTGTAGATCTTCTTAGGAGGTCGTCTAGGTACCACCGCGGTACCAGATATTCTGCCAAGCAGTAGTGTGTTAACTACTGCGTTCCGGATTGAAGGGTAACTGGCGAAGTTACAGGACGGTTTATAGTAACATCTAATGTCTCAAAGTAATGAGCGCCAAAGCGATGCGCTGGACTTTGTTTTGCTACTCAAAGTTCTGTGTATCGCTGCAATGGTCATGGACAGGCGTTAACATTCTCTTCTCTTCTCTTCTCTTCTCTTAACATTGATGAACGACGAACATTAGCGATGATAGCTCAGTGGGTAGCGCGGCAGGTTCGCATGCCGAAGGGCGTGGGTTCAATCCCCCAACAATGTGCTTGAGCTGCCGGTGAAGGAAAACATCGTGAGGAAACCAAAGCATGGTGGTAGGGTACTTTAGTACTCGGCTAGCTAGCTACCACCCTCGAGTTGAAAATCTACCGCCAAGCATCTAACGGTGTGTTCCGGCAGCCTCACTTGAGAGCCAGTTGCATTCCAGGCTAGGTGTGCTTTACCATCTTCGGCCACACCTTTACTTGTCATCAGGTGAGCTGTGGTCAAACACCTAGCCTGTCAACCATAAAAAAAAACAAAAAAAACGTCTCGGATCGTCTCATCGTCTCACTACTTATAGCAGCATCTTATTTATTGCAGCGATGCCCTGGACGTTGTTTTGTTATTTAAAGTTCTGTGTATCGCTGCAATGGTCATGGACAGGCGTTATCTCTTAACATCAGGAGAGCGCCTCGATCGTCTCATTACTTTTACATAAAAAAAAACATAAAACTGAATTTTTGTTTGTAAGTTTTTGAACTTTTAAATTTATCTCAGCTACATTTCTTCATATTCTACTCCGTGTATGTCTCGCGCCGTGCATAACAACTACATTCCCTACGTTATAGGTACACTCTTCACGTAGGTCACGCATGTGCGACATTTATCACTCGGGTAATTGGTAAAGTACACAATGTTGACTTCGAATAGGTATTCCCTGAGATCATGGGTGCCCACGTCATTTTTTTTTTTACAAAAAAGCGTTCAAGCAGCTTGCTTTCAGCCTGATAGTAAAGACATCTCAGCACGACATCTACTACAAGAAATGGAATTATTTGTCGATAAGTTGTCAAACTAAAGTGGGACTGGGCTGGACACGTCTGCCGAATGCCAGCGGAGCTATGGGCGAAAACCACCACCGACTGGGTCCCGGAGGTTAAACGGCCACCAGGCCGGCCTAAAAGGCGGTGGAAAGATGAGCTCGATGCCCACAATAAAGAGTGGACCCCAACAGCACACAACAGAGAGGTGTGGAAGAGGGGGGAGAGAGGCCTTTGCCCAGCAGTGGGACAAAATGGGCTAAATAATAATAATAACTATAAATAAGTTGTCAAAGAAATTTTCATACACACGGCAGGTAAAAGTGTAATGCAAAACGGGCAATCAATGGATTCCCACTAATATTATAAATTTGAAAGTTTAAATGGATAGATGGATGGATGGATGGATGTTTGTTACTCTTTCACGCAAAAACTTCTGAACGGATTTCGTATGGATGGTATGAAGGTAGCTGAGACCCTGGATTAACACATAGGCTACTTTTTATCCGGAAAACATGTAGCGGGTAACACCGCGGGGCGCAGCTAGTGTATAATAAAACTGTTGACCGTTGATAAATTTCTTCATGTGGAGCTAGTCCTGGGTGTATAATCAAGGCACGCTTACTTTAAATAGTCAATATAATAAATAAATAATTAGAATATTTCTGTATATAAAAGTTAATCCATATTTTCCTTGGTCACGGTATCACGCGTGAACGGCTGAACGGAATCTTTTTTTTTTTGTTGTCAGGAGAAGGTTCTTATGAAGAAAAAAAGTTAACGCGGAAAATTAGAAAATTTAAGAAAAATTAACAATCATATTAACTAATTGATGTAACCTTAGCGTTTTTGACAACTCCTATATCTACTCGTAGGTTTCTTGAAACTTAAATCACAATCGCACCTCATTACTTAATTATATTATTAAAAAAAACTCTCACGTTCTACGAAATCTACTTCAAACGCCTACGTTCGTTGAAATCCACAAAAAATCCTTCAACTAGCCATAAATCTTCCCTGACTAGCTCCCATTTCCCATTAATGAAAGGTGATCGTTCTACCTAGCCCCAATGAGTCAGACAAACTTTCCGCAAACTCCAACTAACTGCTGGATAATCTAGGTAGGTTAACTAGTAACAACTGCATACTAATCTTTGTCAGTTTTACAAGTCCCTGCAGTAACTGTTACGTGAGCTGTGGCTAATTCATGAACTAAATTTTCGTAGAAACTGACTCACCTGAAAGATTTGAAAGATAAAGGTCGCCACACAAACCACGCTTATAAGGGGCTATGCGAAACGGCAGGGTCGTAGGTGCATGATCGAAAGGAGTTCATTGTATCTAGGCGGTAGATCTCCTTAGCAGGACGTTGTCTAGGTAGTGTTAGAGACAGCATTATTTGTGTTATATTCAATTAAATACTGGTGTTGTAATTGGCTATACTGATATAATATACGTATTAGGTTTATCTAGTTAAAACTGTCGTATAATTTTTCGTGTGACAACACTAAGAGAGATTTTTATGCGACAGTAGTGGTTGGTGAAAAATATGATTTTTTTAAATATAAGTTTTTTTTGTATAATGTATACGCTGTTTCCATCAATAATTGTAAGAAATCCATCAACCTTAATGGTACAGGTATTCTATCCCACTTTTAAACTGTTAAAGTTGATGGTTTTGTTACTAAATTATATACCAATCACTAGATCATCTCATAGTTTTTTTTTCTTTGGTTTTGGCGTCGCGTTTTTCAGCATTTGCCAGTGTCAAGTATTTATATATATATTTTCAAGTTTTAAAAGTTAAATAACTGTCCTCGTAGCTAAAGTTATAGTCAAAGTCCAGTCTTGGTCATGTACAGTCCGTGTCAGTCAAGTCCAGTCATGCTTTAGTAAAGTAGTGGTGACTTTACTGTAAGATTCGATGGAGTTTTGGAAGCAACAGAAAAGATCATGTTTCACCACATTATATCATTTTCCCACACTCGCGCTTGTGATACGACACTTTATGAATAATACACCACCATTTTTATGCATAAACATTCGACAAAACACTAGTTTTGGAAAAAAATACAACGGGGTGACAAGACTCTTTCCGCGTTCCCGCCAAAACCCTACAGTATCCACCTCGTAGTTGTTCAGTTCTTTTGTAGATTCGCAACGCGTCATGACTGCACATTCATGTGCTTACCTATCTGTTACCGGATGATTTCATGACACCGCCGCACCATTCTCAGGTGTCACAGTTATATCGCGCTATCTATTTTACAGTGTGGCAGGGAATCCCAAAGAGAATTATTCACTCCAACTGTCTAGATTCGTGTTCGACAATGTTTTCAGATCTATGACTCAGTTTTCACTGTTTTCGAGCTATATAATGTAGGTATTGTGCATAAGTATTGCCGTGAAACACGTTATTGCTGTACAGGTCTAAAGTTTTATGTCTACTGAAATTGTTTTGAATGGGATATTAAGAAAAGCTATTAATGTATAATTACGGCTTTCTGGTTTCGTGAAGAATTGATAATAATGTGACCATTACGTTGCCCATGTCCATAGACAGCTATTGGCTTATGATAATTTAAGATAGGAAACTAGATCTTTTTGAAAGAATAAGCAAAATTTCGTGGGACATTGATTTTTTTCGTTTCCGAAACAATTTCAAGTTGTTCTTTTGTAAGGTCGGTTTATACGCAGAAAAGCGTGGGTTCAAACCCCAACAATGAGCTTGAGCTACTGGTGAAAGAAAACATCGTGAGGAAAACGTAGCATCGTTGTAGGGTGCTTTTTAGTACTCGACTGGCTTTCTCCGCTTCTTTCTAACAATATTATTAGTAACTAAGTCGATCGTCCTTGCTGCTCTGCGGATCGCCTAGCGCGGTTCGCTGGCTTATTACGTCCTATCCTACATTACTGGGAAAATACAACAAATAAAAAAACACAATGCTGCTTCCTAAAGCTTGTGGTAATTGTTATAATTATTTATTTTAGTTTATCTCAAATAACTTTTCCAAATTTTATTGTATCAGAAAAAAAAAATCAATTTATTAGTTTTTAATATACAGCCTGTAAAACGAAACCTAATTGTAAGTATGTTATTTCTAGGCTAAATGTACACTAGAAATGTACAAATGTTATAATTATATGTAAATAAAGAAATTTTGAAATCGAAATTGACTCGACTGGCTAGCTACCTTAAGTTGAACATCTATCGCCAAGCACCTAACAGTGTGTTCCATTACTTGAAAGCCAGTTCCAGAATAGGCGTGTTTATCATCTTTGACCACAGCGTCACTCAGGTGAGATGTGGTCAAACACCTAGCCTGTCAACCATAAAAAAAGGGAAGAATTAGGCTCTTCGGCTCTACATTTTGTATGCGCACAGCGAGGATCCATGTTTCCTGAAAAGTACATATATTATGCGTGTCTTCAAATCAAGAGTAAACAGATGCCTTCAAGGTAAGCATGCTTCATCCTAGATCATATCATTGTTTAACATCAGGCAGGATGTGGTCAAATGCGAACTCATTATGTATAAACAGAAATATTTATTTCCCTATTTTATTAACCTATTGAATAATTGAACATTTTTGCGTAATTGCGGTCACATTATAAAAACGTAAATCGTTTTACGTAGAAATACTCATTACTAAAAGGTTTTACACATTGGAGTACATATGTACAATATACATGCTTATTTTGAAAATCCTCTTAGGCTAGATTTTGGCAACAAACCATCACGCTAGACGTTTGTTTGACAACCACATTGTCTAATTAAACGGAGATGCGGTCTACGGCTCTAACCATCACAGACATACAACACATCCATCTCATCTATTTCTATCTTTTTGATGCATCATTCAAATCAATATATGTAGATGCTTGTTGCAAATGTACGTAGGTACATACCTACGTCTGACATAATATATCTTCATATTTCAAAGGATCTATTTCTAGTTCGCTGCACTCGAGAATTCAAGTATACAGACAGAAATAGATCCGTTGTTATTAAACCAATTATAATTGTAGCATTGCTTTAGATATTTGCTTATATTAGCCTTTGGACTCGAGTTGTCGATAATGCGAGTCAATTTCAAAGACATATTAAAGCTGCATTACTTGTCATAATGCCGAGTTGTCTTTGCTGTTAATCGAATTAGCTATATTTATACGTCGCTGCTGATGTTGGTTTTTATTTTACTTTTGTTTTTTCTTTTATGTATATACGTTTATATAGTGCCACAAGTAACGGTCTTACCGCTGAAAGCGATCTCTTCGAGGCAACCAGGAATTTAAAACAGACTATAGAATAAGAATAGACATGTTGTAATACTTTTTAGCTAACTATAGCTAATTTTTTTAGAGCAAAATTATGTTTAATTAGTTTTACGTTATACTAAATGTATAGAGTAATCTATCAGTTATGTGGTTCCCATAGCTTTGCTTAATTTGGGTTCAGATAGCGCTATGTGAAAAGTCATAAGGATATTGATCATATTAATTATTATGTTATATATGTATGTCTATTAATAACACTTAATTGATATAATTGCAAATTTTCGTAGAATACGGCATTAAAGATAGTAAAAGTCGAAAAATAATCAATAGCAAAGTTGAGTCACAATGTGACGTAAATTAAATATACTTGACATAACCAAATTTTACAGCAGGGAATTCCGTACATTCAACGTCATTTTTGACATGATGCGAAAGTCAATCTTGCGCAACGTGGAGATGAAATCATCAAATAGAATCGGTTAGAAAATAAACCATAGAGGCGTTACTGCTGCTTCAAAATGACCCCACTTCGACTGAGCTGATGTAGGCGTCGTTTTACTTGTACATTTAAACGTCTCACCGTACCGTTATGAATATACTACAATATAAATTACAAATGAAATTGAAATAAAGCATAAAGGCGACTATAAATCACCGAGCTCAGACAAACGACAAACGCATCGATACTAATCAGGTTTACAATACATTTGAGGTCTGTATGTTTTATTCGCTCACGGAAAAGAGATTGGTCTTAATATTGGTCACAAATGATCAATTGATAGTAAATTAGACTTAAAAGCGTCAAAAACAACTTTTAACAATGTATAGTACAGTTTAAACCATCCCAAAATGGGATTTGGGCACGTACCCTAATCACCACAAATCAATAATTCCTAGATAATTACAGTTTTAAATAATGTGACGGATATTTTTTTGTATTGCTGTTTTTGAGAAGTAAAAAAAGATTAAGATCTTTTGATTTTTATAACACTTAAATTATATAAATTAATATTGTTGTGTTCTTTATTTAATGTTCACTTTATTCGAACAAGCTATGCATTTATGTTAAAGTACTTAATTTATCTAAAAAATTGTATATGTATTTAGTTTTTGCTGTCAACATAAACCAAGGGCGGTACGCGCCCACCCTTTTTAATCCTCGCTACGCCCACCACCAAATTGATCGAAGAAAACAAAACCATTCTCACGAGAAATGTTCTTTTCTCGATCATGTTTGACATTTCGATTCTACATTCGGACTTTACGCAGTGCTCGACCTCTACAGCTAATTCATATGCGACAATCTCGCATTTCTGAAATTCTTCGCCCACTGCCACCGAAATACGTGGCGACCACCGAGTCTGCTTCCTCGAGCAACTTGTCATGTCTTCTCATACATAGCTGTCTATTGAGTAATGAGTATTTTTGGTGGGATTCCGGCGAACGCGTGCTTGGAGCGTGGGTACCATCGGTCAGTGTTTACATAAAATTCCTAATTCCAGTCGCTGGTTAACCGGCCAAATATTTGAGTAATTTCTCGATTACTCACCACCGTTTGTGTCGATACATCATTGTGATTTAGGACGTACGCTAGGGCTCCGAGCGAAGGCGCGCGCCGGGCGGCGGCGGCGCGGCGCCGCGAAGCTGGCCCAACACCATAGCCTGAACTAAATCCATATCTGTGCTAGATTTTTTTGTCTACAATCTGTTATCTGTTTGTTAAGCTTATTATGGAGTTAGTGAATATCTTAATTAAAATGTTGACATATTCATATTATTTTCTTCTTCTGTGTGACAGTTTTTTATTTTGTATCCTTTTTGACAATTTAATAATTAACCATGACATATTTAATATTGTACTAATTAATCCGATTGACATTTTTCTATAATTCTAATTTAATATGCAAATGTGTTTAGTCATTGATGCTTGTTGTTAGTTTAGTTTTTAGTTAATTAGTTCGTTTGCATGCCGTAAGGTAAAATATGGAGGTTTATTTTATTTTTTCTTACCATCTATTTCTTTGTATACGTACCCATATTTATGAAATGATGAATTATAATTTTTTTTTTGTCCTTTATTAGTGGGATATTTAGTAGTTAGTTTGGCTATTACTTCCAAATGCCATAATGGATTGCGGATGCCAGGAATTTTTCAATTATGTATTTTTATATTTGTTGTTCATATTACATTTCTGTCACATGTGAACATACATGTATCTACTTTCTTTTTTCGGACTAAAATTAACGACTGAAAAAGCATTATTGAAAATTATGGTGAGACACGAACGCAGGTAGCAACATAAAAGATCTCCAAAATTGATCAGCGGACGTCCCGATCAGTCTTCTAATGTGTGACCGCGAGTACCGTTCACATCTGGGTTAAATGATACCATATTGAATTGTGGTGCTATATTATACATAAAATTGTCGATCTTGTAGCGATGATAGCTCAGTGGTTAGCGCGGTAGGTTCCCGTGCCGAAGGGCGTGGGTTCAATCTGCCGCCAAGCACTTAACGGTGTGTTCCGGCCGCCAAGCACTTAACGGTGTGTTCTTTACCATCTTCGACCACTCCTTCACTTAACATCAGGTGAGCTGTGGTCAAACGCCTAGCCTGTCAACCATATTTTAAAAAAAATCCAATTGTTTGCCTCATCAACACCATCCTTCGAGTCATACTATCTGTGACATATTAACTTGAAACTTTGACAAGCCATTACTTACATACTTACCTACTACATACCGCGTTACATACACACCGCGTAGATTCCTTAGCTAAGGTTACCTGGAAGAGATCGCTTTTAATATCTCGATCGTACAATAAAGAGAATCAATCAATCATATCTATTTTAGTTTATGTATTCAAGTGCAAACCTACGTTCTTAAATAAGTATGATCAAAAATGCGTATTTTGAATCGCGGGCACATGATTTCATGATAGCCAGTTTCTAATCCATGTTAGATGTCTCGGCCATATTCACAATATGTGGTGGTTAGCACATAAATTAATACGATAAATACATACGTATAGTCATGTGAAAAAAAATAAAAAAAAATCTGATTACGCTCTTCTTAGACAAAAAACAAACTTGTTTTCTCTCTCAGATTTTTTCACTATGCTACGAGTAATCTTTGCGGTTAAAGGCCTAACAAGTAAAAAAATTCAAAATATGACATCATCAGCAGCCGAAAATATTTCATAATAATTGATAACCGGCTCATTAGATAAATAATTAATGATAATATTGACAGTACACTAAGCTATATTTGAACAAACAATTCTTATTCTTTTTCGAAATGGGGGCGATAAGTCCTGCACTGACGTCCCGCTTGGGGTGTATTGTGCATTTCCCCCTACCGGCGTCTACCCAAGCCAGCTCCTTGAAGTATCGGAGCGAGGCTCTGGGTCGCTGGCAAAGTAGCTCCAGTGGACGAGATGGAGCATGATAGCGAAAAGCAGTCTGCCTGTTGCGAAGATTTAGATGTGGTTTGTGAGGAAGCTGCTTCATGCAATCTAGTGAAGATCCTAGTTACTTCTGTGGCTTTGCAATGCCACAGCACGTGCTCTACAGTTTCGTCTTCCACCAAACAGCCACGACATAGCGGACTATCTGTGGCTCCTAGCTTGTACAGATGACTATTCAGATTGCAATGACCGGTTATAAGGCCTACTAAAAGACGAAGGTCCTGTCGTTGCAATCTCAATAGATTGTTAGTAATCTTCCTGTTAAGGATTGGGAAAGCGGTCTTACCATGTTTCATGAAGAAACAATTATTTAAGTACCTAAATAAAACGTCATATTTGTCAACTTTATCCGTTACATCCAGTTCACGCTCAGAAGAACGAAATATCTATAAAACAGAAGAAAACTATTGTTATTATTGATGAAATCAATTCGTAAATATTATGATGGATCGATAGACGATAGACAAGTCCGTAGGCGAGCCATTAGTCAAACACTAGACGTCGAGGAGAAAATACTACAGAAAAACTATTTCTGTGATACCCGTTATACGCCATTCCGCCTGTACGAACCTACTTCCTTTTAAAATGCCCCTTTGTCACTTCGGCAGTTGTAGTTCTGACATATTTACAGTAACAACTCACTAATATTATAAAAGCGAACTAAAAATCAGGTGTATGTTTGTTACTTTTTCACGCTTAAGCGGCTAAACCAATTTTTATGAAGTTTGGTACGGAGGTAGCTGCTACCCTGGATTTACAAAAATACTACTTTTTATCCCGAAAAAATGTAGTGTTCAAGTGGGAACAGCGGGTAACACCGCGGGGCGCAGCTTGTAGGTATATAAATGTGAAATGTACCTACAATGAGTCGAGAAAATTTACAAAACGTAACTTCTTAGCATCTCTATGGCTGCCGGGTCCATAGCGTTACAGGAATGAGAACCCGTAGGACCGAGTGCCTAGGACTAGCGACCCACGTAAGGTTTATGGGGCTCCTTTTAATAACCAAATTTCATATGATTTGTTAATGACACTTTGATTTGAACACTCAGTACTGTATCAGCACTGAGCATCATGATTCAGCAATTAAATTATGGTTCTTTTTTGCAGGCTGAGATCGTTTAGTAGAAATATGATGATAGCTCAGTGGTTAGCGCGGTAGGATCGCATGCCGAAGGGCGTGGGTTCAAACCCCAAAAATGAGCTTGAGCTGCCGGTGAAGGAAAACATCGTGAGGAAACCATAGCATGGTGGTAGGGTACTTTCTAGTACTCGGCTGGCTAGCTACCACCCTCAAGTTGAAAATCTGCCGCCAAGCATCTAACGGTGTGTTTCGGCAGCCTCACTTGAGAGCCAGTTCCATTCCAGGCTAGGTGTGCTTTACCATCTTCGACCACACCTTCACTTAACATCAGGTGAGCTGTGGTCAAACAACTAGCCTGTCAACCATAAAAAAAAAAAAAAAAATTTTTACTTTTTCAACGGGTTTCAGTGAAATCCTGAATCTTAAAAAATAAATAGTTCTAGTAATCTACTTTTATTTATTTATTATAAGACTGAATTACATCCCAATGCCATGACAACGTAAAGAAAGTTTAAAAGTACACATTTTGATGGTTCTCTGCAGATTTTTTACTCTGTGGTCTAGGTCAATATTATCATGGACAGATCGGTAAATTCTCGACGAACGTCTATTTCAAGAGTCAATGCTTTGTAAACAATGACATTGCTAACCGATTAGTAAACTCATAAGTCCTTCATAGACAAGCGAGGCTTGCAGAAGGTCAGCACAAGTAGCTGAATTGTAAAATTGAATCCACCTAGTTACTGACGTTTGTAAGAAATACGAAATAAGATAAAAGAGAGAGCAGAGTAGTATGTCTCTCTATTTTTTACTGGATACATTTTGGAGGGTGTGCAAGAGCTCCATGACCTAATTCTACCGTCTCCGTTCCACCACAGGACAAGCAGAAGAATGGCACACTACCATCCGTTCCTCGTGGGCGTTACCAGTATTCGTACCTAACGATTCGGCTCTACTCTCATGATGCGTAGCCCATGAATGGAATTCATTGCCAGGGTCTTTGTTTTCTATGAACTACAATTTGGACGTTTTGAGGCTAGAGTGAATAGATTGTCTTCGAGATCAACGTGCTCCATCTTCGGCCACACTATCGCTTTCCCTCAGGCGAGATGGTGGTCAAACGTAGATCTATTATAAAAAAGCAACTGATGACTCATACTTCTCAAGCACCTTAAATACGGCCAAATTAAAAAGCTATAATCCACTTTTCAGAAATCGATCGCTGCATACTTTACACACCCAATACTAAACCAGTGTAGGTTGGCGGATCAACACCCTCATCGAATTTTCTCTCCGAACGTACGTATATATAGTTTTCTTCGCGATGTTTTATTTCAAGACAATTCAGGTCTATAAATCATAAAGAGTGTTGGCCGTTGAACTAAGTTTCTAGAGGTCACATAAACGTCATACACACACAAAATGACCTCTGGACAAATCCGGTATAACTATTTTATTATTTTTACTTGGTGGTAGATTTCCTTAACAGGAGGTCGTCTAGGTAGGTACCACCGCAGTACCAGTTATTCTGCCGCCAAACAGTAGTGTGCAAACATTATTGTGTTCCGGTTTGAAGGGTACTGCAGCTAGCGAAATTACTGGGCTGTTGAGACTAACCATCTAGTCTCAAAGTAATGAGTGCCAAAGCAGCGATGCCCTAGACGTTATTTTGCTACTCAAAGTTCTGTGTACCGCTGCAATGGTCATGGACAGGCGTTATCTCTTACCATCAGGAGAGCGCCTCGATCGTCTCATTACTTTTACATAAAAAAAAAAAAAAATTTACAAGTTATATTTTTCATATTTTAAAAATAACATTATTTTGTGGCGATGATTGCTCATTTGTTCAGTGGTTGGCGCAGTCGGGCAATACGCTGTCATCGATTGTGTAGATTACTCCTATATTCGTATTGTCTTAGATTCACTAAGGCATCAAATTAATAATACAATACAAAATTGTTTACTTACTAAAAAGTGGTACATTAAACCTTTTAATTAAAAACAATTTACCTAATATAATGCAATTTAATGCTTTGTACAACTATTAGGGGTTATACAGTACTAGGAGAACTCTGTACCAGAGACGCCGTGTTGATAGCTAACAATGTTTGCTGCAGCGCCCCCTGGTGAGTTGTTACCGTAACACCTATCTAAGAACATGCACCAATCAAACCCGAACCCATAACTGATAATTGCATCAAAATCAGACTAGTAGTTTTGGAGAAAAATGGCAACATGGATTTGCACAAACAAACATCCTCTCACCCCAAACGCATATACCGTCTCCGTTCCGTCGTGGGTAAAAATCAAATTGCTCAATTGACAATATCTGAGTATTTACAGACCTTGCTGTTGTAATTTTTTGTGGCCGCGTTTATGAAAACTGGTATTTAAACGTCTATAATGACCTGCGATTTCCAAGAAAGAGAGCAGAAATCATGGGTGATGTAATGATTTAGATATTCTTGAGTATTTTGCATTAAATCCACCGATGGCATCATGTGGACGGGTCGTTAGTTGTTTGAAATCGATAATCGACGTGGTTATTGTACAACGTTCCATGAAAACAATGATCTAATATAGTAGCGATGATAGCTCAGTGGCGGTCGATTCACACGACGAAAGGCGTGGGTTCAAACCCGCAACAATGAACTTAAGCTGTCGGTGAAGGAAAACATAGTGAGGTGGTAGGGTACTTTCTAGTACTTGGCTAGTTACAACCATCATGTTGAAAATCTGTCGCTAAGAGCCTAACGGTGATTACGGCAGCCGCACTTGAGAGCTTAGGTGTGCTTTACCATCTTCGACCACGCTGTCACTTAATACCGCTCACCTGATGAGTTTAAACACCTATACTCAACAGTTTACTTGGTGGTAGAACTCCTTAGCAGGAGGTCGTCTAGGTAGGTACCACCACAGTACCAGTTATTCTGCCGCTAAGCAGTAATGTGTAAACATTACTGTATTCCGGTTCGAAGGGTACTGCAGCTAGCGAAATTACTGGGCTGTTAAGACTAACCATCGAAAGTCTCAAAGTAATGAGCGCCAAAGCAGTGATGCCCTGGACTTTGTTTTGTTACTCAAAGTTCTGTGTATCGCTGTAATGGTCAAAAAAAAAAAAGTAAAAAGTAAAGTTATCTTTTTAATGTAAAAGCAATAAGATGAACAAGCTGATAGTAAGAGAAGCCTGCCCATGACCATTGCAGCATAACCCAGAACGTAACGTAAACGAACGTAAGTACCTAAGTAGATGCTAAAGATAGAGACATTAATATCAGGTGTTCTAAAAGTAGAAGCAAACTCTTGTGCCATGACTGATAAGCGACATTTGAATAGGAAATTACCTGCGCTAGGTGTCAGTGTGAGGGAGTAGGTATGCCAGAAGGTAACAGCATCGGATTTGTCACGTAGCAGGAGTTGGATGATCCCTATGACCCCCACATTAAGGAGCCAGAAGCAGGCCTACTGATACGGATAAAAAATAATGTATACCTCTGCAGGTAAGAAAAACTGGTAAAGAAAACATCATGAGGAAACCATAGCATGACAGTAGGGTTCTAGTACTCTCCTGGCTAGCTACCACCCTTAAGTAGTTATTCTATCGCTAAGCAGTAGTGTGTACCTAAGCATTACTGTGTTCCGGTTTGAAGGGTACTGCAGCTTGCGAAATTACTGGGCTGTTGAGACTAACTCTATGAAAAGTCTCAAAGTAATGAGCGCCAAAGCAATGATGCCCTGGACTTTGATTTGTTACTTAAAGTTCTGTGTATCGCTGCGATGGTCATGGACAGGCGTTATCTCTTACCATCAGGAGAGCGTCACGTTCGTCTCATTACTTTTTACATTAAAAAAAAAAGTGTTTACCATCTTCGACCACACCGTTACTCAACACCAGGTGAGCTGTGGTCAAAACACCTATCCTGTAAATCATAAACAAAACAAAATTACCTGTGTTTTTGTTTTAATATTTCGGACTATTCTAAGTAAACATCTAGAATTTTTAATTTTCGTACTTTGATATACGATAAGATTAATACATTCTTTTGGTTTTTTTTTATGCCTCAGGTGGCACTCAAGCTGACGTGTTGCTTGATGTTAAGCAATCACCGTCGCCTATAGATATCGGCAATACCGAGGGTATTACAAATACATTGATTAAGATTATATTAACATGCCTTTTGAAGATGCCAATGTTGTAACTCCGCGGAAATACGGAAGAAGGAAGATCATTCCACAATTTGCAAGTTATGGCAAAAAAGATCGCGTGAATCGCTCAGTGTGCGATTTCCATGAACAATTACATGTGGATGAGCTTTCAGACGATGGCAGCGACTAGCACGGTGATGGAACCGTGACGCCGGCATAAGATTCAATAATTCTGAAGAACATTTCCCCGTTGTACATATTTCGACAAGACAATAAACTTACTACTTATATACTAAATATAAGGTAGGACTTAGTTCATTATTGTTTTTTGTTTAAACCACTAGCTAGGCGGTGCTGTGTATAAAGTTCAACGATATTTTATTTTTTACTTTAAAATCTGATTATAGTTTTACTTCCATTGTTAATGCAAAGGTGACTTTTATAATCTTGAAAATCTCCAAAATGTAGATATTTTCACATGTGCTTATGAATCATTGCTTTCACGAGCTCAGGTCTTGACACTTCTGAATCAGCCACTAAACTATATCTACAGACTACTTGCGTGACTAGATGTAACGACTGATATAATAGATGTTATCATAAATTCAAGAAATCGTGTTCCATCACCTCACTTTGGTCACCGGGCTTATCTCTAATTGTAGGTATTAAGATATCATTGCGCCATTATAGGAGGATACAATCGAGAGACTTGTTGTGCAAGGTCGCATAGAAGGCAGGAGACAACGTGGTCGGTCTCCAACTCGTTGGATTGACCTTGTCAAGACGATTACGAAGTCCACTGCAGTAGTGTGCTCGCAATGCGGAGGATCGCCACAACTGGAGAGACATCGCGCGACGTGCAGCAGCCCTGGAAACTAGCGGGGACGACGGGACGCAACCTTGTCCAACTGCAGCCACGACCACTCTGCCAAGAGTGTCCGATTGAGAAGAAGAATTATAGGAGGTATTACAGTTAATAATTACTTAAACTGTTTTTTTTATGGTTGACAGGCTAGATGTTTAACCACAGCTCATCTGATGTTAAGCGAAGGTGAGGTCGAAGATGGTGAAGCACACCTAGCCTGGAATGGAACTGGCTCTCAAGTGAGGCCGGAACACACCGTTAGATGCTTGGCGGCAGATTTCCAACTTGAGGGAACTTGAGGAAATGAGAGCTAGCCAGCCGAGTACTAGAAAGTACCCAACCACCATGCTATGGTTTCCTCACGATGTTTTCCTTCACAGGCAGCTCAAGCTCATTGTTGGGGTTTGAACCTACGCCCTTCGGCATGCGAACCTACCGCGCTAACCACTGAGCTATCATCGCAATGTTTGAAGTATTCCAAATATGATGTACTAAATTTAGTTGAGAAGAAAATCTTACTAATGTATAATTAACTATGGTATCATAGAGGTAAGCGGAGCGTTGGTTGTCGCAAGTTGGGGCGACGATATTGTCACCGTCGCGGGTCGAACCTGGACCAGATTGGCACAGGACCAAGGCAAATGGCACGAGAGAAGAGAGGCCGATACCCAGCAGTGGGATAAAGAAGGCTGTGGATGACGATGGGCATAGTTTGATGGTATCATAAATCTTACTAATACTTCGTTAACTATGGTATCATCGTTATATGGTATCAAAGTTCTATGGAATCAAAGTTCTATGGTGTCGTAGTTCTATTTATTACTTGTTTTCTCTTAGAAACGCAAACTGTGAATGAAATTAAACAATTTTTATTTAATTTCTAGAGAATTAACTGCAGACCTCAACGACTACCCAATAGTGACTATACTGGTAATTAAAAAAAACAATGGTTTAAATTGCAAATAAACATTGCGGATTACGTTAAACCTACGTAACATAGATATGACGTAGATGTACGTTATATTATTATCGTCTCGTTCCAATAGTCTAGTTAAATATTAACTGTAATGATTACTTACTTATTAAGTAGATATCGTAAAATATTGTAATTCTGACTTTGCATAATTAGTGAAATTTCAACAAAACAAGTTTTAAGGAAACAGACGTCGTCAAATCGGCATATGGTTCGTGTATACCTAGGTAAATATGAACGTTAAACAGCTCATGCTCATTATTGTACTTCAACAACGACATCCCGGTTGGCGCATTGGTAGTATATCTGCCTTGAGAGCTGTAAGGCGCGGGTTCGATTCCCACTCAGAGCAAACATTTTGTGAATAAACAAAAATGTTTGTTCTGTGTCTGTGTGTTCTGTATGTATTATAAGTATGTATTTACAATAAAAAAAAGTATTTATGTATTCTATCAGTTATCGGACTTCCATTACACACGCTCTGCTTAGTTTGGGGCCAGATGGCGCTGTGTGTATAGTCCTACGATATTTATTTATTTATTATTTATTTATTTAATGAGCTTGAGCTGCCGGTGAAGGAAAATATTGTGAGGAAACCACAACATGGTGGTAGGGTAGGTACTTCTAGTACTCGGCTGGCTAGCTGATCTGTAGCCAAGTGTTTATCATCTTCGATCACACCGTCACTTAGCATCAGAAACACTTAGCCTGTCAACCTACAAAATCATAGAAACTAGAGCAATGTTTGTTTTATTGTCAAAATAGTTTTTTAACTCATGAAGTGAAGGGAATTATTTTTGTTCGACAGTATTTTTGGAACTCGCCTTCTTTTCTTTATACTTATCTCGTGTTATTGAATTTTGTACACGGATTTTTACAATGCAAGGTGGACTTTAGACATATTAACAAAATATCATGAGACATTCAACTTGATAACAAGTAGAAAACAAGAATTAAGTCAACTGGAATTGATAAACCGCTGGATCCGGACGAAACTGTTCTTATGAAGACATCTATGATCTATCCAATATCCAAAAATTAACTGGCGCGTGGTATTTAAAAAAAAATAGGTGTAATTAGTGATTAACGCTTCATTTCCCTAATTTACATGGATAATTAGATTAGATTTATAACAACAGTATCACTGTTATCGAAAGCAAAATATAGTACATACTAAAAAGAATTATTCCTAGTTTTTTTCCACGAACGATTTACACATAAACCTATTGGTGAAATTCTCGGTTTTTAAATAAATTATTACTTATTTTTAAGTTTTACAGTCTGACGGTTTTTTAGACAAAATTTTTTGTATACTACATTTTGTAAATAGCATAATTTAAGGTATTTTTTATTTTGAATAAATGTACAGTTTTACAAATAAATGATAATTATATCTACGGAAACATAAATTATCATCACAAAAATAGTTTCAAATGATGAGTAGAATCATGTCTGGACATTAAACTTTGACAAAATACGTACCTTGGGCACGAGCGCTTCAAAAGATGATTCAAGACAGTATGTAGTGCACTGGCACACAGTATGCGCCTCGGAATTTATCCTACTGAGATCGTATATCTTTTCCTGCAGAACCGGTGCATGAGATTTACGCACGCGGCACGCGAATGGGGTTAAACGAGTGCACTACAGTGCACCATTCACTTTCGCGGGTTTTCCGCGCACGTCGGCGCCACGTGCGACGGCGGTTTTGCCCGCTACTACTCTTCCTCTCCAACCTGAAACCTGACAACTTGGCGCTAGGATTCCCCTTAGTTATCCTTTTAGAAAATATTCACAAATTTGTAAGTTAGCATTTGACTACTTCCCATTTGTTTTTTTATGTAAAAGTAATGAAACTAAAGTATTTTAAATAAGTTCTATTAACTTATTTGAAATATTTTAGTCAGTAGTAGTAGTTAAATAATCAAAGCAGAAACGTAAACAAGCGTACCTATTATAAATTTGGTAATAAGTAAAACAATCAAAGAAAAACTAGTTATGTTAAGTTAATTAATTAAATTACATAAGTAATAACTCAAAAACTATGTAAAGTAGGTAATAAGTAGAAAATAAAAGATTTTTTTATTTTTATTTATTTATTAATGCGACGCTGCCCCTTTTTTTTAATACGGATAAGTCCGCGTTTGACCAATGGTCGAAGATGAAGCACGCATACCTAGAAGATACCTATTCACTATATATACCTGATAGTAAGAGATCTTTCTTGATCAGATATCATCTGTCCATGACCATTGCAGCGATACACAGAACTTTGAGTAACAAAACAAAGTTCAGGGCATCGCTTGCTATAAAGTAGTCTAGAGCATAGCAAGTTTGGACCGTCTGGTTTTTCTAAGTTATGTGCGTATTGTCGCAGACTTCAAACGTTGCAGGAAAACGAGAACGGAAGGTATGAGAGTACAGTTCTCGAAGATGTGCGAAGTCTGCAAACCCGCACTTGGCTATCGTGCTGGACTATGGCCTCAGCCTTCACACAAAGGAAAGAGGCACGCGCCCAGTACTGGAAGAGTTTATAAAAACAGTGCTGATTCGGGAGGGCACAGCAATGTTACCTAAAAGGAACTTGTTAATTCTAGATTTACTTCACACCAGAACAGTTGCTTTGTTTATCCAAAGCACAGGTTAGGTCGTGTATGGAGTACTGTTCACACCTGTGGGACGGCTCTGCCAAGTTTCAGCTTGAGGCTCTGGAGTCAGTCGAGAGGCGCGCTAAGAGGTTGATAGGCAATGACACTTTGGTCAAGTCTCGGCTGCAAAGCCTCGAGCATCGACATAAGGTCGCCTGTCTATCGGCTTTCTACCGGATACATTTCGGAGATTGTGCCTTGGAGTTGCACGACTTGGTTCCCCCTGCCCCTTTTTACTACCGGACAGCCAGACAAACGCGACCGAGGCGACACCCGCACATGGTGGATGTTCCCCATGTGCGCACTAAGCGCTTTGAGTCCACATTCTTTATTCGCACAGCTAGGATGTGGAACTCTTTGCCGGAGTCTGTGTTTCCCGAAAAGTACAATATGAATGTCTTCAAATCAAGAGTAAACAGGTTTCTTCTAGGTAAGCGTGTTCCATCTTAGACCGCATCGATGCTTCACATCAGGCAGGCTGTGGTCAAGCGCGAACCTATTCAAAAAAAAAAAAGGAAAGGTTTGAAATTATCTATATTGTACTTTTTTATAAATGTAGATAGCGCTTTCTCGGCGCGAGAGTTGCATCAAGTCTATCTTTATTAAGGCGGCAGTCACAACAAGGCGCGCGACGTCAGCCTTCGTGACTGAGCATTTTCCGGTGTCAAGGTTTTTGGGGGCTTGTCAAGAATAGAAGCGGGGGCGATAGAACTTTCCAGAACCCAATTGAAAGTATAGAATATGTATCGATTAGATAGCATCGATATAGAATGTTTAAAATAATCTGTTTTATTTTTAGTTAGTATAGTAAACTAAAGATCGTTTGAACTGTCTATAGAGATATTTGGTTATCCATGTAAATAGTTTTTTTTAATTTTTATTTTTTATTTATAATTATACGCTCCTCTGTCAACTTTAGTTACATTTTTTTTTTGTTATAATTAGTTAAATGTAAATAGTTAAATGTAATTGATTGATTCAGGCGTTACTTTGCGGAAGTTGAAAAAAAAAAAAAAAAAAAATAGTTTCATTTAAGTCTCCTCGTCACTGTTGGAACTGGAACGACTGTTAAGCGGAAATAAACTAAATATAAACATTGAACATTCATGTAAATAATTATGTTAGAATAAACTATTTACATTTAGGTTAAAAAAAAGTGTTTGCCTGTTTATAGAAAATATTTGTTGTGTACCTTATAATTTAGTGTCTACTCAAAGTTATAAATACTATAAGCTACCACCTCGTGGTGTCATCGACGACGACATATAAATTGCTTGTGTCATTACCCGACCTTTAATTATTATCCATACCAAAAAACTAACAATACTTTCATACTTAAAATATTAGTTAGTCAAACTATAAGTGGAGTTTAAATGTTTATTTCACTGTTTATGTTTAAGTATAATAGTAATATTATGACAGCCCCGTTGGCTCATTGGTAGTATATCTGCCTTGAGAGCTGTAGGGCGTGGATTTGATCCCACTCAGGGCAAACATTTTGTGAATAAACAAATGTTTAGTCTGTGTCTGGGTGTTCTGTATGTATTTATGTATTCTATCAGTTATCTGACTTGCATCACACAAGCTCTGCTTAGTTTGGAGCCAGATGGCGCTGTGTATATAGACCTACCTATTCAGATAGTGCCGAAATATGCTCGTGAGTGTGGGAAAGTGATGTAATATCATAAGAGTTTTACAGGAAAATTAGAGTACTATAAATTACAGTAAAAACTAGAGTTTATTTCGCGAGATTCCAATAATATGATGGTGAGAAAAGTTTGGATGACACATGTACTTGTACAAACATGAATGACATCAATATGCAAATGTAAGCAAAATCTAAACATTTGTATGAAAACGACATTGCTACCGGAATATAAAAGTTACTTGGAAATATGTCTATCGTTGTGCAATAATATGCAATAAGTACCTTTCAACATATTGTCTTATTTTTTATATATTTTTATTGATTGTTATATTATTGACAGCCCCGTTGGCTCATTGGTAGTATATCTGCCTTGAGAGCTGTGGGGCGTGGGTTCGATTCCCACTCAGGGCAAACATTTTGTGAATAAACACAATTATGTTTGTTCTATGTCTGGGTGTTCTGTATGTATTATAAGTATGTATTTACAATAAAAAAAAAGTATTTATGTATTCTATCAGTTACCTGACTTCCATCACACAAGCTTTGCGTAGTTTGGGGTCAGATGGCGCTGTGTGTATAGTCCCACGATATTTATTTTCATTTTATTTATTTATTTATTATAATTTCCCTGCTTAATTTTTTTTTTTTATGGTTGACAGGCCAGGTGTTTGGCCACAGCTCACCTGATGTTAAGTGAAGGCGTGGTCGAAGATGGTAAAGCACACCCAGCCTGGAATGGAACTGGCTCTCAAGTGAGGCTGCCGGAACACACCGTTAGATGCTTGGCGGCAGATTTTCAATCAGACACTATTCGGATATGGGATCATTAGAACATAGAAATACCCACCTGAGAATATGACATGTCCAATTATTATCCAACCAAATTACAACATCATTATGCCATATTCGCAACACTGACTCATTCCCCGCCACCGTCTGCTTATGATTTGTACTACACACATTTCGGTAGTGTGTAAACTAACTAACTACTAACTGGGTCTCAATGGTCGAGGGTGGTGCTCCAAATTACGCTAGTCACCATGACGTCACACCCAGTTTGAAACGTGACGCCAACTTTCCAAGAACTTGTCATAATTCATGCCAACGCTTCGTCGGAAATATTATAAAACAAGCATAAAACCTGAAAGTTGAAAGTTCAACGCTAATAAGCTGCTTTTCTGAAAATTATAATTAGCTGTAACAGTGATATCATATTTATGAAAATTAACACCATTCATGAAAGGAAAATTAATATCATTACTGGCGACATGCTTTGCTAAAAAAACAACAAGATCTATTGATTGGTTATCGGTTACTACAACGCCTGTATCAAGACACCCTGTACTCGCGATCACATTTATTTCCATACTTTAACTGAAATTAAAATGAAAAAATGAAATAGTTTGAATTGAAACCCTCTATGGGGTTCAATTCAAAGTATATCTCTGTCCTTTAAAATAAAAAGTAAGAATTTTCTAAATCAGTTTATACGAGTAAACGGAGTTCTGAAGTAATATTCATAAAAATAATAAAATTAAGTTGAGAACCTCTTCCTTTTTTTGGAAGTCAGTTAAAAGAGAACAGTATTTTTTCTTACGTATAGATGCGATGATATTTCAGTGGTCAGCGCGGTCGGTTCGCACGACAAAGGGCGTCGGTGGGCTAACCTAACCTAATAATTCGCTTGAGCTGCCGGTGAAGGAAAACGTGAGGAAACCAAGACGTGGTGGTAGGGTACTTTCTAGTACTCGACTGGCTAGCTACCACCCTCAAGTTGAAAATCTGACACCTATCAACTAATGGAGTGTTCCGGGGGCCTCACTTGAGAGCCAGTTACATTCGAGTTCGCTATGTGTGCTTAACCATATTCGACCTCACCGTCACTCAACAACAGATGAACTGTGGTCAAACATCTAACTTGTCAACCATTAAAGAAAACTGTCGATACTCAATTTAAATGGGCTTTGCAATTAAAATATTTGGAACCGAAAAGACCAAACGGTCGTTATCAAAGTTACGCATACTTAACTCAAGATAACGTTATCGTAAGTACTCGTATATATTTAATATTATAGGTACGTGATGCAATCCTTGCAACGACTACCGAATTATGTCAGGATAAGTTGTGCTAGGTCAAGATTACAGGCAGGTAGCGATGATAGCTCAGTGGTTAGTGCGGTCACTTCGCATGCCGAAGGGCGTGGGTTCAAACCCCAACAATGAGCTTGAGCTGCCGGTGAAGGAAAACATCGTGAGGAAACCATAGCATGGTGGTAGGGTACTTTCTAGTACTCGGCTGGCTAGCTACCACCCTCAAGTTGAAAATCTGTCGCCAAGCATCTAACGGTGTGTTCCGGCAGCCTCACTTGAGAGCCAGTTCCATTCCAGGCTAGGTGTGCTTTACCATCTTCGACCACACCGTCACTTAACATCAGGTGAGCTGTGGTCAAACACCTAGCCTGTCAGCTATAAAAAAAAAATAAAAAAATGTTGTAATATATTTGTAATTTTGGTTGTAATATAATGATTTTAGATTTCATATATTCTACTAGCTGCGCTCCGCGTTGTTACCCGCTACATTTTTTTTTTCGGGATAAGATGTAGCCTATGTTCTAATCCAGGGTGTTAGCTACCTCCACACCAAATTTCATCCAAATCCATTTAGTAGTTTTTGCGTGAAAGAGTAACAAACATCCATCCAAACTTTCACATTTATAATATTAGTGGGATAGGAAAACTATCGGCCCGTTCCGGCTTCGCACGGGTAGACATTTATTTTTAATTAAATTCTGGTCCGCCTACCACGAAAAAGTCTTCGGATAAGAGACTCACAAATAACGTGGCTTTCTATTGGTAAAAGAATTTTCAAAATCGGTTCAGTAGATCCAGGGATTGCCCCCTACAAACTTTACCTCTACAATATTAGTATAGAGTGTAGATAATTAAAATATCATCATCATCATCATTATCAGCCTTTTGTAGTCCACTGCTGGACATAGGCCTCTCCCAAGACACGCCACTCAGCCCTATCCTCGGCTTTTCGCTTCCATCCACCGCCAGCTGTCCTACGTATATCGTCACTCCATCGAGTCTCAGGGCGTCCTACGCTACGTTTGCCAATTCGCGGTCTCCACAAAAAATATAACTAGGAAAAATATAATAACTAATAACTAATTAAAATATAACTAGGATGAAACATTACTCTGTTCTGGTTTGAAGCGTACTGCAGCTAGCGAAATTACTGGGCTGTTGAGACTAACCGTCAAAAGTCTCAAAGTAATGAGCGCCTAAAAAGCGATATCCCGAACATTGTTTTGCTACTCAAAATTTCGTTTACCGCTGTAATGGTCATGGGCATGCTTTATATTTTACCATCAGGAGAACGCGTTCCTATCATTACTATCACATTTAAAAAAACTTCTTTTCACCTAGTTTTAATCAGCCAATACGAGAATGTGGATGTAAACCTGATTAGGTACTGGTATCATTATATTACATTTATCACCAAATATTTTACATGAGGCAATCAAAGTATTTACAAAATCGGACGAATAAATTCCTTCTGTATTAGCTAAACGTCTGCGTGTGCTGATTTCATTTTAATCTCACGATTGTTTTATGAGGAGATAAGATATCAATCAGAGGCGCCGGCATTGCGAGTAATTCTAATCAAAAGTGGAGTGACACTCGCTATCAGCGCATTAGTAGATCGGCTGATAGCCGACCTCACTCCCTATATAGACATCCGACACTTTTATTGATATGCGAATTAAAAGGGAATTCCATGTGATTAATATTGTCGAATAATGTGATAAACGATAACTATAATGTTAAAAATAATAATCAACGTTACATGAAATTTCGGAACACTAGATAAGAAACTGGCTGAAGTGTGCTCCTAGTAGCGTCGACTGAGCTCGCCGGTTTTTTTTCTACGAAACGTTGTGTAATAGTTAAAGTGCATAGAAAGAATTGCAACTAGCCGTATCTGGGAGGAGGATAAAAGCTGTGAGAAACCCATAAAAGGAAAAATTGCCCTAAAAAGTTCCCCGAAGGCAATTCGATGGTTAGAGCGTTACAACACCTGTACGGCACATCGTGTGACGTGCGAATCGTCACCTGTCTAAATACGCAACGTCAGAATCGTGACGCGGCGGCTAGCGGGTGTGAGCCTCGATGTTGACTCAGTCCTGCTTTATAATACAACTCCTCCGACACACCGACCAGAACACAACAGACCGTCGAAGAAGCAACACGTGAAACAAACAGTGATTGTGACAAACCTGTGACGATTGATAACAGTGATAAGATAGAGGCTAAGAGAGAAAAATTGTGAAAAAAGTTTCAGTGATTAAAATATTTTTGTGACGATTTTTAAAAGATAAAGTGACAGTTAAAATGGCAAAATACGAGTATGTATTGTGCTTCATGATGTTAGTGGCAGTGGTGGCTGCGCGGAGGGCTCACCACCCTAAATTCCCGTATAAGTTCTCGGAACGGGACTACAGGAATACCAAAGGTGAATACACAAAAGGTGAATATGGTGATGGATTACAGTTATCGGATAAGTGAAAGTTTATGATGCAACTCTAGTTCTAGATAAGTAATGACAGATACATGAATGACGATATAAGTTTTAGAAGTGAAGCGCGATAGTTCAACATTTTTTTTTAAATCCTGCGTTGAAAATCCAGGAACTTTTTTTTTCTTTTGATCATCAACATCAAATTAACCTGGTGAAAATCGGTGATGCTGTCAAGGATACAGCGCAAACAAAAATATTGTGTTGTCAATCAATGTTTAATCATTTTTTTAATTTGCATCTTTTGGAACTTTTTTATCCACCCCTAAGTTAATTACATAAGTTGAATAGGAAGTGCTATAACCGAGTTATCATTTGTCCTCAGTTGCCTGTTCTGGAGACAGGGGGATAGAAAGGGAGAAAATAATAGAAGAATCAAGATGTGGAGCACCAAGGGATGTCTTCATCCATCTAGAGCCCAAAGCTCCTCACGAAGAGGTAAATACCATTTAATGTTTATTAATTAATTATTCATTAAGGCACTTTTACACATGAATGTCGTAATAGTACTTTTTAATTAGAACATCAAAATAAATTTAAGTCATTACCGGAATTGATTGATGCAAAGATTATTGTTTTAATTAAGACTTATTAGTTAATATGCCATAGCTGTTATCTTGTGCCCCAATTATTATTCGACTGCCGTCTTCCAAAGAGCTTGTGAACTCATTTGCCTTCTAAATGGCCATGACTGAGTTTATTGCCCTGTTTCACAATATAAAATAAAAGTTCAACTGTCAAATTATCTCCCGTCTCTATCGAGTCAATATTAAACAAAATTATCTAAACATGACGAATGGTAATGACAAAATATCGTCGCACTAACATTTGTTTAAAACTTAAGGTCGCCGCCCACTTGTAGAGAAAATATCTGTATTCGATAAGATCTGAAATATCTGCGCCTACGACGGTACATTTAAGCTAACTGCCAAAAAACTCACATGATACACTCGACGCCTATTACTCATTATGCGAAATTAAAAATGTTATCTAAGATTTGTCATTGACGTAATTAGATCCGTGACGAGAACTTCCAAATTTAATCAATATGGATCCTTATCAATACCGTTTTTGTTTCATAATCTCACGTCACGCAGTTGTCTGTGACAGCGGGATAACGCAGCCCTAAGCTATATTTCTTTCTCATCGCATCATCATCCGTCCCAATCCTCTCTTATTTGAGAATCGTCGGATAGACAGCTAAATCATTTGAATATTATAATTCCTAATTTCTAGTTTTACATCCGCGTACATAAAAGTGATTAGCGTGTGAAAATCCGGCTTGAAGGCATTGTGATGTTAACGAGTGTGTTTCCCCGCAGGTGAGTCCGGGCGCGGTGTGGCTGAAGCGCTGCGTGGGGCTCTGCGAGTTCGACAACGCGGGCTCGTGTGTCGCCACGGAAACAGTCACGCGACATATACCGGTAAGTTGCCCGAAATTTTACAAAAAAAAACCCTCTAATCCTGTTATAATGTAGTATGTATGTTTTGGATGTTTGTTACTCAATCACGCAAAGACAGCTGAAAAGATTTAGATGACTTTTTTTACATTAGATAAGTACTTTTCATACCGGAAAATGTTATTAGGGCATTTATTTGCGAGGATTACAAAATTATTTCGTAAATTATGCGAAATGAACAAAACTGCACGCGATATAATTCGCGGGTAACAGTTAGTATAATACAATGCTTACAATCGTCATGTGATAATTTCGTTTGTTTGACATGACGACGTTGTTGTAAATACCACCACTCAAATAAACGGAACGGACATTTCTTAGCTGATTTCGGAAGCGCTTTTAAAAGTACATCACAAGCGCTTGATACCATCGATTACCGAGTCTTATCTACTTTGTCTGTACCCTTGACACACATCTCTGTGTGTTCACTTGCGTAACGAGCAACGATCTTAATAGGATAACTTTATGCGCATCTATTTTGGTTATAGCTCGGCATAGTTAGTGTATATTCACGCGTAAAATTCGAAGTCATGGTCCATGTCTTTAGTTCCGGTACGTCTTGATGATTCACGGCACGAGCCACGGCTGTGATAACTTACAAGCGTTTGCATACATAATTATCGTACACTTTGATACGACTTAGAATAATCATTACTATGATTTCGACAGACTAAATTGCATCACTATAAGACTTTAGACCCATATTCAAATTCAAATTAGTTTTATGAGCGCTGCCTTATTTTTTTTTTTATCATTAAAAGGTTCACATAACTGTACATGTACACCAAGAACTACGTAACAATCACGAAATCAAAAAGTTTAACAGTATGCACTATGCATACGCCCTTCTAATAGCGGTATCTTTGTAGCGATGATAGCTCAATGGTTAGCGCAATCGGTTCGCATGCCGAAGGGCATGAGTACAAACCCCAACAATCAGCTTAAACTGCCGGTGAAGGAAAACATCGTGTACTCTCTAGTACTTGGCTGGCTAGCTACCACCCTCTAGTTGAAAATCTGTCGCCAAGCATCTAACAGTGTGTTCCGGCGGTCTCACTTGACAGCCAGTTCCATTCCAGGCTAGGTGTTCTTTACCATCTTCGACCACACCTTCGCTTAACGTCAGGTGAGCTGTGGTCAACACGTAGTCTATCCACCATAAAAAAATATATATATTAGATACATTATTATTTTCTTTGTTTCTAATGGAAAGTTTTCTTTCTAGGTTCGAATATACAATGCAGAAACTAAAAAGGAGACTTGCGCGACGTATCCGGTGGAAGAGCACGTCAGCTGCGGGTGTTGCAATAAAGAAGCCGGCGACTGCGCCAGCCCGAAGGTGTACGTACCTCGTAAGTGTTCCTGCCAATGTCCCAACACGGAGGAGAGAAGGAATTGCCTCAGAAAGGTTCGTAAGACGATGGATGTCGTTAGCACACTGTACTTTGTCCGCACTGCATGCTCTCTGAGCAATCACTCTGCACCCCTTAACACCTGTCAGACACTAATTTACTTTGCCTTTCAATATGTTTCCTTACTTCCCGTGAAGTGAGCTTACTAACATTTCTCACAGCTTCCGGCTTTAATAGGAAGCTGGGAGCCTCCTTTTTTTATCAAATAATAGAATTCAATTTTAATATTACACATTATATCTTTCGGTTTTCGAACATTTATTTTTTCTTGAAGTACCTTCGCATGATTTTTCTTGTCTTGTATTGACTTTTCTTGTATTGTTGTTGTTGTTGTCCTTTGGACTTGCTAAGAGACTCTATAAGTAATTAAAATTTAAATGAACCAGCATTGCAATGGAGTTTAAAAAACAACGCAATTCCGCGTTTAGCATTTTAGTTTTTTCTTGCCTCAAGTATTTATCCGCCGCTTCCCTAATGTGTTTGCAAAGCGTAACTTTACACTACAAACTCTACACAGCTTTTAACTGCATTGACATCCATTGTCTTCTGAACTGAGCTTTCCGTGTTTTATTTTTAATTTTTGCGTTTGGCATGTACCTACTTTACTGGAATGGATTTCTGATGTGCTCAATTTAACTGCATACATTGAATTTAGTTTTTTATTTACATAACTATAAATTGTAACAGTATGTAGTGTACCACAAGTTTTCCTTAATTATTTTTAAAATAGTAAAAGGTTATAAAATACATCAAGATCTCATATTCCATTCCAAGTTTAACGAAACATGCAATTTGATTTAAATTGTTAGGCAAAGTTAGCGTTTAACAAAATCAGCAAATTCCTTTTTGTTTGTTACAGCGGAACCAGAATATGAGGTGGAATCGATCTAAGTGCGTTTGTGAAGAGCGTCGAAGAATGCACAAATAGACAATGGCAACACTTGCAGAAGAGCTAGTGATTGCCTCACCTCGAGTTGTGCGCCGCAAGCGACAAGCACAGCACGAACCAACTCAGTAGCGCTACGGCCTAAAACAGTAGATCTACGATTCAAGCGGACAATGGTAAAACTCAAGCGAAAACGTGTGCTACTCATCTGACCAATGCTACAAGAAAACTGCAGCAGAAGTGAGAAAGTTCTACACTGATATTTACAGTGAAAAAACTCAACTACCAGGACGCGGCGCGCAGTGTTTTGAACAATAGACATTGGTCCGAAATCTAAAAGCAAGATCTAAATAGCTAACAAGACTTCCGAGCCAACCCACGTCTTGTGTTATTACATGCGAATGACGAAGATAATGCTCACTTCAGAATTAACTAAAACAATCTAGAAAACGGTTGTAATAATGATGCGCGTGTTGTGAAAACTAGAGACTTGAAGGATTCGATAATACGTGACAGTATACGTAAACAAGCGACTGAGAAATGTGTCTTATTAGTCATAAGTTAGCCCTCGAATCTGAGCAGTATTATAGGAATAAGTTATTTATTTAATTAGTTAAGAATATGGGGCCAAAAGGTGCTGTGAGTAGATACTTCGCTACTTTGTTCCATGACTTTTTGGTTGATGTACTTAATTTTTTTGAAACTCCAATATTATTAGGTTTATGTATTGTATATAAGGGTTTGTAAATATGCTCTTATTTAATATGACATCGCTATTCAGTATTGCATGTGTGTAAAGCGCGACTCTGACGCAAGAGTCGGGACAGAGGTGAAAGGGTAAAAATTACACTTTTCGACTAAAAATTTCCACCTCTGCCGTGATTTTTGAATCACCGTTGGACCTTAGTTATAATTTTGACAGCGTAAATTGAATTTGCGCAATTCCTAAATTGTGATAATTATGATATTCTAATTCCAATTAGTTACTATTTAGGAATAATTTGTTAGGCATTTAATTGTAGGTTTTAAAGTATTTGCTTCTAGTCAAGCGATGACTTATTTAATATTGTTAATATTGAACAGTGTACATACGTATCCGACCTTTTGTGAGCAGCTCTCTTTTTTTACATAGATTAGGTTATTTATTTATTATACAATGTTACATGTAATATTGCATTTTGTCGCCTGTTTAGCCGATTCGCCGCTAGTCTGTAGTAGTGCCAAGGGCATCACTCAGGTATCACTAAGTATTTATTTCCTCTTAATTTTAAGTTTATTTATTTCCTTGAAGTTGTAATTTACACCCAAGCTTTAAAAGCTAAGCGATAGACATGAATAGTGTAAAATTTACTATTTTAGTTTGAAAAGCTGAAAATAAAATTTGTACTTATTTTTTTTATAACTATGCATATTATTGTGATCCCTTCCTACATCCATTTCATCGGAATCCCTCTTAGATTCATCGAAGGGTAGGAAAATACGGCCTAACCTAACACATACTGATCACACAATGCCATTTTTGTAATTAATATGTACAAGCTTTCGCTTGGACCCACTTCCCGATGTCTAATTTGACTAAAATCTGGTGTACTTATGTACCCTCGGAGACTATACAATGATATGGTACCTGGTCTGATGATGGAGACGGAAGATGGCTATAGGTACTTCTGAACTTGAGAAGTACCTATAGTACCAAATTGAGTCGTCTTGAGGGGAACTTTACGACGCTAAACGATGTCCAGGGTCTGATGATGAAGCTGGAAGGGGGCCACGGTATTTCTGTGATAAGACATATAACCCCACGGAGTTTGGGCTGGATTGATTCGTCTTGAGCAGCACTCTCTAAAATATTTACCTACTAAAAAGTAAAAATGAATGAAAAGTATAAAACTATATTTAAAAAAATCTTGTAAGTACCTATTTAGCATGTAGGCTGTGTTCTTAAAAGCTTGAGGCACAGAAGTATAGTAAATACTTAATCTGTAAGGAGTAGTGTACTACGTTAGACTTAGAATTGGTTGTTACACTTACTGATTACTGAATCAAGAAATATGATAGCTAATAATTTACAATTACTTTAGTACTAATTTTATGGTGCGAAGCATCGTCCACGGAGCGCCGAGAGACAATCTCGCTCTACCTTGATTATGGGCTCGGTCTGACCGACCAAGCACCCTCCCCACGAGGTTGCTCCCTCGGTGCTTTGAGCTATTTTGTAAACTAGTATCATACCATAATTGTTTCATATCACAAAAAACATCTCATTATTGTACGGATGTCTACGCAAAATCAAACATATAAATAGGTAACCATTGCATTGAGTTTCTTGCGATTAACTTGTTGATTATAACATGCAATAGGTAAGTAGTTATTATTATAACATTTACGATATATAACAATTAGTTTTGCGGTAACCAGCCATAAGATGTTTCCGTGTACTGCGGTTATGTCCCGAGTTTCCGAGAAAAACATTTCCTTGCCAAGAAAACTAGTGCGTCCGATAAACTATAACAGAATGGTTGTTATCGAGGTCAGAAGTTAACTTGTGAATAAATTATTAACTGGCCTATACTGATTCATTGGCTTTACTTTGAAATGATTCCATTTAAGGTCGTACGATTTCCATACTTACAAATAAATTTTTGCCATTTATGGACCAATGGAGCATAATTTTACAGTGAAATTACAGCTACTAGCATTTACTTTGGTCTTTATTTGCGGTAAAACAGTAGATTATTAGCATAAAATCAAATTTATGAATTTATGATTTTTGAATAAAACAGTAGATTATGCTTATAATCTGCCGTTTCATTCAAGCAATTGTGATTTACCGCAAATAAAGACCAAAATAAACGCCAGTAGTTGTTATTTCACTGTAAAATAATGTTCCATTTGTCAATAAATGGCAAAAAAATATTTGTATGGAAATCGAACCACCTTAAATGAAATATACCAATCTAAATGGTTATCAATAAGAATAGTTCTCAATACGTTGGCCCCATTGTATTAGCGATACGATCAGCAGAGCGTATCATTAATACAAAACAAAATCATAACAACAATATATTTTTTTTTTTTTTTTTATACAAAATAGGTTCGCGTTTGACCACACTCTGCCTGATGTTAAACAGTAGTGTGGTCTAAGATGGAGCACGCTTACCTAGAAGAAACCTATTTACTCTAGATTTGAAGACGCCAATATTGTACCTAACAGGGAACACAGACTCTGGCAGAGAGTTCCACAACCTCGCTGTGCGAATGAAAAATGAATAATTCAAACTTACCTAAGTACATTTATATCAAATTTGAAGTGTCAAAATAATTATTGAATCAAATTAAATTACGTAAAATCACGGATTAAATCAAGTAGTCGTATTTAATTAATTCTCATACTTTATTAAAATATGTGAAAGTTTGTGAGGATAGATGGATGGATGTTAAGCAATCACGCAAAAACGGCTGTATGAATTTGGATGTAATTTGGCACACATATAGTTTATGATCTGGATCAACATATAGAATACTTTTTAGACTGCAAACTGAACAAACTTAAATTCCACGCGGACGAAGTCGTCGGTAACAGCTAGTATTGTTGTAAAACAGTTTTACGTAGCTTAAGTTGTTAGTACAGATATTTCAAGAAAACAATTAACAATTAAGATTCCGGTTACGTACTTACGTAAATATTGCATTATTTATTAAGGAATGCCAAACCAATTTCGTAGCTGTATTGCTACGAAGCTACGCCGTAGCCAATCGCTTGCAAGAAAACCATGGCTATGAAATAGAAATAACAAATTTTAATATGTATTGGAATGTTCGTATTCTTACTGAATTATATCTGATGTTTTTTAAATTACATGTCAACTTAATACAAATTTTAGAAAAACAAAGTTTTTTTTTTTAATGATTGACAGGCTAAGTATTTGGCCACAGCTCACATTATGTTAAGTGTCGATGTGATCTCAGATAGTAAACACCTGGAATGGAACTGGCTCTCAAGTAAAGCTGTCGGAATACTCTCAGGTGTTTGGCGACAGGTTTTCAACCTAAAGGTATAGCTAGCCAACCGAGTATTAGGAAGTACCCTACCCCCACTCTATGGTTTCCTCACGTTTGAAGTCATTGGTAATACGTACATAACTTACACAACTTGAATTCAGGTCCTCCAAATTTGAAGCCGGTCTCCCAACTAAGCTGCCGAAACTCTTTTCGAAAAAAATTACATTGCTTTTTTTTAATAACCTTTGAAAGATATCAACTAAAATAACCCGCCCCTGACCGTTCCCGCCTCGCACTTAACAAGACCCCCCGTGAACGCACGGTTTCATTATTAGTGCAAGCATGTTACGGCCACTCGAGCACTCGAACTAATTTTTTAGTAAAACGGACTGAAAGAAAAAGGGGCTAACAATGATCTGTCGCCCCGGCCCTCGCAACAGCTAACCATCGCTGAAAGGAGAGTCACCTGTTCTATGTCTAAGCCTGTGACCTATTTCATGATAAACTTCGTTATAAAACCCCCAACAACCCAGGGTCTCCACTCCAAAGGAAAAGGCCAGAACCCTTATAGGATCACTTTGTTGTCCGTGTATCATCTCGCATTGAAACGCGTTGAAATCGAGTTGAAATTAAAACCATAATATGAAGATCTGTAGTCCCTTGCTGCTGTAAAAATCTGATTCTCAGTTATCATAAAAAAAAGTAACAGCCAGTTATGTCGCAAAAACCGCATATTTCGACACTCAGAAGGGAATCAAACCTATAGGGTGCTTCCCGTTGACCTAGAACTATGAAATTTGGCAATAAGCATTGTCTTATAGCACACAAAGGAAAACATCCGAAAACTATAGATTTTTATTTTAATCCCAAAAAATAGGGTCAAAACCATAAACTTCAACACTCCATTCCCGAACTATTTATCATACATAATAGTTTACACGGAACCCTCGGTGGGCAAGCTTGACTCGCACTTGCCCGTGTTTTTTAAATAAATATAATAATCTGGAAGAATGTTTGTATCTTGATGGGAAATACATTAATTTGATTGCCAACGTCATAAGACCGCTGCAAGAATTCGTACTCAATCATTTGATATCAGACATTTTACCTATCTGATATCAAAGCATTGTTTTACAAAATTCTTGGTAGGTTTTGTGACGTGGCAAATTACGTCAACTAACCGCATAGATCTGGAATCTCTCAGTATTACTTGTCCTGGAAAATGTGGTTTTTCTAACTTTATGCTTATCTATATTACATATGCTTGTTTGGGGGCAGCATACGAATTTGTCCCGTTTGCCGTTGAGACTGCGGGTCCGTGGTGTGCCGAGGCTCGGAAATTCATGCGGGATTTAGGTGTATCCGCCTGAAGGAAAAAGGGCAGGATAGTTTCTAGCCCAACAGATCTCTCTGGTGATTCAACGGAGAAACGCGGCCAGTATTGCGGAAACTTCCAGCCAGGGCTCGATTCGCGGGGGGACTTTAAACAGTTCCAATTAACATGTAATTAAATTGATTTAATTTGACTTAATTATTATTGTAGAGTAATTTTAAAATTAATGTATTATTTATGCCTTTAGCATTTAAAAATTAATTGAATTATTGTTTCATATGTTTTTGAATAAGGTGGTACGATTTTCATACAAGTAATTTTTTGTCATTTATGGACAAATGGAGCATAATTTTACAGTGAAATCACAGCTACTGGCATTTGTTTTGCTCTTTATTTGCGGTAAATCACAATTGCTTGAATAACTCTAATCCAGGGTTTGATGGCTATTTTGACATTTAATTTGACTGCGATTACCACTGAGCTATCATAGCTAAATAAATAGTATAATATAGTCGTAGTAGATTTTTTGGAAAATTAAATTGCACCCCAAAAAATGTTTTAAACATGCCTTGTTGATAGCAAATGAAAAGGCATAATAAAGATATTTTAAACTAACGGACGCCTCGCGGGTTCACCCGCGTTGTTCCCGTTCCCGTGGGAATACAGGGATAAAAAGTTGCCTATGTCACCCGGAGATAGTGTAGCTTTACAACGGTGAAAGAACTTTTGAAATCGGTCCGTAGTTTTGGAGCCTATTCATTACAAACCAACAAAAAATCAAATATGTTCTCTTTATAATAGTGTGATAGGCGGGCATTAGTTTTCCAACCTATAGGATAATTACGTTATAGCTTGCATATCTTATCATCTAAATCTTTTCAAAGTCTGCATGAATAAGTATCCCAAGTCTGCGAGTTACATCTTCGACCACATCGCCCAAGTCTATAGCCGGATCACAAGTATACGTCTTAAACTTATTTTTTATGGTTGACAGGTATTTGACCACAGCCAACCTGATATTAAGTGACGGTGTGGTCGAAGATGGTTAACACACCTAACCTGAAACTGGCTCTCAAGTGACGCTGTCGGAATACACTGTTAGGTTAGGAATACTACTTTACTACAGATTTTTAGGCAGCCAGCCGAGTACTATAAAGTACCCTACAACCATGTTATGGTTTCCTCACAAACTGTTTTCCTTCACTGGCAGCTCAAGTTTGAGCCCGCGCCTTTCAGCGTGTGACGCGGCCGCACTAATCACTGAGCTACCATCACCACAAAACTGACAAGAACAGAATACGGAATCCTCAGAATAGGTTGATAAAGCAGCTAATCACTTACTTACCTAGTAAAGTTTTTGTACTTAGCGGATATTTATATCAGTGGGTTATCCCTGCCTTTGAATGGTATCATACTTAATTGGCTATGTACAATGTCCAACGCGGCAAACATATCAGGAGACTGGTGCAGAGGCGCCACAATAGCACTATTTAAAAACAAAACTGTTAACTTCCATGGGAAACGTTAGTTCTGTAATTCAACCGCATCTACAATTGTTTCTATCCGTTGTTTTGTATGGCACTACCTAATTCGATGTCAGTTTTTGTAGTTTTGCGTGCGTTTGTCTATTCCGTGATAGTGACTCACAAATTACAGTAATACCTATCACACCAAATATAACATGTAAATTAAACTCTGCTTCTGAACTAGATGATAATTAACTGAGCAAAGCGAAGTGAATTTATGGTAACTAATTACTTTGTGTAGGTACTTATGTTCATATATGTATGTATGCTTCTATAACTTTAGATAGATAGATATAATAGTAGTTTAGATAGATATAATATAATTAGTAGCCTGGCCGCGTGCGGGCGCTCGGCGCTCGCTTGCATCTATCACGATACCTTCCTATTTTTATTGTATTGTTATTGTTAAAATTAAGTAATTAAAAATAAACAGCTTAAGAGGACCCGACACCGAGACAAACCTCGACGAGGCTTAGTGTGTGTTGTAATTGTTGTAACAACGATTGTAATAATAACAACAATTGTAATTCTTTATTGTGCACACCATAAGAAGAAAAAAGTACAGATAACAAAAAAACCTTATGAACTAGTGCCACCAGTGGCAGCCTTATCGTTAACGGCGATCTCTTCCAGGCAACCAAGAAAAGAAAAACACGACACACGCATACACTTTACTGATGTATGTAACTTAAATTTTATAACTTTTACGTGTATATACCTATGTCATGTATCTAATCCATTTATATGAATTGCATTTGCAAAATTGCATGGCATATGACAATTGCAAAATGGCAAATGATATTTTCATAGATCTAAGTTAAACTAAAATTATAATTTTTTCCAGTTTGTTTATGTTTTAAATATCTATAGATAGTTGTGCAATATGCATGTGCTGTAATTTACTAATAAAAGTCAAAGTCAAAGTCAAAGTATAGTTTATTGCTATGCTGTGTTACATTAAGGTCTTAAGGGCCAAGTCCTCGACCGTGGGAACTTCTGCTTGAACACCTACATTGATATTTTCCACTCACACAGACGTATATACGTCTGACGTTAGATTTGAATACATTGACGTCACGCTAAAATAGATAAGGAGAGTTAAATTACTATAGCCACGAGCAAGAAGGAGACAGAATGTTTATTCCTATTGCCGGAAGCGGATTTTACATTGATTATCTGTTACATTATGACAGAAGTTTTTTTTTTTGTTTTGGCATCGCGTTTTGAATATTTGCCAGTGTCAAGTGTCAAATACAAAACGGGCGGGAAGCATGCGCGCGGTGCTCGGTACCGCCGCCACCGCGCGCCCTCTCGTGACGTGCTATACACGACCACGAGGCTCGTGACGTTAGATTGTCAGATTCAGAGATTCTCGATGGTTTGTAGCGCCTACCAAAATAAAACAGCAACAGACGTAACGCAGAAAAGAGATTTTCAGCAGGCACTATCAGAAATTTTCATCAAACTATCCGTACTTATCTGCTAATAGAATAAACAAAACGTACAATAAAAGGTCTAAGCCTTAAATGTATCTGCATCAAAGTTAGCATCTATAAAATTGCGCCTTTCCTATAATTATTTTGATGTCAAGATTACGGATTAAAAATAATTTGGCCATATTCTATTTCATAATTTCAAGAAACGAAAAGCGTTTGAAACTATTTTTTCTCCAAGCATAATAATTCAGGATATGTACTATAGTATTCATTAATTTCAAACTTCCACATGATGTATAACGGCACAAAAATGTTGACAAAAACACATCGATTGCCTTATTTCACAAGACTTGCCCGTTAATATATAGGTAGAGCAACAGCTACGTTAAGTACGAACATGCAATATTAGAGGCTGAACTTAAAATTATGGTATTTAATTATTTGCATTAACAAAACGGAATCCGAAAAAATTAAGTGGCATACTGTAATTGTCAAAAAAATTATTTTATAAAAAAATGTCACAGTTAATCATTTAAAAAAGTTAGGTATGACCCATACAAAAACTAAATGTAATTTTGTACTTACTTCTCCTACTGTTTTTTATTTGTATCTAAAGAATACTAATACAGCGTTTCGTAGCCACGCGGTTTCACTTTGTTTTCCGGGATAAAAAATCGTCTTTGGAAGTAACAAACATACCTACATATAGATAAACATTCACCTTTTTTAAACTGCTGAATGTTTTTCGCATTTTTTTAATCACCCTATAATGTATCTACTAAAAGTACCCTGCCTCTTAAGATCTCTAAATCAAAAAATAATAAGGCAGTGTGTAATACGTATGTTCCTCGACTAATATTATCTCATAGTAATCAGTAATAAGTAGAATAGTAATCAGTCATATAGTAATCAGTCATATAGTGATCAGTCATATAGTAATTAGTAATATAGAATTGTGTTCGTAAAGCGCGAGAAGCCGGCGAGAACTAGAAAATACGCGGACCCTACCACCAAGCTATTGTTTCTTCACGATGTCCCTTCACCGGTAGCTCAAAGCTCATTGCTGGGGTTTGAGCTCACGTCCTAAAAAATAATATGGTAATAGACGTTACAATGAATCTGATCTCAGTGCTCGGATTTCGCGTCTACCGCAACTCTTAGAGAATTAGCCACATCCCTAACTGAGTGCTTAATTAGGTAGTCACCAACAAGTGCTGAGAGCAAAAACCGCCAAGGCCGGCCAACGGAATTACCTGCCACAGTTCGTGCCTACATGCGTTCCAACTCTAATTAGCATGCACTCACGAAAAAAGTAAATGACGGGAAAAACTCTTGTTGGAACGATATTAAAGATCCGTCTGTACACGTGATTGTCAACTTTGACAATTGACAGTTTCTTTTAATACTTGGTGGTTGATTTCCTTAGCAGCAGTCGTCTAGGTAGGTACCACCCTAGTACCAGATATTCATTCGCCAAGCAGTAGTTTGTATGACATTACTGTGTTCTGGTCTGAAGGGTAGCAAGCGCTATTACAGGGCTGTTGAGACTAACAATCGAAAGTCTCAAAGTATTGAGCGCCAAAACTGCGATGCCCCGGAGTTTGATCTGCTACTTAGAGTTCTGTGTATCGCTGCAATGGAGACATAATATAATATATGTTACCTCTTACCATCAGGAGATAGTCTCGTTCGCTTCATTACTTTTACCTACATAAAAAAAAAATTTGAAAATTACACAATGCACGAAGTGCGATGAAAAAAAAGAAGAAATAAAACCGACCAAGTGCGAGTCGTACTCGCGCACGAAGGTTTCCGTACCATTATCTATAAAAATGGCAAAAAAATTGGTGGCATTGGATGGTGCTGTCTCTTTCATACTCCGTCAGTACATAGCAGTCGAGTTAGTTTCTCACAGAATCCAAGTTGCACGCACCGGTGATGCAAATACTGCCCACCCAGAGGAAACATTAAAACGGTTCGATTACAAACGATTTGTTAGAACATAAAGTTCCACAACGAGGTCGCAGTGGTGTGTTCTGCAAGTTCTCCAGATATGTGTGGAGCTTCCGCTTGAAATGTGGCCAACAATCCCAAATATTTCCCTTGTTCAACCATCACCACATTCTGATTTTAGAATTCTACTGCAATCCGTGAATGTTTTAAACAAAAGTCATACACTATTAGTAGAGTTAACTGACAAAAAGCTTTGACAAAAGTGCTAAATATATAGATCAAAAGATGGAGATTTATAGTGTTTATGAATGGACCGTATAATTTAGTAGTTCGGAGAAGATAATTTATTGTTGTGATTGTTCTGTTGTTTTAGTGTTATAAATAAATAATAAATAAATAAATATCATAGGACATTACACACAGCGTCATCTGACCCCAAACTAAGCAGAGCTTGTGCTATGGAAGACAGATAACTGATAGAATACTTAAATACTTTTTTTTTTGTAAATACATACTTATAATACATACAGTACACCCAGACACAGAACAAACATCGATGTTAGTCACACAAATGTTAGTCCTGAGTGGGTATGTTATGTTACTTAGTTTTTCATGCATGTTCAAATAATCAACATAAATGGGCATCGATATAACAGCACGTAAAGCTATACTTGAGTATTCCAGTATAAATAAAACAAAATCAAGCTACTGCAAATGAAATTACAACAAAGTATGAAATTAGTGTCAACTTTGAAAAATTCCGCATTTATAGCCCAAAGTTTTTAGCGCATTCGCTACGCACGACTTGTAACGTGAGTTCAGCATCCTAAATTTACTAATCTACTATTAGTGATAACATCGTGCTGATTATCTACTTTCCTTACAATAGCATGGTCATAAGCTACTTTCTTGTAGTACTCGGCTGGTTTGCATCTCACCTTCTACTTGAAAATTGTCGCATACCATTAAGTTAATTGTTCAGCAACTTTATTTGAGACCTACTAGAATTTGTGATTATCGTATTAGAATCACATCGTCATTCAACATTAGGCTAGCCGTGTTAAAAACACGTAGTTAAACATTGAACTTTTACAATTTGTACACTTAAAGTGTGATTTAATAAGGTAAAGTGACAAATAATTTGTCCAAAGTCAAAGTCTTTTAGCCTGCCCTTTCTTGTCAAACAAGACTGACGGCTGTCACGTCAACAAAGGCCATCGAGATGCGGCGAACCATCAGCAATGGCGCGGCGTACGTGAGACTATTTTTAGACTGCAGCATCAGATTTAGTTCAATCCACGGTAATAGCCCCTAGGAGTGTAAACAGTGGCTTTAATTAACCGGCAGTTACGCATGCGTGTGGGCAAGCGCGGCAGATTCATAGCCGCCATCTTTGTTTATGTTTTGCCGCGAACTCGGACATGTTTGTTTTCCAACGGTCGATTTAGAGAAAATTCTCTCCGAGCACTGACAGACGTGTTATTCCAAGCTTCTTTAAGTGCATTCGTTTAAGATTTTTATTATATTTTCAAATGAGCCAATTCTAACTGGAACGATTAGCGGGTAGTTTATATTTCGCATTTTTAAAAAGAGAACGCACACTAAAATTAGTATCGAGCCGATAAACACATGGAATTTCGGGTTAAAAATACGTGGCTATTTTTGTTACCTTCAAAAAATAGCTTTGCTCTGATTGGGTTTCTTCAGTTCGTTATAGACGGGGTAAACATGAGAAATAGAACCACGCGGTGAGCGGGTTAAAATAGGACTTTTATTTATTTTTATGCTTACCTTATAAGGAGCTTACTAAAAACGCTTAATTCACTTTAATACTTAGTATTAAAATGAAAGACATCTGCTTTGTGTAATCACTGATACTTTTAACATTTCTTTTTCTTTCAAGCATTGTTTAGTATAATATGTTCACGCCAGCCCCTACTATTTTTATCTTCTTATAATTATTTCTGAACTCTAATTATTACTTATGTATGTACTAAAATGTCCTTTCTTTTACAAGCAACTTTCTACACTTTTTGTATTTTTATAATTTATTTATTCTATTATATATTCGCGTATGTATTTCTGTATTTGTAATCAGTCTCGTGCGTCCCAAAAGGTTAGTTCTGAAAACCAGCGCTGCTGAGAAATCGGCAGCACTAATGCTGAGAACTAACCTTTTTTGTCGCACTGGACACTACAGCGACAACTTTCTACTTATTATTATTGTTAATTTTATTTTCTAATCTTTTATTTTTGTAGTGTTTTTTTTTTGTTGTTGTAGTGTTGTGTGTGTCAATATAAATGTTTTCTTTCTTTCTTTCTTTCTTTTATTGAGACGAATTTAAGGACATTTACCAATACAGATATAACTTAAAATACAAACATCCTTGTCTTATCTTATCCTTCTTGAGCCGATGGGATCCTAAAGCTTAGTTATTTATGATTGTTTATAAATACTATATTTTGCGTACAGCTTATTCGGTACTTGAATTTAAATAATAGAAATTAAGTTTGTTTTACCACATTCCACTTTCCACAAATTTAATTTTTTAATCACGTAGAAGATTACCTAACAGAAAATCTACGCCTCTGCTTGGTAGTCATAAAATGCTGCAAAAGTATCTTTAAGAGAGTTATAAAACCAGATTACATCGATTAGCTCTCCAGACGGTAATAATGGCGGATCAGTTTAGATTACCACTTTAATATACTGTTGTATGTTTGTTTTATAAGTTAGTACAAGCTTTGCTAGTTTCGGGCTAGATGACGTGTGTGACATGTCCTCCAATTTTGAGATATCGTCTTTCCAGAGGGTCGTACTTTGCACATTTACCTAGAAATCATATTATCAAGTCATAATATAAATGTTATCAAATTAATTACATAAATGAAACGACGAAGAACGTGGCGTGACGGTAAAAGGCGTGATTACGCGGCGTAGTGTGGTACCTACGTGTTTTTAGTTTGTTTGACAAGCTAGATGTTTTACCACAGCTCACCTAATGTTAAGTGACGCTGTGGTCGAATGGACACCTAGCCTGGATTAAAACTGGCTCTCAAGTACCTAAAGCTGCCTGAATGATGCCTTGATGTTTTCCGGCAGCTCAAGCTCATTGTTGGGGGTTTGAACTCGCGCCCTTCGGCGTGTGAACCAACCGCGCTAACCACTGAGCTATCATTCAATATATACGTAGGATTACTTTTACAAATTAAAGCAGTGCAAATCGCAATCAAGTTCAAGTCCAAGATGTGAAATTTGAAGCTTTTCCGCATTTTCCAGTGGGAAAATATTCTGTTATTTTTGCTTTAACAATACAGTAGCTTTATCCTCTAATTTCATCCGCATAGTCATGAAAAAGGTGGTGACAATTATTTTAAAAAAAAAATAGTTTTATTTGTGACGATTATGACGTTGTGACGAAAATGACGATTAAAATATAGAACAGAGATGGCTCTAACCATGGTCCAGCCATCTCTGTACAGACTATCACACGCTGCCGAGTCACGTAACAGACAAGCAGAAAGACAAATTTGGCAAACGTGCTCCGCCCTACCGCCCTAGACCACATCAGCACTTACCACCAAAAGAGTTGCGATTTAACATTAGTTAATTTCCTCATGAAAAAAATAATTGAATTTTATTTTTGTTGTATTTATACTAAATTGGGCTGAAAGATGAATAAGAGAAGCCTTTAAACCCAGCCCCCTTAACTCTGATAAGAGTTTTGGCGGGAACGCGGAAAGAGTCGTGTCGCCCCGTTGTATTTTTTTCCAAAACTTGTGTTTTGTCGAGTATTTATGCATAAAAATGGTGGTGTTTTCATCAGTGCAGAATCACAAACGAGTGTGGAAAAATGATATAATGTAGCGAAACATGACTTTTCGTGTTGCTTCCAAAACTCCATCGAAGCTTTATACGTAAAGCTGTAAGTCGTCACTACTTTACTAAAGCACGACTGCACTTGACCGAGACTGGACTTTGACTATAACTATAGCTACGAGACAACTTATTTAGTTAGTGAAACTTGAAAATATAAAACACTTGACACTGGCAAATGCTCAAAATGCGAAGCCAAAAACAAATAAAAAAACCCTGATAAGAATCTAAAAACACAGTAACATAAGGGTTTACTGTGGACGGTACACCGTTCAAGATCAAGCCAGACTATGAGAATGGCGTAACCCGGATAGCTACAGTAGGTACAAGTAGTTACGGAAAATCCCACCTCTGCACACGTTAACCACACATTTGAACGTATTTAACCCGCGATAAATACTTTTGTTCTTACTCATTTCACCAGAAACAAATTCCATCAGGTAAAATGTAAATACACATTAGCGAAATTAATTTTACTCCCACGTACTTAGGAACGTAAAAATGCGAACAAAACAAGTTATTTCTCTTTGTTCGAAATGTTAAAAAGGTCTATAGGCCACTGGTATGTAGGTACAGCTAGAGACGCGACGCATGCGTTTAAGTTACGTGGAAATGTCAACTATTTCCGCTTTACCGTAGACTCAAAATTGCTCGGACATGTCACGCCGAATCTGTAATCTAGACTAGAATTTTGAAGTCTTATATATTAATACTGAAGTAACCTGTAAGTAACCTAACCTAATTCTCTTTGCCCATTCTATGGTACCGGCTATAAACTCGAAAAATCTTAATTGTTACGAAACGAATTTCATTTCAAATTCTTCTACGCAAGGACGCAGGGACGCAGCCGCCGTGGAGTACGTGAAACTTCCACTGAGCTGAAAGGGGGTTGTCGAGGGCCGGAACACAGAGGACATTATATATATGTAAAATAGGGTAGGCCGGAATATTTCACTCTTGCTACGCGCCATTTTTGTAAGTTCGCAAGTGGTGACGTCATAGTCGTGCAGTTGTCAAATTTCTGCAAAAAACCACACATTTTTTTAATTCTACAACTTGTAATGTTCACAATTAGTATGAGTTTTATGTATTAGGTACATCTAAGTCGTGTGTCCTATTGAATGCAGTATTAGCATTATGGAGTAGCGCGTATCCATAAAATGTGAGGGTTAAGGAAAACATGTTGTAGAGCAAATATTTTTCTGGGGCATGCAGAGCTTTGATTAAAGTCAAATATTTTTGAATTCTTTAGCAAACTTTATGACTCTCCTTGGCAAATACGATTTATGTATGTCTAAGTAGGTTTATTTATTTGGCACTACCGCTTGAATTGTGGCGCCTAGAATACTGTCTTTTTAAAACAATAATTATTATAAGCAATATATTATTATTTGATACGTCGTAAATATTGGTGATCATACATTAAAAATAAAATGCATTTTAGAAGTTTCATCAAAATGAAACACTTGAAAAATTAAAGTCCGAGTTATACACACTTTTTAAAATCATATTCTCACTAAGAAGGCTTATTCAGCACTTTCTCATGATGAAATTTCATTCAGATAAGATTGAATATAGATTTAAAAAATAAACGTTAAATATAATTTACCGTAACTTGCTTAAACTAAGATAAAAACATTGAAAAACTATTAATTCGGAATTGAACTCATAGTTTTTAAGACACCAACCGCGGTCTTTCTAACACGCACCGTTAACAATTTTTCTATATGTAAATTTTATGAGACCCAGGGTACGAAACGCTCTCCCGATGGTAAGGGATAACGCATGCTGATGGCCATGCAGCGATACGCAGAACTTTAAGTAGCAAAAAGGACATTGCTGCTTTGTCGCTCATTAAGTACCTACTCTGAGACTTTGGAAGGTTAGTCTCAACAGCTCTTTAATTTCGCTAGCGGCAGTACCCTTCAAACGAACCACAGTAATGTTTACAAACTACTGTTTGGCGGCAGAATATATGGTACTTACTGGCTACCAACCTAGACGACCTCCTGCTAAGGAGTAAATGAATGTGTACGAGAATGAGCACAACTCGGAACACGAGATGTCACGGCGTACCTACAAACTAGGCATATTTCCTACAATGAAACCGCAAAAAGCGCCTACTAATTGGAAAAGTAGTAGGCGCGTATGCCAGACAGACTGCCTCCGTTCACACATACAACAAGTTTTTGTAGTTATTAGCGGACGCCTCGTGGTTTCACCCGCGTTGTTCCCGTTCCCGTGGCAATACAGGGATAAAAACTAGCCTATGCCAACGGTGAACGAATTATTGAATTCGGTTCAGTAGTTTCGGAGACTATTCAATACAAAGAAACAAACAATCATGTCTTTCCTCTTTATAATAGTATAGATAGCGGACGCCTCGCGGTTTCACCCGCGTAGTTCCCGTTGAAGTGTGGTTGCTGGAACACACCGTTAGATGCTTGGAGACAGATTTTCAACTTGAAGATGGTAGCTAGCCAGCCGAGTACTAAAAGATGTCCTACCACCATGCTATGGTTTCCTCACGACTCTAAGAGCCTTACTTATAAAAGTCAGTTGAAGTTCGCCAATATGAAAAATGTAGAGCGACATGATTTTTCGCGTTACCACCATAACTACTTTTTTTTATTTGGATCTATGTTAGGCCACCTACTCGCCTGATGAAAAGCAACGGTGCGGCCGAAAGTGAAGCACATTGATCTAGAAGAAATGTATTCACTCTAGCCTTAAAAAACGCTCAAATTGTAATTTATATTGAAACAAAGAATGGATAGTGTGCCGTTCTTTTGCTTGTTCTCTGGTGGTATGCGTACTATAAGTATAATTTTTTCATTAACATTAAAATTGCAAACCTATTTTACCACCGTGACCAGCGGCGGCCTTAGCTTTTGCGAGGCCCCCTTTGTGACACATCATTGTGAGGCCCATTTTCTTTGTGTCCGTTATAATAAAAAAATAGTTAGAGTGCTAGAGTGGCTGTTATATGCTTGCACTAATTATAAAAACCGTGCGTTCAGGTGGGGTTTTGTGAAGTGCATGGCGAGATACACGTACGTATGTATACATATGGTAAAAACTTTTTTCTACTTGGGTAGTTGGTTGAAGACGCGAGGCCCCGGGCGGTTGCCCTGCTTGCCACCCCCTAAGGCCGCCACTGACCGTGATCGATTCTGTGATCTTCCTCCTCCGCTGTTGAGGTAAGGTTTCGGTGTCGATGTCTAGTTTTATTTCCGAGGTTAGGCTCCATGATACTCTAACTATGTGTGTGTGTGGAGGGTGCGAGTCGACGCCCGTTACTAACACGGGCGGTTCTCGAGCACCCTCAGAAGCTGACCGTTATCAAAATCAGCTTTCGACGGTCATAAACGACGTGTGACGTTACAATTATCGCGTTTTCATCTTTCAAAAGGGAATCATCACGAAGGCTCGCAACCACATTTAACAATATTACGCAAACTTGTGCCCAGGTTATATAGCAGTTAGTACGCGGACGTGCCTACGCGCACCAGTCATACGGTATATAAACAAACTGATGAATCAGAGCCGCAGTTTCCATAATCTATTGTCTATTTTGTTGGATGAGTCGGTGATGGAAAGGTCCATTTGTTTACACACAAAGTATTTCATACACATTTTTGCACGCGTACCTACCAGTTTAAAATAAATAAGTACTCGTATGAAATTTGTGCGTGTCCCATTTAATCTTAATTACAATTTAAGCATTCGGATCTTAACTTAAAATCATTACTTAAAACCCTGTCTCAATTTCTACACGTCGCGTCGGTGTGAAGCTTGATTTTCATATTCATACCTACTGTGCATAGTGCTGAATTTCATGTGTGAAAGTGATATAAATTGTGTAACATGACTTTTCGTATTGTTTCCAAAACTCTGTAGATACTTCTGGTAAAGTCAGTCAATTACATTACTATGGCGCGACCGAACTCTACCTTGACTTACTTTGTGTGACTTCGACTGTGACATATACTTATTTACCATGCTGAAATGATTGGCTTATGCGCAAAGTGCGACGCCAAACTCAAAAGTAGTCATGATCGGAGATTTTGCGGATTGTACCACAATATCAATAGCATTCGGACATTTCCCATTATCATCTTACGAGTAAGTAGATACATTATCCTATTGTATTAAAAAATTGAAACGATTAATGAACATAAAATGTATTTATTTTATTATCGCAATAAATTACAAGTATACAATAAGTAGAGGAATCAAGGCATATTTACATTACATAAAATGTCTCACTTAAAAAAGCTTCTTAACCAACCCTTTCTTTTAATATTAAGCAGCATATCTAAGTCTCTTAAAATTCGGTAACGCAGCTCTGGCACAATCCAGTCATGACTACAAAACAAAAACCAACAGCGAAATAATGGAAATAAATACGATGAAAGTAGGTGCAACTTTAAATTACATAATTGATTGATTCTGGCGTTACTTTGCGGAAGTTCATTTTGAATGTTCGAGGTATATAAATCTAGTTTATTTCCGCTTAACAGTCGTTCCAGTTCCAACAGTGATGAGGACTTAAATTAAACTAATTTGACACAGCTTATTAATCAAAATCCTAATCTTACTTAAAATCTAGAACTAATTTGACATAAACTTAAAAATATATTTTGACAAAAGTTTAATTAAAATAACAAAAGGGCTTGAAAACTTATGGTTATTTTAATTAGATTTTTTGTAATTTTAATTAAATTTTTGTCAAATTATATTTTTAAGTTTATGTCAAATTAGTTCTAGATTTTAAGTAAGATTAGGTTTTTAATTAATAAGCTGTGTCAAATTAGTTTAATTTAAGTCCTCATCACTGTTGTAACTGGAACGACTGTTAAGCGGAAATAAACTAGATATATACCTTGAACATTTAAATTACATAGAAATTAAATTGGAAACGCTTCAGTCATTTGTGATTTTTAATACATTGCGTCCCCGTGAACCAAAAATAAAAAATAAGAATACATCTCAGAAAAAAGTCCATTGCCTTAACTGTAATATACATATATATTTAAGTGGTTTTCATTTAGACATTATATAGGTACTAGTGTTATTTTATTGGCGCAATACAAAAAAAATATTCTTCGAAAATATTTTATAATCTTATTGATATCGTAACTTGTGCGTATTATGCTTAGTGTCTTACGAAGCCTCTTTTTTAATGTTCGATTTCCATACAAATAATTTTTCGCCATTTATGGACAAATGGAGCATAATTTTAGTGAAATCACAGCTACTGGCATTTATTTTTATCTTTATTTGCGGTAAATCACAATTGATTGCATAAAACAGCAGATTATTAGCATAAAATCAAATTTACTAATGATTTATGAATTTACAATTTTTTAATAAAACAGTAGATTATGCTATTAATCTACTGTTTTATTCATCCAATTGTGATTTAGCGCCAATAAAGACCAAAATAAATGCCTGTGGCTGTGATTTCACTGTAAAATTATGCTCCATTTGTCCATAAATGGAAAACACATATTTGTAAGGAAATCGAACCACCTTAAGTGGTGTTATCAGTTAATATCGTGCAATTCTGATTGATTCAGGCGTTACTTTGCGGAAGTTCAACTTAACTGTTGTTATACCTTTAGTGTATTTTAGCTTATAAGTCGTTTTGGTTCGAAATCAGCCCTGTTTTTTCATAAACTGTCCCACTGCTGGGCACGGGTTCTTGTTGTGGGAATGATAATGCCATAGTCCACGCTGGCCAAGTGCGGGTTGGAAGACTTCACACATCTTTGAGATCTAATTTTATAACAGACTAAAAAGGAGATTGTCAATTCTTATTTTTTTTTTTTTTTTTTTTTTATAGTAGATAGGCTTGCGTTTGACCGCCATCCCGCCTGATGTTAAGCGAAGATGCGGTCTACGGTGGAGCAAGCTTGCCTATGATTCCAATGTCTTAATCGAAATCGATCGAGTGGTTTTTAAAAAATCAACAAATATCAAAAAAATGGTAGGTATACATCGATGATATTTTCGTTTCCTCCGAGAACTTGCTGTTTCCTTGGAGCAGTGCGTTTAGTTGGCCTAAGGGTCATGGAGTAGGTTTTTTAATTGTAAATTTATATATTATTTAAATAATTTTGGTTTATGGTTCTTTTTTTTGGAAGAGGCCTACGTCCAGCAATGGACAGCGAAGGGCTGATGATGTATTTAAAGCACTCCCGGACATTTAGGTCTCCTCGTGATGTTTTCTTTCATCGTTTTGAAGTTATTGATAATACGCGCATAACGTAGTAAGGACAGGTGCGTGCTGTGGGCTTCGAACCCAGTGCCTGCTGATTGGTAGCCAGACGGTCTTGCCACTAGGCTGCCGAAACATCTACGTACGTTTTCGATACAAAGAAACAAATTATATCGTCCTTATTGTAAGTAAAACGACTTATAAGCGGAAACCACTAAAGCTAACATCAGAATACAATGCACAATTCATTTTTATATTATGCAAAACTTAAATGTATTTATATGAGTTTACTAGGCATCTCATATTCTTGAGGTCGTGGTTTACTCTGGAAGTTCTTTGGAAGTCAACGAATATTTCAGTCGCTTTTCGGTGAAAAAAAAAACTCATAAAAAAATATTGGAGGACATTTTCACACAGCGCCATCTATCCTGAAACTTGGCAAAGCTTGCACTGTGAGAACCAGACAGCTGATCGAATACTCAAATACTTTTTTTTGTAAATACATACAGAAGTAACATCTATGTAAGTCACACAAATGTTAGTCCTGGGTGGAAATCGAACCCACACACTTCAGCTCGATTACATATCTGAATACACCAAACTGGGTCATATGCCCAGCGGTGGGATATTAAATGATGATCGAAGATGAAACGACGTCAAAGGCGATTAAAGGAAGACTATACAAAAATTAGGTACATTTTTTAGTTCATTATTACTTAAATAGATTGGTACACAACAATGGTACCGTTCTGTTGTACCATTTTAAAAGATAATACGACTTTAAAATTGTTGCCATACCTTTCTCAAATAGAAAACGAACATGACTGACAATTATTTAAAAATAATGAGTTACTAGTAAGATTTTTTTTCTTTTTAACGATATCAATTTATTTTTATATATGACATAGGACCTATTACTATATTGACACATGTTATGATTTGGTCATTTGATAACTTTGATGCTATCAATAAAATATTTGCATTTTATATTTGAATGCAAGAAATACATAATAAAGAGATTTCTACGAAATAATTAACTCTAATATACAATAAATACTAAATCATGGCTTCAATGTTGTTAATTTTATTTCACTTATACGAGATCGCGTTTAATTAGGTCGTAATCAATTAGTTTCGGCCACATCCTATGGCCTTTTTCAAGGAGTCAAAGCGTGGCGCGACACGCACGTGCGACCTCGTTTTGCATCGCAAATGCCACCTGACGTGGCCGAAGTCGGGAGTGTCCGAAAGAATCAAACGTGAGAAATCCCTTGCGAGTAAAATAAAAATGCGTCAAAACTATGTCAGATACCAATCGCTGTTGTAATTGATGTTTAAATGTAAATTTAACCGTTAAAAACTGTTTTATTTTTATAATTTTAATAACTATGTGAAAAATATGGCAACCATTTTAAACTTGCCCTAGTTACAAAACTTCTACGGCATAATAAATAACATTATTATGCTTAAATATCACTAAATTTATCCTACAATAAAATCAATTAGATTTTCAGTCTTTATGAGAACTTTTTCCATTAATCAGGTCCCATGTATATCAAAATAACCCTTATTAAGGTGGTTCGATTTCTATACAAAAAAATTTTTGCCATTTATTGACAAATGGAGCATAATTTTACAGTGAAATCACAGCTACTGGCATTTATTTGCGGTAAATTACAATTGTTTGAATAAAACAGTAGATCATTTGCGTAAAATAAAATTTATGAATGATTTATGTATTTATGCCAATAATCTACTGTGTTATTCAAGTAATTGTGATTTACCGCAAATAAATACCAAAATAAATGTCAGTACCTGTGATTTCACTGTAAAATTACGCTCCATTTGTCAATGAATGGCAAAAATTTATTTGTATGGAAGTCGAACAACCTGAAGTGACTTACGCATAATATTTACATTTCTATAGTCTATAATTCTTTATTTTCTTTACCATTCGTTTGATCACATTTCCACTAATGTAAAAATAATAAATAATTTAAAATACCACACACGTTATACTACTAGAATACCAGTAACTTTACAAAAGTCAATACATAATTTGACAGCCCCGTTGGCTCATTGGTAGTATATCTGCCTTGAGAGCTGTAGGGTGTGGGTTCGATTCCCACTCAGGGCAAACATTTTGTGAATAAACAAATGTTTGTTCTGTGTCTGGGTGTACTGTATGTATTATAAGTATGTATTTACAAAAAAAAAAGTATTTATGTATTCTATCAGTTATCTGACTTCCATCACACAAGCTCTGCTTAGTTTGGGGCCAGATGGCGCTGTGTGTATAGTCCTACGATATTTATTTATTTATTATAATTCTAATTCAGTCATTAAGGATAAAACTTCCAGACAACGATAGCTAGCCTTAATGTTTTTTTTATGGTTGACAGGCTAGATGTTTGACCACAGCTCACCTGATGTCAAGTGAAGGTGTGGTCGAAGATGATAAAGCACACCTAGCCTGGAATGTCGTAGTTGTATAATCACGTAAAGAAAAAACCGGTCAAGTGCGAGTCGGACTCGCGCACAAGGTTTTCGTACCATCCCAAGTAAAAAAAGGAAAAAAAAAAGTATTTACGTATTCTATCAGTTATCTGACTTCCACATCACACAGCGCCATCTAGTCCCAAACTAAGCAAAGCTTGTACAGTGGGAACCAGATAACTGATACTTACTTACTTGTAATACATATAGTGCACCCAGACACTACATTGTCGTCGCATAAATGTTTGTTTTGGTGGGAATCGAACCCACGCCCTACAGCTCTTTAAGCAGATATTCTAGTTTCCGTTTTTTTGTTCGGTTTTTTTTGTAAAACTGTTTGTTAAACACAAACTTAGACTACAGTTAAAGTTGCGTATTGTATTAATTTTTCAACTTTTACTGTGAGAAGATTTCAAAAAGACAATCTAGTATTTATAAATAATAATTACGTTTAATTATTTTTTTATTTTATATGTATTATTATATTTGATTGACATTTTAATTTAATTCCATTAACTGATTGCTATAATTAAAAATTAATTTGGTAAAGTGTTTAAAAAAAAATGATTTCAATCGATTTGTGTCTGTTATCTTGTCTGTTGTTATGTGTCTTTGTGTGCTGGTTTATTTGCTTTTATTCATACAGCAGAAATGTTATACATCGCCGTCAATCTTTCCAGGAAGCCCGTTTCTAGCCCCTCCCCTGCAATATCATGCCTAGCCTCCTTCACCACATCCTTATCCAAATGTCTCATATCTCCCACAACTTGCGCATTGGACACGATTGAGCCGCTGTAATCTTTCCCTTTTTCAACGTGAGTGAAAACTTGCATTTTCCCATCCGTATTTTCAGGTTTATAATGTGCTTTTTCCTCTATACCTTCAGCCCTATGCCCTATAGGTCTGAGTATAGCTAGTTCCCTTTGCTGCGTTTGGTCATCTTTGAATAAGACTTGGTTCCTATCATTATATAAATGTTTCAATTTTGCGTATTCAACTCGTCCGTCGTAAACTTCGATGTTATTTGAGGATTCGTCGTTTATTTTAAACTGTCCGTCTCTGGTCTGTACCGTGATGTTGGGGATGTCTTTCTTGGATCCTTTTTTTTGTTTTTGTATTTTTTTCATTAGTACTGCTTGCTTCGTCGTCGACGCTACGGCGATGTGTTTTATTTTCTTTGGTTCCAACGGCTGTGGCTTCTCTTCTTTTTCCTCCTTGGTGTCAGCCATTTTGGTTTTCTTGTTGTCCTTCGATTTCGGTTTATGTTCGTCGAAGCGGTTGCGTACTTTGTCATGTATGAGGGCATGCCGTCGCAGATCATAGCCGGAACGGAAGGATTTAACGCACTCGTCGCATTTGTAAGGACGATCGCCTGGAATACAAATATTAATAACGTACTTTTTTTTTGTAAAAATGTCTATTAACTTAATATAAGTGGTTTTAAACCGTTTTCAATTAATTAAATTAATAAATCAAAGTTACCAGTCAAATTAACCTTATTATTTATTTCAATTCCGTAACATCATTCCAAACATGTCAAAAACACTAATCACATATTACTGAAAATGTACAAATGTAAATATTTTAAAAAATACAATATCAAAAAAATATTGTTTATATTTTACCCTCCACATATACTACGGGTATTAGTTTTGGAAAAAAAAATACTACGGAGTGACAGGACTCTTTCCGCGTTCCCGCCAAAAACTCCTTGTCCTAATTTAGAGAGCGGAAGCGTCCGGGCGGGGCTTAATTTGTAGCCAGTTCTAAAATCCGGGGTTTTCACGCGTCTTGACCTGGTTGCCAAATTTTAAAGATGGCAACCCTAATCTGAGCTACCATCGCTATAACGTAACCTGTATAAGAGAGTTTTGGCGGGAACGCGGAAAGTGTCGTGTCGCCCCATCGTATTTTTTTCCAAAACTCGTGTTTTTTTCGAGTGTTTATGCATAAAAATGGTGGTTTTATTCATAAAGCGCCGAATCACAAGCACGAGTGTGCGAAAATTAAAACATGACTTTTCGTGTTGCTTCCAAAACTCCAACGAAGTTTTAGTAAAGTCGCCACTACTTTACTAAAGCATGACTGGACTTGACTGACACGAACTGTAATTGACCAAGACTGGACTTTAACTACAACTATAGCTACGAGGCAACTTATTTAACTTTTGAAACTTGAAAATATAAAACACTTGACGCTGGCAAATGCGCAAAACGCGACGCCGAAACCAAAGAAAAAATAAGTCTGTATAACGTACCGGTGTGCGTGCGCATGTGAGTGCGGCGGTAGGAGGAGCACCGGAACGTCTTGCTGCAGTAGTGGCACTTGTAGTTCTTCTCCCCCGTGTGGATCTTCACGTGCAGGTTCAGAGAATACTTCCTGGCGAACTCCTTGCCACAGTATTCGCATTTGAAATGTTTCTGTTCCATAATAATCACTTATAATACCACAAGAGCTTCAAAATTATCGGGTATTTCCCGATAGGTTCGTTGCAAACAAATGAAGGAGTCAAGTTTTTCAGGTTAAAAAATCACGAGCGCGAAGAAGCGCGAGTGATTTTTTAACCTGAAAAACTTGACGACTTTATTTGTTTGCAGGGAACCTTGAGGGAAATGCCAGATAATTTTGAAGCTCGTGTGGTATTCGGGGGATTATTTTTCCGTCCCAAATGTCGGCCAATAGAATTGCACCATTCGACGTCACGTGGTACAACGAGAAAATTTTCAAAAAATTATCAGTATAATACCATGTAGGTTGTACCACGTGACGTCGAATGGTGCAATTCTATTGGTCGATATTTGGGTCGGAAAAATAATCATAATAATTCAAGATTTTTTTTATGGTTGACAAGTTAGGTGACCACAGCTCACCTGATGTTAAATGACGGTGTAGTCGAAGATGGTAAAGCACACCTAGCCTGGAATGGAACTGGCTCTCATATGAGGCTGCCGGAATACACCGTTAGATGCTTGGCGGCAGATTTTGAACTTGATGGTGGTAGCTAGCCAGCCGAGTATTAGAAAGTACCCTACCACCATGCTAAGGTTTCCTCGCTATGTTTTCATTTACCGGCAGCTCAAGCTCAATGTTGGGGGTTGAACCCACACCCTTCGGCATGCGAACCGAGCGCGCTAACCACTGAACTATCATCGCTACTAAAATCTATATAAAAGCTTTTTGGGCTGCAGAAAGATGGCGTTTCTTCTAATTGTCTTTATTCGTACTCTTTCACACATCGCTAAAACTATTTATACTATCCCTTTCTCACGTAATCTAAATTAGCTTTCTCTTTCATACTTACAAATATCTCGCATATAGGCATCTCTTTCACATTGACGTTACGTCCCGTCCGTCCGTTTTTTTTTTTTTTTTTAATATCCTTTCGCTCTTTCAAATATGTTAATTGCTCATTCTCACTATTTTACGTCACATTTCACGCAGTCCCTAAAGTACAGTTTACAATCGTTACAAAAAAAAAAATATGTATATACCTTAAAATAAATAAATGAATATCGTAGGGCATTACACTCAGCGCCATCTGACCCCAAACTAAGCAAAGCTTGTACTATGGAACTCAGATAACTGATAGAATATTTAAATACCTTGTCGGAGTTTTGGCGGGAACGCGGGAAGAGTCGTGTCGCTCTGTTGTATTTTTTTCCAAAACTTGTGTTTTACCGAGTGTTTATGCATGAAAATGGTGGTGTTTTATTCATAAAGTGCTGAATTACAAGCGTGAGTGTGGGAAAATGATATAATGTGCTGAAACATGACTTTTCGTGTTGCTTCCAAAACTCCATCGAAGCTTTATAGTAAAGCTAAACTACTTTACTAAAGCATGACTGGACTTGACTGACACGGGCTGGACTTGACCAAGACTGGACTTTGACTATAACTAGCTACGAGGACACTTATTTAACTTGAAAATATATAAATACTTGACACTGGCAAATGCTAAAATGCGACGCCAAAACCAAAGAAAAAAAAAATTAAAGTTTACAATCATTACAAAAAAAAAATTTATATACCTTAAAATAAATAAATGAATATCGTAGGGCATTACACACAGCGCCATCTGACCCCAAACTAAGCAAAGCTTGTATTATGGAACTCAGATAACTGATAGAATACTTAAATACCTTGTCGGAATGAAGAGAAATATTGTGGTACTTCAGGTCGCTCCACTGCCGGAACTCGCGCCCGCAAACTTCACATTTGTACGGGCGGACGTTATTGTGCACGCGACGGTGGATCTAGTCAAAGAAGGAATACAGTTTAATATCGCGTGAATGAAAGTCATAATTTTTTAGGGCTCTGGCACCTGTAGCAAAGTTTTGAGGCCCGCGATCTACAACCGCGTACACGCCTCCGTACGGGATGCAGCTTCCACCGCGTGCTTCAGAACCAAGTTAAGATCTTGGCTGCTAGAGACATTGTTTTATGACATTGACGAGTATTCCAAACTTAAAGATTATTGAATTACTAGTAAGCAATTATGTTTTTTTTTGTCATGTCATTTTATACATTGACAATATTTTTTTGGTAATGACATATTTTGTATTGACAATTTTATTTTATATTGACATACCTTATTTTGACATGTAATCAGTGTTCTAAAACCCATTTAATGACATGTTTAAAATTGTGTAGTGACTTGTAACATTGGTGTTATCAATAAAATATTTGTATTTTTGTTAACTACTAGTATGGGTGCCAACCAGTACATCTACATGTATCCTGGCTTAGTAAAATTAATTGTGTAGATCTAAATATTATTTTAGTCAATAAAGATTTATTATTATAATCACATAAATATACGAGAAAGGGGTCAGAGCTTTGCTTACTTACACTGACAAAGGGGGAAGGGGATTGAAAATGAATAAGGTTCTGCTTACGTTTTTTTTTTAAATGAAACAAAGTAATGAGACGAACGAGACGCTCTCCTGATGGTAAGAGATAACGCCTGTCCATGACCATTGCAGCGATACACAGAACTTTGAGTAACAAAACAAAGTCTAGTGCATCACTGCTTTGGCGCTCGTTACTTTAATACTTATGTAATACTTGAACGACCCCAAACATGGGACCTGTATCAATGAACACTATACTGAGTTACATTACTTCTTAATACTAGAGACATACAAATACAAATACAAATCATTTATTAATAACACCAAAGTTACAGGTAATTTTTCCATTCATATTTAAAAATATCAAAATCATAACATAATTACTATATGTCAAAACAATGAAAATGAAAATGTCAATGAAGTAATATATGTCACATATTAAATAATTATGGCAATGGGGCCAGCGTTTTGGGAACTATTCCCATTGATAGCGGCCTTTTAGAGTAGTTATTATTTTAAGTTATTTTATTTTGTTTAATTGAAACTAAAACTTTGGTAGGTATTATAAATGAATAAAAGTTTTAAAGTTTGGCAGATAGAGATACATTATGCCAATATAATTAAAAGTCAATAATAACAATATAGCTCACGTACCTTCAACGCGCCGTGAGTGTAGAACCCTTTCCCACATTCTCGACACTTATGTTGCTTCCCTTCGTGCGACAGTAAATGGTACAAAAGGCTGTTCCTATGTGAAAAGACTCGGTCACATTTCGTGCAAAAGAAATGTTTGCCCTGAAAAAAAAATAGTTTATCACACTTTATCATTTGTTATAGATCGTGGTATCAAAATGAGGGAAGAGACGGTTCCCACGTAGTCGTCGGTTTGTTCTCGGATCCGAAACAATGAAATGGAATTTAAATACAATTTTTGAAATATCATGTCGGTAATAAAAAACACTTTTTTAATTATTTCTTTAAATGTGTTTTTTTTAATTATTTTGACTCAATTTGTATTCAATAGATATTATTTGATGATGATGATCAGATATGATCATGATCAGAAAACACTATGTACCTAATAGGATTTATTTATATTTTTAATCATATTAAGTATATTGAATTATCTGTTTTTTCTAATTTAAAATATTCGAAGCTTTTCTGTGCAAAAGACATTATGAAAACCAGTTTAAGAACAGATTTACATAAACCTTTTTAAGGAATATGTAAATCCGCCTTCCCACAACAGGTCAGGGTTTCGTTTTAGATTCTATAATATACAAGATTTAAAAACAATTTTGCGCAAATGATCAGAATCAGAAAAAACTATAAATACCAAATTAAAATTGTCTTTTTACCCAAAAATCAGTTTGTGGCTCCATTTTTTGTTTCACTGTCTTCTTATGGCTAGAGTTAGAGTTGTTTACTCAGAAAATTAACTTACCTTACCCACATTTCCGTGCCTAATGATGTTGTAATGTTCTTGACTATTTTCATTATGTTCCTGTGTTTGATCATTATGTTCTTGGCTATGATCATTATGTTCCTGGCTATAATCATTGTGTTCGTGACTATGATCAAAGCGTTCTTGACTATGATCATTATGTTCGTGATTATGGTTACTGTGTTCCTGACTAATGCCATTGTGTTCGTCGCCATGATCATTTTGTTCGTGACCGTTATCGTGCTCGTGATTTTGTTCATTATGCCCTTGACTGAGTTGACTGTGATCCAAACGGTGATCATTTTCTTCCTGAGAATGTTGACTATGTTCACTGTGCCGTAAATGATCATTGTGAATTTGAGAATGTTCACTGTGTAAGTGAGAATCATGGTGCCCGTGTCGTTCATTTTGGTCATGACTATGATCATCGTGTCTACGGCCGTGATCATTGTGTCCGTGACTATGATCATTGTTATCATGTTCTTGGTCGTGATCGCCAACGTCGTGATCAGGTATCATGTTGTCTGCGAAATTAGCGTTGTCTGATACTTCATTGTCGAATATCCTTTGTAGAACTTCCTCTGCGAATGAAAATTATAAGTTTGCTTTTGGCAAGTTTTTTGTGCAGTGCTGCAATAATACAAAGTTACTAAATTTTAATTTTAATGTTATGAATGGTTCCTGTTAAAGTTAAAGGGTACCCACACAATTAAATTATTAGTTAATACAACTTTTTTTTCTTCGAGACGAACATGCCAACCTCGTCAAACGTTAAAAAAATATTCAAATGTTTAATTATTTTTATTCTTCATTAATTTGATATTATCAGATATATTTTATTTAATCTAATTTTAAAACGTAAATAACACTTATGAAATAAATGAATATGAATAACTATATTTATCAGCGGGTCTTAATCGCGCACAAAATACTATGAAATTAGTTTTATTTATTTACCTCGACGTTAGGACTATGAAAAAATGAGTGTGTTGCGATCTCTTACCCTCATTTTGGTTTAGTAAAAACAATTTTGTCTTATGAAATAAAATTAACTTAAAGTATTTTGTACGCGATAAATCACTGTGATAACATCATTACGTGTTCAAATGGCGATAGTTTAAAAGTTACATAGATCCTCTGAATTTATACATTACCTTTGAGCAGTTTGTAGGGCGTGTCGGGTTCTCTCGCGCACACGGCGCAGTACCCGCCGCACGCGCCGGCGCCCTGCGGCATCGGGCCGCGCCCATACCTACACGATAGACAAATGTCACTTTTTTTTCAATTTAGGTGCTATTTTCCTTAAGTTTTTTTGATGCTTTACAGGCTTATTTTTTAAACACGGGAAGCTTATGCCCAACTTTGGACGTAATGATGACGATGATGGCGTGGAACGTTAGTATCGGGTATGTAGCGGGTAACATAGCTAGTTTATTTATAAAGTCTATAATGGAACTAACACCGAATTAGCTATATAAAATATCAGCCATAGCTATAGATGTCATGTATGATATATCAAGAAATTGTATTATGCAGAAAAGAAATTTCACTGAAGAAGTAGCACCGCATCATCTTTTAATTCGACGTTTCCCTACTACGAAATGGTAAACGTAAAGTCAAAATAGCTCATCTAGTACAATTTGCAGTAGTGCCGTTTTTTGTATGGGATGATGTATCTGTGGTTGTGTGCAAAAGATGTGCGTATAGAAGGCTTACCAGGCCGCAGTGTGGTCCTGATGCACGTGTCCGTTGTCGACGGTGAGGTGCGGCAGCAGGTGCGGCGGTGCGGGCGCGCCCTCGTACTCGCCGCCCACGCACACCTGGATGCCGGCCATCAGGTCCTCGGGCTCACTGAACTCCCCCATGTCTTCGCACTAGAATACCACACACTAATTACAGCCTTATTCCTACAGTGTTTAGCAAACATTTTCTTTTACATGTAATGATATAATGAACATAGACGCAATATTATGTCACTTTACTACCGAAAAGACTTTGAAGAGTGTGCTTCAGATCTGCATGATCCAATTCCACCCTGCCCATTCTACTATCGGACAGCCAGGAGCTCTAAAAAGCAACACCGCTTGATGGTTATTATTCCAAAACCAAGAACTAAGCGAACCGGTTAACAGTGGAATTTACTGCCCAAGTGGGTGTTCCCTGATACAAGGTGCCTTCAAGTGCAGAGTGAATTTGTTTTTTCTAGGCAAGCATGCTCTATCGGAGATCGCATCTTCGCTTATCACCAGACGAGATAGCAATCAAACGCAAGTCTATTTGTAATATAAAAAATTACAAAAAAGTTATAAGACTACCGTAACGCTCTCCTGATGGTAAGATGTCCATGACCATTACAATGATACACAGAACTTTGAGTTGTAAACAAAGTTCAGGGCATCGCTGCTTTGGCACTGATTACTTTGAGACTTTCGATGATTAGCCTCAACAGCCCTGTAACTTCACTAGATGCATACCAAATATTTCGATTTAGTAACCCCAAGCCGATGGAAAAAAACACATAAGATTTTTAAACGGTTTTGCGGAAAAAAACATGTCGCCCCATTGTATTTTTTCAAATGTTTATGTAAAAAATAGTGGTGTTCATACATATAAAATGTGGTGAAACATGACTTTTCGTGTTGCTTCCAAAACTCCATCGAAACTTATAATAAAGTCGTCATTAGTTTAAAGGCATGTCTGTACTCGACCATGGCTTACTTTGTATGACAGACTTATATACTTTGTTTTTCACAACGTACGTAAAAATATCGAAATACTTGGCAAATGTACAAACTGCGACGCCAAACACAAAAAAAAAGAAGTCGAAAAGTACAAAAATCATTCTCATAATCTCATTGGCAGCCCGTACACGTTCCGCGCGATCCGCGATCCGCGATCAATGATCGCGATCCAGACTGATCGTGTACGAAGCGGATTGACGGACTGATGCTCCGGATCGCATAATATCTAGAAATTTTGAAATCATGATCGCGGATCGCGGATCGCGGATCGTGATCATGATTGAACGTGTAAGGCGGCCCATTACCTTGGTAGTGTTGGGATGAGCCTCCCTCATGTGCGCCTCACAGTGTTTCTGCTTGCGGAAGGTCCTCGTGCACTTCCCGCAGCTGTACAGGTCCAACTTGTCAATGGTCGCGTACAGCTCTGCCTTTTCCGTCTCCGCGGGTGAGGGATCTTTCACCATACTCGCTATCGAGTACTGCATCTGAAGGATACCAACACTCCACATTTCACATTCACCCTTCAACTCTAGATCACAAAAGTTATTTTCAAGTAACACACGCTGCCCTTATTGCCGCGCTGTATGGCAATACTCAAACGTTGGGCTAAATAAAGGCCAGCGTTTTGTTCACGCGTGGCGAGAACGTTTTATCATTATTAATTTTATTTTACATGGAAAACAAACAGCTGCTAAATTTGCGAATAAATATATTTGATTAAAAATGATTAATGTATAAGTATATGTATATTCAGACTGTATATCATTTTTCTATTTGTTTCAAACTAGAAAAAACAATCAGAACTTTTTTATCGGAATTCGGTATGTAAAGAAAAAAATACTTTGCTGATTCCAAAACCATTTCGAAATATTACATTCCTGTTCATGATTTTTCCGTTTAAAACTCTTTAAACTATGAGACGGGGTTTATTTTAATAAAATACATAAAATAAATTTGACTTTCAATTAACCTCTAATGACGTCATGTCCTTGGCTGTATAAGGATTCTTTCAGTGCCTAAAAAAGTACATATTTTACATATTCAGCCAATGTTATGACGTCATAACTATAAAAAGTTTGAAAATGTATTAGAATTAAACTACCGCATAGAAAGCCAAAATATTCAAATTAGTTTCATAAAATGAAGTTTACTATCAGTAAAAAATATAAAATAAATACAAAAAAAAAACTTTACATACCGAATTGGTTAAATAATAATAGTCTTTATTGCAGGCATAACAATAATCCCATCTAAAATTAAAATTTAAAAGTCAAAAGGCTCCCATAATGCTTATTTTTACAAAAACCTTTGCACACGTCAACTTCAAACTTAATTTTCTTATACAACAAATGCTGTGACAAATAGAACTGTTACTAAAAAATTGTAAACAGAAATGAAAAGAAATACATACCTTATTGGTAGTGTAATTGAGTGTCTTATCAGTTGAAGTGTAGAGTGTGTGTTTGTCTATAGGTTGGTAAAGAGTTTTAGGAACGGTGTTCTCTAGAGACAGCTCCACGATGGAGTCCGGCAGCGTCGCCACGTTATCCACTATGCAGGTGCTCGACATCTGCAAATGAAATGATCACTCATTTGTTAACCCCATTTCAAAATGGAGGAATGTTTCCAATGTTCTTGGTATACATTTTTTTTTTAATGTTAAGTAACAGTGTGGTTTTAAATACAAATACAAATACAAAATAATTTATTTACTATAAATTAGTGGCTACAATAATACTAGTGGACCCTGCACTAGGAGAACCTGTATCGCAGGGACCAAATTAAAGTGTTTACTAATTAAAGTGCGACAGGTAACAGTATTTATAAACAGAAAATGGTAAACACACCTAGCCTGGGACGGAACACACTGATAAGTGCTTGGCGACAGATTTGTGTGTAGTGTTGTGTTGACAGTGGTAGCTAACCAGTCGAGTACTAGAAAGTTTAGAAAGTATCCTACCACCATGCTGTGGTTTCCTCATGATGTTTTACTTTACCAGTAGCTCGAGCTCATTGGGGAACAGTATTTTGGCCTCGTCCGATAATCCCTAATCAGAAGTGGCCAAAATACTGTTCCGCATCACCAACATACGTATACTAGAGTATGATGTAAGAAAAGTTGTACACATTTACAAAGACACCAATGAGGGTGACATAGTTTTACAAAGCCTTGACAAAAATAAACCTGAAAAAAATTGGGGTTTTCTGTACCTTATCGCAGGGCAGGTCAGGTACGGGGTTCTCGATGATGATTGTGTGCTGCGGCTCGTAGTGTTGCTTGAGGTGATGGTAGAACTTGAGCTGCTCCTCGCCGTAGTAGTCCCCACATATCAGGCAGATCAACACCGGACGAACCTGCCAATGTTCGATGATAAGACATTGAAAAACGTATAGTCAAAATGTTTGGTATGTACTCAAGGAGATTCAATTATGTATGGGTGACAGAGGCTGTCTTACTACTTGTCCTGTGGTTAAAGGATATGGAAGTACAAGGTCATTACAGCTCAGTAGCACATACTCCGAAATGAATCCTGTACAAAATTGACAGATTTGCTACTTTCTGACGGTTTTAAATACCTTTGACGCAAAAACGACGAGTGTTATACGTTTGACGTGTCTGTGTGTGTGTGTGTGTCTGTGGCATCGTAGCTTCCAAACGGATGAACCGATTTTGATTTTGTTTTTTTTTTGTTTGAAAGGTGAATTAGTTGAAAGTATTCTTAGCTATGTTTGATGAAAATCGGTCCAAGATGGCCGCCGTCACAAAATGGCGGATTACATATTTTTTCACAACTCCCTCAATATGGTTATCAAATGAAAGGACTTAACTTGTAGAATACTATTCACTTGTTGGGGGATTTTTAATTTTGTTGTTTAATACTAAATTCAATAGGATTGGTATCACATTTACAGGCTAACAGGACAATCTGACACTTGTTTGTGACAGTTTGGGACTCTCCACGTGTAGTGGCAGTTACCTCGTGTGAGATGTGCGCGGCGTGGGGCACTGCCACGTAGTTGTCCGGCAGTATCTGCTCCTGCTCGGGCGGCCCGGGGGCTGCCTCGCTGCAGTTTATCACTACCAGCTGCTCCTAAATCACACAAGAGTGTCCAATCTATTGCATGATTACTAACACTTTATTGTCATTACAAAATGCAGATGTCTCTGTTATTAATAAAATATTGTTTTGTAAAATATATTTTTGTTTTACTTATGCGAGATTAGTCAACAACGAATCTAGTTTCAGCCATATCCCATGGTTTTCTTCAAGGATTCAAAGCAGATTGAAAGAGAGAGAGAGACTCCAGCTCACTGAGCTCACTGCAACGTCTTCAGCTACGGACTAACGAGCTTTTTAAAATCAAGGTTTCCAATCAAGTCCTCAGAGACTTTGACTCCTTGAAGAAGGCCACCGGTTAGCCGAAACCATAATCGGAATATACGACATAAGATTACCCTGCATCCCAAAAGCCAGTGCCTGGTTGTATCTATTTCCTAACCGCAATAATTTGCGCTAGATTTCCCAAGAGTACATCAGTCAAATCAACCAAGACTTTAACACCCTAAACTTACTAGGATACGAAATAGAAGAATTACTCAATTCTTCTGAGCTAAGCATTTTCAGACAACATTTCAGGTCATGTAACACTAATAAATTATAACACATCATCATCAATAGAACTTGTAACGACCAATCAGCAGTATCTTTCTCCTGAAGCTGGTCAGATACTGCCATACATTTCAGTCTTTTTCTTTTCCCAATGGCACATCTGTCACTTTGTGTACTAACCTGTTGAGGTGTACAGTTTCCGTTGTTTCGTTTGAGTTTCCTCGATATCCGTTTCTTATGTGGAAGACTTTTCCGACTCTGTTGCTTATGTTGGGCCGGCGAAGAGCTGGCCATTTCGAGGACTTGACTGTCAGAGTCATGCAGCATAGATTGCTCATCCTACAACAAAGACACCATTTTTTTTAGAAATTGCTGCCCATGCCCATGTCTAACCTGAACTACTGTAACAGATAAATAAACAGCCTTACTGCTAAGAGTGATTGAGTTTAAAAATGTTTTTTTTTAATAATTGATAGGCTTGCGTTTGACCGACATCGCGCCTGATGTTGAGCGAAGATGCGGTGAACAATGGAGCACGCTTGCCTAGAAGAAACCGATTCACTCACGACTTGAAGGTACCCAGACTGTATTCATTGGGGAACACCCACTCGGGCAGCAGATGATGATTTTATTACCTTTTTATTCTTATCAGTGAACCAGTCTGCATCAGCACATCGCTTCATGTCTTGCAGAGGTGGTAGAGTCTGCATCGGTGGTAACTGCAATACGATTGGTTCCGCCTGATGTTCCTTTAGAAGAAAGATTTTCTTTCTAAAATATCCTTTCGACTTACAGAAACATACTTATTGTTTGAATTATTTTATGACTTTTATTTATTATCATTTAATGACTTGCATTATTTTATTTTACTTTACATGCAAAACAAACAGTTGCTAATTTTGAAAATAAATAAGAGATAAGTGAACATACAAAACCCAAAAAATTTTATTGAAATATTATTTATTTTTGTATTAATCGATTTAATTTATTTTATTAATTATTTAATTATTTAACAAATTATTACTATTGTTAAATTACTTATTATTCTTGAATTTATTTGTTTTTTTTTTATTAAATAATTTATCGAGTTGTAATTAGTGAACTAATTATTTATTATTGATTGATTATGTATTGTTGATTGTAATGAAATTTGTTTTATGTTACAAATAAGTTTGACTTGACAAATTAATTTTATTCTAAATGTATGTTGTCGTACACCATCATATTAGGAAAACCCTGTGAGGATGGTGTGAAATAAAAAATAAAATGGTAATAAATAAATAAATCTTCAGATGAGGAAATTGTAATCCTACAAACTTACCAGACTTTGCCCATTGAACCTCATACTACCGTCCAGTATCACTGAAGTATCTACATCGCTTCTCACTTGTGCCACCTGCCAAGGAAAAAACATTAGATAAATAGAACCTCTTTACTGTGTAACAGAACTCTAAAAATCAGAAAAACAATGAGTTTGCTTTTAACACTGTTAAAATCATAGGTTTTAGTAATCATTAACCTTAACAACTAGCTTTAAACAAGAATAAGAACTAGCTATTGCAGGTGACCTTTTTGTTAAAAGGAATAGCATCCCAGGCTTTAACATTGTCTAATCCTTAACATTATGATTATTTTAGTTAATTGATTTTCACACATTTCGCAGACCAATATAAGATTAAATCATTAAAAAATCTCAGATTTACCTTGTGTAGCGGAGGCGGATGTTGTCGCGAGTTCTGCAAATGTGCAACGATTGCTGCAATCGGCCCTTCCAAAAGTTCTTCTCCCCATGGCCCATCGCTTTCTTCCGTCGCCGATACTTGCCTGGAATAACAAAAGCAAATATAATCACTACATAGTATAAAACAAAGTCGCTATTTTTGTCCGTCTGTTTGTCTGTATGCTTAAATCTTTAAAATTACGCAACGGATTTTGATGCGGTTTTTTGTAATAGGTAGAGTGATTCAAGAGGAAGGTTTTTATGTATAATAACATCTATTAAATAATGGAGAAATACTGTTATTTTCAGGGTTTCTAATGTGGTGTCGTAAATTCTAACATTTCTTGCCGCTTACATTGCGTACGCAGGCTTAACCTTACAGGATTTATAAAAATAATGTACTAAGTATTGTACACCTTGAAAAGGTCTACAGAAAAGTCCGCGATGGTATATGTCTATCTCTTATCGATATCCCACAAAACCATTTTTTGTCATTTACTTTTTACGGCAAATAATAGCTAATTTTCGAAGCGATTTTAAGCACTACAGCATTATTCCTTATTTAATTAAATACCATAAATAGATTGTTGATTTAACATAGATTTATATGGCCTTTTACAGCACATAATTTCTTTGAATATTTTCGAAGATATTACAGATTTAAAAATACATTGCGTAGCGTTTGCGGCGGTACCTATCGGCCGGCAGCCGCCGACCGCAGCGCGACGCGACGCGTTCCTATAAATAGCGCGTCGGAAGCCGCACTTCTCGCTATAATAATTTGAATTTGGAAGCGATTGGACGTGGTTTTCGGAGCTCTCTAGCAAGGATAATAACATGACTATGTAAATATTGACTATCAAAAAGTGATGTGGTGCATCCTATTTTGATAAATAAACATATTGATTTTTTTCGAATTTTGCACCCGTGCGAAGCCGGGGCGGGTCGCTAGTGTACCTATATAGTTTGCAGAGGGTCCAGCATAACAATTTGTACTAAGACTTTTGTTAAAATACTAATATGTATGAAAACTGGATCAACGCCCCTAAAAACAGAAACTAACTAGAAGCCACTTTTGATACATTCGAACTTTAACCAAAATAAATAGATAGACCCAGATTGACGAAAAAACGATCCCACTAGCCCCTTTTGGGCAGCTGGCAATGGATGGAAGCGAAAAACCAAAAATCAAGCTAAATAGCATATCTTGGGAGGGGTCTATGTCCGCAGTGGAATTCGATAGGCTGATGGTGCTGATGATGATGATGACATTTACCTATGACATAGGCTACAAAGAAATCATTTTATGACATTTTATTGTCATACCAACAAAGCAGCCACTAACACAGTTGATACACATTAAATACAATGTTGGAAAAAATTAAGTGCTGCCTCAATTATATGTATAAACCTCATTCAATATACACAGTATGCTTAAAAAGTTAAGTAATTAAAATTCATGTAGCATGTGAAATAGCAGAGTATAGAGTACAACTCCATATATCTAATCCTTAATAAAAATTAAAAAAGTAACAAAACAAATAGAACAAATAACTTAACAGGAAACAAACAAACAAATGACAAGAAAGAAATGAAACAACCAGAAAAAATGTAATGTCAGATGTCACAAATTTTTTACTTTCATTTCTGATAATTTGTTGAACATTTGTTACACTCTGGCACACACACAAGTTAACAACTGCTGTTACATTACTGACCTGCACATCTGAGTGGTGTATGTCTGTTGATGCATTATAGTGACTCGACCTGCACCAACATCTTGTACAGTCATTGGTATACCATTTGTGTCTATGTGAACAGGCTGAAAACAAGACAACACAAATTAATTTGATTACCTCACTATATCTACCAAACTCAGCCTGGATTTATCTTTACAAACTGTGAGTTATAGAAATTATAGTAATAACTAAGTAAGGAAGTATATATACCAGTTATGCAACCTAGGATTTGAGATTGAAGATCAATCTTATCAGAAGTTTTTTTTTTGGCATAGAGATAATATGTAAGTACTTATTGATCAGGGAAATCAGAGCAATGTATACTGATTTTAACTCCAACTATAATAGCAGCTCAAAGTTAAACAGAATTAAATAAATTTAATTCTGAGTAGCATTATGCTGTTAGGGCAAGCCTAACACTTATTAGTAAGTGACATACTCGTTATGTTGCATAAGGTAATACATTTGTAATTATTTATTTATATTCATGGTTATTTATATAATTACTAACATTGGCATGTTGGCATAAAAAATGCAAATTGCGAAGGTATCAACTTTCAAGCTATCTTATCACGAAAAAAGCACCTCAACGTTGTTTAATCATGTAGCGCGAAACAATTGAAAACTCACGCGTAATATTATGCTTAATAATTATTTCCGTGAGCGTTTACACCAAATTGTAGAACACAAAGAAATTAATCATTTGCATCCATGGATTTTGAAAGATTAGCTTACCTCACTGGGGTGGTGCGAGTTTATATAATGAGTAACGGCTTCATCCATTTTATCTTCTAGTAAATGCGTTTCTACGGTCCTCATTTCGGATTTAAAATATCTGATTCAATCTTGTTTATTCCATCATCTGTAATTGATTGAGGTTAGTTTTTTTGACAAGACAGCTGTTGTTAGGGTTTTATTGTACTGAAGGTCACTATTTTTTAAGCAATTTTGGAGTTAGAAACTCTGTTCGTATCATTTAAAATAAACAAGTTTGAAAAATATAACTAAATACACTAATCTGATTATTAATTATCGCCATTTCTTTGATTTTATGACGTCTAATTTAATTATCTAGACAATGAAGATAGAAAACAATATTACATTACATACACTCGCAGACTTCGTAGAGTCGTAGACAACGAAAATCTACATTCAGTCATTCAGTACATTCCACAGATTAGTATAGGAACATTCTACATCAACAAGGGATGAAATCTGTGTACAATCTTTATTGTTTATGGAACGAATGTACAAAAACGAACAAAATTTTGTAGCAACAAAAGTCTTTAGTACGAATAATAGTCAAAATGAGAAAAGTAGATTATGTACCGGAGAAAAGTTTCAGCGTTGTATATAATAATAGTCTAAACTTAAATCAACATACTGTCTAATTTAAGAAGGTGGACCACGGCTAATGCATGGGGATAAGCTAAATTTAAAGTATATCACTTATACATACAGGAACTAACAAATAAAATAAACTAATCTAAAAAGCTACTACAAATAGGAATACTCATCAAATTCAATCATGATGTATTAAATTTAGCGAATTCTTAGTTCTGCTTTTGCATTGTATGACACCTGAAAAAAAAAAAGATTTAACATTGACATATGGGAGTTTTTTTTGGCGGGAACGCGGGAAGAGTCGTGTCGCTCCGTTGTATTTTTTTCCAAAACTAGTGTTTTGTCGAGTGTTTATGCATAAAAATGGTAGTGTTTTATTCATAAAGTGCCGAATTACAAGCGCGAGTGTGGGAAAATGATATAATGTGGTGAAACATGAGTTTTCGTGTTGCTTCCAAAACTCCATCGAAGCTTTGTAGTAAAGTTGCCACTACTTTACTAAAGCATGACTGGAATTAACTGACACGAACTGGACTTGACAAAGACGACTTTGACGATAACTATAGCTAAGATACAGCAGAAATAACACTTAAGACAAGGCAGTATGGCTCTATAGCTTTAGCCTGCCCGAAAGGGCAAATTATTAAAAAAAAAAAAAAAAATTGACATATGGCTGGCTCCAAAAATAGCATAACATTGACACATAGTCAGTCAGACATTGACACGACTTTGTTTTGACTTTTCTGCTTTAATTTGTTAGTGCGTAACAAAATAAAAAGTTTTTAAATCATAATTAATAACCATTAAATTAATCACAGGTCAGATTTACGATGATTCGGAATACCCTTTACCCACGCATGATCTATAGAACACAAGAGGTAAGCCATACAACGATTTATAATAATGATTTTCATTTTTCCATGATTCCATCTTATGATCGTAGTTTTTCATCGCATAGTCCAAAATCCCGATAATTGTACTAATTCAATGAATTTTTTGTATGCACATAACCATAAAAAGGTGTGTAACCTTGATGGACAGACCTATACTCCTTTAGAAACTTGAAGAACAAGGATTTTCAAATTCAATAAAAACCCTAAATTCTTGTCATAATGATGTTGCATCATAAGTTTTATCTCGAACTCCAGCGATGTAAACACACTGCAAAACTCGATGCAATACGAGAGAAGTTAAAGGAAGGACCAGGCTTAGCAGACTTTGTGTCAGAGGACCGTCCAGCAACTTGGGATGAATATGAGGGGAAACTGAAGAGAGAAAAGGGGGAGGCGGAGCGCTTGAGACTACCGCCTTGGCTAAAGACTACCATACCAACAGGTACAGTACCAAGTAATATTAAACCAATGTTATTTACCTAATTCCAGTTTCCAGTTTTATCACTGTCAAGAGAAATAAAATGGAGAAAATTCATTATAATATGTAATGTTATTAGTAAACATAAATGAATCATTTCATACTAACTACATCAAACAGTTTTGCTTGCTTCTGCTATTTTTATAAAGTTTATGACCACATGTAATCTATTTGCCTAACTCTCAATACTTGCAATAACCTCAAGATTGGCCCAGCAAACAAGAGCTACTTCCTTATTTACAATTTTAGAGTTGTTGTGGTGATAACATAACATTAATAAAAGTTAATTAAGAAACTTAGAGAGAACAAAGATTAATAAACCCAACAAAGAGGGTAAGTGGGCTGACATTGATAATAATTTATAAGGCATGTATGTCATCTATCTTGTTATTTAATTGCCTAAATTATCAGTTTAATGTTTATATAGAATACAAAGTTAACAGTTGGTAAAGTAATTAACATTATCTGAGCTGTTGATAAAATATTTTTTCTATTTCTCCAAATTAAATATACCATTTCTTGATATAAGAGACAAAGTATGAAGTGTTTATGCTCTCTCCATTATTAAATAGTCATAACCATATCTCCAGGATAATTATAAATAAGCTACAATAATACTTTATTTACAGCACAATAAAGTAAATTACAAAAGAAACAGATTAATACATATAGGTATATACATTAAAGATCGCATATACATGCAAAATACAGATAGGCACAAGAAACGGTATTCTTAAATAAAAGCTATCTCTTCAATCTTGGTGGTAGATCTCCTTAGCAGGAGGTAGTCTAGGTAGGTACCACCGCCATACCAGTTATTCTGCCACTAAGCAGTAGTGTGTAAGCATTACTGTGTTCCGGTTTGAAGGCTACTGCAGCTAGCGAAATTACTGAGCTGTTGAGACTAACTCTATTAAAAGTCTCAAAGTAATGAGCGCCAAAGCAGTGATGCCCTGGACTTTGTTTTGTTACTCAAAGTTCTGTGTATCGCTGCAATGGTCAGGGGCAGACGTTATCTCTTACCATCAGGAGAGCGTATCGTTCGTCTCATTACTTCTTACATAAAAAAAAAAAAAAAACAATCCTTGCATGAATGTAATCTATACATGTAAATATTGTAGGACATTACACACAGTGATTGATTGATTGATTGATAACTCTTTATTAATATATAGTTACTTAAATAGTTTTTTTTTGTAAATACATACTTATAATACATACAGAACACCCAGACACAGAACAAACATTTGTTTATACCACAAAACGTTTGCCCTGAGTGGGAATCGAAACCACACCCTACAGCTCTTACGGCAGTTATACTACCAATAAGCTAACGGGGTTGTCAATATGAAACAAAACAAACCCACTCTCACATATGTTGACACGTGATTCCAGGGTCAAAGTTCAGTGAATTGAAACAACAGCTACGCAGTCTAAAGCTAAGCACGGTGTGTGAAGAGGCTCGCTGCCCCAACATCGGGGAATGTTGGAGTGGAGGGAAGCATGGCATGTCTACCGCTACTATCATGGTAAGAACACTTTATTTTTGGCCAATCCTAACTCATAAACTTCATATTAAATATTCAAGGTACACATTTAGTTTATTTCCACTTAACAGTCATTTTAGTTACAACAGTGATGAGGATTTTAATTTAACTAACTCGACAACAATTTAGCAATTTATTAAATTTTTTTTTAATTCAGATTAGGTTCACGTTTGACCATACTCTGCCTGATGTTAAGCAGCAGTGTTGTCTGGTATACTAATAGTATGTATATAAATATTTAATATTCAAGGTATATATATTTAGTTTTTTTTTTAATCGTTGACATGCTAGGTGTTTGACCACAGCTCACCTGATGTTAAGTGAAGGTGTGCTTAACAGCATTGTTAAGCGGAAATAAACTAAATATATACTTTGAATTTACAAATTGAACTTCCGCAAAGTAACACCTGAATCAATCAATTATTTCATATTGTCTAGTAATATTATTTATTTTAATTTTATTGTGATAAACGGTTCTATGTAAGACTAACGGATCTCAAAATAAAATGGGATGCATTGCTCTTCTTACGTTTATATGTATAATACTAGTGGAGGCGCGGTTTCACCCACGTAGTTCCCGTTCCCATGGGAATACAGGGATAAAAAGTAGCTTATGTCACCCGAGGATAGCGTAGCTTCCCAAAGGTGAAAGATTTTTTGAAATCGGTCCAGTAGTTTCGGAGCCATTCATTACATACAAACAAACCAACAAAAATCAAATCTTTTCTTGTTATAATTAGTGTGAGACGTCGGTATGGGCGTCTACCAAAAATGTATGTGATTTTCAGTTAATATAAATTTACGTCTTTAAATACAGAGTAAACAGGCTCAGGTAAGCGTGTACCATCCTAGACAGAATTGTTGCTAAACATCATGCACGATCAAAGTAAAATTTAAAAAATCTTTACTCGTTATGTAGTTACAAAGTTCTTCAAAAATATTCCAGCTAATGGGCGACACATGCACTAGGGGCTGTATGTTCTGTTCAGTGAAGACGTCGCGCGCCCCGCCCCCGCTCGACCCGGACGAGCCTCGCAACACGGCTCACGCTATACACCAATGGGGCCTCGGATACATCGTGCTCACTTCTGTAGACAGAGACGGTAAGTTTTTACTTAACTAGTAAATAAATAATTTGTAGTTTTGTAGCGATGATAGATCGGTGGTTAGCACGGTAGGTTCGCATGCCGAAAGGCGTGGGTTCAAACCCCAACAATGATACTCGTGATCGGGTGCTGCTTGCGGGTCGCTGGTCTGCTCGCGGTATACACACAATCTAGTACTTTAACCTTAGATTAAGATTACTAACGTAACTTTCCTCTTTTTGTAACGTAAAATTGTAAAAAAAAAAAAAAAATGTAACTAAAGTTGACAAAGGTCACGGACCCCAGTGTCTGTGGAGCGTATAATTATAAATAAAAAAAAAACTCCAATAATGAGCTTGAGCTGCCGGTGAAGGAAAACATCGTGAGGAAACCATAGCATGGTGGTAGGGTACTTTCTAGTACTCGGCTGGCTAGCTACCACACGATAGTTGAAAATCTGCCGCCAAGCATCTAACGGTGTGGTTCGGTAGCCTCACTTGAGAGCCAGTTCCATTCCAGACTAGGTGTGCTTGCTTTAACATCTTCGACCACACCTTCACTTAACATCAGGTGAGCTGTGGTCAAACACATAGCCTGTCAACCTTAAAAAAAAAAATATCGTAGGACATTACACACAGCGCCATCGGGCCCCAAACTAAGCAAAGCTTGTAACATGACACTCAGATGACTGAAAAAATACTTAAATACTTTTTTTTTTGTCTTTAAATACATACTTATAATAAATACAGAACACCCAGACACACTTTTACTTGGTGGTAGATCTCCTTGGCAGGAGGTCGTCTAGGTACCACTGCAGTACCAGTTATTCTGCCGCTAAGCAGTAGTGTGTGAACATTACTGTGTTCCGGTTTGAAGGGTACTGCAGCTAGCGAAATTACTGGGCTGTTGAGACTGAGAAACTCTATCAAAAGTCTCAAAGTAATGAGCGCCAACACAGCGATGCCCTGGACTTTGTTTTGTTACTCAAAGTTCTGTATATTGCTGCAATGGTCATGGACAGGCTTTATCTCTTACCATCAGGAGAGCGTCTCGTTCGTCTCATTACTTTTTTTTTACCTTAAAAAAAACATATAGAAGAAACATTTTGTTTATAGCACAAAATGTTTATCCTGGGTGGGAATCGAACCCACGCCCTTCAGATCTTGGAGCAGACATACTACCAATGAACCAACATGGCGGTCTACTAGTGTGTGTATTAGATATTATTATACCCATCATGAAAAACTTTTATTAGTGAAAAAAAATCAACTACTACATATATTTTGTCAAGGGTCTTCTAAATATTTCTATAAAACAACGTTTGCCTGATGGTAAACTCATCGCCAGCACTCTTGATTTTCAATCTCATTTATCATAATGTATTTTTTATCAAACTTTGTTTTGTATTACAGATTTACCAGACGGTGGATCATTGCATCTCGCTGAAACTGTTAGAGAAATCAAGAAACAGTAAGTATTCATAGCATTATAGCCATAATAAAATATTATTATAGGTTTACCTATAACTGTTGGCTCATTGGTAGCATATTTGCCTTGAGAGCTGAAGGGCGTGGGTTCGATTCCCGCTCAGGACAAACATTTTATCTATCAACTAATATTTGTTCTGTGTCTGGGTGTTCTGTATGTATTATAAGTATGCATATACAAAAAAAAAAGAAGTATTTATGTATTCTATCAGTTATCTGACTTCCATCACACAAGCTCTGCTTAGTTTGGTGTCAGATGGCGCTGTGTGTATAGTCCTACGATATTTATTTTATTTATTTTAACGTGGAGAAAGCAAGTTTTGTTTCAAATTTTGTTTATTACACAACTGTCCGACAAAGTAGGGACATGTTTTCAGGGGGATGAATGTATGATGTAAAATATAAGCTCATGATCGAAAGGGTCCAGAAGAAATTTGCTCGGTATCTGTATAAAAAGTTGTATGGGTATTATCCATTTTTATATCCGTCTCTATTCGTGGCCGGCATGGTGGGTATCAACACGCTAGAGCTGCGGCGGAAATGCGCTATACTAATGCACTACTACCGGCTACTTAACGGGTTAATAGATAACACTGGTGCGCTCGCTCGCTGTTCGCTGTGTGTGCCGTCGCGCGTGCGGCAGGCGCGCGCGTGCCGCGTGCGGAAGCTCTTCCAGGCGCCACTCGTGCGAACCGATACTGCTCGGTATGCCCCTACTACCCAGGCCATTCATCTGCTCAACGACCTGCTTGCTCACCAACCACAATTAGATATATTTGCCGACAAAATGGACCTATTCATGTGCTGTGCTATCGCCTTCATTGGTGATAGCAACAATAGTAAATAAATAAGAATCATTAGTGTAAATAAGTTATTTTGAACTGTATTTTTATGTAATGTTGACTCTCTGTGCGCTTTGGAGTAATCTGTAAGCACAGGGAGTATCTGTTGTACAATAAATAAATAAATAAATGACTGAGTTTCTTTATTCCACCATAACTTTTGAATGCCTGCACAGATTTGGATGTATGGGGTATCGTTAGAATCCTTACATCCTAGAATCCTTGATGAGTATATAATTTATTACTATTTTTTGCTAATTGTTATTTCTTATTTCATTTTTTGGAATAACTTTTGACGGAACCCATTTACAGCTGAAATTTGTTTACTTTAACCTCTATACAGCTCTTATAATTTAAAAAAAATATTTATATCATTCTATATACTAATCTAATCAACACTGCATTTCAGCGTCAAGAAATACCCATGTAAAACCTGGACGAGTACATGAAGAAAATCATTATTATACCCATTGCATAATAATAGATTTATTTTTGTGTCAATAAAGAATATCTATCTATCTATCTATATCTTACATCATCCCGAGTCACATTTTTAATATTAGTGGGATATGAATCCTAGATTGGAAGTTGCCTCATATCAGACGATAAGGCTGCTTCGAAGTCCAACATAAGATATTATCCTAATTTGTTTCATAAAATTTCAGAAACAAGGACATACTAGTGGAGTGCCTCGTGCCCGATTTCCGCGGGAACAAGGAGAACATCGCGCGGATGGCGCGCGCGCCGCTCGACGTGTTCGCGCACAACATCGAGACAGTCGAGCGACTCACGCCTTTCGTCAGGGACCGACGAGCGGGGTGAGATTTTGTAACGTCACAAAAAAAATATAATTAAAAAAAACCGACTCCATGACCAACTAAACGCCCTGCTCCAATGAAACAGCGAGGTTTCGGAGTTCACGAAAATATCATCGACTATCGAACGCCTTTCATTCGCGGAATTCCCGTTCCCGTGGGAATACAGGGATAAAAAGTAGCCTATGTCACATGGGGATAGTGTAGCTTCCTAACGGTTAAAGAATTTTTGAAATCGGTCCTGCAGTTTCGGAGCCTATTCAATACAAACAAACAATCAAATCTTTCTCACTTATCGTTTTTTTTTATGAATTGGTCAGTGCTGAAAATCAGCACAATCCCCAGCACAATTGCTGAGCGCTGACCTTTTTACCCTTGTTGATGCACCAGCCACTGCAGCGATAACCCGCCTATTGTCTTGTCAAATTTGTTGTCTTTTTGTTAATATGTATCTTTTTATTTGTGTGTGTTTTTTTTGTACTTATCTGTTATTGTGTCTAGTGTATTGTTAGGAAAAAAATAAATGTTTTTCTTTTCTTTCTTTCTTTCTTTACTTAGGTCAGGTGAGCTATGGTCTGACATCTACTTTGACAAACATAAAAAAACAACCTTTCTCCCAGATCGTTACACTTTTAAAACTTACCATGTAAATAATTTCAGGTACCGTCAGACGTTGGAAGTATTGCGAACTGCGAAGGAAGTGAACCCTGATCTGATCACCAAGTCCTCCATCATGCTGGGGCTCGGCGAGACCGATGAACAAGTCGAGCAAACTATGAAAGGTAAATAAATATCGTAGGACATTATACACACACACACAGCGCCATCTGGCCCCAAACTAAGCAGAGCTTGTGTGATGGAAGTCAGATAACTGATAGAATACATAAATACTTTTTTTTTTTGTAAAACACAGAAAAAACATTTGTTTATTTACAAAATGTTTGCCCTGAGTGGGAATCGAACCCACGCCCTACAGCTCTCAAGGCAGATATACTACCAATGAGCCAACGGGCTGTCTAATATATGTTAAGCTTTATCTAGATAGATTGTTAACACACATATAAATAGGTATGTTAACAATCTATCTAGATAAAGCCTAACATTTACGGCGATTAAAATGTTGATTAAAAAATAAATTAATAAAGTATATGAAATCTGCCGCCTAGCAGCTAATAGTGTGTCCCAGCAGCCTCACTTGACAGTGTTTACCATCATCAACAGCAAAGCCCTGTTGGTTCATTGGTAGAATGTCTGCTCCAAGAGCTGCAGGGCGTGGGTTCCATTCCCACACAGGACAAATTTTGTGGTACAAACAAATGTTTGTTCTGTGTCTGGGTGTACTGTATTTATTATAAGTATGTATTTACAAAAAAAGTACTTTTTTTTTTATAGTTGACAGGCTAGGTGTTTGACCACAGCTCACCTGATGTTAAGTGAAGGTGTGGTCGAAGATGGTAAAGCACACCTAGCCTGGAATGGAACTGGCTCTCAAGTGAGGCTGCCGGAACACACCGTTAGATGCTTGGCGGCAGATTTTCAACTTGAGGGTGGTATCTAACCAGCCTAGTACTAGAAAGTACCCTACCACCATGCTATGGTTTCCTCCCGATGTTTTCCTTCACCGGCAGCTCAAGCTCATTGTTGGGGTTTGAGCCCACGCCCTTCGGCATGCGAACCTACCGCGCTAACCACTGAGCAATCGTCGCTACAAAACCTATTAGGTATACTATCAGTTATCTGACTTCCACAGTACAAGCTTTGCTTAGTTTGGGGTCAGATGGCGCTGTGTGTCCATATTTATTTATTTATCGACTATTACGCGAGTCGTGGTTAAACAACAAAGTAAACGAATCGAAATCCTTCCTTTTCCTAATCGATTAAAAATTATTGAAAATTGCAGATCTCCGCGAATCCGGCGTCGATTGCCTAACCCTCGGCCAATACATGCAGCCGACCAAACGTCATCTGAAAGTATTCGAATACGTGACCCCGGCCAAGTTCAAGCAATGGGAGATCCGCGGGGCCGAACTTGGTTTCCTGTACACAGCCAGCGGGCCTCTAGTCAGGTCCTCATACAGAGCTGGAGAGTTCTTCATATCCAGCCTGATCAAGGAGAGGAAAGCTAAAACCGCTTGACAAAGGGAATTCGAAATGTAGTCTTTGATTGTTTTAACACGCTTCTATTAGTTTCAGTAATCTTAACTGAAGGTCATAAGAAATTAGGCAAAGTTCATCGAAAAGTAGGCAAAGGTCATCAAAGTCTAGGGCAAAACAAATTAGGCAAAGGTCATCAATATCTAGAAAAAAAAAAACAAATTATGCTTCAAAAACAAATAAGGCAAAGGTCATAAACAACTAGGCAAAAACAAATTAGGCAAAGGTCATCAATATCTAGAAAAAAAAACAAGTTATGCTTCAAAAATAAGCCACAAACGAATTAGGCATAGGTCATATTCATACTAATACTCAATACTTTATTGCAACATAATATGTACAGGTCCTTCTGCTTGGCAGGTCATAAACAACTAAGCAAAAACAAATTAGGCAAAGGTCATAAACAACTAGGCAAATACAAATTAGGCAAAGGTCATCAAGGGCACATATTGACAATTAACATATTAGAAAAAAACTGAAATTAAAGTTATTTGTGAAAAATCCATCGAATTTGCTTTCCTTTAATTGAAAAACGTAAACATTCTCTATTAATATTATTGATGATCAGAGTCTAATTCCTTCACCAGTGGGATCTTGGAGCTCCTCAAATTAGCCCTCAGCTGATGAATCTCGAACATCACTAGCTGATAAAAGCGTGGTCTTTTTACCTCTCTATTTATTTACTTGTAATAATCTATTTTTGATATAAACATGAATATTATCAATATCCAATGATAATTAGAATTTAAATGCGAAAGTTACTAATATCTACGTTTTATATCTTTTCCCAATTCTGTTGGCAGAATTAGGAATCAAGTTTATCTTAGTGACATTTAACGAGGCGCTCAAGCAGCAAAAAAGTAATGTACCTATATATTTTAAATAAAACATAAAAATAGTTTTTTTTTGGTATTTGAAGCAGCTACTGAAAAGAGCTATTCGACTAATCAACCTGGCTATTTTTATTTGTCCGAATGAAATTAATAGGTAAAAAAAAATAGTTTTGCGTTTGACCACACCGTAACTAATTTTAAGCGGGTGTATTCTAAAATAGAACACGCTTATCTAGAAAACACCTGTTTGTTTTATTTTTTATTGAACTTTGGACAGATTAACACTGTCGTGTCAGCTAGTTAGTTATATTTGTTATCTGTAGAATAGCTAATGAAACCGTGGCGGGGTTTTTGTCGTGAGTCGTGTCGCTCCGTTGTATTTTTTTCCAAAATTTGTGTTTTGTCGAGTGTTTATGCATTAAAATGGTGGTGTTTATTCATAAAGTGCCGAATTACAAGCGCGAGTGTGGGAAAATGATATAATGTGGTGAAACATGAGTTTTCGTGTTGCTTCCAAAACTCCATCGAAGCTTTATAGTAAAGTCGCCACTACTTTACTAAATCATGACTGGACTTGACGGACACGGACTGGACTTTGACCATAACTATAGCTAAGAGACAGCAGAAATAACACATAAGGCAGTATGGCTTTACAGCTTTAGCCTGCCCGATGGGGCAAATTAATAAAAAAAAAAAGAAACCGTGGCGTGTTACCAATATTTTTCGTCTTATCTTATATCATGTTTAAAGTACAAAGGTAGTAGACTAGGTTTTCATACTAGTCAAAATAAAAATGGAATCTATCCTATGTGATTATAATCATCGTGTTTGTTAGTTTTGTTAAGAAGTGGAACTATAAATCAGCTATTTTGATTATTTTAAGTGTAAAGCTGTAATTATTGTTAGAATAAATGTTGAATTGTTAGCAACGTCTTGTTTTAATATTATTATATTGTTTGTGAGCTTGGATCAAAAACAAAGGATAACTGATAGAAACAATTTTTTTAATACCTTCATGCCTCCTTCCTGAGTTTGACTTATTTAATACTAGTACAAATTTGATTAGACTTTTTTTTTGTAATAGGCTTGCGTTTGACCACCATCCCACCTGATGTTAAGCGAAGATGCGGTCTACGATGGAGCACGCTCGCCTAGAAGAAACCGATTTCCTCGCGGATTGAAGGCACCCAGACTATATTCATTGGGGAATACCCACTCGGGCAGATTCTAATGTCTAGCGGTACGTATGAAGAAGGTGAAATCAAACCGCTTAGTTCGAGACTAAATATTACTACAAACTGGGTTTGTGTGTCTGACTTTTTCATCATAATATGACCTATATATACTATATACATAGATACTTTTCTCATCTCTATTAGCAAACAAGCTTAGCTTCAATATGCGGATAGTAATTAAGATATTTATCACTGTATGTTTTCCAAATACAGTAAAATACAGAACACATTTATCCTCACATACATTTTTGTCCTGGTGGGAATCGAACCCACACCCTGCGGTTCTTTTTTATGCTTGAGTCTGATCGCCATTTCACGTGAAGATGCGATCTACGATGGAGCACGCTTGCCTAGAAGATACCGATTCACTTTCGAATTAAAGACACTCAGATTGTATCTATCAGGGAACACCTACTCGGGTAGAGTAGGTACCTATTCCACGCTTATATTATGGTTTAAGATATTTATTTTCTCAAAAAGAATATAATATTCACTTATATATGAGAAAAATACATGTTTTTCCTTAATTAGGGTAGGTACTTACGAATTGCAAACATACAAGCGAGACGAAACAAACAGTGGCGGGTAGGCAGAAAATTTGTTGACACCGTAGTGAACTAGTGAGTTAGGCTATTAGCAATAATAACAAAACAGGAGATTCTATTACGTATCGCATTGGATTCTATTACGTATCGCATTGGCTTAGTGAGTGATGGCAATGTTGTTATAACTATCTCCTTATATATTCTTAGCCGTTCGTACAATGAAAGTGGAATCAAATCGTTTTAGCTAACAGGAAGTCAACACTCAGCTGAACTGATAAATGGGTACAATATTACTAGAAACCTCACGATCTTTTGCCCAGCCCTCCAATTCGGTATCGAATGGTATTTACTATTTACCAAGGGTATATAAATATGGATGTGGATGTGGTAACGCACGACTGAGCACAACACACGCGGGGAGAAAAAATACCCGAACGCGGGGTGAATACAGACGATGTTGCTAATTTAACTGCCTTTGTACTTATCTTACCCTGTGGAGCTAAGAATAAATGGAGCGGGTAAATGAATGTCTTATTTATAGCGATAGTAAATAAAATCAATAATAATTCATAATTAAGTATATTTAATAAAAATATAAATAGATGTATGTTAAAATCTTGATAATGGTTCTAATTATTTCGATGAAATTTGCTCTATGTACATTGTACCTACATGCAGGGGTTTCGAATGTGAACAATTAATTGAGGCTCAGACATGTCTGAAAAAAAACGTGTTTTCCAAATTTTACATAGGAAAATGCGGCTGAACACTAGTCTAATTATTGTTTGATAAAAATGTTAACAAAAACAGAGTTTTTCAGAGCAATCCTGCGTGGTAAGTTACCATAGCGTAAATATGCGAATTTTCTCTATTTTCTATAATCACTAAGATAATTAATAATTTCCTATCATCAAGGATTTTTTACTAAGTAGGCATACCTATAATACTTACAACAAGTTTTTTGTGTAAGTAGTACTTTTTAAACTTGCACGATTTGAACACATAATACCTTAATATTTATCTGTCCTATGAGCAAGATTCTAGCTCATGCGTGGGTTCAATTCCCCCCAGAACAAACATTTACGTGACGATAAATGTTTTTCTGTCTGCGTGTTCTGTAAGTATGCTTTATAAGTATCTACCTATGTATTTACAAAAAATTGTATGTCAGTTGTATCAGTTATCTGGTTGCCGAAGTACAAGCTTTGCTTACTTTGGGGCTAGATGGCGCTGTGTAAAATGTCCCAAGATATTTATTCATTACAAAACTCAACGCAGAAACAGCACGTGATCATGCCTGTTGCATGGCCGAAACGTCGAGACCAATAAACAAAATTAATTTGACAGTATTTTGTACGCGATCAAGTCCCGGCTATATATACCTTTAACAAATGTCTCATCCAGCCGTACCTAAGTTAGCAAGTGTGTGCCATAACGCCGCCGCACGTCCGGCTAGACCCTGTTTGCTCCGAGGCGAGGCTTCGGTCTATCCGTGCGTTTGTACCGGAGACAGACGGAGCGCTGCGTATTTGGTAAATCGTATGTGGCAGGTATTCCTTTACGAACCCAATAAGTCAACTGTAAATGATAGTTGAACATTCGTAATTATTATTATTTTTTTATTTTATTTTATAATATGATTTTTTGCATGCCGAAAGGCGGGATATGGCGTGCCATGTTTTAATTCCTACCAGCTGTACTTTACCCGTATACGCAAATAAATGATTATGATTAAGTGTAAGAATATTGCCTTTAGAAACAACTAATAACTGCTATATAAGTATTAGTACCAACTTAGGTATACCTAATAGATACTTATTAATATAGATCTAAAAATTTCGCATTACGTTAATTTTATTAAGGTGAAAGTTTGTTTGTTACTTTTTCACGCTCAAGCGGCTGGACTAATTTTGATGAAATTTGGTATGGAGGTAGGTAACTGATACATGATACTTTTTATTCCGAAAAAAAATATTGTTCACGTGAGATAAAAATACCTATACCTAGTGTTAAAGCAAAAATTGTGTTGTACTTATAACCTAGCTATAAGATCTTAATGTGACTAACAGGGGCATATAGGCCTACTATGTGCTCTTATTACCATTCAAATCAGGCGATTACAAAAAAGGTACGTAACAGAATATTAATGCTCGCGCAATACGATTCACAGTCGCGTAACTTTTTATGATCGCCTAATTTGAATAGCAACCTGAGGTCACGATACACCCCAACATTCGTCGTAAGCTCCATAGTATAAAATACTCACCTATTTTAAAATGCAGTTGAACTTACATGGCACGCGACGGGCACTAAACCGAAAACTGTGAAGCCCACCTGTTCTGGCAGCACACCTCTCTTTCATGATGATAGTTCCCACGGTCGTCATTTACAATGCAATCGCGAATTCGGATTGAACCTCCGGATCCGGCATAAACACCGAAACCATTTTATACCTCCCTATCAAATCTTACAAAAAAGAATTCAATCACAAGACTGCGTAAAAAATTTTGCTCGGACTGGCATAAGGATTAACACATACGAATCTTTTCAGGCATTTAAAAATAATAGGTAGGTTTTTTTATGTTGTACAAAATGAACCGCTGCTACAGTGGGCCGATTGTCGGTTCCTGTTGTTATAGAACAAACAAAAACAAAGCCAAAGCCCAAAGCCTTGCGCATCGTTGCAAAGTGGCTTGTCTGTCAGTCTTCTACCGGATACACTTGGAGAGCGCGCTTCAGATCTGCATGACCTAATTCCACCCTGCCCATTCTACTATTGGACAGCCAGGAGCTCCAAGAAGCGACACCGCTTCATGGTCGATATTTCAAAGACTCGAACTAAACGGTTCGAGTCTATATTCATTGTACGAACCGCTAAACAATGGAATTTGCTGCCCGAGTGGGTGTTTCCTGATAGATAGTACAATCTGGGTGCCTTCAAGTCGCGAGTGAATCCGTTTCTTCTGGGCGAGCGTGTTAGGCCGCATCTTCGCTTTACATCAGGCGAGTTGGCGGTCAAACGCAAACCTATGTCATTAAAAAAAAAACGCCAATTTTATTTTCCTTCTGTATTGTATAATTTTGGTGGGGATAATTTTTGATGAAACTCTTTAGTGCCCCCAACACTAGAGTTTCATCAAAAATTATTACCAATCAATCAAGTCATGTCAAGAAGTTATTTAGTAAGTACCTACAAATAAGCTAGCATCTAACTACTTAACTATGCGATATAAAATGTGTAGCCATAAGTGATAAATAATATGTAGGTAACCTTGTGTTAGTAACATAGGAATCTTCAATTTTGATTTCCCAGACGCCGTAAGTTTTCTTACTTTCCATTTACTGCAATGGCGGAAATCGTATTTTAAAATATAATACCCTTTTATTTTGGAAAATTCCACTAGTGGCTCAAGGGAGAGAAAGCTAATTTCAATTTCATTTAGTTCTGGCGCTATTCCATGCACCGTTCAGAGAATAAGACGCAAGCAAGTATGCAGATGGGACACTCTACTTATATACCTAAACAAAGTATTGGGTAGGGTTTAGTAAAGAAACATAATAAGCAGACAGCTAATAGATCAGAACAATAGAGTAAATTAAGTAGAAGTAAAATCAAACACTCATATAATAGTCCAAATTTAAGCTACGCTTATTCATAAGTACAATAGGTATACCTAAGAGCGCTCGAGACAATTCACAACGCGATGCAAACCACAAGTTGTCGTGTGAATGGACCTTTACTTGGTGGGTAACCTAGTAAAAAATAGAAATAAATAAAGACAAGATTTTTTAAAAGTTATATATCGTATTATAAACTCACTAAAACTAGTATATAGATTCTAACAATGAAACTATTATCAAAGTTTGATTATCGTATATAGGTACCTAAGTACTAGGCTTAAACATTTTATGTTCTTTGTCATCTCTGCAACAGCTCGGTAGTTAGTCTATGCCGGTAGATGCAGGAGTAGGTACTTGAGGCTGGGAGCTCCCGGGACAGTTAGGGCACGGTAGGCAGGCAGATTACACCCTGTCTGAGCCCCAATACGCAATTTCATTCGTTGCTAGAGGACTAGAGGATTTCGCATTTTTATCGGCACCGTTTCTACACTTCTACTATTACATTACATTCAATTCAGCGGATTTATTTCTATTTTGACTCTATATTATTACAATCTATGTTAGGATTTTCTAGATGATAAATCTCCTTAGCAGGTCGTAAGGGATGCAATTCAACAGTTGGACAGTGCCAGAATACGCGGTGAGAAATTGATGGGAACTGGTAACAAAAATTGTGAGCGAGAGGGTACCAACGTTATGTGAGGGGAAAGCATAAATACAAAAAGAGTCTCAATCTACGACGTAACCAGAACAAGTGAAGTACGATACAGCAGTTCCTATCGGCCCACGCACTATAGCAATGAACACGGGTGAAATCATACACCCGATAGATATTATGGGTGGGTGGTGATGGGTGATAGGTCATTGGAAAGGAAGACAAAAACCATGCGATAAAAACAATAAGTGTACTCGAAAATTTTGAATTTTGAGGATGATAAAATTACATAGTTTACAAATAACTCTAGATAGATAATAAATGCATGAAGGATGATGGCAAAATATCACTTAAGATCTTCATTCAATATTAATCATTATAGATAGTGATGTCATTGATCGAAGCATAAGATACACAATGTTAAAACTAAACTATTAAGGATTCCAATGATAATAATAACGAACTTTTCTAGGCCAATTTTCGTTAAAAATTTGCATTTCTAGTAGGTTTTTTTGTTGAAAACAATTTAGAATATTTGCTTTTTCTTGTTCGTAAAGCTCTTCATAGTAAATGTTTTTATAAATATCTAGTGCTATTGTACATTCAATGCCTTCACTGACGTCAATTATGCCTTTGATAAAGTGTTGTGCCACTCGAAACCTTTCTTTGTTTAAACTGTTAAAGAAATTCGTCAAGCCAATCTGGTACAATATGACAATAGAATCAAAGTAATTTTTAGATAGTACTCGTGCTTCTTGGCCAACATATCTTCCAAATATTTCCCCGACAATTTTGTATCCTTTATCACGCTTTTCCTGATCATCTAGAATTCCAGGCATTTCTATAGCTGTATAACATATACTTTTGTAATACAGCATGTTAACGTAAAATGGCACATATACTGCAAAGTATTTTTCTACTGGAATAAAGCCTTGCATCCATTCCACAAACGTATTCATTACTGGCAAGCAAGACACATATTCGTTACGTAAAAATACTTCTGTGTACCTGATAGATTGTGAAACAACGGTTAGATATTTGAAGAACCTCTTTTTATTATTTTTGTATTCCCATAATTCTCGCAATCGATCGAGATACATTTGACCAACATTTTTAAGTCTTTCATTTTGGGATTCTTCACTTTTAGAAAGCAACATATATTTACCAAAAATACTCAAATATAATTCAGCAATCTTATCATATTCAAAATCAAAGTCTCTTGTTGGGACTTTATCAAGGATGAATCTATTTTGAACAAACATTTTAAGAACATTTTCAATAAAAATTTCATCTATTTTTCGAAGATTCATCTTAATACGAAATAACAGGCCCAACGACTTGTTGAAATCAATTTCACTTATCAGCTTAAATGTTTCTGTGAGATATTCAGGTAAAATGGTTAATGGCATTGAATCCACATTGTGAGTCATATTTTTCACAAGGTGAAAACTTGGATTAGTTTTTGCAATCAATGGTTTAACTATTTCCCAAATTCGAAGATCTGATTCATTTCCCTGTTGTCGAAAATAAGTAAGTGCAGTTTTCAGGACTAAAATAGGTCTGATTTTTACAACAGATGCAAAGATGTCGGCCGCATAACTGGTTCTTTGCGCCAATATCATTGCTAATCTTGCGGTCTTCTTCCAAGTTAAAAGCTTTTTAATCAAGTCATCCACATTAACTGCTCTGCTTTTTATAACTTGGTTTGCAATTAATTTAGCACCAGCATTTTGCCATTTTAGTGAATTTAATTTAATAGCTGGCCTTGCAACGTGTGCGTTTGCTCTTATCATAGCAGAAAATTGTTTGTGTTTTTTATGATTGCCGTCTAGATCCAGAATGTAAGATTTTAAATTATCACCAATCAAAAAAGCGATTGGTCTTGCCAAATTTTTATGTTTCTCAGTTTCTTTAATAGTAATCAAAAAACGACTAGCCAAATCTTCTTTCCCATTAAAATAAATACTCATTTTCATAAGAAATTGTTCAGCACACAATTTATCAGATACAACAGCTTTGATAAATTTATCAACTGATAGGATTGTAATATCGTGTTTAAGTGCATTCAAGTAAGATTGATCAGTTTGTACAAAATCAAAATTTTCTCTGTACAGTTCTTTTCGGCCCAACTTTGAACGAAACAGACGTTCCAAAAGATATTTGACTACAGGAGGATCTTTTCTTAGAACTTTTTTAATAGAATCGATAAGGTCATGACGTGTATCAAATTTAATCTTATAAGCTTCAAGAGTATCAATTGCATATTCTAGAATTTGAGCCCCACTTTTTGCGTCCACTGCTGCATTGGCACGTTCAATAAGAACTTTTAGTAATGCTTCTTTGATATGGTCCTTTTCAACTTTTGTTAAAGAATAATCACTAAATGAAGAGAAGTTTTTTAGAAACACCGATTTTATTGCAGGTTCGCAATCACTATGAGATAATAGAGCTCGTATTACGACAGCATGTACACCTTCAGTACACTCTGTTTCTGCTACTTTCCCGTCTAAACCAAGTCCCCAACCGAAAACTAAAATATTCTTCCAAATATGTTCGTCAACACGCCATACAGAAACCCTTTTGACAAGACTGCGGATAACAGCAGCTCGGACCTGGCAAGGCTCATTTTTGTATTCCATCATCAAATGAAGTAAAGCCTCCAAATTTTCTGGTCTCCCACCACTTTTGCTCACAAGAACTAGAAACATATACATACGATTCTGCGATGAACTCTCACTTCTTAATTTTTTACGAAGTTCATACAGTGTCTTATTAAAGGGAAAGAATCTATATTCTTCAAATAAAGCATCAAGAAGTGTCTTTCTTTTGGCAACAGGTCCAGAGAAGCAACAACCTAAGCTTGCCATATTTTCTAGTTTCAAATACCGGTCACAAATTAAGGAATCCCCAAAACTATCGTAATTATTAGATTCTTTTAGTTCAAGGAAAACGCCCGAAATATCATTATGTTTTAATTTTTTGGGCACTGCATATGGCCATTCCAATACAGACTCTCCTACATCTTTGTCAACAAAAACTTTTTTTTTTAAACTAGCTTGTTTAACTAAGTCTAATCTTTTCACAAATGGTTCAACATTTTTGTAATTAAACCAATGTCCATCGTTCAAGTAACGCGCGCATGCTAATTTAATGACGATATTTTCACATTCATCTGGTGTTAGACATTGTGCTGCTGCACTCACATTGAGAATCTGAGTAATGTAAAGTTCTGGCTTTAGCATAAAACGGTCCTTTTGATGAACCATCACAAATTTTGTTAAAACAATGCTTAGTCTTTTAAAATGTGGTAAAAAGTGTTGTTCTGTAAAATCCAAAAATATTTCACTATTTACTTTTAATATGAATTTCAATTTGTCATAGTATTTGTGCTCATTACCAAGATATTTTTTAAGAAGTATTTCATCCTTAGTCAACATTTCGTAAAACAGCTTTGCTACTGCAGGGGTCTTTTCACATAGTAGTTTCAATCGGTGTGGGGATATGTTGTCCAAATTAACTCTTACTGAGAACTCACTCAAAATAATTTCTTCTGGACATTTACACAAAAATTTGAATGCGTAGTTTGAATTATTTTTAGAGTAATACTTGTAGAAGTCTTGACATCGTAATGAATCATTTAAATTTAAGACAATCCAATGTTTCATTTTATTAACTGCTGTGGTTATCATACGCGGATACAAAACTGTCTCTAGATGATCAGGATTCATGATGTGGCAGTACTGTTTCTCAAATAACCATGTTGATTTAAGAGCTCGACTAACAAATAGCATATCATCATCTTGTAGATTCTTTATGATGTATTCTACGTGCTTATGTTTTGACGCAAGGTCAATTTTAAAAAGACGATCCACTGCGGTTAATTCTGGTGATATTAGTATAGTTTCGATGGGTTCAGCAATATTATATGCCTCGGTAACCAAAGAGTTGAAGTAATGATGCCGTTTTCCTAAGTTCGGTCCTTTTAAAGTTATGGGTATATTATGTGACCCCATTTTTTGTTTTCTGTGTGTTGTTACTCGAAAATTCTGTAACAAAAAAAAACATTAATAAAGCACACAGAATAACAGTGATTAGTTTGCTTATTTTAATTGAAAAATATGGCCTGAAAACCCTCAACAAGAACTGATATTACAAATTTTTTGCAGAAAATAATATGTTCAATATATTGGTAAGAAACAAATACAAATAAAAATATGGTCAATATAATATTAGTAAAAATGTATATCAGAAATTTATAAGATAAGTACAATGATTATAATCATTTGGTCACCAAATAGTAAAATGACACCCTTTTGGTGCAGTAACTACACTCCTAGCCTATAACCCTGTAGTGTAGAGTAATAATTAGGTATATTCTCTTCTCTATTTTGAATAAAAAAACAAAAGCCGGGTTTCTAGAAACGTTTCTCAACACACCGATCAAAAATTACGTTATCGAGTCGCACGCAGCATAAAAACGTCACAGCACAATGTATATCGAATACAATTGATTATTAGTACAGTAATATAAAAATCTCTGGTTATTTATCTATCTAACAGGTGAGTAATCAAAGGTGAAAATATGGGCCAAAAGTAATAAGGAAGGACAAAAAATACACTCGGCTATGTATTTAATGTATAATATATTCACGTCTTACCTATTAGTGAAAACACAAAACTATTTTTTTGCATTTAACTTGTAAAAAAAAGAGTTAATATGTAAAGTACTAATTTTTTTTTTTTTCGTTAATTTGCCCTTTCGGTCAGGCTAAAGCTATAAAGCCATACTGCCTCGTCTTCAGTGATATTTCTGCTGTATCTTAACTATGGTTATCGTCAAAGTCGTCTTAGTCAAGTCCAGTTCGTGTCAGTTCGTGCCAGTCATGCTTTAGTAAAGTAGTGGCGACTTTACTATAAAGCTTCGATGGAGTTTTGGAAGCAACACGAAAACTCATGTTTCACCACATTATATCATTTTCCCACACTCGCGCTTGTAATTCGGCACTTTATGAATAAAACACCACCATTTTTATGCATAAACACTCGACAAAACACTAGTTTTGGAAAAAAATACAACGAAGCGACACGACTCTTCCCGCGTTCCCGCCAAAACTCTCTGTAAAGTACTAATTATTTCTCAACTTTTTTTTTTTTTTTCTTTGGTTTTGGCGTCGCGTTTTAGCATTTGCCAGTGTCAAGTAATTATATATTTTCAAGTTTCAAAAGTTAAATAAGTGCCATCGTAGCTAGTTTTATAGTCAAAGTCGTCTTTGTCAAGTCCAAGTTTGTGTCAGTTAATTCCAGTCATGCTTTAGTAAAGTAGTGGCAACTTTACTACAAAGCTTCGATGGAGTTTTGGAAGCAACACGAAAACTCATGTTTCACCACATTATATCATTTTCCCACACTCGCGCTTGTAATTCGGCACTTTATGAATAAAACACCACCATTTTTATGCATAAACACTCGACAAAACCTAGTGTTTTGAGAAAAAAATACAACGGAGCGACACGACTCTCCCGCGTTCCCGCCAAAACTCATTTCTCAACTTTATTTACCATGCCAAGCTCAAATGACACTAATGAACTTTTATTACGTCTTCTTTTATTTTGGCGTCTTATTTTGAGTATTTGCCAGTGTCAAGTGTTTTGATATTTCCATGTCTCATTTTCGTAAGTTAAAAAGTAGTCAAAGTCCACTCTTGGTCAAGTCCAATCCGTGTCGGTAAAATCCAGTCATGCTTTAGTAAAGTAGTGGTGACTTTACTATAAGCTTCGATGGAGTTTTGGAACCATCACGAAAAGTTATGTTTCACCACATTATATCATTTTCCCACACTTGCAACTGTAGTTTGGTATTTTATAAATAAAACATCACCATTTTTATACCTATACACTCAACAAAACACTAGCTTTGGAAAAAAATACAACGGGGCAACAAGATTATTTCCGCGTTCCCGCCAAAACTCGTCCATGAATCATAAAGAACGAACATTATTTTGACAATGGATAATACGGGCTGCCAGTAAATAAAAATACGTTGAGCTCACGCAATGTTACTTGGCGGCAGTTTTTAACTTGAGGGTGGTAGCTAGCCAGCCGAGTACTAGAAAGCAGATATGTAGTGTTTGTGATTCGTGTTAAATGTGATTTAAAAGAACGCATTTTTTTATCATTAACGTTGTCACTAAGCTTGGATTTTTTTACTGGACAGAATCAGAATATGCTTTATTGTATCACTGTGTACAAAGTATTACAAAAATATTGGTATCATCAGTAATATCCACTAGTGACATATTATATTATATAACACTATTTTAATTATAATTCTTTATGATAAAAATGACAATATTTACTGTTGTTCAGACAACCTCTTCCGAAAACGAAAACGCAGAAGTGTTTGTGATTCTTAACTTGCTAGATTAGTTTTATTTTAAATACACGAATAACTTTTTTTTACGATACTAACAACATTGACTTTTATTCAGATACTGGAAATTCAGACGTTTCAAAAAGTGTATTTTGTTTGTCAATCGTATGTTACAAGTTATAGTTACTTTTTTCATTTTATCATTTCATTTTTATATTACAATGAAACTAAATGAGATAGTAGGTACCTACTACATTGCATTGGCGTTCGTACTTTATTCAATAAAAATATAATTTTTACATATACTCTAGGTAGTACGTAAATAATAATTGATAATTAATCTAGATTCTTTATATGCAGAATAAATGTAGGAAACGCAATGTAGGAATTAACTAGGTGCGACCTACTGCCTAATTTTTCATTAATTATCACACTATGATATGCCTTGAAATTGGTTCACTGGTAAATGATTATTTGATTATTGACATTTTGATATTTTAAAGTTCTGTAAATTGATACTTTGTACGCCCTAGCGGGCAAGGATAATTATCCTACAAGGGCTTACAAATACATACGCATACGTACTAGGGCGTACTTGCCTGCTTTAAGTATCGTACAACACCTATAAGACCTGTGTGCTGTTTTGTAAATGTACCTACACCGAACCATATGTTACAAATAAATGAATCTTGAATCTTCAATGCAGAATGTGCGACGTCATAGCTCATTTGAATTAACCAAATTGAAAGAATAAACCAAATTTATCTACCGTTTAACAAATTCACTACGTAACGTTATGCTTTTTTGTGATAATATGTTGAGCTTTCCGCGTTGTCTGTCTGTCCTTCCGATCTAAGATCACAGTAAAAAGTCATATACGTAAAACAAATCACGATGACTTTTCCTAATATGGCTATGGGTAAAGCTAGTAAGATAATAATAATACAGGGGTCTGCCTAGACGAACTTGTAACCAAGATTGGTTTCACCCCTTCTAAATTGCCAGAGGAAGCTCTTGAAAAGTTGCAATGGCAATGCAATCACAGATGCATTATCCACTCAATGCACTCCACGCCGGCATCAGCATGCGAACTGGGCATCGGGCAGGCTGTCTCAAGTACCTTCCACGAACCCTCCGCGGTATTTAGTTTGCATCCCAAGTCAACTATCTATATCGTAGGTGAGATTTTAAGTATTCACAGTACCGACTTATACATAGGTACAATGTACATACATACTTATTTATACATACACTACTGGCTTCTGAAAAACATGTTTTCGGTATCTTACGGCTATCATTCAACTACAGTACAAAAATCAGACAGATTGCTATGATACAGTTTGGTATTTTTTTTTACATTTTTGAAAATTAGGACAGGTCAAACGCTACGCGAAAAAATTCTGATATGAGTATTTTCGAGTTCAGTATAATGTAATTTAGAATAATCAGGAATGGCCCATTAGCCCCGGTAGCTTATTTATTCTGTGTTGTCATAAGCCATGGCTTAGGTTCCCGTCTAAGGAAAACATCCACGGGACGCACTTATATCTGATACAAATATAGGTATATATAATTTGGATGCTTTTTTTATTTCTTTGTTACCGAACTAATTAATATGCGATTCTTCATTGCCTTAAAAAAAAGATTTTACCTTTATTTATAAGCATATAAATATTTACAATAACAAAAATGCATTTAACTAAAAATGCACTATCCAGTAATCATGTAATCTAATTTGACTTCTAATCATTATTATAGATATTAAGATCATGTAGACAGGTTAATAATAATAGATATCTATAATGCACTAAAATTAATGTTTGGTAGTTCGTATAATATGATGAGACTTGGACAACTTATTGCTTGCACTTGCGCGAAAATTATAGGTATAGGACAATTTGTTTTTTTTTGCGACAGTAACGAGCAGCCAGGTTACTAGTCCTATTTTTTCAGCGGGTAACACCGCATGGCGCAGCTAGTAATATCATAAAACCGTTTTACAAAAATTTACGTCAAACTAGCGATGATCACATAATCATGTTCTTTTCAAACTATAATCCATTAGATTACTTGATACTTAGGGATATAATTGACAACAGTTGGACAGTGCCAGAATACACGGTGAGAAATTAATGGAAACCGGTTACGAAAAAATTGTGAGGGAGGGTGCCTACGTAAGGTAAGGAAAGCGTAAATACAAAAGAGTCTCAATCTGCGACGTGGTTGGGTAAAGTGCGATACAGCAGTTCCTATGGACCTTCGTAGGTTCTGTAGCAAATAGCAATGAACACAGGTGAAGTGTAGTTGGAAAGGAAGATACAAAAAAACCATGTGACAGAAACAATAATTGTGTACTCGAAAATTTAGAATTTTGAGGACGTTGACAGTTGAGAACGATAAAATTACATAGTTTACAAAGAAATTCGAGATAATAGACAAACGATGTCAAAATTTATTTCTAAAAAACAACAATTTTTAAACTAAAACTAGTTTATTAAATATCCCAATTATAATACAGACCTTTTCTAGGCCAATTTTCGTTACAAAATTGCATTTCTAGTAGGGGTTTTTGTCGGAAACAATTTAGAATAATTACTTTTTCTTGTTCGTAAAACTCTTCATTGTAAATATCACTATAATATAAATTTTTATATATATCTAGTGCTATTGTACATTCAATGCCTTCACTGACGTCAATTATACCTTTGATAAAATGGGGTGTCATTCGAAACTTTTCTTTGTTTAAACTGTTAAAGAAATTTGCTAAGCCAATCTGATACAACATGACAATAGAATCAAAGTAATTTTTAGATAGTAATCGTGCTTCTTGACCAACATATCTTCCAAATGTTTCACCGACAATTTTGTATCCAAAAACACGCTTTTCCTTATCGTCTAAAACTCCAGGCATTTCTATGGCTGCATAACATACACTTTTATAATACAGCATGTTAAGATAAAATGGCACATATACTGTAAAGTATTTTTCTACTGGAATAAAGCTTTGCATCCATTCCACAAACGTATTCATCACTGGCAAGCAAGACACATATTCGTTATGTAAAAATACTTCTGTGTACCTGATAGATTGTGAAATAACTGTTAGATATTTGAAGAACCGCTTTTTGTTGTTTTTGTATTCCCAAATTTCTCTCAATCGATCGAGATACATTTGGCCAACATTTTTAAGTCTTTCATTTTGGGATTCTTCACTTTTACAAAGCAATAGATATTTACCAAAAATATTTAAATATAATTCAGCAGTCTTATCATATTCAAAATCAAATTCTCTTTTTGGGACTTTATCAAGGATTAATCTATTTTGAACAAACATATTAAGAACATTTTCAATAAAAATTTCGTCTATTTTTGGTAGATTCATCTTAATACGAAATAACAGACCCAAAGACTTGTTGAAATCAATTTTACTTATCAGCTTGAATGTTTCTGTGAGATATTCAGGTAAAATGGTTAATGGCATTGAATCCACATTTTCAGTCATATTTTGCATAAGGTGAAAACTTGGATTAGTTTTTGCAATCAATGGTTTAACTATTTCCCAAATTCGAAGATCAGATCTATTTCCCTGTTGTCGAAAATAAGTAAGTGCAGTTTTCAGGACTAAAATAGGTCTGATTTTTACAACAGATGCAAAAATGTCCGCCGCATAACTGGTTCTTTGCGCCAATATCATTGCTAATCTTGCGGTCTTCTTCCAAGTTAAAAGCTTGTTAATCAAGTCATCCACATTAACTGCTTTGCATTTTATAACTTGGTTTGCAATTAATTTAGCACCAGCATTTTGCCATTTTAGTGAATTTAATTTAAAAGCTGGCCTTGCAACGTGTGCGTTTGCTCTTATCATAGCAGAAAATTGTTTGTGTTTTTTATGATTGCCGTCTAGATCCAGAATGTAAGATTTTAAATTATCACCAATCAAAAAAGCGATTGGTCTTGCCAAATTTTTATGTTTCTCAGTTTTTTTGATAGTAATCAAAAAACGACTAGCCAAATCTTCTTTCCCATTAAAATAAATGCTCATTTTCATAAGAAATTGTTCAGCACACAATTTATCAACTACTACAGCATCAATAAATTTGTCAACTGATAGGATTGTAATATCGTGTTTGAGTGCATTCAAGTAAGATTGATCAGTTTGTACAAAATCAAAATTTTCTCTGTACAGTTCTTTTCGGCCCAACTTCGAACGAAACAGACGTTCCAAAAGATATTTGACTGCAGGAGGATCTTTTCTTAGAACTTTTTTAATAGAATCGATAAGGTCATGACGTGTATCAAATTTAATCTTATAAGCTTCAAGAGTATCAATTGCATATTCTAGAATTTGAGCCCCACTTTTTGCGTCCACTGCTGCATTGGCACGTTCAATGAGAACTTTTAGTAATGCTTCTTTGATATGGTCCTTTTCAACTTTTGTTAAAGAATAATCACTAAATGAAGAGAAGTTTTTTAGAAACACCGATTTTATTGCAGGTGCGCAATCACTATGAGATAATAGAGCTCGTATAACGACAGCATGTATACCTTCAGTACACTCTGTTTCTGCTACTTTTCCGTCTAAACCAAGTCCCCAACCGAAAACTAAAATATTCTTCCAAATATGTTCGTCAACACGCCATACAGAAGCCCTTTTGACAAGACTGCGGATAACAGCAGCTCGGACCTGGCAAGGCTCATTTTTGTATTCCATCATTAAATGAAGTAAAGCCTCCAAATTTTCTGGTCTCCCACCACTTTTGCTCACAAGAACTAGAAACATATACATACGATTCTGCGATGAACTCTCACTCCTTAATTTTTTACGAAGTTCATACAGTGTCTTATCAAAGGCAACGAATCTATATTCTTCAAATAAAGCATCAAGAAGTGTCCTTCTTTTGGTAAAACGCCCAGAGAAGCCACAACCTAAACTTGTATCATCTAGTTCCGAACACTGGTCACAAATTAAGGCGCCAAAATTATCGTAATTATTAGATTCTTTTTTTTCGAGGAAAACGCCCGAAATATCATCACGTGTTAATTTTTTGGGCACTGCATAAGGCCATTCTAATATAGGCTCTCCCACGTCTTTGTCAACAAAAACTTTTTTCTTGAAATTCGCTCGTTTAACTAACTCTAATCTTTTTACTAATGGTTCGACATTTTTGTAATTAAACCAATGTCTATCGTTGAAGTAACGCGCACATGCTAATTTAATGACGATATTTTCACATTCATCTGGTGTTAGACATTGTGCTGCTGCACTCACATTGAGAATCTGAGTAATGTAAAGTTCTGGCTTTAGCATAAAACGGTCCTTTTGATGAACCATCACAAATTTTGTTGAAACAGTGCTTAGTCTTTTAAAATGTGGTAAAAAGTGTTGTTCTGTAATATCCAAAAATATTTCACTATTTACTTTTAATATGAATTTTAATTTGTCATAGTATTTGTGTTCATTACCAAGATATTTTTTAAGAAGTGTTTCATCCTTAGTCAACATTTCATAGAACAGCTTTGCGACTGCAGGAGTCTTTTCACATAGTAGTTTCAATCGGTGTGGCGATATGATGTCCAACGTAACTCTTACCGGGAACTCACTCAAGATAATTTCATCTGGACATTTACACAAAAATTTGAAGGCGTAGTTCGAATTATTTTTAGAGTAATACTTGTAGAATACATGACATCGTAATGAATCATTTAAATGTTTGACAATCCAATGTTTCATTTTATTAACTGCTGTGGTTATCATATGCGGATACAAAACTGTCTCTAGATGATCAGGATTCAAGATGTGGCAGTACTGTTTCTCAAATAACCATGTCGATTTAAGAGCTCGACTAACAAATAGCAAATCATCATCTTGTAGGTTCTTTATGATGTATTCTACGTGCTTATGTTTTGACGCAAGGTCAATTTTGAAAAGACGATCCACTGCGGTTATTTCTGGTGATATTAGTATAGTTTCGATGGGTTCAGCAATATTATATGTCTCGGTAACCAAAGAGTTGAAGTAACGATGCCGTTTCCCTAAGTTTGGTCCTTTTAAAGTTATGGGTATATTACGTGGCCCCATCGTTTTTGTTCTTTGTGTCTGTAACAAAATAAAAACACGCACAAAATAACAGAGTAATTAGTTCGTTTATTTCAATTGAACAAAATGACATGAAGTAAATAAACAAGAAATGTTATTACAATTTTTGTGTTGAAAAAGTATGGTCAATGTATTGGTAAGGAACGTAAGAGAAATGTTACATACAATGGTTTGTGTAATCATTTGATCATCACATAATTATGATTTATAGTGAAGCGTAAAATGACACCCTTTCGGTAAAGTACCTACACTCCGAGCCTATAACCATGTAGCGTAGCTGTAGAGTAATAATTAAGTTTATCCTAGATAATTATTAAAAAAAATTGTTTGATTCCTAAAAACATTTCTAGACACATCAATCGAAATTTACCTTATTAAATCGCACGCAATCTAATAACGTCACAATACAATATATATCGACGTAGGTATACACTTGATGATTAGTAGTAATGTAAAAATTTCTAGCTATTTATTTGTCTGACAAGTAAGTAATCAAAGGTAAAATATGGTAAAGTATTAAGGACGGACATAAATAAACTTGGCTAAAAAAAATAATTATATTATTTGTATACTTACGTCTTACCTATCAATGAAGACACAAATAATTTGTTATATTAAACTTGAGAAAAAAAGTTAATTTCTTTCGGCCACTATGTATCTCAACTTTGTTGTCCATTGAGAATGAATGGAACTTTGATTTCAATTTGAATGAACGATTACGAATTTATGATGTCATACAGAATGAACGATATTTTGACAAAGGTGAACGCGGGCTGCCAGTAAATAAAAATAAGTTGAGATCACTTTTTTTTTATTTCATCTTGCGCCGTGTTATTGATGCCATTTTGATCCTAATGTGGATCAAAATAGCATCAATAACACATTCTTTAAATTATATTGTGATACATACGAGAATAGATGTCAAATGTTTGGATGTAAAATTATTATTTTATGAAAATTAGACCTTATTTGTTACCCGTATCAGAATCTGTTGGTTTTATCGTATAATATAAAATATGTATTAGTTTTTCTTGTTTCGATATGAGAAGAATTAGGCATTACACACTTTGCTCGCGTAAACCTAATATTGGTTTATGTCTATCGCTTTCATGTTTATTTCGGCGCAGCGGACCGCCGGCACTAGATTACAAAAATGTCAATCTTCTTAAATTTGTCGAAAATAATGAAAATATATTTCAGTATGGGGTGTGTCTGTCAGGGGGTTGCAGTTTGAGTGTCGTTATTACGAGTGTTTTGTGAAGTTTTTGCTGTAGAATATTTAGATTACAAAAGTTAAGATTAGTTCAAATTTGTATACTCGTATCTAAGCTACCCAAAATCGCCTGTGGGATAAACACCTTTTTATGTAAAATAATGAAACGCTCCCCTGATGGTAAGAGATAACGTCTGTTCATGATTATTGCAGCGATATCTAGAATTTTTAGTAGCAAAATAAAGTCCTGAGGGCGAAGGCCTAGATGTACGGGAATGACATATGCTGTTGATATGTCATATCATGGGCAGTTTATGTCCATTCCGTAAATTTTTGGTCATTTTAGGGTTCCGTACCTAAAGGCTAAAACGGGACCCTATTACGTACTAAGACTCCGCTGTCCGTCTGTCTGTCCGTCTGTCACCAGGCTATATCTCATGAACCGTTTTAGTTAGACAGTTGAAATTTTCACAGGTGATGTATTTCTGTTGCCGCTATAACAACAAATAAGTACCTACCTATACTTTTTGGGCAATCGTGCTTCATTTTCAGCCACTTCATCGCTTCCCATCTAGTGAGATCGTGGTCAAACGCATCGCTAGTCTGTTAAACAAAAAAACCATGCTTAACATCAGATAGGGTATGGGCAAACGCAAACCTATTTTGAACCTATTTTTATATTGACAATATTCGTTTATATTGATATGTTTGGATTTTGACATACCTTATTTTGACATGTAATCAGTGTTTTAAAACCCGTTTGATGACATGTTTAAAATTTTGAAGTGACTTGTAACATTGGTGTTATCAATAAAATACTTGTATTTGTATTTGAACAAAAAAAAAAGCGATTTCGTTAGAACTAGCACATTCTGTACTTCTCCATAAATGGGACGCTCTGCCTATAATAGTAAATTACCCAACTCACTGTACCTACCAACAGAAATCCCAACAGAGCCATAAACAGTGGCAACTCAGATTTATACGAACTCTCTATAATCATAACCGGAACACGGTGACTTTTATGACGTTCGCGAGTGTTGGCATTTCAACTACGCTACGCTTTATTTGCATATTATTCCTTTATTACTCTCACCGAATTCATATGCTAATGTCGATATTCTTCGGCCCGCAGGACTGCCCGGCTGTGACCCTAAAGGAACTAACAGATGGTTTTTGGCGGGAACGCGGGAAGAGTCGTGTCGCTCCGTTGTATTTTTTTTCCAAAACTAGTGTTTTGTCGAGTGTTTATGCATAAAAATGGTGGTGTTTTATTCATAAAGTGTCGAATCACAAGCGCGAGTGTGGAAAATTGATATAATGTGGTGAAACATGACTTTTCGTGTTGCTTCCGAAACTCCATCGAAGCTTTATAGTAAAGTCGCCACTACTTTACAAAAGCATGACTGGACTTGACTGACACGGGCTGGACTTGACTAAGACTGGACGTTGACTATAACTAGCTACGAGGACATTTATTTAACTTTTGCAACATAAAAATAATTATATAAATACTTGACACTGGCAAATGCTAAAATGCGACGCCAAAACCAAAGAAAAAAAAAGGAACTAACACAGCCCGCCAGCCCGTTGGCTCATCTGCCTTGTAAGCTGTAGGGCGTGGGTTCGATTCCCACTCAGGGCAAACATTTTATGAATAAACAAATGTTTGTTCTGTGTCGGGGTGTTCAGTATGTATTTACAAAAATTTATCTGACTTCCATCGCCTTCTTCTTCTTATCTTCCATGAAACGGTACTGTTTTATTCAAGCAATTGTGATTTACCGCAAATAAAAAGCAGGCAAAGTAAATGCCAGTAGTTGTGATTTCACTGTAAAATTATGCTCCATTTGTCCATAAATGGCAAAAATTGATTTGTATGGAAATCGTACCACCTTAAGCAACTAACACATGTTTGTAAAGCGCTTACTGTAAAATCAAACGCTAATCTCAATAAATCGGCCGCTACAGATTGTCGCATAAAAACAAACACTGAGTAAGTACACCTATGCGCCCAGCAGGGCGGGCGGCGTTTGGCGGACCATGAAATTGCCCGCCCTGACGCGCTCATAAAATATAACTGACAACTAATGATCTATGGCATGAACTCTTGCCTCCGAGACAGATTGCACACACCACAAACTGCGCGATGCCTTTTGACGACTGACATGAGTCGTCAATAAATGTAAAGCGTAGCGCAGCCGTCGGCAACCTTTTGGCAGGCAGTCAAAATAAAAAGGTCTGTAATGTACCTACGTATGATTATATAATTATAATATTTTCTATATACTTTTAGACACTTATATTATGACTAATTTACAAAATAGTCACGGGCCGCAAGTAAGGAATCCGCGGGCCGCGTGTGGCTGCGTTGTCGATCGCATTGCTTTACTAAGGAAACTGGTGTGCGTTTATTTATCTATAGGATAGGATTCAGTATTGACCTAACTTGGATTAAAAAAATAATCAGAATAAACTTAAATTCTAAAACTAAAATTTTAATAAATTTCTGATTACTTTGGGACTTTTTACGGTTACTCTCAACATCCCTGTAGGTACCTAATTTCGCTAGCTGCAGTACCTTTTAAACAGAAACACAATACAGCTAATGCTTGCAGACTACTACAATGAAATATGTATAATGTTTATGCAAAGGTGAAAGCTTTAGATATATTTTATCGTTGACAAGCTAGGTGTTTGACCACAGCTCACCTGATGTTAAGTAACAGTGTGGTCAAAGATGGTAAAGCACACCTATCCTGAAATAGAATTGGCTTTCAAGTAAGGTTGCCGGAACACACTGTTAGATGCTTGGCGGTAGATTTTCAACTTGAGAGTGGTAGCTAGCCAACCAAGTACCTACTAGAAAACACCCAACCACCATGCTATGGTTTCCTCACGATGTTTTCCTTCACCGGCAGCTCAAGCTCATTGTTGGGGGTCGAACCCACGCCCTTCGGCATGCGAACCGACCGCGCTAACCACTCGGTTATCATTGCTACAAGTTATAGCTATATACTGTCACTGTGTTATAGAAAGTTTAAGATGTTTTTTTACGTAGGGACATAAATCGTGTCTTGCCATTATCAAATAATGTTCAGCCAATATCACTATCGGTGCCTGCTTCCGCAAACAGCCTTCGTTTGCATTTTTATTGCTTTTTAATTTTATCACAGCCGACAGGCCTGATATCCTGTGTCGTTGGCATCACAGCGATGCACCCTACAAAGAGAACACAGTATGAACAAAAAGTTATATTTATCAGAATGCGAAATGACGCCTGAAAAAGAGTATGAGATATACATACATAAATAGAGTTTTCACGGGAACGTGAAAAACGTCGTTTCGCCCCTTTGTAATAATTTTCTTGTGTTTACTAATTTGCAAACTTGTGTTCTTTTGTGTCAACGCATCTAGAATTTTCTGGAGGTCTCCTTTCACAGGCATCTCAAGCTAAATAAAGAAGAAATACCTAATCGATAATATCATATCAGGCATATCACGGTGAACATTCCCCATGTGCGCCCTAACCGCTGCGAATCCACATTCTTTATTCGTAAAGCGAGGATGTGGAACTCTGCCGGAGTCTGTGTTTCCCGAAAAGTATAGTAGGATTAGTAGGAGTGTCATCAAGTTAAGCGTATACATATATACAGTTACAGTGTGCAGACTGCAGACTCCAGAAAAATGTGAAATGAAGCAGAGCGAGATAGCGAACGAAATGTATATTATGCACACAAATTGGAAATAGAAATAAAGAAAGTTTAAATTTCTAAACGAAACGATAGCGCGTTTTAACGACGATCAACGCCATCTAGGTTAATTTTAACTAACTAAATGGCGTTGATTAAAACAAACTACTTAACAATTAAACGTACAGGTTCCTTCTAGGTAAGGGTGTTCAACCCTAGACCATTAAGATCAGGTAGAATGTGGCCACACACGAACCTATTCAGTATTAAAATAAAAATTATGCTTCGATCAAATAAACAGATTGTTTATTTGGTCTTACCAAATAAACAATCCATACTTTTAGTAGGTCGTATCACAACCGTGTCTCGGAAGGTTGAGGTAATTAAAGTCTCACCTTGAACTGAGAACTCCTGACCGGACTTGAAATTTTTCTCCCTCAAATTGCAATTAAAATTTTTACTCAGAAAAATCTTTTTTTCTGTGTAAAAAGCTACTACCTACAGCATTTATATATTACCTATTATGTCTGAAAACTACTCTAACTTTAGATAATGTACATATTACATAATTATGTATAAAGTTACGAAAAATATAATTCGTCTTCTTTGTTAGAGAAGGACAAATATTGTTATGTATGTTCAATATTCACTGTATATAAGTATTTCTTTTATTTTTAAATAATAAATTAGTTTTGCAATGTATTAGTGTGCTTTTAGTTATTCTATGTATTAGGATGTTATGTTATTAGAATGTAGATATATTACTTATGTTATAGTTATGTATTTTTGTGCATAATATCTTCGTTATTGACGCACACCGTCTTTTCTTCCTCTGATCCTATCCGTCCTAAGGTTGCCCGGAAAAGATCGCATTTAGCGATAAGGTCGCCAGTTGTTACACCTACATTTAAGTTTATTTCTTTTGTTTTCTGTATTTTAGTGTGTACAATAAAGAGTTATCAATCAATCAATGACTCGCTAGTTTGCCTTGTACATCAACGCAACACTTGTCTATCGGTTTTCTATTGATGTTGGACTGCGCTTCAGAGCTATATTGTACAGCCAGGAGCTCTTAAAAGCAACATCGATTCATGGTAGATGGTCAAAAATCTCGAACTAAACGATTCGATTCTACTTTTATTGCACGAACCGCTAAACCATGGACTTAGCTGCCAGATGTGTTCCCCGCTGGACAAAATCTCCTTCTCAAAAGCTCCCTTAGCTCCCTTTCAGCATCCCTGCTATCGTAAAGTTTGTTCGTAATGATGACTATATTTCTTTTTTTTTATAGCACTAGACGCTCTCCTGATAGTAAGTGATAACGCCTGTCCATGACCATTGCAGCGATATACAGAACTCTGAGTGACAAAAAAGGTCTAGGACATCGCTGCTTTAGCGCTCATTACTTTGAGACTCGTTGGTTAGTCTCAACTGCCATGTAATTTCGCTAGCTGCAGTAAATAAATCTTTTAACCAGAACACTGTAATGTTAATACATTACTGCTTGGCGTCAGAATATCTGGTAGGTACTGCTCTGGGACCTACCTAGACGACCTTCAGCTAAGGAAATCAACCACCAAGTTATTCTATCATTCCGCGTTACCCTTTGTAACTAACATAGAAAACGTTATTTCCTGGTATCTAAGACGTCAATGGAGTTAGAAGACAAACGATACTTCTAACCGATAAGAAATTAAGAGCGATGTTCCTACAACAAGAGCTGAGCTAAGTATTTAGGACTTTGATGAACAATTCCCGGTAGATCAGGATCCTTAGTTAGTTACTTCAGTTTGTTTTAAAACAGTATATCGGAGGAGAGCGTGTATTAGAGGTAAAATACGGAAAAGGAATGTAAGTTACATCTAAATGTCTTCTATTCTAAAATAGAAGATGATATTACTTTAATATAGGACAGGACGTTTAAGACAGGAGAGTGTCTCGTTCGTCTTAATACTTTTGTCGTTAAAAAAAAACATTTCTAGTCCTCTACCTCAGAAATAAAACAACGATAAGCAAGCATATTATCACTGTTTTGTTCAGCTTTACTTTTTTTATCACAAAGAATTAATCGAGATGGCTGCGGTGGCGAGTATCTGTGTGTAATTATTGCCATGATTGGGTGTCAAAGACACAGTCTAAGTTTTATAAAAGATGTGGTCTCCACGATTATCCGTGCTAACGCGTACCTACGTACTTTACCAGGCTTTCATAAAACCGTTTAAAAATATTTCGGTTAACACAATTTTCAAATAAATAAAGCATACAGAACATCACACTATATCTACATAAACGTTTGCAACTAAACGTTCTGCAAAAGTTGAGACATTCTATTTGATACCCACTGATAGGGTGGTATCTATGTACATTGCATATTGTGACATTCCTTCTATCTTGTTTCGTGCAGTATGCGACCCTCCAAATGAAAACTTACTGCCGAATAAGATGGTATCTCCGTCTCCAGAGTTGCAGGACCGATGCAAGCGATGCTATCTTTATGAGATGAGATGAAACGAAAGGGTAGACAATGTATTATACCGTCTAAGATAGGAAGTTAATAAACACACATATGTGATTTTCTTAGGGTTGACAGGCTAGCTAGATGTTTAGCCACAGCGTGGTGTGGTCGAAAATAGTAAACAAACCTAGACTTGAATGGAACTGGCTCTCAAGTGAGGCTTCCGGAACACACTGTTACATGCTTGGTGATAGATATTCAACTCGAGGGTGGTAGGCCAGCCGAGTATTAGAAAGTACCTTACCACTATGCTATGGTTTTCTTCACCGGCAGCTCAAGCTCATTGTCGAGGTTTGAACCCATGCCGTTCAGGGTGTGAATAGACCGCGTTTAGAAAATTGTGACATTAATCTGACACGTGATCACTGACAACTGTAAAATGAATAGTTAATAACTGCCGAGATTAAACGAAGAATCAACAAAAAACAATTCATTCAGTTAATCGCTAGAGTTAAAATAGCCCGTTACAGGCTCCGGTTAAATTAACCGAGCGTTTTAATCCGGCGCGTATTTACCGGACTCTGTTTAATCCGCACATTGGAGCACAAATTAAAACGAGCTGATTGGATAATTAGTTAATTATTTTAAACAACTATTTTCGATACATGCCTACCCATACATAATTATAATTGCTAAACTAATTTTTACTTGGTGGTAGATCTCCTTAGCAGAAGTCGTTATGGTAGGTACCACCGCAGTACCAGATATTCTGCTGCCTTGCAGTAGTGTGCAAACATTACTGTGTTCTGGTTTGAAGGATACTGCAGCTAGCGAAATTACTGGGCTGTTGAGACTAACCATCGAAAGTCACAAAGTTATGAGCGTCAAAGCGGCGATGCTTTTTGGACTTTGTTTTGTCGCCCAAAGTTCCTTGTTTCACTGAAATAGTCATGGGCATGTGTAATATCATTATTTTTAAATACACAACACGCTGCGAATCCACATTTTTAATTCGCACGGCTAGGATGTGGAACTTTTTGCAGGAGTCTGTTTCCCGAAAAGTACAATATGGGTATCTTCAAATCAAGAGCAATGGTTTTTTCATACTTAATAGGTTAGCTTCCAGTTCATGTTATGCAACGATGTGGTCTAGGATGGAACACGTATTTATGAGATGAAATGAAAGGATAGACAATATACATATATATATATATATATATATACAGACTAGCTAGATGTTTAGCTAGAGCTCACCTGGGATTTGAACCCTCGCCCGGCGTGTAAACCGACCGCGCTAACCACTAAGCCATTATCGTTTTTTTACACAAGCGACGTGATTTTGACACATTTTTTTACTTATGCGAGATTATTCACGTTTAATTTTGTCGGAAACTCTTACTATAGCTTTGGCCATATCCAGTGACCTTCTTTAAGGAATCAAAGTAGAGTAAAACGCGCGCGTGGACGTGCGGAGACGAGGCCGCGTAAGCAATCCCGCATAAGTAAAACATAAATATATCATTACAAAGTATTTCATATGGATAGATTGATAGAAGAAGGTTGAATCTCGAGTCCAAGGACGTCGTTACCCAGGGGTTCAAGGGGTGCGGTGCACCCAGACGCAGAGTCCTAAAGGGGGGAAGGCCGAGACTGCCATAAATTTCGCTAGGTACTTTCTACATGGAAACCACACGGGCACGGGCGCAGGCTAGCTTTCGCAGACGAGTCTTAGCAAAAAGTTCCCGGTGTACTTCTTATGGGTACTAAACCTTAAAAAATTACAACCACGCTGAACAAAGCCAGGTCGTTACAGCAAATTGGCATCATTTTCTCGGAGTAAGTACAATAAAACTTTTCATATAAAACTGTCATCTATTTTTACAATCATCACACGTTTTTATTTGACTCTGGACAAAATTACATCAAGCTGCTGAATGGCTGTCGTAAAATTCACACCAATTTGGATTCCCCGGGGTCCGGCGTCGGAGCAAGCGTCAGAGTAACAAACGTCGGGTAATAGAACGTCGCTGTATAATAAGTCGGTAAAACGTGTGTTTTATACCGCTGGCGAGACATGCCACTGTTTTTTAGATTTTTTCCTGTCTGATGTAAGTTGATGTCGATCGGGAATTTTGAATAAACATCTGTGCAATGGTCTAGCTACTAAGTGACTAGACGGTGTCCTATACGAGCTCCGGTGGCCCCTCGGACCCTAACCGACAAGCAAGCCGAACGAACTATTACCTCTACCATCTCTATAACCAATGATTTTATTTTTAAAGATATGCTACGTTCATACTGAGCGGCGCGAGCGTTCAGATTTCATTGCGTTACGTTATTACAAATGCAATTACAACTGCGAATGCGATAAATAATTCTATAAAGAAACATAGCTATAATTAGTGTGTTGCGATTGAAGTACCTACATCAGTGCAAATCAATTTACAACAATTTGGGGTTTGCGCTAGTGCGATACCTACCTCTTTCTATTTATAATATCATTGACTAATAGCAGGTTGCAATATATAACAATAAAATTTAGGCAGCTCAATTTTATGCAATTCGACTTTTGTGTTTATCATTTGTGTTTATGATTTTCGGACGTAGCGCTGTACTAGGGCGTACAGCGCTACGTTCGAAAATCATCGCTGACAACAATAAATAAAAAAAAAACATCACTCAAACGTAAGACAAGAATGAAATCAAAACGCCCCGTTCATTCACCAATTAGGACGTTTATTCTAAACAGGTCGACCGAATGACGTTAATCCGAAAAGCCTTAAACAATTAACGGCAATCCGAACGAGGTCTGAGGAGGCTGAATAATGCCATTACATGGCTCGCCGGCCGCGGCTGCCACCTGCCAGCTTCCACGCCGGGAATACCTACTCGGCATTTGATACACTTACTTATCATTTTCTCCATCCAACAATATAAGATATCATAAGGTATAATATATCATAACATAAGGTTTCTGTTATGAGCTGGAAAAAGTGTGACGAGCATAATATATCCAGGTGTTTTGTGTCTGGTTATCCTATTCTAGGTAGTCTTACTAATATTGTAAATGCGAAAGTTTGTGAGTATGGATGTATGGATGGATTTTTGTTACTCTTTCACGCTACTGAACGGATTTGGAACACAGATAATTTATAACCTGGATTAATAGGCTACTTTTTATCCCGAAAACATGTACAAAATACAAATACAAATACTTTATTGATAACACCAATGTTACAAGTCACTTCAAAATTTTAAAGATGTCATTAAATGGGTTTTAAAACACTGATTACATGTCAAAATAAGGTATGTCAATATCCAAACATGTCAATATAAAAAATATTGTCAATATAAAAATACTGTCAATATAAAATATGTCAATATAAAAATATGTCAATACCAAAACAATATTGTCAATATATTAAAATGACATGACAAAAAAATCATAATTACTTACTAGTAATTCAATAATCTTTAAGTTTGAAATACTCGTCAATGTCATAAAACAAGGTTTCTAGCAGCCAAGATCTTAACTTGGTTCTGAAACACGCGGTGGAAGCTGCATCCCGTACGGAGGCGGGTACGCGGTTGTAGACCGCGGGCCCCAAAATGTATACCGACCTCTCCGACTTGACGAGCCGGTGTGACGGTGTTACAAGCTGGTCTTTCTTTTTATTGCTGCGAAGATCCAACGTACTGTGTACGCCCCTGCGTTGAAACTTATCGATGTTAGTATGGGTGAAAAGGGCTACTTGGTAAATAAGCTCACACGGCAACGGCAGTATCTGCAGTTCCCTAAAAAGGTCCACGCATGAGACATCGGCCTGAACCCCACATATGGCACGAATGGCTCGCTTCTGCATAACAAAGGCTCTATTACGATCGGCAGCGCGGCCCCACAGCTCCAACCCGTACGTGATGTTACTGTGGACGGTCGCGAAGTAGCAGGAGCGCACTACGCTGCGGGCAGCGGTGCTCGCGAGCCGCCGGAGCGCGAAACACGAGCGGCTCAGCTTCCCGCACAGCTCGTCTATGTGCGTCTCCCAGGTCAACGCGCCGTCAATATGGAAACCTAGAAGTTTCGTACAGTAGACTTGTTGGAGCGCAGCGGTAGCGGTTAATACCGCGCGGCGCAGCTAGTGTATTATAAATATTTACCAAAAATAAACAAACTGGTTCCCATACCACAAGTTTTGCTTAGTTTTTGGGCAAGATGGCGCCGAATAACGATAATTATTTTTATTAAACGATATTTATTTGCTTATTTTTTTCTTTTTACAAGCAATATTGGGGGGTTTTTCTTTTATTTATATAGATTCTGTGTAGTTTTAAGTGATAGGTTTTTTTTCTATGTAAGCATGTTCCTTTGTCCCTTGAAACTCATTCGGTAGTTTTTATTTTATTTTATTTATTAACAGATCCGCCTCATAAATTGTAGCGCGTGGGTTCAATTTCCACTTAGGACAAACATTTCAGTTGTAAGCGCCATAATCGATCGTCATCCCAAAACTTTTTAAAAATAATTTACAGACTAGGTTTTTGATTGCAACTCTGGTAGTATGTGGTCGAAGTTAGTAAACACATCTAGCCTGAAATGGAATTAGATTTCAAGTAAGGCTACCGGAACACACCGTTGGGTGCTTGGCGGCACATTTTCAACTTGACAGTTGTAGCTAGCCAACCGAGTACTAGAAAGTATTCTAGTCTACCACCTTGCTTTGGTTTCCTCACGATGTTTTCCTACACCGTCAGCTCAAGCTCATTGTTAGGATTTGAACTCACGCTCTTCGACGTGTGAACCTACCGCGCTTACCACTGAGCTATGACCGTTACAAAATCCTGGATCGTCCCGTTATTCTCTTGTAACACCTTATCGAGCAGTAACCTGTGAAGTTATCAAAGAAGCATCATTTGTTAAAACTGAAGTTAAGCTATCAAGTTAGCGTCCTATCAGCGTCAACTTAAACTTATATCTTAACTCTCACTTAACTAGCTGACGTGATCGTTATTGATGCGCCGCTGATGGCGTGTATTAATTAGTTGTTGCTTAGGTACTCAGTAATTAACTACCGAGTATGGTCGCGTAATCAATACTGATAAGAAAAGTTTCCTCCTTGGTGCGGCTTCGAATCCTGTCGTTATAATAAATAAGGACACTTTTTAGGATTCCGTACTTTTTTTACAGTCAGTTTATCTATACATATTATTATGTCCGTTCGTCTAATCTATTAAATGTGTTCAATTGATCATAGATACTAATTTTTTTCAAGAGTAATGAGACAAACGAAACAACACGACAAACAATATTTTGCTGCTAAACAGTAGTGTGTAAATATTATTGTATTCCGGTTTAAAGGGTACTGCAGTTAGCGAAATTACAGGGTCGTTGAGATTAATCATTGAATGTCTCAAAGTAATGAGCGCCAAAGCAGCGATGCCCCGGACTTTGTTACTCAAAGTTCTGTGTATCGCTGCAATAGTCATATGAACATACTTTATCTCTTACCATCAGGAGAGCGTTTTGTTCGTCACATAAATTTTACATTTAAAAAAAACGGTCTGCTGTTGGTAAAAAATAAAGCATGCCCATGACCATTGCACCGATACATATAACTTCGATTAGCAAAACAAAGTCTAGAGCGTCGCTGCTTTGGCGCTCATTACTTTGAGACTTGATTGTTTGTCTCAACAGCCCTGTAATTTCGCTAGCTTCAGCTGTCTACGTAGAATAAAACGTCAATAACCAATCCCCAACAATGAGCTTGAGCTGCCGGTGAAGGAAAACATCGTGAGGAAACCATAGCATGGTGGTAGGGTACTTTCTAGTACTCGGCTGGCTAGCTACCACCCTCAAGTTGAAAATCTGACGCCAAGCATCTAACGGTGTGTTCCGGCAGCCTCACTTGAGAGCCAGTTCCATTCCAGGCTAGGTGTGCTTTACCATCTTCGACCACACCTTCACTTAACATCAGGTGAGCTGTGGTCAAACAACTAGCCTGTCAACCATAAAAAAAAAAAAAATCACTGTTAAATTTTATAATTTTGTAGATATGCATTTTAAAATTTTTGCAGTAATTTTACTAATAACATAATACGTATAGGTATCTATATCTTTTCATTTAAGAGTCTTGAGAAAGATTGTCATTTAACGGCGAGGGTGTCGACAATGTGATAAAGATGACGAACCTGGCCTTGATTGGCGCAGGACCCGGACAAGTAGCGTACAAAAATGTAGATGTACTGGTCAGCAGTTGGCGATTACAGGCTGAAGATGATGATGAGTTCCTTTGTCTATCTAAACAAAAACACTTACGAAATACCCGTATTATTCAGTCCACAACTATTGGAAGACTTCCACCCCCAGCATTATGCACCGCGCGCCCCACGCAGCATGATGCGAAGAGGTTCCCACATTAATATGAAAGAAACCGATATAAAATTAAGTCAACAAGTTCCTTCCAAAAATTATTCATAGAAAATCCCCCGGAGGTGAGAAGGAGAGGTGAAGGGCGCGGAGGGGATAGGAAAAAGTTGGATAAGTTCGTTCATGAATTGGAAATGTAATTTTATCGCGTGAACCTCGAATTGTACCTTACGATTGTTACTTTAACCGGCGGGAGATTTGATGGACGAAGTTTTCACGTTGAGATATTTATTCTATGGTGGACATGCCAGTTCTTTGACCACAGCTCATCTGATGTTAAGTGACGTTTTGATCAAAGATGGTAAAAATACCTGTAAATTATAAATAACCTGATTCAACATACTCTACAAACGTCTATCGTCAGCAATTGAAGTGACCATATCGCCTTACAAATATTATTTTTAAATTGTCAAATTGACACCTAAGTTATCAATAAAAAAAAATATATTTGAAAACAAAATTATCATTAAAATATCAAAATCATACCATAATATAAAGATTGTTAAAATAAAAAAGATGTCAAAATAACACTAATAATGTGTCAAATATAAAATATGTCAAAACGATCAGACATGTTCTAGAAGCTACTTTTTATCCCGAAAATATGCAGCGGGTAATACCGCGGGACGCAGCTAGTTTCAGATATAAATGCATGTTTTAATGTCGTAGCTAGTTAAATAATACCTATCGATACTATTATAAAGAGGAAAGGTTTGTTTGTTTGTATTGAATAGGCTTCGAAACTACAGGAACGATTTCAAAAAATCTTTCACCGTTGAGAATCTACACTATCCCCGGGTGACATATGCTACTTTTTATCCCTGTATTCCCACGGGAACGGGAACTACGCGGGTGAAACCGCGAAGCTTCCGCTAGTAGCAAATAAATCCTAAACTCTAAATAGTATGAATTTATAGCATAATATTTAATTAGGTTATTTCTACAACGTATAAGCATTTCGGCAACTTTTTTATTAAATCCAAAAATAAATATGCTCTCTGGCAATTTGTAGATGCAGGTATGAAAATCTCGAGAGGGCAACCGGTCGGGTAATGGGCAGGGAAGTAGCGGGTTTACCCGTATCCCAGCAGCTTGCATATTTACTGGCAACATTTAATGGCCAGTCTTGAACGTGCCTTTTCAAAATATATTTTAATGCGGATATGTCTGAGTCTAAGTGGACTCTCGGGAAGTGATGTCATCAAGGTTGCGAAAAATCTTTAAAGTCAAATGCGTTTTTTTTTTTGCATTTATTGAACATGTCAAATACAAAATACAAATCTTTTAATAAGAACACCACAGTTACAAGTCATTCATCTATTCTTATTTAAAAATGTCAAAATCATAACATAATATGTCAATACAATGAAATAGGTAATATGTCACATATAAAATAATTATGTCAATATGATTAAATGTCAATACAAACAAAAATATTATACTTAATAACTAGTAATTCAATAATCTGGTGTTGATGTTGAATTAGTGTAGTGTACTGTGACCTTAATTCTATTTTTAATTAAAGTTCAAGTTACCGTGAAAAAGTTCCGCCAATGCAAATGAGAGTCCCGGAGGAGAGGCAAGACCTGGAATATCCCTCCTCTAACTAAATACCTAATATTGGATCGGAACAATTTTCTTTCTCGATTGCCCTCTTTTATTAGGTTGAAAGAAGATTGGACGTTTTGTTGAGAAAGTGACGTCATTTTGAACGAAGGTATCGAAGTACCTACATTTTAGGCAACCGGCTTTTTACATTTTTTTTTTATTTTTCTAACCAGTATTTTCAAATTCAAATTCAAATGTTTTATTTGCATAAATAGGTACAGTCAGGTCGAAAATAAAAAATAAAGGCATCCCAATATTCAGCCTTCACAAGGCGTGCAAAAATAAAAATAAAAATAAATTCACAGATATAATCAAATATTTTTTGTATTTATTGTTTTGTTTGTTTAGAACATCTTCTAGTTATTTTTTGGGAATATTTTTTGTATTGACATACCTTATTTTGACTTTTTTATGTTGACATGTAATCTGTGATTTAAAACTCATCTAATGACATATTTAAAATTTTGAAGTGACTTGTAACATTGGTGTTATCAATAAAATATTTGTATTTGTATTATAAAACTACGCCTAAAAATGTCTTATTTTTATTTACTAGTTATAAAACCGCCAGATAGTTTAGTGGAATTATGGCTGGGTTTCATATGAAAGGCCAAAGTTCCCGATAATGTTACTGGGTACACTGAAATAACATTATCTATCTCCCTGGCGTTCGACGCCTGTTAGAAACAGTGCGTAGTAACGCCAGATATAATTGTGTGTTTTGCAAATACTATTTGCTCAGGCGCTTGAAATTTCGGATTCGGAAAATGTACTTAAATTTTAAAGTTTAAGATTACAACTAAAAAAAATATTCACACTTCTTAAAATGAAAACGAAACAACTCATATTAGGTACAATATTGAAAAATATCTGACGGACAAAAATATAAGTAGGCATGAAACGCCTAGATACAAAAATAATTCACTACTAAAAACTTAGTAGTGTCTGACAGGTTTCAAAATTGTCAACGCTTATTATATTTTATCACCGAATTACAGTATTGTGAAAAACTCGAACTTTGTTTTGCTACACAAAGTTCTATGTATCGCTGCAATTGTCTTGGACAGGCGTTATATCTTACCAACAGTAGACTCCCTCGTTCGTCTCATTACTTTTTACAAAAAAAAAATCTAATAAAGTAACATGAATACTTAAGGGCGCACCGCACAAACACATACATATTTAGATAATTTTAATTGTACACAACACAGAAAAAAATGTAATTTCATCGTTATACAAAGACTGATGACTTTCCATGCAGTATTTACGCCGTATCGCGCCTTTATTTAGTTTGTTTTGGTTTTTTTTCGAGGAAACTGCAAGTAATTGTTTTTGTAAAGTATAAAATGTACAGAGTGAATCCTTAAACATCTTTAATATTAACCTCATAAATGAAGTTTTAGTAATAACGAAAATACCACAGAACAAACAGTTCCAAATCCACTCGGTAGAGGCTTAACAGTAGGTAGGCACTAAGCTACCCCAACCAGTCTGGAAAACATTTGGGTAGGTATCTACAGGTATATTCTCAGAATAGAAAACCTCCATTATTCTAGACTGTTCCAAGCTTTGACTGGGAATCCATTGAATGTCTGTCCCTCCGTGGTCGCTGCTTGAAAAATCCATCGGTGAAATGAGCGGTGGATCAAAGGGCTCGCCCCTTCGATGGACAAGCCGACGTCGATGTTTGCACGTGTTATTTACTAATTAAAGTGTTATAAAAAGGGTAAAAGCTGATTGCTGTAACAAGTACTTGTGCTTATAAAATTCAAATGTGATTAGTTTTTCAGAGCGATGAGGGGGAAAAGCGGCAATATAAAATATAGATTGCAATTTATCTTACTAACATTAAAAATTGTAGCGCGCTAGACTAGAGCTTACTGTACCATCGGAAATACGAGATATACAAATATGATACCAAAGTTATCTACACGTCAAAAACACTGATTATACATGACTAGCGGACGCCTCGCGGTTTCACCTGCGTAGTTCCCGTTTCCGTAGAAATACAGGGATAAAAATAGCCCATGTCACCCGGGGATAGTGTAGCTTCCCGACGGTGAAAGAATTTTTGAAATCGGTCCAGTAGTTTCGGAGCCTATTTAATACAAACAAATCTTTCCTCTTTATAATAGCATAGATAACATTAGGCAGGATGTGGTCATACGCACCTATATTGCATAGTAAAAAAACCCTGCAGTGTAACAATATATAGGACCTATATATTGTTACACTGCAGGGTTTTTTTAGCAGGTAGTATACCTACTCCTTATATTAATCAACGTATAGTTAGGTACAAAGGTGTAGAAAATATTGCGCCAACAGTGTAATTTTTGCAGAAGTTTCAAGTCGGGTAATAACAATATTTCCGTTCTCCTTTAGAGATTAAGCAGGTTTACATTCACCTTGTTAAAAATTATGTAAATCTATGAATATCCCTTGAGGCAGGTCAAAGATAAATTCAACAGATGGTAACAACTTCCTGTCGATGCCTAAACAAATCTTGCAAGTCCAATATTTGCCTAAATCATCAACACTTGGACGCAGATGATAAGACAGTTATTGGTTCGGCACACAGCGACAATCATGGCTCGGACGGCCAACTGGACGGTTCCATTGTAAATAGAATAATAACATACAATACAGAGAGAACAGAATTATTTCTGGCACGATATTTAACACGTATAAGTCCGCGTTTGACCACCACGCCTGGTGGTAAGCAAATATGTTGTCGGAGATGAAGCACGCAGACTTGGAAAATTAAGTTAGAAAAAAGAAGGATGAAAGTTTTGTTCAGTAAAACACACAAAAACATACAAACAGAGACAAATCAGGGACCGACGAAAAAATAGGGGAACACTTCAGCATAATGCTGGTCATACTAAGTGGTATGACCAGCGCTGGTCTTCCGGTGAGACCTTGCAGGTAAAGCAAAAACAAAAATAACATATAAAATAAAACAAACGACTTCTCAAGAAATGCTATTTACTCTGACTGAAAATATCCAGAAAATTTCAGCCATAATTATAAACGAATATAGCAAATGTTACAGTTCTTTTTTGGACGTAGAAAAACAGAGACCAACAGTGCATAAAGATGGATACACTATAATTATGGAAAAACAATAAAAAATAAAATATTATTAATAATAAGAAAATAATATACAATTATTATTATTGATAAGGCCTTTTGTTCTCTGTACTTATTTCTAGTTTTTACACAGAAAAAAGTGTTTTATCTATCTATCGATTAACATTTTTCTGACGGACTTTTAGAACAAATTTTTTATACAAAAATAGTATTTTTTATTCAAGATATTTTATTTTAAAAATATTTTTATTTATTCCATCGTGCGCTTCTGCCTAAATATTAATTAAATTGTACGGTATTAGGCCGCTCGGTCAACTATTTGCATTGGTAACTCATAATAACAATGTTATTGCCAGTTCGACAATCCCGTCGCCCTTTGATTTGGGCGTTAGGTAATTCTATTTGCTTCCATTCTGAAGGTCCGTTCTAAGTCTGGAATCAAATAGTAACTTTTAGTCACGCTTTGATTTGAGCCGTTCAATCGAAATGATTTTGCCGCAGTTGTTTCGTTGTGAGGAATTTGGTGTTTTACAGTTTAGAAGTCTTGGAGATATCTAACATCTACACGCGCACGCACACACACCACACACGCAAGCACATACATATACACGTACTAAACATATGTATATTACACACATATAAGTTAATATCCATGTAATTATTTAAAAAAATGTTTTGTTTGTATAAAGAAAGAAAGAAAAAACGTTTATTCCTGTAACAAGCACAAAAACAAACAAACAGAGACAGACAAAAGTTACAGAATAGGGGCTCACCTCAGCATAATGCTGGTCATACTAAGTGGTATGACCAGCGCTGGTCTTCCGGTGAGCCCTTGTAGTTTACACAACAAAAAATAAATAAATAAATAAATAAATACATGTACGATGTACGGTTTACAATCAATCTTTCTAGTTTAATTATAATTATTTATTACATACAGACGAATAACAGATATAATAAATAGTCATTGACAGTGACATAGGCAAATACACAAAACGCGACGCCAAAATCGAAGAAGAAGAGAAGTACAATTAAGTAGAGAGTTTTGGCGGGAACGCAGGAAGAGTCGTGTCGCTCCGTTGTATTTTTTTCCATAACTTGTGTTTTGTCGAGTGTTTATGCATAAAAATGGTGGTGTTTTATTCATAAAGTGCCGAATTACAAGCGTGAGTGTGGGAAAATGATATAATGTGGTGAAACATGACTTTTCGTGTTGAAACTTGAAATTATATAAATACTTGACACTGGCAAATGCTAAAACGCGACGCCAAAAACAAAGAAAAAAAAGAAAAAAATAAAGGTGCTCTTTTTTTTCTTTTTTTAAGTAGATTATTTAAATAGCTAAACTGTTAAGTGTTATAATACAAACCGTATAAGTAAGTAAGCCAGTAACTTAATCAACCCTAAAAACACAATTTCTCTGAGTATTCACCTCACGTAGTTAGCCCGAAAGGCGAAAACCAAAAATGGCTCCACATTGGCATCTAGCTGCCAAGTCAGTTCATTACTGTGGTCTACTCGCTTTGTTTCTTGCCAAGCCAACGTAAATACAACCATGACGCGAGGTAAATACGAGTAACAGCCCAGTAAGTTGGAAATGTATATTTCTTTAAGATACTTTACAACTTTTAGATTTGCTTAGTCTTCGTAGCAGCTCGCAAGATTTGGATTTCAAAACTAAAGCCCGAATACGTCTACTGGCACTATTTTATTTCACTCTCGTCGTGTTTTTTGTTTGATTCCATCTTATGGTTGCCTGGAAGAGATCGATTTTGTGATAAGGCCGCCGCTTGTGGCACAAGCTCTTGTTTAATAACGCATTTCAATGAACATTGTAGCGATACATAGAACTTTGACCAGCAAGTCAAAGTCCAGGGCATCGCGGCTTTGGCGCTCATAACTTTGAGACTTTTGATGGGTAGTCTCGCCAGTCGTGTAATTTTATTAGCTGCAGTATCCTTCAAATCCGAACATAGTAATGTTTAACGCACTACTGCTTGGCGGCGGAACATCTGGTACTGCGGAGATACCTAAATGACTTCCTGGTGAGGAAATCTACCCCCATGCTAAGTTAAAAGGAAGGCCCTAAATGTCAAAACCTACTTAAATTCTGTTTCACTTTAAGCTCAACTTTAAACTCCATAGCTAACTCTAGGTCCTGAACCAGACAAAACACTTTATACAAAGCCTTAGTTGGTTCAGTGACCGAATTTGCATGGGAATGGCTGATCGCAGTCGCACTACCAGGCGGCGCGGAGCGGTAGGACCTAGCGTGGCTCAGGTATACTAGCTAGATTTTAAGTTTTGGGTTGCCAGGTACCTTCTTTGAAAATGTATTTACTCTTGTATAGGACAACAACGTAAATTCAGTTATTAAAAAAAACCCGCGTTTTTGCGGGAACGCGGAAAGAACTGTGTCGCTGCATTGTATTTTAATCTAAAACTTTTTTTGATTTCCGCCAAGCTATGTGTTTGACCACAGCTTAGGTATTGTGACGATGTGGTCGAGTATTGCAAACACACATCCTGGAAAAGAACTGGCTCTCAAGTAAGGCTGCTGGAAAACACCGTTAGATGCTTGGCGGTAGATTTTTAAATTGATTGGTGATCAGAGGGTGATAGTGGGTGGTACTAGCCAGCCGAGTACTAAAAAGTACCCTACCACCACGCTATGGTTTCTTTACGATGTTTTCCTTCACCGGCAGCTCAAGCTCATTGTTGGAGTTTGAACTCACGCCCTCTTGCGTGAGAACTGATCTCGTTAACTACTGAGCTAACATCGCTACGCTTGCTATTTTATAACTGCTGCTTGCTGTTTGATAGACTGTATCTTGTACGTAGCATTGTCTGGAAAAGTATTTTGCTAAAAAGTTGAAGCTTCCAAGCCTGGCAACACCAGATTTAAACTCGAAGTCCACGGTTATTGCTGAAATGATAATATATTCCGGTTTAGGAGTTGGTTAACGTCGGCCGAAATAGGATGCTGTTTCCGCCATTTTGTGGCCAACTTTCGGGAAAACTGTTAAGTGAATAGAAGTTAAAAGTAAGTACATGGCCACTTTATTTGCGGAAAATAAGATGTTTTAAATGTTAAGTGTAGTTGGAAAGTTAGTTTATCCGGAGTATAAACAGTCGTGCTACTGAAAATACAATCTTTTCATTCTTATTTTAAATGGACCACACGGGCGGGTCATGAGATTTTCGTTACTTTAAAATATAAAATAAATATCGTAAGACTTTATGCACAGCGGCTAGCTTCAAACTAAGCAAAGCTTGTACTACGGGATTCAGATAGCTGACAGCATACTTATCTACTTTTTTTTTGTTAATACACACTTATGACACATACAGAACACTCAGACTCAGAACAAACATTTATCATCACATAAATGATTGTTCTGGTGGGAATCGCACCCACGCCCTATAGCTCTTGAAGCAGATATTCTACCAAACGAGCTAACAGGGCAGTTTAACACTGAATTGCTTTAATTTTTTTAAACTAAGTAAGTACGTTTTATTTGAATACTAGCTATTTATTACCCGTGACATCGTCCGCGTGGAATTTGTGTTTTGTTTTTTGTTAATAAAATATGTTTGTACTGTTCGCACAATTTAGGACAAGTTAATTCTGTTTTCGCAACGCAATACTCATCATTCTTCTTCTTAGCAAATCAATGTTTTGAGTTTTTAAAATATTTTTTGCATTAATCTCAATAAAATCTTTTTATAAATGATGTTTGGTAAACGTTTTTTTGAGTTAAAACAACTACGCTTGTATTTTAATATCGAATCTCATTTGATATACCCAGATACACAACGTTGCATCTTATTCTTATTCTTATTCTTATTCGAAGTGGGGGCGATAAGTCCTGCACTGACGTCCCGCTTGGGGTGTATTGTGCATTTCCCCCTACCAGCGTTTACCCGAGCCAACCCAGCTCCTTGAAGTATCGGAGCGAGGCTCTGGGCCGCTGGCATAGTAGCTCCAGTGATTTAGGTGACAAGTTCAATGATGTTGACATGAATGATAGCGAAGCAGTTTCATGCAGCTTAGTATCAACTCTAGTACCTTCTGTGGCTTTGCAATGCAAAAGCACATGCTCTACAGTTTCATTTTCTTGCAAGCAGCCACGACATAGCGGACTATCCGTGGCTCCTAGTTTAAAGAGGTGACTATTCAAGTTGCAATGACCGGTTATGAGGCCTACTAAGAGACGAAGGTCCTGTCGTTGCAGCTTCAATAGATTGTTAGTGATCTTCCTGTTAAGAATTGGAAAGGCGGTCTTACCATGTTTACAGTCGGTTTTCTTATCCCACAGGTTTTGTTGTTCTTTCTCGGTGTGACGGCGCAGTAGCTCTCGCACTTCCATCGCTGATGGTTTGCATAGAGCCACCACGTCGTCACTTACCTGCTTTTTTGCACCCTCTTTTGCAAGAGAGTCTGCCACATTGTTACCCGAACATGATCCGTGGCTTTTCGTCCACTTGATTATGGTTCTGTACCTGCTGGAGAGTGTTTGTAGTATGGTATGACACTCTGCAATAACTCTGGACCTTGTTACAGGTCTCCTAAGTGCGTAAATGGTGGCCGCACTGTCTGTGATGAACATGAGAATATCTTTGTCCTTCCGATCCCCGGGGACAAGAAAATCATTAAGTGGCACGACTGCCCTTGCAGCCAGTAGTAAGCCCATGGCTTCCGCTTGCAGTGTTGTCGTGGTCTTGTTAAGAGCCATAGCTTCTCTAAGTCCAAGTTCCGGGGAGTAATAGCCGCAACCAGCTCCCGCCTTGTTTTTTGCACCGTCTATGTAGATGCTCCATTCTGGTTGGACACCTTCTAAGACGTTGTCTTCCGTGATCAGCTCATACTTTTTGCTATCTAGGTGTGTGCTGGCTATTTTGTCAGTGCCTTCATTTGCTTCGGGGATTATTCTCGTCGCCCGGTCAATTATTCTACAGTGGTTAGTAATCGGACCCGTACTTTTCCACTGGTTTGTAGACTTTATCCTTAGTGCTGAAGCCATCGCTTCCTGTTGAATGTGCAGGTGCAGTGGAGTCAGACCTAGTATGATTTCAAGAGCGGCTGATGGTGTTTTTTTCATACAACTGCTGATTAAAGAACATGCAAGTCTCTGTGTCTTCTGCAATTTTAGGATTACAGTCGCTAAATTAGTGCGAGTCCACCACACTACGCAACCGTAGGTGAGAACAGGCCGCACTATCACAGTGTATAGCCAGTGGCAGAGCTTCGGTTTAAGGCCCCAGTCCTTTCCTACTGCTTTCGTACATTGCCATAAAATATTTGTCGCCTTTGTGGTGATGTAATCCAGTTGCTTTCCCCACAATAGTTTACTGTCTAGCCAAATGCCTAGATATTTTACTTCCTTGCTGAGTCTTAGTTTTGTATCAAACAATGAAGGAGTATTTATATTCATTATTTTAGTTTTTCGCGTGAACAGAATCAATTCAGTTTTTTGCGGATTTACAGATAGGTTGTGGCGTTCACACCATTTCTCAAGGACCTTAAGCGCTTTTTGCATTTTTTCAAACAAGATTGTTTCAAAAAGTCCAGAGATCATAATTGTCAGATCATCGGCATATCCTACGGTGACGATGCCTTCTTTATTTAGGAGTTCAATGAGTTCGTTTACGACGACCACCCAGAGTAGTGGAGACATGACACCTCCTTGTGGGCAGCCTCTCGTAACTCGGCATCGCGTCGTTCCAGCTGTCTCTATGCTGGCCGCTCTGTTTGAGAGCATTGTTGTGACCCAAGCACACATTCTGTTGTCTACACCCTTAGTTTTTAGACCTTTTTCTATACTAGGGAATGTAGTTTTGTCAAACGCTCCTTCTATATCAATGAAGGTGGCCAGACACGACTGCTTGCTTTCTAGTGCCGATTCAATCTTGTACACCACCTGATGGAGCGCAGTCTCTGTTGATTTACCGGATTGGTATGCATGTTGATTTTTGTGGATTGGGTTAGCTGCTAACGGTCCACCTTTTATATATTTGTCGCAGAGTCTTTCCAGCGTTTTTAGTAAGAAAGAGCTGAGACTTATCGGTCTGAAGGACTTTGGGTTTGTGTAGTCAGCCTTTCCTGGTTTAGGTAGGAAGACCACTCTTACTTCTCTCCAAGTTCTCGGAATATATTTCCACGCCAGGCTGGATTTAAATACCACCATAAGATGTGTTTTTATTTTGTTTAGGCCCCATTGGAGAAGAGCTGGAAATATTTCATCAATTCCAGGTGCCTTATGCGGTTGAAAGGTGCTAATGGCCCACAGAAGGGCTTCTTCCGTGACAATGTTATCTGCAAACTTCCAGTCTTCATTGTTTGGTTCATGGGGGGTGTGCGGTTCCCACCCTCCATTGTCATCTAGTTGGCAGTCTGGAAAATGTGTTTGAAGAAGCAGTTCAAACTGTTCCTGCTCCGAGGTTGTATAAGTACCATCGGCCTTCTTGAGAGTCCCAAGCTTTACTTGTTTGTCGCCAGTTATAACTTTTCTGAGCCGAGCAGTCTCGCTCTCAGATTGGATGGAGCTACTGTATTTTTTCCACGAGTTGTTTTGGCTCTTTTTGACTTCTACCTTAAATTTGTGTCGTATTTGTTTATATTCCTGCCAGTCCACCATCGAGTTAGTGTTCATAGCTCTGTTGAAATGATGTCTGACTTTTTTCCTAAGCTTAGTTAGTTCTTTGTTCCACCACCTATCTTTCTTAGGGATAGAGTTATAGTTTTCCGTTTTTATTGGGCAAGCTTTTTCATAACTTTCTTTTAAAGCGCGTACTATGTTATTGGTCATAGTTTCTATTTCTTGTGGTGACAATTTCACTGTTGGTTCCATTAGTGGTATCTCTAACATAGCCATCTCGAGCGCTTCGCTGAAGAGTGACTTGTCAGTTTTCTTTGGGTTCCTGTAGGTACGTGGTTGGCATCCAAACACAGTTAGGCTATACCTGACCCATCTATGATCTGAGCCGGAGTACTCCTTTGTTGCTACACGCCAATCGTTGATCGTGTTTGAGATTTCGTCAGTGGCCATTGTGATATCAATGATAGTCCTAGCCCAAGACGTAACAAATGTTGGTTCCGAGCCTCTATTTAGCAAGTTGAGGTTGTGCCTTAAGACGAAGTCTAGCATGTCACTCCCTCTCTCGTTGGTGTCTGGGCTACCCCAGACGGTGCAGTGAGCATTGGAGTCACAGCCCACTACACATTCTAGTTTCTTGGTAGAGCAGAATTGCATTAACTCTTCAAGTGCTGGGTGCGGCGCTTCTTCCGTGATGTCCAAATACGCCGATGCCAGGATTACCGTGCTAAGATTGCCTTGGAGGCCCGTCTCTAATTGTACTACAGTGAGATCATCAGTGCATAAGTGTGTTACCAAAGACGCTTTGTACGGTTGCGGGATGTATATAAAAGTACGAGTTTTATTTAACACGGGTGGAGTGAAAATATTGCCTCTAAGACCATTAAAACCACTCACCTTGCAGCGTGTTAAGTGTGGTTCCTGGACCAGTGCTATTGTGTTATGTCGTTTTTCCAAAGCTTCTCGCAGGGCGGCGGAGCCTGAGACGCTATGGTGTATATTGGCCTGTATGATGTCAAGTGTGGTGTTGACGTCTAGTGTAGTGCCAGCTGCCGAGGCAGTTGGAGTGTATGTGTTTTTGTGACTGTTATTTTTTTGTTGACAATCCATTTTTATTTGGGTTTTTTATTGCCCCTCACTTAGATGCTGGGATTGACACGGGAGTGATCGGTTCGGTCCGTGTCCATGGACGACGTCGGCGAGAAGATATTGAGCCCCATAATGTCAAGATCTCCAGCGCATTCGTCGCCCGCGTCCAACAACCGTTCTTCCTCCTCCCTTGTCCATCCCATTTTCTCGGTAGGAGACGTGTCGCCGTCAACACTAGACGCCGCGGGTACGGTTTGGCTGCCTGAAGCAGTGTTCCCCGCACCCCCGACCCCCAAAGCCGCCAGCGACCCGGCCCCTCCGGTCGTATTGTACCCCCTTACTTTCACATAAACTCTCGCACATATGTAGTGCAAGCGAAACTCTACTCGCCTAAGGAGGTCTACATCTTCCGGCGATATTCCTACGACGAGGAGATGATTTCGGGCCTCACCCATGGGACGCACCTCATGGGTGAACACTTGCCACCTCTTCACGCCTACCCCTGGGTTTAACGCCACCAGAAAGTTTATTAAAAGATCTGGCCGGCTCGTAAGCTCAGTCAAACCCCGCCCGAAATCCGGAACGTAAATAACCGCCGTGTAATGCCGCGGAACTTTGCTCTCCGGGACGACCATGCATCCACCCGACCCCCGCCACAAAGTAGGCAACTGTTCTATTGTGGCGGTGAGCCACGCGAGTGCATAATCGTCTCGGGGTGTATACCTAACACCGCCGCGGAATAGCTTCGGCAGTGTCATGAATTGCGGCAGACGAGTGTCGGCTCGTCCGCCGCCCTCCAGGAAAGTGGCATATGATGCCCGGTCCACGGCCATTCTTACGCACATGGCGCGAAATTCGTCCATCGGCACGCGGAGGCGGTCCAAAACTACAACCCGGTGGTAGCTACCGACGGCCCCCGCGTACGACAGTGGTTGCTCACCATCTTGCGGTTCTGCAGCTGCGGGTCCGCCACTGCCGGTCAGCAGCAAGCCCGCAGATGCATCTTGTGAGGGTGATGGTGCGGCAGCGGACTGGTTACGGTGACAGATTTTTTTGTCGACCGTCGCGTACGTGGGCGACACCAAGTCCGAACTCCGCTGCCGCTTCGCGCCTCTGTTTGTTGCGTCCTGCTCGTCAGAGTGTGATGTGTCCGTGTTGGGCACGATGGTGCCGGCAACTGCTCTCTCGGTGCCTACGCTCCCCTTCTTCCCCTTTCCCTTCCCCTTGCCTTTTGACGGGCGCGGAGTCGAGTCCGTTACAGTTGGGGGGGTACCTGAGTCGAGAGCCGCCGGACCGCATGCCACGTGTGTGGTAAGGTTCAGCGGTAGGGCCTGCGGGACCGGTTTTGGTGTCAGCTCCCGCCCCTGCGGTTCGCTCCATTGTCCGGCCGATGCTTTCGCAGTCGAACTCGGACCGGGCGTCGCCACAGTGGCAGGAAGTGGCATCGGCGGGACGACACGCGTCATGCAAGCCACGACAGGCGGCGCGAGTGCCACCATGCCGGGCAGATGAAGCGTGCCTTCCCGCCGAAGCCGGTGGTACTGGTCCACCAATTCGGTCTCGCGAGCCCTACGCAACCTCCATTGTGCTCGTCGGCTGAAGCCGCGATATAAGCTTTGGGCGGGATTCAGTTCCCGCCCGATACCTGCAACTGCGGCGTCTTGCTCCGCCACCTCCCGAGCAATCGCCGCTGAGCGCCGCCGCCCTTGCCTCCGGACCGCTTCATGGCTGGGTTTCTGCACTGGTCCAGGTTCAGGCTCAGGTGCGACCGTTGTCTCCATTCTTGGTCCAGTCGCATCCGCGGTCGGCAGGGCCTGGGACACCGCCCCGCCGTCGCCTTCGGTAGCCCATTTCTCACCCTACGGCCCGGGAACCGGAGAGCGCCGGGTGCTAGCCGGGTCGCAGGGCATACACATAACTGCTTTATTCTTGTCACTCATTGTTAAATTTAAAGTACTGTGGAGCAAGCAAACAGTTAGTCGGGCGCTAAGCAATGGGTGAAAGTAGTTGCCCAAGCTACTTCCCCCCGGTGTTTCGCATGTAGGGGATGAGCTGGTCGACCTAAGAAACACAAAGGTGGCTTCACTCATCACAGACATGCCGGCCACGGGCTGCCGCGGGAGGGGATGGGATGCTCAGCATACCAAGGGATGATTTGAAATGCCGTTCATCCCATCCCCCCTAGTGCCTTCACTCTTTATCCGGGCTTAGGACCGGCACCATACTGAAGCGATTGTGCTGAAAGCGAAAGCAAAAAGCTATGCAGCGGGTGAAAGCAATAACTACAGTGTGATGGCGAGTTTAAAGTGTGATGGCGAGTTTAACGTTGCATCTTTAAAAGTCTTTACTTTTTCCGTATAACAAGCGAAATTGCTGAGCTATTATTTTATTGAGCTGTTACTTGGTGGTAGATCTCCTTAGCAGGAGATCGTCTAGGTAGGTACCACCGCATTGACAGTTATTCTGCCGCTAAGCAGTAGTGTGTAAACATTACTGTGTTCCGGTTCGAAGGGTACTGCAGCTATCAAAATTACTGGGCTGTTGAGACTAACCATCTAGACCACCACTATGTTGCCACCTTACTCCACCTGTCAACACTTCGCCTAGCAACGTGTCCTGCCCAGCTCCACTTGGGGTTCATAATTGCGATACCGACGTCTCGAACTTTCGTTCGTCGCCGGATATCGGTATTACGAACTCGGTCTTGGAGTTTAATGCCGAGCATGGACCTCTCCATGGCTCTCTGTGCGACTCTAATTTTGTGCACAGCCTCATGTGTATGCGTCCACGTCTCGGTACCATATGTCATGGTGGGCAGGACGCACTGATTGAAGAGGCGAGTCTTCAGATCTCAAGCCACGCCATATTCCGCAGTGTCTGAAGTAATATTTAGTGTAATCAAATTGGTACAAGCATTAAATAAGTTAAATCAAGGAAACTCTTCCAGTATATTTACGAAGTTATACGATCTTATGAAAAACGAATTTCGCCTGTAATTAGTCGCACTAGTCGTTGAGACTAACCATCAAAAGTGAGCGGTAAAGTAGTGATGCCCAACAGGCATACTATGAGGTTTTCAGTTAACAGTCAATTGTAGTGCGGTTCAGAATAGGTACCACCTAAACTGACTCGCTGACTGACAAACATTTTTCATTTGTACATTATCTTAATTACAGTCTCATATAATTTCAGCTGTATCCATGCCATAACAATAAAATGGTGTAACGTATAAACATTGCTTAGCGATAATCTTCACCTAAATATAGCAGAATAGGAAGAAGACAGATAGAATAGCCTCTCATACAGTATCTCTGTGTGAAAGTTACTATTTATAATAATAATAATAATAAAACGCCGAGCCCAACGCCGGGCAGTGCTCGTCGACATCACCATCCCACATGACGAGAATCTCGTGAAGGCCGAGAAGGACAAGCTCAGCAAGTACCTTGACTTGGCTCACGAGATAACCGCCATGTGGAATGTTGATTCGACGATCATTGTCCCGATAGTTGTCTCGGTAAACGGTCTTATAGCAAAGAGTCTCGACCAACATCTCAAGAGACTCTCGCTAGACGGTTGGGTCAAGGGTCAGCTTCAAAAGGCAGTGATCCTTGACACGGCGCGCATTGTGAGGAGGTTCCTCACTCTGCAGCCCTAACCACCGGCAGCTTGAGCCCTGCCCCGCTGCCGGCGGCACCCTAGTTTTTAAGTTTTTTATATTATATATGTTTTTTTTTTTAAATATTTAATGTAAAAAATTTAAAAAATAAGATGACAAATAAATAACGATGAATAATAATAATAATCGTCACGGTAAACGGTCTTATAGCGAAGAGTCTCGACCAACATCTCAAGAGACTCTCGCTAGACGGTTGGGTCAAGGGTCAGCTTCAAAAGGCAGTGATCCTTGACACGGCGCGCATTGTGAGGAGGTTCCTCACTCTGCAGCCCTAACCACCGGCAGCTTGAGCCCTGCCCCGCTGCCAGCGGCACCCTAGTTTTTAAGTTTTTTATATTATTTATGTTTTATACTTATTTAATGTAAAAAAATTAAGATACAAAATAAATACCTGAAATAATAATAATAATATAAATTTATTTCAGAACAAGTCCATATCAATTAGTAATAATAATACATGAATACAATGTCAAAAAATTACAATAAAATTCTTAATAAAAGTAAAAAGAAGTAAAAATGTCATTAGAAATATGTCAATGTCAAAAAATTACCTTAATCTAAATTGTGGTCTAAAAACTGCCTTTTCAGTATGGAGTTTTGACCAATGCTTCGCTATAGGACAGTCAAAGTCCATTCTTGAAGCAAACAATTGCAGGTAACTGTTGGAACTGCCCCGGACACGGCGCATAAGAGACGCAACTCGCTTGCGCATGATCGCTGCAAAGCCGTCTTCCGCAAACATCCCCGAAGAACTACAGTACGGGGGCAGCCCCATCAGCGCCCTGAACGCACGCTTTATAATCCAGCACTCAAATTTCAAATCCAAGTGCGAGGGTTAACTTTGTACTTATGACGTCATCTATAAGATTGACCCCTAATTGATTGATTCCTATGTTTTTCGACTGTTGGGTAGAGAAAGACATTAAAACTCTACATTTCCGGTGGTAATTTTTGTAGCAATGATATCTCAGTGGTTAGCGCGGTCCGTTTATAAGCCGAAGGGCGTGGGTTCAAACAATGCTTGTGCTACAGGTAATGAGAAAACATCTCGAGGAAAGCACAGTATAGTGGTAAGGTACTTTCTAGTACTTGACTGACTAGCTAGCCCCCTCAAGTTGAAAAATCTGCTGCCAAGCATCTAATCATCCAAACAACAGTGTGTTCCGGCAGTCCACTCAGTTTTATGTATCGTTTCAATAGCCATGGACATGCTTTATCTCTTACCATCAGGATAGCGTCTCGTTTGTCTCATTACTATTACAAAAATTACATATAAATTTAAAATAAAAAAAAAATTGACTCCATGACCCCGTGGCCAACTAAACGCATTGCTCCAATGAAACAGCAAACAAAATTATCATCGATGTATACAATTTTTAGATTTTTGTTTATTTTTTAAAAACCGCTCGATAGATTTCGATTAAATTTAAATGGGTCTACCTCTGAAGAGTGATCTATCAAGCAAAAAAAGAATCATCAAAATCTATTATTAATTGGTGGAATGATCGCGTAACATACATACAAAAAAAAACATACAGTGAAATTGAGAACCGCATCCTTTTTTGAGTCGGTTAAAAAGTAGTATGTGGCGCGGCGTAGAATGTGGCAATGTGTTCACTTGTATCGCATTTCGCAGTCAACAAAGTTTGGCAACAGATTTCTCCAAGTTCCCTCTCTGTAGTACTCTGAGCTACCCGCAGTACGTTACAAACACGGCGTGGCTGAAACTTGCATATCTGCTCAGCATCTCGAGGGTAAATATCGGAGGCGATAAATTAAGAGACAAACAAACTTTCCGCGGTAACTGCGACTGGGGTGTCCATCCACTTGTACTTTCATTATTCTGGGGCACGTTTCCGTTGTATTCTTCCGTTCCGTTCCGTTGTGGCGACTTTTGCATTTTTTGTAACACAAAAATAATGGTTCTGCTCGAAGTATAACCGCTAAACAATGGAATTTGCTGCCCGAGTGGATGTTCCCTGATAATTACAATCCGAGTGTCTTCAAGTCACGAGTGAATCGGTTTCTTCTAGACAAGCGTGTTCCATCTTAGATCGTATCTTGGCTTAACATCAGGCGAGTTCATAATCCTATTATAAATCATATCCTACAAATATTATAAATACAAAAGTTTGTGAGTATGGATAGATGTTTGTTACTCTTTCACGCAAAAACTACTGAACGGATTTGAATCAAATTTGGTATGGAGGTAGCTGAGACCCTGGATTAACACATTGACTACTTTTTATCCCGAAAATATGTAGCGGGAAACACTGCGGGGCGCAGCTAGTTTCAGATATACATGCATGTTTTACATGGTTTTTAAAATGTAATGAGATAAACAAGCCGTTCTTCTGATGGTAAGAGAAAACGCATCGCCTTGACCATTGAGACATTCGATTATTCAGATTTTCTCGTGTAACAACGTAAATGCACAACAAACTTTCAACTCAGTACATAAAGACGCACGTGGCTGTAATGACTGTACCGAACTGTTTGATTTAAACTGGCAACAATTGTGTTTACAGCACCCCGCTATCCCCTATCCTCCTTAAGAATAACCCCCTCTCCCCCCGAGAGGAGACAAAGTTACACGTAATGGATGATCTTTGTCTATTGATAAGATGTTTAAGTAATTGCACTCTCGATTTTGATATTAACGGCAATTTAGAAAGTTTTGGAAGAAGGAGGCCTTTTCTAAAGTCCCGAAATAGATTGTAATTAATCTTTGTCTTCTCGAGCATTCTTGTCGTCATTTGTATGAATAAAAAAAATAGTTATATTGACATGTATTTAACATTTTTGAAATTATATGATTTCGAAACTTGACTTATAACCTTGGTGTTATCAATTAAATATTGTATCGTATCTAGACGATTAAGTATGTACATAATTATATGGGTTTAATATGAGTATTGTTTTTAAGACAAATGGTTTTTTTTACAAACGTATTTTTGAATACTAAATTCGGTTAAGGTCAAATTAGATATCTAGAACTCTATTAGACTCTACATGACCACTCAGTCTTTACAAAGTAAAATCAACAAATTAGCGTACATAATTAACTTTTAACCCCCGGTTTTCCCGTAAGGTATCAAAGGCTTATTCTCATTGAAGTGACTTATAAAAAGCGTTTAAATAATAGAGTCCCAAAGAAACTGAAGGTAATAACCGTCGGCGGATGGTTTCAATGAAATATGTATTAAATCTGCGACTGGCGAGATTAAGCGGTGACGGCGAGATCCGATATTACTGCGGCTGGGGTGCTCCTCCACTTGAAGCGATAATACAGTACAACTAGCTGCGCCCCGCGGTGTTACCCGCTACATGTTTTCAGGATAAAATGTAGCCTATGTGCTAATCCAGGGTCTCAGTTACCTCCATACCAACTTTCATCTAAATCCGTTCAGTAATTTTTGCGTGATAGAGTAACAAACATACATCCAAACATTTGCGTTTATAATACATATTAGTAGGATGAGATTAAACATTTGTCAACTTTAGGGTTAAGTTTATAACGACAGTAGGCATTTTCATATTCATTTTGTAAATTGAAACTATGTTGTATTGGTTATTTGTTTTTGTATATTTATTTGGTTGCTCAAGAGCGATGTTAATATTTTTCGCGCGTGTGCACCTATATTAATTAGTACCTACAAACTACTTTTAAAAATATGTCCGCACTTTCCTCCTTCATGACTGATACTGACTACTCTTTTAAACGAAAACATGACACTCCGAGTTACGTACAGGATTATAAGCAAGCCGTGTATTATAATTATTTAATTTCTAAAAAATAATATTTATTTACATTATTACTTTAAATTAAAGGTCAATTATAATTAAATCAATGTCAATCAGCATAAACTTTAGCGACATTCTGTCGATATCCCGCCCCTGAATGAATCTGGTGATTGAATTCAAATTTGAATTTATATAAAAACCGTCATAACCCGTTGGCTCATTGGTATCTGCCTTGAGAGCTGTAGGGCGTGTCTTCGATTCCCACTCAGGACAAACATTTTGTGAATAAACAAATGTTTGTTCTATGTCTGGGTGTTCTGTATGTATTATAAGTATAAGACAAGTATGTATTTACAAAAAAAAAAGTATTTATGTATTCTATCAGTTATCTGACTTCCATCACACAAGCTCTGCTTAGTTTGGGGCCAGATGGCGCTGTGTGTATAGTCCTACAATATTTATTTCTTAGAGCCTATTGTAAAAAATCGCACATTGACATACGAGATAGAGAGATAGAGAGTAAATTAAAGACGATCGCGTGAATGATGTATCGAAAAAAGTATCGCGTGTCTTGCTTTTGCTGGATCCCGACACCACAGTTAGGTGTGTTGCGCAAAGAATTTAATCTACAATGAAAGAAGTTGGCGCTCTTTGTGCGTGTCACCTACCGCCCGCCGACCCTCGGAACCTACTGGGAGCGACGCTGCTTGCAGAATCTGATGCGTGGATATGACATGATAATAGACAAAGAAATATTCTGTAATACGAGAAGTATACTATATGCGTATAGTACAGTAACACGAAAGAGTACAGTTAAATGAAAATAAATAAATAAATATTGGCGGACATTTAACACAGCGCCAACTAGCCCCAAACTAAGCAAAGCTTGTTATAAGTTATATGCGTATAGTACAATAATACAAGGGAGTATAAAGTATAGTAATACAAAAGAGTATACTTATACCCAAGCATAATAGTATCATAATATAAGAGAGATACTACTTATATACGTATAGTACAGTAAAACGAGAAAGTATACTTATATGCGTATAGTATAGTAATACGAGAAAGTACACTTATATGCGTATAGAACAGTGATACGAGGAAGTATACTCATATGCGCATAGAACAGTAATGCGAGGAAACGTACGTTAGTAATATAATTACAATACTCTATCTTGTATTTGCGGTTGTAAAACAATTAGTCTCATCATAACAGGGCAGGTAATTTATGAAAATTCAATGTATTTCAATTCATAAGTATATAGATAGATATACTCTTCACTGTTCACTCCAAAAATCGTATACCTGATACAATAGAACAACAAAAAGAAACTTAAAAAATCGGCCAAGTGCGAGTCGGACTCGCGCACGAAGGGTTCCGTACCATTATCTATAAAAATCAAGTTTGTTGTATGGGAGCCCCCCTCAAATATTTATTTTATTTTATTTTTAGTATTTGTTGTTATAGCGGCATCTGTCTAGCTATCACCGTTCTTGAGATACAGCCTGGTGACAGACGGACGGACGGACGGATAGCGAAGTCTCAGTAATAGGGTCCCGTTTTTACCCTTTGGGTACGGAACCCTAAAAAACGTTTAGGGTATCAATTGTTGGCCTTATCGATGTCTTTCAGAAATATGAAACAATGTCGTAATAGGATATGCGTTATCTCTTACCATCAGGAGAGCGTCTCGTTCGTCTCATTACTTTTTTACATTAAAAAAAAAAAATCCTTACGACAGACAAGCCCACGATTTTAACTAAAAACCTCCTCCATGCCATGGAACGTACATCCACGCCATTTTCCTTACAATTCAATATCATCCCTTTGTTGCTGGTTTTCTCTTTAATAAATGCGGCGGGTCTCCAGTTTCGCCTCAAATAATATTGTCACCTTCGTGTGGGCCACGCCCATGGTACACTTTCATTGCTACTTTTTACTTTGGTCTACTTTCATTGCTGCTTTTCGCTTTGGCACATTTTCATCGCGTCTTCAGCTTTTCAATGGGGAAAAGGAAATTTAAATATCGTTTGAGCTTATTCGGGTTTTATGGAAAGAGTTGCGAGTTTGAGGAAAAATTTGGCTTACCGTCCTTACAAGTACAAACTGGCTTATTTCACTTTGTATCTAGTTTGTGAAATGTGATGATTTCATGTAAAGCCGCGAATGATCGTCTGTTTCTAGTGTGTAATATTTTCTATTACGCAATTGCCCAAATAATTAATATGATGTTTTCAGGGTTCATGCATATAATGTATGTGTGGGTACTTGTAAATACTCGCACGATAAAATAAATTACTAAAACGTTTAAATATCAAATGATTATAATTTTGGAAATTTAACAATCGGAGGTCGGAGGAACAAAATATGTAATATCAAAAATTAACAAAACAAAATACAACAATTAATTCAGGTAGCTAGCGCGTTAACAATATGAAGCGGCGACGAGTTAACCGTGAGTGAGTTCCCGATGCATACCGCCCGCGCCGGTCGCATCAGCTGAGCCGTCGTTGCGCTAACATAGTTTGCACGCGCACCTATACAAAACCAATATTTAAGACGCGGCCCAAGTGATGGCATTATGTTCATAATTAAATATTTGTGAAAATTAAAGTTTTTTGGTTTTGCAGAGGTGGCGTGCAATAGTACGCCACATATGTATACTAGATTCCTTATTCCACCATAACTTTGAAATGTCTAAACAGATTTGGATGTATGGGGTATCAATTCAATTCAATTCAATTCTTGGTTATGGCTTTTGTGAAAACGTTTCACAATTCCGCCACTGTCACGTAGAAAGATAGACCATCAAACGCAAGAATTTGTACGGTGTTGAGCCTCGTTGTTCGGTGAATTCGTATAGCAGAGGTTTTTGTTTGTCACCCTGAAACCAAAGTATGGGGTATCGTTATAATCCCTACATCATCCGGAGTGACACTTCAAGGCAGTTTTGACACTTCGTGGTTTTTGTTTGACTCAATAAGTTATATTATTTTGGATTCTTACAACACGCATGTTCAAATATGTCAAACATTTTAGTATGTCAATATTTAAAAAAACATTTTTATTTTTTATAGTAGACAAGCTATGTATGGAGTTTTAGCGGGAACGCGGGAAGAGTCGTGTCGCCCCGTTGTATTTTTTTCCAAAACTAGTGTTTTGTCGAGTGTTTATGCATAAAAATGGTGGTGTTTTATTCATAAAGTGTCGAATCATAAGCGCGAGTGTGGGAAAATGATATAATGTGGTAAAACATGACTTTTCGTGTTGCTTCAAAAACTCCATCGAAGGTTTATAGTAAAGTCACCATTACTTTACTAAAGCATGACTGGACTTGACTGACACCGACTGTACTTGACCAAGACTGGACTTTGAAAATAACTTTAGCTACGAAGATACTTATTTGACTTTTGAAAAATATATAAATACTTGACACTGGCAAATGCTAAAACGCGAAGCCAAAACAAAAAAAAAAAAGCTATGTATATGAACGACCGGAGCTCAGCTGATGTTATGTGACGGTGTAGTCGTTTGTAAACACACCTGGCCTGCTATGGAACTGGCTCTCAAGTGTGACCGCCGGAACACACTGTTAGGTGCTTAGCGGTAGATTATCAACTTAGTATCTACCATAGATAGACAGATAGACGACCTAATAAAGACCGCAGGAACGCGCTGGATGCGAGCCGCTTCCAGCCTGTCTTTATGGAAGTCAATGGGGGAGGCATATGTCCAGCAGTGGACGTCCAGAAGCTGAAATGATGATGATGATCTACCATAGATTACGTTACCACCATGATATGGTTTCCTCACGATATTATTTTCCTATATTATTAGTTCAATTATATTTTCCTTCACCGGCAGCTCGAGCTCATTGCTAGGACTTAAACCTACGCTACGGCGTGTAATGCGGCCGCGCTAACCACTAAGCTATCATCACTGCAAAGTGTTCCGTTTAAGTAATTAAAGAGTTTTCATTAATTGGCCATTCAAATACATAATTATTGTATAATAGGTGCGTGTCATCTACGGGTAGTACAATATACCGTTCAAGGATTCCACAATAGTCCATTGAAACTTGCACCGACCCCTTTTCTATTCGTATTCCAACTTAACTAAAGCAATTCTTAAGTTAATTAACTTCAGACTCCAATCTTGCGAACCTTAACGTTCCTGTTATTGTTAAATATTGGAATTAAATACTGGAATATTGTTAGATCTTATTAATTTTGTTGTTTAGCGGCTTTCAAGTATCTTTGGCAAAGCAAAGGGGTCGGTTAAATTGTTTTGCCTTTGGCGTACTTAATTGCTTGTTTGCCCCATGTAGGGGGATTTTAAATATTAATTTTGGCAGGAAAATAAAACAATAATGAATTACTGAAAAGATCTCAACGGCACTTGAAAGGACAAGTAGCAAGTTGTACTTTGTGGTAGATTTCATTAGCAGAAAGTTGTCTAGGTAGGTACTGCCGCCAAACAGTAGTATGTAAACATGACTGTGCTCCATTTTGAAGAGTACTACAGCTAATGAAATTACAGGGCTGTTATAATCACGATCGAAAGTCTCAAAGTACTGAGCGACAAAGCAGCGATGCCCCGGGCTTTATTTGCTACTCAAAGTTCTGTGTATCGCTGCAATGGTCATAGAAAGGCGTTATCTCTTACCATCAGGGAAGCATTTCGTTCCTCTTACTACTTTTACATAAAAAGTACTATTGTACAATGTTCTTTATATATAGCTAGCAAAATTACAGGGCTGTGAAGACAAACCATCGAGACAAACAAAGGAGACAAACCACCAAAGTCTCAAAGTAATGAACAGATCATTGCTAATAAATGAGTATTTTTAATATAATATCATTAATTCATTTGACATTGCCTGACATATTTATTTTATTTACATTACTATGAAGGGTACTGCAGCGACATTCCAGGTCTGTGCAATCTGTGTATTAATTGTTTACTGTGAAATTTTCGATGGTAAGTCTTAACAGCCCTGTAACTTTGCTAGCTGCAGTACCGTAACACAGTAATGTTTATACACTACTGCTTGGCGGCAAAATATCTGGTACTGCGGGGGTACCTACTTTGGTGATCTCCTGTTAAGGTGATCTTCCATCAAATGAACCGTGTTCCTAGGCTCTTTGGTCAAGGATATCTTTAAAACGCTTTAAGTGCTTAAAGCCGGCGCTTAAAGCGGGGTTAAGCGGGAAGCGGAGCTCGGAACGGCGATTACTTCGCTTGGTCAGCATGGCGGACTACCTATAGTCTAACCCTTTTCATAATGAGAAGAGGCCCAGCAGTTATTAAAAACGGCGCTGATTCAGAACGCTGATGATACAGATTAGGCGCATACATTATTTCTTAAAATAATGTATGCAAAGTTACATTCATCAAACATACATAAATGAAACTCAGGAGACGAAAACGCCTCTTGTACGCAAATTATTCATTGAATTCCCTTCAATTCCAAGGCTTACTCTTTCATTCCCTAATGCTGAGCAGGCGGCGGTTCCCGCGCCGTGTGCGCCGTGTCTGAAACAATCTGTCCGAGCTCCAGTTATTGCTTCGTGAGCATGTTTGTTTGTCTCTCATAATATTTATGAAATATGTTTTTTTAAGTGTAATTTTTCCATGTTTTCCCCGTCGCTTCGAACATTTCGGGGGACAGTCCCGTTGGCTCTTTGGTAGTATATCCGCTTTAAGAGCTAAAGGGCGTGGGTTCGATTCCCACTCAGGACAAACAATTTGCGAATTAACAAATGTTTGTTCTGTGTCTGGGTGTTCTGTATGTATTTACGAAAAAAAAAGTATTTATGTATTCTATCAGTCATCTGACTTCCATCACACAAGCTCTGCTTAGTTTGGGGCCAGATGGCGCTGTGTGTATAGTCCTACGATATTTATTTATTTATAAGGCACGAACTAACTGCCTTTTTATGGTAAAATAGTGAGACGACCGAGACGAAACTTTGAATAGCAAACCAAAGTCCAGGGAACAAATATAAATGATAGCACCTTCATATTTTATGAACCATTTCTTGATAACATCAAAATTGCAAGTCAAATTTTGTAATATCATTTTTTTTTTAAATGTAAAATGTAATAAGACGAACGAGACGCTCTCCTGATAGTAAGAGATAACGCCTATCCATGACCCATGACCATTGCAGCGATACACAGAACTTTGAGTAACAAAACAAAGTCCAGAGCATCACTGCTTTAGCGCTCATTACTTTGAGACTTTCGATGGTTAGTCTCAACATCCCAGTAATTTTGCTAGCTGCAGTACCCTTCAAACGGAAACACAGTAATGTTTACACACTACTGCTTGGCGGCAGAATAACTGGTACTGTGAGACATTCGATAGTTTCCATAACCCTGTAGGTTTCCGCGAAGCATGGTACTTTGCCATCTCGTTGGCGGCTGCGGGTGAAGCCACAGAGCACAGATAGTCCGGTATAATCTAGATATGGTGTGTGGCAGACGCACGTTACAATATTAATTATTCATTGGCTCCGGCGAATATACCAATTTCATGGTTCTTTGCGCATGTACAGCTTGACGCCGCTCCGCCATTGCACTTGTACAGGGTGGGAAGAGATAACTAATTCAGAAGATTGGTAGACAGTACGATTGTATCATTACAAGCGACACCGTTTCATGGTCGATATTCCAAAGACTCGAACTAAACGGTTCGATTCGGTCTACCTTCATTGTACGAACCGCTAAACAATGGAATTTGCTGCCCGAGTGGGTGTTCCCTGATAGATACAATCTGGGTGCCTTCAAGTCGCGAGTGAATCGGTTTCTTCTAGGCGAGCGTGCTCTACTTTAGGCCGCATCTTCGCTTTACATTAGGCGAGTTGGCGGTCTAACGCAAGCCTATAAGTAATAAAAAGAAAAAATTACAAAGTCTGTGTAAAACAAGTCTTATAATTAGTGGAGAGGCCGGGAGATATCTGTTTGCAGTTTTTTTCGATAATTGATGCAATCGTGCTGGTCGGAACGCCCCGGTTCCTCCACAAGTACTGCGTTTGTACGTTTGTTTAATTCTGCTTTTCAAACAATTCACACAAAAATTTGTGCTTTAATAACACTCGCGTCTCACTCGCGAGTTTTTTTTTTATAAGAATGCTCAAATAGCTACGTTGCCAGGTAAGTTGTCAGGTAAGTTGCAGTATTTGAAATTTTGTACGCAATGCGCTTTGAGAGCACGCTGTACGACAATAACTAAGCGTACCCGGTAAGCTGAAACCACGCGATCAAATTTGCCGCGTCAGCGCTCACGCAGCGCCCGGCCCGCGCCCGGCCCGCGGTGCTCGTCACTCTCCACGATACGACCAACTACTAAGAAAAAATAAGATGACTTTAAGTGAGAAACTTTGCACACATTTTGAAGTATTATAATGTTTTTAGGTCTACAGATACTAACCTTTGTCAACTTAAAAAAAACAAAATAAAAAAAATATCTTACAAATATTAAAAATGTGAAAGTTTGGATGGATGTTTGTTATTCTTTCACGCAAAAACTACTGAAAAGATTTGGATGAAATTTGGTATGGAGATAGCTGAGACCCAGGATTAACACATAGGCTACTTTTTATCCCGAAAGCAAGTAGCGGGTACAAACGCGTATGTGCATCAGACAGTCGCTGTAAGGGGCATTTGTCGTGTCGCCTGCTGTAAAGCGACTCAGGCCGCAGCATGCGCTTTTACGTGGACGACGTAATTATTCCCGTCGGATATTAGCGAGATTGATACCAAGCGATACTGATTGAACCAAATGGGTTCGTTGCCAAATTTTTGCCTTTCCGAAAATGGGCCTTCATTTTCTGTTGTACCAGATAATTCAATGCATATGGTATATTTTTTATTTCATGCATTGTAGCTTATAAAAAAAGTAGACATATTTTCTACCTCCTTATTTATGCCTAAGTACATGCCTTTAACATACGGACCACCTCTAGTAGGTACCTACGTATCATAATAGGATATCCCACTACTGGGCGCGGGTCTCTTCTCATTTTAAAAAAGCTGAGGCCATAGTCCATCACGCTGGTTAAGTGCAGGTTTGCAGATTTCACACTTTTTTTTTGTTACGATGACAGCTCAGTTGTTGGCACGGTCGGTTCACACGCCGTGCACGTGGGTTCATATTTCCATAATGAGTTTGAGCTGCCGGTGAAGAAAAACATCGTGAAGAAAGCATATCATGGTTCAACCTACCACGCACTCAAGTTGAAAATCTGACGGTGTGTTCCGGCAGCCTCATTTGAAAACCAGTTCTGTTCCAGGATCTTCGACAACATAGAATATGTGGCCAAACACATAGACAAGCAACAAAAACTTAATCTTTAATTTTCAAATTCATCACCATTTTAACACCTTTTGCTTTCCTTAATTAACAGTTGAATTTCTAAGTTTGAATATGAAAACGCCGGGTAATTTTTGTCCGGTTGACGAGAGTCATCTAATTACCCGGCCGGGTGAGTCCGGGTATTCCCGGCCGGGGAGCGTCTTACGTTTACCCGGTCCGCTGGCCCTCATCCGGTTTTGAATTTGGTTAATTGTCAATTGAATTATATTATTTAAATACAAGGTCCATGTTGTTTTTTGAATGACGAAGCAGAGATTGTGCGGAGTTAACTGTACTTAAAATTATATTTATTACATTTTCAAAGTAGGTTTTGTACCTCAAGTTTTCAGCTTCTATTTTTTTTCTTTAAGGTGATTCGATTTCCATACAAACAATTTTTTGCCATTTATGGACAAATGGAGCATAATTTTACAGTAAAATCACAGCAACTGACATCTATTTTGGTCTTTATTTGCAATAAATCACAATTGCTTGAATAAAACATTAGATTTATCAGCATAATAAGAAGTTTAAGCTTAATTTTTTTTTCTACCAAAAACAGCGAATGTGACAGCTAACATCTTTTTTGTAGTCTACTTCTTCTTCTTTCGCGCGCGGCCACGTCTTGCTGTGCACGACGAGGCCGCGCGCGCTTTACACTCTGCTTTAACTCCTTGAAGAAGGCCATCTAAGTTGGCAAAAACTATAAACGGAGTGTTTAACTTAATTAAAAGTAAGTAATATCGCCTGACTAAAACAAAACGTATCAACACCACGTCAGCTTCCACAGATGCTAGTCCTCAGCGATAATACCTTCAGTTGTTACACCGACTTTCAATTGTCGATCTTTATTTTTTTTTGTGCTAATATTGAAGGATTGTTTTAGCAGAGGCGCGGCCAATGTCCTTATCTATTTGTTTCGTCAGCCATCAAAACAATCAAAGGTGAAACAAAATTCTATTCGATGAACGCGTCTATGTCTGTGAAATAAACAAAGTTTTTTTTTAATGCAAAAAGTAATGAGACGAACGAGACGCTCTCCTGATGGTAAGAGATAATGCTTGTCCATGACCATTGCAGCGATACATTGAACTTTGAGTAACAAAACAAAAGTCGAGGGTATCACTGCTTTGGCGCTCATTACTTGGAGACTTTCGATGGTTAGTCTCAACAGCCCAGTAATTTCACTAGCTGCAGTACCCTTCAAACCGGAACACAGTAATGTTTACATATTACTGCTTAGCGGCACAACAACTGGTACTGCGGTGGTACCTACCTAGACGACCTCCTGCTAAGGAAATCTACCACCAAGAAAAAAGAAAAGTATATAATATTTTATTTAATTTATTTTATTTCAGTTGTAATAAAACAAACCCTATTTAAATTTCGGTCTGGCGACAAACTTATCTTCACCCCAACTAGACAGCAGTAATTCTAGACACATCACAATCCAAAATTCTCCATCCGAATAATTCCACGAAAGTTAGCGAAGCACCGCGTCTGTTACAATAAATTAGACGTACACCCCGACTAACTTACACGCGCAGTTCATTTGAAGAGCTACCATCGTACTTTATATTATATATTCTATGAAAATGTTTAGTTCCGTCGTTTGTCCAACTGCAAAAGTAAATTTGTTGGTCTGTGGTCTTTAGTCTCTACCTACCCTCAAATACAGCGTTTTATTGCGCACTATAAAATAATTAAATTTCCATAACGCTGCCCGCTTTGCCCCGCTGTACTGTTGTGAGGAAATTTGTTGCACTGCTTTGTGCTGAGAACGGTTAGAGCAGAAATGACCTACTTGTAGGTAACAACCTAACTAAAAGAATTGTTGAAAATTTCTAGTTTCTTTTTTCTAGGTAGTATTTAATAATCCAGTTAAGTCGACACCTCTGTTAGTTTATTGGCAGTACGTCTGCTCCAAGAGCTGAAAGGTGTGGGTTCGATTCCCACCCGAGATAGAAATAAATAAATTTTATTATTATTATTCTAAGAACAGTCACTTACACTTTGTCCATATATTGATTGTTTGTTTGTCTTTGTTAAAAAGTTTGGTAAATTTGTAACGGAAATTTTCTGAATGTACTTACACTGTGAGCCAGCTGCGAGAATATCGCAGAAGCCGTGGAACCTTGAGTCCGCTGGGAGTCGAGGAAGGGCTTATAGTGATGTTCTAAGGCTTGCCCTGCGCTTTGTTGCCTCATTCATTAAATGAAGACCGAGAAGAATCAGTTTCAAACGAGTGACAATTAGAGTTGTCCAAATAATTCTATTGACCTTTTTCTTTTTTTGACTTTGCACTTTGTGCATTCTGCCTATCAATATGTCTCATGATAAACTATAACGGAAAGATATTACTATTGCAAGTGAAAAAAAGCAGAACAAGAACCAATAACTAAAGTGAAAATTGGAAATACTTTATTTATTAACTCAATAAAAAACATTGTTGAAAAATTAATTCATTGTTAATATACGACATATACTCATTATATCGTATTTTAATATTTGACTCGTTCACGTGCAATACCGTGATATACCGTCGTACCGTGGGCTCTAATTGCCATTCAATTTAGGCGCTTGCAGTACTGGTTATCGTTGCTGAAATATAAAAAACACAGCGCCATCTAGCCCCAAACTAAGCAAAGCTTGTGCTATGTAAAGCTGACAGAACTATCGCATATTCTTTTTTGTAAGTATTTACTTAAAATTGGAATACAATTAGAACACCCAGACACAGGAACAACGACTATGTTCGCAACACAAATGTTAGACCTGAATGCGAATCGAACCCACATCTAAATTTTCAATTGTGCCGAAGCAGAAATTTTTCCAAATGAGCTAACTGTAAACACGGACTGCCTTGTTACAGGGCAGTCAATGTTTATTTATTAAATCCCAATCGCTACCTCAAGTAATTGTAAACCAATGTGAAAGTCGTCATTTTGCAACAATCACACACGTGAAAAAACAATAAGCGTATTTTTGTCTCGTTGAATAAATGCAGTGTCAAATGATAATGTTGATCTGTCACGGCCGGGACGCCTCCCACGCGGCTTACCGTGACGGCAGACGGGCGCCCGGGCAGGGAAGCGGCAGGAAAACGCTGCAGAGAACAATTACCGAGGCATGGAAACTGATTTTGACACATTTTTGTTTTACTTATGCGAAGTAAAACGAAGCCGCATTTGCGTTTGCCCGCCGTCTCGCTTGATGTTAAGCGAATATGCGGTCAACGATGGAGCACGTTTACCTAGAAGAAACCGGTTCACTCGCGACTTGAAGGCACCCAGATTGTATTTATCGGGGAACACCCACTCGGGCAGCAAATTCCAATATCTAGCGGTTGTAAGATGTATAATAAAACAATAGATAAGAGTAAGATAAACGATTATTATACCCCCTAGCTACTAATAAGAACATAATTATGAAATAACTATAGCATGTAGAGTTATATAGAATAGAAACATGGCTGATATGTAAAAATGATAAAAAGGCCAAAATAAAATTGTATTAATGATAAGTAAACAAAAAGCCCTTAGAAGTTCAATCCTGAAAGAACATTCAACAACAAACAGAACAACAACAACAACAACAACAACAATATTCGGGGGACAGAGTCGAAAAAAAAAACTAGCGGTTTGTATGAAGAACGTGGAATCAAACCGCTTAGTTCGCAGTTGCGCTTTTAGAATTTAAACCTCGAAGCGGTATCGCTTTTTACAGCTCGTGACTGCCCGATAGTAAAATAGGCATAATGTAAGTGAAATAAAAGTCTAACGCTACACACGGTGGTCCCAACGCTGGTACCAACGTTGGACTGTAAATTTTGGTGAGGCGTACACACGTTGGCAATTATACCAGTTCTGTCCCGTCAGGTCCAATGTGAAGATGACTGATACAGAAATCGAAATTGCACTATGCGCTTTCACAGTACTGAGTGCACATTTATATATGTTACCGAGAAAACAGAAAAAACTACGTCAAAGAAAATGGTGGATGACGACACATCATAAAACACGGATTTTATGAGTACAGGTTGCATATTCAGCAGTTGTATGTTGAAGTAATTATCTGTAAATAAACCGCCAACGTGTGGACAGATTGCCAGCGTTGGCGCAGATTCCTTTGATGAAACCGACACGAGCCAGCCAACTACAAACGCTGGCCCCAACGTTGGGGCCAATGTCATTTACTAGATCCACACGTTGGACGAGTGGCGTTGAGGCCTATGTTGGGACCAACGTGCGGAGTCGGCATAAAAAACGTCCGTGTGGCGTGCACTTGTCAATGGAATGCGCATTGAAGGGGTGCGAAGCGACACGTGTCCTGCTCCCTGATTGGTCCGCACCGCGCAATTACGCGTTATAAGCGAATAAGCTGATTCACCATCACTCTGCAGTACACACTAGCTCGTATATTTTCGCAAGTTTTTATATGTAAAACTTAATACACCATTCATCATAGTAATTACAGGGCTGTTAAGACTAACCATCGACAGCCTCAAGGCAATGAGCGCCAAAGCAGCGATGCCCTGGACTTCGTTTTGTTACATGGTCATGGACAGGCGTTATCTCTTACCATCAGGTGAGCGTCTCGTTCGTCATTACTTTTACATTAAAAAAAATATTGAACTGCTTTGGAGCTCATAGTTACTTCAATAAACTTAACTTTATGTTTGAAAACCGATTGGAATAAAACGAACACTAAATATTACGAGAAACTTGTCACAGTACATCGTCAGTGAAAACCGCATTGAAATTAGTTAAGCCGTTTCTGAGATAAGCATGCACAAACTCACAGACAAACAGACAAAAAATCTACAAACAATTATTTGGCCTCGGTAACATAAGTGCAACATGTATAAATAGTATTTATTTAAAGACACAGCTCGTGTACAATTTTATTATTATATAATTTTTTTTTAAATTATTTAGCCCACTTTGTCCCACTGCTGGGCAAAGGCCTCTCCCCCCCCCCTTCCACGCCTCTCTGTTTTGTGCTGTTGTGGTCCACTCCTTATTGTGGGCATCGAGCTCATCTTTCCACCATCTTCTAGGCCGGCCTGGTGGCCGTTTAACCTCCGGGACCCAGTCGGTGGTGGTTTTCGCCCATAGCTCCGCTGGCATTCGGCAGACGTGTCCAGCCCAGTCCCACTTTAGCATGGCAGCTTTTTGAGTCACGTCAATGATCTGAGTTTTGGAGCGCAGTACTGAGTTTTTTTTGCGGTCTAATAAATAACCTTACGCCCAGTTTGCTGCGCTCCATCGCTCGTTGACAAACCACGAGTGTGGTTTTCACTTTTGCACTTTTCCACCTTTGCTCGATTGTCAAAGACCAAGTTTAATAATATAAGATAAGAAAATATATAATTAAACATAAATAAATAAATAAATATCATAGGACATTACACACAGCGCCATCTGACCCCAAACTAAGCAGAGCTTGTGCTATGGAAGACAGATAACTGATAGAATACTTAAATACTTTTTTTTTTGTAAATACATACTTATAATACATACAGTACACCCAGACACAGAACAAACATCGATGTTAGTCACACAAATGTTAGTCCTGAGTGGGAATCGAACCCACGCCCTTCAGCTCTCGAAGCAGACACACTACCAATGAACCAACAGGGCTGCATACAAACACATAATCATATATCTACTGTTATTACAACTTTTTTCATGTCGTTGTTGGGTAAAATATACCGAGTTCTTTACTTAGTTGTACTTATTTTGGTCGCTAACATATGGAACATAAAACCCCGCCTTTAGCTCCCCAGGGAGTGTCCTTTTGATACTACTAATGAAATCCACGACCTTAAGCCAGATAAGTAGGTCTTTCTTATTACAAAAAGACTCATAAAAGGTTTTATTGTCTTCCAAGTTACTTGAACACTTAACTTTATCTAGATTCGGTTGTCTTAAGCAGTTAAAAGGTTAGTAATGTTCTCAAAACGAGTTTTTTTTAACAACTTCATAAAGGAGGAGGTTTTCCTTTCTTTATTTTTTATTTTTTCTATCAGTTATCTGACTTCCATCACAAAAGCTCTGCTTAGTTTGGGGTTGGTTTTTTTATGGTTGACAGGCTAGGTGTTTGACCCTAGCACCCTAGCCTGGAATGCAGTGGCTCTCAAGTGAGGCTGCCGGAACATACCGTTAGATGCTTGGCGGCAGATTTTCAACTTGAGAGTGGTAGCTAGCCAGCCGAGTATTAAAGTAACCTACCACCATGCTATGGTTTCCTCACGATGTTTTCCATCACCGGCAGCTCAAGCTCATTGTTGGGGTTTGAACCCTAAATAGATGAGATATATACGTAGACACATAAGAGTAGATAGATGTAGTACGTTGGTCGTTATTTACAGCAATTTAAAGAGCATAATGCCCAAATCAGCAGGCCTATTAACCAATTTAACCATATCTGGTATTCGAGGCGCGTTATGAAATGTCGTTTAACACATAATGTGGCTAATTGTTATGCAAACGGCAGAAGCGCGATAATTGTGCGACAGGCCTGCCGGACGTAGCGCTGCCGGGATGATGCAGATCACACGAGATCAGAGGGGAAACTTGGACTGAATGGCAACTAATAGTTAAAAAAGGTGCCTGAGAAGATCCTGAATAAGGTAAGTATGGTGGTTATTTCATTACATTTATTTGTAACTAGCGGACGCCTCGCGGTTTCACCCGGGTAGGTCCCGTTCTCGTGGGTATACAGGGATAAAAAGTGGCCTATGCCCCCCGGGAGTAGTGTACATTCCCAACGGTAAAAGAATTTTTGAAATCGGTCCAGTAGTTTCGGAGCCTATTCAATACAAACAACAGTGTTTACAACAGTGACGAGGATTTAATTTAAATATTTATCTAACTTGACAATGTTTAAATATTAATTGAAACATTTCTTAATAATTATCTAAAATTAAAATCCAATGTAAACTAGCTTAGTCGAGACGGCCAAACGCTCGAAGAGGCAACACGTCTTGAGGATGCCTCGTGTCGGCAACTACGACCGACTACACGACACGACTACACGACCGTGTGGTCATTTTAATTAGATTTTTATTTTGTTTGGTCACCGACAGGACTGGATTATGACTCTAACAAAAGATGTTAGACATAAATTGCAAAAACCAAAGTATAATATTTAATATATATAGTATAATATATAATTATTAAAATTAGACATTAAGGTCTCCGTATGCCGTATCCCATTTGCCGATGAATTATAAAAAAAAAGTTGTACATCTGTTTGATATAATCTGTGTTACGATTTTGTAATAAAAAAAATACACTAAATTGATGTCTGATCGGTATATTAAAGTCATATTATAATATACTAGCATTTTGTAGCGATGATAGCTCAGTGGTTAGCGCCGTAGGTTCGCATGCCGAAGGGCGTGGGTTCGAACCCCAACAATGAACTTGAGCTGCCGGTGAAGGAAAACATCGTGAGGAAACCATAGCATGGTGGTAGGGTACTTTAGTACTCGGCTGGCTAGCTACCACCCTTAAGTTGAAGTCTGTCGCCAAGCATTTAACGCATCACATAAATGTTTGCTCTGGTGGGAGTCGAACTCACATCCTACAGCTATGAAAGCAGATATTCTACCAAATAAGCCAACAGGGCAGTGTACATAAATCATATTATAAGTATACACAAAGAATATATACCTAACTCAATTCAATCCCAGTGACACTCAAACTTATGTACCTATATCAGATTTAGTCGCGTACAACAGAGAAACGAAATTACTATTTGAAACATACATTTCTGTATTTTAGCAGCGTTTTATATACTACATCTTAGTAGTTCTTTCAATTGTACAGAGCTCCACATATGTGCATCGCAAATTAAACAGAGAGACGAGCAAACACAGACGCGTCTGCGCTTTGAGGTGTACTAACGCAATTTGCGTCGCGATGAACGACGCCTTCTAATTATTTACATGGAAATTTTGATTTAATTCAATGGTGGTGGGAGATGAGAGTTTGTGGAAGTATGTAGAGCGATAACTCAGTGGTTAGCGCGGTCGGTTCACACGCCGAAGGGCGTGAGTTTATATACCAATAATGAGCTTAAGCTGCCGGTGAAGGAAAACATCGTGTGGAAACCATAGCGTGGTGGTAGGGTACTTTCTAGTACTAGGCTGGTTAGATACCACCCTCAAGTTGAAAATCTGCCGCCAAGCATCTAACGGTGTGTTCCGGCAGCCTCACTTAAGAGCCAGTTCCATTCCAGGCTAGGTGTGCTTTACCATCTTCGACCACGCCTTCACTTAACATCAGGTGAGCTGTGGTCAAACAACTAGCCTGTCAACCATAAAAAAAAATGTTTATTAATAACAAAACCTAAAAAGTATTTTTTAAAATAATAATACGGACCTTTATATTTCTAACTCTATCAAATGGTACAAAACTAAGTTCCCCTTCTCCCTTCAAATTAACCCGCCGATAAGTTAATCCATTACTTTCTACACTTGTTCCCTTTATCTAGGATCTCATTTCTGATATACGGATAATCCTATAAGTTTTAACGAAGCTGCCAATCAACTGTATACAAGTAGAGATTTCAATTTCGATTAATACAATAATTCCAAAACTTATTGTTCTGGAACTTTTAAAAAAACTTTTATTTTTGCCATAAAATAATAATAATAAATATTTAATTTGATGATCCTGTTGGCTCATTGGTAGTATATCTGCTTTAAGAGCTGTAGGGTGCGTGTTTGATTTCCACCCAGGGCAAATGTTTTGTATAGTATAAAAACATTTTTTGTTATAAGTTTGTATTTACAAATAAAAAGTATTTATAGATTCTATCAGTTATTTGATTTCCATAGTACAAGCTTTGCTTAGTTTGGCGTCAGATGGCGCTGTGTGCAATGTCCTACAATACGAGTATTTATTAGAAAACTAGCTGCGCCCGCGGTGTTACCCGCTACATGTTTTCGGGATAAAAAGAAGCCTGTGTGTTTCCAGGGTCTCTACTACTACCGCCATACCAAATTTCATCCAAATCTGTTCAGAAGTTTTTGCGTGAAAGAGCGACAAACATAATATATCCATATTCACGAACTTTCGTATTTATAATATTAGTAGGAATACAAATTCATACACACATATTTACTAACAAAAATGATGTACGCATTCTATCAATCGTCCACCCTCGAAGAGTGATTGTGCAATACAATACAACATTACCCGGTGCTGATTGGTGAATGTTTTTTTTTACTAATAAGCTAGTCATATTTTTAAATTTTTCCGTTATTGTATGTTTGTAATGGTCGAAGCTTAATGAAACAAAAAAATTCAAAAACAAGAAGTACACCAATCTTATTTGATTAAAAAAGAAATGGCAGATTCACTCAGGATGATGTAAGCCAAATCTATTCAGGCATTAAACAGTTACGGTGGAATAACGAAACACACATGTGTGTTTGTGTGTGAATTATTTTCAGAGTTCATTGTATGTATACAATGAACTCTGAAAATAATTCACACCTTTTTTTTGGACAGTCGTGTAAAAATGACAAAAAAAGTTTTTTAAATATCTTCAAAGCTCTAAACGATCAAACGAATCATATGCACTCGATACTTCACACCAAACGCTAAATTTTATCAAACATTAAACTAGATAGAACACATAAAAAAGTTAATCAAAAGTACGCCAGCACAAAGCTGGAATGCCTTATCGAATGCCACGTAGGACAAAAATCTCACTTTCTATTGACTGGTAAATACAACGACCTCGTCCCATAGACACCTGATAATATATGCAAACATACTCAGTTGGAACATCAGTGAAAAATATCATATAAAAACTGAGACCCACCAATAATCTTTAATAGACCAATCATCGATTATCCTTTCAGAAATCATCATCGTCATCATTTCAGCCGTTGGACGTCCACTGCTGGACATAGGCCTTCCCCATTGACTTCCATAAATACCGGTGGGAAGTGGCTCGCATCGGTGCACTTCAACTATTAGTCAAGTGTTATAAGTATAAAGGTCGCTTGACACATAACAGAAATATCAAAACACAGTGACACGCTTTTGGACGACGAAATCTACTATAACATGCGCGATGATAGTTTAGTGGTAAGAGCGGACGGTTCACACACCGAAGCCCAACAATGAACTTGAGCTGCCGGTGAAGGAAAACATCGTGAGGAAACTATAGCATGGTAGTAGGGTACTTTCTAGTACTCGGCTGGCTAGCTACCTCCCTCAAGTTGAAAATCTGCCGCTAAGCACATAACGGTGTGTTTTTCAATCCCCCGACACAAATCGGGTACATTACCAAGCTGAACATTTGCTTACACAATTTCTTATGTTATATTGATCGGCTGGTTTGACAACCTTAACCAAATGCTATTCTTTTTTTTTCTTTTATAATCCTCCAATTTTTTTGTATGGTACAGTAACAGTATGTTCCGACAGCCTCACTTGAGAGTTAGTTCCATTTCAGGCTTGGTGTACCTACTTTAACATCTTCGACCAACCCCGTCACTTTTTTTTATTAAAGATAGGCTTGCGTTTGACCGCCATCCCACCTGATGTTAAGCGAAATTGCAGTCTACGGTGGAGCAAGCTTGCTTAGAAGAAACCGATTCACTCGCGACTTGAAGGTACCCAGACTATATTTATTGGGGAACACCCACTCGGGCAGCAGATGCCGCTTGACATCAGGTGAGCTGTGGTCAAACACCTAGAATATCAAACATTAAACGTCAGGTCGTCCGTCAGGCCACTGAATTTTCGCAAATTTAATAAATCTAGTTGCTTAAATTTTTTGGTGACAATGTTTCATGCAATTTCGAAATAGTACCAAGTCGATGAATAAAAAAACTAAAACGCTGCGAACCCTGCCGTCCACATGATTGAACCTCGACAATAGCCAATTTGACACTTCAAGTGATAAAAAAGTTGCAAAAAGTGACAATTAGGGTTGTCACCGCTGCATTGTGTGACGGAAGCGAGTATTTAAATTTCCATTAGGCACTGTGAATGGGCAATCGGTGTTACCTTTTTGACTTTTGAAGTGAATAGCGGCACCTCGTCCTGTGATATCGGGAGCTTGGAGACAATAGAGCACTATCTCGGTTTGGGTGCTGCTAAATTAGTAGATGTCTCTTTCAGGCACATCTGTATACATACCTTGAGTAGGTATGTATATGTGTCCTATTCTATATAGTTTTAATCAAGTGTGTATTAACTACCCAAATTTTACACATCTTAACACACATGACACTTATACACGATTTTTTTTTACTTGCTATCTTTTTTTTTCGGCACATGTAGATATATGCACAATAGATGAGTCGCGAAATAACTGTTTAATTTTTTTTTCATAAGAACTGCCTGATTTTCACCGACTTCAAAAAGAATTCTCAATTTAGTTGTTTCTCTTATTTTTGATTTCCGATTGGTTTTATAGAAATTTCATCGAAATCCAGTTGTTTGATTGTTAAACGAAAATAACTAGAAAAAATATGTCATTGGAGTGGACGAAATTGTTTATTTCGCTTTCTTGTGACTTTTCAATAGTGTCACTAGAATAGTTTCAATGAACTACTTACGGCTTCATCATCAGGAGACGATGAACAGGAAGATAGGCACTGGAACCACACCTTCACTGTCAACCATAAAAATAAAAATCCGTAATAAAACAATGTAACCTAGCCGTGTTTGAAGTCAGTTTTTTTTTGTAAAATTCTTTTTTTTTGTACCTGTAGACTAATTAGATGATGTTGCTTTAGCTCTGATTTTGTTACCTATAGTCCCGTTGAATAATTGTTATGATTGGTAGATAAATAAAAAAAAAAACCAATCAGCAATTATCAGTAAAGCGTAGCTGATTAAATTTACCGATAGTACCATTTCCCGATCAGTCCCCGCCAGCCGCAGAACAAATGTAACGTCACGTGTCAAATTATTAACGGTCGTATTCGTCCATTTTGCTTTTTTAAATTTCGAACGCCGCATGATTGGCGACTGTTATTGAACGCGCGTGTGCGTTCGTCTAGAAACGGGCGCACTCGGCCAATGAGAAACTTTCGATGCAGTTTTCGAAAACCGAAATATTTTTTTTTTAAATTGGTGACCGGTGACTATTTAGATTTTATGAAATACTCAGTGTCAGGAAAAAATAAAACTACGATTAAACATCGAGCTTGTAGATTCGCATCCACACCGCAATATAGAAACTTTTCCTTCTTACATATTGAAATGTGCTCTACAACCTGCTGGGCAAAGAATAAAATTTCGAATTTGCGAGTACTTTGTCGTCAATATTTGACTCCAAATTGGCTTAAACTTGTAATGAAGTGAAATATCGGTCTCTTCTTGGTAAGTGTTCTCCATCGTTGATCGCATCGTGCGCTTAATATATGGAGAGATAGTGATCAAATGCAAGTCTTTATGTTAAAAAAAAAACCTGTAAAAGACATTGATGTAAAATTACAAGAAATAAATGCATTGCCAAAGTATTTACCGAACCAAACCGAGCAGAACCTTTTAAGTGGCGTTTATATCGCCAAAAGTGAACTCTTCCATTCATTCATGGTACGAAATATAATTCACAACTATTAAGTACAGGAGAAGCTACCACCATTTTATACAAATTCTACCAGACAGTTATTGGATTTCATCAGTACCTCTACATTTTTATTCTTTGCCGTCCGCTTTAAAAACATGGCAAATTTAAAGGTGCGCGCACACGGGTGTGTGTAATTTAATATCTCGAGTGGGCGCGACTCGCGTCGAATCGTAATAGGGCAACTTATATCGTCATTGCGGGCAACTGCGGGCAACTCGGGGCAACTTTACAACAAGTTTGATAAGCTCTCGCGGCCAATTACTGAGATTAAATGCGAGAGAGAGATTGGGCGGTCGAGTCGTATAGCACGCTATGTAGGCTTGTCTGCGAACCGGGGTGAAGTATCAACATATTTTATTAGTAGGTATTTAGATTAACTTTGTAAAGCTTTTTTCATGAATTGAGATTAAGTTTGGTTTTCATTTGGAGTAAAAGTAGAGTGAGATGTAAAATTTGAAATGAGATTGCGATTTGCTTTCTTTTCTTAAATAAAGTGCATAATTGCAATTTTATTACTTTTCATTTTTTAGTAACTTTGAGTAAATTTTAATTTATTTTCGTCAATTACTCATAATTTACCAAATTCTACATTCAATTATTTATCGAATATAACTTTAAACACATAAGTGTCTCCAAAGAAATCTCGATATACTTTACAAAAAAAATATCTCATAGTAACTTATACAAAATATTACTAAAGTATTTTTATTTTGTTAAAAAAAACGCAATAGTTTTAAATTTTATTTATGTAATGAGTTGCTCTCCTGATCCTGATCCTGATCCTAGAGATAAAGCATGCCTATGACCATTGAAGCGATACACAGAGCTTTGTGTAGCAAAACAAAGTCTAGGGCGTCACTACTTTGGCGCTCATTACTTGACACTTGGTAATTTCGCTAGCCGCAGTACCCTTTAAACCGGAACATAGTCATGTTTACACACTACTCCTTGGCGACAGAATAACTGATACTGATACTACTGTCTACCTAGCGTCTTTCTGCCACCAAATTAAAGTTACTACTTTACTAAGAAATAAACACAAGTTTTGGAAATAACAAATTACAGCTACGTGCTTTTTTTGCATTTCCGCTAAAACTGTTTGAAGCTTTATTGCAGAAAAAAATAATTATTTAGAAACTTGATTCTCACCAACAGTAACAAACCTCCACAATAGAGAATCTTTCACCCAAAGGAGTATCTTCAAAGCGTCTCACGCAGGGTTGTCAAACGCATCTCCTCGATACAATAGCAACTAACCAACTTACCAGTAGAGTTGAATGGGGCGACACAGTCGCATTTTTCAAGATAAACTAAACGTCTGCCATATGAAATTTCGATCTTAACATTTAGTGAACTCTTTAGGTAAGTTGGTCGCTACGTAAAAACGGGTGATAGTCACAAATGTCCCCTAAAAGTCCCCGATTGTCCGTGCGTCCCCTAGGTACCCAATTAGAGCCCTCCACCCCCCGCTATCTAACGAGCTGTCAAAGTTTTTGTGCACCCCTTGTTTGGGACGCGCCTATTGATGGCAACACTGACGTATTATTGTGATTATTTTTTAAAATACCTACATATTTTAAGAGTTCGAAGCGAATTTCATTTCACGCGAAGATTTTTTGATTTCACAAATATTTTTACAGCTTTATTGTAGTTACTTCAACTGTTTTTATTTCTGTTTTGTTTTTTATTTCCATCCAAAGGTTGTCGGGAAGAAATCGCTCTAGGCGATAATGCCGCCCTTATACACCAAGTTTGTATTATATTGTTATGTTAACTAACTTTTTTTTTATGTTTCATATTTGTATGTTGTTTTGTTTTGTTTTGGTGTATAATAAAGTTATATTTGTCGGCGCTTAGTTTTAATGTTGATATAGTTTAGCGCCATTTTTGCGTAATATTGGTGGACTAGAGGTGGAATGGCGACACCTCTGACGTAACACTGGTTCCGTGCTTTGCTTGTCGTTATTCGTGTAAAGTATTTTGACTTCAACCAATGAGAGAAGGTGAAGTTGCGGATGTCGGCCGGTAGAGGGCTGTGGGAATCGAGTTGGCCATGGTAATCGAGTTGGCCGTGCGTTGAATGTTGAGGTGGAGAGATTCTTTCTTGCTTTGGTTGAGGAGAGATTAACATTGATTCTTTGAGAGGCGATTGAGTTGGACGGTTGCAGAGTGCGAAGCTAAGCGGAACGTCTTGTCCCCAAGCTATGTAATAGTGACTATACTCTTTACTAAAATCGTTGTGAAGTGCTGATTAAACTATGTACAAGAGAATTGAATTGTGTGGTTTGTCTCCTCGCCCGCTACACCCTCGCCCAGACGCCCATGTACCCAGTAACCCATATAACCACTTCTGATGCGAATCCGCCGTCTGACATTGTCGTTTCTACATATTCTATTCGGTTTAAGATAACACATTTTTTTTTGTTTTTCCTATAATAGCATCATATTTATAAATAAGCTGGAAACTTCCCTGAATTTAATTTGTTTAGTAAGTCGTAAGTTTGAAAAGTCCTTTCGTATTTTTTTATGTATTTGTGCAATAAAGAATTCAATAACAAAAAATGACCATCAGGTCATGTTAGAGACCTTGTAGCTTCTTGTAGGCTCTAGCAGTAGGGCTTATTTTTTAATGTAAAAGTAATGAGACGAACGAGACGATCTGCTGATGGTAAAAGATAATGCATATCCATGACTATTGGAGCGATACACATAATTTTTATAGCATAACAAAATCCTGGACATCGTTGCTTCGGCGCACATTACCCAGTTGAGTATCCTTCAAACCGGAACACAGTAATGTTTACACACTACTGCTTGGCAGCAGAATATCTTCTACTGCGGTGGTACCTACTTAGACGACCTCCTGCTAATAAGATCTACTTAGTAAACTACTTAACCTTTATGAATTATACTTGCCTACTAATTCCCAGTAATAGTTTCCCTTGGTGGTAGATTTCCTTACCAAGAAGTCGTCTAGATAGGTACCATCGCGGTACGAGATATGCCGCCGTTAAGCAGTAGCGTGTAAACATTACTCTGTTCCGGTTTGAGAGTGTTGCAGCTAGCGAAATTGTTGAGCTGTTGAGACTAACCATCGAAAGTCTCAAAGTAATGAGCGCCAAAGCAGCGACCCCTTGAGCTTTCTTTTGCTACTCAAAGTTATGTGTATGCTGCAAAGGTCATGGATTTACGTTATCTCTCATTAGTATTACATATAAAGAAAAAGTAATATAAGTAGATTATAGATTTTATTTTGAAAAGAAGATTCTTTACTTACTTTATATTTAAATTGTAAATATTTACACAATTGGCCGTCAAAATAATAGTCAAGTCTATTTGTGTGACGCACGAGGAGGTCGGTCGTCCGTGACAAATCGAATTGTAGTAAATTCGCGGAGGTTGCCCGATCCGGTTGGCAAGCACGGCGGGGCAACGAACCAAGGCGGTCTACCGGTCGGTCAGTTTATATTTTTGGGTGTATACAGGGTTGCGTGTTTGTATACATGCCGGCTTATATATTTGGATGTATGGGATGCAACTCGCAAAAAAATCTCGATAAAAAGTATCAAATTCAAGTTCATATATTTTATTGTAGACGTAGACTGGGGTAGACGTGTTCTAGAGTGGAGACCGCGTATTGACAAGCGTATCGTAGGACGCCCTGAGACTCGATGGAGTGACTATATACGTAGGACAGCTGGCGGTGGATGGAAGCGAAAAGCCGTAGATCGGGCTGAGTGGCGTGTCTTGGGAGAGGCCTATGTCCAGCAGTGGACTAATATAGGCTGATGATGATGATGATGATATTTTATTGTAATCAATAACAGTAGACGTAGACAAGACATATACATAGACAAGTATATTTGTAACATAAAACATATTTCAATACAATTACAAATACATACAAAAAGAAATAAGAAACAAAAAAAAAACATTAAACAAAACAATACTTCATCTTATTTAGACTTTCAGTCCTTGAAATTTTTTTTTATTAAAGATACGCTCTCCTGGTGGTAAGCGATAACGCCTGTCCGTGACCATTGCAGCGATACACAGAACTTTAAGTAACAAAACAAAGTCCAGGGCATCACTGCTTTGACGCTCATTACTTTGAGACTTTAGATGGTTAGTCTCAACAGCCCAGTAATTTCGCTAGCTGCAGTATCCTTCGAACCGGAACACAGTAATGTTTACACATTACTGCTTAGCGGCAGAATAGGTAGGTACCACCGCACAGGTACTGCGGTGGTATCTACCTAGATGAACTCCTGCCAAAGAAATCTAGCACGACGTAAAATTTACGAAATAACTGTTTTTTCCACAATTCCGGATTTTTGCTTATAACATAATTATAATAATTAGTACAATGATCGTTTTTCGACTCAGTACACCAAACTTATCCCATTAATATTTTAAATGTGAAAGTTTGGATGGATGGATGTTAGTTACTCTTTCACGCAAAAACTACGGAACAGATTTGGATAAAATTTGGTATGGTAGCTGAGACTTTGGATTAGCACATAGGCTACTTTTTCCAAAAACATGTAGCGGGTAACACCACGGGGCGTAGCTAGTTATATAATACATACATAACACCCAGACACAGAACTAACATTATGTTATATTGTTGTGGTGGGAATCAAACCCACGCGTCAAATAAATTCAAAAACGTAGAAAGCAAGCTATCAGCCTTGACCTTGTAAGAGGAACGTTCCTGACAGCATTATGGACACGATAGCGATCGCCCTCCAGCGACCTAAATAAGTCCACTTAGCAATTCGGAAGGCAAATCCTCGCAGATTAGAAGATCAGCCACCTTCGCGGCATTTCCACTTTCTCCGCAGAAAGTTGCAATAAATTACGTTGCCGTCGCGATACTTGGAATTAACGTGACGTCTGTACCAGCCCTAAGGAGATAATGAGAAAAGTGAGAAAATACCTCGTGCATTCACTGCCGCTTATTGCGATCGGATTGGTGGGGCTTGTGACGATGTAGTAGGGTCCAATTTGAAACACTTTATTTGATGTTTTAGGTACCTACTTAGTTGCTGGACATTTTATCTATACTCAGAGTAGTCTCACTGTCTACAAGGTTAGTACAGGACAGGAACGAGTGGCGTACAAGACGATAGGCCGTGGCCGATTACAGGCTAAAAATGATAATGATGATTTGGCTTTCAGAGTTTTTCGAGTTATATTGTAGCCCTGCTGTAGCGTTTTGTTTAGTCAATGAAACATTTCAGTCCAAATTAGCTTTAACGAACATAAGTCATAAAATTTCATTTTATATAATTACTATGTGTTGGAATGCGAAAAATAAACTTAATGAACCTAAAAAAAACCGGCCATGTGCGAGTCAGACTCGCGCACGAAGGGTTCCGTACCATTATAAATAAAAACGGCAAAATAAAATCACGTTTGTTGTATGGAAGCCACCCTTAAATATTTATTTTATTTTTAGTATTTGTTGTTATAGCGGCAATAGAAGTTCATCATCTGTGAAAATTTCAACTGTCTAGCTATCACCGTTCTTGAGATACAACCTGGTGACAGACGGACGGACGGACGGACGGACAGCGAAGTCTCAGTAATCAGGTCCCGTTTTTACCCTTTGGGTACGGAACCCTAAAAAGTAGGAGTGAAGAGCTAAGATAAAACGGCCCTGCATGGAGATAAATACTCCAATCAACATACAACCACATAAAAAATTATCTACAGAATAAAAGGCGATAATAAAGACATCGCTAAGCACAATAGACAAAGACAATTATAATCTTACAATGAACCTTTACGACAACTACAAACCTTCCTCCTTCATAATCACAAACACTCGAAACGTATGCCAGCTTCACACCGAGCCAGTCACTGGCGCCACTTGTCCGAAATAGTGCTCAGTTTTTAAGTACAAAATTTATCAAATTTGAAAGTATAGCAGTACGAGTTTGGTATCAAGTATCGTCGATTTTGATGAATTAAGGAAGGCGTTAGTTTTATGGGTCTTAAAAAACTGCCAACCCATAGTTGCCCGACTATGGGTTGCAATTTTTGTCGTTTGTTTATTTATCAAGTAACGACTACATCATTTCAAAAAAGTATAGTTACTATAAAATAACATGTCAGAATAAAATAGTTCGAAAATAATAAATACTTAAAAAAAATAATTGTATAATAATTATGTCAGCTTTCTTACTTTCTGATGGTTACTAGCGAAACTGGCAAATATATTGCTAACACACCATAACAACATAACTCTGCGGGTGAAATATAGGCTTATGTCAACACGTATCATACATACTGACGGACATAAATAACGTATGGCCTTACAGCATTAGCCTGCCCAATGAGGAAAATTCTTAAAAAAAAAGAACGTTGTAATCCAGGATATTTGTATAGAAAAAAAACGTAAAGACAGCGAGGACGCGAGTACTGGGAAGATGGCACAGTGTTTGTGTCATCACGTAAGCCCGTCCTTACACACAGGGTGTCTCGCTTGGGTGTAATCACCGAAGTTGTGTGACAATCGAGACATATTTGCATATGCCCCGGGGCCCGTCAGCTAACTTCCATTTACAAATCATTTGGTGTTGCGTGTTTCGGTAACAACCTGTGTATGACGGTGGATTGAGATATTAGGAAGTTTGGAGTTTCAGGCTTGTTTGATAAATGGGGAATGTTTTGGGTTATGCGTTTTTATTTCTTTGGTAGATATGCTACTGCTGCAATGAGTAGATTGCAGAGAGTGATGGCAGATGGATCCATTTAGCGAGCCTGGCCCAGCTCTAGTGTCATGACTTCTAACATAATTGACGGTAGTGTAATCAAGAGTTTTTTTTATTTTTTCTTTGGTTTTGGCGTCGCGTTTTAGCATTTGCCAGTGTCAAGTATTTTAATCAAGAGTTATAGAGAAAGTTATATTTTTAATGTATTTCAGCTCAAAAGTCTTGATTACAACAGTGACGAGGATTCAATTTCATTTGAATATAGTTTTAAATATTTATCTAACTTGAAGACAAATTTATATCCGAAATATTTTTAAAACTAAAATCTATAAAAAACTTTAACTTAAAATCTAAATAAACTAAAAGTATCTAATTAACATAACCACAAGTATTTATGTATTATTTCGCTGCAGTTACTAGTTGCCGACACGTGTTTCGCCTACACGAGGCATCCTCCGGAAGTGTTGACTTTTCGACCGCTTGGCCGATAATGAAATCAGACGACGGTCGTTTAGGAAAGCTATATTTGGTGATTTTTTATTTTGTACAAAAAAAATTAGCAAACCGAGATTCACAAATAAAACACAAAGAATACATTAGACATTTTTACAAATTTTCTCATTGCACACATTATTAATGAGATAACTTGATGTTACAATTTAAAAATCTAGGTGTGCTAATTGCTTTTGACCCAAACTTAAAAATAAAGATATTAGATGTTAAACTAGCAAAACGAATGACTACATTTGTAGCTATTCTATTTATAAATATTCATTATTTTAGCATTAACACTCGTCGTTTCTACTCCAAAATAAATACATTACAAGTATGACATTTTATAATTCAGAGTAAGCAAAGCTTGTATATAGATATGACCAGATAACTGATAGAATACTCACATCCTTTTTTTTTTGAAAAACATACTTACATTACACACATACAAACAAACATTTTTCGTCACATAAATGTTTGTTCAGAAGGGAATATAAACAATGCCAAAAACCTTAAAAAAGTTTTAAAAAAGATGCTCAAAAAATGATTTAACAAAATTAAAAAAAAATCACCTATGTCTAACAAAATAGTCAACTAATCCAATCTAACTGATATGAAATGATTAAAAAACGAACAATGACCAGCCGTGTTCCACACGACGGATTCCGACCCCTTGTTTATGAATAATAGACGCTTTATGTTAATGTATAATCCTATATTGGCTGTAACATGCACCCTGTATTGTGTGTTTGCATTGGAGATAAAAAATGTCCGTTGTAAGAAAAAAATCACATACGCGGCTATAATACGCATCATCGAAAAATACTGACTGAAGGGTCAGCAAATTAATTTGCGAGATTCTCGTACAATGTATACCTACGCAATAAAATTATATGGCATACTGGCAACTGGTTACTGCAACGGCAAGGGAATATAACTTTTTATGACTTGACAGCCCTGTTGGTTCATTGGTAGTATACCTGCCTTTAAAGCTGTAGGGCGTGGGTTCGATTCCCACTCGGCAAAATATTTTGTGGTAAACAAATGCTTGTTCTGTGTCTGGGTGTTCTGCATGTATTTACAAAAATAAAGGTATTTAAGTGTTCTTTTTTTTTATGGTTGACAGGCTAGTTGTTTGACCACAGCTCACCTGATGTTAAGTGACGGTGTGGTCAAAGATGGCAAAGCACACCTAGCCTGGAATGGAACTGGCTCTCAAGTGAGGCTGCCGGAACACACCGTTAGATGCTTGGCGGCAGATTTTCAACTTCAGGGTGGTAGCTAGCCAGCCGAGTACTAGAAAGTACCCTACCACCATGCTATGGTTTCCTCATGATGTTTTCCTTCACCGGCAGCTCAAGCTCATTGTTGGGGTTTGAACCCACGCCCTTCGGCATGCGAAGCGACCGCACTAACCACTGAGCTATCATCGCTACGAAATTGTTACGTGTTATGCATGTATTTACAAAAATAAAGTATTTATGTGTTCTATCAGTTATCTGGCTTCCATAGTACAAGCTTTGCTTAGTTTGGGGTCAGATGGCGCTTTGTGTAATGCCCAACAATATTTATATTCGTTTTTTTGGCGGGAACGCGGAAAGACTGCGTTGTTTTTTTTTAAACTAGTGTTTTGTTGAGTGTTTATGCATAAAAATGGTGGTGTTTTATTCGTAAAGTGCCGAATCACAAGCGGCACTGGCAAATGCTCAAAATACGACACCAAAAAAAACTTTTTATTTTCTTTATTAACTGATTATAAAACGGGGTGTTATAGTTTGACGTCTGTGTGTGTCTTTCTCTCTCTCTGTCTCGGTGTGTGTGTGTGTGTGTGTGAAATCGTAGCTCCCGAACGGATGAACCGATTTTGATTTTGTTTCTTTTTCTGTTTGAAAAGTGAATTAGTCGGGAGTGTTCTTAGCTATGTTTGATGAAAATCGATCCAAGATGGCCGCCGCCACAAAATGGCGGATTACATATTTTTTTCATAACTCCCTCAATTTGGGTATCAAATGACTTTACTAGTAAAATACTATACACTTGTCAAGGGTTTATAATTTTTTTAATTAATAGTATTAATATTATTGAAGACAAAATTCAGATAGGTCAACCTATATTCTATGTATATCCCTCAATGCTCATGCACGCAACTTTGTGCAAGTTAAGTTACAACCACCCATAGCCTGAGAAACTTAGATTGCTTCCCAAAATGTAGATGGAGCTCAGAATTCGGCGATGCAATCAAATGTTTAATTCAATCAGATTCCGCGCTACTTAGTACTTACCGCGAAGTGTTCGAGCTTTACGTGCATTACTCGTGTGATACTTGCATTACTCACTTACTTGAACTGTGTTGAGCTGATCATTTTCACACAAATAAACTGTAGCGATGATAGCTCAGTGGTTAGGGCGGTTGGTTCGCATGCCGAAGGGCGTGGGTTCCAACACCAATAATGCTTGAGCTGCTGGTGAAGGAAAACTTCGTGAGGAATCTATAGCGTGGTGGTAGAGTACTCTCTAGTAGATACCCGGCTAGTCCACCTAGTACCTAACGGTGTGTTCCGGCAGCCTCACTTGAGAGTCAGTTCTTTTCCAGGTTTGTTGTGCTTACCTTCGTCAACCACGCCGTTCGTCTTAACATTAGGAGAGTCACTACTCTAATCGGTGTGGTGTAATTTTTGAGTTTGTTTGCAATCATAAACTTGAACCATAAAATAAAGTTGTATCAGTAGTTCTATGTATTTTCTATTATTTGTTTATTAGGATCGCAAAACAGATATTTAGAGATTTCGCTTCATTTAGATTAGGAACTGGTTCACAAGTGAGATGACAATACAAACTGGAGACAGATTATATTAAGAGTTTGAATATCTTCAAGAAAAGAAAAGATCAAGTGAGCAATAGTGTCTTGAAGCTCTTTTCTTTACAAACATTATTGCCGTACAACTAAACCTTTTATTCGTGTTTCCGATTGGAAACATTCACGATTTCTGTAGAACCGCAGCACAACTAGTATTCAACACAAACCTTGGTTCAATATAACCTAACCTCATCCCATAACGCGTCCAATCACAAAAATACAATTCCCCCTCCCACCTGAAAGTGAAACAGAAATACAAAAAATATAAAAGGAAATCCCCCGATATAATAAGGAATTGAATCGGCGCACGTACGTCCCCGACAATTACACGTGGACAAAGATAATAAAGAGCCTGTGCCTTCAGCTCCACACTACGATTATCACGGCCAAATGACCGTCTTAAGACTGGGCGGTGGCGCAAGCGGTGAGACGCGGCGTCATTGTAACACAACAAAATTAATTGGGACCTTAACTCACACCGGAGAAGTAGCAGCCGGCAGCGGCGCCGCAAGCACTTTTAGTGCGAAATAATTGTAAACTGTATCTACATAGAAGACCAGTATCGCTTGAAAAGCGTGAAAAGGTCGCGCGGCCGCCAGCGGCAACGTGAGCCTCTCGCGGCCTTGTCATGTCGCTGCCAGCCTCTGCCCTTCCGGTGTGAATCGGCCCTAATAAACCCCAACCATGAGCTTGAGCTGCCGGTGAAGAAAAACATTGTGAAGAAACTAAACCATAGCTTGGTGGTAGGATACCTTCTAGTACTTGACTGGCTAGTGGCTAGCTACCACCCTCAAGTTGAAAATCTGTCGCACCTTACACCTGCTACCTGCTGCGGTGTTGTTAGCACGTAACAGTGTATTCCAACCGCCTCGCTTGATAGCCAGTTCCATTCCAGGCTAGGTGTACTTTACCATCTTCGACCACACCGTCACTTAACATCAGGTATGCTGTGGTAAAACACTTAGTTTATCAACATTTAAGTTAAAAAGTTGCAATAGTCGCGTCTCATGACTTGCGCGGCATATGAGTAAAGGGAGTACAAGGGGGCAGCTCTGTATTGCCATCATTATGGGAACTCATCTCCCGACGCGGGGAATTGATAACTGAACCATTTCATTTCACAAAAACTACTGATAGTTCAAAGGGGCTTTAGAAAGAAAACGTTTTATCGTATAAATGGGTATTGTGGTCTTTATTTTTTGTGTCTGGACCAAATAATATACTTTTACAACTCTGCGGTAATAGTTAGCTTTATTTTCACTAATGCAGCTTACATCATATTATCCGACATCTTACATGACTTATAATTTATTATACAAAAAACAAAAATACCAAAGTAATTTTATCAACATAATATGTAATTGTACAGAATATTATGTTAGAAAGCAAAAAGGCGCTTGAAGCTGTACCACAAACGAAATATCATCTCAATAATATCATCAGATATGTGAACATCTTTACAAAATCTTTCGTAAAAATCGTATTATTAAATCATGTTTCCAACCCAACCCAATCCTTCCAAGCCATTCAACCACGAAACGCGCCTAATGGAATTTCCTTCGGACAGGACCTTAATAAAGAACTATTTAAAAAAATACTCAGGTCAGTGGCGGGTAGGTCGGAAGCCAATCAGCGAGGCCCTTCTAATAAGTTTAGTGACGCGGAATAACTGGCTAGTGACAGGAGTCCGCCCCTAGGGGTCCACGATAGAGCTGAGAGGTGAAACGTCACTGTACTCCTGGCTGAGCTGGGTAGACGCACTGGACACAAATAAATAAATATCGTAGGACATTACAGTGCCATCTGACCCCAAACTAAGCAAAGCTTGTACAATGAAAGTCAGATAACTGATAGAATACATAAATACTTACTTAGTAGTAGATCTCCTTAGCAGGAGGAAGTCGTCTATAGGTAGGTACCACCGCAGTAAACATTAGTAGTAGTGTGTAAACATTACTGTGTTTCGGTTTGAAGGGTACTGCTGCTGGACTGTTGAGACTAACCATCCAGTCTCAAAGTAATGAGTGCCATAACAGCGATGCCCTGGACTTTGTTTTGCTTCTCAAAGTTCTGTGATCGCTGCAATGGTCATGGATAGGCGTTATCTCTTACCATCAGGAGAGCGTCCCGTTCGTCTCATTACTTTTTACGTAAAAAAAACAAAACTTGTTTTTTGTAAATACATAGACGTACTTATAATACATACAGTACACCCAGACACAGAACAACCATTTGTTTATACCACAAAATGATTGTTCCGGGTGGGAATCGAACCCACGCTTACATACTACCAATGAACCAATAGGGCTGTCAAACATGTCACATGGTATAAACGTTTTTTTTACGTTTGACCGCCATCTCGCCTGAAAGCAAACATGCGGTGTACGATGGAACACGCTTGCCTAGAAGAAACCAAGCAAGAAAAGAAGCATTTTCACCAAGAAGTCTTCCTTTTTTTATGTAAAACGCTCTGATGGTAAGACATAACGCTTTCCCAAGCAATTTTTTTTATCGTTGCCAGACTAGGTGTGACCATCTCATGTTAAGAGACGGTGTGATCGATGTGAAGGCATCTGTTCTGGAATAGAACTGGCTTTCAAGCAAGGCTGGCAGAACACACCGTTAGGTGCTCAGGGGCAGATTTTAGGCAGCCAGTCGAGTAGGTACTCGAAAGTACGGTTTCCTCACAGTGTTTTCCTTCACCGGCAGTTGAAACTTACTGTTGGGGTTTGAACCCACGCCCTTCAGTGTGTAAATCCATTAAATTATCAGCGCATTTTTATGGTTTACGGAGGTCTGGTATACCTACACCATAAAGATTGTCTATCTATCTATTTTACGCAACATGTCAAAACGTCATTTTACTTATTGCGTTAATTTTTATATTTCCGTCCAATTTTGATTTTGTTAATGGTTGATGCGGTTCGTGTCGGCGTAGTGGGACACAACCCTAATTTCCGACTTCCCTAACCCAAGGGTCAACCGTTCTCGCATTGAAATAAAAACTTTTTAAAGGGTTGTAAATGACGGGGTAACACCAAATGTCCGCTTAGAGAAAACGACACGAATATGGAAAATAAACAGTGTTTAGTGTTTTTGTCGCGGGTAAATGTTTACTTTGGAGGGACTCTCTTAGATCCGAAGAGATTTATTTTTATGACGCTGGAATGGAATCAAATCTGGCGCTCAAGGTTGAGGGGTAAACTTTTAGTGCTTTTGTTTTTTTTTGTGCTTTTGTTTTTTTTCATGTTTGCATGTTAACGCTGTAAGGATGGTGTGAAATTAAGTAAATAAATAAATAAATAAATGTTTTAAAAATTGTGCCTTTGTCCACTCGTATGATAATTTTCTTGAAACATACTTGTTGGTGGTAGATCTCCTTAGCAGGAAGTCGTCAAGGTAGGTACCAGTGCAGTGCACAAAATCTGTAATTGTGGTGTGTAAAAGTGGCCTGTTACTTTTGTGTCGTGCGCTTGGCCGAGAGTCTTTTGTTTCGGAGCGTGGTTTTGTCAAATAAATGATTTGATTAGAAAAGCATTTCGCTGTGTTGTTTTTTTACTTGGTGGTAGATCTCCTTAGCAGGAGGTCGTCTAGGTAGGTACCACCGCAGTACCAGATATTCTGTCGCCAAGCAGTAGTTATAAATATTACTGTGCTTTGGTTAGAAGGGTACTGCAGCTAGCGAAATTACTGGGCTGTTGAGACTAACCATCAAAAGTCTCAAAGTAATGAGTGCCAAAGCAGCGATGCCCTGAACTTTGTTTTGTTACTCAAAGTTCTGTGTATCGCTGCAATGGTCATGGATATGCGTTATCTCTTAGCATCTGGAGAGCGTATCGTTCTTCTCGTCCTTCGCATGCCGCAGGGCGTGAATTCAAACCCCAGCAATGAACTTGAGCTGACGGTGAAGGAAAACATCGTGAGGAAACCATAGCATAGGGGTACTTTCTAGTACTCGGCTGGCTAGCTACCACCCTCAAGTTGAAAATCTGTCGCCAAGCAACTAACGATGTGTTCCGGCAGCCTCACTTGATAGCCAGTTCCATTCCAGGCTAGGTGTGTTTACCATATTTAACCACACCGTCACTTAACGTCAGATTAGCTTAGCACTTATCATTTTAGCTGTGGTCAAACACCTAGCCTGTCAATCATAAAAAAATACCAATGGTTGTTACATTTCCCCGAATTTATTTTGTAAAATATGTTATTAAAATATTTGTACGACCTTTAATAGAAAAAAAATTTAAGAATTAATTTAATTCCAAATACAAGTAAGTTTTCTCTTAAAGATGCAGCTCACAGGCTGCTGAAATAAAATCCGAACGCAGCCAAGAACTAGAAGCTGGAACGCAATTGTCAATTCTACAAGCGATTTGGTTCAGGCTTTCTTGGTTCCTACTTAGGCTTAGACCATACAGACTTAAAGTAAGATATTTTACTTTAAACTTTGAACATGATACTGTTTGTTTATTATTACCACTTACATTCACTAAACCTGTCGATAAATTATTTATTATTTATTAGTAGATTTCATAAAATACTGGTCTAAATTTCACTAATATATGATTTTATTTTTTAATTATTGCTCTCTGTCTTCTAAAGACAAATTACATAAAAAACCTTTATTACCACCACTCCTCCATTAAAGTTTATATATTAGTAAAGTGTATTTTAATTTTGTATTTTTTTTTTAATGTAAGAAGTAATGAGACGAACGAGACGCTCTCCTGATGGTAAGAGATAACGCCTACCCATGACCATTACAGCGATACACAGAACTTTGAGTAACAAAACAAAGTCCAGGGCATCACTGCTTTGGCGCTCGTCACTCAAAAGTTTGTCCTGAGTGGGAATCGAATTCACGCTCTACAGCTGTCGAAGCAGATGCACTACCAAATGAGCTAGCGGGGCAGTCGAAAGTTTATTTACCTGTCCTTCTACCTTTAAGCAGGAAACTCTCTTCCCTATGTAAGCACCTTTACCGTTCCAGAATTCCAAACGCCCAAATCCTGACTAAGGATTTGAATAAAACGGATCAAAATTATCATAAGCCCGTATTTGTTCCTTTAAGTTTTCGCTGCATTATTTGCAGCTTAAGATTCGGAGCAACGGGGAATCGATCCGAAAACTTTGTGTTCCACATCGGTTTAAGCTGACAGTAAAACTTAAGTTACTTGTTTTCGAGTGTTTGTGAATAACGGTAATTAGATATTTTATTTAGGTAACAAATTATAGTCATTGCGCGCTTTCTTTTCTTTATAAGCGCATAACGAAGTTCTGCAATCTCAGCAATAGCTCTATTCATGGCGCTAAAGAGAAAGTAAAGTAGTGGCTTCTCACAGTTGACTACGATGATACTGAATCTCTGTTTATCATCGAATCATGAAGTAATTTCCGTAACAACTACAAGTTATGAACTAAAATTTAAGGCCAGTACTAATATTATACCCATTCGCACATTTGCTGTAATATAAAGTCTCAAAGTAATGAGCGCCAAAGCAGCGATGCCCCGGACTTTGTTTTGGTACTCAAAGTTCTGTGTATCGCTGCAATGGTCATGGATACGCGTTATCTCTTACTATCAGGAGAGCGTATCGTTCGTCTCCTTACTTTTACATTAAAAAAAAAATACATATATATTTTTTAAAATTTCCCAGACACTCTCTCACAACATACATACACACACACACCATGCACATAAATGTACTTTACTGCATTCCTAGTTTATTAATTTATTAGTATCAAATTACACAATCAAAACAGTAGGTACAAGTTCTCGTTAAAATACATATTTTTTTCTTGTAATCGGTCCCGGCCTCCCGCGATACAGGCTAGCTCTAGTGCGAGGATTATTATAGTATCATTATGATGTTTGTATATCTTTGTAAATAAATATGTTTGTTAATTTTTTAATGTTAATTTCAAAAAATTGATTTTTTTGTAACAACTTTTAATCCATGACTGTGTGAAAAAGTAACACTTAATATATTATATAAACAGACAAACGTTAGCTTTATCATCATCATAATTTCAGCCGTAGGACGTCCACTGCTGGACAAAGGCCTCCCCCATTGACTTCCATAAAGACCGGTTGGAAACGGCCCGCATCCAGCGCGTTCCTGCGGTCTTGTTTTATAACCGTTTGTTCGTTTTGTCTTTTGTGTCGTTAAGTTACAAAATAAAATATTTTTCTTTCTTTCTTAGGTATAATATATTATATTGTTCGCTATATGTTAGTGTGACCACATTCTCAAAGAAAACTCTTTACCATGTATGTTTATAAAAACTTGGTATTAAAAATATTTCCGAATGATCCCACCAATAAAACCCCAATGACGCTTCATTTGATTCGTTAAACTATAATTGGCGTTATTCGTTGCGCTTTTTGAATAGCGCCTTTATGCCGCTGGAATAACTAAATAACGCAATAACGATTCGGTCGAACGCACAATGGCGATTTTTAATCGTGCTACGAATACATACTCAGGTTAATACTTTATTGAAAATTTCAGAAATAGTGCGTTATCCGCATTTGGCTTAATCTTTCTCAACAAACCTCTGATTAATTTAAATTCGTTTCTTAACTGTCTCTTAGTAAAGTTTAATTTGCGGTTATTAAAATACGAAATGTTTAACTTAAATAAATTATAGTATCATAACGAATAAAATGATCTTGGTTGCCTGGACGAGATCGCTCTTCACGATTAGGCCGCCACTTGTGGCACTTGCTCATAAGATTATTTTGTTCTCCGTACATTTTTTCTGTTTATAGTGTGCAATATAAATTGCACTATCTATCTATCTTAAATTTAATACTAATACCTACTATTTCTTCCCTTCTTCTTCTTCCTAGTCAGCATCTTCATTGCCGAAGGTCGTATCTAAGTCGAGGAACATCTTCTTACATACAAATCTTGTCTGACAAGTAGGTAGCAAAAAAACAATTCGCCAAATAGGTCAGGCGCTTGCATAGTTTTATTGATAACATAAGGTACAGGTCAATAAAAAAAAAAAAATTAAAACAAGTAGATTAAATTACAAATGTCAATTCGATTTTAAAACAAAAAGAATTAAGTTACAATAAAAAAATAATTTAAATTAGATAAAATAATAACAATCAATTAAAGAAATAATTTAATAGAGAATAACCAAATATTATACTGTCATACATTCTGCAACTGATTTTTATGTATATATTTATATATACATATATATCCTAGATATGCATCTAAAATCACAATTTTTATTGTTTATTTGGTTAAAATAGTACTTCCGATACTATAGTCACCCCTTTGAGTTGCAAAATATCGCCAAGTGTGCGGTTTTGGTTGCATGCACGTGCTTTTAGCATTTCGCACACGTATTTCTGCGCCGCCTGCCGCTCGCAAGCGAATTTGATAATTTTAACACTTTTCTGTTTATTTACTTCACTTTATGAATAAAACACCACCATTTTTATACATATACAGAAAGTTTTTTTTTCCAAAACACTAGTTTTGCAAAAAAAAAATACTATGTGGTGACACGACAATTTCCGCGTTCCCGCCAAAACTCCTGGACCGTTAAGGAATTATAAAAATGCTTTTTTAAATTTTGTATCAAAACAAAACGATCGAATAAAATTGAGAGACGTTGGTTGGGACGACTAGTTATAAATGAAAACATGCTTAAAATGCTTACGTGCTTACATGTGTAGTCGGTACCTTACTACTATCGTCGGACATTTAACACAGCGCTAAACTCGGGAAGTACGGAAATCGGCAGTAATTAAGTGGATTGCTCTAGCGTCTGCATAGTTGACTGTTTGTCTTCGCGACTGGTGTGCCTTACAGCTACCGTCGGCCCAAGCATCTGTATTTATAACATTTAGAACAGAGGACCCCAAACTTATTTATTTTGTAGACCACTTGCCATATCTTATCAGTTCGGGGGATCAGTCCCTATATAGCTGATTTTTACAAATTCATCAACTTCAATTGTGATTTTGACTGCTTTCTAACTGTAGTAGAGTAATACATAAATAATTAAATATACAGAGATACAACACTAAAAATGTGGTATCATTATAATTATGAATGTGCAAGTTTTTACAAGTCCAGTGTATTTTTTTTTATGTAGTAAGTAATGAGGCGAACGGGACGCTCTCCTAATGGTAAGCGATAACGTCTGTCCATGACCATTGCAGCGATACACTGTACTTTGAGTAGCAAAACAAAGTCTAGGGCAACGCATTTATGGCGCTCATTACTTTGAGATTTTCGATGGTTAGTCTCAACAGCCCAGTAATTTCCCTAGCTACAGTACCCTTCACACTGGAACACAGTAATGTTCACACACTACTTGGCGTTTTTATTTATTTTTTATCCAAAAAGTAAGGAGACGTACGAGGTGTTCTCTTGGTGATAAGAGAATATCTGCCCAAGACCATTGCAGCGACGTCCAAGGCATTGCTGCTGAAGCACTCATTACAATGAGACTTTCGATGTTTTCTCTCAACAGCCCTGTAATTTTGCTAGTACTTCAAACCGAAACACAGTAATGTATGTTACATGTAAGTAGTAATTTTATACAGTAGGTACTATTACGGTTTATTATCGCTCAGCAGGCGGTCTGCAACAAAACGTGTATGTCAACTAGTTAAGGACCGCAAACACGACTGCGAACGTATCGCAATCAGACGCATTTTGTTTGGATTGACGCGTCTCGTTTGTGAATGCTGACGTACCTACATTATTTTGGAAGAAAGTAATTTGGTATTGTTAGGCCATGCAAAAAGTTTTGCGAAAAGAAGTTTCTATGTATTGCACACTGGCCAGTTGTAATTTATTTTAGAAGTCGAATAAAGTTTTGCGAAAAGAAGTTTTTATATATGACACACTGGCCAGATATAATTTATTTTGAAACACGAATGTTTTCAAGTAAAAATAAAAGACTTTTGGCGGGAACTAAGAGGGCTAATGAGCATAATGACATGTATCACGTAGAAAGGTACTACCGCTAGTGAAATTACGGGTGTTGACGCTAAACGTTTTCAATAAAAGTTATAGAACGTTTTATTTGTCTATACTATTATAAAGAGGAAAGATTTGATTATTTGTAATGAATAGGCTCCAAAACTACTGGAACGATTTCAAAAAATCTTTCACTGTTGGAAAGCTACACTATCCCCAGGTGACATACGCTACTTCTTATCCCGGTATTCCCACGGGAACGGGAACTACGCGGGTGAAACCGCGAGGCGTCCGCTAGTAATAAATAAAACTAATAAACTTATTTGCATGTAAGAAATACATAAAACACGCCTCCATTTCACATAGAGTTTCATAGCAAATAGTTAAACGCAATTTTGGGTGCTCACCTCAAAGGTTGTTGAGAAACTCGAGCCCTGAACTCTAATCGAATTTGCGCATCGAGTCCGGATTATAAAGTTTAGCGCGGAATACGGAATCCGGGCCCATATTAAACAATGCTGTTAACTTCTATAGATTGTTTGACTATCAACACAGTTAAAAAGTCCCTGAGAGTCTAGATAAAGTAACATTTGATATCTATACTAAAATCATAAAGCGAAAAGATTTGTATTTTTCTACTTTTACACTACTGTTATACAGAGGAAAGATTCGTATTTTATTTATTTATTGATTTCCATACAAATACATTTTTGCCATTTATGGACAAATGGAGCATAACTTTACAGTGAAATCACAGCTACTCTGGCATTTATTTTGCTCTTTATTTGCGGTAAATCACAATTGCTTGAATAAAATAGTAGATTTTATTAGCATAATCTACTGTTTTATTAAAAAATCATAAATACATAAATCATTCATAAATTTGATTTTCTGCTGTAACTTTGGTGTTATTAATAAAAGATTTGTATTTTGTATTTGTATTCTATCAGCTATCTGGTTTCTATAGTACAAGCTTTGCCTAGTTTAGGGCTAAAAAACGTTGTGTGAAATAACTTAAAATATTTATTTATCGACGTTCGACGATATTGTCACCGTCGCGGGTCGAGCCTAGACCAGATTGGCACAGCACCGAGACAGATGGCAAAACAGAGAGGCCTATACCCAGCAGTGAGATAAAGAAGGCTGTGGATGATGATGATGATGATTTATTTATTTTATTCTGTTATACCAAATTTGAAGTTCGAATTAATTAGACATGACTAAAACAATTCGTATCTCTAATATTATACATATGTGAGGAAAATATGGCGTAAATTGACCAGTGGTAGGTACCTGATTACCAGTCACCGAGTAACTATTACTCGTATTAATATTCTGACCACATACTGTCGTGAATAAGAGATGACCCCAGGGTAGTTTCGTGGTCACTAAGTCCCAATGTTGATAAGCTAGCTATTGGACACGCACCTGATGTTTAGTAATGGTCTTTATGGCCAAATATAGTAAATGTAATCATAATCATAATCATATTAATTGATACCGAGGTGTCACAGGTCGATTTTCAATAATAATCATACACAAAAATAAGAATTGTCAGTAAAGGTATTAAAAATTATAAAAAAAAATTATGCAAAAATGTCAAATCAATAATAATTATAATAAATGTCAAAAGTCACAAAATTCTTTGCAGCTGTAAAACGTGTGCTCGATATGCTAGCGTTTGAGTCGTGTGTATAATGTATCTAGCCTGGAATGGAAATCGAGTTTAAAGCAAGTGCATGATCGTTGATTTTTCATCTGAAGATAGTCAATCAAGCGAGTTATCATGTTTGTTCTGTGTCTGGGTGTAATGTACTCGTATGTATTATAAGTTTGTAATTACAAAAAAAACTATTTAAGTATTTTTTTTTTTAATGGTTGACAGGCTAGTTGTTTGACCACAGCTCACCTGATGTTAAGTGAAGGTGTGGTCGAAGATGGTAAAGCACACCTAGCCTGGAATGGAACTGGCTCTCAAGTGAGGCTACCGGAACACACCGTTAGATGCTTGGCGGCACCGTTAGATTTTCAACTTGAGGGTGGTAGCTAGCCAGCCGAGTACTAGAAAGTACCCTACCACCATGCTATGGTTTCCTTACGATGTTTTCCTTCACCGGCAGCTCAAGCTCATTGTTGGGGTTTGAACCCACGCCCTTCGGCATGCGAACCTACCGCGCTAACCACTGAGCTATCATCGCTACAAATTTATACTACAATTTTATCAGTTATCTGACTTCCATAGTATAAGCTTTGCTTAGTTTGGGGTCAGGTTTATCGAATTCACTGCTGGAAATAACCTTATCCAAAACATGCAAAAAAAAAAGAGCAACATGGATTGCCACAAACAAACATCCTCTCACCCCAAACGCATACACCGTCTCCGTTCCGTTGTGGGTAAAAAAAACCGATTCCATGCCCTTAATTTATTTTTAGATTTTAAGTTTATTTCGGATAAATAGCTGTTCTAAGTTACACATTGTTGTAACAAAAACGACTTACGAGCGGAAATACACTAAACTCATTCCAGCCAGTTCCATTCAAGGCTAGGTGTGCTTTACCATCATCGACCACACCATCACTTAACATCAGGTGAGCTGTGGTCAAACACCTAGCCTGACAGATATAAAAAAAACTCTATACTTAATAACTCTTGCCTTAAAATAACTCCAAATAACTTTAAAATGGACTTTCGCAAAATAACGCCTGAATCAAACAGCTATCTTATGTGTAAGTTCATTATCAAGCAGTTTTCGTATAAACTCCACGCAATATAGGCTTGCAACGCTATGTTTGATAGTACATATATATTTTAGAAGAAAGAGAAACAAATTTCATGTTAGGTGTAAAAGAGAGAGACAAATATATGTTGGAGGTTTCGTCGTCAATGCATCAGTGAATGCACTTGCAGCAAGTACTGATAGCAGAAAAATCGTAGAAATTTATTTTAAAATGCAGTACTGACATTACATTATGCAAAAATATCAAAAACCACCATATATATGAGAACGATACTAGACGGTGATGTCATTTTATTACAATTCATAATTAAATATCATAATAATAATATCTGTACATAAAAATATTAAAACTTAAAAATAGCTTTCGTTCGCTTCACAGGCCTGTTGGTTCATTGGTAGTATGTCTGTTCCAAGAGCTGAAGGGCATGGGTTCGATTCTCACCCAAGATGAACATTTTGTGGTTTAAAAAATGTTTGTTCTTTGTCTGGGTGTACTGTATGTATTCTCAGTACGTATTTACAAAAAAAAAAGTATTCTATCAGTTATCTGACTTCCACAGTACAAGCTTTGCTTAGTTTGGGTCAGATGGCGCTGTGTGTAATGTCGTTATTTATTTATTTAGTTTTTTTACTGGCGACATGCTAGTTTTTTTACCACAACTCACCTGATGTTATGGACGGTTTGGTCGAAGATGGCACAGCACACGTAGCCTGCAATGGAACTGGCTCGCAAGTACACAAATGTCTGTCCTGAGCGGCAATTGAACCAACGCCCTACAGTTTTTAATACCAAATGAGCTAACAAGGCAGATTGGAAGCCATACCGAAACCTCCACAAACAACTATATGATGCAATTTTTCAATTACAACCTAGGTTCACGCTGACGCTACCCCACCACACGTGTGGCGCAAACGAGCCAGCCTTATAATGAATAGCCGCCGCCCGCCGCCATATTTCAACGAATTAACAAATGACCTCCTGTCATTGCTCGCGCGGCGCACGATTTTTCTGCTCCCAGTACTCGGCTTGACGTAGGTGCGGTTGCGGCAGTGCCACGTTGCCACAATTAATGTTCCGCTTATGGGAATAGGTAGGCTTGTTATGTAGACGGTCTCGGATCAACCGAGCTATGCACTCGTTACTCTTTGGCAGGAGGTCGTCTAGGTGGGTACCACCTTAAGTCAACACCGGCTACCTATCTGTGCTCTTCCTCCCTTCTTGGGGTTAGGTCGGGATTCAGTTTATGAGGTGCTACCTCATTACCGAGGTTGGGCTCTGGAACACACTGGCCCTAGGGGTGTGTGGAGGGTGCGAGTCAACACCCGTTTGGACCACGGGTGGATCTCGAGCACCCTCTGTACGTTTGGCCTGTCTTGGCTTGCTTTCGTGTGAGGGTATATCCTTCTTCGCCGACTACTTCCTAGTCTTCCTCTTCCGGCCCAGCCAGAAGGAGATCTCGAGATCTCGTATGTACTTTGGGAGGACGCGTGTGGTGTGGTGCGATATTGTTACGGTGGGGGTGTGGCGAGTTGTCAGCGTTACCGACATTGCAGCGACATTGCAGGGCTGTTGAGACTAGTCATCAGAGTCTCAAAGTAATGAGCGCCAAAACAGCGGTGCCCTGGACTTTGTTTTGTTACTCAAAGTTCTGTGTATCGCTGCAATGGTCGTGGACAGGCGTTATATCTTACCATCAGGAGAGCGTCCCGTTTGTTGTGTTTGTACTTTTTACATAAAAAAAAGGTGGGCTTGTTATGTAGATGGTCTCGGATCAACCAAGGTATGCACTCGTTACTTTGTGGTGAACCTCTTTTCTCGCAGGAGGTCGTCTAGGTAGGTACTACCTCAAGTCAGCACCGGAGATTCTGCCGCCAAGTAGCAGTGTGTAAACATTATTGTGTTTCAGTGTGAAGAGTACTGCAGCTGACGAAATTACAGTAGTGACCATCGCCAAAGCAGCGATGGACTGGAATTTGTTTTGGTAACTGGAGTAAGTTCTGTGTATCGCTACAATGGTCAATTAATTTCATATAAAAAAAAAGTAAGATATTCTGAGTTCAATTAGTTATGATTGCATATAAGTTATGCGGGTAACATTGTTGTATGTAAAAGTTACGCACACATAAATCTTTAGTTGTTAATAAATCAATGACAAGTTTCAGCGGGATCTTCGTCCGTTATCCGACAGGTGACGTCCCGTGGGGCTCAATTAGTTGCCGTGACCATCGGTCGACTGGGGGTTTTCATACCCAACGACTTTACATAAATGTAACTTATTAGAATATTTGTATTTGCCATTGTCTTTTTTTTTCTTTTAACATTACATACAGCGCCATCTGACCCCAAGCTTATGCTAACAGATAACTGATAGAATACTTAAATAGATTTTTTTGTAAATACATACTTTTATGAGTTATATCTATCTATCTATCTATCCATCTATATCTATCTAATACATAAAGTACACCCAGATACACAAACATTTGTTTTATATCAAATGCTTGTCCTGAGTTGTTGCATTGTATTTGAGCTTAAATGTTTGAATTTGACATTTTATTTTGAATTTAGTTTATTTTTGTTTTATAATTCTGTGATCGTTTTTATGTCTATGCTATGTACGTCAATAGCTATGCTTAGTTTGAGACTAGATGGCGCTGTGAGAAATGCCCTAAGATATTTAGTTTCTTTAAACTTTGTTCTCGTTCATCTTGATGTTCCGGATCTAGCGCAAGAAAATCAAGATAAATTTCATAAAAAAATAGACAAAGACTTTTGAGATCTTAAATATCTCCTTGTATAAGTTTCTCTTAAAAAAATCTTTCTTTCTTTTTTAAATTGTCCTAAATTCTATCCAACGAAAGAAATGAATTTAGAAATAACCTAACTGTGTTCTGCGGTACTACCCGCTATTCCCACTTTGTTTACACACTAAATTTTTTCGTGATAAAAAGTAGCTTATGTGTTAATCCAGGATGTCAGCGTTCTCTATACCAAATTTGAACAAAATTGGTCCAGCCAAATATAAAAACACACAAACTTTCGCTTTTATGATATTAGTGTGATAGAGCTACGATTCTCGTGTCGTGGATGGTAAAGACATCCGACCGGATTGGCCGGATTTGGTCCCCGGACAGGGCACTAGGAGAGCATTGTGGAACTGACGTCGACCTGAGTTAGGCACTGGAAGGATTCGAGCTAATTGTTTCAACCATTTCTTCTTACGTTCTGATTGTCTCTAGCGGACGATGTATTTACACATTCAATACTAAACAACATTTTTTACAGCGTCTGTTTTTTGTGACCATATTATGCGCAAGTACAGAATTTTGTTGAAAGCATCAAACTTACAAGTATTTTTTTATATAAATTTGTCTATGACATATATTTTTTTTAATTTAATTGTAATGAGAAGAACGATGCACTCTCCTGATGGTAAGAGATAACGCATGCCCATGACCATTGCAGCAATACACAGAACTTTGGGTAGCAAAACAAAGTCCGATGCATCGCTGTTTTGGCGCTCATTACTTGGAGACCATATATATAAATATACAATTATACATATGGCAGGAGTTCCTCACATTTATATTCACAATTTTCCTTCACCAGCAGCTAAATATTTTTGAACCCGCGCCTTTCTGTGTGCTATCCAACCCAGCTAACTACTGAGTTGCCATGTATTATTATCCAAGCATTGCATGTCGCTGATGAATTTTTAAAAATAAAAGTGTGTCCACTTAGCATCAAAAATATAAAAATTTAATAATATAATGCTAGTATAATACATAAAAAACATATGTCTATGTCAAAAAGTTCATACGATTCCTCGAATTACTGACACGTTTTGGATGTGTGAAATACATTCTCCAAAAACACACTCGCTGAATCAAGCTTAATTTGAACAATTACTTTTGTAAATTGTCAATCTTTCGAGTAAAATAGCCAATAATAGCCAACTAACTAGACACGTGTATAGGCACGTGCATGTCAGAATGTACAGGGCAACCCTTTTGTCAGGGCGCAATGACAAAGGGTGAAATAAAACTGGTTACTCAATTACTGTGCCGTTACAGCGAATAGTTCGTGTAATTGGCCTCGTGGATGCGCAGCTTGGGCGCCCTTTTCACCTTTCAATGCGTCGTTTATAAAAAAATGTGCCACTTTACTGATGGTAAGAGAAAATGCATGTCCATGGCATGTCGTGCAGCGATATACAGAATTTCGAAGAGAAGAGTAGTAAACCAAAATACAGGGCTTCGCTGCTTTGGCGCTCATTACTTTGAGACTTTTGATGGTTAAGGTGGTTCGATTTGAGTACAAATATTTTTGTGCCCTTTATGGACAAATGGAGCATAATTTTACAGTGAAATCACTGCTACTGGCATTTATTTTGGTCTTTATTTGCGGTAAATCACAATTGCTTGAATAAAACAGTAGATTATTAGCATAAAATCAAATTTATGATATATGAAGATTAGAGATTTTGCTAATAATTTGTCCACAAATGGCAAAAAAATATTCGTATGGAAATCGAACCACCTTAATCTAAATAGCCCTATAATTTCATTAGCTGCAGAACCCTTCCAAGCGGAACAGGGTAATGTTTGTACACTACTGCTTGGCGGCACAATATATGGTACCGCAGTGGTAAATATCTAGACGATCTCCTAGAATATATTATGGTAATCTAATACAAGTAGTTACATGGCATTGGTTTTGTAAGATACGCTAGATTGTATCGTAGTATCGCCCTCCATTATTATTCATCCAGAGCTATTTAATTCAAAGACCTGGCACCAAGATTTCTACCACAATTCATCACGAAGTGTTGATGGCTCTATAAATATTTGATTTGCATATCTACATTTGTAAGTCCCTCTAGAAACCGCCTATGATTGTTATTTCACCACATTTGAATATTATGAGTGCTCCCTATGCATACTGAGGGATCCAAGTGTCTGCTATATAGATTTAGTAGGTAGTTATTTTAATTTATTACGCTGATGTTATGACAAATACTAGAGAAGAACTCGAGGAGAACATTCTGATATTGCTTCAATTTATATTATTGGAAGTTTATTGTTTCAAAATTATGTGAATTATAATTTATTTTATTTTATGGTTGACAGGCTAGGTGTTTGACCACAGCTCTCCTGATGTTAAGTGATAAATAAATGTGGTCGAAGAGGGTAAAGCACACGTAGCCTGGAATGGAACTCGCTCTCAAGTGAGGCTGCCGGAACACACCGTTAGGTGTTTGGCGGCAGATTTTCAACTTGAGTGTGGTAGCTAGCCAGCCGAGCACTAAAGTACCCTACCACATTTTTAATCAATTTACCTGCAACCCACGTTGGCTTCGGACAGGTGCAATGTAGATACTAATGTAGTACATTATTTTGATATATATTGATATATAGTAAAAAATCTGAGAATTTCAAAGATTTGGTATGACAGAGTTCAAAGTTCAAAGTTCAAAGTTTTTATTCGCTCAAGATGTGGTTACATTTTTGGTCTTAAATATATAATACTAGTACAGCACATCTTACTCTAATTGGCGCGAATTTACAATATTCCTAATAGCTAAAATCTATATTATATTTATTAAAATAATGTACGACAAAAATTTAATTATATACAGTTATGGCAATAATCAACACGATATCAAATATTAATAAAAACAAAATTATTAACTACTTAATTGTACAGAAAGGAATAATAAAAATATGAGACATTTACATTGTGAGATCAATATTACGACTAAGTATTACTATTTTAAGTGATAATATTATGACTATTTTTTGGTAAAACTGTATGTGTGCTTATTGCATTCGAGAAAGTGTTTGATTTCGTAGAAGCAACATTCAGTTAGCCACCTATATAGTTTAACTCTAAATTGTTGCAATGGAAGTGTTTTTAAAGTTTCTGGGTTTTTATTACAAATTCTTAGAGCCATAACATAACATGCTCTGATGCAAACAGCCAGCGTTTGCAGAGCATCAGAGTCATACCAAATCTTTGAAATTCTCAGATTTTTTACTATGATATGCATGTATTATACATATAAACCTTCCCCATGAATCACTCTCTCTATTGGCCATTACTATTGTAACATGACCAAAACGTCGCGATAAATAAATGTAACATATTTACAATTACATTTTTAGTAATTTCGTGAAGTAGTTTTTTTTTGTTTTTATTTTGTATAAGGCTTAGTGATAATGTATAGTATTATATGTTATATATCTTAGTGATGTGTATAGATAACTATGTGTTTACATCGAGAAGGTATGAAAGTTATAAAGGTATAATTTTTAAATTTCTTTACTCTGGTCCGTAATATACTCCGTTGAACAGTTCGTATAACTCAGTGGGCGACATTTCAAAGTTGACTGTGAAGTAGAACGGCTTGTTTAGAGCGACTTCCAAGGTATTGGGTGGATCTCTTACTTCAAGTGGAGCGAATTCTACAAGAAAATAAAATAAATGACAGAAGTAATCAATCTTAGTTCACGCTCTGCGCAAATTAACCACGACGGGTATCTTAATCAGGGGCAGCAGAGAGTGGCACTAGTGTTTTTTTATGTTCAAGTAATGAACCGAACGAGATGCTCTCCTGATGGCAAGAGATAACACATGCTCATGATTATTGCAGCGATACACAGAACTTTAAGTAACAAAACATGTCCAGGTCATCGCTGCTTTGGCGCTCAATACTTTGTTCGATGGTTAGTCTCAGCAGCCCTGTAACTTCGGTAGATGCAGTACATTTCAATCTGGAATACAGCAATGTTTACACACTACTGCTCTGAGGCAGAATATCTGGTACTGCGGTGGTATCTACCAACCTAGACAACCTCCTGCTAAGGAGATCTACCACCTAGCAACTATACATGTATTAAGAATAAAAATTGGTAAGTATAACTGACGGCGAGGTTGAAGATGTTAAAACATCTAACCTGGAATGGAACTGGCACTCAAGTAAGGCTACTGGAACATAATTATATTTAGGTGTTTCGCGGCAGTTTTTCAACTTAGTAGCAGCTAGCCAGCTGAGTACTAAAATGTACTGTACCACTATGCTATGGTTTCTTCGCAATGTTTTTCTTCACCGGTAGCTCAAGCTCATTGTTTGGGTTTAAACCCACACTATTCGACGTGTAAATTGACCGCAGTAACCACTGAGCTATCATCGGTACAAAATTATTTAAAAATATTGGTTTAGTTTAACATTGTCACAATAAAAATTAGTTTACATTTTAGTGCTGTTCAATAAATTAATAAAGCTAGTAATAATGATTACCTGTCTCGACTCGAGATACACCAAATTCATCAACTTCAATGAAAAAATTTTGTCGCACTTTGCTGACATGTACGTTGCTTGCATTCTTTCCCTCTTTAAGAATCGCGTTCAGATCGGTTGAATTACTGTTAAACATTTCTTTTACACCACTCTGAAATGTATAGCCATATTGACAGCCCTGTTGGCTCATTGGTAGTATATCTGCTTTAAGAGCAGTAGGGCGTGGGTTCGATTGGCTAAAAGCGATCTCTTCCAGACAAACAAGAATGGAAAACATTTAACTGATTAAGTACAGACGTGAGAATAATAAAATACTTTCATAGTTTGTTTTCATATTTGTTCAAACCCGGTATCCGGTATAATTATATGTATATATTTTTATTATATGTATGACAATGTGTTTATTATTATTGATTGACATTTTATTTTGATTTTTCTCTGTATTGACATTTTGATTATGACTTTTATTTTGTTTTTAGTTAAAATGTACTTGATGCCACTGGATAATTTGTTCGTAGTTTAAATAAGTTAATTTTAATATTGTCATTAGTGTAAAACATGCGGTACTAATAAATAATTGATTGGGTAAATAAATGGCTGGCAGAAAATGCTTTAGCATTAAGTCCTCTTTTTGTACATGTTATTTTGTAAGTGTGCAATCAAGATTTCATCATCATCATCATCAGCCTAAAGAAGTCCACTGCTAGACATAGCCGTCTCCCAAGACACGCCACTCAGCCCGATCTTCGCTTTTCGCTTCCATCCACCGTCAGCTGTTCTACGTATATCGTCACTCCATCGAATCGAATAAACAATTAAATAAGCTTAATTCTAGCAGACAATAATTTAGAATCATTACCTTCAGCAAGAAACTGTCTAAATCGATCTGACTTTTGACCTTCATCCTTGGTATCACAAACTTTACATACTGCCAAGTCATTTTTTCTCTGATTTCCTTCATTGTGTTAGGCTTAGAAACCAGCTTATCCAGTACAGTGTCCAGGGAGAGAAAGTCTGGTTGTATAAATGTCATGCTACAACCCCAAAATCCGAGTCGCTTTGTTATGATCTGATAATATAATTAACGTAACTTAAGGCCCAAACATGTGACATATCACGTGATATGGCTTATTCTGAATCTTTACTCGTCGCAGGTTTGCATGTAGAATCATTCCAATACATGTCACGGTTGGTTTGAGTTTTCACTTACCCGAAAATCTCTTGCATCATAAAACTGATAAAAGTCCGAGCTTATCATCATCGGTATATCTACTCTAGAGTTATTGAGATACCGAAATGTTCGCATTGTAGTCAATCGGGAATCGAATCGCTTTTCCCATGAGGGCTGTAAAAAATACAAAACGAATTTAGTATCTTTCTATTTTTTAAAGTCGGTTAAACTTAAGGCTGCGTACACCGAGTACTTAGATATTATGTGGGGTCACGTGGAACGGTGATGCTAAAGAGCATCCGAAAGAGCATTGTGCTCATCATTGACTTCAACGACTGTTAGTTCATTTGGTAGAACATCCGCTTCAAGAAAGTAAAAAAATGTACTTTAGCGTAAAGATTTCGATTCTACGCGATTTCAAATCTGATTCCATCACGTCACGTAAACGTGTCGCGTTACGTGTTAAGGTACTAGCGAATAAGGGCCTAAGAGAGCGATTCGTTTCATTTCATTTCGTCTCATACATCATCATCATCTCGGCAGTAGGACGTCCACAGTTGGATATTGCCTCTCCCAATAATTTCCATGAAGACTGGTTAGAAGCTCGAGCAGCTAGTTATACGACAGCTGTGGGGTGTTATACGATACGGTTTACTTTGAAATGTCCTGCAGTGATTAGCATCAGTGAAGTCAGATTGTTGATATCACCTGGCTTCAAAATATTCTCTATGCGCCTGAAAGTTGCTGCGGATATCTGGAACAAAAGCAGATTATAAATATGTTTTTTTTTTTTAATTTTATTATATTGACAATATTTTTTACATTGACATGTTTTTGTACGACATACGTTATTTCGATATTTTGATTTTTACCCACGACGGAACGGAGACGTTATATGCGTTTGGGGTAAGGACGTTTGTTTGTGTGTTTGTTTTGTGCAAATACATGTTGCCATTTTTCTCCAAAACTACTAGCCCGATTTTGATGCAGCTTTCAGTTATGTGTTTGAGTTTGATTGGCGCATGTTCTTAGGTAAGTGTTATGGTGACAACTCACCAGGGGGCGCTGTAGTAAACATTTTTTGTGCAAATCCACGTTGCCACGTTTCTACAAAACTACAAGTCCTATTTTGATGAAGTTTTCCGTTATGGGTTCCGGTTAATGTACCAACAGGGCTGTGGTCTTAGCATGCAATAAATTAAAATCAAACCTTACCCCTCTATTTATAAAGTTCAAGGCAGCCCTGGGTAGGTCGTAGCTCACTTTGTCGACGTGGACTCCATAAAGCGTAGTGGAATTTTCCGCAAACTTAGAATCGATATTCTGGTTATAATCCAAATATATTTTGTTAACGTATGTGAGATCGTATTGCAGCGGGAGTTGTATTATTTCTTTGAATTCCGTGTAAAAGCTGTTGACCTGAAACGGATATTAAGCATTTTTCACTTTTAATAATGGACAAGATCGGTGCTGGATAGAAAAAATTGATGAATAACGGAGCAGCCTCCTATCTACATGATATGTTTGAAAAAAGCTGCATCGGGCTTATGCTGTTTCTTAACTAACATTTCATGATGAAGGTGGTCTTCAAAAAAATAGGACGTGCTTTGAAAATTCCAAATCTAATGGACATGATAAACTCTGATATTATCCAAAAAGTTCGAGTTTTTCAAACGAAAATTGTCTGAATACCTGCTGCATTAATGCTTCTGCAAAGTCTCAGACTACAAGATCTAAGAAGTGTCGATATACAGAACTTTGAGTAGCATAACAAATTCCAAGGCATCGCTGCTTTGGCGCTCATTACTTTGAGACATTCGACGATTACTCTCAACATCCCTGTAATTTCGCTAGCTGCTCCGTTTAAACTGGATCACAGTAATGTTTACACACTACTGCTTGGCGGCAGTATATCAGGATGACTTTCTGTTTAGGAGATCTACAACCAAGTTTGATACTTGGAAAGCGGGTCTTTCGCACAATAGGCCAGCTCCGCGCTGATGGTCCTTCGATACATAACATGCAGCTGGCCCAGTTATCCCGTGTTCAGAAGCTATTATCGTTTAGACTAAAAATAAACGCAATTTTACCCTTGTATCATTAGAAAACCGCAAAGCCTTGAGCAGTTCTTCCTTGGCCGTACCTCGGGCCACAGAAGCAATCTTGCAGAACAAGAACTGAAGTGGTAGTATAGACACAGCTGTGTTTTTCGCGGACTTGACTGTTGATTGCAATATCTCCTGTAAAACATAAATAAAAATATTATCCGTATTATAGTTATTATCACACAAATTATTGAATTACTAGTAAGTGTTCATAATTATTTTGTTTTTTTTTTTTAGATTAAATAGTTCTACGTTTGGCCACCAACTCGCCAACTGTAAAGCGATGGTGTGGCCGAGGATGGAGCATGCTGATCTAGGAGAAATCTATTCACTCTAACCTTAAAAACGTCCAAATTGTAGTTTATAGAAAACAAAGAAACCGGCAATGAGCTCCATTATTGGGCTGAACGCATCAAGAAAGTAGATTTAATTACATTGACATATGTCATGTTTGACATATTATTATATTGACGTAATATGTTATGATTTTGATGTTTTTAAATATGAATGGCAAATGATGTAACCTGTAACTTTGGTGTTATCAGTAAGATATTTGTATTTGTATGATTTTGATGGTCCTTGAAATAAGACTAAGCAATGGTTTGGGTGTGCGGGTTGCGGTTCCAACGCGTTCGAATTCTAGCAGTGCTCTGGTTTGAGGGACCTTTTTGAAACATTCACGCTAATTCTGATTTCTGCTGGTATCCTCATTGTTGTCAAACCAAATTTTGAAAAATTATATCTACACTATTTTGGGTACTCTTTCCAATGGTATATAATTATTGAATAAACATTCTTAAACCGTAAATTACTTCGTAATGAATACGACTAACCGCTATATTATTGACAACGAGAGAGAGAGAGAGAGAGAGAGAGAGAGGAGAAAGAGAAAGAGGCAGAGTTAATGGATTTAGAATTTTATATTCTTTTTAAATTGTTATTTTCGTTCCACAGGTACTAGGGTCCGTAGTGTGGTTCGATTTTCATACAATTTTTTTTTCCATTTATGGACAAATAGAGCATAATTTTACAGTGAAATCACAGCTACTGGCATTTATTTTGGTCTTTATTTGCGCTAAATCACAATTGCTTGAACAAAACAGTAGTTTTATTAGCTAATCTACTGTTTTATTCAAAAATCATAAATTCATTAAACATTCATAAATTTGATTTTATGCTAATAATCTACTGTTTTATTCAAGCAATTGTGATTTACCGCAAATAAAAACATTTATGCTAGTAGCTGTGATTTCACTGTAAAGTTATGCTCAATTTGTCCATGAATGGCAAACATTTATTTGTATGGAAATCGAACACCTTAACACAAAATTTTATACTTTTACTAATAATATAATTTAGAGAAAGTTACGATTTTTTTTACCAGCGCTAATGTGCTTCCGATTTCCTTGACGGTATTTTTATCTTGACAGTAAACTTTTTTTGTCAACGTAAGAATTAGTACGAAAACTCGTACGTATAACAAACTCGTACTCATTTTATCCAGTTTAGATTAGATTAGATAAAGTACTAAGTACTCTTGCAGTGAAACTACTAGTACTTGCAAATATTTCAATAATATTAAATTAACAAGGTCAGTAAGCGCCACACAGTAATCCAAAAACTATTTCATTTGATATCGAAATGTAATTTTCAAAGAAGTTTCTCTTATCTGAAATGTATTCTTACCTTTCGTAAAATATAACTTTATTGTAAGATGTAAGTATTGCGTTGTCGTATATTCTATCGCAAAACGAAATTGTTGTCGATAAGGCAACCATAAACTGCCTGACTTTGTATTACAAAAGTGTTTCCTATTTGGGAATTCATCTTAAGAATTTCTCGACAAATATTCGCGTTTTGTAACAAGCTAAATAAACTTGAGCTGCTGTTGAAGGAAACCATCGTGAGTAAATTAATGATAGATAAATAAATCTCTTTATTGTGCACACCATAAACAGATATGAACTAGTGTCACAAGTCGCAGTAGCGGCCTTGACAGTCTGATCCAAGAGCTGAAGGGCGTACTTTCGATACCCACCCAGGACAAGCATTTTGTGAAAGAAACAAATGTTTGTTCGGTGTCTGGGTGTACTGTATGTATTTACCAAAAAAAAACTATTTAAGTATTCTATCAGTTATGTCTTCCATAGTACAAGCTTTGCTTAGTTTGGGGTCAGATGGCGCTGTGTGTAATGTCCTATGATATTTATTTATTGACCGCTAAGAGCGAACTCTTCCAGGAAACCACGAGTACAAAAACACGATAGATGACACAAGAAACAAACGGGAGATATTGTAATACTAATAAGAAAAAATATATAAAAATAAAACACATAATAAGTATATAAAAATAATAATAAAGGATATTTTTTAAATGGTTGTCAAGCTAGGTGTTTGATCACAGCTCACCTGATTTTAAGTGACGGTGTGGTCGAAGATGGTAAAGCACACCTAGCCTGGAATAGAACTGGCTCTCAAGTGAGGCTACAGAAACACACAGTTAGATGCTTGTCGGCAGATTTTCAACTTGAGGGTGGTAGCTAGCCAGCCGAGTACTATAAGTACCCTACCACCATGCTATGGTTTTCTTACGATGTTTTCCTTCACCGGCAGCTCAAGCTCATTGTTGGGGGTTGAACCCACGCCCTTCGGCATGCGAACCGACCGCGCTTACCACTGAGCTATCATCGCTACAATCACATGGTGGTAAGGTATATTATAGTACTCGACAGGCTAGCTACCAACCTCAAGTTAAAAACCTGCTGCCGAGCGTCTACCAGTGTGTTTATTTTTATGGTTGACAAGCTAAGATTTTGTGACAATGTGGTCGAATATGGTAAAGCACACCTAGCCTGGAATGGAACTGGCTCTCAAGCGAGGCTGCCGGAACACACCTTTAGGTCGATTTCAAAAGTCATGTTGCACATCATCATATCTCTATCTATCGTGGCACATCATAAATTAAACACTTTTATTTCTTTGCATTGCAATTCGCTTGACTACGCAAGTGAAGCCGCGTTTAGCTAGTTTTTTTCATATAAATGTAATGAGATGAACAAGACGCATTCCTGATGGTAAGAGATAACGTCTGTCCATGACGATTGCAGTGATATACATAACTTTGAGTAATAAAACAAAGTTTCTTAGTTTTGTAAATAATTGTTAACTTATTGCATGTTGTCGTCACCTATAACTGCTATCACATCTAGTTTTGTTTTTTTGTGTTGATGACCGCCATTATTGTTGTGATGTGTATAGTGTTGGTGATCTAAATAAATAAATAAATAAATAAATAAGTCCGGGGCATCGCTGCTTTGGCGCTCATTACTTTGAGACTTTCGATGGTTAGTCTCAACAGCCTTGTAATTTTGCTAGCTACAAAACATTAGAGCAGCACAGTAATGGCTGCAGATTAACTAGTACTGCGGTGGTACCTACCTAGACGACCTCCTGCTGAGGAGATATACCTAGTAAAAAAAAGTAAGTTCATAAACGTCGACCCATAATTTTATCTTTCCATCTTCAGTCCAATTTTACTTTAAAAGTGTCAAAAATCCATCTCGATGACGTCACTAAGTCCCGGGTCGGGAGCCAATCACTGCGCCGGCCAATCAATCGCATCTCACCTGCAAAAAGTAAAGAAAGCCCCATCCACTGCTAATAAGTTTGCGCACTCTTGCATGGCGGGACGGAATTGGTGCAATTCCGCCTTAAAATTTGCAATCGGAACGTAAACGAGATTTTTCGCAGCTCGATTTCGCGACGGCGTCGTGTGTATGTCGACTGTAAAATAGGTCAGTTTGCCGAGGAAAAGAAAAACGTGTAACAAGAAATGAAACTGCATGTTATGGTGATTCGATTTCCATACAAATAAATTTTTCCATTTATGGACAAATGGAGCATAATTTTACAGGGAAATCACAGCTACTGGAATTTATTTTGGTCTTTATTTGCGGTAAATCACAATTGCTTGAATAAAACAGTAGAATATCAGCATAATCTAATGTTTTATTAAAGCAATTGTGATTTACCGCGAATAAAGACCAAAATAAAAAGAATTAAAAACTACTGGACGGATTTGAATAAAATTTGATATGGAGGTAGCTGAGACCCTGGATTAGAACATACGCTACTCTTTAGCGGGTAGCACCGCGGGGCGTATGTAGTAAGCACATAAATTTAAAACGACGGAGAGGTGCGTGCCGTAGATTTCTCACTTTCTCCCAAACATCTAGATTCGATTTCATTTTATTTCATTTGATACCCACACGTCTAACTCGTAGGCACGTATTAACACATACACGTCACTCACACATGCAAATGCCCCCATTTCCTCGGCTAAAAATCCGGGAACGGAAGCGCACACGTCTCAGTCAACAATATTAGAATAATTGATTAACTAAAAGCAAAGAGAAATAATCGCGATTCAGCGTTTTGCGAATAAGGCTGACTATACACGTGCGACTTGTAAATTGTGAGTCGCAAGCGAAAATTTAAATTAAATTACAGGAATGTCTATTAGCTCCCTTAGTATGTACATAAAAAGTTTTACTTATACAAAATACAAAATTATAATAAGTATAGAAAACTAAATTTTTCTGCACCTAATATAAAAAAAATATTTACAATATGGTGATAAACACAGTGCAATACCGTGCATGGTTTTGGGCTAATGAGATATGGGTTTCGTAAAATATTAAATAATCTATGACAGCCAAAAATTCTATGGACAAAATAAATTTAACATACTAGCGGAACGTTTATGAACAAATACAATTTCTCTGATCACTTACTAATGTAAAGAATATAGACCATCACAAAAATAAATTCTCATCTAGAGTGGTGATTAGTAATATTTTTTTATATGTAAATGTTATAAGACGAACAAGACGCTCTACAGATAGTAAGAGAATGCTTGCCCATGATCATTGCAGCGAACCATCGCCCGTCGCTTGTTTGTCACTTTTTCACATAAAAAAAAGAAACAAAGTACATCAGTTTACATCATTCAGCAAACTCCCAATATGACACAGTCTTCATGATGCTATAATATCGGCAAAGCGCATTTGCATACAAAAGAAGATAAAACGACCTCACCTTAAAAAAAAAAAGAAAAAAAAAGAAACTGCTGGTTTTTTTTTTTCTGTTTTCTCTGCAATTTGTAATGTGTTGTGTACTTGTCTTTAAATAAATAAATAAATATCGTAGAACATTACACACCGCACCATCTGACCCCAAACTAAGCAGAGCTTGTGCTATGGGAGTCAGATAACTGATAGAATACTTAAATACTTTTTTTTGTAAATACATACAGTACACCCAGACACAGAACAAACATCGATGTTAGTCACACAAATGTTAGTCCTGAGTGGGAATCGAACCCACGCCCTTCAGCTCTCGAAGTAGACATACTACCAATGAACCAACAGGGCTGTCATGGGCTGGGCTGGGCTTTAATTATTTAATTACGCCCGCACACTATGCTTAGTGCCATAATAAACTTACTTAACTATGTAATCTCAGTAAATAAATTACTTGTAATTTTTATGAGATTAAATCATACTTAAACCGTAAACAAAGTTCAAGACATCGCTGCTTTGACATTCATTATTTTGCGACATACGTACATACATAGGTACATAAAACCTGATAAAAATACGGAAATAAACTTTTACAAAGCGAACCAACCTTTCAAGAAAATTAAGATTTGTGTTCTAGATAAAATATAGAACGGAATACTGAAATACTGAGAACATAACGCAATATCCTCGGCCCACATGTACAAACAATGTCTAGACTTTGTACCATACATCACCCTATAAACTTACACGCGATGATTTCTAATATATCTTCCTTGTGCAGCCGGCCTAAATCTCCTTCGTGCCAGGAAAAATGATTTATAAAAGCTCGCTCCCATCCTTTCATCCCTGTTCCTCTCACACGTCTTGTGTGTAGCCGTCTTTGTCTCTTCTAGTCCAATTTCACAGCCTGGTGGATGCTTCCATAGGTCCCTAGTAATGCCTCTATTGATTAAGAAGCTTGAATATTCATTCAATTATATGGAAGCACGGTTTTCTGATGAAACGCTTGTGGTTTTACGTTTTAAAGGGTTTTGTGTTTACATTTTGGTTGGTGGCTTTATTGTTTAAGTGACTTGATTTATTCGTATTCTGTTTGCAAATCATTAGGTTTGAATGGGATTGCGCTCGGGGCGTCTTTTCTAATATTTCAAGGAGATACCTTTTCAATGTGTCTTTACAGTAATTTTTTAATGTGATAAAATTAATTCTGTAAGTTTTTTATTTTATTTTTATAGCTGACAGGCTAGGTGGTTTGACTACAGCTCACCTGATGTTAAGTGACGGTGTGGTCGATGATGGTAAAGCACACCTAGCCTGAAATGGAACTAGGTCTCAAGTGAGGCTGCCGGAACACACCGTTAGATACTTCGCGGCAGATTTCCTACTTGAGGGTGGCAAGTTTCTACAAGTTTTTGTTGTTCCGAAAATGATACTTGTAATCATCGACTACACCGTCACTTAACTGGCCGAATGTGGCCGGACTGTAGGTTGAGTATTCAACATAATTGTAATCGTTTCGCATAAGTAAAACAAAGGTACAATTTTCCTATTTGAAGGTATTGTTTTTTACAAGATCCACTCGTACCATGGTACTCGGTCCCGGTTTAATAACGTATTCACCGCTGACAATACACGGGGTTAGCACACAAAACCCCAATCGGCTGACAATATCGACGTTCGCAAACAAAATATTCATACGCGGGAAGATTTTTCCGTGAACACGGAGACAGGAGGCTGCCTTGCAATCTATCGTGTATAATGGAGCTGTTAAAGACAATATGGAGGGAAACATATTGGATGCAGCGAGAGGAATGTGTAAGCGAGCGGCGACGAGTACGTAGCGGGCGGAGGTACACTGGGAGACATTTAGTTTTATATTAAACTATAAATTTATATTCACACGAGTCCAAATATGAAATGAATGAAAAGAGGGCTAAGAGGCTTATAAATGACGATTCGATGGTGAATTTGAAGCTTCAGAGTCCAGCACACCGGCGTGAAGTGGCAGCCTATCGGTTTTTTATCGAATACACTACGGTGAGTGTGCTCAAGAATTACACGACCTAATCTTGCCATCACCGTTTTACAACAGCACGACCAGACGCTCGAGCAAAAGACACCCTCTTACAGTGAAACTTCCCTTGAAACACACAAAACGTTTCCAAAACACGTTCCTTGTAAGAACTGCTGATGCGCGGAACTCGTTGCCAGCGTCTGTGTTTCGAACAAAATACATTCCGGGGTTGTTCAAAAAGAACGTGAATAGGTATTTTCTAGGCAAGCGTGCTCCATCTTCGGCCACATCGTCGCTTTCCACCAGGTGAGATCGTGGCCAAACGCATGCCTAGGCCGATGTAAAAAAAAAACCAGACATCGTTTTAAAGTATTTTTTTTATGGTGGACAGGCTTTGTGTTTGATCACAGCTCACCTGATGTTAAGTGACGGTGTGGTCAAAGATTGTAAAGCACACCTAGCCTGGAATGGAACTGGCTCTCAAGTAAGGCTGCCTGAACACACCGATAGATGCTTGGCGGCAGATTTTCAACTTGAGGGTTGAAGAACCACTACTTTACTACATACTTCTTTACTGTCTTGATGCGTGCAGCTCATGAATGGAACTCATTGCCGGCTTCTTTGTTTCCTAAGAACTACAATTTGATAGATTTCTTCTAGATCAACGTGCTCTATCCTCAGTTGCACAATTGTTTTCCATTAGGCAAGTTTGTGCCCAAACATAGATCTATTTCATACTAGCGGACCCCTCACGGTTTCACCCGCGTAATTTCCGTTCCCGTGGGAATACAGGAATAAAAAGTAGCCTATGTCACCCGGAGATAGTGTAGCTTCCGAACGGTGAAAGAATTTTTGAAATCGCTTTAGTAGTTTTGGAGCCTATTCAATACAAACAAAAGCATAGATAGATAAAGAAATGTTAAATGATAAGGCACAGACTCGGGAGTCTTTAGAGGTTTAAAATAAACAAATTTACTTGGTGGTAGATTTCCTTAGCAGGAGGTCGTCTAGGTAGGTACCACCGCAGTACCAGATATTCTGCCGCTAAGCAGTAGTGTGCAAACATTACTGTGTTCCGGTTTGAAGGGTACTGCAGCTAGCAAAATTACTGGGCTGTTAAGACTAACCATCTAGTCTCAAAGTAGTGAGTGCCAAAGCAGCGATGCCCTGGACGTTGTTTTGTTGCTCAAAGTTCTGTGTATCGCTGCAATGGTCATGGACAGGCGTTATCTCTTAACATCAGGAGAGCGCCTCGATCGTCTCATTACTTTTACATTTAAAAAAAAAACAAACCAATGTTTTTAGTGGAGATTTCTGAGAATTCTCTGTAACCTATCTTTGCCTGCTCTCAGTGCCGCCGCGGCGCGGCGAAGCGATAAATCCGCAGCTACATCTGGGCAGGCGCTCGGTTCAATTTTATTACTATTCTCTTCGACTTATTTGATCCAGCCGTCAAAGCAAGCGGGCTACATTATCGCCTATCTTTAGACTATCTCTAAGCCTTTGTGAGACGAAAAGAGTGATCCAACTCTGCCGCGTTCCGCCTTTATAGTGCGGCAGCCAATTATTTTGCAATAGTTGTTTCTTGCGAACGTTATAAGTTTGGTAAGATTTTAGGACATGGCATTTTTAATGTGTAAAAAAAACCATTTGTCGTTATTATGTGAATTGTATTATTGTTTTTTAATTTTGTTCTATAGCTGAGTAGTAATAATAAAATAAAAAAAAAACTTTTATTTTATTTTAATTATTTTTCGTACCCGAAAGGTAAAATGATACGTCGTACTAAGACTCCGCTGTCCGTCAGTCTGTCACCAGGCTGTACCTCATGAACCGTGATAGTAAGACAGTTGAAATCGTTGCCGCTATAACAACAAAATAAAACAGAATAAATATTTATTTTGTAGATAATGGCACGGAACCCTTCGTGCGCGAGTCCGACTCGGTCTTGACCAGTTTTTTAATACCTTTCCGCATAGCATTAAAATGCTGGTCTATTTATTCTAAGAAATGTTAAATACGATACGTAGAAGTTAGCTTTCATTTTGTATTAGAAAATGAAGCTCTGTACGAATTCATCTGAAGCAAAAGGTCAGAATTGCAAGCTAAACAACCGCATGAGACAGCCGTAAGTCGTCCATACATCCTCCATCGAGCCTGATAAGGGCTGCGTTCGAGCGTGAAGATACGGATTGAGCTGCCGGGGTCAGAGCGCACGGTTAAGCTCTATGTGGCATTCTATAACACTATGACAGTACACAAGATAGCTCTCTATATACAGAAAGATAGAAAGAAAAACCGTTTAATCCTGTAACAAGCACAAGAACAAACAAACAGAGACAGACAAGTGATAGTGATCTCCATCTATCTATCATCGCTAGAGAGATCGCTATATATCTCTATATATATAGCGATTACTCTATCTGTAGCGATGATAGCTCAGTGGTTAGCGTGGTAGGTTCACATACCGTATATACGAAAGGCGTGGGTCCAAACCCCAACAATGAGCTTGAGCTGCCGGTGAAGGAAAACATCGTGAGGAAACCATAGCATGGTAAAATAAATAAATAAATGAAAAATTTGATTGTTTGTTTGTTTGCAATGAATAGGCTCCGAAACTACTGGACCGATTTCAAAAATTCTTTCACCGTTGGGTAGCTACTTTATCCCTCGGTGACATAGACAACTTTTTATTTCTGTATTCCCACGAGAACGGGAACTACGTGGGGGAAACCGCGAGGCGTCTGCTAGAAGAATGTCAAGTGGTTTATCATTTAAAAATTTGTCAATGTTATGATTACATTTGTCAAGTAACGTTTTCATTTACATGTTAATGATATACTTAGGTTATTTTTCACCCTTATTGCCCTTGACTTATGAACAGTCTAGTTAGCTCATTTTAGCTCAGCAGAACTCAAAAGCTATTGACTATTATAATAGTCAATAGTCAGCGTTTTAGGATAATCTTGGTAACTGTCTCTCAAGTACATTGTGCCGCAACACAACGGATTTATTGTTTAAGACTCGCGACTGGACAGCCGCGTATTTTGTGCACAGACTCGATATGTGACGGGGTTTTCTTGCAATGAAGAGGAAACAAACAAACAAAATGAAAATGTATGAAAATGGGAAAAGAATTGTTGTTACCCAAATTTGCAAAAAATAAACGAAAATTTGAAAATATGGGTTTTGATTTTTCTTAACTCTATTGTGACCACGATTTAAATATAATAGTTAAAAAAATTTTTTTAGGCTATTTTACTAATACGGTCACAAAAAAATACACTAATTTTATAAATTCGAAAGTGTGTCTGTATGTATATCTGTTCGTATAAACATATGTGTGTTACTTTTTGGCCACTGAAGCTTGACAGATTTAGATGAAGTGTGGAGCGCAAATAGCTTTGGTCCTGGATTAACACATCATAGGCTATTTTTAGACTCAAAAAATACAGTTTGCGTTCTTCCTGCTTTTATACGATAAAAAATAGGCAGTCATAGGGACTACCGACAGAAGTGAAAAAAAGCTCTATGGGGCTAAAGTAGTTTTCACTTCAACAGTACAGTACCTACATACTTTATTTTTATGAATTAGGTATATAGAAACAAAGCACTTTGTAAGTATGTTAATGTTCGTCATATATAGGATGCACTACGCTTTTACGATTTAAATAGTAACTTACAAAGCTTGTCGTCAAAGAAGCTAAACTCAAGCTTTTGATCTCAGCAATTGAACAAAATTGCAGTGAAAATGGGCCGCGCTCGGACAAATGTATAGTGGTACAGACCACCCGACTGTCGGACAAAAGGTACATTTACATAACAAATTGAAGGGCTACGGATGTGCTACGCCGTCGCAATGGTGCTACGAACGATGTCGCTACGAGCTACGGCTTCATTTGTTTAGCTTTGACATCGAACGCTGGACTTTGCTATTATTATGCAATTCAATCAAGTTGGTTGATCTAGTCGGACAAGTTTCAACAAAATAAGTTTGTTAGTAGTACGAAAACTCGTAGAGGCTGCCCTGTCAGAGCTTAGATGACCTATGAATAGGGCTTGAGAATCCGTCCGCAAGTTGTTTTACATTTTCCAGCAAGCTGCATGTAGACCATCTTCAACCACACCTTTACTTAAGATTTTATTTAATTTATTTATTTCCTTAATTTCACACCATCCTTACAGGGTATATTATCCCTAATGCGATAATGCTAGTCAATATACAATTATCATAAAAATTAAAAATGTCAAAAAATTATAAATAAAAATTTCATAAAATTAAATTCAAATGTCAAAAAATAAAAAAAAATAAAAATCATAAATCAAAACCTTAAATTACTATGTCAAATTATTGCATGCGTCATAATTAACCGCCATTCTAAATTCTGGTACCGAACATACACAAACATCAATTTTCTGGTTCATCAGGTTAGCTGTGGTCAAACACCTAGCCCTAGTTATTTTTATTCAAGTTTTAATTACGTATAATATCGTACGTATATCGTGATTAACTTTGGGAGTACCTAATGTTGAGTTAAAGAAGCTTTCTCTGCGGCCATCGCTTCGGCTACCATTAATTAAAAAATAATTTTACACAGGCAATACAATTTTTACGACGACCCAGAATTTTAAGTGAGGTAATTTTTAGTGAAGTGAAATAATGATTTGATATTATTCATCACTATAAAACAAATTAGGTACTTTGTAATAAAAAGTGTTAAGAGCTAAACTTCCAAATTAAATTTATATGCAAACGAAAAATATCCACTAAAAGCTTTTTTAGCGTTAAACACGAAATGGAAACTTATTCAAAGAAATATCCGAAGAGTTTTAAAAGCGTTCCCCGGTTTATTTGCGGATAGCCATTAATTTATTATTCAGCATGTAAATTGTTGGCCAACTTCTCAAATCGGAATGTAACTCAAATCGGAATCTTGAAAAACTTTGACTTTTTACATCTCTCTTAGGCTGGATCCAGACTAGGCTAATCTACTTCCAGTTGATTATTGGCTACTTATCGGACTAAACAATTAATAAAGATGTATTAAAAGTATATTATTAGAGCACTACTATTTTTCATTAAAATGTTATTTTGTATACGTTATTAAACAAAGGATTACTATTTTTTTTGTAAAATTTATTTGTAATATTTATTAATGAAATACTTTAACTTTGGCTTAACATCAAAAATATCATTTAATTGGTGTCAACGCGTGGCAGTTTGTTTGCCACCAGACGTCAATAGCGATGATAGCCCAGCAGTTAGCTTGGTTAGTTCACACGCCGCAGGACGTGGGTTTATACCCCAACAATGAGCTTGAAGCTACCACCCTCAAGTTGAAAATCTAACGGTGCCGCCAAGCATCTAACGGTCTGTTCCGGCAGCCTCACTTGAGAGCCAGTTCCATTCCAGGCTAGGTGTGCTTTACCATCTTCGATCACACATTCACTTAACATCAGGTGAGCTGTGGTCAAACAACTAGCCTGCCAACCATAAAAAAAAAGTAGGTAAATCTGAAATAAATTATATTTAAGTCTCAAAACTTGTCATATGCAGTGTCTTGTCTTTAGAATAAATACACAAAAATTTGTAAGGACGCATCAGTGTGATTGACATGCTCGTCTAACGCCACCCTAAATGTTCTATAAACTTCCCGATTAAGAATTTTCCCGAACGTTTTGAATTAACATGGAAATGTACTTTTTCCGTTTATCTTTCGGATTAATTTTTACATAATCATGAGGATTTTTTTGCCGTAATGAGAGGTTTAATATTCATCTTTGCGAAAGTCGGAGGCATCTTACGTTTACGTTATAATTTGAATTATGAATATGTAATATTGTGTTAAAATATCATTCTCTAATTTTCTATAACAGTTGCTATCTTTTTCTTAAATTATGTAATTGATTGTGCGCTTCAGATCTGCATGACCTAATTCTACCACGCCCATTCTACTATCGGACAGCTAGGAGCTTTGAAAAGCGGCACCGTTTCATTGTCAATGTGCCAAAAACTTTAACAAAACGATTTGATTCCTTTTTCATCATGCGAACATCATGAACATCATGCTAAACAGTAGTATATCATGCCTGGAACATTGTTCCCAGATAGTTACAATCTGGGTGCGTTCAAGTCGCATTTAAATCAGTATTTTTTGCAATCGTACTCTATTGTAGACCGCATCAGACGAGTTGGTTGTTAAACGCAAGGTTATTAACAACATGGAAATAACAAGCAAAAATTGATATAGAATCAAAGGATATATATAAACTGTGTGTTTGTTTGAACGCGCTAATCTCTGGAACTACGACTCGGATTTGAAAAAATGTTTTTGCATTTATTAGCATATTTCTTGAGAAAGGTTAAATCCATGCTATTTAATAAGAATAGTAAATATTCAAAGACTTATCACAATGCGTCATCAAGTCCCGAACCAAGCAAAGCTTGTAATATGGAAACCAGATAACTGATAGAATATATATATATTTTTTGTTGTAAATACATAATTATAATACACTCAGACATAACAAACGTTTATCATCACATAAATGTTAGTCCTGGTTGGAATCGAATCCACGCCCTACATCTCTTGGAGCAGATATTCTACCAAATGTGCTAATCATCATCATCATTCTTCCTTCTTTATCCCACTGCTGGGTATAGGCCTCTCTCTTTTCATGCCATCTGTCTCGGTCCTGTGGCAATCTGGTCCAGGTTCGACCCGTAACGGTGATAATATCGTCGACCCATCTTGCGGCTGGACGAACAACACTCCGCTAACAGGGCTAATAGGACAATCAAACAAATAACATCATGACACGACCTTTATAAGCCGATGGCGGTAAGTAGTACAAAATAAGTTGAAATGCACTGAGTTACCATTCTTAAAGTCAGAGTTAAGCAACGTAAAGCTTTAGACATAATTTGACAGTTTCTGTTTAAGGACAACGATAATTGCCTTTGTAAAATATTTCAAAACAAAATAGAGTAGTCATCGAAACATCTGAGTAAATTTGTATATTTGAATTTGAAATTCAACCCAAAAATAATTGGTATGCGTTGTTTTATCCGAGAGCAAAAAATGTAGTTTGCTCCCCAATCACACATTAGCATTTTTATTGCATTTTCAAACCATTTCATTTTCAATAAAAATTTCAATTATTCTTTTCCTTCAGAAACAGTAAATCACTTTTCAACTCTGCATATTCTTGTGATAGATTAAACCTCATCCAGAGATTAATAAGCATATTTCCAAAGAGCGCTATTTTATCCCGTACATTTGTAAGGTACATTATGATGAAATAACTCGACATCAGTTTGAAAGACTGGTTCTATTACGAAGGTGATCAGGGCTCAGACTTTGTGTCACGCGTCGTTGGCCAACTTGATTCTAAGATGATCTAAATCCTCCGTGTTATTGATGATTCGCGTTCTTATTACGAATACAGGGTGCAAGGGAAACGCAATCAAAAATAGCGCTGAATACTTTTACATTCCAGTATAATTCGTTAAACATTGTAAAGATAATTTAGGTATGTCTTAATTAATCTATTATGAGATTTTTAATAAAGAATCAATATCAATTATGACGTGATGACAAAGACTGTCAACCATTAAAAAAGACAGATTTTGTAGCGATGATAGTAGACTGGTTCACACGCTGAAGGGCGTGGATTCAAACACCAACATTGAACTTAAGTTGCTGGTGAAGGAAAACATCGTGAGGAAACCATAGAAAGAAAGAAAAAATATTTTGACACACAAAAAATTGCCGCCAAGCATCTAACGGTGTGTTCCGACAGCCTCACTTGAGAGCCAGTTCTATTCCAGGCTAGGTGTGCTTTACCATCTTCGACCACACCTTCACTTAACATCAGGTGAGCTGTGGTCAAACACCTAGCCTGTCAACCATAAAAAAAAATTGCAATTCGTTGCAAGTATTAATTATCTTTGGAATTTTGAATTCAATAATTTTTGCTTTGCTTGAAATAAGCTAATACTTTCAAGGGCGGTATTCAAGACTACCGCTTTAAAAGTCAAGGCCCCGCAGTATGTAAGCTTAGTAAACATTGAGCAAGTAATGAGGCTAGGTCACGAAAATTTATCAAATTCGTATCGTAAAGGTATGGAGTCCTCGATAGCATACAAAGATGTATAAATGTCATACAATTTTTTGTCGATGACGATACGAATACCTTTTCGCAAGTCGTTCGTGTTCGAGGCTCCGGTCGAAACTAGTTACTTATATCGTATCTGGTCTACGTTCACGCCAACAATAGCCAGTTAGACTCCGGATACAATTTACATATTGAGGGGCTCAGTGGCGCCCCCGCTCGGCAATTGGCGTCTGATTCGATGACGCGATCATTCGATGATCGCTGCCGTTTCAATGCGTATATCTGTAAGTGAATACGTCGATTGATTGGGATATGAAATGGCGTATTGCGGGCTGCATAGCTCTCGTTATAGGATGATGAATTCTTAGAACTCTGAAAATGGTTTCAAAATGATTTAGAAATGTAATCGAATTCATGAAGTCCATTTTTAATCGTATGAAACTTAAACTTACAGTTAAAGTATATTTTTTTGGTGTACTAAATTAATAAATAATAAACGTAACATGTGTAAAGCAAAATGTTACTTAGACTACTTCCCTAATATTTGTGTTTGTCAGAAATAAAACAATTTACTTATTATTTACTTATTATTATTACTTATTAATTTTTTTTTTAAATAATAAATAATAAATTCAATTCAATACAATTTACTAATTATTAATTGTTTAAAATGTTTTTTATTTTTATTTTAACTTTTTTCAACACACCCCGTGCTCAGCTTTGTAGAACTCTTTCCGTATTAAGGTTGCCCGGAAGAGATAGCTTTTAGCGATAAGGCCGCCAATTGTTGAATTAGTGTTAAGCTTATATTGTTATAATTGTTTATTTTTTATGTAAACAATAAAGAGTTATATTATGATTACATATTTTTTTTTAATGAATAAAAAAAAATAATGTAAAAGTATTGAGACGAACAATACGCTCTCCTGATGGTAAGAGATATCGCATCTCTATGACCATTGCAGCAATGCACAGAACCTTGAATAGCAAACAAAGAATTGGACGTAAAAGAATAGAAGAAAGAAATACCTAATTAAAATTAGTTAATTCATTTTTATGCATACACAAATAATAAATAAAGTAGTGATGCCCTGGACTTTGTTTTGTTACTCAAAGTTCTGTGTATCGCTGCAATGGTCATGGACAGGCGTTATCTCTTACCATCAGGACAGCGTCTCGTTCGTTTCATTACTTTTTACATATAAAAAAAAAATGTACAAAATTTGGATGTAACTACCGGATGTGGCTGAAATTATAGTCGAAATATCCGATATAATTAAACTGGAGTAATCCCGCATAAGTAAAAAAAGTGTCAAAACCACGTCAGTTTCCATAGTGCTGCAATTTATTAATATAGTAGTCAAAAATGTTAAAAATGTGCCGGTACGACCAGTCGACCTCTGCGCGGCGCCCCAGCGGCGGATATTGACGCAACTACCATTTCCGCCCACCGTAACTGGCGTACGGACTTAAGTAGAGGAGATTGAGGTAATGTTGACCTGAAATAAACAATAATTAATTTCACGTAACTTTATACTATGTAATCTAAAAAAAGTAGTATACATTAACACAATTAAAAGAAAGAAAGACAATTATTTTATTTTGTAACAAATACAAAAACAAATAAACAGAGACAAAAACTTACAAAATAGAGACTCACTTAAGCACAATACTGGTCATACTGAGCGGTATGACCAGCGCTGGTCTTTCGGTGAGCCCTTGTAGTTTAAAACCAAAAAATGCTTGTGTAAAACCAAGTCATGTGTGCGTGTGCATGCGTGTGTGTGTGTGTGTGTGTGTGTGTGTGTGTGTATGCGTTCAGATTTTATGTTTAAAATATGTCTTATTATTATGTTTTTGTCGTTCTAATAGTATGGAAACCGACTCCATGCCCCTAAGCCTAAACACGGCTAGGTTTTAAGTATTTTGGTTTTAAAATAAACTACTGAACCGATTTTAATAATTCTATGGCACAAAAACTAAAAGTAGTCAAAAATATCAAATCGGTTTGTACATAACAGAGTTCTAAAGGCAACGACAATAAAACAACCGCACTAAATATTTCCAAGAAGGAAGTTGTAACGTCGGTTAGTAAAAAAATCATAGTTTGAAACATAAGTCGCATAAATACTAAAACTCAGTTAAATACCTTTTTTGTAAAGATATTTATAATACATATAGAACACCCAGACAGATAATATATTTATGCTCGTCACACAAATGTTTGTGCTGAGTGGGAATCAAACCCACGCCTTACAACTCTTGAGGCAGAAACACAACCAAATGAGCCAACATTTGGCAACTTTCTAGACTTTTTCTATATTTATAATTTATTTATTCTATTATATATTCGCGTATGTATTTATGTATTTTTATTCAGTCTCGTGCGACCCTAAAGGTTAGTTCTGAAAACCAGCGCTGCTGAGAAATCGGCAGCATTAATGCTGAGAACTAACCTTTTTTGTCGCACTGCACACTACAGCGACAACTTTCCACTTACTATTATTGTTGTTTTTATTTTCTAATCCTTTATTTGTAGTGTTTTTTGTTGTTGTAGTGTTGTGTGTGTCAAAATAAATGTTTTCTTTCTTTCTTTCTTTCAACAGGGCAGTCTAGGCAGACTAACACGATAGAAACCCCCTTAGCATGGAGGTTGAAGGCAATATAGAAAGAATTTTATGCTCAGCAGTAGAATAAAAAAAATGATTAAAAAAATATATATTACGCAAGTCCAGAGTCCAGATTATCCCCATCTCACCCGACTTGTTGAAGCGGTTAGTATGTTATTGACGTACGAGAAATATTTTAACGTTATTCCCAATTGCAAATCACAAAATGAGGTTCAGAATTCTAAGAATTCAATTGCATTGGTGAAATTAAAAACTTTCGTGTTATAAAATAAACTATCTTTTACGTCTTGACTAACTTCAGTCTTTTAAGTTAAAATACAGTTAGTATACACTAGTGTTAAGTTTATAATGTTTATAATTGGTGTGAACAATAAAGAGTTATATTATCATCATAGTTAAATGTATTAAAAAATATATGAGACACATATAAAAAACTTAAAATTAGGGTCCCAAATCCCACTAACCCCACTAATTTCATAAAAGTTTTGATCAATGAATGGATGTTTGTTAAGCTTTCACGCAAAAAAAAAACTAAACGGATTTGGATGAAATTTGCTATGGAGGTAGCTGAGACCCTGGATTAACATATAGGCTACTTTTTACCCCGAAAACATTTAGCGGGTAACACCGCGGGGCGCAACTAGTGTAATGATAAATTGTATTCATTAACGTAGTATTAGCATACAACACATTTACAACACTTTTTTTTTTCACTTCACCGACAGCTCAAGCTCATTGTTGGGGTTTGAACCCACGCTCTTCGGCATGCGAACCGATTGAGCTAACCACTGAGCTAACGTCGCTACAAACGTGCTGTGGACGCCACTGAGTGCTACATACAGGATGTTTGTAATACCTAGCCCACGAATGTGTACAGGGTGTCACATTAACGTAGGCCGGCGCGCGGCGTACTTTCATTAGTACAATAGCATCGTAGTTTCCGCGCTATAGACTTTTATTTTTGCTATTAGGAATATTCATGACGTTCAGGTGTGTTGAGGGAGAAGGGGAATAGCGGGGAGAGGCGACGGGGGGATAATTTGATTGGTACATTTCGTTGTAAACAGGTGTCAGCGAGCTAGGAATGTATGTCTATGTTATAGTTATGAATTACCCTATATCTCGTTATTGACAGACACCATCTCTGTTTTTCCAAGAATGTCTCGCTATTACAAAAAATAAGCAAAATATCTTGACTTTTTACATATTTTTTTTATAGTTGACAGGCTAGGTGTTTGACCACAGCTCACCTGATGATAAGTGACGGTGTGGTCGAAGATGGTAAAGCACACCTAGCCTGGAATGGAACTGGCTCTCAAGTGAGGCTGTCAAAACACACTGTTAAGTGCTTGGAGCCAAATTTTTAACTAGTGAGTTAGCCAGGCGATTATATAGACAGTACTCTCTCACCATGATTTCCTTCCGATGGTTTCACCAACAGCTCAAGCTCATTATTTAAGTTTGATCCCATGCCTTTTAGCATGTGAACCGACCGGGTTGTGGGTTTTTTCAAAATTTTTAATTTTGATTTTGATTTTATAATTGTATTATCACCATAAAATTTTGCGAACCTAAATAAAAACATCAAACAAAACACAAACTGTTAGGACGATTATTATAAAACGCTTCATTTCGTTTCTTTTTGAATAGCCGAACTGAGCTACTTTAGAATTCATCAGCTTTTCTAACAGATATACATTATGGAATTTGTAATGCAAACTCATGATTGCAAACAATAAAAGCTATCATCTCGACCAATTGTCTCAAAATATGCACCCTCCACTTCATATACATTAGAATGGAAAAACTTTGTGTCATTTGTAATATTTTCCTTATGAAAAATGTTACTTTTGTCTGTTCACGTCATGTACAGTTAATGACAGCTTACTCAGTGACAACTTGCAGAAATCAATAGCAAACTGATGATCAATTCTATTACTACTAATAACAAAACGCACTAGATGCCTAGTACGTTTCGTTATATTTACGAACTAGCGGCCCGTCCTGGCTTCGCACGGGTGAACACTTAATTTTGAATACAATTCTTTTAAGCTATTGCATAGCTTCTATCGCGGGCCTTGAGCGTGGAGACCGAATCCAGAAATTCCGTAACGAAAATAACCTAACACCCCCCACTCCCACCGGCACAGCGGTGATACTTTTTAGTTTTGCCATCTATCGATGAATAGCAGAACTTTTAATGCAATAGCTTTACCGCAGCAGTGCCCGAGTGCCACACGTCTTTTTTTAATTCTAGTTTAATAAGAGATCGTATTTGATGTAATTATTGATAATTTAATAATAGTAATAAATATAACCTGTAACTTTGGTGTTATTAATAAATGATTTGTATTTGTATTTGTATTTGTAACCTGTTACTCAGGGAGAATGTAGCATTCTAATGGTGAAAGAGTTCTTGAAATCAGTCCAGTAGTTTTCAGTTTATACGTTACAAACATCCAAAAATCCAAAAATACAGATATTTCCTCGTTATTATATTTCATTGTTAGTGTATAGTAGATGTAGATTACGCTAGCGAATATTTAAGAGTCGGCGTTGAGTTGCCTTAGAGTTATATTAGCTGAGTAGTTAGCGCGGTCGGTTCACATGCTAAAAGGCGTGGGATCAAAATTCAATAATAAGCATGAGCTGTTGGTGAAACCATCGGAAGGAAATCATAGTGAGAGAGTACTGTCTATATAATCGCCTGGCTAACTCACTAGTTGAAAATTTGGCTCCAAGCACTTAACAGTGTGTTTTGACAGCCTCACTTCAGAACCAGTTCCATTCCAGGCTAGGTATGTTTACCATCTTCGACAACACCGTCACTTTACGTTACGTTGGCTTTGGAAAAATACCTAGCCACATAACCATAAAAAATCCTGTTAGCTTATTTTTTGACGTTAGTTTATAACTCGTTTATTTCAAACTAGCGGATACCTCGCGGTTTCACTCGCGTAGTTCCCGTTCCCGTGGGAATATAGAGATAAAAAATACTCTGTCACCGGGGATAGTGTAGCTTGCCAACGGTGAAAGATTTTTTGAAATCGGTCCAGTAGTTTTGAAGCCTATTCAATACAAACACACAATTAAATCTTTCCTCTTTATAATAGTATAGACAAAGGATGGTGTTATATAGATTACGTTAAAATTTTAATTTGTTCTAACATTCTAAAGTCATGGTGGAATAAAGAAACTCACGTGTACATGAACCTTGAAAAAATACTCCTTTTTTTGCGCAGTCGAGTAAAAAAAACAGTTTTCAAATCCCACAAACACAAACGCTACAACCATTTAAAACTGTATTTCAAACAAGAAAACCACAACCGAACGCCTGTATTTAAATAATAAAAATTGTCACCCCACCGTTTACCATTTTGCTATGAACCAGATAGGGGAATCAGAAATAACTGTCTACCGAGCGATGTATCCTTTTAATATATAAATTATGTATGTAAAGTGGAAATATCCCAGCGGGACTAGAGCTTAATAACTCTATTTGTATTTGAGATTGTGGAAAATGCGTGGGCGCTTTCTAAAATTATATCGTTTATCGGCTTGAATACTGATTTCTCAATTCAATACGAGTAGCTTGAAATTAATGACAATATTAAAAAAAAAACACGGACAAGTGCTAGTAAAAGTACTTGGTGGTAGATCTCCTTAGCAGGAGGTCATCTAGGTAGGTACCACCGCAGTACCAGATATTCTGCCGCCGAGCAGTAGTGTGTAAACATTACTGTGTTCCGGTTCGAAGGGTACTGCAGCTAGCGATATTACTGGGCTGTTGAGACTAACCATCGAAAGTCTCAAAAGCAACACCAAAGCAGTGATGCCCTGGACTTTGTTTTGTTACTCAGAGTTCTGTGTATCGCTGCAATGGTCATGGACAAGCGTTATCTCTTACCATTAGGAGAGCGTCTCGTTCGTCTCATTATTTTTCACATAAAAAAGAAACAGACTCGCCCACCGAGGGTTCCGTACAAACTAGTAGGTATGTAGTACTAGTAGGTATGTAGTACTAGTAGGTATGTAGTACTAGTAGGTAGATATATTAGACTAAAATAATTTATAAATATTGTGAATCCATTTTGTGTTTTATAATTATTTTTCATGTACGTGACATGTAATTTTTATAATTATGAATAAATAAACATAAATATTATATGATAAGTTCTCATTTCTTGCATAAACACCCTATTTTTGTATAATTTAATTAAAAAATATACAGTTGTTGGATTTTTTCCTGTATGTGTACCATAAAACAATGCATATTGCCAAATATCATAGTTCTCGGTCAACGGGTAGTACCCTATAGGTTATGTTTCTCTTGTGAAAGTCTTGCCTATAATAAATAATAAATATCGTAGGACACACACAGCGCCATCTGACACTAAACTAAGCATAGCTTGTACTGTGGAAGTCAGATAACTGATAGAATACTTAAATACTTTTTTTTTGTAAATAAATACAGAACACCCAGGCACAGAACAAACCTTTGTTTATACCACAAACTGTTAGTCCTGGGTGAGAATCGAACCCAGACCCTTCAGTTTTTGAAGCACACATACTACCAATGAACCAACAGGGCTGTCCATAATAATATTAATGAACCTTTATAACATTAGTATCCTCAATAAAGACTTTGATCTGCCTAAAAAATGTGTCGCTAGAAGTTTGCTAACCACTCGGTCACTAGAGACAGATATACCTTTAAACCTACACAGATTAAGCCAGAACAGTAATATCAGTTGTAAAATTTTACTGCTATCTCCTAGCTTATAGATAAGCTCCCTACTGGCAAGTTAGGCGCAGGTATTCTGCGATACTGTGCCACTGTGTTCTTATCAACTTGTACTACTGCTTCTTGTTAACTTGTTACAGTGGCTTTTAGATAATATTATGGAAATCTGGAAACTATACAAATACAAGTTTGTTAAATAATTATGGCATGTTTTAGTACCCAGAATGGTGTTTTAGTAACAAACATGGCGTGTTTTAGTATCAAAAATAGTGTATTTTAGTTAAAACAGTGTTTTTGTGCCAAATATGATTGAATGAGTGATTGATCGATCGAACGATTGATTGATTGATTGATTGTTGGATGGATGAGTGGATTGATTGATTGATTAACTATTTATTGTACACACTAAAAAAACACTACCTACAATAGAAATAAAATTAATTAACAGATGTAACAACTGGCGACCTGATTAGCTTTAAATGAGTGGATTGATTGAATGATTGATTGATTGATTGATTGAGTGAGTGATTGATTGATTGATTGATTGATTGAGTGATTGATTGATTGATTGATTGATTGATTGATTGATTGATTGATTGATTGATTGATTGATTGATTGATTGATTGATTGATTGATTGATTGATTGATTGATTGAGTGAGTGAGTGATTGATTGATTGATCGATTGATCGACTCTTTATTGTAGATACTAATAATAATACAGAAGAAATAAACTTAATTAACAGATTTAACAACTGGCGACCTGATGAGCTTTAAATGAGTGTCCCAACTTAACGTGCGATCAAACATTACGCCTAGGTTCTTAGCTGACTCGTTAAATGGAATTGCAGTACCAAAAAAAATACAATAGGCAATGTAGACCAGTAAACCCTTGAAATCATGTATGTAGTTTTATGATAATTTGATCCCTATGATTAATATGGTGTGTTTTAGTACCAAATATGATGGATAGATAAATATAAACTCTTTATTGTGCACAACAAAATAGAAAATAAGTACAGAGAACAATAGAATCTTACAAGCTAGTGCTACAAGTGGCGGCCTTATCGCTAAGAGGGATCTCTTCCAAGCAACTGAAAATAGAAAACATGATACACAATTAAACATATAGGAGATGTTCAGTATCAAAGTATTAAGTATGAGAGGCCAAGTTACTTTTTCGATTTACTGTACTGTAATAACGTTAATAGTGAGCTCTTTTAAACCCTGCCATACCTAGTGTATTCGAAAAGATACCTTTTGATTTTCCGGAATTTAACGTTTCAATAAAACAGTCATTCCAATTGGCATCAATCGAACCTCATTACCGTTACAACCCACCGCTGGGAATGGAGCCGTTACCGTAATGAGCCACTATCGATATCGAGTGCACCCATTCGATTCCATTCGATAATCGGTATAAAACTTTATGGGTACATCACTAGCGAGTTTGCTTTTTGGGCAGGTGAGTGAATAAAAGGTAATAGACAATTTTAAGCTCAAAGTTTGTTGTTATCAAAGTAATAATTGTTGTTAATAATATATCACTTCATTTATGAAACGTTAGAAGTTTGTATTTATCAATAGATCTTTATACAAAAGAATTATTATCGATTGAAAATATTATTTCATTCTTAAAGCCTTTTAACTTCTACTTGTGACACCATTTCTAGTTTGTCGAAATAAAATGTAGCTTATGTAAATACCATCTGAGTAATCATATTTTATGCGAATCCATTAAGCTGTTACAGCCAAAGATGCACATTTTTTATATTCAAAAAAGGTTTACGTTTGACTATTTTTTAACCGACTTCAAAAAAGGAGGAGGTTCTATGTTCGAGTGTAGGTATATATATTACATATTATTATTATAATATATATTATTTCTGGGCGTGGCCCCGACTTTCAACGACGACGACGACGGGTTTAGTTTATTTGCGTAGGTAAGTTATTTAAAACGAAATTTGAAATTGGAAAAGAGAGTTGTTACACATTTCTATCCTTTGAATTAAATGTTTTCGTTCATTTTTCTTCTTTTTTTTTCACTATAAAATTATTTTCTTTCTTTCTTTCACCTAAAACTTATCTAACCCACAAATTGTAACTTGAACCAAAATTTTAAATTTTTTGACATGACAATAATTTGCCGAATTTAGAAGACTCCTCGCCGCAGTGGCACACCGCACCTGCTCAAGAACCCCGAACGAGCTGACAAACTAACAACTCCGAAAACAATTTACATGGCACCGGGCGGCGGGCGGCGGGCGGCGGGTCCATTTCCATAACTAATTAAATTGTGGACCAAGTTAGAACACAGGTGTGACCGCGGCCGCTCCGCTCGCCGCGCCGCCGCCGCGCGCGGCCACTGGGAACATCAAAACGTTACTGACATCAAGACTGACTCATGACGAAAGCTAATCAATTTTTTTTTTAATTTAAATTTATTCCCGCCACTGACCGGGTTCCATAGACCTTTGTCAACTTGAATCACATTTTTTGTTACAATAACGCAATATAAATAAATAAATAAACAAATATCGTAGGACACTACACACATCGCCATCTGGCCCCAAACTAAGCTAAGCTTGTGCTATGGAAGTCAGATAACTGATACAATACTTAAATACTTTTTTTTTGTAAATACATACTTATGATAATAATATATACAAAAATGCGACAAATAACATCAATTAGTTTTTAGTTATTGTGACTAAATTTGGGTTTCCGTAGGCAGAGCTTTACTATAATAGCTGACAGCCCGGTTGGCTCATTGGTAGTATATCTGCCTCAGGGCAAACATTTTGTTAACAAACAAATGTTTGTTCTGTGTCTGGGTGTTCTGTATGTATTATAAGTATGTATTCACAAAAAAAAGTATTTACGTATTCTATCAGTTATCTGACTTCCATCACACAAGCTCTGCTTAGTTTGGGGCCAGATGGCACTGTGTGTATAGTCCTACGATATACTATTTATTTATTTGTAATCATGTGTTACAGCTGCCAAAAATGTGTCAAAACCACATCAGTTTCCATTTTTTAACATTTCCCCACACTACTAACAAGCAGTTGGACTCGTTTATCTTTATTTATGTAACCTAATGTTAGACCGCGTTTGGGACTTGCCATGTTTACCGTAGGTTACTTGTGCTAAACTATCTCAAAGAAAAACTTCACTCACAGTGCCCGATGCGACTATGACATCTCAGTTCAGTATATATCTAGAATGTTTTAAAATAATACTTGAACAGTCAAGCACTATAAACAGCCCTGATGGTTCATTGGTAGAATGTCTGCTCCAAGAGCCGAAAGGCGTGCGTTCGATTCCCACCCAGGACAAGCATTTGTGTCTGGGTGTGCTGTATGTATTTACAAAAAAAACTATTTACGTATTCTATCAGTTATCTGTCTTCCATAGCACAAGCTTTGTTTAGTTTGGGGTCAGATGGCGCTGTGTGTAATGCTCTATGATATTTATTTATTAATATATTATACAATAAAGTGAATTGAATTGATTTTCGTTTTACTTATGCGAGATTAATTATATACTATATACGGATACTTTATTTGGACTATAGTTTCGGCCACATCCAGTGGCCTTCTTCATGGAGTCAAAGCTTTGTACAAAATGCGCGCGGTCTCGTCTTGTTTCGCAATGCGGGCCGTTGCGTTCACACAGAGTTCACTCCGATATATTTTTTTTCTCAATGACATGTAATTAGTTTTCTTGACATATTTAACGATACATTTGAAATGTTATTACGGAATTTGTCTTGTAGCATTATTTATTTATTTATTTAAGTACTCTATCAGTTATTTATTCCATAGTACAAAATTTGCTTACTTTGGGGTCAGATGGCGCAAAGTGTAAAGTAAAACATTTTATGTCACAAACCGTCTCAACTCATTATTGGGATTTGAACCCATGCCGTTCGTCGTGTGAACCGACCGCGCTAACCACTAAGCTACAAATGTGGCTACCTGCATTATAAAACCCTCATGTTTGGGTAGATGTAAAGTGAAGACTACCTTTCCCATCTCCACTGGTTTGCAAAAATCGCCTGGGACGCTACCGCCCTCATACAATTTGCTATGTAAATTCCTCTGTCCACGCGCGGTGGTAGGTTACTCGAGACGAGACAACAATTTGTTCATGCGCCTTGTTTATACTGTTTACCGGTTTTTATGTGAGTTTTTAAATGGAATTCCGGACACGAAAATTGTGGACCTAAAGATACGCTGATATGGAAAACGAATCCGTGGGGAAATGAAGTTGTATTACAGTAGATGATTGGTCAATTCATATCAACTGTGCACCTGAGCTGTATTGACACGTCTGTTTCGACTTTCTCTAACAACTGGAAAGGTGCCAAGAACCTGGAAGGTTGCAAATGTGCAGCCAGTTCCGAAAAAGGGTAATCGAGCGGATCCAACAAACTATAGACCCATATCCATAACATCTTTACTCTGTAAGTCTATGGAAAGGGTAATCAACAATAAGCTCCTGGCGTACCTTGAACACAACGAACTTCTCAGTGACCAGCAGTATGGGTTCCGCCGGAACCGTTCTACAGGAGATCTTCTTGCGTACGCCACACACATATTGAGTGAAGCAATTGAGATGCACGGGGAGGCACTTGCTGTTTCCTTGGACATCTCGAAAGCCTTTGATCGGGTCTGGCACGGTGCTCTACTGGGTAAGCTTCCCTCATTTGGAATTCCTGCTGGTCTGTGCACCTGGATATCAGACTTCCTGAATGAACGGTCTATTCGAGTGGTCATCGATGGCTGCTCGTCTGACCTATTAGCAATTAATGCCGGCGTACCTCAGGGGTCAGTTCTCTCCGCAACGCTGTTTTTACTGCATATTAATGATTTGCTTAGACCTGGTACCTTTGGGTATGCAGACGACAGTACTGTTGTGGAGAGATACATGTCCAATGCTCGATCTAGCATCGATGATATCCGACTTCAGAGACAGGCCATGGTTGATCGTTTGAACTCATCTCACACGGCTGTGCCAGACTGGGGTGAGGTTAACTTGGTGAGTTTCAACGCTTCCAAAACTCAGGCGTGTCTATTTTCCACTAAAAAAACCCCCTTCTTGCTCTCTCCTACTTTCCGTGGTGTGTCGTTACCGACGGTTGATCACCTTGAACTTTTGGGTGTCCAACTTACGTCCAATCTGAACTTCGGTTCCTACATCGAGTCCAAAGCCAAAGTCGCAGCTAAGAAGCTGGGAATCCTGTCGAGGGTGAGGCGGTACTTCACACCTGGACAGCTCTTAACCCTATATCAAGCTCAAGTTCGATCATGTATGGAGTACTGCTGCCATCTCTGGCATGGTTCTGCCAAGTACCAGCTTGAGGCTTTGGATTCCATTGAAAGGAGGGCTAAGAGGCTTATAAATGACGATTCGATGGTGAATTTGAGGCTTCAGAGTCTGGCACACCGGCGTGAAGTGGCTAGCTTATCAGTTTTTTATCGTATACACTATGGTGAGTGTGCTCAACAATTACACGACCTAATCTTGCCATCACCGTTTTACAACAGCACGACCAGACGCTCGGGCAATAGGCACCCTCTTACAGTGGAACTTCCCTTCAAACGCACAAAGCGTTTCCAAAACACGTTCCTTGTAAGAACTGCTGATGTGTGGAACTCGTTGCCAGCGTCTGTGTTTCCAACTAAATACAATCCGGAGTTGTTCAAGAAGAAGGTGAATAGGTATTTTCTAGGCAAGCGTGCTCCATCTTCGGCCACATCGTCGCTTTCCACCAGGTGAGATCGTGGCCAAACGCTTGCTTAGTCCGATGTAAAAAAAAAAAAAAAAAAATTATTTAGTAGCAAGCCGAAGAGCGTGCGTCCAAACATCGACAATGAGCTTGAGCTGCCGGTGATGGAAAACATCGTGAGGAAACCATAGCATGGTGGTAGGGTACTTTCCAGTACTCGCCTGACTAGCTACCAACCTCAATTTAAAAATTTGTCACCAAGCACTATCAGTGTGTTTTGACAACCTCACTTGACAGCCAGTTTCATTTCAGACTAGATATGTTTACCATCTTCGTCCACACCGTCACTAAACATAATTTGAGCTACGGTCAAAAATCTAGTCGGTCAACCATAAAAAAAAGCTAAAAGTGGACCAAGTTTCATTTCATTACAATCGGGAGAACTCTGGCATGCATAAAATACGAACAATAAAATAAAGAAATAAATAAATATCGTAGGACATTACACACAGCGCCATCTGACCCCAAACTAAGCAAAGCTTGTACTATGGAAGTCAGATAACTGATAGAATACTTAATTTTTTTTTTTTGTAAATACATACTTATAATACATACAGTACACACAGTACAATCAAACATTCATTTTTTTTATTGGTTGACAGGCTAGGTGTTTGACCACAGCTCATCTAATGTTAAGTGACGGTGTGGTCGAAGATGGTAAAGCACACCAGGCCTGGAATGGAACTGGCTCTCAAGTGAGGCTGCCGGAACACACCGTTAGATGCTTGGCGGTAGATTTTCAACTTGAGAGTGGTAGCTAGCCAGCCAAGCACTAGAAAGTACCCTACCACCATGCTATGGGTTCCTCACGATATTGTCCTTCACCGGCAGATCAAGCTCATTGTTGGGGTTTGAACCCACGCTCTTCGGCATGCGAACCGACCACGCTAACCACTGAGCTATCATCGCTACAAACACGTTTCAAACAACACGTTTCTTTCTACTTTCTGCTGTTAGTTTATTTGGTAGAATATCTACGTTGATAGCTGGGGGGCGTGGGTTCGATTCCTATCAAGACAAACATTTATATGACGATAAATTTATGTTTTGTAGTTAAGTGTTGTTTAGATGTTATAAATTTATTATTTTTCTTTCTTTGCATTGCAATCTGTCCTTTAGACATTCGGCAAGCAAGGATTGGAATTTGTAAATATATATTTACGAAGAAAAAAAACCGAATAACTGATAGAATACTTATTTACTTTTTTTTTGTAAGTATAATTATATTTACGAAAAAAGAAGTTCTTAGTTTGGGACTAGATGGCGTATTATTTTTATATATTAGGTTGTAAATTCTACAGCTCTACCCTTCCGAAGACAAACCAAGCCATCCCAAACAACATCAGTGATCTTTTAAGAATACATGCCATTACAGCTACATTGAAAAGATGTCGTACAACTTTAAACCAACGGCCAAATGAATACAGTTCACATTTCCGCGTCGCTTGTGCCTCCAATTTAAAGTGGGCGATAGGTCTTCCATTCGTACTACAAGTCATAAATCGAAACGTTCACATTTCACACTCTACGAACAAAACGAGTCAAGGGGCACAATTGCACTGGACGCCACGTTTCAATCAACGCCCGGCTAAGCGGTTCCTATTTCCGATCATAGATGGCGCTGTACCAACACGTATCTAAACGCAATCGCGCCTTTGTGCGCCCATTGTGCTGAAAATACGAAAGCCAGTCCGTCCTTCCGGCCTTTACTTGGAAATCAGAACGCTTTGTACAACGCCTGTGATTTTGCACTACCCTCTGCTATTTCAATTGAAAGAATGCTTCTAGACATACTTACAATCTCACATTCAAATAATCTACAAACTGAAAATGTTACACGTATCACAGAAATGTAATTTTTAAACTTACGCGTTTTCACCACAAACTTTACACATTATTATTTTATCTATCTATATTATTATAAAGAGGAAAGATTTGTTGAGTGTTTGTTTGTATGGCTCGGAAACTACTGGACCGATTTAGATAAATAGATAGATATAACTCTTTATTGTGCATACCATAAACAGAAAAAAGTACAGAGAACAAAAGAACCTTATGAACTCATAGGCTACTTTTAAACGGATGAACCCGCGAGAATCAGCTAGTATGACAAGAGCAGAAGATTGTCTGTCTGAATGCATGTGTGTACGTTTGCTACTTCTTCTAACTACAAAGGCTTACCAAAAGGGTATAAAAAAATCTTTTTTGTTGGCGCGGTCGGATGACACGCCGGAGGCTGTACATTCAAATCCTAACAATAAATATAGTAAATAAATAAAGATTAATTGTTGAAAATCTATCGCCGATTATACTATTTATCTAACATTGTGTTCCAACAGTCTCGTTTGAGAGCCATTCACCATTTCAAGTTGTTTCCTGTATATTTTAGTGTAATAATTGACGACCTTATCGCTAAAAGCGACCTAGGTGTTCTTTAGTGATTACAGTTCACTCAAGACAAAAAAAAAATAACAACACACAGTTCACTCAGTAATTGTATAAATATTTGCTGCTTGTATTTGTATTGTTTTGTAACTGTGCCCTTTTTTGTATACAGTGTGTATTGTATTATAATTAACTCTAAAACGTTTTGCTGTATTACTGTAAGTTTTGAGTAAATAACATAGAAACAGTCAAAACTTTACAACATGTCACGAGAACAGGTCATGACTATTCCTTACATTTTTGGATTTTCTATTAGCGTTATCGCTAATCGAATGTTACTTTGCCGAGGCCCTTTGGTGCTCTGAACTCGGACGGCGAGTCCCGAACCACAGCCGACATGACAAAAGTTCACCTTAGGCATTCAGTAGCTTTTTCCTTGATCAAAGAGATTGAATTAAATTCCGTTTATTGCGGCCGCTGTAGCTGCGATTGGAGCAGATTGTCGTCACATGAAAGAAAGGAATTCTTTTGAGGTGTGTGATTGGTTTCTCGTCTAATTCGGGTACCTTTTGTTTCTGTGGTTTTATTACTGACGCGTGACACTGATGTTATTTTTTGGAGTTGACATAGCTTACACTTTTGGGCAGAATATACAAATAAATAATACATGACAGCCCTGTTGGCTCATTGGTAGTATATCTTATTTTATCTATACTTGGTGGTAGATTTCTTTACTTTAGGTAGGTACCACTGCAGTACCAAATATTCTGCCACCAAGCAGTAGTGTGTAAACATTACTGTGTTCTGGTTTGAAGAGTACTGCAGCTAGCGAAATTACTGGGCTGTTGAGACTAACCATCGAAAGTCTCAAAGTAATGAGCGTCAAAGCAGCGATGCCCCGGACTTTGTTTTGTTACTCAAAGTTCTGTGTATTGCTGCAATGGTCATGGGCATGCGTTATCTCTTACCATCAGGAGAGCATATCGTTCGTCTCAATACATGTGCATAAAAAATAACTGCTTTAATAGCTGTAGGGTGTGGGTTGGATGGACTTCCATAGTACAAGCTTTGTTTAGTTTTGGGTCATATTTCATGTAACCGTCTGACAATATTTAAATTTATTTAATATTTAATTAATATCAAACATTCTATCGTCAAGCAGTAGTTTTGGTTTGAAGGGTAGCTAGCGAAATTACAGGACTGTTGAGACTAACCATCGAAAGTCTCAAAGTAATAAGCGCCAAAGCAGCCATGCTCTGAACTTTGTTTTGTCACTCAAAGTTCTGTGTATCGCTGCAATGGTCATAGACAAGCGTTATCTCTTACCACCAGGAGAGCGTCTCATTCGCCTCATTACTTTCACATTAAAAAAAAACCTCATATGTTTAAAAAACTCTACATTTAATCCAGGCGGTGTACACGTATCATCTCATTTTAATGGAATACACCAAAATTTTTAAAGTAATTACTAAAACACATTCAATCAATGCAACATCATTCTCTCAAAGGAATTTACACAAAACTGCTACATTTCTCCCACTCCCGCATGCAGCCGTACTGTAGCCTATACCTAGGCACCTAGGCAAGTCTAGACCTACCGCATCACAGTTTCAGAAGCTGATAGTCAGTGCCAGGCTACCAGCGAGCCTAGAAGCACGCATCGGAGAGCACATCTACAAAATCTTCGCGAAACTTTACTAAAAAGTTTACGACTTATGATAAAATAAAACAAATACTCAAACGTGGTTCGAATCCGTAATACTCTTTAGTTATCTATTCGAGCGTAATTTTCTTATAAACAATATTGAATTTGAAATAAAATATCTTTTGCTACAATAGTATTTAGAATTCTTCGTGTTTTAGAAGTTTTAGTGTAGTTGAGAAGCTAACTCAGTCGGTTGTGAATAGTAGTTGCTGTAGTCGTGTAGTAGTGTGCTAGGTTTTGTATACGATTTAGGAACTTTTGAACTATTTGTGTAATTAGAAACAGTTTACGGTGCAACGAATCATTCGCACAGATTTCGGTAAGTTTAGACTTAGTTACTAAAAAGGTTTTTTTTAATATGATTTTTTCGTAATATTAATTTGAGGCTAAGTTTTCTGTTTAATGTCAAAAAACCAAGGATATCATTTGATACAAAATATTTTCTAATGTATTAAAGTCCAGTTAACGCAAAAAACTCAAATGAAGGACAGTTTGATGGAATTTAAAAAAAAAATCTTATAAACTTGTAGCATACGCGTCATGGTTAGCTACGACGTAGTTAAATGCTACGAAACATTTATGCTACGAACTTTGTAACCATATTAATAATATTTTTTAGATTTCGTTGCATACAAAAATGGAGATAATTATGCAGTATGAGATAAATAATAGTATGAAATGATTTATTAAAATATAAAACCTATACATGTTAACGCATTTGATATTGTAACCTTAATGTAATAACAGACCCCTTAAAAATTAAGTACATTTTGCAGACCTCATTTAGCATTCTACAAACGCATTTTAGTTTTCTATGTAAAAGCAAAGAGCTTTGTTGGTAAGAAATGACGCTTATCCATCACCATTGCAACGATAACTATGACTTTCGATTTGAAACAAATTTGGGTATTGCCGCTCGTTACTTTGAAACATTCGAAGGTCAGTCTTAACAGCCTTGTAACATTGCGGCAGTATCCTTTAAATCGAAACTCACTAATGATACACTACTATTCATATTATTGACTACTACTGTGTGACATCAGAATATCTACTACCCGTAGTATTAGTACTTACCTAGACAATCTCTAGCTAAGAGGTTCTACCACCTAAATAAATTGTTAATAGTATCGTAGGCATGAATAAATTTAACTTACCAAAATAAAGATCCTGAGATCCTTAATTTGGTGACTTATACTCATAATAAAAATCGTGTAAATATTTACAAAAAAATCTTTGTTAAAGCGCGAGTAAAAATCGGGAAGCTTAGTTAGGAGACCGTCTTACTGACAATTTGGAGGTCCTAAGTTAAAATCATACCTTTGTTTTTTTACCCGACTGCGGCGAAGCCAAAAACGAAAGTGTTTAATCTGTATGTATTTTATGTTATGTTTCTGTATCTACATATATATCCGTCCCTATGTTTCCTCGTAACAACTAAACGCCAGAACCGATTTTGATGAATGTTTAGCCGATCTTAGAAATCTTCAAAATAAAACGTTTAAATAAAGATTTATCCCACAAAAAACAGTATCAAACGAATTTAAAAGAAACGAAATTTAACAGTTAACGACTTTTATACTAAATAATCCTTTTGAATTATAATGATAAATAGATAAAAAACTGTTAATAAGCTTTTCTTCTGTCTATATATAAATCGACAACCCTCTCCAGAGCTCCTCAGTTAAAACAATACATTAACTAATGGATTTGTTTAAACTATTACTCCGACGTTAATACAGCGCAGACGGTTATTCCGTAGAAAAATATTTGCCCAGCTTTTAAAGTAATTACGTCATTTCCCGGTCCTACCGAAGCTGGGTTTGCCGACTTGAATACTTAAGGGCTGATTTTGTACGACTTATTCGACAACGTTACTCGTAGCGATAATAACTATGTAGCGATGATAGCTCAGTGGTTAGCGCGGTAGATTCGCATGCCGAAGGGCGTGAGTTCAAACCCCGACAATGAGCTTGAGCTGCCGGTGAAGGAAAACATCGTGAGGAAACCATAGCATGGTGGTAGGGTACTTTCTAGTACTCGGCTGGCTAGCTACCACCCTCAAGTTGAAAATCTGCCGCCAAGCATCTAACGGTGTGTTCCGGCAGCCTCACTTGAGAGCCAGTTCCATTCCAGGCTAGGTGTGCTTTACCATCTTCGACCACATCTTCACTTAACATCAGGTGAGCTGTGGTCAAACACCTAGCCTGTCAATCATTAAAATATAAAAAAAAACTCAGTGGTTAGCGGGTCTCGAAACGTACGTCGCGGGACGTTGCATTGGTTCAAGTCCCAACAATGAGTTTTAGTGAAGAAAAAACATCTTGAGGAAACTATGGGGTTTTTGTTAAATTAAAAATAGGCGCACAAATAGCTTGGTGGTAGATCTCCTTAGCAAGAGGTCGTCTAGGTAGGTACCACCGCAGTACCAGTTATTCTGCCGCTAAGCAGTAGTGTGTAAACATTACTGTGTTCCTGTTTGAAGCAGCGTTTAGGCTAGCGTGAATAAATTTCTAGATCAACGTGCTCCATCTTCGGTCGCACGATCGCTTTCCATCAGGCGAGTCGGTGGCCAAACATAGGACTATTTAATATTAAAACAAAGTCTTTCCATTTAACTACCATTTTTAACCAGCCGTGGAAGAGTGACAGGAGAGTAAGTTAACTAGAAAATTATACGAGTAATCCGCAAGAGAATCTAAGTTTGCTCGAGAAAAAGTGTCGACTCTTTAATAACTTTAAGAGATTTATCTAAGTGGTTCCGGGATCTCGCAGCGTTGAGATGTTATGGGACTTAAACTTAATTTCGCATTGTAGGGATTAAACTATACGTGCGGAGGTTATTTTAAAGTTGCATGTTGCATTACCATTTTCGTTTAACTTTTTAAATAAGAAAAGCCATACGAATGGAATGGCGTGTGTTATTGTGGGAATTAAGTAGCGGATAAGAGTCGAACTGGCTTTACTTTACCACGGTGGGCTAAATTATACCTATATAATACAATTTTCTGTATATCAATATTTTTTTTAATGTAGTAGTAATGAGCCTTACGAGACGCTCTTCTGATGGTAAGAGATAGCGCCTATCCATATTTTAATTAATTTAAAAAAAATAAAAATAATTATGGATCAAAATTTGTCTATATTATAAGTTTTAATATATTAATTTTAAAACTAATCCGAACGGATACCAGTGTATATCCGTGGAAAGGGTTAGTTAAACTTACACTTTATGCTTTGTGGCAAAATTGGCCACCCAGTCCAAGTTATTCAATATTTCAGTTACCCAGACGTGGAAACGTACCATAGTTCAAAAATACGTCATAAACAGACGTTATATTGCAAAACCGAAGTGTCCCGTGCGCGGCACTTAATTAAAACAATAAATTTAACACCCTGGCCGAATGGCGAGCAATGAATATGTCAGGACATCGGGTTCCCGAACTATTTCGGAGGTTGGATGTAAACTGTTGGGAATTTTGTCGTTTCCGTGTGGCTAGGAGACAGGAGACGTGGAAACAATTAGACGGCGCGGGCAGAGTCGTGTCCGCTTGTATATGTCTCCAGTCAATATCAAATGCAGCCGACGCTTTCTGTCTAAGCTTTCGTCTTATGGTAATGAATTAATATTTTCTTTGTGATGATTTTAGAAAAACTTGGCTTTTTTTCAAGCTAGGTGTTTTAATTCAGTTAAATTAATTTATTTCAGGTAAATATAAAATCCAGATGTTCTAGTGTAAAACAAATAAAAATCGTAATACATAATTGTCAATATAAATATGACAATGACAATGTGAGTGGCGTGTCTTGGGAGAGACATATGTCCAGCAGTAGACTTCGATAGGCTGATGATGATGATGAAACTAATGTAAAAAAATCATGTCAAATAAATAACAAGTCATTTAAAAAAATACATAAAATAATAATGGCATGTAAGTGATTGTTATAATATAACATTAATCTATACTTTGGTATAAATCCGATATGTTCACTGTAGATTTCAGTCCTGTGATACGTTACTGGGCAGTCCAGGTATATCTGACACGCAACCAGCTGCAGGTAGCTGACCGAGCTGATGTTATGTGACAGTGTGGGCCATACTACTAACTTATTATGATATTTTCCTTTTCTTTAAGAGTAAAAAGTAAAATTATGTGTTAGATAGAATTTCATTTGCCTTGAACTGATTTTTTTTTCAGTATATCGGCAGTTCATATAGTATGGTATGGTATTTTTTTTAATCCTTGTGCGAATCAACTTACAAGTTCACACTCGTAGCCCTTCGTAGCAAAGAGCTACGACGTAGCCTGCTTCCAAGTACAATACGAGATTTAATTTTTCCGATTTTCGAATATGTATTGCTACGCTTCCATTATATCAGATTCAATGTATCTATGGTATATATAAGTTTCACAATAACTTGTCTATTGTATTAAAAAAAAGTGCTACGCAACCGATTGTCGTAGACGATACTATGCTGTTACTATTTCACAACCAGCTTACATAACCGCTGAGTTTTACAACCAGGTTTTTAAATCTATATTTGTAAAATAATTATACGAAAAATACTGCAACGTGACTTAACTGCAATGTGGCCCATATGATTAGCTTATGATTAGCTTTTGTAGCAATGATAGCTCAGTGGTTAGCGCGGTAGGTTCGCATGCCGAAGGGCGTGGGTTCAAACCCCAACAATGAGCTTGAGCTGCCGGTGAAGGAAAACATCGTGAGGAAACCATAGCATGGTGGTAGGGTACTTTCTAGTACTCGGCTGGCTAGCTACCACCCTCAAGTTGAAAAATCTGCCGCCAAGCATCTAACGGTGTGTTCCGGCAGCCTCACTTGAGAGCCAGTTCCATTCCAGGCTAGGTGTGCTTTACCATATTCGACCACACCTTCACTTAACATCAGGCGAGCTGCGGTCAAACACCTGGCCTGTCAACCATTAAAAAAAAAAAAAAGCTTATAGCTAGCTCGTTTAACTCTGCTTTATGAGCTGGAAGGGGTTCGATTCCCACTCAGGGCAAACATTTGTGTGACTAATATAGATGTAGTAGTATTCTACCAGCTTTATTGTTAACATAAAGCAAGTTTTACTTAGTTGGAGGCTTGATGGAGCTGTGTGAAATGTCCTACGATATTTATTTATTTAGTTCATTTCAGAATACTATACGAATAATTAAAAGAAGACGTTTAATTTAGAGAATTAACAAAGTACCAATGGTTCCTAATCAAAGGTTTTTTTAAATATAGTCTGCAAAGTGTAACTCGTGATGATGTAGCGATTCTAACAATACCCTATACAGTATACATCTAAAGCTGTTAAAGCATTTATATAATGGATTATGGTGGAATATATAAACTCATACATACTTAACATGGACGATGAAAACATAACACTCCTTTTTTGGGAGTCCTGTAAAAAGCAGTCTTTAATTACAAATACCAAATTTTTATTGATTACACCAAAGTTAAAATATTTTATTGATAAGCTACAAGCGATGTCTAAAATAACATTAGAATAAAAGTATTAATAAAAGTAACAAATATTAGAATTAATCCGTTTTATTTTTACTTCTTTGCTTTACTCCGTCAAGTTTTGGCAACAAAACCGCCGACTCCATAGCCTGCCGTCTGGTTGTCCGTCTGCGGTCTCCTCCCCTGAAGATACCCAGATCCCCAGTTAGCGTCTGTAGCAAAAACTAATTCCGCCGAGACCCCCATAAATTCTACGGTCCAAATGCGACACAACCCTGTTTATTATTTCGCTAAATTCATTGTAATAGGCCTTGATAAATGAACCCGTGGGAAGGTACTATAGTTTCAATCAGGCGCCATCTTTACGACTTATTTATTCTTAATTTATTATAATCATAGTTATAATCAATTTATTGGTAATAGGTCAGTATGGACCAATTATGATAACAAAAAAAATTATGTCAAAGTTAAAATACAATTAATCGATTTAGAATTTAAGAATTAATCGATCGATCGATCCGAATCATAATTGTAAATGTAATATCATCATTAAAAAGAAGAACGTAAGCACAAAACTAGCATAAGAACAGTTATATAATAACTAATAATTATAATAATACTAGCTTACGCGTGCGACTTTGTTAGTATTAACTTTAGAATTAGGTTCAGCGAGAAATGAAACATGTGTTACTTACACATTTTTCATTTCTCGTTACACATAAATACTAAATAGTATGGTACTAAAAAATGCAAAATATATTTATTTCATAACAAAATTATATTCATAATACGATATGGTGTCAGTTTTTACTAAGTCAGTTTTTGGGATATACACTATACAGTACCTATTCTTAAGTTTATGAATATTCATTCAACCGTTAAACCGTGAAAACGCTACAAACAAAGAGAAAGGAATAGTGATAAGAATAATATAGCAAACCACGTGGGCATAAAAAAAAGTCGAGGCAAGAACAAAAAGTTTCACTCGGTGGACGATCTCCTTAGCAGGAGGTCGTCTAGGTAGGTACCACCTCAGTACCAAATATTTTGCCGCCAATCGGCAGCGCTGTATGTATTTATTTACAAAAAAAAGTATTTAAGTATTCTAGCAGTTATCTGACTCCAATAGTACAAGCTTTGCTTAGTTTGGGGTCAGATGGCGCTGTGCGTATTGTCCTGTGATATTTATTTATTTATTTATCGCTAAGAGCCAACTCTACCAGGCAACCAAGAGTAGAAAAAACACGATAGATGACATAAGAAACAAACGGGAGATATTGTAACATTTTTATTTATATTACTTTGTTAAGTTATGTTAACGTAGCGTGCACAAATAGTTCACCTACGGTGTTAATTAATTACACGTTAATTTTAGTCGACTAAGGAGACGAATCCATCGACTCGTAGAATAGAAAGTACTCATTAGAATGTTCGGCATAGTTCGTAGAAGTTTTGTTAGATGGCGCTAAACTAAATGGACGGACTGTGAAGAATTTTTCGGAAGGGCATTTACATTCTAATGCCATTCTGTAACTGATCTGTTAGCTGATTTGATAGTAACTCTGTTTCATGAACAGTAGGGCGTGAGTTCGATTCCCATCTAGAACAAGCATATATGTGACGAATATACATTGATGTTTGGATGTTCTGAATGTAAATAAATCAATTGATTCCTTATTATTGATTTCAATCACATAATTATTCTGATTCTACAAATAATTATACCAAGGCAGTACAATGCCAAATGTAAAAAAAAACTGTAACAGGAATATGACAATACCACAGATAGCACTCAAAACGAAATCCTTTCACATTTCTCAATCGCCCGATAACAAAAGAAATACACAAACAACTTTGGGCCATCTTATCGGTTCCATCGCGTCTGAAATAGTGTTTTTTCCATCCGCATATATCTCTGGGGCCGTTCAATTTAACTGTTTTCTTACTGGAATTTATAGAGGTCGCTCCGGTAGCGAAATACGACGCCAGGTGTGGGTTATAGTCGAATCTGATGATAGTTTTTTTTTTGTTTATTGTAAAAATGATAACTGTTTTGCTTATTGGATTTTTTGTTGTTTGATCTATGGGACGTATAAAGAATCTTTTACGTAAAAAGGTAGCAAAATATATTTTTGAAGCGAAAACATTTTTAGGCGCCTTGAGAGATTTTTGGTGAAGGACAACTTATTGGCTCACGTTACCGTTAAATAAAACATTGCGAATAAAGCTATATTATGTTCGAGACTTCTTAAAAAAAACTCGTCGAAGATGTCTGCCAACTCGCACTTGGCTTGAGCCTTACCTTCTCACAATAAGAAGAAGCCCTTGCCCAGCAGTGGGTCAGCTTATAAAAACAAGCCTAAATGTTTTTTTAAATGTAAAAGCAATGAGACGAACGAGACGCTTTCTTAAAGGTAAGACATAACGCATGCCCAATTGTCCATAACCATTGCAGCGATACGCAGAACTTTGAGTAACAAAACAAAGTCCTAGGCATCGCTGCTTTGGCGCTCATTACTTTAACATTCTCGTTGGAACAAAAAACTTAGTCTAAAAATCCGTCAGAGGAGGGATATATGGCCAGAATGCTGGCAGCATTGCCACGCTGGATGGCAATGCTTAGCTTTTGACCAAAGTACATACCAGCATTCTGGTCACCTGAAGCCTCCTCTAAACGTTTGGCCAGGTCCCGATACAGTTCGAGAGCAGCCCCCACGGAGCTAAAGTTGGTTAGTTAGTCTCAATAGCACTGCAATTTCGGATTCAATATAATAAAACGCGACTTCAAAATGTCTAATGTGTGTAGTTGTAGGTACTTGAAACCGAGTGGCACCAATTTGCACCAAACAATACCAATTCGAGTGAGCGCCTATACATCCAAAGGCGTTTTATCAGTTGAAACTTCGCAAGCAAAAGTTTTCACATACCACCGAGTAATATATCACCAAGACATGAAAATTCTATCAGAATTCCTTGCCTTCTCCCCGCCGTCTTCATTTCACCCCCGCTTTTACATGATTAGGTTCCGAGACACTTGCGTACTTTAATTACTTGTGAAATAATTCACATTATTACATGTATAAAGTCTTTTATATTTTTTTTGGTTAAATTGAATAATACGGTGATTTGGTAACGAGCATTAAAATGCACGAAAAATATAGCCGGTGTCACCTGGGGCGATGTAAGGATTATAACGATATTCCAATATACATCCAATTCTTTTCAGGAATATAAAAGTCAGCATGAAATAGATACAATTCATATACATAAATGAAACCTGAAAACATTATACTCCTTTTTATGGGCAGTCGTGTAATACAAATAGTGGCTCTTCGACTTATGCATTATATTTTATTAATATGATTTTTAACCTTGTTATAAAATTACATAAACGGAATCAAATGTAAAATAGTATAGTACATAGTACAAAAATACTTACTGATTAGATTGCACTTACCGGGTCCAATTGTTAAAAACTATCTACGAATCGAAGACATAAAATATTTCATCAAAATTGGACCAGTCATTTAGGTGGAGTTCAGTTACAACTACACGTACAGAAAAAATATTTTTAGATATTCCATTTAAAACTGTTTTTTTATGGTTGACAAGCTAGGTGTTTTGACGACAGCTCCCTGATGTTAGGCGACAGATTTTCAGTAGAGGATTGTAGCCAGCCAGCCAGCTGAGTACTAGAAAGTACCCTACCACCATGCTATGGTTTCCTCACAATGTTTTTCCTTCACCAGCAGCTCAAGCTCAATTGTTGGGGGTTGAACCCACACCCTTTATATTATATCATGTCTTACCATGAGGAGAGTGTCTCATTAGTCTCGTTACTTTTACATGTAAAAAAATGTACGTGTAAGTTAAGCCACCAGTAGTTCCTGAACTAACTATGGCGCACCACGCGTTATCAACGCATATTAATGGCCTCTATGCAAATGGTTCGGTGTACAACAGTGATTATATTCAAATGCCGTTAATTTTATTCATGCTTAGGACCGTGCACCTCCTGTTGAGGTCTAAGAGAAGCAAGCGGCGGTTCTCTCTCTAAAGCTTAGCTTAGCTTAGAATGGGCTGTGGTACGGTCTTAATTGAAACGGTAGTTCATACACAATCCTAAGAGGATTATTTTTAAGATGTCTCGACCACCAAGCTGCTCATATGAAAAAAAACTTTGTTAATATTATTTTTGTACGTTTTAATTAAAGTTTGATAGGCTAGGTGTTTGACTGCAGCTCACTTGATGTGTGACGGTTTAGTTGAAGATGGTGAACACACCTGGTATGGAATGGAATTGGCTCTCTAGTGCGGCTGCCGAAACACACCGTCAGATGATCAGATTTCCAACTTGACGGTGGAAGCTTTAATATTGACATAATATGTTATATTGACAATATTTTTTTCATATTGACATGTTTGTGTATTGACACACCTTATTTTGTCATTTTTGTGATGACATGTAGTCAGTGTTTTAAAACCCATTTGATGACATATTTAAAATTTTGAAGTGACTTGTAACATTGGTGTTATCAATGAAATATTTGTATTTGTATTTGAATCCTACTAATACTATAAATACGAAACTTTGATGATGATGGATGTTTGTTTGTTTTCACGCAAAAACTACTGAATGGATTTTCATAAAATTCGGTATGGAGGTAGCTGACATAGGATTAACACATAGGCTACTTTTTTTAAGATGACATGTATCGGAAAAACATGTAACACCGCGGGGCGTAACTAGTACTTTATTATTATGGTTTAATACATACTTATAATAATACGTACATAACACTCAGATAAAGTGTAAAAATTTGCTTATACCAACATTTGTCCTCGATGAGAATCGAACCCACACTCTACAGTTTTTAAAGTAGATATACTATCAATGAGCAAAGAGGATTGTCAAAGTTCCCCAGTAAAAGTTGTTCAAAATAATCAGTACGACCTCCCAGTTTAATATTATTATCCAACGTAACCCTGCAGAATAGAATTTGATATCTATTCCTAAATCAATACACGGTGTATAGCAGAAAAACATAAATAATATGAAAAGGTCAAAAGATATTTTCTACAAAATTGAACTGTGATCTTTATCCCAGCTATGGGGCGAGTTACTCGCTCCAGTGGGCAGCTCAAACGTATCGACTATCCGCGCCACTAGCCAGCCAATACGCTGGTTTCACTCAATTCTCTTCACTTTGAGATTCTAGTTTTGAAGATGAGTTGCTAGACAAAAGATATGAGATTCAAGATATGTGTTATGGAATTGTTAAACTAGGTAAATTGGTTTTCTTTAAATAAATTAATATCCTGGGACATTTCACACAGCGCTATACCGTGCCAAACTAAAAACAAAATATCGTAGGACATTACGCACAGCGCCATCTGACCCCAAACTAAGCAAAGCTTGTACTATGGAAGTCAGATAACTGATAGAATACTTAATTATAATACATGCAGAACACCCAGACACAAAACAAACATTTAGGCTCAACTCGCAAAATGCTTGTCCTGAGTGGGAATCGAACTCACGCCCTACAGCTCTTAAAGCAGATGCTACCAAATGAGCTAACAAGAACTCTAGAAAAAAGTTTAGGGCATCACTTTGGTTTGGTTTGGGTTTTGGGCCTCAAGGTACATTTTCAACCGACTCGAAAAATGAAGTGTTTTTTTGTGTTTGTTACCTAAGGACTCGGTCATGAATGTTTCAAAATGCGTACATTTTTCAACTAGAGGATGGTAGCTAGGTAACTTTTCGTTTCCCCTATAGAGAACTCTTGGAAAAAAATACAAACCTCAGACTCAAAAAAATTAATTAATCCTAATAAATTCAGACACTACAAGAAAATGGAAAACCTACAAATAATAAACGGTCTGCTAGTTAACTCCCTAAAATTCGGGTAAACGCTAGTCGTTTGTCACGGCTGGCAATTATAACGTTATTTATACACCGGGGTGGCGATGCAAGGAGATTTATTTACCCGAAACTGATATTAATAATTTACAGGAACAATGGTTATAAAATATGGTATTGAATGATGATTGCTGAGTGAACATGTTTCGAGTTATTGACTCAGTTAGAGGGAGAACAAGGTATTTGAGTTATTACCAATATTTGCTAATGAGTGAGATTAAAGTAACGTACAATTATACAATAATATGCTACAAGAGCTGCAGTTCGTGGGTTCGATTCCGAAAAAAACATTCATCAGAAAAATCTGAAAAGTTTGTTCTGTGTTCGTTTGTTCTGTATGAATTATGAGTATATATTCAAAAAAGGAATCTATTAGTTTCTGGTTCCCATGATACAAGTTTTACTTAGTTTGGATGGACTATTCTAATAATACTATAAGGTATTTATTTATTGTTTAATTAAGGTACAATTTCGCCTTAACTTAGTCTAGCTGTTTTCTGTCTTCTAATTTTTTTTTACATAACGTATCCGTAAGGTATTGCTAGTAGCTATAAGGTAACAATGACAGTTTTTACATAAATAATTATGAGCAATATTTTTTTTATTTAGCCAAGGGAAAATATGCCCTATTCAATTTATATTCATCCATTGTAGCCCTTTTTATACGCCTGATAATAAAATACAGAAATTCAAAATTAAGATTAAAAACATATTTTGTAAAATACCTGCGATTGTCTTCTTTACACCAGCTTTTTACACAATATAATCAGATTATTTTGAAAAGCCTTAAAAATTAGCTAAGCCGTCCCGACAGAATATCCCAAAGCAAGGTAAAATGCATCTACTTTGTTAAAAAACTTTTGCTAACTTTGAGATTGCAGTGCGAAACCCGTGGCATCGTAAAATTGGTGCGGGCCCGAACTCGCCGCAGTGCAGTTGCCAACTTCAGTAACTTCCAGCGGGATTGTACTGCTGCTATATCGTTCAAAGCAGAGCTGGTTAAATATTATTCATCGTAACGCAAAATGTACAAAATCACTCTTAAGGTCTTATAACAAATAAATGTACCTAACTTAAACACAAAGTAATATAAAAATATGATAACATTAAACATACAAATAAACACGCACACTAGACTACTACTACTACTTTACTAGACTGCCCAAAAAAGTTGTGTAATATTTTTAGTGTTCATGTATGTATGTATGTATGTATGTATGTATGTATGTATGAATGTATGTATGTATGTATGTATGTATGTATGTATGTATGTATGTATGTATGTATGTATGTATGTATGTATGTATGTGTGTGTGTGTATGTATGTATGTATGTATGTATGTATGTATGTATGTATGTATGTGATTTTCTTTATTTATGTGATTTTCTTTACTTCGCCACAACTTTTAAATGTGTGAACAGATTTGGATGTATGGTGTATCGTTAGAATCCTGACATCACTCGTATGTTACAAGCTATAATTATTTTGAAAAAATGAAAACAGTTATATTTCATTTGTGTATTTTTTAATTTTCTTTATTAAGCCGAAGCAGAAGGGCGTGGGTTCAAACCCCAACAATGAGCTTGAGCTGCCGGTGAAGGAAAACATCGTGAGGAAACCTTAGCATAGTGGTAGCGTACTTTCTAGTACTCGGCTGGCTAGCTACCACCCTCAAGTAGAAAATCTGCCGCCAAGCATCTAACGGTGTGTTCCGGCTGCCTCACTTGAGAGCCAGTTCCATTCCAGGCTAGGTGTTTGCCATCTTCGACCACACCGTCACTTAACATCAGGTGAGCTGTGAAAAATATTTATTTATTTACTTGTTATTTTAGTTCGCGTGAGACAAACAAAAATTGTAGGGCGACTTGTAGGACTTATTTTCAACGCAAACATTATATCTGTTCTGTTTTATAATCTGTGATAACACAATAATATCTTTGTCAAATAGTTGAGGTTTAGTTACAGAACATGGTACAGCTCGGGGATTTGGCGGGAACGCGGAAAGAGTCTCTGCGTTGTATTTTTTTCCAAAACTAGTGTTTTGTCGAGTGTTTATGCATACAAATGGTGGTGTTTTATTCATAAAGTGCTGAATTACAAGCGCGAGTGTGGGAAAATGATATAATGTGGTGAAACATGACTTTTCGTGTTGCTTCCAAAACTCCATCGAAGCTTCATAGTAAAGTCACCACTACTTTACTAAAGCATGACTGGACTTTGACTATAACTTTAGCTACGAGGACACGTGTTTAACTTTTGAAACTTGAAAATATATAAACACTTGACAATGGCAAATGCTAAAACGCGACACCAAAACCAAAGAAAAAAAAATGGTAACGCTCACTCAACCTTTGAGCTAAGAAATTGAAATCATATATCCCAACACTACTCATAAACTTTCCCTGGCATGCTTCTCGACCTCAGTCTACCATTGTATAGAATGAAGAGGGAAAACCTACGGAACGCTTGATGGTTAATTTTCCTGTTCCAGTCAGACGGTTACTCATTAGGGTCTGGATATACAGTCTGACCCAGTTTGAATATCGTTTTGACCCATTTTTTTGTTTTAATTATGCGGGATATATAGTCCGAGTATAGTTTCAGTGCGAAGCAAGAGAAGGCCGCGCGCGCGTTGTACTCAGCTTTGTCTCCATGAAAAAGATCACCGGATATAGCCGAAACTATAGTCAGAGTATCCGATACAATTAAACGTAATAACCGCATAAATAAAACAAAACTGAAGAAATTATTATGTGGTTTAAGTATTTCGGTTTCATGCGTTTTGAATGTTTGGTTGTAGTTGTTAGCATGGCGGTATTGTATCGCAAGGGCATGTGTTCAAATCCTAATAAATAAAATTGAGCTGCCTTGAAGGAATACACTCTGAGAAGTACTATATTAACTACCGCACTATTTTTTTTTTGACAAGCACTGTTTGACCACAGCTCACTTAACGCTAAGAGACGATGAGGTTGTAGATGGTGTAAATGCCTATGTGTTAATCCAGGGTCTCAGCTATCTCCGCACCAAATTTCATCCAAATAAGTTCAGTAGTTTTTGCATGAATAAGTGACACACATCCATCCATCCAAGTTTTCACATTTATATTATAATTGGGATTCGAAGAACAATTTTTTTAACCCTTACAGGACCATAAGGTTGCTAAGACCAAATAATAATATGTGATTGTTTTTTTTAGTTCGTTTAGATGTAAAATTAATAAAAATCAACAGGATTTTACATGACGACTTTTAGATTTTTTGGAATTTTAAGGGAAATATTTTTCCCAATGGTCTATAAAGGTAACGCAAATAATAGTAAGGCTTATTTTGAAATGTGTTTTATTTATTTGTTTTTATGCTGAAAAAGTGATACAAAATATTGAAATACAGTTACTGGTATCAAGATCAAGCCAATTATAATACTCTGCAAAGCAATTTCTTTTTATTGTAAAGCATAAATGTACATTGCATATGGTACATATGTCATGTGTCCTTTTTTCTGTGCGGTAGTTAGAGCAAATTGCACATCTTTTAATTTTTTCTAAAATCTATAGGAATCTATCTTTATTGTACCAACCCTCTGCTTTTCTGCATTGACTACAGTTGGCCAGTTTTATGAAGGATGTTGATTATATGAGCAACATAAGATTTCTTTCTTCATCGAAATTTAGGAAGGTCTTCCAAATTCTCACATGAAGTACATGGAGCAGCAATTTTATATGTTTTCTGAAAAGATTCTTCTATTTCAACAATTGCGTGGACGTCAGGATGTTGAAACTCAGGGTGTCAGCGATGAACTGTTGATCTTCATTCAACTGAAGCTCATTATAATCACTGTTATCTGCCAAAAGTTACTGCAATATCTCATTATATCCCTTTTCTGGCCATTTCAGCAACAAACAATCAAAATAAACTACCAAAAAGTTAAAAAAAACAGTAAATAGGTAAAAAAATTAAATAAACAACAATCATTATGACACAAAGAAACAAAACACCAATAGCTTAGAAAAGTTTTACATACGGACCACAGGGAATTATTTTTCCCATACAATAATTTGTCATTATAAGACATTTGTTTTCATTTATTCAAATAAACTTCATTATAACACAAAAATATACTTACCAAATAATGTAAAACATATGAGAAAACACAATAAATATACATAATTACACCCCACAATAATCCATAACTAAACAAAGTAGAGCACGCGGATAAGCTAATTTTGGTGCCAATTTATTTGAAAGAACTTTTTTTTTCTATGCAATCCTGTTTACGTAATTGCGTTCAGCATACATTATATTTTGTTATTTTGTATAAAAAAATATGTAATAGATTAAATTAAATATCACAATTGTCTATTTTTCAATGGGGAAAAATGTTTCCCATGGTCGTGAAAGGGTTAAATTGACTATATTATTAATTTGACATTTCATATCATCTGAACATATTTGTTAATATTAGGCAGTGACATTTGTTAATTTGCATTCTTTCTTTTTGTATAATTTTGTTACTAGAAATTGTAATTTTGACGTGCCTAGTGTAACATATTTTATGTAGTTATAAGGTCAATAAAATATTCTATTCTATTCAGTAGCTCACTTTGTTGATTCCTTACATTTGAGATCTTTGGAGTTATGATAAATTTTCACGACCACACCCCCACACTCTCCGTAGAATCGCAAGACTTTGATAGCACCCGAGCTGCAAACTCTGAACTTACACTACTCAGGAGGGCACTGCCGGGGTCCATAAAATCTCCCTTACAAATGCTGCGGGGTCATTAACCTTTATTTTATGGCAGCTCTTACTAAAACACTACTTTGGTGCGTAACTTACCTGAGTTTCACTTAGTCTTAAATTACTTTGTTGCTTGCATTTCTTGGAACAAGTAAGTTTGTCTGTTTTGCGCTTCATTATTATAACAGTATAGTAGTACAATTTGAATCGTTTTTTACTGTCCTGTGAGCTGGTAGAATATTTGCTTCAAGAACAGTAGGGCGCGGGTTCGATTCCCAATCAAGTCAAACATTTATGTCACTATAAATGTGTGTTATGTGTCTATATCTATCTACACTATTATAAAGATTTGATTTTTTGTTTGTTTGTAATGAACAGGCTCCGAAACTACTAAACCGATTTTAAAAATTCTTTCACTGTTGGGAAGCTACACTACGCGAGGTGTCCGCTAGTGTATTACAAGTATGTATTTGCAACAAAAAAGTACCGCAGTACTAGATATTCTGCCACCAAGCAGTAATGTGTACACATTACTGTGTTTTGATTTGAACGGTACTGCAGCTAACGAAATTACAGGGCTGTTGAGACTAACCATCGAAAGTCTTAAATTAATTAAAGTAATGTCAATTGTAGTTTTATCTTTATCGATTGTGTGTTTGACGCAAGTCACTAAAATGAAATAAAATAAATGACAGGCTAGGTGTTTGACTACATACAGCTCACCTGATGTTTAAGTGATAATGCGGTAATAGATGGAAAACATACCCGGCTTAGAATAAAAAAAAAAAGAATGGAACTCAAGTGAGTCTGCCAGAACACACTGTCAGATGCTTGGCGGTAGGTTTTTATCTTGAAATCTTGGTAACCACAATAAACACTTCAAACTAAGAAAATTTGTCAAAGAGATATTTATCAAAGTACATAAAATCCATTTCCACCAGAATGCGTAGAAATCGCGGTTTAAACTGAAAAATATAACGAGTAAATAAACCAAGTGAAAATGGTTTCTCCTAAACTCAGCGCGAACAAATTCGGGACTCCTTACTCGAAATTCAAGTCCTTTTCCCAGATTCAGAGACTTTTCTCCAGCGACCTGGGATATCGCAGCCCCTGTAGTTGTCACCGTAATAATAAAAAAATTCGAGATAAAAAAAGGGAAGGAAAATTGTTATCATAAGACGGCGCTCGGCGAAGGTGGGCTGGGACGACGTCGTGCTGTAACGAACAATTTTTATGAAAGCATATTGCTATGTTAACTAATTATTTACTTGGTGGTAGATTTCCTTAGCAGGAAGTCGTCTAGATAGGTACCACCGCAGTACCAGATATTCTACCGCCAAGCAGTAGTGTGTAATCATTACTGTGTTCCGGTTTGAAGATGACTGCAGCTAGTGAAATTACTGGCCTATTGAGACAAATCATCGAGTCTCAAAGTAGTATGTGCCAAAGCAGCGATGCCCCGGACTTTGTTTGCTACTCAAAGTTTTGTGTATCGCTGCAATGGTCATGGACATGCGTTATCTCTTACTATCAGGAGACCGCATCGTTCGTCTCATTACTTTTACATTAAAAAAAAAAATCGATGATAGCTTAGTAGTTAAAGCGATCGGTTCACACGCCAAAAGGCGTGAATTCAAATCGCAATAATGATCTTGAGCTGCTGGTGTAGGAAAACATCATAAGGAAACCATAGCGTGGTGTTAGAGTACTCGGGTGGCTAGTTAAAATCTGTCGCCAAGCACCTAACAGTGTATTCCGATAACCGCACTTGAGAGCTAGTTCCGTTCCAAGATCGGTGTGTTCACCTTCGACCACACCGTCACTCAACATCACGTGTGCAGTGGTTAAACACGTTTTTAAATAATAAATAAGTAAATAATGAATATCGTGGGACATTACAGCGCTATCTGACCCTGAACTAAGCAAAACTTGTACTATGGAAGACAGATAACTGATAGTAAAATAGTACTTAAATAGTTTTTTTTTGTTGTAAATACATACTTATAATACATACAGTACACCCAGACACAGAACAAACATTTGTTTTTATATCACAAAATGCTTGTCCTGGGTGGGAATCGAACCCACGCTCTTCAGCTCTTGGAGTAGACATACTACCAATTAACCAACACGGCTGTCAATTTTTAAATTTATGTCAATATAATATAATTTATACCAAAATCCATAGCGTAGATTAGGAGAGGTTGACGTATATACAGACAGACAGGCAGACTCAAAAAGCGACTTTGTTTTTGTACTATGTAGCGACTATTGAAAAAAAAACGTAGCAAATATACTTCTCGTATTTTGTAATTACTTCTGTAAGATCAATTTCTAACGATAAATGAAAGAGTTTTGAAATACTTTTCATAACCTAATCAATTGAGTCGCCTAACTAAAATAAATCACGTAAAACTTCTTGGTTACATCTCTGTTGAACGCGTCCCAAGTAAGTTGTGTTCTTGAACTGATAAAATGCAAATTCGCGAAGATTCTTCTCAAGTTTTCTTATTACTTGCGCTAATAAACGATTCTGGGGGCTGCAGGATTTTTTATTCTAAGTGCTGGTAGCCGAAGGTAAAGGTAGGATAAGTAAAAGTGGTGGGAAATTTTATTGTAAGAGCCGAAAATAAGGGTCTCAAAGATAAATAAAATGTCCTAAAAATACATCACAAAGGCTTTCATGTTGTTTTCAGAACTCATTAAAAATTGTCATGTGACTAGAGTTGAATTATGATAAGTTATGACTAAACTTGAATTAGTTATACGTATAAGTTATGCGTTACTTGTAGGAGTAGTTACTGACAAATAATTTCATTTGTCAGTAACTTTACTGACAAATGAAATTATTTGTCAGTAACTACTTAAACTTTTTAGATTGTCATGGTTAAAGATATAATGTTTAGGTATCAACGTATAATTATGTATTATTCTAAAAAAAAAATCTTTTCATTTTGCTCACAAAATGTTATCTGGTTATGTAGGTAATTATTGTTTTTTATATTATGTGCAACATTTTTTAATTCGAGTATTTAATTTTTTATCGTGACAGGCTAGGTGTTTGACACCTGATACCTAGCCTGGAATGAAACCGGTTCTCAAGTGATGCTGTCGGAACACACTGTTAGGTGCTTTTCAACTTGAAGGTGGTAGCTAGCCAACCTAATACTAGAAAGCACCCTACCACCACAATGGTTTCCTCACGATGTTTTCTTTAACGGCAGCTCAAGCTCATTATTTTAACAGCACAACAGTGACAGTGTGCTCGAAGATGGTATACACAACTAATCTAGAATGAAACTTATGTAAGTTAGATTTTGATTAGATCAACATGAGGATAGCTAACTATCCAAGAATTAGAAAGTACCACCTTGCTATGGGATTTAAAATCACGCCTTTCAGTGAACCGACCGTGCTAATCACTAATGCTTTATGGCATTTCCGGTTTTCACGTTCTTTTTTCACCGAACGCCTGGTTTGCCTCTCTTTATCAAAAAGAAACAGAGCAACAAAGATTCAACAATACACAATTAATAATTATAATACAGCTGTCCAAAAAACATCAAATTTAACAACCAATTACGCGCCCCATTCTCAAATCGCTCGACAAATCGTCACTCGCTACAGTTGCATCAAAAACCAAAATTATTTAACAGTTTAAATTTTAATGAGCATCATAAACCACCCTCGTTAGGCTTACGGGGGTGTAAGGGGGTGGAGAGAGGTGTGGTGGGGGTGTGGAAAGGTTTCCGCTCCAGTTATCGTGTGAAAACTTTCACCCAATCCGATTTACCTGAGTTAATTACGTTTTCTACTATTAAGGCTTAATATCAAGATGGCGGAAATTGGCTTCTTTGTAATAATATGTATAAAAAAAAATCATGGGTACAAATTTTATTTTTGTGGTTTTCACTAATCTTTGAATAGCTTTGTTACCTCCTTGTTTTCATTTCAATATATAATGTAAATGAAAAATAATTATTAAAAAAAATAATTATGAAACAACAAAAAATTAAAAATCATGTCAAAATCGTTTGATGGTTTATCCTGTTTTAGAGATGTAGGACGTGTGTTCGATTCTCACCCAGGGCAAACATTTGTAATCATAAATAAATGTTTGTTCTGAGCCAGGTGTTCCGTATGGTAACCAGGTAACTAATAGAAAACGTATATACTTAGCTTTTTTTTTTATAAATAGGTACTAATAATTTAAAATATTTATAATATCTAGACACAGAATAGACATTTATGGTCGTCACACGAATGTGCGTCATGAGCGGGAATCAAACCAACACCCTGCAGCTCTTGAAGCAAATACACTACCAAAAGAGCTATCAGAGCATTCGAATATGATTATTCTATTAACCTATGTGTATGAAAAACTCGCAATTTTTCAGTAAATTGTGTGTAAGAAATTTTTTTCTTCACAAATTGTTTCCTAACGAGGCGCCGAAAATATATTGGACAAATTTATCGTCCCAATCTTCACACAACAATGTTATAACAAAACAAAATGCGACAGACAATTTCGCGACTGGCACATTCTGTGAAACTCGCGCAGTGTTATGTAATATTTCGGAATTACGGGACCAATTCCCGTTTCTCCGACTAATCTCCAAGTCGTGCGTGAAATATCAGAAGTGGGATCGTGAAGTTGTCGCGATCTTGCCCGATCCGGATTACACCGGTTGAGACGTGTCAATTATCGAGCGTTACGAATTCATTACGGGGCTCGAAGTTTGCGAGCGCCCTGAGAATAGGCGCCATGGTTGCATAGCGATTTTGATATATTGTACGGACAAAATATGTTTACATTATATTGTGTAATTATTATCTCTATTACGATTTGCTAGCCTTATGAGAACGTTTGAGCGAGTGGGTGCAGAGCGCGACTGCTTGTTCTTAACTTTGTGAATAAGTAGGTACCTATGTAATTTTACTGTGAAAACTGAACAAAACAAAAAATACTTCACTAAATACTTGTGTGTTAAAATGGCATTGTAAAATTTCTTTAATAGTAAGTAATTGTTAACTTTATTGACATATTTATAAATTGACATGTACTTAATTTATTTTTATAATAATTGTTTATGCAAAGTTAGTACCGCAAACTTTACTAGATGGCATTGTAAAATCTTAAAACTCGCTATCGTTTCGTGTGAGCAAATGAAGGAGTCTGCTGTGGATTTTATGAATAACTAAAGCTAGAACCACTAAATGTAGTCTAATTCCTGATACCTGATGATACTAACTGTACCCGAATATCCAATTATAAGTAATACAGTGTTTTGAGACTCTCGCTAGACGGTTGGGTCAAGGGTCATCTTCATAAGGCAGTGATCCTTGACACGGCACGCATTGTGAGGAGGTTCCTCACTCTGCAGCCCTAACCACCGGCAGCTTGAGCCCTGCCCCGCTGCCGGCGGCACGCTACTTTTTAAGTTTTTTTTACATTATTTTTATGTTTTTTGTATATTTAATGTAAAAAAATGAAAATCTAAGAAAGGAAATAAATAACTATTATAATAAAACTTTATATATAATTATGTACGTATACAAACATTTACAGCAGTCCCACCACTAAGCAAAGGCTTGTATCGCAGGCCATACACATGTTGCGAAGGATTTGTCTCATGGGCTAAGAATAATATATACCTATGTGAAAAATATATTATAAACAGCATCATCATCAAATATAATATTAGACATTTTCTTAAAAACCCACATGCCTTCACATATGTGCGCTAAATTTAATTTCCCCGGCTATATTTTAAAAGTGTAAGGCGTAGGGCCGTGTTGTGGTTTCCTAATGTAGGTAGCGATTGTTTTATAGCTCTCATTATGCGCCTAGTGCAAATTAATTTAGCTGGTATCTTAGGATATTGTACCCGAGATATATTGCAGGGTCTTAATTGAAAGTCGAAACGATAAAATTTTCATTACAATGTTGAGAGGGGAGTTATGCGTGCTTTGAAAATGCGCGTAATGGGCTGTCGTAAGGAGGGCTTTACTGGCGCGCTACCTGTAGGTACTCATAGTATCAAGATTTATGTATTTCTTGAGGTATTCAAAAATGTGCAGGTTCTATTTACAAAATTTGGATACTTTTCAGACCTTCTGTAAATTTTTCAGTTTTATAGGAATGTTCTAGACATTCCTTTAAAACTTTTAACGTCATTCTTGTAAAAAATAAATTATTCTCATTTAAATATCGAATTCAACGTACCAAAGACCAAAGTCCCAAAAGCGGCAACTTACTCCAAACGTACGTATATTACCTACGAGCACTGTTCGCATTCAAAGAGTTCGTGGAATAAATCGCGATTGTCTGAAGGAATAGGCAAGGAATAGTGAAGGAACGATAAATTGGATAAAGCAGCAATATTGCCGTGCTCCACCCGCGTAATAGGCAATTTTCGACATCCAATCTGGCACAATGGTGTTCTTTGCCTATTTAAATATTTCGGTTGGGAAGACGGACCGCTTCGGTTGTTAAGTGATTGCCGATTTTGGTCTTTATCCTTTGAACTTTAGATTCGTTTTAATAACAATACGTACACTCCTAATAAATGTATACTCACGTAGGTACCTATTTGTAGCTATAATTATTATACTTGGTGGTAGATCTCCTTGGCAGGAGGTCGTCTAGGTAGGTACCACCGCAGTACCAGTTATTCTGCTGCTAAGCGGTAGTGTGTAAACATTACTGTGTTCCGGTTTGAAGGGTACTGCAGCTAGCGAAATTACTGGGCTGTTGAGACTAACCATCGAAAGTCTCAAAGTAATGAGCGCCAAAGCAGTGATGCCCTAGATTTTGTTTTGTTACTCAAAGCTCTGTGTATCGCTGCGATTGCGGACTGGCGTTATCTCTTACCATCAGGAGAGCGTCTCGTTCGTCTCATTACTTTTTACATTAAAAAAAAAGGGCGGCTGAAGGGCGTGGGTTCGATTCCCACTCAGGACTAACATCACACACGCTCTGCTTAGTTTGGAGCCAGATGGCGCTGTGTGTATAGTCCTACGCTATTTATTTATTTATTTATTTATTTGTGTGACTATCATCGATGTTTCTTCTGTGTCTGGGTGTAGAATAGAGTAGAATAGAATATAACTTTATTATACACCAAAAACTTACAAATGAAACACAGATCACAATTAATACAAATAGGAAACATAACAAAAAAGGCGGTCTTATCGCCTAGAGCGATTTCTTCCAGACAACCTTTGGACTGTATGTATTATAAGTATGTATTTACAAAAAGTATTCTATCAGTTATCTGTCTTCCATAGCATAAGCTCTGCTTAGTTTTGGGGTCAGATGGCGCTGTGTGTAACGTCCTATGATGATATATATATATATCTTGGTATTCATATAGGCTCGTAGCGGAACCAGCTTCTATTCCCACTTTTCCCGTGATTACACGGCCGACAGAATATTCCGGTGCCTCTCTGTAAATACCTACAGCAGTTCCAGTGCTAAACCATTCCAGTGCTAAAATCCTTTCTCGCGTCGTGCCTTACTCCGCATTGTCTGAAATTAATTTTCCTGTTCCGGCGAGCGCGTCTTTTATGAATAGTGAAACAAAAGTGGGACGGGTTCTAGTGGAAAAACCAAAAGTGGGCTGACAGCCAATGGTTATGAGGCCTGATTTAATTTGTCGAGCTTGACGGCTTGTGACATTTGTGTAACTGAAAATAGTGTCATCTGTTTGTGTTGTCATTCTTGTCGCAGAAATTCGGCCAATAATGCTCTTGACTTTTGTAGCAAACTAGCGGATTCTTCGCTGTTTCACCCGCGTAGTACCCGTTCCCGTGGGAATACAGAGATAAAAAGTAGCTTATGTAACCCGGGGATAGTGTAGCTTCCCAACGGTGAAAGAATTTTTGAAATCGGTCCAGTAGTTTCGGAGCCTATTCAATACAAATAAACAATCGAATCCTTCCTCTTTATAATAGTATAGACTAGCTGACGCCCGCGACTTCGTCCGTGTTAACTTTGAAATAAATGAAACATGTGTAAGTAGCAATAGTCATGAAGCTTGCGCTATTTTATTATTAGACTAGAAGCTCGTCCCGGCTTCGCACGGGTGGATATTTATTGTTTAATTAAATTCTTGTAATAAACATAACTTAATTATGTTACTCAAGGAGAACGTAGCATTCTAAAGATGAAATATTTTTGTTGTATTCGTTTCAAACGTACAAAAATCCAAAAATACAACTCTTTTCTCTTTATAATATTAGTGTAGATTAAGATAAAGGATACCTTTTATCCTGGAATAATGTTCCATAAGACGCATTTATGCCAAATTTCGAGTGGACATGTCCAGTAGTTCATTTTTTGATAAGCCCACAGGAATCGTTATACTACTGATATAAGAAGTATCCTATAATTATGTTAATCCAGGTAATAAACTATATGCCAAATTGCATCCAAATCCGTTCAGCCGTTTTTACTCAACCCACGCCCTTTAGCTCTTGGAGCAGACATACTACCAATGAACCAACAGACAAAATAAAAGCATAATTAACCCATTTCAAAAATGCGTACCTATGTAGCAACAGAAATGTTTCCAATCAACTTATCATACATGACATTGATGCATTAGTGAATTGAAAGAAAATTTCTAGTTTTATCGCAAGCCATTCTCGGAATGCCTCTCCTATGATATTGAAGTTGAATTGTAAGAAATAGCCAATATCATTCACGTGGCTTTCTGGCTATCTAGAAATGATAGTTCAAGATTTTTCTTAAACTCCGCACGTTATTTGAAAACTGTTTTAAATTATGTATAAGGAATTTTATGTGAAATGATCTCACGTGCCTCACATTGGAATTTCAGTCTCCTTGAATAATTAGTTCAATTTAACGAAGGTATCATATGACTTGCTGATGACCAAGTTCTTTTCTCTGGTCTCACCTTCTGTTTAAAATTCTCAGCAATACTCATCTACGTATTCTGCTGCCAAGCAGTAGTGCGTAAACATTACTGTTTATTTATTTAATTAATTGAAAACGAAAAGCCAGTTACATTAAATTAATAGTCAAATTCATTTACATTAAATTAATAGATATATATACTAGAAAAATAAAATTATAGTCAAGATCGAAATAATAAAATAACAATTACAAAAAAAAAATACTGCAGCTAGCAAAATTACAGGGCTGTTGAGACTAACCATCCAATGTCTCAAAGTAATGAGCACCGAATCAGCGATGCCTTAGACCTTGTTTTGTCACACACAGTTCTGTGTATCGCTGCGATGGTCATGGACATGCATTATCTCTTACCATCAGGAGAGCGTCTCGCTCGGTTCATTACTATTACATAAAAAAGTCTATTAATAAAAAACTTGTGTCAAATTTCTTGTTACTAATGGTAAACAACATACTGTAGATTCCACTGATATTATAAACATGAATGTTTGGATGGACGGATGTTTGTTACTCCTTCACGCAAAAACTACTGAACGGATTTGGATGAAATTTGGTATGGCAGTAGCTGAGAGCCTGGATTAATACATAGGTTTTTTATCCCGAAAACTTTTAGCAGGTAACACCACGGGGTGCAGCTAGTATTAGTAAAAATTACTTACGCTAATCACGAACGCTGAGTTTTTACAAATTCTTATGTTTATGACAATAAATAAATTTTTTAAATGAAATCAAACCACTTGATGTTAAGTGAAGATGGAGTCTACGATGAAGCAACGCTTGCTTAGAAAATATCGATTGAAGACACCCAGATTGAATTCATCGGGAAACATCTACACAGGCGGCGCATTCCACTTTTTAGCCGAACTGAACTGAAGTTGTCAGTAGGTACATCTTTGCAGGAAACCACGAGATCCATTAGCTGAAATGAAAGTCGTTTAAACTCCACACAGCCCGAGGCGCCGCTCCGTATCCGCAGCGCACCAAATGTAATTGGTTTGATATCGCTATTATTGAATTAAATTCAGCCAATTCAAATAATATTACTAGACGTTTTTGAAGAAAAAAAACTTAATTATGAAACATTAATTTTATTTAATTGGTGGTAGATTTCCTTGGCAGGAGGTCGTCTAGGTAGGTACCACCGCAGTACCAGATATTCTGCCGCCAAGCAGTAGTGTGTAAAATATTACTGTGTTCCGGTTTGAAGGGTACTGCAGCTAGCGAAATTACTGGGCTGTTGAGACTAACCATCGTAAGTCTCAAAGTAATGAGCGCCAAAACAGCGATGCCTTGGACTTTGTTTTGTTACTCAAAGTTCTGTGTATCTCTGCAATGGTCATGGACAGGCGTTATCTCTTATCATCAGGAGAGCGTCTCGTTCGTCTCATTATTTTTCACATAAAAAAAAAACATGTCGCATTAATAAATCATTCGTAAATTTGATTTTGAGCTAATCCACAAAATTAAAAAAAAAAAAAATTAAATAATTTTGTGAATAATCCACTGTTTTATTCAAACACTTGTGATTCACCGCAAATGAAGGCCAAAATTAATGCCAGTAGCTGTGATTTCACTATAAAATTATGCTCCGTTGGCCCATAAATGGCAAAAAAATATTTGTATGGAAATCGAACCACCTTAAGTTTGTGTAGTTTTATGTAATAGTTTTTAAAAAACAATACATTGAAGAAGTTGTAGACATTGAGTGAGGCATACTATTCATTATGTAGATTGTTTAAAAAAAAAGAAAGCATCAAACTTTACACCAGAATTACAAATTAAAAATTAAAGGTATATCAGTTAATTCTCGTATTTCTTTACGTACAAGTTGCGACTGAGAAATTCTACATTGCGTTTTTTGCGGTATTGGAAGTGCTGAAATACAGGGGAATACACTTAGATGCTTCTCTCTGAGGTGTTGAGGGTATGAATGGAATTGTCTTGGAATGAATTTTGCGCTCTGTGAAAGGAGACGTTTTATCGATGAATTATGTATTTATTTGGTTTTATAGTTGAAGAATAAAACGATTATTTTGTCTATCCATAAAAGATTTGTAAATAAGAAATTAAGTAGATGTTTCTTTCGGAATATTTTTTTAAATGTAAAAGTAATGAGACGAACGATGCGCTCTCCCGATGGTAAGAGATAACGCATGTCCGTGACCATTGCAGCGATACACAGAACTTTGAGTTGCAAACCAAACTCCGGGGCATCGCTGCTTTGGCTTTTTTATATAATAAATATCAAACAGGTATTCTGTTCGCCTGACACAAACAGTCTGTGATGGAACTGGCTCTCAAGTGACACTATCGGAACACACAGTTAAATGCTTGGCGACAGATTTCCAACTTTCGACGCAACTAGCTATCCGAGTACTAGAAAGTATTATTATTTATTTATAATATCTAAAAAAAAAGTTATGGTTGCTATGGTTTCCTCATGATGTTTTCCTTCTCTGGCAGCTAGTATAAAAATATATCTTTAATCATTTACATAAAACAAAATTTCCAGTTATGTTCCGTTACGACTTGAAAGTTATTTTTACTATTTAAACAGACGGAAGCTAAGATTTGATTAATTAATATAATTGTTTAGTTTCGCCATCGAGCAAAGTTAAATTGAATAGTTCTTAAGTCGGTCGGCTCTTCGTAAATATTGGTTTACTGGAGTTTTATTGGAGTTTTCGTTGCTTTCATACAAACCGGAGATTTGTTTATGCATAAGTAGGTACACTGCTTTAGTATTCTAATTTTATACCAACTCAGAACATGTCTAATTTCATTTGTTTTGTGTTTTGACAACCCCGTTGGCTCATTGGTAATATATCTGCCTTCAGAGCAGTAGGGTGTGGGTTCGATTCCCACACAGGGCTAACATTTTGTGTATAAACAAAATGTTTGTTCCTAGTCTGGGTGTTCTGTATGTATTATAAGTATCCATTTACAAAAAAAAGTATTTATGTATTCTATCAGTTATCTGACTTCCATCACACAAGCTCTGCTTAGTTTGGGGCCAGATGGCGCTGTGTATAGTCCAACGATATTTATTTTTTTTTTTTAAATAAAAAATCTTAAATTAATACTATTTACAAATTTGCAGACAATAGACAATAGACAACACTTTATTTGAGACATAAAACATATTTCAAAATAATTAACAATACATACATACAAAAACTTAATCTAAAAGTCCGTCAGAGCAATGCTAAGCTAAAGCAAAGTTAAAGCAAGCTTTTGTGTTGTAAATAGCATAAATACCTGTCACCCCTAACTGTGCCCGTGGAAAGGTGGCCTACATTTTTATATTCTAAATAGGATGCGGTCTAAGATGGAGCACGCTTACCAAGCAGAAACCTAAATATAATAAATATCGTAAGACATTACACACAGCGCCATCTGACCCCAAACTAAACAAAGCTATGGAAGTCAGAAAACTGATAGAACACATACTTATAATACACTAGCGGACGCCTTGCAGTTTCACCCGCGTAGTTCCCGTTTCCGTAGGAATACAGGGATAAAAAGTAGCCTATGTCCATGATAGTGTATCTTCCCAACGGTGAAAGAATTTTTGAAATCGGTTCAGTAGTTTCGGAGCCTATTCAATACAAACAATCAAATCTTTCCTTTTTATAGATAGATAGATAGATATAACTCTTTATTGTGCACACCATAAGAAGAAAAACAAGTACAGAGAACAAAAGAACCTCATGAACTAGTGCCACAAGTGGCGGCCTTATCGCTAACGGCGATCTCTAGATCGTAGAGATAGATATAAACACCGAAAACCCAGACACATAATAAACATTTATTTGTACCACAAAATGTTTGTCCCGGGTGGGAATAGAGCCCACGCCCTACAGCTCTCAAAGCAGATATACTAGCAATGAACCAATATGCTGCCCACCTATTTACTCTAGGCTTGAAGACACCCTTATTGTACCTAACAGGGGACACAGACTGCAGCAAAGAGTTCCACAACCTCACTGCGCGAATGAAAAATGTAGAATTAAAACAGATTATGACGTGTCTGTTAGAATTTAGTTTATTTGAGGCATCAATAAGGAATAAGGATAAGAACTGAATGTACCACATACGCCACTAACCAACCATCATACGTTATGTAAGATAAAAGTAGGTAGAAAAGAAGACCAGAAACTGTTATTATAAGCAACGTATATTGATTTACAAAGCAATAGTCATTAAAAGACACCAAGATAATGAGATAATGATAACACGTTATTTAAGATAAAGCATCAAGATTTATCACATAATAAGTATCACACAAGAATATCAACCAACATAATAACAACATAATAAATAGGTTACTTAGCTTAAGTATCTCTTGATCTGTTCAGTACGACGGTAGGCAACCGAATCCCGTGTTCGAGCCAGAGCGGCCCTTTATATTCACAAAAACACGTGACTCACAGTCATTTAGTGAAATCAAGTCTTTACATTATTTAACCAAACTAATACATTTGAAATAATTGTGTTACAAACAGACATTATGTTTAACTTAATTTAATATAACCACACGACACATAATATATACAATATACATGTGTCGTGTATCCGTCGGCATATACCCTATAATCTGTTATGCCCATGGGGAATACCCACCATGTACGGATGACGTTTTAGTCGCGTTTGTCTGGCTGCCAGCTAAATAAATAATAATGTATAATAATAAAATAAGTTGTTTACTTCCATCTGTTTATCTTTCAGTTTGTCAATTTGTCAGGGTCATTTTATTTGGGTATCATAAGTAATATAGTAAAATCTGGTACACGTGTAGGTAAACTAAAATACTGAAATAATTATGTAAATATTTTATTTTGTAATGACTTCTAGTAAAAATGTTCAGCATTTTGAAACTTTACGAACGAGCTTCCATTCTTGGAAAACAACACTAAAGATGAAGTAGGCATTTAACTTTTCCATTAAGTAAAATTTCGTTTTAATAATTCATCCTTAAATTGTCATTTTTTTTTATTAGTGGGATCTAAATATCTGATCTAATTTATTATCTGTGGTTGCCCGGAAAAGATCTCTATTAGCGATAAGACCACTTGTAGCACTAGCTCGTAAGATTATTTTGTAATTTTTCTGCACAATAAAGGATTTCTATCAATCTAAATAACCTAAATTATTATGAAAGCCATTATACAGCTACGAAATCCGACAGTGAATGTGTTACGTCACGCATTTGACCGATTTTTCGTGTAATTTTCGATTGCTAAACACTACAGCCGCCCAGTAGCATAACCTCCCCGACTTTGCTGAAAGCAATAAATCTGGTAACATTGAATAATAAATAAGCAGCGGTCGGGCTTAACACCTTCACTCCTCGGGGAGTTGCTTTACATATCAACGCAATTATGGCGCGTTTATTTAATAATATAGTACCTAGGTCGTATTAGCAACTAGCAGACTTCAAATTTCGTTAGCTGATGTCTAAAGAAATATTTTTTTTTTTAAATATAATTATACCGGGATAAATATAATTATACACAGATACCGGGGTCCGATTTTTGATTACATGACGACATTTTTTTATAATTTTACAATACAAAAAGAGGGGAAAAAATAAAAGTTGTAACGGTACACCTTTTACACATTTATGAGAGTACCAGCTGCGCCCCGCAGTGTTACCCGCTACATGTTTTCGGGATAGAAAGTAGCCTATGTGTTAATCCAAGGTGTCAGCTACCTCCATACAAAATTTAATTAAAATCCGTTCGGTAGTTTTTGCGTGAAAGAATAAACAAACATTTATAATATTAGTGGGATGGGATGGTACGGAGCCCTTCGTGCGCGAGTCTGACTCGCACTTGGGCGTGATAGTACATCATCTGTGAAAATTTAATTTACACAGATGATGTACTATCACGGTTCATGAGATACAGCCTGGTGACAGACGGACAGACAGACGGGCAGTCTCAGTAATAGGGTCCCGTTTTACCCTTTAGGTACGGAACCCTAAAAACAATAAAGTGGAAAAAATAACGAGAGCACGTCAAGCATTTAACGGTGTGTTCCGGCAGCCTCACCTATATCTTGTTGCACTCCAGGCTATTTGTGTTTACCACCTTCGACCACACCGTCACTTAACTTCAGATGAGCTGTGGTCAAATACAGTACTCAGTCAATACTAAAAAAAAAAATTTTCATAGAAGAACGTTCATTTTTCTTGAATATAAAGAAACCTAAAGAATAATTAACAAAAATAATAAGGCCCGTTTCTCTTTCCCAATCATAATTCGTGCCAAAAATCACGTTGGCCTGTCGTTCTGTTTCTGCTTAAAAATGTAAAATTTCAAGTGAAACATTGTGCAAATGAGTGTTGAAATTGGCTACTGAGGGTTCCGTATATAATGAAACCATTCCACTACACAATTAATAACGTTTTCTTGGGTTTAGATTGGAATACTTTGTAAGACTTAGGCTTGATCATGTTTAGCGTGTATGTTTAGTGTAATACTTTAAAGTATATATACATTATCTATCGCTGTTTTTTTATTCTTTTGACAAATATCAGAAGACATTATACACAACGCTATCTGACCTCTAATCTAAGGGATCCAGATAACTACGTGTTTTTTCTTGTGTTTAGGTAGAGAAATAGTGATATTTTATTCATAAAGTGCCGAATTACAAGCACGATTGTAGGAAAATGATATTATGTGGTGAAACATGACTTTTAGTGTTGCTTCCAAAACTCCATCGAAGCTTTATAGTAAAGTCGCCACTAATTTACTAAAGCTTGACTGGACTTGACCGACACGGACTAGACTTGACCAAGACTGGACTTTAACCATAACTATAGCTATGAGGTAACTTATGAAACTTGAATAAATAAAACACTTGACACTGGAAAATGCTCAAAATGCGTTGCAAAAATCAAAGAAAACAAAAAAACAGACAGATGGTGAAGGTAAGCTTAGTTATAGGGTCTTGCTGCACACTGCGTGGGTGCGGAACCCTAATAAAATAATAGCGACCTAAAAACTAAATTAACGTAAACTTTACCTTTGAATATAAAAGTTTAACTAAAATTTGGCCAATTTCGCATAAATATAACCTTCTGATTACGGCCCCAGTTTAGCAAATTTACTCGTAATTTCTCGCCATTCGAATAGAATTCCAATTAACACTTGGACTCAAATCTATTGTTCCAATCAATTATCGTTTCAAATCGAAATTTCGCCAATTAAATTCTACGAAGCACGTCGCGAAAACACAAGTCAAGGCGAGGAAAGACTTAAGTACTTGCGCAAGAAGAGTTAATAGGTATTTAATTGTTTCATTGTTTTTTTATAAGTATAAAAGTAATGAGACGCTTTTCTGATGGTAAAAGATAAAAAAAAATATCGTAGGACTATACACACAGCGCCATCTGGCCCCAAACTAAGCAGAGCTTGTGTGATGGAAGTCAGATAACTGATAGAATACATAAATACTTTTTTTTTGTAAATACATACTTACAGAACAAACATTTGTTTATTCACAAAATGTTTGCCCTGAGTGGAAATCGAACCCACGCCCTACAGCTCTCAAGGCAGATATACTACCAATGAGCCAACAGGGCTGCCTGATGGGCTGATAACTCATACCCATGGCCGTTGCAGAGATATACAGAACTTTGAGTAGCAAAACTAAGTCCAGGGCATCGCTGCTTTGGCGCTTATTATTTTGAGACTGTCGATGGTTAGTCGGAAGTAAGTAATTGTCAGCTTTCGGTCTGTATTGATCTCGTTTATGATACAATGAATGTAATGATACTGTTTGAATTAAGAATTAACATATTTTTTGGTTTGTTAGAGAGATAACCCGTAATACAGGCCACCTTTTTTTAAAGTGTTCACTGTGTTTTTGTTTGGCCATAACTCAACTGATGTTAAATAATAATAATAATAATAAATAAAATGTCGCAAATAACGTTTTGGCTCCTGCTCAAAATGGATGTAGGGTAGGGTCCCGTGGTACTAAGGAGCTTCTCCTCATCGACATGACCATTAGCCAGCAAGTTCGGCGGAACAAGGGAGCCCTTTCCACTGCCTGGATTGACTATAAGAAGGCCTATGACTCAGTGCCTCATTCATGGCTAGAGAGAGTTTTAGAGTTATATAAAATTGATACAACTCTAAAATCTTTCTTAGGCGCATGTATGAGGCAATGGACCACAGTCCTTCGTCAACCAGGTAGTGGAGATGGCTCTTCTGAGCCGCAGGACTTGATTAGGATCGAGCGAGGCATTTTCCAGGGTGACAGTCTGAGTCCATTGTGGTTTTGTCTAGCACTGAATCCTCTCAGCACTTTGCTGAAGGAATCAGGGCTAGGCCATCGGCTTCGGAGAGGTGGTGAAGTCATTTCTCATCTGCTGTATAGGGATGACCTCAAGCTATTTGCACCAAAACGTCCAGACTTGATGGAATTGTTAAAAACTACACAGGTTTTTAGCAATGCCATCAAGATGGAGTTTGGGGTAGACAAGTGTGCGGTCATGCACGTACAGCGAGGGGAAGTTGTAAATTGTCCAGATTTACAGCTTTCCGAGACAATGACTTTCAGATCTCTCTCCGAGGCCGAGACTTACAAGTACCTCGGTATGTCAGAGTCGTTGGGTATAGCGGTAGTGGACATCAAGCGATCGGTGAAGGAACGCTTCTTTTGTCGCCTGACAAAAGTACTTAATAGTTTTTTGTCTGGTGGCAATAAGGTGCGTGCCTTCAACGGTTGGGTGATGCCTCTACTGATATACTCCTTTGGCATACTGAGGTGGACTCAGACTGAGCTGGACGCCCTGGATAGAAGAGTCCGTCAACAGCTCACAACTCATCGCATGCTACACCCACGCTCGTCTGTTATGAGACTGTACATTCCACGAAAATTGGGGGGTCGTGGCTTCTTAAGCGCCAAGAACCTCCATAATCGTGAAGTGTGCAGTCTCAGGGATTATTTCCGCGACAACGAGTGCGGGATGCATCGAGATGTTGTGGCAGTTGACAAGGGCCTCACGCCGCTCTCCTTAGCGAACGAGAACTGGCGCAAACCATCGGTGCTCAGCACCGAAGACCGCAAGGAAGTATGGAAGAGCAAGCAGCTGCACGGGCGGTTCTATCGGGTCCTAACGGGCCCCGATGTGGACATGCTCGCGTCGGTGAACTGGCTACGTTTCGGAGACCTCTTTGGGGAAACTGAGGGTTTTGCCTGTGCGATTGCGGACGAAGTTATCAAGACGAACAATTATCGGAAATATATCATGAAGGACGGTACGGTCGACATCTGTCGGGCATGCCACCGTCCCGGAGAATCGCTCCGACATATTATTTCCGGTTGTTCGCATCTTGCTAACGGCGAGTATTTGCACAGGCACAACCAAGTAGCCAGGATCATCCATCAGCAGCTTGCTCTTCAATACGGCCTTGTCGAGTCTGAGGTGCCGTACTATAAGTACGCACCAGCGCCAGTTCTCGAAAATGGTCGTGCTTTGCTCTATTGGGACCGGTCTATCATCACGGACAGGACTATTGTCGCCAATAAGCCTGATATCGTGGTGGTCGACCGAGCCCAACGCCGGGCAGTGCTCGTTGACATCACCATCCCACATGACGAGAATCTCGTGAAGGCCGAGAAGGACAAGCTCAGCAAGTACCTTGACTTGGCTCACGAGATAACCGCCATGTGGGATGTTGATTCGACGATCATTGTCCCGATAGTCGTCACGGTAAACGGTCTTATAGCGAAGAGTCTCGACCAACATCTCAAGAGACTCTCGCTAGACGGTTGGGTCAAGGGTCAGCTTCAAAAGGCAGTGATCCTTGACACGGCGCGCATTGTGAGGAGGTTCCTCACTCTGCAGCCCTAACCACCGGCAGCTTGAGCCCTGCCCCGCTGCCGGCGGCACCCTAGTTTTTAAGTTTTTTATATTATATATGTTTTTTAAATATTTAATGTAAAAAATTTAAAAAATAAGATGAAAAATAAATAACGATGAATAATAATAATAATAATTTTCGTGGAATGTACAGTCTCATAACAGACGAGCGTGGGTGTAGCATGCGATGAGTTGTGAGCTGTTGACGGACTCTTCTATCCAGGGCGTCCAGCTCAGTCTGAGTCCACCTCAGTATGCCAAAGGAGTATATCAGTAGAGGCATCACCCAACCGTTGAAGGCACGCACCTTATTGCCACCAGACAAAAAACTATTAAGTACTTTTGTCAGGCGACAAAAGAAGCGTTCCTTCACCGATCGCTTGATGTCCACCGAGTCTGAGGTGCCGTACTATAAGTACGCACCAGCGCCAGTTCTCGAAAATGGTCGTGCTTTGCTCTATTGGGACCGGTCTATCATCACGGACAGGACTATTGTCGCCAATAAGCCTGATATCGTGGTGGTCGACCGAGCCCAACGCCGGGCAGTGCTCGTTGACATCACCATCCCACATGACGAGAATCTCGTGAAGGCCGAGAAGGACAAGCTCAGCAAGTACCTTGACTTGGCTCACGAGATAACCGCCATGTGGGATGTTGATTCGACGATCATTGTCCCGATAGTTGTCACGGTAAACGGTCTTATAGCGAAGAGTCTCGACCAACATCTCAAGAGACTCTCGCTAGACGGTTGGGTCAAGGGTCAGCTTCAAAAGGCAGTGATCCTTGACACGGCGCGCATTGTGAGGAGGTTCCTCACTCTGCAGCTCTAACCAACGGCAGCTTGAGCCCTGCCCCGCTGCCGGCGGCACCCTAGTTTTTAAGTTTTTTTATATTATTTATGTGTTTTTTATATATATGTAATGTAAAAAAATTTAAAAATTAAGAAAAGAAATAAATAACTGGAATAATAATAATAATAATAAATTTTATTTCAGCTCAGAGATCCATAGCTTACGGAATAATAATAACAAATAACAAGCTTAGGCGGCAATTTCCACCCAGCGTCTATACGTATGCGTCAATACCAGCCTTTCTGACAAGCTTCTAATGATAGAGTTGCTACAGGTAGCAACTCTGTACATAAAAGATGCAATTCTTTTTCGCTGTATAGCGGGAAACGAGTCTACTCTTGCACCTCAGACCCATCAGGTGTCTGAAAATGTTATTGTAGGCCACGCGAATGGTATCGTGAGACTTTTTTGAATATAAGGTCCAGAGTTGACACGTGTAAAAACTCTGGCAAAAGGACCTAAATAGTGTAATTTTCACGTCAGGCGCCGCTCGAAAAAACTTTCTGGCGATCATATTGCCTACGACGCACAGTGACGGACGAAGTGACGGTGTGGTCGAAAGTAAGCACACCTGGTCTAGAATGAAACTAGCTCTCAAGTGAGACTGCCGGAACACACCGTTAGGTGCTTGGCGGCAGATTTTAACTTCTCGTGTACTAGAAAGTACCCTACCACCATGCTGTGGTTTCCTCACGATGTATTCCTTCACTGGTAGATCCTTCCTCGTCAATGTTACAATTTGAACCCACGCCCTTCGACGAGTGAATCGACTGCGCTAACCTCTAAACTATGATCACTACAAAACCACTGATGGTAAGAAGTTCGCTGTTACCTACAGACAACTGTACTAGAAATATTTCCGGAGCATTGCCTACCACTGTAAGCCAGATTATCATAAGACAACGAATTGGCAAACGTACCTAGAATCGATGGTGTAATGTTCGAAAGTTTAGCGGGAGTAGGCGGGAGAACGCGAATCAGGGTAATTAATTCTTCGTGGCCTATGCCCAGCAAAAAAAAGAAAAAAAACAGACAAAAAAGAAAAAAATACAAATGAAATTGATTCATTTCTGAATTCAGCGGATAAAGGTGAACTAATTATAATGATGATAATCATCATTAATAAAATTTAAAAAAAACATGAATGCCTATTTATAAGTTAGTTTTTTCAATACATTTATAGCCAGTGTTACTAACCCTATACATTCAAATCTGTTATAAGTTTTGTTTTTTTAAGAATAACAATTTTATTGACAAAGAAAAAATACACATAATTATGTCTTAAAAATACTGTAAATATAATTTGTATTATTTTTTGTCGAAAGGACAAAACCAGCTTTTTGCTGGGTTCAATTCTACCTTCATTGTACGAACCGCTAAACAATGGAATTTGCTGTTCAAGTGGGTATTTCCTGATAGGTATAATCTGCGTGTTTTCAAATCGCCAGTGAATCGGTTTCTAGGCAAGCGTGCCCCACCATAGACCGCATCTTCGTTTAACATCAGGCGAAATGGCGGTTAAACACAAGCCTATATGTAATTAAAAAAAACGGAGCATAGAAACTCACATACATACATACATTAACCCTGACACATTACACTCCTTTTGTGGGCAGTCGTGTTATAATAAAGTAGAAAGTTGTTGGTGAGGTGATAACACCTATCCAGTACCATTCAAACGTAAAGTCGGCAGCTAACGTTGAATTTAAAACGCACTGCAATGTAAAGCTAAACTCAGTTCACAGGCTTTCTAACAAAGGCGAAAGCCACTTGTCACGACTATTATGCCGATTTTTTCAACAAATCACAACATCAGCTGTCTAAACTTTCTCGAATGTTGCAAGTTGCGAACAAGCTCCGAAATTTCGACGAAATTGGTGCCGGGCCCCTTTGTGCTGGAATTAATACGCCACGGTTGGGTGCGCACATTTTACTCTCAAACTATTACTGGAGCACAAAAGTGAACCATTAGCTCTTCGACTATTATTGTCGTAGTTTTGAATGTAATAAAGGTCTTGGAAGATGGGGTTGAAGAGCCATTGTTTAAGTTATGAAAATAAACGAAGCGTTCCTTGTACTTCCACCGACTCCACTGTAAATTGCACTTTACACAAATATTATTAATGCTCAAGTCTGTGTAGCTATGTTACTATGTTTGTTACTGGCAAAGGTATTATTAAATTACATTAAAAACTTTTATAAGAATAATCTCTTTACTCTCCACTAAATACATGATACCTACCATTATCTACTAACTACATAGAATACGTCCTAACTCTTTCAAGTACGACGACCGCTCACTAATAGAGTCGGTGTGCGACTGAGTTCACACTGGAGAGGAATCTACTGTACACCACCGAGCCGGTACTAAAAGATATTTTTAGAGAAATTTTATAGTTATTGATAATAAAAATACAAGAATTATTAGTAACATTATTAATTATATCAAAGATACAAGTCGTATGCAAAAATACTTAAAAAAAAAAAGTAATATATTTTTTTATACATTTCAATCAATCAGTAATTTAATAATAGTAAATCATTAAAAGTCCACAATTATTTTCATGCATTCATTCTATGATCTCTTAGTTTTAAATCAACCAATATAAATACAAAAGTTAGACTTATAATAATAATGTTATAGATTTATTATTATTATTATAAAAGTTACACTACATATCCCTTCTCGTGATTTATCTTATAAAATTGCCAAATTTCACACTTAGTTCGTGGAAAAATTATTAAAACAAGTGTGAAATGATCACGATACTTCTAGGACTTTGCGTAAAATACCAGGAATCTTAATAAATTACAAATCATTTGTAACAAAATATCCATTCCAGTCTGTAAGGCTCCGTGGTCGTGGGGCTGTAGGCGCACTATCATCCTCACGATCTTTTCTTCATTTCGCGGGAAAAGCTTTCAACAATAACGATTAATTAGGCTTTTCCCTTTGTGTGCGTTGATACAAGGCCGTGGTATCGCGCCGGTGACTTTGGATACTATTATAGTCAAGATGCGTCAAGGTTTCTGATTAATTCGCCCGTAGGTATATTACCATATATATTTCCATGAAGTTTTTTACCTACATTTTGCAAAGTTATATTACAATACCTGCCAAGGTTTGTATGACCATTTCATTAAACTATTTCTCTGCATTTCAAACTAGCTTATAATATTAAAATTGTTCTGAATGACAATGTTTTGGGTAGATAGGCGATGTTAAAGACTTACCATAAGGTGGCCCGTTGTTTGTTATCTAGAGTTTTACAATAGAGTATTTCTGGGGTACTTCTAGTATTTGTAGTAACCTTTTTTGCAGCGGCATCTATCCCGCAGTATTGTCAACAAACAGTATTAGGCAACAAGCGAAATCTTATTATATATGTAAAACCTTCCTACTAATATTATAAATGCGAAAGTTTATGAGTATGGATGGATGTTTGTTGTATTTTTTCACGCAAAAACTACTAAATGGATTTTTATGAAATTTGGTATGCACGTAGCTGACACCCTGGATTAACACATATACTACTTTTTATCCCGAAAACATGATGTAGCGGGTAACACCACGGGACGCAACTAGTACCACCATAATCTTGAAAATTTCATAGTTTGACTGAGTCACCAATGTTAAGATACATTAAAAAAATACTATTTAAATATCAAATCACATAAAGTTATCGTAATTTGGTTGCGTTATGAGGAATAACAAGTACAAAATGTTCTGACTCTAGGTACAGTAAAAAATAGAAATAATTTAAATAGGCTTGCGTTTGACCACTATTTCACCTGAAGTTAAGCGAAGATGCGGCCTACGATGGTGTACGCTTGTTTAGAAGAAACCGATTCAATTGCAACTTGAAGACACCCAGATTGTATGTGTCAAGGAACACCTACTCGGGCAGCAATCTCCTATGTTTAGCGGTTCGTATGATGAAGGAGAGATCGAACTGTTCGCTTTGAGTTTTTGAAATGTTGATCATGAAATCTCAGCTAAACAGATAAGACTAAGATTAAGAATTGATGCTAGCAAAATCCTTTTTAATATTACAACTAGAAAGTTAAACAATTGAGACCCGATAGATAACTTATATCAGAAACTTGTGTAAATCCCATCAGTATACAGTCATAAGGTGCAAGTCAAGTAAAAAGATCCTTAACACGAGATAGTACGAGAATCGAACCCGAAACCCGATTGACTCATTCCACTATATCCGATCAGTATCTCAGCCGGGAGTATCTTTATAGGAGGGTTTATGGCAAAACTATAGGATTTTCCTTATAGGAAAACTTACGAAATGGTTTATGTATACGAATTTGTATGAAAATTGTAGCAGGAAAAGTTAGTATTGATTGGAAGATTTTTACGCTTTCTTAACACGTTTTATCACCAACTCGCCTGATGGTAAACGCTGTTAAAGATGAAACACGCAGACTTAGGAAGTACTTATTCACTCTAACCTTGAGTAGATCTTTAGGAAAACCTTAGGAAACAAGGCAGCTAGAGTCAAATCGTTTGGTACGTATCCAAAGAAATTCCACTATTTATGTGTGTTGGTGGGCTGTCTTTCTACTTGTTCTGTAATTTATGGGATTGAAATACAAGGTCCTGTACATAAAAACACATTTGCTTCATCTTTTCACTCGGCTAAATGAATCCTGTATATAAAAACAGACTTCCTTCATTCAAGACAAAGACGGTGTTCAAGATTTTTTTCTACTAACTTTTCATCAGTCATAAGTCGAACAGCACGCCACTCTACTGACTCAAGAGCTAGAAGTTCGTACTTGGCAAAACCCCCCCAAAGGTGGCAGCAGTGTTCTTTTCAATTTTTGTTCTTTAGCAAACTACTTTTGGTAAGTTAGTGAGTGATACGCGTGCATAGCTATATAGCGATGATAGCTCAGTGGTTAACGTGATCACTTCACAGGCATGAGGTTAAACTTTGGTATATATCATCTAAATGAACATAATCCGAAACATAAAACTAAAAAAAAACCGGCCAAGTGCGAGTCGGACTCGTGCACGAAGGGTTCCGTACCTTTTTTACCGTATCTGTAAAAAACAAGTTTATTGTATGGGAGCCCCCTTAAATATTTATTTTATTTAATTTTTAGTATTTGGTGTTATAGCGGCAATAGAAATACATCATCTGTGAAAATTTGAACTGTCTAGCTATCACCGTTCTTGAGATACAGCCTGGTGCCAGACGAATGCACGGACGGACACCAGTCTCAGTAATAGGGTCCCGTTTTTACCCTTTGGGTACGGAACCCTACAAATCAGCTTATTCATCTAATATAAGCACTAACCAACGAACATCATTTGATTTTTATTTATATAGATAAGTTGATTGTCATGTCATGTTCCGATGGGACGTTCCGTGGAGCACTCGCCGCAGCCCATGAGGCATACAATAAGTCTTCTAATCCACCTGCAGATTTATTCTCCACGCTTCACTGGGAGGGGAGCTACTCATGTATGTCTTTTTTATTATTTTTCCTTTATTCTTTGTCACTTGCCGTTTCAATTTGATGTATGATTTGGGGACGGCTTTTGGAGTATTGGATTTTATTTGTCTTCTCTTTGAAGATTATTGCCAATTGTTTTGATGAGGTCTTGGAAGTATAAATACCTACCTATGTTATTGTAATTTCAAAATTATGTTGCAAGCAGAGAATTTAAATTAGTATAAATACTTTTCATAATAAGGCAAGCAAATCGCTCTCTTTATCAGTTTGAGTTAGAACTGATCATGTTAGATAGCTAATTTCTTTTGTTTCTTTGTTTTTGGCGTCGCTTCGTGTGTATTTGTCAGTGGCGAATATTTCGATGTTTTCATGTATTTTAAGATTGTAAAAGACTCTCAAAATCATGTCTGCACACCATCTGTATTTATGGCGTATTCTTTAATTTAGAGTAAGATGCCATTGGTAACACTAAATTATTAACTTTTTTATGAGTTTTTTTTATGTTTGACAGGCTTGGTGTTTGACCACAGCTAACTTGATGTTAAGTGAAGGTGTGGTCGAAGATGGTAAAGCACACCTAGCCTGGAATGGAACTGGCTCTCAACTGAAGCTGCCGGAACACACCGTTAGATGCTTGCGTTAGATGCGTTAGACGGCAGATTTTCAACTTGAGGGTGGTAGCTAGAAAGTACACTACTGCCATGCTATGGTTTCCTCACGATGTTTTCCTTCACTGGCAGCTCAAGCTCATTCTTGGGGTTTGAATGCACAGCCTTCGGCATGCGAACCTACCGCGCTAACCACTGAGCTATCATCGCTACAAAAATAAATTGCGTGAAAAATGTATACTAAATAAATTGTTCGATTTGACATATTATTACATTGACAATATTTATTTATATTGTCATGATATTATCGATTTGTAGTCAGTGCTTAGACATATTTATTGGTACATTTGAAATAATATTACGAAATTCGACGTTTACCTAACTTTAGTGTTATTCATAAAATATTTATACAGCGATGCCCTGGATTTTCTTTTATTACTTAAAACTCTGCTCAAATATTATACAATGGTCATAGACAAGCGTTATCTCTTACCATCAGGAGAGCATTTTATTTGTCTTTTAACTTCATACCACAGAAAAGGGGCACCTTTTTTATGTAATGAAAACAGAGAACGTCTCATAGTCTAACTTCTTTCTGTGTGTAAAGCATGAAAGCAAAACGTGAGTAATTTCGTATAAAACAAAAATATTGCAAAGCTACGTTAGTTTGCACATGAAAAAGTAAACGATATTCTGCAAGTTATATTCTGTGTCCTTCGGCGCCCATTTTGACCATAAGACTGTTAAATGAAGCGAAAAATTAGGGGTTTGGTGCTCACTCGCCGACCGAACCAATAGATCGAGTTGTTGTTTGAAGCAATAAAGGTATCAGTTGGTGTTACAGTTGATTTATATTGATGTATAGGATTACTATTTGTTTTTTTAGTGCCTTGCCCCAGGGGAGGTGTATTGTCAAACAGTGTACTGTGATAGACCTGTGATCTGTGATGACAATAAGGTTTCTTTGAGATGTTTAAACGATTTCTTTTTAACCCCCTACGCTAAAACAACAGGGTGTTATAAGGTTTGACGTGTCTGTAGCATCATTGCTCCCGAATGTATGAACCGGTTTTGATTTTTTTTTTGCTTAAAAGGTGAATTAATCGGCAGTTCTCTTAGTTTATCTCATTACTTTAACAAAAAAAAAGTCAAACACATTTTCTACGACACTATAATTATACGTACAAAATATATACACTCGCAAATAGTATTTCCAATCCTCATACAATACAGTCAATAATTGGTTTACCCAAAGAACTGCAATCAGTGTTGCCCGCTCGCTCTATTACCCGCACACTCGGGAGTTGGGATTAATCCGCGTCTTATCGCTACACCCAATACGGTAGTTACCAGTGAATGAAGCATTGCTTTCTTGTTAGTAATTAATAGATCAGTGGAATTAAATTCTTGTTAATCTTTTTTCTTGAGTACCTAACTCAATCAACCATCGCAATATCAGATATTCTGTCGACAACCTATAAATAAAGGAAAAAGAGATTATCCAGCTGGACTTACGTATGTGTGCCTCGGCTTCGCCTCGGCCCACATTTACACGTTTGTTCATCGATACCTCCTTTGCTGTCTGTTGCAGTAATGTACTATTGATTCGATTTGATTTGACTACTAAATAAGCTAAAAAGGCAGTAATATACATCTAGTATTTTTTTTTAATGTTTAACAGGCTAGATGTTTGTTCACAGCTCACCTGATGTTAGGTGACGGTGGGGTCGAAAATAGTAAAGCACACCACACAGCACAGCACACCAAGCCTGGAATGGAACTGGCTCACAAGTGAGGCTACCGGACCACACCGTTAGATGCTTGGCGGCAGCTTTTCAACTTGAGGATGGTAGCTAGCCAGCCGAGTACTAGAAAGTACCCTACCACCATGCTATGCTTTCCTCACGATATTTTCCTTCACCGGCAGCTCAAGCTTATTCTTGGGGTTTGAACCCACGCTATGCTGGGTCATTCGCATGCCATTCGGCATGCGAATCCACTGAGCTATCATCGCTACAATTATCATCTGTCATGTACTTATTTTAAAAATAATCAAAACTAAAACCATCCGTCTGTTTTTTAATAATATGCAATCAGTTAAGTACCCGGCCGTATTGTAAACTCGGTCGATACACATAGGTAGGTAAGCTCGAGATCGCAACAGAACTGCGGCGGAACCGATCCCGCATCCCCTTGCAGAATCACTAGACTATAATAATTAACGGCGCGATCGCTTTCGCGCGAAATTCGCATACTCGTAGCGAGGCGGTTGTTTTGAGAGCGGTTTGAGAATAAGTGCTTTTGGAAGTTTCCCGTGTAGAGAGCTCCTACAATTTCTGCGCGATTACATTTCGATTTTTAAGTTAATAATTCATTGTTAACATTTAGATAGGGAGACGAAGGAGATTACAAGACAGTTTTACATTATTACTCTCTTGCTTTTTTTCTTCTTTTACCACCGTAACCTATTTATTTTATCTGCTTTATGCTATTTTTAATTCCCCACGCAAAAACGACGGAGTGTTATTAGGCGGAAGTGTTTTTAGTTGTTTGATGAACATCGGTCCAAGATGGCCGCCGCCACAAAATGGCGAATTACATATCTATTTTTTCAATATTTGGGTATCAAATGAAAGAGTTTGCCTAGTTAAATTGCAAGTTAAGTTGTTAAGTTAAATTAAGTTTGCCAAATTACAATTTGGACGTTTTTAAGGCTAGAGTGAATAGATTTCTTCTGGATCAGCGTGCTCCATCCTCGGCCACACCGTCGCTTTGCATTAGGCGAGTTGGTGGCCAAACGTAGATCTATTAAAAGTAAAAAAAAAAAAAGTAAAATACTATACAATATGGTACATTACAAATCTAAGATGGCCGCCAACACAAAATGGCGAATAACAATTTTTTTTTGATACTTGATCGAAAGTGATCTTAAATATGATTCAAGAATGTCTGTTCAGCTGACCACTGATCGATTCGAAATTTGGTATTATGTGTATTACTGGTGTAGGGAGTTTTTAAAATTTATATTAATTCCTTATTAGGCATTGAGATTGCCATCTGGCAAAACGTAACGAAACGTTCAATAAAATAATACGCTTTTTGATGTAAAACGTCTATTGACGTGTTTTGTAGTAAAACAGACTCTTATGCCGTGACGGCAAAAGACGTGACGCTCAATGCAGTCATGCCAAGGTAATTTTTAATGAAAAATGAGACGAAATTTATAAAAAAAATTACTGCCAAAATACTTATAACTTTATCTAAAGACTTCTTTGAAACATATATTTGTACTTTTATTTACATAAACATTACTCTCTTTCATGTATTATTTATCATTTTGTATTGCCTATTTATTTTATTTATTTATTTATTTATTTATTTATTTATTTATTGTACAACAGATACTCCCTGTGCTTACAGATTACTCCAAAGCGCACAGAAAGTCAACATTACAGTCAACATTTTTATCTCCTACCCGCTGTTTTTAATCTGAAACTCAAATAAGAAACATTAATCTTCGAGCTAGAGATAGCGAGATAGGCATTAGGTCGTAGGTCACCCAGCCTGCAGCTTGCGACCTACTGACCCAAGTTGAGATCAAGATAATGTTACGTCTTAATACGAGTATAAATTCTTACGTAATGAGAATGGAGCTGAGTTTTGTATAGTTAGGCTTGAAAGTATATCAGCATTTTGGCCGCGTTGGTTAATGCAACATAGAGTTGCGAGTTAAATGTTACTAAATTAATTTATGTATTATGAGCACATATTGTGGAAACTGAAGTGATTTTGACACATATTGTAGTAATGATAGCTCGGTGGTTAGCGCAGACGGTTCACACGTCGAAAGGCGTGCGTTTAAACTCCAACAATGAGCTAGAGCAGCCGGTGAAGAAAAACATAGTGAGGAAACCATGGCATGGTGGTAGGGTACTTTATAGTACTCTGCTAGCTAGCTACCACCCTCAAGCTGAAAATCAGCCGCCAACAGTCGTGAAAGCCAGTTCTATTCCAGACTTGGTGTTCTTTACTATCTTAGACTACACGTCACTTAATTTAAGTCAGCTGTGGTCAAACGCCTAGCTTGTGAACCACAAAAAAAATCTACATAATTATATGTACATTGCAAAGTAATATAGCTGCACGCGAGTCGCACTTTCCTTTGACTCCTTGAAATAGATCATCGGATGTCACGGAAACTCTTAATTGAGAATTACATTTATTTATTGTGATAAAAATGACTATTTTTCTACTACAGTCCGACGATCTAATTAAACATAAATTAATCACAAAAAATACTACATACATGTAATATATTAAAATATCAGTTAAGCAATGAACAAACTTGTTAGTGTTCCAATATAATTTAAATTATAATATCGTATTCATACGACAAAATTTTTTTGCAAAGAAACCGAGAGTGACATGAAATCTATAGACCAATTCAAACGATCACCTGAAATCGTGCCAAATATCACCCAGGCATCAAATAATACCTAATCTCATTCACCTCACACCTGCCTAAGGAATTTCAATCTACCCTCCCCTCTAGAAATCAATTACGAATGGTAAAAAGTGCGCGTCACCACGCGCGGTGCATGAGAATCGAGCTGAGATCATTAAATCACTTCTACCCGCAAAACCTATTTAAAAAAGCGATTTTTTATCCCGTCCCATTCATGGCTGTAAAAATGCGCATTACTTCGGCTCTAGGGTGACTATGATGCTCGGAGGTTTTTGGAATGTTTGTTCTGTGTTTATAAATATATTTTATATAATAAGTGACATAATATGATAATACATCTCAAATTATAATAAACAAGTTACCGATACATTGAACTTACAAAAAATTATAAAGCATTCTATCAATTGTCTGGTTCCTATATATATGTACAAGCCTTGCTTAGTTTGGGGTTAACGTAAAATGTCGTCGCAATATTTTTTTAATTTAAGTAGAACGTAATTTATACAACAACAGTAAGTTTATTCTTTACCTTTGTTAATGCAGTGATTTCGTTTTAAACGTGACTTTTGTAATCTTAGAAAATTCTTTAACTAAAAATAATGTTACGTACAAAACCTAAAAAAAATGGCGATTGCCAGTTTCGCATGGTGGTAGGGTACTTTTTAGTACTCGACTGGCTACCTACCACCCTCAAGTTGAAAATCTGTCGCCAAGCATCTAACGGTGTGTTCCGACAGCCTCACTTGAGAGCCAGGTCCATTCCAGGCTAGGTGTGCTTTACCATCTTCGACCACACCTTCACTTAACATCAGGTGAGCTGTGGTCAAACACCTAGCCTGTCAACCATAAAAAAAAAATAACATAATCGTTTCTACATTTTACTTATTCGTACCTACTTCCAGACCTACCTTCATGTTCTATCTATTGATGATATTTTTTTTCTTCTTTACCTAACTTTAGCAATGATTTATTTGTCCAACATTATTTAGAATTATAAAATTCTGTGTGTAGTTATCGTAAATTTCATGTGATAATTGCGAGAAACCATCGGTTTCTAAAACACATTCACGTAGTTCCCGTTTTTGTGCGAATACAGGAATAAAAAGTAGCCTATGTCATCTGGAGAAAGTGTAGCTTTCCAACGGTGAAGAATTTTTGAAATCGGTCCAATTGTTTCTGAGCCTATTCAATACAAACAAAGAATCAAATAGTATAGATAGATATAGATAATAATTTGTTACACTTATCTATCATTGCACCAAAACTGTGGTCACCGCAGCATTTCGTCGTAAGGTGCTTACTTTGTGCGCCTGTTCCTTTTAATTTATTTTCAGAAAAATGCTAATTCTGCCCTTATTTGCAAACGTGCTCAAACCTTAGCACTCTTCACTACTCTAACCATTCCAGCAGCCTGGTAAAATGGTCTCGAGGAAATTACTAAGTCTCTCAGTTTCTCGTAAGATTTTTTTTTGATTTTTTTTTTGTGTTTGACAACAGGTCACCTTATGTTAATTGACGGCGTGGTCGATGATGGTCAAGCACACTTAGCCTGGAATGGAGCTGGCTATACAAATACATTTTTTTTTTAAATTTATAATTATACGCTCCACAGATACCGGGGTCCGTGACCTTTGTCAAGTTTAATTACAATTTTTTTTTTCAAAGTTACAATACCAAAAGAGGAAAGTTACGTTATTAATCTTAATCTAAGGTTAAAGTAGGTAATACAAATATTTAATTGATAACACATAAGTGTGACATTAGTTACAAGTCAAATGTAAAATCATTTCAAATTATGTGTAGGTATCATTATGGTATGGTGTCATGGTGTGTGTGTAGGTTTTTAGATTAAGTTTTTTGTATAAATTTTGTAAATAGTATTAATTTAAGATTTTTTATTTTGTTCAATAAATGTTTTTTGAAATTCACCTTGTCCATGGTATCTTTAAAAAAATCACTGATAAGTACTGCTGAGTGAGGCTGCTGGAACACATGGTTACGTGTTTGGTGTTAGGTGTTTGTTTGGTTTCCTCGCGATGTTTTCCTTCACTGGCAGCTCAAGCTCGTTCTTGTTCTCAACCTCAAAACCTAGCTACTGTTTTTTTTGTATGAAATAAACCTATATAACATCTGGATTAGAACTGTTTTTTATAATCTCACCTTCTTTCCTTGTGATAAGGGCAATGCCGTAGAATACAACGCTGGCCAAGTGCGGGTTAGCAGACTTCACACATTTTCGAAAACTTTTTTTAATAACTCTCGGACATGTCAGGTTTTCTCACGATGTTTTCCTTCACTGTTTGAAGTCAGCGGCAATAGGCATAACTTAGAAAAGATGGTGCGTGCCGTGGCATTGGAACCCAGAACCCAACCAGATCCAGATCGAAACCTGAAAAAGGTGTAAACTAAACATGAAACTTCTGAAAATCTTCTTGAATGTAAAGTCTAGTGTTTGTTGATGAACACTTAACATATTTTTTAAATATAAAAGTAATGAGGCAATCGCGACGCTCTCCTGATGGTAACAATTAATGCATGCCCATGACCATTGCAGCGATACACAAAACTTTAATTAGCAAAACAAAGTCCAGGGCATTGCTGCTTTGGCACCCTTTTTCTATTTGAAACTCAAAATGATTATTAAAAAAATGTTAACGGTAACAGAGGAAAACATTTTTATGAAACTTTATCGAGTATCATCGACGTTATATCGAAAACCTATCCAGTGTTTCACAAACTTTTAAATAAAACTCCCTCGGGAGCGATGTCGGGAAGTTTCGTGTAACTTCACACGGCTCGATGGCACATCCGGTTCATAGAGCACGGAGAAAAAATACGGCCAAGAGCGTGCCCAATACGGGCTCGATACTGTTCCGCGGTATATTTGTTCATTTAAAAATATAACTGCTGTATACATACGGACTAAAATATTTTTTCTTCTAAAATATTATGCTCGGATTTTTATTAACCCCTAACAAAATTAATATTTTGTCAATGCTAATCATAGATTGATTTATAAATATGGTCCAAAACTCTTTACACAAAAACGCATAACAATTTGTTTAGCTATTCTGTGAAGCTAACGTACACCAACTCTACTCAAATGAAACTAACAACAAAGGTTCTAAACTTAAACAATATTTATTTATTCGACTACGTGCAGGGAAATAGCGGATCGCCTCGGCCACCACGCGCTTTCATGCAGTAGGAGTGCTGGGCGTATATCGCGGCACGCCAGCTTAAACGACGTCATCCGTCGGGCTTTTGTCAGTGCCGGCGTCCCATCAGTTTTAGAACCAAACGGACTGATGCGTGACGACGGCAAGAGACCCCGACGGGATGACCCTTATCTCTTGGAAGATGGGACGGCCTCTTGTGTGGGACGCCACTTGTGTCGACACCTTGGCGCCGTCTCATCTTCCTGTGACTTCGGGACAAGCTGGTGCTGCCGCATCTAAAGCTGAAAACCTCAAACGACACAAATATAGTTATTTGGATAGAATGTATCTTTTTGTGCCGTTTGGGGTTGAAACTTTAGGTCCGTGGGGGCCGGCCGCTCTCGAACTGTATCGGGACCTGGCCAAACGTCTAGAGGAGGCTTCAGGTGATCCCTCCTCTGACGGTTTTTTAGACTAAGTTTTTTGTATACATTTTGTAAATAGTATAATTTAAGGTATTTTTTATTTTGTTTAATAAATAATGGTTCGACTGCTCACCAATAAGGTTACATATCATTCACGTTCTCAGGATATCTATCTACAATATATAAAATAATTTATTTCATAAAATGTGTTATGTACAGATTTCATTGTTGCCTGTAGTCCCTGCACTAGGCGAGCACCTGTTTCGCAGGGACTACCTGCACTTGCGATTACAATATAGATTGGTATATAATAATTGATGTCGTCTCTTATATTGGTAATAAAAGAGACGACATCATTGTTTTACCATCTTTTCTGACGCAATTGCTGGTTTCTTGCCACGTTTTGGAACCCTAATAATAATTTACAGAGAATCACTTTCGAACGGATAAAAGGAAGCGTGGAAGTGGCAAAGTTTGAAGTATTCGAATAGTCGGGCCTGGGTACCGTGAAACTACAACAGTAGCGCCCTCTTTTGTCTAACTTGCCGTTTGAACTATCTTGCGACATCGTGAGTTACGGAAACCAGTTTTTCATGTCGTGTGATTTTAGAAGACGTTTTTTATTTAATTTTCGCGCGCGACACACATAACTTGGAGTTTAGCAACACAAAGTCCAGGACATCGTTGCTTTGGCGCTCATTACGTTAAGACTTTCGATGGTTAATCTTAACAGTCCTGTAATGTCGCTGCAGTAACCTTCAAACCGGAATACATATAATGTTTGCACACTACCGCTTGGCGGCAGAATATCTGGTACTGCTGTGGTACCTACCTACACGAACCCGTGCAAAAGAGATCTATTAAGTAGATTTATAAGTTTATTGTCTTACTTATGCGGGATTACTTGCGTTTAATTTTATCAAAGTCTCCGACTATAGTTTTGGCCACATCCGGTGCTCTTCATCATGGATGCAAAGCAACGTGCGCGTTGCCTCATCACTCCGTATTGCGTTTTTGCGGCTGTTGTGCGCATCGCAGCGGGCGCGGGAGTGGGGGCGCCCGAAACACGTCAAACATGACTGTCATTGTGTCAAAACCACGTCAATTATTTATTAAAGATAAAAATATATTTATTTGTAATAACATGAGTAATATGTATGATGTCCGTAACTTAATTTATTCATGTTATACCTGAAAATGTGTACAAATATTTAATGGCAACAGAATAGTTAATCTAGTAATATGGATTTTTCTTAAGTCGTCAAATTAAAATGTATACTATGTCAAGTAGGACAATTAATAATAATTGAAATATAACAAATAAATGATAAAATTAAAATGTCAATGAAATTAATAAAATGTCATGATAAAAATAAAAAATACATACATGGTTAGAATTTGTCAATTAAATATTCATTAATTTTATAATAGGTTTTTTGGACTTAACAGTTTTTTTAGTTTCATCTTGAATGGAACAGTTTTCAGGTCTCTTATTGACTTTGGTATATTATTAAAAATGATAGGTCCCAAACACACTGTACTATTATTCATTAGGGATGTCTTAGATGGGAAATTGCGTAGCCGGTTATGGTCTCTACGATTTCTTAAATTTTTTGTACAGTAAAATTTATCTATTTTTTTTTTTTATGGTTGACAGGCTAGTTGACCACAGCTAAAGTATTCGACAGCCCTGTTGGCTCATTGGTAGCATGTCTGCTTCAAGAGCTTTTTTTTTTTTTTTTTTATAGCTGACAGGCTACGTGTTTGACCACAGCTCACCTGATGTTAAGTGAAGTTGTGGTCGAAGATGGTAAAGCACACCTAGCCTGGAATGGAACTGGCTCTCAATCTATAACTGGTGAAGACAGACTGGGTACAAATAATAATATCATTCATTCTACTTTGAGTTCCACTGTACCCATCTCGGTTGAAAGTACTAAAAGGCGGGAGAACTTTCGGTGGTTCAAAGGAGTTCATTTAAAGACATTGTCGAAGATCCCACTAGATCAGTTGCGTTTTAAATTAAAATTGTATTGTTGCCTTGCAAGGGATTCTGGTCGTCTAGACAATTACTTTAGTTGCCGTAAAAAAATATTTATTTCTTGGATATCGTTTTGGTTAACTAGCTCTGGCTGATTGAATTACTTACATAGATTTTTTGTGCGAGAAATCGTCATTTTTCAACTTTAATTAATTGCATAATACAAGTAAAATTAAAATGATTAAGTACCCTTTCAATAAAAAAAAAGATATCCCATACATCAATATCTATTTAAAAGTTATAGTGGAATAAGGAGATCAAATATCACGAACCCTTAAAACATTACACTCCTTTTTTGGGCAGTCGAGTAAATATGCAAAACTTTAACTTGTAAGTCTTAGGTAAGGTAGAGTCGTTGACTAATCACAGATGGCGCCACATAACTTCTAGATTCTTGTTAAAAAGAAATTGACAGAAAATGCCAGTAACATTGACATTTTATTATACAGACATATTGTGTTGTGATTTTGACATTTTTAATGTTTTTTAAATATGAATAGAAAAACTACTTGTAAACTTGATTGATTAACTCTTTATTACACACATTAAAAATAATACAATACAGTAGAAATTAACTTAATTAATAAGTGTTCTCTAAAAGCGATCTCTTCCAGGCAACCTTAGGACGGACCGGATCAGAGAAAGAAAAAGAAAAGAAAAACCTTGGTATTATTAATAAAATATACGTATTTGTACCTACATAATAATACCTAGTTAAGGTGGTTCGATTTCCATACAATTTTTTTTTTTAATTTATGGACAAATGGAGCATAACTTTACAGTGAAATTACAGCTACTGGCATTTATTTGCGGTAAATTTCAATTGCTTGAATAAAACAGTAAATTATTAGCATAATCTACTGTTTTATTCAAAAATCCTAAATTCATAAATCATTCACGAATTTGATTTTATGCTAATAATCTAATGTTTTATTCAAGTAATTGTGATTTACCGCAAATAAAGACCAAAATAAATGGCAGTAGCTGTGATTTCACTGTAAAATTTTGCTTCATTTGTCCATAAATGGCAAAAAACTATTTGTATGGAAATCGAACCACCTTAAGCAGAAAAACTCTAAAACATATTTAACTATATAATGTTACACACAAAACGTATCACAATAAAACACACAGACTTCAACAAAGATCCAAAGCACATATAAATCAAAAAGCGTCTTTGACACAAAGATTGCTAAGTCGAAGAGCCGGCCAAGTCTGAACGAGTTTCTTGAATTTGAATGCTGCCGTAAGTAAGAGTTGAAAAACAAATGGCGATACGGTATGCAGTCGGGATACAGTCGGTATGCAGTCGGTATGCGGCAAAGCTTTGACAATCCGGGATTCAAGGAGCTCGGTAAAACGTGGGCTCAGAACTTGCCAAGCGTTTCGTAATTCGACTATCGGAAGAAACTTTTTAGGTTTAGTGCCTATATTTGTTGCGTTACTTGTAGAAATGTTTATTTGTTTTTATGGAAGTAAAGTTTTAGCACTTTCGAGTTTATCTATGCATAATTTATTTACAAATTATGTAAACTTGTACCACCAGCTGAATGTAACTGAAGAAGAAATTCAATAGCGTAGAAAGACTAGAAAAAAATGTTTATATTTATAAAATGCTTAGTATGATTATGGGGAAGAATATTTCTGGAACTCTTGTAGTGTCTGTACAAACATTTTCCATTTAAAATAGGATGCGTTGAAAAATTTACTATCTTTTAACTTATTTTACAAGATAAAAAAAAATAAAAAAATAAATATCATAGGACATTACACACAGCGCCATCTGACCCCAAACTAAGCAGAGCTTGTGCTATGGAAGACAGATAACTGATAGAATACTTAAATACTTTTTTTGTTGTTGTAAATACATACTTATAATACATACAGTACACCCAGACACAGAACAAACATCGATGTTAGTCACACAAATGTTGGTCCTGAGTGGGAATCGAACCCACGCCTTTCAGCTCTCGAAGCAGACACACTACCAGTGAACCAACAGGGCGGTCGATTAATTTACATTTCATATTATAATCTACTTTTTTCTGTTTCAGGTGGTGGAAAAGCACTCGCAGCAAAGGTACGTCAAACATTTGACCGAAACGGCTCAATCCGATTGCAGATCTCAATAAAATTTTACTTTTAAAGTCAAATGCGGCGTCATGTCAATATTTAGCCCGCGTTGCATACAAAACATACAGTAAGGTTACTCTCATTTTCATTGTTTGGTACACAATGTGTACCACATTGGGTCTTTAGTCGCGCGCACACATTGGTGTTACGCATTAAAATGTAAAAACAATCTATGCTTTGTTAAACACCTAGCTTGTCAAAAAAAAAGTTTAGATTTTTTCTCGTATTTAATATTTATCATTGGTGTGAGAAATTAAGAATATCGTACGCAATATGGTCGCTTAGCGACAACGCCAAAACTAAATTAAAAAAAGAATATCTACCTATTTATATAAATGTATATTTCTTATACTCCTTGTCAAGGACATGTTCAAGAACCAGTAGATTGCACAGTGAGGAAATAAAAACAGGAATACCTATATTATGTATTTTTAATGTACTTGGAAGCGTGTCTAAGTTACGCGATAATCATAATCATAATTATTTATTGATAACGAAGTGTTACAGCTCAATAATAATTTTCAATAATAAATCATAAACATTGACAATGTCAGTACAATATTAAATACTAGCAGCTCGCTCCAGCTTTGCACGGGAAAACAAAACTCGATTAACAATATAAATATAGCCTATGTTACTCAGTGATAATGTAGCATTCTAATGATGAAACAATTATTTAGATCCGTCCAGTAGTTTAAGAGCCTATTCAATAAAAACAAACAAAAAATCAAATCTTTCCTCTTTATGATTAGTGTAGATTATAAAAAAAACATATGCAAATATGTCAAATCATAATGTCATATGTCAAAGTTATAACAAATGTCAAAATTCACAAAATTCTTAGTAGCTGTAAAACGTGTGTTCGATAAGCCAGCGTTTGAGTCGTTACTTAAAGCTACTCATAGAGGGCGCTGAAATGATATTATGCTCGGGCAATTTGTTATACACATTTCGCAGGATCATCCATACTGTGACAACGTCGCACGCAGAACGTGGCAATTAGCCCTCTAACTATAGACTTAACATTTATTACCCTCGGTGAGTGCTGTTCTAATATTAGTCCTTTATATTTAAGCGAAATCGACTCTTGAAACTCATTAGATTTCTTGTTTAGCCTGCCATTAGAGGGCGCGCGCTGTTTATTTCGATTTAAGCATGAATTTCTTTGAGAAAATAACTAAAAAAAATAGGTTTAGTATTTCATAAATTTCATCATGCACTGTACACTTACTAGAATTAAACTGTAAAAATGTTTTCTTAGAGTTACTTTGAAATACCTAAAAGTTTATTGTCTCTACATACTCGTAGTACAAAATAAAGTCGCTTCCTGCCGTCTATACGCACGCAACGGATTTTATTAATTTGATAACATTTTTTTTTTATGTTTGACGGGCTAGGTGTTTGTCCACAGCTAACCTGATGTTAAGTGAAGTAAATTGATATAATAAATTTCGGGTATGATATGAAGCGCATCTATTTAATTATTAACACCATACCTACTCATGTTATTGTAAATAAATATAATTATCTTTCTCTTTAAACATCAGGCGAGCTGTGGTCAAATACCTAGCTTGTTATACATAACTTAGTGAATAGCTTCATTTATGCTAAGTGTAAATGTAAGATTTTTTGTAAAAAGTGACTTGCCTGTTACATTATTGTTTTTTATAACCAGTAAATATTACATTTTTTACATACAAACCTAATAGATTTTAATTTTTTTTAAATACTAGCAGTATAGCAGAATATCGGGTATATATAGAAACTATTGTGCACACCAAAAATAGACAACAAAATAATCTTATTTGCTAGTGTCATAAGTGGTGGCCTTATCGCAAAGAGTGATCTCTTCCAGGCAACCAAGGATCAACCAGGGTATCTCAAAATATGGAAAATACAAAAAAAAATTGCATGATTCTTTTTTAGTTACTAGTCTAATTCGTCTCATTACTTTTTACATTAAAAAAAAAAATTGTGATATGGGTAAAAGGCAAACGTAGTCATATTATTTACATGCAAGCAATGTTTGTATTTTTTTGCCAAAAACATCGTCCCTATAATTTTATTTAAAGCCCTGTAAGCAGAGCTAAGCCGCTCTGATCCCCGCACGACTGTCGAAATCTCCCTTTATTGGACAGACAAACAACCAAGACGTACACAAATCAATTGTCTACGTTTGAGACAAAGCAAAAACTGATTGCGAGGGAGGTAGGGAAATTTGTAAGACAGGGTTCCGTATTGAAAAAATTGACAAATTATTTTTTATGTTTAAAACATAGAATCATTTAAACCTGCTTTATCAGATTAATTAACATCATCATCGTCTCATAACTATTAGCTCAATATTTCAGATACTGTCAAACTGTCATGTCTCTCTGATCGATATTCGTAAGACCGAATGTGTTAAGTTATTAGATATTCGAATGGTTGTAGGGTAATGGTTGGTTGTTCCTTTTTGGCATTGAGACCCGACTGTCCATCATATGTCAACAGCGTTTGCTTTTTTTTTTTTAGGGTACAGGCTAGGTGTTTGACCACAGCTCATCTGATGTTAAGTGACGGTGTGGTCGAAGATGGTTAAGCACACCAAGCCTGGAATGGAACTGGCTCTCAAGTGAGGCTGCCGGAACACACCGTTAGATGCTTGGCGGCAGATTTTCAACTTGAGGGTGGTAGCTAGCCAGCTGAGTACTAGAAAGTACCCTACCACCATGCTATGGTTTCCTCACGATGTTTTCCTTCACCGGCAGCTCAAGCTCATTCTTGGGGTTTGAACCCACGCCCTTCGGCATGCGAACCTACCGCGCTAATCACTGAGCTATCATCGCTACAAAATCTTATTATTATAGCTATCTTATTTCAGCCATGTAATGCGAAGAGGGGATGGCAGCTTTGAAAAGCTGGTCATTGGTGGCAATACCGAAGGAAGATAACACGAGGCCGGTCGCCAACACGATGGACTGACCAAGTGAAAGAAGCCACCTCCTCTTTTAAATTCAAGCAGGTGGTGTGGGCTACTTCAGACCGGAGTCGATGGAGACAGATTGTCCGTCTAAGAGGTTCCAGTGACCACGATCCTCAGGCATGAGGGACCGATTGAAGAAGGGTACCTAGTACATGGCTGGCTAGCTACCACTCTCAATTAGAAAATCTGTCGCCATAAGCACCCAACAGTATGTTCTGACGCCCTCACTAGATAGCCAGTTCCATTCCATTCCGGGTGTGTTTACCAACTTTGATCTGACCATCACTTAACATCAGATGAGCTGTGGTCAAACACCGTCCTAGCCTGCCAATTATAAAAAAATATACATATTTATATTTGTACTGTTTAAATTTTGAGTCACACGCACACACCTCGATATATTTGTATGACGTAAGGCCTCGACGTATTTGTGTGCGTATAATGTACGAATATTTTGTCTGCTTGACCACCATCTCGCCTGATGTTAAGTGAAGGTCTTTGTAGACCCTTGCCTAGAAAAAAACCGATTCACTTGTGACTTGATGACACCTAGATTGTATCTATCAGGTAACACACGTTCTTTACAAACAGACAGATTTTCATCATTATAATATTAGTGTGTTCGAAAGAAATATCATTGAATTTTGCTGCGGAACCCTAAGCGCATAAAAGCCCCTAAATTTGACGTCCCCGCACGTATATAGGCGAACATCATTACGAGCAAGTACAATCGCTCTACCTCTGTTGTATTTGCAAGTTACGGCACTACAAGGTTACTTATAACAATTTTAATGTTTATCTTCATAAAAAAATAGAACAATTTTAAGAAGGTGTACCCCATGTTGTTGAGGATGTTTGTTTATTCTTGAGCTTGTATTTATTAAATACATAGTATAAAACAAAGTCGCTGTCGTTGTCTGTCCGCCCCTATATATGCTTAAAACATTAAACTACGCAATTACAGATTTTGAAGCGATTTTTTTAATAGATAGAGTGATTCAACAGGAAGGTTTATATGTATTATACATGCATAATATTGTAGAGAAACACTGATAAATTTAGAGGTTTCTAATTTGACGCGTAAATAAACACATATTTTTGCGCTTACATTGCAAACCCCATGAGATAAATCAAAATAATGTACTACAGTATTGTACACCTCAAAAAGGTCAACAAAAAAATCCGCAATGGTGTATGTCTATCTCTTAAGGATAACCCACAATACCATTTTTTATCCTTTATATTTTACGGGAAAAAATGGCTTATTTACGAAATGATTTTAAGCAATACAGCATTAATTTTTATCCAATTAAGTATTAAATACATTGTTCATTTAATATAGATCAATATGGCCCTTTACAGCACGTAATTTAAATAAATACCTATTTCCGAAGATATTACAGATTTAAAATGCAGGTGCGGTGCCTTCCAATTTAAACGCCTACAATTTCCGGTAAAGACATCTTTTGCAATGACCATTAATAAATCGCAGGGTCAAACTTTCAACGTTGCGGGCTATCTATTTGAGCGTTGAGTGTTTTTCTCATGGTCAGTTATATGTCGCTCTTTCAAGAGTAACCACTAAACAAAACATGTTTGTATTGTCTAATGACAAAAAAGCTGTAAACGTTGTTTATTAGGACATTCTGTAGTAGGTAGGTATATTTAGTACCAGCATTGCACCCGTGCGAAGCCGGGGCGGGTCGCTAGTCAAATATAAAATTCAAAAAAAACCACGACATCAGTAATACACATAATACCAAATTTCGAATCGATCGGTGGTTAATACATAAGAACTGTTTATCTTCAAACAGCTGAACAGACTTAAATCATAGTTAAGTACATAGTTTAGTTCACTTTCGATCAAGTCACATAAAAAAAAATGTAATTTGCCATTTTGTGGCTGCCATCTTGGATTTGATCATTGTGTATACGTATAGTATTATGTTAATGAAGCCTTTGATATCCACATTGAGGGAGTTGTGAAAAAATATGTAATCCGCCATTTTGTGGCGGTGACTATCTTGGATCGATTTTCATCAAACATAGCATCACATTCAAACAAAAAAAAAATCAAAATCGGTTCATCCGTTCGGAAGCTACGATGCCACAGACAGGCACACACACACACACACACACACAGACACGTCAAACTTATAACATCAAGAGGGCTGTAGTCCAAATAAAAGACACATCTGAAATAGAGATTGCAATCCGGCATCATTTTCAGTCCGACCAGATCCGGCCGGATTAATCAAAGAGATAAAGCCTGTCCATGACCATTGCAGCGATACACAGAACTTTGAGTAACAAAACAAAGTCCAGGGCATCACTGCTTTGGCGCTCATTACGTTAGAGACTTTCGATGGTTAGTCTCAACAGCCCAGTAATTTCGCTAGCTGCAGTACCATTCAAACCGGAACACAGTAATGTTTACACACTACTGCTTAGCGGCAAAATGACTGGTACTGCGGTGGTACCTACCTAGACGACCTCCTGCTAAGAAGATCTACCACCAAGTGACCTACTAATGCAACAGCTATATTATTTTGCCACAAACTGCTAGCAACGGATCCGGTCTTCGGATCCGGTATATTGGTACCGGATCTGGTAACCGTTAAAAAGTGCCGGATCCGTTTTTCCGGATTGCAATCCCTAATCTGAAACGTTGGTGTGACTGAGGCCAAAGCTAGTTTAACATAAAGAAGTTAGTGGATCTACTACAAATCAAGAATAGCCCATGTTTCATACAAAAAGCCCCACGAAATCCCCTCAGTAAATTTCCCGCTGATTCTTCATGTTTACACGCGTTGTTAGGAGTGTCCGGCTGTTTGTCGTCCGTCACTATATCCAGTAAATTTTTGTTTGATTTGCTTGATTGCGAGGCGATACGTTATTCGTTTGATACGTAGCAATTGAATTATCAATCAGCGATTTATTTTATGGTAAAACAATTATTAAATATATAAATGGAATATGTACGGGTTTTGTCTTTCTTCTCAGAGAAACATGGAATTGCAAACTGTGTGTCGCCATGACAGCAAATTCGTATTATTTTGAGATTGTGCTCACCACTCTTATAAAAAATCAATTGATAATACTTTAGAAGAAGAAAAAAACACCATGAAAGTTATCGAAGCATGGTGGTAGCGTAACGAAAACAAGCAAACAGTGACAGATGAGGAATAGTTACAACATTGGGGCTCACTAGTGTGCCCTTGCAGGAGCCCCAAAAGAATCTAAACAAATAAAGAAAAAAAAAAGAAGTAATACTCTTAAATAATTGATTGATTCAGGCGTTACTTTGCGGAAGTTCATTTTGAATGTTCAATGTTTATATTTAGTTTATTTCCGCTTAACCGTCAACTCAACCGTAATACTCTTAACTTATTTTCTCTCTCTAATACTGATATAACCATTTAGAAACGTGAAAAACTCATCAGCAACGACTCGCTTGTTCAGAAAAGGCTCAAACACTTGGAACATCGACGCAAAGTAGTTCGTCTGTCCAGATACCAGATACACTTTGGAAAGTGCACTTTTGACCTACATGACCTAGTTTCACTATGCCCATTTTACTATCAGACAGCCAGAAGCTTCCTACCACCCTCAAGTTGAAAAATTGCCTCCCATCCTCCCAATTGTATCCAAAGGTATGTTCCGGCAGCCTCACTTGAGATCCAGTTCCATTCCAGGCTAGGTGTGCTTTACTATCTTCAACCATATCATCAACGAACATCAAGAGAGCTGTAGTCCAACCTATCTTGTCAAACTAAAATAAACAACTTTTACATAAAAAACACACCTGAAACGTTGGTGTGACTGAGGCCAAAGCTAGTTTAACACAAAGAAGTTTGTGGATCTACTACAAATCAAGAATAGCCCATTTGGTCAAACACCTAGCCTGTCAACTAGAAAAAAAGTGATACAAATCAGCAATAAAAGCAATAGCAAGATTACTCTACACGGACAGACAACTATTTTTCTAAATCAGTATGTAGGGTTTCAAATTCACTTCGTAAGACAATGGGTAGATGGGTAAACTAAGCAATTGGAAGGTAAATCTTGGAAGGCGGACTGCATCGACGTATTAATTGACGCGCGTGGGACGCACGACGAACGTGGCTCGTGTTACAATGTGTGGCTAACGCGATCATGTCTACAGAGGAATCTTAGTTAATGCCTACGATTGTGCAGCTTCTTGGAGACATGTTTAATGCTGTCTTTAATTTAACTTCCATAATTAAGAAAACTGGTGATCGGGGGAAACAGCTTTGTGTCGCAGCTAAATATCATCTGACATGTCCTGTTAGCTCATTTGGTAGATTTTTTTTTTTTTTTTATGGTTGACACGCTAGTTGTTTGACCACAGCTCACCTGATGTTAAGTGAAGGTGTGGTCGAAGATGGTAAAGCACACCTAGCCTGGAATGGAACTGGCTCTCAAGTGAGGCTGCCGGAACACACCGTTAGATGCTTGGCGGCAGATTTTCAACTTGAGGGTGGTAGCTAGCCAGCCGAGTACTAGAAAGTACCCTACCACCATGCTATGGTTTCCTCACGATGTTTTCCTTCACCGGCAGCTCAAACTCATTGTTGGGGTTTGAACCCACGCCCTTCGGCATGCGAACCTACCGCGCTAACCACTGAGCTATCATCAGATCTACTTCATGAGCTGTAAGGTGTTGGTTTGATTCCCCGCAATACAAGTTATGATGTTCGTTCTGTGTTTGGGTGTTCTATCTCTATCTCTACATCGTATAATGAAGACAAAATCCACATTGGTATCTACTTTACACCCGTGCGAAGCCAGAGCGGGTCGCTAGTATGTATTTACCAAAAAAGTTTCTATTTATTTTATCAGTTATCTGGTTCCCGTAGTACAAGTTTAGCTTAGTTTTATACATGGTGTAAAAAAATCTGCATCTAAAATGTAATTACACCACTTGATAGCTAAATGATCAAAGAATTCGTTACGGAAAGTAAGGACTTGAAACAAGGAAATCTAAAAGAATTCTTAGTATTCAAAACTGTACACAGTCATGTTCACGTACACACGGCCTTGTACACGAAACTAACACAACTCGATTATTTACCCATGACATGGGTAAATAATCGAATTGTAATATCGTTTAATTTTTAAACGATTTGAGATCAGATTTCAATCAATTAATTTTAAGAAAGTCATGGGATATTTTTAAAGTGTTTAAAGTATTTGATGCTCACGTTTGTGTACAATACCTCCTGATTTACAAACAGTCCAAAAGTTATAACTCAAACGTTTAGAGGAGGCTTCAGGTGACTAGAATGCTGGTATCTACGTTGGTCAAAAGCTTAGCATTGCCATCCAGCGTGGCAATGCTGGCAGTATTCTGGCCACATATCGCTCCTCTGACGGACTTTTAGATTAAGTTTTTTGTATAAATTTTGTAAATAGTATTAATTTAAGATTTTTTATTTTGTTCAATCAATGCTGTTTTAATTTAGATATACTAGCTATTACCTGCGGCTTTGTTCCCGTAGTCGAGTGATTTGTGATGCATAGAAATCTCATCATAATATCTAATCGATCTTTGACTCATATTACATCTATCGTTAAACATACAACTGAGTTCAAAGATTTAACTAACTATCCTTCGTTGTTATCGTTTAAGAACAAACGGGGCTGTAATTTTAAATTTGGCTATGAAATGCAGAGTGCGGTCGTATCTGTCCATAGTTCTCAGCTCTTTGCCGTGGCTCAGGTGGTAAATCTCCGAGTTAATAGGCGTGCAAACGACGCCGTCGATGCAGTCCCGAGCAATTTGCCACGAATGGCGACAGCCCGATGTAGGCTGCAGTGGCGTTACGGCTGTTCCTATCTCTTTAGTATTCTGTGGTTTTACTTATGACAAAATGTTGTATCCATTTAAAAAAATAATAATGATGCGTACAATTTTTATATACCTAAGTTAATCTATTGTTCTCAAATAAGTGACAATTGTCTTATTGAGAATACATTTTTTAAACCTTATGTATGGACATTAAATTTCAGAAAAATAGCTAATTGATATTTTTGTAAATATAAGTAATACTACGCAATGAGTTAACAGCCGTAGACGAACTAAAGTAACCGACAAAGCCCAGAGAATCAGCAAGTTGAAGTGGCAGTGGGCAGGGCACATAGCACGCAGAACTGATGGCCGATGGGGCTGCAAAGTTCTGGAGTGGAGACCACGGACCGGCAAGCGCAGCGTAGGACGTCCATCCACAAGGTGGACATAGGACCTAATGAAGACCGCAGGAATGCGCTGGATGCGAGCCGCTTCCAACTGCTCTTTGTGGACGTCAAAAAGGGTTATCCATAATATGTCTAGCAGTGGACGTCTTACGGCTGAAATGATGAGCAAACAGCGTAGTCTATCCATGTCATGTGTTTTAACGTGCAGTTGGATAGTTGGTAAAAATATTCAACCCATTTTTCATGTCGTAAACATGTGAAAGAAGTAGGTATCTGATTTAATATTGTGACTCGGTGTTAGTTTCATTTGCTTAAAATCAAGTGCCAGCAAATCGACCATGAAGACTGGAGTGGACGTGCCAGAAAATCAATTTATAGTATTATTATAAACAATACCATGAATAATCGAATCTCAGGGCGAGGCGGACAGCGCAACAAATGTACAGTGTGGGCCGGTATTGTCTAGGTTATAGAGAAGTTATTTCAAATATCGATAAACTGGGAAATTGTCACGTGTATTTTTTTTTTTTTGAAAATTTGGTCGTTTCAAACATTACCTTTTTGATATATCTATTTTTTTTTAAATGTAAAAAGTAATGAGATGAACGAGACGCTCTCTTGATGGTGAGAGGTAACGCCTGTCCACGACCATCGCAGCGATACACAGAACTTTGATTAACAAAACAAAGTCCAGGTCATCACTGCTTTGGCGCTCATTACTTTGACACTTTCGATGGTTAGTCTCAACATCCCTGTAATTTCGCTAGCTGCAATACCCTTCGAACCGGAATACAGTAATGTTTACACACTACTGCTTAGCAGCAGAATAACTGGTACTGCGGTGGTACCTACCAAGACGTTGACTACAGCTCGTCTGATGTTAAGTGAAGTCGAAGAATTGACATAGCTTGGGCTGGACATGGCTCTCAAGTGAGGCTGCCGGAATACACCGTAGGTGCTAGGCGACAGATTATTGACTTGATCTACGATATGTATCACTAAAAAATAAAAGACATTTGCTGATTTTTTAATGAACTCATAGGTACTATGTATCTATCTATTTTGTATCTATTGCGACGAACAAAATAATCAATATCATCTGATGCTTAGCAATGACTTTTATCGATAAATATCCTCCTCTATCCCATCTCTAGCCCCGATTGTCGTGCTAAAGATCCTCAGTTAAGTTTCTCAGCTGATGGTGTTTCTATGTAATCTACACTATTTAGCTGGCTCACCATGCCCGTGTCATATGGGATTTGAATAAGTTACGCAGCGCACTTGCGACAGATTACTGGGGGTTTGCGTTGAGTGGATTAAAATTACCATTTGAACGGTAGCAATCTGATACGAATATCGGCTCAAACCTATTTCGCTATGAAGATCGTTCTTTATTTTTAGTAATGTTTAAGTAATTTTTAGTAATATGTAGTGCTTTATTACTAGGTGTCAGACCTTTTTGGATGGAGGTCATCTAGGTAGGTACACCCGCAGTACCAGATAGTCCGGCGCCAAGTAATAGTATGTTTACATTACTATGTTCCGGTTTGAAAGGTATAGCAGTGAGCGGAATTACAGGGCTGTCGCAATTAATCTTCGAAAGTCTCAAAGTAATGAGGGTCTAAATAGCGATGCCTTGGACTGTGGCTTTGTTACTGATAGTTTTGTGTATCACTGCCATGATTATTTATTTATGGGCATGTATTATCTTTTACCAATAGGAAAAAGTTTTGTTCGTCTCATAACTTTTACATAAAAAAATAAACAACATTTATGTAACATGAGACCTGATAAAGTATTTTAGACATCGAAACGGTCATGTCCGTGTACATTTTCATTTGTTTTTATTTCAAAATTTTTAGTAGGTTTTTTTTGTACCAAAAGCTACTAAATGTATTGTAAAATAATAAAAAAGGTTTTTGGTTTCCTTGTGCAGAATTAATTACTCACGTTTAATTATGTCGGATACACCTGTGTGTACTAAACTATAAAATATGGACAATTTTTTTTATTTTATTATTATTATTAATATTAATATCTGGTTATATGATGAAACAATAACACTGGCTTTAACCAGTTGAGTTAGTTATGCTTCTTTTTTTTAAGTTGTATTGTGTTGTTGCATGCACCGTGTCGCAAGAACTTACGACAGGTCGCAAGCTCGCAGTAGACATTACTGCTGCGTTGCGTCGGATTTGAATAAGCCCCTGCGCACACCGCAACAGCCGGGTAATGGGATATTAACACAGAGTTCGCACTGAATGGATTCCTATCACAGTCTGGATTTAGTCACATCTTTTTAGTGAAATCCATTTTTAAGTGCATCTTTAACTATCAGGAAAAGGAATTAAAGGAAAACAGGAGACTCTACAGAAGCCGAAAGCGGAATAAATACGAAAAACAATTTATCTTGTTCATTGGTTTTGTTTTATTTTACATGGAAAATGAACAGCTGCTAATTGATAAAATAAATAGGAAATAAGTGATAATACAAAAGACAAAAAGTTTTCGCTTGTCCTAACTTTTATTTATTTAAAGCTAAAAATACATTTATAACATACAAAACAAAAAAAAAAATAGACTAAGTGCCCCGAGTCATACTTGCGCGGGACAGATATATTTTTTTTCAATGAACATTACATCACATAATCATAAAAATAAATTCAACGTTAATTAAAAAAATATTTTAGTTAAAAAGTACAGTCGCGCTCATAATTCTATCAACAATATTTACCGATGACAAAAGATAAACATTAGTTCGGCATCAGCACCAACAGATCGCCGCGCCGCGTTGTTACACTTGACACGGCGTGACACGTTAGAAAAATGACGTGTCAAACAGGAAGATAAATCTGAGGGCGCAGTTAGATGCACTTGGAAATTGTTTCGATAAATCAACCCTTGCCGGTAGAGCGTGATGGCAATCATAAAGGACACTGGGGTCGAAAACTTTTTTCTAAAGCTATATTTTTCTGTTAAAAACATCTGATTTCAGATAGGTATTTGAGAACAAAATTATTTATAATCACAAATTTAATAACACCTTTAATTTATAATAACTACTTTCCTTTTAATCAGATGTAATTATTCGATTACATCGCTTGGCTGAGCAAAGGCATCCCTTTTTACTATCGATTCCTCATTATTCGAGTCGAACAATACAGGCAAGAGCTTTCCACTTTTTTTTCAAAATATTCAAAAAACGATAAACAAATCGAATTAAAGTTTACTAAAGTGTCAGAAATATTTTCACATATCGTATTAAGGTAATTTTTATGTAACAGCCATTATCACAGGGGTTTTTCTCTTATTTTTTAAATACTTTTACATTAAATATTTATAAAACATATATAATATAAAAAACTTAAAAACTAGGGTGCCGCCGGCAGCGGGGCAGGGCTCTAGCTGCCGGTGGTTAGGGCTGCAGAGTGAGGAACCTCCTCACAATGCGCGCGGTGTCAAGGATCACTGCCTTTTGAAGCTGACTCTTGACCCAACCGTCTAGTGAGAGTCTCTTGAGATGTTGGTCGAGGCTCTTCGCTATAAGACCGTTTACCGTGACAACTATCGGGACAATGATCGTCGAATCAACATCCCACATGGCGGTTATCTCGTGAGCCAAGTCAAGGTACTTGCTAAGCTTGTCCTTCTCGACAGCCATTATTATTAATAGACTTATAAATAATATAAGACTTTTCATCACGATTGTACTAAGTCGACCCATCTTGCCGGGTGACGAATGAGTAGTGCAAAAAAATATTATCAACGATATCTGTTCTGGAATCTGTTTTCCATCAATAAAAGTGAGCTTTGAAAAGAAAATCTTTGTTCAATAGTCTTTACCCTAAAATTATAATGTTACATCGAATTTCAACATCTAAATAGTTGAAACACTCGAAAATGCTGGTAGGGTCAGGTTGGTGAGTCAGATCTATTTAGTGTTAGATCCGAGCGATTTTCATCAAAACTACAATGAAACTGTGGGTACAGTTTTTTTGTAAAAATAATGAGACGAACGAGACGTTCTCTTGATGACAAGAGAAAACGTATGCCCATCGCAGCGGTATACGAGTACATAACTTTGAGTAACAAAACGAAGTTCAGGGCATCGTGCTCACTATTTTGAGACATTCGTTGGATAATCTCAACAACCCTAAAATTTTGCTAGCTGCAGTACCTTTTAAACCGGAACAAAGTAATATTTACACACTACTGCTTGGTGGCAAGATATCTAGTACTGCTTACGACGATCTCTTACTAAAGAAATCTACCAAGTAAAGTAGGAAGTATTTTTTATAAATCGGTTTTACTATCAGTTTTCTGTTTCTAAATAAGTATTTGTGTAACCGCGGGGGCGTTTCTATTGTCCGTATGATCGATAGTGTTGTCCGCCAACCATTAGTTTGGACCCCGGCCAGATTTGGCGCCCCTCTCGGCCGGGGTAGGACATCTTCAGCTCAGTATACCTTAAAACCAGTTGTTTAACTTTTATTTACACTACTGCCAAATATCTAAACAAACAGGTGTTACTCAAAATAGCTTTGCATTTGTCCATACTCTGCCAGATGTTAAGCAGTAGTGTGGTCTAAGATGGAGCACGCTTACCTAGAAGAAACCTACTTACTCTAGATTTGAAGACACCCATATTGTACGTAACAGGGAACACAGACTCCGGCAGAGAGTTCCACAACCTCGCTGTGCGAATGAAAAATGTGGAATCAAAACGCTTTGTGCGTACATGGGGAACATCCACCATGTACGGATGACGCTTTGGTAGCGTTAGAGGGGTTCAACTCACCAGTTATATTTTAATATCCTTAAATAAATTGAGATGAAAATCGTGACAATTTTGGTTGATATAAAATTGACTATTGTTTCTCGTCGTAAATAAATTACCAAGATACAAATGACTTGAAATATTCTTATAATTGGTTGTAGATTTCTTTAGCAGGAAGTCGTCTAAGTAGGTACTGCCGCAGTACCAAATATTCTGCTGCCAAGCAGTAGTATGTAAACATTACTGTGTTACGGTTTGAAGGGTACTGCAGCTAGCAACTTTACTGGGCCGTTGAGACTAACCATCGAAAGTCTCAAAGTAATGAGCGTCAAAGCAGCGATGCCCTGGACTTTGTTTCGCTACTCAAAGTTCTGTGTATTGATGCAATGGTCACGGGCAAGCGTTATCTCTTATCATGAGGAAAGCATTTCGTTCGTCTCATCACTTTTTACAAAAAATTGGTGCGTTTTCTCCGTTACTTCAGATGGTGATGGTGGAGATGGCCTTTTATTTGCTTTGTAAAACTTATTTTGTCCGAACATAAGTCTTGGTCACTGACAGTAAGTTCCATGGCCCACGAGGCTCGGGTAAATGTGTCTTTTAAAAGCGATCGTGTGAAACGAATCGCCTTCGTACCGCGTGGATGGCTCTTGATGGAGTTTTGAGAGCTAAGAGTGCATCTATGATTTTGATTATGTTATGTCTTGTGTTTGTTATGATTTTTGGTAGGCATATAATACAAGTTTTAAAATTTAAAGTAGCGTAGCGTAGCAAAGCAAAATCCGGGGCATCGCTGCTTTGGCGCCCATTACTTTGAGACTTGTGATGGTTAGTCTCAACAGCCCAATAATTTCGCTAGCTGCAGTCTGTACGTTTCGAACCGAAACACAGTAATATTTACACACGGTGGTACCTATTTTTTTTTATGGTTGATAGGCTAAGTGTTTGACCACAGCTCACCTGATGTTAAATGACGGTGTTGTCGAACATGGCACATTCGATGGTTAGAATTTCGACCCATTGATTGCAGTCTTTTTCTTAGAAAGAAAATGTCAAAATATATCCAAAGGCTACTCTGGAGCCCCGTGTTTATGTACTCCCATTTCCCCCTCCAATCACTCGGATTACGGCAAGTTTAGCCAACACTCGAGCATAAGTGGTACATTAACATCCACAATTAATCTGACTAATGAATGTTTGCTCTCCATTTGGCCTACGACTGCCAAACATCGGCCAATATTTGCCGTGCACTCGCCCACAGTGGACCACACTGGCTCTCTAATGAGGTCCAACTTCCGTGTTATTATAATGTATTAGCCGTGTGCTTAGATGTCACAAGCAGACACAGTCATAGATAACATTTTTTTTTAAAATTTAATTTGTCCTATCGGGCAGGCTAAAGCTATAAAACCATACTGCCTCGTCTTCGGTTTTTGCGATAATTCATGTCTTACATCTATAGTTACAGTCAAAGTCTTGTATTGATCAAGTCTAGTCCATGTCAGTCAAGTCCAGTTATGCTTTAGTAAAGTAGTGGCGGCTTTACTTTAAGCTTCGATGGAATTTTGGAAGCAACACGAAAAGTCATGTTTCACCACATTATATCATTTTCCCACACTCGCGCTTTTAATTCGGCACTTTATGAATAAAACACCACCATTTTTATGCATAAACATTCCACAAAACACTAGTTTTGGAAAAAAATACAACGGAGCGACACGACTCTTCCCGCGTCCCCGCCAAAAAACCTAATATTCAATCAACTTGTAGCAAGCAGTTTTTTTAAACCATTTTGTATTTTGGCTCGGTACTAATCATATTAATCTGACAAATGCACTTGATTAAATTAAAAATAACAACGAAGTTCAAAGTTCTATTAATTCCTCAAGCTGCTACTATAGATTGCTGACCAGTCTCAATTCTTATTTGCCATTCATTGACCTGCAACTTGACAAACAAACAAAAAACATATCGAGTCCCGAGACCACCAACCGAGTAATGACAAGCATCCTCATTAAGGCATCTAATGAGATAATTCCTGTCACACGGACGTAAATCACTGAGTAGGAAATCTTATCAGAGATACAAGTGTTTCACTTAGTTCCATATCCAAATTGGGAATTGAAAGCGTACGTTAAAAACACAATGAAATTAATATCGTAAATAGTAATTATTAAAACACAAAACGGTTAAGGTTACTGCTAAAATGGTTTTTTTAGTAAATTTCAATTTTCGTAAAAATTTTAGATTTTTTAGTTTTTTTTTTAATTTTTTTTTTTGTTTTTTTTTTCTAATGTTTGTAAAGCTTGGTTATTTGTGATATTGTCACGTTTATATAATGACAATGGTATACTTAAGCAAGATAAGGCCGCACACGCGTTGTATTCAGAGTAAATCTTAACTTAATCTACTTAATCTTAATCTTAGCATAAGACTTACAAAAATCAGAAAAAAGCAAAAATGGCTAAAAAAATTATAAATACTAAATTACATTTCACATAGAGCCATCCAACCCCAAACTGAGCAAAGTATGTACCTATTATAGGCTAGCTGATAAAATACTTTCTTTTGTTTATATTTGGATAAATTATAACTTTTTTTTTGACCATATCAAACTTTGCGACACGTGTTAAAAAATTTAAAATAAAGAATTAAGTCGTATTGGTAACACCCTCCTTCATTTAACATCAGGTGAGCTGTGATTGTGAATCACCTAGCCCATCAACGATAAAAAACCCCTAAAATCAGTATCACAATGTCAAATACGTAGTTGTCACAATGTTATTCAGAAAAGAACTCTGAATGATTTTCTACTCAGTGCAAGGTTTATTATGTTTGTATTTATGTATGTTGTGTGCTATTGTTCCCTGATTTATTACTTATTGAGTCCCGTAGTCTTGGTGCTATCGCGGCTTCATCAGCCGTGCATGTCGTGTATGTTTGGCTAACGTCTAAGACATAGAACTGTATATAATTTGGCTTAGATAGCAGCAGATGGTATCATGGAGTGCTTCTAGCAGTCAACTGTGATGCCAATCCCACTAATATCATAAATGTGAAAGTTTGGATGGATGGATGTTTGTTACTCTTTCACACAAAAACTACTGAATGGATTTTGATGAAATTTGGTATGGAGGTAGCTGATACTTTGGATTAACACATAGGTTACTTTTTATTTCGAAACCATGTAGCGAGTAGCACCGCGGGGCGCAGCTAGTTCTAAACATATATGCGCCTGTTACATTTTTTTAAATTTTAGTTTAGTTCAGAGTTTTTGTTTAAACTATATTCAAAAAGTTGAAAATTCTCAATTCAACCCGTATCTTTTATGTATGTACTCCGCAATTTTAGAACCGATACTCGTGTTTTTTTGTATAAAGTGGAAGAAGTTTACCATTAGTTTAGATCTTTCAAAAAGTTGCATTGCATTTCAAAAAAGAGTTTGGTATCTCGATTACTCTGTCATTTATAAGCAAATTTCCTAGTTTCTTTTTGTGTGGTAGGCTAAGTTAATCAGGTTATTAGATAAGCAAAATAAATCGAAAACCATAGCTACCTCAGTAAAATAAATTCAAAGTCGATGAGACGCCGACGTCGTACTTGACCTCCTTCGACTTGTTTGCTCTGCAAAACATCCGGCCAGGATTTGCGCAATTCATCAGGACGGTATATCAGCTACATCTAGAACTAAACATTCATTCTCTGCGTCCTGCTATTAATCAGCTAGATTCAGGCAGCTGTTTTGTTTGTCTGTACCTAGTAAGCCAGTTTGAGCGCCGATGAAGGAATAGGAGATACGGTAATTTGCTAAATAATTTTTTTTTTGAGTAAACAGGCTAGGTGTTTGACCACAGCTCATCTGATGTTAAGTGAAAATGTAGTCCAAGATGGTAAAACACACCTAGCCTGGAATGGAATTGAATCTCAAGTGAGGCTGCCGGAACACACCGTTAGGTGCTTGGCGGCAGATTTTCAACTTGAGGGTGGTAGCTAGCCAGCCGAGTACTAAAGTACCCTACCACCATGCTATGGATTGCTCACGATGTTTTCTTGCACCGGCAGCTCAAGCTCATTGTTGGGGTATGAACCCACGCTCTTCAGCATGCGAACCTACCGCGCTAACCACTGAGTTATCATCACTACAAAAGTTCATTCATTTTTCATTCAATTTGAATTCCAACAGCAACAAAATAAAATTTACTGACTTATATTTTTTAAATTTGCCACACAAATAATTTGAATAAGTACATAAAACTACTGCTCATAAAAGAGAAATATCACCTACTGATTTATAAAATATAGAAGCAAAGACATTAACGAGAACGCATACCCCAATCCATAACCATTGCAGCGATACACATAACTATGGGTAACAAAAAGTCCATTGCATCGCTTCTTTGGCGCATTATTTTGAGACATTCTATTCAAATATAGATTACAATACTAGTAAATGTAACTATTTCTTTTTGTGTAACTCATAATTATAATTATATAAGCAAAGTAAATATGGTTAGTCTCAACAACCTTTCTTTAGTCTTTCTGACTGAAGGACACACCGTCCTTTACTGTTACCAAAAATCTTTTTCATACTAAGGTTACCTGGAAGCGGCTGCTTTAAGCGACAAGACCTCCAGTTGTTACACTATTATTAAGCTGTTTTCGTTATCAATATTTTACGGTGTGAACAATAAAGAGTTATTTTATCTTATTTTAAAAGTCATGTTATTTTGCTAGCTGCAGTAACTATAGTACTTGGTGGTAGATTTCCTTAGCAGGAAGTCGTTTAGGTAGGTACCACCGCAGTGCCAGATATTCTGTCGCCAAGCAGTTACTTTTTTTATTTTGATGTAATTGTGATGAGTCGAACGAGACGCTCTCCTGATGGTAAGAGATAACGTCTGTCTATGACCATTGCAGCGATACACAGAACTTTGTATAGTATAACAAAGTTCAAGGTGCTAAGACGTCAGCTATTTTCTCTGAAGTTTGTCTTTTAAATACCATAGTAGTATAATACACTTCGGCAGCGTAATTATAGCCTCGCTAAACAAGGTTATTTACATATCAGTTATTGTTAATAAATAAGTACTTACGTAATCCATAAGATATTCCAAATTATAGCAACGCCCAAGAAGGTAAAATTAATGTAAGTTCTGTACTACTTCTATATTTTTTCTCAAATGATTTGTAATTCTCCCAAAGCCGTATCCATTCTCTGCAACATCCGGCCTTCAGGTCAGTACATGTATTTGAACTCTACCGTTGATAAGAGCCAAGCAAACAAAGCACCAAAGAGCTAAGTGATCACTGACTAGTAATCTAACGATTTAGCCATTTAACATGTCATACTTTTTTGGTAATCTTACACAATTGTGTAAAAAGGTACACAATTTTTTTTGTGTAAAAAGGTACACAATTTTTTTACCCTATGTTAAGTGACAATATGGTGGTAAACTCACCTAGCCTGGAATGTAACTGGCTCTCAAGTGATCCTACCGGAACACACCGTTATGTGCTTGGTGGTAGATTTTCAACTTGAGGGTGGTAACTAGCCAGCCGAGCACTTTAAAGTACATATCACCACCATGCTATTGGTTCCTCACGATGTTTTCTTTCCACTTGTAGCTTAAACCTATTGCTGGGCTTTGAACCTACGTCCTCCGGCGTATTAATCGACCACAGAGTTATTATTGCTACATAATAATTAATTATTTTTTGGAACAAGAACCTCAAAAACTTGAAAACACGATTTTGATAAACGTAATTTTAGTAATTAATAGAGTTACAGTGTATAATATATCGCAGTAGTCAAAACTGAGTAAAAAATAGAGGAAGGAAGCATTAATCGAAATTTTTGATAAAATACAGGCAAAAAAGTTATAAAAGACCAATTACCTATGTCAGATTGCCAATTGCAATGGACAATCACAATTTTTTTATGTAATGCATAGGTACTTTGCAGTGTATTTTCTACATCGATTTTTGACAGCCTGTTGCGTAGGTACTTGGTGGTATAAGGCGTGGGTTCGATTCCTACCCAGGGCAAACGTTTTGTGATAAACAAATGTTTCCTCTATATCTGGGTGTTCTGTATATATTTTATGTATATAAAATATAATTATACAGAACACTAACACACACCGAACAAAAAAAGTATTTATCTATTCTATCAGTTAACTGACTTCCATCACACAAGCTCTGCTTAGTTTGGGGTCAGATGGCGCTGTGTGTGATGCCCTACGATGTTTATTTATTATTTCGTTATCAATTATTGACTCGTGGCTTGACCGTAATTCTGGCAAGTTTGCCATATCCACTTCATCTGCATCCGGTCTTCCGGTCAGCGCGCGTGTTTGCTCTCCGCTGTGATAAGAGCAACGCAAACAAAGCGCCGAGAGAGCTGCCGGGCGCGATACCGGCGAGTGATTGCCGATCTGCAGCCCACGTGATGCTGTTTGTCTTACGTCCCTGCTAATGTTACTATATTGACTTATAATCGTCCGACAAAAGAACTTTCCCTCCACGAGTAAATTCTTTGTTATTTGGGGCTGTGTAAAATATGACAAAGAAATATGTTTATTTGCTTCCGTTTTTTAATTGACTTCAAAAAGGAGGATTATCTCAACTCAGTTGTATTTTTTTTAGAACTTCGTCATTTACGTTGTGTAAACTGATCTATTTTTTTTTAATTGAAAGGATGTAGTTACATTTTGGTCTTATAGAAATTTGATGAAATTAATCTGATAGTAAATAATGACTTAAAACTCAAGCTACTGCAACTTGATTTTTAAATCATGATATCTAAAACCTAGCTGTGTTTGAGCTAAGAGGCATAGAGTCCGCGAAGATTTGTGAAGTCTGCCAACCCGCACTTGGCCAGCGTGGCAAACTATGCCCTTATTCTTCTCACAATGAGAAGAGACACGCGCCCAACAGTGGGTCAGTTTATGAAAAACAGGGTTGACTCGGAATGGGGTACGAACCCTCGCCCTTTGGCGCGCGAACCGACCGCGGTAACTACTTAGCTGCCATCGCTACAATACTAGCAACTACTACAATTGTAATACATTTATTTTTGCACGAAATAAACACAAAATAACTAAACAATGAAACTAACATGATTAGCAAAAATCAAAATTAAAAAATCTCTCGCCAAGCATCTAACGGTGTTTCCCGGCAGCTTCACTTGAAAGCCAGTTCCATTTCAGGTTAGGTGCGCTTTACCATCTTTGACCACACCTTCACTTAACAGCAGGTGAGCTGTGGTCAAACACCTAGCCTGTCAACCATAAAAAAAAAGGTATGAAATCAGGAATGTTACGAAGCGAGTAGTTTTGCTATAATTAAAACAAAGCTTGTATCTCAGCATACATAAACATTACCTCGACTCGAAGGCGTAATAAAAGCGAGCCAAGAACAGCGATCTCACAGCAAAACAGCCGTTCAGGCACCTTGGCCATATCTCCCGATCAGCGCTCATGAAGACACATGGCCAGATATAATGACCCATCGTCTCGCAGACGTTATTTCATATTAGACGATATCCTGCTAGCACATTAGGTAGACAAATGGCTTTCATTACAACAGTAACGGTTAACTGGACGCGTGTATCTGGCTGTTTGCTGCGACTAAGATACGGCCCCACTCTGAGATTGTTTGGAATGATCGTTTCTAGTATATGCGCAGTTTGCCCAGCGCCATCTCTGTGCTAAGCTGTAGCCTTACATACCGGTGAAGAAAAACGGTGAGGATGTCATAGCATGGTGGTAGGAAACTTTCTGGTACTGCGTTAGCTAGCTTCCATCCTCAAAGACAAAAATCTGTTGCCAAGCAGTTAACAGTAACATAAAATAAATAAACATCGCAGGACATTACACACAGCGCCATCTGACTCCAAATTAAGCAAAGCTTGTACTATGGAAGTCGGATAACTGATAGAATACTTAAATACTTTTTTTGTTGTAAATGCATACAGAACACAGTGTGTTCAGGCAGCCTCACTCGCGGGGCAGTTCCAGGATGGATGGATGGATTTGTTACTCTTTCACCAATAAACTACTGAACGGATTTCAATGAAATTTGGTATGGAGGTAGCTGAGATCCTGGAGACATAGGCTATTTTTTATCTCGAAAACATGTAGTGGGCAAAACCGCGAGGCGCAGCTATTAAACTATATGTGCACTAAATTTCCGCAAAAACTGTCCTATTTTTGCGTGATTGATTAACACACATCAAAACTTTCATATTTATAATATCTGTAGAATGTGTCATTATGTTATGCTCCAACTGAAATAAACCATTCAATAAAATAGCTTTGAGAAAATCGAGCATAAAATCTTCAAGTCATCACTTCAGGGACCATCTTCATTCACAACCCGAGATGACCGTAAAATCTGAAACGGTTCTAGCCCGTGTTCCCCATGACGTAAAGCCTTCAATAACCAAACACATAAAGGCGAGTGCATACTGCACCACTCGCCGCAAATTGAGTTACAAAACGTTTCTTTCCCAAGCGAAAGGCTCTCAAACTTTTACAAAGGAATCCCGCTTTTTTGTGGGGCAACGTAATAATGGAGTCTTGGTGGGCTAAGTGGATCCGAGATTGGGATGTTACGCTCTGCTGGCTTGATCTAGAGTGGTGCTTGTTTGTTTTGGAACACACTGTTGGACAAATTGTGTTATTGGACTTTTGTGAATGAATTTTGTAAAGCGTCCTTGAATTAAAATATGCTAAGTAAGCAAACAAAGACGTATATGACAAAATATAATTCTGTTAAAAAACGCTATAATATTTTACTAAGCGAATCAACGTTTCCCGAATTTACTCGGTTGAATTGACAATACAAATTTAAGGAGCATTTTTTTTTTTTGTATATTTCTATGAAGATAACTAGCGAAGCTTTGATAGATAAATAAATAGGTAGAAATTCTTTATTGAATTGTTGATTGGTTTAAAAAAAAACTAGGCAAATAGACTTACAAAATCAATATTTCCAACAATTAATTAGATGGGCATGCCTGTGAATATGGCTATAAATAGTAAAATACACTTATTACATTTACAACTAAAATAACCTTACTTGATGGTAGATCTCCTTAGTAAAAGGTACCACCGCTGCACCATATATTCTACCGCCAATCAGTAGCGTGTAAACATTACTGTGTTCCGGTTCAAAGGGTACTGCAGCTAGCGAAATTACAAGGCTGTGGAGACTAACCATCGAAAGTCTCAAAGTAATGAGCGCCAAAGCAGTGATGCCCTGGACTTTGCTTTCCTATACAAAGTTCTGTATGTGTGTTGTACTCTTCCTCCCTTCTTAGGGTGAGGTCGGAATCCAGTGTCGAGGTATTTACCTTATTACCAAGGCTGGGCTCTGGGACACACTGGCCCCAGGGGTGTGTGGAAGGTGCGAGTCGACACCCGTATAGGCCACGAGCGGATCTCGAGCGCCCTCTGGACATTTGTCCTGTCATGGCTTATATTTTCGTTTGAGGGTCTATCCTTCATCGCCGTCTATCTTCTTCCTCGTCTTCCTCTTCCGGCCCAGCCAGGAGGAGATCTCGAGTTAGTGATCGCCATGTACGTACTTCGGAAAAAGTTATATGTATCGCTGCAGTAGTCATGGACAGGCGTTATATCTTACAATCAGAAGAGCGTCTTGTTTAAATTTTGAAAAGAATCTCTATTAAAATTAGGATGCTTACTGATCTCTTTATGGCCTTTCGACGGTCTATGGTGATATGGTCTCTATGGTATTTAATATACTTGATAGTTAGTTTTTTTAATTCTTTCTTTATTTACACAGAGTTATTCACGTTGGAAAAGAAAGAAACAACTTATGCTTGTAGAAGAAAATAAAAAGTAACAAAGCCACTACTTTTGAGCACCGTAGACATGACGGAAGCAGGTGACGTCAGCTCGCATTCGTTAAGCCGCTTCATTACGGCCGCTCTAGGGGGGAGGGATACTTCACACTACTGTGTAGAAAGAAAGCATAAACTATCTTACTAAAGTATAACTTGCTTATGTTTAAGAGTTAGATCGCATGACCATAACTGAAGCTAGAGTATACATGTCAAAAAATGAGGCGTAAAAATGTAACGGGTTAAGCGATAGTAAAAAAATCAATGTAGTTTTTTTTATGGTTGACAGGCTGGGTGTTTGTCCACAGGTCACCTGATGTTAAGTGACTTACGGTCACCCATCTGCAGACTAAAATAGCAAGAACTTTTATGATTTTGAGTAACCTAAGCCAGCTTTATATTCGCGTTAGTTATGTAGGTTGGATATGTTTGAAGTTAGTTTACAAAATAATATTTAAAAAAACATAACGCATTTGAACAGAATTTCTGTGGAAAAATCGTAAATGTTACATATGGCTCCGTTCGAGTTTATTTATTTATTTAGATCACCAACACTATACACATCACAACAATAATGGCGGTCAACACAAAAAAAAAAAACTAGATGTTATAGCAGTTATAGGTGACGACAACATGCAATAAGTTGTAACGGTCCAGATAACCGTTAACATTTATAATTATTATAATAACAAATAAAATGAGGGCTTAATACATTTACTCATTTAAAATTAATGTATGATTCTAATTAAATTTAAGAGAAGTTAATTTTCATTTACATTCGGATTTGGTACAAAAGCGCTACGTTAGATAACGGTGAGGTAGCGAACTACAAAATTAAGTGACCATGTGAAAATCAATAAAGTTAGTACCCAAACACAATAGATGGCGCTATTTCAAATAATTTAAGCCAAGAAGTCACGGAAGAATGGTTAGTAATTAATTATGTCTAAATGAGGGACAGATACCATGTAAATTCGGCACTGATGTAAAACCCATGTGTTCTGTTGTTAGTTTAATTATATCATTACATTAAAATTAGTTATGACATAGAAAAGATCTGCACGTCCTATGTAGATTGTGGGGATGCCAATAGATGGCGTGCTTTATTTTAAATAGGGATGTGCCTTTTTCAATATTATGTTGATATATCATTGGAGTACCGAATATTTAATCGAATTAAATAATTACTTTAGTAAAAACAATACTTGTATTAGATATTTTAGTAAAATACATAAATTCTAAATTATAAATTGTTACAGCTAATTTATAGAAGAAATAGTTATTTAACTATTGTATTGAACTATTGTACATTGTAGATAACTATCTTATAATCTTACCTAACAATCTATAATGCCAAAAATATAAGGTAAATGATTGTTATCTATACTATACCTAGGTTAGGGATTCTAGTAAATAAGAGGGCATGTTGAAACGGGGTTTGTCTCACTTACTTCATAAACATAATTAGAATGGTTAGAGGTTACAATATAGTTGTGTAGCTTGTCTTCCAATATTTTCATAACTAAATGACATAGGTAATTGTCACAAGTGATGGTCATTCGGAGTGGAAAACACTTGGGCTTGCATTAATTAGTGGATTGGAATTAACAATGCGGGATGCAACAAGTTTTATATAACGGTGCATCTACAAATATTAGAAATTATATATGGCTGATCAGCAAATGTTTATTGGGGATTTACTTAATCAAACCTTGTAATAATTGGGGAGTATAATTAAATGTTGTGTAGTTTATTTATTATTTTAAACAAATCTGGGTTGTATTTTAAATACTAAAAATATTAAACAAAAAATATTGATAGAATGGAGTATCATGGCGACACTAGTTGTTACCTATCGCATGTTTAATTTATGAGTTTAGTGCGGCGCGGCACAAAGGGAAAAATCACACATTGATAGGGTTTAGATGTGTGGAGTCACACGGATAGGATCGCTCTCTCGGACACGTTGGGCTGCTTGAGCGGCTTCGCATGCTTGGGGGCCTTCGAGGTGTAAGTTTGCATCAAAGAGGAGTATATATAGAAGCCGCGAAGCGTCGCGCGAGGATTCAGGATTGATATTCGGTCTTGTACGTTTCTCCTGTCGAATTCTTTTAACGGCTGTCCAATTCAGTAAAATTAATGGTGAATCTCTGCTCAAATACTGTTTGTACCTAAATAAGGTTAATTAATAAAACAAACATGTGAATTACTTGTGCCTCAGCTCATGAATTGGTATCTATTTCACGTTAGATTGCGATATTTACCGAGATTGGGTTTTTGAGTGAATTCTGTTCCCATAAGGAATGGAATGTAAATTCATGTTATGTGATAATTCGATCTACATCGATTTGTGTTATAATTGGCCAGTCTGTTAACGCACGAAGTGTGCAAAGCTGTTAATTCGAACCTTTGAAGCTTCCCTTCTTAGTACCAACATAATATTGGCAGCTTATTCCTCCCCGTTAGGCTCGGGTTTATTGTGACTAACCGAGCGGTGCTTTTGCCTAGAAATAGGAGCATCGAAGTCACCGGTTTGGTTGTGGTTTGGCCTGTGCTTGATATAGTCCGTAGTTCCCTGGGACAAGTTCCTGGATTGCGAACTTGGTGGCGTCGTTCTTTGATGGTATCATTACGTGGCCCAAGCTTCATGCAAACTGTCTTACGTTAGGTTGGATGTACTTGACCTTCCCATGACTGTCTCTTGTGTTATAGATTCGGTCTAGGCTTCGGCCATGCGAAAGTCGTCCCGTAGGGCTGGTTAGAGTCTTAGTGCTTTTCGGGCTGACCCCCGCTAGGTAATAGAGTAACATAGTTAGAAGGGTATTTGCACGTCTGGATACCGAGCATCTAGATAATACCCCGTATTAGGTTTGGGAACGGGGATAAAATCACAAAAATAAGACCCGCGAGTCTTTTGTTGGGCTTCTGATTGTATCTCTAGACAGTTTAGGGCCCGTCTTTAAGTGTAGGTTTATTTAATTACTAGGTAGGACATAGGGATATCACGTCGATCTAATATGTTCTACAGAATGCGAATGTATCAATCGGCGGGATTCAGGGACAAGTAGGGTTTTTATTTCAGGTTAACTATGGAGTAAATCACTTAATTCTTGTTGGAGTGTTCCGGCTATTAGAATATCAATATAAAGTCATCAATTGAATCTTGTTGAATTTTGTATAACCTAGAAGTCAGATCGACTTGCATTTGGCAAATTACGGGAAGCTTGTGTTGTGGTTAGCTCTCTTGTTGGCCAAGCGAAGCCGTGCCAGTTGGTTTTCTCTTATCTAATCAGGGGAGAAACTGACATTATTAAGAGTACTACCTTAAAACCATGATTCTTAGTATACAAGCCAGGAGCATTGAGGCTATTACTATTCAACAAAGATTGAACTAATGACTTTCCAGGTTAATGATAAAACCCTGGTTCTCATAACTTTAGTATTTATTTAAATACTTTCCTAACTAAAAGCTAAAAGAATTCCGATACTAAAAGAATCATAAGAATGTTGTAGTTATAACTACTGCATACATACCTACAGACCAAGTAAAGTCATTTATATATTATTTATAATGACAGACAGACTTTGCCAAAAGATAATGTCCTCTCAGTCCCTTGATTGCTATTTATGAATCTTAACGATTGACATCTATACATACAAGTTACTAGAATGTAATTTAATTATGTGCAAGACACAAGTCCCCATATAAAAGAAAATGTGGAAGACTGCTGTCCAGTCAGGATGCCGAGGCAGATTTTCAAGAGCGGGGCGGGGCTCTTGAATTAACCACAACTAGTTCAATGCTAATATAATATGTACTAAAAACCTTTCTTTTAAATCAAATACAATACTAAGACTGAGCTATTGAATTAAACACAAACAGCTCAATACTAATGTAATACTTAAATTCATGATAATAAATTATATACAGTACTAAGATTGAACTCTAGAATTAACCACAACTAGTTCAATGCTAATATACTATGTACTAAAATCCTTTCTTTTAAATCAAATTCAGTACTAAGATTGAACTCTGGAATCAACCACAAACAGTTCAATGCTAACATAATACTTAAATTCATGTTAATATTTCCTAAGTCATTTATATCCCGAAGAGTACATTATTTGCATTTACTTCTAACTCTTTGTATGTGACAAGACTGACTGTTTATATCTGAGTTTAATAATGTAGTAGGTATCTTTCAATATGCTAAGGAAGCTAACTTCGGTAATAGACCTAGGTTTAGAAGTAGGGTCTAGATATTTTAGGCATTATAGGGATTCATCTCAAACCTGTCTTGGGTTTTATTACGGTGGCAAGGTAGAGTCCTCCTTAGACGATCACATGGCCAAAATAGAGATTTAGATTATAAGCGGTTAACCAGTTAAGTTAAAGTCACCATTAACCATTTAAACCATTAAATCAACATATTACCATTTTACCTTAATATCGTAGACTTTAATTTTTTAATAAATATAAACATTTTAAATATATTTAAATAATCTAAATAAAAAAATAAATTAAAATCGTTAAAGGGGGTTGTTACAAAATGGGTGTGCCTTAGACCAGGATCAATCATTATAGGGTTTTTACAAAATTTAGCTTCATAATTATGTACTTGGGTAGGTTAGGAACTAGCACCTTTGGTATAAGTAGATAGAATAAGTGTGTCTTTCTGCCCAGGTGGAATGGCACACAAATTGTTGCTGTGTAGTGATGCGAATGGTTTGAGATGAACAAATTAATAATATGTATTAATAAAATAAATAGGTAACTTGCATAAGAATAGGGAAAATACAATCAGTAAGATGCGGTCAAAATGAAAGAAATTATAGTAATTTTAAATTAATAAATTTAGAAACAAGTCTAAAACCTACAATTATGTTACATAGGATGTTTTCACTGACATAATGGTACTCTCTTTTATTCTACTAAAATTAAAAACTTATAGATTCACAGTCTAGATTATTATAAGTATACTTCAGCAAGTTACTTATAAAATAAGGTTAACACTCAAAATATAGGACATAATCTTTGGTTCAGCATGTTTATTGTCTAGAGATCACACTATCTTCTTCTAGTTTGTTTTATTAACCCTAGTGAGCTTGAAGGAAAACAAAAGCTTTAAACTGTTCAATTTATAGTTACAGTTAAGTCACGGTAAAACTTTAAAGTTATATGAAATTGCATATAAAATAGGATTCTATTGTAGCAGGAAACGGAGGAATGTTCTTGTAGAATTTTCAAAATACTTGTAGTGACGGGCTAGTAATTTCTAATGTCTCAGTTACTTCATCTGAAAGGTAACAAAAACACACTTTAGAATCTTATAGGGTTCCGACTAAAAAGTTAGTAATCATACTACGATTATGTTAGGGTATATACAATAAATAAGCAGTTGTTAATTGTAATCGATAGGCTGTACTCTTACCATTAGGCTATAGTTTGCTTAAACTATCACTTAGTTTTCATAATAAAACACAGTTACATTTAATAGGTAAATTTCACTAAATTATTTACATAATTTACAACAATTGTCAGTAAGTCAGTTATTAACTAGAATTTTGTTAGACAGATTTTTAACACTTCTTGTTGTCTGCCAACTAGCAGCTTACTGATGGGAGTGGTAAGCCATCATAATACTTTATAAGGGCTTACTATCTCAAGACTAGATTCAACTAAACAAACTATCCGTGTCAATTTATATAAATTGTAATAATTAAATTAGGGTACTACTAGATTTATTTAAAAATTTATTTTTATACACTCACTTGTTAGGATTCCATGTCTGTCATCTTTCGTTAGTGGTTGAGTTCGATTAAAAATATAAGCTTCATTAACTTGTCTTACAACGCTGAAAAATATTACAATTATATTAGGATTAACTAAAAATTACATAGGTATAGTTAATTTAATCACCTGAAGTTTTAGTCACATAACTCAATTTAGGTTTCACAATTTCAATTTAAACAGCTGAATAGGGAATGAAAGACTGGATAATATCTAATCTAATGAGCTTTAACTTTGCTACATAAGTACAAATAAGATTGTATTGCGGAGTTAAGTTGTTACTTTTGAAAATAAATAAGGATTGTGACTTACTTATGAAATAAATGCTCTTAGTTGTAGTATGAACAGTAGGAAAGTTCTACATTCATCACTTTATCCGTTTCATGTAGATGTATAGCCAATTTTGAACTTTCTGGGCATGTAATTTAGTCATCAAATCAAATCAGGTTGCATTCAATGGTCCTGTAAATATGAAAAATAAATTAGGTATGTATGTATCTACAAAAACTCAAATACACACGAAAGATAAGTAAGATATCTGATAGGCAAATATTAGTTAATCAGCATTGATGTTGTGCTTGGTTATAAGGTTAAAGTAAAACGATTACAGGTAGTCATTTCAAAGTTAGGTCTAGAAACTTTAAGGTTTACTGGATTGGGGGTTGTAACAATAGGGAATAAGAGGGGTGTCTACTTACCAAATAAAGATGCAGCGCTACAGCGTACCTGTAATGTATCCATCTTAGGCACTCGTACATTAGAGGTTAGCGGCTTTTCCATTTTGGTCGAAATTTGTAAAGTTCACTGTAGTAACGTCGAGAAATGTACTACAACGTATTTTAACGTATAATTATACTATTAGTGGTCTCACGTAATTCGTAAGTCCAGTTTGTTGTTGCATAAAATCCATAGTTCAAATTTTCGGTCAAATAGAGATGAGACAATTATGAGTGACGGTTGGTAAATGAGTTCAAATCGATCGAGACTTATGAATTAAGAAACAAATTTAGTTACTCGTAGTTGTAAGGTTTTAAAAATAAGATGGTAACAGGTAAAGGTTCATGGTAAAGGTAATGGTAATGTCGTGATAAGATTCAAGGTAATGTAAGGTATGGAAAAATCTTCGCCATAACAACTTTAATTTCGAACCAAAAAGTGTAAGTATACCTACGTAAGTATTTTTATGTTAAAATGCTAACGCTATCTGATAGGTATGTAAAGGAAATAGACAAATTTAGTGGTTACTTTAAATGACTGTATCATAGTTAAAATTTTGAAATACACTTGAAAAATGAAATTAAAATCTGGTCTCAACATAATTCGGAAAACAATGCCTCATTGTTTGTATGTTTCTAATTTCTCTTATTTGAACATCTTGACCTACCTTAGTGAAATTGGAAAGGAGAGAATATTGAAATACAATTTAATTAATTGCGACTAATTACATACAGGTGGAATTACAAGGAACAACTTTACTATTGTATCGATTAAGAAATGTAATCAATTTAGAAATCAACATACCTATCTATTGAGGAAAAAAAAAAAAGTTAAAAAAGAAATGTTTGACATTTCATTCAAAACTTTCTTAATATAGCATCGTACGGTCGACATTTGCCAAAGTCAAGTAGTTTAATATTTATAGAGCGATGTTAACTCGATAAGCTTTGGTCGCTGTTCAAAGTCACAGAAATAAATCTGTCATAATAAGTCACATAGTCACAGTCAAGACCTCAAAGAATAATATTAGCACTTATGATAGGTCTCGTTTAGTAAAATTGTCATACTCATAATGTTCTTTAGAAATAATGTTAATAATGACTGTATAAATATGTTTGTGTAAAGTTTATATTTGATTTCAGGAAAATGTAGTATTCTTCGGAAGAAAAGTCATTAAATGTATAATTTGTACGTAATCAAAATAGAAAGCGGAATGTGTTCTTATAAAGCGAATAGGCAAAATAGCTTATAAAAAAAAAATAATTAAATTCTACGTCATCTAGCGTTCAGTAGCGGAATTTATTGAATTGAGAAGTGAAGTCGAAAATAAAACTTCAATGGAAGTAGAGGCAATGATTCGAGAAGAAGTCGACAAATGACATTACAAATAACAAAAATAAATTACAGGGCTTGAATTACGAAAATTACAGGGCTTGAATTACGAAAATTACAATTATTTTAGCTAGCAATTAACGTACCTAGTATCTATTGTTTAAAACGTACAGTTATTAAGGCGGCAAATTTAAAAAGTTTCACTTTTTAAGATTTGATTAATAGAGGCGGTAAATTTGAAATTATTACTTCAACTCTTCAATTCGTGGAAGAATTGAATTTACTAGGCTTGGTGGAGAATTTCTTATAATTATTATTTGTAGTTCCCGCGATTCAAGAAAGCAAGAATGGGGGGTTGCCTCATAACAACTTACTTCGTGAAATTTACGTAAGATTTTATTTTAACAACATCGACGTAAATATTTGTGTAAATTCTCAATCTGAATAAATTCATTTAGTTAACTGATGTTAAGTAGACTTGCTAGGAAACAATATGGAGTGTAAGGGCATCGTAATTTTCACGGATTTCTAATACGAAATTTGTTAGATTGAGTTGGAGGTGGAATTTAGTCTAGGAACGGTTTATGACGTGGTGCAAATTTTTAGATTAAAAAAAAAATAGGCGAGACCTATATTCAACAGTGGACGTCCTACGGCTCAGATGATATAGATGTAAAAATTATGAAATGTACCTATTGATTATAAAAATAAAATTATACTTATGGAAAAATGTTTTCTTTTATTGGGGGTGGAAAAAAAAAACCTAATAAAGCATTGCTAAAAAACGAATTTTGTGCTTATTGTGTTGGACTCAAATATCACTATCCCTACATGACTTGGTAATTGGTATTCGGTAAAGGTCTACACAGGTATTGGTTTTGATTTTAAAGGTATTAAATATTTTTAAAAAATAAATAAAAATAAAGGTAATGCGGTAGTAGTTTTATTTGTTTAATTTAAAGAAGTTTTGTTATTTATTATTTATTTTTTTTCAGTAATGGTGCAAAATTTTATAGACTCTTGGACCTTAGATGGTGTTATTCTATTGGATCATTGGGGCGAGGGGTTACAGTTGGGAATATACATAGATAGATAGATTGTTCGGTGGGAATCGAAACTATACGTATAATATTGAAATATATATTCTATATATGATTATATATGTACATCGTTATACTGATAGATAGAATGAAGCAGTTTAATAACACTGTCGGAATGGGAGTCGTTTGTCAGAATTTGGGGTTTGACAAAACACTTACTCAAGTTGACCTTTATAAAGGAGGTTTGGTGTTAGGTTAGGCCAGCTGGCATTTCATCAACAGACGTTGATTTTATAAAGGTCTTGTACTCTACAAAGTATGAAAATCTGATCTGGTACACTGCACATTCTCCAAAGGAAAGTAATCTGAGTTCTACTAACATCTCTTGGTGGGATATTGACGCTATACGGAATTTAATCCATTTTGCTTAAGGGATCTGCTAAATCTGGAGGGGATGTATGGGCAACTCCTGATAAACGGAAAGTAGGTTTGTTGAGGAGTGGTCTATTCGTCTGTGGCTAGCGCTGTTTGGACTCACAACCCAAATCTTTCTCAGTGTTAGGGGGTTCTGTGGAAGGGAGAATTTTCTTAATGGTTGATATATTATCAAGCTTGGAGATGGAAGTTTTATGACGATTGCATTCGGGTTGGTTTAAAAACACAACTTAATCATATTGTGTTAGGTAAAATACACCTACATTAGCTGACACATAATTATTGTTGGAACTCGAATACTGACAAATTTAACTTGCACCTTTACATAAATTTCCTTTCCAGGTTTAGGTTGATGTTTATTATAAATATTTGTAAATTAAAATTAATTTCTTTGGGGAAAATTTCCTGCGATATAAAATTACTATCTTCGTAAATTTTGGGGGTTGCTGTAACGGTCCAGATAACCGTTAACATTTACAATTATTGTAATAACAATTACAATAGGGGTTTATCTCATTTATTCAAAATAATGTATTTAGGAAAATTTCCTACGATATAAAATTACTATCTTCGTAAATTTTGGGGGTTGCTGTAACGGTCCAGATAACCGTTAACATTTACAATTATTGTAATAACAATTACAATAGGGGTTTATCTCATTTATTCAAAATAATTTATTTAGGAAAATTTCCTACGATATAAAATTACTATCTTCGTAAATTTTGGGGGTTGCTGTAACGGTCCCAATAACCGTTAACATTTACAATTATTGTAATAACAATTACAATAGGGGTTTATCTCATTTATTCAAAGTAATTTATTTAGGAAAATTTTCTACGATATAAAATTACTATCTTCGTAAATTTTGGGGGTTGCTGTAACGGTCCAGATAACCGTTAACATTTACAATTATTGTAATACCCATTACAATAGTGGTTTATCTCATTTATTCAAAATAATTTATTTAGGAAAATTTTCTACGATATAAAAATTAATATCTTCGTAAATTTTGGGGGTTGCTGTAACGGTCCAGATAACCGTTAACATTTATAATTATTATAATAACAAATAAAATGAGGGCTTAATACATTTACTCATTTAAAATTAATGTATGATTCTAATTAAATTTAAGAGAAGTTAATTTTCATTTACATTCGGATTTGGTACAAAAGCGCTACGTTAGATAACGGTGAGGTAGCGAACTACAAAATTAAGTGACCATGTGAAAATCAATAAAGTTAGTACCCAAACACAATAGATGGCGCTATTTCAAATAATTTAAGCCAAGAAGTCACGGAAGAATGGTTAGTAATTAATTATGTCTAAATGAGGGACAGATACCATGTAAATTCGGCACTGATGTAAAACCCATGTGTTCTGTTGTTAGTTTAATTATATCATTACATTAAAATTAGTTATGACATAGAAAAGATCTGCACGTCCTATGTAGATTGTGGGGATGCCAATAGATGGCGTGCTTTATTTTAAATAGGGATGTGCCTTTTTCAATATTATGTTGATATATCATTGGAGTACCGAATATTTAATCGAATTAAATAATTACTTTAGTAAAAACAATACTTGTATTAGATATTTTAGTAAAATACATAAATTCTAAATTATAAATTGTTACAGCTAATTTATAGAAGAAATAGTTATTTAACTATTGTATTGAACTATTGTACATTGTAGATAACTATCTTATAATCTTACCTAACAATCTATAATGCCAAAAATATAAGGTAAATGATTGTTATCTATACTATACCTAGGTTAGGGATTCTAGTAAATAAGAGGGCATGTTGAAACGGGGTTTGTCTCACTTACTTCATAAACATAATTAGAATGGTTAGAGGTTACAATATAGTTGTGTAGCTTGTCTTCCAATATTTTCATAACTAAATGACATAGGTAATTGTCACAAGTGATGGTCATTCGGAGTGGAAAACACTTGGGCTTGCATTAATTAGTGGATTGGAATTAACAATGCGGGATGCAACAAGTTTTATATAACGGTGCATCTACAAATATTAGAAATTATATATGGCTGATCAGCAAATGTTTATTGGGGATTTACTTAATCAAACCTTGTAATAATTGGGGAGTATAATTAAATGTTGTGTAGTTTATTTATTATTTTAAACAAATCTGGGTTGTATTTTAAATACTAAAAATATTAAACAAAAAATATTGATAGAATGGAGTATCATGGCGACACTAGTTGTTACCTATCGCATGTTTAATTTATGAGTTTAGTGCGGCGCGGCACAAAGGGAAAAATCACACATTGATAGGGTTTAGATGTGTGGAGTCACACGGATAGGATCGCTCTCTCGGACACGTTGGGCTGCTTGAGCGGCTTCGCATGCTTGGGGGCCTTCGAGGTGTAAGTTTGCATCAAAGAGGAGTATATATAGAAGCCGCGAAGCGTCGCGCGAGGATTCAGGATTGATATTCGGTCTTGTACGTTTCTCCTGTCGAATTCTTTTAACGGCTGTCCAATTCAGTAAAATTAATGGTGAATCTCTGCTCAAATACTGTTTGTACCTAAATAAGGTTAATTAATAAAACAAACATGTGAATTACTTGTGCCTCAGCTCATGAATTGGTATCTATTTCACGTTAGATTGCGATATTTACCGAGATTGGGTTTTTGAGTGAATTCTGTTCCCATAAGGAATGGAATGTAAATTCATGTTATGTGATAATTCGATCTACATCGATTTGTGTTATAATTGGCCAGTCTGTTAACGCACGAAGTGTGCAAAGCTGTTAATTCGAACCTTTGAAGCTTCCCTTCTTAGTACCAACATAATATTGGCAGCTTATTCCTCCCCGTTAGGCTCGGGTTTATTGTGACTAACCGAGCGGTGCTTTTGCCTAGAAATAGGAGCATCGAAGTCACCGGTTTGGTTGTGGTTTGGCCTGTGCTTGATATAGTCCGTAGTTCCCTGGGACAAGTTCCTGGATTGCGAACTTGGTGGCGTCGTTCTTTGATGGTATCATTACGTGGCCCAAGCTTCATGCAAACTGTCTTACGTTAGGTTGGATGTACTTGACCTTCCCATGACTGTCTCTTGTGTTATAGATTCGGTCTAGGCTTCGGCCATGCGAAAGTCGTCCCGTAGGGCTGGTTAGAGTCTTAGTGCTTTTCGGGCTGACCCCCGCTAGGTAATAGAGTAACATAGTTAGAAGGGTATTTGCACGTCTGGATACCGAGCATCTAGATAATACCCCGTATTAGGTTTGGGAACGGGGATAAAATCACAAAAATAAGACCCGCGAGTCTTTTGTTGGGCTTCTGATTGTATCTCTAGACAGTTTAGGGCCCGTCTTTAAGTGTAGGTTTATTTAATTACTAGGTAGGACATAGGGATATCACGTCGATCTAATATGTTCTACAGAATGCGAATGTATCAATCGGCGGGATTCAGGGACAAGTAGGGTTTTTATTTCAGGTTAACTATGGAGTAAATCACTTAATTCTTGTTGGAGTGTTCCGGCTATTAGAATATCAATATAAAGTCATCAATTGAATCTTGTTGAATTTTGTATAACCTAGAAGTCAGATCGACTTGCATTTGGCAAATTACGGGAAGCTTGTGTTGTGGTTAGCTCTCTTGTTGGCCAAGCGAAGCCGTGCCAGTTGGTTTTCTCTTATCTAATCAGGGGAGAAACTGACATTATTAAGAGTACTACCTTAAAACCATGATTCTTAGTATACAAGCCAGGAGCATTGAGGCTATTACTATTCAACAAAGATTGAACTAATGACTTTCCAGGTTAATGATAAAACCCTGGTTCTCATAACTTTAGTATTTATTTAAATACTTTCCTAACTAAAAGCTAAAAGAATTCCGATACTAAAAGAATCATAAGAATGTTGTAGTTATAACTACTGCATACATACCTACAGACCAAGTAAAGTCATTTATATATTATTTATAATGACAGACAGACTTTGCCAAAAGATAATGTCCTCTCAGTCCCTTGATTGCTATTTATGAATCTTAACGATTGACATCTATACATACAAGTTACTAGAATGTAATTTAATTATGTGCAAGACACAAGTCCCCATATAAAAGAAAATGTGGAAGACTGCTGTCCAGTCAGGATGCCGAGGCAGATTTTCAAGAGCGGGGCGGGGCTCTTGAATTAACCACAACTAGTTCAATGCTAATATAATATGTACTAAAAACCTTTCTTTTAAATCAAATACAATACTAAGACTGAGCTATTGAATTAAACACAAACAGCTCAATACTAATGTAATACTTAAATTCATGATAATAAATTATATACAGTACTAAGATTGAACTCTAGAATTAACCACAACTAGTTCAATGCTAATATACTATGTACTAAAATCCTTTCTTTTAAATCAAATTCAGTACTAAGATTGAACTCTGGAATCAACCACAAACAGTTCAATGCTAACATAATACTTAAATTCATGTTAATATTTCCTAAGTCATTTATATCCCGAAGAGTACATTATTTGCATTTACTTCTAACTCTTTGTATGTGACAAGACTGACTGTTTATATCTGAGTTTAATAATGTAGTAGGTATCTTTCAATATGCTAAGGAAGCTAACTTCGGTAATAGACCTAGGTTTAGAAGTAGGGTCTAGATATTTTAGGCATTATAGGGATTCATCTCAAACCTGTCTTGGGTTTTATTACGGTGGCAAGGTAGAGTCCTCCTTAGACGATCACATGGCCAAAATAGAGATTTAGATTATAAGCGGTTAACCAGTTAAGTTAAAGTCACCATTAACCATTTAAACCATTAAATCAACATATTACCATTTTACCTTAATATCGTAGACTTTAATTTTTTAATAAATATAAACATTTTAAATATATTTAAATAATCTAAATAAAAAAATAAATTAAAATCGTTAAAGGGGGTTGTTACAAAGTTAACAATTATTTACAAAAATTAAGAAATGTCAGCTAAATAGATAGTCAATGGATAAAGAGTTTTTTGTTTGTCAATGTGTACATAGCTTATTTAGTGACATTTCCACATTGCCAAATTGCTTATTTGTATAAAGAAGCCCGCAGTCGTCCAAGCGTATTTATACTTTCGCTTAGACAACAAACAGAAAATACTATGAACTGACGTAGTTTTATCAAAAAAATGTGTTTGTATTTTTATTTGTGAAATAAAAATACAAATGATATTACGGATTTTGACTTGAAACTTCGGTGTTTAAAAAAAAATTGTAATTGTATTTTTGTTTTACTCTCGTATAATTAAATCGATTTCTTTTATTAAACGCGAGTAATCCCGCATAAGTAAAACAAAAAATAAAACATTTTTTTAAACACCAAAACCAAAGTTACAAGTCAAATTCCGTAACTTTTTGTTCACTAAACTGTAAAGATACTATAATTAGATAATGTGTAATTTAAGAGTTAGCTATTATGTTTAAATTAAGATAACTAGTGCGACGTTTTTGCTGTGCGAAAAAGCACTCTAATATAAAGATTAAAAAAAAAAAGTATAGCGAAGGAAAAAAACAAAATTTATAAAAATTACAATGACACATGGGTGTGTAAAAGGAATAAAAAAATAAATAAAATGAATACTAATAACACATTATGAAAAATTTAATCTAATACTAAAGCAATAAATAAATGTAATATGTCAAAAATACAGATTACATTCTGATAGTATATTGTCTACCTGTTTGACAAACAATTTGATACTTTTTAGCGATGGTTCGACTTCTTTGACAAATATAACAAACAAGCTACGTTTTTTTTTGTTTATTTGTTCGGGTTTTGTCAAACTGGTGTAAACATTTGCGTCCATCAAACACGTCATTTCGTTCACTACTGAATTCAACATTAATATTAAATGCATGATCAGTTTTTGAACAATTTAACAATACATGCAAACATTATTATAATGATTGACAAACAGGATTGAACGTCCACCGGCTGCCGACAAACGAAAATGAAATTTGGCAATTTTCCCACGCGCTCCGAAAGGTCGTTTTCCTACTCAGCAGATTTTTATAGCCGTCCAAATTAACTTTTCACTTATCCCCGTGGTGAACTGTGTCACCAACTCCCAAGAAAACCTCATAAAGCTGCTCATAATTTACATGTCACATAATCCCTACGTCGGCGTAGTCGACTTCACAGAAAAGTGAGTTTCGTTTTCCGTAAAGTTTTCTGAAGTTTCATTATCCCGAAAATGAACGCTCGATCGGAGCAGAAGAACTGATGCACAGTATCATGGATAAGAACGCATAATGTGAGGTGGGCATCACCAGTATTTCAGATGGTCTAATGAGAGAGGTAAATTTCCTGCGAGTGAAATGCAGCTGAGTAGTTTTAGATATATTTTACTGTTGACGGGTAAGGTGTGTAAAAAATGGTAAAGAAAAGAATGAAAATGATTGTTTATTTTGTAACACCACAGAACATTATAAAAACAACAAACAGTTACAAAATAGGGGCTCACCTCAGCATAATACTGGTCATACTAAGTGGTATGACCAGCACGGGTCTTTCGGTAAAGCACATCTAGCTAGGAATGGGACTAGTTCTCAAGTGAGGCTGTTAGAACACACCGTTAGTGGTTAATAAAAAGTCTTCTTCTTGAATAGTTGTATTTCTTCCTATTGAACAGTTCTTATTAATCAGTTACACAAATAGCAGTCGACATCAATCAAGTGACCGAACAGAGAGAGGTCATTACGGACAGTGTTACCATAAAACCAAAGTTTCCATTTAAAATTACTATCTGAAAATCAACAGTTAGGTGCTCGGCGGTAGATTTTCATCTTGTAATTGGTAGCTAGCCAACTCAGTACTAGAAAATATCCTACCACCAAGCTATGGCTTCCTCACGACGTTTTCCTTTACTAGCAGCTCAAGCATACTGTTGGTGTTCGAACCCACGTTCAGCATGTCATCCCAATGCGCTAACCACCGAGTGCTACAAAACACACTAATGCTTATTACCGCAGACATATTTCAAAATATGGAATGGTAATGGTAAAAAGTTACAGCCAAATATTTTAACATAGACATACGCCGACATACACTTTACTCTGACGATATTCGATTTGAATATCCATTAGCTTACATTTGAGACGATTGGTTTAGGTGTTTTCCTGTGGAGCCAAAGATCTTGTGTTTGAAACATCTATTTTTGGTCTTTGAACTATTGCCCGTATTTTACTGAATTCCAAAGCAAAATATCACAGGGACTGACGTCTCAAAAAAGAGAAAAAAATTGTGTTATTAATTTAATAATTAAGTGTTATTTAAAAATATTCTCTCGTCAAAAAACCTCTTTTAATTTGTTCGACATCGTATGCTAAAACAGTGCTGGCATAATAAATAGCTAGCTAGCATAGCTATATAAAAATATTAAATAAAACCAGATTAAAAATGTTGTTTTACAACCGTAGAGACCTTTCGTACGGTATTTTCGTCAACAGTGACTTTGAAACAAAACCGATATATCTTGGAGGAGGGTCGAACGGCTCCCGACCTCACAATAGACTTAGTAGTTCGACTTTAAAGAGTTTTTAGTCTGTTTGATCTGTGGCGGATTCAGAGTATGTGGCTGTTGACTTTTAAACGCCAATACGACTGCGGATTTAAGAAAGGTTTATTTTAATACTAGGCGCATCCATGCACCTGTTTTTTTATTGAAAATATGTTTGCGATTGATTTTACCCCGACTAATGTGACTAAAAACTATGAAAACAACAAACTATGACCATATAAATGACCTCCTATGACTATGTAAATCTTATGATTCGATTTTTTTTCGTGATGAAAAGTATCATCGCTTTCGCTACCCAGAACTTTGAGTAACAAAGCAAAGTCCACGGCGTCGCTGCTTTGGCGCTCATTACTTTGATAGTTAGCCTCAACAGCTCTGTAATTTCGCTAGCTGCGGTACCCTTCAAACTAGAACATAGTAATATGTTCACAATACTGCTTGGCGGCAGAATATCTAGTACAGCGGTGGTAGTACTTACTTAGACGACTAAGGAAGGGGGATTCTAAGGTAATTTACCACCAAGCAGGAAGTTCTTCAAGGAGTCTAAAGTAGAATGTCCGGAGCCCAAATGTGGTCGAATCTATAGTCGGAGTATCCTGCATAATTAAATGTAACTAAAATACAAACACAAATATTTTATTGATAACACCAATGTTACAAGTCAATTCAAAAATTCAAATATGACGTCATTATGTGAGTTTTAAAACACTAATTACATGTCAAAACAAAAATGTCAAAAATAAAGTATGTCAATACAAAAAAATATCCACATTAATCCCGCAGGAACGCGTAGTATGCGAGCTGCTTCCAACCGGTCTTTGTGGAAGTCAATATATAAAAGGTCTATGTCTAGCAGAAGACGTCCTACGGCTGAAATGTTGATGATGAATCAAAATGTGTTTAAACCACGTCAGTTTCCATCTCATAATGCTTGTAAAAGTTTTAAATAATAAATGTTTCGATGGTCGCTATGATATTCAAAACTCAAACACTCATTAACTCCATGTATTTATACTAAATATGAATTTTGTACAATTTCTAAAGTACTGGAACAATGTTACGTTAATAATTTCTTAGGAAACGATAACTATTCAAGAACTTGTACAATTTTCCTAATGTAACGAATATTTTGTTCTTTGTATAAACTTGTACGTTCTCCATTCTTTCGTTCGCCGTGATTTTCCGTTTTATTCAGCGACAACCTTTCTCATTGTTATGCCATCCCACGTAACTTCTCTTCAAAAATCACACACCACGGATCCTGTACTTGTTCAAATAACATTTTGTTTCTCGACCGAAGCCCCCTTTCCAAACTCAATCTACCCCACATTTGCAAAAGAGGGCCGATGGACTGTTCAAACTAACAAAATTATTCAAAGTAGCCCTTTGAGTTTTGTAAGGAACGAAGATGTAATGCGGAGAAAAGTAAAGCTGTAAGTTGGATAAGCACTGATCTAAGTTGTGAGCGTGTTATGTGACTTCAGTTTACTACGTTATCACCATTATCTTCAGCCCTGCGTCCACCTCTCTTCTCCAAACACTCTTCTTGCACACCACTTGCCCCGGTACTGTGCAAATCTTGTCCAGATTCGACCCGTGATTATAACAAAGTCAACTACCCAACGCTACCAAACTCTACTTAGCAATTTAAGTTGTATTAAAATTACTTATTAGTCCCAACTAGGCTAGATTGTAATAACAATGAGGTATCTAACAACAAACAGATACATCATTAGAAGGAAAAAAAAAACTACCCAAAGAGCTGGTGGACGACAAACGATCGTTTACCAGTTAGCGGCCACTAATCCGTCAACGCTTTAATCTACCTGCCAGTTATGCCTGCGTTTTCCAAAATGTTTAACAAACATACATCTATTATTTATTTATTTCATAACACACAAAACAGAATGTAATAATTTCAATACAAATACACATTTTTCAGATCTGTTCAAAAATGTATGCATGGGTGATTTATAATTACATTTTTCTAAAAGTTACTAGAGAATTTTATTTGAAAGATAATTAAGTTATTGATTAATTTATTAATTACAAAATTAAATTACACTCAAGAACGCACGCATAAAATTTTACATTACTTAAACATGAGTGAAATACAACGGACTTAAAAAAAAATTCAATTACATTTCTTACTAACAGTGCCTTTGACATTTTCCCACGCATAAATCTTGTCTTACACTTAAACTTATTTTTCAGCGAAAAAAACTAATTCCATTAGATCGAGATAGGCTTTATACAACAAAAGTAGAATTGGATCCGTCCGCACTTTATCAAAGGCACCGATAACAATCGCGTATCATAAAAACGCTCGTAATATTACTGCCGACCTACTGTCTGCGACCTTTCTGGCTGGCGAGCCCCTTCTCAAGCGATCAGAAGTGCTGTGTACCGACTACCTACGTTTGCACTTTATTCAAATCTAGGGAAGGCTTCAGCAGATTGCTCGTCACCAGCTAACGAGAAACTGACCTAAAAAGTAGAGGTTTTCAAATAACACGAATCGTTCGGTCACAATACAGAAAGCAACAGGCAATTTTTTTTTTTTTTATAATTGATATTCGGTCGGTTCATAAGCTTGAGCTGCCGGTGAAGGATAACATCGTGGGGAAACGATAGCATGGTGGTAGGGTATTTTCTAGTACTCGCCTATCTAACTATCAAGTTAAAAATCTGCCCCCAAGCATCTAACGATGTGTTCCGGCAGCCACACTTGATAGCCAGTTCCATTCCAAGCTGATAAACTGATAATAATAAATAAATATCGCAGGATATTACACACAGCGCCATCTGACCCCAAACCAAGCAAAGCTTGTACTATGGTAGTCAGATAACTGATAGAATACTTAAATACTTTTTCTTTTGTAAATACATACTTGTAATAAATACAGGACAAGGCTCTGATTATGTCAGAGAAACATTGTTGGAGGAGGGCGGGGGGAAAAATACAGGACACCCAGACACAGAACAAACATTTGTTTGTATCACAAAATGTTTATCCTGGGTGGGAATCAAACCCACGCCCTTCAGCTCTTGGAGCAGACATACTACCAATGAACTGTTGGCTGTAGGTGTACTTTACCATCTTTGAGCACACCGTCACTTAACATCAGGTGAGCTGCGGTCAAACACCTAGCTTGTCAACCATTAAGAAAAATGTTTACACACTACTGCACGGTGACAGAATATCTGACATTGCGGTGGTACCTTTCTAGACGACCACCTGCTAAGGAGATTTACCACCAAGTAAAATTACATGCGCGGTCAGAATCAGCGCCGTTTCCGAAAAGATAGGAAAACAAAAATAATCGTCCCTCTTTTACCCAGCAGGAGGTCTCAGCTGTGGAAGGGTCATTACGTCTCCCACAATCGCCCACGATAATTGTCTTCAAACTGTCTGACACACTTGTCGTATTTATTTTCACCGACAGACCAACAATAATAAAGGTTTCTTCAATTAGTATTATAGAACGGTCGTGGTTGTATAATAAGAAATATCATTTTAAATAATAAGGCAGTGATCCTTGACACGGCACGCATTGTGAGGAGGTTCCTCACTCTGCAGCCCTAACCACCGGCAGCTTGAGCCCTGCCCCGCTGCCGGCGGCGCCCCACTTTTTAAGTTTTTTATATTATTTATGTTCTGTATTCAATGTAAAAAAATAAAAATTGAGAAAAATATCCATGACTAATAAATAATATAACTTTTTATTGTTCACACCAATTACAAACAGTTATAACAATATATCTTCCAGGCAACTTTATTTTACTAAGCTAAGGACGGGGTGAGTTAAGAAAAATCTTTTTGAACATAATATATAAAGACATATATATACCTATATATACAATACTGAATACAATACCGGCCGCTCTCGAACTGTATCGGGACCTGGCCAAACGTCTAAAGGAGGCTTCAGGTGACCAGAATGCTGGTATCTACTTTACTAAAAGCTAAGCATTGCCATCCAGCGTGGCAATGCTGCCAGCATTCTGGCCACATATCCCTCCTCTGACGGTTTTTTAGACTAAGTTTTTTGTATACATTTTGTAAATAGGTAGTATAATTTAAGGTATTTTTACATTAATTTATTATATTTTTTTTAATTTCATTTTTGTATACAATATACATACCTAAATGTATTATACAATATCAAATATTTTGGAATATTACTGTTAAGTTTCTATAAAGTGGAAAGATTTGTTTGTTTGTAGGCAATTGGTTCTGAAATTACTAGACCGATTTCAAAAATTCTTTCCCCCCTGTGAAGCTACGCTATCCCCGGGTGACATAGACTACTTCTTATCCCTGTTTTCTCACGGAAACGGGAACTACGCGGTTGAAACCGCGAGACGTCCGCTAGTGATAGAATAAAAAAAACTCGTAACTGAAAACATTACACTCCTTTTTTGGGCAATCGTGCAAGAAACCAAGACTTGCAAAATTGTCTTACCATTACGTCGTCCCTAACAATGCCGTCAATAGAAATCAAACCCGTAAAACACTTATCTCAAAGACAAATCCCCAAAACCCAAAATAAATCCGGCTGACGTCATCACCGAGTCCCAAATCTCGTTAAAGTCAATTAACTTGAAGAACAAACGCAAAGCACATTTCGATTTGAATGGCACTCGATGGGGGTTCATCGTATAAATCATTAGAGGCCCCTCATTACTGGCTCCGTAATCTCAAGGACCTCTACAGAAGAAGTAATGATTAATGGAGCTCTGTTTGATGTGAAATAGTTTCTTTCTATTGCTAGTCGATTAGTTTTAACATTATATCGATTAAGGTCTATATTGAAGAATCCATCTCACGATCTGAGAAAGCCTATTGTAGGTTTTCACGATGTTTTGAGATTGTATTAAAAGTTTTTTGCACTGACCTTATAGTATAGCCCGGGAAGTAGTGTTGCAAATCATAGTAAGCCGGCTGATGTTGACATCGATGAATGATCTTATATGACTAATGTGTAAAACTAACGTAAACGAACCGAATCAAACAGCCGACACATAAAAAATCAAATTGAAATTAATTATTGACCGATAAATCAATTATTTATTTCCCAATGTTTATGCAAAGTTAGTACCGCAAACTTTACTAGATGGCGTTGTAAAATCTTAAAACTCGCTATCGTTTCGTGTGAGCAAATGAACGAGTCTGTTGTGGATTTTATGAACAAATTTAGCTCAAAGCATTGCAACAAGTTTTTTTCCTACTACCTGAGGACACCACTAATACAGTACGCGCATATCCAACCAACAATCACATTTTGTACATTAATATTATATCAAAAGTCAACATGATTTTTATCTGAAGCAGCTTTTCAGAATTGTTAACTACAAAATAAATGGTTCTATCCCTTTCGGAATAGTACACCTCAAGCTCTTTAACCTTGTATAGTAACTTTAGTAGTAGGCCTAATGCAATGTAATAATTGGGACACACATATTTTAACACATAATAATAATTATGTAATTCAGAGTTCTTAATTTAGATTAAGACTGTCTGGCTTCCAATCTGGGGGTCTCCGGTTCGAATCCCATGGCACTTCCCTCAGTATTTTCTAAATTATATGCGTTTTGTTTATAACTTCAAACGGTGAAGAAAAACACCGTGAGGAAAACAACATGTCCAAGAGTTGTTAAAAAAAATACTAGATGTTAGTCTGCCAACCCATACTTGACCAGCGTGATGGACTACGGCCTTACCCTTCTCACAATGAGAAGAAGCCTGCACCCAGCAGTGGGTTTACAAAACCATAGCTGATTCTGAACATCAACTTAGGACTTTACCAATTCACATTTGCTTCTGTTTGCGCCTTCCTAAAACAGTATTCGTGTTAGTGTAAGAGCCGGTAGTGCGCAATTTCCTCACCTGTCGGACATTGATTGCGGTCACGTGCGAGCCACGTGACCGCTCGAAGGCTTCAAGCTAAGCTTTGTTCGCTCGTTGGCCGCTGTTCAGGCTGATTGTTTTCCTGCTTGATTTTTAGTTGCATTACATTAGAATCTAGTCGTTATCCTATTTTATTGATCTATGTTTTCTCAGAATAATGTAGCGATGATAAGTTCACACGCTTATGTAAACTGTACTTTAGGCATTACATGAAATGTAACGTAGGGTGGTGAGAATGAGAAAGAATGAATGAACAATTAACATGTTTGAAAGAGCGAAAGGATATGAAGCTATGAATGAAACGTAACGTCAATATGAAAGAGATGCCTAGATGCGAGATAATTGTAAGTATGAAAGAGAAAGCTAATTTAGATTACGTGTGAAAGGTATAGTGCGAATAGTTTTAGTGATGTGTTAAAGAGTAGTAATAAAGTAATTAGAAGGAACTCTATTTTCTAGTTCACAACCTTGCACTTAAAGGGCGCGGGTTCTAATCCCAACAATGAGCTTGAGCTGCTGGCGAAGGAAAACATTGTGAGGAAACCATAGCGTGGTAATGGGGTACTTTTTAGTACGGAAAATCTGTCGCAAAGCACCTAAGCACTCTTAAGTGTGTTCCGATAGCCTCACTTAAGACCCAGTTCCATTCCAGGCTAGGCGTGTTTTACCATCTTCGACGACTACACCGTCACTTAAAGTCAGGCGAGCGCCAACAGTAAAAAAATGGTCGGAACAAAAACAGTTTGGAAATGAGAAGTTAGTTTTTATTTTACGCGAAAGTGTGCTGTTATTTTTTTTCATTTTATATTTTTATATACACTTTTCCATTGCAATTTTTAACGATCCAAGCAATGAAGCTCCAAGCGAAAGAAAACAGTGTAAAATGCACAACTGTAAGGCGGGTAGTTCATAATTTACCGGAGGGCTGCGCCGCTCGATACGCGGCTTACTTTGACAACTGACAGATTTATGAGCTTTCAAACGAAATTCGCTGGACCATTTGCGTCGTGCTAAAGTTGCTGTCTCCCGGACTATGCTTTTGTTTTTAAGCGTTTTGTATAATTACAAATGTTTTTTTCTCGTACATTTAAAAAAATAAGAATTTCAGTCTGATGCGACAAAAAGTTACGTTGGTCTTTATTTTTTTTACTGAAGCCAAACAAGGTTCAGACTTCAGTTTCCTTGATGTTAAGTGTTATATATAGTGTGTATATTGTAGTTAAAGATAGTTAATACACCTAGCCTGGAATGGAAACTGGATCAAAAATGAGGTTATTAGAAGGTAGTTATTTTTTAACTTGATGGTGGTAGCTAGCCACCACAATGCTATGGTTTTTTGACGTTGTTTTCCTTCACAAGTACCTTTCAGGTTTGAATTCTTTAGCGTGTAATTCGACCGCGCTAACCACTAAACTATCCTCGCTACACTATAACATTAGCATATTTATCAAATAGACAACAACCATACCAATATTGGGGGACTATTCACCGATCGCCATCTAGCCCCAAACTAAACAAAGCTTGTACTAAAGTAAACAGATAACTACTAGAATACTCACATACTTTTATTAATAAATTAATATGTACCTATTTATAATGCATATATTTAGAACACATATACATAAAACAAATTTTTAACATAAGTTTAGTGCATTATTCTTTTTTTTCTTGAGTGGGAATCGAACTCACGCACTACATTTCATGAAGCAAAGTCAAATAAGAAAGGCATTCTAAACAAATTAAGAAAAAAATATTTACGATACCCCATCATCATTGACTTCCACAAAGACCGGTTGGAAGCCACTCGCATCCAGCGCGTTCCTGCGGTCTTTATTAGGTCGTCTGTCCACCTTGTGCGTGGACGTCCTACGCTGCGTTTGCCGATACATCCTATAATTATATCCATATCCATACGATACCCCATACATCAGAATCTGTTCAGGCATTTAAATGGTGGTATACAAAAACTCACATACATACAACATATGAACCTTTTGTATTGTAAAATTGTAAAAAAAAAATGTAATTAAAGTTGACAAAGGTCACGGACCCTAGTGTCTGTGGAGCGTATAAATAAATTATGAACTAAAATTACTATGAACCTTAAATTACACTCCTTTTTTGGGCAGTCGTGTAAAATTGAAGATGATCAGCAAAAGTCTGAAGCTTTTCCTAAAAAATATATATCGCTAAGTGAAAGTAAATCCGCGGCATGCAGCTAGTTTAACATAACAATAGTAGTAATTTATATAAAGATCAAGGTTTTACTTGCACCTCATTTATTTTCAGACACGCAATTATGTTTTACCTGCCTCAGCAGAATAGAGAGCTCCCCTCTCCTTTTCTCTTACCTCCCCAGGGAGGGGGACAAAGCGTTTTATTGCCTCCTCAAAATTCGCCAAAAATCAACAATTCAATTCAATGCGACTCATAAAGTTGAGAGATAGGTTTGGAAGCGTGGATACTACTACTTGAGAAAGTGGAATTCATTGAGGAGGAGCTTTCTAAGCATCGTGTATCCATCATCATCATTAGTCAGCGTCAGAACGTAGAGCTTTCCTCCTAAGTTCCAGTTAATTTCAAAATCGCATAAGTATTTTATCTATCTATACTATTATAAAGATGTAAATTTTAATTGTTTGTTTGTATAGAAAAGGATCCGAAGCTACTGGACCGATTTCAAAAATTCTTTCACCGTTAGGAAGCTACACTGTCCCCGGGTGACATAGGCTAGTTTTTATCCCTATACTCTTACGGGAACGGGAACTACGCGGGTGACACTGTGAGGCGTCCGCTAGTTTATAAGTTGTCTAGAAGAGATTACTATAAGATCATATTTTGCATCAAACATACTCAGTTCGTTCTTGTAACAGTTTCATAACTAACATTGTAGGTAATTTAACTTCAAAATAACTAAATTTGTCTTTGTGTAAATTTGTCAACGTGTCTGTCGATAAACTTAATTGATGTTCAATTACATAAAAAAATATTCAAGAATAGAAAAAACACTATACCTTAACATACCCAGATCACGTTTGAAAAATCCAAATACAAATACAAATACAAATACAAATATTTTATTGTACTAATAAATATTTATCCGGCCAAGTACGAGTCGGACTCGCGCACGAAGAGTTCCGTACCATCAATCCATTACCATTATCTATAAAAATGACGTTTGTTGTATGTGAGCCCCTTTTAATATTTATTTTATTCTGTTTTTTGATATATATTTTTTTTTTTATGGTTGACAGGCTAGTTGTTTGACCACAGCTCACCTGATGTTAAGTGAAGGTGTGGTCGAAGATGGTAAAGCACACCTAGCCTGGAATGGAACTGGCTCTCAAGTGAGGCTGCCGGAACACACCGTTAGATGCTTGGCGGCAGATTTTCAACTTGAGGGTGGTAGCTAGCCAGCCGAGTACTAGAAAGTACCCTACCACCATGCTATGGTTTCCTCACGATGTTTTCCTTCACCGGCAGCTTAAGCTCATTGTTGGGGTTTGAACCCACGCCCTTCGGCATGCGAACCTACCGCGCTAACCACTGAGCTATCATCGCTACAAAAATACATCATCATGTTATAGCGGCAACAGAAATACATCATCTGTGAAAATTTAAACTGTTTAACTATCACGGTTCATGAGATACAGACGGATAGACAGAAGGACAGCGGGTTCTTCGTAACAGGGTCCTGTTTTACACTTTGGGTACTTAACCCTAAAAATCAGCTTGCGAGATAAATTCAATCTTTTTTTATTATTCGATACAGAAAACCATTAAAACAATTTTGAAATTATTTTTTATATAATATGTATATAAAAAAGAATTGTATATAATATGTATATTTCTTGTATAACTGCGAGCTCTTATCATGGGTAAGCTAACTTACACTTGACATATTATTAATCTTTTGCATTGCTTTGCCGACACAGTGTAAAAGTATACAATTGTTTTCGAGTTTCAGTAGTAAGACTCTATACAAACAGTCATAAAATACCGTCGATATCAGCCAATAGGTTTAATGTCTTCTGAAGAATGAGAGAGGGAGATACAAAATGAAAGAGATGATCTGTTCAAACACAAGGATACTTGGATGAAGCTGTAGATCACCGCTGGGATGCACTCAAGTCAACATCCGGTAAGTACAATTACTTCAGTTTCTGTAGAATCAAGAGTTAGTACTCTGCTATTTTTGTACTACAACTAGTGGCTTGTCCCGGCTCCGCACGGTTGGATTTTTATTTTTTTAATGAAATTCTAGTAACAAATATATCCTATATCACTCAGAGATAATGTGCATTCTATTGGTGAAAAATTTTTTGAAATCGTTCCAGTAGTTTTTTTTAGTTTATTCGTAACATACATACAAAAATACAAATCTTTCCTCTTTATAATATCAGTGTAGAAGTGTAGATGTAGATAAAGAGAACGTAACACAATCGACTTTCATAAAAGTCATGCATTAGTCATAATCATCATTATAATCAGCCGATTGTTCAACTGTTTTGCGATTTTTTACCCATTTCTCCTAATACCTCTTCTTTTTAAAGTTTTTAAGTCCAATCTCAAAAATGCTAGTCACTACTAGCAGAGACTAACAGAGACGAAATTTGTAAGATGACAGCCCAGTGGTTAACACGGTCAGTTCACACGACAAAGGGCGTTGATTCTAACTCCAACAGTAAGCTTGAGCTGAGCTTGAATGAAACCATCGTGAAACCACAGCATTGTGGTAAAGTATTTTCTAGTACTCGGCTGACTAGCTACCACCCTCAAGTTGAAAATGAACCGCTAAGCACCTGACAGTGTGTTTCGGCAGTTTCAATTGAGATTCACACACCATCGTATAACATCAGATGAGCTGCGATCAAACGCCTAGCCTGTCAATCATAAAAAAAATACATGGACAAAATAATATCATACAAACTGAAGAACACACTTTATTAGTGTCGTTAGAAAAATTTGATTATTCTCTTATTCGTACCAAACGAAATAATTTCAAAATCGCATAAGTATTTTATCTATCTATACTATTATAAAGATGAAAGTTTTAATTGTTTGTTTGTATAGGAAAAGGATCCGAAAATACTTTCACCGTTGGGACCGATTTCAAAAATTCTTTCACCGTTGGGAAGCTACACTGTCCCCGGGTGACATAGGCTACTTTTTATCCCTATATTCTTACGGGAACGGGAACTACGCGGGTGACACTGTGAGGCGTCCGCTAGTTTATAATATTGCTACTTCTAGTGGTATCTATACACGATAAATTAAGAAAGCCTAGCACAATAAAGCTACAATAGCTCTGAGCGCATCTACGTGTTAATCAGCGCACCTGAAAGATCACGTGTCAGAGGCACCGAGCCGACAGTTAGTTGGTGCTAAGTATAAGGTGTGCACGTATTGTCAGCGAGGAGCGGAAAACTCTTCAAAAAATACTAATAAATTCCATACAACTTACGCTTGGATTTAAAAATTGATTTAAATTAAAGTAAACCCCAGTTTTTCTATTAAACATTCAGCGGAAATCTGTATACTTAGTATTCGAGGCGTAACTTAAAGGTCACTGTACCACTCATTTATTAACATATCTTCAAGTCGAGAGTGAATCAGTATCTTCTAGGCAAGCGTGCTCTAACTTAGACCGCATCATCACTTAACATCAAGTGAGATGGCGGTCAAACGTAAGCCCATTTGTTATAAAAAATATCGTAGGACATTACACACAGCGCCATCTGACCCCAAACTATTTGCAAATACCTACATACTTATAATAAATACATAACACGCAGACACTGAACATTTGTTTACACCACATAGTTTGTCCTGGGTGGGAATCGAACCCACGCTTCAGCTCTTGAAACAGACATTCTACCAATGAACCAACAGGGCTTCGGCTATAAAAAAATATGTATATTATTTTACTACGGGCACATCTCCGACATTGTAGAAATAAAAATCAGCAAGTCGACCTTTTATAGACGTTTGTACGATCCACTATCTATGACGAGAGTTATTTGCGTCTTGTTTTGGTGCACGAATAGTATGACATATAACAATTAAATCACCGAAATATTGTTTTGTGATAAAATAATAAATATTACATCTAATAGCCAAGTTTGCATGAACCCGCTACCCGCTAACTGTGGGAGCACACCCAGCCCGCTCGTGCGGCACTGGCAACGCATGTTAATCAGACAGATCGCAGGTAATTGCCGACTCGAGTGTGAAATGCGGGCTTAGCGATGAAATTATCTACAGTTTACTCTGATTTATCGCACACGTCACCAGTTTTATCTGGATTAATTTAGTGCAGTGTTTTATTTGAACTACTCTGGTTGTTTTAGGAGCGATCAAATATGCAACTCGATTGTTTTAAATTGAAATCATTTAATCTGATTTCGGATTGGATCTTGTTTGACGAGTTGATATATTATTCAGTCATGGAATCAATTTTAAATGTCACGTCATTTTGATCACACTAGCATCATTCATAACGTTAAAGAATATGTAGGGCTGTCAATTTACGAGATTTACGTTCTACGTAATTTATGTTAATAGAATACAATAGAACTTTATTATACTATGGAAACTGACGTAGTGTATGCGAAGCATGACGGGGCCGCGCGCGCGTTGTACTCAGCTTTGTCTCCATGATGAAGGCCACCAGAAATGACCGAAACTATAGTCAGAGCTTCCAATGAAATTAAGCGTGAGGAATACCGCATAAGTAGAACTTCATTGTTCACCGACATATTATTATTATAATATACATTATTTTTTTTTTTATTAATTAGTGGTTGCATAACAGTGGCCAATGCTGGTCATATCATCTGAAGTTTATTACTTTTACTTGGTGGTAGATCTCCTTAGCAGGAGGTCGTCTAGCTAGGTACCACCGCAGTACCAGATATTCTGCCGCCAAGCAGTAGTGTGTAAACATTACTATGTTCCGGTTTGAAGGGACTAACCATCGAAAGTCTCAAAGTAATTTTTTTTTATGTAAAAAGTAATGAGACGAACGAGACGCTCTCCTGATGGTAAGAGATAACGCCTGTCCATGACCATTGCAGCGATACACAGAACTTTAGGTAACAAAACAAAGTTCAGGGCATCGCTGCTTTGGTGCTCATTACTTTGACTTTCGATGGTTAGTCTCGACAGCCCAGTAATTTCGCTAGCTGCAGTACCCTTCAAACCAGAACACAGTAATGTTTACACACTGCTTAGCGGCAGAATAACAGGTACTGCGGTGGTACCTACCTAGACGACCTCCTGTGGAGATATACCACCAAGTAAAGATAAGTAAGTAAGACATCTAAATTGTAGTCTCTATCCAAATTAATTAAGGAATGTTCAAATACATCAAGTAAAATAACAAAATTCTATAATGTGCTTGTGATCTTTCTTAAACAAGCTATAGAAATTTAGAGCCTAACATGCCTACTTTAGGCTCTCAATTTCAATAGCCAGATGTTTCAAATATCATAAAACAATAACCAGATGTTTCAAGTCTCATAACACATATCTCAAGTTCACTATCGCGACGCTTTATCTAACCATAGAGGCTTAAATAATCAAGATATGTGTCAGAACTAAGCAGTTACGACATTATTTGCAACAATTGTGCGGGTAATCATCTTCAATTTGCAATAAGCCGGCGGGTGGGCGATGGTGGGGCGACTGTGGTGCCACAGTTGGCACCACAAGTGGGCGCCACCGTGAGGCGATAATTACGTCGCCCGCTGCGTCTCTTTACTGTAATGTCACTGGTTATTTTGTTAGAAATAGAGTTGATAGTTTATTGATTAGGACTCGGTTAGAAAGAAAGTTTTGTTTACCTTTTAACTATAGACAAAATACATTTAAAATTATCTCTATATTACCTTTAGCCCCTGAATGGAACTGATTGCCAGCTACCTATGAACTACAATTTGGACGTTTTTAAAGCTAGAGTAAATAGATTTCTTCCAGACAAACGTACCTACTCCATTCTCGGCCACTCCGTTGGTTTCCATCAGGAAAGTTTGTAGCGATGATAGCTCAGTGGTTAGCGCGGTCGGTTCGCATGTCGAAGGGCGTGGGTTCAAATCCCAACTATGAGCTTGAGCTGCCGGTGACGGAAAACATCGTGAGGAAACCTTAGCATGGTGGTAGGGTACTTTAGTACTCGGCTGGCTAGTTACCACCCTCAAGTTGCAAAATCTGCCGCCAAGCATCTAACTGTGTGTTCCGGCAGCCTCACTGGAGAGCCAATTCCATTCCAGGCTAGGTGTGCTTTACCATCATCGACGACACCGTCACTTAATATCAGGTGAGCTGTGGTCAAACACCTAGCCTGTCAAGCATAAAAAAAAAATTTCAATTGGTTCACAAACAAAAAAGGTTAGTTGAAATAATGCCCGCTTTTTTCATCCATTTAGCTATAACATAATTTTGCCCTTACCAGATAACTTTTAAATGCCTGAACAGGCCACTCAGCCCGATCTTCGGCTTTTCGCTTCCATCCACCGCCAGCTATCCTACGTATATCGTCACTCCATCGAGTCTCACGGCGTCTACGTTTGCCAATTCGCGGTCTCCACTCTAGAACACGTCTACCCCGGTGTTTTTTATAGTCAATATTATTATTATATTTAAAGTTGTAATAGGATTATAAAGATTATGTTATTTGTTACGGAACTCTTGATCTATGTTCTTTTTAATGCGACTCGTACTAGATTATAGTCAGTAGGATGAACTACCAGTTTGCAACTACCTATAATTTTTTCTTAAAGAAATTTCTTGTTAAAATTATTTTTTAGAATTTTCTCAAAAGATTTAAAATATCAATGTCAATTTTTATGCCAGCGTTCCGCCTACAAATTAAAGGAAGCGTTAAACCCTAAAGCAGGTAGAGGAGAAATCTAAATAAGGCAGGTTTCAGACGATCTCTCAGCACCCGCACCTCATTGTTGCCTTCAGTAGACGCGGTTTTTTTTTATAAGAATTGTTCGCTTCAGGCGAACTTGATGCGTGGTGAATCTCATGAAAGCAACGATGGTGGAGGATACGCTGCCTCTTATGACTGGTCTATTAAAAGGGATTAACAACTAAAATGATCTTCTGATAGCAAAATATGTCCAGATAAGAATATAATTTATTTGAAGTATTTTTAACACAACATTGTATATAATATATACATATATAGACATATAGGCATGATCTTACAATTAATATTTTCGGTTTCAAATTTCTTGTTGAGTTATTATTTTTATACTCCGATCCACTATTACAAGATTTTGTGTTTGTTTTTATCTAAAATGGACAAGTGCGCAAATGTGTTAAGGCGCAATACACTCTGGAAGAAAAAAAAGACGTGTGGCACTCGGGGACTGCCGCGGTAAAGCTATTGCATAGCATTACAACCAATGCCACCTAGAGGCGAGTTGCTGAACTAAAGAGACAAGCGTGATATTTCAAAAAAGTAATTAAAAGCTCTGCTATTCATCGATAGATGGCAAAACTAAAAAGTATCACCGCTGTGCCGGTGGGAGTGGGGGGTGTTAGGTTATTTTCGTTACGGAATTTCTGGATTCGATCTTCACGCTCAAGGCCCGCGATAGAAGCTATGCAATAGCTTAAAAACTAGCGTGTAATGGATCTGTCAATCCTGAATGCATGAATAGCCGTCACAAGTCGCCGCCAGTATGTGATGGCCTTTAAAAAAACTTTGGATTCCTTTAGAAAGTCTGTCATATTCGTATTTGAATACTTATGAATACGGTTCAAAAATAGGGTTACAAATATATGAATAGTTGTTTCGATTTAATTACGTATAAGTTTAATAATTTCAAATTTCTTGATTACAAAATAAAATAAAATTTATTTATTTATTACATACGTCATGTAGCGATAGTTTTACAAATATGTTGTTCAAATGTTAAAATTCATAGAGAAGCATTTACCAATACTGTTACCTCTGTTATGACCTAATAGTAATAATTCATAGGCTATGACATAGTAATACCTTGTCTTGTTTTATTAAATCGCTGCCTCTTGTGATTTGTCCAGTGTGCAGCAACGAACGTGATCTTTGAATAGTCGGATCGCTTTGAATACCCGCGCGGGTGCAATCGACGGTAGAATCGCTAAGGCAATGCGGACACGCTCTTTACCAACTACCCGCTTTTGATATCGGTTTTATACAATTTCTGTCTTGACTTTTGTTAAATTTTTTAGTTATTTGCATTGAAATATCTATAATAATTGATACCTTGGCGCTAACTTGAATAAATTTTTCTGTACATTTTATCGCCTAACGCTTGCGAGTTTTGAGTAATAATTGTATTATCAAATGAATTTACTTGAAGTGAAAAAAAAGATTTCTTTCTTATTTTTATCTTGCCTTATTAGGATTGGAAGGTTTATTTATTAAGTATCTTATAGAATTTTTAATTTAATAGAATGAAAAGGATTTTTTATTTGAATCTTAACTATTTAAACACCATCGTCATTACCATAAAAATATCAAAACGAAAAAAAATTAAAACACTTCTTGCAAAAAGTTATAAAATTATAGTCGTATTGGACTATCAACGATTCTAATGACATCCACATCTGTTCAGGAATTTAAAAGTTATGGGGGTTAAAAATATGAACTCTGATGAAAACATTAGGTACACTTCTTTTTTGGGTAGACGTATAATTAAAAAAACTTGTAGATTAAAAATGTCAATCCATCAGCTTTGTATTAAAAAAATAGATGCAGCTAATACGAAATTCAATTCCAAAATTAAACTTTACTATCCACCTGAACTCAATTGAAGTTTCAATACGAAAGGCGCTCAATACTCGTTCCTAATGAAAAATTCCTTTGCAGCCGCCTTCGCTAATGAACACACCTGTATTCAAAGAAACCCGTAATGAGCTTGGCTGAAAGCACACGTGTTCTCGTACTTTCTAGAAAATTCCTTTCTAGAAATTTCCTTTTTAAATAAACCCCGCGCCTGTAAATGAATCGGCCCGATCTTAAGAACGAGTGAGTGAAGGAATAAATGAATGAATGAAACGAACTCCTTTCAGAGCGAGAAATTAATGCGTGCTTAGGAGTGTTGGATTTTCTGGATTTATTTTCGTTAGAATTTTAATTGATTGTTATTAATATTACGATTGCGTCGTGCGTCGTGCGTCGGCTGCGTCACCGAAGACCATCAAACAATATAATTTGCAGATGGCCATCAAAGATCGGAACACGGCGGTGATGGAGGCCTTGAGTCGGGAGGAGGCGATTTCAAACGAAAACTCATGTAAATAGAAATAAGGATTGTGTGTATGCCTCGAGCATTCATGCTCACCATCGAAGGCTCCTTCTTGCGGCGGCGTCGTGTGTCGGGTCGCTCTCTTCCCTCAGATATGGTTGAGGAGGGCGATGGCTGGCACATGCGTCATACTCGTGATCGGGTGCTGCTTGCGGGTCGCTGGTCTGCTCGCGGTATACACACAATCTAGTACCTACTTTAACCTTAGATTAAGATCCTACTAACCTCTCCTCTTTTTGTAATGTAAAATTGTAAAAAAAAAAAAAAAAATTTTGTAACTAAAGTTGACAAAGGTCACGGACCCCAGCGTCTGTGGAGCGTATAATAATAAAAAAAAAAAAAAAAAATATTACGATTGCTAATATGAAATTTTGTTTGTTTCAAATTGATTGCCAGTATTCGATATAAGAAGTTTATCAATTAAAGGTTAGTGATCAAAAAATTACAAGCTCACAATCTAATAATTTTTGAGCTAACTTAATTTAAATAATGTAAAGTTTATCTATTCTGTCATATCACTCAATACAGAATGATAGCGATGATAGCTCAGTGGTTAGCGCGGTAGGTTCGTATGCTGAAGGACGTGGGTTCAAACCCAACCATGGGCTTGAGCTGCCGGTGAAGGAAAATATCGTGAGGAAACCACAGCATGGTGGTAGGGTACGTTTTAGTACTCGGCTGGCTAGCAACCACCTTCAAGTTGAAAATCTGCCGCCAAGCATCTAACGGTGTGTTCCGGTAGCCTCACTTAAGAGCCAGTTCCATTCTAGGCTAGGTGTGCTTTACCATCTTTGACCACACCTTCACTTAACATCAGGTGGCCTATGGTCAAACACCTAGCCAAACAACAATAAAAAAATGGGCATGCGTTATGTTTTACCATCAGGAGAGCGTCTCGTTCGTCTCATTTCATACATAAAATAAAATTAGTGCCTATAGCTGACGTACCGATCATAAAAACCAAATGGTTTCCGTAGCTTACCTGAAATGTATTATCACATCTCATATACGTAAGCGTGTTTAAATTTATGTGTTAATCAGATTTTAATCAGGGCGCCGTATCACGGAATTCATTTAGAGCTAACCATTAACTGCCAAGAGCAACAATAAAGTTTGAAGATATTCATCATCATCATCATCATCATCATTTCAGCCGTAGGACGTCCACTGCTGGGCATAGGCCTCCCCCATTGACTTCCACAAAAACCGGTTGGAAGAGGCTCGCATCCAGCGCGTTCTGTAGACAAACTAAAGTAACCGACATAGTCCAGAGAATCAGCAAGTTGAACTGGCAGTGGGCAGGGCATATAACACGCAGAACTGATGGCCGATGGGGCTGCAAAGTTCTGGAGTGGAGACCACGGACCGGCAAGTGCAGTGTAGGATGTCAACCCGCAAGGTGGACAGACGCATTTTATTCTACAAGGATAAAGTCGATAAAATATACTTTCGCAGCATCTTTGCATAGCTATAGATTGCTTTTCTGTAAGAAAAGACGCTAACGCTATTTATTTATAACAATCTATCTATATCTACCATTAGAAAGAGGAAAGATTTGATTGTTTGTTTGTATTGAATAGACTCCGAAACTACTGGACCGATATCAAAAATTCTTTCACCGTTGGGAAGATACACTATGCCCGGATGACATAGGCTACTTTTTATCCCTGTATTCCTACGGGAACGGGAACTACGTGGGTGTAATCGCGAGGCGTCCGCAAGTTTCATATATTTTTTGTCACTCCATTTTAATGGACACTCACTGGTCCACCAAATCCCAAGACCAGGCAGTCTGGAAGCAGGAAAGGGTGGCCTGTGCCCAGCCGTGGGACACTAGAGGCTGGAAATAAAGTAGCGATGATAGCTCAGTGGTTAGCGCGGTCGGTTCGCATGCCGCAGGGCGTGGGTTCAAACCCCAACAATGAGCTGGAGCTGCCGGTGAAGGAAAACATCGTGAGCAAACCATAGCATAGTGGCAGGGTACTTTCTAGTACTCGGCTGGCTAGCTACCACTCACAAGTTGAAAATCCACCGCCAAGCGCCTAAAGGTGTGTTCCTGCAGCCTCACTTGAGTGCCAGTTCCAATCCAAGCTAGGTCTGCTCTACCATCTTCGACCACACTGTCGCTTAACTTTTTTTTTAACATCAGGTGGGCTATGGTCAAACAACATATTAAAAATTTTATTTTTGCTTCCTGTAATTTCTTAACGTAAAACTGAGTATAGTACTGCTAGTGCCACAACTGGCTGCTTTGTCGATGAAAGCAATGTCTTCCAGACAACCATGGAATAAAAAACAGATTATAGATTAAAATCTATCATTGATTTACAATTATATTTTGCAAAAACGACCGAATTACAAGGAATTCTTCGTAAGTGAAAAATAACCTTAACCATATGAGAACAAAGTCTACATTTGTTATCGTACCTGCCTTAACGCGTGCTTACTCGTTCGTGCAGCACGCGTGCAATATCTCCCTTTTGAGCTTTGAAATTTAATAAGCGCTTAACACTTCAAAGCCTGCGTGCAAAACAATTTAGCGGCAGTCGACGAAAAACACCGAGTTTTCGGCGAGCTGCGTAATTGGTTTAGACTACGGCCAGGAAAGATTAATTAGTACTGCAAACAGCACAGGCAGCGCTTTCCACGCTGAAAGCGTAATGACGCCGCGGAAACAGCAAAAAATCTGCAACTTTATGTAAAAACATTTAAGACACATTTTAGTTTAATTTTCGCGGTTTATCTCGTCGGGAAGGGAATGCAATGGCTAGGTGTTTCACGTTCACGTTTTAAGATTTCAAAGATGGAAATTGTGTCAAACGATCGCTTTAAGTGCTGCAATTTTTAAGCGTTTATTGCGAAGCGGATAGGAAGCGCTTTAAACTGGGACACTCGCCGTTTCTAAGTGTAAGTGCACAAAATACTCAGATGAGTGTAGCTCGAACGCGAAATACCGTTATAAGGATGATAGCTCAGTGGTTTGCGCGGTCAATTGACACGTCGAAGGGCGTGGGTTCAATCTGCAACAATAAACTTGAGCTGCCGATGAAGGAAAACAGCGCGAGGAAACTACAGCGTGGTGATAAGGTATTGTCAAAAGAAAGCTTGTGAAGTTGAAAATCTGCCGCCAAGCACCTAATGGTATATTCCGGCAGCCTCACTTGAGAACCAGTTCCATTCCAATCTAGGTGTGCTTTACCATCTTCGACCACACCGTCACTTAACATCAGGTGAGCTGTAGTCAAAAGAAATAGCCTCGCAAACGTAAAAAAAATTGAACTGAAAAAATCACTGCCGACAAAAAAATACCAAATGATTTCTTTTACCGAGAAATTTTCACTTTATCTCATGCTCATCTTCGCCACGGAAGTTTGATGAACTATCTTCTGAGAATGACTTCCGTAAAATTAATTTTACACTTGATAACCCGAAGCTATTTTAGGGTCCGGCTCTAGTTGAAAAGTTGAAAAACGGCGTGAAATTGATTTGGCAGAATTTGATTGCAGTTTCCGTCCAGGGTTCTAGTTTAGGGTTAGGTTTTTTGCTTTTATAGTCATTTCTTAGCTAAAATAAATCAACAAATTTATTCTAGGATTGCTTACATAAATATCGTAGAACATTCAAATAACCATCTAGCCCCAATAAGCAAAGCTTGTACTATGGGAACCAGATAACTTATGGAATACTTGAAATACTTTTTTTTGTTAATTCCTAGCCAAGTCTAAAAAGTGTGCGCGGGTTTTCGGTGTCAGTACAAGTTTATCTATCTATACAAATATAAAGATGAAAGATTTGATTGTTTGTTTGTAATGAATAGGAATCCGAAACTACTAGACCGATTTCAAAAATTCTTTCACCTTTGGGAAGCTACACTATCCCCGGATGACATAGGTTACTTTTTATTCCTGTGTTCCGACGGGAACGGGAACTACGTGGGTGAAACCACGTGGCGTCCGCTAGTAACTTTGTAGCAAGTAACTAGTAAATGTCTGTACGGGAGTCTAAGTCGTTAGTTATTTTCAAAAATAAACTTAAGCTGTTTTACTAACTATGAACTCCTCGATATTGTGTTGCCATCAACACAATATCGAGGAGTTCATTCCAAAAATAACTTACTATTTTTTTTTCTGTAACAAAAATTGGTGATGTATCAGAGGTCTTTGGGTGGTATATGAACATCGACTCTAGGACTTGCCACTCAGTCTATACTGACTTAGTTACAGAGAGTTCTATTGTTTCGGACTGAACGAAAGAAAACACAGTTTTATGGTGAATTTAATTCTTTAGTCGGTATCCGATAATAACTTCCTTTGCAATGTGAAAGAGATCTTGGTTGTTTATTTTAATGTAATCACTAAGTTGTTAACCCACAAAACTCAGTTTACGTTTTACTGCAAATAAAATCTAGTCACATCATATTCGACCATTTTTATATTTATTTTTATTCTCGTTCTTCTTTCTCATTAAGTTTTCCACGCAACCTTTTTTATCAATCGAGAGCTCTCCCTCTCCAAATCTTCCTTCGAATTTTCCCAAGCAAAACATTATTTATCGCGCACAAAAACACTATCAACACATTTGTATGTATTGCAAAATTCAATAGGATGGGATATAGGGCCTTTGCGGACTCATCCCGGCCGCTCTTCGGGTTATGAAATTGGTTTGGGCGACAATAAAATACATAATTTAGGTACACGCCCTACAACGTTCAACCCTGCGAGGATGTGGCACAGCTCAGATTGAGACAGAAGTGTCACCTGCTTGCGAAAGATTATTTTATTTTTCTATCAACATCATAAATCATACAAATGATTGATTAATTTATGGAAGTTCGGCTTATAGTATTCTGGAGTTATATCTTTAGTGTTTCTGGAGGATTACTCATTCTTGGCCGTGCACTCGACGTGTTGACACGTCCTGAGGACACCTGGTTTAGTGGCAAAACATGTGTCAGTAACCGGTTATTGATGTTTATTATAATAAGTTTACAAAATAGATAGTTTTTTGTCGTACGTTATAAATTGTAAATGTTCATAATAAACAAACTGTTTTTTTTTTTATTTGGTTCCATCCATTTTGTAGAGGCGTAAGAGAGCATCACACTGTTTGGCGTCACGGAATAATAGTCGATTTACTGCTACAGTGCGCCAATAGATGTTTCATGTAAAAAACTGTTTAAAATAATCGTGTTAAAAGTAAATAATGAAATTTAATCTAATCAGTACCATCCAATAACACGTTGCCTTTATCCGTCCATTTTCAGTCCAGTCAGAATAATTTTCAAGCAAACAATACGTAAATGGTTCATATTTCATCCCGTTTCTGTTATAATATTAAAATTCATAACTCACAAACCTAGTCTTGTATTAAATAAGCACCTCGTAAATTAAACCAAACGCGTGCCAAGTTCACCCGATGTAATTCACCTTCTGCTATTCTTACACTATGGCGGCACTAAACCGGGCCGCTAGGGGTGTGGGTGCCAACTTATTGTATTAGACACAGTAAATTTTCGTAAGAAGCGCACGTGTGCCCAATGATTATGCGGCGAGAATAGTACGAATGTGCTGTAGGTGGGGTGTTTTTAATTTTTCGATAGGTATGCGATTCTCCAGCGTTATTATGTGTTTTTAGTAAAAAAAATGCAGCTTTAATTTTTTCGTTAATAATTCTACTTTTCCTTAAATTCTTATATCCAAAATTAAGGATATATGTGGTATAGTGTGGCATGGTATTTTGTTATATTTTGACGCTTACATGTCTAATAATAATGGTATAATTACAAAATAAATATTACTTTTGTTCTTATTTTTCAAACTTTAATAGGTAACACATTTCATATTACTACCTATATTATCAAAAATTAAATTATCCAGTTACTTGAGAGTCGGCTCTAATTTCACTGTATCAAAAAATCTTAAGTAAAAAAAACATTTTCTAGGTAATTGTTCATTGTTCTAGACAAACGTGAAGAATTTAAACGAACTTAAATTTATGCAATTTTTTTAAATAAAAATATTCCCCATTATTGTCAAAGTGACATTATCATATTTTTTATAATTTGGCCTTTGCACATTCCACATTTCGCTTAAATTTATACACGTATAAAGTTTTATTTTTGTACCTTAGTTTAAACTAGAGATTTATCCTTATTGTTGATTCGATTTTACTTACAGCAGTAGTAATTGCAATCAGCCTCTATCATTGAGGCATATTGATTGAAACGGATCGGCACAGCTGGTTGATAAGTTTTAGTTAAGAGCGGCTTGGAGAGAACTGTTCGAGACTTGGGGTGGTCCTAGTTACACTACAAAGCGGTTTGAAATTTTGTCTTAATTTAAAAAAAGCGAGTTACAATTTTTTGTAATTATAAATATAATAAGACTACAGAGAGTGTCTTAAGTGACATTAAATTAGATAACCTGACGCAAGTACAGTATACATTTTGTGATAATGTGCATCCATTGTCCTTCTGATATACGTTGACTGAAGTTTTTATATAAAAAAACTAGCTAACTTCGTACCCTGTGTAAAATTGCACAAACATTCAGGAATCTACTCAAATACACACACAAAATTACATTGAAAATGGTCCGGCCGTTTTGAGTTTTTCCAAGACTAATGGCAATTGATTTTTGGGTTTCCGCACCCAAAGGATAAAACGGGACCCAATTACTAAGACTCCGCTGTCCGTCCGTCTGTCTGTCTGTCTACCCGTCTGCCACCAGGCTGTGGCTCATGAACCGTGATAGTTAGACAATTGACATTTTCACAGATGTATTTCTGTTGCCGCTATAACAACAAATACTAAAAAAACAGAATAAAATAAATATTTAAGGGGCTCCCATGCAACAAACGTGTTTTTTTGCCGTTTTTATAGATTGGTACGGAACCCTTCGTGCACGAGTCCGACTCGCACTTGGTTGGTTTTTAAAGTGATAGATTGAACGATAGCTCAGTAGTTGGCGCAGTTGGTTTACTAACCTAGCCTGTCAATTAAAAAACAAATACAATACAATAAATATCGTAGGACTTTACACACAGCGCCATCTGATCCCGAACTAAGCAAAGCTTGTACTATGGAAGTCAGATAACTGATAGAATACTTAAAAACTTTTTTTTTGTTGTAAATACATACTTATAATACATACAGTAGACCCAAACAAACATTTTTTATACCGCAAAATGTTTTTTTTGATCCGATAGAGATAAATAATAATTTAAATCGCTTTTAATACAAACCGCTTAAACAATAACCCCGCCCGGTTTACACAAGGAACGTCTACGCGTCAATAAATTCCGACACAATATTTCGATGCCTGAAACGCGGCACGACATGTGTGGCTGTCGCGTCGGAACATTGTTTATCGCAACCCAGCAACAAACAACCAACAACTTTTGAATTAAAGCGCAGATTGAGCTGCAACCGATGGAAAAAGTTTTCTCGTCTTGTTTAGTGAAGAATTTATTCAGTTCATTTCCATTCCAGGCTACGTGTGCTTTACCATCTTTGACCACACCTTCACTTAATATCAGGTGAGCTGTGGTCAAACACCTAGCCTGTCAACCATAAAAAAATCTCCCAATCTTGCAGTCGGTGGAAAACAATTTTTTATTTTTATGTAAAAGTAATGAGACGAACGTTGTGCTCTCCCGATAGTAAAAGATAACGCCTGTCCATGACCATTGCAGCGATACACAGAACTTTGAGTAACAAAGCAACGTCCGGGGGCATCGTTGCTTTAGTGCTCATTACTTTAAGACTTACGATGGTTAGTCTCAACAGCCCAGTAATTTCGCTAGCTGCAGTACCCTTCAAACGGGAACACAGTGATGTTCACACACTACTGCTTGGCGGCAGAATATCTGGTACAGGGGTGGTTGGTAAATAGATATCAATGTATTCTATATTTTTTTATGTTTAAAGTAGCATATTTAAAAAAAAATACTTTTTCACACAGCGCCATCTAGTTTCAAACTAAGCGAAGCTTGTAATATGGGAACAAAATAGCTGTGAGAATACCGAAATAGCATAAACATAATTTAAAAAACGTGTAAATTAAAATTTTACAATATAAGAATTAAAATATTTGTGAAATAAATTGTAACAAATGATAAACCGATTAATTATACCTAACAGGTGTTTATTGTTTGATATTAATTCGTTGTCTTTGTAAAAAAAAAAGTCATTATTTAAAAATTCTGTTATTTTATAAATCGATTTAGACAGTAGCAGTTTTTTGTTTGACATATGCTCGGAATTTTCCCTCTATCTCTGCCTTCTGAATGTCTTACGATAATATTTGAATGTATAGCTTTTGTCCCATCAGTTCCAGCAATTCGACAGCCCTGTTGGTTCATTGGTAAGTTTGCTTCAAGAGCGCAAAAAAAATTCGAGAATTCAAATTCGGGCGTGGGTTCGATTCCCATCCTGGGCAAACAGTTTGTGGTTTAAACATATGTTTGTTCTGTCTGGATGTCTTGTATGGATTATAAGTATGCATTTACAAAAAAAAAGTATTTAAGTATTCTATCAGTTATCTGACTGCCATAGTACAAGCTTTGATTAGTTTGGAGCCAGATGGCGCTGTGTGTAATGTACTACGATATTTATTTATTTATAATAATATAACTCTTTATTGTGCACATCATATAAAGTAAAAAATACAGAGAACAAAAAACCTTATTAACTAGTGACACAAGTGGCGGCCTTATCGCTAACAGCGATCTCTTCCAGGCAACCAAGAAAAGAAAAATACGATAGAAAGCTTAAGAAACAGACGGGAGATGTAACACTAATAAGAAATAAAAATAAAATAAAAATTAAACATAATATAGTAAGTATATAAAAAATAAACATTTAATTAAAACGAAATATTTACATATATAAATATGTATACACTCACAATACATACATAGTATACAATATATATAGGCTATAATATACACATACACATATATATATATATATATATACACATTATATATATATACATTAAGATAAAATCAAAAGTAAAATAAAAACCAACATCAGCAGCGACGTACATAAACACAAGTAATCCGACTTACAGCAATGACGACTCAGCATTGTGACAAGTAATGCGACTTTACTCTGTCCTTAAAAATATTTAAAGACTGTGACTATTTATTTAATTAACCAACAATATTCGCATTTTTTTAATTTATTTCCTCCTTTTTAAGTTGTATCTACAGACGTCAACAGAATCTTTCCTGTTTAAAAAAGTAAGAGATCTTTATTTAGATTGAAAAAGAGCCGTAAAATTCCGGTCAGCTGATAGCTGGCGTAAAATTACAAGCAGATAACCCAAGGTAATTTATCATGGCGCGCTTTTTTAAGCCTAGTGGCGCCCTTAGCGACAAAGCTCGGCACTAAATCAGGGCGGAAGAGACAGGAATTATCAAATGAGTCAAGATAGTAAAGAATATTATTATATTGAATTCGACCCTTAGGCGCTTTATACTTAATTTCAGAAAAATAAATAAATATCGTAGGACTATACATACAGCGCCATCTGGCCCCAAACTAAGCAGAGCTTGTGTGATGGAAGTCAGATAACTGATAGAATACATAAATACTTTTTTGTTGTAAATACATACTTATAAAATATACAAAACACCCAGACACTGAACAAACATTTGTTTATTCACAAAATGTTTGGCCTGAGTGGGAATCGAACCCACGCCCTACAGCTCTCAAGGCAGATGTACTACCAATGAGCCAACGGGGCTGTCAATGTATCGCAAATTAAAAAACGTTAAACATTATAAAAGAAGGTTGAAGGTATTTCCAACTAACGAGAAGATAATAAGGACACGTTATAACTGTTATGAGAAACTTTGAACTAACGATGTGAGAAGGAGCGAGTTTTATGACTATTAATTTGTGGATGTGGTAAAAAGTTGATGAGTCGTCGCATAAGTTATGTTTTTGTCAAAATAGCTTGTAATTGCAAAGTCTGACAGATTAACTGTAGTCTATAATACACTAGCGGACGCTTTGCGGTTACATTCGCGTAGTTCCCGTTCCCATGGAAATACAGGGATAAAAAATAGCCTATGTCACCCGGGGATACTGTAGCTTCCTATCGATGAAAGAATTTTTGAAATCGGTCCAGTAGTACTTGGTGGTAGATTTCCTTAGCAGGAGGTCGTCTAGGTAGGTACCACCGCAGTACCAGTTATTCTGCCGCTAAGCAGTTTTGTGTAAACATTACTGTGTTCCGGTTAGAAGGGTACTGCAGCTAGCGAAATTACTGGGCTGTTGAGACTAACCATCGAAAGTCTCAAAGTACTTGAGCGCCAAAGCAGTGATGCGCTGGACTTTGTTTTGCTACTCAAAGTTTTGTGTATCGCTGGTATGGTCATGGACAGGCGGTATCTCTTACCATCAGGAGAGCGTCTCGTTCGTCACTTAAATTTTTACATTAAAATAAAAAGTAGTTTCAGTGTAGTGTAGTGTTTTTGTATTCCATACAAACAAACTATCAAATCTTTCCTCTTTAGTGACTCGGTTTTGTTCTAGATAAGCTTGCTCCATCGTAGCATCTTCGCTTAACATCAGGCGGGATGGCGGTCAAACGCAAGCTTATGCATTATAAAAAAAAATTGAACCCAGGACGTCCAGATAGACGGTCTAGATAGATAAATCAGGATAATCAAAACTTCTTAGAGTACCTATTACAAATATTATATTTAGGAACCATAAAACAATTGTGACTGTTACCACATCCAGAGTATATTTGCACATCCTCGACATGAAGCTTCCGAGTGGTTCTACATTACACCTCGAGACGAGGTAATTGCAGGGCCGACACACACGAGCATAACCTCTTAATTTATTGAACGAAACTAATGAAATTCCTGAGCAAAGTTTATTGCTGGAGACAGCCCTGTTTCGCGGCAATTTTCGGCCGCTCGACTTCAGGGTTGACGCTCTAATCGTTTCTTTAATTATTTGGGAATTGATGTCGTGTCTTCGCTGGTGTTAATTTTGCATAGCAACCCTTGAAGGCTTTGTTTGATAGAATTGTGGCATATTTTTTTTTTTAAATTCCAGATTCGTGTGTAGGTAGTGAAGATTTCACACAAAACTATAGTGTCATATAAACTATAACATAGGCAGCCCGTACACGTAGCGCGCGATCCGCGATCCACGATCAATGATCGCGATCCAGACTGATCGTGTACGAAGCGGATTGACGGACTGATGCTCCGGATCGCATAATATCTAGAAATTTTGAAATCATGATCGCGGATCGCGGATCGCGGATCGTGATCATGATTGAACGTGTAAGGCGGCCCATACTCTTTAAGAGGTGTTCAAAAATCGTGAAAACTGAAAAATAAATATAAATATCGTAGGACATTACACACAGCGCCATCTGACCCCAAACTAAGCAAAGCTTGTACTATGGGAGTCAGATAACTGATAGAATACTTAAATATTTTTTTTTTTGTAAATACATACTTATAATACATACAGTACACCCAGACACAGAACAAACATTTGGTTTCATATCACAAAATGCTTGTCCTGGGTGGGAATCGAACCCACGCCCCACAGCTTTGTAGCGATGATAGCTCAGTGGTTAGCGCGGTCGGTTCGCATGCCGAAGGGCGTGGGTTCAAACCCCAACAATGAGCTTGAGCTGCCGGTGAAGGAAAAACATCGTGAGGAAACCATAGCATGGTAGTAGGGTACTTTCTAGTACTCGGCTGGCTAGCTACCGCCCTCAAGTTGAAAGTCTGCCGCCAAGCATCTAAAGGTGTGTTCCGGCAGCCTCACTTGAGAGCCAGTTCCATTCCAGGCTAGGTGTGCTTTACCATCATCGACCACACCGTCACTTAACATCAGGTGAGCTGTGGTCAAACACCTAGCCTGTCAGCTATAAAAAAAAAAAAGCTCTTGAAGCAGACATGCTACCAAGGAGCCAACAGGGCTGTCGAATACTTTTTAATATTCGTCTAGCTAGCTACCACCCTGAAATTATATGTCTACCGCCAAGTAAATCAGTAATATTTATTGGCCATAAATAACAATAATGTTAAAGGCGAGTCACATGTACAAAAAAACCTTACGATTACACTTTAATGAATGAAGCTATACCTACACGAGTAATTTACAACGAACATACTACAGCGGAGGCTCCGTTTATGTACTACACATAAATGAGGATTCTGAGAACCTCATTGACATATATTCACTTAATTTGTAAAAAGGATTGTTTTCCAAAAAAAATTTAATGGTTTTTTTGTAAATTCGGTATGATTTAATTCTGTAATATATTTTGGCAATTTATTATACATTAATATTTTGGCGTTAGCAAGCACCTAACGATGTGTTCTGGCAGCCACACTTGAGAGCCAGTTCCATTCCACGCTAGGTGTGCTTTACCATCTTCGATCACACCATCATTTAACATCAGGTAAGCGGTGATCAAATACCTAGCTAGTCAACCATAAAAAAACTCTTAAAAATCTTTTCATTAAATCGTATTAGCTGTCCGAAGAACCCTACTTTAAAACTCAAGCAGAGCATGAAAAGCAAAGTTCTCCATTAACTTACCCAAAATTGAAAGACCGTCAAGGATTTCAATTTTTAATTTCATCCAATTAGATGGATGTGAAAATTTTCGCAAATTTACATTTCTCTCCAGTCTTTTCTCTCCCTGTTGCATTTATTTCGATTCTTAAAGTAACTTATCATTTTAATTTTCTGTTTGTTTCGGGGAAAGTTGGCAACCGTAAAATAAGGTGTAAGGTACAAGAGTGTAGCGGTTTTATAAACATTTAACTCTTTCGCTAGATTTCTTCTTTAAGTTTAGTTACCTCGTTCGTCTCATTACTTCTTACATAAAATAAAAAAAAAACCTCCATTTTTATTTTTATTATGAGCTTTTATTGATAAATAAATAATTTTATTTTACGGTTTAGAATAGAATCGAATACAAATTTACTGTACACCAAGCCTAATATAAATACATTATAACATACAAAACTTAAAAACATAATAATAAATAATTATGGCGTAAAATGGCGGCCTTATCGCCTAGAGCAAGTAATAAAATTAGTATTTTTACAACAATTTTTTGTGTTACATTTAATTGTTATATTTTTTTGAAATGGCTTTCGCGGTCTAAAAATCGATCCAGCTAAGTATTTTTTTTACTTTTTATTACACTGTATATTTTCGTACACCGAGCAAAGCTAATACACCCAATTATTATTTACAAACATAATTATTTGATCACTTCTCTGGAAAGACACCGTTTTTTGTCCGTTTGTTACTTCTTTTCACTGTAACAGTTTAATAGATTCGGATGACATTTAGAATGCAGATGGCTTAAACCCTGTTTTAACACATACGTATACAACTTTTTATCCAGTATAATTGCTTGTCGCAACTAGTGACAGATTTCTTGAAGCGTTTTTAACCCTAAACTGAACTCGCTATATAACCTTAGACCAAACACTCACTTGTCATTCCTATCCCCTTACATTTACTCCGCTTTTCGCTTAGACATCATTGTTAAGAAGAAATTGTTAATTAAGCTTACATTTCTAAATTTCTAACGCTCAGTAATTGTACTTCAACGATCAAATTAAAGTATGAGACGCCTCGTTAAAACACTTGAAATTACATCAAGTACACTCGAGTTCTATTCAGCATCCGAATTTTATGAACTCGCATACAGGCGGGGGTTTCTGTCAAAGACCCGAAGATGTAAAAAAAATATTCAGAAAATTTTCAATTTGAAATATTCTATTCAGTAGCTAAAGCCGCTGGGTTAGGTCCACTAACTTTAGCTCCTCTACCTCTATTTAGAAAAGCATACCATTAAACCTCGCCGAGACTTGTCGGTTTTAAGTACTTTTTAACTTTAATTGACAATAACAATCGAGTCATCGTCATCAGCTATCTATACTATTATAAAGAGGAAAGATTTGATTGTTTGTTTGTATTGAATAGGCTCCGAAACTACTGGACCGATCTTAATAATTCTTTCATTATTAGAATGCTACATTATCCGTGATGGACATAAGCTATATTTTATTTAAAAAACAATAAGAGATCCGTTCGGAAAATTCAATAGTGTAACCCAAGCTGTGAAAAAATTGAAAAGATCCTTACTTAGCATGCGCAGCGAAAACTATTGACAATATAATAAAGTGACGTTTTATAGAGCAAATTGACAGCTACAAATAAGTCCGCAATATCATAATTTTTTTTTTTTTCTTTGGTTTTGGCGTCGCGTTTTAGCATTTGCCAGTGTCAAGTATTTATATATTTTCAAGTTTCAAAAGATAAATAAGTGTCCTCGTAGCTAGTTATAGTCAAAGTCCAGTCTTAGTCAAGTCCAGTCTGTGTCAGTCAAGTCCAGTCATGCTTTAGTAAAGTAGTGGCAACTTTACTACAAAGCTTCAATGGAGTTTTGGAAGCAACACGAAAACTCATGTTTCACCACATTATATCATTTTCCCACACTCGCGCTTGTAATTCGGCACTTTATGAATAAAAAACCACCATTTTTATGCATAAACACTCGACAAAACACTAGTTTTGGAAAAAAATACAACGGAGCGACACGACTCTTCCCGCGTTCCCGCCAAAAAACCAATATCATAATTATGTTTAACTATTACAGTTGTCATCTACATCTTATAAAGAGGAAAGATTTAATTTTTTGTTTGCTTGTATTGAATAGGCTCCGAAACTACTGGATCGATAAATTTATATTGTTACTCGAGTTTTGTTTTCCCGTGCGAAGCCAGGGCGAGCTGCTAATCGTTTATTAGCAGTGATGATTCGAGATATTATTGATTTATTCAAATTATAATTTTATGGAAACAGTGGCTTATATGCTGACGGTGCTGCATTTCCTCGTAGTTAACGCTACTCTACTCGTAAACGACCGTCCCAGGTGCGCGCTAATTTGTCCAGGAAATAAAACTGAATATTGATATCGCAGCGGTGATAAATGTGTGTGTAATAAACAACACATGTGTGGGTGCATGAGTGATATTACACAAAGCCACATATTACATAATGTATTTCTAGAGTGAATAAGGTTTCTTCTAAGTTACTCTTTCACACAAAAACCACTGTAAACTGACCTGTAACTTTGGTGTTATTAATAAAAGATTTGTATTTGTGTTTGTGTTTGTGTTTGTGTTTGTGTTTGTGTTTGTGTTTGTGTTTGTGTTTGTGTTTGTGTTTGTGTTTGTGTTTGTGTTTGTGTTTGTGTTTGTGTTTGTGTTTGTGTTTGTGTTTGTGTTTGTGTTTGTGTTTGTGTTTGTGTTTGTGTTTGTGTTTGTGTTTGTGTTTGTGTTTGTGTTTGTGTTTGTGTTTGTGTTTGTGTTTGTGTTTGTGTCTGTATTGATTTGGATGAAATTTGGTATGGAGGTTGCCGAGACTCTGGAATAAGACTTATGGCCTTTCATCATCATCATCATAATTATTTTTCACCACGCGGTAAAACTGCGGGGCGCAGCTAGTAGAATATCTAGAATATAGAATATCTGTTTCAACAGTTGTAAAGTTGGCTTCGATTTCCACCAGGTCAAACATTTATGTGATGACAAATTTTGTTCTGTATTATATGTATGTATTTACAAAACAAACAAAAAGTATACAAGTATTCTATCAGTTATCTGGTTCCCATAGTACAAGCTTTGCTTAGTTTGGAGATAGATGGCACCGTGAATGTTCTACGATATTTATTTATTTATTAATATAAATGCTCAATAGAAGAAAATTCTCATATTTGTCGGCTCACTTAATGCTGCAATAAGACGTCGGTATTTTGTCACTCAAAAGTCATTAAAACAATCCACGTCCAAGATTTCCATTATCAATTTAACTCGTAACTACTTCGCTTCATAAAAAGTCCGATAAAACTGCATGATGGATTAGTTAACCAACGATTAGGGCGATTTATCTTAATCAACGGTAATCTGACGGTATTTAACCGCAAAGTTATGAACATTCAGGCCATTTCACGGTATTAAAACGGCGTTTGACAATTATTAGAGGCATTTTCGTGGTTCATTTTTATAAATTCAGAAGTTAATTTTTAGCTGAGTGCGCTGGTTGGGAGTATATAACACGGACAATATTTACTCTCATTAACCATCATGTCACCAACTTTACCAATTGTAATTATGATGGTAAGTGCTAGCTAACATCTGCCCATGGCCATAGCATTGATACCCAACACTTTAACAGAATACAGCTCATGGTATCACTACTTTGATCCTTTCGTTTACTACAAAAGTGTTGAAGATGGTAAAGCACACCTAGCCTGGAATGGAACTGGCTCTCAAGTGAGGCTGCTGGAACACACCGCTGAGTGCTTGGCGGCAGATTTTCAATTTAAGGGTGGTAGCTAGCCAGCCGAGTACTAGAAAGCACCTTAGCACCATGCTATAGTTTCCTCACGATGTTTTCCTTCACCGGCAGCTTAAGCTCATTGTTGGGGTTTGAACCCACGCCCTTCGGCATGCGAACCGACCGCTCTAACCACTGAGCTACCATCGCTACGCTTCGCTTCGCTTTTAGGCTTCAAGAATGTTGGTATTTACCCTTGGTCACAAGCGTAGCGAGATGGCAACATCTCGCTTCTCTGACGAGCTCTTAAATTAAGTTGTTCTTATAAACTTGTAAAAAGTGTAGGTATTATTAATTTTAAGTTGTTATATTTTTAAATATTTTTTTTAACAAAAAAAATCTTTTACATAATTCCTTACAAGTTCTTTGCCAGTGCTAAAATTAATTTGCAGTAAATAAAAAATTCAAAGTACCTACATCGCAAAGAAATTCCTAACAAAGCGATTTTTACAACAATTGCGCTTATTCTTAACTTAATTAAAACTAAACGAAACAAACTGAAAGAATAACTGTTAGCCTTGCATTCGAGTTGAAAACTTTGAATTACCTGAACCGGCCAATTAAATAAATTGGTTACAAACATACTAAAATCTAAAAATAAAAATTTTTCCTCTTTAATATACTAGTGTAGACTTTTGTAGATAAACTTATCACATTAGCAATGCACTCTAATCCTTTCAACTCACTTCTTCAATTTGTCTTCAAAATTCACAGCTATCCGCAACTGGGGTCCAAAACAAAGGCAAATCCGAGGCAATTGGCAGTACGTTCACAGTCTAGACCAATTCCTAGATAGGTGTCTACTCCATTATATCGGAGCGGATCGGCCATAACCTGCTGGGTTCTAAGTATTTTGGGCGTCTTTTCTTTTAGAAAAATACGGCTGCAGCTAACTTTGCTTCAGAGTACACACTCTGGCTTACGTTTTAAATTTTGTTTCATAGATCGACTTTATAATTTTAAACGTTATTGTTAAAAGGTGGTTCGATTTCCATACAAACAATTTTTTTCCATTTATGGACAAATGGAGCATAATGTTACAGTGAAATCACAGCTACTGGCATTTATTTTGGTCCTTATTTGCGGTAAATCACAATTGCTTGAATAAAACAGTAGATTATTATTAGCATAAAATCGAATTTATGAATGTTTTATGAATTTATGATTTTTTAAGAAAACTAAAAGTAGATTTTGCTAATAATAATCTACTGTTTTATTCAAGCAATTGTGATTTACCGCAAATAAAGATCAAAATAAATGCTAGTAGCTGTGATTTCACTGTAAAATTATGCTCCATTTGTCCACAAATGGAAAAAAATTGTTTGTATGGAAATCGAACCCCCTTTAATCCACATAAAATAGAAGCATAAAATAGAATAATAAATGTATGGCGTGTAACGGCGGTCTTATCACCTAGAGCGATTTCTCCCAGACAACCTTTGGATGGAAAGAAATTTACAGAAACAGATATTAGGTTGGTGTATAAAAAGAAACTTATTAAAAGGTAAATAACATAATAACGACTGTTAAGCGAAAAAAATAACTAAATATATACCTTAAACATGAATAATAGTTATTTGTTATACAAGAGTGTAAAGTTGCTTTTTAACCGCGTTCTCGCGGTCGCAGTTTGGGGCAAGCAACTAACTAGCTAAAGGACAGCCAACTAATTGAAGTCGCTCCTAACCTAACTGCAGATGCCCACCCAAACCACAAATCAGCGTCAGTTTAGCCTAGAAACCCAGATACGAGGCACAAAGGCCCATTTGCAGCGATCGAAGATGCATGGCGTGGATTACAACTGCCACTCTGTACGTATTACATGCATGGCGGCTCTATCGAGAATGACATAAGTACGTATTGCTAGTTTCCAGAAAAGGAAACTTCCAATCATAACTAAATATCTGGAAAGTAAAAATTTGAAGTATGTTTTTGTAAGATAGATAGATAGAAACTCTTTATCGTGCATAGAAAAAAGTACTGAAAACAAAATAATCTTATGAGCTAGTGCCACAAGTGGCGGCCCTTTCGCCAAGAGCGAACTCTTCCAGGCAACCAGGTAAAGTAATGAGCGCCAAAGCAGTTATGCCCTGGACTTTGTTTTGCTACTTAAAGTTCTGTGTATCGCTGCGATGGTCATGGACAGGCGTTATCTCTTACCGTCAGGAGAGCGTCTCGTTCGTCTCATTACTTTTTACATTAAAAAAAGGTAAGTTATATTTAAAGACCTAATTTTGCTAAATTTTTCAGTTTATACATCATATTTTATTTATGTTTAGCAGACTAAGTGTTTGACCACAGCTCACCTGATGTTAAGTAACGATGTGGTCGATGATTAGAAAGCAGACCTAGCCTAAAATTGAACTGGGTCTTAAGTGAGGCTGTCAGAATATACTGTCAGTACTGGCGGCAGATTTTCAATTTGAGGATAGTAGCTAGCTAGCCGAGTACTAGAAAATACCCTACCACTATGCCATGGTTTCCTCACCGGCAGCTCAAGCTTGTTAAGGTTTGAACCGACACCCTTCGGCATGTGAACCTACCGCGCTAACTTCTAAGCTATCATCGCTAGCCACCACCTATTGAAGATTAGGTCCTCGCATCATGCCTTGCGTTACGCTTTCACATTTTCACAAAGTTAAGATCGCTTCACTTCTCCAGTGTGCAGTAACAAGCGGTATCTTTAAAGATAGATCTAGGATTATGCAGAACAGTTGCCTATCTATCGGATTAACTCCCCTGGGCGCCCGACACGGTCTCTAATGCCAATCTAGTGTCAAGCACCTGTTTATGCATAAATAATCACGGCTAACAATAATGGATTAGTGACCCTGGTGACAGCTCCATCTCAGTAATACACACTATAGACTGTTGGATTATAGTTATAATCATCATCAGTGTCACTGGTCAAAAAGAAAATATTAGCTCAGTGGGTAAAGTAACATGTGAATTAACCATGTTTAAATCGGCGGGATGAATTTATCCATTTCGTAAAAGTTACCAATGAATCGCTTGTTCAGAAAAGGCTCTGAAACCTGGAACATCGACGTAAGACTTAAAGAACACCCAGAAACAGAACAAACATTCTGTTTATACTTCAATATGTTTATCCTGTGTGGGAATCGAACCCACGCCCTTCAGTTCTTGGAGCAGACATTTTTTTTTAATTCTTGGCAGGCTAGTTGTTTGACCACAGCTCACCTGATGTTAAGTGAAGTGAGGCTGCCGAAACACACCGTTAGATGCTTGGCGGCAGATTTTTAACTTGAGGGGTGGTAGCTAGCCAGCCGAGTACTAGAAAGTACTCTACCACCATGCTATGGTTTCCTCACGATGTTTTCCTGCACCGGCAGCTCAAACTCATTGTTGGGGTTTGAACACACGCCCTTCGGCATGCGAACCTACCGCGCTAACCACTGAGCTATCATCGCTACAAAATACTACCAATGAACCAACAGGGCTGTCAAATGCTCATCCTGGTTGGGAATAAAACCCACGTCCTACGGCTATTAACGTAAATAATACTACCAGTAAGCTAAAAGGGCTGATTGCTACATACATTGTTTCCTGTTCAATAAAGGAAATCAATATTTCCTACACAACATTTAAAAAAACAACTAAACAAGACAAACAGCATGATTTCGATTGTCATAAATCACATAAGACATCTAAAGATACAAGTTTATTTCCAAAACACGAGTCGGAATTTCCAAATGGCCCGTGAAGGAGAAATGCCCTGAACTTGACCTGACCTGACCTTCCAGAGGTCAGCTGACCTTGCACTTAGGTTTAGTACTTTCTTATCGTACTAGACATTTAAGGCTAAATTACGACCTGGAGCTAGATTATATTGGCTTCATTTGATAAATTGAATTGTAATTGGGAACAATTTACGATTTACCTGAGTCATAAAATTTGTTAACTAATGCTCTAGTGTTTGCGAAATTCAAAATTTACGATTTAATGCTGAAAGTTGGTTGTTACAGCTTTTACTTAGCTGCGAGGTAGATATGAACATTTACTTGCTTATGTATATAGTCTACTAACCGTTTACCGCGGACTCACTGGTGTGAATATATTATGTACCATATTAAAAAAAGACTCGATGAATAACTCGGTGTGTTCCGGCAGCCTCACTTGTGAGTCAGTTCCATTCCAGGCTAGGTGAGCTTTACCATCTTCGACCACACCTTCACTTAACATCAGGTGAGCTGTGGTTCACCACCTAACCTGTCAACCATAAAAATAAAATAAAAAAATAAGACAATTCGGAAACAGTGCATAACGCGATCTATCGAGCTTGCATGTAAACTTATTTATAATTATTTTTTCCTAAACCTTAAATCAGAAGCTTTAATTTTGAATTTCAAGCTTCTTCCTTCGAAACGAACTTCCTATTTTTTTTTTATATATACATGAACCCTTTTTTTTAAATATTTTATTTATTTATTTAGGGTTTTAATACAATGACACTCTTACATCATATGTATTTCGTTTTATTTAAATACATTTTTATATACTTTGTATATGTTTTATTTTTCTTATTAGTGTTACATCTCCCGTCTGTTTCTTATGTTTTCTATCGTATTTTTCTTTTATTGGTTGCCTGGAAGAGATCGCTGTTAGCGATAAGGCCGCCACTTGTGGCACTAGTTCATAAGGTTCTTTGTTCTCTGTACTTTTTTATATTTATGGTGTGCGCAGTAAAAAGTTATATCTATCTATCTATTATAATATTATTATTAATGAAATTGAGCTCTTTGTTTAATAGCTACATCATGGTATACGTCGAAAAATGTTTTGGCATCCGGAGAGTTGGGCACGCTCATTATACTATTACAACCACCAATCACATGAACTCTGAAAACATTTCTCTCCTTTTTATGTACAGTCGTGTAAAAGGTTGTCTATTTTGCTGAAGTATAAATGTTTTACCTTAACATTACGAATGTAACAACGCAGTCTCGGGGCATAATAAATTGGTATGGAAGTAGACACACACACACACACTTTTGGTACACTTAATTTTTCATCGCGTAACAGTATAGCACGGTTAGGGTGGGGAAGTATGCAAAACTGAAAGGAAATGTTAGTTACTTACAAGCTTTTCAAAGTCCTTTTCAAGTTATCATTGTAGTCCAAACAACAAATACTCGTCCATAATTCTTATCATAAATTCAAGCTCAAGAATTGAAGCGACTGCTCTTCGTGAAAATTTCCACAAATATTGTGGACCCCGGACCCGCTCCCGCGCCGTACGTTTCCTACGATATTTTAAGCCGCACCTTCCCGACAATTTGCCACCGATTCTCGGCCGGTAAATAAGAATTTATATTCGATATCGAAAATATTTTATTTTCGTTCGAAAGCGTAATCTTTTCTTGTCGAGAATATATTGGATGTAGAGAGCTTTAAAATTTCCTGCGACAAAGTCTTGTGGGGATATTTCACTTCTTGTGGTATTTTGTTGGCTGCCACTCTCATTGAGATTGATTTAAAGGCAACGGGGACAGAAATAATAATACGTTATCTAAAATAGCTGGCCTGAATGGTGATGAAGAGAAAACACAGCATTTTTTAAAAAAGCCAAAAAAACTCCTCGTTTTAAGCCAGTTCCATTCCAGGCTTGGTGTGCTTTACCATCTTCGACCACACGTCACTTAAGATCAGGTGAGCTGTGGTCCAATACCTAGCCTGTCCACAATGTAAAAAAATTGCCAAAATTAGTTTATTATACAATATAATTTACAGTTAAATATTAAAAATTTATAGAATTACAATAATTAATAATAATAAATAACATCTTAAGAGACTCTCGCTAGACGGTTGGGTCAAGGGTCAGCTTCAAAAGGCAGTGATCCTTGACACGGCAGGAAAACCTCTTTGAATGGTACAAAATTCTTTGTCCCTTGAGATCCCAATTAACCAGGTTTCATTGTACATACTTAAAGTCAAAATTAAATTAGTAATTTAGACTCTACAGTGCAATATAGCTACATACATATATATGTACTAAAAGTAAAAATAAAAATACAATAAAGAAATACTCATTACAATAATAACGTCAATTTAAACTTTTCAAAAAGTACACAAAAATGCACGCAGATAAAATTATGCAAATTACTTACCAATTATTCACACAAACGATTCCCGATTGGGAATTAATCGTAGCCGCACCACGGTCGCTGCACCGAGCTGTCACGATCGATCTTCGTCCAAATGCAGCGAGATTTACGAGCGACGAGTTGACCATTGCTGTACACGGTCGCAGTTACAAGAGACGTGGGCTTCGTGCGGGGGCAATGGTTAGGAAATTTATTGAAGTGATACTAAGACTTGGGGAAGATGGAGTTGCAGTGGCGGGCATGTTAAATCGTATGCGTTCAAGTGGAAAACTGGGAAGCTGCTGATATACCTACATAGATTAATTTTCGTTTCATTTGTCTTAATTACATCATAGATTTCTATCATATCTAGCGGTACAAAAATAATCGGAAGCAGTTGTTCGGTAATAATTTTATACCCACACTATTCTAGTATTTTTTTTAGGAAAAGTATTCTGTGTCCTTCTTTGTGGTATTTATATACTACTAATTTAACAAATTTCACTAAAAACTATACAGTTCTAAAAAAAACTTAACAGCAAATACTTTAACTAGCATGTTTTTACATACTTACAACATTTAGTCATATTTGCAATTTTTTTTTTTTTTAATGGTAGACAGGCTAGGTGGTTGACCACAGCTCACCTGATGTTAAGTGAAGGTGTGGTCGAAGATGGTAAAGCACACCTAGTCTGGAATGGAACTGGCTCTCAAGTGAGGCTACCGGAACACACCGTTAGATGCTTGGCGTCAGATTTTCAACTTGAGGGTGGTAGCTAGCCAGCCGAGTACTAGAAAGTACCCTACCACCATGCTATGGTTTCCTCATGATGTTTTCCTTCACCGGCAGCTCAAGCTCATTGTTGGGGTTTGAACCCACGCCCTTCGGCATGCGAACCGACCGCGCTAACCACTGGGCTATCATCGCTACAAGTCGCAATTTGTCGTTAAACTCACGACTTATTTCTTTTTTCTCGCAAACAGACCGACGAAACAAAAGAGCTAAGTCGCCAGGGTTTTATTATAAAGTTGTTTACTAAAACTGTTCTCAGTGACTAAAGCTTCTAGGAATGTCAAAATATAATATCGTCGTATAATTTGATGGGTTTCACCTAATTATAGTTATGAAGTTTAACATAATTATTTTGATCGGAATTGATGGGCAGCGCGCATAATGATGGGTCTGGAAGGATTAATTGAAGGTTACGTGATTTTTATGATAATTTTTAAATTTGCCTTCAGGTTACGTAAATTGAACCCTGCTTCTTTTAAGACCTGATTTTGAGTCAATACCTCATTAAAATAGTTTTTTTTTGATAAAAGCATTTTTATTGTTTTAGTTAAAATATAACCAACATTTCTGATTTATGATGGATGAATGTAAACGTTGCATTGCCGAATGTTAGGTAGAATTTCTAGGTAAGCGTGCTTCATCTTAGACTACATCCTGTTTAATATCAGACAGGGCGTGGTCAAACGAAATCCTTTTTAGAATTTATAAAAAAAGTTCGTAGGCAAAACTTACAAAAAAAAAAATAAAGGCACGATTTGACAGCTGCTCCAGAGGCATACGGAAAACAAATAAGTTTCAGGTTTTAGGTTCAAAAATATTAATTATCTACCTACATGCTAATTTATACTTTTGTAAATATTTATATGTATTCTAAGTATAATTATATTTTTATATTCATTATTTTTAAAGCATTTACTTATTATTATCGTACGCATTAAATTTAGTTATACAGTATTGTTTATAAATATATATTATAACTTTCTTTTTTGTACACCGCCAACCATATTAACTGTGCCTTCTCTCCCGTGTAGGTATACAAAGTTTGCCAGGAAGAAATTGCTTTCGGCGATAAGGCCGCCGTAGTACCGCTAATTAATCCTTGTTGTTTCTGTTTAAAGATATGTATGGTACAATGTGTTGGTGTTAAATAAAGTTCTATTTTGTAACCGACTCAAAAAAAAGAAGAGGTGCTCAATTCGACTGTGTGTTTTTTTTGTATGTACGTCACGTGATCATTCCTTCAACAATGAATAGACCAGACTTCAGAGGTAGTTCCATATAAGTTTTATAGAAATCGATCGAGCGGTTATTAAAAAACAAAATTGTAAAAATTATTATAAATCCATGATATTTTCGTTTACTCCGAAACCTCTCTGTTTCATTGGAGCAGTGCGTTTAGTTGGCATGAGAGTCAAAGAGTCGCGTTTTTATAATAATATTATTTTAGGTATTCTATTTATTAAAAAAATACATTTTGATCTAAAGACAGCTCAAAGGATCAATCAAAGTTAAAGAGTATCCACGTGTAAATTAATTAGCAACGTTAATACCTGAATAAACAAAGCTTAAAGTAAAATCGAATAAAAATCGACAGCTTAACCCGTCATGCGCCCCGCGGCGGCGGGTCGATAGGTCACGCGTAATCAGTACATACATGCGGTGATTTGTCACGTATGTTTTCATTACTTACCTAATGGGTAACTGTAGGTAAGCGCCTGGCTTTATCGATCCTGATGTTTTATTTGTATAAAAGTTCGCGCGCCTGCTCGCTGCGACGTATACCCGGAATCCTAGCAAATTTACTCGACTACACAAGTGAATAGCTCTTTGTGGACCCATTGCATATTCTTTGTCAAATAATTCCCTTTCAACGTGAAAATAATACATGTATTTCGAATATTTTTTCGATTGGTATTAGGTTTGAGAATTTAGAATGTTTTAGTTTTATCAGACTCGTGATTCTTCTGCCTAATTATACAGTTGCTTTAAGAAATTTACCAATGCCTGACTTTAATAGAAAAATTAAAAGCTTCTTTCGCAGGAACGCATTTTATAAGCTCAATGACTTTATGAAATCTAATTGGAATGACCGATCTTTTACATGTGATGTTGACTAATGCAATTCGTAATGTACCTATATCTAAATGTATTATTTAATTATTTAATTGACTCAATATGACATTTATATAATATTTTTTGACATCTTAATTTTTTTTTGACTAATAGTATAATTTTAATTTATTTATTTTTTAATTATTATTTAACCAATATATTGAATTGACCTACCTAGTATAACGAAACTCTGTTATAAGGTGAATAAATAATCTAATCTAATCTATAAAATACTAGCGGACGCCTCGCGATTTCACCCACGTAGTTCCCGTTCCCGTAGGAATATAGGGATTAAAAGTAGCCTATGTCACCCGGAGATAGTGTAGCTTCCCAACGGGGGAAGAATTTTTGAAATCGGTCCAGTAGTTTCGGATCCTATTCAATACAAACAAACAAACAATCAAATCTTTCCTCTTTATAATAGTGTAGATTAAGCGGTTTAGATAGATAGATAGATAGATATAACTCTTTATTGTGCACATCATAAATAGAAAAAAGTACAGAGAACAAAGAACCTTATCAACTAGAGCCACAAGTGGCGGCCTTATCGCTAACAGCGATCTCTAGGTTTAGGTAGTTATATTGTTTGTAGTTTTGTACTTTTTCAAAAAATAATATGATTTCCGATTAACTTCATCTCGGCGGTTCTAGCAGTTTGTTTTATGTAAATGCCACAAAGGGAAATATAACATCTCACACTTACCAGTTTTATTACAACATGAACTGAAAGTGAATGAATAATAATAGCTGAGTGGTTAGTGCGGTCGAATTACACACTGCGGGCCTAAGTTCAAATCCCAACAATGAGCTTGAGCTGCCGGGTTAAGGAAAACATCGTGAGGAAACCATAGCATGGAGGTAAGGCTCTAGTACTTGGCTGACTATACCAACCATCATGAAGCTGAAAATTTGCCGTTAAGTATCTAACGGTATGTTTCGGCAGCAATACTTAAGAGCCAGTTCAATTCCAGAGTAGGTGTGCTTACCATCTTCGACTCCAGTGTCACTTAACATCAAGTGAGCTTGCCACATTGCCTATTAACACCTATTAACATTTTTTTTGTAGTTGGTCGATAGTCAAACGTAGACTGGTGAAAAAAACCTATTTACGAAACTAGGTAAAAACATTTATAATTAATTTCCATAAATACTTAATTACGCTTCCCAATTAATACGTCGTAAATATTTGCGACAAGCAAGTCATTCGCCTAATTGTATGTGTCACGCAAATAACTTTCAGTTTAGCATATTCGTTATAACACTCATAAAATAAACACATGTAATCTAACAAGTCATATAATAAACTAGCTGCGCCCCGCGGTGTTACTCGCTACATGTTTTCGGTGTTTCAGCCTGTGTGTTAATCCAGGGTCTCAGCTACCTCCATACCAAATTTCATCCAAATCCGTTCAGTAGTTTTTGCGTGAAAGAGTAACAAACATCCATCTATCCATCCAAACTTTCCCATTTATAATATTTTATTAGTGGGATGTGAATAAACCTATGTTTAGTCCAACTCAGTTTCTAAGTTTCAGTTATATGCTGATTAAAACTTTGAATTTCGATAGGCAGTTAAAATAATGAATCGAATAAATGGTTTGCTACTGTAAAACTTGGTACTTATTTGCGTTAATTTCAATTAATTTAATTTCATTTCATTTATTTCAAAAAACTACAATTATCGTTACAGGTTTTTATCCTAATGCAATATTGTAAGTATAGAGTAAATTATATTTCTGTTATGTGAATGTTAAAGTCAATTATTGTTAATGTCAATCTTATATCCATTATGTCAAATAAAATAATAATAATAATCATCATCAGCAGCCTTTTGTAGTCCACAGCTGGACATAGGCCTTTCCCAAGACACAGCACTCAGCCCGATCTTCGGCTTTTCGATTCTATCCACCGCCAGCTGTCCTACGTATATCGTCACTCTATCGAGTCTCAGGGCGTCCTACGCTACGTTTGCCAATTGGCGGTGTGCACTCTAGAACACGTCTACTCCAGCGGTTATCAGTTCTGCGACAAATATGTCCAGCCCATTGCCACATCAGCTTGCTAATACGCTGAGCTATGTCTGTTACTTTAGTTCTCAGGCAAATAATAATAATAAACGGTCTTATAGCGAAGAGTCTCGACCAACATCTCAAGAGACTCTCGCTAGACGGTTGGGTCAAGGGTCAGCTTCAAAAGACAGTGATCCTTGACACGGCGCGCATTGTGAGGAGGTTCCTCACTCTGCAGCCCTGACCACCGGCAGCTTGAGCCCTGCCCCGCTGCCGCCGGCACCCTAGTTTTTAAGTTTTTTTTATATTATTTATGTTTTATACTTATTTAATGTAAAAAAAATAAAAATTAAGATATAAAATAAATACATGAAATAATAATAATAATTCTTAATTAAACATTCTAAAAATTCAATTCAAAACATCGACATTTCTCTTCGAATGTTTTATCGTAAAATTTAATTAGACGGACTGGAAAGCTGTAACTTTATTCGAACGTCCTAATCATAACCCGTTCACGTCTGTCACGGTCCATAAATTCCAAACTGAAAAATATCAACATGCTTCCAGTTATGATTTGTTACGACATGCGCTTGAAAAATTGGTTATTGTGACAAAATAATGCGCGGTAATAAATAAACTAAAATAAATAACACTTCGAGAATAGGAAGTCATTTTGAATGTAACCATAAATACGCTCTCTTGTGTCTATTAAATGTGTTACTTTAGGATTTTGATGTCATCATTTTGTGACTTCAATGGCTATAAATAAGATTCAAATATTAACACGCTTATAACTGTCAAGCTATTAATTTACTTGTAAGAAAAAAATTGCTTTGATTTTTATCATTTCTTTCGTAAAATTATAATAATTACGTTAGAAAATGATAAATAAATTGATTTAGGATTTTTATCGCACGGTTCATGATACGAATATTTTAAATGAATGTATGTGTTTGCTAAATTTTCTTCCTGTAACGGTTTGGATTTGAATTTAATTTCGAATTACGATAACGGGATAAAAAGTAACCTATATCCAGGGTGTCAGCTACCTGGAGACCAGGGGACGGACATGGGGCTGTCCGACGCCCATTTGCTGGTTTGGTCTTTGAGGTGGATCACGATGTGTCTGGTGTTTGGACACATCGTCATCGTTGCGGAGTGACCTTGAGCTCCTCGAGGCGGGTCCGTGAGGACAAGCGCTGGCGAGGCCGCGGTAGAGTGCGAAAGCGTGCCCGCAGCCTCGACACAAAGCGCCGAGGTGGAACACTCCAGGGGTTTTAATGGGTAAGCCATCATTAGGACGGAGAGTCCCACATAACCACCGTGCCCGCCCCAGGGTCGGTGGTACACACAAAGTATATTCCCTGGGAAAAAGGGTGTCAGCTACCTCCATCCAAATTTCATCCAAATCACTTTAGTAGTATGTGCGTGAAAGAGTAACAAACATCCATCCAAACTTTTACATTTGTAATACTAGTGGGGGTTTTGTTTTATTCTAACTTTTGTTAACATTTATTTGGCAATTATACAACATAAGGTGGTTCGATTTCCATACAAATAAATTTTTGCCATTTATCGATATAATAAAACAGTAGATATAATTAGTCATCTATCAATAATACTGATAATGTATCTACTGTTTTATTCAAGCAATTGTGATTTACCGCAAATAAAGACAAAATAAATGCCAGTAGCTATGATTTCACTGTAAAATTATGCTCCATTTGTCCATCAATGGCAAAATTTATTTGTATGGAAACCGAACCACCTTAACCAAATTTTTTTAAATGTTTTTTTTTATGATTTTTGACATTATCTTCGCAAATATAAGCCCCGTTTCTCATTATTATCTTACAGAAGAAGAGTCTCGGTGTCGGCGGAGTTATTTAAAAATAGATTAAAAAACTAATAACCTCTCATTATGGATAGGGCAGGCTGCTATGTGTTAAACTATATCCCGACTCGACTCGAGGCGTGTTTTTATAATAATATCCTCTTTGACGATCTATTTGTTTAGTGACAAAGTTGCTTCAGATAATAGCGTATTATAGTCGGGAGATGGTTATTTTTTGAGTGTTATTTTTATGATTATGTTGTTGCATTTCATAACAAGCTTTTCGTGATATTATGTTTTCGTAATAATATGTTTACGGCGTCTTTTTTCTGTGTAACATACATTTTTGTAAAATAAATAAATGTCATAGGACATTACTTACAGCGCCATTTGACCCCAAACTAAGCAGAGCTTGTGCTATGGAAGACGGATAACTGATAGAATACTTAAATAGTTTTTTTTTTGTAAATACATACTTATAATACATACAGAACAGACACAGAACAAACATTTGTTTATTCACAAAATGTTTGCCCTGAGTGGGAATCGAACCCACGCCCTACAGCTGTTAAGGCAGATATACTACCAATGAGCCAACGGGGCTGTATTTCTTGGCTGGCTGTCTTGACTGTGAAACAATAAGACCAAGACATTATTTTTCCCACAAGTGAAACATGTTTATAATTACCTCCAACATTTCCAACACGAGCGCAATAAAACAACGTCAGTCAACAAAACATAAATATTTATATGCCACAGTAACTCACCGTGAATGCTGACAACTGTTAATGTTGACATCAACTAATTAGCACCTAATTTTCTCAGCGGTCGTTGACGTGTTAAACTAAGTGCATGTTTCAATTTATTTTTGTGATTAAAATAAATCTATTTACCTGTATCATAACTTAAGGGCTCCGCAAAAACAGCAATCGATGGTAACGTCAGGCAGGGTGTGGTGAAACACGAAACTATTTACATAAAAAAAAAACGATTTAGTGAAAAATAAAATCGAATTGCGTTCTACTACATTGTAAGATTCACAATATGTCAAAATTATTCATATTTAAAGAAAGTATAAAATTCCATGGCAATATTCTGACATCGTAGGAAGACAAAAAGAAAAGTTCTACCATAAATGGTGTATAAATACCATCTTCAACCACACTGTGACTTAACATCAGATTATCTACATTATCACTTTTTTTTTATACAGAATAGGTTCGCGTTTGACCACACCGTGCCTGATGTTAAGCAGAATGCAGTCCAAGACGAAGCACGCTTACCTAGAAAAAATCCTGTTTACTCTAGATTTGAAGACACCCAAATTGTACATTGGTCAAATTACAGGGTCCTAGATAGCTTTAGTAGAAAATTATTTAGGTAGGTACCACAGCCAGATATTCTACCGCCAAGCAGGCTGGCTATCACATCTCTGAAAGTGATGCCCCTAAAAACAGCAATAGAAACCTTTTTCAGTTATTTTCTTTCGAAGTGGTTCAACCAAATCGGTAATCAAAACTATTCGATTACCAATAAAAATATCAAAAGAACCTTCTGATGTATACAACAATGAGCTTCTATCTATCTAACTAAAGAGAAAAATCAATAGATACAAAGTATCTTCAAGATTACAACACACGGTAGACAAAAAGTTAAATCCCCGAATAGCAATTGTAACATTTAAAAGTCGACAAACAAAGTCGGTTGTTTGTGCAACCCCCCAGCGCCGGCGCGGGTCCCCGAGACCCACTCGAAACTTTCTCTTTCTTATTAATAAAGATCTGGTGATTAGTAACTTTCGATTCCGAGTTCTCGAGTCGCAATGAGGAGCAATTATTCGACACATTGATTTATTGTTCTCTCGAACTTTTAGATTCGTCCTTACAAAGTTCCGGCCCTCCGAGATTCGTAAAATATAGGAAAGCTTTAATAACTTTTGTTCGCGTTATCTTGTGATATGGCACGTTTTGCTTTCGAGTTATTTTTGCGCTTGATTTATTTTGAAGGTGGATGCTCACTTTCTAAGTTTATGATTCTTTGAATGTGATTTTGTAAATGTTGCGAGTATATTTGGCACGAACAAATTAGAAAAGTATCATAAGATCATAAGACATACGTAGACGTAGTTCCATAACAGGCTAGGTGTGCTTTACTATCTTCGACCACACCTTCACTTAACATCAGGTGAGCTGTGGTCAAAACGCCTAGCCTGTCAACCATAAAAAAAGTATTAGATGCAGCTTTTATGATATATTACGTGTAGGTATAGAATTAGCAAATTAAATTAAAAAAATGTAAAACAGAATTGTATGTTGTAAATAGAATAAAATATTTGTCGATAAATCTAACTTATAGAGATCTTTAAAATCTCTAATGGAATCAGTTTCGAAGTTTATTTATTAATATTGAGGTTTTCCTTTTGTTACAGGTACGACTACAAATTGGACGTAGAAACAGTAGTACAATGAATCTAGTACTGGAGTTGATCTTCACAACGTTTTATAAACAATTGGGGGAAAATAGAAAAAGGTCTATTGTTTTAGTTTCATTATGAGCAGAATTGTTCAGGGTAGATGACGGTCGATAAAAAATGCAAAGTCTAAAAAAAAAGTCTGCGGCAAATTTTAAATGATTGAAGTTAATTTTTCACAGAAAAGTTTTAGTGCAAAACACACTAATATAATAAAGGCGAAAGTGTGTAAGTGTGTTTGTAAGTTTGTTACTTTTTCACGCTCAAATGGTTGAATCAATTTTGATGACTTTAGGTATTGAGATAGCTGACATCTTGGATTAACACATAAGCTACTTTTTATTCCGAGAAAATACAGCGGGGAACACTGTGGGGCACAGTTAGTAGGTGAGTAATCTAAGTAGGTGAGTAATAATATTTTTTAATGTAAATGTAATGAGACGATCGAGGCGCTCTCCTGATGGTAAGAGATAACGTTGTTTCATGGACAGGTCTATGACCATTGCAGCGAAACAACGTCCAGGGCATCGCTGCTTTGGCACTCACTACTTTGAGACTAGAACAGCTTAAATAAGTAACATAGCTGCTAAATCAACGATGTGATGTGCATATACAGCATGACTGGTGATACACCTACGATACTGAAGGAGAGTACTCGATTCTCGATATAATTATATAATAAAATTAAGTACTTAATTTTGGCCAAATTTCCTTATAAATAAATGTAGCGTGGATACACTCCCGACGCTGATAGCGATGTTTTGATCACGCGACAAGTACGGGCTTATCTCGCCCGCCCGTCATCGGTGCGAGCATCCTCACAACGTCCAGCTCGTGTGTCCGCGCGTTGCGTTATTAATTGATTGATTAACTCTTTATTGCACACACTAAAAATAATACAATACAGAAGAAATAAACTTAATTAAAATGTGTAACAACTGGCGACCTTATTGCTAATAGCGATCTCTACCAGGCAACCTTAGGACGGACAAGATTAGAGGAAGAAAAAAACGGGGTGTGTCAATAATGAGAATATGCACGAAGGTTAATACATAACTATAACATAAATATATCTACGTTCTAATAATAATAGATCCTAATAAATAAAATAGGTAACTAAAAATACGCTAATATATTATATAAAATTCATTTATTATTTAAAATTAATTACATAACTTTCGGATAAGTTTACCTAGTAGTCAGTAAATATTTATTTTTAATGTTATTTTTTTTCTTCGTATATGATCGCCAAACGTCCTCGAGTATCGTAGGTGTGTCACCAGTCATGCTGTATATAATTGAGCTAAACTATCTATAATTTTCACTTCGTCGTGCTAATATCAATTTATTATATCAAAATTAAATTATGTATCTATTGTCAGCGTTTAAGATTTATCGGTACACAATTGTAGCGCATTTATCGTTCAACCGAAATAAATTACAGCTCTCATAACCTTCGTAATAATAGTGGCCGTATGTCCGAGGAACAATAAGGCGCGACGAGAAGACTGATGGCGTGATGGTGCAAGCGTGGAATGCCACACCATTAATTTAATACAATTCACTTGCTAATAAACGCAAAAATTCATTGAGTCAGTTAAAACTTAAATTTTACAATACGAATTCCCTTAAAAGACATCGAACACATTTAGCGTAGTATGTATATGTATGTATGTACGTACGTATATATATCGTATGTGCATATAAAATAAATAAATAGATAAATATCGTAGGACATTACACACAGCGCCATCTGGCCCCAAACTAAGCAAAGCTTGTGATATGGAAGTCAGATAACTGATAGAATACTTAAATACTTTTTTTTTATAAATACAGAACACCCATATATATCGTAAGTATGTATATATATCGTATAAGTAGCGATGATAGCTCAGTGGTTAGCGAGGTAGGTTCGCATGCCGAAGGGCGTGGGTTCAACCCCGAACAATGAGCTCGAGCTGCCAGTGAAGAAATACATCGTAAGGAAACCATAGCATGGTGGTAGGGTACACTTTAGTACTCGGCTGGCTAGCTGCCACCCTCAAGTTGAAAATCTGCCGCCAAGCATCTAGCGGTGTGTTGCGGCAGCCTCACTTGAGAGCCAGTTCCATTCCGGGCTAGGTGTGCTTTACCATCTTCGACCACACCTTCACTTAACATCAGGTGAGCTGTGGTCAAACACCTAGCTTGCCAATTATAAAAAAACGATTGTAATTTCTAATTAATTTTCATAAAGTAGGTTATAAAATGTGTTGTAGAGAAAGAAGTGTTAAATTTTTATATTATGATTTTGAAAGTATTAAGTTAAACGCTTGTCTTAACTCTACTCATTAATGACTCTTAGTATAGTACAAATTCTATTTAAAAAAAAAAAAATTGTAACGTTCTGTTTGCAATATTTGAATAGACGGAATTTGAAAAAAGAACTCGCAACCTCGCGCTGACGTTGCCAGAACTGAATACATACTTGTGAGTCTGAAAAGGCTCATACTCTCGCACGCACATGACGGAAAATTCAGCTTTTTTAAAATTCTCGGCTGCCTGTGCACCACTACTATGTACACATTTGTAAGCTCTTTAGGGTTCCATATCCAAAGGGTAAAATGAAACCCTATTACTAAGACTCCACTGTCCGTCCGTCTGTCTGTCTGCCCGTCTGTCACCAGGCTGTATCTCATAAACCGTGATAGTTAGACAGTTGTCTAGATTGTTGTTTTGTAGAAAGTACCCTACCACCACTGCTACGGTTTCCTCACAATGTTATCCTTCACCGGTAGCTCAAGCTCTTTGTTGGGGTTTGAACCCACTTTCTTCGGCGTGCGAGCCAACCGCGCCAACTACTGAGCTATCATCGCTACAAAGTAATTATGACTATAATACATAATCAAACGTATTATTTAATTAATTAATTGACTCATTATGACATTCCTATAATATTTTATGACATTAGATAGATAGTTTTTTATTGTGGACACCAAAAACAAACAAAAAAACAGAGAGCAAAAATAATCTTATGCGCTAGTGCCACAGGCGACCTTATCGCTAAGAGCGATCTCTTCCAGGCAACCAAGAATAGAAAACACGATAGATAACAAGAAACAGATGAGTTGTTGTAACACTAATCAGAAAAATAAATAAAAATAATACACATTATATGAATGTATATATTTATAATATATGTACATTATCAGCAGCGATGTACATAAACATACTAGGTATATCTAATTGGACTAACAGCAATGCCAACTTAGCATTGTCATGCATCTTTAGAGTAAAGTTGCATTATTTGTCTTTGAAAATGTTCAAGGACTGTGACTGTCTGATGAAGACAGGCAAATCATTCCATAACCGAATGGATGACATTTCAATTTTATTTGATAAAAAGTATGTTATTTAACTTCTTCTTACAAACTGACTGTATTTATTTGCCTAACCTAGTATATATAACGATACATTATCTGTACTAATTATAAAGAGGAAAGATTTGATTGTTAGTATTGAATAGGCTCTGAAACTACTGGATCGATATCAAAAATTCTTTCACCGTTGTGAAGCTACACTATCCCCGGGTGACAAAGGCTACTTTATATCCCTGTATTCCCACGGGAACGAGAACTACGCGGGTAAAACCGCGAGACGTCTACTAGTATATGATAAAGAGAAAAGATTTGATTGTTTGTTTGTAATGAATAGGCTCCGTAACTACTAGACCGATTTCAAAAATTCTTTCACTGTTGGGAAGCTACGCTATCCCAGCGACACATAAGGTACTTTTTATCCCTGTATTCCCACGGGAACAGAAACTACGCGGGTCCAAAACCATGAGAGTAAAATCACGAGGCGTCCACTAGTTTATTATAAAATGAATAAACAAACCTGAACATAAGTAACTTGATGTAATTTAGACATTATTATATATAATATATATACAACAGTTTTTGATGAAACCCAGAGCTATTAAAAGCCTTGTACCTTCAATATTTAAAACATTGCTTCTATCAGGAAACATCGGAACGTGTCGCCACTTTCCCTCCCTTTTCTTTTTAATCAATCGTAATTGTCAAAGCTTTGACGTCCGCCCAGCTACGCAATTAGACATTGCTTTGTAAAGTTAACGTGTGTTTTGGTCTTTTGATTGATTATTTTTGGATCGAAAATATAACCTTTAATTTATTGCAAAGTTTTTAGAAATACGTGTAATATGACTGTGTATTCTTTTGTTGGACATCCAGGAGCTTTAAAAATCTGGCACAGATTCATGGTAGATATTCCTAAATCTCGAACTAAGCGGTTGGCATCTACCTTCATTGTACGAACCGCTAAACAATGTAATTTGCTGCCCGACTAGGTGTTCCCTGATAAATACAATCTGTGTGCCTTTAAGTCGCGAGTGATTCGGTTTTCTTCTAGGCGGGCGTGCTTCATCGTATACCGCATCTTCGCTTAACATCAGGCGATATGGTGGTCAAACATAAGCCTGTCTTCAATAAAATAATGAATTTTCTTTCCATAGATGAAAATGTTAATAAACTTTCCTTAAAAATAAATACTACTGTCTAAATCGAAATTTTAACTGGTTTATAAGTACATCATTCAATAAAAAAAGTTGTGATGTTTCTAACAATTCAAATAAAGTTTTTACTAAAAAAAAAATTTTTGACATGCCTGTGAAATTCAGAGAAACCTGTAAACGCTAATCTCCAAGGGATTTGTAGGTCTGCTAATATTATAAAAATAAAAAATCAGCCTTACCACCCACAGACAGCTTACAAAAGCGCTTTGGGTAAATCTTGTACAAAAATCAAGTGAAAAAATAATAATAATTATGTTAGTCATAAAAATAACTAACATAGTTAATTTATGTTATGTTTAATTGTTTACATTTGTATAGGTATTGCAGCTAGCGAAATTACTGGGCTGTTGAGACTAACCATCGAAAGTCTCACAGTAAAGAGCGCCAAAGCAGCGATGCCCCGGACTTTGTTTTGTTACTCAAAGTTATGTGTGGCGCTGCAATGGTCATGGACAGGCGTTATCTTTTACCATCAGGAGAGCGTCTCGTTTGTCTAAAAAACAAAGTCCAGGCATCGCTGCTTTGGCGCTCATTACTTTGAGACTTTCGATGCTTAGTCTCAACAGCCCAGTAATTTCGCCAGCTGCAGTACCCTTCAAACCGGAACACAGTAATGTGTACACACTACTGCTTAGCGGTATAATAACTGGTACTGCGGTGGTACCTACCTAGACGATCTCCTGCTAAGGAAATCTACCACCACTTAAGTCATGTGTAATGTCATACGAAAAAAAAAGAAAAGATGGCATGACAAGAGAAAAGCATGTACCCAGCAGTAGGATAAAGAAGGCTGTGGATGATGATAGCATTTTATGCGTTTACAAAAGTATCAGGTAATCACGGTAATGTATGTCAACTTGTTCCACTGAAACTGAAGCACTCCATCCACAATGTAGGTCATGTTCCGACGCTCGCAGGTCCTGCTTTGAGAACTAAAAGTGTTGTTTTTTAACGTAATTAGTGTAGCTAAGCCACTACAAACGTGCACCCTGGAAAGGTTATACATGACCGTTTTAACAAGAGCTTTGCTTTAGGCCACGTACAGACGGGGCAAATACTTACAGTCATGCAACACCCAATTCTAAATAAATATCGTGGGACATTGCACATTTCTTGGTAGACCTCCTTAGCAGGAGGTCGTCTTTTTAATTAATTTTTTTTAATTTAAAAAATAATGAAACGTACGAGACGCTCTCCTGATGGTAAGAGATAACGCCTGCCCATGACCATTGCAGCGATACACAGAACTTTGAGTATCAAAACAAAGTCCAGGGCATCACTAGTTTGCCGCTCATTACTTTGAGACTTCCGATGGTTAGTCGCAACAGCCCAGTAATTACTTTAGCTGCAGTATCCTTGAAACTGGAACACAGTAATGTTTACACACTACTGCTTGGCGGCAGAATAACTGATACTGCGGTGGTACCTACCTAGACGACAGCAGGAGTGCTAAGGAGATCTACCACCAAGTAAACCAAGTATGGATGTATGGATGGAGATTTGTTACTTTTTCACGCAAAGACTAGAGAACGGATTTGGATGAAATTTGGTATGGACGTAGCTGAAAAAATTGTAGCGAGTAAATCCGCGGGGAGCAGCTAGTTGCGTAATATCTGTACACAGCTTCACGTGTACCGAAAGCTCAAACTACACCGGCTATTGAAACCAATTTGTAAAGACCTTGTTGCGAGAAGGAAACGGGCTTTATATAAGGTCTGGTTAAATTGGGCGGCAGTTAACTTATCCAGACAAAGTTAGGTTGTAGAGTAAAAGTCGGGATTGCTGTAATTGAAATAATTGGAATTTTGTACCAAACTGATGACAGACAGTAATCTCGCATAAATCTAGATGGACTCGAGTGATAGTGTTAAATGTATACGTATAGTTTACTTACTCGTATACGGAATTACTCGATTCTAATGTCATTAGAACACGTGACATTAGAATTTTTTTTAATGTAAAAAGTAATGAGACGAACGAGACGCTCTCCTGATGGTAAGAGATAACGCCTGCCCATGACCATTGCAGCGATACACAGAACTTTGAGTAACAAAACAAAGTCCAGGCATCGCTGCTTTGGCGCTCATTACTTTGAGACTTTCGATGGTTAGTCTCAACAGCCCAGTAATGTCACTAGCTGCAGTACCCTTCGAACCGGAGCACAGTAATGTAACGGGTATGTATGGTAAGTAGGTAAGCGCAAAAATATATAAGTGCTAAAAATATAGTGTTACGAGTGCATTAATCTCTCTGCAACATAGTATGGTATAAAGAATAAGTCGAGAAAGCGTCTGCTCGCCGCTGAATTATGAAGTCGGCGACGCGGGCCCAAGTTGAGGCAGTGCAGCCACAGATGGCGCTGGGGTGAATTAAAACAATCCGGGACTAGGGATGGGTGACGGCTGGTATCAAAGCAGGACTGACTAGAGCACAAGTCTGACGCAGATTGCTTCAAATACGTTGCCTATTATATATTAGGCATCAACGTCTACTTTTTCTGCCTCCCCAAGCAACGTGCAATAAAACTGATTCTGTACTTATTATAAGTTTAAACTTACAAAAAAAGTATTTAAGTAGTCTATCAGTTATCTGTCCTGTATAGGAATCGAACCCACGCCCTATTATAGCTTTTTAATCAGATACACTACTAAATGAGCTATCAGACCATACTATCTTTTCTTAAAAGGCTATAATTGTATATTTCTGGTAACTTTTTACAGTAACTAAAACAATGATAATTTTGATGTTAACATGCAATTAATATTTTAAATAGAAACCAATAACTCTTAGTCTAGTACTTTAACTTTAAAACGCATAAATTATTTTATGTTTTAGGAAAATAAACAATCGGGGCATAATATACTAATAATAATAATAAATATCGTAGGGCATTACACACAGCGCCGTCTGACCCCAAACTAAGCAAAGCTTGTACTATGGAAATCAGATAACTGATAGAATACTTAAATACTTTTTTTTGTAAATACATACTTATAATTAATACAGAACACCCAGACACAGAACAAACATTTGTTTATAACACAAAGTTTGTCCTGGGTGGGAATCAAACCCACGCTCTTCAGCTCTTGAGGTAGACATTCTACCAATGAACCAACAGGGCTATCAAACATACCTATTATACATAATATTATTAAATTTCATTTATACAAAAATAATAACATACTAATTTTGTTTTAAAAGTAATTGATTAATCTATAGTAGTTAATATAACTAAAAAAACGAAGGAATAGTCGGTGTACAATGAAAATTACATTAGTCCCAAATTCATCACTTCGACAGTCAAGTAATAAGTACGTAGATATTTTCAAAGTCGCAGTCCTTAATCAGTATATATTTTATATTTTACCCCATCCCTAGCACCGGGTGTGACATACCCGGTAAAGAAAGACAAACACACAAAGTTGCCGGCCCGTTGTTGAGATTATTAAATTTCAACAACTTTGAATAAACTGAATCCGGAATTTTTGGGGGTGGCAACATTGCCAACTTTGCGGATTAAACGGCACCCAAGGGGTAGTTGATACCTATTAGATTAACGATTTGTTTGGTCGCTTGTTCACGATAACTGTGTATGTAGTTAAAATCATTTTCCGGGTTATAGGCTTCCTACATACTAAGCCCGGTATACTAACCTTATAAAGTGGAAAGATGTGTATTGTTGTATGTTTATAACAAATAAATTCAAAAACAACTGGACCGATTTCAATAACTCTTTCACCATTAGAATGCTATTTTCTCTTTGAGTAACATGGGCTTATAATATTTGTTCATCATCATCAGCCTTTTGTAGTCCACTGCTGGACATAGGCTTCTCCCAAGACTCGCCACTCAGCCCGATCTTCGGTTTTTCGCTTTCATCCACCGCCAGCTGTCCTACGTGCAACAATGAGCTTGAGCTGCCGGTGAAGGAAAACATCGTGAGGAAACCATAGCATGGTGGTAGGGAACTTTAGTACTCGGCTGGCTAGCTACCACGCTCAAGTTGAAAATCTGCCGCCAAGCATCTAACGGTGTGTTCCGGCAGCCTCACTTGAGAACCAGTTGCATTCCAGGCTAGGTGTGCTTTACCATCTTCAACCACACCGTCACTTGACATCAGGTGAGCTGTGGTCAAACACCTAGCCTGTCAACCATTAAAAAAAAAACGAATGTCGTCACTCCATCGAGTCTCAGGGCGTCCTACGCTACGTTTGCCAATTCGCGGTCTCCACTCTAGAACACGTCTACCCCAGCGGTTATTATCAGTTCTACGACAAAAAGATAATAATTATTACGAGAATTTAATTAAAAAATAAATGTCCATCTCCAGTGTCTACACGTGCGAAGTCGGGACGGACCGCTAGTAAGAAATAGAGAAGATGGCTGGAAGCAGTTGTCCTGTGGACAAGCAGAAGCAGGCAGTGGAAGCAGTGGAATATAAAAGCTTAAAATAAATAAATCCTTTTTATGACGATAGATGTTGATGTAGTTAGTGTGAGAAATTGATAGCAAATTGTAAATACAATAACTTCGCATATTTAATTAAATTAACAATCACATAATTGACTCTTCAAGAATCCAACCATTAAATGAAAACTTTGCGTCGAGTAGGCACAAAATCCTTACAAAGCAAGTCCTTCTTAGCGTAGAATAAAGGCAAAAATGCAGACTCCTTTCGCAAAATTATATGCCGCGAAAGGATTTTCTAAAGAGCTTTTACCTTCGGAAAAAAGTGGTTTGTCTCACTGGAAAGTTGTATTTTTTTAAGCAAATTAGTCAAGTGGCTGGAGCGAGTAACTGCTGTAATGAAATTAGTACGATACTGGCAAAGATGGGAATTAAATTACGGTTGATTTCAAATAGTTAAGCTGATTTATAAATACAGTAGTCCGATTGCTCTATTATCTATTTCACACACAGAAAAAGTATGAAATGAGATGGCAGTTTGGTTGTTTGACTACACTGGTCAGTAGTATTAACCATACGTTAGTTTCCTCACCATGTTTTCCTTCACCGGCAGCTCAAGCTCATTGTTGCGACTTGAACCCACGTTATCTGGGATGTGATCCCACACATGAAAAGACGCTTACCACTGAGCATCATCAAATCATTCAATAACTACGTAATGAGGTGCGTTTGGCATTTACAAGTTTACATTTACGTTTAGCGCGCCATCATTCACAAGTACCCTGATCCCTGGGCCCATAACCATTATAATAGTTACGAGAACCGCGCTTCCTAATCCCGCAACTCCCAAGATTATCCCATGATAATGAGCAGGCCACTTCATTGCTATAACTGGCCTTAATGGGCCATAAAAGGTCGCGAAGAAACGAATAGTTCGCCTCCACTAAACCCGGATTAAGACAATAATTGGTAGAACTGGAAATGGCTCCGAGATAGCGCAAGGTAAGTAACTCTTAATTTGTCAGTTCTTTCTTTTTCGAGTCGCTGGAAACAAAAACAAACGTTTTACATCGTCGGCTTGAGTACTATTTGGTACTAATTATTTTTTGTAGGCAAGTAGTTCATCTTGTCTGGCTTTTCAATAATATTATAAAAGCAAGAGTTTGTAGGTATTTTTTGTATCACTACATAGTATAAAACAGAGTCGCTTCCCTCTGTCTGTCCCTATGTATGCTTAGATCTTTAAAACTGCGCAACGGATTTTGATGCGGTTTTTTTAATAGATAGAGTGATTCAAGAGGAAGGTTTATATGTATAACACATGCATAATATTGTAGAGAAACACTGATTTTATTTATTTTAGAGGTTTCTAATGTGATGTCGTAAATAAACACATTTTTTGCGCTTACATTGCAAGCGCTGGCTGAACCTTACGAGATAGATCAAAATAATATACTACAGTATTGTATACCAATAACAAGGTTTAAATAACATAACGACACAACCGCTAGAAACCGATGGCGGGTGAAACTGGTGAAATTAAAACCATAATCATAATTAAAATTAAAATCATAACGACGTGGAATCATAATCAAAATTTAAATAAATAAGAAATAGAAATAATAGTTACGAAAATTTCACATCCAGGAACTCTGACGTCTAAGTTCCAAAACACATTCCTAACGCAGAGTAAGTTTTGGGGGTAGTTCTACAAATTTTACGCCAGTTTCATTACCCATCTCATGTGAGCCGAAATGATAGTTTTACTGCAGCTTAGATCATTCCAATTTTAAAGGGAATTAAATATGAATTACTGGGAAAGTTTTAAAAGCTTCGGTTAGATTTAGAGTTAGGATTTAACGGATGTACCTTAAAATTAAGACAATGTAATAGATTGTGAGCATTTTAGTTGGAAACGCTGCATTGACGATGCTTTTTTTGTGACTTACGTTAATCAGTGGCTTTAGTATGTCGATTTGCTAAATTTTAAGTATAGCGTAAACTATAGATGCGTAAAATTTTGCGCAGTGCTCCTGGCGGGAGTAAATGGAGTTTTTTTTTAAATAGATTTGACGATTTTTACGTTCAAACGTACCCAATTCTTTTCTTCTCAAATTAATTTGCTAGAGCTACTGATTTAAGCCTGTAAGAGATTTATTTTAGCAATAAGGTCTACTAACTGATCAATTTTATTATAGATAGATAGAAACTCTTTATTCTGCACACCATTTTATTAAACAGAAAAAATGTACAGAGAGCAAAACAATCTTATGAGATGATGATAATGATTCTTCGTGTTAATTTTTTGGTGTGAACAATAAATAGTTTATCTATCAATCTACGCAGCGATAATGCCTCAGTGGTTGGTGCGGTCAAATCACACGCCGAAAAGCGAGAGTTCGAACCCAAGAACGAGCCAGGACAGCAATCGGACAGCTAGGAGCTCCAAGAAGCGACACCGCTTCATGGTCGACATTCCAAAGACTCGAACTAAACGGTACCTTCATTGTACGAACCGCTAAACAATGGAATTTTCTGCCCGAGTGAGTGTTTCCTGATAGACACAATCTGAATGCCTTCAAGTCGCAAGTGAATCGATTTCTTCTATGCGAGCGTGCTCCACCGTACGCCGCATCTTCGCTTTACATCAGGCGAGTTGGCGGTCAAACGCAAGCCTATAAGTTATTAAAAAAAAGCTTAAGTCGCCGGTGAGGGCAAAAATCATATGGGAAGTATAGCATGTTGGTAGGTTTCATTCTAGTCGCTTCTCTGCTGGATATTTATAAATATTCATAGCTGCAATGTGCTCTTTTAATTTTAATTAGAGTTAAGACTAGAATCAAATCAATTATTAGGAGCAAAGCGCAGGACTTTAAATTGAAATTAGGCTGGGGTTCTTCGGTAGTATATTCCGGAGTACGGAATAGGTGCCTCGTCGCTTTTGCTGCAGCGGGGGATAGTCAAAGCTATAAGCTTTGGCGGTAATTAAGTTTTATTTATTAAAAAAAACCTTTCATTTTTTGTTACGCTGCTTTAGTACAGAAACTGACGTAGTTTTGACACATTATTTTTTACTTATGTGGGAATGTTCACGTTTAATGATATTGGGTACTCCGACTATAGTATAGTTCCGGCTACTGGATGCGGCCGAAACTATTTATATATACCGAGCCTATAGCCTATATCCTTTAGCGATACCATGAACTTTGTTTGTTACCCAACGTTTTGTGTCTCGCTGTAAATGTCATCGATACGCGTTATCACTTACCATCAGAGCGTTTCTTACGCCTCATTACATTTTTACATCTAAAAAAACAGCGAGTTCAATCACCCACCAACCTGTTAACAATAAAGAAACATTTCAAGTTTTTTTTGGTTGACATGGTTGTTGTGGCTAGATAATTGACCACAGCTGATGCTAAGTGACGGTGAAGTTGAAAATGGTATACACACCTAGCCTGGAATGGAACTGGTTCTCAGGTGAGGCTGCCGAGACCCACCGTTAGATGCTTGGCGGCAGATTATTTATCAACTTGAGAGTAGTAGCTAGTCAACCGAATACTAGGAAGTAACCTACCACCATGCTATGGTTTCTTCATGATGTTTCCCTTCACCAGCAGCTCAAGCTCATTGTTAGGGTTTGAACCCACTGTAACTTTAATAGAACAAAACACTTGGAGTATTTCTCGTAGTTTGCGCCGGGCGCCGGGTCACTGGTGAGGCGCTGGCAGGATGCCACGGCGCCAGTGGCTGGTTATTAACAGTTCTCGCCTGACAAATGAACCGCACAGGTTATAAGGAAGAACCATTGTATGGGACTTATAATTTTAATAATATAACTTATTTGGATGAAATATGTAATCAAAACAATTGATACATTCACTACTAGTACATAATATGTGATTCTAGAGCTTTAGGACGTTGGTTCGATTCTTACCAGGGCAAACATTTATGTGTAGATAAAAGAGGTGTGTATTAAAAGTTTGTAATTGAAAAAAAATAGAAGTATTCAATCAGTAACCGAACCGTAAAACTAACCGAAATACTTTCTCGTATGGCTGAGAAAAGTAAGCAAAGTTCCAATTAAAATCGAATGAAATTGCTACGTTAAGGTTTATAGCAATCATAAAATAATCGAAAGACTCAAATGAACGAATAACGTAGTGCCACTCCGCCAAGATTGGTGACGTTGCAAATGCACCATTTATTTGTAAAGAGGGAATCGCCGATGCAGCAATGACGTCAATAGCTCGCTCGTGCAATTTCCGTGGAGTCAATTTGGCCATTCCAAATGAACACTTCGAATAAAGCACTAGAGTAATTTTAGGAAATAAATTTTGTTATTTTAATTATGAAGCATTTTGGGGATTTTTCGGACCTCCAACTGCCGCTAACGCAATGAGCGCCAAAGCAACGATGCCCTCGACTTTGTTTTCTTACTAAATGTTTTGGGTATCGCTGCATTGTGCATTGGTCAATGCAATTGTTCTTGTTGTTCTTTTGTCATTAATTTTCTTTGTCTTTTTTATTTTTATAGTTGACAGGCTAGGTGTTTGACCACACCTCACCCGATGTTAAGTGACGGTATGGTCGAAGATGATAAAGCCGGAACACAACGTTACATGCTTGGCGGCAGATTTTCAACTTAAGGGTGGTAGCAAGCCAGCCGAGTACTAGAAAGCATCCTACCACCATGCTATGGTTTCCTCACGATGTTTTCCTTCACCGGCAGGTTTCACTTTTGCCACTTTTTAAAGTTTTTTAATGTTATAAGTTTGGCCATTGTTGGTAAACAATAAAGTTTTTTTTTTTGAGTGTTTTTGTTTTTGTTACAAAATAAAATCTCTTTCTTTATTTCTTTTTTCTAATAGTCTAGGTCAGATGTAATACCTTACTACTGTGGGAGCGCTCCGTTAAAGTCCAAAGCCGTCACTCAAACTCCAGTTTCACGAGTCTAAATCAAAACAGTGGTATTAATAAGTTGAGAGCAGTGAACGCTGTGCTGGAGCGGGCACAATCCCGCGCACTCATCACGCCGCGTTTATGGCCCATTAACAGTCATAGTGGCCTATGCTGGCTTGCCTCGTTTGACATCATGAAGGCTAATGACATTCTACCGACTTTAAGCTTAAAATTGTTGTAGGTAATGCAGCTGCAGTGACGATCGCGGCAAAATGAATGTGTAGAGACATGAATCGTAGTGAAAAAAGCAAAATGTATCAAAGTTAATTTGTGTGTTTATGTTAAAAAAATATTCATGCACTTAAATTAAAAAATCCTAATGCTTAAATGTTAAGTGAGGATAAGAGCTTTGGTAGCCTTGTTTTGTATGCATAACTATAGAGCTAGTTCACCAACGCCCACTAGAAAAAGAAAAGAAATAAAAAACTTAAAAAATGATAACAATAATTCTACCAAACTAAACATGTGTTCTTCAAGGTTATACGGTATCCTATATGAAAGGGTTGTTAATAATAAACTAACGCCATCTGTGAACGGGTATATGGTAACTGTAGTTCTTAGTTTTACCGCAAGAGCAACACGGCGCTTGTAATAGCCAACGTATGTTTGAATCGCTCCAAAGGGAAGGGGAAAAAATCAGTTAAAAACAAAACATGCTTGTGGTTTATATTTAAAAAAGGTTGAGTATATTATATCTGTTATAGATAGTGCTTAATTTATTCTGAGTAAATATTAATGAACACTTCTACTGTCATCTCAAACAAAAAAGAGTTTTTTTTTTTATGTAAAAGTAATTCGACGAAGGAGACGCTCTCTTGATGGTAAGTTATAACTCCTGTCCGTGACTATACCTGTCCTGTCAGTGATACACAGAACTTTTCAGTAGTGAAACAAAGTCCAGGGCATTGCTGTTTTCGCGGACTTATGATGGTTAGTCTCAACAGCACTGAAATTTCTCTAGCTGCAATACCCTTCACACTGGAACACAGTAATGTTTACAAACTACTGCTTAGCGACAGAATATCTGATACTAGTAGGGCTCGTCTACGTGGATGGCACTTTCTCATCAACATCATTATCATCATTTCAGCCGTACGACGTCCACTGCTGGACATAGGCCTCCCCCATTGTCTTCCACAAAGACCGGTTGGAAGCAGCGCGCAACCAGCGCGTTCCTGCGGTCTTTATTAGGTCGTCTGTCCACCTTGTGAGTGGACGTTCTACGCTGCGCTTGCCAGTTCGTGGTCTCCACTCTAGAACTTTTCAGCCCCATCGGCTATCTATACTATAGAAACTGATATGGTGTTCTCGTATAATAATTTAAAACAATTTACGATTACGTTACCATTCTCGGAAGCCCACAATAGCAGCAAGACAGTTTGGCCCCGAGTCCAAATATAATTGAATCGATATCTCACTGTAACGCACGAGCCGCGTGATTTGTTACTCGCGCGTAATTGTTTTCTGATTATCACCTTAAGATATACTTGAACAATTTATTTGCTTGTGTCATATAGAAATAGCTATGAAGCGGTAAATTCACACTGATAAATATTTTTAAAAATAATATAAGAATCGCTCATGCTAATTAAGAGAATTCATGCTAAAAAGATGATAGACAGACCAACCATCTTGTGAGCAGCGATTATTATTTTAAGATTTAACTATCTTTTTATTTCTTAAAAAATTAAGCGTCCTTCTTCATATTGAATTTAAATAAATAAATAAATAAATAATAAATAAATATCGCAGGACATTACACACAGCGCCATCTGACCCCAAACTAAGCAAAGCTTGTACTATGGGAGTCAGATAACTGATAGAATACTTAATTTTTTTTTTTTGTAAATACATACTTATAATACATACAGTACACACAGTTTAAATCAATACTTATTGTACACTAGCTGTGTACGGCAGTTTCCGCTTGTAAGGGTCATATCGCGATGTTAAATAGTCTATTTAAAAAGAATAAAACATTTAAGTGTTACTTATTTAAACTAAATAATAATTGTGTATAAGTTTTGTGCAATCAAGAATCTTTTGAGGATATCCCCGTTCGTCAGCAGCAAAAAAGGCCATGTGGGGGATTGTTGCGGTTCCAAAATTTGTTATCATAAAATTATGCATTTTCTTGTTTTTCTTTGCCTTGAAAACATTACACTCCTTTTTGGGCCGTCGTTTAACAACTCTTAATCGCAGTCAAAGCCATGTAAAGTAAGTTGAGGTCAAGCCTGGTCCCTAGTAAGGTGGTGGCTGCACTACAAGCTTCAAAGGAGTTTTGAAAGCAACACGAAAAGTCAAGTTACATGTGAGTGTCGAAAAGTGGTATAATGTGGACCACTTTTCCACACTCATAATTTGGCACTCTGTGAGTAAAACACCATTATTTTTATACATGAACACTTGATAAAAAAACATAATATGACGAAACGACCAATCCGCGTTCCCGCCTAAAATCAATAATGACTTTTGTATGATCTTCTAGTATACTTTAATAATTATTTTAAATTCAAAATAGATTATGAGTATATACGTATAAGATTCAGTTTAAAAAAACAAAAAGACAACTATTCAAACGCTTATTGATCACGACAGATGACGCTACTGTTCCAAAAAAATAAAACTTCGCTCTACAAACTGTGCTATTTAAATTTAAACTTTATTTCTAAAGAGTTTGAAATCTATATTGAATGTCGTTTTGTACTGACTCATAAAATAAGAAACGAATCCATTAAAATTGTTACAGACACAAGTGTAGGTTCGTTGAGTCGGGTGTCATCTTTCGAGAAAGAGAGTATTTCAATTAAGCGCATCGTCATGATTTATCTTGCTTAACAACGTTGGGACTAAATGGCAATTTCTTTTAAGGTGGTTCGATTTCCATACAAACAATTTTTCCATTTATGGACCAATGGGGCATAATTTTATAGTGAAATCACAGCTACTGGCATTTATTTTGGTCTTTATTTGCGGTGAATCACAATTGTATATCTATGTTTCCTCACGATGCTTTCCTTCACCGGCAGCTCAAGCTCATTATTGGGGGTTGAACCCACGCCTTTTGGCATGCGAACATACCGTGCTAACCACTGAGCTATCATCACTACAAAAATTTTTCATTGAAATTATATAACTTTATCTGAAGAATATTCTCCTAACAACACAAATTTTACAACTATATTTGTGAGGGCACGTCGCGTCGGTTTGTTTAGATAAGAATCATGTTCACAGGTAACATGATAATTACTGAACCCGTTTTGATAAAGTCGCACCAATAAAAGTTATCTCGGAACAAGCGACGCCGAGAGCTAGGACTAATCTTATCGAAAACAAGAATTTATTTGGAGCCACAGAACAAACGGAATGAATTTTATTTGCTGTTTGTCTTTTCTCCGTATATTTTAACTGAGTACAAAATTTTAAGTTTTCAATTCGGTTGTATTTTTTTTTATGTTTGTTAACTTAGAACTGCGTCAATTATTATAAGTTTAGTACTTATGTATTTACAAAAAAAGTATTTAAGTATTCTATCAGTTATCTGACTTCCATAGTACAAGCTTTGCTTAGTTTGGGGTCAGACGGCGCTGTGAGTTGTCCTACGATATAAAAAAAATATATTAAAATTACAATTTGTTTATATTGTTTTATCATTATCCATAGGTACGTCTCATCTTAAATGAACGAAATGAACGATTTGAGTATCGAGATTTATATTTATACATTTGAACGAAACGAAATGAACGATACTCAAATCGTTCATTTCGAAACTCAACACCAACAACTCTATCCAAAGATTAACTAAACTAATGCTAGAACATCCGTTAGATTCGGAACATAAATCGTGCATCGAGAATTGCCTAACATCCGATCTACCTCCGATGCCGTGCTTGTCTTTTCTATTCGATTCTTATCGTCCCGATTCGATATCGTCTCGATATCAATCGATGTTACTCGTATCGATGGGATATAACATCAGGGGGTCATCACAGATTATTGGCCGTCGTACATCAATGTAATTGCTGCTCGGTACAAGTGTGAAAGAAAGTGTTTCAACTATTAAATTATTTTTTTTGTTGCGTAATTATTTGATCTTACTTATCAAAGTAATTGAGTAACGATAAAACATATGTAGTCATGAAGACTGCCGATAGAAGTAAAAATTTAAAGCACGTCACCTCAGCATATCGATGAAGCCATAAGTTTTTACCCCAACCAAAAGTCACTCAACACGGCTAAAGAAGTTTTCACTTAAAAAATAGATTTTCTAATAAAATATAATATTCAAATTAACCCAGTGCATATAAAGTTGTACATGTGATATAGGGACGTAGTTTCTTTGGTTGGTTTCAACAAAACTGGTGATAAACAAGAATTATTAAAACGAATCTTACTCCGTCTTTTACTAAAAAAAACCTTCATAGGTATAGTATATTTGGCCATTAATATTTTTTTGTTGGAAAATGACAGATGAACGCAAAATGGCCAAGAGTGAAGCACACCACTATCTATGTATATTAAAATAAGTCAATAATAAATAAATATTTTAAGACTTGATAGACAGTGCCACTAGCCTCAAACTAAGTAAAGTTTTGTTATGATAATAATATGAAAAATCAGATAACTGATAGAATACAAGAAAGAAGAAAGAAAGAAAACATATATTTTGATACACCAAACACTACAACAACAAAATACTACACTACTATATAAATAAAAGATTAAAAAAATAAAAACGACTATAAAAATAACTATAATAATAAGTAGAAAATTGTCGCTGTAGTGTCCAGTGCGATAAAAAAAAGATTAGTTCTCAGCATTAGTACTGCCGATTTCTCAATTTACTAATTTTTGTTTGTAAAAACATACCTGTATTACATAAAGAATACCCAGACATAGAACAAACATCTATCATTTTTGTTATATCTACTCGTTACTTACACGTTTGACTTGAGTGGGAATCGAACCCACACTTCAGGCAAATACAATGAGCTGATAGAACTAACATTCCCTACTTTACAAAAGGAGTTTCAACTTTAAAACGGTAGGCAATTGTATGTCACTTATTTTCCTGAGTGTACTTTAAAATTGAATAATAAAGTAGATCAAAAGTTTTGAGAGTTCTTTAAATATTAAAATTAATTTTAACGATGTTTCATTATGAAAATTTATTTAGTTAATCAAGTGGGACGAAAAAAATATGTGACTGCTTTTTTTTCAATCAATTTGGCAAATGGATAGGGCCAATCAGTCAGTTAATTGTGATATGATCGATGTCAATCGAATAGTTTTATATAAACTGTCCCATTGCTGGGCGCGGGATTCCTCTTATTGTAAAAAGGGTAAAGCCATAGTCCACCAAGTCCACCACTGAAGTTGGTAGACTTCACAGATCTTTGAGAACTTTGTTAAAAGAACTCTCGGTTATGTAGGTTTTCGCATAACTTAGAAAAGAGAAGCGCCGTGGGATGCGAACCTAGGGCCTCCAGTTTGGAAGTCAGACGGTCTAGACTGCTGAAACTTCAGACTTCTGTTTTTTTTTTTTTTTTTTTTTTTTATCATAGGACATTACACACAGCGCCATCTGACCCCAAACTAAGCAGAGCTTGTGCTATGGAAGACAGATAACTGATAGAATACTTAAATACTTTTTTTTTTTTGTAAATACATACTTATAATACATACAGTACACCCAGACACAGAACAAACATCGATGTTAGTCACACAAATGTTAGTCCTGAGTGGGAATCGAACCCACGCCCTTCAGCTCTCAAAGCAGACACACTACCAATGAACCAACAGGGCTGTCAAACAATATGTTTGGAAACATATTTTGATGAAAAGCAAATAAAATAGGAGTTAAGTACTTTCTACGATTATGTATCTACTTACGTAAACAAAGGGCAGTCAGATAGAACTAGTTATTGTGTACGCCAAAAATATAAAAAAGTACAGAGAACAGAAGACTTCTACTAATTAAACACTTAATAGTTTTCAGCTGGTTAGATACAAGTCGAAAATCTCTCCATCTGTGTGTGTTCCAGCTTCATTTGAACCAGCTTCATTCTCCAGGATAAGAGTGTTTACAGTCTTCGACCAAACTGTAACTTTACTACACCTCTAGCCTACCAACCATAAAAAAAGGAATTATTTTTCATCTCTTTTAATATATGATTTTTGTAGCTTTTTTAGATTTTTGTAATTTTATAGATATGAAATTTGTAGCGATGATAACCCAGTGGTTAGCGCGGTAGGTTTGCATGCCGAAGGGTTCAAACCCCAACAATGAGCTTGAGCTGCCGGTGAAGGAAAACATTGTGAGGAAACCATAGCATGGTGGTAGAGTACTTTCTAGTACTCGGCTAGCTAACTACCACCCTCAAGTTGAAAATCTGCCGCCAAGCATCTAACGGTGTGTTCCGGCAGCCTCACTTGAGTGCCAGTTCCATTCCAGGCTAGATGTGCCATCTTCGACCACACCTCCACTTAACATCAGGTGAGTTGTGGTCAAACACCTAGCCCGTCAAACATTAAAAAAATGATAAAACCATTCAATTTTTTAATCACCACGCGGGTAAAATACCGGAGCACAGCTACTCGTAGTTGCTTGTACTTGCTTGCTTGTACTGTAAGTTACTGCTACAAGCCTTTATGTTTGTTTGCCATCTATAAAAATATAGGTAGTTATTAATACTACAAACACAAATTAACTACGTTATTTTATTTTCAATGGTTGTTTCCGAATCAATTTCTGTGACATTGTTGCTTAATGGATACAAACCGCCTCACCCGTGTTTATATTTTATCTTCAAGAGAAATAAGAAAACAACACAATTCCCCGTGTGGTCGGCAATTTGAATAATCACAGTGCTCTTGCAGTCGAACATTTATTTAATTGAACGCAGGAATAATGGCATGTATCGACACGTTTCTGAGTATTGTCTCAATGTTCCAGTCTTCACTTAGTCATTAAAACAATAGATATATATATATTTTTTTTTCATTAGTGTTGACAGGCTAGGTGTTGACCACAGCTCACCTGATGTTAAGTGAAGGTGTGGTCGAAGATGGTAAAGCACACCTAGCCTGGAATGGAACTGGCTCTCAAGTGAGGCTGCCGGAACACACCGTTAGATGCTCGGCGGCAGATTTTCAACTTGAGGGTGGTAGCTAGCCAGCCGAGTACTAGAAAGTACCCTACCACCATGCTATGGTTTCCTCACGATGTTTTTCCTTCACCGGCAGCTCAAGCTCATTGTTGGGGTTTGAACCCACGCCATTCGACATGCGAATCTACCGCGCTAACCACTGAGCTATCATCGCTACAAATTGCTATAAACTCTTTATTGTGCACACCATAAATATAAATAATAATAAATATCGTAGGACTATACACACAGCGCCATCTGGCCCCAAACTAAGCACAGCTTGTGTGATGGAAGTCAGATAACTTTTTTTTGGAAATACATACTTATAATACATACAGAACAAACATTTGCTTTTTCACAAAATGTTTGCCCTGAGTGGGAATCGAACCCACGCCCTACTGCTCTCAAGGCAGATATACTACCAATAAACCAACAGGGCTGTAAACAGGATATAAGTACAGAGAACAAAATAATCTAAGAAGAAGTTCAATGTATGTATGTAGTACAGCAGCGAAAGTTTGGAACAATATTCCTCTCTCCCATCAGACACCAGAATAACGTTAAGGGTTTCTGTGTTAATCTTAAACAATTCCTGATTGCTCAATTTTTTATAGACTAAAACGGCAGAATATGCCAATTACAATAGCCCTTAAAAATAATATTAAAACGGTAATTAACAGGTAGACAGCCCTGTTAGCTCATTGGTAGCATATCTGCCTTAAGAGCTGAAGGGTGTGGGTTTGATTCCCGCTCAGGACAAAACATTTTATGTATCAACAAATGTTTGTTCTGTGTCTGGGTGTTCTGTATGTATTATAAGTATGCATTTACAATAAAAAGTATATGTATGTATTCTATCAGTTATCTGACTATCATCACACACGCTCTGCTTAGTTTGGGGGCAGATGGCAGATTTATTTAATTGTATGAACAAAGTCAAAATGAAATTGTGTAAATGTCAAAACATTATCAAAATAAATTAATTGAATAAATCACATTATTATGCAAACGCAAAGAATTAAAGAAAAAAATATTTAATTAAAAAAAATAAACATAAAAAAACTCTATTGAACACGAGTTTAAAAATGAATAAAGTCAAAATTATGATTATTCTGTAGTATATTCTTATTAATGCTCAATGCTCATCAGAAGTCCCAGGAAGCTCTGTTTCATGAAACTTGTGCTATAATGATAATGTTATTGCTAGTTCAGAAAATCAACCTAGTTAACCATCCTTTCAATTCAAACCTACATTCTATGTACCTTACCAGCTTTGACCATCGTCTGCACAAAAGTCTAGTTATAAAAAAGCTGGTTCTCAGCCTCAGTTTCAAGAATAATGTATTACTATTTCGCAGATAGTAGAGCTGCTAGTTTGGGTCCACGCAAATATTCCGCCAAGCAAACAAACAAACAAAACACGTGTGTCACGTGTGTAAACATTACTGTGTTCCGGTTTGAAGGGTACTGCAGCTAGCGTAATTACTGGGTTATTGAGATTATCTGTGTTACTCTGGATTTTGTTTTACTACTCAAAGTTCTGTGTATCGCTACAATTAAATTTACGTTAATTAATAAATTAGTTTATCTACTTAGTTTGAAAAATCTGATTATTTATCAACTAGCTGCGCCCCACGGTGTTACCCGCTACATGTTTTCGGGTTAAAAAGTAGCCTATGTTCTAGGTATCCAGGGTCTCAGCTACCTCCATACCAAATTTCATCCAAATCCGTTCAATAGTTTTTGCGTGAAAGTGTAACAAACATCCATCCATCCACCCATCCAAACTTTCACATTTATAATATTAGTGGCATTGTTTCACTTAATGAAACATCTGTTTCTAGCCGTATATTGATATGCATCCGCCATTTAGATCTCGGTACGATGAAAGTCAATAAATTGATAGCAATTGATGCGTGGGCACAGATCGGAGGTCGATCGCCTGACCCTCGCTAGTAATAGTGAGCCTGGACCAACGATGACCATGTTTTAGTTTAAATGGTTTGTTATATTTTAGTATTCCTTCGAAGAGACATACGACATTAAATTTCAAAGCATCAACAAAAGCATTACAAAAAAGGCAATCTAAATGAAATAGATGAATGTGGTATTTATTTAGTTTATTTCCGCGTAACAGTCGTTTCGTGTAGGTACAACAGTGATGAGGTTTTAAATTTAACTTACTGATCACCACTTTCAAAAACTTATCCGTAATATCTATAATTTGACATTCACTTAAATAACTTAAAATAAAAAACTAACTAAAATAACCACAAGTCTTTATTTTATCTTCTCCCGACATTCCGCAAAGTAACGCCTGAATCAATCAATTAAATATAATGCAATTTTTTAAAAGGCAAGATTTTTTTAACAGACAGTTTATTAACAGGGCCTGATTCGATTTTTTTAAAATTATTATTTGTATAAACTATAAAAATTTATAAACGTACTTATATTGTTTAAAAAAACACACTTTATTATTGTAATATTCACAGAATTTATCAGAAATGTTCAGTACTACAAATTGAATTTACCTTGCGAAATTTCCCTTCATTCCATCAGCTATCTTATTTTGACAATTCAGTATCTAACTTTGCAAATGTTGCGTTGTTGTTGCAAATATATTATAACTTCCAAACTCTTAACGAACTTAATTGAAAGGAAGTTTGTATCTAATTATTTACTCCTTTAAATTAAGGCGTCTTTAACGAAATAATTCACTGAGTAAATGGAATTAAACCGAATTTAATTAAGCCATCTGCTCACAATAGATTGATAAATGTCAGTATATTTATTATATTTTATTTATTTACAAATTCTTGCCACACTTACAACAACTAGGCAAAGCGTCTACTTTTACGTGTAACACTAAATTTATTGATAAAATACTATTATGTGTAATACTTTGGGTACGTACAAAGGAAATTCGCCGCTGTAAATATCTTTGCAAACGTCCAATAGAAACATATGAAATATCCATCTAAATTACAAATGTATAAATCATCTTTTTACTATGTATTCATGTTAGCGACATCTACCAAAAACTCGTGTCACATTCCTCTCAGTCAGTTTTAACAGCCCTTTAAAACCAGCAGCAATTTACGACTTTACATATAAGGTCATAAATTGCTGCTTACAAAAAAGGAACACTCCTTAGAAAATGTTAAGTTGCCATTAGCGAAAATCAATCAAATCAGAGCAGAACTTTTTGTAATGTTGTTGATTTTAAAATGTTGTTGATTTCAAAAGTTGAAACAAAAACTAATTTTTATTTTAAAAAAGCTAGCGTTTGACCGCTTTGTTTAATAAAGATGCAGTCTGCGATGCCTACAAAGTAGATATAATTAGATAAAAATAATGTTAAAAACTAGTGTAATAATTGGCAGCCTTATCGCCAAAAGCGATCGATTTACATGGGACTTGGAGTCACATAGATTATTTACACTAATTATAAAGAGGAAAGATTGGATTTTTTTCTTTGTTTGTTTGTATTAAATAAGCTCCAAAACTACAGAACCGATCTGAATAATTCTTTCATCATTTAAATGCTACATTATCACTGAGTGACATAGGCTATATTCATATTGTTAATCGAGTTTTTCCGTGCGAAGCTGAGAAGGCCGCTTGTATATAATATCAGGGATAACTCACACACTCGTTCCAATGTGTAGCGGTGCGTATTAAGCGTTATCAAATTAAAAAATATAGATGAAATAAATTGTATTTAGTACTATAATACAAATTAAATCAAACCTTATAATTAACATACAAGATTCTGAAGCATTAATTTTGTATGCACTAAGTAAGAACTTGTGTCGCAGGGGTTATTTCGACCACGAAACGGTTTATGGAAAATAAATTTCGTATTCTTCTCACCTGCTTTACTAATAGTATAAAGGTATGCATGTTGTTCTCTCTAGCTCTAGTCGCAAGCGCCTCATACCTCGCAACGTCGAGCCTCACAATGCAGACAATAGTCACGGAGTGCAAGCCTGTCTCTGTCATTACTGCAATGAGTTCTACGATTGTGTATTGTCATCGCGTAATATCATTTAATCGGAACTTCATTCATACGACTAAGTTAAAGTTTAGGTGGGCTTGGTTTTGACTACAACTTAATTGCAAAACAACAATCTATCTAGGACAGGGTTTGCTAAACTTTTTTTAGTCATTGACCTCTATTTAAATTTTTTGAGCGTACTGTAAAGATAAAAAATCGAGGTTTACCTTTTACCAGCTTTTATTAACTCGCGGTTTCACCCGCGTAGGTCCCGTTCCAGTGGGAATACCATTTTACTATAAAAATCGCTATTAAAACTATTTTCCTATTAGAAGTTTTTACGTACTGTATCTGTGCTAAAGCGTCGGCGCCCTTGCAAGGGTATACATATCAGTGTAGGGCAAAAAGTTAAAAACCGCATTGGTATACCCATAAACATTGCAACAGCTCCTATGGATGTGGCAAAAACTCTAGCTGTTATGGTGGCTATGGTGAAAGTCCCAGCGCCTATTTTAATGGATGCGGCATCTCTTTTGACTGTATTTTTTTATTTTAAAAGTCTCACTACGTATTTGAGATTTCACTTTTACATTAATTTTATTCTGATTGATTGATTGATTGATTGATTCATTGATTAACTCTTTATTGCACACAATAAAAAAAAAGAAATAAAATAAAGAAAAAAAAAGAAATAAAGTTAATTAATAGGTGTAACAACTGGCAACCTTATCGCTAAACGCGATCTCTGCTAGATTACCGGTTTAAGATTTAACCGTTGATAATGTATTTTATTATACTTTTGCGGGATTACGTACAGTTATTTAAGTTGGATATTCCGGCTATAGTTTCGGCCACATTTGGTGACCTTCTTCATGGAAGCACAGCTAAGTAGCTTTACTTAGCTGTGCCTCCTAGTCTTGCTTGGCATAACGGACCGCTGCGCGCCACGCACGTCATTAGTTGATGCGCGGACATAAATACACAAATGTTTGATTTGACTGGGAATTGGACTCACGTTCTACAGATCTTGAAGCAGATATACTACCAAATGAGCTAACATGGCATTAATACTATATAGATAACAAACTTTATTATTTATGCGAAAATTTGCTCAATCATTGAGCAAATTTTCGCATAAATACCTAATATTAGCATAATGTTATTTTGCTCCATAAACTTGCTAAATAACTTTGAATCTGTAGCACATAATGTCTAGTACCTAACCAAAAAAACCTTTTTCCCACCGTGATACGTTAATACTGTTTTATACGTGTAGTTGCCATATCCAAACTAAAGTGTGCTCTCTTTCTTCATAATCCGATTGGCTATCCATTGACCATACTTGTATTTCTCGTTCGAGCGACTGCATTACCATACCGACCCGGCGGGTACTAATTCAATTTACAATGGTAGATATTCACCTTTTTGTACTGTTTAAGGGTGACACATATTGCATATAATCGGGTACGTATAAAACTTGTGCGTCAGGCATTACGCTCTAGGTAGCAAATCGAGCTAAGGAGAAGGATAGGTCGCTGAAGGATGCTCGGGGTTTCTCTATGAAATCAAATCAGAAATAAAGAGATCCGCAGACGAACTAAAGTTACTGACATAGCTCAGCGAATCAGCAAGTTGAAGTGGCAGTGGGCGGGCACATATCACGCAGAACTGATGGCCGTGGGGCTGTTAAGTTCTCGAGACCACGGACCAGCAAGCGCGGCGTACGACGTCCGCTCACAAGGTGGGCAGAAGAACCTAAGACAGACCTAATGAAGACCGCAGGAACGCGCTGGATGCGAGCCGCTTCCAACCGGTATTCATGGAAATGATTGTGAGAGGCCTATGTCCAACAGTGAATGTCTTGCGGCTGATATGATGATGATGATCAGACCTCCTACCGGCTATCGCCACTCGGCAGAGGTGAGCTGTATTGCCTTCATTCTAAAACATTTTTTTTGTGGGCAGGCTAGGTGTTAGACCATAGCTCACCTGATGTTAAGTGACGGTGTGGTCGAAGATGGTAAAGCACACCTAGCCTGGAATGAAACTGACTCTCAAGTGAGGCTGTCGGAACACACCGTTAGATGCTTGGCGGCAGATTTTCTACAACTGTCCGAAAGTAGAATGTGTTGGGTGGAATTAGATAGTTTTTGTTCCTTATATGGTCACAAAGTGCTAGTGTGTTTTAATTTGTTAGTTTGTAATACAACTTGGATAGAAACTCAATATGTGTACCAGAAATTTAAAAAAAAATACAGAAAAGAACTTATTGAGCTAGTGTCACAAGTAGCAGCCTTATAGCTGAAAACATTTCTGGCAACCATGAGACGAATTAAATAAATTTAAAATCAACAAAACTCCTCAGCTAGTTGCCACAGTTTGGGGCTAGATGGCACTTTATCAAAACGCCGTTCAATATAAATTTTTTTTCTTCTTTGGTTTTGGCGTCGCGTTTTAGCATTTGCCAGTGTCAAGTAATTATATATTTTCTAGTTTCAAAAGTTAAATAAGTGTCATCGTAGCTAGTTTTAGTCAAAGTCCAGTCTTAGTCAAGTCCAGTTCGTGTCAGTCAAGTACATACTTTAGTAAAGTAGTGGCGACTTTACTATAAAGCTTCGATGGAGTTTTGGAAGCAACACGAAAAGTCATGTTTCACCACATTATATCATTTTCCCACACTCGTGCTTGTAATTCGGCACTTTATGAATAAAACACCACCATTTTTATGCATAAACACTCAACTAAACACTAGTTTTGGAAAAAAATACAACGGAGCGACACGACTCTTCCCGCGTTCCCGCCAAAACTCTAACAATATAATTATCTTATGGTAAAAACAGTTTTACAGTGTTGCAAGTATTGATAAAAAAAAAATAGATGAGTAATTGCAAGCGATGATTCTGTCACTCTCACAATCATTTGGACAAGAATGACAATCGACAGAAATAATATCACAATCTCTGGAATACCCCCGCTGTATTTTCACGGAATTCACCAGCTCAGCTCCCCAAGTCTTCAATTCGCAAAGGCCCTATAATCTGTTTTTAGTTTAATTCAATTTACAATTGAGTTTTCCTTTTTGCGATCCGTACTCGCATTTAGCTTCATTCAATGCTAATATGCCGATATGGGAGACGGGATAATTGACGTTTCGCTTGGAGCTGGCCTTTTCAGGATGACAATGAGTCTCTTAACATGTTGTTGAAGCAATTATTTCCACTCGATTCCATACACTCGCGCCATCAGGCGACGTGTCATGAAACACAAACGCGTAGCCGAAATAAAATGTCTAGTAAATGCTTTTTTTATTTTTTTAGACGTGAGGTTCCAACTTGGTAGAACAGTCGACTGCACTGGCGCACGACTAAGTTGATAAGGCTTTTACCCCCACTAGGATTCATTAAAGTGAAAGTAACACAGACGAAACGCTCGTCTGATGGTAAGAGAAAACGCCTGCCCATGGCGATTGCAGCGATACACAGAGCTTTGAGTAGCAAAACAAAGCTTAGGCCATCGCTGCTTTTAAACTCATTACTTTGAGAATTTCGATGGTTAGCACACACAGCGCCATCTGGCCCCAAACTAAGCAGAGCTTGTGTGATGGAAGTCAGATAACTGATAGAATACATAAATACTTTTTTTTTTGTAAATATATACTTATAATACAGAACACCCAGACATAGAAAAAACATTTGTTTATTCACAAAATATTTGCCGTGAGTGGGAATCGAACCCAAGCCCTACAGCTCTAAAGGCAGATATACTACCAATGAGCCAACGGGGCTGTCAATATCCCAATGTTTATCAATGTATATATGGCTGTCAATGTTTATATCACAAAATGCTTATCCTGGGTGAGAATCGAACCCACGCCCTTTAGCTCTTGGAGTAGACATACTGCCAATTAACCCACAGGGCTGTCAATTATTTAAAATAAAACTGCAAATAAGTACGTAGCAGTAGTTTCTAAATAAATTGTCTTATTTACATAAGAAGGCAGTTCGCGGCTATAGGTGTCCTCGTTAACGTACAAACTTGTGTGAAACGACGCTAAATAACGTTTGGAACAAAAGGTTCCTCAACAAAACAAACCCTTCAGATAAACCTAAGTCACACAAAACCGCAGTAACTTATCAAGCGATTGTTAAACATGAGTTAACCGTAGGTTATCGTTCGTTTTACAGAGTTTATTAAGACAAACGGTGCTTTGTTAACTGCAAGTTTAATTGGCCATAAAACGCGAGATGACGCGGCCTCTAAGGCGGTCGTTGTTCTTACTTCTATTCCGCATCTACATATTCGTAATAACATGTAACTACTTACAAGACTAGCTGCACCCTACAGGTTTACTCGTTTCCACTTTATTCATAATAGCGCACGCCTCGCGGTTTCACCCGCGTAGTTCTCGTTCCCGTGGGAATATTTTTAAATTCTTGGCTTCAAGAGACTTTGTTGACTTTGACGATTATTTAAAACTGAGAGATTATTGAATTACTAGTAAGTAATTATAATATGTTTGTTTTTATGGACATTTAACTATATTGACATAATTATTTTATCTGTGACAAATATGTAACTTCATTGACATTTTCATTTTCATTATTTGACATGTTATGATTTTGATATTTTTAAATATGAATGGAAAAATGACCTGTAACTTTGGTGTTATTAATAAATGATTTGTATTTGTATTTGTATTTGAATATAGGGATAAAAAGTAGCTTATGTTACCTATAGTATAGAGATAGTGTAGCTTACCAACAATGAAACAATTTTTGAAATCAGTCCAGTAAAAAAAAACATTTTTACGTATATACGCAAAAAGACGGTTTATTATTTTAACAGAATATCAAAGTCAAAATATACGGCTGGCGTGAAAATTTGTGCCGCCATATTGTTATTGTCGCCATAATTATAATTGTTGTAAGATAGTTTTGTAATAAGTGACTTGCCCGTAACATTATTGTTAAATAATAAACCAATAAATAATGGCCAATAAATATTATTAATTACTGATTACTGGTACCCGACATTTTAAGTAACAAAACAAAGTCCAGGGCATCGCTGCTTTGACGTTCATTACTTGGAAACATTATATTGTTAGTTTCAACAACCCAGTAATTTCGCTAGCTGCAGTACCTACCCTTCAAACCGGAACACAGTTATGTGTACACACTACTACTTAGCGGCAGAATATCTGGTACTGCGGTGGTACTTACCTAGACGACCTATTAAGGAGATCTGCCACAAGCTTTATTTATTTAAATTCTCTGTATACAATTTTTTTTTATTTAATAAATTAATTTTATATATATTAGTGTATTTTTATTTATTCTATGTATTATGATGTATTGAGAATGTAGATATATTATTTATCTTATAGCTATGTATTTTTCTATGTGCATACCTTCGTTATTGACACACCCCGTCTTTTCTTCCTCTGATCCTATCCTAAGGTTGCCTGGAAGAGATCGCTTTTAGCGATAAGGCCCCCAGTTGTTACACATATATGTTTAAGTTATAATAAGTATATTTCTTTTATTTTAGTGTGTACAATAAAGAGTTATCAATCTATCAAGTAAAAATTCAATATTGTTAGGGTTCCGTACCCAAAGGGTAAAAACGGGACCTTATTACTGAGACTTCGCTGTCAGTCCGTCCGTCCGTCCGTCTGTCACCACGCTGTACCTCAAGAACGGTGATAGCTAGACAGTTGAAATTTTAACAGATGATATATTTCTATTGCCGCTATAACAACAAATACTAAAAATAAAATAAAATAAATATACTCCCATACAACAAACTTGATTTTTATAGATAATGGTACGGAACCCTTCGTGCGCGAGTCCGACTCGCACTTGGCCGTTTTTTTTACAACTAATATCGTTTCCGATTGCTAAAAGAAGGTAGTATTACAGACAAACTCTCCCATTTCAATGTAATAGCGATGTAAAGATGTCAGGGTATGCAGAGTCGGGATTAATGTAGCAACGGCAGAGGCTCATAAAACTCAAGGACCTTGTATTACTGGATAAACTGTTCGAAGCTGGATTCAGTTCAAGGCTCTCTATAGTTATACAGTGGCTGACGTCAATGTCAAGCGTTTCTCAACTTTGAACAAAAGAAAGCAGACTTTGTTTATGACGGCTGGCCTATTTCAAATCACCAATAATGAGTTTGAGTGGCGGAGTCTGTGTTCCTGGAAAAGTGTCGATATAGGCGTTTAAAGTTGTAGCGATGATAACTCAGTGGTTAGCGTGGTAGGTTCGCATGCCGAAGGGCGTGGGTACAAACCCCAACAATGATCTTGAGCAGCCGGTGAAGGAAAACATCGTGAGGAAACCATAGCATGGTGATAGGGTACTTTCTAGTACTCGGCTGGCTAGCAACCACCCTCAAGTGGAAAATCTGCCGCCAAGCATCTAACGGTGTGTTCCGGCAGCCTCACTTGAAAGCCAGTTCCATTCCTGGCTAGGTGTGCTTTACCATCTTTGACCACACCGTCACTTAACATCAGGTGAGCTGTGGTTAAATACCTAGCCTCAACCATAAAAAGACTATATTCACTTTGAAATGACACAGTATATATTTTAAAACAATTTATAGTGTCTATAAAATGAATCCATGTTCCCCGCAAAGCTATGCACCCCTCGAGATTTTTACGACACACGCAATGTTACCACGCTCGGTCAGATTTGCATACGTTTGATAGCTTACAAGTTTATAAACTGAGGTTTAATTGGCTGGTTGAGCTGTGATTTACAATAAATACGCAATTAAATTATGCCCGCCTGGTCTAGACGACGAAACGTTAAGTGTGGGTTCTCTCTCGGACCAATGACTTCTTTGGAATAATTTACGTGCAGATTTAAAAACGTATACCGTATATTTTCGTGACTGCATAATTATATCAAGAATAGAAATACGATACAATGTGTGTGTGAGTATTTGCGAGTGCTGGAAGTCAATACTTGGCATGAAGTAGTTCAAGATCGAGAAAGATATTGCTTTTTAGTATCGAAGACCAAAACGTATTTTGAGTCGTTGCGCCAGCAATGTTAGTTGGTTAGTGTGGATGTATCCTAAGTATAAAAGTACTATGAGTTAGCAAGTAGTACAGGGTTGTCTTACTAGAGCTGATTTTGCACTAGGAAAACTGGTGCAACATCCAGTGTCTTCCGTTTAAAAAAGATCCCATTTCAAAAAAGATAGGAGGCCTTCAATTTAATCCGTATTTTCTTTTAAGTTTGAATATCGATTACTGCGCTATTTGTGAACCGATTTCCGTGTTGTTTTTTTTAAATTATTTAGTGAAAGTTTCTTATTTAGTTTTTTTTGTTTCTCGCCTACGTAATAATACTTTAAGCGTAAATAAATTTTAAGCAATGATTATAAATCAACCCCATTATCTAAATAAGATATTATAATAGTTAATAAGATACCGGTAATTGGATATAAAAACCCTATTCAATTCAATTCAATTTATTGCATATATTATATTACAAAGAAGTACTTACCAAATTAATTTCTAATTTATTTTTAGAAACAGAACAAGGTAGTAAGTGGACTGTATATATATATAAAACAAAAAAGTAACAATTTGGGTTTTCGTTGCACCTGTACCTACTAGGTAATCCTGTGTTACAGCTGCCTATTAACTCATTGGTAGTATATCCGCTTTAAGTTTTACGCGTGGGATCGATTCCCACACAAGACAAACATTATGTTTTAAATAAAATATATACATATTTCTATCTACTAATAGAAATAATATTTACATATAGTAAAGAAGTGAGTATGGGTGAGTGAGTGTGTAGCATGCGAAATGTCATTTGTTACGGTACTAAAGTAATCATATTTAATGTTATTGATTTAACTCAATGTTTGTTGGTATTCACACTTATATAAATAAAGTCCATAAATGCATTATCAATATCGCACGGGGCGTAATCTCCCCTGTCCCTTACAAATCACGTCGCTTCAGAAAAACCGGCGACAAAACTGCAAATGAACGCTAAAAACGTCTAATTGTTATTCTATTCGGTCGGTTGCTAGGCGTATGCAAATGTTAACTATTCTAGCGTTATCTAGAAGACGGATAGAGAGCGCCACTGTCACGCAAACTGGGGGCAAAAATAGAAACGGGGGTAGAGCTGTAGGTATGTTATAGATACTGGACGCACAGTAAGATGGTATTAACCTATTTTCCTTTAAGACAGAGTTAAGAAAGAGAATTTATTTTGTGCAGTACTTTAAAGAAATATCTCTAGGAAAAGTCGTATTTTTTTTTCGTGTAACGACGTTTCACGCCGTGCCATCTAGCCCCAAACTAAGCTTCTACTATGGGAACCGATACTCACCTACATACATGTTACATTTTTTTTTTTTAATATCTTTTATTGATAACTTTGGCGTTATCAATAAAAGATTTGTATTTGTATTAGATTATTACATACATCTTTGTCCTAAATGGGAATCGAACCCACGCCCAGCAAAACCAACAGGGCAGTCATTATAAATAATTTGGCCGTATAATTTCAGTAATTGATCAGGGCCTCTATTTTTACTTAGTGGTAGATCGTCGTAGCAAGAGGTTGTCTAGATCGGTACCACCGCAGTACCATATATTCTGCTGCCAAGCAGTAGTGTGTAAACAGTACTGCGAATCAGTTCGCGGAGTAAATTTCAATAAAATTTCAGGGCTCTCGAGACTAACCATCGAATGTCTCAAGTAATGAGCGCCAAAGCAGCGATACCCTGAACATTGTTTTGCTACTCAACATTGTGTGTACCGCTGCAATGGTCATGGATAGTGGGCATGCATTATTTGTTCCATCAGATGACCGTCTCGTTCGTTACATTACTATCACTTAGGGGAAAAGGTTTACTTTGTATTCAGTTGTATTTATTCTGTTTTTGAATAATTATTTCAGTTTTGAATTAGCAAGATTGATGATACTGACGTGTAATCACTAATTAAGAAGTTGATATTATACAATTTAAATAAATGTTAATATTTGTGTAAAAGTGTTTACTAATTTTACATCTTAGAAAACACAGCCGAAACCGCGGAGCGCAGTTAGTACAAACAATTGACGTAAAAATTGAGAACGTTCACGTTTTTTTCAAAGCGACGAAAACAATAGCTTTAAAACTCTCACCCATTATCTTCACCTACAACATCGCTCACACAACATAAAGACGCGAAAGCTTCCAGCATTGCAAGTCAAAACTTCAGCGAGATAACGCGCCAAAGCCTGAATAAAATTTTCAGTGGATTACAGTACTCGGGCGGGCGGTAGGCGGTAGTCTCATCGTAGGCGCTACGTTGGGCGGACGGCCGCGAAGCCTCCGACGAAAAATATACAAACGATAATGCGTAATGTGTTGTGATCTACATTGTAATAAGAACTAATTTCGTATATCAATTTAGAACTAGTATAGTTATAGTTGTGTATTTTTAGAAGTTGAATGAACTGATTTAGATCTTGACAAGTCGGAACAGCTGACTGTGACGTTTCTGTAGCGTAGTAACAGGGTTGTGATTTTATTTGTGTGGTTTTGTGAATTGGTGTTTCATAGGTAAGTTTTGCACTGAAAATATTAAATGAGCGCTGTCATAAAAAAATAATTGCATAATCCTTCTGCTATAAGCAACATTGTGTTTTAAGATAAATCAAACTTTCTTTTATTTTTTCAAAGTTTGTTTTTTGGAAAAAAATATTTTTGTCATAATATATTTTAATTTTAATTCTAAGAGTGATGTGAAGGGTTCCGAATATCTGCCCTATTTGACGTATACATTTTTAAAGCTATTTCTAACCTCAATTGATATGAAAACAAAATGACATACCTACACTTACCAGAGTTAATCTCGTATTTTACCATTTGAACTTTACATTAAGCTCAAACCGAAGTGCATGACTAAAAACAACTTAAACCAAAGATCCCATTCGTTTCCCGCCAACCAATCAGACGCTTGACGCTCGCAAGTGATCTTAATAAGTCCATATTAATGCAAAGTAAAATAAGCTACAAGTTTACAGATCATTTTGAACTCTATGCGAGTTAAAATAAAAGATAATTTTCTTGAGTTAATCGCGCCAGTGAGTCATGAGGTCTGCGTTTGATTTATGTGCTGTTACGATTTTAACTTGCCGTTCATTTGCACGTGCTGCAAGGTTCTCGTTTTTCGATGCAGAGTTGATACGGGAATGTGCTCTTGATTTAAAGTGAGATATAAATGTTTTGAAGTTATTTTCATATCTGCTCCAAGAGCTGAAGGGCATGGGTTATTCCCACAAAGGATAAGCTTTTTGTGATGTAAAAAAAATTGTGTTCTGTGCCTGAGTGTGTGTGTGTGTGTATGTATTATACGTATGTATTTACAACAAAAAAAAACTATTTAAGTATTCTATCAGTTATTATTAGTTATTTCACTTCCAAGCAAGCTTTGCTTAGTTTGGGATCAAATGGCGCTGTGTGTAATGCCCTATCATTTTTTTTTTTGGAAAGTAAGATTAAACACGAAATCTTTCTATATATATCGCGAGCATAGGATGGTGGTAGAGTACCTTCTAGTGCTTGGCTAGCTACCAGCCTCAAGTTGAACCCTTCAGCCTCACGTGAGAGCTTGTTCCATTCTAAGCTTGGTGTGCTTTACCATCTTCGACCACACCGTCACTTAACATCAGGTGAGCTGTGGTCAGACACCTAGCCAGCCAACCATTAAAAAAATGTAGAATTATATATTATGTATAATTCGATTTGTGTTTTGTTCCCTATAGAGCATTAGACTCCAAAAGACGTGACCGATTTTGATTAAATACAAAACGGACGGAAATAACGGACGTTGAACTGTTATCGATGACTTTTACCATCAGGGATGTGTCTTACCTACTTGTCTGTATTCGTGGATGTAAAATAATACTAGATTAAAGTACAAGGCACGGCAATTTCTTTCGGGTTGCATTTTCTTTTCTAATGTACTTAAATCCTATTCTTAAACACATTCCCTTATCAATCGTACTTTTTTTATGGACTGGCTAGATATTTGATCACAGCTCACCTGATGTTACGTGACGATGTGGTCGAAGATGGTAAAGACACCTAGCCTAGAATTGATCTGGCTCTTAAGTTCGTTTTTGTGGCTTCTGGCTTCGTCAAGTGCTTGGCGGCTGCTTTTCTAGTTGAGGATAGTAGCTAGCCAGTCAAGTACTAAATAAATAAATATCGTAGGATATTACACACAGCGCCATCTAACACCAAACTAAGCAAAACTTGTACTATGGAAGTCAGATAACTGATAGAATACTCAAATACTTTTTTTGGCAGTACATCACCACGCAAGTTTTTTTTTTGTAATTTTAAATTGGCCTGCGTTTGACCGCCATCTCATCTGATGTTAAACGAAGATGTGGAGCACGCTTGCCTAGAAGAAATTGACATAGGTCACGGACCCCGGTGTCTGTGGAAAGGAGATAAAAATTAATTAAAAAAAAAAACACGTATTACCAACTCAGCATACCATAATATTATTCATCATCATCTTCATCATTATCATTTCAGTCGTAGGACGTCCATTGCTGGACATAGGCCTCCCCCATTGACTTCCATAAAGAGTGGAAGTAACGAGTGGAAGCGAGTGGCGGCGAGTTTAAATGGGTAATAAATAAATATCGTAGGACTATACACACTAAAAGAGCTTGTGTGATGGAAGTCAGATAACTGATAGAATACATAAATACTTTTTTTTTGTAAATGCATACTTAATACATACAGTACACCCAGACACAGAACAAACATTTAATTTGTTTATTCACATAATGTTTACCCTGAGTGGGAATCGAACCCACGCCCTACAGCTCTCAAGGCAGATATACTACCAATGAGCCAACAGGGCTCTAATATTACTGCAGTCTGGTAATGAAATGTAATAAGGCTGAAAATCGCATTCTCAATGAATTACAAGAACCTCAGACTACTCCATACAATGTTCTGAACTGAAATTTCCAACAAAATTCTCCTCACATGCAAACTGCCAATATTTGACAGCTCAATAGGATAGGGTTGCCAGTAGGTACTTACGCACTGAAAGGCTTCGTAGATACACGATTAACTGTGAAACGCTAGACATTGACTTCAAACTAAGTTTTTTCCGAAGCTTATAGTAAAGTCGCCACTACTAAAACATGACTGGATTTGACGGACACGAACTGGACATGACCAAGACTGAACTTTGACTACTTTTTATCTTATGAAACTTAAAAATATCAATAATTGACACTGGCAAATGCACAAAATGCGACGCCAAAATTAGCCAAGAAGAAGAAGAAAGTAAGTTTTTGCATTAAGTTAGTGTATGTTATAAGGTTGTAAAATTTTTAAAATAACCGTAAGTTAGATAAAATAAGATCATTTATTGGTTGGCAGAATATTATATGCCATAAATTTATTTAAAAAAAGTATACGTAATAGAGAGATAATAGTTTTCAACGATGATAACGACGGGCGTGGGTTCAAACCCCAACAATGAACCATATCATGGTGGTAAGGTACTTTCTAGTACTCGACTAATTAAGTTGAAAATCTGCCGCCAATCATCTAACGGTGTGTTGCGGCGGCCTCACTTGAGAGCCAGTTCCATTCCAGGCTAGGTGTGCTTTACCATATTCGACCACACCGTCACTTAGCACAGGTGAGCTGTGGTCAAACACCTAGCCTGTCAACCATTAAAAAAAGAAAAAAGAATCCATAGCGTGGTGGTAAAGTACTTTCTAGTAGGTACTTGACTGACTAGCTACTACCCTTGAATTGAAAATTTGCCGCCAAGCATCTAATGATATGTTCCGGCACCCTCACTGGAGAACCAGTTCTATTCCAGGCTAGGTATTTAAGTGATAACATGATTGATAACTCTTTATTGTACACACTAAAATACAGAAAACAGAAGAAATAAACTTAAATATAGGTGTAACAACTGGCGACCTTATCGCTAAAAGCGATCTCTTCCAGGCAACCTTAGGACGGATAGAATCAGAGGAAGAAAAGACGGTGTGTTTCAAAATACATAACTATAACATAAATAATATATATCTACATTCTAATAACAATACATCTTAATACATAGAATAACTAAAAATACACTAAGATAATATAAAACTAATTTATTATTTAAAAATAAAAGAAATACTTATATACAGATAATGTATAGCGACAAATAATATCGGCGAAGTGAGCTGTGGTCAAATACCTAGTCTGTAAACCATAAAAAAGAAGATTGACGTTGTATTTGTAAGCATGAATGGAACACTATATTTATCTCCGAAGCCAATTCGATTCAAACACAAAATGGACGATTGCCAGTTCTAACAACACTGCACACCTAAATAATGCTTATGAGTTGCATACGAGTCGACAAATAGAGCACACTCTATTTCGAATCGTGCGAATGAATTTTCGTTTACGAATATGACCATTAAATGAATTTGTATGGACAGATGGATAATTGGATATTTTGTAAACGTTTAATCAGGTATAAAATTCTCAAATAGAGCCCCACGTTATGTTATTCACTGGTTATATAAAGTATGTATATAATTCTATTATGATATCTTTCTATTGAACAGAGAACATTGAAATAAGTTTAATAAAGTAAATCGATAACATACAAATATGTACAAAATAAATGTTGGACCTGGCCAAACGTTTAGAGGAGGCTTCAGGTGACCAGAATGCTGGCATCTACTTTGGTCAAAAGCTTAGCATTGCCATCCAGCGTGGCAATGTTGCCAGCATTTTGGCCACATATCCCTCCTCTGCCGGACTTTTAGATTAAGTTTTTTATACAAAAATAGTAGATTTTGTTTCCTAAAGTTTTTTTTCTTTTTTCTCCAAATTGGTGTACCAAGTGTACCATGATAATTTTATTATCATAGTACACTTGGTGATGAAGAACTGATGATGAAACTACGTAAGGGGTTACGCAACCCACCGTTCAGCTCCAGTTAAACGGTGGAGCTGAATCCTCCTCTTAACAGAGTTTTTTTTTGCGAACTTTTGACTGATTTTTTAGCGAAATATTTATTCCGAATACTGAACTTTTTGATTAGGAATGACGATAAACTGCAATGTATCACGATCCCTCATGTGCGCTGACCTTAAAATAACACTTTCATAGGCTTAATGAATCCCTGGGCCGTAGCTCCACGTCCCGGGGAATTTATCGTCGTAATTTACGATTTATCCGGGGAAAAAAGGGAATACAAATACGGTATAATGCGGTCCAAATTAGCGAGTTTCGGTTAAGAGGGCCTTGTGGTGTTTTAATGAGGTCATCTTGTGTGTATTAATCTGGGAGGAGGGTCAGTGGATGTTCCGAGTACGTCTTCTATCAAGCTTGCTCGGTATACTGGGATTCGGACAAAAACCCAGACGAATGTTACTTTGTTCAAGAATTGTAGAGCTTTTGTTAAGAAGCTAGTTGCAACTCTACTCAATCTGAATACTTTGTGATGCAAATTAGTTTAGACTACCTGCTTTATCTACGACAATACGTACGTATATACAGGACTGGACAGTGGTTACATATTTTAACTAGGATAACTACTTTAGGATTGAAAGTGTACGACAATTGAGAGTGGGGGCAAAAAATATTTGAAGAACGATCATCACATCTAGTCGATGCCACATATGAACAAAACAAAACGCTGGCACTAACTGGCTCAGGGTCCTGAATATCCGACACAATGTTTGCAATGTTTGCCTAGAATCCCAGAACTTGTCTACCTCAGTAATAAAATTGGATCTTGAGGAAATGCTGCCTTTGCCACTTGAGCTAATTTTTATTTTTTATGGTTGACAGGCTAGGTGTTTGACCTCAGCTCACCTGATGTTAAGTGAAGGTGGTAAAAGACGCCTAGCCTGGAATGGAGCTGGGCCTTGCTCTGTGGCTGGGTGTGCTAATTAATATATTTTTTATGCTAAAAACTTTAATGAGTTACTTCGGTTCGAATTTTATTTCGTAGACAAAGCCCTCTCCATAGGAATCTGTGTTTACACACAAAAGTAAATAAACTTTTGTGTGTAAACAAAAATTACGTAACCTTTTGTATTTGCTCGGTGATTAAAATTTAAATAGCGCGTGGGAATTAACGGTGTGGTGTACCGCGATTTTCTGAATAGTCTGTGTTTTACACTCAAATAAACCATTCAACACCACTAATTTTAAGACAATTTCACCTCATCAATCTAGTTTTTACACCGGTGACTGCATCCGCTTGCCCTTGACTCGGTGCCAAAAACTAAGCGGACTTTCAATGAAGATGAAATCTTACGCGTACGGCTAAATAAATATACTGCTTGGGTTCTGTAATTTTGCTTGCTGCAATACCATTCAAACTGGAATGAAGTAATGTTTAGACACTACTACTTGGCGGCAGAATTTCTGGTAATGCGGTAACCTACCTAGATGCCCTCCCTGATAAAGAAGCCAAATCAGATTTCGTTTCCGAAACAAAGCTACCTGTAAGCTATGTATGTACGAACAGATTAAGGAGGCGTTTGTCCAGCGCACATGCGACCTCGTGATGGATGCGCGCGATATCGGCTCGTTTGTCTGCGTTACTACCGACTCATATCACACATACGAGTTTTAGATTTATCTATTGATATACTAACTCTAACATAAATGGTACTGACACAATATTGGTATCAATGGTAGCTCAGTGGTTAATCCGGTCGAGAGTTGTCGGTTCAAATGAGGGAAGAACCATTTTAGAAAGAAAGAAAGAAAAATATTTTATTTTGTAACTTTAAGATATATATATTTAATAATTTAGTATATAAACATTATTTATCAGCCTGCTAATCTATATATTTAGTTTCTCATATGTATATACGTTTATTGTATTGTTATTTTATTTATTTATTTCTTTTGTACACCAACCTTATATTTATTTACTCTTCTTTCCATCCAAAGGTTGTCTGGAAGAAATCGCTCTAGGCGATAAGACCACCCTTATACACCATCTATTCTATTGTTTTGTTATATTATTATATCTTTTTTTTTTTTGTTTGTTGTTTGTGTCCTATTTGTATTAATTGTGATCTGTGTTTCTGGTGTATAATAAACTTATATTCTATTCTAAGACACAACAACAAAAACAAACAAACAGTTACAAAATAAGGGCTCACCTCAGTATAATACTGGTCATACTAAGTATGACCAGCGCTGGTCTTCCGGCGAGCCCCTGTAGTTGAACATCAAAGTGGGTGAGACAGCACTACTACTTAACATTACGCAAGGTGTGGTCAAACGCGAACCTATTTCAAGAAAAAGAGATAAACATCGTGAGAGCTATATCATGATAGTGTAAATTCTAGTACTCGGGTGACTAGCTACCACAATCGAGTAGAAGATTTGCTGCTAACAAATCCCAGTACCATTCCAAGGTTACTATCCTCGACCACACTTTTCTTAACACCAGCTGCTGTGGCCTAGCGTGTCAATCTTAAAAAAGTATAATTATTCTTCTGTTGATTAGAAGGTCTAGGCAAAATAGCATTTGATATTAATTTGTTAACTTAAATTGAAAAATCCAAAAATGTACGGGATTGAAATAAGTTGTTCACGTGACATATCAATAGCTTATGTCAATCCCGTGTCAATTATTTCTTTTCTATCAGCGTTATCGCTAATCGAATTTTACTCTGCCTAGGTTCTCACTATATGTTTTATTTTTCTTATTAGTGTTACATCTCCCGTCTGTTTCTTGTGTTATCTATCATGTTTGTTTATTCTTGGTTGTCTGGAAGAGATAGCTGTTAGCGATAAGGCCGCCACTTGTGCCTGTAGATCATAACGTTCTTTTGTTCTCTGTATTTTTTTTTCTGTTTATGGTGTGCACAAGAAAGAGTTTTATCTATCCATCTATTTATCTATCATACTCGCTCATAATGCCGATTTCACAGTCGTCGTACTTTAGAGCGTTTGCATTAACAGTTAGTAAAATTACCTTCTAATAACTTTGGTATTTCGCATTTTAGAAAATGTTTCTATCGGTACGTGCTTATGAAAGCGTTCTATTTATAGATGCATGTCCACGTAACACGCGTCAACGTCTACGTCTTGTTTCTGTTGACGTTTTTGGGCCAACAGTTAGATAAGAACTGAGATTAGAATGTGACGGTTTCTTATTCAGAATTGGATTTTGTAATTATGTCATCGTGAATGAGAAAAATATATATCTCTCTGATGCGAGTGTGTGTTATATTTTTTTGCGTTGGCTGAAATAACCTCGAGTTAGATGACACGTCAAAAATGTTACCTGTCAAGATAATTATAGATTCTATATTTTATTTACAAAAATTATAACGTTTAAATCACAACTTTAAAAAATACTATTTATAAAAACAAGCTTAATCTAAGAGTTCATTACAGTAGGAAAATGTGGCCAGAATGCTGGCATCTATCCAGTTATTCTGCCGCTAAGCAGTAGTGTGTAAACATTTCTGTGTTCCTGTTTGAAGGGTACTGCAGCTAGCGAAATTACTGGGCTGTTGAGACTAACCATCGAAGGTCTCAAAGTAATGAGCACCAAAACAGCGATGCTCTGGACTTTGTTTTGTTACTCAGAGTTCTGTGTATCGCTGCAATGGTCATGGACAGGCGTTGTCTTTTACCATCAGGAGAGCGTCTAGTTCGTCTCATTATTTTTTACATAAAAAAAAAACTTCTTTGGTCAAAAGCTGGCAGCATTTCTACGCTGGATGGCAATGCTGAATTGAAATTGACTCAATTGTGGAGTATCTTAGCATATGTCATTAACCAAGAGGTGAAGTTGAATAAAATCAATTTATTTCAATATTCAAGATTCAAGCGTTACTTTGCGGAAATTCATTTTGAGTGTTACAACAATGCAAATTTAATTAACTTTACAATTTTAAAAAACTTATCCGAAACATTAATTAATATCTGAAACTAAAACTTAAAATTTAAAAAAAATTAACACAAAAAAAAACTAATTAGAATAACCACAAGTCTTTATACCCTCTTCGTTTCTATGATTCGCCTCTACACGAGGCATCCTCAGGACGCGTAAACTCTTCAAGCGCTTAGCCGGAACTAAGTATTGAGTAATCCTCCTCACTGACTGCAGTAACACACACACACCTCACACATACAAAGCTGTTCAGGAATTCAAAAGTTACGGTGGAATAAATAAACTTACACACAGTCATACTCATACATGAATCACTAATTTTTTACACCACTAGTTGTGCAAAAGGTAAAAAAAAAACAATGTAAAAGTGATCGTTTCTCCAAGTGGAATCTATGAAAGAGTCCCGCCAGTGAACCTTGGAACGAAGAAAATTTAATAGAAGAAGCAACATAGAAAACAAGTTTCATGAAGAAATAGAAGAACAATGCGATGAAAAAAGTACAGAAACAAGCGAAACTGGTAGTGCGAACTCTGGTAAAGTCACGGTAAAAAAAATGGAGCAACGTGTTTTCTAAAAAACTCATACGAAGTTTTAGTTAATATTTTGATTATTTTTGAAATTTGATGAAAATGAATAGTCTAGTTGATCTCAACATAATTATCTTAGAAATAAAAATAATAATTAAAGAACTGAATGAATAAGTATAATAAATAATATTCTCAAACTTAGAATATTTTTTGTTTATTTGTTAAATTTTTTACGAATATTAGTGTTTCTGGTATAATGTTACAACTTTACTGTCATAACTTATTACCTAGTCTATTTAATGATATAGAGTAAATAAGATATGTTGTAGGGATAGTTTTATTTGTTTTTTAAAGCTTTTAAGATTAATAAATAATTTAGGGATGTTATTTTAAATAACTGCTGAAATATGAACCTGTGAGTTGATTTCAAATAAATAGCAAAGTAAGTTTTAATATGATAATAATAAGCAATTCTCATTTTTTTCTTTTCACTATTTTGATTTGATTAAATGATAATTTTGAATACTTAATACTTTTTATTTCTCACCAATTCTATATATTTAATGTTCTCAAAAGTTACTTTTAACCGTCTTTACAGTAAATAATTAGGATTTTTCATACTATGATTACTACATATTATAAAGGCGGTCTTATTAAAACATACGAAACTAACCGCCTTCTTACTTAGTTTTGTCCATGTTAAATAGTTTAAAATCTATCTGATACTTCCAAAAAAGGCGACCAATAGGGTTTAACGGCTTTATTTACATGGGGGTCGTTCTTAATTTGATATGATTTCGGAAGTTTAAAAGCAGCTAAAGAACATAACTGCTATTTGTCGTATCATTAACAAAATAAATAAAATTTGTAACGAAATTCATACGCAAGAAGGAGGTTAAGGTACTTGTAGCGGCCTTTATATCTATTATTATTATTACCAAAAGAAAAAAATACTAAGATAGACGAGAAAAATACATTTTAAATTGTCATGAAACATGTTGTTTAACATAAGCTAATGAAAATAAATACTAGATTTTTTCCTCTACTAAACTCAAAAGACCGATTCGCGCTATCTATCACACAGGTCAAGAAATCACGTTTGCCACCTTTTTGCGTTTTTCTCGAAATCAACTTTCTGCACGTAGCCGCCTTTTGCCATATCAGGAGCCCGACTATTTCCTCAATCTTACCTGATAAAGTCGACATGTCAGCCCAAATCTTCACCAGCCTTCCATAAATAAATCCAGTCGCCGATCACACGGATTGATGTACGTCAAATGGGATATTTATTTAAGTAATGAAAATATCCATTCCAAGCCGTATTCTGGAATTTATTTTGTTGAAATGCCATCCCGACTGCTCTGTTACCAAATGTGAAAAAGTGAAACTTCAAGAACTTTTTTTTTAATACGGATAAGTCCGCGTTTGACCACCTACTTGCCTGGTAAGCGACGATGTGGTCGAAGATGAAGCCCGCAGACTTAGAAGTTACCTATTCACTCTGACCTTGAAAAGATCTAGATTATTTCAGGAAACAAGGTAGCCGGCAACTTGTTCCATTCCTTGGCCGTACGGATGAGAAACGTAGAGCCAAAACGTTTGGTACGTACCTACCCAAGGAAATAGCTGTAGGGCGTGGGTTTCATTGCCACTCGGGACAAACATTCATGTGACGAGGAGAAATGTTTCTTCTACATTTGTCTGAGTATTCCGTACGTCAAGTCTGTAGACGGTCTCTCAACTAAACTACCTAACATTCTGATCCAAACTTAACATAATATTTGTTTTGGTTTCGTCGCGTAGCACTGTCCTATATTATGTCGTATGTAGATATGACCTACTAGCTCCACCCCGCGGTGTTACCCGCTACTTGTTTTCGGGATAAAAAGTAGCCATGTTAATGCAGGGTCTCAGCTACCTCTTTACCGAATTTCATCCAAATCCGTTCAGTAGTTTTTGCGTGAAAGAGTAACAAACACCCATACTTTCACATTTATAATATTAGTGGGATACATGAAACACGCGAGAGTTTTGAGGTAAAGATTCGCATGACACTTTATTACATGTTCCTTTAGTTAAGGTGGTACAATTTCCACACAAATATTTTTTTCGATTTATCAGCAAATGGGGCATAATTTTTCAGTGAAATCACAGCTACTGGCATTTATTTTGGTGTTTACTTGCGGTAAATCACAATTGCTTGACTAAAACAGTTCCATCCTAGACCGCATCATTGCTTTTTATATATTTTTTTTAATATTAAATAGATTTAGTTTTGGCCACCAAATCTATTCACTCTAGCCATAATAACGTTGAAATCCTCACTTTTTAACATCAGGCAGGATGTGGCGAATCGATTAAATATAAAAACAAAAATATAAGAATATTATTCGAATCGAATCACTATCGAGTCGGCATCGTCTCCCCTGAGCTACTGTAATACGGCCGCCTGGTTCAATCACGTAATGGATCGAAGGCTGAGGGCTGCATTCATGGCTTCATAGTCGACTGAAAACGAAATCCGAATACACAGCATAATCGATGAATTGGATATTTTATATCTAATGTAGGAATATCTAAATTATGAAGCTTTTGATGGTTTATTTAGATAGATCGAAGGTTTGCATACAAAGTTTTAAGGGAACGGTTGAGTTTACATTATTACAATTTTTATGCGTATTTCGTACTGGTGAAATTCTTTTACTGAATCTTCTTGAGCTTGTATGTAATTAATGCAAATATACTGTAAAATTTGTAATTTTTTTTAAGATCACTAATTTTTTTAAGAAGTTATTTTGACATAATTATTATTTGATTTGATACTTATTTAAAATGGTTATACAATGGAATAAATAAAAACACATACTGTAAATGTATACGTAATATATTATGTATACTTTTCTGTAATCGTATTAAAATGCATTTAAAAAAAAAAGTAAAATTTGTAGACGAACGGTCTTACTGTCCGACCATCTTCTGTTCAGATTACGGCGGCGCTATTGTAGAATTTGTTGTTGCCACCTAAGGAATTCACGAAGAAAAAATCCAAATCAAAACATAGGGCAGTCTTTCAGGCCAATCTTTAGTCTGCACTTATATCATTACTAAAACTAAAAAAAATGCAGAGTAGTTACAATAACGCGGCTGTGGTTCCATTTTTAGCCACTTGAACAGCTAAGTTGGTGGCACTATACCATTGAATGGTCCGTGCGGTTCCGTGTCCGCCACGTTCCCGGGACAGGAACCCGCACAGTGCCTAAGACTTGCGCCCCAGGTTTAATGGGCCCTTTTAAATACGTATTACCTTTATACGCTCACTTTTACTTACTGTGTTCCTATACCAGCTTAACCAAATTTGATAACATCCTACTAGAAACACATTAAAATAAAATAGATACACTAATAACAATAAATATCTGTTATAATTTATTAGTTTCATGATTATTTTGTTATAAATCGATTAAAAAAACATTTTCAATTCTTCGATTTCTAACATTATGCTCATATTATAGGTACATAATTATTATCACTCATCTTACATCTTTTTTTCTGTCATTTTATTCGATTTTTTCCGTTTTTTCTACTACTTTCCATCCAAAGGTTGTGTCCAAAAATGCAGTCGAATTGAGAACCTCCTCTTTTTTTGAATCGTTTAAAAATACTTACAGTCATACATGAACCCTGAAAACATAACACTCCCTATTTTGGGCAATCGTATAAAAATGAATAAAGTTTTTATCACCATAGACGTCACCTACAACGTTCTAGTATTCAAATGTTTTGAACGTCTGGATGTGGAGACGTGTTACCAGTTCACGTGTCACGACACGGTGCGTTACTTAGATGGGCATCGCAGCTTATGAACGTGGCGTGCACTTGTCAAGTCTCCTCATCCGAGGCTCGGGGCGTGTAAACAGATCACAGTATCGTGTTTGGACAGTGGATAAACTGATCCCGCTGCATATTGGAAATGTTGCGCTGGCACGCTGTTATTGCGTATCTACTGATGTTATGATAACCGCGTACTGAAGCTGTGGTACAATTACGAAGTATGGTATCGTCATCGGTTTAAATATACGCAATTTGTAGCGACAGCTCAGTGGTTAACGAGGTCAGATTACTCACCGAAGGGCGTCTCCTTGTGGTTCGATTTGGGCTAACGTACGTTGATCTATTACGTTGATGTAGCGATGATAGCTCAGTGGTTACCGCGGTCGATTCGCAAGCCAAAGGGCGTGGGTTTAAACACCAACATTAAGCTTGAGCTGCCGGTGAAGGAAAACATCGTGAACCATAGCATGGTGGTAGGGTACTTTTCAGTACTCGGATGGCTAGCTACCGCCCTCAAGTTGAAATTGTTTCGTCAAGTACCAGGCTAGGTGTGCTTTACCATCTTCAATCACACCGTCACTTAACATCATATGAGCTATAGTCAAATGTGCTAACCTGTGACAAATATCTTGATGAGTTAAGAAGATTTTAAACCTATGAATTACCTAGTAGAATTATAATTTAAAATTTTTCTTAAAATCCGTACTATGTAAATCCACAAGCTGGGTTGTAAACCTTTATGGCGTGTTGGCGGATGGCTGGGTGAGGACGGTGGCAGCTTTTGTCCCGTTTTGTGGCGACAATGCACGCGCGGGCTTTCAGTACAGCGATGTTTGTCTACGTGTCATGATAGCATGACCCAGTATTGAACGTAATGCTACCTTTGTCACTTATGAGCGCCTAGTACAATTCATTGCCATCATATTGTTGCTAGTTGTATATTTATTTCGTTGTAAACTCCATAACAGTACGTCTTCTTTGTAGATGATGCAGTGTCAAATATTCTGTCGCCAAACAGTAGTGTGTAAGCATACTGAGTTACGGTTTGGAAAGTATTGTAGCTAGGAAAATTACAAGGCTTCAAAGTAGCTTTGTTTCAGTAAGATGTGAAAACAAAGAACGATACGCTATCAAAAGACTGCATACCTGTATACCGATCCTACAAGGCGGCGCAGGTTTCCCAAATTCGGTCCTCCCTGCAGGATGAACCTACACAAGTTTGCTCCCAACGTCACAAAAAAAAATATGTAAAACCGGCTTCAAAAAAAAATATCACCACTAAAAAGCCATAAATAAATTCGAAGGATAGAAACGTGTAACAACACACTTTTACAGATTTCCAATTTCGTTTAAAATTAACTTACCTACCTACGTAAATACTAAATTATTACAAAATCTTAATAAACGAAGAACTTGTACTGTTTGAAGTCGGTGCCAAGCCTAAAAATAATATCCTATAATCCTTTTTTGAAGTCGGTTAAAAATAGATAGGAAATAACGACATCGCCGAAATGGTAGGTAATAATAAATACATAATTAATCGATAAATAAAAACAAGAAAAAATCATATATGGTATAAATAGTCCGTACCATAATAATGTTCTATTTGTTCTTTTGAACCAGTACAAAATGTTTGAACAATTTATATAGTAATTGTTGTTTAGTTCAATCCCACTAGATGGCGCTAGCATGCATATTAGCTCGCGCAAACGTTTCGTTAACAATGCATGACTAGTCTTTATTAATGGCACCAATAGAAAGAAATTTAGTTCTGCACATAAGTAATCTGTCTATTATATAACTAAGCCCCTGAAGGCATCTTTGTGGAGACCTGGAAAAGTTTCAATGTTAGTGTTATCATTTCAAAACTGTTGTGCGATATTCTGGGATAAACCACGATTCTGGCTCATGTCATATCCACGTAAATGAGAAAATGCTAGTTGTCATTCGAACTGCGAAGTTTTTGTTCCATTTTCCGTCTACAATGCATCGGAACGACACATTTGATGTTGAGTGCTGAGTATGCCTTGATATTTGTCGTGCTTTGAAATTATCTTTGTCGCATTTTTCTTGTATGTTTTTAAAAGTGAACTTTGTGCTTTAAATTTCGTGTTAAAAACTAAAAGTATGAATAAAACAATGAGTCTAATTTGATGAATTTAGAATTTGGCAGTTCTTTGTACCTACACCTGTACATACATGACATCCCATTTCATTTATTTGTGGTATTTTATGAAACGTCAAGGAAAATAAATTAATTATTTATTTGTATTTTGTGCAAGATTGACCTGGTAAACATAATATTTATTCTAATACTTCTATTGTCAAATAAGATCGATTTACTATGCTTTCTTTCGCTGCAATGACACATTCAAACCGCACGAGTATTTGGTTTTTATTTAAACACAGTGTCAAAACAAAAATCCTCGTATTTTCATTCTCGACAGACAAGTGTTAGAGAACCCCTTTGCACCCTGCTGCCGATGTCTATGGCTAAATTAACCTTCTTTGCAAAAATCTAATTGTATTTACAGGTTTTGATCACAATCACATTTACACACAAAAAACACACTACTAGGTACTAGGTACAATAAGTAGGTTAGTGAGCGATAGCCATCCTTTTTTATCCGCTCCCCTCCTATTCCTAATATATGCAACCACCGCGATAATAGCAGTTATCAAGTGCAACGCGACAGAACGTGTAAAACATGAATAACCCAAAAACACTAAATATATAATATAGTATAGTATCAAACATTCTTCCAACCGCGAGTGTAAGGTGGATGAAGTGCATCTACTGTGCTGCGAGCCTAGCGAATCAACAAAATACAGCCCACTCGGGGTACGGCAGTGCCCCCGCCAAGTCGAGCAAAAAAGCGGCAGTGTACCATCCTTTTCTCGAAGCAGTATATATTACCGCTATAAAGCACATAACGCATCCCAATCCTGACAGAGCTGAAATAATTTTGGCGTTTTCAACACTTGAAGTGTGCGTATTTAAACTTGTCAACGAGAAACAATCCTTAAACGTTTATTATAGAAACGCCTCCACTTACCTTTTAGTCCTTGTACACGTTCCTGAGCATCTGCATGGGTGCTTTCATTTGCAAGCTTCAGCCTAGTTAGCTCTGGTATGTCAAACGCACATAAGCTTAGCTTTAACATGTGCGCTTGTTCTCTGATACGGTTAGGAATGGTTCGTATTGTCAAGGTGTTCTCTCGCATCGGACAAGACTTGTGTTCCGTTGTCGAGACATTGTTCTGTTTGATATTGTACCTGTGTCTGATTAAGATTAGGTACAATAAATTTATATTAAAATTAGGCAAATACTGTTTTCAAATACAACTGAGGAAAAGAAATGTCAAGGTTTCTTATGAATGTAAATTGCAAAGTGGCGTCAGAGATGTTAGTTCTACTACAAATCTATGATAGTGTCATCAAAGTTTTTCCGAATCAAGAAAACCAACTAGCTTATTAAATTAAAAAAACACTAATGCTTACTTATAAATTAGTATTTTTAGTTACCTCGTGTCACTTGGGATCGTGTTTATAAATAAATAAATATCGTAGGATCGGATTGTTACTCACACCGGCTTTTGACACCAACGTAAGCAAATCTTGTATGATTAAAGTCAGATAACTGATGGAATACTTTAATATTTTTTGTTGTTAATAGGTATATATACAGTTATACATACTCATAATACACAAAGAACACCCAGACACAGAACAAATATTTGTTTATGCCACAAACAGTTTGTCCTCAGTAGGAATTGGTTATATACCTACAACTCTTAAAGCAGATATGCTAAGGAAGGATTCTAACGATACACCATTCATTTAAATATGTTAAGGCACTTAAAAGTTATGGTGAAATAAAGAAACTCACATACACACAATACAAAACGCTAAAAATAGGTAAAGTTTACCATATAGTCCAGAAATAAAGCGAACCTGAAAGTCCCGAGACATACTAAACAAACAATCGGAGATTAAAAACTTCCACATCTCATCAGTGATCACTCGAAAACAAAGCTCCTACAAGAACGCCACAGTCTATAAGTTGAGATGAGGCGATCCATCACGATATTACCCGGACTTACCCCGCGGATGCGTCTGTCGAGCAAATATTTGCTCTTGGCTCGTTTGGAGCGCACGATTTCATTGTGTTACGGCAACTCGTGGAACTCTCTGCCGGAGTCTGTGTTCCCTGAAAGGTACAATATGGATGTCTTCAAAACCTTTCTAGGTTCGTCCTAGATAAGCGTATTCCATTTTAGCACTATTACTTAACATCAGACAGGATGTGGTCAAACGTGAAGCTATTCAGAGTAAAGCTTTTGTTCCTAAGCATGACCTAAGTATTTTTTTAAAGAACTGTAAATTGATTAAAAATTGTGCTGAATTATCAAACGTAACTACGGCGTGGTAATACACACCATAAATATTAGTTTTTAATCACATAATCCGTAATTACTACTCAGAAACTAGCTGAATCAATTTTCGTAGAATAAAATAGACTATAACTTTACTACACACCAAAACAAAACACAACAACGTACAAATATGTAACATAAAAAAAATTAGATCATTAACATAACAAAACAATGTAATATTTGTACCGGCTAGGCGGCCTGCAAAGTACAATATAAGTTTTGTCAAATCTTAAACCGCATCACTGCTTTAGATCAGGTGTGGCAAACGCAAACCTTATATGAATTTTAAAAAAATACAAGCATTTAATTTGTTAGCTTAATCCAAAGTAAGAAGTCGCTTTGTCGAAAGTTCGTAGCGATGATAGCTCAGTGGTTAGCGCGGTAGGTTCGCATGCCGAAGGGCGTGGGTTCAAACCCCAACAATGAGCTTGAGCTGCCGGTGAAGGAAAACATCGTGAGGAAACCAAAGCATGGTGGTAGGGTACTTTAGTACTCGGCTGGCTAGCTACCACCCTCAAGTTGAAAATCTGCCGCCAAGCATCTAACGGTGTGTTCCGGCAGCCTCACTTGAGAGCCAGTTACATTCCAGGCTAGGTGTGCTTTACCATCTTCGGCCACACCTTTACTTGACATCAGGTGAGCTGTGGTCAAACAACTAGCCTGTCAACTATTAAAAAAAAAAAGTAAACACGAGAAATTGGGAGAGAAAGAGAGTAATAGATAGAAAGAGCAAACAACAATACAAGCATGCTCCATCCTAGGTAGCATCTTTGCTTAACATCAGGCAAGATGGCGGTTAAACGCATGCTATTTGTAATTAAAAATAAAATCAACCAGAACGAATTAAAATATTTGTATGTTAACATTACTAAATTCTATATACCTAGTATTGTTAGAAAAACGAACAAAGCTTAAAATTATTGCGATATATCGCTGTGGTTGCGTCTTAGAGAGACTACTTATACTAGAGTAGTAGTGACACATGACAGTGACACATTAGTGTTGTCAATAAAATATTTGTAAATACTTTGAAGAATTTTTTATATCAAAATAGTTTTTGGTGTTTTGTCGTGTGACAGTGGAAACAGCTCCTTGCCTTACCTCTGTTGGTACAATCTACAAATTTAGGGGATCCCCTTTCCTAAGTAATGTTCTGTTATTTTCGCTTAAGTTGTGATTTTAAGAATAACGGTTTTTGCATGATGATACTATTTTAAAGTAAAAAACGAATACAGCACTTTTACTCCTTTTTCTCCTTAGCAGGAGGTCATCTAAGTGGGTACCACCGCATTACCAGTTATTCTGCCGCTAAGCAGTAGTGTGTAGACATTACTGTGTTCCGGTTTGAAGGGTTGCAGCTAGTGATATTACTGGGCTGTTGACACTAACCATCGAAAGTCTCAAAGTAATGAGCGCCAAAGCAGTGATGCCCTGGACTTTGTTTAGTCACTCAAAGTTCTGTATATCGCTGCAATGGTCATAGACAGGCGTTATCTCTTACCATCAGGAGAGCGTCTCGTTCGTCTCATTAGTTTTTACATTAAAAAAAACTCGTATCTAGAACAACAATACAATATTTTTTACAAAGTTACAAGTCATATTTCCATTTATGTCTATACCATTATAATTTTAAAAACAAGCTTATTTAAGAAAGTTATTAACTAATAAGTATAAATTGTTTGAACAACTTTTCTTTTACTTGTTTCTATTCAAGATGTTGTGTATTGTTATGTGAATCCGTCACCTACCATATTCTTCTGTTCTACCTGTGAAAACTTTTACATAGCCTTCCATTCTTATGTATTGTAATCGTCTGTGGGCCTAGCTGTAAGTTATCCCATTGTAATAAAAATAAATAAATAAGTTAAAAAATAACACGAATAATGTGAGGATTCTGTCGATACACCAAAAAGAGGTAATAATGTATTTTTTTTAATATTTAAAATGTTCTTACGCTCCACAGACATCGGGGTCTGAACAATCTTTATCTACTTTGAATTAGATAATTTACTTAATATCTATTACCGGGCATTTATTAAACAAAATAAAAAAAAAAACCTTAAATTAATACTACTTACAAAATTTATACAAAAAAAACTTAATCTAAAAGTCCGTCAGAGGAGGGACATGTGGCCAGAATGCTGGCAGCATTGCCACGCTGGATGACAATGCTTTGCTTTTGACCAAAGTAGATATCAGCATTCTGGTCACCTCTAAACGTTTGAAAAGTAATAACACCCAGATACAGATAAAAACATCTCTTTTGTCACTTTCATGTTTGCCCTAGTCGGTAATCGAACCCACGCCCTACAGAAACTGAACTACTACCAAATGAGTTAGCAGATCGTTTAACTTTAAACTACATTCAAAGTAAGACACTTTATCTCTATCAATCATTTTTCCGTTATTTTTTTTATCAAAGTCGCGCAGTGCTGTTTTAATTCTACAGAAAAGCACTCAGATGAAATGTGTTTTCGTTTTATTAAAATTATTTCACTCAAACAGCCCGAAGTCACGTATTAAATAAACACAACCCCTGAATGTTAATATAAAACGAATTCAGAAGAAATGCAGTATCTAATGGACTTGACGAAATGCTGGTTTCTCAAATTCTATGTAAAGCGCATATTACACTGACAGCTGAGACATGCTATGTTACTATAGCATCATTTTAAATTTTGGCTTTTTAAACAGGTAAATAACTAATACAGAATATAAATGTATTTAAGTATTCTATCAGTTATCTGACTTCCATAGTACATGCTTTGCTTATGTTGGGGTCAGATGGCGCTGTGTGTAATGTCCTACGATATTTATATATTTTCATTTAATAAAAGCAACTAAAAAATTCGTATTTCAGGCTATTTGTGCTTACCGTCTTCGACCACACAGTCATTTAACATCAGGGCCTGTCTGTCAACTATTTAAAAAGAAACGAAAAATTAATACTACCTACACTATTTACGACATAATCAAAATCGCGGGTCGAGAACCTAGACAAGATTCGTACAGGACCGGGACGAAGCGAAGACGCAGTGGCGAAGAAGAGAGGTCTATGCTCAGGAGCTATTACGGGCTGATGATTATGATGATGATGATGACACTATCTACAAATTTATAAAAAGGACCAAATTTAAAAGAATTTAGAAAATTATGATCTGAGTATACGACCAAATCAAACGTGATTAAATTCGTTTAAGTCATGCGAAAATGAGGATATCTGTTTTTATAGCATACTAGCTGCACCCCGTGATGTTACCCGCTACATGTTTTCGGGATAAAAAGTAGCCTATGTGTTAATCCAGGGTCTCAGCTACCTCCATACTAAATTTCATCCAAATCCGTTCAGTAGTTTTTGCTTGAAAGAGTAACAAACATCCATCTATAATATTAGTGGGAAGAGCAATTGCTATATAATTACACGAACGCATTAGTCATTTTATAGAGTACTCCGTACAAGTCAAGTTTGTTTAGTTGCTTAGTTTAGCATCGCTTGAAGTGTGTTCGTACCTTTAGTCGTATTTTCTTCAAATTCTTTCTAAGTTGTTGTCTTTTCAGAGAGCATCAGCGAGAACAGACTTTGTAAATACTTCTTTACTATGATAATGTCTGTGTACTGTTTTATGCCTTTGAGAGCAGTTAATGTTATTTGTACACAACAGCCTATTATCTGACATCTTTGAGCTCTAAATTGAACATAACTTTTTTTTACAGTTAACTTGGCTTTGTAGCAGTGGTTAGCGCAGTCTGTTCATATTAAATTAAATTAAATTATTTATTTATTTCTAGTAACTACACATGGACTCATTAAAATACAATAATAATAAAACAAAATCAAAATGTCAAAAAAAAAGTCAATAAAATAAAATAATCATAGGCATAGAGCGTGTGCCACAAATGTCAATCAGGAAACTACTGTTTCCTAACCGGCATCGGGACAGCGACATGTCTGTCGCAGCCACGCTTTATATATATGCAGCGTTATATATGGCAAAGGGAGTGGGTTCAGACCCCAAAAATGAGCTTGAGATGAAAGAAAACTGCATGAGGAATACTTTCTAGTACCTTTAAGTTGAAAATATGTTCCAGGCTAAGCGTGCTTTACCATCTTTGACTACACCGTTACTTAACATGGTGAGCTGTGGTCAAACACTTAGCCTGTGAACTATAGAAAAGGCTAAATATTTCACCAAATCTCTACTGATATTAAGTTACAGGGTAGTAAGAACAGCTAAGCCAAAATGGAACTGGGACTGGCCTTCCATTGAGGCTGCTGAAACCAGCTGTTAAGTTATTGACGGAGGGGTTTTAATCTAGTATGACTTCTAATAGAAAAATATACTTATTTACGCTATACATTGTATAATGTACTTAGGTTCTAAACGTAGTATAATCTAACCTAGGCAAGTGCATGCTTAACCGTAATTTAAACTGATGATTACCATATTAACGTACCTTGAAAGGCCCTGTAGTCGTCATGGAGAATTTTATGATACTCTAAAATTATAATTTCATAAGTTTGTTTCAAGTTCGTGAACATATTTTTAATTTTTGTGTCTCGTTTTGTAACTTAATTTACACTTAGTATTTAAAGTACTTAAATGGTAGAGTATCTAATAAGAGATCTTTTAAGCCAAGTAGGTAGAATTTTATAGAAGCTAAGATTGTGGTTGTTGATTGTGGTTTGACATATTTGACGAAAATTATTTACATTGACATTAATATTTTGTTTCATTGACATGTGCCTAATCAGTGTTATTGACATATATAATGTTATTTTTTTTTAATTATTTTCGGATTTTGTAACTTTGGTATTATTAATAAATTATTTGTACTAAATGCGAGGTAGTATTGTATCGATATTTTGTTATAACTAGCGCCATCTACCCCAGCAGCCTAGTACTCACAGAGAATGAAACAAGGGAAAGAATATAACGAACGAGTTGAAGGCTTCATTCATGAGTGAACTGATCTAAGCGTCAGCACTTCGGTCAGCGCGCGAGTAGCGTACGATTCATTCGCAGTTCCACGACCGAAGGCACCACTGTGTGCACTGACGATTAAAAAAATATTAGCATGGCGGACGACGATGAAATAGACGTGGACGAAAATCGATTTAAATCTCTGACATAATATAGTAAAAAATGCATAGTAATAGCAACTTATCAAATTAAAAACCAAACACCCTCAACTCTTCACTCGTTGACAAAAACCAACAAAACAAGTTCTTATTAAATTGCAACCTAACACGCAAAAAAAATTTGGGACCCTCAAACAGTAAAAATTGGGCTCGTCTCAAATTAGTTGCGTTTTGGGGTAGTTGACTTTTGTTATAGTATACTGTTGCTGACTATCAGTGGGGTGGTAAACCCTAAAATATTTTTTCTTTGCGTCTGATGTAGATGCACCCTAGTGATGGGACTTTGAAACATCGATGTTTTTGTAGCGATGATAGCTCAGTGGTTAGCGCGGTCGGTTCACATGCAAAAGGGCGTGGGTTCAAACCCCAACAATGAGCTTGAGCTGCCGGTGAAGGAAAACATCGTGAGGAAACATAGCATGGTGGTAGGGTACTCTCTAGTACTCGGCTGGCTACCTACTACCCTCAAGTTGAAAATCGGTCGCCAAGAATCTAACGCAATTGGTAAACAGAAAAGAATTGGGTGTCATTTATTAACGTATCGGCATCTTTTGAGTATGTATTTACTGTTGGTACGTACCGAGGCGGCTTTTATAAAAGATGTAACCGAGTGGACTAATTTCAAACTAAAAGAAACCTCACTGCCACTGTATAAAGGCCATTGTCGAATGCCTTATTTTAAAACGGCAAATTATTTATTAATGCTACAGCCCAATATCAATCTGAATTTAAAGACTTTTCAAAAGCGACAACACAAAAAAATAACAATAATTTTTAAACCCTGGTTTTTAAAGCTGGTTTTATTTTGATACACATTGGTTCTATTTTGGAATCTTAGAACGTATCCCCTATGATTCTATACTAATTACTATTCCATATCCACGGTTGCTGTATTCGCGGCATATATATGGAACGTATACCCCGCGAATAAAGAGCATTTTTATATTGACATGTTTGGATATTGACATACCTTATTTTGACATGTAATCAGTGTTTTAACCCATTTAATGACATGTTTAAAATTTTGAAGTGACTTGTAACATTGGTGTTATCAATAAAATATTTGTATTTGTATTTGTATTTTGCACGTTTACTGTATTACTACAAATCATAAGCTGTATTCACGTCAAAATTGTTTGCCAACGATTGTATGCTATTATCTATCGTATATTTTACCAAAAGCCGATCAAAACTATCGACATGACCACCCGTCACTACGTACATGCGTTAGGGCTGATCCAAATTGATTTTAACACAATACCGGCGACCCTGAATGGAGCCCTTATTTGTAGCTGCGATGACACGCCGCCCGATCCATCATCCGACCTCTATGGGGCTTGTCACGTGACGCGGAGCCCGATAGCACAAATGTGCTGCTGGGACATGATTGAGCAGATGTCCGATCGGTGAGAATTGGAACGGCCAGGTGGCTTCCGATTGGTGCCTATTCGAGGAATGCACTCCACGAAGATTCACAGCTATTACTAGCAGAGATGCAAATAAAAACGTAAACTAAATTATTGGTTATTGTATAAATGTTTATTTATTTATTTATTTACTTAGGTAATTCTTTATTGTAGGTTACAACATAACTTACAAAATAACATGTCCAATGCTAAAGCATTTTCTGCCAGCCATGCCCACAGTAAATAAAATATGGTTGTAGGCGCGCATCGAAACAAACAAATGTACCTATATATGTATAGATCTATATAAATCATGTCTAATCATGTATAAATATATAATTATATAAATACAAATACAACACAACTCCAGATTATATCCCATTATCCCACTAATCCCGCAGATATTATAAATGTGAAAATTTGGATTGTTGGATGGATGTTTGTTACTCTTTCACGCAAAAATTACTGAACAGATTTAGATAAAATTTAGTATGAAAATAGCTGAGATCCTGGATTAACACATAGGCTACTTTTTATCCCAACATAATATAGCCAGCTGGTCAACCATGAAATAAAATAACTTGATACAAACTTTCACATTTATAATATTCGTGGGATTAAATTCGAGTAATAAATATAGCTTATGTTTTTTTTATGGTTCACTGGCTAGGTGTTTTGATCACAGCTCACCTGATGTTAAGTGAAGGTGTGGTCGAAGATGGTAAAACACACCTAGCCTGGAATGGAACTGGCACTCAAGTGAGGCTGCCGGAACACACCGTTAGATGCTTGGCGGCAGATTTCCAAGTTGAGGGCGGTAGCTAGCCAGCCGAGTGCTAGAAAGTACCCTACCACCATGCTATGGTATGGTTTCCTCGCTAACCACTAAGCTATCATAGCTACAAATCAGTTCAATAGTTTTTGAGTTTGTTCTTTACAAATATACAAAAATCCAAAACTACAAATCTTTCTTACATACATTTAGGACAAGGTTGTAGTACAAATGACCAGTTTTGCTCTCTCAAGGCTCTCTAATAATAGATACACGAGTTGATTTCCATTGCCTTTTTAGAAGAAATGTGACGATATTTTGTCACACATACCTTCCGTAATATAGCTAAATAGTGAGCAATAAGGAATTTAATAACATACCCGAACATACGCACATATTTGCCAATTTCAAAAGGAAAAAAATGTGTACCGATCTCAGTAAATTGCCGAGATGAGGAATATTTTTGTTTAATATTGGAAATGCCAGTACGTACATATGTCGTTACGTCATTTATTTATACTTACATTATGTGATAAGTAAGTACGGCCATGAGAGTTCTTAAAAAACTTACGAAATAAATGAATATATACCATCACGATAGGATTTTCTCGCAATATTTTCCTTCACGCCAGCACAAGCTCATTGTTGGGATTTGAATCCACGCCCTTCAGTATGACAACCGACCACGCTAATTGCTGCTGCTCACTTGGTGGTAGATTTCCTTAGCAGGAAGTCGTCTAGGTAGGTATCACCGCAGTATCAGATATTCTGCTGCTAAGCAGTAGTGTGTAAACATTACTGTGTTCCAGTTTAAAGGAAAATTACTGGGCTGTTGGAACTAACTATCGAAAGTATCAAAGTAATGAGCGCCAAAGCAGTGATGCTCCGGGCTTTGTTTTTTTACTCAGAGTTCTGTGTATCGCTGCAATGGTTATGGGCATGCGTTATCTCTTACCATCAGGAGAGCGTATCGTTTGTCTCATTACTTTTACATAAAAAAAACAACGCTTCTCATCCATTACAAAATGAGTGTCTTCAAATCAATTTTTTTCACACAGCGCCTCCTGACTAAGCAAAGTTTGTACTATGGAAGTCAGATAACAGATAGAATACTTCAATACTTTTGTTTTGTAAATATATACTTATAATACAGAATACCCAGACACAAGACAGACATTTGTTTATACCACAAACTGTTTGTCCTGGGTGGGAATCGAACCCACGCCCTTCAGCTCTTGGAGCAGACATACTACCAATGAACCAACAGGGCTGTCATGATGATGTCTATTCCATTCCAGTAGTATCAAGAACAACAAATAAATGTGTAGGACGTCACTGTTATGAGAAATCAAATGTCTTAAATTTGATTTCTCATTGTAATTGTGCTAGCAACAATGTTCCGTCACATTGTGAACTAGTTGAAGTCAAAATTAGTGCCAGTTTGTTCAACCGATACATCATTTCCAGCCCTTTTACAAAATAACTGACGAATTACTATAATTTAGAGTTCACAATGTAACCTTACTACGCGGACCCCTGGCGGGCCCGTTGGACCCTATGCTACATTCTGTAAATTGCCCATCAGCCGTTGTTACACAATGGACCCTATTCATTCGACTCCCATTATAAAAATACCCCATTTCATTATTATGTTACAACTTTAATGATATCTACATGTGCTTGTTTGTTGCATTCTGTACTTCTGTCAGCGGGATCTGGCCAGCTAATATATTAATATGCATTTTCATCATCATCATCCTCAGTCTTCTTTATCCCACTGCTGCGTAAGCAACTCTCTTGCTCGAAGCTCGAACGAAACGATTTGATTCCACGTTCATTGTGCGGACTGCTAGACAGTGGAATGCGCTGCTCGAGTGGGTGTTCCTCGATAGATAATCTGGGTGTCTTCAAGTCGAGAGCGAATCGGTTTCTTCTAGTTAAGCGTACTACATCGTTTTTTTTAATGTAAATGTAAAGAGACGTACGATACGATCTCCTGGTGATAAGAGATAATGCATGTCCATGAACACTGCAGCAATACAGATAACTTAGAGTAGCAAAACAAAGTCTGGGGCATCGCTGATTTGGCGCTCATTAAATTGAGACTTTTGATGGTTAGTCTCAACCGTTAGTCACGTTAAGGGCCTATCGAGTGCATTTCTCTAGTCGATTTTAGGTATTCTGTGCGCTCCGTGTGTGAGTGCGCAAGGCACACGAGCGAACAGCTAGTACCGCGCGCCGCCGTCGGCGCCACGCGCTACAGGCATTGTCGATACACATACGGCGGCGAAATGAAAATCGGTTTGAGCTAAATACTTAAACGGCTAAGTAGACGAACTGGATCAACTATTTTGCCGCTTATATTAGTAGACTGGTGGCCGAGTGGTAACAAGCTGTATGAGTACGGCCACATAGTCACGGGATCGAAATCAACACCATATTAATACGGAATATTATTTTTGCACACAAATTTTGTTGATAGGTATTTTAAATAAATATAATACATAAATATTTCGTTTTTTTTTTAAATACATTATAATACGATTATTTTTGTATACTTATTATTTTTATAATACGTTTTATTTTTATTTTATTTTTTTCTTATTAGTGTTACATCTCCCGTCTGTTTTTTATGTTCTCTATTGTATTTTTTCTTTTCTTGGTTGCTTGGAAGAGATCGCTGTTAGCGATAAGGCCGCCACTTGTGGCACTAGTTCATAAGGTTCTTTATTCTCTGTACTCTTTTCTATTTATGATGTCCACAATAAAGAGTTATATCTATCTATCTTATTTTTTTTAACCGACTCGATTTTAAATGGAGGAGGTTCTCAATTCGACAATTTTTTTTTATGTAAAAGTAATAAATCGATCGAGTCACTCTCCTGATGATAAGAGATAACGCTTGTCCATGACCATTGTAGCGATACCCAGAACATTGAGTAACAAAACAAAGTCCAGGGCATCGCTGCTCTGGCACTCATTACTTTGAGACTAGATGGTTAGTCTCAACAGCCCAGTAATTGCGCTAGCTGCAATACCCTTCAAACCGGAACACAGTAATGTTTACACACTACTGCTTGGCGGCAGAATATCTAGTACTGCGGTGGTCTGTACCTACCTAGACGACCTCCTGCTAATTCCGCCAATTATGAATCGATTTTGATGATTCTTTTTTTTGCTTGGTTGATCCATACTTCAGAGATGGTCCCATATATTTTTTATCGAAATCGGTCGAGCAAGTAAAAAAAAAATCAACACAAGTATTAAAAAACCTCGCTGTTTCATTGAAGCAGTGCGTTTAGTTGGCCTAAGGGTCATGGAGTAGGTTTTTTGTTTGTAAATTTGTGTATTTCTTTTTATGTAACTGAACATTTTTAATTCCCTATTTTATCTATTGAAAATAATTAATTTATTATAACACTATGGAACCTAAGAATATGACATACCGTAAGCAACTCCTACGATACACCTCACTTTTTTCCTTTCCACTGACGAATAATAAACGACGAAAAAGTATTATTATTTTGACTACCCAGTCAGCACGTTTGCGTCATGAGTTGTATGGCATGGGTTCGATTCCCACCGAGGGCAAATTTTGATGAGAAGAACATAGATGTTTGTTTTGTTTGGGTGTTTATGTATACTTTAGTATGTTCATAATTGATTGATTCAAAATAATGACGTGCATAATTATTAAAAAAAAATAGTTTATTACTTTACCCATGGCTTTACTCGCATATCCATTTTGGAGAAGTCATTTAAAATACTAAATTAAAATAAAATAATAATAAATATTTCTTTTTTAGTAGAATATAGCTTTATGGCATGGGTTCAATTCCCGAATTTTTTTGTGAAAAACATAGATGTGTGTTTTAATTTTTGTTGGCGGCCATATTGGATCAACTTTAAAGTATTCTCCATTCTACTAGTCAATCCCATTCATTTCATTTTGATACCTATATTGAGGTTGTAGTGAAAAAATATGTAATCTGCCATTTTGTTGGCGGCCATATTGGATTTGCTTTTTTTTATTATAATCTATTCTACTAATCAAGCCCTTTCATTTGATACCCATATTGATGGCATTGTGAAAAAATATGCAATCCGCCATTTTGTTAGCGGCCATATTGGATTTGCTTTTTTTAAAGTTTACTCTATTCTACTAGTCAAGCCCTTTTATTTGATACCCATATTATAGGAGTGGTGGAAAAATATGTAATCCTCTAGTTTGATGGCGGCCATATTGGATTTGCTTTTTTTATTATAATGTATTCTACTAGTCAAGCTCTTCCATTTGATACCCATATTGATGGTATTGTGAAAAAATATGTAATCCGCCATTTTGTTAGCGGCCATATTGGATTTGCTTTTTTTAAAGTTTACTCTATTCTACTAGTCAAGCCCTTTTATTTGATACCCATATTATAGGAGTGGTGGAAAAATATGTAATCCTCTAGTTTGATGGCGGCCATATTGGATTTGCTTTTTTTATTATAATGTATTCTACTAGTCAAGCTCTTCCATTTGATACCCATATTGATGGTATTGTGAAAAAATATGTAATCCGCCATTTTGTTAGCGGCCATATTGGATTTGCTTTTTTTAAAGTTTACTCTATTCTACTAGTCAAGCCCTTTTATTTGATACCCATATTATAGGAGTGGTGGAAAAATATGTAATCCTCTAGTTTGATGGCGGCCATATTGGATTTGCTTTTTTTATTATAATGTATTCTACTAGTCAAGCTCTTCCATTTGATACCCATATTGATGGTATTGTGAAAAAATATGTAATCCGCCATTTTGTTAGCGGCCATATTGGATTTGCTTTTTTTAAAGTTTACTCTATTCTACTAGTCAAGCCCTTTTATTTGATACCCATATTATAGGAGTGGTGGAAAAATATGTAATCCTCTAGTTTGATGGCGGCCATATTGGATTTGCTTTTTTTATTATAATGTATTTTACTAGTCAAGCTCTTCCATTTGATACCCATATTGATGGTATTGTGAAAAAATATGTAATCCGCCATTTTGTTAGCGGCCATATTGGATTTGCTTTTTTTAAAGTTTACTCTATTCTACTAGTCAAGCCCTTTTATTTGATACCCATATTATAGGAGTGGTGGAAAAATATGTAATCCTCTAGTTTGATGGCGGCCATATTGGATTTGCTTTTTTTATTATAATGTATTCTACTAGTCAAGCTCTTCCATTTGATACCCATATTGATGGTATTGTGAAAAAATATGTAATCCGCCATTTTGTTAGCGGCCATATTGGATTTGCTTTTTTTAAAGTTTACTCTATTCTACTTGTCAAGCCCTTTTATTTGATACCCATATTATAGGAGTTGTGAAAAAATATGTAAGCATCTATTTTGATGGCGGCCATATTGGATTTGCTTTTTCATTTATTTTATTTATTTATGCTCTAATGAAACAGCGAGGTTTCGGAGTAAACGAAAATGTCATCGACGTATACAATTTTTATATTTATGTTGATTTTTAAAAATTGCTCGACCGATTTCGATAAAGTTTATATGAGACCACCTCAGAAGTATGGATCTATCAAGCAAAAAAAAAATTATCAAAATCGATTCATAATTAGCGGAATTATCGCGTAACAGACAGCCCCGTTGGCTCATTGGTAGTATATCTGCCTTGAGAGCTGTAAGGCGTGGGTTCGATTTCCATTCAGGGCAAACATTTTGTGAATAAACAAATGTTTGTTCTGTGTCTAGCTGTTCTGTATGTATTATAAGTATGTATTTACAAAAAAAAGTATTTATGTATTCTATCAGTAATCTGACTTCCATCACACAAGCTCTGCTTAGTTTGGGGCCAGATGGCGCTGTGTGTAATGTCCTACGATATTTATTTATTTATATTTATTTAACATACATATACATTTTTGTAGCGATGATAGCTCAGTGGTTGACGCGGTCGGTTCGCATGCCGAAGGGCGTGGGTTCAAACCTAACAATGAGCTCGAGCTGCCGGTGAAGGAAAACATCGTGAGGAAACCATAGCGTGGTGGTAGCGTACTCTCTAGTACTCGGCTGGCTAGCTACCACACGAGAGTTGAAAATATTATGTCCCCAAGCATCTAACCATGAGTTCTGGCAGCCTCACTTGAGAGCCAGTTCCATTCCAGGCTAGGTGTGCTTTACCATCTTCGACCACGCCTTCTCTTAACATCAGGTGAGCTGTGGTCAAACATAGCCTAGCACAGTGGTTCTCAAACTTTTTTGGTGTCGGAACCCTTTTGGGAAGCAAAATACTTGATGGAACCCTATAATAAAACAATACTTTTTAAAAGTGTGTTCTTTAATAAAGAATCTTTATTAATAAGCATAATAAAAGTACAATGTAACAGTTACTAATTATTACTTACTTTACCATATGGCAAGTACAATAATAGAAGATATTAAAAAAAAGTAACTAATGGGATTTGATAAACAAAAAGCAAAAATAAAATGAGAAATTTAAAAATTGCGTTGTAAACAATCTCGACTTTATTTTTTAAAGTTAGAGTCGAAAGTCGCTTGTTGACAACTATAGCGTCTAATTCAGAGGCGGCTTTTATCAAAGGGACAGCGCGCTCACAAGTATACAAGTATACATGTTGATTTGTAGCGATGATAGCTCAGTGGTTAGCACGGTAGGTTCGCATGACGAAGGGCGTGGGTTCAAACCCCAACAATGAGCTTGAGCTGCCGGTGAAGGAAAAACATCGTGAGGAAACCATAGCATGGTGGTAGGGTACTTTAGTACTCGGCTGGCTAGCTACCACCCTCAAGTTGAAAATCTGCCGCCAAGCATCTAACGGTGTGTTCCGGCAGCCTCACTTGAGAGCCAGTTCCATTCCAGGCTAGGTGTGATTTACCATCTTTGGCCACACCTTCACTTGACATCAGGTGAGCTGTGGTCAAACAACTAGCCTGTCAACCATTAAAAAAAAAAAAAATACCAAACTTATGAGATATTGTACCAGCTATTGTAACACATGTTTATACAAATAAATAAATAAATAAACCTATGCGCGGCCGCGGAGTCAAAACGTTCGACCAGAGACAGGTGTTTTGATTTTTTTTTCTAAATTCTTGCGGAACCCCTACAGAGGTATCGCGGAACCCTAGGGTTCCGCGGAACACACTTACAGTATAGCAGACCTAGCATAACAAACCATTACAAAAAAAAATTGTCGAATTGAAAACCTCCTCCTTTTAAAATTGACAGCCCTGTATGTCTGCTCCAAGGCGTGGGTTCGATTCCCACCCACGACAAGCATAAACAAATGTTTGTTCTGTATCTGGATGTACTGTATGTATTTACAAAAAAAGTATTGAAGTATTACCTATCAGTTATCTGACTTCCATAGTACAAGCTTTGCTTAGTTAGGGGTCAGATGGCGCTGTGTGTAATGTCCTATGATAATTATATATTATTTAATTTTATTATAATTTATAAAATCGAGTCTGTTAAAAAAACAAAATAAAATACAACAAAATTTGTGTGCAAAAATAATCTTCGAGTGTTGGTTGGTTTCGATCCCGTGACTGCGGATTAGAATCGGGTACCGATACCACTCGGCCACCTGTCTATGTCTACAAGTGGCAAATTTGTTGATCCGGTTCGTTTACTTTGTGATCGTACGTAAAAGCAACCTCAACAGCGACACAACCTCCCCGTCCGACAGTCGAAGCGGTACTAAAGCGGATAGGGGAACAGCGTGGTAGCTCTGCTTAGAATGGACGAAACGCGCAAAAATTTAGGTATTTCCTTCGTTTGTTCAAGCAAAATCATATTTTGGTAATTTTTATGTAATAACTATTTAGAGAAAATGTAATTTTATTGTTATACAAAGCCTGATGACTTTCCGTGCAGTATTTACGCCGTATCGAGGTTTTCTATAGATTGTTTGGGGTTACTTTGGATTTTTTTTCTATCGAGGAAACTAAAAGTAATCGTGTTTCTAAATTAGATCACATATAGATTGGATCCTTAAATATCTTAAACATTAACCTCATAAATGATGTTTTAGTAATAACGAAAATACAACGAAACAAACAGTTCCAAATCCACTCGATACCGGCTTAACGATCAACGCTTGTTAGATCGTAGACCGCATCTACGCTTAACATCGGGCGCATTGGGAGTCAAAAAGTATACACATTTATTAATTAAAAAAGCACAAAGATTTTGTTAAATCGAACTGAAGCCGTACAAAAACCTATATTCCTGATTCAAAACGGAAATATCGAAAGACTCACAAAGGTTTCCCGACCTCGATTGATCCCGTCCAACTATCATACGCCTAATAGATGGCTGGGTCGATACGCCGGTTTTATAAGGGGTTGTGGTTCCATGATTAAATTCTGGCTTATCCCTTACCCCGACGTGATGCCGTAAGATTATTGTCACTCCATTAATCCGACTGTGTTTAATTAGATTACGTTTTGTGCAAAGATCGGACAGCCGAGTGGCGGAGTTCCGACATTCGGATTATCAGAATCCGCGTTATTTGAGTTCGGGAGATTGATAGCTGTAATATTAAGCTTTATGGGAATTATGGGAAGAAGTTGTTGGTTTTGGATGAGATGTATGTTAGTGGGTCATATTTAAAAGCGTAATAGTTACGTCAGTATGCTTATCACTATAGCGGGAAGCGATCTAAGTAAAAAGCTTTTTTTTTTAATGTAATTTACCGCAAATAAAGACCAAAATAAATGCCAGTAGCTGTGATTTCACTGTAAAATTATGCTCCATTTGTCCATAAATGGCAAACATTTATTTGTATGGAAATCGAACCACCTTCAAGGTCAAAGGTTCATCAAAACAAATATTTAGCTGTCCTTCATCAAAAATATAACATACCAGGAATAATATATCTTACATGTTGATAAAAACAAAAATGTTGTTAATACAAAAGCTTTAGTAAGAAATTACCCCTCCCCTACAGATAACGAAAATTAATACGTATTACGTATCAATATATGAAGTGAATGCAATGTTCCCCGCGAGAATTAATTTCCAAAGTAAAGCTTCCTGATCCTACCAGCCTGAATAAGAAATTGGATTTTATTGATCCTTAATCTCTCATATTTAATTTAAATATATCTACAGAGAAAATTACACTTACGCCCGTTTTTATGGGATTCTGTCTCAATTTGATCGAACTTCGAAAATAATTTGGAGTCTAAATTTGATGTTTGTGAAACTGAAACGTCCGACGATATTTATTTATTAAGTACAGGTCATCGGACATTTTACACAGCGCTATCTAACCACAAACTAATCAAAGCTTGCACAATGGGAACCAGATATTATCTGATAGAATACGCATTTTCTTTTTTTTTTGTCAAAACATACGGCACGCCCAGGCACAGAACAAACATTTATCAACAGATAAATTTTTGTTCTGGTGGGAAGCGAACCCATACTTTACAGCTCTTGAAGCAGACATTTGGTGGACTACCAATTGGGCTAACAGGGCAATCATAATTATATAACATATTCTGTTGAAATTAGTATTTATCCCTTACATTGTTCTTAAAAAATAAAATAACTTTTTTACATATTATCTGTTTGACAACTTTTCATCTAACAGATTTTTCACTCGATACTTTTACTATCCAAAAACAGTGTATTTTATATTTATAAATAACATAAGACACACAAGTAGCATAAATTATTTATCGGTCTATAAGAAAAACATTTTTTCTATACACTAAATAAATTTATGTAATTAGTTTTGCGGGTTACGTTTGCGTACTTTCAAGCAACAATACGGTCAAGTTGATTCTATTTACATCCTTATTCTTTTATGATTAGGGAATAGCGTATGCGTGTAGCGAACGTGGATATTTTGATAAAGATAAAGATAAAGATAAAGAAATATTTATTTGCATAAACATGAGTGGTTGCATAGTGCTGATCTTATATTACCGAAGTGTCATCATGTTCTTGCCTCAATGGGCGTACAAATGTTGTCATAGCTTTTTTTTTTTAAATAGTTCAATTTATGTAATTTAATGTCAAAAATAATAATAATAAATTTAATCAATGTCAAAGTAATAATAGTATTAATAAATAATAATTAGAATAGATGTCAATATTATTAATGTCAAATAAAATTAAAAAATTTGAGGCAGTCCGCTTACAATTACTTACGTCAACTATCTAAATACCTAGTTGCATCTGCACCAAACAAGATTCCTGGTAATCAAGTCTCACGCCGCCTGAAATGTTTACCGTTATTAAATAACAAACGTCGAGTGTAACCTCGCAACTTCTCCGTGTCTCAGGTTAACTCGCTTTAGAGAATTAGCGTCGTGCCGCCAATTCCAGCACGTGTCGCTTTTGACTGCGGTTCTGACAAACGAAGTTCATGTTTGAATGACTGCTTCATTAAGTCGTTCAACTTCTCAATATTCATCTGCTATTTTATTTATTAAAAAACAATTTTGCATGACCATTGCAGCGATACACAGTACGTAGAATGGGAAAGCAAAGTCTAGGGCATTGCTGCTTTGGCGCTCATAACTTAGAGACTTTCGATGGTTAGTCTCAATAGCCCTGTGGTTTCGCTAGCTGCCTCCATTCTGGATCACAGTACCTACTGCTTGGCGACAGAATGTCTGGTGGTACTGTGGTGGTTTCTACCAAGACGACCTCCTGCTAAGGAGATCTACTACGAAGTAAAAATAAAAATTAGATACATTTATCTATACTATTAGAGGAAACATTTGATTGTTTGTTTATTTGTATTGAATAGGCTCCGAAACTACTAGACCGATTTCAAAATTTTTTTCACCGTTGGGAAGCTACACTATCTCCGGGTGACATAGGCCACTTTTTATCTCAGTATTCTCACGGGAACGGGAACTACACGGGTGAAACCGCGAGGCGTCCGCTAGTTTTTAATAAAAGTTAGATACTTTTATTTTTAATAAAGTTATGTAAGTATGCTTGGTTTGGAACTAGATGGCGCTATGTAAAAAAATGTCGTATCGTATATACGAGAATAAAGTTAAAAAAACTGCAGTGCACAAAATAAACAACGATACTGCATCGGTGCCTTGGAGAAGATCATTTATTTCGATTGCACATCGCTTGACACAATTTGGAGTGTAATAGTCTGAGAGACGATGCAGACGGGCATTTCAGTGCGATAAAAACGGAAAGGCTCTTCAGTTTATTTGTGATAATGAACCCTTGCCAGCTCCCGAGCTAGGAAGAGCGAGGTAGCTCACTGGAAGTGGCATCGACAAAAACATTTAAGTAATTGAGATGTTTTATGCTACGGAGGGACAGGTGCAATTGTCGAACAAACTTGCTAGCTACCTAATGATACAGCAAAAACTGTAACCAACGAGACCAACAAAAAGACAGCTAGTGAGTCCAACACCAAAGTCCTTTTTTTAAATCATACAAGTCAGCGTTTTGTCCACCAACTCGCCTGTTAGGCGGCGATGTGGACCAAGATGAAGCAAGCAGACTAATCTTCTAGATACTTATGAATTTTGATTTAGAAAATATTATCGTAATAAATTTAGTACTTTAAACATGATCTTCTGTTGCTTTGGTAAAAAATCTTTAATATTATATTTAACATAATAATTATTATTAGGATATTCAATCGATTTCAACTTTATTTCGTCATAAATAATATATATTTTTTGTTTTTATAGATAAGTAGAACTTTATTGACAAATAAAAAAAAACTACATATATATCTTACAAATACCTATTCTTTATTTTTAATTCATATTAATGATATTTTTAACAAATTACATTCACAATGTCAAATAAAATAAAATGTCCATTATACAATAATCAATTGTTTTTTATAATTATTATTGCTGCTCCAGATATAGGTACAGCGTGTTGTGACCAATGCTTTGACACAATATTTTTTAACTTTAATGTATTCATTATATTAGTTATATTTAACTTACTTATTAATTACTTTTTATTTTCACTTGTTGGATAGACTGGAAACCGTTAGATCAATTTTTGCAGCTGAACTAAACTTACTTTTTTTTATGGTTGACAGGCTAGGTGTTTGACCACAGCTCACCTGATGTCAAATTAAGGTGTGATCGAAGATGGTAAACCCTGGAATGCAACTGGCTCTCAAGTGAGGCTGCCGTAACACACCGTTAGATGCTTGGCGGTAGATTTTCAACTTAAGGGTGGTAGCTAGCCAGCCGAGTACTAGAAAGTACCCTACCACCATGCTATGGTTTCCTCATGATGTTTTCCTTCACCGGCTGCTCAAGCTCATTGTTAGAGTTTGAACCCACGCCCTTCGGCATGCGAACCTACCGCGCTAACCACTGAGCTATCATCGCTACAAAACTTTCAAATCTTTCAACGCATTGCAACGCAATCTTTTATTTCTTTTTGTCTCTGTCAATTTGTTTTTGTTGTTGTGCTTGTGTTACAAAATAAAATTATTTTCTTTCAATCATAATCTTCTCTTACTTTTTACAACCGCGAGCGATCCTCAAAATACGATTGTAATTGACAGCAAACATTATCAGGCTACTGCTCATGTTGAAGCTTGTCTAGTGGATCTGAATCTGTGTGGTATCACGCTACTACACCGGAGCACAGAGCAGTTTGATACAATTTATGTGGCGCGATGTGCTGCTAATTGGTGCTCGAGCAAACACTGCCTTTTGATTGCTTTTCTAAGCTATCAGTATTTTACAAGCTAATCTTAAGCCGGTGGATAAAGACCATATACGTATAATTTAAATATTGCTAATAAAAAATATGTAAAAAATAAGTAAATTTTTAAATAAATTTCAAATTGAAGTTTTAAAATTCTTTTCAAACTAAAATATCATTACTTTTTTTTTAAGTTAAATCTTGTTTAGCCGCGTTGAGAGATTGTTTAGTAGGGACAAAACTTATGGGTTTGCTTCACCAACAAGCTAATGCCACGTGTAGCATGGTTAAACTAAATATTTGTTTTAAAAATCTATTTAAAAAAACTTATTTTAGCACGCCCTGAGACACTGAAATGATAATTTATAGGTACCTACGTAAGAGAGTAGACTGTAAATTAAAACAAAGAACCAAAAACTCAGCCAGATAACGTGTTGGTAAGGGCCCAAACCCAACAGTGTGCTAAGAATGGACGATATTACCGACAATTTATTTTTCCATAAAATTGAAAAACCTTGTCACTCCTAACATATTTTTATGGTTGATAGGTTGGGTGTTTGACCACAGCTCACCTGATGTTAAGTGACGGTGTGGTCGAAGATGGTAAAGCACACCAAGCCTGGAATGGAACTGACTCTCAAGTGAAGCTGCCGGAACACACCGTTAGATGCTTGGCGGCAGATTTTCAACTTGAGTGTGGTAGCTAGCCAGCCGAGTACGAGAAAGTACCCTACCACCATGCTATGGTTTCGTTACGATGTTTTTCCTTCACCGGCAGCTCAAACTCATTGTTGGGGTTTGAACCCACACCCTTCGGCATGCAATCCGACCGCAGTAACCACTGAGCTATCATCGCTACAAATTGCTAACTGCCATAGTTTTGTTAATATCAAAAAGCCGCATTATTCCTTAATTACATCCTATTGTATCATTAATGAAATCCTAAAATAGTATCTAAACGCCACACACAAACATATGTTCGTACTAAAACACACACTCATTAATCTTAGTACTAGTATTCGTAAAAAATGGTAAAAGTACGAGCGAGTAACGAAGAGGAATGTATTACTCTCGATTTATGCGTTCCGGAACAAAGGTTAATTAGTAGGAAGGATCGACTATTCACTGTACGAATCTATTTCATGCAGACCAAGAAAATCTTAGAAAGGGATTTTTTTTTAATGTGAAAAAAGTGGCAAACAAGCGACGGGCCACCTGATGGTAAGTGGTCACCACTGCCTATGGACACCTGCAATACCCGGGGCATTGCCAGTGCGTTGCCTACCTTTAAGAACCCTATTCACGCTTCGTTTGAAGCTCTGTAGATTGAAATTTGGCGGAAAAACCGAAGGTGATAAGCCATTCCGCATAAGGCAGGTGCGCGGAAGCAGACTTCCACGAATCTGTGATATGTGGGCACTTTTGGCGATGGCGGCCGGTACGGTAGTGAAACCGAGATGGAGGGGTAAGCCCAAAAAGTTCATCAGAACATTCCCAAATGTATACATTTTGCAATTTATTATTTAATACTAGAAACCCTAGTAAAAAAGTATCTGGTTACCATAGTACAAGCTTTGCTATGTTTGTGACTAGATGGCGTTGTATGTAATGTCCTAGCAGTTTTTGTGTTTAGGGGTATGGATTATGGAGTCGTTTTTTTTTAATTGTAATTTTTATACACCATTTAAAAGAAAATTAGTCCATGCCTCTAAGCCCGAACCCTAGGTTTTAGGTACTTACGTTTAAAATCATACTACTAAACCAATTTTCATGAAAACTCTATGAAACTAATCTAAAAGTATATTCTTTCAAATAGAAAGATGTTTTTCTAATTAGTTGATCAATGGCAGACATGCACAGGGAGAACCTCCTCTTATTTTGAAGTCGGTTAAAAATTAAGATAAATAATATAATCATTATTGAATAAAAAAACATTTTGAACACAAAGTGCGCTTTAGCTTTCTGAACGCAACTTGGTGAATTGTCGCGCCTTCAATATACAGCTTTAGTCCTAGAACCGCTGTTTTTGTTGCCGTTTTAACGAAATTTATCGTTTTTCTTTTTCCCTGATTCGGTCGGCCTGTTTGTTCCCGTAATTTTTGTTGCGCGTGGGTTCAGGTTACGTAAGGTTACATCGTTTCTTGTGACTAAATCTTACGTTTTGCTTTGTGGTTGGGAGTAATGAGGATTACTCTTACCACTAAGTGTGGGTAGCGGCCGACCTTTTGCATCCTTAACAATACATTAATTGGTATAAAAAATAAATGTCGTAGATCTACGGAAACTGACGTGGTTATGGCATATTTTCGTTTAACTTTTTTTTTCTTTAGTTTTGGCGTCGCATCTTGAGCATTTATCAGTATCAAGTGTTTCATATTTTCAAGTTTTAAAAGTTAAATAAGTTGCCTTGTACCTAAAGTTATAGTCAAAGTCCAGTCTTGGTCAAGTCTAGTCCGTGTCAGTCAAGTCCATTCATGTGAAGTAGTGGCGATTTTACTAAAGCTTCGATGGAGTTTTGGAAGCAACACGAAAAGTCATGTTTCACCACATTATATCATTTTCCCACACTCGCGCTTATGATTCGACACTTTATGAATAAAACACCACCATTTTTATGCATAAACACTCGACGAAACACAAGTTTTGGAAGAAAATACAACGGGGCGACACGACTCTTTCCGCGTTCCCGCCAAAACCCCTTCGTTTTACCTACGAGTATGTGGGACTACTAATGTTTAAAAAAGACAGTTACCTATACAATTTGATTAACTACTTTACTAGGTGGTATGTATCTTAAAACATTGAATAGCAAAACAAAATCTTTTGGTACTCATTACAACTTTGTGGTGAATCTCTTTAGCAGCAGGTCGTCTAGGTAGGCAACACCGCAGCACCAGATATTCTGCCGCCAAGCAGTAGTGTGTAAACTTTACTGTGTTCCGGTTTGAAGGGGTAGCGAAATTAATGGTTTGTTGAGACTAATCATCGAAGATCTCAAAGTAATGAGGACAAAAGCAGCAATGCACCGGACTTGTTTTGCAACTCTAAGTTCTGTGTATCGCTGCAATAGTCATGGGCATGCGTTATCTCTTACCATCAGGAGAGCGTTTCGTTCGTCTCATTACTTTTAAATGTAAAAAAATATATTCGAAAAACTCTTATTTTATTTGAACGAATACAGGTACTTTCCGATAAAAAGTAGCCATTTAAATTTAAGCAAAATCGGTTCTATACTTTGATTTTTAAGCCAAAGTAATTAGAAAAATTGTATAATGTTAGCTGCGCCTCGTGATGTTACCCTCTTCATATTTTCGAGATAAAAAGTAGCCAATGTTAATCCTGGGTTAATCTCTACCAAATTTCATCAAAATCCGTTCAGTAGTTTTTGCGTGAAAGAGTAACAAACATGTTTGTATGTATGGAATACAAACTTTCACGTTTATAATATTAGTAGGACTTGACCTACTAAACAAAATAGCCTATTTTGCTTTCCTGTGACGAACAGTGGTTTTTATAATCAACATAATAGTGAACTTCCGGTTTCATCATCATGATGGTGATGGAAGGTAATAGAACCTCTTTTGCAAAACAATAAAACCTGGCTGTGTTTGGGTTAGGGATAAAAAAATCGTTTTTTGTATGCAATAGAGTGATTTGAGGCTAAAGCTTTTTACCAGTCATTCCCATAGTAGACTCAGGTTAAAATCTAGGACAGGAGTAATGACCTAGCCTCGGTAGGCTTGGAGCTAATCGACGGTGTTCGCTGGTTTCATCCAAAATAGTGTCGCGTTTGATTGATCGTCTGTAACCGTAATTTATAGTTTTAGGACTGAGTGGGGTGGCCACCCTTATAAAAAACTGTAGGATAATGTGGACAAATATTTCAGCACATAACGAACACAGGATAAATATGAACACTTGTGGAATTCACTTTAGATTTGATGTAAAATGCTAGATGGATAGGAACACTTTTATTTATTGTGCACACCAAAAATAGAAAAAGTGCAGACAGCAAAATAATTTTATGAGTTAGTGCCACAAGTGGCGGTCTTATTGCTAAGAGCGATCTCTTCGAAGTAGCCAAGAATGAAAAACACGATACATCTTGAGAACAGACGGGAGATGTTTAACATACTTACTACTGGTTGGCGGCCAGAGTATTTGGTACTGCGGTGGTACTAAACGAACTCTTAGTAAGAGTTAAAAAATAGAGTTTATAAAGTTTATGTTTAATGCATTGTATTTTTTCTTCGTTAGTGCAGTATGATTGGAACCAAGATAAACCAAAATTATTTTTTGATTTTTTAATATTATTAAAAAACTATTTTAAAATATAGTAATTAAATTAATCAGCTCATCAGACTCTTGATTAAGTTATATTAAGCTATTTTAATGTGAAAGTATGGATGGATGGAAGGATGTTTGTTACTCTTTCACGCAAAAACTACAGAACGGGTTTGAATGAAATTTTGTATAGAGGTAGCTGAGATTAGTACATAGGCTACTTTTTATCCCGAAAACATGTAGCGGGTAACACCGCGGGGCGCAGCTTTTAGTGCAGTTATAAATACATCCTAATTGTTATTTTATATAAGCAGATAAATTTCCTAAGAATTTCTTAATTTTTTCGCAATTGCACACGTGGGTAAAAATATGTTTTCATCGGATTTACCCAATGCTTGGTATCACTCAACTTGCCAAGAGTGGTGACAACAAATTGTGAATAATGTAGTTATGCACATAGCGGAATTTGATCGATGGATGCAGGATTTATCTTTTTGCATATAAATCGATGACGCTAAACGGAGAACATTGTATTAATGCAAGTTTTGCTCGGTCATTTATGTAGTTGATATGGCAGGCATATCTCCCTTTTTTATTTTTATTTTTAGGGAAAAATAGGTTTGCGTTTGACAACTTTTTTTTATGGTTGACCGGCTCTAGGTGTTTGACGACAGCTCACCTGATGTTAAGTGAAGGTAACATAGTGCCTTAAGCAGGATGTAATCTTAGATGGGGACACTCACCTAAAAGAAATTTGTTTACTCTGGATTTAAAGACACCCAAATTTTACTTTGCGGTAAATACAGACGCCAGACGTTAGAGAAACGAATGAAGCACCTCGGTAACAAATACAATTGTTTGTCCACCTAATTTTGCATTCTAAAAATGCACTCCGGTTTTTACAACAAATCTAAATCCAACGTCACATGTAGGTCCGCTGCTCTCGGCATTTGTCGTGTCGTATCGTGCGACAGGAGCAACACGCAACGCGATGCGACACCGCGCGACGTCACGCGACAGGAAGCCGCCGCGGGCGATCTCGTCCCGACACGACGCAACGTGTTTACCATTCATTTTCGTTTTTCTTTATCAGAATGCGAGTCATTTTCGGTTAGTTGCCAGGTTTTTTTTTGGTAAAAAAAGATTTTGTATTTTTAGGTTTTAGTAAAACTTTAAAATATTCTGCGTTAGAACGTTTTTATGTTTGACAGGCTAGGTATCTGGCCATAGCTCACTTCATGTTAAGTGACGGTGTGGTCAAAGATGGTGAGGCTGCTGGAGCGCACCATTAGATGCTTGCCGGCAGTTTTTCAACTTGAGAATGGTAGCTAATTAGACTAGTACCATACACCATATGATTTCATTATAATTTTCTCCTTCGCCAGCAGCTCAAGCTCAGTGTTGAGGTTTGAGCCCACGCTCTTCAGCATGTGAACCAATCGCGCTTACCACTCGGCTATCATCGCTACAAAACAAAACTTCGCTACAGAACTTATCTGAATTGTGCCAATCACTCTTAAAATAATATAAGGAAAAACACAATAATTTGATTTCAATTTACAGTGCAATATTTAATTTTCGCTTTTATTATTTATGCATACTGTCTCCGTGTACAATTATTGTGACACTTAGAATTATTAATAATGTAATGTTTTATTTCAATAATGTTCATGGACAGATAAATGAATAAACAGTTTCATATATTAATTTACCTACTACCTTAGATAATTAAATTAACCTTAGATTATATGTATAACTACATGTAGTAACAACAGTACAAAACCATATGGAAGTTATGTGTTTGGTGAATTATTTTTGTTTAAATTTATTGTCATTATGTATGTATGTAAAATGTATCAGAATATAGTGTATTTGAAGGAGCGGTCTCTCCTAATACAGTTTTATGTAAACTTAAAAGGAACATGGGTTTGGACTCTCCAAACCCATGTTTCTAAAATATGCATCAATAAAGATTATTTGTATTTGTATTTAGATAACTCCACAAAATTGTCGATAGTACTAAACAACTGCGTGAAAAGTATTTTGTAGACACTTCCTTATTGTTGATTTTTTTTTATTCTACATATCTTACAAAAAACAAAATTCACGCATGATCAAACAAAAAACTTAGTTGAACCCTAAAACCCGCCGAAACAAGGGTCCGTAAGCCCTGTAGCGAGGGTTCCGCCATCATTTATAACTAGCACGTCCACGAAAGGATTCTTGTCTCAGCTCTATCTGTACAAAGTTTAGACACTTTTCGAATTAGCTATGCGAAAAAATTGGGTAAAAGGCTTTGCTTACTGTATTTGGGTAGAATACGCACAACGATATCTCAGATGAATTATCAGAAAAGACGACTAGCAGAGTAAATGTTTGTTAATAAAGTTATATCGATTTTCATAAACATCGATAAATACAGATAGTGATGCATCGATTATATTGTCGATGGATTGAGATTGGCTTTATAAATTACAGGACGAATACACCGCTACCGGCTTCTTTGTTTCCTGATAGATATAATCTGGATCTTTTCAAGGTCAGAGTGAATAGATATTTCCTAAGTTTGCGACTTCATCTTTGACCACATCATCGTTTACCATGAGGCGAGTTGGTTGTTAAATACAATAGTAACCAAAAGTATTAGCATAAAGAATAATGTATATAACCCTCGCAATGCGATCTAAGCCTCTACGGTAACATATTACGATTAGTTCTAAAAACTTTTTAAAATATAAGTTTTTGTTTAAAGAATCGAAATTAAAAAAGGAACTGACACGGCCCCTCATTAACGTCCAAAAGCAAGGAAAGAAGCGAAACTGTTTAAAAGTAAAATTGAACGTTTCCTAACACAGGCTCGGTAAAGCAGCACTAATAAGGAAGCCGGTCATCCATCAAGCGGCGAGGTTTTTCCCACTTTTCTCCCAAAACGAAGATTTGGACGTGTTCCTTTTGGCAATAATGTTAGGTAGTTAACCTCTTTCGCCCGTCCTGCGGCGGCTCGCGTTGATTGATTCGATTTTTGGAAAGCTTACTTATTTTTAGTTTTGGAGCATCGACTTGTAATTTCTTAAGGGCGAGATAAGTAGTACAAACTCAGTGGGGAACACAAAAATAGCTATTTCCATAGTAAAACAGTTGGACATAGAATTTTACTTGGTAGTATATCATTCTCTTTAGCAGGAAATCATTTTGATGGTTACCACCGCCGTACTAGATATTCTACAGCCAAGTAGCAGTATGTAAATATTACTATATTCTGGTTTGAAGGTTTGTTGAGACTAACCATCGATTGGAGTTTTGGCGGGAACGTGGGAAGAGTCGTGTCGCCCCGTTGTATTTTTTTCCAAAACTAATGTTTTGTCGCGTGTTTATGCATAAACATGGTGGTGTTTGATTCATAAAGGTTTGAATCACAAGCGCGAATGTGGGAAAATGATATAATGTGGTGAAACAAAACTTTTTGTGTTGCTTCCAAAACTCCATCGAAGCTTTAGAGTAAAGTCACCACTACTTTACTAAAGCATGACTAGACTTGACTGACATGGACAGTACTTGATCAAGACTAGAGTTTGACTATAACTATAGCTACGAGGACACTTATTTAACATTTGAAACTGGAAAATATAAAATACTTGACACTGGCAACAGTTCAAAACGCAACGCCAAAACCAAAGAAAAAAAAGCATCGATTGTTTCAAAATAATGAGCGCCATTGCAGCTATGCCATATAGGTACTTTGTTTTGTTACGCAGAGTTCTGTGTATCGCTGCAATGGTCATGCGTTATCTCTTACCATCAGAAGACCGTCTCGTTTGTGTTGTTTCTGGTTTATATAAAAACTACTGTGAAACATAAGAGTTAGTGGACATAATTATGTAGTTAGGTTCAAAGAACTTTACTTAATAATGTTAATATTGACAGCCTAAAGAGAGAAAATAACAAAAACAGCTAACAGAAAAAAGCAGATACACTTATCTGCTTCAAGAGTTTAATTCCCATTCAGAAAAAAACATTTGTATGATGAGAATAAAATGTTTTTTCTGTGACTGGGTGTTATGTATGTTTAGTTAATATATATTTGCAAAAAAAAAGTATCTAAGCATTCTGCCAGTTTTATGGTTTCCATAGTACAAGCTTTACTAGTTTTGGGCTAGACGACGCTGTTTGAAATGTTCTAAAATATTTACTATTATTATCTTAACAATCAAAATCGCTATCAATACTGAATAGTATTTATTTTAAAATATTTATTCAATTTAAAAGGTTGTAGTCAACATTAGTATTCATATACTTGTAAGCCATTCTTATAAACTTTTAACAACATTTTGGCTTCCTCTCAAGCAATAGTAAAATTTAAAGTGAAGTTGGTTAGTTTATCAGAACCATAGCGAAGTTTCCGCTAAAATTAAACGTTAGCATTCCAGCATGATTTCGAGGCAGACGGCATGACAAAAGAGAGTCCTATACCCAGCCGTGGGATAAAGAAGGCTGTGGATGATGATGATTCCCGCATAAGTAAAACAATTAATAAGAAAAAAAGCGAATTGAATCAAATAGCCAAGGTCTGAGAAAACATAGGTCGTTATATTCGGATTTAGTTTAAAACAATAAAACATGACACAGACTAATCGCTTCCAGTAACACAACTCCGAATTTTATTCCGAAACAATAGAAGACCCATCTCAAGACACAGTGTGGCAACAATCACGCGAAATATTAAATCCTGTCCAACACACGCTTAACAATAAAGATGTGACGTGGGTAGATAAATCATCCGTTGGCATGGCAACCGTGACATCGGGACCCAAATTACAGGGGAACTCTGCGACGCAGTGACGTCATCCAGTGAGCGAAGTCAGGGGCTTGAAGGTATTTTCAGCTCTAAGCAATTTGATTATTTTTTATGCTCAGAAAATTTAAACAAAATATATAGATACCTTGATCTTTAGTTACTTAGCCTCTTAGTTTTTTGTTCTACCATAAACCTGATGCGCCAGGTGCGGGGCAGTTCCAACAGCTACCTGCAATTGTTCGCCTCACGGATGGATCTAGATTGTCCAATCATGCAATAGGTACTGGCAAGGGGTCCATATTGGGCATTTAGCATATATAATATATTCAGCAATATTTATGTCGGTAACAATGAAAACAGGTTGACTCTTTTAATTGATTTTTATTTTATTGTGTTATTTTTTAAATTGAAGTTCGACATTTATTATTATCTTAAATTCTTAGATAATAATTGATTGATTCAGGCATTACTTTGCGGAAGTTCATTTTGAATATTCAAGTGTATTTAGTTTATTTCCGCTTAACAGTCGTTCCAGTTACAACAGTGATTTAACTAATTTGACACAACTTATTCGCTATTAATATATAAGAATTAGTGCGGAACCATAAAAAAGTAATTATTGTTTTTTGAGTGTTAGATTAAGGGGCTAATACAGGGGGTTGAGATGATAGCTCAGTAGTTCGCACAGTTAGTTCAAATCCAACAATCAGTTTGTACTGACGGTGAAGGAAAACATCGTGAAGAAACCATTGCATGACGACAGAATACCTTATAGTATCAACTAGCTAGCTCTTCTAACGTTATAAATCTGACGCCAAGCACTTAACGGTGTGTTTTGGCCTCATTTAAAAGCCGGTGCCATTCCAAGCTACAATCTTCGACCACATCGTTACTCAATATCAGGTGAGCTATAGTCAATTTTTACTTGGTGGATTTCTTTAGCAGGAAGTCGTCTAGGTTGAAGGGTACTGCAGCTAGCGAAATTACTGGGCTGTTGAGACTAACTCTATCAAAAGTCTCAAAGTAATGAGTGCCAAAGCAGCGATGCCCCGGACTTTGTTTTGCTACTCAAAGTTCTGTGTATTGCTGCAATGGTCATGGACAGGCGTTATCTCTTACTATCAGGAGAACGCATCGTTCGTCTCATTACATTTACATTTAAAAAAAAAAGTCAAATACCAAGTCTAGACGATTCTGCGCCTCAATTCTACAGTCTATAACAGTCTATACAATAACAAAGGACGATGATACGATTAGCTAGTAAAAGCTTATTTCCAAATTTGTTCCCCATTCTCTGTTTGTCTGTATCACTGGAGTTGATTTATCCCTTATATTGGTAAATTCAAAGTTGAATGCGGTGGATCAGGTGTGAAAAACGGCGCCGGTTTCCGTGTGAGCGGTCCCATTTCGACTCATTGGGCAGATGGTGACTTCGATTCGATTGCCTTTTTTGACGTGATACGTATGTCGGGGGAAAATTAGGTGCGTCGTAATTTTAGACGAAAATTTTTTAACATTCGGTGGTATCTCCGCGAGGGTGCTGGGTCAATATCATTGCCGGGACAGGAACCCGTAGTCGTACAGTGTTACTTGCGATCTAGGTGTAGGTTTAAAGGATCCCTTTACTTGCGTATTAACGCTTATTTTCACTGCCTGCTGGTCATATCCATGCCCAACAAAATTTGATATGATCCTAGCGACGTTGCTCTGGATACTTGTTCCAACAATACATTTATTTTGGCAGGCCGAGGTATTTTAGTGGATTATAACTAGAGAGATTTTGCTGAAATTCCTCAGTCCCACTTCAGTACTATATAAGTATAGCAGTACATTACACACAGCGCCATCTGACCCCAAATTATGCGAAGCTTGTACTATGGAAAACAGATAACTGATAGAATACATAAATACTTTTTTTTTTGTGAAAACATACTTATAATACATACAGAATATCCAGACAGAATAAATATTTGTTTATAACACAAAATGTTTGTCCTGGGTGTGGGAATCGAACCCACACCTTACAGTGCTTAAAGCAGATAAATATAATGTATAAGCAGATAAATAACCCAACAGTTTAGGCGGCTGTCATACATTTTAATTGACCATAATTGTTAACATTTATTTTATTTATGTACAATGTATTTGTAAGTAGGTATAATTATGTTAGCTTTATCGTCGAGATTTTTATAAATAATTTACGTATTTTAAATTGGAAACTTATTTGTCCGTGTTGAACAATTTTTATGAGTTCGCGTCACTGACATGCTAATGTGAGGTATTTTATGTTATCACTTCTGGCAGCTGTCACTACTGCCTATTTTTTTTTTTGAACGATTTGGCTAGATGCTCGAATCTGTTTCTCTTCGATTAATAAATCTATTTCTACCTATAGTAGTTATTTGTATTCTAAACCACCACCGATTGGATCCAACGATCCAAATGGTTAAACGGCAACCACGCCGGCCTCGAAGACGGTGAAAAGATGAACTCAATGCGCATGATAAGGATTGGACCTCAGTAGCAATAGACAAAGAAACGTGGAAAGGAGCAAGAGAGGCCTTTGCCCAGCAATGGAACAAAACAGGCTGAAACAATAATAAAAATAATAAACTAAACAAAAAAGTGAAATAACCTGTTATTTTTAATAATGAAAAAAAAATGCGAAATATTCAAATTAATGTTTTTACATGACCTTGTATACTTGTATAGGTTTGTCTAAAATTAAGTCAACTCACAAATATTTACCAATCGAGGGGGTGAGCCAAGGTCGCACAACCCCTGAGACTGTTGTCACGTCAAAAATCAACCCCAATTATAAATCCCGTCTCCCTTTATTTTGTTGTTAATTTCATTGAGATTTCGAAATACTCTTCGCGATTCTTAGACTGATCTTTATTACGTTTGAAAAGGGAAGAATTAATTTAGCGTGCCGAGGACTTGATTTGCAGAGGTGTTCAACTTATGTTGTCTCGCATAACATACTGATTAGTCGACCATCTAATATCAGTAGCATGCCTATGTTTTTTGTAGTGATAGCCCAGTGGTTACCGCAGTCAGTTCACTCACCAAAGGGCGTGGGTTAAAACTCCCACAATGAGTTTGAGTTGCCGGTGAAGGAAACCATAGCGAGGTAGTAGGGTACTTTTTAGTACTCTACTACACCGTCACTTACCATTAAACATTAAAAAAACAAGTAGCCAGAAGAGAAAAACCTTTTTCAAAACCTTTTTAATTCAATATTTATGTAATCAAATTGCCAAAATAAACTGCACACATTGTATAGTTACACTAGCTGCGTCCCGCGGTGTTACCCGCTATGTTTTCGGAATAAAAAGTAGCCTATGCATTAATCCAGGGTGTCAGTTACCTTAAATTTAATTCATTAAATCCATTCAGCAGTTTTTGTGTGAAAGAGTAACAAACATCCACACATACAAACTTTCGCGTTTTTATTATTTGTAGGATAGGATAGGATAGGATATAAATAAAACAAAATAGTATCATAGTAAAGTTACTGTTGATTTATATTATACCAGCTCTATTAATAAATCTGTGAAGTTCTTGAGAACTTCGTTTAATTGATAACAATCATGATCGCTAAATGAAATCAGGTCGTAGATTCTTGGTAGTAGATCTCCTTAGCAGGAGGTCATCTAGGTAGGTACCACCGCAGTACCCGATATTCTGCCGCCAAGCAGTAGTATGTAAACATTACTGTGTTCCGGTTTGAAGGGTACTGCAGCTAGCGAAATTACTGGGCTGTTGAGACTAACCATCGAAAGTCTCAAAGTAATGAGCACCAAAGCAGCGATGCCCTGGACTTTGTTTTGTTACTCAAAGTTCTGTGTATCGCTGTAATGGTCATGGACAGGCGTTATCTCTTACCATCAGGAGAGCGTCTCGTTCGTCTCATTACTTGTCACATAAAAAAAAAAAAAAAAGGTCGCCAGTTATAGAGAAAATACTCGATACTTGTGTTTGTACTATAAACTTCTTATATTTGTTCTACAATGGTCTGTAATATCATATCTAGTCCAAGGCCAACATAGAAGCGGCAACAGATTCAAAATAACTTTGTATTAGATTCCCCAGAAACCATGAATGTGGTAATAATTACTCGCTAACGATAATATGATTTAAGTGTAATTAAATAAAACAAAAATACCAGTTTATTATTATTTAATGGTAGATTACCTTAGCCGAGATTTTCTGCTGATGAAAACCATCTGTGTCAGGAACACAAATGGTTTTCATCTCATAAAAAAGTTTTTTTTTACCGTCACTTCGACTGATGTCTTTGTGAAATCAGGAAAATTTCATAATTCTTGAAATAGTGTAAGACCCAGTTAACAGCCGTTTGAAGTATAGTTTTTTTGTAGCGATGATTGCTCAGTGGTTAGATATTTCTATAGGATATTTAAAAAGAAAACCAGCTGAAAATAGATGTTGCTGTAATTTGGTTTCATCAGCAAATAAATTCAAAAGCAAAATAAAGACGTAGCTTCGCGTAAAAGTCGAGCACGCCGCCATGACACTTCGTGATTTATAACCGTCGATAGTGGCATATCGCGGCCATCTTGGATATGCGACGTTATGTTTAAATGATGGTCCTTCGAGCCGGATTTACGTCGTGATTTTTCGGAAATGAACAATTTTTATGGATCGTGAGAGAGATTTTGTTTGTATTTTAAAATATAATATATTGAACATTTTATGTGACGTTTTAAAAGGAAACAATGGGTAAGTAAGGTTTTCAAAGTATGCGAGTAAAATCATGTGGTAGTAATAATCTATAATTTTAATTAATAATGTTTCTTAAAATCATGTTTGAAATAATTCGCAGTAATGACAGCCTAGTTGGGAAACCATCTGGTTCCCAATCTGAAAGTCTTTCTTTTCTAACTTAAAGTAGTGAAAAAAAAACATCTAATAGAAACCTGAAAGTTTGCGCAAATGTATTAAAACCGCCAACCTGCACATGGCAAGCAAAGTGGAATATGGTCTCGCCCTTCTCATAATGGGAAGAATCCCAAACCCAGCAGTACGATAGCTTATAAAAAACAGGGTTCATAATTATGTTTATCGCCGGGTCTTAATCAAGTAAATACTAAAGTAACCAAGTTGTTTTTTTTATTTACGTTCAAGTCGCGAAAGTTTATAAATTCCAAAAAAAAGACATGGTTGATACGGAACCACTACAATGGGTTTATCACGAAACTATCACACTTTTGCCGACACTTCCTCAACCAAGAAACAAAAAGCAAAGCAGTCGAACAGATTATTGAATCGCAGGAGTGTGCGTCACGTACCCGCGGTGTACGTTAATACGCCGCACGTGTGTCGCCTGCCTAATGCCGGTTATAAAACGTGCGCGCAGGACTTTATACCGCTTTTGATTGTGACGACGTGGACCCGGACGGTGGAAAGCAGTTATCTGTCATAAGTTTTGAAGAGTAATGAAACCTACTGAGCAAATCATCGTGAAGCCTGGTGGAGTGAAGATGAAAAGCGGGCAAAAATTATGACTGTGGCGTATATTACGAGAAACCTATATTGAACAGTGGTCATTTAAAGGCTAATGACGATGATACCTAAAAAAAACAAAGTGAAAAGTGAATGTGCATGTAGCAAGTGCAGTGTGGTTGCCAGTTCGGTCTAATTTTTTTTTTTTATATAGAAGTAATGAGACAAACCATACGCTCTCCTGATGGTAAGAGATAACGCACGCTTTCATCGTACGAACCGCAAAATCTTAATCTGCTTAGATAATATCTGGGTGTCTTCAAGCCGCGTGGTTGCTTCTAGGTCAGCGTTAAATCTTCGCTTAGCATCATGCGAGATGGAGGGCAAACGCAAGACTATATGTTATTATGAAACTTTTGCTGCTGAAACATTTTTTTATCCAACTGAAACTGTAGCTTATGTTTTAAATTCGTAAGTGTACACCTGCGCATTATTTTACCAATATGTCTGTCTATGTTTGTTCTACATATTTAATACTAGCAGACAAAAAGTAGCCTATGTTACCCGGGGATAGCGTAGCTTCCCAACGGTGACAGAATTTTTGAAATCGGTCCAGTAGTTTCGGAGCCTATTCAATACAAACAAACAATCAAATCTTTCCTATTTATAAAAGTATAGAAATAGAAATAGATAGATAGATGTCTGGGTGTTCTGTATGTCTTTACAAAAAAGTATTCAAATAGTTATCTGGTTCTCATAGTAGAATTTTTGCTTAGTTTGGGGCTAGATAGCGTTCTACGATATTTCATTATTAATAATTTATCTAAGAAGAAAGGTAGAGAGAAAAACATTTTTTTATAAGACACTAGATATAACAACGAATAACTATACATAAAGCACAAATAAAAAGATATAAATTAACATACAGACACAACAAATTTTTAATGTTAGCAAGAGGGTTATCTCTGCAGTGACTTTTTTTTTTTTGTTAAAAGTAATGAGGCGAATGAGACGCTCTCCCGGTGGTAAGAGACAACGCCTGTCCATGACCATTGCAGCGATACACAGAACTTTGAGTAACAAAACAAAGTCCGGAGCATCGCTGCTTTGGCGCTCATTACTTTGAGACTTTCTATGGTTAGTCTCAACAGCCCAGTAATTTCGCTAGCTGCAGTACCCTTCGAACCGGAACACAGTAATGTTTACACACTACTGCTTAGCGGCAGAATAACTGGTACTGCGATGGTACCTACCTAGACGATCTCCTGCTAAGGAGATCTACCACCAATGACTAATGCATTACTCCGCAGCGCTGATTTTGAGCACTGACCAATGAACAAAAACAAAATAAATATATAATGTAAATATATATAATTGTATATAATATATATATTTATATTGACTGATTTTGAAAAAAATTGGAGTGCATCTCTGTTATCTCTCTGCTCTTACTATGCATTTATCATAAGTGTGTTATGTTTTGTTTCTAGGCGGATTAAAAATATCCACTATATACCTATCCCTAGTATTTACAACGTTGCAGCAAAGCTCAGACACTGATTTCTTTTGTTTGCCGGAGAACAAACGCGTAACTGTGTTCAACTTTTGATTATGACGACGGTCCAGTGTGACGTCATGTTTCCACGTGTGATGGTCACGCTTTTTCTGTTCAGTAACCTAAATTAATAGTTAAATAAGATTAGCTCTCAATGCGCTTAGACAAAATGGAAGAAAGGTTTCGATTCCAGTTCCTATCTCTTTCTCCACTGTAACTGTGACAAGGATTGTAGTCACTAAATCTTTTTTTAATTTAAAATTTAAGGGTACGATTATCCTTATTTTGAATACTCCTAGCCTTCACCGGCAGCTAAGCAGTGTCGCAGTTGTAAGTTGTAAGTAAGTGTTGTATATATTAATTTTTTGCATGCCGAAAGGCGGCATATGGCGTGCTATGTTTTTAATTTCCACCATTCTACCCATATACGCAAACAAATAAATGATTATGATTATGATTATTAAGAAATACATTATAATCTGTAAAACCGTAGAACACAGAAACGATAGTGTTTTCTAAAAGGCTTCTCACATTATACCGTCCTTTGCTCAATATTAATTAGTCGCCCTACATTCAGGTCAGGGAGTTTACCTAGAGCAACTGCTACGAAATCATTCAATCAACGACGCCTAATTCGTCACGGTACACAACTACGTACAGACAGATGTACGTAATTAATTTATATTAATCGAATGCCAAACTGACATTACACGCGTCACAAGTAATGAATTCATTAATAACGCTGTGTATCTATCTGTACGTACATAAGTAATATAGTTATGTTGCTCTATAATATTCCACGTGGAAGGTATTAGGTATTAGGTGGAGATATCGATCACAACGTCAGTTATTTCTTTGTCCTCGTAGGGGAAAAACAATGCCTACACATGACCAATGCAGCAATTCCCAAAACTTTGACTAGCAAAGTCTAAAGCATTGCTTCTTTGGTGCTTATTATTGCGACTTTTGATGGTCAGTTTCAATAGCTCTGAAATTTCGCTAGCTGTAGTATCCTTCAAGTCATCGTCAAGACAGCCCTGTTGGTTCATTGGTAGGATGTCTGCTCCAAGAGCCGAAGGGCGTAGGTTCGATTCCCACCCAGAACAAGCATTTTGTGATATAAATAAATGTTTGTTCTGTGTCTGGGTGTACTGTATGTATTATAAGTAATGTATTTACAAAAAAGTAATTAATTAATCTATCAGTTATCTGACTTCCATAGCACAAGTTTTGCTTAGTTTGGGACCAGATGGCGCTATGTGTAATGTCGTATGATATTTATTTATTTATTCATTTATTAACTTCGTGATCTTTTCATATTTTTTTTATAGGAGACAGGTTTGTTGTTTGACCACAGCTCACCTGATATTAAGTAACGGTGTGGTCGATGATGGTAAAGCACACCTAGCCTGGAATGGAATTGGCTCTCAAGTGAGGCTACCGGAACACACCGTTAAATGCTTGACGGCAGATTTTCTACTTGATCTACTTCTAGCTAGCCAGCCAAGCACTAGAAAGTACCCTACTACCATGCTATGGTTTCCTCACGATGTTTTCCTTCACCGGCAGCTCAAGCTCATTCTTGGGGTTCAAACCCATGCCCTTCGGCATGCGAACCGACCGCGCTAACCACTGAGCTATCATCGTTCGTTTCAGCCGTAGGACGTCCACTGCTGGAAAATTGTACATAGGCCTCCCCCATTGACTTCCACAAAGACCGGTTGGGAGCGGTTCACATCTAGCGCGTTTCTGCGGTCTTTATTAGGTCGTCTGTCCACTTTGTTGTCCTTCAAATCAGAACATAGTAATGTTTAGACAGTACTGCTTGGCGGCAGAAAATCTGATACTGCAGTTACACTTACCTATACCTATCTATCTCCTGCTAAATAGATCTCACTACCTAAGAATTTGGTGCTAGATCTCCTTAGTAGAATACAGTACCAGGTATTCTGCTGCCAAGCATTAAATAAATAAATATCGTAGGACATTACACACATCTGAGCCCAAACTAAGCAAAGCTTGTACTATGGGAATCAGATAACTGATAAAATACTTTTTTTTTTGTAAATACATACTTATAATACATACATTAGTGTGTAAACATTTTTGTATTCCGATTTGAAAGGTACTGCAGCTAGAAATTCTACCAGGTGAAATTGTGGCACAACGCATGCCTAGTCCGAGGTTAAAAAAGGAAACATTGTCAAAATCGGATACGTACTAATTTACGACTTCCTAAAAAAATGTTCGCCAGCTATTCTAAGCCATTGTCTAAACCCATCAAGGGCAAGCTTTTTCTTTTCACACTGGGACATAAATTTGTCGTCGTTCCCGTCATCGACGTCACTCAGTCACGTCGCGTGACACTGGCATGGCTTCCGGTTCCGCCACACAAGGCGGCCCACCGCAAACAAACGGTAAGTTTAATGGGCGATGCTAGGTCAAGATGAGACGTCGGACAAGGACTTGTATGGTAATTACATGACATGTTTTGGATGATGTATTTTTGGGACTAATAATTTTACAAGTAGTAGTAGTAAGTTAAAGTACCTAATTCCGTTCTAAAGTCATTGGATGGAACATTTTGTTTTAGCATTTTTTTGTGGTTGACAGACTAGATATTTGACCATAGCTCATCTGATGTTTAGTGACGGTGTGATAGAAGATCGTAAACACACCTAATCTGAAATGGAACTGGCTCTTGAGGGAGGCAGATGTGCAACTTGAGCTAGCCAGCGGAACACTATAAAGTAACTTACCTTTGAGCTGAAGGTGAAAGAAAACATGGCGAGGAAACCATAGCGTTATGGTTGGGTTCTTTCTTGTACTTAGCTGGCTACCACATCCTAATTTAAAATTTGCCGCCAAGCATATAACGGTGTGTATGGGCAGCCTCACTTGAGAGCCAGTTCCATTCCAGGCTAAATGTGCTTTACCATCTTCGACCACACTGTCACTTAACATCAGGTGAGCTGTGGTCAAACACCTAACTTGCCAAACATGAAAAAACACCACCTTTCTATGATTTCCTTACGAAGTTTCCGTTTTAAACTAGCTTTTAAACTTCAATAAAGAACTTTGTGAAAGATTAATTAGTTTTATTTATAACAGAAATGTTGTATTGGTATATTTGACCAAAGACCTATTATATATAACCTATTACATAAATCTCCAAAGTTTTGTGTAGGCATTTCCTTAAAAAAATAGGGCTGTACCTATCTCAGAGACTGTATCCTTTGCTCAAAACTCCCAAGGTTGCAATATCCCTCGCGTTTTATTTACAAAACTTGCGAATGAAAACACCGAGTGCTTGAATAAACAGAAAAGATGCTGCGACAACCCTGAAGACTGTTTATATCTCACGATCCATTTTTCATTAATTATTTTTCTCACTAATATTAAATAATAATTAACTAAATACAAACTGACAATTTTTAAAATTATTTATTTTTTTATAAACCTAATCATAATACTAATTGTTTACATATTTAGTATACATTAAAATGCATATTCTTAACATTGTCGTCTGCAAAGTATATGCTAGCATTCTGATCACCAGACGCCTCGTATTTTTTTTTTATGCCACAGGTGGCAATCAAGCTGACGGGTTGCCTGATGTTACGCAATCACCGTCGCCTATAGATATCTGCAATACCAGGGGCACCACAAATACGTTGCCGACCTTTTAAGATTCTATTAACATGCCTTTTGAAGAACCCAATGTTGTAACTCCGCGGGAATACGGAAGAAGGAAGATCATTCCACAATTTCAATTTTTTGTATTTACGTTTTAAATAAATAAAAATCTTGGACATTTCACACAGCGCCATCTAGCCCCAAACTAAGCAAAGCTTGTACTATGTGAACAAGATAACTGATACTACCTATATCTATATTTTTTTACCTAGACACAGAAAAATCATTTTTTTTCGTCGCATATTTTTTTGTGAATTATTATAATTGTTTCGGAAATCGTGTCGCACGCCTAAATCAGTAATTCGTCGTGTGCGTTTCCGAAAGTTAGTCCCGGCCCGAGTTCGCTAACGTTTTCAACTTTGTAAATTAAGTCGCCGAGTCTTGTGCTAACATTTAGAAACGCTGATTAGCGCTGAATAAGCGCGCTTACTTAATTTTTATTGTTTTCCAAGAAAATCAAAAAACTTATAAGTGATTATGAAGATTTTCTAATATTAAATTTATTAGTTGAAGTTGCTGAAATGCGAAATTTTGAACTTTAGTTTCAAAGGTTAATTTGAGATGTTGAAATAAAGTATTTTCACTGTCGTCGTCGTCTCCATTAGTACTTGACGAATTTAAGCAAGCAAATAAATTATATATCTTTGCGATAAAAATAAGTTTAGCGACGACATGCTAAAACACCCGGAGTTAGAGCATGAGGGAAGTAAATCTAGATTAAATCTGTTATAAAACTATTTCTAATAAAAAAAACTTTTTTTCATCTAAGTTTCAATGATGAACTTGACCCAACAGATGTAACCATGTCAAGGTCACGATACAAATGAGCTAATTCGAAGACTTCCGCGCCGCTTGGGAAATCAGCCGCTCCACTCCGTGTCTGAAGTGACGCCGGAATTTATGGCACTCTGTCTGGAGACCTGACGGAAGGATCGGCGGAGCCCGAGGTTGGATCGAGTCGCGGGACTTCGGATCGTTCGGGACGTGCTTGGGACTGTCTTTCAACGCTTGACAAGCGTCGACAACTAAAATGCCACTCTTAGCGATACAATACCTTCATGCTTTTATTCTCTATGTGAAAATATCATTAAATAAAATATCTTAAATGAACACTATTTTTGTATAAAAACTTAATCTAAAAGTCCGTTAGAGAAGGGATATGTAGCCAGAATGCTGGCAGCATTGCCACGCTGGATGGCAATGGTAAGCTTTTGACCAAAGTAGATACCAGCATTCTGGCTACATATCCCTTCTCTAACGGACTTTTAGATTAAGTTTTTATACAAAAATAGTGTTCATTTAAGATATTTTATTTAATGATATTTTCACATAGAGAAAAAAAACATTATAACAATATAAAAGCATGAAGGTATTGTATCGCTAATATTGTATCCTCTAAACGTTTGAAAGGTAATAATTAGGTATACTTTTTAGAACACCCAGATACAGATAAAAACATCTCTTTTGTCACTTTCATGTTTGCCCTAGTCGGTAATCGAACCCACGCCCTACAGAAACTGAACTACTACCAAATGAGTTAGCAGATCGTTTAACTTTAAACTACATTCAAAGTAAGACACTTTATCTCTATCAATCATTTTTCAGTTATTTTTTTTATCAAAGTCGCGCAGTAATGTTAAACTCTACTGCTTGGCGGCATAATAAATATCTAGTACTGCAATGGTGCTTACCTAGATGTTCTTTTGCTAATGAGATCTACCAAAATAGCACAATAATTAAAAATGTAATCAAGAAATTTCAGTTTAAAGATTTTTTTTCTGGTGGTAAATTTATGATTAATATAATTATTTTGTATAGTAGATAGCTTTTATAATTTGATTAAAACAAGATTATGCTTCTCTTAAAAAATTAAACATGACATGTGTTCTCTTCAATGGGCGGCTTTAACAAAAAATGTTGTATATATACTTCCAAACCTACTTACTCGTATAATATAACAAAGCGGAATAGTTTTGTTTGTTTGTTTGAACGCGCTAATCTCTAGAACTAACAGTCCGATATGAAAATTGGTTTGTATTTAATAGTTCATTTTTTGAGGAAGGTTTTATTTAACAACACGATACGACTCTTAAAAGCCAATGTCGGGTGAAACCGCTGGGCACAGCTTGTAAATACATAAAGGTAAATTCAGTTAGGTACTTTCCAAATAGTTCTAACCATTTATTAAACAAAATTTTATAGACTAAGTTTTTTGTATACATTTTGTAAATAATAGTTCTTAATATTTAGCTAAAATACACACCTAGGATAAAAGCAAAATATAGCCTGAAATTCAACAACGGAGAACTGAAAAACTAGATTAAAACTATAATTTGATACAAAATGCAGCTTCCAGCAAAACGAATCGCGCGACTTGAAATTACAAACATTTCTGAGTCAAGTAGATTTAGTACCCGTTGGATCTCTGGTTTCATTTTCTGTGCTCGCGGGGCAAGGTTCCAAGTTTTTGTAATACGGTGGAAATATTTTTGGAACGTGCATATCGCGAATTGTTCACGATTTCGTTAAGATTTTGTGATGGTTTACTTTTTAGGGTTCAACCCCGACATGATGCTACCGAGACGATATTTTTAAGTCGATACTGTTTTTACTTTTGTTCAACGTATAACCTAAATTATCACATCTCATCTCACTGCAAAGAAAAAAATAAGGTGGTACTTATTTTTTTATTTTTAGCACAATTATAGTCTTTTCTGGTTTTGATACATTGTCAAAAAGATTATAAAAGACTTGTTTATATACTAAAAATAATTAAAATAAACTAAACATAAGTGAGTACAAAAAATAAAAATATTAAAAAAATAAGAGATTTTTTTTTTTTAATGGTTGACAGGCTAGGTGTTTGACCACAGCTCACCTGATGTCAAGTGAAGCTGTGGTCAAAGATGGTAAAGCACACCTAGCTTGGAATGCAACTGGCTCTCAAATCAAATTGACTTAAATTGGCTGGAGATTATTGAATTATTATTAGTAAGTTATTATATTTTTATTCATATTGACAAAATTATTTTATATTTGACGTATTATTTCATTGACATTTTCATTGTATTGACATAATTATGTTATGATTTTGATATTTTTTTTAAATATGAATGGAAAAATGACCTGTAACTTTGCTGTTCATATCATATTCATCAGTTAAAGACAAATCTTCAATTTGTATTTGTACAAGTGGCTTGGTCAGAAGTTCAGAACCGACCGTTTCTAGAACCGTCTAGAAACGGAATCGGCAAGCGTATTGTAGGACGCCCATCGCTCAGTGGAGTAATGATATACGTAGGATTGCTGCTGGTGACTGGAAGCGAAAAGTCGAAGATCAGCCTGAGTGCTGCGTCTTGAGAGAAGCTCATGTCACAGTGGACACAGTAAGATAAAAACATTTATTTTATCAGACACGACACTACGACGGCAATAAAAAAACTATTTATTAATTAATTAAATTATGTTATTATAAAACTAATCCCGAACTAGATAAATGGAAACACAATTATTAGTACGTTATATGAGTAATGTTCCATGGTATGGTAATGAACCCCCGGTCCGCTAGTGCGTCTCGCACTTGATCAGTTTTTCTTTTTAATGGAGTGGAAGCAACTGTATGAATATTCTGGAAGTTTAGTGTTGTTTTCATTTATGTTAGTGAATTAAACTTAACTAACTTAACTTATTTTATTTTTGTTAGTAATGAAACTTAGTTTTGTTTTGTGGCAATTTTTTGAAAATAGATTTTTGTAATGTTTAAATAGTTATTTCGTTTTTAAAAGGTGTCTATATATAAATGAAATGTGTGTATAACTAAATATATATTTTTCGGTTATATAATATATAACCAAAAATATATATTATGTAAAAAATATACATAATTATATAATATTATAAAAATATAAATAAACGTTATATAAAAATATTATAGGTATATTTTAATGTTTGTTACCTCAGAGCTCTGTTTGTTTATTTATGATAATTAATTATTTGCAAGGATATACTTTCAGATTGGTCTCATAAGAATTTCATCAAATATAGTTTTTTTTTTATGTGTGACAGGCTAGGTGTTTTGACCACAGCTTACCTGATGATAAGTGGAGGTGTGATCGAAGATGGTAAAGCACACCTAGCCTGGAATGGCCTAGTTCTTTTTAAGCCAAAATAACTGAATATGTCATCCGAGTATACGAAATCACGTATTTTGCTTTCCTGTGACTTTTCAGTGGTGTTTAAAATAAATAAAATATTTCATCACCCGGAACTGGAAAGACGGCACGTAATTCAAAAAAAACCCAGCCCTCTTTGGGCTTAGTGGAAAGAAGAAGTTTTTTTTTTGTAAAAATTGTGAATACACGTTTTTCTATGAAACATGAAACTAAAGCGAAGTAAGGATATATTCTCTCCATCATCGGCTACCTTCTAATCCTGTAACATCCTGTAACATCGGGGAACGTATTTGAAAAAAATCCATTTTCCATAAAGCAAGGCAAGTCGACACTTATTAAATATTTATGACTAAGGTGCTTCTGAAATCTTTGGTAACACAAAAGGCATATTGATTTTGCTTCTTACGGTCCCATTGCATAATAAGATCTCTTGAATATTGTATGGGTTTTGGTATGGGGTGTGAATTTTCCACGCTCTGGTTTATAGGTTTTGTAAGGGTGGGTAAACTCTTACATTCGTTCTTGTTTGAAAAGGTGGATTTTTTACAACTGCATAAATAATCTCTACAGGAATACTGAGTTTGTCGATTCAAGGGAAAAACCCTAGTAACTGCTGGTAGCAATACCAAAAAAGAATAATTAAAAATCAGAAAAGTATTAGATCTACTTGGTGGTATATCTTCTTCACGAGGTCGTCTAGGTACCACTGCAATACCAACTATGCTGCCACCAAAAATAGCTAGTCAAATTATAGGCCTGTTGAGATTAGTCTCAAAATAATGAGCGCTAAAGCAGCGATGTCTTGGACTTTGTTTTGCTACTCAAAACTTATTGTATTGCTACAATGGTCATGGATTTTATTTTTAACCTTCTTCAAAAAAGGAATCTCGATTAGGTTGTAATTGTTTGTTTCTTACCTCAAAACTATGTTATTTATGAACCAACTAGCTGCGCCCCGCAGTGTTACCCGCTACATGTTTTCGGGATGAAAAGTAGCCTATGTTCTAAACCAGGATCTCAGCTACCTCCATACCAAATTTCATCCAAATCCGTTCTGTAGTTTTTACGTGAAAGAGTCACAAACATCCATCCATACAAACTTTCACATTTACAATATTAGTGGGATAAGTAACACAACGATATTGTCACCGCCGCGGGTCGAACCTGGACCAGATTGGCACAGATCCGAGGCAGATGGCTTGAAAAGAGAGAGGCCTATACCAGTGGGATAAAGAAGGCTGTGGATGATGATAATGAAGTAAAACAAAAATATGTCAAAACCAAGTTAGTTTTTAGTAAAGTGCTTAACTTACTTAAACAATTTGCTTACCGTACATAATATTTCAGTTTCTGCTGGGGAAACGTGCGAACGCAAGATTCTCTAGTTCAAGGGACGTCCCGAGTCCCGCAGGAGGACGCTCGAGGATACCTACTTGCTTTTAGACGAAAATTCTCTTAATACGAGCTGGATTATGTCAGGAGTTGGTTATTTCCATGGAAGCTGAACTTTTTTAAAGGCAGGATTTTTTACACTGGCAACGTTGGTTTACTTAAACTAGCTCTCGTGGAAAAATGTTGTAGCCGCACTTAGGTGGGCTTGATGTTCTCAGCACGAAGTTAAAATGCTAAGAAAAATCTTGGATAAACTTTTAGTAGGTATATCCTTAAATATTCCAAATGCGAATGTGAGTTTGTTTGTTTGTTTGTTACGCTCTCACGCGTAAACTACTCAACGGATCTGCGTGAAATTTTGTATGTAGGCACTTTAGGCCCTGGAATAAGACATAATTATGATACTTTTCATCATCAGCATCATAATAGTCACGCGGGTAAATCCGCGAGTCATAGCTAGTTTACTATATATTAATGTTATAGACGTTTACAAATTTCAGTTAGATTTCCGATAATTACTCGTATGTTTTGTTCCACAAGAAACCATCTATGGTGTTAATTTACATAGAAAAGTTTTTAAAATTTCGATTGATTTTTTGAAACTAGTTTATATTGTTTAAATTGTAAGTGATGAATGAATAAATATGGTAAATTTGAACAAAGCTTGTACTATGGGCACCATATAATATTTTTTTTTAAATAAATATATACTTATAATACGTAGATAAGAACAGAACAGAACAGAACCCAGATACAGAACAAACATTTATTGCTGGTAACACAAATGTTTGTCCCGGGTGGGAATCGAACGCACGACCCACAAATCTTAAATCAGATACCCTACCAAATAAGCTAACAGGGTAGTTATGTCAGGGTAGCAATTTTTGTTAGACAACATAAAAACAATTTACAACTAAATTTTTCTCTTCATTTCTTTGTATCTATTTATCTACACTATAAAGAGGAAATATTTGATTGTTTGTTTGTATTGAATAGGCTCTAAAACTACTAGACCGATTTCAAAAAATCTTTCTTCGTTGGAAAGCTATACTATCCCTGGGTGGTAGGCTACTTTTTTATCCCTGTATTCCCTCGGGAACGGGAACTACACGGGTGAAACCGCGAGGCGTCCGCTAGTTTGATATAAAACTCAAAAACATTAAACTTGTTTCGTGTATACAAAATGCAATTTTTTTGGAAATTCCAATTAGGTGTTGGCAACATTAAAATAACCAAAACAACTCCCCTTAGAGATTATATCACTGTAGTAATTAGTAAGTCACTCCAGTAGATAAATCAGGGTGACCCTCTAGCTACAAATCCTCCATAATCATTATCTAAATCTACCAGTTTTTACCCCCAACAAGAATACTCCAAGAATTAACGCACAATAATATATCAAGGTAAACTTTAAAATTTCCGCAGCCGAAATGAAGTAGGGGAAACTAGCAAAGTGCAGCTTACAAGTGGGGCGAAGTTAACCGGAACCGGAAGTGGGTTTATTAACTCCCCCCTCTTCTGATTTATGACAGTTTATTGTTTTTGTGGGCTGCCCTGACCCCTGGCGACAGATTTTATGTACTATGTTGATTTTTAAATACATATTATTTTGTTCATGTATTACGAGATAAAAAGTAGCCCACTGTTTATTAATAAATATCGTAGGACATTACACACAGCGCCATCTGACCCCAAACTAAGCAAAGCTTGTACTATGGGAGTCAGATAACTGATAGAACACTTTTGTAAATACATACTTATAATACATACAGTACACCCAGACACGGAACAAACATCGATGTTAGTCACACAAATGTTAGTCCTGAGTGGGAATCGAACCCAGGTCCTTCAGCTCTCAAAGCAGACATACTACCAATGAACCAACTGGGCTGTCATGGAATAGAATACAACTTTAGTGCTCACCAATACAAAACACAACAACATACAAAAATGAAACATTCCTGGGTGGGAATCGAATTCACACTTAAAGCAGATACTTACACTACCAAATGAGAGATAACAAGACAGTTGAACACATGAGTCAATCCAGGGTATAAGCTATCTGCTTTCCGAATTACATTGCCGTTACACGGTGAAACATAACATAGGTACATGCAAACAAATTTTCCCATTTATAATGTTAGTGTTATATTTAATTTATTTACGTAAATAAAAAAAATATATAAGCAGATAATTTCGTACAGGTAGCGTACTTATTACGAGGTATTTTTAAGGGTATGTCCTTTGTTTTTGGTAGTAAAGGGGAAACGATAAAAATGAATTAATGAAACATATTTTTTATGCAACTTATTCTTTTAATCTGGCTTTTTCTTCTAGCGCATAATAAATATTAGAAAACGAAATTTCTAAACATTTTAAGATGAAAGTAATGTATAATCCTCACATACACACTTTGGACTTGCAGACTTTTTAACTTATGTTAACTAAGTTGAGAACACTCTTGGTTACTTAGACCCAGCCGCTTAGATTTAGAGATAAATGCAGTTCGTGAATTAGCTGGTACCGGCCGCCAAATATTTGACAAGTTTGATCACAGATGGCGTTAATTTCATTTTTAATTGCCATGTTTTTTTTTAGTGATGACAAACAATAGATGGCTCGAGTTTTGGCGGGAACGCGGGAAGAGTCGTGTCGCTCCGTTGTATTTTTTTCTAAAACTAGTGTTTTGTCGAGTGTTTATGCATAAAAATGGTGGTGTTTTATTCATAAAGTGCCGAGTTACAAGCGCAAGTGTGGGAAAATGATATAATGTGGTGAAACATGAGTTTTCGTGTTGCTTCCAAAACTCCATCGAAGCTTTGTAGTAAAGTTGCCACTACTTTACTAAAGCATGACTGGAATTAACTGACACAAACTTGGACTTGACAAAGACGACTTTGACTATAAAACTAGCTACGAAGGCACTTATTTAACTTTTGAAACTTGAAAATATATAATTACTTGACACTGGCAAATGCTAAAACGCGACGCCAAAACCAAAGAAAAAAAAAACAATAGATGGTTACCGTTCCTGATGTGAGGCAGTTGATACACACCACCAGATACTTAGCAACAGGCAATTTTAGTATTCAAGAGTTATATTTTTAGTGTATTTCCGTTTAAAAGTAATTTTGATTACAACAGTAAATAAATGAATAAATATCGTAGGACATTACAAACAACACTATCTAGCCACAAACTAAGCAAAGCTTGCATTAGGGCAGTCAAATAACCGATAGAACACAGTGACGAGAATTTGATTTCATTTTAAATATTTATCTATCTCTTAATAAATGTTTTAAATATACCGCACATTGCACTTCAACTACTACCGCACTACTGCTTAACATCAGGCAGGCTGTGGTCATTGTATTGTTCAGTAAATAAATATTCTAGAATTTTTTACATAGCGCCATCTAGTTTCAAACTAAGCAAAACTATGGAAGTCCGAAAACTGAAAATATACTTGTACGTACATTTTGTTTTTTTTATAATGTATTTATACAACATAGACCACCCAGACACAGAACAGGCATTTATCCTTGTCAAACAAATGTTTATCCTTAGTGGGAATCAAACCCACGCCCAACAGCTCTTGAAGCAGGTAGACTACCAATAGGGTAGTCAGTATATCGCATATGTTAGAAACAAATTTTAATAATATTGGTTAACCTAACCGGCTAAAAACTTTCCGGATTGTAATACGTCTCTACGGCAAGTTAAAACTTCCCGGTAAGATATTAAGTAGGTAGCATAGACATAAGTTTAGCTGGCGACATGTGGCTCTACACTGGAGTTTAAATGTGTGGTATTAAAAAGAAATCCGAGTCTTGTAAGAAAGTGCCGAGTCTTGCAGCCTTTATAGAGATGAACAATCTAATATCGATATATTTATTAATTACAACATGTAATATTACAATAACATAATATTTTCTGAATTTTGCTAACAATGATAAGTAATAATATAGTAAAACAAAGATTTTATTTAACTTGTTAATTTAGTTTAAATTAAAAAAAAACATATCGCATGAGCTGAATAAAAAAAGAACCACTTCCAAATACTATCTATCTACATAACAAAACCATAATAATTATATTTGTAGTTTTGGCGGGAACGCGGCAAGAGTCGTGTCGCCCCGTTGTATTTTTTTCCAAAACTTGTGTTTTGTCGAGTGTTTATGCATAAAAATGGTGGTGTTTTATTCATAAAGTATCGAATCACAAGCGCGAGTGGGGGAAAATGATATAAAGTGGTGAAACATGACTTTTTGTATTGCTTCCAAAACTCCATCGAAGTTTAGTTTTTATAGTAAAGCCACCACTACTTTACTAAAGCATGACTAGACTTGACTGACATGGACTGGACTTTGACTATAACTATAGCTACGAGAGTGCCATCGTAGCTATAGTTATAGTAAAGTAGTGGTGGCTTTACTATAAAAACTAAACTTCGTTAAATATTTGACTATAGTTATAGTCAAATATTTAACATTTGAAACTTGAAAATATAAAATACTTGACACTGGCAAATGATCAAAACGCGACGCCAAAACCAAAGAAAATATATATATATTCAAACATACATAATATGTATAGGATAGGATGTACGAGGATATATTATATCCTCGTATATTGAAATGGAGTTGAATCGAGTGAATACTATTCGACACAATTTCTATTTTAATATCTTATTTTCTATTTTTCCTCAGCTTGATTCTGATAAATTAATTAAAAAGTTCCTCCGTTTAATTTAGTAACGCCCTGCCGGAATGATCCTCATTATGTTGCGATAAAGTTAATGAATGTGAGCCCCTTTGAAGTACTCCTGTAACTAAATTGAGATAATATTCTTTGTTCTTAACATGCCAGCAAATTTAGCATTCTCCTGCGTGCAGTGTTACTTGTAATTATATTATAAATGTAGAATTACTTCATCATCTCGGCTGTACGACGTCCGCTGTTGGACATAGGCCTCCCCCGTTGACTTTCATAAAGACCGGTCGGCAACTCACATCCAGCGTGTTCCTGCGGTCTTTATTAGATCGGATACCTTGCCCGGTCCGTGGTCTCCAATCCAGAACTTTGCAGTTCCATCGGTCGTCACATCTGCGTGCTATGTACCCTGTCATTTCAACTTTACCATTCGCTGGACTATGTTGGTATTATTTTATAACTGTTTGTTTGTTTTTGTGCTTGTGTTTGTTACAAAATATAACATTTTTCTTTCTTTTTTCTTCAATTTCCCATATTTCCAGTTTTTTTTTAAATATAAAATTAATATGAGTAACGAGACAGTCTCCTGATGGTATGACCATTTCTGGAGTACTCAGAACTTTGAGTAACAAAACAAAGTTTAGGGCATCGCTTTGGCGCTCATTACTTTGAGACATTCGATAGTTATTCTCAACAGCCCTGTAATTTCACTGCAGTCCCTTTTGAACCCAGGAACACAGTAATGTTTACACATTACTAGTTGGCGGCAGGATACCTGGTACTGCGGTGGTACCTACCCAGAAAAATACCTGCTAAGGAGATTTACCAAGTCAAGATCAATTTACATAGATTTAGTTGACCTCTAAATCTGTTATAGATAGGTTCTATCTATATTTAATGCGATGATGCGTGTGTTTTTAATCGTTTATTTATTTTATAGTAAGAATAAAAACCAGTAAAAATGTATTTGTAGTAATAATTAAAAAAAAGAAAGAAACAAGAGGTTTTTATTTTGCGTTTAAATAAGGGATACATCTAGCCTTTTCTATCGATATCACCGTCCCATCTCTATCAAGACGATAAAGAGGGACGGATATAATGTAGTGCTTTCAAACATTGAGCGAAGTTTGCCTACAGAGCAGCAGACAAATGACAACCGGCCCGAGGCGGGAGCTGCGATATTAGAAGCCTTTAAGATGGGAAAAATAGCAACTTTTACTTGATGTACTTTTTGTGCGGTGCAAGTTACAAACGAAATGGTTTCCATCGGGTCATAAAAATCTGCACATAATATTAATGCATGTTTTAATCTTACGTTTCTCGTCTGTACAGCCAAGGATTATCATTTTATTGTTCGCATTAAATTTTGCATAGGTGTACAAAAGGCAGATATTCCACACAGCGCCATCTAGCCACTAACAAAGCAAATCTTGTAAAATGGAGACCAGATAACTGATAAGATTAAAATGTTTTTGTACATACACATTTACAATACCAAGAACATCCAGACATAGAACTAACAGCTATGTTTGTCACATAAATACTTGTTTTGAGTGAATATCAAAGCTACGCCATACATATGCAAAGCAGCACTACTACCAAACAATGTAACTGGACAGCCAACAGTAAAATTTACATGTTTTTTATGTACAAGTTATGAAGCTAATGTAATGCTCTTATGGTAAGAGATAACGCATGTGCGCCAGGAGTACATCAGGAGTGCGCCTCGATCGTCTCATTACTTTTACATAAAAAAAAAAAAAAAAAAAATGTTCATGATCATTGCAGTAATACACAGAACTTTGAGCAAAAAAAAAAACAAAGTCCGTGTAATGGCTGCTTTAGCGCTTATTGCTTTGAGACTTTCGAGGTTAGTCTCAATAGCCCTGTAATCGTATTAACTGCAGTACCCTTCAAACCGGACATATGTAGCAATATTGTAGTGGTGCCGTTAGTGATGTAAAACTGCGGAGGTATCTAAACTAAAATCTCGAACCAATTAAAAGTAAATGTATATTCCAAGTGTGTTCTTTATTTACTAACACGTCGTTCCTCATCAACAAGTGAAAACGTTTAAAAAAAAACATACGACGTTAGTCCGGTATACTCTTATAGCTCATACCCGATCCTGGCGTAAGACGCCACTGATGTTCCGCTGGATGCCGTGAGAAAGAATCGCTGACAACATTTGTTTCAGCGCCGTTTCGGATGCAAGAGCTTTGTAAACTTCACGACGAATATATTTTCATACATTTGCCGCGGAAAATGTGGTTACGGGCATAAAGTTTCGGATTAGCTTTAAAAAATGTGATAATTCTTGTGCCATTATCTAGTATTACCGTTTACCAGCGCGAGCTGCTCCGCCTGGTGGCAGACTGTAGCACTCATCAACGACAATCAGCCACCACATGATAAATTTGAATCTCCGAAAAAGACTACAGGCTACATTTAAATGTTATGTGTTCATCATACTAATATACCTAATAAATCATAATATTTATTTGTATCTCTAAAGAAGTAGAAAAGAAGAATAATTTGGAATGAAGATAGCCTATAAGCAGGATTAGCACATGACACGAGGGGCTCAGCCAGAAACAAACAAACAATAACAAACAATAAACACAAACAATAAAGTTTGTTTATCAGTATGTTCGTTAGTTCTTGATGCTGTATCGACACAGATAACCTATCAAAAATACAAATACAAAATACAAATACAAAATACAAATACAAAAATATTTATTTAACAGAAAATATGTGTACAAAGATCGTAATATCTTACAATAGTCCCCGCACTAGGGCTAGCCTGTATCGTATATAAATATAGGTATACAACATTTTTATTCCAAAAAGTATGGGAAAACGTGCAGGGCGCAAGTTATTTAAGATTGAAAATAAGTTAAGATTAAATTTCGTTACATAAATTCCAACTTATCTCTAAGATTCCGTTTCCTACTATAACATCACTAACCATAAGTACTCTCTCTTAAAAGCAACCTTTTTTCCGCCTCCGTACATTACCTCTTGTCTAATTTAGCGCAAAACGCTTGAGCCGAAGTGATCCTACAAAACATCTTCCAAAGGCCCTACATGTCTAGCAAACAAGCGCACATGTTTGTTCTGGGCTCGATAGGCGCACACCATACGCCTAGTCTAGGTTGATCCTCCATTACACAGTTTTGTAATAAGAAAGGATATTATTGTATTAATCAACACAATATTTGTTCATAAGGATTCTTACTCTACAAGAAAAAAAAACCATAACACATTTATTTATGTATTTATTTATTCATTTATTTATTCATTTATTTATTTATTGATTGAGAAAAAAATACGGTTAACCAATTACATTCAATCTCACAAAATTTTGACATTCCACAAAAACAAAAATCTAAAATACAATTACAAAAATTAAAAAAATAAATTAAGATGTCAAAGTACAAAAACAAATTAATAATAATATTAAAAAAAAAACGAATTACAAAATGTCATAAGATTTAAAAACTAAATGTCGAGATCGGAGCCTGGATTACTATTATTGCATCGGTCCCACTGGTCTGTTAAATTTTCACAGTATATTCGGAAAAATGCAATAATTTAGTTTGAAAGATAAAACCGGATACATTACTAGATACATTTCGTGCGCAAGAGTTCCATGACCTTACCTTCTTCGTTCCACCGTAGGACAAGTAGAAGAACGGGACACTATCATCTGTTCCTCGTAGACGTACCTGTATTTGTACGCAACGATTCGGCGCTGCTTTTTTATTTATGTGTTTGACAGGCTAGGTGTGTGACCGCAGCTCACCTGATGTTAAGTAAAAGTGTGGTCGAAGATGGTAAAGCACACCTAGCCTGGAATGGAACTGGCTCTCAAGTGAGGCTGCCGGAACACACCGTTACATGCTTGGCGGCAGATTTTCAACTTGAGGGTGGTAGCTAGCCAGCCGAGTACTAGAAAGTACCACCATGCTATGGTTTCCTCACGATGTTTTCCTTCACCGGCAGCTCAAGCTCATTGTTGGGGTTTGAACCCACGCCCTTCAGCATGCGAACCTACCGCGCTAACCACTGAGCTATCATCGCTCTTTATGAGCTGCTTCCGTTTTTCCTATGAATTACAATTGAGAAGTTTTTAAGACTAGATTGAATATATTTCTTCTAGGCGTGCTTTATCTTCCGCCACACTTTCGCTTTTTATCAGGCGAATTGGTGGTCAAACGTAAATCTAGTATCATATTAAAAAACTTACACAAAAAAAACTTTGTACAAATTATATTTATACATACTAAAAAAATTAAAGTTTTGTATTATCTATAATGTCATTTTATGTTAGACTTGATATTGGGATGGTGTAAACATTTTACCGTCAGCCAATGCCAAGAAACAATATTAATTTATCGTTACATCAAATTTCTTTGTTGTCGTTGTTTGTTGTCAATGTTTCAGTATTTTGCTATTGATAAAGCATCAAAACATAAAAGCACTACAGTTTCAAAATCCATAATCGTACCATGCCCATTATCCGTTACCCATCGGTGTAATAGGCGCCCACCTGCGCTAAACTCCGCAAAATTACTCTAGCCCATAATAATGACAGGCCATGGGCAAAAACAGTTTGCGCAGCTTGTTTGTATTGGCTGATAGTCGTCTAGGAGAGTAGATAGAGCCTTCTGAGCTCTGTGATGAAGGATAATAGAGACGATGCCGTGAAATGGAGCTAGTTACAGCTTGCGTGCATTCATGTTACGAAACTATGCTGCAGCTGGGTGATTTTAGGGTTCCGTACCCAAAGGGTAAAAACGGGACCCTATTACTGAGACTTCGCTGTCCGTCCGTCCGTCTGCCTGTCACCAGGCTGTATCTCAAGAACGGTGATAGCTAGGCAGTTGAAATTTTCACAGATGATGTATTTCTATTGCCGCTATAACAACAAATACTAAAAATAAATATTTAAGGGGGGCTCCCATACAACAAACGTAATTTTTTTTGCCGCTTTTTACAGATAGACAACAGACAATAGACAACACTTTATTTGGGACACAAAACACATTACAACATAATTAACAATACGTACATACAAAAAAATAAACAATAAACATAAAACAAAGAAAAAAACTTATAGGTAAGTAGTACAAAAAGTATAATATATATAAACAAAAATTAAACAAAAAACAAAAGGTTGAAATGTATATTTTATGTCACAAACCTAAAAAAGATAATGGTAGGGAACCCTTCGTGCGCGTCTGACTCGCACTTGGCCGGGTTTTTGTTTTAAAGTACTCTGCGAGTTGAAAAAACTACTTATTGTTGACTAAATTTTGAATAAAATTAAAAAAAATAACATTTTTTTTAATGTAAATGAAATGAGACGATCGAGGCGCTCTCCTGATGTTAAGAGATAACGCCTGTCCATGACCATTGCAGCGATTTACAGAACTTTGAGTAACAAAACAAAGTCCGGGGCATCGCTGCTTTGGCACTCATTACTTTAAGACTAGATGGATAGTCTCAACAGCCCAGTAATTTCGCTAGCTGCAGTACCCTTCAAACCGGAACACAGTAATGTTTGCACATTACTGCTTGGCGGCAGAATATCTGGTACTGTGGTGGTACCTACCTAGACGACCTTCTGCTAAGGAGATCTACCACCAAGTAAATGCATCAAACATGAATGCTAACACGCAACAAATCAATGATTTTATAAAAGTATACTGGTGTTACTCGAAATGATGTAAGGAATCTAACGCTACTCTATGCATCCAAATTTGATCAGGGATTAAAAAAATATGGTAGAACAAAGAAATTCACATGAGTTCATATTATGGGCATGTGCTCTTTACACTTCTTTTTTGGGGAGTCGTGAAAAATAAAACATTGTTGAAATTTTTTTCTATCGAAAATACACCATAAAATGAATCACAAATAAATTATTGGAGGATATTTCACACAGCGCCATTTAGCCCCAAACTGAGCAAAGTTTGTACTGTGGGAACCCAATAGCTGATAGAAATAAAATTTAATACTTGCATACTTTTTTTGTAAATATAATAAACAACAATAATACATACAAAACACTCAGATTGTTTTTATGTAAAATTTATGAGACGATACGTACGCTGTCCTTAATATGATAAGAGATAACGCTTGTTCATAGCCATTGCAGCGATACATAGAACTTTGAGTACGTAGTAAAACAAAGTCCAGGGTAGCGCTGCTTTGGTGCTCATTCCTTTGAAACTCTTGATGGTTAGTCTAAACATCCCTGTAATTTTGCTAGATGCAGTATCCTTCAAATCGAAACACAGTAATGTTTAGATACTGCTACTTGGGGGCAAAATATCTGGTAATGCGGTGATACTACAACGATCTCCTGCGAAAGAGGTCTACCACTAAGTAGGACGGACAACTACCAAGAACGTGTAGGTTTCCGCACGATGTTTTCCACCATTTGAAGTAATCGGCACATAACTTAGAAAAGACAGAGATACGTGCCGTGAGATTTGAATCCAGGTCTTCAAGATTATAAGCCAGACGGTCTCCCAACCCAACTGTTGAAACTTGCACTAACCATAGTACCAGAAGCATTGACAGTAACCTTTTTTTACCGAGAAAATTCTTTTAACATGTTTTGAAGTTGGTATCCAATCCATTACGGACGGCCAGACAAACGCGACCGAGGCGACACCCGTACATGGTGGATATTCCCCATGTTCCATCTTAGACCGCATCGTTGCTTCATATAAGGCAGGATGTGGTCAAGCGCGAAACTATTCAATATAATAAAAAAGTATACGTGCACCTTTTTTTATAAATCGCAAAAAAAAACCTCGGTTCTAACACGTCAGCAGCTCGCGCCTCAGACTCAGACATAAGTATTCATCCAAATAGTACAATAGCACGTCGACAATTAGTCGCCGTCTCGCCGAAGCCTTACAAAGCTAAGCCGTAGACAGCCCGTAACGCCACTTTTATTTCGTCTGTATATATGGTTGTAAACAAACTGGATGAGCCTATAGCTCTAACATATTGCTTGTTTTAATTTAAATTGTCTGACAATGCCAACTTCGCATTACTAGTAATATTTATTTGGACTCTCTCCGGTCACTTCGTGAGCACGGCTATTGCAACATGGTCAAAACATCGAGTTCGGAGGTGATAAATATAATTTTGTGTTCAATTTGTTCAAATGTTACGAAATACAATTAATTTTACAAAAATTTTTTTAACATTAAATTTTTTAGTAAATATGTGTCATTGTCATAAATAATCTTTTACAATTCAATAGCCCGATTAAAAACAAAAAAAAAATATGTCAAAGAAATAATATCTATACTCGTATATATCGAAGGCTAATTAGACCATATTTTACCATGTAATTGAACAGGTTTGAAGGGTCCTGCAGGTAGCGCAATTACATGGCTGTTGAACCATCTAAAGTCTCAAAGCAGCGATGCTCTGAACTTTGTTTTGTTAGTCAAAGTTCTGCGTATCACCGTTATTTTTATTTTAATGTAAATGTATCGTCATTGACACTCTTATATGCATCGTAATATAAAAGTGTTATTGCAAAAAGATAAAAGTTTATTGTCATTTGCCTGTCCATGTGCCACTTCTATTATTTCTAACATCGCCAAACGTAGTATGCCGGTAGAGATGTGTGAACTCTCACCAGCCCCGTCAGACACTTGTGAGGCGTCGCAGGGTTCCGTTACATTTGTCCATCTCCTGTAGGAATGCTTTCTGTTGGAAATTAATACTAACGTTTGGTTTCAGACTGAAAGTAACTTTTGGTTCATTTGAAGAGTAAAAATAAATCAAATTTTCTGTACACTTTTTTTCACGATTTCTGATTAACTGCTTTGTAAGCACAATGATGTAAATAAAACCAGTAGTTTCAGAGCCCATTCAATACAAACAATCTAATCTTTCCTCTTTATAATAGTATAGATTATATTATATTTTATATTGACAGAATTTTTATACTGACAATATTTTTTATATAATGGCATACCTTCTTCTGAATTTTATTTATTTTTTTAAATTCATAGACATGACTGTAATCATTTTTTTAAAACTTATAATTATAATGACATACATATTTTGAATTTTTGAATTGACTTGTAACATTGGTGTTATCAATAAAATATTTGTATTTGTAACCTTGAAAACGCTTCCCGTCAGTGACTCTCAAAATTGTTTTTTTTTCAATGTAGAAAGTAATGATGCGAACGAGACGCTCTCCTGATGGTAAGATATAACGCCTGTCCATGCCCATTGCAGCGATACACAGAACTTTGAGTAACAAAACAAAGTCCAGACATCACTGCTTTGGCGCTCATTACTTTGAGACTTTCGATGGTTAGTCGCAACAGCCCAGTAATTTAGCTAGCTGCAGTACCCTTCAACGGGAACACAGTAATGTTTACACACTACTGCTTAGCGGCAGAATAACTGGCACTGCGGTGGTATCCACCTAGACAACCTCCTGCTAAGGAGATCTACCACCAAGTAAAAAATATTGCAAGAGTAAAAAAAAAAACATATTTATCGGAATACAAAAAACACCAGAGAAGAAATCCAATTTAAAAGACAGCGATACAGCACCAAATTAAACACGCCAGCTAATTCTCGACGTAACAAACGCTATGATTTAGGTATTCCTCGCGGGGTGATCCGCGTGATGGATCATGCGAGCATGTTCTCGGGCTGCGGTTACAACATCGTGCGTTTGTTTTGTTTTATTGTTGTGTTGTCGCTTCTACGACTTTAAAGAGTTCTTTGTTTACTTTGGAAGGATTTGAGGAAATTGCTTCATTAAGCTGTGTTAATAATACAACATAACAGTACTTAGGTAAATAATAAATATCGTAGGACTATATACAGCGCCATCTGGCCCCAAACTAAGTAGAACTTATGTGATGGAAGTCAGATAACTGATAAAATACATATATACTTTTTTTTTGTTAATGTATACTTATAATACATACAGAACACCCAGACACAGAACAAACATTTTTATTGAGACATAAAAAGTTTGTCCTGAGCGGAAATCGAACCCACGTCCTTTAGCTCTTAAGGCAGATATGCTACCAATGAGCCAACAGGGCTGTCTGACAATATCCCACTAAATATTATAAATGTGAAACTTTGGATGGGTGGATGTTTGTGACGCTTTCACGCAAAAACTACCGAACGGATTCAGATGAAATTTGGAATGGAGGGAGCTGAAACTCTGGATTAACACAGGCTACTTTGTATCCCGAAAACATGTAGCGGGTAACATTGCGGGGAGCAGCTAGTTTTTTATAAGCTTGCGGATTATCTTTGTATTTACATGACTACAACATCACTCAACGTCAAGCTGTGGTCAAACACCCGTCAAACATAAAAAAATAATTAAGCGACATTTCCACTTTTCCATATTAAAAACCAGCTGTCGTCCGCGTGGGATTTAACAAAAAAATGTTTGTTCAGTTTGCAGAGTTAACGAAAATTGAATAATTCTGTAATCCTCGCAAAGACAAACCTATCTTTGGTAACCTAACATTTTCCGGTATTAAAAGTATCCTATATGTTAATCCAGGTAACAAAATTTCATTCAAATCCGTTCAGCCGTTTCTGCGTGATCAAGTAACAAATATACAAACATAGAAATTGTCACCTCATGTGTAGTATTAGTAGTTTTTCTAATATAATTAGTATTCTATATGTTAATCCTGGTAATAAACTGTATGTATGCCAAATTTCATTTAAAAACATTCAGCCGTATTTGTGTCAAACATCCTCACATACAAACTTTGACATTTATAATATTAGTAGGATTTATTCACTATCTCGATCATCATGTATTACTTACTAAGGTTCTTAGCAAAAACGCTTACAAGTCACAAAGCTTCAGTTAAAAACTAAGAACCATATCATAATACAACTTACATTGCAATCTTCGCTTCGCCAATCTAAGTTTATTCTGCAGTACGGCTTGCTTCCGACCTTTAGTAATTTAAAGCAAGTAGGTACTAAAAGTGTTTCTGGCGGGAAATAGGTTAACAGCGTTCTACTTTTCTTAGACCTAATCTTTGTGAAAATATCGAGGTTGCAATGGATGGTATTTCTAAAAAAATCGTTAGTATTTTTTATTTTATTTTTTTTATGCCACACGTGGCAATCAAGCTGACGGGTTGCCTGATGTTACGCAATCACCGTCGCCTATAGATATCTGCAATACCAGGGGTACTACAAATACGTTGCCGACCTTTTAAGATTCTATTAACACGCCTTTCGAAGAAACTAATTAGTTTTATTTAATAAAAAAAATACGTGTGTGTTCTTCTACCGCACCGTCATTTAACAGGTAAGCTGTGGTCGAACACCTAGCCTGTCAACCACGAAAAAAAATAAAAAAATCCAAAAATCACACTCTAAAAAGTATGAAATATAAAAATACCTGAAATGGTCATGAACAAACTTTTCAATATGTATCGTATATTAAATAAACAACTTAAATATAATTAATTAATATTGTTCTATTTCATAAATTATCAAAGTGGTGTTTGGAGTAAAAAAAAACAGCTGTTTTGTAGGAAAACTGCGTCAACTTTTGCACAATTATATGGAGCGCCGATTTCAGAGTTGTATGCATACTAAAAGTTGTTAATAATGATTCAATGATGCCCTTTCGGCTTAGTGCACCCTTAACTTATAATCCTGTAGACCGTTTGAATTTATTAACTTCAGAGCAACATCAGTAAAATATTTTTTTATGGTTGACAAGCTAATTGTTTTACCACAGTATGTGACGTTTGCGGTCGAAGATGGTATAGACACGTAGTCTGGAATGGAACGTGCTCTTAAATTAGACTGCTGGAACACACTGTTAGGTGCATAGCGGCAGATTTTCAAATTGAGGGTGATTGATTGGTTGATTAGCTCTATATTACACACACTAAATGATACAATACAGAAGAAATAAATGTAATTACTAGGTGTAACAACTGGCGACCTTATCGCTAAAAGCGATCTCTTCCAGACAACCTTAGGACGGACAGGATCAGAGGAAGTAAAGGGTGGTAGCTAGCCAGCCGAGTAATATAAATAAAGTACCTATTTCCTTTACCGGCAGTTCAAGCTCATTATTGGTATTTGAACCCACCCCCTTCGGCGTGTGATGCGATCACGCCAAGCACCGAGCTATCGCTACAAAAATTACGAAAATTTCCCATAATGAAATGTAATTTCTACTAAAGAAATTCCAATAAAGGATACGCCTAACGTCGGAGAGCCGAGCCACTTCAGCAAATACGGATTACTATTAAATTAAGTTTTGGCAAGGACATAACCTCTTGACTGCGGATCTTGGCAGCGGAGAGTTTTAAGACTCTTTTTCTAGGGGTTATTAAACCTGCGATGGCGGAAACTTAATGAAAAACTGCGAAGATACGATGTAATCTCATTACACTTAATGCGGCTTAATTTTTCAAGTACTTGTGTTTATGGGATTAAAATTAGTGAACTTGCTTGCAGTTTTATTAATGTCTTTACGTTATAAATATTTTGTATTATCTATACTAAAATGATAAAGATGAAACACTTGATAGACGACAGAGCCTGGTGACAGAGGGACAGACAGATAGACAGTCAGGTTTACTTGGTGGTAGATTTCCTTAGCAGGAGGTCGTCTAGGTAGGTACCACCGCAGTACCAGATATTCTGCCGCTAAGCAGTAGTGTGTAAGCATTACTGTGTTCCGGTTTGAAGGGTACTGCAGCTAGCGAAATTACTGGGCTGTTGAGACTAACCATCTAGTCTCAAAGTAATGAGTGCCAAAGCAGCGATGCCCTGGATGTTGTTTTGTTACTCAAAGTTCTGTGTATCGCTGCAATGGTCATGGTGGATGGTTATCTCTTAACATCAAGGTGAGCGCCTCGATAGTCACATTACATTTACATTAAAAAAAAAAAGTCAGACATACAGATGGACGGACAGCGGAGTCTAAGTAATAGGGCCCCGTTTTACTTTTTGGGAACGAACACTAAAAAATAGTTCAGAAAATAAAATAATCTTATGAGCTAGTGCCAAAAGTGGCGGTCTTATCGCCTAAATTGTTAAGCTTCACTTATTTACTAGGGCATGACTGGACTTGAATTAGATTTACTTTGCGTGACTTTGACTGAATAAAACCAGATTCACTTTTTCACAGATTAAAAATTTAAAAGTTCGAAATAAGCGAAGCGCGATGCCAAAAAATAAAAAATACTCGTGACCCAGCTAGTGAGGTATGAACAGAGTGCGTGGTGCTCTCATCCCCCATAACGTCACAGCATCCAGATGGTGTACAAAGCGCGATACAGTTAATCGACGGACCGGTTCGCCGCGGAATGCAAACTGCCTGATTAGGTGCCTGTTTGTATTGTTTCTGGGGATCCTGATTTGTGGGGAAGCACGCCCTTTTCTATTGCATCCAGCGATACGAGATACGGTTGTTTTTGTTACTTTTTCCAGAATTTAATATTTCGTTCTTAGCACGTTGTTACTCTGGTGAAAAGATAATTGTAGGTATTTAAAGTTTACGTCAAATAGGTACATATTGTTAATTAGCATAGTTCCAAATCAGCCTTGTTTTTTTTTTGTAAGCTGTCCCACTGCTGGGCTTGGGTTTTTAATAGAATAGACTTTAAATATCTTTTCAAGGTGTAGCGATGATAACTCAGTAGTTAGGGTGATCGGTTCACACACCGAAGATTGTGGGTTCAAACCCCAACAATAAACTTGAACTGCCGGTGAAGGAAAACATCGTGAGGTAACCATAGCATGGTGGTGGTAGGGAACTTTCTAGGCCTTGCCTAGCACCATCAAGTTAAAAATCTGCCGCCAAGCACCTAACGGTGTGTTCTGGCAGTTTCGCTTAAGAGCCACTTCTATTCCAGGTTAGATGTGCTTTACCATCTTTGACCACACTGACACTTAACGTCAGGTGAGCTGTGGGTCACCACCTAGCTTGACAACCGTTAAAAAAAGTAGAATCTTCTAAGTTTGAGTGCTTCATCATCGACCACATCATCGCTTATCATCAAGCAAGGTTGTCAAACACGGACGTATACGTGTTATAAAATATATCTTCGGGAACTTTATTTTTAAAACTTTTGGACATTTAGGATACCGCGCCACGTTTTCCTTCATCGTTTGGGGTCATTGGCAAATAATCACTATAACGTAGACCAGAATGCTGGTATCTACTTTGGTCATAAGCTTAGCATTGCCATTCAGCGTGGCAATGCTGCCAACATTCTGGCCACAGCACTATTATGAAGTATATTGTAAATCCCATTAATTAATATTATAAATGTGGAAGTTTGGATGGATGGATGGATGTTTGTTACTCTTTCACGCAAACACTACTGCTGGGATTTGAATGAAGTTTGGTATGGTGGTAGTTGAAACCTTGGATTAACACATAGGCTACTTTTCATCCTGAAAACATGTAGCGTGTAACACCGCGGGGCGCAGCTAGTATAATATAATATCTACACTAATTATAAAGAGGAAAGGTTTGTTTTTTTCTTGTTTGTATTGACCTCACATCGGACCAACGTATCAATACTTCAGCAGCTTAAGATCACGAAAAGGCTCTCTACCATAAGTCTCAAGCGTGTTCTTGAGTATTTTGGCCATATAGCGAGAAAGGAAAACGAATATCTCGAAAAACTGATGGTTACGGGGAAAGTCGATGGCAAGAGAACACGAGGCCGTAGCCCGATGCGTTGGTCCGACCAGATTCGCACCGCACTCGACACATCGGTGTATGACGCGCTGCATGTCGCCAGTGATAGGCGTAGATGGCGCAACATCGTGCATGAACGGCTCCTGGGAGGTGGAGGTCACGACCCTCAGACATGAGGAACACGACACTAGAAGGAGGGTATTGAAACTACTGGACCGATCTGAATAATTGTTTCATCATTAGAATGCTACATTATCACTGAGTAACAAAGGCGATATTTATATTGTTAATCGCGTTTTGTTTTCCCGTGCGGAGCCGGGATGCTAGCTCGACCGAGCTGCTAAAAAGTAAAAAAGTATACAAGTTTTATTTTTCCGATAAAAGTACTATCTCTGACATATTGCGAGTTTTCCCCGAGTTTCATTAGAACGACTACTCGCACACAATCAAACTGTTTATTCGCAAGCATGGCACAATAGTCTCCCTCCGTTACATTGTGCACAGACGTAAATTGACGAACTGGCGCGTCCGAGAATGCCAACTGCCTCATTATAACGCTACTTTTTTTTTTTTTTTATGGTTGACAGGCTAGTTGTTTGACTGTTGTACTAGAAAGTACCACCATGCTATGGATTCCTCACGATGTTTTCCTTCACCGGCAGCTCAAGCTCATTGTTGGGGTTTGAACCCACGCCCTTCGGCATGCGAACCTACCGCGCTAACCACTGAGCTATCATCGCTACAGACGATGCGCTATACGCTACGTATCGCAAGGGGCCTTACTGTTAGATTTGTTGGGCAGAAACGCTGGGCTTTATACTGTACATTTATGGGGATGGGCTAATTAAATCAATTGATCGACGGAACAAATTATCAGCGTCACACACAAGCAGCGTCCCGCGGGCTTACCTGCTTTTCCGACACAAAAAGGAGCCAATGTTTTAATTCAGTTCATCAGCTATCTCCATTTCTAATTACAACACATAACCGTTCAGTAGTTTTTGCGTGAAAGAGTAACAAATATTTATCCATCCATCCAAACTTTCACATTTATAATATTAGTGGGATTGCTTGGTGGTAGATCTCTTTAGCAGGAGGTCATTTTAGTAGGTATCACCGCAGTACCAGACAATCTGCCGCCAAGCTGAAGTGCGTAAACGTTGCTGTCTTTCGCTTTGAAGAATACTGCATCTAGCGAAATTATAGCGCTGTTGAGACTTACCATTGAACGTCAGCGCCAAAGCAGCGATGCCCAGGACTTTATTTCGTTGCTCAAAGTACAAATACAAATCATTTATTAATAACACCAAGTTACATGTCATTTTTCCATTCTTTTTTTTAATGTTTGACAGGCTAGGTGTTTGACCACAGCTCACCTGATGTTAAGTGAAGGCGTGGCCATATAATTATAAAAATATCAAAACTTCTATTAAAACGTTAAGTTATTTAATTAATATACTTACATTATCTGAAAATTCCGATTAAATTACTTAGTTACGTACCTATAAAAATTATATAAAAGGATAAAAAAATAGATTTACCAATAATAATAATTATGTAAACATAAAAATGACTGTCCTGAAAAGTATGCATTTTCGACTTGACAATGTATTCACGCCGTGTACGAAAATATGCAAGGCAACACAATTTGTAACTGTATCATTATTGCAAAACCTAAGTTGTTCTAAGCTAAACAAAACATTGATAAAAACTACATAATGAAACTCAACATTATAACAATCAAGACAAAGTTCAAAATCGCTCGTTCAATTTTCTGTTTTCAAGCTGTTACTCTAGTGATGGGGTAGTAGTCAATAAAGTCGGCTTAGTGGAATCGATAACTTTACGTTTTCGATATTTATGCGTTCCACTTGGCTCGGTACACCTGTTTTGTTAGCTTCAGTACAAGCCTAGTTTTAAACTAGAATTTTAATCTAAATATTGCTATTCAGTGCTGTCATGTTTAAAGTTAACGGATTTTTATTGATTTGAAATAGGAATATCAGTTATTTATTCACCATGATAATTGTTAAAATATGTGAGATTATTATCGTTTTATCGCATCAACGGTTTTTTCGATAAGTGCGAGCAAAATGGGTCAATTTGAAAAGAGAATGCGCTAGAACTTCTTTTTCGTTTTTTTTTAAATTGTATTTGACATTGAATTCCGTTTGAATTACTATTATCATAATTTTCATTTTTTGTTTTTTTTTTTTCACTGACTTGATTTTATATTTTTATTTTATTCTATGGGCATGTGTTTTTTTTATTGTGTAACTAGCGACCCGCCCCGGCTTCGCACGGGTGCAAAATTCGAAAAAAAGTAGTCGCGCTTAAAGGCACGTTTTTAATATAAAATGTTATTATCCTTGCTAGAAGAGCTCCGAAAACCACGTCCAATCGCTTCCAAATTCAAATTATTATAGCGAGAAGTGCGGCCTATTTATAGGAACGCGTCGCGTCGCGCTGCGGTCGGCGGCTGCCGGCCGATAGGTACCGCCGCAAACGCTACGCAATGTATTTTAAAATCTGTAATATCTTCGAAAATATTCATAGAAATTATGTGCTGTAAAAGGCCATATAAATCTATGTTAAATCAACAATCTATTTATGGTATTTAATTAAATAAGGAATAATGCTGTAGTGCTTAAAATCGCTTCGAAAATTAGCTATTATTTGCCGTACAAAGTAAATGACAAAAAATGGTTTTGTGGGATATCGATAAGAGATAGACATATACCATCGCGGACTTTTCTGTAGACCTTTTCAAGGTGTACAATACTTAGTACATTATTTTTATAAATCCTGTAAGGTTAAGCCTGCGTACGCAATGTAAGCGGCAAGAAATGTTAGAATTTACGACACCACATTAGAAACCCTGAAAATAACAGTATTTCTCCATTATTTAATAGATGTTATTATACATAAAAACCTTCCTCTTGAATCACTCTACCTATTACAAAAAACCGCATCAAAATCCGTTGCGTAATTTTAAAGATTTAAGCATACAGACAAACAGACGGACAAAAATAGCGACTTTGTTTTATACTATGTAGTGATTAAGGGCCAAGTCCTCGACCGTGGGAACTTCTGCTTGAACACCTACATTGATATTTTCCACTCACACAGACGTACATACGTCTGACGTTAGATTTGAATACATTGACGTCACGCTAAAATAGATAAGGAGAGTTAAATTACTATAGCCACGAGCAAGAAGGAGACAGAATGTTTATTCCTATTGCCGGAAGCGGATTTTACATTGATTATCTGTTACATTATGACAGAAGTTTTTTTTTTGTTTTGGCATCGCGTTTTGAATATTTGCCAGTGTCAAGTGTCAAATACAAAACGGGCGGGAAGCATGCGCGCGGTGCTCGGTACCGCCGCCACCGCGCGCCCTCTCGTGACGTGCTATACACGACCACGAGACTCGTGACGTTAGATTGTCAGATTCAGAGATTCTCGATGGTTTGTAGCGCCTACCAAAATAAAACAGCAACAGACGTAACGCAGAAAAGAGATTTTCAGCAGGCACTATCAGAAATTTTCATCAAACTATCCGTACTTATCTGCTAATAGAATAAACAAAACGTACAATAAAAGGTCTAAGCCTTAAATGTATCTGCATCAAAGTTAGCATCTATAAAATTGCGTCTTTCCTATAATTATTTTGATGTCAAGATTACGGATTAAAAATAATTTGGCCATATTCTATTTCATAATTTCAAGAAACGAAAAGCGTTTGAAACTATTTTTTCTCCAAGCATAATAATTCAGGATATGTACTATAGTATTCATTAATTTCAAACTTCCACATGATGTATAACGGCACAAAAATGTTGACAAAAACACATCGATTGCCTTATTTCACAAGACTTGCCCGTTAATTAACATGGATGTAAATAATAATGTCTTGATTTATTATTTTAATATTATTATTTATAAGAATATTACAGACAATTTTTATTTGATTCACAAATATTGAATAAAACATGTCGTAAATATTTTATTACCATACAAATCGAGAGAATTTTTTTTTTCTCATAATGGGTGATGAAATGCAGTGTTCAGTGGCAGTGACCAACTTTTTTTTTTCAACGTTGCCAAGCTAGGTGTTTGACCACAGCTCACCTGATGTTAAGTGACGGTGTGGTCAAAGTTGGTAAAGCACACCTAGCTTGGAATAGAACTGGCTCTCAAATGAGGCTACAACACACCGTTAGATGCTTGGCGGCAGATTTTCAACTTGAGGATGGTAGCTAGCCAGCCGAGTACTAGAAAGTACCCTACCACCGTGCTATGGTTTCCTCGCGATGTTTACCTTCACCGGCAGCTCAAGCTCATTGTTGAGTTTTGAACCCACGCCTTTAGGCATGCGAACCGACCGCGCTAACCACTCGGCTATCATCGCTACATATTTTATCTCGAGCGACGTACTTTGAATTATTTATTCTATTCTACTCTAGAACCCTTTGCTTCTTTCTGGATTTAAACAATCGCAATCCCTTGTCATAATCTAATAATTTAATTTTGCATTTCATTTGTCCACAGGTGAGTTAAGTGAGAGAGTGTGTTTGGATGCGAACGGGATTTAGATGGCCAAGCAGTGCTGCTGATAGTGATGCATTATAATCAAGGTAAGTGAATAACAATTACATTTCTGTAGCGATGATAGCTGATATGAGGCATTGTTGTGGGCCTTAAACGCCAGAAGAATATCGCCGGCTTTTACATTTTGACTAGCAATTTTACTGGTCGGACAAGACGGCAGCTGCCCTGCCAGCGGCAAAGTGTGTTGTAGCCTTAAAATTATACGCATTGGTTTTATAATTAATTCTACAACGCAGTAACCTTCGAAAGCACTTACCGATAACTTGGGTTTGGGTCTAAACTAAAATTAGGCAAGCGCCCGTTTCCACCTAATCAAGTTTTACCACAGCAATAGCACTTCAATTAAATCAATATAGGATTCGAACTCGCACAATAGAGCGCCTTCCGTCCGCTTACCCTCCGGACTGATTGGAAGCACCCTGTATATAGCCTACCCCTACCTGCAGACACCCCTTAAATATCCAGTTTGCAGTTTCCATTCATGATTGGGTGACAGTTTTCCAGTGGATGCGATATTTAAAGATTTAGAATATGTTTTTGCTTAGTGTTTTTTTTACTTTTTTGTAAAATTCAATGTTAGTTTTTGTCGTACAAAAAATCTCATTCTAGTGCATCTTTGATTTCTAAATAAGCATTATTCATTTCGCTTAAGTAAAATAAAAAATACTTTAAAGCAATGGTTGCACTTTAAAAATGATAAAGCACAAGATTTATGATAGTACTAGCTGCGCCCCGCGGGTGTTACCCGCTACATGTTTTCGGGATAAAAGTAGCCTATGTGTTAATCCAGAGTGTCAGTTATCTCCACACCAAATTTCATCCAAATCTGTTCAGTAGTTTTTGCGTGAAAGGGTAACAAACATCCATTCTCACTAACTTTCACTAAATTCCAAAATTTGTTGATGTGCATAATTATAATACTTAACCAATTGGTTGTATTAGTGTGTGTGTGCGCGTGTATGAGTGTGTGTATGTGGGTGTGTGTGAGTATTACATGTTGTTAATTTTAGATTCTATTCCAGGCTAGGTGTGCTTTAAATAAATGAACAAAAAAATATCGCAGGACATTACACACGGCGCCATCTGACGACAAACTAAGCAAAACTTGTACTATGGAAGTCAGATAACTGATAAAATACTTAATTATTTTGTTGTAAATACATACTTATCATACACACAGTACACCCGACTATCTACTTCTTTACTATCTTCGACCACGCCGTCACTTAACATCATGTGAGCTGTGTTCAAACGCCTAGCTTGTCAACATTAAAAAAAAAAAAAAACATTGTTGAAATCTATAGGTTACAAAGAAAAATACCTCAGATCCTTATTTTACCCTGTCAGCTAGCTAGGGTATAGCGTATCTTTAACAGCTTTCAGTCCTGAACGCAGCCCCTAATTGTGACAATGTATCGCCCCTGAATTGTGTGAAATCAACCGAATCGCCCGTCTGCGAGCTGACAGACAATCTGCGATGCAGAAAGCAGAACCCCTGGTTATATCACTGTTGTAGATATTGAACTAATTATCAACAATTAAACATTTTCTTCCCTCCAGAAAATATATTGCTATTTAATATGCACCTATGACTTGCCTAGTGTAACTAAAAGCGTTGTAAGGCAAATTAATAATTCTAGTTCACAGTCATAGTTATAGTATTTTATTGATAATATATATAATCATAAGTTACAAGTCAATTAAAAAAATTAATTAAGTTAAAATAAGTGGATTAAAGGGCGTGGGGTTGATTCCCAGGACAAGCTTTGTGGTATAAACAAATGTTTGTTTTTGTTTGTTTGTATGTATTTAAAAAAAAAAAGTATTAAAGTATTCTATCAGTTATCTGACTCCCATTGTACAAGCTTTGCTTAGTTTGGGGTCAGATGGCGCTGTGTGTAATGCCCTACGATATTTATTTATTTTTTATTAATTAATTAATTCAATACAAAGTAAACAAAAGTTATACTATTTTTAGTAACATCATGTCTTCGAACTTATAGAATGCCAGCTCGATATGCCAAGTCTTTAATTTATGTTTAATAATTTATAATTGTTTTAAAATGATAATGCCGATTGTGGACTAAATTAAAAATAAAAAAAACCTGATTTATGTAGGTTTTAGGTTTAACATCAACGAACGTGTATCCTAATACTAACTTTGAGAGTAAAAAGCAAATAAAATACCTTTTCTATCCTAGAAGTTCTAATATTAGAAATGAGTAAGTTTGATTGATTCAGGCGTTACTTTGCGGAAGTTCATTTTGAATGTTCAATGTTTATATTTAGTTTATTTCCGCTTAACCGTCGTTCCAGTTAAAACAGTGACGAGGAGACTTAAATTTAACTAATTTTACACTGCTTATTTATTGAAAACCCTAATCTTACTTAAAATGTAGAACTCATAAACTTAGAAATATTCTTAATTTGACAAATAAAAATTAAAACTACAAAAAATCTAATTAAAATAATCAAGAATCCTCCTCTCTGCAGTAACCACTTTGTCGACACGTGTTTCACCTCTACACGAGGCATCCTCAGGACGTGTTGACTCTTCGAGCGCTTGGTCGAGACTGAGTAAGTTTGTATATTTGTTACGCAATCACGAAAAAACGGATGAACAGATTTTGATGAAATTTGGCATGCATAGTTTATTATTATCTGGATACAACAAAAAACATAATTATGATACTTTTTAGATACATTAGAAAAAAATTAAGTTCCTGTGGGATTACCAGAAATGATCAAGAGCACTACCAATACCTAACACCAGATGTCGTCAAGTCATAAGTATATAATAGTCATTACTGTTGAGTATACGCGGACAAAGTCGCGGGTAACAGCTAGTAATTTATAACCTTACATTGCTGTTAATAAGACCCGCTAAAACATCCCGTGGCGTTGAATATTTAATGTTAATACTCTTTACACATTTTCTAATTATTGCACAATTTGTCATCTAACACCCCTCAACAGAAACCAAATTAGTTTTACACCTGTTTGTTACGTTCTCATTGGATATTAAACTCAAACGTTTAGTTTATAAGGTTTATAATATATTTTTTTATGAACAAAAAGTTACTTTTTGAATAATAATGTACAAATTCGTTAATTTTACAACCGAATGTGAGCGTTATAAATAACCCTAATAATTATAGAACACTTGAAAAACCACCTCAAATGTCTCCAAAGACTGCTCTACAAAATTGAGTCCTTTTCATCACAGATTACAGTTCCATTCCAGGGTTGGTTTCCAGGCTCACGATGTTTTCCTTCACCGGCAGCTCAAGCTCATTGTTGGGGTTTAAACCGACGCCCTTTGGCATGCGAACCGACCGCGCTAACCACTGAGCTATCACCGCTACAAAACACACTATCCCCGGGTGGCATAGGCTACTTTACCCTGTATTTTATGATCATGAAGTTAAAGTACTAACACATGGCCTAATTCTCCCATGCCTGTTCTTCTATCGGACAGCCAGAAGCTCCAAAAAGTAACATCATTTCATGGTTGACGTTCTAAAAACTGAAATGGAACGATTTGAAATTCGATGTACTGTTACTTATTTGGTATTTCCAGGACATGCTTACCGTGAGCTGATGCTGTAGCATCAAACTGTCTGAAGAATGCGCAATTCGTCAAAAACATTGTCTTATTGAGAAGGTGGTACATGATGCTGGAGGCCACGTAACCTTGATAATAATTTATTTTACTTTTCATAGTTTTTTTTTGTGTCAGGTGTTACTTAAAAAAAAATAATTTATTTTCATTACTCAAAGTTCCGGACGCCGCCGCAATGGTTATATAGACATGCGGCGCCTCTTACTGTCAGAAGAACGTTCCGTTCGTCTTATTAAATAAAACTACGAACAGCTCTTAGCATATAAGCATACAAGAGCTCAGGCGTAATTTTGAAAGCCGCTGCAAAGACACTATCTCTCGTCCATGTTCTATCTCGCTTGTTACTAAGTGCTGAGTACCTCACAGCCTCACACTACCTAGCGCATGGTTAGCAACAAACTGATGTTGTAAACTAGTATTTATTTTTTAATAAAATATTTTTAATGTAAATGCAATGAGACGAACAAACCGTTCCCCTAATGGTAACAGATAACGTATGCACATTACCATAGCAGCGATACACAAAACAAAGTACAAAGCATCGCTGCTTTGGTGCTCATTATTCTATGACTTTCAATGATTAGTCTCGACACTCTTCAAGTTTGTGTATAACTAGCTGCACCCTGCGGTGTTACCCGCTATATGTTTTCAGGATAAAAAGTAGTATCCAAATCCGTCCAGTAGTTTTTGCGTGAAAGAGTAACAAACATACTCACAAACTTTCGCATTTATAATTTTAGTAGGAATAGACAAAACGGACTCGATGGAGTGACGATATACGTAGGACAGCTGGCGGTGGATGGAAGCAAAAAGCCGAAGATCGGACTGAGTGGCGTGTCTTGGGAGAGGCCTATGTCCAGCAGTGGACTTTTATAGGATGATGAGACAAAACGGTATAAAGACAAATATTTTCTATGTAAAAGTAATGAGACGAACGAGACTCTCTCCCGATGGAGTGAAAAAAAAATAGTCACAGAATTGTTTTGTGCTCCGTACTTAGATCCTAGCAGAGCACTTGAGACGCGTCTAGTGCCACTAGCGAAGCGCACCACACTGGAAGTTCAAGGTTGTATGTAATACATGCTTATACATTTTAATACCCAGGTGTTGAATGGGAGGGTACTCGGCTGAAGTGTTACATTGACACTTTTATTGAACAATGAGCTTTATTGTCATACGGTTTATAATAGTTGGATAATGGCTTTGCGCATTGAATAACTTTAAAACGCGACCGAGGCGACACCCGTACATGGTGGATGTTCCCCATGTGCTTGGTGGTAGATCTCCTTGGCAGGATGTCGTCTAGGTAGGTACTATCGCAGTACCAGTTATTCTGCCGCGAAGCAGTAGTGTGTAGACAATACCTACTGTGTTTCGGTTTGAAGGGTACTGCAGCTAGCGAAATTACTGGGCTGTTGAGACTAACCATCGAAAGTCTCAAAGTAATGCGCGCCAAAGCAGCGATGCTCTGGACTTTGTTTTGTTACTCAAAGTTCTGTGTATCGCTGCAATGGTCATGGACAGGCGTTATCTCTTACCATCAAGAGAGCGTCTCGTTCGTCTCATTACTTTTTACATTAAAAAAAAAAATGTGCGATCTAAGCGCTTTGAGTCCACATTATTTATTCGCACAGCGAGGATGTGGAACTCTTTGTCGGAGTCTGTGTTTCCCGAAAGGTACAATATGTGTGTCTTCAAATCAAGAGTAAACAGGTTCCTTCCAGGCAAGCGTGTTCCATTCTAGCCCGCATCGTTGCTTCACATCAGGCAGGATGTGGTCAGACGCGAACCTATAAAAAAAAAAATTAAACATTGTTTTTTTTAAGAATTTTACATGTGTAAGATAACCGCGATAATACTATTACAGGTCGCATCATGAAAAAAGAACGCTGGCAGTCAAACATGATTTAATTTGTAGCGATGATAGCTCAGTGGTTAGCGCGGTCAGTTCGCATGCCGCAGGGCGTGGGCTGACTGACTTCCATGACACAAGCTCTGCTCAGTTTGGGGTCAGATGGCGCTGCGTGATCCTACGACATTTTTAATTTTAACGGATATTCAGTTACAGTAACATAAATACCTCATCCATGTTCCAACTGACCTTTTTAAAATATAATCTATCCAACTTTCCAAAACTTACCTCAAACTTCACGCACAAAACCCAGAGACATAACTCACAAACAACTTTTCTTATAAATCTCGAATAGGAATTGCGTCCACAACGAATTTTGTCCAACTACGTACATATTTCATACTCTATCAATAATCAGCCGGTAGCGCAGTTTCTTTCCAACCGCCTCGAGCGCGCAGATTGCAAACTGGAGAGATTATAGAGTCTACAGAAATAACGGACGAGCTCTTACAGGGAAATGAATAGGGTCCAAAGAGTAGGCGAGTTATGGGCAAAACACCATTCTAACATTGCACAATGATCGTCTCTTTTCTGGGCTTCTTGTATTTGCTACCGGGTACTGACAACTGTCTTACGTATATCGTCAGTCAATCTAGTCTCAGGGTGTATTTGAACTTAAAGATTATTGAATTACTAGTAAGTAATTATGATTTTTTTGTCATGTCATTTTATTATATTGACAAAATTGTTTTGGTGTTGTTATATTTTATATTGCCAGTATTTTATATTGGTTTTTTTTTATATTGACATGTTTGTGTGTTACAATAATAAAATGTTTGGGCTACGGAAGAGGTCTACCTACTCGTATGTTAGGGTGGTATAATTGGCTGATTATGATGATGGTGCTGGAATAATGTAAAAAACAATAATAATTATTTATCGTTTGACCGCCATCTCGCCTAATGTTACGCGAAGATGCGGTCTAAGATAGAGCACACTTACCTAGAACAAACCTTTCACTCGCGTCTTTAAGGTATCTAGATTGTAAATATCGGGTAACACCCATTTATGTAAAGTATTTGAGAAAGATATATTTTTATTGTATTTCCGGTTAAAAGCCGGTTTGGTTACAACAGTGACGAGGATTTAATTTCAATATGATTTGAAATATTTTTCAATTTAAAATATTTCTTCATTTATCTAAAACTAAAATCCGACATAAACTTACAATCTAAATAAATTCATCATCATGAGCATCATCCTATCGAAGTCCAATGCTGGACACATATCTCACCCAAGACAAGCCACTCAGCCTGATTTTCAGCTTTATGCTTCCGTTTACCGCCGTATATTGTCACTCCATCGAGCCTTAAGGCGTCCTAAGCTACGTTTCCCAATACACGGTCTCCACTCTAGAACACGTCTACCTTAGCGGTTATCAGCAAATAATTAAAATAACCACAAGTATTTATATCCTCTTACAATACTCATTGAGTTCACATGCACTATAGATGGCTATTAACAGAGTATTCTCTAGTCACCTTCCTTATGTAAATATATGCAAATATATGAAACACAGCATTTGATCACACAGCGAGCGTCTGTGAGCGACTGGGTTAAGTGAGGCGATATCGCCACAACTAAATCCTCTCTAGTACGTAAATTGTACTGTCCGGAACCGTTACTCTTTAATTCTTTTACTCTACGATAAAATGGTTTCCTTATCAGTGAAATACTCTTCAAAATTACAGTGTTGGAGCAAGTTAGAGCCAGATAACGTAAGGTAGAGGCCGGCGGAGCAAGTTTTTATCTTAAGGCTGGAGGCAGTAGACCTCTCATAATCAATAAAGCGGTTATAACAGCCTGATTGTAGTGAATAGTGGTATAAGTTTGCGGAATTAGTTTTTACGGTCTCTTTGTGGTGATGTTTTAGTACTTTAGTTTTATGGGCTTGTTAGTCATAATGTTTATTCATTGAGAATCTTAAGTAAGCAGATATTTTAATTGTTGGCTTCTTTTGTTATGAGTACGTCTTTAAATTTGCGGGCGGCAATTCAGAAAACAAATGATAACAAAATACAAATACAAATAAAAAAAATATCGTAGGACTATACACACAGCGCCATCTGGCCCCAAACTAAGCAGAGCTTGTGTGATGGAAGTCAGATAACTGATAGAATACATCAATACTTTTTTTTTGTAAATACATACTTATAATATATACAGAACACCCAGACACAGAACAATCATTTGTTTATTTACAAAATGATTGCCCTGAGTGGGAATCGAACCCACGCCCTACAGCTCTCAAGGCAGATATACTACCAATGAGCCAACGGGGCTGTCAAATTTACAAAAACACAATTTTTTTTTGTATTTATATATTTACAAAATTGGGGGACACGGTTTAGTGTTGCAGTAAAAAAGTATTCTATCAGTTATCTAATTTCATAGTACAGGATTTGCTCAGTTTGGGGCTAGATAGCGCTGTAAAATAACCCAAGATATTTATAATACTATGTGCTCCTGTTTCAAATGTACTGAAACTATATATGTCACAGTAATGAGTGCCAAAGCAGGGATACCCTGGATTTTGTTTTGTTACAAAGTTCTAAGTAATGATCATTTACAAGTGTTATCTCTTACTATCATAAGAACATTTTGTTTGTCTTATTACTACAAATTAAAAAAAGGAAGCTGTTTGTTGTAATATAGATATACAATGTTCATCCTACTAAAATTATAACTGCGAAAGTTTGGCTGGATGGATATTTGTTACTTTTTCACGCAAAAACTACTGAACGGATTTTGATGAAGTTTGATATGGAGGTAGCTGAGATTCTGGGTTACAACATAGGCTACTTTTTATCCCGAAAACATGTAGCGGATAACACCGCGTTACTGATATTTGTACTGTGGATTAACTGACAATCTTTTATACTCGCAGTTTACCGATAGTTTCTGCTGGAACTAGGTTACCACGCACCACAATGGACCATCGAGATCTGATAGGCCACTTGCCAGTCTCAGACTTGGCTCCGCAAGCAAGCTGGACTGACCTACAACGTTTGATATACTTTACCACCCCTATTTTACAGTTTTTCAAGTTGTTTGCAATTTTAGGAGAAAAATGGAAACTGTGTTCTTTTTATGTGTACATTTTGATGTGAGTGATCAAGATCTTTACTTGGTGGTAGATCACCTTAGCAGGAGCTCGTCTATGTAGGCACGACCGCAGTACCAGATATTCTACTGCCAAGCAGTGGTGTGTAAACATTACTTTAAAAGGCAGCTAGCAAAATTACAGGGCTGTTGCTACTAAGAGTGTCAAAATAAAGGAAGAAACAGAGGCGAAAAAAGTTGTATTAAAAAAACTAATTACATTATTAGTTGTTTGCAGTTATGAGTATTCAAGAGATATATTTTTAGTATATGTATTTCAGCTTAAAAGTTGTTTCGAATACAACACTGACAAGGATTTAATCTATCTTGACTACAATTAATATCTAAAACCAAAATACGGCATAAACTTAAAATCCAAACAAATTATTAATATCTAACAAAAATAATCATAAGTCTTTATATCCTCTTTTGCTGCAGTAAGCAGTTGCCGACACGTGTTTCGTCTCTATACGAGGCATCCTCAGGACGTTTGACACTTCGATCGCTTGGTCGAGAATGGGTACACTAAAATACATCTCATGAATACTGAAAATGAACTTCCGCAAAGTAACGCCTGAATCATTCAATTGTGTGTAACTGATAATGATAGCAATATAAATATTTTTCTGAATACTTGACTCGAACAGTCATGGGTTTCTGGACTGCTCGTCTAAAAATCTCTCAGGAAACGCTAAAGGAATTTTTGAACAAAATATTCCCTGTTTATGGCCTTAAGTTTTCTTTTCTATGATCTGTTAGAACTAGTTAGTAAAGCGATATGACTGTTAATGCAATTATGTGTATAATTTTACAGCAAATAAAAACAAATTTTTCAATAATTCTGCATCCATCATCTAATTTAGGAAAGGAAACACAAAATGACAAACAGATAAATAAAAAGCAATCAGATTTCACGGCTGAGGAGACGTCTGGTAAGACACACAGTCTCATTAATTTACAACATGAGACGAGAGGCACAGTGCAGGCCCAGTCAGTGGAACACTTTTTTACAGTTACATTTAAAACGAAAGAAACACAAAGTTTTCATCTACATTCTGTAGCGATGATAGCTCATTGGTTAGCGTGGTCGGTTCACACGCTGAGGGGCAAGGTTTCAAACCCCAACAACGATTTTGAGCTGCTGATGAAGGAAAACATCGTAAAGAAACCATAACAAGGGTGGTAGGGTAGTTTATAGTAGGTACTCTGCTGGCTAGCTACCACTCTCAAATTGAAAAACTGTCGCCAAGCAGTGTGTTTCGATAGCCTCACGTGTGAACCAGTTCCATTCTAGACTGGGTATATTTACCATCTTCGACCACACCGTCATTTAACATCAGGTGAGCTGTGGTCAAACACCTTTGTTAACCAAAACAAAAAACCAAAAAGAAAAAAAGTCACGGGAAAAACCGCAAAGAAAACAGCAAGATTTTTTCTAATTCAACACTTCATTAATATTACAGAAATATCTTCTTTACTTGGCGTAGGACGCACTGAGACTCGATGGAGTGACGATATACGTTGGACATCTGGCGGTGGATGGAAGTGAAAAGCCGAAGATTGAGCTGAGTGGCGTGTCTTGGGAGAGGCCTATATGCAGCAGCGGACTACAAAAGGCTGACGATGATCTACTTTACCATCTGAATTATCTCCACTATAGCCCATCTATCCCAAAAACTCCGCCACGTGTTGGTGCCGTAAAATATATTTCCCTTTTAAAACAAAACGATGTTTTGATGCATGCGCGCGCGCACCGCACGCGACGCGTCGGATGGAGGCTAATTATGATTGTCGGGCAACATCGGCTATTTCTGAATTTGTTTTGAGAGATATCTTCCTTATTCGACTTTTAATACTTTTCATCTTGAGAATGCAATATTATTTAACAATTTATAAGTGTACGTTTGACTAGCTAGTCGCATGTTGGTAGGGCACACACACAGGATTCCCCTAACACGATGGCGTTGGTTAAGATACATTTAAAATGAATTTATCACATATAAAATTCAGTTACAATTAGTTTTTTTTTAATATAAAATGTTATGATATGAACGAGACGCTCTCCTGGTGATAAGAAATAACGCCTGTCCATGACCATTGCAGCGATACACAGAAATTTAAGTAACAAAACAAAGTCCAGGGCATCGCTGCTGTGGCGCTCATTACTTTGAGACTTTTGATAGAGTTAGTCTCAACAGCCCAGTAATTTCGCTAGCTGCAGTACCCTTCAAACCGGAACACACTAATGCTTACACACTACTGCTTGGCGGCAGAATAACTGGAACTACGATGGTACCTACCTAGACGACCTCCTGCTAAGGAGATCTACCACCAAGTAAAGTTAAAGTAAAGTCACAAGACATGTCAATAAAATTCAATATTAGATACAAATAAATTATTTTACATCACAAGAATTACATCCAAAGCTTGCAATCCTGTTTTGTCCACTGCCCAACGCCAATTATTGTAATCACCATCAGCCAAAGTACTGTCAGCACAAAAGCATCCTGAGGCGAGACGCGTGAAAGCGCCCACTGGTCTCGCAAGCAATTAATAAGTTTGGAGCGAGGGACCCGCGCCCGGACATCCGGCCTGGCAGCCTGTGGTCTCTGGTTCACAGTACGGATGGGAGTCAATTACATTTTTTGTGCTAAAGATCAAAAGTCATCGGCATAAGGTCAATGTAGCATATCTATCATCTAATCGATTTCCGCTGAAGAAAACGTGTTCTAAAGTAAATATGATAGTAAATAAATAATAAATATCCAAGAACCTTTCACACATCGCTATCTAGCCCCAAACAAAGAAAACCTTGTATAATGGGAACCATATAACTGATAGAATACTTGTATTTTTTTTTTTGTAATTACATATTGAACACCCAAACACAGAACAAACATTTATCCTCGTCACACCAATGTCCGGAGTGGGAATCGAACCCACGCTCTATAGGTCTTAAAACAGATATACTACCAAATGAGCCATCAGGGCAGTCAATACTGATAAATACTATACAAATAAAGAAACCAAAATTCAACACAATGGAAATAGATAAGGAATTATGACAACATTGATATCACCCACTATTCCAACTGAAACACAAAACTACAACAAACAAACAAGCAATCTTCCGCCTACCCAATACTTTCAGTTTCATCTCCCTCGCATGTTTTATATTTGTAAGTACCCTAGTTAAGAAAAATATGTATTTTTCACTTATATGTATAATCAATAATCTTTTGAAATAAACATAATATATAATACTAAGGATCAAAACCAAATGTCGCGTAAGACGTCTAGCGTAACATCAAATTAGCCATTCGAATTATACGCGCTAGAAAAAGCTACGCGACCACGTCATATCGTATGCATACCGGATAAGGTCGGAAATTGCGTAATGTGATTGTCGAACTTAAATATGAAAAAGATTTAATATGCAAATAGCTATAACTATTTTAAATATTTTTACTTTAGGTTTAGCTATCGATATAGGAATGCAATCTTCCTTCTTTAATTTTTATGTTTCTTCTTTTGTTGCTATCGGTACTAATCGAGTAGAAGTGGCAGTTGCCCAGTCAGCAGTGGATGGTCGGCCAGCCCGCGGGCGGTGTGCTGTATCAACTTGGTTGCATTCAGCCTTCAGTAAGTTAGCTTTGGTATTTGTACCCTATTGGTTTATTTAGTTTTGTTATAACTTATTTCATGAAAACTGAGCGGCTTTCATTGAAAATATATTATTAGCTATCATGAAATTTGCTAATTATTTGGTGCAATTATATTATGGAAAACTGACATGGTTTTGACACATTTTTGTCTTACTTATGCGGGATTAGTTATTACACATGCAATCATAGGTTAAATATAAACGAAAAGCTTTTTTATTTAACTTTTATTCACAGAAAGACTGTTAATAATACATTTTTGAACCAAAAAAATTAAATTAAAATAAAGATGTGAAATTAAGTATATTTCTTGAGCTAAATTCTTTTCGCCTATACATAATGTGTGATACTTTTAATCGACTTATACAGTAATCAGATATAATAAACACACAAGAATTGACCTAAAATAAAATAACTTAAAATAATAACTACTCTAAAAGACCGCTATCAATGGGAATGGTTCCCAAAACGCTGGCCCCATTGCCGCGTTGTATGGCAATACTCAAACGCTGGGCAAAATAAAGGCCAGCGTTTTGTTCACGTGTGGCGTCGACCAAACGAGATGACAATTCTTTAAAAATTTTTTTTGCTCCCGGCCCCCACGGTCCCGTAAATTAAAATTAATTTTTTGTTCCATTCCAGGCTAGGTGTGCTTTACCATCTTCGACCACACCTTCACTTAACATCAGGTGAGCTGTGGTCAAACAACTAGCCTGTCAACCATTAAAAAAAATAATGTATTTTTGATCCTATGTTAAAAAAGTCTAGGTTTGTCATATTTTATACGCGAGCATTAGTAAACACGAACTAAAGGTGAAATTATAAAAAACAAAACTAACATATTATCTTTATGCAACATCAGAAACACGATTAATGTTAAAATTGCCCAGTCGTATTACTAATCAGCGTTCAAACCCGTCATTATCTAGTTAACGCCCGTTAAACATCAGTTAATAAACGTTCCATAATTGAACGAGGCGCTTTCATTGGCGCATGTCACGCGACGCCATTTTGATTTTTCCATGACGTCATCATTGTCTCCATATTAGTCTATTTTGTACGTGTTGTGGCAATTAAACAGTTATATATTATTTTTAAATTTAACTTTTATAGAATCAATTAAATAAAAAATGCCTAGTAAAATTTAATACCACTAGGATTTGTAATTGAACTAACTAACTTTGTATTTATTTATTTGTTTATCTTGGCATTACATTTATAAAGGGATATGTAAGGATGTCGCAAGTTACAATACAGTGTACATAGAAAATGTAACCGTAAACATTTAAGTAAACCTTTTGGAACTAAATTAAGTGAGCTTGAAACGTTTTTCGTCCAGATAATCCTGTAACTTATAATAGCATTTGTTTATACGTCGAGTTCATTATAAAATGTTCTATTGTTTGGTTCTTGTTTTATTTCCAGAGGTAATTTGTTGAATACTTATTTTAGCATAATAATATATCCCCTTTTTTATCCAAACAATTTTTAATTTAGGTTCCGGCCCCACTATTTTATTTTTGTGCTGAGGATTATTGTCAAATTTAAAGAGACTAAGACGTTTCTTTGTAAACATGGCTGCTTCAAAAATGTATATGCAAGGTAGTGTTAACATTTTATATTTTTGCCGAAGGAAAGAAAAAAGCTGCCGCGATTCTTGTTTTCTGAGAGATATCTAAATCTTTGTAAAAACGGAGAAAATTCTTTCAAAATCTGTGAGCTTTATCTTTAATCACATCATCGCTTGTCATCGGACGAGGTGGTAGTAAAACAAGTTTTTTTTTAAACAAATTTAGGCTTACGTTTGGCCGCCGTCTCACTTGATGTTAAGTGATGATGCGGTGTAAGATGGAGCACGCTTGCCTAGAAAATACCGATTCACCCTCAACTTGAAGACACCCAGATTATATCTATCGGGGAACACCCACTTAGGTAGCGCATTCCACTGTAGCAGTCCGCACAATGAACGAAGATTGAAATCGTTTCGTTCGAGTTTTTGAAACGTCGACCATGAAACGATGTCGCTTTTTGGGATGGTGTATATCTACATATCAAAAAGTTGTTATAGGTAGCTTACGTAAGTATCACAGTTTTCAGGCTACCTAACAACTGCTGCTATGACTTAGTTCACAAAAGCTCCATATAGTAAAGAGTTACCGACCTGATGACCGGTTATAAAGCCATAAACCTGAAAAATTGCAAAGTATGCTGCGTCATATTCTATATAATTTATATCGGTATCTCCATGAAAAAGGCCATTGTTGGTGAAATATTAGAAAGATATTATAAATTATTTGTTCAGGGGTGAGGAGCGAAAAAGTAATTGCGGAAGGGTGCGCTGTCAACGTAAATCAGAACTCAGAACTGGTGTATGACTTCACCTGTACCTGAGGTAAAGGGGGGCTCTGGCGACTGGCGGGAGGGGGGGAGGAAGGGGAGGACAATTACACCTTACTTAAAGTCACATGTTATTGTTTATCAAACTATTATCAAGCAGAGATACGCGTGTGTCTAATATATAAACCAAATAAAAGAAAGTTTTTTTTTTGTTGTATGAACCTTCGGCGTGTGAAGCGACTGCGCTAACCACTGAGCTATTATCGCTACTTAAAATAAAATAAATAAATAAATATTGGAGAACATTTAACACAGCGCCATCTAGCCCCAAACTATCGGCGTCTTCAAATCGAGACTGAATAGGTTTCTTCTGGGTAAGCGAGGTCCATCTTAGACCACACTACTGCTTAACATCAGGCAGACTGTGGTCAAACGCGAATCTATTCTGAATTATAAAAAAAAAACTAAGCAAAGCTTGTACTATGGGAATCAGACAACTGACAGAAAACTTAAATACTTTTTTTTTGTAAATACATACTTATAATACATACAGTACACCCAGACACAGAACAAACATCTTTGTTAGTCACACAAATGTTAGTCCTGAGTGGGAATCGAACTCACGCCCTTCAGCTCTCGAAGCAGACATATTACCAATGAACCAACAGGGCTGTCGTTAACTTGTAACTGTTTACCATGAGTATAACTAGTTAAATTATGTAAACTTTAAGCCTTACGAAAGTTCCGATAACTTTTTCTTGAAAGTTCAAACAGAAGGTTATCAAATAACAAAGGGAAAATATAATTTCCAAGCTGTATTGTAATCGCAACTTCTCCCAATAGCATATTCTTTACGGATATGTATCACTTGACACGCCGGGAACACAGTCTCGAATCGTGCGAGGTTCTTATTAAAATTCGCGCGACGTAAAGTGTTCTGCTACAACTGCTTTCGATCTCGCTTCTGAATGCTAAAAAGCCATTCGAAAATATTTGACAATCTGAATTACATTGCATTGTCACTTTTTTGGGTTATTGCACGTGAAGTGAATTTTTTGTTACATCTCCCGTCTGGTCTTAATCAGTAACGTGTTTTCGAGTTTTGGTTGCCTGGAAGAGATCTTAGCTTAGAAAGATTAGCGATAAGGCCGCCATTTGTGGTACAAGCTCATAAGGTTATTTTGTATCTGTAATCAGCTCGTTTGTCTCACCACGGCCCTACTTTCCATGGGTTGATATCATAGGTGGTAATTTTTGAGCGAGCCACAGAATTAAAATTATTCTCAATGGACGGTACGTGAGTTATACGCAAGCTATATTAAAATTATGTATTGTTTAAGTTGTCATTACATACCACACAGTATACGCGTCACAATAGCCACGTCTCGTTAAATCATTTACACGCGCGCGGCACGTCGTGTGTCCGCTGACAGTAGCACAGATTATAAAAACCGAGATAACTGTCACTTGCTTTTTTTATTTTTGATATCGTGCTTTGTGGATTCTACCAGTATCAATTGGTTTATATTTCCAAGTGTCTCGAAATAAAATCAAGTTAAAATTAATTACGTAAAAATACTATTAATACGAATTTTTTTTTTTTATGGTTGACAGGCTAGATGTTTGACACTTGATGTTAAGTGAAGGTGTGGTCGAAAAAGGTAAAGCACATGTAGCCTGGAATGGAACTGGCTCGCAAGTGAAGCTGCCGGAACACACCTTTAGATGCTTAGCGGCAGATTTTCAACTTGAGGGTGGTAGCTAGCCAGCCGAGTACTAGAAAGTACCCTACCACCATACTAAGGTTTCCTCACGATGTTTTCCTTCACCGGCAGCTCAAGTTCATTGTTGGGATTTGAACCCACGCCCTTCGGCATGCGAACCTACCGCGACTACCTACACCTACCTAAGCTGAGCACTGAGCTATCATCGCTACAATAGCTATCATAGCTATCATTACTAATGTGAATGTTTGTGAGGATGGATGGATGTTTGTTACTCTTTCACGCAAAAACTACTGAACCGATTTGGATGAAATCTGGCACACATATAGTTTATAGCCTGGATTCGACTGTCCTACCATTTTTGTTGATTTTTTTTCTTAATTAGAAGTGATTCGATATTATAAATCAGTCTAAGATTATTATGACAAGACGTAGTACACATAGTAAACGTTTTTTTTTTTCTTTTTGACATATAGCACGTTGCTGCATTGTACCAATTCTCAAGTTATACAAAGTATTGATTGGTGCTTTTAGCTTAGAGGTAAAATTTAGAGAAGTTGTGTATCTGTCCTAGTAACCTATGTCAGTGCAAACGTTTTGGCATGCGACTCGCTGCCGACAATGAGCAAACTGCGGTTCCGTACGCGACCCGCATCCGTTATCAGTCGCTGTAAATCGGAGATTATAACGCGGAAGGGTGGAAACTCTGACGGCTTTTTTGCCATTCGAATTTGGGACCTTGTAATCCTTTAATAAGCGATCGAATCAGATAATCAGAAATTTTTTCCTTTTTTTTGTCAGTTTTAGTTGTTGACCTAAGTTCATTTGATATTAAGTGATGGTATGGTGAAATATAGTAAACACATCTAGTCTAAAATGACAGCCTCGTTGGCTCATTGGTAGTATATCTGCCTTGAGAGCTGGAGGGCGTGGGTTCGATTCCCACTCAGGGCAAACATTTTGTGAATAAACAAATGTTTGTTCTGTGTCTGGGTGTTCTGTATATATTATAAGTATGTATTTACAAAAAAAAAAGTATTTATGTATTCAATCAGTTAATCTGTCCACACAAGCTCTGCTTAGTTTGGGGCCAGATGGCGCTGTGTGTAGAGAAAAAGAAAAAGAAAAGAAAGAAAAGAAAGAAAAGAAAGAAGAAAGAAAGAAGAAAGAAGAAAGAAGAAAGAAAGTAAGAAAGAAAGAAAGAAAGAAAGAAAGAAAGAAAGAAAGAAAGAAAGAAAGAAAGAAAGAAAGAAAGAAGAAAGAAAGAAAGAAAGAAAGAAAGAAAGAAGAAAGAAAGAAAGAAAGAAGAAGAACAAGAAAGAAAGAAAGAAAGAAAGAAAGAAGAAAGAAAGAAAGAAGAAAGAAAGAAAGAAAGAAAGAAAGAAAGAAAGAAAAGAAAGAAAGAAAGAAAGAAAAAAAGAAAGAAAGAAGAAAGAAAGAAAGAAAGAAAGAAAGAAAGAAGAAGTCGGACCTGATGTGAGACTGTTGAAATACACCGTTAGGTGCTTGGCGGTAGATTTTCAACTTAAAGGTCAGCCGAGCACCAAAAATACTCTACCAGCACGCTATACATATATAAGACTAACCACAGAATGTCTCATGAGCACCGAAGCAGCGATGCCCTGGACTTTGTTCTGTGTATCGCTGTAATGGTCATGGATAGGTGATTTTTTTTTTTCATGGTTGACAAATACAAATACAAAATACAAATAATCTTTATTAAGGTGGTTCGATGAGAGGCAAAAAATTATTTAACAAATAATATTTTTTGCCATTTATGGACAAATGGAGCATAATTTTACAGTGAAATCACAGCTACTGCCATTTATTTTAGTCTTTATTTGCGGTAAATCACAATTGCTTGAATAAAACAGTAGACTATCAGCATAAAATCAAATTAATGAATGATTTTTGAATTTATGAGTTTTATATAATTTATTATAAGCATAACCTACTGTTTTATTCAAGCAATTGTAATTTACCGCAAATAAAGACCAAAACAAAGTTCCAGTAGCTCTGATTTCACTGTAAAATTATGCTCCATTTGTCCATAAATGGCAAAATTTATTTGCATGGAAATCGAACCACCTTAATGCATTATTTTAAAAACATGGGTTTGGCCTCTCCTGTTAAGTTTATACAAAACTGTATTAGGAGATACCGCTCCTTCAAATACACTTTTATATGATACATTTTCACATACATGATAACAATAGATTTATACAAAAAACATTTACTACACTAAACACATAATTATTATATGTTTTTGTGAATACATATAATTATATATATTGCTACAGTTCTCTAGAATTTTATATTAAATTGAAAAATGACAGGCTTGGTGTTTGACCACAGCTCGTCATATTACCATTAGCAAAACTTTTCACTCGTTTAATTACTTTTACTAACAATAATTAAGTTAATTGTTGAATAAAACAAAAAACACGACAGCGATAAAAAATATTTATTAATTAAAAATTATTATTATTTTATTTTTATTTTAGAAAATGTTGCAGTACTGCCGTTACTTGTGATGATCTCACACCATCTGAATCTGTTCAGGAATTTAAAAGTTATGATGGAGTAAAGAAACTTACACCCATATTACACTCTTTTTCGGGCAGTCGTGTAATAACTAAATCACTGTTATCTACAGTACAAATTTTGCTTATTTTGGTGCTAGACGACGTTGCGTGAAATATCCTTCGCAACTAACACGCGATTAATCTTAGACTACCACATGAAAAATGCACTCAACATGAGGCCATTGAGAACCCCCCTTACTCAGTAGGTACTCCATAGCTATAATAGTATCTCAATCATTATTAATTACTGCGCGCGGGTTTCGACGCATCCCGACAACTTATGGTCTGAACCAACCGCCGCCTGAGACACGGGGTAGCGTCAGCAACCAAAGTTAGTTAATATATTATGATATTTCCAAAAATAACCCTTTAAAAAATAGGGGTTTGTGGAATGAAGTCATTCCACTAACACCAAACACGGATAGGTGACATTGTTTTCATGTAAAAGTAATATGAACAAGACGCTCTCCTGATGGTAAGAAATAACGCCTGTTCATGAACATTGCAGCGGTACCTAGAACTAAAACTCGTATTGGAGAGGAATTATTTATTTATACCTGATGATTTCCATTGAGATGTTAATTTTTTTTATGGTTGATAAGCTAGGTGTTTCACCACAGCTCACCTGATGTTAAGTGACGATGTGGTCGAAGATGTTAAAGCGACCTTAGCCTGAAATAGAATTGGCTCTCTGGTGAGAGCGCCGGAACACACCGTCAGATCCTTGGCGGCAGATTTTCAACTTGAACGTGGTAGCCACTGGAAACTAAAAATACCCTACCATCATGATATGGTTTTCTCACGATGTTTTCCTCAACTGGAAACTCAATCTCATTGTTGGGGTTTAAACTCCCGCCATTCGGCGTGTCAACTGACCGCGCTAACCACTGAGCTATCATCGCTATAAAATATTCACCTAGCCTTGGTACAAAAGATTACATGTCAATTCCAGTTTAACTTTTATGGAAAAATAAATCAATAAGATTTTCTTTCCAATAAGTTAATTTTCCATCCTTACAAACCCTTCGCTGCACAAGCAATCTCGATCAAACTAGTATTAGGGTCTAAAACGCTCGCTTCACCCTTCCCATACATTATTACTCAGGTCCAACCGCCGGATAACTCAATATAGACCCTTCTAAGCGATTTAAGATCACTCCATGGATCTGTTAAATATCTAAGGGTTATTTTGATTAATTTCAAGAACGAGAAACGGTGTTGATGATCAGAAATTGAATTTTGAAGTTCAAACCATTCAAATCAGCCCTGTTTTTATAAAATGTCCTACTGCTGGGCGCGGGTCTATTCGCATTGTAAGAAGGGTAATGTCATAATCCACAACGGTGACCAAGTGCTGGTCGGCAAAATTAATTTATTTTAGATTTTTTTTTAAAAGCTCTCTAACATGTTAGTTTCCTTGCGATGGCTTTCTTCATCGTTTTAAGTCAGTGGCAATACACACATAATTTAGGGATGACAAAAGTACGTGGCTTAAGATTCAAACCCAGGATCTCGAGATTGGAAGCCAGTAGGTCTCCCAACGAGGCTGCTAAATTTCAGCTCACCTGATGTTAAGTGACGGTGTGATCGAATGTCGTAAACCGCACCTAGCCTAGAATAGAACAGGCTCTCAAGTGAGGCAGCCGGAACACACTGTTAGGTGCTTGCTTATTTCTTTGGTTTTTATATACTTGACACTGACCAATACAAAACGCTCTGTTTAAAGGTTTTGTATAACTAAGATGAAATCAGCCGCCCAACTCCGGTGATCCCTTACTGTTTCCATCTGTAGGGTCCGTACATTTTTTCACATAACCATAAATCCATTTGGTGATGTCCATTTTATGCCTAAATAAAAGGGTCATTGACATCCCCCAAGGGATGCATGCATACGTTTGGTCCCCTAAAACCTCTGAAATTGTCCGAAGGAAGGATTTCTAAAATTGCTCCATGAATATGAAGTCGGCATAGGAAGTCTACTGGACGAAATATTGCCGGATGCGTTTTGACAATGCGACGCATGCTACGCGTAAAGAAGAGTTTACATCGTAAGGAAACCTGTTTTTTTCATATTCCACTTGTTGTTTTAATTTTAACTGCAATGTTGGGCTTCGCGATTCTTTCTTCCAAATTTGGCGGTATTGCACTAACTCCTTTCTCTCTTTCTCTATTGAAATCACAAACTTCGTAAATAAATTGTGTATGTGACCTACTAGGAGACCATGCTAAATTGGGATTCCACTTAGTAGTAATTCTGGCATGCAGCTTATGACCCAAAAGCATTTCGGACCATAATAATATGTTTAATATATTCTAACAATATAATTGCATCTCTTTGTTGATAACTAAAAGAGACTTTACCATCTCTGATAACAAAACTATGTATAAATGTAATTGTTTATCACCGGAACTTAATCAGCCATAAAATACTGAGAAATTATTTTTTAATTCCTCTCGAAGTTTTGGCCATTTCGCAAAAGGTCACGAGCTACTTAGTTATTATCTCTTACCATCAGGAGAGCGTCTCGTTCGTCTCATAACTTTTTACATTCAAAAAATTAATATATAGGTATTTTTTTTAAACGTATTAAATTTAAATATATGTATACCCGCTACATGTTTTCGGGATAAAACAGTTTTCTATGTATTAATCCAGGGTCTCCGCTACCTCCACACCAAATTTCATTCAAATCCATTAAGTAGTTTTTGCGTGAAAGAGTAACAAACATCCATCCATCCATCTAAATTTTCACGTTTATAATATTAGTGGGATAAGAGCAATTCCATTGACATCGAGTGTCTCAAAGTAACCAATGTCGGTTAAGGGAAGCCGCGTAGCTACAAAGTCTTGGCCGTTTCATTGGTAATTACTGCAAATATAATTAGTTCCAATATAAGTTTATAACGACACGTTATTGTTGTCACCCAGATACCCCACCAGAGTTTGGTAGGTAGCACTCACTCGTAATAGATCATTTGAATAGAATGTTTGACAACTAAAGCCAAACCATCACTATCCTGAACGCACCTCAATTCCAACCATTCACGCGACGACCCCCCATGCATTATTAATGACATGCATGGCATATATGGACGATATCTATAAACCCATCCAGTAAAATGTGCACCTAAATAGGTTGATGTTATATTTGCATATATTTACAGATATTGTAAAGGACCGATTACTAAATATTGCTGATTCTTATTGACGTCGCGTTTGGGGGTGTTTTGTGTATTTCCCCCAGCGTCTACTCGAGCCCAGTCAGCTCCTTGAGGTATTGGAGCGAGGGTCTTGGCTGCTGGTATTGTAGCTCTAGTGAAAGTATATCCTGATAGGTTTGAGGCGTCCTCGACCTCGAGATCGCTGCGTGATGGTAACCGACACTTATACCAAATACTGATTTAATAGAGAATTGTGTAGCGATAATATTAGCGATATAGCGATATAGATTATATAGCGATAATTTGTAGCAATGATAGCTCAGTGGTTAGCGCGGTAGGTTTGCATGCCGAAGGGCGTGGGTTCAAACCCCAACAATGAGCTTGAGCTGCCGGTGAAAGAAAACATCGTTAGGAAACCATAGCATGGTGGTAGGGTGCTTTCTAGTACTCGGCTGGCTAGCTACCACCCTCAAGTTGAAAATCTGCCGCCAAGCATCTAACGGTGTGTTCCGGAAGCCTCACTTGAGAGCCAGTTCCATTCCAGGCTAGGTGTGCTTTACCATCTTCCACCACACCTTCACTTAACATCAGGTGAGCTGTGGTCAAACACTTGGCCAGTCAACCATTAAAAAAAAAAAATAGCTCAGTGGATATCGCGGTTGGTTCATAGAACGAAGGACATGGTTTCAAACTCTAACAATGAGCTTCAACTGCCAGTGAGGGAAAATATCGTGAGGAAACCATTCTAGGCTAGGCTAGGTTAGCAAGAGCTAGATAAGTAATACAGAAAGCCAAGCAGTAGTGTGTAAACATTACTCTGTTCCGGTTCGAAGGGTACTAGTAAGGGCAGCTAGTGAAATTACAAGGCTGTTGAGATAAACAATCGAACGTCTCAAAGTAATGAGCGCCAAAGCTGCGATGCCTGGACTTTGTTTTGTTAATCAAAGTTCTGTGTATTGCTGCAATGGTTATGAGCAGTCGTTCTCTCTTACCATCAGGAAAACGTCTCGTCCGTCTCATTAGATTTACAATTCTCAAAAAGTTTGAAACGATTACTAATTTAACTTGAAAATTGACTAATAGCTGTCTAGATACGGGACTACCGTGTCTATTTTGTATATTAATATTATATAATAACACTACATACATTGTACATTAGATATTTAGATATGCCAGCGAGCGATGCCTTATCATCATGTCCAATCAATGTATGGAACGTTGCTCTTGAATTGAGCAATTGATTGTCGATTTGTGCAACTGAGCATCATTGCTATATGGATATCTATCTTCGCACCTACTTATGGTCAAATGGCAAACGGCATTCAGTGACTAGATACCAGCTATATTGATGTAAAAATAGAATGCTTGTGAGATTTACTAGCAGGTTCACACTTTCTTTTAACCGATAAGAAAACATCGAAATTTATTGATAGATAGATATAACTCTTTATTGTTCTCTTTGTTGTTTTTATAGTGAAATCTAAAGATAATAAATAAATAAATAAATAAATATCGTGGGACTATACACACAGCGCCATCTGGCCCCAAACTAAGCAAAGCTTGTGTGATGGAAGTCAGTTAACTATCTACAAAAAAAAAGTATTTATAAATACTTTTTTTTTTGTAGACATACAGAACACCCAGACACAGAACAAACATGATTGTGTTTATTCACAAAATGTTTGCCCTGAGTGGGAATCGAACCCACGCCTTACAGCTCTCAAGGCAGATATACTACCAATGAGCCAACGGGGCTGTCGATAGATAATGCAAGAAAACTTTACAGTCTTACTCTCATGGTTTATTCTTGGTCATTTCATACAGTGTCATCTAACCCCAAACTAAGCAAAATATGTACCATGGGATGAATTGAACAGGACTGTACTGAACAGAATATAAGAAAAATGTAACATTAATTACAATAATTATCACAGTTTTTCGCGATAAATTTTAAACATATACATTTTTAGTGATCAAGTTTAGTTAGTAGTAGTAGTTTATGCAATGCACTATTTAGAAATATAGTAGTTGTTTAAATAAAGAAACATTTTCGATTTAAAAGTTTTTTAATTTTTGCGCAGATTTATAGCTTGAGTACAAGTATGACTCACGAATCTACTCCAATTAAACGGTTTGATACCATTTTCATCATACGAACCGCTGCGCACTGGAACAAATAAATGCAACCGGGTGCCTTCAAGTGGCTAATGTATTGGTTTCTTGTAGCAAGGGTACTTCATCGTAGACTGTATCTTTGCTTAACATCAGACGAAATGACAGTAAAACACAGATATATTTGCTAATCTGCCTTGAGAGCTGTAGGGCGTGGGTTCAATTCCCACTCAGGGTAAACATTTTGTGAATAAACAAAATGTGTGTTCTGTGTCTGTATGTATATCTCAGTTATCTGACTTCCATCACACAAGCTCTGCTTAGTTAGTTCTCTTCTGCTCTGCTCCAACGATATTTATTAATTTTATTTAATAAATAATATACAAATTTACAATTTATAAAACCGACTCTATGACCCTTAGGCCAACTAAACGCACTGCTCCAATGAAACAATAGTGCAATGAGCAATAGTGTGTTAACATTACTGTGTTCCGGTTTGAAGGGTATTGCAGCTTGCGAAATTACTGGGCTGTTGAGACTAACCATCGAGTCTCAAAGTAATGAGCGCCAAAGCAGTGATGCCCTGGACTTTGTTTTGCTACTCAAAGTTCTGTGTATCGCTGCAATGGTCATGGGCAGGCGTTACCTCTTACCATCAGGAGAGCGTCTCGACCGTCTCACTATTTTTCACATTAAACAGCGAGGTTTAGAGTAAACGAAAATATCATCGAAGTATACAATTTTTAGATATTTTAAAAACCTCTGCAGTATTTAAAGTACCAAGCAATAAAGAATCAACAAAATTTCATAATTCATAAATGGCGGAATTATTGCGTCACAACCATAAAAAAAAAAACATACAGTCGAATTGAGAGCTTTCTTCTTTTTCGAGTCGGTTAAAAACCGTAAATTACGGTGGACCGTTATTTGACCAACAAGGGAGAAAAGATCAAAATACTGACAGCCCTGTTGGCTCATTGGTAGCATGTCTGCTTCAAGAGCTGTAGGGTGTGGATTCGATTCCCACCCAGGACAAGCATTTTGTGATATAAAACAAATGTTTGTTCTGTGTCTGGGTGTACTGTATGTATTATAAGTATGTATTTACAAAAAAAAAGTATTTAAGTATTTTATCTGTTATCTGATTCCCATAGTACAAGCTTTGCTTAGTTTGGGGTCAGATGGCGCTGTGTGTAATGTCCTACGATATTTATTTTTATTTACTACCCTTCTCTTTTACTCGGAATACTAATACTTCGGAATGTGGTAATTGAGTTTGCACGACTGTTAAAAGTGGGTATAAATAATGACTAATACCCTTAATTAGTATTGCAACCTCGGAGACCTGCGGGCACCAGACCACATGATCGACACTAGTCATCTACCGTTATCAACAAACACGGATCTAATAGTAAAACTTGACCGCAGACAGAGTTAGTCATTGTTCTTACCAACTACTGCTAATGAGATGGTAAACAGTTCTCGGAACTTAGAAAGTGGTCTGAGATATCACAAGGAAAATAAGTAAAAAAAAACAATAGAGTCAAGGAATGTCATATCTACCGCATGACATTAAATATATAAAACACTGACAGCTCTATTGGTTCATTGGTAGTATGTCTGCTATAAGATCTGAAGGGTGTGGGTACGACCCCCACCCAGGATAAACATTTTGTGGTATAAGCAAAATGTTCGTTCTGTGTCTGGGTGTTCTGTATTTATTATAAGTATATATTTACAAAAAAAAAGTAGGTAAGGATTCTATGAGTTATCTGATTTCCATAGTACAAGCTTTGCTTAGTATGGTGTCAGATGGCGCTGTGTGTAATGTCCTACGATATTTATTTATTTATTTAAAAAGTAATCAAAACACTAATTTAATGTTATAAAATTTGGATTACAGATTTTGTTGATACTAATAGGCTTACCACCATCGGTTTTCCCGCCGAATTTTAATCTACTTCGCTTCAAACGAAGGGTGAATAGGGTTCTTAATGGTAGGCAATGCACTGGCAATGCCCCGGGTATTGCAGGTGTCCATAGGCGGCGGTGACCACTTACCATCAGGTGGCCCGTCGCGTGTTTACCACTTTTTTCCATTAAAAAAAAAGTTTGAATGTTTAAATTAAAAGACACCCAGACACAGAACAAACAAATGTTTGTTCAGTGCCTAATGTTTGTTTGACAACACCGTCATTAAACATAAGGTGCGCTAGGGTCAAACATCTAGCCTGTCACTCATAAGAAAGTTATCGCTTACGTACTACAAAATTAGAGCTATAGTGTATCGTCATCAAGCGTCAGCTGATTTCATTTTCTTTTTCGTTAATCGTAAAGTCTCAAAAATCATCACTATCATCAGCCTACGTTTCCACGAGCGTGCCTCTAACACTTTGTGTAAGCTAGTTTGGCGTACTATGCGGCTAAAAGCTAGCTTAACAATAAACTGGCAATGCAATAATACGATATCCGATAAATCGGCCGGATAATTCCTAGCCAGTATATATGGACCCCTCGCCCTTTTGTCGATTAAGCGTTTGTAATCAAACATCGGTTGTTATAATGTCGTGAAAGGGTCAGGTTTTAATGGACGGATAGTCCCGATAGGATTGAATATTGATGCGGCAGATGGCAGCACATTCGACACATAATTAATTTCTCAATGGCGAGGGTACAACTGACCCACTGGCTGGCCATTTACATATTTCGTAATGGCCGGCTTAGAGATGAGGTACAATTCTAATCACTTACTTGTATATATATCATCTAAATATTATATTAGTCGAAGCAAATGAATCGATGCCGACGTTAGGAGATATTATACAATGGCATCTAGCTTGAAACTGCGCAAAGCTATAAAAAATAATAAATCAATGTTACGCGAAGATTATATTAATTATTCTTTACTTTTAAAACATTAGATATACGCAGAAAAATAAGCAAAAAAGGAAAAATTATTTTTATTTATTGACTAAAATGGCACAATACACCAGTCACAAAAAATGTAAAAAATGTAGAAACAATAGTACCTGAAGAATTTATAATTAATACTCGATTCTGTGAAAATTGTTTATTTCAGATTTTCTATTCACTTGTAATAGTTTTACATTCATTCGATTTAATAATAGCTGTCGAATAAATGACTATTCGGAACGTGTTCCCATCTCTAGATCGGCGTAAGTACGTGCATGTGGAAAATATCGGTTTGTTTTAACTCTGTAAACTGTATATTTTAGCGAAAAAAGATGTTATTGAAGCTTGTTCCTGTGAATGGGAGCCATTAGCCGCTTTGGCATCGCAAATCCGAAAATGGGCCCCAAATTTACATGTCTATTCACGTTTTATTACATGAAAACAATATATCTGTTGAAATGAACTTGCTCTACTTTTATGCTACTCTAAATACTTACTGCGATTTTGCGGCTTGTTTTATTAATTAGATTAAGTTTTACCTTTGCCAGGCGTCATTCAATGCAACTAAGAAAGTCACTTAAAAAATATGTACAAGTATACTATAAAGGGGCAATACATTTTATAACAAAATAAGATTAATCTGTGCAAATAATACACATTAAGGTCGTTCGATTTCCATACAAATAAATGTTTGCTATTTATGGACAAATGGAGCACAATTTTACAGTGACATCATAGATACTGGGATTTATTTTGGTCTTTATTTGCGGTAAATTACAATTGCTTGATTAAAACATGAGATTATTAGCAGAAAATCATAGTAACAAAGTGTTCTAAAAAAAAAAAAAACAAGACTAGACTGTGTTTATGTAAAGCGGCCTTTATTTTGTTTTATTTTTGTCCACAGCTAATCTATTTATATTACCTCAATATATTGTTTCAGCCCCCAATCACTATACTCGTAACATAAATTTGAAAAATTGCTTTGCGCATCTATGCCGTGACCTAACTAACTTTGCCCTACAGAATAATATTCTCCAACTAACTGGATTACATAAGCGCAGATTAAAAATACAGATGTATAAAAAGTAAGCGCAATTGATAAACCTTGTAAATGATTTTATAACCTCGTTGAGAACAAAAACTTGGTCGCTTTGTTTATTTATCTCTACATATGCAATTTAAATTTATTAGATTTAAAAAAAAAGTGCACATACAAAAATATATGATGTTTTATCACGATATCGCCTACAAAATATTTCAATATTTTGCATCACTTTTTTTTAATGGTTGACAAGCTAGGGGTTGACCACAGCTCACCTGATGTTAAGCGACGGTGTGGTCAAAGACGGTAAACACATCTAGTCTGAAATGAAACTGGCTCTCAAGTGAGAGTGCCGGAACACACCGTACGTGATTGGCGGCAGATTTTAACTTGAGTGTGCTTGTTAGCCAGCTGAGTATTTTCAAGTACACCCAACATAATACATTAAACGTGTAGAACGTTTAATGTTTAATTCCAGGGCTAAATAAAAGATATTAATCCCTAAAAATGTATTGTCGAGAGTTTTAAAAGTTAAAACACTGCACAATTTATTTTACAATCTGCTGTGCACAAACTTCTCAAAAACATTTTAAACACATTGATTGTCCGATTGGTTTGATAATCTGAAGATACGTTTTAATGTATCTTCAGTCAATCGGCAAAGCGAGTGAAGTCAATCACTTTTCGAATTGTTTTGGAGTTATACATCTGCCGCTACCTGGTTCTGTGCCCACTCCGTCTGTAGGTCAAGACGTCGATCTATGGGGAATAAATTCCCTTAATTACTGGGATTGGTTTCGAATATCCATCAATTTGTGGCCGATCCCACAAATATCGTATAATATTGCTTTTTGGGGGTAGTGTTTAGTAAAATTTGTAGTAGTCATTAGTTATAGGGGTGCGCTGAGATTTTATTTCTTAAGTATTCAGTGAAATATTAACTGAACACTTTGCTTATAGTTAGCCAAAGTATATAATTTCGTGCGAGCTTATTGCTGATATGAATAATCACGAGTGAAAATGAGACAGCCTACGTTAGGCTGATAAAATTTTACCTACGTTTATAAATCATATTAAGATTTTAATTCCCTCATAAACGTATAAAGGTGGTAATAAAATAAAAATATATTACAGAAAGCCGAAAATAATTACCTATTTGGAAAGAATTACCACAGTTAAGCGATGTATGTACTGGTCAATTTTCGGATGGGTGAGCAAGAACTACAAACAAAAAACTAATCGGGAAACCTTGGCAGATAGTTATTTTCGTGTGATATCTTTAACATTAAAGCTATGACTGAGACAAACTTACCAATTCAAAAAAATATATCCAGTAATGAGACATTTATCTGCCTAGAGCAGGGCTCGCTTCTCTCAAATTTATCTCCACATGGCTTATCGATCTCTGCACCAATGATTAGTGGGAGCGTTACTACGCTAATTGGAACCATCGTTCACGGAGCGAGGAGACAAGGAGCGGGGGAGACTGTCCGGCTAAATTACCGGCTAAATTTCTTATAACATTTCTGGGAGACCAGACTAAGGTTTTACTAAGAAATTTTAATTTTTGGGGTTGTCTCAAGGATTTTCAACAGGATTCTTACTATTGAGCCCACGATGTCCGCTCTCCTTTTAAAAACCTATATCGTTTGAAGCGGAGTAGATATCAGAGTATTGTGTTATAATAGAGGGTTTTCAGGCTAAAGGATCACAGCTTAAGTACTTGTAAAAATATGTAGATAACAAAAAAATTTAATATCGTGATACTCATAAGTACATAATATAATTATGTATGTTTATAGGAATTTCAAAAATAAGTTATAATATAAAATAAGTTCGCGATCTTTTAAATCGCAATTCCACCTAAAGCGATCGCTGTAAAGTTTTAATTTTCTTTAAGTGTTAGATCGCTTTAGTTGTTTAGGATGAAACAAAAATATTTTTTTTTAATTGTTAACGTGAATTAAATATTTAGTTTTAAAGATTATCAGCAATAAAAATTAGCAGCCATCACAGTAGTGATAAGCTCGATTATTTCAAAGCTGTAAAATAAGTTACTTCACATGAGAAATTCTAATCTATTACCTCGTTCAATTTTACACCATTGGCTGGTTGACTAAATCTTCCAAAGGTCATAAGCCACAAAAAAAACTACTACAATCCCACTTAGCTCGCTTCGTTACACTGCTCTGAAAAAAATAACATTTTGGATTTCGAACTCACAAAACGAGAACGATTACAATCACCGATTGAATGAAATCGAACGAGTGTGCTTCATTCGTTCGAAATTCAATTTAATTGACCGAACTCAAGTAACCGCCGCTCGGAAAAATTAAATTATTATACTACGTCTACATAACCGTTTCGTATGTACTTTTCCTTCTCGATTTTTAATACCTCTTTGCTACTCTATGTGGTTCGGCCATTATTTTCACTTGTCGTTCTTATGACAAGTGAAGTTAAAAAAGCGCAAAAATCGATATTGTTTTTTTTTATTATTGTTGACATGCTAATAACCCTATTCCGCAACAAGTGGGTTTAACCATAGCTTACCTGGTGTTAAGTGACGGTGTGGTCGAAGATGGTAAAGCACACCTAGCCTGAAATGGAACTGTCTCTCAAGCTGCCGGAACACACCGTTAGATGCTTGGCGGCAGATTTTCAACTTGAGGGTAGCTAACCAGCCGAGTACTAGAGAGTACGCTACCACCATGATATGGTTTCCTCACAATGTTTTCCTTCACCGGCAGCTCAAGCTCATTGTTGGGGTTTGAACCCACGCCTTTTGGTATGCGAACCGACCGCGCTAATCACTGAGCTATCATGTTTTTATGCCATAAATAAAAACTTTTGAATATTGTTTACAAAGTTGATTGCGCAGTTCAATGTTTAGATTGAAATCGCACGCTGAAGGGTGTGGGTTAATATGTGAACACTTGAGCTGCTGGTGAAAAATAACATCAGTTGAAAATCTGCTGCCTAACAGTAATTTTCCGCGACCTTCCTTGAGATACAGTTCCCAATCTAGTTGAAAAGCGTTTACACCGTCACTTTACATCAGATAAGCATTGGTCAACCACCTTACCAGCGATCCGCAAAAAATATTCGACAAGTAAATGTTTTCTGCTACTATTACTAAAATTGGATAAATCGTGTTGAATATTTAAAGAGCAGCATCCAATGTCCCACATTGGAAGGCAGAGAAAAATGGCAAAACTGGCATTCTAACTTTTGAATCTACACGAAAAACCACGCGTGAACCTCATTTTTCCAACTTCGACCTTATCGCTTCAGATATAGAACTAATTCCACACATCTGAGTGTATTTATAAAATTGTTGATTCAGAATTCAAAGCCCAGTTCAGTAGAGTTGTATTAGTTGGCTTTTGAAAGGCGTATGTAACGTTTTGGCACTGGATCCAAAGAATTAGGAGCATAAAGCGACTGAAAAGGGTTTCCATTGCGATCTATCTGTTGCGTAAATCTTTAGTAAACGAGGCTATGTACGTGGATAGGCGTTCAATGGGCATTACCTATCGGGGAGCACGATCTTATGGAGTTTTGGAAAGCTGCTGGGATGTTAACCTTGGCGGGCGTGGTTAAGGATTCCCGTATATCGATTCGTACAAACAGTACAGCGCTCATTATGTCAAGTTAATCTGTAGGGCTGGTATATTCATTTGCGAGCGTTACGAAAGTTTTTGGTAGTGTTGTGGTCAAAATTAAAAAAGAATACAATACAGAAGAAATAAACTTAATAGGTGTAACAACTGGTGACCTTATCGCTAAAAGCCATCTCTTTAAAGCAACCTTAGGACGGATAGGATCAGAGGAAGAAAAATACGGGTTGTGTCAATAACGAGGATATGCACATAGGAGAATACATAACAATAAATATATTTACTTTCTAATAATAATATATTCTAATACATAGAATAACTAAAAATGCACCAATATTTATAAAATTAATTTATTATTTAAAAATAAAATAAATACTAGTATATGAAGCGACAAATAACATCAATTAATTATTATTGTAACTGCGAAAGATAAAAAAAGTTTGACGTAAAGTTTTTATTACACTAAAAAATTCTGATTAAATATATATATTTTTTACTATGTCTCGGTATCGACGAAAGAAACCCGCTTTTTCACTCAAAAAGTTACAAAATCCCGACTTGGCAAAAAAAAATCTGGCAACGCTAGTTTGAACTCACACTTAATCACTGAGCTATCATCGCTATAAATAAAAATCGAAACCACACCCTACGGCTCATCGAACAGAACTACCAAATGAGCTAAAATCTAAAGTCTAAGCACAAGAAAGCAGCCGCCATTACTTGTAGCAACTTCTCACAGTCGAGATTAAAACTAAAATAAATATTAACACAGCCGAGACACAGATTACAATATCAGTTATCACATCTGGAAACGTAATATTTCCCAGATTACAAATGTCCATGTGTTAGATAAAAGATTAGTTATGTTTTCTCACTGTTCCTTTGTACAAATATAACTATGGAAGTTCTGCTCGCTCTCGTTATCTGATCTTATGAGACCAAAGAAGCCAAACTAAGTTATCGCACCTACAGTTCCGTATATTCTACTACACTACGACAGCCTTGTTGGTTCATTGGTAGAATGTCTGCTTCAAGAGCTGAAGGGCGAGGAGTCGATTCCCACCTAGGACAAACTTTGTGGTACAAACAAATATTTGTTCTGTGTCTGGGTGTACTGTATGTATTATAAGTCATCATCATCTTCATTTCAGCCGTAGGACGTCCACTGCTGGACATAGGCCTCCCCCATTGACTTCCATAAAGACCGGTTGGAAACGGCTCGCATCCAGCGCGTTCCTGCGGTGTATACTAGGTCGTCTGTTCACCTTGTGGATGGACGTCCTACGCTGCGCTTGCCGGTCCGTGGTCTCCACTCCAGAACTTTGCAGCCCTATCGGCCATCAGTTCTGCGTGCTATGTGCCCTGCCCACTGCCACTTCAACTTGCTAATCCGTTGGGCTATGTCGGTAACTTTGTTTCGTCTACGGATCTCCTCATTCCTGATTTGATCTCGCAGGAAAACTCCGAGCATAGCCCTCTCCATAGCTCGTTGTGCCACTTTGAGCTTTTCAAGAAGGCACACAGTTAGAGACCACGTTTCAGCGCCATAAGTCATCGCTGGTAACACACACTGGTCGAAGACTTTCGACTTAAGGCACTAAGGCAATTCGGACGAGAAGACACCGCGCAGTTTTCCGATGTATTATTAGTATGTACTTACAAAAATAAATAAATAAATAAATGTCGTAGGACATTACACACATCGCTATCTGATCCCAAACTAAGCAGAGCTTGTGTGATGGAAGTCAGATAACTGATAGAACACATAATTATATCCTTTTTTTTTATGTAAACGCATACTTAAAATACATACAGAACACCCAGACACGGAACAAACATTTGTTGATACATAAAATGTTTGTCCGCAATGGGAATCGAACCCACGCCCTTCAGCTCTTAAGACAGATATGCTACCAATGAGCCAACAGGGCTGTTAAAAAAAAGTATTTAAGTAATTTATCAGTTATCTGACTTCCATAGTGCAAGCTTTGCTTAGTTTGGAATCAGGTCGCACTGTGTGTAATGTCCTACGAGATTTATTACAATCCCAACATTTATAATATTATTCTATGTTATATAGTAGGATATAAGAAACAAAGAATCCGGCAGTGAGAAGTAAACTAGACTGATTCACGGGTTCCGTAGGTTTTTTATTACTTCTTAGTACTAGTTACATCCGTTGGTTGCATTGAACATCGTAAGCAGCAAATCGAACTAGCAAAATAAGTTCGCAATCGCTCCTCCGAGCATCACAAAGACTCTTTACCACCGACTACCTACCTGCGGCTGTAAATTCTCAAAAACAAAAGAAATATAGTCAATAAATCCCCCGGCAGTGTAATATACGTCTATTAGGGCTGCCAATTGAAGTGCAGTAAATCTCTTGACCACCCCAAATAGGCGCTGTTTTACAGCTTATAGCTAGGGTTGCCAGTAAAATTGTTTGAACGCCATGCTCGTAAAAGTTACGGAACGTTGAAACTCGGCTCGTACTCCAAGTCTTGTTTTTAGTGTTCCATTCGGCACTCGCCAGGTGCCGCAGGGAGAGTTCTTTAAGAAAGTCTATTCAATCATCGCTAATAAAGATTATTTGTATCGCTTTTCCACAAAAAAATGTAGTCACCCAATTTAAACCGATAACAAAAACTGAGGTGCTCAATTCGGTTGTATCCCATTAATATTATAAATGTGAAAGTTTGGATGGATGGATTTCCATTCCATCCATTCTATGGTTGCCTGGAAGATATCACTTTTAGCGATAAGGCCACTATTTATGGAACTAGCTCTTAAGCTTTTTGTTTGTGTAGTATTTATTTTTTCTGATTTTAAAAGTGAAGTGTTCGCAATATTGTTTCTATCTATCTAAAGTGCATTGACCTCTTAAAGGTCAAAGAGACCGATGGATCAGGCCGTTTCCTATAGGTACGGCGTCCGGCCCTCCGAGCAGCCCCGAGGCGTCTCGTCTAGTCACAGGTTTATACCTTAAGCCTTACAGCATGCTTTGTTTCTCGCATTGTTGAACTTGGAGATAAAAAAGAAGAGATGGCGTTTTAATAGGATTTCATCCTACATCCTAAGGTTGTCTGGAAGAGACCATAAGGTCGCCAGTTATTACACCTATATTTAAGTTTATTTCTTCTGTTTTCTGTGTTTTAGTGTGTACAGTAAAGAGTTATCAATCAATCATCATTTACGCACATGTTTCGGGTACCTAAATTTGAATTTGGAATTCTGGACGTTGAAAACATCACTATTCTTGTTAAATATATCTATCTATACTATTATAAAAAGGAAAGATTTAATTTTTTGTTTGTTTGTATTTGCATGGTGGTAGGGTACTTTCTAGTACTCGGCTGGCTAGCTACCACCCTCAAGTTGAAAATCTACCGCCAAGCATCTAACGGTGTGTTCCGGCAGCCTCACTTGAGAGCCAGTTCCATTCCAGGCTAGATGTGCTTCACCATCTTCGACCACACCTGCACTTAACATCAGGTGAGCTGTGGTCAAACAACTAGCCTGTCAACAATAAAAAAAAAATAGGCTCCAAAACTACAAGATCGATAAATTTTTCCCGTGCGAAGCCGGGGCGAGCAGCTAGTCTATACTATTATAAAGAGGAAATATTTGATTGCTTGTTTGTAATGAATAGGCTCCGAAACTACTGGACCGATTTCAAAAATTCTTTCACCGTTGGGAAGCTACACTATTTCCGGCTGGCATAGGCTACTTTTTATCCCTGTATTCCTACGGGAACGGGAACTGGTGAAACCACGAGGCGTCCACTAGTCTTTAATACACCCACAAGTTCAAAACATTTATAAATAACATGTACAACACCTTATCCTACATTACCGTCGTTTGCTTCTCGGCTCTGTGTAGGTACCAATAACTCAAACACTTCGTCAGATAGTCCGCAGTTCTCAGGTTATAATTTACAACGAATGCGACCCAGACCGATTCATCTGCCCATTGTTTAACCATGCCTGGCAGACGGCTATCTAGATTTTAGGAAAAGTTATTCAGTTACAGAAACGTTGCTCTTGGGTATCAACACGGCATGGACTGTATTATATTATGACTGGGATTTATATCTTGGTTAGTTTTTGAGCGTTAATTGTAAGTTTTTTAAGTTAAATTCGTTTTACTTCTTTTACTATAGTTGCAGCCTAATCCGGTGGTTTTCATCATGGATACACAGCTGGTGGTGGTGGTGGCTGGTGGACAAAAATAAAATTTATTTGTACAATGAAAAAAAATAATTTAGAAAACAGAACATAAATGTTTCATTTGTCGATTTATCATGATTTTCTACAGTAACGTGATTTTTTGCACCATTTCAGAGCTATGCCCATACTGATAATTATGTATAATGGTGAGGAATGAAACCTCCTTTCGACTTAGTACATCCCAAGCTTACAACCCTGTATTTAGATAATTGTGGTCCCTTATTTCACTCCTCACTTATATGTATTTATAAAGCTTGGGCGTTATTTAATGTACTATATACAAACTTTGAAATTATAATTTATTAATACATATATAAAATTTTGTTAATTTCAGGTACAAAGGATTCACTGAAAGCTATCCTGACGAGTAGTTTCAGCAACCAAAACCAACTGAAATAAACAGGTATTTTATTTTACTAGCTGTTTATAGCGGTTTCACTGATGCTTGTTTTCCATATATTTCTATATATATTTCCCATAGAAATTTTATAAAAATATGCATAAATATTACCTACATGGTGTTCCCTCTTAAATTACAAATGCTTGCTCAAATAGGCCAATTGTAATATCAAACGTGTTTTCAACTCTATAAAATATAATCCCTATGGTTTAACCCTCCAAATAAAACATAATAAAAGTAGTCTACGATAACTACAAAATACAAATACAAATGTTTTATTTATATTTGTTATATATTTTTTATTTATTTCACAGCCCTGTTGGTTCATTGGTAGTATGTCTGCTTCGAGAGCTGAAGGGCGTGGGTTTGATTCCCACTCAGGACTAACATTTGTGTGACTAATATTGATCTTTGTTCTGTGTCTAGGGTGTACTGTATGTATAATAAGTACGATATTAAAAAAAAAAGTGTTTAAGTATCCTGTCAGCTGTCTGGTTCCCATAGTACAAGCTTTGCTTAGTTTGAGGCTAGATGGCGCTGTGTTAAATATCCTCCAATATTTATTTATACCACCAATGTTACAAGTCAATTAACTAGAGACTATTTTAAAAGACTATACGTTACAAAATCCGGCGAAAAAGCGAAACACCGTGTAAAAGCCAAATATTAGCTTGGAACCTCCTCTAGAACTCATCCGGCTAAAATCCCAGTGAAAAAAGCCGAAAATAAGTCTACTGGCACAAGGTTACATTTTTGCAGGAATTTCACCTCTATTGGATAGAAAATACAGAGCGAAGTAAAGTTTAACTCGAGTCATATTTCAGCTATTTCTAAACATGTACGATCTAAAGTTGGCTTTGAAAATGCGAGTGCCTCTTCAAATTTACGATTGTATCTGCGAGTAGATTGAAAATCGATTTTATTTCTTAAGTTAAAGGTTTATTTTGCATTGTAAAATGTTTTAGTTTCGAGAATTCGTACTGTGGGAATGCGGTCCGCTTATAGATTCAATTTGATGGTTTACGGTAACCCCATAGGTAACTACTTAACGTACATAGGTAGTAACAGAGAGATTAATGTTACATTTGACAGCCCCATTGGCTCATTGGTAGTATATTTGCCTTGAGAGCTGTACGGCGTGGGTTCGATTCCCACTCAGGGCAAACATTTTATGTATCAACAAATGTTTGTTCTGTGTCTGGGTGTTCTGTTCTGTATGTATTATAAGTATGCATATACAAAAAGAAGTATTTACGTATTCTATCAGTTATCTGACTTCCATCACACAATTTTTTTTTTTTTATTAATTTGCCCCTTCGGGCAGGCTAAAGCTATAGAGCCATACTGCCTTGTCTTAAGTGTTATTTCGGCTGTATCTTAGCTATAGTTATCGTCAAAGTCGTCTTTGTCAAGTCCAGTTCGTGTCAGTTAATTCCAGTCATGCTTTAGTAAAGTAGTGGCAACTTTACTATAAAGCTTCGATGGAGTTTTGGAAGCAACACGAAAACTTACGTTTCACCACATTATATCATTTTCCCACACTCGCGCTTGTAATTCGGCACTTTATGAATAAAACACCACCATTTTTATGCATAAACACTCGACAAAACACTAGTTTTGGAAAAAAATACAACGAAGCGACACGACTCTTCCCGCGTTCCCGCCAAAAACCAATTCTCCATCACACAAGCTCAGCTTAGTTTGGGGTCAGATGGCGCTGTGTGTAATGTTATTTAAAACAAAAACAATGTTTGCTAATTTCGCGCGCAGTCCTATGTTTAACAGTTCTACTTAAGCTCCGATCTAGCACAAACAGCTCGGTACAGCCCTGCGAGTGAATGGAATGCGAATGAGTGAACGAGAAAGGTACTAACGCGGGCATTCATTAGTCAACTATGTCCACAGAGCAAATAGAAACACAAATCTTAACACAAAAAAGGTTTAGTTGCACTAAGGAGTAAGATAATAGGAGTCAAGTTAGATGATACGGATCACTTCATTGGCAGCGGAGCGTATCTAACCTAGACTTAGATTGACCAACAAAGACCTACATCCAACCTGAGAGCTTTTGTCTGTGTATCTACTGACAGACGCTGTCAGTAAAACAATGAATAACATTACTGAGAACGGTATTGATAGCATGCATGTGAGTGAACAAATTATTAATTTGACGTAAATCACATTATTTAAATCTTTTTGTAGTAAAGATGGACATTTATTAAACAAAATAAAAAATACCTTAAATTATACTATTTATTTACTATTTACATTTAATCTTTTTTATATTTTTTGGTGGTTGAATGAAAAGATACGTAATGAGTATTTTAAACTTGGTGGTCCTGCTACGGAGATCTCTCCGTAACAGGAGGTCGTCTGGGTAGGTACCACCGCGGTACGTTATTTTTCTATGTCAATGTAGTTTTTAGTGATTATAGTTGTCATGCTGTACCTATATTGTTCTGTGAAACGTCCACCATTATCCTAATGGGATCTAACCGCTCGGCCGTTTGATGGCCTATCACTGCTAATACGCGATTCAAATGTCTCTTTTATTTACGCTTATTAAACGTTTTTACCCATATTCTATGTGACATACGAGGAATATAATTTTATTTTAGTGATGGGTCACTCTAGAACAGTATATAATTTAATTATAGTGGCACAATTTTTTTTTTTTATTACATTTTTTTTATGGTTGGCTGTCTAGGTTGTTGTTCACAGCTCACCTGATGTTAAGTGTGGTTAAGATGGTAAACACAGCTAGACCTGGAATGCGAGTGGTTTTTAGGCGAGGCTGCCGGAACACACCATTAGATGCTTGGCAGCAGATTTTTAACTTCAGGGTGGTAGCTAGCCAGCCAAGTACTAGAGAGTACCGTGCCGCCACGCTATGGTTTGAACTGAGTGAAGTTTCAGCAGCCTTGGGAGAACGTCTAACTTCCAACCTGGAGGTCCCGAGTTCGAATCCCAGGGCACGTACCTCTGTATTTTTGTATGTATTGCCGCTTACATAAAACAGTAAAGGAAAACATCGCGAGGAAACATACATGTGTTTGAGAGTTTAAAAAAAACTCGGGATTACATATGAGATGCCTGCCGATCCGCACTTGACCAGTGGGGTGGATAAACCCTTACTTTTCTCACAAAGAGAAGAGGCAGTAGAAGAACAGTTGACAAAAACAGGGCTGATTCAGACATAACTGAGATGTATGGATGAACGATTCTTACCCGAAAGTCTAAGACCTAAAAAATTAAGTAAGTAGAAAAGAATTTTATTGAAGAAAGAAATGCCTTTGGAATGAAGCAGGTGTTTTGTACTAAGGGTATGCACAATGTGTATAAAGAGACCGTATAAGTACCCGACCATATTTATTTTCACACAATCTGGATAATTTTGTGGTGTCGAAACTTTTCACAAAAACTGTTGCGGTCGTTAAAATTAAATATTGTTATCATGAATGATCATTTATTTCTCTCAGATATTCTCGAATTTGTACCTAAAATCAATATTCTGTACAAGTATACAATAGTTACATTGGAAAGCCAATTTATCAGAATGGCGACCCGGTCCGACATTTGCCATATCCGGCAATGCAACTGACCTATAGATAGGTCAGCGTGACATTTACTAAACAATAGCCACGCATTTCTATTCTGTCCACACTCGCACTTATCATTTCAATAAGGTCCCGACAACGAATCGTTCACTCGTTCAATTCGTTCACTCACTACCCTTTCAACGGATCGAATGAGACGCTTTCATTCACAAGATCGGTTACAATCAGATAGACAGCTCATCTGAATAATCGATTCGAATGGTTCGATTCACGTCACTATAAAAGCGGCCAGTGTTGTCGTTCGCTGTTGTTCGAAATTCGAACATTTGAATTTGAAAAGAACATGAATGTGGAACAGTTCTGAATTGAATCATGTACGCTCTAACAGATGTAGATGTTAACGGCTTTTGTTGTGCCCACCTGTTCGGCGGAATTCTATTTTCAGACAATTCTTGCGATTATTTGTACTTTTGTAAGTTACGAAAATGTAATTCACTCACAACTATCTCGTGTTCTTATTCCTTCAGTAAAATGATATTACTCTCTCAAAAAAAATATATATTTATATTTTTTTTATTTATAATTATACGCTCCACAGACACTGGGGTCCGTGACCTTTGTCAACTTTAGTTACATTTTTTTTTTTACAATTTTACATTACAAAAAGAGGAGAGGTTAGTAGGATATATATATTTATATTACATATTATATATATTTATATTTTAAGAGTATATTGTTCGCATCATATTATAATTAGATGAAACACCATGACTTAAATATATTTGCAAGGAAAAAACTGCCAGTAAAAAAAAAAACATTGGTACGTTAAAAATTAACGCTTCTATTGTGATTGTAATATTTTCAGAATAGCTAGTATAAGTCCTTAATAATAATAACTCTTTATTTTTTTTTGTGTAGGTATATCTGTTATGAATTTTGAGACATACCAATTTTTTTAATTGGTTCACTAAACTTGTTACATATCGGTGTAACTTATGAATCATCCACCCATCGATGACGGTGTAATGCAAGGAATATGAAACAATTGGCCATTCGAATCTCTTCATTACCTAAGTTTACTCCGAATATAATAATGGGCCACTGTCTTCCTACAAAGAATATGACAAAGGAATGCTGCCTCAGCGAAATGTCGGCTCGGCGGACACCTCGCTAACCAGTAGTTTTATCTTCGTCACTTTTGGTACAGACATCGACCACTAGCCACATATTATTAATTTGTAATTTTAATGTTTAATTAAATAATTATAAGTAAAAGTTGGTATTCTTTGCACCCTCCGTCTGCAACACCTTAATTGGCGCAGTCGGTAGGATCTCGTGGTCGGTACGCGGCGCGAAAAAGAAAAGCGAAGATATCCGTATTTAGCCGAAGCGAGCCCCGCGTGGCTGACCGGCTTTCAAGCCCAGCGAGATCCGGATCTACACGAGTGCTGCAGTCCGAGAGGCGTATCCAGACATCGATACGGCAGAGAAACCAACATGAACAAGTAAGTACCCTAGATCTTTCTAGAGTTGCTTTCCTTTAAATTAGTGTTCCTTAAATATCCCAAGATTTTCCACCCGCGAGAATCTCGATCCCCTAGGTTAGATAGAAATAGTAGGTTTATAGAGTTAGATAGAAATAGAGACTTAGAAATAATTAGTGAAGAAGTCGAACAAAATTTTTTGAATATGGACACAATGGTAGACCACATTTACAAAGCTCTTCGTTTAGTGCCTGAGTTCGATGGCAATTCGAACGTTCTCACTCGGTTCATACATTTGTGTGATGAATTAGTGAAAAAGTATATGTCTAATGAACCGGGACGTGAACTTGGAAATCTAGCGTTAATTAATGGCATTTTGAATAAAATTACGGGCCCTGCGGCTCGCACTATCAATTCCAATGGAATATCGGAGACATGGGAAGGCATTCGAAGTGCTCTCATTAATAATTTTGCAGACCAGCGAGATGAGACCTCTCTTTATAATGATCTATCATTATTAGCGCAAGGCTCGGAGACGCCACAAGAATTTTACGAAAGGTGTCAGAATCTGTTCAGTTTAGTTATAACATACGTTAGTTTGCATGAATCTGTAGCTACCACTATTGAGGCTAAACGCCAATTATATAGGAAATTAACACTTCAGTCATATCTACGCGGCCTCCGCGACCCTCTTGGTTCTCGGATCCGGTGTATGCGACCTGAAACGATAGAGAAAGCGTTGGAACTCGTTCATGAAGAAATGAACACCTTGTATCTTCAGCAGCGGAACGAGCACTTAACAGATAGGAAATTACAGCCTCCATCTTCGTTCAACCACGCAAAGTCTTCTTTTAGCCAACCATCGTCTGCGATGTTACAACCTGCTCGCGCTTTTAGTTTTCCGCAACCTAAACCATTTAATGTGCATATTCCACCAAGGCCTTTTAATTTCCAACCACCTAGGCCAGTGCCAATTTGGAAACCACCAATGCAGTTCAATCATGGGCCTACTCGCACTCAACAGATATTTAGTGCGCCCCCACCTAATTATAGACCGCAGTCTAATGTATTCAAAATTCCGCAAAGAAACCCTAACTTTCAACCGAACAACTCTACGCCTAGACCTATGAGTGGTGTCAGCCACTACGTAGCAAAGCCTATGCCCTCGCGTATACCTCATGACTGGTCTAAATCGGGAAATCCTCCACCATCCAACTATTTTAAGACTAGAGAACTAAATTTTAATGATATGCATGACCAATATGACCCTTACAGTGACTATTTTACTGACGATTATCAGCAGGACTATTACGACCACTCCGACTTTGACTATAACGATATGTACGAACAACATTACCAATGTGCAGAACCATGTACGGTAGATGAAATAAGAGACGACGAAACCCCTGTAACTGAAAATCAGGATTTTCACAAAATTTCGAGATCAGAAAAACCAAAATAGAGATAAATTTGCAAACCCAACGTGAATTACCTTTCATACAGATATCTAATCCACCTTTAAAATTACTCATAGACACCGGTGCTAGCGCTTCGTTTATCAGTCCTGAAGTAGTAGAAAAGTTTTTCTCGCATATACCCTGTAACTATGAGCCCTTTGAAATTACGAATATCCATGCGACTACGCGAGATAATTACTCGATCACACTACCTTGTTTCGATGAATTTAACGAAAAAAGACCTATTACTTTTTTTATACATAAATTCCACAAGTATTTCGATGGTTTGATCGGTTATGATCTATTAGAAGAATTGGAGTCCAATATTGATTTAAGAGATAAAAAACTGAACACCAGATGTTCATCTATTTCACTCTTAATGTACGACTCGCGTAATTGTAATTTGTACGAAGATATTATTCCCGCAAATACTTCTAAATTAATAAAAGCTCCGATAAATTTTCATGATGGTGAAGCTTTAGTGCTGGAACAGATAATAAGTAATTGCCGCATAGGTGATTGCCTAACTAGTGTAAAAAATAACCGAGGTTTCATAGAAGTCACTAATGCAACTCCCTACGATGTAGTTTTTTCTATGGATAAACCAATTAATGCTGAAATATATAACAATAACAGCAGAACTATAAGAAAATCTGATCGTGTCGGAAAAGTACTATCGCGGTTACGCACAAACCATTTGAATCCTGAAGAACGTGCAAATTTAGAATCATTATGTGCTCAATATGCAGATGTTTTCTACATCGAGGATGAACCACTAACGTTCACTAATAAAATCAAACACAGTATCCGAACTAAAGATGAATTACCGGTATACACTAAAAGCTATCGTTATCCATTTATTCACAGACAAGAAGTGCGAGACCAAATTTCTAAAATGCTAAGTCAAAATATTATTCGACCATCGCAATCCGCATGGAGTTCCCCCATTTGGGTTGTTCCAAAAAAAGCTGATGCTTCCGGAAAAACCAAATGGCGATTAGTAGTTGATTTTAGAAAACTCAATGAGAAAACTATAGATGACAAATATCCTATTCCCAATATTAACGATGTCCTAGACAAACTAGGCAATTGTCACTACTTTACTACGCTAGATCTCGCAAGTGGATTCTATCAGGTAGAAATGAATCCCGAGGATATACCTAAAACAGCCTTTAACGTAGAACACGGACACTTTGAATTTTTAAGAATGCCCATGGGACTGAAAAACTCACCATCCACATTCCAACGAGTGATGGACAATGTCCTAAAAGATTTACAGAACGTTGTGTGTCTAGTATACCTTGACGACATAATTGTGTTTAGTGTTTCATTGCAAGAGCATATAGATAACCTAAGAAAAGTTTTTGACAGATTAAGAGAGTCGAACTTCAAAATTCAAATGGACAAATCAGAATTCCTAAAACTAGAAACGGCATATTTAGGACATATCATAAGCAAAGACGGCATAAAACCCAACCCAGAAAAAATTGCTGCTATAAAAAAATTCCCTATCCCTAAAACTGCAACTGAGATCAAACGATTCCTAGGATTGTTAGGATATTACCGGAAATTTATTCCTGACTTTGCACGCATAATAAAACCGATGACACAATGCCTAAAGAAAGGTTCGAAAATTAACATTAGTGACAGTAACTATATTAACTGCTTTGAGAAATGTAAGACTTTACTGACAAACGACCCTATTTTACAATATCCGAATTTTGATAAAGATTTCATACTTACCACTGACGCATCCAACTTTGCCCTAGGAGCCATTCTTTCACAAGGAACTATTGGCAACGATAAACCCATTGCGTATGCATCAAGAACCCTAAATTCTAGCGAAATAAATTATAGCACCATCGAAAAGGAACTTTTGGCAATCGTTTGGGCTACTAAATACTTTCGCCCTTACCTTTTCGGTAGGAAATTTCAAATTGTTACAGATCATAAGCCACTCCAATGGATTATGAATATAAAAGATCCTAGTTCTAGACTGACACGCTGGAGATTAAGATTAAGCGAGTATAATTTCACGACAGTATACAAGCAAGGCAAACTCAACACCAACGCTGATGCTTTATCCCGAATTGAAATTAATAACGAAGATGCAATTTCAGTAGTAGTCAATGTCTCTGAAAAACTACCTTCATTAGATGGATCTTCCACAGATACAGCACACACCAGCGCTGAAAACCCTATTTTAGAAGTTCCAATAACAGACGACCCTCTGAACAAATTTAACCGACAGATATGTTTCCTTGTAGTTGGTGATATAAAAAAACAACCGACAGTGACAAAACCGTTTGAGACCCATACCAGAACGACTATCCAACTATCAGAACGTAACCTAGAAGATAATGTAACTAATGCAATTAAGGAATATGTCAACCCTAAAGTCAGAACCGGTATTATAATCCATCCACCTTTGGCCATGTATAAAATTATCCCCATAATTCAAAATAATTTTAAAAGCTCCTCAATGAATCTATTTCTTACAAAAATTGAATTGGAAAACGTTAAAGATCAGCTGAGACAACAAGAAATTATTCAAAAATATCATATAGGTAAAACTAACCATCGCGGAATAAACGAATGCTTTCTAGCTCTTTCAAGAAAATTCTATTGGCCCAAAATGCGTGAACACATAGCGAAGTATATAAATGAATGTCAAATTTGTGGTCAAGCTAAGTACGACCGCAATCCAATTCGGCAACAATTTTCTATAGTACCTCCACCTTCTAAACCGTTCCAAATTGTTCATCTCGATCTATTCACTGCACAGAACGAGAAGTACCTAACACTTGTCGACGCATTTTCTAAATACGCTCAAGCCTATCACCTAAGGGATGGCACAGCTCTAAGTGTCATTCAAGCTTTTCTGAAATTTTGCACTCATCATGGCGTTCCAATAACTGTAGTAACTGACCGAGGACCAGAATTCACAAATCAGCTATTCTCGGAATTCACTAGACTTCATAAAATTATTCACCATAAAGTCCTAGCTCACTCTCCAAATGATAACGGAATCGTAGAAAGGTTTCACTCAACTATTCTTGAGCACCTAAGGATATTGAAATTAGAAAGACGTAATGATCCGGTTATCGACTTAATGCCCTACGCAGTATTAGCATATAACAGCTCCATTCATAGTTTCACGAAATGCCGACCATTAGATATAATAACAGGACACTTTGATCCTCGTGACCCATTTGACGTTGACTTAACCGCACATTTACTACAACAGTACTCGGAAGACCATAAAAAACGAATGACAGATGTGTATGACATAATTAATGAACATTCACTTAACCATAGAACCGAATTGACTGAGAATAGAAACAAAACCCGCGAACCTGAAAAAGTATATTACCCCGATCAGCAAGTATTCGTTAGGAACCCTGTAGCTGAACGACAAAAATTAGCTCCACGCTACACACAAGATACAGTTCTTGCTGATTTACCTATCCATATTTACACTAAAAAGAACCGTGGCGCCGTAGCTAAATCAAGACTAAAACGTAGCCCTAAAAAACCCGTTTTGTTACAGGATACTTCTACTGACGCTAACATTCCGACTGACTCGAGGACAAGAAGTAACGATTGACTCTTTGAATAATGGACCAGGACTTCTACCCTTTAAATTAGGACCAACCAAGATCGTATCTCACTATCATTCATTTTTAAACTACATTAATATCAGTGACATAAAATCCCAAATCGATTTAGTTAAATCCCAACTTCTTGAAGTAGGACCTGAATTAAATAAAAGAACTTCTTTACTGTATAATCCCCATGTAGAGCATTTGAAAATTAAACTTGAAAGAATTTATGATCAGCTACAAACATTTGAGCCTAGTCGCCATAAGAGAGGACTCATTGACGGACTAGGTTCGGTAATAAAAAGTATATCTGGTAATTTGGACTACACTGATGCTATAAAATATGATAATGCCATTAAAGTTCTACAAGAAAATGAATACAAACTTAAAGACGAGATTAATAACCACGTTTCTTTGAATAAAGATTGGGTAAAACAGAATATGAAAGTAATTAACAGTATAGTAGATAACCAGGATAAGATAAATAAAATCATTAATGTAATTATTAAAAACAATACTAATAGAGACTCACATCTAATGGAATCTGCACATATTGCACAGAATTTAGTTATTTTAGGAGATAATATTGATGATCTGTCAGAAGAGTTATATGGACTAGGTAATACATTAGCTTTTATTCGTGCATCGAGCACACCACATTCAGTAATTAGCTTAATAGAACTTAAAACTATGTTAAATAGGATAAAAACTCTGTATTCAAGGAAAGAAATACTTGACATTGAATATAGAGACTTTTATGACATAATTAAGTTAGGTTATTTTTATCTTAAAGCACAAATAGTGATAGTATTCAAAATTCCAATAGTCTATCCCGTAACCTATGACCTTTATAAATTATCTCCCATTCCTAACAACGATCACCACGTTCTTATTCCTACCCTACCCTACCTAGCAATTTCTAGTAAAGATTCTAGGTACATAGAGACAGAATGTCCGAAGATCAACTCATGGTTTCTCTGCGAAACAAAATCAAGATATGGCATCCGAAATGAACCTGACTGTATCCAGCATTTGATCACCAATCAGGAACTTCATCCATCCTGTAAATTAACATCTGTAACGCTTAAATCTGAAGCCCTCGAACAACTAGACGACAAGCATTACACTATGAGTTTCCCTACGCCGACAAAAGTCAAAGTCACCTGCGGACAGGAACAATATAAGACCCTGCAAGGAAGTTTTCTCGTCGAGATCCCACTTAACTGCCACCTGAAAACACCTCAGACTACTATCTCCAACACAAATGACCACATCAAAGGACATGTCGTGAAGATAATGGAATTACCTTCTTACGATAAATCAAAGCATGAAGAGAATCCACCTGTTATTCTATCTTCAATCAACCTAGAAAATCTCCATTCAATTAATACAATGATATCTCACCAACCTCCAGTTCAACTAACAGAAGTAACTGATTCATCTCTTTATCATACAACGATCCCGATCTACGCTATCCTGTTTAGTGCAGCTGCACTTGTTATTGCATTAATATGTCGTCGGCTTTACATAAAGCATCTGAAAGTAGAAGCAATAACGAAGAATAATCATGAGAAGCTGTGTACTTCCCCAGCCACAAGTAATTGTAATCCCAGCGAAATAAAAGTTGATCATACAACTATTTCAGCAACTCTATCGGACAAGCCCTCTAATAGTTGCTGATCTATGGGGGAAGGTGTTACATATCGGTGTAACTTATGAATCATCCACCCATCGATGACGGTGTAATGCAAGGAATATGAAACAATTGGCCATTCGAATCTCTTCATTACCTAAGTTTACTCCGAATATAATAATGGGCCACTGTCTTCCTACAAAGAATATGACAAAGGAATGCTGCCTCAGCGAAATGTCGGCTCGGCGGACACCTCGCTAACCAGTAGTTTTATCTTCGTCACTTTTGGTACAGACATCGACCACTAGCCACATATTATTAATTTGTAATTTTAATGTTTAATTAAATAATTATAAGTAAAAGTTGGTATTCTTTGCACCCTCCGTCTGCAACACCTTAATTAACTGGCCGTTGCATAAAATATAAATAAACAAATAAATATCGTAGGAAATTACACACAGCGCCGTCTGACCCCAAACTAAGCAGAGCTTGTGTGATGGAAGTCAGATAACTGATAGAATACATACATACTTTTTTTTTGTAAATGCATACTTATAATACATACAGAACACCCAGACACAGAACAAACATTTGTTGATACATAAAATGTTTGTCCTGAGCGGGAATCGAACCCGCGCCCTTCAGCTCTTAAGGCAGATATGCTACTAATGAGCCAAAAGGGCTGTCAAATAAATATAGGTAAACATTTTGTGAAAAGCAAACAATATTATGCACGACCTTCTCGAAGTGAACACTGCATGCACGTGAATAATAACAATATTTTATATCAATAAAATAATTTTAATTTGAAAATAAAGCTAAAAAAACGGTTAAAAGTACGTGTTCAATACGTCATCACGACACCTGCACTGGATGGCGTGGCGTCGGTAATACTGGGGAGACGTTGATAGATAGCCGCTATTTGAATAATGCTTCCAGTACAAATGCAATAAGTCTGCTGTAGAACTATAGCACCTACAGTCATAGACGTAGGCACGCATCGCTGTTATCTTCTAAATACTTACTTGACACAAAATGTCTAAATATTTTATCAGTTTTCTGGTTTCCATATACAAATACAAATAGTGTAGCTTACATTAAGACTAGAACGTGTTGTGCCTCGCGGTTTCACTTGCGTTTTCCGCAATGAAAATAACCCAAAAAATATATATATATATAATATCCTAGGACACTACACAAAGTGCCATCTCATCCCTTAACTTTTGAAGCCTATATTAATTAATTAATCAACGCCATCATCATCAACCTATCGAAGTCTACTGCTGGACATAGGCCACTTCCAAAAAACGCCACTTCGCCGGATCTACTGCTATTCGCTTCTATCCTCCGCCAGCTGTCCTACGTATATCGTCACTCCATCGAGGCTCAGGGCGTCCTATACAACATTATCCGATTCGCGGGCTCCACTCAAGAACAAGTCTACATCAGCGGTTATCAGTTCTGCGCCAGATATGACCAACCCATTGCCACTTCAGTTTGCTAATCCGCTGAGCTATGTCTTCAGTTCTCTGGCGTATATAACACAGCCCATATTTATATAACTATACTACTATACTATAGCCTTAGTCGGCTGTGTCTTCTTCGGTTGCAAGCTAGTCGAGTCAATGCAGCATAGATCCGTAATTGTTAATTAATTAACTATTACGACATTGATTTGACTTTTATTATTTTTTTATTTGTTATTTGATTGTAATATATTGAATTATTATTGTATGCCCAATGGGCGCAGTTTGTTGACACGTTTTTCTCAGTTATAAATAAGATCCTACGCTATACAGGATGACAATAAAAATATTTGAATTTGAATTTACAAAGAACATTGTATGAAATCAGTTGAAAGGTATAAAGTAGCACGAAATGAAATATTCAGTGACCACTTAATGGCTTTATGCTCAACCGTTTACTGCAGGTCTTAATTCACCGTAACGTTTCGCTTTACGTCAGATATAAAACTCAACCGCGCTCTTTAAGGTCTTTAAAATTCACAGCAAAAACCTTAAGCCAAGATAATAAACCAAAAGTCTGTAAGTTTGAATTCATTAAAATATTTCGAGTTAAAATGTGGAACAGTGTGTATATAATTGCATAGGGAAATATACGCTGGAACAGCTTTCATTATGTCTGGAGGCGCTTGTGGGGAGTGCGGCCTTGCTGCGACTCATTTTGTGAATTGAAGATTGAGAGCACAAAATGATACCAAATACAAATTTGAGACAATGTCTAACTTCCAATCTGGAGCAAATATAAATATGTACAAATCTTTTATTGATAACACCAAAGTGACAGCTAATTTTTCAGCTCCTGGGATTTTTCCGGCATGCACTTTTTTTTTCTTTGGTTTTGTTTTGAGCTTTTGCCAGTGTCAAGTATTTATATATTTTCAAGTTTCAAAAGTGTCCTCGTAGCAAAAGTTAGTCAAAGTCCAGTAATGCTTTAGTAAAGTAGTGGTGACTTTAGTATAAAGCTTCGATAGAGTTTTGGAAGCAACACAAAAAGTCATGTTTCACCACATAATATCATTTTCCCACACTCGCCCTTGTGATTCGGCACTTTATGAATAAAACACAATTTTTCTGTATAAACACTCAACGACACACTAGTTTTAGAAAAAAATACAACGGGGCGACACGACTCTTTCCGCGTTCCCGCCAAAACTCCGGCACGCACTTCTGTTTTTCAAGTTATGTGCGTATTGCTGCTGGCTGACTATTCAAATGGTGAAGGAAAACATCGTGAGGAAACCTTTTGTCTACCACCTTTCTACCTTCTTTACCTTACTGGAGGACCAGACAAACGCGACCAAAACGTCAACCATACACGGTGGATGTTCCCCATGTTCGCACAAAGCGTTTTGATTCCCCGTTTTCCATTCGCACAGCGAGGTTGAGGAACTCTCTGCCGTAGTATGTGTTCCATGTTAGGTACAATATGGGTGTCTTCAAATCAAGAGTACCTAAATAGGTTTCTTCTAGGTAAGCGTGCTCCATCTTAGACCACACTACTGCTTAACATTAGACAGAGTGTGATCAAACGTGAACCTATTTTAAATTAATAAAAACCTCTATAAGTTCTCGAAAATGTGTGTAGAACCAACATGAACTTGGCCAGCGTGGTGGGCTATCGCCGTGCCCTCTTCACAGTGCGAAGGGACCCGCGCCCAGCAGTGGGAAAACAATTTCTACATTAAAGTTTGTGACAATTATAAAATTATGTTATCATAATACGTTAGGTTTAGAGGAGGCTTCAGGTGACCAGAATGCTGGTATCTACTTTGGTCAAAAGCTAAGCATTGCCATCCAGCGTGGCAATGTTGCCAGCATTCTGGCCACATGTCCCTCCTCTGACGGATTTTTAGACTAAGTTTTTTGTATACATTTTATAAATAGTATAATTTAAGGTCTTTTTTATTTTGTTTAATAAATGTATAATTATTGTTATGATTAAAAGTTTATATTACAGTCACTATTAATTTAATTCTTTATTGTGTTACTTACAAAATAACAAGTACAAAAGGAGGATTTAACAATATTTTTTTTCGAGAAATCAATGTTAGAATTTATCTGCTTTCCCCACAGCAAGCCGGCACCTCGCGTGCTCCGCTCGCGTGACGGCCTACCAACGCTTTTATGCGTTTTCATACTGTAAGCTACTCCTTAACCTATATAGCGGAATGTAAGCATTTAGTTTCAAGTGAGCCCGACAACGTTTGCACACTGGTTCTATAATTATCGGCATTCTACTTTACGTGTAACTAAAACCAATCATTTAATCGCCATCGCAATCGCACAATTGTATATACAATTGTAAAGTTGAAAATCTGCCGCTAAGCATCTAACGGTGTGTTCTGGCAACCTCACTTGAGAGCCAGTTCCATTCCAGGCTAGGTGTGCTTTACCATCTTCGACCACACCGTCACTTAATATCAGGTCAGCTGTAGTCAAAAGGCTGTCAAGCATTAAAAAAAAAAATACTGTATTTGAACGCTGAATACTTTCATGTGCTTGTTACACATCGGAATTACATAAAAATATCATGCTAAAATATCATCAAATACCAGCTCATGCTTTTGAGATAAAAAGTCAGTTAACTCCATACCAAATTTCATTCAAATCCGTTCAGTAGTTTTTGCGTGAAAGAGTAACAAACATCCATCCAAGTACGATTTGTATCGTAAAATATCTCAAACTAGTGCATTTCATTTTATTATATATCTAAAAGAATTGAATCCGCTTATCAAAAATCGTTATGTCGACTTTTTAGTGTCTTGAACAAACCATCATCGTAGGGATCTGGAAAAAAAGTTCACCTTTAATGCCTTAATTTTCTTTGAAAGGAAAAAAGTACAGAACATTTAATGTAATGCAGTGTAAAACCGTCCCGCAAGCAACATAAATGGTTGTAAGCATTTAGCTTCAAGCACACTCTGCAGTAATGCATTCTGAGAGTGCAGCGTTTGTACCAATCTATGCTTCCATCGTAGGACATATTATTATATCATCATGTGTATCTTTAAAAACTATCAAAAGAGGTTTAATTTCATAAAAAAATTAATATTGCCATTTTCATCATTTAAACGCATTATTAAGTGTGTTAGTGTGTGCTGCATCTTCGGCCAAATTGTTGCTATTGTATCAGGTGAGATCGTAGTCAAACACGTGCATAGTCTTTGAAACTCCAATTCATGTATTTAGTTATGAAATGATTGTCATGATATTATGTAAGATAGCTATCAGGTACCTAAACAGCTATAGCTTTTTTCACTATTAAATTTTATTTTTTCCATCATTCAGACTTGTCATCTCGTCTGGTCGACGCCACACGTGAACAAAACGCTGAGGTATTTTGCTCAGCGTTTGAGCATTGCCATACAACGCGGCAATGGTGCCAGCGTTTTGGGAACTATTCCCATTGAAAGCGGCCATTTAGATTAGTTATTATTTTAAATGTTACATTTGTCTTAGTTACTTTACTTATTTATACCTTGAAATTTTTTCCATTTAAAAATAATGTAAATGTCAAAATCATAACACGTGTCAATATAATGAAATGTCATTATAAATGTCAAGTATAAAATATGTCAATATGGTTAAATGACACAAAAAATATTTTTTTTTTAAATTGTTTTTTTTCGTAAAATATTCTTCAAAGTCATAAAACAATGTTTCTTGATGCTTGCTTCTTGACGGTGAAAGGTGCATCCTGAATGGAAGCGGGTACGCTGTTGTAGACTGTAGACCCCAGAATATATATACCAACGTCAGTCTCCGACTTGACGACCCATTGCGACGGCGTTACTAGTGGATCTTTGTTTTGAAATATATTTATTTGCATGATTATTACTAGTTGCATCATTTCATCAGATTTTTAAAGCAATTTTGATCACACAGAAGTACGTTGCGACAGGTGCACGAACCGTGACGGCGGCGCCGACGCATCTGTCAAAAAGCTGCTTTCAAGCGGCTTTTTGAGTGTTTTAAACGGTCAGTGATTGACGGTGGTACATCTGTAATGACATGAATTAAAAACCTTTCGTCGGTAGTACAACACCTACTATTTGTTCGATCGAGTTGTGGGATTTTTGTGAGTTGGGATCATAGGGAATGTGTTTAGACGATGAGTTAATCTACATATCTGAATCTGACGAGAGAAAGAAAGCGTTAAACATTATAAATTGAAAATTATTTCTTCTAAGAAATATCTGTAGTTTTGATTATGATTGGAGCTGATTTTTATAAACAACTCTTTTTTTATTTTGATAGGCTATGTGTTTGATCACAGCTCATCTGATGATAAGTGACGGTGTGGTCTAAGATGACACACCTAGCCTGGAATGGAACTGGCTCTTGAGTGAGGCTACCGGAACCACACTATTAGATCATTGGTTGTAGATTTTCAATTTGAAGGTGGTAGCTAACCAGCCGACTATAAAGCACCCTACCACCATACTATGGTTTCCGCATGATGTTTTCCTTCACCGACAGCACAAGTTCATGGTTAGTTCCGTTGTAAATGTTGTTCCTAAAAACTATAAAAGGAGGGATATTTAATTTTAAAGAAATAATTTTTTATCCATTTGCATACTTTTATTTTGAGCGTTTAAGTTATATTTTTAGTTAATTTTCGCTTAAGATCCAACTGTCCCTCTACTGGACATGGACCTCTTCTTATTGAGAGCAAAGTAAAGCCATAGTCCACCACGTTGGCCAAGTGCGAGGCAGACTACAGACATCTTTCAGAACCTTTTTTTTAAAGAACTCTTAGACATGTACAATTTCTCATGATGTTTATTTTCACTGTTTGAAGTCATTGGAAATACGCACATAACTTAAAAAGACTGATGTGTGCCGTGAAATACGTACCAGGATCTCCAGATTGGAAGCCAAACGGTCTCCCAACAAGGCTGCCGAAACTTTTCACCTGACCTGAGTAGGTATCTGATATTCGTTTCAACTTGACCTCCACGCGTTCCTTAAAAAAAAGGGTAGAAAACAGATGAACAACGAAATAATTCCATAAGTGTGCCTTTTTTATTAAGATACAGAACACTAAAACCATTTAAAAAGATTCGAGAACTCTGAGTTATCACAATGACCCCCCATTACTATATAATTCTATCAAGAGCTACTGTAAAATTGCAACAATTTATTCGTATTGTAAAGTATATACAATTTTTGTTGACCACCACATCGTCATGTACCGTTCTAAATGATACATGATATCATGCTGAAGGTTTTTAAAGCTACTGATTACTTCGATTCCGTGTGAGAAAATAACACAAGCGATAAAATTTAAAATTATATTTTTAACGAAATTATGGTTTCCAATTTTGCATGCATTACTGCACACGCCTTTCGGCTTCATCTCCAGAGCTGGCTGTCGACCGATCCTCATCGCATCGACTTCCTTCATCAATCACCGCGCCCTCACAGATGATTGGCGTGATTACGTAATGAATAACCCGAGTTATCATTATTTATTGGTCGGCCACCCTTCTGTAATGACTCATTAATGATCTGTGCTCCAGGATAAAGATCAATTGAGTGTCTTATTTGAGACTTTTAGTGATTGATTTTGAGGTTGTCGAAATCGTGGTGTTTCTTTGGTATCTAACATTTTTAATGATTTTACATTTTATTCACCGCAGTACCAGTACTGATTGGAGGCACCAAGCTGTAGTTTTTTTTTTATCATAGGACAATACGCACAGCGCCATCTGACCCCAAACTAAGCAAAGCTTGTATATGGAAGACAGATTACTGATAGAATATCTATATAGAGTGAATGACAACATCGTGAGGAAACCATACATCATGGTGGTAGAGTACTTTCTAGTAGGTACTCGGGTGGCTAGCTATCACCTTCAAGTTAAAAATTTCTCCTAACAGTGCTTTCCAAGAGCAAGTTCTATTCCAGGCTAAGTATAGTTAAACCGTCACTTAACATTAGATGAGCAAACACAGTCATAGACTGCCAACAAAAAAAAGGACTCAAGCAAGTCATTTTGGAGTTATTTGGAACTAAGTGAAACAGTCATCGTATGTTTTTTATTGAGGTCGAGCCTATTTGTAATCATTTAGTTAATGCGAAATCAAAATCTTTAATGCATTCTCCGAAAATTAGTAATCTCCTTGTTAATTATTTATGCATAGATTTTATAGAATGTCAGTCTGTCCGTCAAGCTGATGGATGATTTTACTCGCTGACCCTAAGTAGGTCGTGACTCATGATTCCGCAATGTCGGTGAGTCTGGTTTGTGGGGGTTCAATAAGTAGGTACGTACGTCGTATCACGCCCATTATATCAACTTTCAACTTCTCAAGAACTTGTCTATTTTAGAAGTAAATTAACCGTTCCAAATCAGCCCTGTTTTTGGGCACTCCCACTTTCCCACCACCACACCACTATTGGGCACGGACCTCTTTTCATCGTGAGAAGGGTAAGGCCATGTTTGCAACAACACAACACCATCTAGCTCCAAAATCAGCAAAGCTTGTACTATGGAAGTCAGGCATCTTGACAGGAAACAAACATGGAACACCCATGTCAAAAAAAAACGTGACGAACTAAATATACGAACTGAGTAACCTCAACTAGCTAATAGGCAGAAGATCAAACGTCACCATGGCAAATAAGATACTCATCTATAAAACTATAATTAAACCCATTTGGAGTGGGGATAAAAAAAAATAGCAACATGGAAATGTTACAACGGTTGCAGAATAAAGCCCTCAAAACCATAACCAATGCACCAATGTTTATCAAAACCAGTGAATCGCTTGAGTACACAGAAATGAAAACAGCCAAGGAAGAAGTGGAACACAAGGCAATATCATACCAAAGTCGAACACACATAAATACCCTAACAACTGCGTTATGCAAACCACTATGGGGCAGAAGGCTCAAAAGGCAACACATATGGGACTTTGTTGAATTGAAATAAAAGACAGCTTCCTCACAGGAGGAACAAACAGCTCTTACCTGACAATAACACCCACAACAAATCTGCTAAGGGCTTGTAGAGCCGATAGCAAGATGACACATAAAAAAAATACATACTTACAGAACAAACAATTATTGTTCGTCACATATATTATATTTATCCTTGGTGGGCATCAAACCCACGCCTTACAACTCTTGAAGCAGATATGAGGAACAGGGCAGTTCTAACCTTTATGCTAAAAAGTTTCAACATAATTAAGGATTAAGCTATCTAAAAGCTATTTGTACAAATCAGCACAATTAAATTGAAAAATTAACTAGATTCCAATTAAAAAAATTACTGATGAAAAATAACTTTTTTTCGGGATCGAAAAAGTTAATTGCTATATAAATAGCTCCAATACGAGTTTAAGTAAATTAAACACTATTATAAATGTTAAAGTATGTAGGTCAACAAAGTTACTTTTAATGTGAAAGAGTATTATAATTATAGTGAATGGAAAGCAAATTCTAAATCGGGCTTTAAAATGCCTAGAGTAAATTAATTTTAGCATCGAGTCTAATTATTTCTTCTATATCAATGTATTTTGTATTGAAGCAGGTTCTTTTGAAACCAAATGTCATGCTGAGCTTGAATTTGTGAAAGATTTTAAAACGTCATCGGCGGTTTTCATTAATTAGCAACTCACAGGATTCGTAGGTCCAACAGATTTATTTTTACACGAGTACCAACAAAAGGAATGTAATGTTTTCAGAATTGTGTATGTGTGTGTGTGTGTGTGTGTGTGTGTGTGTGTGTTTGTATGTGAGCTTCATTATTACACCATGACTTTTAATGTCTGAACAAGTTTGAAGTGACACTATCTATAGATATTAAAAAAAAACTTTAATTAATGGGCATTTGTGTTTGCCAGAGAATGCCAGAGAACTAAAGTCATTGACATAGCTCAGCGTATTAGCAAGCTGAAGTGGCAATGGGCTGGACATATCTGTCGCAGAACCGATAACCGCTGGGGTAGACGTGTTCTAGAGTGGAGACCGCGTATTGGCAAGCGTAGCGTAGGACGCCCTGAGACTCGATGGAGTGACGATATACGTAGGACAGCTGGCGGTGGATGGAAGCGAAAAGCTGAAGATCGGGCTGAGTGGCGTGTCTTGGGAGAGGCCTATGTCCAGCAGTGGACTAATATAGGCTGATGATGATGATGATGGTTTGTGTTTTCTGATTTTCTTAATTATGCTTACTGACTTGTTGGTACAAATATTCGTGTACTAATATGGCTTACTTTTGAACGATGAGATAGATATTCGAATGCAAACTTTTTGACGTACCTATTATGTATTAAAAAATATTGCCCTGGGTAACGCACACATGATGTATGTACCTATTGACTTACTGTCGTACTACTACGTAGTCTCCTAACTAGTTATTTTTGCATGACGTGCATTATAATGCACATTGTTATAATTTTATTATATTTGGGATATATATTTGTTTGTTAACTAAACTTTTTTTTTTTTATGGTTGACAGGCTAGATGTTTGACCACAGCTCACCTGATGTTAAGTGACGGTGTGGTCGAAGATGGTAAAGAACACCTAGCCTGGAATGGAACTGGCTCTCAAGTGTGGTTGCCGGAACACACCGCTAGATGCTTGGCGGCAGATTTTCAACTTGAGGGTGGTAGCTAGCCAGCCGAGTACTAGAAAGAACCCTACCACCACTATGGTTTCCTCACGATGTTTTCCGTCACCGGCAGCTCAAGCTCATTGTTGGGGTTCGAACTCACGCCCTTCGGCATGCGAACTTCCCGCGCTAACCACTGAGCTATCATCGCTACAAAATAGTCCTACTGACTAAATAACTGATTTAAATTAGTCTTTTGTCGGCTTAACGCGTATGCAAAATTGGAGTGTGCGTACCACCTAAGAAAGCACGGTGCGTGGCGCCACCTGCCGGCCCAGATGGAAGACTAAGAAGAACAGGTTTTAAACAGCTGACGCTAAACTGAGTTTGTAACAAAAAATAATTATAGTATATAGGACTATTCCGTTCATTTATGTTTTTATTCTTAGTCTTTGTTCCGTCTTTTTGTCACAAATAAAGTGTTTTACTATGGATAACAATCAGATAATCTGACTATAGAAATAAGTAATCTTGCACAAGTAAAACAAACTAAAGTATCTATTGTTTAATGTCTAAACGCTTAAAAATTAAAATGTATATTTTAGATAATATTATAATAGCATTTATTGTATAACAGGTGATTATGATTGATTCAGGGTCCTCGTGCGCTGCCCAGCCGTGGGTATTAATTAAGAAACTAATGGCTAAGAGAGAAAAACGACGTATGTTGACCTCCGGTACGGTCAGCAGGCACCTGGTAATTATATTATTTGCCATTTTTTTTAATCAATGAAAGAAATAAATCATGTTTTTGTAACCTTGATTGGTTACAAAAACATGTCATGTCTTTAATATGCATAATAATCAAATATTCTTTTTCTGTTAAAATTATTTTGTTTTCTGAACTATTTTTTGTGTGCAAAATAATGACTTTTTATCTATCTATCTATGTATCTAATATTAAGGACACCACATTTACATAAAGGTCAGGTAAGCTGTGGTCAAACACCAAGCCTGTCAACCATTTAAAAAAAAAAAAAAAAACATCTATTCACAAATCTGAACTTTAATGACGTTTAACAAAATGTCTTTTGAAAAATTGAATGTTGTTGGAACAGTACATACCCATATATGTATTTTTGCGGTACGGTTTAAAAAATATTTGATTGAACGACTTCCACTGTTAAAAGCGGAGCGAGATACAGATGGTACCTATTCTTAATTCCAGTGATATTCGACAATTAGGATTTATCATCATCAGCCTTTAACTGTTTACTGCTGGACGTAGGCCTCTCCCAATGCACGCCACTAAGCTCGGTCGATAATTAGGATTAGATCTTTATTGTTCAAAATATAAATATTAAAAACATTTAATGTTAAAATGAAGGGCAACAGTTAGCAGTTTTATCGCTTAGAACGACCTCTTCCAGCTAATCCAAATCTAAAATGTTAATTAGAACACATAAATACTTACATTCAGTACATACTAACTACATAATTTATTATATTTTTTTATTATAATTATTTAAAATGCAAAAAAAAATATTATTTTCCATTTAATTTTTTTTTTGTTGTTCTAGCCGTACCTTTACCTATAAAGCCACGTTCACACCGTTCCGTTATGACATGGGCGTTATCTTATTAACAATCTGAGCGCGTCAAACATCGCGCCATTGTACAATGTACTAGACAGGCGTCGTAGCTCGGACAGTAAGGATGCGGGAAGAGCTGGTAAAGAAAGACTTCGTAAGAGAAAACGTCGTGGTTAGCACAGTTTCACAGCTGGTCGTGCTAGCTAGCTAACATCAATTTAAATACGCTAATCCAATAGAAATTTTGGAAAATGATTTTAGCAACTGCATATACATGAAGGGCTCGTGAAACTTGTTGCTCGATAGGAACAAGTAGCTAACTACCTTAAATCTCGAAAAAAAAACGATTTTTAAATTTAGGCAAGCGTGCATCGTAAACCGCGTCTCAGTTAAAACATGAGACAAGAGGTCAAACGCAAACCTATCTAAATCTATACTATTATAAAGAGGAAAGATTTGATTGTTTGTTTGTATTGAATAGTATCCGAAACTACTGGACCGATTTAAAAAATTCTTTCACAGTTGGGAAGCTACACTATCCCCGGGTGACATAGGCAAGTTTTTACCCCTGTATTCCCACGGGAACGGGAACGGGTCGGTATACATGGTACCTGCTTCCATTCGGGATGCGCCGCGCAACTGCGTGCGTCAGAGCCAAGCTTAGATCTTGGCTGCTAGAGACTTTGTTTTACAAACTCTGTATTTTGTATTTGTATTAAATTAGTGGTAATTTTTTTTGTCATTCTATAATAACGGCAACATTTTTATATTTACATATTTTTTGTCTTAATATACTTTACATTGAAATTTTTCGCTATAGTCATATAATCAGTTAATTATAATTATTTATAATTTGTAGCGATAATAGCTGAGTGGTTAGCGCGTTTGATTCGCATGCTGAAGGGCGTGGGTTCAACCCCCAACAATCAGCTTGAGCTACCGGTGAAGAAAAACATCTTGAGGAAACCATAGCACGGTGGTAGGGTACTTTAGTACTCGGCTGGCTAGCTACCACCCTCAAGTTGGAAATCTGTCGCCAAGCACCTAACGGTGTGTTCTGGCAGCCTCACTTGAGAGCCACTTCCATTCCAGGCTAGGTGTGTTTACCATCTTCAACCACACCGTCACTTAACATCAGGTGAGCTGTGGTCAAACACATAGCCTGTCAACCATTAAAAAAACAGTGTTTTGCCATAGTTATAATAAATGTGCGAAACAAGAATAAGTAAGTAAACAAACAAAACTATTATAGAGGTAACTATGACGAGAAAATCGAAAGAACGAATCCCAGATATAGAGGTTTGCTTCGTCCCACAAACAGAGATAATTCAGTGCCAAAGTGGTGGGACCTCAGCATCAGCTCCAGTTATGGAGGTTGCTCACTTATCCAGGTCCCACTTAACCAAGTTTCACTGTATTACAGAGTTAGACTTGTAACTTTGGTGTGATCAATAAAATTTGTATTACATAAACTCATGTTGAGCTCAACTAACTTGCAGTCCAATTGATAAGAAATTAGTTTCCATAGTGCAGTAAAATAAGAAAGTACATTCAGGAAGTGTGGCGGCAATGCTCAGGACATATTAAAAAAAAAGTATTCAAGTATTCTATCAGTTATATTTTTTTTTATGTAAAAGTAATGAGACGATCGAGACGCTCTCCTGATGGTAAGAGATAACACCTGTCCATGACCATTGCAGCGATACACAGAACTTTAAGTAGCAAAACAAAGTCCGGGGCATCGCTGCTTTGGCGCTCATTACTTTGAGACTAGATGGTTAGTCCCAACAGCCCAGTAATTTCGCTAGCTGCAGTACCCTTCAAACCGGAACACAGTAATGTTTGCACACTACTGCTTGGCGGCAGAATATCTGGTACTGCGGTGGTACCTACCTAGACGACCTCCTGCTAAGGAAATCCACCACCAAGTAAATCTGACTTCCATAGTACAAGCTTTTTTTAGTTTGGGGTCAGATGTCGCTGTGTGTAATGTCCTACGATATTTATTTATATTCTGTAGAGCTAGTCGTTACTCAAAATCGCCCTTACTGCATTTGTGGTGTATACGCGTGCGTCGACGACCGTGTGACTTCACAATAAGCGTTACTGCGCCTTATTTTATTGTTGTTTAACTCTAATCCTGTTACAGGTGTTGTTTGTGAAGTGCGCCTTAGTGACGTTCCACGTCATTAACGTTTACGAGTCTGTTAAATGCAATGTGGCTCCGCACACTTTCATTCGATTTTTTAAAAAATATCTTGAACTAGCTGCACCCCACGGTGTCACCCACTAAATGTTTTCGGAATAAATTGTAACACAGGCTACTTTTTATCCCGAAACCATGTAGCGGGTAACAACGCGGGGCGCAGCTAGTAATACATAAAAAGTACCCTACCACCACTCTATAGTTTCTCACGATGCCTTCCTTCACTGGCAGCTCGAGCTCATTGCTGGGAAGTGAAACGATCGCGCTAACCACTGAGCTATCATCATTACAAAAAGAAATGTTATTTAATATGAATACAAATAAATATTAAATTATATTTCACACAGCGCCATCTAGCCCCAAACTAAGGAAAGCTTACACTATGGGAACCAGTAAAAAACAACCAAACACAATATAACAACCTATGTTCGTCAGACAAAATTTAGTTCTGAGTGAGAATCAAATACACGTCCTTCAGCTCGTGAAGCAGAAATGAGCTAACAGATCAGTTAGAGTTGTACATAATTATGAAACAATACATAAATGTATTTTAATATAAATATAATTATATCCGATACCTTTAGAATGATAGCGCCGTAGAACACTGTTTCTCAGTGTATCTAGACTTTCCCATCGTTATGGCGAGTCTTCATTTTGCTTTCACTGTAGCACCGACGGTATGCTAGAACATAGAAATTTAAATCTATGGATACGCTAAAAATGTATTTAGTTTAGAATTTTCCAAAAAACTAGACAAAAAAAAATAGGTCTTATCATTACGTCTGAAATTCTAATAAGCTTTAGTTTTCAATTAAAAGAAAACATAGTAAGGATTTGGTGAAAGGTGTTTTCATTGAAAGGAACATTCTAGAAGAAATGAAAACCCCAGTGTAGTGCAAAATGGACTTGCAAATCGAAATGTAACAGAATCTGACTGAAAATTTTGCACTAAACGCTCTTCAAACAGTTCATATCACTCCAGCTCATTCAAGCGAAGTGTAAAGATTTGTACGGTAAGAGTTTGCTTAACAATCATGTTTTATAGTAAATCTTGTCTGTTTTTGAAATGGTTCACGCGGAAACCCCGATAGGAGAGACTAGAAATTATTTGACTTAAGACTTTAGTAAAAGCGTCAAGACACTTTCAACTCATATCCGATAAGTAATGAGCGCCAAAGCAGTGATGCCCCGGACTTTGTTTTGCTACTCAAAGTTCTGTGTATCGCTGCAATGGTCATAGACATGCGTTATCTTTTACCATCAGGATAGCGCATAGTTCATCTCAATACATTTACATAAAAAAAAATATATCGCTAGATAACAGACACAAATATTGACATTTCTTTCGTTCTCCCAGCACCGTCATGATGAAAATCTCCGTCATCAGCATATAACTACTTCTGTGAGGCAGAAAGCAAACGCAGACCGATTTTTTGTTGTTGTTGTCGGACCAGGTGTAAGACCACAGCTCACCTGATTTTATGTGCCACTTTGGTCGAAAATGGTAAACACATGTAGCTAGTACAGTATCCACAACATACCGTAAGGTGCCTGTAATTATTATCATCATCTTCAGCCCGTAATCACCCACAGCTGGGCATAATTATGTCTCTTTTTTGGTACGCCACTCGTCCTGATCCTGTGCAATTTATTTATGAAGTGATTTTCATTATGTCGTCTACCCAACTAGCTGGTGCATTATGTCGTCTACCCAACTAGCTGGTGCATTATGTCGTCTACCCAACTAGCTGGTGCATTATGTCGTCTACCCAACTAGCTGGTGCATTATGTCGTCTACCCAACTAGCTGGTGCATTATGTCGTCTACCCAACTAGCTGGTGCATTATGTCGTCTACCCAACTAGCTGGTGCATTATGTCGTCTACCCAACTAGCTGGTGCATTATGTCGTCTACCCAACTAGCTGGTGCATTATGTCGTCTACCCAACTAGCTGGTGCATTATGTCGTCTACCCAACTAGCTGGTGCATTATGTCGTCTACCCAACTAGCTGGTGCATTATGTCGTCTACCCAACTAGCTGGTGCATTATGTCGTCTACCCAACTAGCTGGTACATTATGTCGTCTACCCAACTAGCTGGTGGACGACAAACCCCCAGCCACCACTCAGTGAACGCTTTAGTCCACCTACCATCACTCTGCCCGACGATATGTTCTGCCATTTATGTTCGCCGTCAGATCTTGATACTTTTCACTCGATCTTGCGTCTTGGTGCCGACCGTGGGACCTGTAATGATAGAATTCAAGTATTTTATTAAGTTCGGAATATTGCCGTATCGTCACTTTCAATATTCCCAACGCCCCTCTTACATCTGACCCCAGCATCACCTCGTAAAATCGAGGCTCATGCCGGTTCATGTCGACAATAACCGACAACCGTAACCCGAAGGTAATTTACCGTAATCTGCCGCACTTTACCGTATTTTACCGCACTTACTGGCAACAATGAGCGCAATTTATCTTCCCGAGGATCAGTCGATACCGCTTTTTCAATCGATTGATGCTGATAAGGATTTAAAAGTTAATGGTCTGAGATGGCATACATATGAGTTACCAGTGTGCTTGTAATGACGGTTAAAAAAACTTGAACTCGTACCATAGTAATTAATAACTTAATGATACAATTTTCTTTGTATGTCTTCGGGCTATTGATATTCTTAAACTCTACTGCTTGGCAGAACAATATCTTGTGCACTGCAGTGGTACCTACCTAGCAATGATGTTTACACGCTGAAGGGCGTGGGTTCAATCAAACCCCAACAATGAGTTTGAGCTGCAGATAAAAGAAAACATTGTAAAAAAACATTAACATGGTGGTAGGGTATTTTCTAGTACCTCCAAGCACTTTACCATCTCTGACCAAACTGTCACTTAACATCAGTTATACTCTATTTAAGTTATATTAAAATTACTTATCAGTCTCAACTAGGCTAGATTGTAATAACAATGAGGTATCTAACAACAAACAGATACGTCATGACAAAGAAAAAAGAAACTTAACATCAGTCCATAAAAACCTAGATTTCCTATTCAAGATATCTAACCACCAAGAGACACAATCACAACAAAAGCAGATAATCCTACTTCTAAGGCTAGCAACATACAAAGTTGGTGGTATTATTTCCCTTTCAGTAGTATAACATAGGGTATGCCTACACTCACGCCCGAGGCCTGAGACGTCGGTACTCTTCGCAGTTCACGCGGTAATTTACGAGCGAAGTCGTACCGTGACTCGCGATTTGACGAGGATTTTTTTAATTTCCCCGAGCCTCGGCTTGAAGCCGACAGCCGTGTGAGAACATGGTAATTACATGTTCGGAAGTAGGTTAAGTGTGGAGGGCGCTTACGGCGAAAAAATATTACGCCATCGGGATGACGGGTGACTTTGCACTTGTCTTAATAGAAGAAGGTACTTGCGAGGACTTCAATTGTGTGAAGAAATTACGCTAATCTAGGGCTGCAAACTTGATCGCGATAATGATCGTCGTTTGACCAACGAGAGAACTTATAATTAAAAAAACACGTGGTAATAGCAAATGGAATTAAAATAGAAAAATGCATTGTTACAAATTCTATGATTTCAAACAAGAGTGATCTAGTAGATTACTACAGTAGATTGAGCTAAGTAATCTACTGTTTTATTCAAGCAATTGTGATTTACCGCAAATAAAGGCCAAAATGAATGCCAGTAGCTGTGATTTCACTGTAAAATTATGCTCCATTTGTCCATAAATGGATGATCGAAGATGGTAAACACACCTAGCCGGGAATGGAACTTGATCTCAAGTGAGGCTGCCAAAAACCGCTAGGTGCCTAGCAGCTAGCCTAGTACTAGAAAGTACTCTATCACCACGCAAGAAATAATAATGTCAACAATTTGTCAAGATCTTCGAATAGATAAAATTATTGACAACAAATATTATTTATGCTATGAAATATAATGCAAATGCGTTACTTTGTAACGATTGAGAGATCGATATACTAAGTAGTTTTGTAGTCTTGTACGTTGTAGATTAAAACTCGATGAGATTCGGCAATATGATTTTATAAGGTCCAACACAACGGTAAGTTCTATCATGGCGGTAAAATATTACGAGTGCCCAAGACTATTGCAGCAGAACCCAGAAGTTTAAGAATAACTTTGTATGAAAAACGTTAAACCTAAAAAAGTTTTTTTTGTGCTTAACTGCCATGTTAGGAAAACGCTATACCAAAACATACTTTTACAAAAATTGTGAAACTTCCGGATTAGCTTGCTACTTTAAAAAACTTCACAGGGGGATTTAAAATTGCAAAAGTTTCTGAAGCGTACTTCACCGTGTTCCGTATGCATTTATACGGTTCAAAATAGCCCTTAAGGCGATGTTACCGTAATTGAAGGTGAGTAGCGCGTGAAATCCTGACAATGAAGAGAATTAGTTTTAGATGTAATCGCCTTAAGGTTGTCAATAGATGACAAAACGCACACGAGCGTCTTATTAGGGCTGCCCCGATATTTTGACCTTAATTATTTGGTGTATAAATTAAAACCTATTTTATTTCTAACAAATTAAAATTAAATCTCAGTAATCATTAGTTTCATTCTTCTAGATGTATTTTACCATCTTCAACCATACATACTGTCCGACCATACTTTAGACCTCATGGCTGAACGACGTTCTCTACGACTACAGTCTTCCTATGATGCAAAGTCATATGGGCTGCTCAATAGACAGATTTCGAAATCCTTGCGACACGACAAAGAGACGATAGAGCGGAACAAAGGCTCCAAAGTGTTCGCAAGAGACATGTCTATTGGGCAAAGCCGGCTGACGAAGCTGAAGAGAGAAGATGGTAGTATAGCGTCGACCAAAGCAGAGGTTTTAGAGGAGGTCGAAAGGTTCTATGGACGGTTATACGCCTCGGTTGCTGAGCCTGTTAGCAGCGCGGCCAAAGACCCAAGAGCCAAGCTGACCCGGCACTATACCGAAGATATCCCGGACATCAGCCTGTACGAGATTAGAATGGCCCTGAAACAGCTTAAGAACAACAAGGCGCCGGGTGATGACGGAATCACATCAGAGCTTCTGAAAGCGGGTGGTACACCGGTACTTAAAATCCTTCAGAAGCTCTTCAATTCCGTCTTACTCGAAGGTGTAACGCCAGAAGCATTGAACAGAGGCGTGGTGGTGCTGTTCTTCAAGAAAGGTGACAACACTTTATTGAAAAATTACAGACCCATCTCGCTTCTGAGCCATGTTTATAAGCTGTTTTCGAGGGTCATTACGAACCGTCTCAGTCGCAGGTTCGATGACTTCCAGCCTTCCGAACAAGCCGGTTTCCGAAAAGGTTACAGTACCATAGACCACATCCACACGCTAAGGCAAATTATACAGAAGACCGAAGAGTATAATTTGCCTCTATGTTTAGCGTTTGTGGACTATGAGAAAGCCTTTGATTCGATCGAGACATGGGCGGTGGTTGAGTCTCTCCAGCGGTGCCACATTGACTATCGGTATATTGAAGTGTTGAAGTGTTTGTATAATAACGCCACTATGTCGGTCCAAGTACAGGAGCAGACTTCGAAGGCGATTCCATTGAAAAGAGGCGTAAAACAGGGAGACGTTATATCTCCGAAACTGTTTACTGCCACAGTGGAAGACGCCTTCAAGCTCCTGGAATGGAAAGGATTCGGCATCAATATTAATGGCGAATACATCACTCACCTTCGGTTTGCCGACGATATAGTGGTCATGGCAGAATCGTTGGAAGATCTCAGCACAATGCTCGAAGACCTCAATCGAGTTTCCCAACGGGTGGGTCTTAAAATGAACATGGACAAGACGAAGGTAATGTTGAATGCCCGTGTTGTACCCACCCCAGTATCAGTTGGGAACTCGGTTCTCGAAGTTGTTGACACATACATTTACCTAGGGCAAGCAGTCCAATTAGGTAGGTCCAACTTTGAGAAAGAGGTCAGTCGTCGAATCCAACTCGGCTGGGCAGCGTTCGGAAAACTGCGCGACGTCTTCTCGTCCGAATTACCTCAGTGCCTCAAGTCGAAAGTCTTCGACCAGTGTGTGTTACCAGTGATGACTTATGGCGCTGAAACGTGGTCTCTGACTGTGTGCCTTCTTGGTAAGCTCAAAGTAGCACAACGCGCTATGGAGAGGGCTATGCTCGGAGTTTCCCTACGAGATCGAATCAGGAATGAGGAGATCCGTAGACGAACCAAAGCTACCAACATAGCCCAACGGATTAGCAAGTTGAAATGGCAGTGGGCAGGGCACATAGCACGCAGAACTGATGGCCGATGGGGCTGCAAAGTTCTGGAGTGGAGACCACGGACCGGCAAGCGCAGCGTAGGACGTCCACCCACAAGGTGGACAGACGACCTAGTAAAGACCGCAGGAACGCGCTGGATGCGGGCCGCTTCCAACCGGTCTTTATGGAAGTCAATGGGGGAGGCCTATGTCCAGCAGTGGACGTCCTACGGCTGAAATGATGATGATGATGAACCATACAATCAGGTAAGCACAAAAGCGTGTCAAACATTAAAAAAAAAGTACAATTGACCTGTGGAATTAATTTCTAGCGACGGTTTCAAATGCGTTTTCCGAGATAAAAGTAGTCTTTGATGTAATTAAAGGTGGATTCATCTTAATTCAGAGTAAAAAAATAACAAAATACAAGAAACAATTCCCTCGAGAGTCAGTATAGAAAGTTATAAGCTTAGAGTATGGCATGACAAAAAAAAATTTTTGCTCATAATTATGAACAATGACATCCTTTCGGATTGCTACACCCCGAGCTTATAAACCTGTATAATTCTTTACTATGCCAAATTTTAGTAGGTATCATATATTTCAGTTGTAGTTTATATTAGACAGTAATAAATAGAGAATATAAAAAGATATATAAAGTTTAAAACTAATTAAAATGAATTAATATTAAAAAAATGTTTAATTTATACGAATTACTCTCTTTTAATTATACCGGATATTCCGACCACAGTTTCGGCCACCGGTGATCTTTTTCATGGAGAAAAAGCTGTATAGCGTTTAGTGTGAAACCGAAAAACAAAATTGTGTCAAAACCAACAATCCGATAATAGTTTCTTAGTGTCAGGTGACAGCCCTACCCGATAATATTGAAGTTTCAAACGTTTTGTCAAAGGCTTATTAAGGTTCTTAAGATTTTTTTATCCTTAATAATGAACTTTATAAATAAAACAAGGATATGTCAGCTTTGAAAAAAATGTTTTTCTTTTACAGTGAAATCAATTTAGAAATTTTATTCAGACTTCAATAAGGACAAAGCATTTGTTATATCGATTGTACGCACACACTCAAAATATGCGAATGGAAGGAATCTCGTGACTAATAATAAAAAAAAAATGTTTCGAATGATTTTTTCTTAAATTAATGATTACTAGCTATGTAATTGTACAATTTTACAATGATCTTGTTGTCAAAGTTCAAAGTCAGTTGTTTAGGCATATAAAAGTTAGTATGTTTAGTCATATAAATTGTAACAGTTTGAGCTGTCGGTGAAGGAAAACATCTTTCGGAAACCATAGCATGGTGGTAGGGTGCCGGCTGGTTAGCTACCACCTTCAAGTTGAAAATCTAACGTTGTGTTCTGGCAGCCTGACTCTAGTGCCAGTACCATTTGAGTCCAGGTGTGTTCACCATCTTGACTGAGCTGTGGCCGTCAAACATTAAAAAAAATGTACGTGTGTCTTTGGTAGGCTGATTATAACGACGTTAATCAAGAAAAATAATAAACTAAATAAATATCGGAGGGCACACATCGCCATCTAGTCCTTAACTTAGCAAAGCTTGTACTATGGGAACCAATAACTGATAAAATACTTTAATACTTTTTTTTTGTAAATTACTTTTGATACATACAATACACCCAGACACAGAACAAACATTAATCCCACTAATATTATAAACGTGAAAGTTTGGATGGATGGATGTTTGTTACTCTTTCACGCAAAAACTACTTAACGGATTTGGATTAAATTTGGTGTGGATGTAGCTGAGTCCCTGGATTGACTGGAGCTACTTTTTCTTCGACGCAGCTCGTCGTCACAAAAATGTTGTCCTATTAATGAATAATGATGATAGAAGTGTATTGCTTCTGGAGCAAGCATTCTACAAAGTAGACGAAATTCTACTCAGAGTAGACTAGTTAAAATGTAAACCATTTTATTTATTTTTGTACCTAATTCGAATTAAATTAATTAATTGTGTATTAAAAAATATTTATTTATTAACTTATTTTGCGAATTTAATTTTATTGATTTTTTGATTATTTTAATTGTATTATTTAATGTTTGTGACTTGTAACTGTTCGTTATAAATAAATGAGTATGAGTATAAAATGTATAATGTAGTAAAATAAGACAGACATATAAAAAAGATTATTAAGCCACTCAAACTTCAGGACATACTTAAAAGGCAAAGTGAAACATTTGCTCCCCTTGTTGATTATAAAACTCGGAGCGGGCTCGGAAAGCAAAACTTTAAACAGAACGCTGAAGCAGACACGTAAAAACTCGCATCTTTTCTTTTATTACTTGAAAATCATATTACAATAAGGAAAGTTTCCTACCCTTATCTTAAAGGCACCCTTAGGTATCCGCAGTACGTGATGTCTGCACCTTGCATTTTATTATTACTGGCCTACCCCAAGGGTAGAAACCCACTGAGGAATGCACTTTGAATCAGATGATCTTGCATTTGGGAACTAGATTGTCTGTCCAAGTTAACCAAAGCTGATTTAGTTAACTTGGAAAGACTGATCAGTATGTCTATGACCATTGGACCATGACCAAAGGTTATAGACATGCTGATCCAATGGTCATGGGCATGCGTTATCTGCTATCAATGATACACAGAACTTTGAGTAACAAAACAAAGTCCAGGGCATCGCTGCTTTGGCGCTCATTACATTGAGGCATTCGATGGTTAAGCTCAAAATACCTGTGATTTCACTAACTGCTGTACTCTTCAAATTGGAACACCGTAATGTTTACACACTACTGCTTGGTGGCAGAATATCTGGTACTGCGGTGATATATCTAAACAACTTCCTGCTAAGGAAATCTACCACCAAGTAAACATACATACATACTTAAAGTTACGGCAGCCTAGATGGGAGAGCGTCTGCCTGGCAACATTTCTATTTTTTCAACGACATTTAGACTACCTCCTGCTAAGAAGGTCTACCATCGAGTAGAATATGTGATTTAAAACTGACTTTAAAAAGGAAAGCAGATCTTTCCAGGTATATAAGGTCAAGGTCTATGTTTAGTTCCATAGATTTCCAAGTAAAAATACTATTATCTATGGTAAAAGCGAATTATTACCTAGAATTCTAAGAAAACACGGATTATACTGTAAAACTACTGTCCATCCCATGCGAGGTATGTTTACCATCTTCGACCACACCGTAATTTACCATCAGGTGAGCTGTAGTTAAACACCTAGCCTGTTAACCATAAAACTAAAAATGCTTCAGTGTTATGTTTTGCCTTATCGAAAAGTTTCAAAAGTTTCCATTCGCTTGTGTCTTAATTTTTGACTTTTACTCTTTTTATTTTTTTCTTAGCCTGTGTGCGTCTCAGTGCAATATAACCCCTAAGTCGAGGGTGTGGTAAGTGGCTAGTAATTACGGGGTGTAACTTAGATTGGCTTTTTAATTCGACTGGATTTGTTCCCGGGATGGGAAGGGATGGTCGAGATCGTTTGTCACTTAACCACGTACCTAATACTGGGAAGGTTTATGGAAACTGCTGTTGAAGAAGACATGAGACGATCTCATCAAATAAGAGCTGCAATCATTAGAGGAAACTCCCCTCCTTTTATCATCTAGTTAGGGAAGAACATTTCCAAGAATCATGTACAATTAATTGAAGCTACGCAAGAAGCTATCATTTAAGTTTCAGAATCTTATGTTATAATTATATCAATTATATCAATATTTTTTAATTCTATTAGAAAAAAGTTTAGCATTTTTCTTATAGGTATACTAAATAATATGTATTCGTCTTAAATCACACCATAAGATGTAAAATGGCCAAGCAACTTACCATACAGGAAATCCTTAAACTTTTACGTTTCATACATCGCACCATAAAAATACCTCTCATAATAAACTACAGCAGGTTGATGTGTAAATTTTCTACGCCCATAAAACCGGGTGTCCGTTTTTCGACGCGAAAACCCGGATAAAGGATAGACGGGCCCATAAATTCCGGATGAACGAGAATCTTGCGCGCGTCACTTTCAAATAAAGTTGTTGCTGCTTAGAATAAGCCTACAATCTCACGGAAGTAACTTAGGCGAGGAGCCAGCGGCCTTTTATGATGGTTTCATTTTTATGAGAAGCCGGGGTCATTTTAGGGTTTTGACCCGAAGGATGTCCAACAAGGCCCTATAACTTGCTAAGATTACCGTATCTGTCTATCCTACGCTCCGTGTATATACGAATCCCTGACAGAAAAATAGTATATCTTCACGATATAATTATATGAAAAAATATAACATTTAAAAATAAAGGGATAAAGAAATTTTGACTTTCAAAATAACGCTTTAAATTTTTAACGTTACTGAGCCCGAAAAGGTCCATATTTAACAGTGTGCCCAATACTGTTTGGTATTTACAACATCTTCTACCTACTGTTTGGAAGCAATAAATATCTTGAATATCTAAGTAGATATTACATACAGGGAGAAACAAGTATTTTCAATTTTTATCTCCCGTAGTAATGACTGTGTCTACTACGGCGAACGTGACAAATAATAATTATGTAAAACTTAAGGGAAATTTCATAAAATTGATTTACATTCTATTTTTAGGTTTATCGTAAAAATTGTGTTTTGCATTACTTAATTGCCTCTACCGCTCATTGTACTATAACCTTGGCAATTAATCAACAAGCAGTGTTCAAAATTACATCAACAGAACAATTTGTTCGTCTTGTCATTTAATTAATTGAATTATAAGACTCTTTACAAGACTCTTTGCAAGACTCTTTATAAGCATATTCTTCGAATTACAATATCTTTAAAATGAGAAACACACCAGCAAGGTAAATAAGTATTTAATGTTTTTATTGCGCACCCTACCTTTTTACCTTACCACCACGCTATGGTTTCGTCACGATGTTTTACTTTACCGGCAGCTCAAGCTCATTGTTGGGGTTTGAACCCACGTCCTTCGGCATGCGAACCGACCGCGCTAACCACTGAGCTATCATCGCGATAAACTTCTCAAACATCTGACAGTTCTTTGCCAATTCAAAATTGTTATTTTGCACTCAATAGTAATTGTTACGTGCCTAGCTCCTCGCGTACAACCAGAGATTTATACTGTTTGACGCAAGTTTACAACGCTCAATATTTTACAGATTTCACCGCGTGAGAAAACCTTCACTCGTTCTATGCAATCTGAATGTTATCTAGCAATAGGAAGAGATCGGATTTTCCTTTATTTCTGTCCTGCTTCTAAGCGCTAAAAATGATTTTACTTGTAAAAAAAACTATAACTATCCATCTCAATTCTTACAAAAAATCGACTCCATCTCACTAAATCTAAACACGGCTAGGTTAGGTTAGGTTAGAGTGTTTTGAAAACGATTATGCAAAATTAAATTCAAGAAACAGGCTCGCGTTTGACCTCCGTCTCGATTGATGTCAAAAGTAGACGCAATCTACGATTGGTTGGTTAAAATTAACACTGATTTTATTTGCTCCTATTCGTAACAATGAATAGGTATTACAGAAACAGATATCGCAAGACAATTCCGCGCGCGGGGTCCATCCAGGGCATCTAGAGTATAAATTAACTCGTTGTAGTACCGGACGTTGCTCTTAGACATGACGATTTTGTATTATGTACGGATAGCAGAAAACTGCAATTTTTTTTAGATTAAAAATAATAATTTTAGGATCACGTCATATACGTCGAGGACCATCAGGCTTGTAGCTTTTTTTGCCACTTTCATGTGTATGTATTATGTATATAAAAAAATAAGGATAGTGGTCTAATTATGAGTACGACTCGTTAAGTCAAATAAAAAAAAAAAAGAACGGTAAAGACAAAAAACATTATTGCCAAAATAATGACAGTATAAATATACGTATTTTTAAGAAACATACAGTAAAGATACATTAAAAGTATCACTTTAAGTGAATTATTAGAGATATCAATTAATTATTTTTTATTACTTAGAGATCCCTCTTAGCGTTAAGGCTGCCACTTCTGGCACTAGCTCATAAGGTTCTCTTCTTATGTTCTCTGTATCTGTTTTCAAAGAGTTTCTATCTATCTATTATTAGCTCTTAAATAATTTTGGAAATAGGAGCACAATCAGCATTATGTTGTAAGTACGAGTCTAATACAATTTTCACATTTTGTCCTTTTCCTCGAGCTAAATATCTATTCATGACGTGTAGTTAAAAACAGTTTTTAATGTAATAAGTCAGTTTTAATAGCAATTACCTTAGCAAACAATTACAAAAAAAGAGAAAAAATATTAAAAATAAAAATTTTGTATTTAAGTTTTTGCAAAAATTCTTGACTGTTTTTCAAACCGTACATAACAAAGCAGTAACCGATATCACGGCCCGTCCATCGAACTCACTCGCGACCTCTGATCCGCGTGGGTTCACGTGCAATCCTTACTGCTATAAATGTATGAAGATTGGATACATCAACATTTAAATAATATAAAGCACAATTTACAGCTCTTACATTCTATCCAAACTTGGTTTCATATCAAAAGAACAAGTACGTGTCTTGAAGTTATGCGCAAAAGATAAACTCAATTTTATTCTCTAATATTAGAATACTTAAACTATAATGTAGTTTTAGGGCTCCGCACCTAAGTGATGTACAACGAGACTCTATTACTAAGCTGCATTGTATAGTACAAATAGCCGATTGGTATTGTGATACTTGGTGGTAGATATACTTAGCAGGAAGTCATTAAGATAGGTACCACCACAGTACTAGATATTCTGGCAAGCAGTAGTGTGGAAACATTACTGTATTACAGTTCGAAGGGTTCTGCAGCTAGCGAAATTACTGGGCTGTTGAGACTAACCATCGAAAGTCTCAAAGTAATGAGCGCCAAAGCAGCGATGCCTTGGATCTTGTTTTGTTACTCAAAGTTCTGTTTATCGCTGCAATGGTCATGGAAATTGGACATTATTTTTTACAATCAAGAGAGCGTCTTGTTCGTCTCATTACATTTTTTTTAAATGTTGAAAATGGCAAATGCTTAAAACGCGATGCCAAATATAAAGAAGAACAACAATAATACGATGAACGTAATCCAATCAGCTGTCGTCTCAGTGTGAGTCACACTCGCGTTGCGGTAGGTCAGTCCATAATGAGGTGATAAACCGGATCCTCCACGTAAGGCCCGTTATAACAATAATTTACGATTATTGCCTCATCGAACAAGTTTATTACGTTGAATTTTATTCATATATCGGTTGGTGTACTGCTGATTTAAGAGGCATTAAAATTGTGGATATGATTGCGGAATCAGGCGCATTTGTAAAGTTTGGTATTGATAATTTGGTTTCATTACAAATTTATTTTACATTTTGTTATAACTGAAAATGGCATCTATGATGATCATGATTAACTAATTTAATTGGTCTTATGTAATCGTTTTAGTTAATAAATAAATTGTATGTTAATAGTAAAATTATATTAAATTATAAATCGTGTGTGGAGTACTGTTCACACGTGTGGGACGGCTTTGCCAAGTTTCAGCTTGAGGCGCTGGAGTCTCGACTGACTCCGCTGACTGAGGCGCGCTAAGAGGTTGATAGGCAATGACACTTTGGTCAAGTCTCGGCTGCAAAGCCTCGAGCATCGACGTAAGGTCGCCTGTCTATCGGCTTTCTACCGGATACATTTCGGAGATTGTGCCTTGGAGTTGCACGACTTGGTTCCCCCTGCACCTTTTTACTACCGGACGGCCAGACAAACGCGACCGAGGCGACACCCGCACATGGTGGATGTTCCCCATGTGCGCTAAGCGCTTTGAGTCCACATTCTTTATTCGCACAACGAGGATATGGAGCTCTTTGCCGGAGTCTGTGTTTCTCGAAAAGTGCAATATGAGGGTTTTCAAATCAAGAGTAAACAGGTTCCTTCTAGGTAAGCGTGTTCCATCTTAGACCGCATCGATGCTTCACATCAGGCAGGATGTGGTCAAGCGCGAACCTATTCAATATAAAAAAAATAAAAAAATGTTACGGTAACCAATATGAAGGCAAAAAATCTATATTATCACCTCACTTAGGCATCTAACAGTGTGTATTGATTGGTTGTCGTATCTATTGATTAATACTAATTTTTAATTATATTGTTTCAGGTACATCCACAGACTGGTAACTAAAAAAACATAAGCCCTGGTAGCCGACATCTTAAAATTGTAAACAATGAAATCCCATCATCAATTCCGAGGGAGGCCCTTCAAACAAATTAAGCCTTGCAAACATTATAGCCAGTTTTGGAGGTTAGACTGCGAAACTACGGGACATGGAATGATCTAAAAAAAATCTAAGCTCGCTTTTGAATTTATAAGTTGTTAAAAGTGAGGTTGTTAGTTAAAACACTCAAGACGTTAATCAGTAATTTTACGCTTAACACATACGTAGGTATGTTTGTTGATAAATTAATTTTGCATTTTTTTTAATGTATTTTTTTTTAAATTAATTTATTGTTTTTTTATGTGAAAGTAATGAGATGAGCTGAGCTGAGGCGAAGGCTCAGCTTCACCAAGAGCCTCTTGAATGGTAAGAGATAACGCATGTGCGCCATTGCAGCGATACACAGAAATTTAAGCTTTTTTTTATGGTTGACAGGCTAGGTGTTTGACCACAGCTCACCTGATGTTAAGTGAAGGTGTGGTCGAAGATGGTAAAGCACACCTAGGCTGGAATGAAACTGGCTCTCCATTGAGGCTCATCGCTGCTTTGGCGCTCATCACTTTTAAACTTTAGATGATTAGAGTCAGCTGTAATTTCGCTAGGAAATAAAGACGCTTAAAGTAATACAATCTTTCATTTCATTTATTCAAAAATTACTAACAATTATCGTTACAGGTTTTATCCTAATTCAATAGTGTACGTAAAACAGTTAAGTAGCTCAACCAGAGAAGTTGGTATAGTTTACAGTAAACTATATTTTTGCGTCAATAACATCCGTAAACTAATTGTTGGAAAGAGTATGCAAAGCAGCGTTGGAAGGATCATATCATTTTTTTTTTTTTTTGGTTTGGCAAAGTTGCGAACAAGGTTGGGTTAAAAGGTGGGTGAACGTGAGGTAAACTTACACCTAGGTCGCAATTATAATCAATTATGTCAAATTAAAAAATAATAATTCTTAATTAATTAAATTCATGGTCAGCTAATTATAATACATGTTCAACTATATGTAACATAAAAATACACATTTTTCAAGGTCAAAAACTGAGCATACAAATATGTCTGTTTTATCTGGAACTCGATTTAGTGTTTGTATCTACACCATTCCATATTAGCACTAGCTTCACTTTGTACGTATTTTTCTGGTGTCCCGGTTAAAAATAATAATCTAGTGCATGTTGAAATTTATAATATTAGTGAGATTAATAATTATGAGTGTAATGCGATCATACCAGAAGCACATGTCCAGCAGTGTATGCGTCCAAGCAGCCATCGCTCAAAACGTCGCCAGCGTAAGCCGACACGACGAAGGCGCGACAAATAAGTCGAACTGCGGAGTTTTGGCGGGAACGCGAGAAGAGTCGTGTCGCTCCGTTGTATTTTTTTTCCAAAACTAGTGTTTTGTCGAGTGTTTATGCATAAAAATGGTGGTGTTTTATTCATAAAGTGCCGAATTACAAGCGCGAGTGTGGGAAAATGATATAATGTGGTGAAACATGAGTTTTCGTGTTGCTTCCAAAACTCCATCGAAGCTTTGTAGTAAAGTTCCCACTACTTTACTAAAGCATGACTGGAATTAACTGACACGAACTGGACTTGACAAAGACGACTTTGACTAAAACTAGCTACGATGGCACTTATTTAACTTTTGAAACTTGAAAATATATAATTACTTGACACTGGCAAATGCTAAAACGCGACGCCAAAACCAAAGAAAAAAAAAAAAAAAAAAAGTCGAACTGCTGAAACTGTAAAGCTGATATAAATTGACGCTAATTACTTTATTTTTGACCCTTCTGAAGGGACACAATTTGAAAATTGAGATTCTTGACTCGGAAAAACTTCGTTTTATTCAAATAATAATAACTGTCCTTACACACTATTTACAGGACTAGAAACATTAAACACACACAAAACACATACATGCAACTACAAAAATAAGCTATCCTTAATACCTGCAGTATCGTTCGAAAGTTCTTATCCTTTAATCAATAAAAATCATCAGTTTTTTGCTTGACCCAAAGCCCGTGAAAAACGTTGCTCCCTCGACTAACGAGAGATAAATGAAATGGACAAATATAATATTAATAATAAACTTTATTAACCATAGTGCGTGTGTATGTGTTTGTTGTGATTACATTATATGAATGAATATGTATGCATGTGTGTAAATGTGCGCGTGAGTGCGGTTGGCTTGCTAGAATCTTAAGGAGTTCGGTAAAATCTTTCCTGTTTGTTTATAGTCAAGACCAAGAAACCATTTTTCCAGAAGTATTCCAACTTCTCTGGTTGAGCTACTTAACAGTTTACTCAATTTCCTACAGGAGAATTATAGAGGTATGGTAGCAAATATAATAGAATATTAGTATAGATACTCCTATTTAGTTTTTGTAGCTCGTACAAAGTTCTGTATTTATTCTAAGTACGTCTTTGCAATAAAAAAGTATTTAGGTATTCTATCAGTTATCTGACTTCCATTGTATTAGTTTGGGGTTAAATGACACTGTGTGCAATGTCTTACGATATTTGTTTATTTTATTTTATTTAAACGACTCTAATCGACTTTCGAAGATATTTAACTGGGTTGAAGTTGAAATTGCCCTAATGATTACCTACATATTATTTGCTGTTTAGTAATAATTGATCTCAAAACAACAGACTAAGCCATCGAGAACATAAAACTCCTGATGACGTTGAACTTTTGAACGTAAAAAGAACAAAATTACCCAATATCAGCGTCGCAGAGCGAACGCTACAATCTAACTGCCCAATTTTCTATCAAAAAAGGAAGGGAAAGGGAATCAAGGAAAAGTATAACAGTCCCTAATTATAGGCATTACATTTTAGCAAAACGTTACTTGTAAAGCTGTTTGCCCAACGGTTATTTTTATTGGCCGAGACGGGGCCTCTTTATGGAGCCCGAGAATGAAGGATAAACGGGATGCTGCCTTAACTTGGGAAGATTTTTCACATGGGGATTCAAGATAAGATGCGAGATTATGAGTAAAAACTTTAAGAATTTCCTTTCCGTTATTTAAGGAGTTGCTTGGTATGCGACGAGCAGCTTTTGAGCGTAACAGAAATGCTAACGCTAGACATACAATAGTTCGAAACTCTTCTAGTTTGATACAGCTATACAGAGAATGACTTGACCTAAAATGGTATAATCAAGTATATGCAGTAGAAGTGGAAGTGAGAGAAATGCCAGCATTTTTTTAAATGTTTAACAGGCTAGATGTCACCTGATGTTAAGTGAAGGTGTGGTCGAAGACGGTAAAGCACACCTAGCCTGGAATGGAACTGGCTCCCAAGTGAGGCTGCCAAAACACACTGTTAAATGTTTGGCAGCAGATTTTCAACTTGAGGGTGGTAGCTAGCCAGCCGAGTACTAGATGACCCTACCACCATGCTATGGTTTCCTCGCGATGTTTTCCGTCACCGTCAGCTCAAGCTTATAATTGGGGTTTGAATCCCCGCTCTTAGGCATGCGAACCGACCGCGCTAACCACTGAGCTATCATCGCTACAAAATATATTTATAATCTACTAAATGACCACGAACTACCAATAACATCTGTAAACTAATTGTTGGAAAGAGTACGCAAAGCAGCGTGGAAGGATCATATCAATTTTTGTTTTTTTTTGTTTGGGCAAAGTTGGGAACATGGGTGGGTAGTGAACGTGAGGTAAACCTACACCTAGGTCGCAAGTCCCAGGTACTGTACAGGTTCCTGTCCCGGCAATGCGACATACCCGGCACCCGCACGTGATACCATTGACTGCTTAGAAGTTTCCGTCGTCACGGCCAGCTAAAAACTTATTTAAACAAACACTTTACAATCATACCACTTACCATCAAATGAGCTGGTGATCAAACGCAGATTTAACCGGGTGACAATCAAGTTATACACAATACTATGAAGTTAGTAAGTTATAACATACTTATGTGTTCAAGTCGCGAAAGTTAAAAACAAAAAAATAATCCAATAAATAAATACTAATTGAGGTTTAATGATGTGTATAAGCCCGCATTTTATCGAAAATAATATCCTTCATAGTATCGTAGAGAATTTGAAATATCCCGACTAATTTCTATACTCTCGAAAAATCTTTTATTCAGATCTGAATAAGAGGATGTCCTCAGACGTCCGCTTCGTATAGTTGTATGGCCACTAAATTAGTATGCTAAAACTAATAAAAAAATAAAATACGTATTTGATCTCGATGACTTTGATAAAACCGTAAAGTTCTATGTATATTATATACTAGCGGACGCCTTGTGGTTTCACCCGCGTAGTTCGCGTTTCCGTGGGAATACAAGGATAAAGAGTAACCTATGTCACCCGGAGATAGTGTAGCTTCCCAACGGTGAAAGAATTTTTCTCCAAATCGGTCCAGTACCTACTTTCGGAGCCTATCAAACAATCAAACCTCTCCTCTTTACAATAGTATAGATAGATAGAATAAAAGCTATCGAAATAATCTATTTTTCTTTTTTTATACCAGACAGACTATGTGTTTGACCACAGCTCACCTGATGTTAAGTGACGGTGTGGTCGAAGATGGTAAATCACACCTAGCCTGGAATGCAACTGGCTCTCAAGTGAGGCTGCCGGAACACACCGTTAGATGCTTGGCGACAGATTTTCAACTTGAGGGTGGTAGCTAGCCAGCCGAGTACTAGAAAGTACCCTACCACCATGTTATGGTTTCCTCACGATGTTTTCCTTCACCGGCAGCTCAAGCTCATTGTTGGGGTTTGAACCCACGCCCTTCGGCATGCGAAGCGACCGCACTAACCACTGAGCTATCATCGCTACAAAAAACGTGTATGTGTGTATCTATTCAATAAACGTGTTTTTATGCCATAGGTGGCAAATAAGCAGACGCGTTGCCTGATGGTAAGCAATCACTGTCGCCAGTGAATATATGCAATGCTAAAGACACAACAAATACTTTGCCCACCTTATTAAAAGAAAGTTCTGCTAACATAATATTGTAACTCCGTAGGAATGGAAATACCGAAGAATGAAAGTCATTTAATAAACAAGCCCAAAGTAACTAGAAATTATTTATAAAAACAGGCAAACTTTTAAAACATGCAAGCATCTATCGGTGTGTTCCGGCATTCTCATTTTAGTAGAGCCAATTCCATTGCTTGCCATCGTCGAACACACCGTCATTTAACATCAGCTGAGCTGTGGTCAAACACTTAGTCTGTCTAACATTTAAAAAAAAGCACCGTATAAACTCTCTCTCTTGCACCGACTGTAGCTTTTTTTTTTTTTAATGGTTGACAGGCTAAGTGTTTGACCACAGCTCACCTGATGTCAAGTGAAGGTGTGGCCGAAGATGGTAAAGCACACCTAGCCTGGAATGCAACTGGCTCTCAAGTGAGGCTGCCGGAATACACCGTTAGATGCTTGGCGGCAGATTTTCAACTTGAGGGTGGTAGCTAGCCAGCCGAGTACTAGAAAGTACCCTACCACCATGCTTTGGTTTCCTCACGATGTTTTCCTTCACCGGCAGCTCAAGCTCATTGTTGGGGTTTGAACCCACGCCCTTCGGCATGCGAACCTACCGCGCTAACAACTGAGCTGTCATCGCTACAGCTGCGCTGATTTTGTGGCCCTCCTATAACACAATATCGCGGAGCTCTCCGTAAGGCAAATTCCTGGTTCTTCGTACTCATTGTTCCGTCAAACAAAGACTGTGGCCCAACGGTCACCGCCGGTTACCGGCGGTATGATTTTCAATCTTCGCCCTCTAAATATAAGGGTAGAATTCGTAAATAAGTTATAATATTTTAAACACATACAACAATCATAATGCATATTTGAGATACTCGTGTAGCCTGTTAATAACATAGTTGGCTTATAATGGAGACAATACAATACCAATTCTTTTCAAAGGTCAAAAATAAATACATATAAGTAAAAAAGATTTTAATTTTAAATTTTATAAATATTTTCTTAGCTTAGCTCAAAATTATTTCTTGTTATGTACTAGCTGCGCTCAGCGGTGTTACCCGCTACATGTTTTCGAGATAAAAAGTAGCCTATGTGTCAATCCAGGGTGTCAGCTACCTCCATACCAAATTTCATCAAAATCCGTTCAGTAGTTTTTGCGTGAAAGAGCAACAAACATCTATCCATCCAAACTTTCACATTTATAGTAAGTATTACTGGGATAATGCAGCTTCCTTGAAAAAAAAAAAAAAAAAAAAAATATAGAAGCTTATTGGTAAATGGTACAAAGTAGGTACAGTCAGGTTAAAGACAAAAGTAATCCGCCAGGAATATTTAAATAAAGTTATAATAAAAAAGTAACATCTTCTTCAGCTAATTTTCATCTGACTATTCTACTTTCATGGTTGTCGCATATTTTTCAATAAAATGAATGTTCAAGGGTTTTAACCTATCGCTTTACAAAGTTATTAATTTATTAAGTCACTTGGTGGTAGATCTTCTTTACAGGAGGAAGTCTTAGTAAGTACCATAGTAACATCACAGATTCTGCCTCCATGCAGTAGTGTGTAAACATTACTGTGTTCCAGTTAGAAGGGTACTGCAGCTAGCGAAATTACAGGGCTGTTGAGACTATCCATCGAAAGTCTCAAAGTAATGAGCGCTAAAGCAGCGATGCCCTGGACTGTTATTTTGCTCAAAGTTTTGTGTAACGCTGCAATGGTCATGGATTAATGGTATCTCTTACCATCAGGAGAGCGTCTCGTTCGTCAAATGCAAATATTTTATGGATAATACCAATATTAAAAGTCAAATTTTAGTAAAATCATTTTGAATATGTGTATCATTAAAAAAAAGTTATAAAACACTGATTACATGTCAGTGATTAGAAACAAAATGTCAAATAATGTCAATATAAAATAGTGTCAAATATTCGTCAATAATAATAAAAAGACATAAAAAAATCGTAATTACTTACTAATAAAATTGAATGATCTTTTAGTTTGAAATACTCGTTAATGTCACAACACAATGTCTCTAGCAGCCAAGATCTTAACTTGGGTCTCATTATATTGCTTTACAAAAAAGATTGTCCTAATTAAGTTTTAACTTTTTTCAATAAAACTAAATTCATGATTGATAAAATCATCCACAGAATAAATCGCAGGTCGGCTAACCGTTTTACACACACTTTGTTCTGAAATTCTCTTCTAGGAAGATATGGCCGGAGTAACGCACCAAAAAAAAAATGTTCACAACAATTTGCTTACAAACTAAGCACTTATCCAACTCAAATTGATTATATTTTTAATAGCGTACCCTCATTAGTACCGGTCCGTAGCTTTTTATGACAGATTCATTAAAGCAGTACTTACCTATTTGTCGTGTTTTTTATGAAGCGACAAATTAAAAAAAAAGAACTTTCCTCAGGGCTTGCAAGCACGTAGAATGAGAAATAAGGGTGTATTTTTTTTCGTAATTAGTTTACGAGCACCGAGTTGGAAATTACAATCGCTTGTTAATAGGAGTTAAAACGAAACAAACTCTCATCATCATCATCATCATCTTTTCAGCCGTAAGACGTCACTGCTGGGCATAGACCTCCTCCATTGACTTCCATAAAGCCCGGTTGGAAGCGGCTCGCATCCAGCGTGTTCCTGCGGTCTTTACTAGGTCGTCTGTCCAACTCTAATGTAGTATGAAAATTAAGTATGTACGCGTAGAATTAACGACTGTCAGGGTAAATAAATTTGGCAAGGCCTTTATTATACCTAGGTAGTGTGTTATTACGATTATAAGATAAACACAAGAGGCCAACAACAATACAAACGGACGTAAATAACACTTGCGGTCACACATTTAATAATGATCGAACGTGTTTGAAAAATCTATGCGAGGCACGCTACAAGGAATTTTAGAAATTGATTTTGGTGGCCATTGGTAATGTTTCTTTTTATAGTTGAAAGGCTAAGTAATCAAAGATGGTAGATAATCAACTGACATTGATATGAAATTGACTCTCTTGGCCGCTGATATTCAAGTTTAAAGTCCGCCCTTAAGTTAAAAAAATGTTCACTGCCATCAGTTACTTAAAGTCATTGTTAAAATTTGAACTCATGGCCTTTGACTTGCGTTTCGGCCATACTAACCACTGAGCTACCACCACTACAAAGTATGCTAATTAATCGAGTGAGTCAATCACGTGAGCATCCCACAGCCTTCCTTACTTATGGCTTTCTCTTGCTGTGCCATCTGCCGCGATCTCGTGCTCATCTGGGTCCGGGTAATCCGCCATGGTGACAATATTTACCCCCACCATGAAACCAATTGTGACAACAAGACTCTTAACTCTGATTGAAAATTATTTTGCGGTTAGATCATCCTGACAGGAGGTCGTCTAGGTAGATATCACCGCAGTATCAAATATTCTGCCCTGTGACTATGTGAGATTACAGTGATCAAAGTTATAAGCGCCAAAGCAGCGATGCCCTGGACTTTATTTGAATTCTGAGCACCGTTCCAATGTTACTTTAACTTTAAAAAAACATTTAGATATTTTGCACAGCTGAGTCTAATTCCTAAGATAAATTCCTATTACATAAAAACTTTCTAAGCTCGTTTAAAACTAGTAGTTTTACCTAATAGCATTCGCGCCTCGATTTATCGTTCGTACAAGCAACAAATGTTTGTTTACATAATTCCAAATTATTCATGTGTCTTTAACCGTAAACCATAAACCCCGAAGACAGTGCAGGCCGTAAAAATGACACACCAATTCGGAGATTGTAATACATCAATTAGCTTTACGAGCGGCCATTAAAGTGGTTTACCCTAATAGACGTAGATCTAAGGTTTGGTACCACTGTTAATATTATAAGGAGTTGTAAATTTCGGGAACGTATCGTCGCATGCAAAAGTGATATCCATATTATTTAGCCAGTGAACAAAATGGTCTGACTATGACTGCTGTTGGCTCAGTTGGTAATATATATTCAAGAGCTGTAAGGTTATGTGACAATAAATGTTTATAAAGGTGGTAAGTATTTACAAAAAAAAGTATATATTATGTTATTGCATAATCAGTCAGCTTGTGACTACGGCTGTTGTAACCCGGCCAAAAGATTTTTTTTTATTTAAAATCTGTTTACGTTTGACCACACTCTGCTTGATGTTAAGAAGTAGTGTGGTCGGGTACGGGAGCACGTAAATAAATAAACAAAACCAATTCTTATTATTACGTCGATAAATAACATATTTTTTACACGATCCATATCAGGGCTAGTTGCAAAATAATTCTTTCGCGGAATGTAAAGTATCCCTATTGTATTGTTTTAATATATTTGACTTCATTTAGAGGTAAAAATTAAGAACTTATTTCAAGTCTAAAAATTTTTGTTAATCTTTTTAGACATGCGAAACTTTTCTGCTCACATGTACTAAGATTTACGTCACGCATTTCAACAAAAATTGAATCAATTTGAGCTTTATCTCTTAGACTGCAGTTGTTAGCAACTTTAAATTTGACGACTTTCATTCCGATATCTCTAAATTCACATTTATTTGTGGTTTACTACTTAATTTTACAACTCGCTTTGTTAATTTTATTTTATGTTTGATTAGCGTGTATGTTTCGTAATTGATAGCACTTATATTCAAAAGGTATTTGGATTTTTTTTGTTGTTATCTCATACGATGAGTTATGTTCGAATCTCCGTGAGACATCCGCTGCATCTTTTCCATTTCCTACGAATAATACTAGTTAGTACTATAGTTGAACAAACAAGCTTTTTGCTTAATTTTTTTTTTTTTATGTGAAAAATAATGAGACCAACGGGACGCTCTCCTGATAGTAAGAGATAACGCTTGTCCATGACAATTGCAGTGATAGACAGAACTCGAAGTAACAAAACAAAGTCCAGGGCATCACTGCTTTAGTGCTCATTACTTTGAAACTTTCGATGGTTAGTCTCAACAGCCCAGTAATTTCGCTAGCTGCAGTACCCTTCAAACCGGAACGCAGTAATATTTACACACTACTGCTTGGCGGCAGAATATCTGGTACTGCGGTGGTACCTACCTAGATGACCTCCTGCTAAGGCGATCTACCACCAAGTAAATGTCAAGTTTGATGTTTGACCACAGCTCATATGATGTCAAGTGACGGTGTGGACAAAGATGGCTAGCACACCTAGACTGTAATGAAATGAGCTCTCCATCGAGACTCCTTGATCACACCGTTAAGTGCTTGGTAGTTTTTAATTTGAGAGTGGTAGCTAGCCACCCGAGTACTGGAGAGCAACAATCATGTTATGATTTCCTTAAGATATCGTCCTTCATCGGCAGCTTAAGCTCATTTTTGGGATTTGAATGGTCCTTCGGCGTGTTACGTGGATGCTTTCAATTCGCGAGTAAATCAGTTTCTTCTATGCAAGCGTGTTTCGTTGTAGACCATTTCGCTTAACATCAGTAAAATTCTTCGAACGAAACTCTATTTAATTTAATAAAAAAACCAAATATAACTTAAAATACACATTTTTATATTACTATAAGAAATTTAAATGAACGTTTACGCAGAGAAAACAATCACGGTCGAGATGCACAATCTGGGATCTCTGATTTATCCGATATTGGGCTACATGTGGCCTCAATTAAAGCCATTTTAGTAAGAACCCGATAATGATCCCCTTGTTAAAATGCACCCGTGTGAAGAAGCCCTTATGGTTAAGGGGCAGCCTATTCATTTTCACACGTTTTATATTTTTAGTGTAATTTTCATAACAAACTATGCAAAACAATGCCTGAATGGTTAGATATTTTATGAACCTATATTTTTTTAGGAAATTACTTGTATAAACGAACTTTTTTTTGTACATAACAAAAAAAACTTGTAGAACTACTTTTTATGGTAAGAAAATAATAAAAACCGGCCACGTGCGAGTGGAACTCGCGCACGAAGGGTTACGTCCGTTCCGCACGAAAGGGACCGTTGTATGGGAGCTCCCCCTTAAATATTTATTTTATTTTATTTTTAGTATTTGTTGTTATAGCGGCAATAGAAATACATAATCTGTGAAAATTTTAACTGTCTAGCTATAGCCGTTCTTACTTGAGATACAGCCTGGTGACAAAAGGACGCACGGTCAGCGAAGTTTCAGTAATAGGGTCCCGTTTTTACCCTTTGGGTACGGAACCCTAAAAAAGATGAGGCGTTTATTTGATTAAATTCATTTTTTAATACTAAATACGATCCTTTCTATTATTTACCAATAAACAAAATATACGTGCAATTAAAATTAAATTTATAGTGAAATTGTTTTTTTTTTTAAAGAAGAAGTGAAGAGGACTTTTAATTTAATTTTTATGTGTAATTTTTTGTTTTGTGTGTAATTTTTATGAATTATTTTACATTATTTCAATTGTAATATAGTAATATATTATCATGGGTATAACATCTGAAATAAATAATTTAATTTAATTAAAAAAAAGCTCTGGCGCAGTTATGTTCGTCTACCATTTATGACTAATATTATGAGTCCGAAATTTTGTCTTTTTGTTACCCAGACTATTATCACGTTGGCTACTTATTATTGCTGAGTACCTACGTGAGTAAATCCGAAGGGTGCAGTTATTTCAAAATAAAAACTTACATCAAACAAGCAGATATTGTTTTATTTCATATAGGTACACATTTTGATGAACGAGTGTAAAAATTGCATAGCAATTAATTTAAAGATGTCTGTACAGCTATGGATGCTAAAAAGGCTTCCCCTTAACTTTAAACTGACGTTAATTAACTATGACATCGCATCAGTTACATCTATTACTGTCTCGTTCTCTCATTAAAGATAAAAGGAGACAGAACTTTTAAATTGATTGTTTCCTTTTTGATCCAATTTTTTGTCTCGTCTTCTTTAAACGGAATCGGAGTAGACTTTATTTTCAAAGGAATTACGATCAAAATAGCTTAATAATTTTTTTTGTGATTTTATCTATCTATGTAGATAATAACTTTGTTTACGCTTCATGCCAAAAGTTATGATTTTGACACAAAAGTCATGTTACTTTAAAAGTTAATTTTTTAAATTAAATTTTATCTTGATCTTTTTATAAGGCTTTTAATTCTTTTTAAAGACAGTCCAAATGAAGGTGATGTTTAACTGAATATGAGTGACGTCTTTTGGCGCCTTGCCTATAGTCACACGATTCCCGCTCAGGGCAAACATTTTATAGTATAAACAAATGTTTGTTCTGTGTCTGGGTGTTCTGTATTTATTATAAGTACGTATTTACAAAAAAAAAGTATTCAAGTATTCTATCAGTTAGCTGACTTCCATAGTACAAACTTTGCTTAGTTTGGGGTCAGATGGCGCTGTGTGTAATGTCCTACGATATTTATTTATATCGAATCTTAATGGAACTTTTGGGGCAAGTAGTTTCAATACAGGGGTTAAACATTTTTTTTAAATTTATAAGCTAATACACGGAGGTCCGTGACCTTTGTCAACTTGAAATATTTTTTTTTTACATTAGTGCAATTTAGGAAGATGAAATTTTGTCAAATTAATTTAAACATTAATTTTAACATTGTCTACTATCGACTAAATTAATATAATTGATAATTTTTTCTATCTATTTAATCTTTGACGCAACAAGAAATCAACGTGACATGTCAAAGTAAGTTAGTCCTATTTAGTCTAGATGTCAGGTTTGAGTCAGAAAACTAGTAAATCTTCATTTTCATTAACCGTAAACACGTAATGATATTACGTTCTTCGTAATTGTTTTCTTTCTATTAGTATTTCTAATTTCAAAAACTACTGAAGAACTTGTTATTACTACAAAATTCACATTTAAGTTACGTGGTGCATTTCTACATAGTTCTACCAAACAAATGCACCTAAAATGCTACTTAAAACCCGGACCGAACAAATGCAGGCAAGTTTAGGCGAAAACTAAAAGTTCTTCTTCCAACTGCAGCGTTGTAAAGTTTTACGAAATATGCAATGGTTAGGCCCGTGCAGAAATAATAGTAAGTATTAGTGTATAATTTTTGTTTTACTTATACGGGATTCATCATCATCATCTACAGCCTTCTTTATCGCACTGCTAGGTATAGCTCTCTCTTTTCATGTCATCTGCCACGGTCCTGTGGCAATCTGGTCCAGGTTCGACCCGCGACGGTGACAATATCGTCGACCCATCTTGCGGCTGGACGAGCGACGCTCCGCTTACCTTGCCTAGGCCACCACTCTGTTGCAACCTTACTCCACCTGCTATCACTTCGCCTAGCAACGTGTCCTGCCCAGCTTCACTTGAGGTTCATAATTGCGATACCGACGTCTAACGTTAACTTGGCCGTTCCGTGGCCTTCTTCAAGGAGACAAAGCTGAGTACAACGTGTTCTATAGTGAATACCGGATATTAGCACACGTAGCTTAGGACGCCCTAAGACTCGATGGAGTGACGATATACGTAGGACAGCTAGTGGTGTATGGAAGCGAAACGCTGAAGATTGGGCTCAGTGGCGTGTAACTAAATATATACTTTGAAAATTCAAAATGAACTACCGCAAAGTAACGCCTGAATCAATCAATTTATCAGTGGCGTGTCTTGGGGAGGCCTATGTCCAGCAGTGGACTTCAGTAGGCTGATGATGACGATGAGCGGAAAATAGGGAATCTCTTGGCTAGAAGACGCCAGAGTAGCATGGAGTACCGTAATTGCGTGGAAGTAAACATCGCCCTCCTCAACATTCCCGGCGCGTCGTTGATATCTCAGATGCCGAAAATATAAAATTTTACTCGAAAACATAAATCCCGTACGATTTTACTGTCGGATACGATCGTCCGCCTTTACGAGCGCCGTATAGACGAATATCGCTTGCTAATTTTGAAATGTGGCGAAATAAGACGCTTTAGCGGAGTGCGCCCTCTAGAAATTATTTATCGCTCGGCCCAAAGCAGCTTTGTGACTTTTACTATCTTTCGTATGGATGTTTTACAATTTTCCAAATTCATATTTAAAGCAACGGTTTTGAATATTTTTGTGTAAATTCTACCGTTTATTCTTGTTTGCGACATAAATAAAAAATAAAATAAATAAATATTGAAGGACATTTAACACAGTGCCGTCTAGCCCGAAACTAAGCAAAGCTTGTACTATGGGAACCAGATAGCTGACAGAATACTTACATACTTTTTTAAAATAAATACATACTTTGTATATATTTATAGTGTTCAAATAATTGTATAGTCCATCAATTGCTGACACTCAAATCAAATGGTATCAGAAAGTCAATTGAATGCAAAAACAATTCGGTATATAAAGTTTAATTTTTTGTATTTATTTTATTTTATTTTACTGATAGCAAACTTTATTTCATTAAAGTAGGTGAATATTTTGGCTTCCTATGCGGTAGTTGATTATTAATACGTTTTAAAACTTTTTATAGCGATGACGTCATAAAGTAGGCTGTATATTATTATGTATGCCCTTGCCATGTAAAACAAAAAAGTATACATAGCTGAGCACTACTGAGCAGGCACTGATAGTAGCCCTATACAGCCTACTATGTGACTTCATTAGAAGTCAAATGAAAGTCAAGTTTATTACATTAAAATAAATCTCCATCTCATAGTTTAAAGAGTTTTAAACCTAAATTTAATATTTTGAAATGGTTTCGCAATCAGTATCGTATTTTTTCTTTACACACCAAATTGTTACGGACCACGATAAATAGTAGATATAGTAGAATATTCTATTCTAGGCTTTACGCTTGGCAGTCATCAAAACTGGATAATAATGGCCCATAACCATTATATATTAACACGACTGCCCAAAAAAAAGAGTGTAGGTAATATTGCCAGTGTTCATGTTAGTATTTATGTGAGTTTCTTTGTTACACTATAACTTTTAACTGCCTGAACAGATTTTGATGTATACCCTATACATCATTAGAATCCCTGTCAGCCCAAATGATATTGGCTGTAAGTTAAAAAAATAGTGTCTATGGAGTTCATGATTCACTGTTATACAATATAATATTACACATGTAATTAATATTGATAAATATTTGGTAAAAAAAAATCTTTTTGACAAAAAAAAAAGTAAATGAGGATTTGTCCTTCGCTTCTACTCATAATAACTAGAGGTCTTCAGACTCAAATAGTAGAGTAGATTAAAAAGTAACACGGTCTTGTTATATTTACACATACAAACATACTTTCATCTATCATCAAAAGAGATTTTAATCTATTTCCTTCAGTAGTTTCAACACAAACTTTCACCAAACTTTAACGAAGCCAGTCAGAGTGCATTTTTCGATAGCCATCTGATGCGCGTCATTGTGCGAGCCCACCGATGCGTGCGCGACCCGATTTTTTGTCCGAAAATAAGTTGATAACGTAACCGATACTCTTGTGTTTTGGGGCGACGGTTTATGTGATGGTACAGTCGGTGACATAACTTGTAAATTAAAAAACATTTTTTTTAAATTCGTTCATTTTTGTTTAAGGCCAAAGCGAATAATTTACGTCGTAGCCCAAATTGCATTTTCTTTTATTCGAATATGCCAAAAATGTGACATTTATCTTGGTAGTTTTTTTTCTTTCGTTTTGGCGTCGCATTTTGAGCATTTGCCAGTGTTTTACATTTTCAAGTTTCATAAGTCAAATAAGTTGCGTTGTCGCTTTAGTTATAGTCAAAGTCCAGTCTTGGTCAAGTACAGTCCGTGTCAGTCAAGTCCAGTCATGTTTCAGTAAAGCAGTGGCGACTTTACTATAAGCTTTGATGGAGATTTGAAAGAAACACGATAAGATATGTTTCACCACATTATATCATTTTCCCACACTCGCGCTTATAATTCGGCACTTTATGAATAAAACACCACCATTGTTATGCATAAACAATCGACATACGGAAACGTTTTGGAAAAAATACAACGGAGTGACACGACTCTTTCTGCGTTCCCGCCAAAAACTCATCTTGGTAGTTCAAATTGGTTTTCAAATGACAGTAGCTGAAAATAAAATAGCCATAGTCCAGAAGTGAATCAAAGTAGGCTAAATAACCTAATAACTAATATTGCTTATTGATTATTTTACGTGGCACGGATAATGTGGTGAAACAAGTAATTTCGTGTTATTTTTCGAAATACATAAAATCAAAAAGCATTCAAAAATGTATGTATGTATGTTAAAAAAAAAGTATTAATCTCTTTTTCATTTTCTCTTCGACAATGCTGTAGCTCTTGCATTTGCACGGCATTGAAACTTTAGATTCTATAAATTCCTATATTATTATATATTATACGAGCTTTCACCGTGTATTATTCAGTTTAAAGAAAGAAGAAAAAAAGAAAAATTGATTGTATTTTGTAACAAATAGGTACAAACACAAAAACAAACAAACAGAGATAAACAGTTTGGTGTTTCTGTTTACTAATGTTTATACATCCCGCTCACAAGTCAGTCGTCAATACAACTTGCAATTGATATCACGTCATTTTATTTCAATCCAACCTGCAAACCAAAATCAACCTTATACACCCACCACAGTTACAAAATAAGGGCTTAGGGTTTAAAGACATCTATTTCTCAAAATAATTACAAAATTCGCTTATTTGAGAATTAAGTAGAAAGTAAATCTATATTACTTAATGTTAATATATTTACCCACTTGGAGTTCCATTAGTGATCAAGTTATTTACAATGATACCCGGATCGATATCCAAACGCGTTTTCACTATATATCTATTTATAATTTTACACAACGCTAATTCACAACTATCACGTCCAAACGCCTACATGCCTGCCTTTTGTTTGATGATACAAACCAAACACACGACAAATACAAAACATGTTCTATTCATAGAGATATCAACCGTTGTTATCGCACTATTAGTCTCGTAGTTATTAGCAATTGAAATCTGTATTTTAAAGCAAGAAAGTTCAACCGGCGAGCGAATACGTTTTCACGTCACAATGTCAATTTTGCTTGCGACTGTACTTGATGCATTCCTGATTTATGTTGGGCATGTTGAAATTGCGTCTATTTTAAATTCGTCAAAAATTTAATGTGATTTTTTTCAACATCTCAAAGAAGAAATAGACTCTAGTAATATACCGAAAAACGTAACTAATCACTGCCACAAAACATTTAGATTTATTATATCTTAAAAATAATCAAGCATCATAGACATCGTTACTTTCTCGTTACTTGATATTAGGAGTAATACAAAAGAGAGCGGTCAAACTGACCAATAAAAAAAACATGACAGATTTCAACACCAAAATATAAAAACAAAATATATCTCCGTCTATGTCTACACGTCACGATTTGACAGGCGGTATCGCTTACGGTACGGATGTGGAATAACTAAACGCAACTTGATAGGGCACTGTTGGACGGCGACGGGTCCGCGAGGTCACACGATGGATTGTCGACGAGAATGATGAACATTTTTGGGGTTCCGTCTCCTAAAATATGATTTAGGACATATGTGTGGATGGAACCTTATTTGTAATATTTAACGGTTACCGATAATAAAAAAAATGCAATAGTTTTAAATTCAATAGTCAGTAGATTGCATGCACGTAACTAATCTATCTTATTTATCCAAAAATAGCTGGTTAATTGAAATGCAAGTCGTTTTTGTAGTGAATAGGTTCCTCGCGAACATGTCCTTTTATTTTTTTCACTTCAAATCTTTGTTTACTTGGGTTTCATTAGTCATTGTTCTTAAATCTTGCAATGTTTATATATGACACTTTGGATAATCTTTGTAATACTGGAAGGTGATGCTACCCATCAATGTGAACAAATAACGTAGATTAGCTTGAGCACTATATCTTTGTTCTGCGCAGCTTTATCCAAAATCGAGATAGCCTTATTAGATAGCCGACTCCAACGAGAAGAAGAAAATCACAAAATGAATGACATATTCCAGTTGACATTTCAAGTTTTCACAGCCCTATGTAGTGTTGTCCCATTGAACACCGCCTGCGAACGAAACCCTAAAACACGCCAACTAAGCTTCTAATGTTATTCTTATATTGGACTAGAGATCTGGTTATCTTCAATCTCGCTGCCGACCTTGGGCAGAAGTGAGTCAGTGGGCAACCTCGTTGCAGTTTGCGTGTTTCTTGATTCAAATTTCATTCTTCTAATAATTTCTTAGTAACGTTTAGTCGTTTAATAGTCAAGCGCGCGGAATTACGGATAAAATTTAACGCAACCGCTGTATAAAACTGCTGCCACAATATTTGCATTTTGTTTAAACAATGAAAATCATAATTGAGTAATTATAATAAAAATAATATAACTTGGGAAGCGTTCTTTAGAGAGACTTGTAAAGACTCTTTATTGTTCACAATAATTACAAACAATATAAACTTAACATTAGTGGAACAATTGGCGGCCTTATCGCTAAGAGCGATCTCTTCCATGCAACCTTAATATGGAGAGGATTTTACTAAGCTAAGGACGGTGTGTGTTGACAAGAAAGTTAAAATAAAAATAAATAAATAAAAAAACAAAACACACATCATTTAAATAAAATATTCCTTGTTAATTATATGATTATTTTTATAGGACTCGATGAAACGTTTATTTATGTTTTTTCTTTTAAACACTCCATGTGAAATCTCCATATTTCTCTTAGTTAATCGTTCTTGCCGATATAGAGTGGGTGGAACCACAATCGTCTTTGTAGTAAGTAAATACCTATTACTAAATCATTACTCAAAAGCTTTCAGAAAAAAAAAATAAGCTACAGTTTTCAGTAAAGAGAAAAGTTTTCAGTATATTGTGCACTCCCGTACTTAACGAGCTACTGTCAAATACAAATACAAATACTTTATTGATAACACCAATGTTACAAGTCACTTCAAAATTTTAAAGATGTCTCATCAAACGGGTTTTAAAACACTGACTGTCAAAATAAGGTATGTCAATATAAAAAAATATTGTCAATTTATATTAAAATGAAATGACAAAAAAATCATAATTACTTACTAGTAATTCAATAATCTTTAAGTTTGTATCCTAAAGTTATAAACGTAAATACCTAACGTTATTATTCGGTAGCTTTACTTGAGAGCCGATATTAGGTTAGGCGTTTCTACCATATTTAAACACACTGTCAAACTGCGGTCAAACATCTAGCCTGTCAACCATAGTAAAATAACTTTCGGTATTATTTTATTTATGCCATCTCTTGTACCATATGTTCAAACATGTGGTTTCAAACCCCAAGTAAACAGAGTATGTTTACCAAGCAGCTCTGCGCTCTCATAATTCTGCACTCTCTGAAGTTTTCATATGGTTTGCTTAATATTTTTACAACTTTTAAATACCTTAACCTTACTTATTACATAATTATGTTTTCATAAATAATTTCTATACAGTTATGTAATATCTGTTCGTAGGCGCTTTCACTCGGTAGAAGATCTCAGATCTCTTTAGCAGGAGGTCATCTAGAACCAGAACCAGAACCACAACATCTATGCAGAACCAGATATTCTGCCACCAAGCAGTAGTGTGTGCAAACATTACTATGTACGGGATTAAAGAGTACAGAGTTTGTAGCGATGATAGCTCAGTGGTTAGCGCGGTCGGTTCGCATGCCGAAGGGCGTGGGTTCAAACCCCAATAATGAGCTTGAGCTGCCGGTAAAGGAAAACATGGTGAGGAAACCATAGCATGGTGGTAGGGTTCTTTCTAGTACTCGGCTGGCTAGCTACCACCCTCAAAGTTGAAAATCTGCTGCCAAGGATCTAACGGTGTGTTCCGGCAGCCTCACTTGAGAGCCAGCTCCATTCCAGGCTAGGTGTGCTTTACCATCTTTGACGTCACTTAACATCAGGTTAGCTGTGGTATCCACTAAGCCTGTTAACCAAAAAAAAACAGGAACTTTAAGTAGTTGATTCATCTGTAGTAAGTAGAATATTAGATTAGGGTTTTGTTTGTTACAAGTTTGTAAATAATAATAGATATTTCAAGTTTTTTTGGTTTTTATTTTTGTTTCATATAAATAAAATAGCTAGTAAAATTAAAAGCATAATGAGACTCACTATCGAATGTCTCAAAGCAATGAGCTACAAAGCAGCGATGCCCTGGGCTTTGATACCATGAAAAAATGGCTAGTGAGTGAAATTTTTGTACTATAAATGATTTTCTACAAAAAATCTCGACGATATTTTTTTTTTTAATTTTTAATGTGTTTGAACACAGCTCGCCTGAATTTAAGTGTCGCTGTGGGTGAATGGTGATCATACCTGGCCTGAAATATCACTGTCTTTTAAGTGCGGCTGCCAGAACACACCGTTAGGTGGCAGATACTCAACTTGAGGTAGAGCTAGCCAGCCTAGTATCATAAAACTACCCTACCGTTATGCTATAGTTTCCTCACGATGTTTTCCTTCACCGGCATTTCAAGCTCATTGTTTAACCCACGCTCTTTGACGTTTGAACTGACCACAATAACCACTAAGCTATCATCGCTGCAAAAAATGTTATGTCCGTTTCATTAGGATCGCTCGAAATTGTTTCTAAGTACTTATGTAACTTTAGTACCATACAATGTAAATGACGTGTAAGTGCCAAATAAATTAATCTTATTATTATTTTATACGTGAGAAATAACAATTTTTATTTAGTTTTTCAATTTCATTGAAGAATAGAGTTTGGTAGTTATTCCAAAAGAACAGCTCAAAGCTTTACAGCATCATAGTGGCATAAAAAGATTAAAAATAAAAACAGACATACCATCCCTTTGTAATATCAATGTAGGCACTTACGCGCTATTTATTTTAGAACATCTGTTTTATGTCAAGAGTATCGTAAAAAACTTTGAGGGGGTTGTATTACTAAAAAGCTTTGTGATTATAAATAAACAACTTCATGTCACTGTACTTCATTGGGATTGATTTATAGAGCTTCACAGATTAGTTTATCTTTGTTGTTTGTTTACAAACAACAGTCGTTAGGCAGTTTCAGTCTGACGTCTTGAGATGACCTAAACGTTAGATAGATAGAAACTTTTTATTCTGCACATCCGACATGTAAAATGTACCAAATAATCTTTTGAGCTTGCCCCACAAATAGCAGCCGTATTGCTAAAAGCGATCTCTTTCAGGCAACCAAGAAATAAAGCAAAATAGTTTGTCTATGTCACCCTGTACAGAGAAAGCCATCAAAATTCAATCGAAACAAAAAACAAAGTACATGAAAGCATCATTAAGCTAACTTTTATTTTACATCGAAAAATATAACTGAATTTAAACATAGAAATACGACTAAAATTTACTTTTTTATTTGCAATTGTAGTCTATTTCTCTTCGTCCTAAGGTTTTCTAGAAGATATTGCTTTCCACATAAATGCCATGGATGAATGTATGGATGGATGTTTGTTACACTTTCACGCATAAACCACTAAACGGATTTGGATCAAATGCGGTATGGAGGTAGCTGAGACCCTGAATTAAAATATAGGCTACTTTTCATCCCGAAAACATGTAGTGACTAACACCGCGGGGCGTAGCTAGTAAAAAATTAAAAGTACCTATTAGTTACTCACGATGCCTTCCTTCAGCTCGAGCTCATTGCTGGGACGTGAATCGACCGCGCTAACCACTGAGCTATCATCACTACAAAAGGATGCTCAGATGCTACAGTTTACTTAAGACGCAACGCTAATTGTTATTAAGAAGTTCAGTAAAAGAAATTGGCTGATCGTACTTTGTCATCATTAGAAATCTGTGTCTAATTTTTCTTAGGACCGATGACGTTCATGCAAGATTGTTTGCAAAATGTCAACCGATTTGATTCTGTGTCGCGTCGCAAGCTTTCGTAAATAGTCGTGTTATCAACGGTTTAATAAAATAATAAGATATATGAGTTGTCAGAGGCGCGAGCGCAGACGACATGCGTTGTCGCGGGTTATTGTTGCCATATTGGAGACTCGAGAAAAAACAAATAAAATAATCGAGATGGTTTTAAGGCTTAAGTACACAACAAGCTATATTTTATAGGAAATAAACATGTTATTGAACTCAGTTAAGTTAAAGCTAAAGAAAACGAATAGTGGTATTTATATCTAGCAGATTTGATAACATAATTATATTTGTTCTGATAGCTCAGTGGTTAGCGCGGTAGGTTCGCATGCCGAAGGGCGTGGGTTCAAACCCCAACAATGAGCTTGAGCTGCCGGTGAAGGAAAACATCGTGAGGAAACCATAGCATGGTGCTAGGGTACTTTCTAGTACTCGGCTGGCTAGCTACCACCCTCAAGTTGAAAATCTGCCGCCAAGCATCTAATGGTGTGTTCCGGCAGCCTCACTTGAGAGCCAGTTCCATTCCAGGCTAGGTGTGCTTTACCATCTTCGACCACACCTTCACCTAACATCAGGTGAGCTGTGGTTAAACAACTAGCCTGTAAACAATTAAAAAAAAAATAAAAAAAATTGTGTTTTATTTAGTTCAGACCAGTTTATTAAACGGTTAAAAAAATATTACAAAATTTGTATGAGTCCAAATACAATTATTATGTTGAAGTTACTTGGTACATAGTACATAATTATAATGTAGAAAACGAAACTTTTTTTACACGACTGCCCAAAAAAGGAGTGTAATGTTTTCAGGGTTTATATACATATTGTGTATGTGAGTTTATTTGTCCTACCATAACTTTTAAATGTCTAAAACATATGTCATCTGTCTTTGATTGTTATTTATTTTTGTATATATATTGTTTATGTAATTAAAATTTGTTTGTTTTATGTTACAATAAAGTGTTCTCTGTTGTATATTGTCTAACATTTTGGTGATAAACAAATGTTTGTTCTGTGTCTGGGTGTTCTGTATATATTATAAGTATGTATTTACAAAAAAAAAGTATTTATGTATTCTATCAGTTATCTGACTTCCATCACACAAGCTCTGCTTAGTTTGGGGCCAGATGGCGCTGTGTGTATAGTCCCACGATATTTATTTATTTATATATAATTATGGATGTATGGGGTATCGTTAGAATCCTTACAATTTTTTTTTCTTTTTCCTCCGGGGAGGACTTGGCGTCGCACTTTCTGTGCAATCCTTACATTATACCGAGTGAACCCATTTTTTTATTTAATTTGTGCGGTGGCTTTTATTTTAAGCTTGTTTTAAAATACTAATAGATTACTCTTTTATTTTAAGCTTGTTTCAGTAAATACTAATAGACTACTCTGGAATAGAAAATACTTTGCAATATTTATTTTTGTGTTTTTTTTTTCTTTAATGAACAATGGAAGCAAATTAAATCTTTAAATTAAGCAGAATTACATATGCGGTTGTGCAAAGGCATTTCGCTAAAAATACCGTAAATATCTCTATCATTGAAGACTCTGGACTACAAGGTTTATAATACCACTTTTGCCGCCATCCAGTCGTTTGACCACACGTGAACGTAAGTGGGTGGGTACTTGTTTATTTGTAATTTCTTTAATGCATTCTGTGCATAAACATAACAACTTAAAACTTTATCGCAATGCATTATCTCAAAATTTCTTGAATTAACAAAGAAAGTTTGTTTTATGTACAAAAGACATGGTCCTAAAAGGTAAATAGATATTTCTGTTTCTTGATTTACAATTAGCTTTTGCTTACAGTAGAGAATAAGGTTTATTTGTTGTTTCGATAAAGTTTTGATTTTTTGAAAATGTTTTCTGTAATTACGATATAATTTATATGAACAGTGAAATATTTTCGAATGTTGAATTTTAAGTACCTGTGTAGGTTGGCATGGCTTTCATAAAACTTTTAGGAATAATTTTCGGAAAAAATATCTTTAAAATAAAATAATATTTAATCTTCTGTGTCCATTGTAAATATAAGCAAACGTAATAACTATATACAATATTTCTGATGTATATTTTACTTAACGCTTTTTTCTTAAACATATATATTTGTTTGTCTTCATGGTTTCGTCTATCCTATCTAAATACAAATGAACAGTTTTTGAAAAAATTTATGTAAGATTAGATTTAATTCAAAGAACCCTGTTGGCTCACTGGTTATATATCTACTTTAAGAGCTGTAGGACGTGGGTTCGATTCCCACCCAGGACAAAAATTTTGCGGTATAAATAAAGGAACAAACGTGTTGTATTATAAGTACGTATCATTTGGGGTCAGATGGCGCTGTGTGTAATGTCCTACGATATTTTTTATTTATTACTTAATGTCATGGCTAGAAATAAATTAGATAAATATTTTATGCTCACATCAAAGACATTTCCATAAACCTCACAATAAAGAGTTTCTATCTATCTCTCCATCTTCTCTCCTCACTTTATTATCATATCTGAAATCACAAAGTATTAACTCTCTCAACCGTTCTCCAGCCAAACCTATCTCTTCCCTCACTTCCGGTTGCAAAAGCGTGCTATCTCAGATAGAGTTGTATCAAAAGTAGGCAAACCTACCGGAAATTGTACCAGATTGTACCACCAGTGCTGTGGTAATCCAAACCGTGGCATCGGCGGCCTGAAATATGATACTGAATACAAGGAAGCTGCGGCAAAGAGGGCGGACCGTAGATGGGTCGCAGAATATATTTACCTATTTTTGGATCGGAATCCGGAGGGCGTGATATATCGTTGGGATAGTAAATTACCGTGGAAAAGTAAAACGAGTTGTGTCGACTGCATGGCCTACATTTTATGGTCGAGCGGATTCGGTTTTATAGTAGCAATCAACAGTACTAGAACGGAAAACCATTCAAACTGCGTGTTGTCTTTTTGTTTTTCTGAATAATCGAGCCAGAAATTTCTATGTTTTATATTTAAGTAAAAATATTTGGGAGTTGATTCTTTTATGTTATTATCAAACGCACAAAAAAAACGTTTTTGTATTGTTTTTTGTAACTTCAAAATGGTTTCTACCGCTCAACTATAAATAATTGAAAAATTCATAACTTACTATGTACTTTTTAAAACTACATTACAAACTACACACAAGGGAATCAAAACAAGTGGCGTCGTTGGGGCATAAGAGAGCGTCACGCCGTTTGATGTCACGGCATATGAGTCGATTTTACTGCCAAAGCGCGAATAGGTGTTTCACATCAAAAAAAAAAAAGATAGATGCAAATTAAGGGGTGGAGCTTAATAGGCATATTTTTGATTTTAGTAGAAGTTTCACATCTGTACAGCGTTCTATGGACATGTCGTCGCCACATAAAGCTGTCTGCCGCTATCTTGGCATATTGCAAGGCGTGCCGACGCATACGATAAGTGCATAACCCGACCTGTTTGAAAAACGTGCTTCAGTTATACCCGGGTTGCCAGGTTTTGTAAGAAACCGTTGAGTAAATCCGAATTGTTGTTCATTGTAAATATTTATATGAAACTAGCTGCGCCTCGCGGCGTTACCCGCTACATGTTTTCGGGATAAAAAGTAGCCTACGTGTTAAACCAGGGTCTCAACTACCTCCATACCAAATTTCGTCCAAATCCGTTTTAGTAGTTTTTGCGTGAAAGAGTAACAAACATCCATCCATCGAAACTTTCACATTTATGATATTAGTGGGTTTTCAAATACCCATCATAATAGACATATTCAACGCAGAAAGTGAATCGATGTCTTCTAGGCAGGCGTGCTCTATCTTTGACCGCATCATCGCTTGAGATCGGATGAGATGGCGGTCAAAAGTAAGCCTTTTTGTTATTAAAAAAAAAACACTTGTCTTATTACACCCTTGTAAGCCGTATGTACTATAATAATTTGTACACATATTTATTGTAAATATTTTTATTTATTGTGTATTTTTGTTATTATGTATTATGTGTTATTTTTTTTTATGATAACATTTTTTTTTATGGTTGACAGGCTAGATATTTGACCACAGCTCACCTGATGTTAAGTGAAGGTGTGGTCGAAGATGGTAAAGCACATCTAGCTTGGAATGGAACTGGCTCTCGAACAAGTTAGGCTGCTGGAACACACCGTTAGATGCTTGGCGGCAGATTTTCAGCTTGGTGGTGGCCAGCCGCGTACTAGAAAGTACTCTACCATCATTTTATTTTGTATAAACGCAATAACATTTTTTAAACAAAATAAAATATCTTAAATTAATACTATTGTCACTGTTAATTATGTATAATTGTATATACATACGTCATACATATATGTATATTATTATATTCACCTTTTCATTTTCTGTATTTTTTTAAATTATTACACTGCCAACCGTAAAAGTTGTGTCATCTGTTCTATACATGCAAAGAATGTCTGAAAGAAATCGTTCTAATTTTTTTTTTTTTGTTATTTACGACTTCACATAGATAACTACATAAATACATGTGTTATAAAACTTACAATCTAATACAACTAAATGTGCTATATTTTAAAGGAAGTACCTCATGCTTTATTACAACTAATTTTTAAATGTCCAAAGACCGCCCTTACACTAACACATATTAGTCTTGATGTTGTTTTGCAATGTACCTACATTTTTGTCTCTCGTTTACTTCATGGTCATTTTATTTACCTACAATATTATACTCATGTACGTATAATAATCTACTAATGTTATATTTACATTTCATCCTACAGGCGTTTCTTTTAACTGCTCGGTCAGACAACACCAGTTTGAGCCGATTGTCTGGGGGCTCCAAGACAGCAGCTTGCTGACCAGAATCCGTGGCAAAGCGCCGCCGCCCCTTATTTCACGGCTATTAGATAAACTTGTTACCAACGCGTGGATACCCATTAAAATGCAAATTCTACACCCCAAATACTAGCTCAAATTTAAAGTCTGTTTGTTTGGTTTTTTGTTACGAAAACAGAAAAAAATGTTTTTTCCCTAAAAGCTGCGCCCTGACTAGTTGCGCTCGCGTTGTTACTCGCTACATATTTTCAGGATAAAAAGTAGCCTATGTCTTAATCCACGGTCTCATCTACCTCCATACCCAATTTCATCCAAATCCGTTCAGTAGTTTTTGCGTGAAAGAGCAACAACAATCCAAACTTGCACATTTATAATATTAGTGGGCTTAGTAGCTCGACCCATTGAAGAGCGTAAGCCTCCTATATCCTTACTTTTAACCGACTTCAAAAAGGAGGAGGTTCTCCTTTGAGTATTATATTGATAACACCAAAGTTACAAGTCATATTATGTTATAAGTACATATATTGTATATTTTACTTGGTACTCGTAGTATATCTTCTTAGCGAGAAGTCGTCTAGGTAGTACCACCAGATATTCTGCTGTCAAACATTAGTGTGCAAACGTTACTGTCTTCTAGTTTGAATACCTCAAAGAAATAAGCGCTAAAAAAATCAAATAAAAAATCATTTTCTTTTCTTTCTTTCTTTCAATGCAGCAAAGCCTTGAACGAAGTACAAGGCTTCGTGTCGATTACAGCGTTAAGTGTTTGGCGGCAGATTTTCAACTTGAAGATGGTAGCTAGCCAGCCGAATACTAGATAGCACCCTACCGCTATTCTATGGTTTCCTCACAATGTTTTCCGCAACAACTGAAACTCATTGTTGGGATTTCAATCCACGCTTGTTCGCATGCGATCTGATCACGCTATCCACAGAGCTATAAATAAGTAACAAAACGTAACTGACGTCCAAGAAAACGTTTGAGAAATTTTCGATTCGTTCGGTCAAAAACCATCTAGATATTAAGTTAAGGACGTAGGTCGCCACTATTTCTAGAATGTTCTCCATATTTCTAAGAATGCAAGTACAACACAACAAAATACAATGACACATGAATGCCTCCGAGTTTGCTCGTAATGGGCCGATAAATTCGTACCATTCCGCTCTTCTTGATGCTAAATATGTAGCCACAGTCAGTAGCTGTACTCACCCACTTTTTTCTTCTGTAATATGATAACATAAGATAATTTTACAGAACATACATGGCATTTGCCTATGAAATAGCTTATTTATTTTCACTACTTCGGGATCGACGAAAAAAATAATTACATAATATATTATTTACAAAATTATTGGCTTGCGTTTGACCACCAACTCGCCTGATGTAGAGCGGTGGAGCACGCTCGCCTAGAAGAAACCGATTCACTCGCGACTTGAAGGCACCTAGATTGTATCTACCAGGGAACCACCCACTAGGACAGAAAATTCCATTGTTTAGCGGTTCGTACAATGAAGGTAGACTCGAACCGTTTAGTCCGAGCCTTTGGAGTATCGAGCATGAAGCGGTGTCGCTTCTTGGAGCTCCTGGCTGTCCGATAGTAGAGTGGGCAGGGTGGAATTAGCTCATGATTTAGTATAATAACTCAATACCATCGTTTCTGAATACGGTTTACAATATTAACTATAGTTTGTTATTGTAGCGATGATAGCTCAGTGGTTAGCGCGGTAGGTTCGCATGCCGAAGGGCGTGGGTTCAAACCCTAACAATGAGCTTGAGCTGCCGGTGAAGGAAAACATCGTGAGGAAACCATAGCATGGTGGTAGGGTACTTTCTAGTACTCGGCTGGCTAGCTACCACCCTCAAGTTGAAAATCTGCCGCCAGTTCCGACAGCCTCACTTGAGAGCCAGTTCCATTCCAGGCTAGGTGTGCTTTACCATCTTCGACCACACCTTCACTTAACATCAGATGAGCTGTGGTCAAACAACTAGCCTGTCAACCATAAAAAAAAAAAAATATAAAATAATCTAAATGCCATCCATGTTGAGTTACCGAAAAACACGTTGTGTTACTTGATGGGATAGAAAATATTTTTCAGCCATACAACACGACCTAGAATGATATTACAGTATAATCCACTCTTTTCCTAATATAAAAACAAGACATACTTATCAATATTCCAAGGTTGTCGTATTTACGCAAATATACCTACTCTGGCGAGTGCCATATTCGATGGATTTAAATCTCTCTTTTACGGCTTATAACAAATTTTCAACGTAAGTTTTCTTGCATAATAGTCTGACTTAAAAGAAAATATTTGTAGGTTTGACTTGTTTATAATACGTAATTATTTATTAATTTATTTTTAATAATAAATGTATTTGTTTTTAATGGATACATAATTATTGTCAATTGCTAATGTTTTTGTTGAACACGTTACATTCAATTTTATTTTTTCCTATTTTTTTGCGATGCGCGTACTGTAGGTATGTGTGTGTGTGTGTGTACATAAAATTATCACTCATTTGTTTGTGCCAACCTTTAGAACTGCGGTGCACATGTTCAGCACACACTATGTTTCCTTTTTTCTCCTTGTTTGTCCATATTTGTATGCTAGTTGGGAGCCAGCGTGCTTATACCCACACAAATACAAAACACGATTCGAGTCAAAAGTCATAGACTCTCATTTTAGTTTTTCTCTGAGTTTGCCAACTCTTGTTTGCGTTGCTAGGGTAAATAAATTAGCGGACATGAAAGTTATTTTTTTTTTGTAAAAGTAATGAGAAAAAGTAACGAACGAGGCATTCTCTTGATGGTATAACGCATGCTCACGACCATTGCAGAGATACACAGAACTTTGAATAGTATAACAAAGTTCAAGACATCGCTGCTTTGGCGCTTATTACTTTGAGACTTTCGATGGTTAGTCTCAACAGGCCCGTAATTTTGCTAGCTGCAGTATCCTTCAAACCGGAACACAGCAATGCTTACACACTATTGCTTGGTGGCAGAGTATCCAGTACTGCAGTGGTACCTACCTAGACAACCTCTTACTTAGGAGATCTAATACCATCTGAAAACGATTATACTTTGGGCTAAGTTAATATAAAAACGAAATCATGAAGATGCCTTTACTGGTTTGAATTATATATTATGGAATATATGCATGAAAGGTCCACGCGCAGATGCAGTTAAATTATATATATATATATATATATATATATATATATATATATATATATATATATAAATAAATAAATAAATAAATAAATATCGCAGGACATTACACACAGCGCCATCTGACCCCAAACTAAGCAAAGCTATATATATTCATATATATTCAAATAAAGTTGTTCAAAGTATTGTAACCTATTCAAAGTTTAAATGTCGGCACGATAGATACGGCACATTAAAAATATAAATAGGGGATACTCCGGTTCCGATCACAGTTTGTCTTATACTTTTTAGCGCAGGGTCTAGTTTATAATATTCTAAACATTGACATAAATCAAAACATAATAATTACCCACATGATTTTTTTCTTGCTCACGTGTCATGTCCAGAGATTTATACATAGACCGTCATTTTAGTTTTTCCGTGAGTTTTCTCTCTTGTGTTTGAATACATAATTGTGTTTTGGTATATTGTGTTTGCGGCTTAGAGTATTGCTTATGTAGCAGACAAGGACAACGATAACTAATTGTGTTTACTATGCGGTGTTTTTCTCTACATATGTATGTACATAGTTGCGTATCAGTGACCGACGTATTTGATCCGCTGTCAATTTGGGAAAGTACCATTCATAAAAATAAAAAGCAATTGTAAGAAAGTCAACTTTTGTAATTATTTTTAAAGTATCTATTTATCGAGTTGTGATTCATAGATTTAACATTTTCGCAATTAAAGTAAAATTAGTAACTTTTTTTACACACGCAGGACCTTTTAACAAAAGGCAAAAATTTTCCTTCCCCTCTTTTATATCTAACCTAATTTCACCCGGTATTTTAATAAGATAAATATAGTTATTTCCTTAGATCTTTGCGCTACATATTACTGATCTATTCCGTCTACATTTGCGAAATTTTTTTAACACGTGTAATGTTAAAAATGGTATACGCGATGCTGTTTTTAGATTTACCAAGTCTTTCGTGTTCGTTGTCAGCAAAAGCTTCAGGTATTTAAAGGTACATAGTGGTTTAGCCGTAATTAACTTGAATAAATAAACTATTTAGGGATGTCACACTTATTTTATTAAGAGCAGCTCCCTCCAAAAATCCCACTGAATGTTCCCTAATTATAAAAGAATAAGGATGAAAATAGAATCTACCGCTTGACCGTATTGTTGGTCGGAAGTACGCAAACTTAACTCGCAAATGTAATCAAATTTTTTAAGAGTAAAGTAGTTAGTCTACAAAAAACTTTTTCTTATGAACTGATTATATATATATATTTTTTCCTTCTAATGATGTATCAGTTTGTTGTTAGATACCTCATTGTTATTACAATCTAGCCTAGTTGAGACTAATAAGTAATTTTAATATAACTTAAATTGCTAAGTAGAGTCTAATCGAAGAATGCGTCCATCGACACTTTTCTTACTGTCTCTATTAAGGGAAAGACACTTTGTTCATGGGTTCTATAATATGCACACTCACTCACTGCACTGACATTTTATCTAAATCTAAACTGATAATGTTGGTTTAATGAGTATTTTTTTGTTCATGTAACTTATGTAATAAAAAAAAACTATTAATCGTATGTCTAGCTTGTCAGTGGATAGAAAAAAGTCTGATAAAATTAACATGACGTGTCAGTTTTACATCGACCTTAACTATGATTCATTACCGATAATAATATCATGGCAAAAATGATGCTTAATCGCGCAGGCTCCTCTCAATTAAAAGTATTTGTATGTTTATGTGTAAGACGTACGTGTAAAATGTATTACATTCGTGTAGAAAACGCAAACCATTTTATCAATTTAATTCACCAGTCATTTTTCTTACTAACTCGGATGAAAGTGTCCTTCGAATCGGCAACATTCATCGATTGTCGCAGGGTGTCGTACACCGCTAATCGAATGAGAGGGTGCTCCCAAATCGAGTCATTATCTCGTCTGCCGTAGACAGACAGGGCTGGGCAACAAAACTACCACATAAACTGCTGTCTGATAGACTTCGACGAAGGAAGTTAAAAGGAACTAAAGCCGGGTTTAATCTATTTCTATACCTTCACTATTGCAGCTTATTTACTTATTAGCTTTTATATATGTCTAAAACACTATAGGTTGTATTTTGTTCTATGTTTGACAGGTTAGTTATTTGATCACAGTTTATCTGATTAGTATCGGTAACGGTATGATCGAAGAAGGTAAAAATAATTTTTACAGACTCAAGCGAGGCTGCCGGACCACTCCGTTTATTAGGTGCTTGGTGGCAAATTTCCAACTAGAGTGTGGTAGCTAGCCAGCTTTGTACCAAAAAGTACTCTACCAACATGCTATGGATTCCGCACGATGTTTTCCTTCACCGCGGCTCAAGTTCATTTTATATTATCGTCATAACGCCCTTATTTATCGTTTAAAATGAATAAATAAATAAATAAAAATTGAAGGACATTTAACACAGCGCCATCTAGCCCCGAACTAACCAAAGCTTGTTTTTTGTAAATACATACTTATAATACATACAGTACACCCAGACACAGAACAAACTTCGATATTAGTCACACAAATGTTAGTCCTGAGTGGGAATCGAACCCACGCCCTTCAGCTCTCGAAGCAGACATACTATCAATGAACCAACAGGGCTGTCAAAATTACCCAACAATACACAAAAATGTATAAAGAGACAACCTTTTGCTAAGAAGATCTACCACCAAGTAAAACCTAATGGTATTCTAAAAATGTTAATCATCAAAGAACTTTTCTAGATTCGTTCCACGATGTCTCAAAAATCTAGATCATAAAATACCCCAGACTAAGGTGCTTAGTGAGTAAGGTGCTTACGTTTTTATGTGAAGCAATCTAAACACATTCTTCTGCCCAATTTGTCAGTACAGTCGCGGACACATAAAACACGGTGTTTACGACATCGAGTGCGTTCAATAAACGCATCGCGGCAAATAATATCTTTATGGGCCCATAAAATAGCAGCTTTTAATGTGACTGTACCGGCTTGTTTATAGCTTTACAATTCGCACTTGTGATGTAAAGGGTGATTACTGTGTCGATGCCGCTTTTTGAAATTGCGCTTCTTAATTAGTGTATGACATATGGCGCCGAGACGTGGACGCTCGCACATGAGGTTGTGCACAAAGTTAGAGTCGCACAGAGAGCCATGGAGAGGTCCATGCTCGGCATTAAACTCCAAGACCGAGTTCGTAATACCGATATCCGGCGAAGAACGAAAGTTCCAGACGTCGGTATCGCAGTTATGAACCTCAAGTGGAGCTGGGCAGGATACGTTGCTAGGCGAAGTGATGACAGGTGGAGTAAAGTTGCAACAGAGTGGTGGCCTAGGCAAGGTAAGCGGAGCGTTGCTCGTCCAGCTGCAAGATGGGTCGACGATATTGTCACCGTCGCGGGTAGAAACTGGACCAGATTGGCGCAGGACCGAGGCAGATGGCATGAAAAGCGAGAGACCTATACCCTGTGGATAATGATAATGAATTATTGTATAACTTTTTTTTCAATAACTCATCGAGAAATTTATGTTGTAATTTACCAAGAAACAGGGGCACATTTAAGTGCTACTAAATTTGACAGTTTCTTAGTCAGTATTTAAGAAAGTTTCATCTCCGCTGCTAGATTGAATGATCCCCGAATGATTTTAGGCAGGGGATAAATGATTCAGTATTGGTACTTTCGATAACCATTATTTATGTCCAAAACATGTCGCATTCTTTTATTTTCTTTCTTGATTCTTACATTATTATGATTAGGAAAGACTTGACAAGCACAATAAACTTTCTGAAATCGAAGACCTACCGTGGAATGGAAATGATAGCGATAATGTAAGTTTATCTGCGCCAGGGATCCGACACGGAGCTGGTAACGCGACCGTTTCGGGAACCATACTGTTGTAACAGCTCTGTAACTATCATTTACTTATGGCATTGTGAACAAATATTAAGGTGTCACATATTTTCTTAATATATTTTTTTTTTCTTAATTTTTTTTTTTTTTTTTTTTTTTTTTTTAAAAGTAATGAGACGATCGAGGCGCTCTCCTGATGTTAATAGATAACGCCTGTCCATGACCATTGCAGCGATACACAGAACTTTGAGTAACAAAACAACGTCCAGGGCATTGCTGCTTTGGCACTCATTACTTTGAGACTAGATGGTTAGTCTCAACAGCCCAGTAATTTCGCTAGCTGCAGTACCCTTCAAACCGGAACACAGTAATGTTTGCACACTACTGCTTGGCGGCAGAATATCTGGTACTGCGGTGGTACCTACCTAGACGACCTCCTGCTAAGGAAATCTACCACCGATGAAATGATCTTAATGATTTACGTCCGCTAACTAAAGTAGAGATTAGGTCGTGATTTTTTGCTCAGATAAAGATTAAAAATACTTAATTAAGAAAATTAAAAAAAATCAAATGCCAATTTAAAAAAAATGTCATTCGAAATGATGTAAGGGTTCTAACGATACTCTATACCTCTAAATCTGTCCAAGTATTAAAAATGATGGTGGAGTAAAGAAATTCGCATGTACACGAACCCTACGTTGTTACGTATCTTTTTTGAGTAGTGCTGGTGACTTTATTACAAAAAAAAGGTTTCCGTTAGGTGTTACATTATTCTAAACAAGATTAAATATTAATGATAAGCATTATAAATGGACTATTATTTGATGCTATTTGCACTACAAAAATGGATTACAAAATTACTGATCATTCCCGTGACCTAAATGGTTCAGTACCTTGTAGAAAGAAAGAATTTGTAACACACAAAAACAACAAACAGTTACAAAATAGGGGCTCACCTCAGCAGGTACAGGTCTAAGTGGTATGAAAGGTCACCGGTGTCATGCTCCAACGGTAAGTACATGCCAATTTTTCCACAGTTAAAGTGTTAATAAAATTAGGTACAAGCGTTGAAACTCAAAATTAACAGAATCTTCTGCTTTCTAGCACATGTTACACATAGCAAACCTAATTACCTACGTTTCTTTGAGTTTAGTCATGTTGGTAAAAACCGGAAAAATATCGCGTGAAGTGACGAATGTCGGAGTAACGACAGGGCAGCCGGCTCAGTCAGCGTCACCTCACAAATCATGTTCGCGTACAATGGCGGACATCAACGCGTGTATTTCTCGGTGAGCCCGCGCCCACGTCTCTCTGATTACTAGTAATAAACTAGTGCAGAGCTGCTATCATTTAAAAAAAAATCATGCTATTCTTTTCCAAAACCTGTTTTTCTGATGTGAAACAGCAATTGGTGCGCCTTGGCAGTAAAACCGACCAGTATGCCGTGACAGCAAACGGCGTGACGGCACTTCTTTCGATTCCCTTGTAAATGATGATGATTCCCTTCTTCGCTGCAAATTGATTTTTGAAGCCTGCTTCAGTGTGTTACATATATTTTCCCCCCATAACGCTTTTCGGTACAAAGAAAAAATAATTCATTCGAACTTTCCTGAGTTTAAATTGAAAACAACAACTAATTTCTTTTGAATTTTTTTAGCCGAAATTAGCCAAAGGTAATTTACTTCATCTAAGCCTAATCTTAAATTTTTTGTTGCACTTACACAAAGTCACGTTTTTAGAGATATATACATAGATAAAACTCTTTATTATGCACACCATAAACAGAAAAAAAATCAGAAAAAAAAATAAATTTGTGAACTAGTACCACAAGTGGCGGCCTTATCGCTAAGAGCACAACATTAACCACATTAATAAATAAATTCATAAATTATTATTTTATGACAATAACATTGTGTTGGATGGTAACAGGTAAAACATAAACACACAGCATATCACTGGTAGTTTCATGACGCCAAGTCAATTGTCTAACAATAACTTTATTTACATACAATACGCGAGCATACACGCGAGCTGTCATATCTCGCCCTATTCTAGAGTTTGACACTGTCGTTTGACGCGGAATGAATGGAGGCACCTGTCTGCGATGACTGCACAAAAACTACTCACGATGCAGGTGACGCGCTGGTGAACCTTTCGCTTTTGGGAAAAATTAACTGAACAAAAGTATGAAAAATCTATACTATATTATAAAGAGATTTGATTTGATTGTTTGTATTGAATAGGCTCCGAAACTGCTGGACCGATCTTAATAATTCTTTCATTATTAGAATGCTACATTATCCGTGATGAACATAGGCTATATTTTATTTAAATAACAGTTAGGGATCCGTATGGAAAATTCAACAATGCAACCCAAGCTGTGAAAAATCCTTAGTTAGCATGCGCAGCGAAAATTGTTGACAATAGAATAAAGTGACGTTTTATAGAGCAAACTGACTACAAATAAGTCCGCAATATCATGTCTAACTATTACAGTTGTCATCTAAATCTTATAAAGAGGAAAGATGTAATTTTTTGTTTGTTTGTATTGAATAGGCTGCGAAACTACGGGGCTGATAAATTTATATTGCTAATCGAGTTTTGTTTTCCCGTGCGAAGCCGGGGCGAGCTGCTAGTACAAAACATTTGTATTTTTACAAAAAATTATGCCATAGAAATTTATAACCCCGTCTGCTACTTTAACGTATAAAGTTCAAGTTATTTGTTCAGGTATAAGAGAAACCAGTAGCCTGCCCTATTAAAGGAGGCAAACACATGAGAAATTGCAGGATACCCTCAGAAGCTCTCATCATTTTAATAGCGTAAATTATTCCTCTGTAAACAAAAGTCACCGTTAAGTATTATTAGCTTAAGATTCATTGTTCTTTGAAAGAATCGCAAGAAATTTGAGCATCTCAAACTTGAGAAAGATTTTATATATTGGTTGTAAAGTGATAGTTGTTAAGGTTGATTTTAGTTTGATATCTACGTTTGGTTAGACACTGTCTTTACGCCTACGGTAAGATTAAGCGAGATCTTGAATCGATCGCCTGTTATCCAATTGATTTACAAACAGATTTGCTTTGATTTAATATTTTATGTTAAATATAATCTAACAAATTAATTTAGACATTTATGCGTCACAATTACATAGATATAAAAATAATTATGTAGTGTTTAAACGGAGAGTCATTTATTTTATTTTTATATTAATTTTAAAAATCATTCTTGTTTTAACATGATCGATAAAAAATTAACGCGCCAATCCAAAGACTAACTACCGTAGACCACCCAACATCAACACCCGACGCTCGTTACGGCTGACCACCGATATCGATAGACGTATCAAGTTGCTCGTAAACCGACTGTTTCTTCGTGTATGTTTGTCTGTCCGCATTGAGCTGTCAAAACAGGTGAGCGGCGATCAGTTTAATGAGATCGTAAAACGAGTTTTGAAGAAATGTAATTTTGGGGTTTGTTTGTCAAGTAGCTCGTATGTTTTTTTTCATTTGTTACATGACTGGAAAACCGAAGAAGAAATGTTATGTGGCACTAGCTGCTAACCGCGACTTTGCTTGCGTATTTGAGCGTTTTGCAATGCACAAAATCTCAACCTGTACCTACATCCTGCGTTGATCCTCGTGGCTGGCTAATATTGTGAGATGGTTAAGATGATATACATAAAAATAGATATCGTAGGACATTTAACACAGCGCCATCTAGTTCTAAATTAAGCAAAGCTTGTACTATGAAGACCAGATAGCTGATAGAATACTCATATAAATGAAATTTGGTAGTAGCACTTTGGGTTTAATTTTATTCACATTTTTTAATATTACATTTAGAAACATTTTTTAAAATCCGATCATAAATTCAGTATTTTATTCGTTATTACATAACTTTAGCAAATCTTTAAACTTTTCAAACAACGCAAGCACCAAACGACATGAGATGACAAATTGTCCTCGCGACCTACTTGGCACGGTGCGTAAAAGGATGGCATTTGGCAAGGCAGCCGCAGCTTAACTCCCTACGGGTGGGTTCATTCACGTCCTATTTAAACCTTGTTTGATATAAAAATAACTTTTACCGGATGCAGAATTTATGGTATGACTTTATCGGACTTTGTACTGCAACTCAAAGTTCTGTGTATTGATGCAATGGTCATGGACATGAGTTATCTCTTAGCTATCTCATCAGGAGAGCGTGTAGTTCGTCTCATTACTTTTACATTAAAAAAAATGTTTATGTAGTACTCACAATATATACGAGCACATTAAATAAAAGCAGTCAAGTCATAGCAGCCTCCGACATCAACATGCCACAAATCGTGTAACGTCCACTAATCTCCAATTATCCCGGGGGTCGGGAAGTCAGGATTACCTTCCGGCAAGTCATGCGTCTCGTGACCGGAGACTGGACTGCACGGACAAATAAGCAGCAGGACATCTCAGTTAGTGGAAACAGTATTTTTAGATATCAGGTCTTTTCATAAGTGTAAAAAAAAATTAAAGGACAGTATTTTAGCACAGCGCCATCTAGCCCCAACCTAAGCAAAGCTTGTACTATGGGAACCAGACGGCTGACAGAATACTTAAATACTTTTTTTTTTGTAAATACATACAGTACACCCAGCCAGAACAGACATCGTTCTTAGTCACACAAATGTTAGTCTTGAGTAGGAATCGAACCCACACCCTTCAGCTCTCGAAGCAGACATACTGCCAATAAACCAACAAGGCTGTTATAACTATATACTTGTATGTATACTAGAAGGTATGTCTCAACTGACCATATTATACAGATTCCACAAATGTGAGTTCGACAAGTGTTTAAGACACTGTTTTAGGTAAGACAGTACTGACACCTTTTACTGACATTTAACATTTGTTGTGTCTGTACGTTAATTTATATCTTTTTATTTGTTTGTTTTGTTGTTGTATCTAGTGTCTTATAAAAAAAAAAGTTTTTCTTTCTTGTAAGCGTTCTCCGAAAACCAATTTGACTCAATTTTTTTTTAGTTTATAAGTATGCAAATTATGAGATAAAAAAATCTGTTGATAAAGGAACCCATATTGTTGTGATAGAACACTTTCTGGTACTCGGCTGGCTAGCAACCACCCTCAGACTGTTAATCTACCGCCAAGCACCTAACAGAAGCGTGTTCCAGGAGTTTCACTTATAAGTCGGTTCCATTCCAACCTAAGTGTTTATCATCTTCGACTACAGTGTCACTTAACATCACGTGATCTGTCAACAAAAAAAAAAACATTGCAACACACGTTCCGAAAGTTCTCGGAGAAATGGAAAGGTCCCGAAGTTTAATCATCCCAGCAGACCGAATCCACGTGAGCTCGGGAGCTACAACTGCGAGTCACCACGCCACAGCTTACTTGACAGTCCATACTCCCATTGACCACGTTAATGGTGAATTAGGATTACTAATGATGAATAGAAGGGGTCTGTATAAATAGTCAGTCTGCCATTGGGGAATGATGGGTAGGTTAAATTGTATAACTTCGTCAGGGCAAAGCTACGGGATAATTCTTAATGAAGTCGTGCGCATATTTTTTAAGAAAAGTACGTAAATTTTAAAATTTTGAGATTTTTGATATACGACAATGACTAGCAACTTACCATTAGACTAGTAAATACATAAATACATACCAAGTATCTATTCCACATCAAATACAACATATTCCGCTACATGGTTGATTTTTTTTATGGTTGACAGGCTAGGTGTTTGACTACAGCTTAGCTGATGTTAAGTGAAGGTGTGGTCAAAGATGGTACAGCACACCTAGCCTGGAATGGAACTGGCTCTCAAGTGATGCTGCCGGAACACACCGTTAGATGCTTGGCGACAGATTTTCAACTAGATACTAGGTAACTAGCCAGCCGAGTACTAGACAGTACCCTACCATCATGCTATGGTTTCCTCACGATGTTTTCCTTCACCGGCAGCTCAAGCTAAGTTTTGGGGTTTAAACCCTCTCCCTTCGGCATGAGAATTGATCGCGCTTACCACTGAGCTTATCATCACTGCCAATATTCAAAAAACTCGAATGAAGCACCACCTTCGCATGAACCGCTAAACATTGGAATTTGCTGCCCGAGTAAATGTTCCCCGATAGATACAATCTGGGTGCCTTCAAGTCGCGAGTGAATGAAATCTTCTAGGCGAGCGTGCTCCATTACAGACTGCATCTTGCATATCATTAGGCGAGATGGTGGTCAAACGCAAGCCTATTTATGTAATAAAAAAAAAATCAAAAAAAAAATCGATTGAAATTAAGAAAGATTGACACAACCCAAAAGCTGTAGCGTAGTTGTAGCGATGATAGCTCAGTGGTTAGTGCGGTAGGTTCGCATATCGAAGGGCATGCGTTCAAACCCCAACAATGAGCTTGAGCTGCCGGTGAAGGAAAACATCGTGAGGAAACCATAGCATGGTGGTAGGGTACTTTCTAGTACTCGGCTGGTTAGCTACTACCCTCAAGTTGAAAATCTGTCGCCAAGCATCACGCTAACGGTGTGTTTCGGCAGCCTCACTTGAGAGCCAGTTCCATTCCAGGCTAGGTGTGCTTTACCATCTTCGACCACACCTTCACTTAACAACAGGTGAGCTGTGGTCAAACACCAAGCCTGTCAACGATAAAAAAAAAGCTCATTTACTACTAATATTAGACGACATCGTAGTATCAGACAAACCATCTGTTTTACTGTCGCCCGCTACATAAAAACGACTAGGATGGTAACTCACTAGTGACTATAAAATCTGGAAGCCCCATCGAGTCCCGTCGCGGATTCGAATCACACACAAGGTCGTGCAAGACAACGATACGCACGATCGATTCTTCCCCTATCGGAGACCTTAAATATTCTGCATCACGTGAAACTTTTAAAGGAATCCGTAGTTCTTTTTACTATTTTTGTTGGATAGGGGTGCTGAGTTGAGGACAAACATGGACCGCTCGAGCGTGAATGTGTCTTCAAACTTTGCTTGAAGCAAAAATCTTTTAGATTTCTTTAGTTTTTTTTTGTATTGCTGATTTCCAATCCAAAATATTGTCGTCCAAAGTAAGTGAAAAAAAAACTTATAACATGTTTAAGTAAAAAAAAAACTTTTTTTAGATCAATCATTAGTTCTTATATCGAATTAAAAATCTCACTAATCATTATAATAACAATTAGAATGTTGACACGATTAATCGTTCCAAAAATAATGTTTTTTTTTTATTTGAAGAGTTAGGTGTTTGACCGCAGCTCAGCTGAGTAAAGTGATGGTATGTTCGAAGATGGTAAAGCACACTTAACCTAGTACTTGAGAGTACTACAGCTAGCGAAATTACAGGGCTGTTAAAAATATGAACTAACCAATCGATCGTCTCAAAGTGATGATCGCCAAAGTAGCGATGCCCTGAAACTTTTTTATTTGGTGGTAGATCTCCTTAGCAGGAGGTCGTCTAGGTAGGTACCACCACAGTACCAGTTATTCTGCCTTTAAGCAGTAGTGTGTAAACATTACCTACTGTGTTCCGGATTGAAGGATACTATAAATAAAATTAATTACTGGGCTATTAAGACTGACCATCAAAAGTGTCAAAGTAATGAGCACCAAAGCAGTGAAGCCCTGGACTTTGTTTTGTTACTCAAAGTTGTGTGTGTCGCTGCAATAATAGTCACATGTTATCTCTTACCATCAGGAGAGCGTCTCGTTCGTCTTGTTACGTATACATAAAAAAGAAAACAGCTCAACACTGAAACAAATTTTAATATTTTGTCTACATTTAGTGCACTACATGTTTTGGATTTGAAGGATGTAGGTAGTCTAGGAAGGTCTAGGAAGTAGTCAGAGAAGTTTATTCTGCATTTGTCATTGAAACCAAGTAAACGCTTGAAGTTGACACATCCGTCACTAGGCGCCGTTTCCCCACCTATGCCGACAATACCCACATTGTTATTCCCCATCCGATGCGATGTTAATCTCAACTCCGGAACCAAGTCGCCGCAATAAAAACTGTCACTAAACATATTTATGGCTCCATAAAGAGATTGAGATAGAAATACGAGTAAGTCGCGCGCCCTGACTGCGGAGTGGAAACTATATGATATTAATCGCGAACAGATTGATGAGAAACATCATCATTTCAGCCGTAGGACGTCCACTGCTGGACATAGGCCTCCCCCATTGACCATAAAGACCGGTTGGAAGCGGCCTGCATCCAGCGCGTTCCTGCGCTCCTTATTAGGTTGTTTGTTCACCTTGTGGATAGATGTCCTACGCTGCGCTTGCCGGTCCGTGGTCTCCACTCCAGAACTTTGCAGCCCCATCGGCCATCAGTTCTGCGTGTTATGTGCCCTGCCCACTGCCACTTCAACTTGAAATAATGCACATTTAAATTTCAAATGCCCATCAGCATGAAAAAGACGCACCTACCAATATTGCGAGTACAGTTGAGAAAAGATATGCCTTACATGCAATAACTGGCACGGTTAAATTCATTACGCGATTGATTTGAAATTTACTTGTCTATCTGAAATTTACCGTCAACTGCTTGTCACTCTTTCAAATAAAAAATATTATTTAGGAACAAGTTGGATAGTTTAAAAAAAGTTTAACTCGACTGCAAATAAAATAACTACAGTTAAAGGAAAAAGGCTTTTCAATCCAATTTTATTTTGCTTATTAAATTTAAACATATATCTCATACTTTTGTTAGTAAAAAATATACTCGATAGATATTAACCAAATCCATCGAGTTTATTTATTAACGTATTACTATTTCGCGCCAAAAATCCGCCAATTTGTTATTTTTTCAAACACCTATCTAAAGACACTTGGGGTTTTAAGATGAGTATAACGAAATCTTAACTGTCGAAATCCATGCAGCCGTTTGGAAGAAACGAGGCAATAAAGAAACTCACAAATAACATACATACAAGATACGCGTAAATAACATAACCCGTCCTTGGCAGTTAGGTAAAAAGTAATGAAAGAAAAGAAAAAAGTTTTATTATGTAACAAGCACAAAAAAACAAACAGAGTCAGAAAAAAAATGTAATTAAATAACAGACGGTTTTGCTGATGGTAAGCGAACCGCCGCGCCACCTATAGATACCTGTTGTTGATTTGTAGCTAATGCAGAATCAACTTCAGGTGAGCTGTGGTCAAACAACTAGCCTGTCAACCATAAAAAAAAAAAGACTTCTCTATGAAGATAAACATCAGAATGTTCCGATTTGAAGACCAGCAACATTACAGGTCTATCTATTTGTTCTCTGATACTATAAGTTTGTATAAGTTCATTTAAACTCGAAAACATTTTACCATCACATATTTTGACAGTCTAGGATTTAATAATAAATAATTATATAAAATATTTTTCTCAAAGTAATGATCGCCATAGCACCAATGTCCTGGATTTTGTTTCGTTACCCAAAGTTTTGGATACCGTTGCAATGGTCACGGACTAGCGTTATCTCTCACCATCAGTAGAACGATTCCTTCGTCTCATTACTATGAGAAAAAAATGCGAAGAAAGAATTTTAATGGCATGCTAGAATACACTACCCAGCACCATTCAATCACCATTTATAGATATCTCTAACCTATGCCCAGCTGTAGAATATAGGTACAAACAGATGCTTGTAATTATTATTGTCAACTAGCAGCGACTTTCATTCAAAATGATTTCTTGTTATTATGACAGTTAACTTCACGAGTTCATTTTAAGTACAAGTTTTTTTCCGTGGCTTTCTCATAATATTGCAAAACATACGTCTTCATTGTGCAAAAACACTATATCATTCATAATACATACTTAAAAATTCAAATAATAAACATAAAAAGGCTAACACAAATGTGTAAGAATAATTCCACATTAGCTTAACTAAACCTTTTTACTTATTTCACTTAGAAATTAAGTTCACATTACAGCTTTTCGGTATTAAAACGATTATGGTTAGCAAATTGCGCTATATAATGGGATCTAGCTTAGTTTGCACTAACTCTGGGAGCTTAGTGCGCGCGAGGTTTGGAATCGTAATGTATCGCGAGAAACAGCGATAATTTGTTTAGCCTTGCTTTGAGAGAAATGGAATTCAAATCGGCATCAAAGTGAATTTTCAATACAACACTATAGAATCAAAATCACACACAGCGCCATCTGGCCCCAAACTAAGCAGAGCTTATGTGATGGAAGTCAGATAACTGATAGAATACATAAATACTTTTTTTTTGTAAATACATACTTATAATACGTACAGAACACCCAGACACAGAACAAACATTTGTTTATTCACAAAATGTTTGCCCTGAGTGGGAATCAAGCCCACGCCCTACAGCTCTCAAGGCAGATATATCACCAATGAGCCAACGGGGCTGTCATACTACGTCATACTACAATACTACGAACTGTGATCTAAATCTCACTTGCTACATTCAAACAATTTGAAACAAGCGTCGAGCAGTAGAGCAGAAGTTACCGCGTCACTAGTTCCGGAAGAATTAGCACGCACGACCAGCCGGAGTCGACATGCCGGGTGACGTCACACGCCAACTTTTAAATTTAATTAAAGACAACTTTAGGATACGCGCTGCGACGGTAAACAGATTGCTGGGCGACGCAGACGAGCGATTTTTTAGTGAGTCGACTTTGAAAAACTTGCGCATGTGCTATGAACTCTGTGAATAATATTTAAAAAAAGACTGCCTAGTGTTTCACATAGTTCTCACTCATGAATTTTTCGTATTCAATAGTTGTTATTATGTTTGTAAAATGTATCAAAAAAATAGTGTATTTGAAGGAGCGGTCTCTCCTAATACAGGTTTATTGTAAACTTAAAAGGAGATGCCAAACCCATGTTAAAAAAAAAAAAGTATGCATTAATAAAGATTATCACTTGAATGAATCAATTGCTCGGTTTTTTATGGTTTCGTATTTGATTATTTAAGTAAATTGTACGACGATGTAGTAAAAGTGTAATTTAATTTTATTGTTAAAAAATAAACTATTATTTTTTAACATACTAATAGTGCATACACTAACACTCGAAATAAGCACAACAAATTTCTCATCAGCAGTTCTCTTAAGCAATGATAATGATTTTAGCAGCATGTATTAAAAAAAAATAAAAAAATTACGATTTTTACTAAAGGATACTGACGTGCTTTTGACACATTTTTGTTCTATTTACTTTTTTTTCTGCTTCTGATTACTCGCATGTAATACTGCTTCAATTCCATGAAGGAAAAAATGAATTTACTTGGTGGTAGATTTCCTTACCAGGAAGTCGTCTAGGTAGGTACCACCGCAGTACCAGATATTCTTCCGCCAAGCAGTAGTGTGTAAACATTACTGTGTTCCGGTTTGAAGGTGACCGCAGCTAGTGAAATTACTGGGCTGTTGAGACTAACCATCGAAAGTCTCAAAGTAGTGAGTGCCAACGCAGCGATGCCCCGGACTTTGTTTGCTACTCAAAGTTCTGTGTATCGCTGCAATGGTCATGGACATGCGTTATCTCTTACCATCAGGAGACCGCATCGTTCGTGTCATTACTTTTACATAAAAAAAAGGAAACCACTCGATGTTGCTGAAACTATATTCTGAGTACAACATAGGCATAGATATATGTTGTCACATGTTGTCACATGGCGCTATCCACGTTTATACTAAAGCTATAGTAAATGAGGTATAATTTGAAATCCATAGAAGTTAATTTTCACTCCGCGACTTGTCCCGACAAAATAAAATAACAAACATCTTAGGATTATACACACAGCGCCATCTGGCCGCAAACTAAGCAGAGCTTGTGTGATGGAAGTCAGATAACTGATAGAATACATAAATACTTTTTTTTTTGTAAATACATACAGAACAACCAGACACAGAACAAACATTTGTTTATACCACAAAATGTTTGCCCTGAGTGGGAATCGAACCCACGCCCTACAGCTCTTAAGGCAGATACTAAAAATGAGTCAACGGGGCTTCGATGTGATCATGTTACAGAAGGCAACGCATGTGGTGCGTATCGTAAAAATATGCTTTCACCTCAAACTCCAGCTCTCGCAGGCGTTTTTAAACTTTGGCTAGCGCACCGTCAGCCAATACGGAGTTACTTACCCAAAGCTGGTTTAGTCTTGTTTGGTTAGGCTTGCTCATGATTACCGAGTGGTGAGGCTGGTTGAGCAGTGTTTGTTCGTGGCATTACTGTAGGCTTACTAGCGCGAATGTGAGCTGTCGAAATACTTCCAGAGTAAATAATTGAACTGGCTTATTTGATTTGCTCTACGTACAATTGTTTGGTTCGTTTTTAATTTTCATCAAGTGTTAGTTAGGTTTCAAATGTGGGTTTTTTGTTGTTGAATTTGTATTTTTTTTAAACGTATAACGTTCATAAGTTTTTTAGATTTCACATAGGTATGAACAATTTTTTTGTTCTGTGTCTGGGTGTTTTGTATTTATTATAAGTATATATTTACAATTCTATCAGTTATCTGACTTCTATAGTACAAGCTTTGCTTAGTTTCGAATCAGATGGCGCTGTTTGCAATATCCTACGATTAATATATTTTTTTAAATACTTGGGTTTACTTTTTTTAATTGACTGACTAATTGAGTGCCCAGTGAGCTCATTTCGTAGTATATCTGCTTCAAGATATTTACAAGTATATTTACTACAAATGTTGGTCCTGAGTGGGAATTAAACACACCCTTTCAGTTCTCAAACCAACCAAATGAGCTAACAAGGCAGTCAGTAATAAGTAAGTAAGAAGTCAAGTATAATATCAGTTACCTGGATCTAAAAGCACAATATTTGTTAAGTTTGGGGCTAGATGGCAAATGCAAATGAGCGTTTTGATGCCGGTCTACTTCGCCCAGAACACGCCACGTGTTGCCACAAATGCACAAAGAATTTGAACGCAACGCCCGCGCCGTCTCGATGCAATTCTGCATAACGCCATCCTGCAGATATGAAATGTTTTTAATCTTGCTTTGTTTAGGGTAGGTCGATAACAAAAACATGTTATGTCTTTGAATGTTTCCCATGAGAGAAATTTTTCAATAAAGAAAGAGAGTAAAATCCCGTAGTCACACATGTTTTGTAAATTTTATGATATTCATTTTTAGTGTCAGCGAAACATTTAGGCGCTTGGCGGCAGATTTTCAATCAATCTTCAATAGTAGGCAAAGGAACTGGAAACATTGCGGTGATCTTCTTTCCATTAAATTCTATTTGAATACGTACGGGTACTTAAAAAGTCTCGTTCAAAAGACATTAGATATTTCAAGGCTAAGTACAAACTTCTGGCATAAAACGACAACGCCGCGATTTCACCGCAGCGATTACCCCGATTCATTGCGCGGCCGCACCAAGGCACATATTAGCTAACCGATTCACCCGCGAATATACGCAAACACATAAAACTCATGGCCCAATTACGCCGTGAAAAGAAAATTTTCATCCTAAAATTACCTATTCGAAAACGGAACACGCGCTCCGAAAGCGTTTTAAGCAAAACTTGGACCGTAAGAGCGTTGGCTTAACGGCTTAAATTCAAGTCTATGCCGAAACGTAAGAATTATTGGAACATAACAAAATATGGCCGTCGGTTGGACCTCTATAAATCGTTTTACATCTGCTATAAAGTAATGAGATTTAACCCTCACTTTCGCGTTTATGACGTTTCTGTGTGGCGGGATAGATCAAAAATATATTTTTGTTGCCAACTGCGGTTGGAATATACGGGATGGCATTTTAGAACGAACGCTGTACGTAAATATAGTATAGTATCTGCCGTCGGAAGTACTTTGTGGGTTATTATTTGTCATTGTATTTTGTATTTTATGTCAAAGTAATGAGACGTACGATACGCTCTTCTAATGGTGAGAGATAACGCACGCCCATGACCATTGCAGCGATGTACAGAACTTTGAGTAACAAAACAAAGTCTAGGGCATCGCTGTTTTGGCGCTCATTACTTTGAGAAATGGTTAGTATCAAACAGCCCTATTATTTTGCTGGCTGCAGTACCCTTCAAATCGGAACATACTACACCTAGTATAGCAGTAGTACCAAGACCACTTTCTGCTAAGAAGATCTACTACTTAGTAGAAGTATAAATAATTAATAGATATTATATTTTAATTGTGTCTTTTTGTTATGTAATCTCTCCTCAGTATCAGACTGTTTTATAAATGTAATCGAAATTAAAATATCTATGTATTAATATCACTTTTTAAACACAAAATTATAAGTAAGTAGGTAATGATTTTACAATACTAAAATGGTACTTCACATGCGAGATGGTGTTATTGTGACCGTTGTCATCATCACGTGACCGCGCGTGTGACAGAAGGGAGGTAATAAATTAACAACTTGTTCTTTTTAAAATTACAGGCTTGGCCGTCTGCCTCCAAAAACATAAGGAATTCCAAAAAAATAAGTACTCTTATACAAACTGCTAAGTAATCTATGGCAGAGGGAGCTGCTACTACTTATTAATCTAGTACTCAACATACAAACTATGAAGTAATCGTTAACATAGGCGCTGACACGTGCGTCGTACTCTACTTTGGTTCCTTGAAAATGGTCATTGAGACCAAGGCTATTTGGAGTAAAATTTTTAATTACTTCCAGATTATAATGTAGGTTCAACAGAGTGTGAATTTAGAAGCACTTTTTTTACAAGATAACAAAAACACTAATTTTATGTCTGTTTAAAAACGATTTTGATTCCTACATAGGTGTATCAACATGCTTCATGACCTATTTCTTTCTGATGACGTTTCCTCCGAGTAAATCTCATCAGCTACACCCAAATTATTGAACCGTGTGTCCACTCAGGTTATCTCCTTACTACAATCCCACAGAAGTTGATTGACGTATTGGAAAGGGAATTCCATTCTTTAGAATTTGTTTAGATCCCTCAATAGCATCGGTAGAGGAAAATATTTAGGAATGCGATCTATTGATGGCGAATTTTTATTCGCGAGCCATCGTTTGATTAATTTCAGATAAGGGACAAAAGCGGTATGTTTTTTACAATAAACCGGTACCTAATGAAATAATTTCATATCAGTGCAAAAAAATAAACGGAAATAGTAAAATTGCCGTCTAATTATTAGACCCTTGTGAGTTAAGCAAGTTAGCAAAGTTTGCAAGAAAATCAGATTAATTCAGTACGGAGTTAAATGTAGCATTCCTGACACGTGAATTTTAATGAAAGATACTAAAACCTAAAAGTAAAACAATGTAAAATGTTATGACGACTTATGATGTAACTGTAAACCAAGGAAAATCACTTAACGTTCCAATACTATGAAGTTAGGTAAAGGATAATAATGATTTTCACTACATAATGATATCACAATAAAAATATCGCTATTTTTGCTAATCGTTTTCAGAAAACCGGTCCCTGATATCAAGACTACAGATGACGGTCTATTTATGTATTCGTTAATGGCCCTTTAGAATTCTGGAGCCATGATGCTTATTTGGAAATTATAGGGCATTAGCTAGATTGGATGCCGTATGGGTTTGTTGGCCTTTTTCCTGGTTATTTGTAGCTCTACGCGCTTTGAAGGATAATCATGAGTAGAGAGCGATTAATCTGTCAAATTGTTCGGATTTCTTTTGTAACAATAGATTTTTGTACAACAATAATTACCATTGATTTGATATTTGCTATAATTTATGTGAATAGTGAAATAAATGATATTTACGTTATGAAAAAAAAGGCGCTACAAAATTGTTTGTTTGTATTGACCGGGTGACATAAGCTACTTTTTATCGCTGAATTCCCACGGGAACAGCAACTACGCGGGTGAAACCGTGAGGCGTCCGCTAGTACTAAAGCGCTTAAAACATTTTTTTAGAAAAATAAATAGATGAATAGATGTTTTTGCTTGATATTTTTTTTAATAATAAAAAAGTCCACAATATTTTTGGTTGTATCTTTATAATGTTAAGATGACATCCTAATCGGTATACCTACGTGATAAATTAAAATACAAATGCAAATTTATTTATAGAAAAACAAGAAAGGTGCGTTAAATGGTAAAACGTTTAATGGGAAACTTCGGCCATTGAAGAGGATTTTTTCTAAATCTTTTTCCAAGTTCCCAAGTTCACCGTTGTTGAAAGTAAGCTTCAAAAATCTTCGACTTACAGCAAAATTAAACTAATTGAAAAACTTTTCTAATTATCGTCTCAGCAGACACTTTGAGTAAATCGCCTTAGGGTAAACAACACCTCAAGAATCCCGGCTTTGGAACAACCTGGAAAATACAAACTAGAGCTTGTTTTCGCGTAAATATTACATAAATTGTGCCGTAACTAGATGTAGTCTGCTGTTCATCAGAGTTGGCTCCATTTACGATTGATTTGAATAGAAATTAGCTTGTTTAGTACTCAATTTTCATAAGTGTTAGGCCTAAAAAGAAGCTATTTTTTTACAATATAGGTACAATAGTATCTAATTCTGGTCTAGTATCTAATTTTGAAACATTTATGCAAATCCGCATTTATATCCCACTAATATTATTGTAAATGTGAAAGTTTGAATGGATGGATGGATGGATGGGTGATTGTTACTCTTTCACGCAAAAACTACTGAATGGATTTTGATAAAATGTGCCATGAGAGTAGCTGACACCCTGGATTAACACATATGCTACTTTTATTCCAAAAACATGCAGCGGGTAACACCGCGAAGCGCAGCTAGTATATAATAAAAAAGCGTAACATAACTGGTACTTATTATTTGTTTTATATTGATATATTATTCTTTGTTTACAGAGATTCCCTCAAGCACTTCCAAACAAAAACCATTTTCATTGCCCCCAAATCCTAATCCTATAATGAATTCTTCTCGTTTGTCATTTGGCCCCTCCAAATCTGGAAAAATTAACGCCGTCGCATCCCAAATGCGGATTGTATAAAATTGTATAAAAATCTCATCCCCCATCACCTTGTTGAAACGACAGGAGTAACGATAAAGCTTAGTTAGTATTGTTCCAAAAATGTATTACATTTTACTTTAGAACATAACATTTCATGGGCGAAGTTTGAGCACATTTGCTTTATTGCAAGAATTTGTAAATTTTATTGCTCGATCGTTGATTCATGCTAAATATCACTGGTTGTACCGGCTCGGTATTGCTTGTATTCTTTTGTAACTTGTGTTTATGTTAATCGCAGTACTAGTGTATGTATGTGTGTGTTTAGTGTTCGTTAAATTATAATGTATATTAATGTTAGTAAATTTGAATTAAGGTTTTCTCAGTACCTAAGGTATTCAGTTTACTCTCGTTATCACTTTTGAGCGCCAAAACAGCGACTTAACACGTTTATGAGCGCCAAAGCAGCGATGTCATCGGTTTTGCATTGCTATTTAAAGATCTATGTATCGCTGCAATGGTCATGGGAAGACATTATTTCTTACCATGAGGAGAGTGCCTAGTTTGTTTAATTAATTTACATTAAAAAGAAAATTAGTTGGTTTTTGGTGATTTTATTATACAAAATTTAATTTCTCTACTTACACTTATACAAAAGTTAAAAACGGGATGCTCTTCTGATGGCAAGAGATAACGCTTGTCCGTGACCATATCAGCATTGAAATGTACTTGGTGTTAGGTCTTCTTAGCGGGAGTTCGTCTAGGTACCACCGCAGTATCAGATATTCTGCCTCCAAGCAGTAGTGTGTAAACATTACTGTGTTACTGTTTGAAGGGCACTCTGCTGCTACCAGAATTATATGATAGTTGAGACTAACCATCAAATAATCATAATTCTATAACCATCGAATGTTTTAAAGTAATGAGCGCCAAAGCAGCGATGATCTGAACTTTGTTTTGACGCTCAGTTTTTTTTTTCTGTGTATCGCTTTGTGTAACACAGAACTAGACGACCTCCCAGAACATTTACCACCAACTAAAGGAGAAATCTGCATCCTATTAAAAAGCAACAATAACTCGATAACGGAACAATCCATTCCACAAGTCGGATCTAATTTCCCGCACGATTTCCTCCAGAATAACGACCTGACACCAACTTCACTTATAACTGACTCATCTGTTATTCATCGAAAACGCGCCGACGCATTCTAAAACTTGCACTAAGACGGTCGTTAAGTAAATTAATACGAATATAAAACATGATTAAAAAAATTACGTCGACAACGGGGGAGAACCGGAGGGCCCATCCCCTGTGTATCAATGGAGTTTTTCTAAACAACCAATGCTTGTTCATGCCCCATCCAAATAAAGATAGCTGAGCTTTAATGCTATAGTGTTAAGGATCAAATTGATTTTCAAAAGCTTATATTTAAATTTGTAATTGCATACGCAGAGTTTACCTTTAAGTCCTAATGTTTCTCAACTGCTTAATACAAGTCGCCTGAGGGTGAAACAATGAAAATGGTAATGATATGTCTTTCAGTTGTTTTTAAATTGTACAATAATAGGGTATTTTTTACACCAAATGCGGGTTGAAAGCATGAAAAGCTTTTTTGAAGTTAAACTGCACTAATATTAACTTGGCGATCTCCCTAGCAGGATATCATCAAAGTAGGTACCACCACAGGACTAGTTATTCTGTCGTCAAGCAATACTGTGTTTGGTTTGAAAGGTATTGCAGCTAGAGAAATTACATGGCTATTGAGGCTTACCATCGAATGTCGCGCCAAAGCAGCGATGGCCTGGACTTTGTTTAGGTCTGTACATCGCTGCAAAGTATGCGTTATTTCTTACGATCAGGAGAACGTTTCGTTTGTCTCATTACATGATTTTTCTAATGTGAAAAATAATGAGTCGAACGACGCTCTCCTGATGGTAAGAGATAACGCCTCTCCATGATCATTGCAGCGATACACAGAACTTTGAGTAACAAAACAAAGTTCAGGGCATCACTGCTTTGGTACTCATTACTTTGAGACTTTCGATGGTTAGTCTCAACAGCGGTTTAAGATAAAGAAATATATAACTTTGCGAAAGTTTGTTAGCATGTTTGTTGCTTTTTTGCGCTGTAATGAAAATTAAGAAGCTAGTTGTTTGTACCTTAATTTGACACAAGCTAATTTCATCCCAGAAAACGCAAGTGAAAGCGACCCAAGGAAATCGCACACTGTGTGATTCACGCGTTTGTTTTTGCATACACTTGCAAATTGTGGAATGATCTTCCTTCCTCCGTACTCCCGCGGAGTTATAACATTAGCATCTTCAAAAGGTGTGTTTATAGAATCTTAAAAGGTCGGCAACGTATTTGTAATGCCCCTGGCATTGCAGACATCTATCGGTGATGGTGATTAATTACCGTCAAATATTCCTTCTGGTTCTCGAGTGATTGGGCTATATTCCACCAAGAAGTTACAGAACGACTGACTTTGTTCAGTCCTATTTAATTCATCCTAAAAGTCAGTAGTACAAGAATATTAAAAAAATACACAAATCTATTACAGACCTTAACGATAAAGATGCTGCGATTTATATTTTGATTAATTTATAACTCATTAAGATTAGTAGATTTTTTCGGTGTAAATTCCACATTGAATAGGCATTTACAGAAGTGTTTTCGCTAGAAACGAAAGCAATCAAATGTATTCATCCCAGCCTTTCTTAAGGCAAACGTATATTCGGTGAATGTGTAAATTTATACGGCGTATACGCGTACCAACGACTTTATTAAGGCGGGTGTGAAATTGCGAAACCGTCCTAAAATATACGTAAAAATTGCTGTGAGCGTAAAATTTCAATCAGCCTCTTATACATATGCAAAACATACACCCTTCAACTCCGTCGCGCGAACCGAGCAGTACTCTAGCTTCTTAGATAACTCCCCCTTAAATACACGGGCAATAAATCATTTTTTTTTTCATTTAAAGGTAATAAGACGAACCAGCCGATGACCGATGGGGCTGTAAAGCGAAGGTCTACCCACAAGGCCACAGGAACGCGCTGGAAACTTCCAACCGCTCTCCATGGAAATTATTAGGGGTGGCCTAAAAACTAAAAAAATTGAGTTCTTTTTTGTATTTTTTTTCTTAAATAATCCTGCGTTTGACGTCGCGCACTAATACTGGTTTTGGCATTTTCTTTCGAATAACAGGAAACATATTATTATACATAATAATTATGTCAATTTTTTTTATGGTTGACAGGCTAGGTTTTTGATCACAGCTTACCTGATGTTAAGTAAAGTTGTGGTCGAAGATGGTAAAGCACACCTAGCCTGGAATGAAACTGGCTCTCAGGTGAGGCTGCCGGAACACACCGTTAGATGCTTGGCGGCAGGTTTTCAACTTGAGGGTGGTAGCTAGCCAGCCGAATACTAGAAAGTACCCTACCACCATGCTATCCTCACGATGTTTTCCTTCATCGGCAGCTCAAGCTCATTATTGGGGTTTGAACTCACGCCTTTCGGCATGCGAACCTACCGCGCTAACAAATGAGATATCATCGCTACGAAATTATCTATTGTCATCTACAAATTCAAATGAAGTTTAGGTACTGTTTGTGCTAATTATGTTTTTGATTGCGTCACAGTTTTAGGATCGCGGCCACCGCGTGCGCTAGGCTGCGAGACGCGATTACCATATTTAACAAATCCCCTAAGTGTTTTACTTCTTACATGTTTTGTATGCAAATAAGTCTTATACGAAGATTACTTTTGATACGTTAACTAGTGTTCTGAAGTTTGTTTTGCATGGGTTTAATTGAAGACTTGGGTGTGAGAAACAAGATTTAAAGAAACTCAAAAGTATAGATTACAAATTTAAAATAGCATAATTCAATTTACTTTTACTTGGTGGTAGATCTCTTTGGCAGGAGGTCGTCTAGGTAGGTACAAACAGTAGTGTGTAAACATTACTTTGTTCTGGTTTGAAGGGTACTGCAGCGAGCATAATTACTGAGCTATCGAAAGTCTCAAAGTAAGGAGCGTCGAGGCAGCGATGCCCTGAACTTTGTTTTGCTACTGAAAGTTCTGTGCATCGCTGTAATGGTTATGGGCAGGCGTTATTTCTTACCATCAGGTGGGCGTCTCGTTCATACCATTACGTCTCAAAAAAAATAACTAGTGCTTTCGGTTAAATTGTGAAATCAGTTTATCGACTCAGATATTTAATAGCTAAACTAAATTGTGTTTTTTAGATATTTATTTCAAAATGTAGATGCCTTTCAAATATCCACTCATTGTATACCTCATTGTATATTGAATACTGATAATAATGGATTACAAATTACTTCGACATTTTTCGTGGACTGACTTGCGTGGTTTTTAATTAAGTAGAAAATCTCTCTTAGTATTTTTTTTTTAATTTTAAACTCTTAACTCTATTTTTGGTAATAAGAAGTTGAAGTCGTTTTTTTAAATAAAAATCATGAGATATGTATATTCATATGTTTTTACTATAGCGAATATTTATCTCTGCAACTTATTTGTTATATATTTTTAATCAGCTAATCACACTAAACAAGTTTACATTGAAACAAGTTGACAAACTGATCGGCCAACTGATCCGCCAACGAATACCCCGCGGCACATAACAATGCAAATGTTAACGTTTTCATTCTACCCCCAAAAACCGTATATTTTTTTCGATTTCTCTTTTTGCGTTTGTTTATTTATTTACTTTATTTCACGCTATCTTTACTTATCCGAATTCGCGGTGGAAATAAATTTGGACTCGGAATTGCTGATCCGATGAAAGCTGCTGAAATGAATCAAGTTTATCGCTTCTTTGCTTATGTTACGTTGTTCCTTCGCCGGTCCCGTGTTTTTGCTAGTTTCTCCGTAATTGGATCACGGAAACAATCAAGACACGGACAAACAACCGATGACTTATTGTCATTTTAGTGTTCAACAGTGTGTCATCATTACATTGTATCGTCTACTTTTTTTTCCACGTAAAAGTAAGATGAACGAGTCACTCTCCTGATTGTGAGAGTAGCAAAACAAAGTCCAGGGCATCACTGTTTTGGCGCTCATTACTTTTTATATGTAAACTTAATGAGATGTACGCGACGTTCACCTGATGGTAAGAGATAGCGCCTGTCCATGACCATTGCAGATACAGCATAATAGATATAAATTAGAGTAAGAAAACAAAGTCCGGGACACCGCTGCATTGAAGCTCCTGTAGCCCTGAAGATAAAGATAAAGATAATTTATTTGTATACAACATGAGAAATTTTATACACTATACGCATAAAAGATGTTCCAGTACTTAATGTGGCTGAGTCATGTTGTGCCGGTTAGGCGTACAAATGTCACGAGTGATGGCGCTATGCTCGTACAAACATTAAAATACTATTTTAATTACAGTCCACAATGTAAAAATTAAGTCATGTTAGTTAAAAAATAAATCAGATATCAAAATTATATTACAAATAATATGTCAAAAATAAAAATCAAATACATATCAAAAATTAAAATCAGATGTCAAAAATTAAAATCAAATGTCAAAAATTAAAATTAAATGTCAAAAAATGAAATAGAATAAAATACCGATGTCAAACAGAAATAATAAAAATTATACAATGTCATTCAAAATTGGTCATTTAAAAATCATCAATTGAAAACATTACACTCCTTTTTTCAGTTCAGCAGTCGTGTAATAAAAGACGCTTTACTTGCACAAAGATAGCTCTTATCAATAGTATGTTTTTGTACATCTTACAAAAATATACTATTGATAAGAGCAGTAAAGTAAACAGCAATACATGTTACCAGAGTTCAAAAGAACATATAAAAATTATTTTCATTGTAGTTCTTGCTGACCGTTTCATCCGCTATTTTTACTTCGTATTTACCGCATGAAAAGCGATCCAAAGCCTAGAAACGGTATTTTTCGTAGCTCTTTTCGTAGCACCGCGCCGCGGCCAGCCGTAGTGATTTTCGTAACATGCGTAGCTTCAGTAGCAGTTTTCAACATTGATTTGTTGTAGAATAAAAAATATACTTATGCTTTAAATTATTTAATCGAAAGATTAATAATAATTTTAAATACTTATACTGTGCATGTTCATGAACGTATAGGTACTTGGTGGTAGATCTCCTTGGCAGGAGGTCGTCTAGGTAGGTACCAGGTGTGTAAACATTAAACATTACTGTGTTCCGGTTTGTAGGGCAGCTGCAGCTAGCGAAATTACTGGGATGTTGAGACTAACCATCTAGTCTCAATGTACAATTAATAAATGGGTAATACCAAAGTCTACCACGTGACGCTAACCCGAGAATCCTGCATCGCGCAAGCGTTTGTCGCACTAACATTAGTGAGCCTTTGGACTGCGGTTCGTTAAAATGCGAACCTGGGGTTGTCCGATTAGGAGCCTTATATCGAGCTAATAAAGAAGTTAAATCTCGAAAGGTTTTTCTATCGGTTCATAGCCGAAACATCCCTCGGGGATAAGAGCGAGATAGCTAGCTTGTTCATGGTCCTTCAGAGTCGGATTACCGAGGTAACCGAAGGTACAGTGGGTTTCGTCACAAAGCTGCGGGCAGTGGATTGCTGCCGCAACCGCAGTACTTCAGGAGTTTCGACCTTGACGGCTGAAGAGTCGGTCGAACTTCGGACGGCGCCGTGGAACAACGGTGCTCGTCAGGTCCAGTCAATCGCTTGGCGCGTGGGAACGCGACGGCGGGCGGTGTTTGGAGGATACAGTGATACCAGTCGCAAAGGCGCGACGTCACATCTACGGAGAAAATCGCTGCGGTCACGTGACCGTGGATGCAATCATCTGGTGAAGTAAGAAGTCAAGTTCTAATGGTGAGGTGATACAAACAGTGAGTACTTTGAAGTGATATTATTAATTATATTCTAACAATTTCTAGTGAAATTTTAAATTTGTAACTTTAATTAACTTTGTAAAATTCTTAAAAATAAATATTTAGTTGTCTTAAAAATTGTGCATGAGTGTTTGGGACTTAGAATAATTTGTAAAAAACGGAGGTACGGGGAACCTATGCCCGAAATCTGCCAAAGTTTATAAATTCCCAAACACTTAGAAAAAATTTCATACTTTTGTCATTGACTTGTAATATTTTACGGAATTTTGGTAGGTGACTGTTGTCGTTTGCGCACTTTATTTTAGTTAATCTTTTTGAAATAATGGAATCTTTAATATTCTTTCAAGAAGATATCAACGCGCGTATTTCCAAAGCCTATACAAACATTAAAAAGGCATCGAAAGAAAGGAAAACTAAGGGTTATTTGGAAGGTCGGCTCGAGTCACTCGAGCAGCTATGGTTTGAGTTCATGGCAGGTCATAAGAAAATAATGTGTGCAAGTGATCCTAAACAGTTAAGAAATTTGGAATATGTAACGAACGATTATTATGATAAAACTGAAGAAATTTATAGTGACTGTAAATGTTATTTAAAAGATCATTTGTCAGCGTTTGAGGCTAACCAACCAGGCCCATCTGGCCGATCATCAACATTTGAAAGTAAGGTTAGACCTGAAATTAAACTTCCTAAAATTAATATTCCCACGTTTTCGGGAAACTACGCTGAATGGTCTACGTTCCGAGACTTGTTTGTGTCTTTGATACATAAAAATGACGGCATAGCGAATGTTCAAAAATTGCACTATTTAAAGGGTTCCTTGTCAGGGGAGGCCGAGCAAATTATAAGGCATATTCCGATCGTAGACATTAACTATGAAAGATGCTGGAAATTATTGGAGGAACGCTTCGATAATAAAAAGTATATTAGTCACCAGGTTTTAAAAAGATTCCTCAGTCAACGAAATTTAAGCACTGAATCTGCAAGTGGCTTAAAAGACTTGATTGACACCACGAATGACTGCTTGGCATCGTTATCCAATATTGGGATAGATGTTAAAAATTGGGATATTTTGGTTATTCATATTCTCACACTCAAACTCGATTCGGAAACTAAAAGGCAGTGGGAGTTTAGCGTAAGTACCAACAATGGTTCCGATGAGCTTCCTACTTACAGTCAATTTCAAGAATTCATTACTAATCGTTACCGAGCTATTGAGTTTCTCGATACCAAGCAGAATTCGGGGAGCAAGGGAATAAATAACAATAAAATTCAAGGGAACAACTCAAGTCAAAATCTTTCTGTTAATAAATTTAAATCGCTTCATGTTGCACAAAAATTGTGCATGTTTTGTTCAGAACAGCATAGGTTAGGACAGTGCAAGAAATTTGTAATAGAACCGGTTGACGCTCGGCGCAAATTCGTCCGAGATCGTAACTTATGTTTTAATTGTATGGGTGACAATCACTCCGCCAAAGATTGCAGGAATACGGTTATGTGCCGTATCTGTAAGCGTAAACACCACTCTTTGTTACACCCCAGGGGTGAGGCTATTAATGAAGGTTCGAAAATAAATAGTCAACGGGATACATCCAATGAGGATGTTGCCACGTCGAGTGAGACAAAAGAGAACGTTGAAGGTGCAACGGCTTCAATATCATGTTTTTCGACAGGAACTGTATTTAATCAGGGCGTACTTCCAACAGCGGTAGTTACGGCCTCGTCGAAAAATCGTATTAGTCATACGATTCGAGCGTTATTAGATCAAGGGTCGCAATCGTCTTTTATAACGGAGTCGGCTGTACAATACTTAAGGTTGAAAAGGTCTCCTGTAAGAGGAATCATATCACGTGTCGGGGATGAGCAAGAGTTCATATCCAAGGCTGTCGTGGATCTTGAGATAGGTTCTAAAATTGATCCCAAAGTTACCATCACAGTTAAGGCGTACGTACTTAAAACCATAACTGGACTCTTGCCATCGAATAACATAAATACAATGGAATGGAAGGAATTTACGGGACTGCCACTGGCTGATCCAGAATTCCACACGCCAAATCGAATAGATTTGTTGCTAGGGGCAGGATTTTGCAGCAAAATTCTGCAAACTGGCGTCATGAAGAATAGAGCTGGTACACTGGTCGCACAATCAACTACATTGGGATGGATTGTGTCCGGTGAGGTCTCAAATGCAACCATCTCGCAATCTGAAAATATGAAGGTGCTACATTGCAAGTGTGAAGAAATTGATCTGCTTAAACGGTTCTGGGAATTAGAATCAGATGAAGTTAAAGAAAAAATCTTTACTGAAGAAGAAAGGAGCTGTGAAGAATATTTTTCTGCCACAACTCAACGCAACTCAGATGGCCGATATGTGGTACGCCTACCATTAAATTCTGAGAACCCAGAAGTCACAGGTTCTCGAGAAATCGCTGAAAGCAGATTAAAAGCATTAGAAAAAAGATTAGACAAGGATAAATACTTAAAAATGAAATATAAAGAAGTGTTAAACGAATACCTAATGTTGAATCACATGGAATTAGTTCCGATGAAAGAAAGGGAAAATTCAAGAGCGGTATACTTACCTCACCACGCGGTGATCCGCGAAGACAAGACGACTTCCAAGGTCAGGGTTGTGTTCGACGCCTCCTGCAAAGGAAAAAATAAAACATCATTAAATGATTACCTAATGGTAGGACCTACCTTGCAGATGGAGCTCAGACATATTATCACGCGCTGGAGAACTTCGCCTATCTGTTTGTCAGCTGACATTGAAAAAATGTATAGGCAAGTTGTAGTTGCCAAACAAGATACTGATCTGCAACGGATTCTCTGGAGGGAGGATACTGCATCTGAAATCGAAGAATATAGATTACTACGCGTGACTTTCGGGACTGCTAGCGCACCATACTTGGCGGTGAAAGCTTTACAGCAAGTAGCTCTTGATGAAGGCGCAGCGTATCCATCGGCTTCTGAAAAAGTAATAACTGATTTTTACATGGATGATCTTTTAACAGGCTGTCAAAATAAAGAAGAAGGTATAAAGATATATAAAGAAATGAATGAACTACTGGGCAAAGCAGGGCTAGATTTACAAAAATGGACAACTAATGATGACGAGTTACTGGAAAAAATGATAGGAAGTGAAAAGAGTGGAAAAGGTAAAGACGAAATAAAAATAAAATCAGATAACATTACAAAAGTAGTAGGACTTACCTGGAGCCGCAGAGAAGACACGTTCAGCTACTCGGTGAAACTGCCAGACCTGGAACAACCTGTAACAAAAAGAAAAATTATATCCGACGTATCGCGATTTTATGATCCACTTGGCTGGGTCGGACCCAGTACGATCATTTCAAAAATGATGATTCAAAAATTATGGCTTGCTGGTATAGATTGGGATGAAGAAGTACCTGATGAATTACTGAAAGAATGGTTGACTTACCGTGAAGAACTTGCACTTCTTTCAAATATTCACATACCTAGGTGGATGGGAACTAAAGCAAATGATAAACTGATCGAACTGCACGGCTTCTGCGATGCTTCTAAGGTGGCGTATGCGGCGGTAGTATACATCCGTGTAGTCGATTCGAACGAACAGGTTCAGGTTGCTTTAGTTGCTGCAAAAACAAAGGTAGCACCGGTTAAACAAGTTTCGATACCACGTCTGGAACTATGTGGAGCGGTCCTAGTGACAAGATTGCTCAGAGAGATAGCCGGGGTCATGAAAATTGATCATACTCACTTGCACGCATGGACAGACTCAACAGTCGTTCTATCGTGGCTTAACGGGCATCCAAATCGTTGGAAGGTGTTTGTGGCCAACCGTGTCTCTGAGATCCTAGAAACTTTAGACACGCATCACTGGTCTCACGTTGGATCAAAACAAAATCCAGCAGATTTCGCTTCTCGTGGATTGCACCCCTCGAATTTATTAAAAAATGACATGTGGTTTAATGGCCCAGAATATTTAAACCAATTAACAATTAACTACGAGAAGCCAAAAATGCTATCGACTAATTTGGAAGAAATCATTATATCCAAAGCTCACTGCGCTACAGTGCAGACTTCCTTATTGGAAAGGTTCTCTTCATTGACAAGAATGGTCAGGGTACTTGCTTATTGCAGACGTTTTGCCAATAATGCAAGAAAATCCAAAGGCAGCCAAACAAATGGACACCTTTCCACCAAAGAACTAAACGATGTTCTTATCATCTGCATTAGACAAAGTCAATCCAGTCACTTCAGTGAAGAGCTAGACAAACTACAGAAAAAGAAAAACTTACCTGCTAACAGCAAACTCCGTTCATTGAACCCCTATCTGGATGAAACCAAAATTTTAAGAGTTGGAGGCAGATTGGAACATTCCCAATTAGGAAGAGATCGAATGCATCCAATCATCATGCCGAAGCAGTCGTATCTGACTCAACTTTTAGTCTCAGATGCACACAAGCAGACACTGCACGGCGGACCTCAGCTGACTTTATGCTACCTCCGGTCAAAGTATTGGGTAATCGGCGGTACACAATTGGTCAAAGCTCATTATCGCAAATGTGTGACATGCGTAAAAAACAATGCAGCCACTAAAAAGCAGCTAATGGGACAAGCACCTCCGGCAAGAGTCACGCCGACTCGTGCATTCGAAAGCAGCGGAACGGATTTTGCAGGGCCAATTCAAATTAGAACGGCCAAGGGGCGAGGGCATAAGTCATATAAAGGCTATATATGCTTATTCGTATGCATGGCCACAAAAGCCATACACTTGGAAGTAGTGAGTGATCTCACTTCACAAGGATTCTTACAAGCGTTCAAGAGATTTGTAGCAAGACGTGGCCATTGTTTGCATCTCTGGAGCGACAATGGCACAAATTTTCTTGGAGCTTCTACGGAAATGAACAGACAATTTAAAGCGGAACAACAACATATTCAAAGAGAAATAGCAGAGTCATTAGCTACAAATAATTGTGAATGGCATTTCATACCTCCCCATTCGCCTAATTTCGGTGGGCTATGGGAAGCGGGGGTGAAATCTGTAAAATATCACCTTAAAAGAGTCGTTGGTGATTCAACACTCACATATGAGGAACTGGCTACAGTTTTAGCCCAAATTGAGTGTTGCTTGAACTCCAGACCTCAATCAGTTCTGAATGATGACTCGAACAACATCCATGTACTAACGCCAGGACATTTTTTAATCGGCGAGGCCCTAATTACGGCACCTGACTACACCTACGAATCGACAAATGTTAGCTCATTACGACGGTGGCAATATACTCAAAGGATGCTCCAAGATTTTTGGAGTCAGTGGTCTCGCGATTACTTGGCAAAGTTCTACCAACGATATCGATGGTCGTCAGTAACTTCTCAGCCAAAAATAGGCGACGTGGTTATTGTAAAAGAAGATGGGTTACCACCATCTCGATGGCTTTACGGTCGAGTGATTGATACTCATCCTGGAACGGACGGAATTGCACGAGTCGTCACTCTAAGGGTTAAAAATGGAACAATTAAAAGACCGTCTTCTAAATTGTGTTTGTTGCCAGTGGTACAATAATTGTATAAAAATAAAAATGTAATATTAGTTATAACTGTAATTAGCACCTAAAAGGCAATTTGTTATAGTTTAGTGATATTTAAAGTATTGTTGTGAGATGTTAAAATATAAAGTCCACATTCATATATGTAAGTGCAAAGGTTCACTTTGGTCTTGGTGGGCGGAATATGTACAATTAATAAATGGGTAATACCAAAGTCTACCACGTGACGCTAACCCGAGAATCCTGCATCGCGCAAGCGTTTGTCGCACTAACATTAGTGAGCCTTTGGACTGCGGTTCGTTAAAATGCGAACCTGGGGTTGTCCGATTAGGAGCCTTATATCGAGCTAATAAAGAAGTTAAATCTCGAAAGGTTTTTCTATCGGTTCATAGCCGAAACATCCCTCGGGGATAAGAGCGAGATAGCTAGCTTGTTCACTCAAAGTAATAAGCGTCAAAGCAGTGATGCCCTGGACTTTGTTTTATTACTCAAAGTTTTGTGTATCGCTGCAATGGTCATGGATGGGCGTTATCTCTTACCATCAGGAGAGTGTCTCGTTCGTTTAATTATTTTTCACATAAAAAACCTTGCCGCGTAGATCTATCACTCAATAAAGTAATACGATTTAAAGAACCCCGCAAATGTCGACAAAGAAAATAAATCAATCTTATTTTGGAATTAAAGATAAGAAAATCTCTTACCGCTGAAAGTCACATTCGAATAAAAATAACAAATATTCGCTATCGTTCTAAATTTCGAATAAAACATTCTGTAAATATGTTAGAAGTGCGAGCGGCCCAATCCGACTCTTTTTCCATTTGAAAAAGGTAAAAGTGAAAATTTCGGACAATCGAGTCAGCTGGTCGGCGGACGGAACCTACTTGTGCACATGAGCTACTGACCTCAGTAAGGAGGTCACGTGTTAGTTGTATTTCTATATACTTCTATAGCGATTATAGCTCAGTGGTTGGCGCGGTCGGTTCGCGTGCCGAAGGTCGTGGGTTCAAACCCCAACAATGAGCTTGCACTACCCGTGAAGGAAAACATTGTGAGGAAATCATAGCACGGTGGTAGGGTACTTTCTTGTATTCGGCCGGCTAAATACCACCCTCGAAGTTGAAAATCTGCCGCCAAGCATCTAACGGTGTGTTCCGAAAGCTTCATTCCAGGCTAGGTGTGCATTACCATCTTAGACCACACTGTCACTTCACATCAGGTGAGCTGCGGTCAAACACCTAGCCTTAGTCTTATTTTTATTCGAAATGGGGCGATAAGTCCTGCACTGACGTCCCGCTTGGGGTGTATTGTGCATTTCCCCTTTTTTGACGGCATACCCACTAAAAACCCTGGGGTGTTCCGTCGCGTCTTGAACCGGAGTAGCGGGCACGCTTGCGCATTCGTCCGCTACCTCGATAGCGCTAGTCTCCCAGACTCCCTCTCGGGGAGCTTTTGCTCCACCCGGTGTAACGAAGATGTGTGGGAACACGACACACCTTTCATCCTCGGGATACTCATTCAATGGGCGATAGGTTCCCCCGAACCCATCACCCAGAGATCCCTATTGTGCATTTCCCCCTGCCAGCGTCTACCCAAGCCAACCCAGCTCCTTGAAGTACTGGAGCGAGGCTCTGGTACTTTAAAACATTCGAAGATACGTCTTATCACCTCTGTAATTTCGCTCGCTACAGTACAAAGTGGAGAACAGAATATAGTTATAATATACACCTCGTAGTTTCGCCTGCCTAGTTCCCGTTCCCGTGGGAATACAATGATAAAAAGTAGTCGTCACCCGGGGATAGTGTAGATTCCCAACGGTGAACGAACTTTTGAAATCGGTCCAGTAGTTTCAGAGCCTATTCAATACATACTCATACTCAACATAATTATGTACAGGTTCTTCTGCTTATAAATTTTACAATGTTGTACCTATGGCAAACAATTTTAATCAAAGATTTAAATAATGTGAACTACGGAATTTTAAATGTGATTTAAATTAAAAATACAAACTAAATAATAAATAAATATCGTAGGACTATACACACAGCGCCATCTGGCCCCAAACTAAGCAGAGCTTGTGTGATGGAAGTCAGATAACTGATAGAATACATAAATATTATTTTTGAATACGTACATATAATACATACAGAACACCCAGACACAGAACAAACATTTGTTTATTCACAAAATGTGTGCCCTGAGTGGGAATCGAACCCACGCCCTACAGCTCTCAAGGCAGATATGCTACCAATGAGCCAACAGGGCTGTCACAAATTAAATATTAACAAAATAAATAAAATCTTTCCTCTTTACAATAGTAGGTATAGATTTATAGATCTCCAAATGAGAAAATAAGAAAGGCCGTAGTTTTTCGTCGCTTGCCACGAAGAATAACTTATCTCATATTTTGTGTCTAAACATCGTTCAGTAGTGGTGCTCGAAACAACTTGGCGGCCACTACAGCAACAAAGGAGTATCGAACGTTTCCTCAACGTTATCAAGAGCCTCTGAGATGTTGGGGCGATAAGATAAACACGACACATAAGATATTAAAAGCTTTCAGCTGTGAACGGTAATCTTATTAAGATTCAAAACTGTATTGCGATTCTAACAGGACTTATTAAAATATCGGACTCATGTCTACTATTCCGTACTACTTCGACAGACCTGTTGGCTCATTGGTAGCATATCTGCCTTAAGAGCTGAAGGATGTGAGTTCGATTCCCGCTCAGGACAAACATTTTATGTATGAACAAAAATGTTTGTTCTTTGTCTGGGTGTTCTGTATGTATTATAAGTATGCATTTACATAAAAAAAGAATTTATGTATTCTATCAGTTATCTGACTTCCATAACACAAGCTCTGCTTAGTTTGGTGTCAGATGGCGCTGTGTATAATGTCCTACGATATTTAATTTAATACTTATTTTTGAATCTTTGCCATTAAGTTTGTCTACAAGATATTGGTTTTAGCGGAAAGGCCGCCATCTGAATTTTTTTAAAGTTTTTAAAGAGTTAATCTGTCTATTCATCTTCATTTAAACTAACAAGTGGTGATATTTTACTTATAAACTTTGATTGGAAACTGATACTGTTTCGTGATATAAATTGTTGTTCTATGACCTGTGATACTGGTAAAAAAATATGCATTTCGATCAAAATGATGCATAATGTTGAATCATAAAACCTAATGCTGAAGCATCCTTTAAACACACACACACAGACACACTCACACTAACGCACGCACACATACGCTTTGGTTTTCAACTACAGGGAAAACCAGCGCTGGTCATTCTTAGTATGACCACTATTATGCTGAAGTGAGCCCTTATTTTGTAACTGGTTGTCCCTGTTTGTTCGTTTTTGTTTTTGTATGTTGCAAAATAAAATCCTTTTCTTTCTTTCTTTAATACATACAACTGGTAACTGCAGCAAAAAGTGGTTGTACAGACTTGTTGTTTTTAAGTAGAAAATTTTTTTTTTTATTAATTTGACTTGTAATTTTAATTATTAATGAGATTTCTTTAAATAATTATTTTTTAAAACTATTTTAATAATTATTTTTAATATAAATATGCAAACATACCTAATTATTTAAATAAACTATCCTACTATAAAATGAAGTCGAGATCGCGGCCGCGCGGTAGGGTTCCCAGTATGCTGGCGGCATTGCCCCGTTGTATTACAAAGCTTAGCTTTTGACATGGGTACTATTTTTTTTTTTATATTTCGATGCAACTGTAGTGTTCTCTGACACCATCATGCCGTAAAACGTTGGTTGTTATATCGTTCTTCCTTTTTCTAAGCCGTTCTCATCACATCTCTCGTGTCACGCGAGGCGAGTGAAGGTTGTATAAACAGCCGCCTCTCTTTGAGGACGTTAGTAAAGTTTCCGCCAAATTATACGCCAGCCCTGAACGTGCGTTGAATGCATTCTGTGACACTTATAAGTTTTCACAAAACGCTTTCAAGTCAGCAAACGTCACAAGTTAGCGGAACCAAACATGGCGCAATAGTTACGCATAAAACTGACTGTTTACTTAATTGATAAATAAATATCGTAGGACAACACACAGCGCCATCTGACACCAAACTAAGTAGAGCTTGTGGGATGGAAGTCAGATAACTTATACATATAGTTGCCGTGTTAGATCACTTGGTAGTATATCTGGTTCAAGAGCTGTAGTGTGTGGGTTCGATTCCCACTCAGGACAAACAGTTCTGTGACTAGGAATGTTGTTTGTTCTGTGTCTTGTAAGTATAAAAGGAATAGTATATATACTGTATTCTATCAGTTATCTTAGTTTGCTGTTGAGACTAACCATCATCAAGTCTCAAATTAATGAGCATCAAAACAGCGATGCCCCGGACTTTGTATTGCTAATCAAAGTTCTACGTATTGCTGCAATGGTTAACACAAAAAAAAGTCAAAACGTTTGGTTCGTACCCAAGAAAATTCCACTACGTATGGGTATTCTGTTGGGGGCTGCCAAGATATCGACTCCAACTGTATGTGGACTATTATCTGTTCTGTGGGAGGCTAAGTGCCGCCTTTGTCCCGCAATAAAAGAATAACACTCATTTATTCGAACAATGAAACCGCCGCGCTAAGCCGACCCGTTATTACGAAGGAAATGGCAACCTAGATATTCATAAGGCCTTTGCCACATCTTGCTATCAAGCTATAAGAACATTTTCTTAAAGAAAAAAGCAGAAACAGTTTTAATGTAGCGTTCAGATTGTATTGGCTTTATACGGCACCGAGATTAAGATCATGTTCAACTTCATTTGTTTTTTATTTAAGTAAAATTAGCTTAATTCAGCGGGTTTACTACTTCTTATTTCTTACGTCTTAAATCTGGCTTTCAATCTAGAGGTACTGGGTTTGAATACCATGGTAAGTTCGTATTCTTGATTTTAAACAGCCCTTAAAAATAACTCTCGGCGATATGTGAAGTATGGTAACCAGCACTTGGCCAGGTTGGTAGCTTTACCCTTTTCACAATGAGAAGAGACTCACGCCCAGTAGTGGGATAACCTTTCTTAGTCTTATTCGGAATGGGGGCGATGAGTCCTGCACTGACGTCCCGCTTGGGGGGTATTGTGCATTTCCACCTACCGGCGTCTACCCGAGCCAACCCAGCTCCTTGAAATATCGGAGATACTTTGCCAGCGACCCAGAGCCTGGGTCGCTGGCAAAGTAGCTCCAGTGGGTGAGATGGAGTTAAGTATGGTAGCGAAAAGCAGTCTGTTTAGGACAGTAGTTTGGCAGCCTTTAAAAACACGGATAATCCAGACTACTTGTTATACCTGAAACCACAACAAATAGGATTTGGCAATAGTAATAACATATTTATAAGATTAAAGTATTAAAAAAACTTAAAAAAAAATAAACACCAAAGTAAATACATAATAATGTTCTCACCAATTAATATGAGCTACGAAAAATATATATTCATATAATAATATTAGAATATAACCCAACCTAAAGTTCAGCGTGTATGATATAGGCCTGGTAACGATGATTGCCTCAAGCACCTACTAAATTTTTATCTCAACTTAAATTGGTAGTTATTAAAACACCCATAACAATAAAATTCTTCACTCGCTAAAACCGCTACGTGGTACAAATGGTAAACTTTTCCTAAATTCGGAACAAGGGAGCGACCTCGTGGGGCTTTTTAATCATATCCCTATTTGTTCCTATCCTTGCCCCCTTGATTAAATGCCAGTACTTAAATGGCGCACCGTTAAAGGTCAAAACGCACTATGACACTACATGGCGACTGTCACAATAATTGACTAATTTGACATTTTAGCTTGAGATACTGGAGTCAAACGAAAGGTGCACTAGGGCACTGGTAAGTGATGACTTTTATTTGCCAAGTTTTGGCTGCAAAGCTTTTAGCATCGACATAATCTGTATCGGTATTTTATTGGATATATTATTTCGGGGTATGTGGCTTGCAGTTCCAAGCCACATGTCCGCCATGCTCAGGTGATGCTTTGGTCACCTTTGCTCTTTTTTTAGCTCTTTTGTAACAAAAAATGTCAGGTTAAGTCACTTAAGCATGGCGGACATGAATCTTGTAAGCACCACGTGTTTCAACCATATTTTTTTGTATTTGTCTACTTCGATAGCTGAAGGGCGTTGGTTCGATTCCCACTCAGGACTAACAATTGTGTGACTAACATCGATGTGTGTTCTGTATCTGGGTGTACTGTACATGTATTATAAGTATGTATTTACATAAAAAAAGTATTTAAGTATTCTCTCAGCTGTCTGGTTACCATAGTACAAGCTTTCCTTAGTTTGGGACTAGGCGGCGTTGTGTTAAATGTCCTTCAATATTTATTTATTATTTACCCGGCGAGGATTGATTTGTTTTTTTGATTTACTGAGTCAAGACCTTACCTTATCTTTATAAGCGTTTGTCTATACCCACCGAGTGTTTGATTTGGTCGCGGCGTGACATGCTACAAATAACATCCTAGCGGGTTTCCACCTTGAACATTTCGTTTACAAACCCAAAGGTGAGTATTTTATTGTCGAAAGATAAAAACTTCGTCATGGCATTTGATTTTGTTGACATTTGTTTTAATTAAAGAGCGTTATTGTTTTTCTCCGAGTCCATTTGGTTTACAAGTCGTTTGTTTTGTGTTCTCAGTTGTTGTTCGTAGCAGCGGGAACATTTTGAGTTTGTTTGAAAAACTCTCTTAATTGTAAAAATAAAACCAAAGTTGAATAAACAAAAGATTAGATTTGAGACATAAACGTTTAAATTTGTAATACAATGTTTTACTTTATTTTTACAGCTGCTAACTTTTAATGTCCTATTGCGAGGCATATACCTGCCTCCTGGGTGTAGATAGGGTACCTACTAGAGGGGTGAAAGGGGTTATCCTACCACATAAACCGGGGTCAGCGAATTCTCATACGTCATTACATGAATTTTCTTGCATGCAAGTATATCCTACTAATCATTCCTACTAATATTATAAATGCGAAAGTTTGTGAGTTTGTTTGTTACTCTTTCACGCAAAAACTTCTCAACCGATTTACATGAAATTTGGTATGGAGGTAGCTGATATTCTAGATTAACACACAGGCTACTTTTTATCCCGAAAAACATGTAGCGGATAACACCGCGAGGCGCAGCTAGTCGTACATATTTCACAATATGTTCTTACGTCGGCAAACCAGTGGGTATGAATTTTTTATGAATTCATACAAACTACATTTATAACTTTTTGTGGAAAATTTTCAAAAGTTTATTTTTACTTTATATTTTCATTGTGGTCAACAGTTACAGGTATGCCAAATGTAAAAGTTTGAGCGGCATTGAAAGGTTTCCGACACTGCCATGCGGTAACCATGCGCACCACGTGGCTGGACCCATGTGTTACAACGTGTAAGAAAAAAATTCAATTTGATGTTGGATTTGATTCCAACTTTCATTTAACTTTTTTTCCAACTTGGATTTAATTACAAAATTATTATTTTTTGTGAAATTAACAATGAAATGCCGACCTCTTCGATTCACCATTCGACCTTTTTAGATTTTAAAAAACGAAGACAAACAATAACTTTATACAAACTAGAAACATACAGTTGTCGGGCAGGGTACACTGACAGCCGCGATCGGGCGCGATACAACTGCGTAGATGGAGCTTGCTTGTAAGCTAAGATAGAGACAACAGAGTCTTTTATTATTATTAAAAAACTGTGATGTGTTAGCGTTATATACACAGCCGTGTAAAGTGGATACATGCGTTTATATTTTGAACATGAAACACATTTTTTTTGGAATGGGTTCAAACCTCAAGAATGAGCTTGAACTGCCAGTGAAGGAAAACATCGTGAGCAAACCATGGCATTGTGGTAGGGTTTTTTCTAGTGGCTAGCTACCACACTCAAGCAGCCTCGCCTATGAGCCAGTTCTATTCCAGGCTATCCAGGTACCTTCGACCAAACCATCACTCGCAAGTGAGATGTGGTCAAACACCTAGTTTGTGAACCATCAAAAAAGCTAAGTTCCTTCGTTTTTAGTTTTTTTGTCGGATTTTAATGCTGTAAGCCCCTCACTCGACGTAACGAGTTTAGGTTCGATGAGTATAACTTTGATATTTTTTTTCGATGAAGCTGCAACACCAAACTGTGTCCTACGTCTTTTTTATTTTATTTTATTGTAATGAGCCGAACGAGACGCTCTCCTAATTGTAAGAGAAATAAATTTGTATAGTAAAACAAAGTTCAAGGCATCGCTGCTTTGGCGCTCATTACTTTGAGACTTTCGATGTTTACTCTCAACAGACCAGTAATTCTTGTCTTGTTGTCTTCTTCTTTTTGTTTGTTTATTGCTGTCATCAGTTTGCTGTATTGCCTCTTACTATGAAAGCAAATTCAAAGAAGTATTCACGTCAAAAACACTAGACAATATCGGTACGGTAATTTAGTCAGCGACACAAGTATAGCGCGTTTAGAAGTCCCGCACCCATGTCCGTCATTTAATTCCCAAGTGTAACAGGCATAAAAAGTCGCATTCAATCATCCCCCATTACACGTAATCTACCTTCGCTACACCCTCATCAGTGAAATTATGCCTAATCAGGTGTTAAACGAAAAATTGAGGGTGTAAAAATCACAACCCCATGACCAGCCGCGGAGGGACGCAAAGTGACCACAGTAAGGACTTTTTTGTAACTCATATCACTTGAAAGATTAATGCAATTTGAAAAGATTAGGATTAAGATAATAATATTTCACTAATAAAATGTACTGACTCATAACTTTTTTAAAGCAATCAAATATTTCAAATTGATGTAATCACAGAGATTTAGTTTTAAAAAAAACAGACACATGATTTTTTAAATTTATTAATAAGCAACCTAAAATGTGTAATCCGTAATCTATCTATTTCTATGTATATAAAAAGCCATATGTGTGACCGACTTTGATGAAATTTTCAAGATATCTTCCAATTAACCCAGCGGTAATCTTGGGAAGTTTGGTAGCGATCGGATCAACAGATAATTTTCAGGTTTTTGGCGAAAGTAGGTACACTCTTGCGAAGCCTTTTTTAAAAGGAGAGTTCCCATACTGTTTTATAGTAGAACGTATCGAACAAGAAAGGGTTCCGACTAGAAAGTTCAGTGACCTTTGGGCTCCGGGTCGAAATTAGGGATCTGGTCAAGTGCACAAAATAGATAGCCGGCTTTTTGTAGGGATTTCAGAGGTGCACGGACTCGCCTGGACACTGGATCGGAATATTATCTGCCCAATTATCTAATAGGATCGGTGGTCCATTTGGAACTGGACTGTAGTAAACTACTTGAATGATTCACTGGACTAATCAAGGTTTTGCAATATTGTAATTATTATACACATAAAATTGGATTAACATTTGGTTTAACACGTACTACTACTTGGTACGTAGCTATGCACTTGGTAGTAGATTTCCTTAGCAGGAGATCGTCTAGGTAGGTACCACCGCAGTACCAGTTATTCTGCCGCTAAGTAGTAGTGTGTAGACATTACTGTGTTCCGGTTTGAAGGGTACTACAGCTAGCGAAATTACTGGGCTGTTGTGACTAACCATCGAAAGTCTCAAAGTAATGAGCGCCAAAGCAGCGATGCCCCGGACTTTGTTTTGTTACTCAAAGTTCTGTGTATCGCTGCAATGGTCATGGACAGGCGTTATCTCTTAACATCAGGAGAGCGTCTCGATCGTCTCAATACTTTTACATTAAAAAAAAACCTATTACTTACGTATGCAGCGTGTTTCGGAGAAAACTTACTTACTTACTCATCTGACTTCTCTTCATAATTTCAGTATTGCAAAAATCATGCGCATTGATCTTTTGAGTATTACTTAATTTTTTCAAAATATTTTGTTTATAAATCATAATGTAAATAAAATTTTATTGCCTGTATAATATTTCAAGATCTCTATACAATTTTGGAAATAACACGGAAAAACATGTTTCACCACATGATTTATTGCATTTCATAGCACGACTTCATTTAAAGTTACAAACAACTAAAGTTGTAAACAATGACAAACTTCTTCATTTGACTGCACGTGCAATAAAATTCCCCGCATTACTCATGTTTAAAATTAACAAAACTACAATGTAACGCCATCGTTGTTGCTCAGCGGCGAGTTTTAAAATTCTAATTCAAAATATTTTATTGTAAGCTAAAGCTTTTAGTGTCATCAATTGGGTATCAAATCAACAGCCTTTTTGAGCGTACAATATTTTTAACGTTTATCAAGAAAATAATACAATTTGATTTAATTAATAAACGTCAAAATAAATTGTTAACGTCATAATACATTAAAAAGTTAATGTAGTTAATGTCATATAATTAAATACATTAATTTCAAGATAATCCTTTAATTGCATTTTCGTACTAAACGTAAGCTGTTGCTCTATTTAAATCTTAAGACCTTAATGTTTCATAGCATAGCAATAAATTATACTTTGACTTTGAAAAGTAAAAATAAATATTGTGTTAAATAAAAAATGTCAAGTTGATTATTACTTAAAATTCTGTAGACAAATCTGTCTATTTGTTACTTTTTTAACATATTTCCTCTTTCTGTATTGTATTGTTGTAAAAAAAAATATGTAATTCGAGTTGAAAAAGGTCACAGTATCAGTAAAAAAAAACATCTTTAGCTACTTTGATAAAATTTGGCATTTGGCAAATTTGGTGCCGGAAACTAATGAAGTAAAAGGAACGTTTCACAGCAATAAGCAGCAAAGCAGCGTAGCCCTCGAGTGTGTTTTGTTTAAGGTACCGCTACAATGGTCATGGCCAGGCGCTATTGTGATCAGGAGTACATGCAATAGATATTGCTATTTCTTAGTAAAGATGTTGGCAATAAAGTTATTTTCATCATGTCTTGAAGCGCACGAGGCTCCACGGACCCACTGCATGCATGCATCAGGAGTCGGACATCTGTCTTGTAACCTAGTTGGCAAGCGCTAGCTCTGAAATTTTAATACGCTAGTGTGAGAACGCGGCCAGATCCGCTGCGATTTGGATTTGTAGATATAGTTTTGTATTTAAAAGACATTTGTTGAAACTCAATAGTTAGTTTTTTTTTCCTTCTAATGATGTATCTGTTTGTTGTTAGATACCTCATTGTTATGACAATCTAGCCTGGTTGAGAATAATAAGTAATTTTAGTATAACTTAAATTAAAGTAGGTATAATCGAAGAATGCGTCCATCGACACTTTTCTAACTGTCTCTATTAAGGGGAAGACACTTTGTTCATGTGTTCTATATAGTTAGTAACAAAACTCAGTGATTAGCACGGGTTGTTTACGCGCCGAGTGTTGATTCTAATCCCAACTATGAGCTTGAGTTGCCGGTAAAGGAAAACATCATGAGGAAACCGTCGCGTGGTGGTAGTGTACTTTATATTTATAGTAGGTACTCCGCTGACTTACTCGTGATGTCAAATCTGCTGCTAAGTACCAGACGGTGTGTTCCGGCAACCTCACTTGAGAGCCAATGCCATTCCAGGCTAGGTGTGTTTATTATAATTGACCACACCGTCACGTAACATAAGGAGAGCTGTGGTCAAACATCTAGCCGGTCAACTATGAAAATAGTAGCAAGCGATACATTTAGGCTTCAAAGTAGAATTTGTTGAATTAAAACAAATCAGGGGTAACCTACCGAAAATTTACATTCAAATTTTACATCACCGTTTTTGAAGATGCTATTTATGTATGATTATTGTAAAGTTGATTTAACTTAGTTTTATTATTAAAAAAAAAATTGTTTAGTATATTATCATTAAGATTATCATAGTTTGCGCTTTTCTAAAGTCAAAGATTGTAAAGAATAATTTAATTAATCTGTGAAATATTTAATGTTTTTATTTTATTCTAGTATAATAATGTTTTCAGGCACTTCAAATCTCTCTTTCTCTCTCTCCATCTTTCTAAATCAAACGTTTATTTTTCACACCCTCCCGATATCCAATCGGATATCTATTCTATGCATATACTGCCAGAATAACATTTAATTGCTCTTTCCCACTTCACCATTAGCTTTTTGAACCCTTCCTCGGTTCCCTTTTACAATTTTAGCAATAAAAAGACAGACTGCTCCCTATTCTTCATAAATAAACTGTTGAATCAATAATTATTCGTGTGCCAAGGGTGGGCTTTGTTTTAGCTACCCTTAGATATCTCCCCTCCACTTTGCACCCCCTTCGATGGCCCTTTTCTATAGTGGCATTGCTTAACTGGGCGTCCTATCTGACTTTTGCTATTTACCCTGTGATTTATTAAAGCTTTAATTAAATTGGAAATAGTTTTCGAAACAAAACAAGTATAGATTTACAATTCAAAAAACCAACTCCATGCCTCTGAGCCAAAACGCGGCTAGTTTTTTGAGTATTTCCGTTGAGGAAAAATCAAAACCCTAAACCGATTTTCATGAAATTTCTACGAAAGCAAACTGGAGATATTCTTTTAATAATTATTTTCAAATCCATTCATATATAGTCCGAAGTTCTAAAGTAAGAACTTTAGAACTTCGTAAAGAACTTTCTCCTTTTTTGAAGTCTGTTAAATTAGCATGATGGAAGGTTTTCCGTCCTTGAACTTAGCTAATACTGCAATATCGTATTAAATTCACACTAGATGCAGTTAATATTCGAATTGAGACCTGAGTACGTTATTTGAATTTACTTATAAGGTAAGCATATACTTTAAAGCTAAACATTAACACAATGTACTAAAACATTGTTGCTCGATGGATCTCAAGAGTTGCAATGCTATAAATAATTTAGTCTATTCGCACAGCAAGCGTGGAACTTCTTGCCGAGGTTACTTTTGCCAAATATGTAGTAATATAAATAGACGAAATAAGTTGTATTTTATCCATTGTTTAACATAAGGCAGACCACGATCATAACAAAAGCTGATACCATTATCAAATTAACTTTTAAATAATTATGAAGGCCTATATCAGAAAACAAAATTAACCTCATACTATCTCATCAAAATACCGTAAAATACAATGTAGTCATCATCACGCAAAAATGTTCATCCAAGGACAATCGTAACGTCCCCCCCGTTCCTGGAAACGGCCCACAACTGTCAAAATAACATTTTTACAGCCCATACTGTCACATAAACATATTAACTTTATTCGGCGGTTAAAGTTAAGTGTGGTCCTAAATGAAATGGGGCAAAACACATCGCACCTATGCTTTACGGCTTTCATAACTTTACGCTTTAGTTTTGAATTTCGTATTGAGAGAAACAGTTATTTAATTTTACAGTATTTTATTTCATTTGACTTATACAACGCGTGTGCAGCTTCGTCATGCTTCTTCATGTATATCTAGATGTATTATAATTGCATTTTAAAATATCACCAGAGAATTATTTTTTACCTATTAGGCCATTAATTAGGATTCTAAATTAAATATATTATCATAGATGGCATTAAAAGAAGTCTGCGGCTATAAAAATAAGTATTTATGTATTCTATCAGTGATCTGACTTCCATCACACAAGCTCTGCTTAGTTTGGGGCCAGATGGCGCTGTGTGTATAGTCCTACGATATTTATTTATTTTATTTATACGCAACTAATTTTTGACCTACTAATCGGTCAGTATTCTATTAATCGTGCGATGTGTAAATAAATTCTGTGATAAAAAATACAACAAATTTTTAAATTAAAATGAAATGTAATCTTTATCAGTCTGTCTTTGAAACAGGTATGGATTTAAGTGAAAGATATCATAGCGTGTCTTAAATAATATGCATCGGACATTTTGTAGAGCTTAGTCTCTGAATTCCACGGTACAATAGAGCTTTTATAATTTCGCGATGTTTCGGTTCTGCGAACACGGTGCGTCACAGATGATGTAATTAAACAGATGCGCGGCTTTGTTTATTGTTTAAAATCTTTTGGGAAATAATGTGAATTTTGCAGATTTTTCGTGTCTAGCGCGGCTGATATAATGTACTATTTTTAATTTTATTACTGAATGAGTGAGTCATCGAGATACGTTTCAATCAGACACAGAGTCTATATACCACTACAGCATTTATAAATCATTTTCTAAATATCTACTAGTATACAATTATTTTATTTATAACAAAGTTACAGATAATTTTTCGGATCATATTTAAAAAATGGTAAAATGTCAAACACAAAAACGTAATATGTCAATATAATGAAATGTTAATTTAATAAAATGTCTAATATAAAATATGTCAATAAACAGATGTCAAAAAAATCTTCAAAGTCATAAAACAAGGAATTATTTTTATTATTATAATTGGAAAACACATCTATCTAGGACGTTAATATAAAAGATATTAAAATTTCCTTTAAAAACTTTTTTTTTTAATTTCCTAAAGCCATTGCCATACAACGCGGCAACACCGCGAGTGTTATGGGTACCTTTGCACCGGGTACAGTTAGGGGTGGGTTATTTTGTTAGTGCTGTTTTGTGATTGATTTTTTTTTGTTTTATGTTAATTTGACTGATTTATTATTTAAATTTGATTGTACATTTCCTAAATAAAACATCACTGACTAAAATACTATTTTTAAAATATCGTACCTACTAAGCTTAAGGCATCTATACCTTAATCTTTGCCCAAGTTAATTCCAACATCTTTTTCAACTTTGAAAGGCTTAAAAGCATTAAGTTTGCAATTTATGAATCTAAGATAGGTAAAGGACAAACTTTATGTGATCGCTAATTTTACGACTTTCAATCTAAAGGGAGATGAGTAATCATTGAAACATTTTGGCTGCGGCGCCTCGTGGTTCTACCTGCGGGTACAAGCTCACGGTTTGATTAGAATTAAAATAACAGTTTGACTAGATGAAATGCATAGTTGTTTTTATCATACTCAGACTTTACTAAATTACATACAAGCTCGTTAATCACACTAAACATAAATTATTAAAAATCCTAAAGTTTGTCTGTATACATCGAATCGTATGCTAAGCCAAAAAAAACGACATGTGATTTTGTATGGCGTTTTTTGTATAAACACAAAAGGAGTCAACAAGTCATCTAAACAAGTCAACCTATATAAAACACTTGCTGCGAATTATCATTTTTTCCTTGGTTCTTATCCATGTTATAATTATGTAGTTGTTTTGTTATCGCTTTTAATTTATTTAGTACTTAAGTAGATATTTCCAGTCTACCTAAAACCGAAAAACATGGCATATTATACTTCAAAATGAAAGGTTCTTCATTTTTCTTGGTTTTATTTTGATTTATTGTGAAGCTGATAGTGATTACAACCATTATTTTACAGTTTTGTAAAAGAAAATTACTAACACTGCCTTTAAAAATACAAAGGTTACCTTAACAAAGATGCTATAGTGATTTCATTGTCCGGACACACTTACAAAATCGTGCTTTTTTTTTAGTCGACTGTCTAGGTGTTTGGCTACAGCTTACTGATGTTAAGTAACGCTGTGTTCGAAGATCATTAACACACCTAGGCTGGAATGAAACTAGTTATCAAATGAGGTAATGCACCAATTGGTGCTTGGCGGTACATCTTCAATGTGAAGGTAGCTAGCCAGCCGTTTACAATTTTTTATTATTACAGTTATGAAGTAGTACAGCAATGTTTTCACACTACTGCTTGGCGACAGAATATCTGGTACTGCGGTGGTACCCACTTAGATGACCTCCTGCTAAGGAAATCTACCACCAATGAGGAAAGGATACTAGAAAGTACCCTACTACCATGGGTCTCCTCACGATGTTTTCCTTCATCAGCAGCTCAAATTCGTTGTTTCACACACCCTTCGGCGTGTGAACCGACCGCGCTAACCACTGAGCTATCATTGCTTACAAAAAGCTTAAGAGTACATTAAACCCATCACATAGCAACTTCAAGCTGATCGTAAGAGCAGGACTCATCGCCCCCATCGAATAAAGATAGGACAAATACAAACATATTGCCAGCCTGGTCGTGGCATCAGAACTCTGGCACTTACATACACAGCTGCTTCTATAGGAACTACTTATACTTATTAGTAACATGAAAAAACCGGCCAAGTGCGAGCCGGACTCACACACGTAGGGTTCCGTACCATTATCTATAATGAAACTAAATATTCTGTGAATAGTTATAGCGTCTACCTGTCACCGTTATTAGTATCGAGCAAGAAACGGTAAAAAAATCAAGTTTGTTGTATGGGAGCCCCCCTTAAATATTTTATTTTTAGTATTTGTTGTTATGGCGGCAATAGAAATACATCATCTGTGAAAATTTCAACTGTCTAGCTATCACCGTTCTTGAGATACAGCCTGGTGACAGGCGGACGGACGGACGGACGGACGGACGGACGGACAGCGAAGTCTCAGTAATAGGGTCCCGTTTTTACCCTTTGGATACTGAACCCTAAAAACAACGTGATTCATGTAGATAGGCACGTAAACAATTAGCTCAACATCTTGTTATGAATCATTGCATAACGTTATCTGTTTCAACTCCTGAACTTTACAACTTAGACTGTTATTACCACACCAAATGTATCTTGATACAATTGGTTATTTAAATCAAAACACTGCTCTATTTATTAACCGGCTTCAAATTAAGTAAAAATATATATTAGAGAACCGTCATGACATGAATAAAGAATACACAAAAACAAAGTAAAGGAAAATGAGGTAACTACTCGCAGAACTAAAACATAAAAGTGTATATCTCGTCGCTTAACCTTTTACGTGTATTCTTAACTGAAACATAGGTCTTGAAGATAACATTAATTGAACAATATTTTGTGAGGAATGCAAAGATTTGAAAAGTAAGGATAGGACTCCGTAATATCGTTTCATTTTCACCTCTCAAAACATCAAAAATCATGTCACTGCTTTGTACTAGTTTTAAAACATGAACTATAAAAATAAATGTTCATTGTATTGACATAATATTATGTTATGATTTTGATGTTTTTAAATATGAATGGAAAAATGACGTGTAACTTTGGTGTTATTAATAAAAGATTTGTATTTGTATTTGTTGACTAAATTACAAACACTAAAAGTAGTGTCCACGGGACATTTTTGTCAATTAATATTTTCCTCAATTCTTTTGTTACAATTTAGGATCTTACAATAAAATTCTTTAGAAAATAACTGATTGTGGGCTTTCTTTCAACACGTAATTGAAATGATATACATCGAGGATTTTTTATTAGTATACTATCTTCTTTGAACCGATGGTGCTACAAAGTAAATAACACTTTATAAAAAACTACACAATTGAGTGTTATTGCTAGCAGCGATTCTCTTTAAACACAAAACAATAAAACAAAAATAATGAATCTAGAGATAGAAATGAGAAACAAAGAAATGAGCACTACTTTAGGCATAAATTTTAAGCAAGCTATGAATTCTATGGAAATCTAAAAGAACTTATTGTAGTAGATAATAGACACAGATACAGATAATACATGTTCTAATAAAAGACTTATTACAGTTACACAGAAAATCACTACAATTTGTTATTAATTAACAACACACTTATAACCGATGAGCCTTTCTTAATTGGACTATAAATCATCTCACAGCGACGCTGCTCAACTTCGGTATATATGGGAAGCGCCTAAATGCTGATTCAGTACTTACTAGCTTTCCTACGTTTGCAGTTTCCGTATCACATCCACAAGGACTGAAACCCCTACAGAGATTCCCTAGAAGTTTGAATCTTTTGCTCAAGGGATAAAGTAGGAAGTGCTGGCGTACCTCAAAGAGGTTTACTCGGGCCGCTTCTGTATAAATTGCAGCAACTGAACCGTAATCTTAAGATGATTTATGATATGTAGTACGTTTGACATTTACGAGTTAACAACCGTTCCGTGGAGGCCTTTTAATCAACTATGCTAATGTAAGGTTACTGTAGTATTACATAATCTGCGGTAAGGTGTTGATCACGGTCGGGAGGCCGCTAACGCTTGTGTCAATATTAGGGCCTAATTGAATATCCGAATCCCAGTAAAGTTTAGATTACATGCGGCGATATGTATGAGGGCTAGGTACTAACCTAAATTAGGCATCAAGTTTTAATATCGTCATTTACGTGTCGGTCGTATTATGTTCTGTGCTTTAATGTGGTTTAACTTTAGTTTAAGTATCAATCGTAGATATATATCAACCCTTTATTATGCACGTCAGAAATTAAAATGAATCTACAGACAACGAACGATACTTTATGAGCTAGTGTTACAAGACGATTTTTTCGTTAAATGCGATCTTCGTTATATTCAAATACAAAGTAAGTTTATAAAAGACTAGCAGACGCCTCGCGGTTTCACCCGCGTAGTTCCCCTTCCCGTAGGAATACAGAAATAAAAAGTAGCCTATAGTGGATAGCAGGGGATAGCGTATCTCCCCAACGGTGAAAGAATTTTTGAAATCAGTTCAGTAGTTTATTCGTTACAAACATACAAAAGTACAAAAATACAAATTTTTACCTTCTTATAATATTATTACTAGTGTCGATATTGAAATAAAAATAATCAATTCTGTAATGTTGAACAAGACATCTGGTACATCTAATTACTTTTACATAAAAAAAGAAGATTTTTCTTTAATTTCTTTTTTCGAAAATAAATTCAGAAGTAAAGTGTAAAACAAAAAATTATACTAATGCGAGATCCGAACATGCAAATCAAAATGATAGAACTCCACATAATTTCAGAGTACCCTCTTTTAAAACCTGATAAGTAAAGTACAATTTTTACGAGAGGTACGTATCCTATCGCGTTGTACGGAACCACTGGTCGCTTTTAAAATTCACCTATAATTTAGAATATTAGACCCCGAAGTATCTCACGTAGCATCTGTATTACCGTTTTAGGGATCTACGCAGGGATCCCTAAAATAACAGGGTGATAAGAAAAAAGCACGTGCAGTTTTATCCACAATTTGTGGGTGCCATGTTTTACCTTTAGGAGGTAGAGGGTGGATTTCAATATTCAAGTAGAGATTTGGAAAGATAAGGCGTCCTTAAAATATTGGCAATGCCTACATACAGACATTGTATCAGAATCGCAATCGAGAAAAGTTGTATCGTAACTATTTCTATCTATATATCTCTCCATAATTTGAATATATAGTAAATCTACTCTATCATTAAAATTTAATGGTAGTTTTTTTAATACTTTTTATATTAATTGCCTTTAGCGTTACTCAATATTCGAGATAAAAAAACCATTAAATGAAAACAGAACTTACGCATTAAGATTTTGTAATAAAAAAATAAATCATCATTGTTAAGAAATGTTACAAGACGCATAGACAAATAGAATGAAAGCTCGTAATCTAGTGGTTATCCCTGGATATGGCCTCATTTTTTTAAATATGGGCTGCAAAGTTCTGGAGCGGAGACCACGGACCGGTAAGCGCAGCGTATGATGTCCACCCACAAGGTGGACGGACGACCTAGTAAAGACCGCAGGAACGCGCTAGATGCGAGCCGCTTCCAACCGGACTTTATGGAAGTCAATGGAAGAGACCTATGTTCAGCAGTGGACGTCCTACGGCTAAAACGATGATGATGATGATGTTGTCGAAGATTGTGAAAACACCTGGAATGAAACTGGCTCTCAAGTGAAGATACCGGAAACCGGAACTGTTTGAAGACCGATTTTAAACTTTAGGTGGTAGCTAGCCAGTCGAGTCGAGTACCAGACAATGCCCTACCAACATGCTATGATTTCTTCGCGATGTTTTCCTTCTCCGCCAGCTCATTGTTGAGGTTTGGACTCACGCTCTTCGGCGTGTGATCACGCTAACCACTGAGCTAATATCGCAAATTTTTGGTAAAATTCGACCTAGCTGCCTTTATTAGACACTATATTTAACTACAAACAGACCTATCATACAACGAAGACCGTTGATCTAACAAAATCAACGGCTGTACTCGAGCTATGCTGTGGTCCAAAATACAAACGACACCGCCGCCCCGCCCGCCCAATCTGGGACAGGTCGAAATTATGACGGCCATGAATCGCCCGACTACGTTATATTGTGGCTTAAGTTATAGGGGACTTGGAAAAACTGTCATGTCTATTTTAAGGCATTCTTTTTTACTTTATTTATTGGGAATTGTGTTTAATTATTGTTACTTTTTCGTTATTTGAAATAGGTTTGCGCTTGACCACAACCTGTGTCAATGTTGTTGTCCTGGATAGAGCAAAATAATGTTCTTCATATCACATAACATCAGGTGAGCTGGGGTCATACACCTTGACTGTAAACCATAAAAAAAAAGTTTATAATTATATTTTTTTAAATATCTTCAAAGTTACGGTTTAATGAAAGAAAAAAATATTAAACGTTTATTCTATATAACACACACAGATAACAAACAGATAAGTAATAATATAAAAAAAAACGAAATACAAGAAAATAATACTAAACATGCATAACTCTGGATAGTGAATTAATTACACATATATCTGCTGCTTGTGTGTTAGTATGTCTTCTCAGTACATCCTATCCCTACAGAAGTCTGAGCCGGAAGAGATTTATCTAATCAATGAGACTTCCGCGTATTGCACAATCGTTTTATCCAATGATTGTTATTTTGGTGTGAACAATAATAAATCATCTATTTAGGACACATGTTTTGTGAACATTTCAATCAGCATTATTTGCATCATTACCAGAAAATGTTGCACAACTAAACACTGCATCAATACGATTATACTTGCGTTTAACCACTGACTCCATGCGGTGGCCTTCTTCATGGAGGCAAAGCCGCGTACGACGCGCACGCGGCCTCGTCTTGCATCGCATTAAAGCAAGCAAGCGCGAAACAAGACGAAAAAAATGTATCAAAACCACGTCAGTTTCTATATTATCCAAATTCGTAATAGCAGTAAGATTCAAAGTACAAATAGTTTATTGATAACACCAATGTTACAAGTCACTTCAAAATTGTAAACATGTCATTAAAAAACTGATTACATGTCAAAATAAGATATGTCAAGATACAAACATTTGTATTTTAATTTTTGCAATAATTAACTCAAAACATTTTGGTGTACTACTGTAAGTTTTGAGTGAATAAAATAAAATAAAGTATGTACGTAAGCCGTCGTCTTCCGTCTTCTATAACTTAAATCCCCGTGCAAGTAATTCAGGGTCCACCACGCGGACCCATTTCATTCGGCATTAGTCGTGATGGCCAGGATTTCTTGCCTTGAAATTTTCTCTTCGGACATAATTAATAGGGCGGCCCTATTAGTATGGGGCATTGGGCCCTGGCAGGCCCAGGGCGCGTGACGCGGATTTACCAGCTGTCCCTTTGAATACTGATTGAAACGTTTACCGAGGTGGTTATAATATTAGGGAAGGCTCTAGGCACACCTGATTCTGCCCTTCTTGATCTATTTTCATATTCGGTTTACCTACTAGACAGATTCACTTTAAGCAATTGTCATAGTAATGCACTAACTTTTTTACATACATACGCATAGGCTTTTTTTTTCGGCAGCTCAAGTTCAGTTTTGGGGTTTGAACCCACGCCCTTCGGCATGCGACCCGACCGCGCTAACCGCTGAGCTATCATAGCTACAAATACCTACAAGTACCTATAACACAATCTGTACGTTTCTTGGAACATCACTACGTTGCTGGAATCAAATTGATAATTATACGTAACTACTGTCCGTAGACAGACATGACCTGGCTGTGCTGAGCTGTATTATTGACTGAACCCATATTGATGTGAACATTGTTAGTTTGGACTAAGCAATTGCGAATTCTCTGAACCTCGGCCTCCGATAGTTCACAGGTTAGTATATCTTGCAAAACTGGATGTGGTGTATGCAATTGTTGACAGTTGTGTTTAGTGTGTTCTTCAAATTGTAATTTCTTGTTTATTCCGAAATATCTAAGAACTTATTATTTATTTGTTATTAGTGAATATATTAAGACTAATCTAACTTTTGTGAAGTAGTTATAAAAAAGGGACTGAATTTTTTAGTATTTACAATATTTAGTATTTGTAGAGTAATTTTGAGATAATAATACATATTTTCCGTCGTTCCGGGTTTTTTTAGATATTGTAACAGATTGTATATATTACATTATATTTACTAGCGGGCTCGGAGATGTTGGCCTGTCCAATGGTAGCGCCACCTACCGGATTCAATTGTCATTGTCCAACTACTCTTGAAAGGAATCACTCACAAAATAGAAAAAATATATAATTATAAAAATATTTAAAAATAATGACGTACTACAATTATATTATGTATAAATTGAACAAAAACAAAAGTCATATTATTTATATTTTTAATTAAATCTTCATACCACCTACGTAGCATCTTAATTTTGACAACTAAGATAACAGTTGAAGTTTCTTGTTTTCAAATTTAATTGCAAAAATTAAGGGTAATGTTCACTTGTATTTTTAAAAGTGTTTGAACAGATTGTTTATAGTCTACATTGGGTCATATGTTCCTTGCAAATTTTAAAACAAATTGTTACTAGGTAGGTAGTCCCCGCTCCACATATTTGTCACTTTCACAAAAATAGACAAACGCATCTCTCAACAATTACTCCACGACTGAATTCAGACAAGCCTCACATAAAAAGAGACACAAAGAAAATTGAAACGAGAAAACTCAAATATACAGGACAATAAGTAGGTGGACAATCTGATGACCTAGTTGAGGACAATTGGACGACCAAGGAGATTTATCACTCGAGGAGATTGCATGTTTTGGATGTTGCAAGTGTATGAGGCTTTTGTGTTCGTTTTCATTAAGATGAGGATAAGGATGAGATGGGATGATAATCTCAGTGTAAAAGATATGGCCGTAGATACCATCACAATTTCTTTGTTTTGTAAACAAAGAAATTTTGTTGTCAATACTGCTCTCATTGTTCAAATTGATGATGCATTTCGACATTATTTTTTAAATAATTGGTGCGTTAAATCAGTTATTGGAGCGTTTTGGAGACATAAATATATATAATTATATTACCATTTACATTTACAATTTAGACTACCACCAATTGTATATAGGATTTATTATTCTTTACACCACCAACGTAACATCTTACATCTTAATTTTGATTACTGACAACTAAGATCACAGTTCGGATTTTTTAAAATAATTGATCGCAAATTGATACGCTCTTCTTAATGCATAATCTTCATATACACTTCGGTTATTGCAATTTATGTCTAACATTATTAGTCATAGTCAAAATTCAGTCCGTGCCGGTCTAGTCCAGTCATGCTTTAGTAAAGAAGCGGCGACATTACTAAAAACTTCGATGGAGATTTGGAAGTAACACGACTGACTACAATATATCACTCTACCACACTAGTGCTTCTAATTTTGCACCTTATGTATAATAATACTATTTACTATTAGAACACTACTATTTTATTACGAAAAAAATGCAATGGAATGACATGACTTTCCGTATTTCCGCCAAAACTCTTTTATTACTTTATACAATTTTTTTATCACCTATTCAGAATCATCCATTAATTTGGTCTTACGAACACATTGTATTGCTACGAATGAAATAACCCAACCGTTATGTCGATCTGTAACACTGCTCACACTCTCTGCCTTCTCTGATCCTGAACTAATTTCTATCATAAGCACATCATAACCGATGCCAGTGAATTGCGTCACACGCCGTTTGACTGAGCTATGGTCATTGGACACTTCCTCTATCGCCGGCATCATCATTTGAGTGCGCCCTGCGCTCGTAATGTTGGTGACCTAATTTGTGCTCATTGAGAGCGATTTTACAATCTGATTGCATCTTAAGTAGGCATAAATATGAATCTACGTAAAAATATTGCAATTGATTCAAAGTTAGCTGTAGCTTGTCGCTGTTATTGTGACTTATAAGGTTTCTTTTATTCAAGTAGTAGTGTGCCAAATTTTGTCAACTAAGCGATTTGATTCCAACATTTTCGTATTGGAAGTTACTGCCCAAGTGGGTGTTCCCCGATACAGTCTGGGTCCATCCATCTCCATCGTAGACCGCATCTTTCTAGCGATGATAACTCAGTGGTTAGCGCGGTCGGTACCCACAATCCCCCAACAATGAGCTTGAGCTGCAGGTGAAGGAAAACATCGTGAGGAAATGATAGCATGATGGTAGGGTACTCTCTAGTACTTGGCTGGCTAGTTATCATCAAGTTGAATATCTGTCGCTAAGCAATAAACATAACAAAAAAAAAACCTATGTCTAACCCAACCTTACCTCAGTTATTTATTTTGTAGTCTTTACTTTAAGTTTTAATTGCCAATTAACAATCAACAAAAATAAAAACACCACTATGTAGTTGTTTTCAATATCATGTTTTACCTTATGACACGTCTAAATTGCCCAATCGTTTCACACAACCACACCAAAACACTCATTGGCGAATTTTAGCAACCATCAAAAGGGTTCAAGACCCAGCAACGAAACCATTTCGTGCATTCCGCAATATTTCAAGTCCCAAGTGAAGTGTCCCATTCAAGAGTCACGTAGCTGATGCACTTGTCCCACGACACCGCGACGCGACGCTTGCTGGGACATAAATCAGCCGTAGTTAAAACTCTATTTGTTGAGACCATGAGGTTTTATAGGGTACGACATTTTACAGAATAATATGTAAATTTATAAACAAACCAAGGCTAATCTTCTGGAAGTAGATTATGTTAACAAACAAAAAATTTTTTTTTTTTTCAAAATAAGTTTGCATTTGTCTACACCCTGTCTGGTGTTAGCAGGATGCTGTCAACGATTTTTAATAAACCTGTTTACTCTGGATTTTTGTACTATTATTATTTTTGACAATTATTTTTTGGTTTGACATATTTTTATATTTTGATTCACTTGACATTTCTTATTGCAATTTTAATTTTTTTTTTAATGACATTGCATTTGCAATTTTATTCAGCATTATCTCAGCCATAGGACGTCCACTGCTGGACTAGGCCTCCCCCATTGACTTCCATATATTAAGAAAAAAATATAAATATTCAAAATAAGTACCTATATAAAGAAGACCTAAAGAGTTATATCTATCTATCTATATAATGTATTTATTGTATTTTGACATTATTATTATTATTATTTTATTGACTAAGCTTGTAAAAGTTGAGTATTCAAATTATTATTCAAATATTTTTATTATTAAATATTTTTTAATACAGTAAAAATAAATATGTCTTTATTGTAATCCCCACTCTCTTCTCGCTGGTTCGTTTCTAATTACTTTTTTTATATTTTGCGCAAAAACTGCAAGTTAGACGTCGTAGTAGAGAGTCGTTACTAACTTTTTTATAATTGAATAAAAAATTGACATTATTTGTCTTTTGTATAGAGACACCTTTTGATTTTTCAGATCTTTTAATTACTTGGTAAAAATTAGCATAGCAATACTTATGAAAATATCTACTTATATAGTCGTCTCGATAATCGTATCGGACACACTAAATTGGACACGTTATCTGCAAAACATGTGTTTCCTTTAGAAAATGCCCAAAAAATGATTGAAAAAAAATGACAGCAAAAGCTCCAAGGGTGGTCTGAGCATCTTCTTCAGATTCTCAAACCCACGTGTGACACAAATTGTCTGTTTCGTATTTCCAGTTACAGATTAGTTAAGATATCACGTTCCTCGTATAACGTTTTGTTGCTTATTTTTAAATGCTCAATTTAAACATGTTTTTAAAGACAATTAATTAAACTAGCTTCGTATAAGAACATACTGACTTCTACCAAATCAGCTTTTAACATCCCACGGCTGGGCATAAAGATACTTTCGAAGTGACAAGTAATGTACCGTCTGTAAAGTCCACTAGTTTTCAGATGTACTTTTACTCTATAGATTTCTTTATTAGGAGAAAGCTTCTTGAAACAAAAATTCCACGTTCGCTTCTTTTCATATAATGCTATTTCCTAATTATGAAATATAATGTAATGCTAGACAGCCCCGTTGGCTCATTGGTAGTATATCTGCCTGTAGTATATTTGACCATAACATGTTCTAGATTCGGGCAAAATAAGGTTGTCTTCTCAATTTTGTTCTTTGTTGTGAGACTTCTGTTACATTTACGAATCGCAAAAAAACACAATGTTCTCCTCTCCTGCGAATATTTTTTAGTATTTTTGTCGAGTCATTTCTTACCAGCAGGTAATCTTGCCTTTCTAACCGTTTTGCATAAGGATTAGTTTTTGTGCGGTAACCGGAGTCGGGTTAAAATACTACGGTGTCGCTTTAATAAGCTGTTTTTGTAAAGGTTGACTGACAAAGAATAAAGATTTTTTGTTGGATTTAGGTTTTGTCAGTTCATATTATGACATATTTCTGTATTCTTGCTTGAAGTTAATTAGGTTAGCTATTCTTATAAAAAAAAAATAGTGTTTTTTTTTTGCAATCAAGAAGTATTTTATTACGCTATACAACAATAACCACCACAACCTATTGTTGTTAATTATATTATTGGCTATAAATAGTAAAAAGCAGCTGATGTACCTGAAAAAAACTAAGCTATCTGTCAAGTACCGCTCACCAAGGAAAACAACTTGCAACTTTTTTTTTTTTTTTTATAGCTTACAGGCTAGGTGTTTGACCACAGCTCACCTGATATTAAGTGACGGTGTGGTCGAAGATGGTTAAGGCACACCTAGCCTGGAATGGAACTGGCTCTCAAGTGAGGCTGCCGGAACACACCGTTAGGTGCTTGGCGGCAGATTTTCAACTTGAGGGTGGTAGCTAGCCAGCCGAGTACTAGAAAGTACCCTACCACCATGCTATGGTTTCCTCACGATGTTTTCCTTCACCGGCAGCTCAAGCTCATTGTTGAGGTTTGAACCCACGCCCTTCGGCATGCGAACCAACCGCGCTAACCACTGAGCTATCATCGCTGACTGAACAACTGAATTAGACTTGAAGAAGAATATCTTACGCTTCTCTCTCTCTCTATCTCTCTTCTCTTACTCTTATTCTTACGCGCACCACTTATACACCTATGAGATTAAAAACACACCGACTCGACACCCTTTAGCCCAAAAACAGCTAAACTTTAATTATTTTGGTTTAAAATCCAACTACTGGACCAATTAATCTATTGGACCAATCTGAAAGTAGATCCATTATTTTTCCCCAATTGGTTCATAAACGACGGAATTCTGACTAACAAACATCAAAAAACGTTTTTTAAACGATGTGAACAAATCATTTTTATTTTCACTGTGATTAAAAGGTTTCTGCATTTTACTTACATGAAAAACAAGTTAAACTTACTTGATTACCAGCCATTTGATAACAGAACGAGGCAAAAAACTAATAAGACCAAAGTAGGTATAACAATTTGAACGTATATAATAACCCAAACGCACTCCGACCGAAATATACAATTATAATTACTAAGTACCCCTAAGGGTCGCCTAACATCAAACTGTATTAAAGTTGGTAGGTGGTTACCACGTCACAAATGCCGACCTAAACTATCACGGTCACTAGACAATTAATTTTAAGATATTCAACATATAAATTGGTACGACCAATTTGCTAGTTATAAATTCAAAATGCATCCAAGCGGAAAATTGTATTGAGACCCCGTATTACCCGACCGAATTCAGACAGGCCCTCCACGTATGACAAAAGATATCGGATATGTTGGTAACTCTTCTTGGCTTCATCTGTGTTCTTCCTCTATTATGTTTAGAAGGGTTATAAAGGCTAAACACAGCTTTTGTCCAAGCGGATGACTAAGGGTGTGACGAAATCTCATTTGGTTGAATATTCGTAACGAGGGTTTGCCTGTGTGTGTGAGGCTATGAAAATTGCTCGGTGGAAGACAATAACACCGGAATCTCGTATTGGAGGGTAAATAGAGATTACTTTTAAAGTCAAATTTAGGAAATTTGCTGTAATTCGTGTTTAACTCTGATTTTACTAGATTTGTTTTGCGTGGTGGTAGGGTACTTATCTATAATACTTATTGGCTAGTTAACACCCTCAAATTGAAAATCAATGTGTTCCGACAGCCTCACTTGAGAGCCAGTTTCATTCCAGGCTAGTGTGTTTCACCATGCCACAGTCATCAGGGGAACTGTGGTCAATGACCTAACCTGTAAACTAAAAAAAAAGTGCAATGAAATTAATTTTTTAAAAGATTTTGGAAAATCATTTGTGATGTAGTTTCTTCAAGACTTTTTATCTACCTATACGTATAATCTAAAAACGAAACGGTAATTCATCCACAATTATCTAAATGAAGTCATTTAAAACACAACAATGACGCAAATTTAATAAAAACCTACTGCCGCGATAACACCTTCATAATCGTAACGGTTACAGACAGCCGTAAAAACTAAACGGCCCTCACCCGCACAGCCTAAATCTGAATTTCTAATAACATCTCAACAGCGAAATGAACATGCAAATACATGGTACACGGTAATTTTTGATAGACACAGAATAACTAGAAGTAACTGTCAAAAAATAGAAGCCTTTACAAATAGATGAGAAACCTTTTTTTTTAATTTTACTTGGTGGAAGCTTGAAGTCATCTATAAAGATACATACTACAGCAGTACCAGATATTCTGCCGCCAAGCAGTAGTATGTAAACATCACTGTGTTCCGGTTTGAAGGGTACTGCAGCTAGCGATATTACAGGGCTGTTGAAACTTACCATCGAAAGTCACAAAGTAAAAAGATCTAAAGCAGCGATACCCTGGACTTTGTATTGGTATTCAAAGTTCTTTGTATTGCTGTAATGATCATGGACATGCATTATTTCATACTATCAGGAGAGCGTCTCGTTCGTCTCATTACTTTTACATAAAAAACAGCTATTTTACATAATATGTAGAATTATCTTTGAAGTGTGCTTACTTTACGTTCGACAGTATCATCGATAATTATCAACTGCAGACGAGTTGGTAATATGTACTCTGTAGTTGGTACTGTACTATCTCTTCTAATTTATATGTTCCCAGATTCGTATCTTTCAAATTAATATTTCCGAAAAGCATGTCAGAAGTGAATCAACACAACTAATCTACAGAAGACATAAATTATTGACAAACACTAACCGACAAAAATAAGACCTTGTCCTAACTACTTTGATAAATAATTATTTAAAAGTTTATTTTTAATTTTTTTTTTTTTTTTATACTGTCATTTTTTGTGACGGATACGTAATTAGTGTTTTTGACACATTTGATGATGATACCTATTAGAAATGATGTTACGGAATTTGACTTGTGACTTTGGTGATATCAATAAAACATTTTTGTATTTGTAAAAAAGGTCGCTCAAAGCAATTCTGTTAAACCTATCTAATTGATACTTCCAGTAAGTTTAGCTCCCAAGTTTACCGTTAAGATCGCACACGTAACCCGTTAGGGCTCCGAAATGTTTAATTTCACCCCTCGGGTGCTGAGGGGGGAGGGAGCCGGAGTCCCCCAAAGCACTTGCTTCGTAACGTATGATAGGTATAGTTGTACCGTAATCACTTATTTAATTACAACATTTATTTTGTTGATTAAAATACTTGTTTTGTTGGAAGGTTGGGAAAAAAAATGTTTGTTTTTGTTCGTTGTATAGTCTGATTTGCAAAGTTATTAAGTACACGACTTTATAATGATATTATTTAACTACGTGATACATGACTGATAGGATACCGCGCTGCTTGCCTTTTTTTTTAATTTAACCAACTGTTCATGCTAGAAAAAGTCAAATGGTAAAGCAAAAAAGTCAAATTTATATATTAATTTTATTGTACAAAAACTTTTTTTGTTTGCATAGTAACTCATGTTTTCTCATACTATTTCACACTACTACTTATCTTTAAAATTAAAACAGTTAACTCAGACTCATGATGAGATCATAATACTAAAAAAATACTTATACATATGTGTCAGATAAATGTTTAATTTTTTTAAATAGTCTACAAAGTAAAACATTTTCTTCCTAAAATGTGAGTGAACAAGGACAAATAAAACCGAAATTATGTCTCTTAATAGTCTTTCTGTGCTACCGTTACAGCCCATAAGAAGAATGTACGGTTAGCAGCGCCGAGCGTCGACAATTTAAACGCTCTCACTCTTCACGGCTCAAAGTTTATCGTGGCCTTAACTAGGAACTCCCCCTTAACCACCAAAATACCCTGACCTTCCAAAACTCTCTAAAATTCACGAACCCGGGGACCTTTGCAAATTGGACGAGAATCGAGGAATTCTAGATATTAAGCACTCCTGCATCCATTCGTGCGTTCTTGTTAGTAGTTAGGTTGTGTTAGTACCTTTCTTGTTAGTACTTACACTGTGTAAGTACTTAAATAGTCTGAAGAAAATTTCCAGAGCTAACCTAGTGCTAAAACGTTCACCCAAGTGGGCCGGTATGCGAGATATCATTCAGTCGTGACTTCGCGTATGCTTAAGGGACCAACTTATAATGGTTGTTTAAAAGAGCTATTTCCAGCTGTTTCGCGGCACTTTATAAAACAAACTGATGCCTTTTTGAGCTGTTTATAAAGGCAGGGTATTGTTGCTTGGTGTTTTCATGTTATTGTAATGTAAGTGTTTTAACTTTACGTATTCACTTGTTATATTGTTGTCATGTAGTCTTAGTTAATAATAATTTTGTATTGTTTATTAATTTTCGAGTTAACCTTAATTCTTTTTTTTCTAATGTAATTATGAGTACCAAATTTGGCACATTTGAAAAATGTTTTGATGAAAATTTGCTTTAGTTTAAGATTATCATAGAAAAAGTGGCAAACAGACATACAGTTCAATGTATGTTAAGCTCTCCATAGTCTATAGACATTTACAATATTATTTTTGTTTTACCAGGAGAAATTTTTAAACCAATCTCACGTGACATTAACCTTACAAAACAGAAGTATTATGTCTCAAAAAATCTGTGCCTCTACATCACTGCGGACTGTGACCTCGTTAGGAGCTCACGGGGTAGCTATCCAACCGGATACTTGAAAGGACTCTAACACCAATCACCTACCTGGCTAGCAAGTTTACTGAATTTTTTTTTCCTACACAATGAGAAACAGTTTGCTTAAAAGCAGCGCTACGCAACTATGATCACAAGTCTAAAAGAATCGCTTCGGTTTAGAAATAAACACTTAAACAAAACTTGAACAAAATCTAAAACTTGGAAAACGGACGAGACAATATCAAAATCCCTGTCAGACAATATTGACCTCCATTGTCTTAACATAAGCACGCACGGCGAACACACGTACCTTTATACAATAGAAAATTAGCGGAAAATCTTCGACCTCAAAGTTAGAGGCCATAACGACGGTCGAATGAGCCGAATTCAAATATGAACACGCTTGGAAAATGAGCAAGACAAACACGGCGCGAACAATGGGAACAATTCTTGACCCTTTTTAGGTAGATTTCGTATTGTAAGGAGAAACAAATTTGATTACATCGAGCTCGTTGCAATGGATTGTAAGATGGCAGATGTGTATCAAAAGAAATTCAATTAGGTTGAAACATATTTTGACGCATTTGTAAACGCACATTTATCAACTTTTAATTTTTTTTTACTTGGTGGTAGATCTCCTTAGCAGAAGAATGTTTAGGTAGCCACTACATTTATACCGGATATTCTGCCACCAAGCAGTAGTGTATAACTTTTTGATGTGAAGGGTGATGCAGCTAGTGAAATTACAGGACTGTTGTAATTAACCATAAAATATCTTAATTAAAGTAATGAACACCAAAACAGCGATACCCTGGACTTTGTTTTATCACTCAGAGTTCTGTATATTGGTCAAATGGTCGTGAAGTAATGGTAAGTGATAACGGGCGTTCGTAGTCACTTACCATAAGAAAATCGGCTCGTTAGTTACATTTCAAAATTTCACCGCATAACATAAAAGTATAATGTATTTTCATGGTAAAGAAACTCGTATAAAAATTATTATATTTTAAAAATCATTTCCCAAAATAGGTAGACCTTTTTGTATAGTCACGTAATAAAATGAAAATCTACCTTTACTGTGCCAATCCAAGCTTTTTACCTCAAACGGTAGACAATGGGCATATTCTGATGCAAATGTATGTATCTCACCAAATGCGAGCTAATATTAATTGAAAAGACCCGGTAGCTTTGATTTATTTAGCTTTGTACCGTACATGGGACGATTTTACTATGGAAACTGACGTGGTGTTGACTAATTTTTGCTGTAGCTACTTATGCGGGACGCGCGACCTTGCTTAGCCACGCGCGCGTTGTCCTCAGCTTTGTCTCCATGAAGAAAGCCATCGGGTATAGCCGGAACTATAGTCGGATTATCCGGATTACAATTGAATGTGAATAATCCCACATTACTATTTTACCATTTCGCATTAAAATACCTACAAGAATAATAATTAGAATGTTATATGCAGATATTGGTAACAGGGCAGTTAATTCGTTAATTCATGGCATAAACTATCCGCATTCAAATTTTATCCAAATTATTTAAGCCATTTCAGCGTAAAGAAGTCGCTAACATGCATATTCGACTATCCATTTCTTTTCAAGTAAAACTAATAAGACGAACGGTACGCTCTCCTGATGGTTAGAGTGATGATCATGGACATGGGTTATGTCCAATACAGCAATACACATAACTTTGAGCAGCAAAACAAAGTCCATCGCTGCTCTGGCGCTCATTACTTTGAGACTTTCGATAGTTAGCTGTATTTCGCTACCTGCAGTAGGTACCCTCCAAATCGAAACACAGTAATGTTTACACAGTACTGCCTGGCAGTGGAATATCTGGTACTGCGGTGGTATGCCTTCCTGTTAAGGAAATCTACCACTAAAATATAATATTAAAATATAATTACTTACTAGATACAGAGTAATGCAGCTATTTATAGTTAATCACGTCAACATGTCAAGACGGAAAGTCCAAGGTTATCGGGAACAATACTGGTACTCATGAATGGATACTGTGGCGCCGACGCAGAAACTGTGTCATGCGGTAACATACGCTGCCATTTATACGGCAATTGGATAGATGAACCTAACCGCAAGGTCGACTGAATAATATACTGGATCATTAATTCGAAATAAGTTTGTTCAAATACTAAATTGGGTAAAGGAGCACTATCTATCTCAAAGCCTTAACTATCGACTTCGTAGGTTCCCATTTATTTTTATTTATACTAGAATTAAATCGAGAATTAATTTATTTATAGTATTAGTATGTAAGTATTTATACCAAGATACATAATACAATATATAAATAAATAAATAAATATCGCAGGACATCACGCATAGCGCCATCTGGCCCCAAACTAAGCAGAGCTTGTGTGATGGAAGTCAGATAACTGATAAAATACTTAAATACTATTTTTTTTGTAAATACATACTTATAATACATACAGAACACACAGACACAGAACAAACATTTGTTGATACATAAAATGTTTGTCCTGAGCGGGAATCAAACCCACGCCCTTCAGCTCTTAAGTTTCAACACTTCCCGTCATATATACGTATATATTTTTGTTTCATTCCATTCTATGGTTGCCTAGAAGATATCGTTTTTAGCGATAAGGCTGTTATAGATTTATAAAAGACTGAGTTCTGAAGCAGTAGGTATACATTTAAAAAAATATGTTGTGCTTAAGCATCTTACAAGCAAGATTCAAACACACATGGCACCTCACTCTCTAACACCAATATCGTCACCTTTGCGAACCTTGACTCTTAAAAGCCTTATGTATTGCAGAGATAACAAACATCCAATCATACACACACACACTCAGACACACCTTAACCTAACACACGCATCTTACCGATACATATACATACTCACTTTTGTCACACATGACGATCATAAGCAAAATCGCAAGAAATCTGAAGGAGTTCATTTATATATGCCCTACTTATGTGTTAGAGTATCCAAGCAAAGCAAGGCTTCTGACCGTCTTTAAGTGAACAATCACATTAGCGAAAACTGAAACTCTAAACCATCGTAAACCTGTGATTTACCGCCACTACATTATTCACGGTGGCTTCAAAGACGGCTAGCCGATCTGCCCTTTAAAAATTGACCAGAGTAACCATAACCAGGGCACATGGACGAAAAACTGCGTAGAGCTCTCATACTGACCGGTAAGTTCTGTTGGAACATCAGTGAAAAATCACTTATTGTTAGTCGACTGGTAACGCGCGTTCGGTCGGTTTACACGCCACATAGTTCAAATCCCAACAATGTGCTAGAGTTGAGCTATCGATTTATATTAGTTTTAGGACTTGAGTTATACCTATTCAAAGTGTTCCTTTAAAATTTAATTGAAATCAATTGATTTTTTAAGTAAAAAGTTAAGTCCTTTTACTAAAAAAAATCTATTGATTATATTTTCAAGTTTCTTAAGTTAAATAAGTTGCTTCGTAGCTATAGTTATAGTCAAAGTCCAGTCTTGGTCAAGTACAGTCCGTGTCAGTCATGCATTAGTGAAGTAGTGGCGATTTTACTATACAGTTTCAATAAGAGTTTGGGTAGCAACACGAAAAGTCATGTTTCACCACATTATATCATTTTCCCACACTCACGCTTGTGGTTCGGCACTTTATGATTAAAATACCACCATTTTAATGCGTAAACACTAGTTTTGGAAAAAATACAACGGGGCGACATGACTCTTCCGCGTTACCGCCAAAACTCCCGGCTTTATGATTAAAACATTACTATTTTTATACAACACACGTTTTTAAAAATAATATATTGCGGTGACACCATATTCAACTAATTACTATTACATTTAAAAAAATGCAGTCCGGTTTCAGTAAACTCATAGCTAGGTTTCTATATGTTCTCCGTCAACCTTGCCTGATGTCCATGGTTCACATGGGCAACGCCGGTTGCAAAGTGGCGGCGGTTCGATAAATCGTCGGATCACGCGTCCCCCGAGGCCCAGCTACACTCTGCAGCCCGCAGGCGGGAATTTACTACTCTACATAGACGTGGCTAGTTTAGTACGCACTAAATCTGCAATTTCATTACAACAGCAAAAACTAAAAGAACCGCTAACACATAGACATATAAACCTTTGCAATAAGGATGCAACTTTGCAGTAAAGAGGACTTTGTAGCGATGATAGCTCAGTGGTTAGCGCGTTCGGTTCGCATGCCGAAGGGCGTGGGTTCAAACCCCAACAATGATACAAGTAAATACTACTTTTTATACTACATAAACAAACTTACAACACAAATGTACATTAACTACATATCGTTTGAAACTTTATACATTTAAATTATTTACCAGTAAGCAGTAGAATAATTGTAACTGTTGAAAACTTCGATAATGGTGCCAATTTCCATAGAAATTCGAAATGATACAGTCCTCAACAAAAATTACAGGACCGAATCATTTTCTGCCTTACCACTTTCAATTAAGAGTGGAAGTACAAAACAGCGTGCTTGGACTGCCGTACCCTCGTTAAAGCTAAAAATACTGGTCCGAATGTGGTTTATTGTGTTTTAGTATTGAATGGAGTAGTCGTTACATTATTTTTAACAAACTGTATTTTCCAATAATGTTTGTTCTATTTCAAATAGGTATGCATTTCAATTTTAACTCGGGCTGCATCACAAACAATGATTTAGTCTAGGATGGAGCACGCTCACTTGGAAGACTTTACCTTCTGGACTTGACTGACATCTATAACATTTTACGAATCAAACTGTACTAGCCCCGAGGCAGAGAATATTATATCCTTGCAGTTTACATTTTGCATGTTTTCTCTGTTTTATTTTGGTTTCTTTGTTTTTCGAGATAAAATATAATTTGTTGTAATTTAGGGTATAAACTATCTCTATTCTAAATCCGTTAAACCTCTAGACCGTGAGGAAATATCAAAGATGTTACTAATAACTAAAACACATATATATATAGGTACAAGTATGTTATTAGTTATCTGGTTCCCGTAGTACAAGCTTTGCTTAGTTTAAGGCTAGATGGCGCTGTGTGAAATGGCTTACGATATTTATTTATTACTCTAATTATACGTCTACAATCGCATTAGTAGGAAAATATGCCAACACCCTAATCTCACCAAATTTTTATTTTAGAAAAACGTCAGAGACTGGTCGCTTATGTTGAATTATGACAGATAGGGAATATTATCAGATTTTTTTTTTGTAAATACATACTTAAAATAATTATATACATATTTATCGTCACATAAATGTCTGTCATTGTAGGAATCGAACCTACGCCCTACAGCTCTCAAGTAGATATTCTACCAAATGACCTAACAGGACATTTATTTTCCTTTGCATCTACATATAACTGCCAGACTTCTTAATCGAAATCGATTTGAGATTTACAAATAAAGTGGAAGTCACAAATCGTCGCGCCTGGCCACCTCATTACCTGTTCCACGGATCAATATTATTTATTACTCGAAGCCCTAGGAAACGGTTCGTAATAACGCATTACAAAAACTGAGACGTTTTAAAATCTCCTTTTGATTTATTTGAATTTTGAATTAGAAAGATAAATACACTCTGATGGACGTAATAAGATCAGCTTATTTGAGATTATATTGGTCTTCTGGGATCCAGAACGTAAGTAGTATAATGCTGTTATCTATCTATCTAGCACTATTATAAAGATGAAATATTTGATCGTTTGTTTGTATTGAATAGGCTCCAAAAGTACTGGACCGATTGGGAAGCTACACTATCCCCGGGTGACATATGCTACTTTTCACTCCCACGGAAACAAGAATTATGCGGATGAAACCGCGAGGCTAGTCCGCTAGTACTATCTATATATTATATACGTATATTTGTATATGAAACCATGGTGTTAGAGTATTTTCTTGTACTCGGCTGGCTAGCTAGCTACCTAAAAATCTACCATTAAAAATCTAGCAGGTTATTTCGGTCACTTGAAAACCATTTTTAATTCCAGGGTGTATTTGACCATATTCGACCATACTACACAGTGTGGTCGAATATGAGATTAATGTCAAATTTATGAGCTGTGATAGAACACCTACTTTGTCAAATGTAAAAAAAACACCTACAATGCCCTGAACTTTGTTTTACTACTCAAAGTTTTGTGTATCGCTGCAATGGCCATGGACGGCGTTATATCTTACCATCAGGAGAGCGTCTCGTTTGTCTTATAAGTTTTGCTTTAAAAAAAAACAATTACGTAATATTTTCGCTTACACAGTTCACTAGATAGCAAAGCAAACGTTCTGGGTTTTACAAATGGCAAACCACTTTAATGTATATAATCAGGGGAATTCAATAGGATGGTTGATAATCTGACTTGATTTAACTCATATTGTGGACTAGTTAATAGTGAAGCATTATCTGAATTTATAGTGGTAAGGTAACCACTAGAAGCGGTTAGAATAAACGGGTGCTTAGGCTACAAAACTTTGAGATAACAGCTTTAAGCCTAGCGGTCGTATTTCAATGGAAAGTTTGCGTAAGTTACTGCACGTGAATTAGGACAAACTGTATCGCTAGTCTCGCATGATGAGTCACACGTTTTTACACGACTGTGACTGTGACTGTAAAGTGCCTGAACAGATTTGGATGTATGGGGTATTGTTAGAATCTTTATAATATCATCCAGAGGGATACTGGCAACTTTTGAATTATTTTTTTTGTTTTCGTACTTTTTAGTAGCTGACTTGGACTAAATGTAATAAGCAATTTTATATGTTCTTTAGATAACTTGTGAAAAACATGAGGCTATTAGGCATTTAGGCTTGGATCAGTTGGCCAGAAAGATATGGGTATAAATCATCATCATCATCTTTTATCGCACTTTCCAAACAAATTGTATCTTTTATATTTGGCTCGGCATTGTGCTGAGATCACCCCCTATTTGTCTTTGTTTGTTTGTTCTTTGTCTGTGGTAACTGAAATTAAAAATTTCGTTTTTTTTTTTTCTTTACTTATAGATAAAAAATGAATGATAGTACACATAAAAAAATAAAGTAAAAAAAATCTATTGGATTTATCACAGGATGTCATATTAAAATTAATTTTCAGGTAATTATTAAATCGTTGTAAAAGACGTAATAGGTAGGTTTAGATAGTAGGTATTCGTTTGAAACAAAGGGGAAAAACTGTCCTTAAAAGTAAGCAGCTCACTGACAGGTCACTCGTTCTCTCTGTAATGCAACTATCCATGAACGATGGTGGTTACTGTTAGGTGGCTCGTAGCTTGTTTACAACTTTTCACTAAAACAAATCAATGCTAAATTAAGAAGAAAAAGCCCCACTTACTGGAATAAAAGATTTTAAGAATAATTCCTCATTACTCATCCTTTTTAGATCTCTTATCTGTCGTAAGTATAAATTCAGTAGTGTGCCAACTCGCGCTAGTTTCATTTTATGACTCGACTATGACTTCACTACTTCCAAAGTTAGTAAAAGCTCTTATAAAATGTCTTGCAAGTTGAATTTGTGATGTGACCATAAAGTAACCCTCAGTTTTACAGCAACCTAGCAATGGTTTTAATAACATCGAAATGGTTTGAATACTCTTTTGTACTGATATTTCTGATGGATAAAAAATAATTTCAGTATTTACCCTCGTTGTCTACCATTTAGTCTTAAACTATGCACCGTTTATTATAGCCCTTGATGAGATTGAATGGTGTGTGTTATATTGTATAAAAACGATTGTAATAATATTTAATATATAAATAAAAGAATAAAATAAGTAACGCTTGAGGATAAAAAAAAGAAGTTACAGTAGAGGCAAAGCGATATACATGTGAGGCCGAGGGCCGAGCTTTGAACCCGCAAGGCCGAGAAGTGTGGCAATCACAAACAAGTCGTAATCATCATCATAATCAACCGATATTCAACTGCGTCGCGTTTCCTTACCTTTCGTTCAATATGATTTGCGTTTTGAAAGTTTTATCAAGCACAATCAAATTCCGCTCATGGATAAGTCCAAATCATCATCATAATCAGCCAATTTTTTTTTTTTTTTTTTATGGTTGACAGGCTAGTTGTTTGACCACAGCTCACCTGATGTTAAGTGAAGGTGTGGTCGAAGATGGTAAAGCACACCTAGCCTGGAATGGAACTGGCTCTCAAGTGAGGCTGCCGGAACACACCGTTAGATGCTTGGCGGCAGATTTTCAACTTGAGGGTGGTAGCTAGCCAGCCGAATACTAGAAAGTACCCTACCACCGTGCTATGGTTTCCTCGCGATGTTTTCCTTCACCGGCAGCTAAAGCTCATTGTTGGGGTTTGAACCCACGCCCTTCGGCATGCGAACCTACCGCGCTAACCACTGAGCTATCATCGCTACAAAAATCCAAGTTGAAACTAAATTCCCACCCCTCCTACTACGGGGTCTCCCCGCGGGCCGCTTGCAGCCCGCACAGCCAAGCAAATACTACTTTTTTTGTTTATAGACGTTTTTATTGGCCATATGAACGTATATACGTAACTAAATGTATGTAGTAAATAGCTAGTAATTTTAATTTTATTTATTTTATAGTCATACCAACGAAGCAGCTACTAATACAGTTGATACATATTAAACAAAGTTGGCAAAAATTAAGTGCTGCCTCAATTCTCTATTATATAAAGTTAAATTACCACTCACTGACTGACTCACTTAGATAAATAGAAGTCATATACGGGGATATGGGGGGGGGGGGAAAGGGGAAAGCGAGTATACCACGATATGGGGATGAGTTCAGAGGGCCCAGGAAAAATCTGAAATGACCAGGAAACCAGGTCTTCGCGATGGGACCCCATGGTATCTCGACAACGGTGACACTCGATTCGCTTCGTTTCGCTTCGCTTCGCTTCGTTCGATTCGATTCGATTCGCGATTCGGGTCGCTCTCGAACTGAATCTTCCCAAAACCCTGGGAACTTTCAGGGGGGATGAAAAAAACACACCCCCCGAAGAAAAAAACGTCAGCCGACATTCAACTGCCTCGTGTTTCCTTACCTTTCGTTCAATTTGAATTTCGTTTGAAAAGTTAATGTAAGCAACGAGAGTTTAGCTCACGGAAAAGCCAAAATCATCATCATAATCAGCCAATACCCAACCGAATGCCAAACCTGCCCCGTTTATCCTACTGCTTTGTTATTTTTTAAAGTTACAAGTCAAAAGCAAAGCCCCGCTCCTCCCCACCATGACGACCTCCCCGCGGGCCGCATGCGGCCCGCGCACCCACGCAAATACTAGTTATAGGTATAAACCTCATTCAATCCTTATATCTCTATTGTAACCAAAGCAATGAAGACGGGGCTGTTTTTTTTATGGTTGACAGGCTAGGTGTTTGACCACAGCTCACAACTAAGTGAAGATGTGGTCGAAGATAGTGAAGCACACCTAGCCTGGAATGGAACTGGCTCTCAAGTGAGGCTGCCGGAACACACCGTTAGATGCTGATGACGATGATGTCACATACATAAACATGCTGTGACCATTATTTGGTCCACATGCCCATTAAAAGCACTTACATCTTAATGTTGAGTTAGTTATATTTACAACACATAAATAGATCCATAAATATTCAGATGTACTGAATTATGGACTACTTCTTAAACCTACTTTGCGTTGGAAATATATACCTTAACGGTGTATTTTCATAGCTAATGTGAACACACGACGTGTGTATAACTCATAGTGGAAGCCGAGATTATGATTCTTCGCCAAACTTAACTACATTCGACATATCTGCCACGAGCACTCACGGTGAAGGAAGTTCTATCGCTGCATGGTAAGATTCAAACTGCTGTGAATATAATCTGGAGTTAAGACAGAGTTGTGAAGTGAGTTAAGTCGGTACACTGCGACACATTTTTCTCATTTCAGTTGCATATTTTATGGAGCACGAACGCGTAATGAAAGGAATCTCTGCGCGAACAAATTACAGTTTCTGTCATTCTGGAATTGCGGTTGGTATTGAGGTTTAACTAGCGTTGTTATGTTTTTTAACAATTAGAACAATATTTTATTTATAATTAACTAACTGCTACCTGTGGCTTTGCTCGCGTAGTCGAGTGATGGCTGTGATGTAGGTACAAGACAAACTGTTTAGGTTCAGTAACAAACCCAGTGTAAGCAGAGCCGCGTGCACTATAGATGCCGCTATATTTCGTAATTCAACTTCTAATTAATATTATTTTTTCTTTATTGGAATACTAGCTATGTCCCGCGGTGTTACCTGTTACATGTTTTCGGGATAAAAGTAGCCTATGTGTTAATCCAGGATCTCAGCTCAGCATGGAGGTACCTATACTAAATTTTATCCAAATCCGTTCAGTAGTTTTTAAACGTACTTTAGATATACATAATATGAAGATTTTTTACTGGCGTTTGACCACAACTCGCCGGATGTTACGTTGTTACATAATATATTTTTATAATGTTGCACGTATGACGTATCCAGCTTGACACATAATTTATTATGTATTATTAATAAATAATTTTCCGGTTGGAATCAAAGTTGACCTAAATTTTACAAAAGCTTTGTACAATGTTCCAACTTATAACCACTTAATTGAAACATTACCATTCTCAACAACAAAGCAAAATTAAAAGCGGAGATAAAATCTGAAAGCGTTCGAGAAGTTCTCAAATCAACTTTTATAATTCAAGTGCTTTCCAAAGTAAAATCAAAAGACGAGGTCGTTAGTATCGACTGAGCGAAGAATTTGCTAATGGCTATTGCCAAGACAAAGGACAAGGTACAAGGGTACCAGCGATAGCAGAGGACGGCGCACCGACGTGTAGGGACGTACATATATCGCGCGTGGGACGGCCGGTACCGCTCCAGGCCTTTATCTCGACAATAATCACTTTGAACAACCGAGTGGCCCGCGATTACAATCTCAAATCCCCCGTAAATTTTCTATTCCAAAGGCCCATTATAATGAAATAACCTCCTCGGGTCTGGGGAAAAAATATACACAAATAATTTCATCATCGCACTCCCCTTGTTGATTGCAAAATTTCAATCAAGTTCGTAAATGGTGTACAGTTTCGGATCGACACTCGAAACGATTTTTTTGGGGTCGGAGTCGGGAATGTGTGTCACATGCGAATTGCAGTGCTATTCGATGGCGTTCGAGAGAACATTTCCGATTGTAGTGAAGAAGTGAACACAGTGCACACAGATTTTGGCGACGAATGAATAGTGCATGACGCAGATTTATTTCTCCCATGCAGAGTGCAATTGTAGCCTGGATTTATTAACATAGACTCCGAACTAATTATGTAGGGATGAAAGGGATTAGACCAAAAAGGCTGAAGCCATCTGGCGAAGTGGAACCGAGTACAAGTGATTCATTGAAAGATACGAGAACTTCGCTAAGTGATCGTCGGTGGTTAATGTGTATGAACTTTGTTTCAGACCGTTGCCAAGTCTAATAAAGGCGAGGATTTCGAAATTAATCTACCCTCAAAAAAGCTGTAACGTTTGTCCTCCCGCTGAGTACTCAAGGGCTCAGAAAATAATTACGGAAACTTTAATTTGAGTTGAAATAGTGCACCCCTCCGGTTCCATATTAAAATGATTATCTCGGCGAGGGGTCAAAGAACACATTACTATACTTTAACATAAACCTTTCGGCACGTTATTCTGCAACGTTACGTAGTGTTCAAAATTTGGACTTAAATCGTTAACCGTTACGTTCTTTGCTAAGCTAAATTCTACCTTGAACCTTTGCTTTAACATTGATTTTCGATGAGGCTTTTCGGACACGTCTTCAATCTGTTATCTATCGACGTGATCTTCCTATAGTTGTCTTTAACATCCACGCCTTAAAGTTAGATTTTCATTGGCATTGTCGTGTCGCTTAAGCTATTTGGTGGAGCCGAGAACTAGAGCACGTGCTTACGCGTGCCGCTTACTCCCTGCTGGTACGCACTCCTTGTTACTCGGAGAACTCCACGGTCCTGTAATTACACACAAATTAGACAAGATTTATAGAGGGGTGGAACACCTTGGCAACTATAGTAGGTACTAATAACGGTTGGCCAGGTTCGATATTGCGATTAATTCGCGGGAACGACTCCCTCGCAGCGTCGAGAGGAATAAATTATTAGGGCGTCGACGCATCCAAACTTTCTTCCCGAGTTTGAGTCAAAAGCTTAAATCGTACAGATTTGTTCCATAAAACCGTCAATTACCGCGAAAGGAGTCATCAACACCGACAAGATGTTCTGTGTGACGGTCTCTGTTTGCAGTGAAGCTGTAACCGTTAAGTGTCAATGAATAAATCAAGGAGCCGCGTGGAAAAACGTCTCAAGTGAAACGACGTAATTAGCGCGTCTCCAGTTTATGAAGCCGGTGGCGCATAAAGTGCGTGGACGGGTCGCGACGTCGATATACATCGTAAGCGCCAGCACTCGGCGCAGCGGTTCACCCTTTGACATGACGAAAATATTTGACAGCTTCATTTAACAAAAGGTGGACATTTAGCAAACAATAATGGCTCGCTTTAGTGCGGCCGCTCATATTTTTATGGCGTGTTTATTGGCCATTGTAGGAAGTCTCGGTCGGCGCCGCCGCTATATGGGACACATAAAAATGATTCATCTGCACAGGTACGAATTATCGGACATTCTTCGAGTCTTTTCGGCTTAATGAGCAAGAAGAATGTCCCTTTCTTCGGCCTTTTAGCGGCAACGCTGACGATCTTATCGCACTTATCATTTTTACAAAAAGGATAATAATAATAATAAATAATAAATATCGCAGGACATTACACACAGCACCATCTGACCCCAAACTAAGCAAAGCTTGTACTATGGGAGTCAGATAACTGATAGAATACTTAAATATTTTTTTTTTTTTGTAAATACATACTTATAATACATACAGTACACCCAGACACAGAACAAACATTTGGTTTTATATCACAAAATGCTTGTCCTAGGTGGGATGTTGGATAAACCCACCGATTGTGTACTTAATTTCAATAGATAACGTTTTGCTTGGAAAGTCTACTTTCCTCATGATAAACAATCTCAAGAATTGCTCTTAAATATACTAAAAACTATTAATAGTAATTATTATCACATACCGTCTCAGCTATTTAGTATCTCTATATTTTTAACAATCTGCTTAAAAGTATGTACCGTGCTTTAACCAAGACGACTTTTCCTGACTACGTAGAATAGAAAGGTAATAACTTTAGCTTTTTTTCTATGTAGGTATGTAGCTTGTAGGTAAGTAATGTTAATTATGTTTTTGGATTTGTTTTGTTTTTTTGTTGTTAATATTAATTTATTAAATGGCATAAATGTTGACGATTAACAATACGCATATTATCGGACATGGGTCTAACATGGGAAGACATCCAATTAGGTGCATAAAACTAAAAAAATAGTTTTTTTGTGAACATGTCTGATATCAACTATATTAGTACTTTCCAAATAATTATGTATAATTTGTCATTTACAAGTGTGGCGTAAGTTACAAGTAAGACAGTTTTAGTTTTTCAACCTTTGAACTCTACCTTTTAGAATCTGGTTTGATTTAAACATCACAACTTTGTACCGACTAAATCAATTGTCATCAAATTTAAAGTGGAATTATTTTCTTTACTAATACACAACAGATAGTATATGTATAATTATGATTGAATACGAGGTATCATTATCCAGTATACATACAACTGTAATTAAAATAATAAAAGTTTGTATTTCCGTGACGTATAACGCTGTATTGTTTTAACAACTTTGTACACATTGTCACAATAAAGCGTGATTATTCTGATTCGGAACTGTAGAGGACAAAAGTGAAAGTAATTAAGTTATCATCGGGTCTTAATCGCAGTCGTTTTGTTTATATATGGTATATTTATGTTTATTTATATACCTCGACGTTTCAACCATATTGCAATAGTAAAAAAAATGGTCAAAACGTTGACGTAAATAGATAAACAAACCTAATTACATAGTATTTTGTGCGCGATTAATAAATAACCGGCGATAAACATGTATTCAAGTCGCGAAAGCTTCAAAACTATAATCAGTAATGAGCGCCAAAGCAGTGATGCCCCGGACTTTGTTTTGCTACTCAAAGTTCTGTGTATCGCTGCAGTGGTCATGGACAGGCGTTATCTCTTACCATCAGGAGAGCGTCTCCTTCGTCATATTACTTTTTACATTAAAAAAAACTGCAAATGTAAAACAGTGTTTTACATGTACGTCTAATTTTCTTAACTTGGAAAAATTAAGTTTCTGCAGAATAGAGATAAAATGTCAAGTCACTTTAAAGTATAAATTTCCAATCAGCGAATTCCACTTGCAAACATTTCTAAACTAAAAGTCGGTATACGGGCATCGTTACCTGCCCCATGCTTGGAGGAAATAAAAACTTATCAGGAACTTTGTTCCCGGTTATCTTGGGGCAAGTAAACACTTTTTATTTTACGACCACCCGGGGGTTTTACGGCGGCCGTCTCCTCCTAGCGCCGCGCCGCCTGCATTTTGAGCTATACCTGAATTGCAAGTGCTAAGTTTCATTCTTAAATTTTAGATAAAAATGTGTTGTTAAGTGTTTGCTACCTCTAGCTCAGAAGTTTTTGTCTGGGAACGTAAAATGATGACGCAAGTCTTTAACGGTAGCTACAGATGGGTATTTTAAAGTCCATAGCCAACGTTTGGTACTCTTTTCTCTAGTCTTTTTTGTTTGGTATCTATCTCTCTTTTTAATAGATTCCTCAAACGTACTGAACGTTGGTTTTTAACGTACAAGAGTTCAATTTTTTCTTATTTATCAAACATTTCTTACGCTGTCAAGCTTCGAGAATGATGCGTTCAATTACTTTACTTTATCGATAATATTATCATTCGATTGGAAAGTTACCCTATCGCATGCTTCCTTCCCATTCCACTACCCCTACCTTTTCGTAAGTACTCCTTATAATACCTTTTATACTATCTGTAATACATCCTTATCATTTTTATATGCTTTAACTCTTCAGGGAGAAAAAATCACGACGCGTCGTCCTTCCCTTGTTAAGAAATAAATCGTACAGGTCTTATCATAAGGCGATAAGTTAGATTTATAACGATGTCAAACTGTCTCGCTATTTGTAGATAGACAGTTTGAGTTGCAGTGTACCTGCCCCTTTAGTTTGGTTTATTGCTATTACTTTAAACTGAAGTAAAAATTTGACGCTCTGTAAAATCATTATAAATACATATTACTAGCTGCGCCCCGCGGTATTACCCACAACATGTTCTTGGGATGAAAAGTAGTCTTTGTGTTAGCACCAAATTTCATCCAAATCCGTTTAGTAGTTTTTGCGTGAAAAAGTAACAAACATCCATCCATCTAAACTTTCACATTTATAATACTAACTGCGCCCCGCGGTGTTACCCGCTACACGTTTTCGGGATAAAAAGTAGCATTTGTGTTAATCCAGGGGCTTAGCTAGCTCTACACCAAAATTCATCCAAATCCGTTCAGTAGTTTTTGCGTGAAAGAGTAACAATCATCCATCCAAACTTTCACATTTACTATATTAGTGGGATTAGTGGGATACTATTTTGAATATCTCAATTCAATTTACATAGAAATTTGTTCATATCTTCGTCAAATTTACGTGATAATTATATTTGTAGTTTATCATTGAATTTAGTTTAAAAAATATATAACAAGTCTTAACCAAATACACAAATTTGTCGAAATAAACTCAAATTTATGTACGTCTATTATAATTATATAAATTATCGGATTAATTGGCTTCGAATACCCCGGCGTCTAATATCAAAGCGAAAGGGATGAACTAATTATTAATTGACGAAAACAGCGGCGTGTCGAATCAATTCATTAGGAAAGCCAGTGGCTTAGCACTATCTACCATCGAGCCGAGACGTCTAGGTGTTCATTTAAGTCAAGATTGAACTGTAGATTAAGCGGTAAGTGGTATTTGTAGTGAGATATCAGCGGGTAAAGCTAAAGATTACATATACTCTTAGTTTGATATAATTAACAAAATATAAGTAGGAAAATTTAAATAAATAAATATTGACGGACAATTAACATAGCACCATCTAGCCCCAAACTTAACAAAGCTTGTACTATGGTAACCAGACAGCTGACAGAATACTTAAATGTTTTTTTTTTTTGTAAATACATACATACTTACAATACATACAGTACACCCAGACACAGGAAAAACATCGATGTTAGTCACACAAATGTTATTCCTGAGTGGGAATCGAACCCACGCCCTTCAGCTCTCTCCAGCTCTCGAAGCAGACATACTACCAAACACTTTCACTACTTACTAAACTAGTCACTAATAACTAATACCAATACTACAGTATTACTTATTAAGGTGGTTCGATTTCCATACAAATATTTTGTTTCCATTTGTGGACAAATGGAGCATAATTTTACAGTAAAATCACAGTTACTGACATTTATTTTAATCTTTATTTGCGGTAAATCACAATTGCTTGAATAAAACAGTAATAATCATAATCTTCTGTTTTATTAAAAAATCATAAATCATTTATAAATTTGATTTTTTGCTAATAATCTACTGTTTTATTCAAGCAATTGTGATTTACCGCCAACATAGACCAAAGTAAATGCCAGTAGCTGTGATTTCACTGTAAAATTATGCTCCATCTGTTCATAAATGGCAAAAACTTATTTGTATGGAAATCGAACCACCTTAATTCTATATTATTTAGTCATATATCCGTAGTACTACCGTGTACAGTGTGCAGTAGCTTTAGCAGCACGGCTAGTTTTGCTCGTCATTGTCTTGTCAACTCCGTCTGCTTCTTATAACAAATCCAGTGTCGAGGGGCATTATACATCCTTATCGTCAGTCGTTAGTCGCCCCTAATAAAAGCACCCCTCTAATCTCAAGGGCTGTTGCAGCTCTCTTAAATTTAATAAGGGCGAATTTAAAAACAGTCACAATAAGCCCCGTGTCCTGTTGTGTGATTACGATCTGCATCGTCGATACCGCGGTGACATAGGTTGTTTAAAATGATCGAGTACTTGGAGTATCTACTTGACGTCATACAAATGTAAACAAAATTGAAATGTATGTCTGAATGAATGATTTATCTGTGAAACTAGGTAAACAGATCTTTTTACAGTTAGCTTGGCTAGCTTCAACCCTGAAGAGGATTACAGACATGGCTGTTTATATAAGAGCCAGTTAGAGCCTGGAACGGGCCTGGCTAGGTGTGCTTTACCATCTTCGACCACACCGTCACTTAATATCAGGTAAGCTGTGATCAAACACCAAGACTATCAACCATAAATAAAATTATATGTAAACTTACAGTCTATATAAAATCAAAAAATAGTCCGTCAAATATAGCATTATGAAAATGTTTTATTTGACGGACTAGGTGTTAGACCACAGCTCAACTGATGACGGTTTGGTCTAAGATGATAAGCACATCTAGCCTGTATGAAAGTAGCTCTCAAAAAATGCTGCCGAAACCCACACCTTGAGGGTGGTAGCTAGCCAGCCGAGTACCTACTAGAAAGTACCCTCCACCATACTGTGGATTTCACTAGGTTTTTTTAATCTTAAATCTTATCATGCTTCAAATTATGTTTATTTCCAATTAACAATAGTTATTATTATGTAAAGACTTTAAATTTATTTTCAGTTCAAATTAGACATCGGACATTAATTTTCAATAATTTCTAATTCTACCCCTTTGGATTATGAAAGATGTACGTAACGCACACAGACAACAATACGCTAGCAAACACCGCTGCGAAGTAATACATCTTAGTATAACGCGACCCACAAACTAAGTTGTGCAAACGTAATGAATAATCAATAGATTTGGAGCCCTTCTACTATGTTAATGTAAAATTTTGCATGACCCTCTCAAGGAGTGATAGCGTCGGATAGATATGTGTCTAGCTTGTTATACATCGTTGTCACTTCGATGATGTATCACGTTTAATGGAACAATATGTAGAATATATAGGTACCATTTATTTGTCTAGCTCCTTCTGCGCAATGTTTATTGAATTTAAACAGAGTGTAAGAGGAACACTCTTAGACTGGTGTAAGTAACCGACATAGCCCAGAGAATCAGCAAGTTGAAATGGCAATCGGCAGGGCACATAGCACGCAGAACTGACGGCCGATGGGGCTGCAAAGTTCTGGAGTGGAGCCCACGGACCGGCAAACGCAGCGCAGGACCCACAAGGTGGACAGACGACCTAGTATAAACCTCAGAAACGCGCTGGATGCGAGCCGCGTTCAACCGGTCTTTGTGGAAGTCAATGGGGGAGGCCTATGTCCAGCAGTGGTCATCTAACAGTTGAAATGATGATGATGATGATGACGGTTGGGTAAACAAAAATGCTAAATCGTATTTTGGTCAAAATCATATAATTTCCGAATAATATGATATAGTCGTAACATTTCCACATGACTGACAATGCTGCCAGAAAATGGCCTCATATTTTTAAGAATACCTTTTGACCACATCCTGCCTGAAGTTAAGCAACGATGTGGTCTAACAAGGAACACGTTTACTCTTGATTTGAAGACACCCATATTGTACTTGTCGGGAAACACATACTCCAGCAAAGAGTTCCACATCTTTGCTGTGCAAATAAAGAATGTGAATTCTACGCGCGTGGAACGTACACCTACGGGTGACGTTTTGGTCGCGTATGTCTGGCCGACCGGTAGTAAAAAGGGGTAAGGGAGACCAAGTCGTGCAACTCCAAGGCACAATCTCCAAAATGTATCTAGTATAAAGCCAATAGACAGGAGACCTTACGTCGATGTTGAAGGCTTTGCAGCCGAGACTTGACTAAAGTGTCATTGCTTATCAACTGCATATATATGGCTATCATTTTCTTACATGAGCATCTAGATTTTTTTATTTTAGATAAGATCACGTTTGACGACACTCTACTTGATGTTAAGCAGTGCTGCGGTCTAAGATGAAGTACGTTATTAAAAATTAACGATGAATTTACCCACACTATTAAATCTGTACAAATGTCTGTATTTACATTACCGGTGTAACAATGCGCTTAAAAATTTACTATTTCTATCTTCTTAGCTATAACATTGCTTATTGTGTTCCTTAACTGATACGGCTGGTAATCGTAAAAGGTTTGTATTGTTCATATAGCACATCACAAATGATTCGGCACTAATGTTACTCAGAATCTAAAGCGATATTAACACCCTCCTAATGAACAACTGAGAGTCATTTGCTATTATCAAATTATTGTTCGACGCGGGGTTCAGTGTGCTGTGTGCTGTGTCATCGCGGTTATCGATTTTTGATTGTACACAAAGATTTTGTTAGTTTAGTTAATTTATGTTGCTTAAATTGTACTTTCTGTACTTTTGTATAGCGATGATAGCTCAATGGTTAGCGCGGTAGGTTCACATGCCGAAGGGCGTGAGTTCAAACCCCAACAATGAGCTTGAGCTGCCGCTGAAAGAAAACATCGTGAGGAAACCATAACATGGTGTTAGGGTACTTTAGTACTCGGCTGGCTAGCTACCACCCTCAAGTTGAAAATCTGCCGCCAAGCAACTAACGGTGTGTTCCGGCAGCCACACTTGAGAGCCAGTTTCATTCCAGGCTAGGTGTACTTAACCACCTTCGACCACACATTCACTTAACATCAGATGAGCTGGGGTCAAACAGCTAGCCTGTCTACCATTTAAAAAAAAAATGGTTATATTTCTGTTGTCATGAAATCCACAAAAATGTTAACTGTTCTTTTATCGAGGCATTTCTAGTACATATATGGAGCGTTTTAAGAAAGGTGTTTGCACGACGTTCCTAGTTTATCAAAGCATTGCCAATTCCGCCACAGACAATGTATACATGTGTGAGTTTTAGTATCTTCAGACAAATTGTCTCATTATTATTTGATTTTGTATACTGTATATATTTACAATAACTGAGCATGTTGGTTAAAATGCGGAAATGTGTAAAGTAATATGTTTTAGCTTTAAATAAACTTTAAATTAGTGTTCGAGTATATTAGTAGCCAAATAATTTCGTGTTCAAGTCGAGAAAGTTAAAAAATTACATTGGCGACATCGTCTTCAACACTAGTTTCCTAACTCTCAGGTCGGACGATAAATATTTTTATTTGTTCAGATTTCAAGTAACTCCAATAAAACAGTGTCCACTCTTCGAGTCAATACGATAATTCAATATTAAAACCAAGGTCGTGGAAGTTGGGCGATCTACCCTCCAAACAAGGCACCCCTTTCAGCCCGAGTCAACATAGAAGTTTTAGGTTGTTTGCTCGCCCAGGTAAACCTACAGGCATCTTGGCTGAGGCGTTTTGGGTTATTGCCACTCGAGGACTGATTAAAGATCCTGGCGGAATCAGTGTGTCTCTGTTTACTCTTCTTACCCAAGAGTTTGATGCGAAGTCAAAGAAATGGGTACGTACTTACTGATATTGGTTTTGTTTTTCTAAAACAATTATTTGCAGACGCAGGTATGTAACCTATTTATTTGACAGCCCTGTTGGTTCATTGGTAGAACGTCTGCTTCAAGAGCTGAAGGACGTGGGTTTGATTCCCACTTGGGTTGTGCTATCAAAATATTTGTTTTGTGACTAGGTGTTCTGTATGTTACATCACAAGCGGTTTTTTTTTTGCTTTTTGCGGTTGCGGTTTCACCTGCGTAGTTTCCGTTCTCGTGGGAGAGATAAAAAGTAGCTTATATCACGCGGGGATAGTGTACCTTCCCAACGGTGAAATAATTTTTGAAATCAGTCCAGTAGTTTTTTAGTTTATTCGTTACAAACTTACAAAAAATCAAAAATGCAAATCTTTCCTCTTTATAACATTAGTGCAAATGTACCATACCTATATACAACGTATTCTGTGGTAAAAGTTGTCCTTTATTATTATCTTTGTTCGCAATTGCAAATATAATTATTATGATACTGAGCTATAGTCTAGCATTGATCAGTTGGTCATATATGTAAGATATTTGCGGCCCGCTCCGCATTGCACTTTAGAAATGAAATATAAAAAATATTGATTCGATCGCTACCTAACCTCACAGAATCACTGTTGGGTTAAGATTCAAGGTATTTATTGTTAATCTAAATATTGCTTAAAAATTTAATTGACATCGTTCACAACATTTTGGAATTTATATTGAACATACATACATCGATTTTTATGTTCCTACAATACATAGATTGCAGTTAAATAGAGGCACAGTTATTTAGTAGCTGATGATGGGTGAGCGACCGTTGTGACTTGTTCTAAAGTAGGTTGTATCTACTCTATATGAACTTGCAGTAAGTTTAAGTCAATTTCATAAGTGTATCAGCAAGTCGGTTGCTAAGATCGGCCATTTTGTGAGTTAAATGTTGGCACAGTCCGAGGTCAACTGCAACTTGCCGCTACAAGCCAACTCGTACAACTTGGACGTGGAGTGGGTAATCGGTCATTTGGTAAGATTGAACTTTTAAATTGATCAAGTAAGAACCGATAAATATCATTTACAAGTTATAGTTAACTAGCGACCCGACTAGATACTTATGTGATGCAAGTATTATACACATAAACTTTCCTCTTAAATCAATTTATCTATTAAAAAAACCGAATCAAAATCCATAAGCATACAAAAGGACAGACAGATAGCGGTAAGCGGCTTTGTTTTATACTATGTAGTGAATCTATTAGTTATAGTTAAAGCTTAGTTTGGCTTTGAAAAATGCGTACAAGAAACTAGCAATTTTCGTCTCATACGTAAGGCATTCACTGAAGTAACATATATGCAATAATCGAGGCAGATGATCTGGTAGAAAAGAAGTATATTCCAAAGGAGAATTTTATCTCTGTATTCAGTTATCAATAAAAATAATAAAATAAAACCTAACAGGATTCTACCATAAAGTTAAAATTTTACAAAAAAAGAACGACTCCATTCCATTAAATCCACACACAAAATTTTTGTGTGTCTGTTTGCTTAGCTTTGACGTATTTTCATATATTCTGTGATTTTACGCAGCTGATTATGTTTTAATGTTCACTATTAATTACCAGATTTAACCCAACCCAAAACAAGGTTTATATTTCCATACAAATCCGAGGTTGATCGGTAATATATTACAACAAATTAAAAAAAAACAAGCCATGCACGATTTAAACGGAAATTTACATAGAGCTTACAATACATAATTAAATAAAATCTTACAATTCCAGAATCAGACAACAAACATGGCGCCTGAACTAAGATCGAAAATTCACAAACACAAGAAGATAATTCAATCCCAAACTAAACAAACACAGATGAATCTATCTGTCTATCCAAATATGAGTTTCCACGAATTCTATCTCATGAATCCATTTGTGCGTTATCAGGAGCGCTTATATCTGGGGGTTATAATGTTATCACTGTGCAAACGGTACGCGGAGAGGGCGCGCAAATGTCGGAGTGACTTTATCTCCGCTAGGGATGCTTTGTGCTGCTCCTATCGATGTCGCGGAGAAACTTTTAACTTAATGCTGGCCTTTGGTTTCATTATATTTGGATACAATATTACAAAATCCCACTAATATTATAAATGTAAAAGTCTGGAGTAACTATTTCACGCAAAAACTACTGAACGGATTTGGAACGGATAATAAACACATAGGCTACTTTTTATCCCGAAAACATGAAGCGGGTAACACCGCGTGGCGCAGCTAGTATTGCTTAATTTAAATGATTATCACTGATCAGCACAAGTGGCTGACAAGCTTACTTCCGAATCAGCCCTGTTTTTATAAACTGTTGAGCGTGGGCCTCTTCTCATTGCAAGAAAGGTAAAGCCACAATCCACCACACTGGCTTAGTGCAGGTTAACACACCACACACATTTTCGAGAGCTTTTGGACATGTAGGTTTCCTCGCGACGTTTTTCTTCACTGTTGTAAGTTATCGGCAATACATACATATAGCTTAGAAAAGACAAAGGTGCGTGCCGTGGGATTCGAACTCAGTACCTCCAGATTGGAAGCCAGTCGGTCTCCGAGCCAGGCTGCCGAAGCTTCTTCAAATTGTCTTTATTATCGTCGGTTTATTTGTTACGTATATTATGACAAATAAACCGACGATATTCTAAATATACAAAACTATTATTTATTTAACAAATGAGTCGGCAAGGTATTTCATTCTGTGGCTATACGATTACGAACTTAAAAACTGTAGACTCAAGCCGCTTGTTGTTTGTAGTATTTTCTTTTCTTTTTTTCGGTACAAAATGTCATTCACAGTTTTGTACAAACTCTTTAATCTATGAGTTATATTAACATTAAAGATGTAAAGTACAAGTACATAACATACTAGCGGACGCCTCGCGGTTTCATCCGCGTAGTTCTCGTTCCCGTAAGAATACAGAGATAAAAAGTAGCCTATGACAAATAATACCCGACTTTAAACGTATAATCTTTGAAAACAACCTCTGCATGTACACTGAATTTCTTATCGCCAATACTATCAAAGTAACATTTGGCCCGACTCCCTCGCGTTCGAACAAAACCCAATATAGTTCTGTTATTCTAGCACTGAATCACGATATTTAAACAATAGACCATTCCCCACACGCTTCTCTATTGTTTCTGTCTCAAAAACATGAATAACCGAGCTTGTGATAAAGAAACAATAATAAACAATGTTTGAAACCTACGCTGTCTCTACGGAACCGTTCGAAGATACGTGGCGGGAATACTGGCAGATCAAACTTGACAACGTTAAATGTTTCCAGAGATATACTTTAGTAAATATGTCGAAGGATTTTTGGTGACGAGTACTAATGACGACTTAATTTGTTTCAGGTACTTGCGACAGCTTGTGAACCGACTTATACAAGTCTGTAAGTAATATGTGCAACAAAACATAACAAATTAATAACAAAAATACATCGCGATAACAATTATGAATGTACGTAGTTATATTGACTGCCGTGTTAGCTCTATTTTTGCAAAAAAACGCGTGATTATAATTATAACATTATTTTTGCAATAATTATAATTGTTGATAGCTTTTATATTCCGCCTGTTATTTATATGTATATAATTCAACATTGTTAGTTAGTATAATAATGTCACTCACTTTATAAATGCTACTGTTTTCTTTTCAATGTAAAGAAAACAGACAAAACTTTGAAAAAACTTTGAAAAATTTTATTGAAAACTTTTTACAATTACATACATGTTGTATGTAATTTAGTACGAAACCTAAGTGTTATTTTCATAATACTGATGTGGTAATTATATTCTGTTATGTGTATCGAAATAAATAAATAAAAATAAAATTTGGTAGAATATCTGCTTCAAGACCTAATAGGGTATGGGTTCGATACCCACCAGCACAAACTTTTATGTGACAATAAATGTTCGTTCTGTGTCCATGTGTTCTAGATAGATAGAAACTCTTTGTTGTGCATAACAGAAATAGAAACAAAAAAAATTTTGTAAAATGTTCTGTACGTTATTCTTTATACAAAACAGATCTACGTTTGGGTATTAACTCGCTTGATGGAAAGCGATGGTGCGGCCGAGGATGGAGCACTTTCTCTAGAAGAATCTATTCACTAAAAATGCCCAAATTGTAATTTTATTCATGGGTTGTACGCTAGTACACAAGTATTTACCTGAACTCTAAATGACCTGTAATTATGTAGTTATCAATAATAATAGATTTGTAATAACAAAAAAAAGTATTAAAGTATTCTATCAGTTATCTGGTTCACATAGTACAAGCTTAGCTTAGTTTGGGGTTAGATAGCGCTGTGTGTAACGTCCAACGATATTTATTTATTTATCACCTAATACACAAAGTATGTAGTATGTATTAGTTTTATTTATTTGCCTTGAAACTTTAGCTATGTCACAAAAGACGTGGACACAAACTTTCTGGAGAATAATGGGTCGTCCCGGCAAAAAATAATGAAAATGATGAAGTTTCGAATCTAAAGTTATCACAACACAACAAAGCAAGAACATTCGAAGATCACTTACATAAAGCACTAAAATTAAAGAAGAATCAGATAAAACCGAATTCCACAATATCGTTCCAATATACGCAAAGAATTTGTGTAACAGAGTTCCGGGAGTTTTTGCCCAACGTATGATCAACTCAATTTAACTTTCCAAGAACATTTCGGTGACATATTGCTACAGCGACTTTGATCTGCGGCTAAATAGCTTTAATCAAAGAAACTCAATCTTTGCGTACGGGAAAATTGTGACGTGTAGGTAAGGACCTACACGTTACAATGTTTTTAAAATCACGCCTGTCATGTACTTATTTTTTTCGTTGATTACATCGCTTATAATGTAGATGATTATTTTACTCGTGAAAGAATAAAACATTACTGGACTGTATCTATGTATAGCGAAGCGTTGGTCGTCCAGCCGCAAGATGGGTCGACGATATTGTCACCGTCGCGGGTCGAACCTGGACCAGATTGGCACAGGACCGAGGCAGATGGCATGTAAAGAGAGAGGCCTATACCCAGCAGTGGGATAAAGAAGGCTGTGGATGATGATGATGATGATGTATTTACAAAATAAAGTATTCTATCAAGTTTTGTTAGTTTAGGGTCAGATAGCGCTGTGTGTAATTTCCTACGATTTTTTTTTATGGACCATGTGATTGCTTTCGAAGCTTGTATATTTTGCCCCCACATTTCAAAAGGATGCACACCTCTGGCACCATTAAAACGCTTATTTTGTTAATCAATTCTCAATCGATGCTCTATATACGCGTCAAGTCATAAGAGACTCGCGAGTATTCATTTGTAATAAATGCGTTTAAAGTAAACTTTTGAAAAATTTGTGAATGTGGAAAGCTTATTGTCACTTACTTAATAAGAAGAGTGTTTCGTACGTTTTTTTTTACTTTTATATAAAAAGTAATACATAATATGTATGTTGAGTCTTTCATGCGACCAAAGAAGTGGGATTATTGTTCCTACATCGTTATTTTTTGCGATTAATTAAGAAATTTCATTAAAATTATTTCCAAATAAAATGTAATTTTGTATTCGTATTAGTTAAATTTATTGAATCTAATATGTAATATTGATTGATTGATTAACCCTTCAATTATAGACGCCAAAATTTTTAAAACACATAAGAAATAAGCTTAGTTAACTTTAATATTCTGTTACAACATGTATTAATTTCATCAGCAATCATTTCATTCACAGCTGTCAACAACCTGATCGGTAATTCATAAAATTATACTCACTTTTCATCAAAATGCTTTGCATGCGACACTCAAAAATTCAGGCGCTTAAACAAAAAACAAGCTATGAGCTAAAATAAATGTGTAGCTCAAAACTTAGACCACATAAACTAGAAGACATCAGGCTTACGTAACAAACAGACACTCGGACAGACAGACAAAAGGAATGCGATTGTCACTGGGCCCTTAATACCCCACGCATGCGTTCGATAACCTATGTCGTAGCGAGTAACGACAGTCAGACTTTTTATCAAAAGACCATAAAGTTTTTATTGACTTTCGAGATAAAGGATTATGTGTAAGTCATTAAGCTCGGTTTCTGATTTTATTGGTTCGTTGTAATCAAATATTATTATGTTTTTTGTTATTAAAGAACATAGAAATTAAAAAAGGCTAAAACTGGGCTTATTCAGCTTAAACTCTGCTGCATACTTTACTAGTGTTGTATTATTCGGAAAGCCTTCACTAAATGTTGTAGGTATTATGAATGTTGACGTCATAAATTGTATAATTAATAGTCGTAACTCCATCAATCAATCTCGGTGGCTTAGAAGAGATCGCTTTTAGCGATAAGGTTGCCAATTATGGCACTAGCTCATAAGATTTTTTTGTTTTCTGTACGTTTCTTCTATTTCTGATGTACACAATAAAGAGGTTCTATCCACATATCCATGCAAAATGTAATGTTTATGACAAGAAAACTTAATTTTATCACACATTTATAGCAAGCACTAGACGAGTAAAAACAACATTTTCAACAATTGGGGATCATAGTTGGCTGCCTTTTCACTCAGATAAATACTTGTTCTACATCTCAACACTTGCGAGGAAAGAGTTTTATACAAACTACAGTGTTTTTGATACTACATAGGAACTAATAAATTAATTAAAATGAAATAAACGAACCTAAAAGTCCGCTGTCAATGGGAACAGTTCCCAAAACGCTGGCCCCATCGCTGCGTTATATGGCAATACTTAAAAGCTGGGCAAAATAAAGGCCAGCGTTTTGTTCACGTGTGGTGTCTTTGATTTTTTTTTGCTCCCAAAAGGCTCAAATATGTACCTACTGTCTAGGGTACTACACTTGCCATCTTATAGAACATCATGCATCCAATTCTATCGAGATTATTTATATCAACTATGATCTGATGAGATGATATATAGATATATGTATTTTAATTATAATATTTGATACATATAAAAATTAGTGATATTTAGTGTTACCGTATACATTGTGCCAAACTAGTATTGTCGAAAAACGTGTCACATTGTTTTGAAGGCAACATCATTCAAATTAATTAAATTCAAATTATTTATTATTGACACAAAAACAACTAAACAATTACATTTATGTCACAAAATTATAAAACAAAAAAAGACGTGTGGCATTCGGGGACTGCCGCGGTAAAGCTATTGCATAGCATTACAACCAATGCCACCTAGAGGCAAGTTGCTGAACTAAAGAGACAAGCGTGATATTTCAAAAAAGTCATTAAAATTCTGCTATTCATCGATAGATGGCAAAACTAAAAAGTATCACCGCTATGCCGGTGGGAGTGGGGGGTGTTAGGTTATTTTCGTTACGGAATTTCTGGATTCGGTCTCCACGCTCAAGGCCCGCGATAGAAGCTGTGCAATAGCTTAACAAACAATAAGTTTTTATAATCATTGATAACGTAAAAATAACAATCACATTGCTATTAACTTTGTTCATTTGCTCAAAATCCCGATCCGCCCATTTCCCGCGACTCAAAAACAAAAAAATAAAATACATGATCCGATCGTCCTGCCCACGTAAATACATGCCCCGTCCAATCGCACCGCATTCTGTTACAGATCTCTACACAACCATTTCGGTACATCTTCATACTTCATTTTTGTATTCGACTACCACCACGAACGGGCAACGAAACTCCAAAAGTCATAAATATTGAACCTTGTGTTTATTGAACTAAAGGTTTTTAACTGTTTTGTTGGGGTGTCAGTGTATTGGTGAAAGATGCGTACGGTATTGTCCGCCGTTAATATGTCCATTCGTCATAGTTGACAGTTTGTAATGGATAATGCGATTGCATGTTAACTAGTATTTCGGTCGTGTTCTTACTATTTATAGGTGTCACTTTAGTATTGTTGATGGTAGTAAGAATAACTATGCCCTTGGGACTTGAGCGAACGAGTTTATGAATAGTTTTGTCCGAATTTGTGGTGAAAGATATTTATATCTGAAGCTTATGAAGCTCGGGGCGAGACAATGAAAGTTAAAGTTATGAGTGGTGCCTTTTGTGGAAGAATTATATTTTTTATATAGGCAATACTTTACTATATTTCAACAAGTTTTACAGCAAAATGACTGTTTTTATGTAACAGTTACGAGACGAACTAGACTCTGTCCTAATTCATGTTCGGAGATGTTCATGGCCATTGCAGCAATGCACAGAATGTTAATCAACAAAACAAAGTCCAGGGCATTGCTGCTTTGGCGCTCATTACTTTGAGACTTCAAATGGTCAGTCTCAACAGCTCAATATTTATTTCATTTTTATTTATTATCTTAGATAAATTTTTACTTATGACTCACAAAAAATTATCGTAAACCATCAATATCATCAGCAGAGAGTCACCAAATTACCGTCCGTGCGAAGCCGGGGCCGGTAGCTAATAGAGAATGACACGAAACAAAAAAATGCTAAACATTAACGGAGAGTTAAGAATGAATTTTTTTTTATGGTTGACAAGCTATTATTCTATGGAACTGACGTGGTTTTGACGCATCTTTGTTTCACTTATCCGATATAAGTTTCGCCCACATCCGGTGGCCTTCTTCGAGGAGACAAAGCTGAGTACAACGCGCGCACGGGTTCGTCATGCTTCGCACTATAGTCTGGGTACCTGATATAATTAAATGCATAATCCCAGTAAAACAAAAAACTTATTGCTGGAATTCGAATCTATTGAGTTACCTTTGCTACAAAAATATATTAAAATAGTGCAACATTGTACTCTATGCAACATCAACAATAAGTAAAGAGCGGCTTCTCCAAATAACTGTTTATTATGACTAACAAGTCGTTAAAGAGAACGCAATGACAATTGGAATCGCAATTGAAACGGTCTCGGCCATTCAATGCAAATATCGGATGACACAGGACGGCTGATGTCTCATTCAGGAGATGTACTTTATTTACCTTTTTATTGCAGTTTCGAGAAGCCATTGCAATTCTTATTTCGCGACTTCACAAATGGTACTAGAGATTTCCATAATTCATGATTTTGGCATTCAATTTTCAAACAAATAAATGTCAAAAACACGTCAATTTTTTGTGGCGATGATAGCGCAGAGATTAGCGCGTTCGGTTCACATGCCAAAGGGTGTGAGTCAAACCCCAACAATGAGCTTGAGCTGACGATAAAGGGAAACATTGTGAGGAAACCAAAGCATGGTGGTAGAGTTCAGGACTGGCTGGTTACCGAGAAATTGAAAAAAAAATTAAAATGAAATAAAAATTGAAAATGGTCTGGCAGCTTGAGAACTTGTTACCTTTTCATGCTAGGAGTGATAAACGTCACATCACCTATTTTTAAAAACAATAAGCTCTTACTAAAATATTTTAACCCAATCAAAATAAATTCTGTTTATAGCAATGGGGCAGCGCAGTACCTATGTATGTACGAGGACGTACGGGGCGCCTGTGCGCCTGAACTTCGCAACTCCAGCTCGAATGACCGCCTCAATTAATTTCAAACTCAGTTTAAAACTATGGTTAACTTCGGCCAGTTCTTAGCCGAGATATAAATTGGGTTACCAACTTATTGACGGTAATGTTGAGGTCTTATGGACTCACATAAAATAACTTTGATCGGGGTAGACGAAGCAGAACAGAGGGTTACCGTGGTAGAGTAACTTTTAATGAAAATATTTCGGCTTTTCATTTGAAAGGCCAAAATCACAGTTTACTTTGGAAATTTGTAGTTTAAAATTTATGTTGTGATTGAATTTGTTTTTGGGTACATCAATGAATTTCATTAAATTCTAGAAAGGTTAAGGTTTATCCAGCAATCCAGATGTATGCTCATTATGTATATATTTCAATGTCAGTTGTGGTGTGTTCGAAAACACTCATCTAAGATGAACAAAAAACATGCGATAAATTCAACATAAAATAGTTTTCGTTTTACAAACAACTTCATTTGGTAAAATGGTTTGTATTACATAAAGCTGTACTGTACACGGATCGACTCTGAATAGAAAATGTCGAAAGAAACAACTATAAGCATGAGAGGAACACCTGTACTATTATGATGCGTGAAGTACTTTCGGTGACTTAACATAAATGACGAAAATAGATGTGTGTTCTAAATGTGTATTATAAGTATGTATTTAGCAAAAAAGTGTTTATTTTCTGGTTTTTATAGTAAAAACTTTCCTTAGTAAGAGGCTAGATGGCGCTGAGTGATATGCCTTCGATTATTTACACGACTTGTTACACGACTGCCCAAAAAAGAAGTGTCATGTTTTCAGAGTTCATGCGTGGATATGAGTTACTTTCCACCATAACTTTTAAATGCACAAACAGATTTAGATGTATAAGGTATTGCTAGAATCGTTACACCATTCCGAGTAACACAAAATATAGTTATTTTTAATTAGAGTGTATTCATATTTTTTTATATTATGCTTATTTTATTTTGGTATAGTATTTTGTGCACACGATGCGATGCAATGCTTGCGTAGTTCAATGGATGTTTATTTGTTCACCGTTCCTCTTTACTCTCCCCAACGGCACATCCACTCGAGATTATTTAAAACACATCGATATGACCGTTATAATAACACAGTTTACATTATAGTTTTTCTTACCTTGGAGCTGTTTTTCTGTACATTTTCTTCTCTGATAAAATGAAACGCGGACACCCACAGAGATATGTATTTCCGATAAATCGATTATATTATCGAGTTACAAGAACAATGGTTCGGCCGCGCGATGCGTTGAAGATTTCTTTAGATCGAATGTTTGGTGCATTTCAAGACATAAATATTGCTGGAAATGACATTTTACGTAATATTATGAAATTACCAGAAATATTTTTGAACCCTAAACCGAATCAACCCTGTTTTTTTCATAAGCTATCTCATTAGTGGGTCTCTTCTCATTGTGAGAAGCGTAAGACCATCGTCCACCAGCTAGCCGAGTGCTGGTTAGCAGACTTCTTGGTACGTTTTGATTACCTGGCGATGTTTTCCTTAACCGTTTGAAGACATTGGTAATATGCACATGACTTAGAAAAGCCAGAGTTGTATGTTGTGAGATTCGAACCCAGAACCTCCAGCTAAGAAACCAGATTGGTCTCCCAACTTGGCTGTCGAAATTTCTTTTTGGTATACTTAGTATTTTATTTCAAATGTTTACGAGTACAAAATTTAATATGTGGTGGTATAATTATCTCCTTTCTGAAAGTTGTCTAGTACCACGTACCACTGCAGTACCAGATATTTTGCCGCTGTACCAGATGTGTTCCGGTTTGAAAGGTACTGCACCTAGCAAAATTACAGAACTGTTGAACCAGCGAAAGTCTCAAAGTAATGAGCGCCAAAGCAGCGACGCCCTGGACTTTGTTACTCAAAGTTCTGTGATGGTAGGATGGAAATACTATAAAACAATATCATAATCTAACACATTTGTTAGATGGTTAGGTACCTGATTAAATTTCTAGTTAATTGAGTAAAATACAAATGTCCTGACTTGGTTTACCATGACTGTGCTTTGATTTAAGGTTATTATGGTATGACTGTTTGTATAAGCAATCTAAATAAGCTCCTATCTAGTGAATTCCGTCAGTTTAGTCAGTCCGTATGTATTAGTTGTATTAGTATGCACCGCACATTGTTAGGAGATGCACGATGCACCTCGTTGATACGCATCGCTGTGACGGACGGCCGATAGTCACATTTAAACTGAAAGTTATTTTTTAATCATAATCTTTTTTATTATCTGTCTATACTTTTTTTTAATATAATGGTAATGAAACGAACGAGACACGAGATACTATTATAAAGAGAAAAGATTTGATTGTTTGTAATGAATAGGCTCCAAAACTACTGGACCGATTTCAAAAATTCTTTCAGCGTTGGGAAGCTATGCTTTAGGTTACAAAATCAACTTAAACTAAATGCAATAATAAAATGGAAGCTCAAACGAAAGCCATGAGAAGGCGTAATAAAATTAACATATCGCACCCCATAACGACAGCCATATATCTCCGCAGACGAACAACAGGCTAAAAGTTAGCTCCCACTGTATTACAACCCTAGACTGAAGATTCGATTTACCGGATTAAGGACCCCGATAACGAGTCGACATGGAAAAACAATTAACGGAAATAATGAAGCAATGACGTCACTTTAAAGTTTGTCTTTGTTGGATGTATCTTAATGCTTGCGGTGGGCGGGTCTGTGAGACCTGCAGGGTTGAGCGCGCTCGCGGGGATGCCGCAGCTTTGGAAGGGTTAACTCGCGAGCTAGAGTACAATTTATTGTTTTTAGATAAAGAGTAATATGGATTAAAGCTAGTTTAAAATGTTATGTGAGAGGGTTGCAAATCTCTCCACTAATAAATTGGATTAGTACCGATGCCGTTTGGTAGCATACTGGAGGATTAAAGATAGATTTTACATAATTATAACCACATGTATTGTTAGCTCATTTGGTAGTGTATCCGTATCAAAAGCTGTACAAATAAATAGAAATGCAAATATGTTATTGATAACACCAAAGTTAATTCCGTAATATCATTTTAAATCCCACTAATATTATAAATGTGAAAGTTTGGATAAATGGATGGACACATTCAATAAAAAAAAGTTAGTGTGCTTACAATGATTGGGCATCGTCTATCGTAACGTCATACAGCTTGACAGTTTTCCTGTCATAAAACATGGATCAGTAACAGTTTTCCGTCTGGTAAATTCAAGCTACGGCAGCACAATAATATAGCCAGTTTCAGTACGCATTCAAAGACAATCACTTTTTTTCTACATCTAGTTATGTCACTTGTATGAACCCTATTATTTTTTCATTGTGTTCTATCAAATTCTAAAATGAACGATAGTATTTGGCTCATTATGTCAACTAAAAGATTTCCAATCTTGATAATTGCGACCATAAGCCAGCCAAATGATGCCATTTCTTTTATTTATTTGAATGCCCCCTCGATTTGCTAATGTCCCAGATTTGTCGAAACAAAGCCGAGGCATTAAAACGCGTCGCGGGACGCAGCGACGCCCGTCATTTTTGCCACTTGACAGCTAAGTTCGTTGCAAAGACGACGGTATCACTTGAGTTATATCTTCTCCGCCCGACTAATGCAATTATTGCAATTTATTATGAAATTAAATAAGGTCGACGCGACGCTCCCCCACCCCTCGACGAAATTTATACCCTTTTGTAGAAAACTATATTTTCGCTGCGTCTAGAAAACCGCTGTTCCGGGGGTTGATTTTTGATTTTAGACCGTTAGTTTAGGGTTGAGTTTCGATTGTTGGCGGCACGAGAGAGTGTTACGTCTTTTTAAGTGGGTAGTTTGCTTATTTTTCTCGCGGCTTATGTTGTCTGTGGTTGTGGTGAGCTATAAATTATTCGAGGCCCCCAACACCTTGTCTTCGAGGGTCCGCGAGATAGCGTCATTTTTATAAAAGTGTAATGTGTTTTCTTGTTGTGATTGCGTCTTCTAGACTTTCTCAACTTTAGATGAAATTACATTTGGATGAAGATTGCTTGTAATACATTTTGCTTGTTCTATCCCCCTAAGTACTTTCCCCTGGGGAAAATTGGAGAGGTTGTTTAGATTACCTAGTATTTTTGTTCTAGCTAGGTATTTCACACGATTTCTGAAGTTTAAACTTATTTTTTTGATAATGGAGGCTTTACAATAAGACCCTCTTGAAATTAATCTCTGCTAGTTTCAAAAATCTTCGATAATTGAAAGCCTCCATTAATTAACTTTTAAATCTTTTATCGACGCTTGTTTTACTTTTGAACACTTTTATCGATAAATTAAAACTTTTGAACTTTGAAAATTTGAAATGATTCAATGTTAAATAAGTTTCATTTTTATGCCTTTTAGACTAATTGTTCTTTATTTACGCGCCTAAACTCATATCCACCGCACCGCTAATTAATCCTACGGACTAATTAATCTGTAGCTCTAGCTAAACAGTCTTTTGATCTGGGTACTATTGCGTATTCTGCGACTACAAGCACAAAATGATTCTTTTGATCTGGCCAAAAAATGGCTGTGAATCGAGTTAAGAGATTATCGGTCTGCTTGTTTGGGCTTCGCCTTTACGATGTAAGGTCACATTTTAATGTCCTTCTAAAATCCTGATACATGCGTGACACGCACTTTTACAATATTTATTACGCCTTTCGTACTTAATGAGTTTATTTATTTATTTAATTACATAATTAACGAAGATTTTTAATGGTGGTAGTGGTCACTGATATTACCATAATAATAAATATGTAGAAATATTTTTCTAGCCACTTTTTTGGTGTATTGAAGCGATAGAGGGTTGCTAAAAAATCAGCTGCTTCATAAAACAAGTTTGTTGACCATTGGCTAAATGTTAAAGATGCTAATTTTTTTATGCTTTTATATATATGCCCATTATCATACTTGTTCATGGTGATGAGTCCAATAACCCCCTTTCAATTAGTACATTTTAAGCTTATTCAAATTCAAATTGTTTTATTGCCATAAAAACGTTATAAGTACATTTACAATTATGTCACAAAAAAAAGCAAAAATTATACGTTAAAAAAAATCACATTAAAAGAAAAAAAAATATCATAATAACAATAATAATCATTCCATCAGTAAAAAAACATCGTCAAGAGTAATAGAGCTGTTACACTTATCCCATTGATCGGTCAAATTTTCACAATAAGTAAAAAAATATGCTAAGATGCTTTCCTAGTTGTCAAATAAAATGTCAAAATCAGCGAATGAAATATAAATGAATCTGTATAATTACGATAATTTATTAAACGTATTAACGTATGACGGCATTTCAGTCCGGGCCCTAATTAACCGAGTTAAACTGTACACCACTCGATAATGTTGTGGTGGTATAAAGCCAAGCCAGAATATATCATATGACATGTATAAATGTATATACATATACAAGCTTGTATAAATGTATATATTTTTGTAGTGATGATAGCTCAGTGGTTAGTGCAGGCGGTTCGCATGCCGAAGGGCGTGGGTTCAAACCCCAACAATGAGCCTGACCTGCTGTTGAAGGAAAACATCGTGAGAAAATCATGGCATGGTAGTAATGTACTGTCTAGTACTCGGGTGACTAGCTACCAACCTCAAATTGAAAATGTGCCGCCAAGCAGCTAACGGCAATGTTTCTGTAGCCTCACTTGAGAGCCAGTTCCATTCCTGGTTGTATGTATTTACAATTTTCGACCACGTCGTCATTTAACATCAGGTGAGATATAGTCGAACACCTAACCTACCAAGAACATAATCATTTATAAAAGTGTGTTCTTGAGCTACAAAAACATAGATCAAAACATAGCCACATGCATGTTCATATAGTTAAAAGGTATTAACCAGAAAATAGAGGTATTCCTAATGGAAATAGACATACCAAACGTTGCTTTTATAACATTAGTGTCGGTAACAGCTATTTCATTAAAACTGCATTTACTAACCGTGTTTGGTAAACAAGTAAACACTCATTTCATTACTGCATGCTGATCAAGCGAATTGTAAACATTAAAACGGGCTTTAATTCCAATTATTGTCAGTTAGACATAATCAGTACGGCCGGCTCTATACCGTGAATCGTAGAGGTTAAATTCGTTATTCATTATTTGTTGAAGTTAGGACTGAAATAGATCCGCTTTTTGAAACCGGTATATTTCACTATATTAGTATCTTAAACATTGGATGCAACTGTGGATAAAAATAAAAGAAAAAAACAATTTACTACTTTAAATAAATATTTTTTTTTTTTTATTGGATAGTTGATTAATAAGTTTCTTGACATTGCCCTTGCAGTGATTACTTTCTTTGTTCAGTGGTATTGACCTTTTAAGATTATGAAGTATACTATTACGTAACTATCATACTTTAAAAGTATTACAAGTTCTGTTAACTCAAAAAAACCATTAACGCTAACAAACAGTAATTTTAAGTTTGAAATTATTGCGAGTTGATTAATTTTTTTTTTACTCATAATTACAAATACATATAGTATATCAAAGGACCATATAAACCCAAACTAAACAACCATATAACCGTAGAAACCATGTAACTGTTAGAATACACAAATACTAGTTTTTTTATACATACATTCAAACCATACAAACATCCCGATACAGAACAAATATAAATATGTTTCTTTTTTTATTTCAGCCCCACAGACACCTGGGTCCGCGACTTAGTCAATTTTTAAACATACTTAAACTATACTCAATACAGAGAGAACTAAATTGATCTATTACTATTTTTGTGCATAGCATGAACAAACCAGCGACCTGCAAGCAGTTCACGATCACGAGTAACATATTTTACAAGTATATGCGTCACAAAAATAATGTGCCCTGAATAGGAATTGAACCCCTACCTACAGCTCATGAAGAAGAGCTACTACCAAATGAACTAACATAACAGTCTAACTAACGTAATGACTAACATCAAATGAGATAATTATTATTATTAAACAGTTTAAAGACATTTATTTCTCAAAAGTATTACAAAATTCGCTTATTAAGTAGACACTAAATGTAGTGTCATGCTTTAAACAATAAACACACAAACACACTAAACATCAAACTCATTAAACACATTTTCGACATTAAACTTATATTATACCGTAATTTTTAAGTTATCCAGTCCCTCGAATATAAACCTGTTATGTCAGTGCCCGTTTATTTGAGCTCATCTCGAGCTGAGATTGTTAAGAGCATGTTTAACCGAATCCGTTTGACGGACAAACACACACACAATGATGTTTGATGATTAGTTTTTGTCCAATAAATTATAGCGCGCGCGGTCAAATTGATTCGACCGTTAGCACGACGCTTGATTGACAAATTATGGTGTGGTACTGTCAAAATATTGATGGTTTGATTGATGTCTATGTTGTTTAATTCAACTTGACGTAATAAAATGATTCCCAATTTATGTTCATGTGTTTAACTAGTTGTAAGAAATGGCTTTGTAATTATTTTTTTGTAAACATAGCGATAAAAGTTTTAAGAGGATTACAAAGGAAAATGTGTAACGGTAATAAAAAGCCATACATTTTGTGGCCTCCATCTAGTATCTTTTAAATGATAAGAGTTAGACAGGAGAAGTACGTCAGCAATCGGGCACTAAATCTTCTAGACCCTGGAGAAAGAATTAGCGGCCAAGGCGGCGATGGCTTGACGTCGCAAGAGATTACATAATAGCCAACCAACTCGCTACACAAACACAACGATACCAAGTGGTGACTACAGAGAAGGAATTTTTTGTAGCGATAATAGCTCAGTTGTTAGCGCGGTCGGTTCACCCGCCAAAGGGCGTGGGTTCAGCTCGAGCTGCCGATGAAGGAAAACATCGTTAGAAAACTTTAATATTGTGGTTGTTTCTAGTACTCAGCTAGCTAATTATGGATGGTAGTTAGGTTTTTGACCACAGCTCACCTGAGCTTAAATGAGGATGTCCTCGAAGATGGGAAGCATACCTAGCCTGGAATAGAACTGGCTAAGTGAGGCTGTCGGAACACACCGTGAGATACTTGGCGGCAGATTTTTAAATTGAGGGTGGGAGCCAGTCGTGTACTAGAAAGTACTCTACCACCATATTATGGTTTCCTTACGATGTAACATAAAAAACATAAACAGTGAGATTTTATAGTACTCGACTGGCTAGCTACCACCCTCAAGTAGAAAATCTGCCGCCAAGCACCTAATAGTGTGTTCCGGTGGCCTCACTTGAGATCAAGTTCGATTTTTAGGCTAGGTGTGCTTTACTATCTTCGACCGCATCTTAACATCAGATCAGCTGTGGTCAAACACCTAGCTTGTAACCCATTAAAAAAAATTGTCCTAGGTTTTATTTTTCCCTCTAATGTTGTATGTTTGTTGTTAGATACCTCATTATTATTACAATCTAGCCTAGTTGAGACCAATAAGTAACTTTAATATAACTTAAATTGCTAAGTAGAGTGTATTATTACTATTGTCCTAGGTGAGAATCAAACCGTCGCCAAACTGGTTCGCGAATCAAATCTACTTCAAAAAGGCTAGTCAATTTTAAACTGAAATTATCTGTAATTATAATTAGAATATTTAGTAGTTAACTAGATTGCACAAGTTCGGACTTAACAGGTTTTTATCAGCATATTGGTCTGCAAACTCGTATCCAGCAGGAATCGATATAATGATCGCTACACACGACATTTCCATGTCACACTAACGAGCGCTAATAACACTTTTGTTAACGCAAATGACAAAGCAAAATACCAGATTTACCGGTTAATGGGTTAATTTATATAAAACAGTAGTGTACAGTGGTCACAGTCCAGGACAAACTTTGAGGCCGCTTCGAACTTGATAAGAACAGGCGCTGCTTCTTGCGCTATTATTTCCTTGCACAACGGACATAAAAAGGAGAGTAACGTTTTCAGCGTTCATGTATTTATGTATGTGAGTTTAATGGAATTTTATTTATGTTTACTCTTAGTTTTTTAATGACTTGAGTTTGTATAATAATGTGATTTATTCAATTAATTAATTTTGATCACGTTTTGACATTTATACACTTTCACTTTGACTTTGTTTAAACAATTACCTTTTTTATTATTATTTTTGAGGACTATTGTAATTGGCATATTGTGCCGTTTTAGTCTATAAACACAAAAAAATGTATTCCACAGTTTCTTTTAAATGCCTGAACAAATTTGGATGTATTGGATATCGTTAGAATCCTCACATCATTTTAAGTGACACTGGCATTTTTTTTTTAATTCCTTTTTTTTATAGTCTTGCGTTTGACCACCGTCTCTCCTGATGTTAAGCGAAGATGCGGTCCATGATAGAGCACGCTTGCCTAGAAGAAACCGATTCACTCGCGTTTTGAAAGCACCCAGATTAACTATATCAAAGAATAGCCACTCGGGCATCAAATTCCATTGCTTAGCGGTTCGCACGATGAAAGTGAATTGGAACCTTATAGCTCGACTTTTACGAATATCGACTATGAAACGATGTCGCTTTTTAGTGCTCCTGGCTGTCCGATAGTAGAACGGGCGGGGTAAAATTAGGTCATGCAGATTTAAAGCACTCTCTCTAAAGTGTATTCGTCGATGTTTCGGATTTTGAAGCTTTTTCTGAACAAGCAAGTCGTTGCTGATGAGTTTCTTAGCACTTTCCTCAATTGACTGCAATGCCTTAAGCTGATACTTGACAAATCCGTCCGAAAGATGAGAACAGTACTCCATGCATGATCGAACTTGTACTTGGTTTGGTGGGTATTAGTATTTTATAATTTTAATAATAAGCTTGTGATTGACTGTGAGAAGAAATATGTCTCTAAAATATGGTGTTAACCCCTGAGATGTTGGCATGTTTCAAGGTGTCTTGGCCGCACCCACATGCGGCGAAGGCCTTATATGCCGGCATTTCGGAAGTACTAGTCCATCAAAGTACAGATGGCATATTATAAATATGTAATATCATGTAATTATGAGTGTTTTGTAATACGGGGCTGGCATAATCGCATTGCGATTAAAGCCCTTAGTAAAAATGAGAATTAAAAAAAAAAAGCTTGTGATTGATTTTATACTATCTCTCGAACGAACAATACGTAAGTATCCCGCTAATATTATAAATGTGAAAGTTTGGATGGATGGATGCTTGTTACACTTTCACGCATAAACTACTGAACGAATTTGGATGAAATTTGCTACTTTTTATCCCGAAAACATGTAGCGGGTAACGGCACTTGAGCCGCTAATTTTATGTCTGCTCAGAAACCTATATCAAAACTATCACACAAATATACTACTCATTAATGAATTCCGTTTGAATTGAATTTGAGGAGCGGTATTTTATTTTGGTGCGGAGTGTATCACCATAACTGTCATTTAGTCTGTAACACGGTAAGTGCCGTAACTAGTTGTGGACACAGTGGACAGTGCCCACAATTGGACTCTGATTTATTTTTATGGGCGTTATTTGATGATAGGACACATTTTGTGTTGATTTGTTTTCATTCGATTGCTCGTCGGTCTAAATTAGATTGATGAAGAATGAATGCTGTTAATTCTTTTGTTTACTAGTGACACTTTCGAGCTAATGAAATCTAATAATTGTCTGTTTTACGACTAAATGGAATTTATTAAAACAACTAAGTTATAGCCAACTGGCTGGCTTTGCTTGGTGGTAGATTTCCTCAGCAGGAAGTCGACTGGGTACCACCGCAGTACCACCAAGCAGTAGCTGCATGTAGTACAGGACTCTTGAGACTAACCTTCAATAGCCTCAAAGTAATGAACGCCAAAGCAGCGATACTCTAGACTTTGTTTGGCTATCCATAGTTCTATGTATCGGTGCAATGGTCATGGACAGGCGTTACCTTTTACCATCATGAAAGAGTCTCGTTTGTCTCATTACTATTACATAGGGGAAAAAACTACATATAAAAATATCTAAGTCTGTCTACACGTGGCTTTAGCGTTGGTATAAATATTATTATTATTATTTTATTTATTTTATTACACGAAATACCAACGCGAGAAAGGTCAATTATCTTTAGGATCGACAGCCAAAGGAATCTGAATGCTGACCAACAAAAACCAAGAGAGATAAGATAATTCTCTCTCTGTCTCTCTCTCTGTGTGTCTTGCTACTTAGACGGCAGTAAATCGTAATCAGTTTGAATCAAATCTACATTCGGCGTATACGATTCAATTCCAGGCCAGGTGTGTTTTACCATCTTCGACCACACCTTCACTCCACATCAGATAAGCTGTGGTCAAACACCTAGCCTGTCAACCATAAAAAACCATTAAATTATGAACCATCAACTTTGTAAAACTTTACTAAAAAAAACTTGTTCGCAGCTGTCATGGCCTACTTACAATCTACACCAGGGCACCACCCCTCATAATTATCGTTAAACCGCCTCCTCAACAACATCATACAGACATCACACATCTAATTTGTAACTTCTAACATTTTTTTTAAACAGACAAGATAATGACAGGGTCCCTACTCGACAGAACAACGCCAGGTAATGAGCGCAATTACGTTTCTCACACAGAGTAAAAAATCTACAGAGTCCTGCCCGTACTTATAGGAAAAGTTATGTTTCAGAAAATAACACTCCTTGTTTTTATCATTCTGAATGAGACGGAGATAGAAAGCGTAGATTTCGAGTATACCATTCAACCGTGTATTATGTGTGAAAAAATAGAGCTTAGATTTATTATTGTAATTTTCAATTTGTTTTTCTATAGTTCAAAGCTAAGGTGGGATTGGGCTGGATACGTCTGCCGAATGCCAGCGCAGCTATGGATGAAAATCACCACCGACTGTGACTTGGAGGTTAAACGGCCACCAGTCCGGCCTAGAAGACGGTGGAAAAATGAGCTCGATGCTCACGACGAGGAGTGGACCTCAATAGCACCAAACAGAGAGGCGGGGAAGGAAGAACTCTCTTTCTTCCTTTCTGCTTTTGCGACAAAATTTGCACGAAATTGAATGAAATTATAATAATAATTTCAATTAAAATAAACCTTCACTAGTCATAAGATGTAACATGAATAATAATAAGTTTTGTAAGCTTTTAACTAACGAAGTTATAACTTAGCGTCCAATCGTTAATTTTTTTTTTAAATACCGACCAAGATTTTAAACATGTTAATGTGACATATCGGCAGCCCTGTTGGTTCATTTGAAGAATGTCTGCTTCAAAAACTCAAGGGCGTGGGTTCGATTCCCACTCTGGACAAACTTTGTGGTATAAACAAATGTTTGTTCAGTGTCTGGGTGTTCTGTATGTATTTATTATAAGTATGTATTTACAAAAAAAAGTATTTAAGTATTCTATCAATTATCTGACTTCCATAGTACAAGCTATGCTTAGTTTGGAGTCAGATGGCGCTGTGTGTAATGTCTAACGATATTTATTTATTTATTTATAACGCAATGACCTTACTCCGTGTCAATGTGCTAGCTGTATCTCTGCAGTATTTTCTACTTAGTGTAATTACAGCCCGGTCTCCACGCGCCGCGTCACAGCAGTTTCGCCTAATTCGATTTGATTGTCACCCCTATTTGACGGATTTAAATTGTGAATAAAGCCCGATTTTATTTTTAACGTTTTATGTTGGAGTTTCGTGTCGAATTGAATTGTTTAATTATGCTGCCATTGCTAATTGATTGCAGCAACGTTATTTCTCACATTGTATCAAACATAATGATGATGCTGGAAACTTAAATAAAAATTTGTCGGCCCTGTCGATGCTTATGTAGTGATTCACTCTCAAAGTTTTGAGTAAAAAATTAGGTGATTTTCTTTCGTTTTTTTATAAAAATCATCTACGAAGAATTGAACCATTTTAATCCTATTTAATTAAACTTTAAAAGCCACTGGAAGACATGACAGTATACGTTATATACCAGGCTAGGTGTGCTTTACCATCATCAACTTCGACTTCACTTAACATCAGGTGAGCTGTGGTCAAACACCTAGACTGTCAACCATAAAAAAAAACTTATAGTAAACTGTCGTATGGTATTTTTGCATAATGTTTACCAACATTGTAAAATGTACATGACGTTGCGTAGATTTTGTTCTAAACTGAGCTTTATGATACTCTACAATTCTACGCAAAGACTTTAAAATTAAATGACTGAGGAAAGGGTTAGCCAGTGAATGTCTCTAGACCCACCCAAGTAACATGGTGGTAGATCTTAGTAGGAGGTCGGACAAGAACCTACGACAAAGTACTACCATCACCACGCTATGGCTTTCTCACGATGTTTTCCTTCACCTGCTGTTGTAATTTGAACCCACGTCCTTCGACGTGTGAACCGACCGCGTTAACCACTGAGCCATCAGCCACAGTACACCATAAAATTAAATGTGTTTACGAGATTGAAACAAAACAGTTGAGAGAAATAGTCTTTGTTTTTGCCCACGGAAATTCTTATTGTATATTTCTTCGAGGGAAGCAGGGTCATCTCGAACTCCCCACCACGGTGGTGGCCTACTGACTAAACACCCTGGAGTGCTTCTGCCTGGCGCTGATTTTGAACTGAATGCTCCAATGATGATGATGATGATGATGATTATGATGATGATGATGATGATGACAATGATGAAAAAGAGCCATTTGGTTTATACACATACATACATAAATAAGAGTACAAAAAAATCCCTTTTAAAAATATTGTATATTCGATCAACATAAGTCAAGAGAAAATCTAAATGCTGACTCGACAGAGTACCCAGATTTTTTTTTTATACATAATAGGTTTGCGTTTGACCACACCCTGCCTGATGTTAAGCAGGATGCAGTCCAAGATGAAGCACGCTTACCTAGTAAAAACCCCTATTTACTCTAGATTTGAAGACACCCAAATTGTACTGTATTGTAGTTTGTAATTGTATTTTTTAAAGTAAGATGAGCTCCGACGAACTTACAAAGAAAATTTCTTTCAAAATAATGTAAGTAATACCACAAACAAGCGCTAGTCGACAAAATACCGATACACAAACAATGGTTAACCTGCGGCATGTCGTAACCCCTTTGTTCTAACGAGAAGTGGCCATTCTATGTTAAACGATAGTTCTGGGTCACTTGTTACTTAACTTACTAACCCATCAATGTCTAGCAAGTGGTCAAATGATGGAACTAAAACATTGGGGATCAGTTTTTCGTGGGAAACACAACAGTGGCTCCCCTATTTAATTGTAGAAGTAGTTTTGTTTACAGCCGTTTCCATGTGGTGATTTGTATTGAATCAGCAATTAGAGGAATGGCGGAAAACTTTGTAAGGTGAATGACTGAACAAATTTCGGGAAACGTTCCATTTTAAAGAATTTGAGATTGAAATTTTTGCGTCATAGTTTCAGCAGACTTTTACTAACAAAAATTTTCAAAAAACCTAAGCTTGTTAGTAAGACTTTATGTAACTGTAATAAAACAAACAAGACACACTTCAGATGGTAAGAACCACACGTGACCATTGCAGCCATACACAGAACTTTGGGTAACAAAAGAAAGTCCAGGGCATCGCTGCTTTGGCGCTCATTACTTTGAAACTTTCGATGGTTAGTCTCAACAGCTCTGTAATTTCACTGCAATATTTTTCTCACTGCGTCACAGTAATGTTTGCACACTACTGACTGCTATTTCACTACTACTCACTACTGTTTATTTCAGATCCCAGATGTGTCAGGCAAATCGGTAGCAAAACCTATCATTTATCTCATTATGGAAATCATTACATTATTTTTAAATGCATAACAACTCTAGATATAAAAATAGACGAAGTAAAAAGTTAAAACAAATATGTTACAATGCCCATAATTCTTAACTTTGTACTATAAATACGGTAACTAATTACAATAAATCCTCCGAGATTGTTGTGCTGGACCGTCGCGGGCTTGTATAGTAGAGTCCCGTTATTTAGAGCTGGACTGAGGCATTGTCCATTTTATAAACAAACTTGCTGTAATTAGTACATTCCTTTGTGTTTACTGACTTTTAAAAATGTAGGTTATAGAAACGTTGTTTTCATTTAACGCAATACAAAAACAATTTCAATTAAGAAAATTAAAAAATGCATATATGTTAAAACCACCAAATTACCACACACCAAATTTCATCTAAATCCCTTCAGTAGTTTTGCGTGAAAGAATAACAAACATCCATCCAAGCTTTCACATTTATAAAATTAGTGATAATATTACAATAATGCATTTTTTTGGAAATACGTTATTGCAATTTTTTGAAAAAGTAACCCCGGTTTACAGACATATTGCAAGTTTTAACATACATATTGAAGTAAAACGAGTAGTTTAGAAAAAAAAACATTAAGCGGTTTCACAAACAGGCCCTTATAAGTCACAGATTATAATGAAAGTTACGGCGGTAAGAAAGCCTTAATTAGGTGGCTTGTAGAGCGAAGTCGTGGGCGTAATGGACTCTACTGTGTGGACCAAGATTGAAGGTTTTATTTACAAAAACAGTTTTTATTTAAAAACAACCTGCTTTTGACACATTGGGGCCAATTTAAGAAAGGTTACTGTTACTATGAACCAAGTTAAATAATTCGTTCGTACGAGAGTTGTGTATATTTTTAAAATATACACAACCCAAACCTGTGAGACATGATTTTCTGCACGAATTTTTTAAATTATTTTAATACAATAGGTCTATTTTAACTATGAAAGCTATCAGAGCATCTTCAAGAAACCCTGAGCAGATTTCATTAATAACCTTTAAAAAACAAAACCTACACATTCAAGATCATCTCTCAAGCAAGTTCAACCGAACACCTTTAATCAGTTCAAAAATTACGGTCGACTGTCAGTTAGAGTATAGGACGATAGCATCTCTGGCAGAGCGGGACTCGCCGGTGCAGATAGAATCGATGCCGAGATACCAGAGTCAAACAATTAGAGGCCATTAGATGGATAGGTTCGGTACCGTTCGGGTACAGTCAGGTTACATGGCTGTGTAACCGGGGCTCCTCCGAAAATCGTCAATAAGTGTAATTTGAAAGAAAAAAAGAATATGTTTTTATTTTGTTACAAAATAGCGGCTCACCTCAGCATGATACTGGTCATACTAAGTGGTATGACCAGCGCTGGTTTTCCGGTGGGCCCTAAAATAATATAATTTGACCTAGTTTGATAGTAAAATAAAACCTAACCTACATATTTTGTAACTGTTTATCTCTGTTTGTTTTTTTTGTGCGTTCTGTGGTGTTACAAAATAAAAAATCATTATCTATCTTTCTTTTATTTTTTTCTCAAAAATAAAAATTAATAAACTTTATTTCTGGAAATTTTTTTTTTTTTTTGCTCACCACAAGTTATGCACTAGACATACAGCCATGGTATATATATATATAATATTTCGAACAAACATACATAATATGTGCAAATCATTAAAAAAAGTGTAACTTACTTGAAAACTTTTTATAAGATATACTCTGCCGCATTGACAGAGTGACTAACGCTAACCGCTAGCGCTAAAACAAAGACTGCGCGCAATTTTTCTCAAAATAAATTCTCGGCATTCTCTTATACCGTGTTCTTGATTGTTACCCTCATTACAGTACGGTGTGAACGAGGTCCAGAACCGTACGAGAGGTTAGATAGTTCGAACGATTGTATCAGAATACCGGGATACTAAATAACTTTCCTATAACGTACCATTCCACAGTAAGAAACGCTTGCGACGCTTTCATAGCGCACATGAATTTTTGGCGTTCATTTTGAAAAGGTAATAAAATGTTTTTGTGAATAAATAAGGAATTTTTAGTGGTATACTTGTGCTACACCCACATAAGGGAGTTATAATGAGATAGATTTGAATAGTTTAAAGTTAATTCCGCTTGATAAGGATTTAGTGTTTTAATGATCTGTTAATGTAATAACAGCACAATCTGATTGAATGTGAACCACATCATCATTTAACTTCAGGCGGTTAATCGCAAGCATATTGACAGCCCTGTTGGTTCATTGGTAGAATGTCTGCTTCAAGAGCGTGGGTTCGATTCCCGCTCTGGACAAACTTTGTGGTGTAAACAAATGTTTGTTCTGTGTCTGGGTGTTCTGTATGCATTATTAAGTATTGTATATTTTGTAGTGATGCTAGCTGAGTGGTTAGCGCGGTTGATTCGCATGCCGATGGGCGTGGGTTCAAACCCCAATAATCAACTTGAGCTGCCGCTGAAGGAAAACATCGTGAGGAAACCATAGCATGGTGGTAGGGTACTTTCTAGTTCTCGCCTGGATAGCTACCACCCTCAAGTTAAAAATCTGTGGCCAAGCACCTACCGGTGTGTTCCGGCAGCCTCACTTGAGAGCCAGTTCTATTCCAGGCTAGGTGTGTTTTCTATCTTTCGACCCCACCATTACTTAACATCAGGTGAGCTGTGGTCAAACATCTAGTCTGACAACATTTAAAAAAATGTATGTAATTACAAAAAAAAAGTATTTAAGTATTCTATCAGTTATCTGACTTCCATAGTACAAGCTTTACTTAGCTTGGGGCAGATGGCGCTGTGTGTAATGTCCTACGATATTTATTTATTATGTATGAATTCAAATAAACACGTCGCATAGAGACCTATACAAAACGAAAAATCTCAATACTGTAAAACCAACTCGTTAACTGTTTTTTTTTAATTTCCATGGCTGTCCATAAACTGGGCATGGCTTTGCGTAACTAAGAAATGAATATGTCTCTTAACTAAGCATTGTTGCATACATCAGATAAGCTGGCAGCGATAATCGCGGCACGAACCGCCGTTTAGTTGAAGGTATGCCGTTGTGAGGGCATAACTCCACTACGACGAGCGGCGGACTTATTAACGTTCACAATCTTTGCACACTTTCAATTTTACAGGTCATGTCCATCCATGTCCATGAACTTTGAGCTACTCTGTATATTTAGCTGTATTCGATCTCCGTAGCAGGAGGTCATCTAGGTAGGTACCAGATATTCTGCCGCTAAGCAGTAGTGTGTAAACATTACTGTGTTCTAGTCTGAAGGATACTGCAGCTAGCAAAATTGCAAGGCTGTTGAAACTAATCTATGAAAGTCTCAAAGTAGAAAGTAGGAAGAGATCGCTTTTAGCGATAAGGTCGCCAGTACACCTATATTTAAGTTTATTTCTTCTGTTTTTCTATATTTTAGTGTGTACAATAAAGAAATTTCAATCAATCAATCAATCAAAGTAATGAGCGCGAAAGCAGCGATGCCCTGGACTTTGCTTTGTTACTCAAAGTTCTCTGCAATAGTGAAAAAAGAACAGACGTTATCTGTTACTATCAGGAGAGTGTATCGTTCGTCTCATTACCTTTACATAAGATAATAATAATATGTGAGTTACAATTACCATCCTCGTGCAGTTTGACCATAATGTTAAATTTTTATGCAATTAGTAAATACTAGCGGACGCTTCGCGGTTTCACCCACGTAGTTCCCGTTCCCGTGGGAATACAGGGATAAAAAGTAGCCTATGTCACCAGGAGAAAGTGTAGCTTCCCAACAGATTTTTTTAAATCGGTTCAGCAGTTTCGGAGCCTATTCAGTACAAACAAACAATCAAATCTTTCCTCTTTATAATAGTATAGATAAATCGATATAGAAGAGTCATTGCAATTGGTTGTGTCTTAGAAGTTTCAGTTTTGACAAAAAAAGTTGACTTACAAAGTTGACAGCCCTGTTGATTCATTGGTAGTATGTCTGCTCCAATAGCTGAAGGGCGTGGGTTCCATTCCCACCCAGGACGAGCATTGTGTGATAATATAAATAAATGTTTGTTCTGTGTCTGGGTGTACTGTGTGTATTATAAGTATGTATTTACAAAAAAAAAAAATTAAGTATTCTATCAGTTATCTGTCATCCATAGCACAAGCTTTGCTTAGGTTGGGGTCAGATGGCGCTGTGTGTAATGTTAAAAAATAAAGGTAAAAGTTGCTAGTTGCCACGTAAGCATTAGCCGCGGCTTGCGGCCGTACTTGAAACCGCAGGATATCGCAAAACACGTAATCGTATATTCTAGTTTATTTCACGTTAAAAGTGCTGATCACTCCTGATTTTAGAACCATGAGTAGACATCACCGAGTGATGTTCTGGTAGCCATGAGTGATGGTGAAACTCAAAAATCTGGAATAACATCCCACCGTCTCTTCGAATGAAAATCAGTAACACGACATTTAAAAAAACGTACAAGACCTTACTATTACAACGACAAAAATATAATATTGAAGCATCCTTTAAACATAAAATATATACACACACAATAACAAACACACACAATGACACGCACACACCACACAAACACACACACACACCCCACACCCACTTTGATGTTCAACTAGGGGCTCACCAGAAGATCAGCGCTAGTCATACTTAGTATGCCCAGCATTATGCTGAGGTGATTATTTTGTAACCTTATTTTGTAACTGTTTGTCTCTGTTTGTTCGTTTTTGTTTTTTGTGTCTTTAAGTTACAAAATAAAAAATTCTTTCTTCCTTTCTTCTTTCAAAACGTATAAAATCTTCAAAATTCGAATGTATTTTCTTTCTCACACACATTTATTTAACAACGTCTCGTTGAATTCTTCCCTCTAATTGCGTAGAGCGTGGTGCCTCATTTGATTAGCGAAACTCAAATTGTTGATTCAAATTGTATTTTGTTTCTATTTAAAAGTAGGTCAAGTTAGCGCGCTCTAAACGGTCGCAATTTGTGAGTCTTTGTTAAAGGCAGGGCGATAGTTCAAACTTCTTGTTCTGCTCGTACTTCCAAATTGTCTGTAGTTGTTCTTTTGCTTTGGAATTTTCAATTTTACTTGTTGAAGTCAGAATTGTTGGGTCGCAATGAATACTACAAAAGCGAGATTTTACAATGTTAATTTTAAAATGCGACGTTTATTTATCTGACTAAAGGCATCAAAATTTATGGGAGCAAATTATTTATGTAACTTTCAAGTTATAATAATTAAAATAGTAATTATGTTTTTATAAAAGTAACGCGCAGAAGCAGTGATCCCTGGACTTTGTTTCGTCACTCAAAGTTATGTGTATCGCTGTAATGGTCATAGACATGCGTTATCTCTTACCATCAGGAGAGCGTGTCATTCGTCCCATTACGTTTACAGAAAAAAACTCTTGGCGGAATGCATTGAACAGCTGTTTTTTTGTGTTATATCAAGGTCGGTCACGTAGTAAGAGATATTCACAATATAATAGTAAGACCTCCTTTCGAAGTCATACTTCCGTTCCACTTTACCCTGTAGAGCATGTTTTACACACACCAACGTATAAATAACTGTACATAACCGTTAACAGTCAAAATCAAATTATCCCACCCCATCCCATCACAAAACAATGAAAATAGACATAACACCGACCATAACAGAACAAAACACAGAGAGACTTTAAAACGACATTACATCTAAATCTCTAGCTATCCGGACAATACAAGGAATGGTAACTACTATTAATCAAAATGAGAGATCGACTTAACAGAATAGGTGCATCCATTTATTTCAAATCGAACTTACTCGAGTTGCGTTTAAACAGAAGTAATGGTGCTTGGATTCTTTTCATTATACACTACAAACTTTTCTTTTCCTTTAATGAATCGACGTAATCTTTATTGTGATCTTTATTACGGAGTATTATGGTTAGTTTTTCATTTAACTCTACGTTATCAACTTCATTGTTATCTGTTAAATTTTCTATGTCTAAGCTACTAATATTTTATCTTTCTCTGAGACCGTTATCCTTGCAAGTCTTTTGTTCATTAACAGTCGATTCGTTGCGAGAATTGGTTGTTGATTCTCTTTATAAATCGTTGATTCTCTGATAGCTTATTTTGAGTCAGTCTTAATTAGGATTTGATGCCTAAGGCTGGATTTTATTGTTTTTTTTTTTCAAAGTAATTTATAGCGTTCATAAATTTAGTCAGTAATGAAAACGTCAGAATGGTAAAACATCAAAACTATTGAGAACGTTAAATGATTCAAAACCTTAATTTTTTACAGTCCGTGAGGTGGAGATAAAATTAAAATAACGCATTGTAAAAAAGTTTTGTAGGAGTAAAAAATGCGACTTAAAATAAAGTAGAACCTAATAAGAACATTGTTTTTAACGAGAAGGGGTGCCCACATTAACTTAAAGTGCTACTCGGTCATTATTAAACTAAAACTAAAGATAAAACAAAAAGTCATTCTGAACAATGTTCTGTAGAAGCATTCTTAAGATATTCAGTAAACTCCGAGATAAAAATACTTTCGAACGGCCCCACAATTTTAGTGCGAAACTTAAGTTTTAAGGCTTAGAATTTTTATTCGACTTACTCAAGACGTGTATATCATAGACGTGTTTTTCATTCGTGATGTGTAAAAAGATATATAATTTTACTTTAGCAAGAAAACGAAAGAAATTTTAATAACTGAATTTATTTTTTCTCTCAACTAAAACAATCAAATGAAAAGTCGTGCAAGCAATCTAGCAATGTTTCTATTAGTACTACCAATAAAAACCAATGAAATGAAATGAAATTTATTTGGCAATTACATACATCGTCTGTCAAAAGTTGTACTTAAGCATTTTTTAAAGGTAACATCCATAGAGAAGCATTGTAACCCATGCTAGAAATGAACCTGTGTTATGGAACAACAATACCCTCCGCCGGACAATAAAATCACTACATACACCTCATAAGAAAATAGATTTATCTAGAAAAAGAGAAGAGGATATTTTGGAATGTAATAACGTCATTACAATAATTTAATTACTAACTTCTAATATTTTAAATATGAAAGTTTGGATGGATGGATGGATGAATGTTTGTTTGTTACTTTTTCACGCAAAAACTACTCAAGGGATTTGTATGAAATTTGGTATGAAGGTAGCTGAGACCCTGGATTAACACATACTACTTTACACCGAAAACATGTAGCGGGTAACACCGCGGGGCGCAGTTAGTCATCACATAGTCAGCTAGTCTGTGTTCCCTGTTAGGTACAATATCGGAGTCTTCAAATCTAGAGTGAATAGGTTTCTTCTAGGTAAGCGTGCTCCATCTTAGACCACACTACTGCTTAACATCAGGCAGAGTGGGGTTAAAAGCGGACATATTTTGAAAAAAATAAATATTGGCCCTGATATATGAAATAAGCTAACAGGGCAGTCACTAACATACAGCTAAGAAAAGTACAATATCACAAAAGATCTAACAGATGAACTAGACACACTTGTGTCAGCCCACAGAACTCTAAATCACGAATCACAGTTATCTCATTATAATCAGACACAATCTAAATCACCTAATGAAGCTACAGACAATGGCACAGATAAACTAATCCGATGTTTCTAAACAAGCAAAAAAGCTGAGGAATCATGGCTAGATCAGAGTTAATTAGAAGACTTGGTTCATTGCTCGAGACCCCAACCTATGCTCCGGTCCACGCGGACTGACGGACTAAAAATAGACGAACTAGACGAGTGTGACCATACACCGGCACGAGCACGTACCACGAGCTCACTCTTACAAACCTTAGGACAATATTCGTCTCGCAGTGTTACCCGTTACATGTTTTCGGGATAAAAAGTAGCCTTTGTCTTAATCCAGGGTCTCAGCTACCTCCGTACCAAATTTCATCCATATCCGTTTAGTAGTTTTTGCGTGAAAGAGTCACAAACATCCGTTCTAATTTTCACATTTATGATATTAGTCGGTTACAGGTCAATAAAATAATAACAAAATAAATTAAATTAAATAAATAGATTAAATTGCAAATATCAATTTGATATTAAAAATTAGATTAGATTACAGTATAAAATTAAATCAAATTAAATTCGATTCGAGGGCTGTAGCAATTTGTTAAACATGAGCTCAATATTTAGATTTTCAAACAAATGTGTTTTGTAAAATCTATACTCAAATTATTTATTTGAAGTTGTATCAAAGTAGATTTACAACAACAACAAAAATTGTACAGCTTTCCTTAGAGTGATCTGGAATTAGATTTCTACTGTATATTATATTGTTTTAGTTACAATAAAGATAAAACATTACTGTGTTCCGGTTGGAAGGGTACTGCAGCGAAATTACAAGGCTGTAGAGACTAACCATCGGAAGTCTCAAAGTAATGAGCGCCAAAGCAGTGATGGCCTGAACTTTGTTTGCTAGTCAAAGTTCTGTGTATCGCTGCAATGGTCATTGGCTGGCGTTATCTCTTACCATCAGAAACGAAATTACTCTAGAGATCTAATTTCAGATCATAATTTTAAAAAACGCAAAGTAACGCATGAGTCAATCGGCTATCAATTTTCACTTATGAATTGTGGTACGTGTTGGAACTGATTTAACCTAACACCAAGCAACAACATTACTATTGATACAAGTCGGTGTCACAGGCGGCCTGGTCGAGAGTGCTCTCCTGACCACTCCGCGGCGAGCCGGCAACTTCAAACGGAAGTGTGGGTTCAAAGCGCGAGGCTTCGCGGCACAAGATCGCATCGCGCTCCGCTCGCCTCTGTGTCACTGAGAATCTGATACGAGTAATGTGATTGATGTCTAATGACTGTGTATAACATACTTTCGTTCTCTTCTAAATCGGTCTAAAATATTGAGTAAAAAAGTTGTCGTTTTCCATATTAATTTTTAATATAGGCATTGGAAATGTTTTATAACCAATGGTATATTCCTTTCTTCTTGATGGCATGTGTACAGTATTATAAAGAGGCAAGTTTTGGTTTTTTGTTTGTTTGTATTGCATAGGCTCCGAAACTACTGGACTGGACTGGACTGGACTGGACTGAATAATTAATTCATCATTTGAATGCTACATTATCACTGAGTGACATAGGCTATAATTATATTGTTAATCGAGTTTTGTTTTCCCATGCAAAGCCGGGGCGAGCTGCTAGTCTATACTATCTACATTAATATTATAATGAGGAAAGTATTGTTTTTTTGGATTTTTGTATGTTTGTAACTAATAAATTAAAAATCTACTGGACTGATTTCAAAAACTCTTTCACCATTAGAATGCTACATTCTCCTTGAGTAACACAGGCTATATTTATTACTAGAATTTAGTTAAAAAATAAATGTCTACCCGTGCGAAGCCGGGACTAGCCGCTAGTACTAAATAAAAACATTGTGCTAGATATTACCGTGACATTAATGTAAGAAAAGTTTGGATATATTTTACCCCAACAAGACGTGTGCAAAAGCTGTCAACTAGTTCTTACTCGGAGTAACTTTCAATTGAATTCAATTTCTCCCACTCAATTGTTTATCGGTTCATATTGACTCAATTGATGCAAAGCTTTATTACAAAAATAAAACAAAAGCGACCTCAGTTGTAAACAGCGCCAGTGTAAATGAAAACTAAAGTTCCCCGTATTTAAAAGAAGAATCTTTGCAGCAATAACCTAGATCAGGAGGCTTAAGATGCAAAAGTTTTGTTTTGTCAATAGCAAGTTTAAGGTTTCAGTTAGAATGTTTTGTGCCGAGCACGCTCCAGTTTCGAAAAGAGTTTTGGGTCGACATCGCGTGCATGGGAGAGCGACAAGCATCGCCTAGTGCTGCCAATATATTACAAGGAAAAAAATATACTTAACTAGCGGGCTGTCCCGGCTTCGCACGGCATAAAACTCGATTAACAATATAAATATAACCAAATAAGTATAATATCTGCTGCCCGAGTGGGTGTTCCCCGATGAATACAGTCTGGGTAGCTTCAAGTCGCGAGTGAATCGGTTTCTTCTAGGTAAGGGTGCTCCATCTTCGATTAACATCAGGCGGGATGGCGGTCAAATGCAAGCCTATATGTTATAAAAAAAAACCTATGTTACTCGGTGATAATTTAGCATGCTAATGGTGAAAGAATTATTCAGATCGGTCCAGTAGTTTCGGAGCCTATTCAATACAAACGGACAAAAAATCAAATCTTTCCTCTTTATGCTTAGTGTAGATGTATTGTATACTACATTGTAAAGTCAAGTATAAATTAACAATCCCACTAATATTATAAATGTGAAAGTTTGGATGGATGGATGTTTGTTAGTCTTTCACGCAAACACTACTGAACGGATTTGGATGAATTTTAGTATGGAAGTAGCTGATACCCTCGATTAACACAGGCTACTTATTATCACGAAAACATGTAGCGGGTAACATCGCGGGGCGCGGTATTATAAATGTAAAGGGATGGATGGATGTTTGTTACTCTAGTTAATTCCTTAGTTAATCCCGGTTCAAGGCGCGGAGACGGAACACCCCAGGGGTTTTAGAGGGTATACCGTCATTCTTGACGGAGAGTCCCACGTAACCTCCTTCCACCCCCGTGGCCGGGTAGTATCCACAAAGGATTTTCCCTGGGAAAAAAGGGATACGTTTAGCGCGGTTATTGTGTGGGTTATTTAGCACGGACCCTGGTACTACTTTCAAGGGATATTTGTTTCATAATATTGTACAACAACGCGGTTCCCAGCACTAAGCTGCCTTCCTCATTGCTCGTCTGCCGGACAAACTTGGTTTCCTTACAGAGAATATACATTTTCCCTCGAACGTAAGTTCGCGGGCGCGCGCGCTGATTTTACTTTTGTAAATAAATATTTCCGATACGTCGAGCTCCGTGTCAATGTGGATGGAATACATTGTACTGTTTTGTTGAAATAATTTTTGGTGAAACATTTCGATTTAGTTCACTTAGGATGGACAATGGGCAGTGGAGCGATGATAGCTTAGTGGTTAGCGCGGTAGGTTCGCATGCCGAAGGGCGTGGGTTCAAACCCCAACAATGAGCTTGAGCTGCCGGTGAAGGAAAACATCGTGAGGAAACCATAACGTGGTGGTAGGGTACTTTCTAGTACTCGGCTGGCTAGCTACCATCCTGAGCCATTCCAGGGCCAGTTCCATTCCAGGCTGGGTGTGCTTTATCACCTTCGACCACACCTTCACTTAACATCTGGTGAGCTGTGGTCAAACACCTAGCCTGTCAACCATAAAAAAAAGTGTGTTGCAGGGTTGCTCAGGGAAGGTATCTTATTTACCCCTCGTTAGAATAAAGCAGGCTAACGCATAGGTTAGCACATAGGTTACGCATAGGTTTGGTATTTTCTTCCTCTGATCCTATCCGTTCTAAGGTTGCCTGGAAGAGATCGCTTTTAGCGATAAGGTCGCCAGTTGTTACACTTATATTTAAGTTTATTTCTTTTGTTTTCTGTATTTTTGTGTGTACAGTAAAGAGTTATCAATCAATCAATCATATACCAAAGGCACTCTTGAAGGCCAGTACTTTGTATTTGGTAAATAAAATCATTTATGACTGTTTTATGTTTTTCTGACATTTGACATTGTAAATTGCATTGTTTTTTTTATGTAAAAAATAATGAGACAAACGAAACGCTCTCCTGATGTTAAGAGATAACGCCTGTCCATGACCATTGCAGCGATACACAGAACTTTAACCACAATAAAATACAATCTGAATCTGAATCTGAATATAAATGTAAACAATAACTTTGAAAATTAAGTAGTCTGACGTAATTTTAAACTCTTTTTTTGTAATTTTTTTTTATTATTTTTTTAATTTTTTTTATGTAAAACTAATGAGACGATCGAGGCGCTCTCCTAATGTTAAGAGATAACGCCTGTCCATGACCATTGCAGCGATACACAGAACTTTGAGTAACAAAACAACGTCCAGGGCATCGCTGCTTTGGCACTCATTACTTTGAGACTAGATGGTTAGTCTCAACAGCCCAGTAATTTCGCTAGCTGCAGTACCCTTCAAACCGGAACACAGTAATGTTTGCACACTACTGCTTGGCGGCAGAATATCTGGTACTGCAGTGGTACCTACCTAGACGACCTCCTACTAAGGAAATCTACCACCAAGTAAGTGTATTTTGCTCGCCTTGTGAAAGCTGAATATAGAGACGTCTTTTTATTTTCGATCTGACCTGTACCTATATTTATGGATATAAACTATTTGAATTTGAATTTGGTTGTATTTTTACTTGGTAAATTTCCTTAGCAGGAAGTCGTCTAGGTAGGTACCACCGCAAAAAAGATAAAGATAGAGTCAAAGATAAATTTATTTCACAGAAAGGGTGCGGTACACAAAGAAAAGAATACAATAACAGCCTCCCTAAAGAGTAAAATTAAATATAAATCTCACAATTACTATTTTACATACAAATTTAAAATATGCCTGTTATTTAGACAATGTTTTTTAAATATAAAATCGAGTTCAGATAAACTTATAATTATTATTGTAAAGACCCTTGGTTGGAAAATGTTTCGTATAATGCAGGTCGGTCGGTTTTCCAATAATTCACAATGGATGCTTCAACTATAAACATACAAAGTTATAGTTGCCTGGCCTTCATTCAGTACAATTGTTTTCGATAAGTTGTATTTAAAATTCAAGAATAAATTCACCAGTTGTTATCAAAGAGAGTTTATTAGAAATTCATAACTTTAAATAATGATCAGCCTTTTGCATAAATTAATGAATTAAAAACTAATAACATGATAACGAAAATATATTATAAAGTCAAGCTTTTTAAATTTAAAACACCAAATGTTCAGATATTTCACACAGCGCCATCTAGCCTTAAACTGAGCAAATCATGTACTATTGGAACCGGATGATTGATCCTTTTTTCTTGTAAATATATAATTACTAGCTACGCCCCGCGGTGTTATGTTTTCGGTATAAAAAGTAGCCTATGTGTTAAACCAGGATCTCAGCTACTTCCATATCAAATTTCATCCAAATCCGTTCATTCGTTTTTGTATGAAAGAGTAACAAACATTATATCCAAATTATCCATGCATCCATACTTACAAACTTTCGCATTTATAACATTAGTAGGATAATACACGTAAATCAGCCATACACAAGAACATGTATTTATGCTCGACATTCAAATCTTTGTCCTGAGTGGGAATCGAACCTACGCCCTACAACTCTTGATAACTGACAGAGTACATATCTTTGAACACATACTTATAATCGACAAAAAGTTACCAAAGCGCAAGTTTTCAAATTGTACGTACATTTTAGTAAATTTTTACGCTAGTGCCAAAAGTTTACAAATGTCCGTCCCTCCCGTGCTGTATGCAGAACAATCAATCGCTGCCATTACTCAGTCTGTTCATTATTTACTCCGACAATAACACTCATTTTCATTTGGTTCCGCCATTTTGTGAATTATTCTCAATCGGTGTTGCAGCTGCAAAAAATGCACCAATTATTGTCGATTGTGACTCCACGCTGTTCTGTGATTTAAAACTTGACAATTTTCATTGGAGTTTTATCGTTGTTCTGCTAATTGAATAACGCTATACAGTACTATGCTTAGTAAAGTTTAAAAAATAACTAAATACTATGAGTTAAAATATAAACTAGCCTTAGCCCGGGAGAAGCCGATTAAAAATGTAAACCTACAAACATTTTTTTTTAATACAAAATAGGTTCGTGTTTGACCACACCCTACCTGATGTTAAGCCGGATGCAGTTCAAGATGAAAAACGCTTACCTAGAAAAAAAACCTGTTTACTCTAGATTTGAAGACACTCAAATTGTACTTCGCGGGAAAAACAGACGCCGGCAGAGAGTTCCACATCCTCGCTGTGCGTATGAAGAATGTGGAAAAGCATGATGTAAATAGAAATAAGGATTGTTTTTAGATGTTTGTAATGAATAAACTCATAAACTACTTGACCGATTTCGAAAATTGGAAACCGTTGGAAAGGTACACTATCCCCTGGTAACATAGACTACTTTTTATTCCTGTATTCTTACGGGAACGGGAACTACGTGGGTGAAACCGCGAGCCGACCGCTAGTATTTTGTATTGGATTTTTAGATTTCGTACATACAGTAATAATACGCCTGCTATAGATGTATAACCGATTTTGACTTTGCAGCTTCTGAACTAAAGCATAATCCTACGATATTTATTTATTTAATTATTATTTTTTACGCATTAAATATGACCCCATCACTAAAAAATAAATATCAATGGAAACATCAAGTACGAAACATATTTTTACTTTATCGTAAAATTTAAAACAATCAAATATTATGTTGTGATTAGTTAATCTTAATGTATATTTTTTTCGAAATATCGATTTTTAATTTGCCATTTTTTTTTAATTTTCACGTACGTGTACATCATCACAGCTGGGCATCTGATAAAGTAAACACAATAGTCGGTTCAAACCGTGATATTGAAAAAGGTTAAAAGGATTTTTTATACGATTGAGAAGTGTTTAAACACTTCTTATCTGAAATTTGGTAATTATATACATCTAGCCTGGAATGAGAGCTTTCAAGTGAGGCTACTGGAAAACACTTAGCTTGTCAAACGTAAAAAAAGTCATTCAACAAGTGATCACAATCACCTCAGTTGGTAGTAAAAAATTAGTCACCATCTACCACAGGATTTACTAGATGCTACAAAAAATTTAATCTAAGCTTAAACTCAATAAAAATTCCGTGTTTGGTCTGAGAGTCCATTTAAAAATGATTTAGGAAAACACATATACAAACAGCCCTGTCGGTTCATTGGTAGTATGTTTGCTTCAAGAACTAAAAAACGTGGGTTCGATTCCCACCCCGGATAAACAGTTTGTGATATAAACAAATGTTTATTCTGTATCTGGGTGTCCTGTATGTATTTACAAAAGTATTCTATCAGTTATCTGACTTCTATAGTAAAAGCTTTGCTTAGTTTGGAGTCAGATGGCGCTGTGTGTAATGTCCTACGATATTATTTATGTATTTTAAAGAAAAATGTACGTTAAACAAAATATATGGCTGCCGTCAAGCTACGCTTACGCTATTCTAGAACCTGTAACAACGTTTACAAAATGTTACCTTTGAAATCTTAAAAATGTACAGCGTGCAATACAATCACCGCCGCGTCAGGAGCATGTCGAGTCGAAACGTATAAAATCGGCGTGAATATAAAATTTGATGTTGCATTTTTCTTATTTACATCGGAAAAGACGACAGTTGCTCGTGACGTGCGCGCGCCGAGTGCCGACAAAATGAGCTTGGTTCGCCAGACGGGATTTTTTTTTTCTTAATTTGGCACCTGACTTACCGCTTTTTATGTACTTGTTCAAATAAAAATAAACACAATGTTTTATTGATAATACCAATGTTACAAGTTAATTTAAAATTTCAAATATGTATGTCATTATATGAGTTTTAAAACACTGATTACATGTCAATTAATTAAAAAAAAACACAATGCTAATTCACTGCTAATTGTCGGAATACTCATAGATTAGAGGTACAAATGGGCAGTTTAACATAGAACCTAGGACAATCTTAAAACATGCTTGTAGCGCTGATAGCTCAGTGGTTGGTGAGGACGGTTCACGAAGGACGTGGGTTCAAACCTCAACAATGAGCTTGAGCTGCCGGTGAAGGACAACAATGTGAGGAAACCATAGCGTGGTAGGGTACTTTATACTACTCGGCTAGCTAAATACCACCCTCAAGTTGAAAATCTGCCGCCAAGCATCTAACGGTGTGTTCCGGCAGCCTCACTTGAGAGCCAGTTCCATTCCAGGCTAGTTTTGCTTTACAATCTTCGACCACACCTTCACTTAATTTCAGGTGAGCTGTGGTCAAACGCCTAGCCTGTCAACCATAAAAAAAAAATTCGGCAACAATTTTTTTATTTAAACGACCTAAAAAGTTTGCGTCATTTTAATTATTAAAAATGAAAGGTTTCGTTACCAGTGCAAACATTCAACCTCAGTACAGCACAATAACTAGGTAAGTTTGATAAAAGCTATGTGCCTTTCTAAACTCCTTGTTAGTTTAGGGGCCCTGCGATCGATAGTTCTGATTACGTTCGAGTACGTTACCATTGTCATACCCTGTTCTAGCTAACCCCATGCAGTAAGGGACACTGACTGACACACTTCTAAAGTATTATAGTATAACAGCTGTACGATAGCAATTGAAGTCAAATAAAAAAATATTCGTATTACCTTAACTTGCTTCACTTTTTTTTTATGGTTGACAGGCTAGGTGCTTGACCACAGCTCACCTGATGTTAAGTAACGGTGTGGTCAAAGATGGTAAACACACCTAGCCTGGAATGGAACTAGCTCTCAAGTGAGGCTGCCGGAACACACCGTTAGGTGCTTGGCGGTAGATTTTTTCAACTTGAGGGTGGTAGCTAGCCAGCCGAGTACTAAAGTACCCTACCACCATGCTATGGTTTCCTCGCAATGTTTTCCTTCACCGGCAGCTCAAGCTCATTGTTGGGGTCCTGATGGTAAGAGATAACGCCTGTCCATGACCATTGCAGCGATACACAGAACTTTGAGTAGAAAACCAAAATCCAGGGCATCACTGCTTTAGCGCTTATTACTTTGAGACTTTCGATGGTTAGTCTCAACAGCCCAGTAATTAGTAGCTAGTAGTGTGGTAGCTAATCAACCGAGTACTATAAAATACCCTACCACCACGCTATGGTTTCCTGGCGATGTTTTTCCTTCACTGAGATATCATCGCTATATATATATAAACAATGCTATAATGCTAAGATTCTACACGCGACGTTGCCATACTATTACTATATTTTAAATAGCCAGGGCATAAAGTACGTGTCGTCCTTACTGCACGCAAACTGTATCCATCCCTGTCATTCCCATCTCCCAGTAAGGAGCCACTAGGGATGGCCCTCCATGGCTCGGAATTAAGTTATTGTCAAGTATATATTGCACTAATGTGGGGTTACGAAGATGAAGCCAGGATTACCTGTACGGCTATTGAAAGAATTATACGTTACTTTTTTCTTTCCTTCTAAGAGGATTATGACGTACATCAGAAATATTGAGTTTTATAATAAAAATCGAAACAAGCTACATTCTAATCAAAAACATATTTTATAGTAAAAGTTTGCAAGTTTTATATTTGCAAGTTTTGTTAGGTAAACTATATCATAAAAGTTTAAAAACGGGAACGCGAAAAGGGATGCGTCGTCCCCATTGTATTTTTTCCAAAACTAATGTTTTTTCGAGTGTTTATGTACTGTAGTGAAACATGACTGATCGTGTTCCTTCCAAAACTCCATCGAAGCTTATAGTAAAGTCGCCAAAGTTTTAGTAAGGCATGACCGGACTCTACCGGCACAGACTGGACTTGACCAAGACTGGACTTTGACTGTAACTAAAAATGTTAGACATTGCAAAAACAGAAATACCTACATGAAGATTAGGAATTGCCGTATCCATTTGCCGATGAATTATAAAAAAGTAAGTCATGAAGTGATTAAATAAATAACGATTTTCGTAGATATAAGGGTCCCTTCACATAGGTCGGATGTAACCTGTGACGTAACTCAATCCGTCGATTCGTCCACCGCCACGGTCCAGTGTGCCCTTTGTGCTCCATCGGCGGCGTCACGGCAGATTACGCGGCAAATTGTGATAAATATCTACATTGACTGCGACCTAGCGTCGATTGACGGCCAGGGGATGCGTTTTGTTTCTCAGGGGCATGTATAAGGGGCTTCTAACTTTGCTATAGCAACTGATTTAATAAACCCAATTTTTTCAACCAACTTCAAAAAAGTTCTTAACTCTACTTTTTATGTTCGTTATCTTCTGAGAACTCCTCAAAAATATATACCTATATGCAAACGTACGAGTCAAACATATTCATAATTTATGTATAATTTATATTGGTATGTTATCTATACTAATATTATAAAGTGGGATTTGTTTTTTTTTGTATGTTTGTAACGAATAAACTCAAAAACTACTAGACCGATTTTCAAAAATTCTTTCACCGTTGGGAAGCTATTACTATTCCCGGGAGGTATAGGCTACTTTATATCTTTGTATTCCCACGGGAACGGGAACTACGCGCGTGAAACCGCGAGTCGTCTGCTAGTTTATTTATAAAAATTAAGTAGGTGGTATCATTTTATTTTATGTTTGCTGTATTTATGCATATTATATACCCGTTTTAGAGGTTTTTTTAATATATTATCTGATGATGAATGATCCACCCCTGCAACCTCATCTCATTTACTGTGGGGATGACTGGTAGAAAATTATTTAGCATTAAGTCCTACTTTTGTACATATTATAGTAAATGTTTAACTATTATTTATTATTGTAGGTACGGAATAAATAATAATAATAAATAATTAAGCACATTTTTTGTATGTAAAAAGTAATGAGACGAACGAGACGCTCTCCTGATGGTAAGAGATAACGCCTGTCCATGACCATTGCAGCGATACACAGAACTTTGAGTAACAAAACAAAGTCCAGGGCATCACTGCTTTGGCGCTCATTACTTTGAGACTTTCGATGGTTAGTCTCGACAGCCTAGTAATTTCGCTAGCTGCAATACCCTTCAAACCGGAACACAGTAATGTTTACACACTACTGCTTAGCGGCAGAATAACTGGCACTGCGGTGGTACCTACCTAGACGACCTCCTGCTAAGGAGATCTACCACCAAGTGTTTATGTTTATAATGAATATTTGGTAGCATTAGTAACAGCGCTCCCAGATAGCATAGTTTGTGTGCGTTCTCGCTCCAGAAGGCATCTAGTTAACCCCTTAATCAGGCGCTGTCCCCCAGCCGCGCATATTTATTGGATTATTCACAGCCGTAATGTGTTTCACACTCGAATGTATTCTAATGGATCCCCCGAATGGCGGCTAGAGAAGGGTACCGATGTAACTTTGTCCGTTGATGACACGTTTTGTTTCGCCGGCTGACGTAGGGTTTTGTAAAGATGTTCGTGTAAATACTGACACGGGATAAATATTCACTTTGAGATTTTCGATTTAGTTAGATCTTGTTTTTAGGAATGTTTTGTTTTTAGAATTTCTATATTTTCAAACATGAACCAGTATACATTTACAACTAAAAAAACGATTAGGATTTGGGTTTTTTTTTAAATGTAAAAGTAATGCGACGAACGAGACGCTCTCCTGATGGTTAGAGACACAAATACAATTTTTTTATTAATAACACCAAAGTCATAGGTCATAACGCCTGCCCATGACCATTGCAGCGATATACAGAACTTTTCGTAGCAAAACAAAGTTCAGAGCATCGCTGCTTTGGTGCTCATTACTTTAGCACTTTTGATGGTTAGTCTCAACAGCCCTGTAATTTCGCTGCAGTACCCTTCAAACCGGAACACAGTAATGTTTACACAATACTTGGCGGCAGAATATCTGGTACTGCGGTGGTACCTACCTAGACGACTTCCTGCTAAGGAGATCTAATATGAAGTATTCAGGATTTAGGTATTTTGGTTTAAAAGTCATACTACTGGGCCGATTTTCATGAAATTTCTATGTGACCCATCTTTTTAGGCCAATAACCAAGCTAGTTGTGTTTACCATCTTCGACTACATCGTTACTTAACATCAAGTGAGTTGTGGTCAAACCCATCCAACATTAAAAAAAAAAAATTTTAGTAAGCGAAACGCCTAATCTATTTTAATTGAATTAGTTAAATTAAATTATATTTCTTTATTGAGGAAAAAACGAATACACAGATGTCAAAATTTAGACTATACGATAGTATTAATCAAAATGTCAAAATTTATACAAATACAAAAAAAACATTATTATTTATAATGTTATTAAAAGGTACCTACGTCAATGTGTCGTCAAATAAATAAAAAATCTTCGATTGAAAGCAGTATCAGTAATCTTAAACATCATCAGCTGTGACTAACCTCCGATCAACTCAAGACTTTTTAGAAACCTATCCATTTAGCGTCGTCGACCACTTTTTCTCACATTTTTTGTCCTCTTCACATCGTAAATCAAAAGTAGAGATAAATAGTCGCGACTCAAACTCGCAACTAGAAACTAAAATTGTTTTTGTTAGTTAAATTGTCTGTAACAGTTTTGGCTGTCAAGACAAATTTTATGTTTTTGTTGAATTTCTTGAATTGATGATTTCAAGAGGCTGTGGCATTTTGAGATTACTTTTTTATGTTTGACTAGCTAGGTGCTTGACACATAGCTCGTCTGATGTCAAGTGACGATGCGCTCGAAGATGGTAGATCACACCTAGCCTGGAATGGAACTTGAGGGTGGTAGCTAGCCAACCGATAACTAAAAAATACCCTACCACCATGCTATGGTTTCCTCACGATGTCTTCTTTTATTATTTAGAGTATTTTAAATTATGTGTTGGTTTATAAATGCGTAGCATTGTGTCTACGTAATTTTATTGTCACCTTTAAATTTTGATATAAAGATAAAACTTGTTAGCACATCACCTTGTGTGGGTGGGCCCTTCGCGTTGTAGGGACAGAAACCCGTACAGTACCTAGGACTTACGATCCAGACGTAGGTTCAAGGGCCCTCCCTGACCAAGCAAATTTGATCCTATCTGTTATTAGATAGATAGATATAACTCTTTATTGTGCACATCATATATAGTAAAGAGTACAGAGAACAAAAAACCTTATTAACTAGTGCCACAAGTGGCGGCCTTATCGCTAACAGCGATCTCTTCCAGGCAACCAAGAAAAGAAAAATACTCTACTACTACTTACTTACTAGTACTCTTACTTATTAGTACTCTTTCTAGCAATTAACTTGTGGGTGGTTTTTACTGTAACTATAAGTTACAGTAAAATCAATTTGAATCGATCTTGGGCATTTTTAAAACTTAAAAATGCAAAAGTATCGAAGGCCACGTTGAAAATTACACATTTAGACAGTTAGTGACAAAATATTCGTCAAATCTAAGAAATTCGTGTCAAATCTACGACTCGAAATAACAATAGATAACAGACAAGATATCTCATTACAATTAATTGAGTATCAAAATTATTAAATTTGTAGAGAATATTTTGCTCATCAACTTTATTTAAAAAATATCAACACTATAAACTCTTATTTTTAAGAGTTACTGATAGACATGTAGTTGTAGGTATTTCACCTTCTCAATAGTTAACTTCTTGACACCAATAAACAACATAACAAACAAGGAAGCTATCCACAGTTAACCCTTCCTCTCGTTTAACCCATCGCCAGCCGCCTCTCATCGCCGGCTCAATAAGCGTCTCTCTCGACTAAAAAACGAACTAAAACGAGAAATAAGTTTAAAATGTCGTGACGAGTGACGAGCGATAAGGCCGCGATGTGGGGCGACCGCCGCAACAGCTCCGACAAATACATTAACTTTTTGTTTCTTCTATCTGTTCATTTCCTTGTAAATCCGGCCCGAGAACGCTCTACGAGTTAGTAAGATATCGCTACAAGCGCACCATTTTGTTTAGTCGGATAGTTTTTGAGTCGCAACACGCGAAGACTTTTTTAAAAATAAAGAGACGGACGAGACGCTCTCCTGATGGTAAGATATAACGACTGTCCATGACCATTGCAGCGATACATAGAACTTTGAGTAACAAAACAAAGTGCAGGGCATCGCTGCTTTCAACAATCGACCCTAGACAAAATAATATTCCGATAAATTGAATAGTGTTAGTATCTTCACTTCTCAATAAAGGCGTAATTTATGCAGATATTTCTTCATGTGATTTACTTTACTGTAGTTAGGATTTTTAGCGTTTGAAAGTTAAACACGAAATTACTGCTAAACCGAAATACGTGGCTTAACAGTTACTTCGTCTTTAGCCTAAGTTAAATATTTCATTAATTGTTCTATTTTTAAGAAATATAATTTCGTGTAAAATATGTAGACCCTAAAATTCTTCTTAGACTTCAATTGAAATTTTCTAGGTAAACTTAAAGAAGATATTCTCCACCCTTTCAATACTTAAGTTTATAAAGTTATCATTCCAGCGAACTAAAGCACTTTTTGATCGACTTTTTTATGACCCTTGCTCTTAAAGTACAAAGCAATGCCTCCATATTGGGTGTCTATGACCTTTGGAAGCCAGACAAACTGCGAGTAATTTAGAGTTTTATTGTGCTCATAAACTACAGGTATTGAATTTTAATAAACCTCCACGCATTCATCATTTTATTCTGAGGACTTTAGTTAAGTATTTTCACTAAATTCGTTATAATTATGTACTTCAATTTTAGACGTTTCTTAAAACTCTCATGCATATGGATCATCAAACTAGACATTTCTATGAAATGGTCATTTTACACACAATGTTTTTTTTACACACAGCGTCATCTGACCCCAAACTAAGCTTGTACTATGGAAGTCAGATAACTGATAGAATACTTAAATACTTTTTTTTTGTAAATACATATTTATAATTAAAATTATTTTTTTGCGAAAATACTGGGCTGTTAAGACTAACCATCGGAAGTCTCAAAGTAATGAGCGCCAAAGCAGTGATGCCCTGGACTTTGTTTTGTTACTCAAAGTTCTGTGTATCGCTGTAATGGTCATGGATAGGCGTTATCTCTTACCATCAGGAGAGCGTGTCGTTCGTCTCATTACTTCTTGCATAAAAAAAAATACTTATAATAAGTACAGAACACCCAGACACAGAACAAACATTTGTTTATACCACAAAGTTTATCCTGGGTGGGAATCAAACCCACGCCCTTCAGCTCTTGAAGCAGACATTCTACCAATAAACCAACAGGGCTGTCAAAATATGTTGTAATAAGTTTTTTTTGTGTTGCTATCCGAATTGGAAGTTATGTATAGTGTAGCTAAATCGCGGTTTCTTCCTGCTTTCGACTGAAAAATTGTCTATTTTTAATGAAATGTGTTCGTTAAGTCTCGTCATCGAATACTAAACTCTACAAGTTTGACTAAAAAATATTAAGTCATGAATTCGGACTATAAATTCCGACTAGTTGGACTTACTGTGACTTTATATATTTTATGACACGCAAAGCACAAATACGCGTCATATTATGACAAAACTGCTTAGTAGTTGAGGAGGTACAAAGAAACATAAATATAATATTACATATATATACTGCTCAAATTATACTTTTTGCTCAGTAGGGAAGTAAATCACATGATACATTACTTATAAACATTGTTTAATGTTAATATAAAATGTGCTTGTCTCTTTCAATGCCTGAAATTTCACCACGTTAAAAAGTTGACAGTTTTTAAGCTTTGGTTAGCTTTAAGTAACGTTTATAAGTAAATAACTAAATAAACTTTATATAACCAAAAAAAATCCAGCAGTGATCAGAGAAGTATATATAAATATTGACATGGAAATAAAATAAAAATAATAATGTCCAGCGTTAATCATTTATTATGATATTATTTAAGGAATAAAATAAATTCATAACGTTTATTCAAAGAGTAAGGAGATGATATTATATTGTTTTACTTTTAGTTTGCGGCTTTAAGACGAAATATAAATTTAGACTTTTTTTTATTGAATTTGATCGGATTCGTCAAAACTGAAACGCAATGTTTTTGTTTTCGAAGCTTGTCAAAATATCAATTTAATTTAAAAAACATTCAAATGTATGGTATTATGACTTTTGAAGAGTTTATAACGGCAAAATCTGGTATCGATCCAACACGACGTTAGATGACGAATGACCGCGATAACAAATGTGCTTAAAACGTCGGAAACATCGGCCTTAAATAGCTCTTTTTTGAAGAATAATTAAGAATAAATTTAGCCCGTCTGTAATTTGTTCAATATTGACATAATTGGCAGAAACTTATTTTAGGATAATTAAAACAAAGTTCTGAAAAAAGAAGAATTATTTATACAAGACCTTTGTACAAACGGTATAAATTAACAAGTCAATGAAACAGGAAACGACGAACCATACAAATGTATCGGAAACGTTGGAACAACACTGGCCACTTAACGCACAACAACGCTACTTAGCGAATAAAAAACAACAACAACAAACGCGCGCTCTCCGAGCGTTATTCGCGCGATATTATTAGCTGCAGTGCATATAAACAAGGTTACAGCTAAACGTCGCCCTCGGGCATATCGATGCGTGGCCGAACCGTGCTTTGGCGCTTTCAAAAAGCTAACCCGTCCTGCAAGAAAGAGAGGAACGTCGCAGCACGTGGGAAGCGAATTCCGACCGCACGCACCCCCTCTGGCACCCGAAACCCCCTCACCTCTCCCTCTCCTCTGCCGCCGCGCGCACTTCAGTCGCACGCCGACCGCCGCATCGGCAACACATCTTCGAAATCCCGTATCGCTCGATCCAGTGCCCGCCCTGACGTTGTGTGTTACCCGTAGTGTGAACCCAAACGCTGTGATTTGTTTTGAGTGTAACGTCACCAGTGAGCTGTGAACCCGGTAGATCAGTGTGTTGTAGTGCACTATGAGGTTGTTTACAACGTTATGAATGGTCTGGATCGCTGCTTCTTCGATCAACGTAAGTGTTTACGGATGTAGGTGTACGGCTTTTACTGCGGTTGTTGTGGTCGGAGGCTGTATTGCGCTTAATGGCCCGTTCCTCGGCTGTTTCAATATTTTCAGTGGCATTGCGGTTCGCGACGGAAATGTTCATTTACTTTCGGGAGTTAAAGCCTTTTGCGTTACAGTTTATTGATGATGCGACATTGACTAATAAAGTTAAAATGTGGCACTGAGTCCTTCTGTAAATTTTCATAACATCGACATCATTTGCAAAAACTCATATCAAAATATTCATAAAGCCCTTAAAATGTAGTGTGAAATAATAAAATGTTAAATAACTTAAATGATGGACAGACAATCAGAAAAATGACAAAAATGTCCCCACTCAAGCAAAGACATAAAACTGATTTAAAAGAAAATGAAGAAATTTAATACCACTAGAGTCGAGAGCTAACTATAAAAAATATCGACAATACAACATCAAAGAACATAAATATCTTGGGAATCGTAAAAGCTAAACTAACAAATCGTAAACATCGAAATACACACATCGACGGCGAAAAGTGTATCGTTTCTAATACAATCCGCAATCCGACAATAAACAGAGTCACTGAACCCGATAAACCTGACAATGTTATAAAAATGGAAGAAATGATACCATTGCAAAATAGTATGGTGTGTTGTATTGAACGACATTAATATGAAAAATGTTTTGTAGAAGCTTGTAGAGAACTGCAATGATCTCAATTTGAATAGACTGCTATTTAAGACAACAACACAGTGAAAATATTTCAAATTACATGTATCAAAGCAGAAAGTTTATAAATGGATTTCAATTTGAAAAAGACAATTTGTTGTTTTTAGGGATGGATTTTTAACGAAGTAAAAAATATAACTCTCGATCAAGTAATACTTTTTTGTATGCTCTATAATAATTCATAGATTTGAAAAGAAAAGTGTTAACGTGGGTTGTTATACCCCTTTCTTAAATCTTGTTGTAAACTTAGACGTCCTTTGAAAATATCTGTAACAACAGTCTACTATGCGAGTTGAAGATAAAGCGACTAATGGTTACGATGAGTCAACAATAGCTTTATTTTATTTAGTACAGATAAGTGCAGTTAACGTGGATAACAAGGAGCCATTGGTTGAGTTGGAGGCCATTATGTTCGATTACAAGAATCAATTTGAGATGACAAAGGGTAGAATTTCGGATGAAATATTTGGTGCAATATAATTGAAAGGGAAAACTAGATTTAAGAAACAGCTAATAAAACACATTGTTATCAAAGTTTGTGATGTGAATTTCAAGATATTTGTATTGATGATATAAAACATGAGTAAAAAAATTGATTGAACGCACGAAAAACTTCATGACTAATTAAAGTCATCACTACAACACATGTCACATATAAATAATTATGCTCAAAACGAAATTAAGCCAAAAATAAACAAACTAGCTTAAATTGTTTTACATATTGCCCTCACAAAAAGTAAACATTAGCTTGATCAGCGATAACTCAGTGTTAATGAATCAACAAATAAAAAAGTTTTCCTCTATCAACTAATGATATTTGTAAACAAACGCTCTCGACCTATTAAATAACTATTAAGCTTGTTCAAAACACGTAAACCGAATAATTTATGAGTCAAAAAAATGAAGTCATATTTTTGGTCCATTGAAATGGATAACCAATAAAGAGCCAACAAATCACACCCATGTTGTCCCAACACCTTCGTGTTAAACATACATAAATCAACGGATAGTGATGGCAAATAATAAAAAAACATATATATTAAATAGTCCACCGCATTGGGACCACCCGTGCGATCCCGTCGACTACATCCGAGGCACGAACCTCCGCATTATACTATCAAAAGATAGAACCCACCCGCCTGTATTGAGTTTTTACGTAATTTACATCTCTAGCACGGAGCACTCTACATGTGTACCATTCACGAGGTCGCGTTGACTCTCCGAGCAGGTATTGTTCCTTTGACAGAACTGCACCATCATCCACCTATTGTTGTGTTATTCTATCCTGTTTTCAAATTGGATGAGTTTATCGATTACATTGTCCGCTACCGGCGATACAAACTTGTTTTCTGTTTGCATTAAGATACGATATTTTATTCATCGAGCCGTACCGGTTCCTTGCGTTTGCGTTTACATTCTGAAACTGTTCTCATGTCGTACAGAGATGCATTTATTCATACAAAACGTTAATATGATCAGGCTCAATACGCTTGTTAGCTTTACAAAAATAAATACAAGCGTACATAATTCACGTTTACGTAACCTAAACGGACTAATCAGCATTCACAAACTAAGTATGGTTTAACTAATAAGTTTAAAATTCCAACCGCAGCGACCGAGTTTCAATTCCAACGTCACAGTTATTTTAAACGACACATGTTACAGACGGTGCATGTTTAACTTTCTGAGTGACTGCAACAAACCTGCACTGAATGTTAACTATTTCCCCCAAAGTTTCCGGTTAATTTAACCCGAGGTCGACACATGCATCCAAACGGCACAAGAACGACAACACGACGGAACTCCCACGTGGCCTGAACAAACAAGAAACTTCCCAGAAAACACAATGTCATCAGGAACAAAAACACCCTAATTGCCTACAGTATTACATATGCCCAAACTATTCTTTCGTATAGTAATTACAGACCCTGCTATTACCAAGTATAACTTATAATTAAGGGCCCTCGGATTTCGATGCGCATGGCATCAAAGAGGGCTCGATACTTTTATGGTGGCCAATAAAAGAGTTATGGTTAGGTAAACGATAAAACTTAAAATGGTATAAAATGCGCAATACTTAGGCTCATTGTTTGATGCGTTAACTGCGCTCGTAAATTTTGAACAAATTGGTTTAAAGGACTCCGGGCTTGTGGGCACTTTTTATTTGGTGTTTTTTGAGTAACAAAAATACGTTCCTCGAATCGGGACGACTAGCATTTCCACCTGATCGAAAATGTTCGCATATTTAGCTATATTATCGACGAGGATTCGCTATTGAGCTTGAGATAGCTTGAGAGCTTGACATATTGAACTCTTATGTTTTCTTAAATTAAGTTTGAAATGTTGTACATATTTTTATATTATTCATATGTGGTATGTGTGCTTCATCATTATCATCATCGAATGCCTTTTCACCATTGTCTTTAAAGTAAAGCGCTACTAATAATAATTGAATCATAGCCAAATAAGTATTGTCGACAATCGATAATATAGCTAATAATATATAATTATAGTCGTAAGTCCGCGACTTAATTAAATAAGTTTACTGGAGTTGCTTGTGTTTAGGTTACCAATTAATTTTTAACGAATAAAAATATGTAAATGTGTACAGGTGTTATTATTCTAAATAGTAAACACTCTTACAAATTATTCCAAATTTGTTTCATCCAAAAACCATTCTAGTTTGTTCATTATATCAACACGAAGAAAAAAAATTTCACTCAAAAAAGAAACAACTATACATAATATCATAATCTGCACTTTAATACAACGAAATAGTTACAAGTCAAGCCAAAATAGCTCTAAGAATGGTACGACTTACTGTAGTGCTGTTTTTTGTATGAAAATGATATACATACGAGTATGTATCAGGTAGCTAAAAATGTACTAAGCTGCTGTTTAAAAAAACTCGGGTTAAAAGTTTCGTTTAGAATTTTGTATAATATATTTATATAACCATATCGATTTAAATATTTTACATAGGTTAGTTAAATTTAAAAAAAAATAAAGAAAATAATAAAGTCACTATGAATATTTTGAGTATAGATAATGCTTAACTAGTATTTTGTGTCTCCTTAAAAGTGATACATATAACAGAAATGTACATTTTATATTAGAATTAAGATATTATGAAGATAAATTCCAAATTAGAAATAAAAACATCGAAGATAAAACCAATAATAATTTTGCCATTAGAAGCAGAGCTAGCGAGCTATTAGCGAAAGCTAGTTAGCGGGTGAGCGGGTGGTGGCACATGTCGGCATGAAATTAGGTTGGCCATCAATCACGATGATAATATTAATAACAACATTAACATGCGAGAGCAACGGACGAAGCGACGGAGCATTATGCAATGTTACACTTGAACATAAGGAACTTTCTGATACGTTATACAGAAACAAGAAGTAAGTAATAAAAATTGTAATACATTTCACTTCGTCTTTTAATTTACTTAGTGAACATTTCTGTTTTGTAAATGATTATCTTGTATTTTCATTACTTATGTTACTTATTTGACCTCTTTGAATTTTAGAGCCTAATACTGACGAAAGTTTAAGTCATCCTTCACCAATTTATGGTCTTGTTTCTTTGTATATAAAAAACATGCTCGCACATATCTCACACATCCTGACGACATAATAGAATCTACGCAAACATGTGCTCCCATGAATATATGAATGCAATATTACCAAACAAGTATTTTTCAATTTTCCGGTACAATAGTCTCAGTGAATATATTATCATACTCTATTTCTTTATTATAAACAGGAAATGGGAGAGTCTGGATAGTGATTGTTACCGTGATGAGGTTAAAATGTCGACGTTGTTCTGCGTAGGCTTTGGGAATTGCGATATCCTTTAAACCGAGTCCTTTGTAATTGTAAAAGTTATTTGTTAGAATCTACACGAGAGCGTCTTACATATTACTGTTGGAGTATTTTAGAACCTTCACTTTCTGTTAAATAGTATTATTAGTATATTAATTTTTACATTTTGAAGGGAACTATCGTAGTACATTTTTGTTTGCCATGTTGAATCTAGTTTATGATTTGGTTTTATGCCTTTTGCGGAAACTTTCCAACTTTCTTGCATCTTTTCTAAATGTTTCTTATTCACCTTATTATGCTCTTTAGGTAAAAACACACTAACAAACAAGAACGATTGATAACAGGCTGCCGCACGAAATCCGAAACGCTCCCTCTAGACAATTGTATAAACATAAATTAAAGACTTGGCTTATCGAGCAGGCATTCTATAAGTTTGATGACATGATGGAATTAAAAACTATATTATAATTTATTTATTTTTGTATTAAATTAATCAGGTAATTGTTATTATTTTATATAATTTGAATTGTTTGGTTTTTTTTACTACTTCTTTTTACTTTTTTATTTTAATTTAATTTTTTGATTATTATTATATTATTAGTTTATTTTTAAATATCGAATTGACATGTTAACTGAACTCTAATTATTTTAATTTAATTTATTTGTATTATTTGACTTGTAACTTATGTTATCAATAAATCACTATGACTATGACTATATTAAGTCACAGACAAGCTGCTTTCTTGTTTTGTAATGCATTCTTCACTTAAGATCGCCGTTTATGAATCTAATGTTATCTTATTAGACTATAACGTCTATGAGTATTACCATAATATCGAAGCTTTAACTTGATTGATGGGGAGATAGATTCTGGTGCATTCTTGAGTTAAGCTCCTTAAAATATCTCGATTGCTTAATAATAAAATTATAATCGATGATTTGTGAACGGATTAAATCTATTGTGATAAAACGCGTGGGTGCGTCTATTTTTTAATCTTATTTTGAGTTAATGACCTTATATATAGAGCTAGTGAGGAGATACGGAGAGTAATGAAAAAAAACAATGGTTTAACATGTTAAGAACCAATCAAAGTAGTCTTATACCACAAATTACTTAACTGTTACAAAATGGAACGGTGTCTAATTTATCCATCAGTAATAATATGCAAACAACGCTTAAATTGTATTAGTAAAAATATTGATTAACACCTCTACTTATTGCAAAGTTGTTAAGATTATTATGTTTTTGCCAATCTGAATTGAGTTGAAATTCTCGTGTAAGTTGCAAAAAAAAGGAAACAGAATTCTCAACGAACATCGTTCACCACACGTGGTTTTATTAAAAGCTTTAAATAAATTTAACGATACAAAAAATACTTTTTAGCTTTATCGAACATGGAGCAATCAAAAAATAATCACTTAAGACACTCGTACTATAAAAACTATCCATAGAAATTCAATTCTCACAAAAGCGCATCATAATAATAACGCCTCAACATCGAGTAGCTGTAAACTTTTTTCGAACACGAGTGAAATAACATCTTTAGTTTGAGCCAAACGGCTTCTTTGACGATTATACGCGGCTATGAGAATGGAATTGGGTTGAGGGAACAAAAAAGAGCATTATAAAAATGAATGGAAGCATTGGTCACGCGCGCGATGCGACCCATGCCGGTTGCAACAGGGATCACTGCGTAACTGGCGGGTCGTATGTTATATATAGATATAGCATCGCTGATTGCGGTATTTTTTTGTTACAATTAGGCTTGCGTTTCATCACCATATCGCCTGAGAAAGAAAGATTTTTTTAATTTTGTAACAAATGACAAATCGCGATAGTAAATAAATAAGGGTCACTTCAGCATAATTGGGCAGCAAATTCCAATGCTTAGCGGTTCGTAGGAATAGGTGAAAACGAACCATTTAGTTCGAGTTACTATGAATCCAAAAAGTAATTTTATTACGGTACATCGCTCAACAGAGTCTAAATACCTAGAAGAGAATTTCCTACTAGGGAAGTGTCTGCCAAAAGGGTAACGAATCTGCGTGATTATTTTGTAGAAAGCATTATATTCGCGACTACTTTAATTTTTAAAACTTTACGAAAGACATTTTGTATTATAATTATGACGTGTCAATGTTACATTTTTTTTTAATATTTTATTGTGGAGTTATGTGAGTTTAAATATAATATGCCATCGAGTAGGTATGTAATACAGTCATACGTGCATTGTGGTGGAATTCACGATATACTTTTAATCAAAAAAGAATTCCAGCATAATTATATGTACCACAGCTGTTCCATCAGAAGTAGCATTTGATACTACTAACGCCATCTAGTTATCCACAGTGACACTAACGGAAGGGTGGCTACCCAACATACTTTAAAACTTTGTTTTATTTCACCTTGTATATTACTAACACAAAAGTAAGTTGGAATTATAATAACTAATAAGCGCTAGTCTGATTAACGCATTAACGCAATGCAACCTCAAGATTTTTTTACGTAATACATACCTACTTGCAGTTAGATTTAATATTCCAGCCGCACTTGCCCAGTTTTTATAATTTCTAGTTGTACTTAAATCCTTGCTGTATGATCACCAGGCTTTTTTTTTGTACAAAACAAACATTTATGTTATTCTATTTATAGGTAGCGAGTAAAACACATAGATATGTAATATCTTCTTGATTTTTATACGACTGCCAAGAAAAAGGAGAGTAATGTGTTTTTTTAAATTTTGGGCAGCCTTGTTGAGAGACCGTCATTTTCCAATCTGAAGGTCCTGGGTTCATTTCTGTCTTGCCTAAGTTATGTATGTGCGTATTGCCGCTGACTTCGAATGGTGAAGGAAAACATCGTGAGGATGCCTACATAATAAGTATCCGAGAGTTCATAAAAAAATTCTCGAAGATGTGAGAAGTTTACCAATCTGCAAAAGTGCAGATTGGTGCTGGCTAACGCTAGCGGCCATCAGCACTAGTCCACCACGGTGGCCTCCCCTTTCTCACAATGAGAAGAGGTCTGTCTGTCTGTCTGTCTGTCCATCCGGACGTATGAACATATGACGTATGAATGAATAAAATAAACGTACAGAAAATATACTATAATGTTATTTTAATAACAGAGATTTGGGCGCGGCCTAAGTAGCTTTGCGATTCACAGAGACCCTAAGCTTCGGTCTAGAGAATTCATTGCTGTGTATATTTTCCTTTCCTAATATTCCCCAGTATATATGAAACAGACTTTACGCACCATTTATTTACGAAATCTATTTTTCACTTTGTGAAGGTAAAAAATATCCTTAGCCACTATGGATTTAGCAGTTTCAGTGCCGGAGGGGTTTTCCGCGATACTGCCGTTTAGGATTTCCTAAATACTGGTACATTACCGTTGTGATAATGGCAGATGATTAAGGTTGTATACATTATACATGGAAGGCGTTTACTTAGGTTCCTAATGCCGTGGCACTTAGTGCCTGTTAATGATGTTATTGTCTACAGCGGGGTCTATGATAGATCTAGATCAGGGTTTCTCAGAGTGGGGTACGCCAATTTATCGCAGGTGATACGCGACTAAGTTTACGTACTTAACTAATTCCATTAAGACTTTCCAGTACTCGACTGGCTAGCTACTACCCTCAACTTGAAAATCTGCCAAGCAACGATGTGTTCCGGCTGCTTAACTTAAGACCCAGTCCCATTCCAGGCTACGTGTGCGTTACCATTTTTGACCTTACCGCCACTTAACATCAGATAAGCTGTGGTCAAGCCACTAGCCTATCAACTTTAAAAAACAAGATATAGGAATCAACTGAACGCTTAATTTGAAATCACGAATCGATTCCATTTGCGTTTGAAAAAAATACCGCCTTTTAAATCCTATGCGCTTTTGTACTTTTAAAAACTAAGGTAACGTATTAAGCGTTGATTTAAGAAGCAAGAGGTTTTGCATCATCCGCTCGATTGCGTCCTCCAAAAACTCCGCCAGATCGCACCGCAGCAGTGAACAATAACTACAACGTAATTCAATATTAACAGACAACTAAGCAGCGTGTACCTACTGCCTATTCTGCGGTAGAGTAGTGGCGGCAGTTAAGCCATTTCGTTTCTGGAGTATTCGACACGTCTTTGGACCATTAGTCTTGATCAATGGAGGCGACAATGGTTCAGATTTAGACGTCCTCCGAAGGGAATGCGGTACCTACTCACGTTTGTTTTGTGACGTGCCAGGAAAAGGAACATAATGTATGCGCTCTACGGAACTAAAATCATTACGTAGTTTCGATGCTGTAGATTTTTTAATACTTTGTGTGTTGGGTTTTTTTAATGTTGTCTTCGAGACCTGCATGGACAAACATGTTTTATTTTATAATACATGCAAACACAAAAGATACTTGAAAAATGCTAAAATATTACGGAAATTATGTCACACTATAATATAGTTATTATATCATAAACTATAAGGTTACCTAATTTTTCTATAAATACAAATATTTAATTTTTATTGTTAACACCAAAGTTACAAGTCAAATTATATAATTTCAAATATATCAATAAGCATGTCAAAATCTTTGATTGCATAACAATTTAAAAAAATGTCAAGATAAAAATATTGTCAATAAAATAAAATGTCACAAATAAATTACTTGATAGTAATTTAATAGTCTTTTTAAGTAAAAATATTGGAATAATTTTCTGAATACATGTAGGTACATTTACATATATTGTAGCCGTTTATAATTATCCAATTGATGAAACCAATTTCTAAAAAAAATTAATCACAACCTTTAAAAAAATATAATTTTATGAATACAAAAGTTTGTGTATTTGTTTGTTACTATTGACGCTGTATAAGTTTTTTTTAATTTTCAAAAACACAATTGGAGCTGCGGGGAAAACCACCAAATTTTTTTTAAAGAAATTATTAGACGCTATAATATAAGAAATCACTTTACCATAAAAAAATGGTGTGAAAAATTTCAAAATTACTGGACTGTTGAGACTAACCATCGAAAGTCTCAAAGTAATGAGCGCCAAAGCAGCGATACCCTGGACTTTGTTTTGTCATTCATAGTTATGTGTATCGCTGCAATGGTCATGGACAGGCGTTATCTCTTACCATCAGGAGAGCGTCGCGTTCGTCTCATTATACTTTTTACATAAAAAAAACAGTTAATACATAACCATAAAAACAACCTATCGTTGTCAAAATATGGCTACGTCATTTTTCAAGACCTTTCATAACTTTGGAAGAGCTTACACTATTTTATTTACAACTCTCACAGGCCTGTACGTGTACGTGCCCAAAAAGTGTTTTGTAAGTATTGTGCAAACCATGCATGACAAAGCACTTAAGTCACTTTTACACGTCCCTTGACCATGCCATTAACCCATCAACTTTCATATTGCGACATTAATATATTAAGGAGCATACACATTTGTAACTGTCGACTGAATCGGTGATCATATTCGGTCAGTTCCGAGTATGGCTTTACAGGCTTTCAATCTTTAACTTTACATAACTCGTAGGGCGACGTATAAGGTAGGATTGTCGCGCAAGAGTTAATACCTTCTTCCCAAGACGGCAATAAATACAGCTAGAAAGTACATGAATTATTATTAACCTTTTTCAAATCTCGAATTAGCCCTGTTTTTACCAACTGTCTCACTGCTCGGCGAGGGTATCTTCTCATTATGAGATGGGTAAGGTGGACTACGAGGTCCACCACGCTGGTCAAGTGCGGGTTGACATACGTCACACAAATCTCTAAAGCTTTTTTTGAGAATTTTTGGTCAATTTTTTGGCCGTTTGAAGTCGCTTCAATACGCACAAGGCTTAGAAAAGACAGAAGAGCGTGGCGTGGGATTCGAACCCGGTACCTCCCGATTGGGAACTAGACGGTCGGACGGTAAACAAAACCAGTTCATAGCATTTTGTGTGCGATTAAGTCCCGATGATGCACATAATATTATGTGTTCAAATCACGCCAGTGAATAAATATAAATACATATCGTAGGACATTACACCCAGCGCCATCTGACCCCAAACTAAGCAAAGCTTGTACTATGGCAGTCAGATAACTGATAGAATACTTAAATACTTTTTTTTTGTAAATACATACTTAATACTTATAATACATACAGAACACGCAGACACAGAAAAAACATTTATTTTGTTTATACCACACAATGTTTGTTCTGGGTGGGAATCGAACCCACGCCCTACAGCTCTCGAAGCAGACATTCTACCAATAAACCAATAGGGCTGTCAAATGAATTACAAAAGATGATAAATCAAAAAGGAATAATAATTCAAGATATACAAAAAGCACTTTCATCAATTTGAGCACAAACAAAAACAAGAGAAACAGAAAGATCCTTAGCCACTTTAAATCTATTCGCAGATAAAGTGACGCAAATGGTGGGCATCAATCACCGGAGTACCCTTTGTCGCGATTGAAACCACACTGCTCCCCATTGATCAATCTGGGAGGCCTAGTTGCCGCAATTTATATCCTAAGTATTGTAAAATGTGACCGAGAAATACATCAATCGACACTTGATTGATTTACAAGCGCGCAATTAATTAACTAATTATATTATGAAGCTGCAGAAATCGAAACTACTTTTTAGGGTTCCGTACCCAAAGGGTAAAAACGGGACCCTATTACTGAGACTTCGCTGTCCGTCCGTCCGTCTGTCACCAGGCTGTATCTCAAGAACGGTGATAGCTAGACAGTTGAAATTTTCACAGATGATTTATTTCTATTGCCGCTATAACAACAAATACTAAAAATAAAATAAATATTTAAGGGGGGCTCTCATACAACAAACTTGATTTTTTTTTTTATAGATAATGATACGGAACCCTTCGTGCGCGAGTCCGACTCGCACTTAGCAGGTTTTTTTAATCTAGTTTCTTGACAATCAAACTGAAAACTAAAATTCTTTAGTATCATACTAAATCTCATCTCAAAACGTTACAGTCGCATAAAGAAAAACCAAAATTAACGCGTGCGTACTTGCTGTAGTATAATGACTACATATTTATATTATTTTGATGGACTTCAACTGTAATATATAAAACACATGACGCGTGACACGAAACACGAAACGCGGGTGCCTGGGAATTAGGTATTCAGATGAGAGCTAAATTGGTCTTGACCTCAGTGTTGATTGCCTCTTTAGTGATTAAAATTGGTGGTTTTTACTTTGAGAGCTGTAGGGTATCGGTTCAATTCCCACCCAGAACAAACACATTAACATTTTTTTAATTATTAAATCGGTTTGTATCCCTATATGCGGTCTACGATGAAGCACGCTTACCTAGAAGAACCCGATACACTCGCGATTCAAAATTCCCTCAGATTGTAACAATCAAAATGTTTGATAGCCCTGTTAGTTCATTGGTAGTATGTCTGCTCTAAGAGCTGAAGGGCGTGGGTTCCATTTCCACCCAGGATAAACATTTTGTGGTATAAACAAAATGTTTGTTCTGTGTCTGGGTGTTCTGTATGTATTATAAGTAAAAAGTATTTTGAGTATTCTTTTTTTTTAATCGGGCAACACCCACTCGGACAGCAGTTTTTACAGTTAAGCAAGGATGTTTATGTGTGAAATGTAAGGATGTTGCAACAACAGAGTATTTTAAAAAATCTACCATTTTCTGATTCCCATAGAACTATCTATACTTTAAATGTTGTTGCGCTAAATGTTGCTGTTTGAAAAATTCATATTTTTTTTACTTATATCTACATTGGCAAACCGAATTTACACGTACAAAGGCCGTTTGTCAGTAAAATTTGGTACAAAATTTTTCCGACACTAGTCCCACATGTTATGTAACTAGAGTCGGACAAATTCCACATTTTTCCGAACAAAGTCGAATATAAAGTGACATCACTAGCGTCGCTCTAGGCGGCGTTTTAATTCTGACAACTGTCCCACGATAACGGGACAATATTTGAACTAAAAATTCGTCCAAATTTCAGGAAACATAACTAGTGGGGCGCTCGGACCAGCGGCGATATGTCCCGGTGTCCCGCCTGGGTGTCCCGCTTGTTATGACTTATACTCTCTGGTTGTTCGCAATTTTCGGTCGAAAAAAACGTTGTTATTTGGTTAAACATCATGTTACATCGAGTTATAAAGTACGCTTAGAAAAATAGTCTGCGGTTTTTAGTTCTTCGTGTGCCTATTTGTAGGTGTATTATTATTTGCGTAGTTTTTTTTTGTGTAATAGTATCGAATCGAACGAGACGTTCTCGTGATGGTAAGTGATAACGCCTTTCTGTGATCATTGCACAGATCTTGGAGTAACAAAAAAAGTCCAGGGCATCGTTGCTTTGGCGCTCATTACTTTGAAACATTATATTGTTAGTCTCAACAGCCCAGTAATTTCGCTAGCTGCAGTACCCTTCAAACCGGAACAGAGTAATTTTAACACACTACTTCTTGGTGGTAGAATATTTGTATGATTTTCAAGATAAGTGTATGATCACGGCTCACCTGAAAGGGTATAAATCCACACTCTTCGGCGTGTGAACCAACCGCGCTAACCACTGAGCTATCATCGCTACGTATCGCTACTGAGCTATGAATTACGTTCCGAATGTTAGGTATCACAGCTTTATCTATCTCTAGTGCCTAAGCAAGCCACAAAGTGACTTAGACAGTAAAAGAATTGTTGAGAGGGATCTAATAACACGAAAAAACTTTCGTTAGGCAGTGATCCATTTTTCATACATTTTGGTATAAAAAACTTGACGAAAACTTTGTTCGCAAAATGTTATGCTATACTCTCGATAGAGAACGATATATCGTAGTTGGTAGTGCTTATTATTATTTATTTTCTGTACCTGCAAGTGATCGCAAAAGGAGCTATAAACAATTGAAATGAAGCAAATTGCAAACAAAGTGTGAGTTCAGTACGTCATACCATGACTTAGTTAATGAGACTCCGTGTTGAATCCTCGCGCGGGGCGCGCCGCTTGTAGGCGGCTTACCGAGTGTCACGCACTCGAAGTGACGTTGTGTAATTCTATGACAAATGGAGCTGTACACTGACTGATACGAGATTTTAGCGAACGTTTGGGATTTAGACATTATTTTTAAACTTTAAATAAAATAAATATTGTAGGACTATACATATACATAGCGCCATCTGGCCCCAAACTAACCAGAGCTTGTGTGATAGAATTCAGATAACTGATGGACTGATGGACATAAATACTTATTTTTTTGTAAATACATACAGAACGCCCAGACACAGAACAAACATTTGTTTATTCACAAAATGTTTGCCCTGAGTGGGAATCGAACCTACGCCCTACAGCTCTCAAGGCAGATATACTACTAATGAGCTAACGGGGCTGCTTTGATTAGTATGTTTCCTTTGCAATGGGCAGCATTATTATATTGCCGCTATATCGAAAGTGTTGATGTGAAAGTCGTCTAGGTAGGTACCACCGCAGTACCAGTTATTCTGCCGCTAAGCAGTAGTGTGTAGACATTACTGTGTTCCGGTTTGAAGGGTACTGCAGCTAGCGAAATTACTGGGCTGTTGAGACTACCCATCGAAAGTCTCAAAGTAATGAGCGCCAAAGCAGCGATGCCCCCGACTTTGTTTTGCTCAAAGTTCTGTGTATTGATGCAATGGTCATGGGCATGTGTTATATCTTACCATCAGGAGAGCGTATCGTTCGTCTCAATCCTTTTACATTTAAAAAAATGTATCTACTAAAAAATTCTGTTCTGCTTTGAAGAATATTGTGTTTAGAAAAATTACGGGACTAATAGACTTTTGGAAGTTAACAGTTCTAAGCTAAGCTTACTAAAAATGTAAGATGGTAGATCACCTGAGCTGCTCGTATAGGTTGGTATCGCAGTACCAGATATTCTGCCGCCAAGTAGTAGTGTGTAAAGAACACTGTGTTCCAGTTTGAAGGGTTCTATCAGAATTACAAGGCTGTTGAGACTAGCTATCAAAGTCTCAAAGTAATGAGCGCCAAAGCAGCGATGTCCTGGACTTTGTTTTGTTACTCGAAGTTCTTTGTTTCTCTGCAATAGTCATAGATTTATGTACGTTACCACTTACCTTTAAGAGTGCGTCTCGTTTGTTTTATTACTTTTACTTTAAAAAAATAATGTTACTGTCTTTGGCATTGCAGTCCTATAGACAAGGACAGCTATATGTTAATAAGCTTATCTGCAACACTTAAAACTAATTTTCGTTCCACAAACAGCTAAAAGTTTAACCAAAAATGTTAAACAAAACGGCTACAAGTTATCATATTTACAATCTTTCTAAGCTAGCTTTAGATAGAACGTTTATAACATTTAAAAACTTGCTATTAATGCAAAAAAAATCGTTTAAAATTTCCATCTTCTCTGATGGCCGCTTAAACCTATCCCGCACAGGAGGTAAAAAGGCAAAAAAGTGTGAAAATGGCTTTTCTAGTTAAAATTCATGTTGGTCATTATCGTTAAAGTTTAGGACGTATGAGTGAGCGAAAATTTTATAACTATTTTTAATGTTTCGCTGCAAACAAGATGGCGCTCTCGTCAGGGATACTGTTGTCTTTTGAAACTATATTTGACTTCCCATAAAGGCTCACTGATACTCCTTCAAATCAATAATTAATAAAATCGGCAGCCGACATAACCCTGAAACATAGCTTCATCAGCTTTTCAATATTTAAAAGATCGATGACACTACTATTTCTTATATAACACAGTCAATAAACTATAAGTATGACAAATCTCATCCAAATTTGTTCAGCCGTTTTTGCGTGATTGAGTTCCAAACATTCAAACATCTAAACATACAAACTTTCACATTTATAATATTAGTAGGATTACTCACGTTTAATTAAGTCGAATACTCCGTCTATACTTAAATCCGGCGGCCTTTTTCAGGGAGTCACAGCACGACACGCGACTCCATCTATCCTCGCACGTAAGTGCTAACTAAAAATAATATTGTGTTTAAACTACATTCGTTTCCATAGTGTTTACGCCACTAGTTCTTAAGGTTCTTGACGAGTTTTGGCGGGAACGCGGGAAGAGTCGTGTCGCTCCGTTGTATTTTTTTCCAAAACTAGTGTTTTGTCGAGTGTTTATGCATAAAAATGGTGGTGTTTTATTCATAAAGTGCCGAATTACAAGCGTGAGTGTGGGAAAATGATATAATGTGGTGAAACATGACTTTTCGTGTTGCTTCCAAAACTCCATCGAAGCTTTGTAGTAAAGTTGCCACTACTTTACTTTACTTTACTTTGCATGACTGGAATTAACTGACACGAACTGGACTTGACAAAGACGACTTTGACTAAAACTAGCTACGATGGCACTTATTTAACTTTTGAAACTTGAAAATATATAATTACTTGACACTGGCAAATGCTAAAACGCGACGCCAAAACCAAAGAAAAAAAAAAGGTTCTTGACTCTATTGTTTTGTTTTCCTTTTCAGTTTTCGTGTAGGTATACAATAAAGAGTTTGTATGTAGCATCGTAAACAAAGCTACAGCTCTTTGACAGTAAGCATTACTTAGCTCATTACAACAACCCCATTACTTTTTTGAGAGGCATTTATAATATTAGCGGGATTAGTGGTATAAGTATGTATTTACTTAAAAAAAAAGTATTCTATCCAGTTATCTGGTTTATATAGTACAAGTTTTGCTTAGTTTGGGGTAGATGGCGCTGTGTGAAATGTCCGATATTAATTTTTAGTCATATATATGCAGTTTAGAAACGACTTCATTTACAAACTAAATCTAATCGAGTGCATCAATAAATCAATACATAAAAATGTAGTTTAATTGCACCATTGCCCTAACTGTTAAGTACTTAAGCAATTGATTAGAGCCAAGTCCGTAAGTGCTGCGATCTAATCGGGCGTTCAAACGCATGCAGCTTGAAAGTTAATTTTAATGGTTAGATTATTTCGGCCGCCATTTAAAAGCTGTGTGGTGTAATGATGGGAAAGCACTTTTAACGTGTGATAGCTTAATTGGCCGGTTTGTTTGTGCGCCCATTTTGGTTAAAGCCGCTCAAGTATTAAAGTAATGGGGTTTTTTTTCTTTGGTTTTGGCGTCGCATTTTGAGCATTTGCCAGTGTCAAGTGTTCTATATTTTCAAGTTTCATAAATTAAATAAGTTGCCTAGATATAGTCGAAGTCCAGTTTTGGTCAAGTCAGTCCGTGTCAGTCAATTCTAGTCATGCTTTAGTAAAGTTGTGGCGACTTTACTATAAGCATGTATGGAGTTTTGAAAGCAACACGAAATGTCACGTTTCACCACATTATATCATTTTCCCACACTCGCGCTGATGATTCAACACTTTATGAATAAAACACCACCATTTTAATGCATAAACACTCGACAAAACAGTAGTTTTGGAAAAAATACAACGGGGCGACGATCTTTCCACGTTCCCGCCAAAACTCCGCTCAAATTGTAGTTTACGTTATACCATCCTAAAAAAGTAACAATCAACGAGGATCACCGTAAATAACGTTAACGTTTTTTAAAAATATATTATTAGAATATTTTTAAACATAAGTAGTATTTCAGAATAATCTAGAGAGGATTAGGTATTGTTAAGTAGAATTTGGAGCCAAACACAAACACGTATATTGTGTTAAAAATAAGGATAAATCATTAATTAATATAGGGAAGGCGTAATATAGATTTTGTTCTTTTTTAATAACAAATTATAAGGATAATATGTTACTTCTGAGTTTTGTAGGTCGCTTATCAGAAAATATAGTTCAAAACAATAAATAAATGATCATTATCATCAACAACTTTGCACAGTCCACTGCTGGGCATAGGTCTCTCCCAGGACACGCCACTCAGCGCGATCTTCAACTTTTTGCTTCCAACCACTGCCAGCTGTCTTACATATATCGTCACTCCATCTAGTCTCAGGGGGTCCTACACTTCGTTAAATAAATTATATACATGCGTTATTTAAGTTACTAATTTTTTTTTATTTGATGACAGGCTGGGCGTTTGACCACACCTCACGTGATGTTAAGTGAAGGTGTAGTCGAAAATGGTAAAGCACACCTAACCTAGAATAGAACTGGCTCTCAAGTGAGGCTGCCGGAACACGCCGTTAGATGCTTGGCGGCCGATTTTAAATTTGAGGGTGGTAGCTAGCCAGTCGAGTACTAGAAAGTACCCTACCACCATGCTATGGTTTCCTCACGATGTTTTCCTTCACCGGCAGCTCAAGCTCACTGTTGGGGTTTGAATCCACGCCCTTCGGCATGCGAACATACTGCGCTAACCACTGAGCTATCATCGCATCATGATTTAGATATCTAGATAGCATCATAAATTAGGACTGTTGAAGGCATGTAAGTAGTCATTAAAAGACCAAACAATAATATAAAAAACAACTAATTTAGCTGTATAACTATAACTTAATTAATATTGTTTACCGTAATAATGATGGCGAGGGTCATTCATTATTTATTAAACAACAAATTTATTTTGGTACACAGTCTGCACTATGTGATAGAGGTAGTCATCATTAACAAAATATTTATAAATCACATACAAGGTTACAAGTTTTGGGTATATCTACTAGGCGAAACAAGGGTAATTGCACTTATTATTATGCATATTTTTACTATCAATATTGAACATTTTAATACGGTTGACTAACAATCAACGAACTTTTATGAAATAACATATTTTCGTGATTTTAGAATTTTGGCCATGCTTAAAGTTGGTCATAATGATGAAAATATTGATTCCCTTTCGGCTGAGCAGTTGAGCACAAAGTAGGAAAGATTTGATTATTTGTTTGTTTATTTGTAATGAATAGGCTCCAAAACAACCACCCTCAAGTTGAAAATCTGCCGCCAAGCATCTAACGGTGTGTTCCGGCAGCCTCACTTGAGAGCCAGTTCCATTCCAGGCTAGGTGTGCTTTACCATCTTCGACCACACCTTCACTTAACATCAGGTGAGCTGTGGTCAAACACCTGGCCTGTCAACCATTAAAAAAAAAAACTACTGGACCGATTTCTTAAATTCTTCCACCGTTGGTAAGATACACTATCCCCGGAAGACATAGGCTACTTTTTATCCCTGTATTCTCACGGGAACGGAAACTACGCTGATGAAACCGCGAGGCATCTGCTTGTAACTGATAAAATCATGAATTATATAATTTTATTAATTAAGTATAAAAAATATCTGATAGTTTTAAAAAGTTATATTTCTAAAGCAACTCTGATAAAACTCTGATAAATAGACGCCACTTTATTCGTGCATAAGAGCAGTAAAGTCAATCTCAAGAAAAAGAAGCAGCTTTTAAATAAAAAGTTTGTACAAACATATTCAAAGCGGTTTCCTCGTTCCACTCAATATTGAACACTAGAAAGGACAAAGCCAGTTAACTTTGTACCGCAGTGTACTCATGGTGCGCGTCGGCATCGCCGTCGGGGCGGCGGTACACTGCCGGCCACACTTCTGGAGAAATATTGTTCATTTGCTACAACATTTACTTACTTGATAGGTTGATAGGCTATAAGATAGCTTTATGGATATAACCAAAACTTCTAAAACCGGTCTTAAAATAAACACAGAAAAGGCCGGCCAAACGTGTTAGATCAGGGCTTTCCAAACCACATACCTTCGCGGGCTAATTAAATTTACTACAAAAGCTACAGGCCCACAGTAAAATATACTTTTAGTGTTCAAGTAAAAAAAAATGCAGTGTAATCGTTTATTGGTCCTTCGGTAATTTATCTTTAACAATCATATCGATATCAATTGTCGCTATGTCCAGTATGGATAGAAATATTGATTATATGTTACGACAAAGAATTCTATTATCCAAACTATTTATGTCCAAAACTAGGGCCGTTGTCTGGACAGCACTGTTACATTACATTAAATAGGTACACTTAAGATATTATTTGCTTTAGGATTTCCTTTTTTATAGTGTTCTATAAAACTTTATTCGAACAAATTTGGCTTGTAAAGTATTTAAATGGCTAAGTACCGTCTTAACACTTACACATTTTACAGAAGACACTTAAAATACACACAAGAGTACACATTCTTCGTTTTATTTCAATTTAATGGCAGAAACATAAGGAATACACTGTAGGCAGACCATAAAAATAAATGTACCTAGTCAATCCGAAAGCATTTTTCCAAATCTTCATAACCCCAATAAAGAAACGGAAACACGAATTTGTATTTTGTCAAACATGAAAAAAAAACATTTACATCCATTCCCTTTCTATTCCCTTTTTATTTATATGAAACGATAATCAGAATGGTAGTATTCCTTATCGGTTACATTCATAAAACTGAGGTCGTGAGTACACTTTATCATGGTTTTAATAAAAGTTTGAAATTTGTTATCTCAGCCAGTCAATAAACAGGAAAATAAAAATAAAATAAAAACGTAACATATTGAGATATTATCAGAAAATAGAAATAGCCGAACGATATCTAGTGTAGGTGTTGGGAACCGGTAGCAGATATTCTGTGGGGCCAAAGTTAGTGGAGACAGCGATTTTGCACCAAAATTTTATTTATTACCTTTTTAGCAAAAAAACTACGAACTGAAGAAACTTTAAATGAACCCCGTACCTATAAAACATTAATAAAATAACTGCCCTCAAAGATTTCTTAGTCGTTATATGCTATTTAAATTGCCATAAAAAAATTGTAATAATAAGCTTTAAAATACCTCCAGGTACAACAACAATGATTAATATTGTAGTTATTATCGCAGGACTTTTTAAGTAGTTCTATAGCAAGTTCTAGCAAAAACAGTAAAATTTAATGGCCTGATTTTTTTGCGATTTGATAGTCAGTACTGTAACAAAGCATAAACGATATTATAATCAAAAAAGGTAGCAGGATATCTTGACATTTTCAAATTTTACTGTTATATCCCCGCTGAAAAGTAATAAATATTTTATATCAGTTTTATTAACCCCGTTTCATTTCCTTCTATGCATTAACTACTAAAATACTGAACTAAGCTACGAAACTATAGGCGAATTGCTCCGTTATTGTTATGACAGGAAATACTATATTTGCATATATATCAAAAATATTGTCTTTCAATGGAAATGCAGAACCAAAATAGGAGTTTAATAAAGCTTAGATTATACGTTTACGTTTAGAATTGTGAAAGTTTGGAAGGTCAACATGATTGTTTGACAGTTTTATACAGTTTTATAGCCGCTTTACGCTCGTGTCTTACGGCGCGTCGTAAAAGCTAACCGCAGTAAAGTACACAAGTTGCTCTCCCTAGAGTCGTAAATTTGCGATGCATGCGGTGAAGTACGTCGCGGGGCCGCGCGAGTGCGAATCCGACGCCGATTTTTATAATTGAGACTAGATGGGTAAGTTGACTAGAACTATACTTTTATACGGATTATGGGCTTGCGTTTGACCGCCATCTCACCTGATGCTAAGTGAAGATGCGATCTACGATGGAGCACGCTTGCCTAGAAGATACCGATACTGCTACGATATTACCACGATATGGTTAAATGAAATATTTATTAACTAGCGGACGCCTCACGGCTTCACCCGCGTAGTTCCCGTTCCTGTGCGAATACATAATATAAATAAATAAATAAATATAATAAAAGTAGCCTATATCACCCGGGGATAGTGTAGCATCCCAACAAATTTTTGAAATCGGTCCAGTAGTTTTTAAGTTTATTCGTTACATACAAAAATACAGGAATACAAATCTTACCTCTTTACAATATCAGTATATAATAACATAGCACTAAAGTTGAAAGTCATTTTTCCATTCATAATTTTAAAAGTAACATAGAACATGTCAATTTAATAAAATGTCAATATAATCAAGTGTCAATTATAAAAATTACAAGCTAGGTGTGTTTACGTTTTTCGACCCCACCGTTGCTTAACATCAGATGAGCAGTGGTCAAACACCTAGCCAACCATAAAAAAAACGCAAGAGCGCCACGTAGCGATGATAGCTCAGTGATTAGCGCGGTTGGTTCGCATGCCAAAGAGCATGGGTTCAAACCCCAACAATGAGCTTGAGCTGCGGTGAAGTAAAACATCGTGAGGAAACCATAGCATGGTAGTAGGGTACTTTCTAGTACTCGGCTGGCTAGCTACCACCCTCAAGTTGAAAATCTGCCACCAAGCATCTAACGGTGTGTTCCGGCAGTCTAACTTGAGAGTCAGTTCCATCCCAAGCTAGGTGTGTTTACCATCTTCGACCACGCCGTTACTTGACATCAGAACGGTGGTCAAACACCTAGTCTGTTAACCATAAAAAAGGCGCAAGAGTGCCATCTATTGAAGCTTATCAAAATATGCGAGCCTTCGTGAAAATATCTCGACAACTGTCGAATGGACATGAACAAGGGAAAAGTCATTGAGTGACGCTTTAAAATGATTGTCTCTTAAAACTGATATAGATTTCGAACAGACGTCTGTATTTTTTTTCGATTGGCTTCATTAACATTTCATTGCGGCCGTCCCTATTCATTGGAGTTAACCCTTTTAATGGCTGACCGGACTGCATGATTTTTATTGGAATTTACTTTACAATTTAATATTTTTCTAATGTATTTTTCTAATGTTGAAGCTTTAGAATATTTAATACTTTTTCTCGAATATTGGGATTTTGTTGTGGTACTTACTCGACCTTTGGCTGTTCTTTACGGTTGCATACAATGACCTCGCGTTTTTATAAAGAAATTTAGATTTTTTAACGATTTAGCGGGGACGAGTTTGCGGGAAAATGTTGGTATTGAAATAAATTAAATGTATATCGTAGGACATTACACACGGCGCCATCTGACCCCAAGCTAAGCAAAGCTTTTACTATGGAAGTCAGATAACTGATAGATTGCTTAAGGTGGTGCGATTTCCATACAAATAATTTTTCGCCATTTACGGACAAATGGAGCATAATTTTACAGTAAAATCACAAAGAGCTACAACCATTTGTTTTGGTTTTTAGTTGCGGCAAATCACAATTGCTTGACTAAAACAGTAGATTATTAGCATAAAATCAAATTTATGAATGATTTTTGAATTTATGATTTTTTAATACCTACAACAGTAGATCATGCTAATAATCTACAGTTTTATTCAAGCAATTGTAATTTACCGCAAATAAAGACCAAAATAAATGGCAGTAGCTGTGATTTTACTGTAAAATTATGCTCCATTTGTCCATAAATGGAAAAAAATTGTTTATATGGAAATCGAACCAACTTAAAGAAAACACGCTTCCTCCTGTGGGTGCTGTAACCGTTGGGCTGGCCCCACACGTAAACAGTTTCATGACGGCGCCTACCGGCTCGGTCGTAGCCGCCCCGCGTATTCTCACACAGTATTACGCAAACTACAAATTTCATACTAAAACTTTGTTTAATAACGTGCTTAAGTCTGCGTAATAGAGGATTAAGTTAGTATAACTCGGTGTTAGCGGAACTTCAACTGTTTTTGGTTTTAGTTGCGGTTTTATTGTACAGGGTTATTTTTAATTAGCGCCAAATATCTCGCAGGTAGCTCTCTCTTATATTATGTGTATTATGAGATCCGAAGCGTTCCCTCTAGACAATTGTATAAATATAACTTAAAGACTTGGCTTATCGAGCAGGCATTCTATAAGTTCGAAGACATGATGTTATTAAAAACTATATAATTTTTGTGTATATTTGTATTAAATTAATTAATTAATTGTTATTATTTTATATAATTCGTAATTTATTTGTAATTTAATTTAATTTTTGATTATTTTTTATTTTGATAATAATTTCATCGTTATACATACTATGCTAGAATGCTACATAATATGTAGTATTCTATATGAATTATATATAATAATAGGTATATAATATATATGAAATTTTGAATTGACACTTGCAACATATTATGTTGCAAGTCAATTTAAAATTTCAAATATGTATGACATTATATGAATTTTAAAACACCGAATGAATAAAAAAATACAAAATTATCAAAATAAGGTATGTCAATATAAACGTATGTCAATACAAAAAAAAATTATGTCAATATAATAAAATGACATCACAAAAAAATCATAACTACTCACTTGTAATTCAATAATCTGCATGGTGGTAGAGTACTTTCTAGTACTCGGCTGGCTAGCTACCATCCTCAAGTTGATCCTCAAATATGCCGCCAAGCATCTAACGGTGTGTTCCGGTAGCTTCACTTGAGAGCCAGTTCCATTCCAGGCTAGGTGTGCTTTACCATCTTCGACCACACCGTCACTTAACATCAGCTAAGCTGTGATCAAACACCTAGCCTGTCAACCATATAAAAAAAAATTAAATTTGAAATACTCGTCAATGTCACAAAAATATTAAATTGAATGTCAATATATCGTAAAATAAATGTCTTAAAAAAATATAAAAGATAACTACTTTAAATAAAATAAATAAATAAATATCGTAGCAACACACAGCGCCATCTGGCCCCAAACTAAGCAGAGCTTGTGTAATGGAAGTCAGATAATTGATAGAATACATAAATACTTTTTTTTGTAAATACATACTTATAACACATACAGAACTATATAAATATAATATGTATACAAACACGAAATACTTTAATGAACTGCGCGCCGACAAGAACGTATTTATATAAAGGAATGTAAATAAATAAAGGCAGCATTATTAGGCTCGTTCCAATCAACGCTCCATTTAATTCAGCTTCCGCAATAAAAAATACATTTCCCCGTAAAATGTATCGCATTTTTTTTCGTTTGAATACAGCCTGATTTTCTTCCCGTCTTTCGCGTGTCGAGATAATGACATCCTTATTCTGTGAAAAACCCTAGTTTTGCCTACGGCGACATTTTAATTTCGAATGTTCCGCCCCTGAGGGCGGATTGTGTTTTTTCCCCGCGTTCATTCGAAACTCGACCGTGACCCACTTACTAACAGTGCGTCGGAAATATGTTGGTATCGATTCAGGACCGAGTGAGTGAGATCGCTTTAAGATGAGTTGACTTCCTAAACGCTTCCATGCCACTTGAAAACACCAACACAATTACTTACAATCCTTGACAGCCCTGTTGGCTAATTAGTAGCATAGCTGCCTTAAAAGCTGAAGGCCGTGGGTTCGATTCCCGCTCAAGACAAACATTTTATGTACCAACAAATGTTTGTTCTGTATGTATTATAAGTATGCATTTACAAAAAAAAGAAGTAGATAATGTATTCTATCAGTTATCTGACTTCCATCACACAAGCTCTGCTTAGTTTGGGGCCAGATGGCGCTGCGTGTAATGTCCTACGATATTTATTTATATTTTAGGTTATCGGATGGGTGACCGCGAAATTCTGACAGAACAAGATTCCGAGTTGGCTGTCACTTTAGACCTATCCCTATTGCTTACCATAAGTACTACAGCAACATTACTCAAACTTAATGATTATACTTGAAAAACAAAGTCTATATTTGACATTTAACTAGACAACGAAACTCCTTAACATCTGCTTAACATAATAGGTCGAAAAATATATGTATGTATGAAACTATATAGGTACGTATAAATGAAACGACTGATACATGTAGATTGTAGCTATGTACTATAATGTACTTGACTTTTTGTCTTTTATTTGCTTCAGTGGACTAATATTTTTTGTTGCGAGCCAGCGGCTAAAGACCAAACAGCTACTACTGAAATATGAAATTAAATTAAAAATGCAAAGAACGACTAGCCATTCCCATTACCATAACCGCCACTGACGTTCAGACCAAATTAGTCTTTAAAGCGACGTAATTACGATCGAAGTTTCTTTAAGAAGCTGATTTTGGAATCTGTTTCGCCTTAAAGAATAAGTTAGACGTCATTATTCTGAGAGATTTTCTAGCAGTATAACTACGAACGAGTTCCTCGGTTACTCGGATTGAGTGCCGTCTCACACATCGCCACTTTAGAAACTCTCGTAAAGTCACCGTCTCGAGAGAGATGGATTTGTTGAATTTGAAATTCGAATCCGACCAGTCATACTCTTAAAAGACAATTCACAAAAGCTATATATTTTATAAGACGCAGAACTATCTTTGCTATTTTTGTTTCAGCCGAGCGGTAAAGTCGACTGTCCGACCCTAACTTGACATAACTTTCGTGACCTACTTATCAGGGGATCAACAATTTTATCTCACAATTTCTGTGTACCAACATCCTCCTTCAGGCGTGTTTACACGATCTATTGTAAACATATCAACACAATTCTTAATGTGTACCGACCCTATAAATATAGTTTGACGCTGTTTACATAGTTATTGGAAATAATATCCAATTTTTTTTTCTAATATTTATTCTACGATATAAGAAGTTTATCTCTACCCTCCTTCGAACGCAGCCAAAGCAGATTTCAAGATTTGAATCACATTAACGGCATATTCAAAGTCTAATTTCAAATTCAAATCTCGATCGCGGCGCGTTTGGACCGTCTTCGAAATTCAAAATTCGACATTAGGTTGCGCTCGTTACGCGAGCGTGCTGGGAGCGGACACACGTACTCAATCGGGGCCTGACAGTCCGAAATCGACGGCTATCCTGAAAGCGTGACTTTTGCCCCCGGAATTGACGCGAGGCGCGGGAGCCAGGGTGGGGGTATTGATCGCGAGCGCTCGGGCAGACTTCGGCCGACGTCGGCTCGCGGCGACCGGCTTCCGCGTTACTCGAGAGTGGCGCGGCGACGTGCTACCACCGCGACCGGCACGGCCGGCGCGGCCGGCTGGTCACTCCACTCGCCGCAACTTTACTGGAAGGAGTTGATTGGAACTTTAATTAGGACAAGGTTACCGACGTGGGCGTAATTCAGTTTTCAGTAGCTTTCACGTTCGCTTTAATAAGTTAGTTTCTTGAGTTTAGTTTGAAATTGCGACCACCCCCGTTTCACGGTCCGTGGCTTCGCATCGAATGAGTTCGCAAATTGAGAACAGGCGATCTACCTCCTTGCTGTAAAAGTCGAGAAAAATGCATTTGTATTTATTTTCAAATTACGTATGTACTTGGTGGTAGATCTCCTTAGCAGGAAGTCGTCTAAGTAAGTACCACCGCAGATATTTTGCCGCCAAACAGTACTGTGTAAACATTACTGTGTGCGGTTGACAGCCCCGTTGGCTCATTGGTAGTATATCTACCTTGAGAGCTGTAGGGCGCGGGTTCGATTCCCACTCAGGGCAAACATTTTGTGAATAAACAAATGTATGTTCTGTGTCTGGGTGTTCTGTATGTATTATAAGAATGTATTTATAAAAAAAGTATGTATATATTCTATCAGTTATCTGACTTCCATCATACAAGCTCTGCTTAGTTTGGGGCCAGATGGCACTGTGTGTATAGTCCTTCGATATTTATTTATTCATTTAAAGATAATGAACATCAAAGCAGCGATGCTCTGAACTTTGTTTTACTACTTGCAGTTTTGAGTATCGCTGCAATGTCATGGGCAGGCATTATCTTTTTCATCTTACTTTTACATAAAAAGTAAGTAGGTACTGGAAATTTACGAGTCAATTTATGGTTATAAAGTACAAAGTTGGAGTTGATTTTGTTCGTTTTGAAGAATTTGAAAAGCTATCCTAGTAAATGACGAGGCGCCCAACCCACATGTCGCGAAAACAATTCCCATTCTGCTAATTGGATATTCTAATCGTACGTATGTATTTGGAATTCCAGGCGGTTCGCTGTTCGCTCAATCTGTTCTATAAACTTTAGCTGAATTGCCTTTGCTGACTACTTAACTGTCATCTAGCTGAAGCGTTTTTGAAAATATTCATGGTGACTTAAAAACAAAACAGTGATCCGTACATGTTATTAAGTGCGGATGACGATTTAGTGTTCATAATTTTAAAATTAATAGAACCAAAAAGCATACCGCTATTAATGAGAAGACAACACCAAAAGGCGAATTAAATCCCACTAATATTATAAATGTGAAAGTTTGGATGGATGTTTGTTACTCTTACACGCAAAAACTAGTAAACGGATTTGGATGAAATTTGGTATGGAGGTAGCTGAGACCCTGGCACACACATAGACTTTTTGTCTCGAAAACATGCAGCGGGTAAAACCGCGAGCGCAGCTAGTTTTTAAATAATTGCAAAACAGGCTTTCAGAAAAGTAAAATTTGAGTGTCTTCAAATTCAAAGCAAACAGGTGTATTTTTAGGTAAGCGTGCTTCATCTTAGACTGCATCCTGCTTAAAATCAGGCAGAGGGTAGTTGTTTTTGTAGTAACTATAGCTCTGTGGTTAGCATGGTCGCTTCACATGCCAAAGGGTGTGGGTTCAACCCCCAACAATGAGGAAACCATAGTATGGTGGTAGGGTACAGACTTTCTAGTAGGTACTCGACTTTAACGGTGTGTTCCGTAAGATAAAATTTTGTTTACACGTACGAAAACATATTGTATTTTTATTCGTGTACCTTTATTTTAGTTAAACACAAAGTTTCGTCAAAGATAATGTTCAAGAAGTAACTTTGAGATTGATTCAAAACTTTGATACTGATGTTTACCAATCAACTATCATAAAATGTTCAACCTTAGCGCCATACAGATAAGGTAGATTTCAGCTGTGGGGATCTTCCTCAAAAAATAAAATCGATTCAAAAAGAGCTCTACATTTCTTTAAATTTAGAACGAGTTCAACTTCTGATCGAACAAAGATAACGGATGCTGGTGCGCTACGTTTCTAGAGATTGCGATTGGAAACTTATCCCAGATTTGTGCTTACGACAATTTCAACAAATTTATTTTTTGAGAATATTCTCGTAACTAAAAATCCCGTAAGGCGCAGCCAGCGGATATACATATACTGCTTTAGGATCCGTTACGGTCGATGCGATCGAAGGTTTCTTACAATTTGATGGTTGTCTGGGACGGTTATGGGCGAGCGAGAAATTGCCGCTGCTGCGGGAGCCAAGCTCGGGTCGAGTTTGTTTTGATAACTACACGATATTTTGACTTACTCATCATCAGCAACCAAATCATCAAAGTCCACTGTTGTCCTCTCCCAATACGCGCCATTCAGCCCGATCTTCGGTATTTGGAGTTTTGCTTCCATCCACTGCAAACTGTCCTACGTATATCGTCATTCCATCAAGTCCTACGTTACGTTTGCCAGTTAGTGATCTCCACTCTAGAACACATATATCCCAGCGGTTTTCGTTTTTTCACAGCTCAGCTGATGTTAAGTGAAGGTGTGGTCGAAGATGGTAAAGCACACCTAGCCTGGAATGGAGCTGTAGCACGAGTATCGCATCGTAGTGTATCACGAGTAAAATAACAAACTTCACGTTTTATACATCGCTGCTTTAGCGCTTATTACTCTCAAACATTCGATGGTCATTCTCAACAGCCCAGTAATTTCGCTAGCCGCAGTACCCTTCAAACCAGAACACAGGAATGAACTCCAATATTTTTGCAGCAAATTAAATAATAGTTACTATTGACTCGTCAACCCTGCGAATTGTAACGTAACAGCAGTTACTGCGAGTGCGAACAATCAAAACCTTTTCGTTTCAGTGACACCCCGTCAGCCCGCCAGCCCGTCACGCACTGCAGCCATAATATGCTAAATAGCAGTTTCTACGTCCATCGGATATCTGGGTCAGAATACACCCGCGGCCCGTATTCACTTAATTGAAAAAGTTAAATCGGACCATTTTCGCGAATTCGTTTCGTTTTTTTTTTTTGTTTTTGTTTCGTACGCAACTCTATGGTTAATGGAATAGGGGTGTTTTTAATATTTTCTCTTGCTACTTCGTATTTTGATTCTTTGTTGCGTTTTTGCATTCTCAGATTTGTTTCGTGTGTCGATGCTGCGGTTTTTGTCTTTCATAAAATATATTACTTTATAGCTATGAAAATATATGTTATTATTTGGATTTAAAATTTAGAGGTTTTAAATAAAAAACGGCACGTGGTCACCCATATGCGGGTTCAAGGCCGGCACTTCTTTCAACACTACAGGAAATAGTCGAACTAAAAGTATTGAAGACATGGCGTAAGAGAAGCAGAACACAATAACTCTCAGTTTTAGAAATATTTACAAAAAAATATGTAATTAAATATACGAAAAAATTGGTCCATAAAAAACAACTAACTCCATTGGGTGTGTCGATATAATAAGAATATCTGTTATATGTTAGGATATAAAAAGACTTCGTGAAGCCAAATTATTCTCACCCATCCTACTTTATAGGTTAACTTTCGTACGCCTTATGTACAGAGTAAACAAGTAATATATTAACTTGACATCATACTAGTTAGATACCTACAGTACCTACAGGCACTAAGGTAGGGTTGTCAACTGTCTTTATTTTGTAAGGTATCATTTTTAGGGTTCCGTACCCAAAGGGTAAAAATGGGACCCTATTACTGAGACTTCGCTGTCCGTCCGTCCGTCCGTCCGTCTTTCACCAGGCTGTATCTCAAGAACGGTGATAGCTAGACAGTTGAAATTTAAAAAACAAATACTAAAAATAAAATAAAATAAATATTTAAGGGGGCTCCTATATAACAAACATGAGCTTTTTTGCAGTTTTTATAGATAATGGTACGGAACCCTTCGTGCGCGAGTCCGACTCGCACTTGGCCGGTTTTTTGTTAATCAGTGCAAGATACCGCACAGAGCACTACAAAGCACATATCTAGCGATGATAGCTGAGTGGTTAGCGCGGCCGATTCGCATGCCGAAGGGCGTGGGTTCAAACCCCAACAATTAATTTTGGCTGCCGCTGATCCTTCACCGGCAAACATCGTGAGGAAACCATAGCATGGTGGTAGAGTACTTTCTAGCTACCACCCTCAAGTTAAAAATCTGTCGCCAAGCTCCTAACGGTGTGTTCCGGCAGCCTCACTTGAGAGCCAGTTCCATTCCAGGCTAGGTGTGTTTACCATCTTCGACCACTTAACATCAGGTGAGCTGTGGGCAAACATCTAGCCTGTAAACCATTAAAAAAAACTGAGAACTAAAGAAATAATGTAATACATTGTTTTCAACCATACAGTTTGATCATTTGATTTGACTAGCTGGAGACCAAGTTGATTGGAGATGACGACTTTGCCTCGATCACCGCCGCAGAGTAGCATGTCTATCTATTTTTTGCCGGATACATTTCGGGAATTATACGCAAGATCTCCATGACATTATTCAACACTTCTAGTGTTATCTTGTCTTTGAAAAATCATAAAGAGAAAACATTGTGTTTTAGTTTAACGGCAACCCTAACAAGAGCTGTTTGATAAATCTACGTCTTGATGTGGACAAACAATACGATAAACAAGTTCGGTGATGCTTTCCATGTTTATTTATCTTGTTCCTTCATGTACAATTTATTATATTACATATTATGATGTTATTTTATTATCGTGAGAATTGATTTAAACACAAACATTTTGCGATTGTGGCTTACTGGGTAGTGCGGTCAATTCACTTGCTAAAAGATTTCAGCTGCCGGTAAAAGAAAACATTGTTAGGAAACCATTGCGTGGTGGTAATTTCTAGTAGGTACCTACTCGCCTGGCTAGCTACCACCTTCAAGTTGAGAATCTATCGTCAAGCGATTAACAGTGTGCTCCGGCAGCTCTCACTCCATTCTAAGCTAAGTGTGTTTACTATCATCTGCCATAGTGTCACATGACATCAGGTGAGCTGTGGTCAAATACCTAGCCTGTCACCCTTAAAAAAAACATTGAATACCAACAATCAACATGTATACCTACAGTCATACATAGATTAAAACAAATAACATAATGGAATTTAAACCTAAGTTGTACGTATCGACAATTTGCAATAATCACAAACAAAACCACATTGTAAAAAAAATTAACTGTTGAGAAGTGATATAAAATACAGTTACATATTAAAGAAAAAAAGGAAGAAGGAAAAACATTTATTTTTCCCTACAAAACACTAGACACAACAACAGATAAATACAAACAACACACACAAATAAAAAGATACAGATTAACATAAAGACAACAAATTTGGAAAGACAGTAAGCGGGTTATCGCTGCAGTGACTACTGCATTACCAAGGAAAAAAAGGCCAGTACTCAGCAATTGTGCAATATTCTGTAGTATAAGTACGGATTCATAGTCACATAATTATATGGTACAAGCTTAAAACCAAATTGTCTCTTCTCCATCTGATCTGAATCTCTTCGCTATCTGATTAGTTTTCCTCTGTCTCAAATTTTATATAAATCTGCAAAGTTAAGTAGAAACGCACATTGACACTTTTCAAAGTCGAAATACATTTTTACAAATGATTTCCTAATTGACTTGTGGCTAAGTTAGATAAAACTAATCCCGTAGAAATAAAAAGAAAATATTTTCACTGACGACGTCATCGAAAATTTCTCCGTTTCGCTCCAATATTTGGCCGATCTATTCACGGGTGGGTACGCGGTTCATCATTTCCAGTTGATTTTTCACCGTGAAAGACGTTCCGATGTTCCGAACAGACGGATCCGCGCATTTATGGAATAATAAGTAGGGCTTAGAGCACAATTAGAGCATCGCTACTGACCCAGTTCTAAAGCTATGTATTCACCTTGGTGCAAAAGTTACGTGACGCGATATAGTCTGGCAAAATTGTTCGTGTGTGTCACTACATGGCGCCTGAAATCTTATTTTAATTTAGTTTAGATATGATATTTGTATTACACAAATGCTTGTACGGTTTTTTAGGGATGAGTAGACAATATTTTATTTGTAACATGAAACAAATTTCATTACTATCAACGACCATACAAAAAGAAATTAAAAACATAAATAAAATTTACTAACTTTTGACAGCCCTGTTGGTTCATTGGTAGTATGTCTGCTTCGAGAGCTGAAGGGTGTGGGTTCGATTCCCACTCAGGACTGACATTTGTGTGACTAACATCGATGTTTGTTCTGTGTCTGGGTGTACTGTATGTATTAACAAAAAAAAAAAAAAAGTATTTAAGTATTCTATCAGTTATCTGTCTTCCATCACACAAGCTCTGCTTAGTTTGGGGTCAGATGGCGCTGTGTGTAACGTCCTGTGATATTTATTTATTTTTATTTATTTAATTATAATAGACACATAACAAACATTTATCGTGGGACGAACCCACCCTCTACAGCTCTTGAAGCAGATATTCAACCAAATGAGCTAACAGGGCAGTTCTAATCACAAAATCAAAATGGCTTCCTAAAACGACGGAGGACTTGAGTTCGGTAGTGAATACGCGCCTTATTAGGCCCCGCGTGTTCACCCAAAAACCTCGCTAATTCTTCTTTATAACCTTTTTATTAGACTTCGGAAAGCGACTGAATGGCAGTCGTTAAAAGTCTTAGGACTTCGAAAGGAAGTTTATGAAAAAATTCTTTAGAGGTTAATTTTGTTTGTTCTGTTCATTACTTTATCAATATTTAAACTTTGGTCAAATCTAGAATTGAGTTTTCCAGTGATCGGCATGGTTTTGAAGTTGTGCGATATACGAATGGATATTTTAACCATCGCAACTTTGTACGGCCGATTGTTGACTGGAGGAAAAATAGGGATGCTCTCAAAATGTTTTGCAAAAGTTATTTGAGGTTTGAAGGCAATTATTAATTACTACTAACCAATGATAACAAAATCTGTTATTCTCAATTAAGACGCGCCGATTTTAAAACGCGGAAACATAATCATTGTCTCTACATCGAGTGTGCCAACATTGTTCCTATTTTGACATTGTCCATGCTATGATAATACATAGCTTTTACAAGAAGATAGGATATTCAGAGCCTTAGAAAAGTCCTTAACGATAAACTCAAATCTAACATTTTCGCTGTTATATTCGAAATTTCCCCTTGAATCTAATAAGTAATAGTTTTGCAATACTTATGAGAAATTAATATAATTATTTTTGAGCTGTTACTGAAATTATTAGAAACTAGCCCGGGGGACGATGACTACATAACCCAGTAAACAGTCTGCTTAATATGATTAGTGTGTCCGAAACACGGGAGCTGGAGGTAGTAGCCATTGTGAGTCGGCCTCTAAGCTAATAGTTGTTTAGGACGGAGCCCGCTTCCCTGCTTCCTGCTTCCCTGGATTACAATGGCGAGCGAATCCGGGATATTGTTACGATTCTGCTAAATCGCGGAAAAAATGTTAATTGAAATACAGTAAGGTTAGTCTGGAAAATAGTTATTCTTGCTCTATTGATGTTAGATGACTCTTACGAAAGATTTGAATAGTAAAGTTTTTTTGTAACGGTTGACAGACTAGTTTATTGACCACAGCTCATCTGATGTTAAGTGACGGAGCGCTCGAAGGTGATAAACACGTCTAACCTGGAATGGAAATGGAATGTCGGAACACTGTTAAGTGCTTGGCTACATATTTTCAACTTGAGGGTGGTAGCTAGCCAGTCGAGTACTAAAAATACCCTACTACGTTGTGGTTTCCTCACGATGTTTTCCTTCACCGGCAGCTCAAGCTCATTGTTGGGGTTTGAACCCTCGCCTTTCGGCAAGTAAGCTGATCGCGCAAATCACTGAGCTAAAACTAAGCTGAAGTTGTGTTTTAATGTTGCACTATCGCTTAAAAGTAACCGAATAAATATTGGTCTTGATGCTAACTCGATAGCATTCATTAACTGAAGATTCCAATTTATTTTTGCCTGAAATGTTTTGTTTAGCTTCATCAACAAAACAATTAAACTATTTCATAATATTTTGTGCGCGATCAAGACTCGATGACAACGTAATTAAATATTTTATCTATAATTAATATACTTTAATTGGTGTGCCAGGAGCCAAATTTAGTAATTCATTGCCACATTCATAATTAGAACAGCAAACATTTCTGATAAATAGGTAGTTGGAAGCGTCCGGTGGTGAACGCCAGTCACTCGACTCTGTCGGGCGAGTTCGACCCGGCCGCGACAACACCGGTCGGTTTCAACCCGCCGTCGACCCGGCCGATCTATTGAAATATCAATTTCCTCCTGCGATCTCATTTATTTGAAAGCAGTGGAAGGGTTCAATAGATATCTTGCTTAACAACTGCCAAAGTAGACGCTCTATTTTGATCTACGACCTGTTCCGATCAATAACAAAATATCGCGCTCAAAGATCTCAAGGGTGAGGATACACCAACCACGTAAAAATTACTTGTTTCAAAATTAGCGTCATCTACAATTCTAGACCTAAGTTATATCTTTCTATGCGGACTACGTCTTATCCTCACAAACTTTCTAGAATGGCGTTAGTGTGCGGAATATGAGGGGCGGAATATAATATAGGTATATATTTCATATAAACCATTGCTGCATTTTTCTATTTGCCTTGTCCTAACATAGCTATACAAGAAGCCAATGACCACGCCAGTGATCTAGTTGTAGAAGCCTTACTCAATTTGTATAACCCCATAGTGTTATTATAAAAATAACACACTATTTTCCTTAAACGAAAAAATGATTATAACTTTATTGCCAACATCTTTGCTAAGAAACAATAATATGTATCAGTTGCTTTACTAGCCTAAGCCTGTATCAATACAACTTGTACTCCTGATCACAATATGCTTCCTTCTCCTTGGCATGATATTTCTTTTATGTAAATGTTGGACTCAGTATCTTGATTTTTGAAATATACATAAATGATTATTTGTCAATCTAAATTGACAGCCCTTGTTTTTTGTTGGCTCGTTGGTAGTATATTTGCTTTAAGAACTATAGGGGATGGATTCAATTTTCACCCAAGACAAACATTTTATGATATCAACAAGTGTTTGGTCTGTGTTTGGGTGTTCTGTACGTTTTTACAAAAAGTTTTTACATATTCCATCAGTTATCTGACTTCCATAACATAAGGTCTGCTTAGTTTGGCGTCAGATGGCGCTGTGTGTAATGACGATACGACACTTATTTATTTTATTTATCAATCTAAATATGTTAATGTGGAATAAGCTCGTATGTCATACCTTAACTTGTATGTATACTACGCATACGCTGGCTATTATACTACGACTACTAGACTTTTAAATAACATTTGCCATCGTACATCGTCATTTTTGTGATGGAATCGTTAGAAAGGGTCCCGAAACGCGTTTTGTTTGCCCACTCGTAAGAAAATTGAAAGTCAAGCGCAGGCTTATACATACATACTTAAAAGTAGTACTACATAGTAAATAATACAAAGTCCAGCAAACCGGAGTCGGCGAGGTCAGGGGTGTGATTCGAGTGAAATATCAATTTCCTTCGCGCTGGTCCGGACCAGTTCATTTATCAGAGAGCACTGGAAGGGTTAAATAAAATATCTGCTGATGCCCTGCCCCCGCGGCTCCGTGGCGATGTGCCGACTGAATGGGGAAACGTTGTTGTCAATATTTGTTGCGTAAATTTTTAGAAAGTTACTCGTAACTTGTGTATACTTACATGTTTTCTCGGAAAGGGTAAAAAAAATAACTATTAGTTTTGCAATTTTTCTTTTGGGATGACTATTTCTTAGAATCATTATTTACAATGCCATAAAGGTGGTATTAGTGCAGTTTGTATGACAAATAATAATAATCGATGAAGTATATAATGTAATATATACTAGCGGACGCCTCGCGCTTTTACCCGCATAATTCTCGTTCCCGTGAGAATACAGAAATAAAAAGTATGTCACCCGGCGATAGTGTAGCTTCCTAACGGTGAAAGAATTTTTGAAATCGGTCCTGTAGTTTCCGAGCCTATTTAATACAAACAATCAAATCTTTCCTTTTTATAATAAATGAAAGATAGATGAATAAGACCAAACTTTAAAAAATAAGCATTCATGGGGAAGAACAACAGAATTAAAAACTTTAAACACGTCATATTAGCATATCGTAGTTTAAGAATTTTTCACTTCAAAAACGTGAAATTTATTGTAGAAAACAAACTAAGCTATTATAATTATGTACCTACTACAAGTAAAATTTTTGCACTTAGTTTAAACAAGGAATAACTATCACTCATTATCATATCAAACATGAGTTCTGCTACTTTTAACTTCCTAGCTCTAAAAGAAAATGTATAAGACTTTAAAGCAGAAATAACACTAAAATCTTTTAAATTGTGCTTCCGCAAAGAATACGAGAGTTAATGTTTATTTTTAGCATCTGTTTTAGAGATTAAACCTTTTTCCCGGTGTCGAGCCGACCTCCGTAGTATTGTTTCTGTTGAGCTACCGTGTGAACCTTAATCACGAAATTCGTTTAACTTCGTTAGATATAAAATGAAATTTACTATTAACAATATCTTCTTTTTTTGTCGTGTTTTGAGTGTACTAATTGCAGATACATAATTGGATTTGCCTAAGTGATCTACACAGTTTCGATAGCCTAGTTGGAAGACTGTCTGATTTCCAATCTGAAGGTCCTTTGGTTTGAGTCCCACGGCACGCACATCTGTCTTTTCAAAGTTATGTGCGTATTGCCGATGACATCAAAACAGTGAAGGAAAACATCGAGAGGAAAACTACATGCTCGAGAGATCATAAAAAAATGTTCTCTAAGATATTATGTGAAGTTTGCCAACCCGCACTTGGCCAGCGTGGTGGACTAAGGCCATACCCTTCTCACAATGAGAAGATGAATGAAATGGAGATAAGGTTCATGTTGATGTTAGCGATTACGTGACAAAACTTAAAATAAATTCATACCTTATAATATCATGAGTAGTATTGTTGGCAGTAGAATGCAAATGAGCGTATAAAAAGATGGAGAATAGATACCGCATTCAGTTTTAAAAGTCAGGGAAAGAATCAATAAAAAATCTCTACAAACAATATTAAACTGTTTACTTATTGCAAACTTCAAGCTGTTACCAAAAATTAGCGCGAAAAGCCAAGCGGAGCGAACTTCCTAATCCTTTCACGGCGAAGTGATAGCGAGCTTTCAAGCTAAAATTATTAAACTTAACTTGCTCCACGCTTTGCTGGCTTATAGGTAATATGTTAAGCTTTTACCGAAGTATGACACCTTTGCAATAGCTTGCGGCAGCTAACTCAATCTTAAAACGAAGTTAGCTGGTTAGCGCTCTTTAATAATTAGCATCTTTACTGATATTGTAAAAGCAAACAAGTGTTAGTTTGTCCCACTTTAACGCAGCAAAAGAACAATGAGTTGTATAACAAAATAAGCCATTCAAAATTCATTTTTTTTTGTTTCAAGTTGTTTCTTGTGTTGATCTACAAATACATAGAAGGCACTTCCTGAATGCAAGAAAGTTTAATTTCGCTTGTGTCTGTTTGTGCGCTAAGTTTTTCAAAACTACGCAATGGAATTTTATAGAATACTATAATTTTGAATTTATTCGAAAAGTATGTTCGTTTGAAGCCGGGTTGAGGTACTAGTTTTTACTAAACGCCAATAACGTTTCCAGCTAAAACGCGAGCAGATGTTATCAAATAAACACAAAAACTTCAACAATACACTCAAAATAATCACGGAAACCTTTCAACAGTCACGTACTTTTTAAATAAATATATCGGGCTTGACATTTTTTTGCATTTTGATAAAGTTGTCTCGTATCTTGGACAAATTCCAAATACGGAATAAAAAAGATTCAAAAGATATTAGGGGATATGTCTTCAATGATAAATGTAAGCACAGATAGACAACTTTGAATATATATTGACAAAATTTTACAGACTACGCTATGAGTTGGGTCGGCAGTGTTGACTGTGAGCCTAATAAGCAACAATTACAAAAGCACCCCACGAGTTTAATTGGAAAGAAAGAAAGATTTTTTTATTTTGTAACACACAAAAAAACCCAAATCAGGGGCAGTTAAAAAAGGGGCTTACCGCAGCATAATGCAAGTGATATTTTAATTACTTAAAGCACATGCAACGCATTTGATAAATAAAGTCTAGCTCAAACTAACTTCTATAGGAAAGATAGTTATTCTGCCGCTAAGCAGTAGTGTGTAAACATTCCTGTGTTCCGGTTTGAAGGGTACTGCAGCTAGCGAAATTACTGGGCTGTTGAGACTAACCATCGAAAGTCTCAAAGTCATGAGCGCCAAAGCAGCGATGCTCTGGACTTTGTTTTGTTACTCAAAGTACTGTGTATCGCTGCAATGGTCATAGACAGGCGTTATCTCTTACTATCAGGAGAGCGTCTCGTTCGTCTCATTACTTTTTACACAAAAAAAAAAAAAAAAGGTGTGCTATTACTAAGAAAAAAATCTTAAATATACCATTATTAGGGTACTGTCCAAAGATACTCGTATGTTGTAATTAAATATTGAGAATAACACTTTTGTGACAGTTATAACTGAGGCTGTCACTATTATACTCTGCTGACGTAAAAGAAGTAGACTGCCTGGGACGTGTTAAATATTTATAAAACAGGGAACCGATAAGACGCGTGACGCGTATGCAGAAAAGGAGTGAAGTGCTTTCCTTTTGCCCCGGGTGATTTAACTCAATACACAAAAATTACAAACATTTCAAATTTAGGAAAGGTACAATATGTCTATATAAACAAGTATATGCTTCGGTAAATCAATCAGCAAACCTACAATTACATCGGTCTTATAACCAAATTTCCTTGTTAACTTAATAAAGATATTTTTTATTTTTTTTTTTAATAAAGTTAATGGACTCTTTGAGAAACAGACACACTAAATACAAACAGCTATACCTCTAAAAAAGTTAACCATCTGGTTATTTATACTCTCCGATCTCTACCTGAGTCAGTTGATCGGCTGGAGATAATGCTAAATATTGTCACAGCCTGAGTACCGATAGTGTCGCCCTTCAAGTATTTTGTTTATCAAGTCAAGCGGACGTAAGTTGACGTAATGGGATTTATCTTCGCATTGTAGTTTTATTAATTTCTTTTTTGGTTAGAAATGGCTAGATTCTATATTTATTTTAAAATATTTAACATTTCGTAGGAAACAAAACTCCTGAAGCACTCAATGGAAACGCCGTGCAGATGACAGAAACTTGTAGTGCCTAGGACTTGCAACCCAGGTCTAGGTTTAAGGGGCCTCTTTAACACCTGTACATTAACTCATTTGATCCTGGCAATACTGCTTTGGATACTTCTTCTAGCAATTAATTTATGGATGTTCTTGTCAGACCGCTCAGGTTGTTTTTAATAGATTATACAGAAATTTTAAGGGTACTCTCGCTCCCACTACTACTGAATATCTATAAACCCCAAACCATTTATGATCAGTTAATTTGTAAGATCATAATATTTATTTAGTTACATACTTATTTTATTCTTTCAAAAAAAATATGACAAGTTTGTTTTCACTAATAAAGTTTGTTTTCTTTTCTTTACAGGTAAGTTATAGCTGCAGCATCTTTTGTAAATGAATAGAAACATTGCAAGTGCTTTACGTAAGTAGCTACCACAGAATTATTGACAAAACTTTGTCGTGCCTGATAGTCTAAACACACGCTAGCCTAGCTTACCGAGAAAGAAAATGTTTACTCTAGATTTGAAGACATCCATATTTTATCTCTCTGCAAACACAAGCTCTGGTAGAAACCTCGATATATTTATAAAAAATTTACAAATACAATTTTTTTGTTGATAACACCAAAGTCACCATTCATCTTTAAAAATATCAAAATCATAACATATTATGTCAATACAATGAAAATTTCAATGAAATAATTTATATCAATCGTAAAATAGAAACGCTTTGTATGTAAGTTGCATAAACGCCGTATAACTACTTAAAATAAAACCTGGAAAGTGATAAACAACAAACAACACCAAACTAGACATTGATATATCTAGATCTGCCCCGCCAACAAAACACCATCAAAAGCGATAAATCCTCACTCCCCTAAAGAAGCTCTATACAATCCAGATTACTCATCAGTGCTGCATTTAGATGCGCAAATAGTTACTTCCGATTTCTTTTCCCATGAAACCCCCAAAAGAATTAATGGCACTGACCATTGAATAGCGCGAGGGTAGAACATACCAGTTAATTTAACGTCGGGGGCAGCCTGAATGCTGTATTTAGGGGCCGACTTTGACTTCAGTTGAAAAGACAGCCGCTCCCTAGGCATTGTGAGTGGTCGGTGTGTGTTCAAAAGACTGCGTAAGACGTTAGTTATAGCAGCTATTTTGTTAATAATATATTGTTTGGGCTTTTATTTGCTCTCTTTCTGTTTTGTTACATTTGTTTCCATCGTATTTTAGTGGTGGTTTACTGCTTTAATGAGCTACAGAAAGAAGCCGTTGTGGTTTTTACACATGACTCTTCGAACGAGGTTTAAATACAGATGCGAGACTGAAGGCTGAGCATTACCGCACCGGATACGTGTTAGGTAAAATTGACTGCCCTGTTAGGTCATTTGGTACACTGCTTTAAGAGCTGTAGGGCGTGGGTTCGATTTCCATCAGAACAAACATTTATGTGACGATAAATGTTTGTACTGTGTCTGGGTGTTCTGTCTGTATTACAAGTAGGTACCTATAAACAAAAAATGTATGCCAGTATTCTTTCAGTTATCTGGTTCCCATAATACAAACTTAGTTTGGTGCTAGACAGCGCTGTGTGAAATTTCCTACGATGTTTATTATTTTATTTAAATTATTGTTATTATAATACTTTTAAGCGAACGTGATATTTTGCAACTACATTTCCTATGAAACACTGCACTGTGAATGTTTTGAAAACAGATTATACTAACTGTATACAATGAAACCAAATCATTTGACCTAAAATATACAAATAAAACTAAATATTGTAAAATAAATAATTGCTGATAAAATAAATTCAGATCTTTTTAAATCTGTATTTTGCTTTATCTCGCCGGACGACCAACGCTGGTCATGCCACTTAGACCAGCATTATGCTGAGGTGATTTTGTATTTGTCTGTCTTTGTTGTGCTTGGTTTTGTGTTACAAAATGAAATGAAATTCTTTCTTTCTTTCAAATCAAAATAATAATGTAATTTCATTTTTGAAATGAACGAATCCTTCACGCCCTTCCGGTCGAATCTAACAATCCACTTAGCTTAATCTATTAGGAAGTATGTCGTCAAAATAATGGCTAATAAAACAAGAGTGTCAAGAAGCGAACGGGCCCGAGCGCCGAGCGGCCCAAACATAAACATGTATTCTATCGGATACGTCGCTTAAGCGCGGAGGTCTGAGCGGAAGACGCACACTAAATCACAGGTCACCCCGGAGCCATGTATAATTCAGTGCCCGAAAGCGACACCCGCCATACTCGCATAATCCCAACAAACACCGTGGACGGCGCCGAGCAGCCGAGTGACCGTACCGACCAATTTCACGGTCTACTGCCATCGGGCCGAATCAATTTCGGTAAAATTTTATTCGTCCGAATTCGACCGTTCAAGTGAAATTCTATCGGTGGGCGAGTACGCGGTCCCCTGGCGTTTCCTAGTGGCTTTGGCGACGGCAAAGGAGCCAAATGACCGCTGCTTGTATGCGAATAGATTTTTGTAGTCAAGTAAACATTGGGTCGCGATCGCAAAAATGAAGGGGAATGTGGGTTCTCGGCCCGAAAACGGCGTACAAACAGATATTACCAGTTTTAGTGAAACGTGTTAAATATGTATTTCTATTAAAAAAATCTGAAGCTACAATACATTATAATTTTTTTTGAGATAGATTATTGGTATTGTATCTTTCACATTTTATATTGTTTTTTTAGAAATAAAAATATGACGAAAACTTCTCAGCATTGACATTCCATGCAATTACCAGGTACAACGCGTTGCTGGGATAAGAGCATGCGACCCAGGTATTAGGTTTAAGGGGTAAAAAAACGATAAAACAAGCTGAAGAGTTTAAACAATCAGTTTAATCGAACTGCAAATAAAACAGCATAAAAAGGAAAAGGGGAAAGTTTTCAACCCAATTTATTCCTAATTAAATTTAAACATATAACTTCAACATATTTTCCATAGTACTCATAGATATATTGGTTGGTTGTCTGGAATAGATCGCTCTTAGCGATAAGGTACAGTTTTTTTTATTTTTTGTTGTGCACAATGAAGGGTTTCAATCTATCTATATATATAATTTTGCATTTCACATTCAATCATCAATAATAATAAAATCAAAACATTCCATTCAGAAAAACCATTTTTCAAAATCATTAACAGTTATGAAAAACGCATTACACGCGATGACAGCAGCAAAGAAGAATTGGAAAAAGACATCTAGTGGCGGCTTTTAATGTCTAAAAAAGATAGGGGACCGTTCGAATATGCAATATTCGATTCCCCGACATTTCTCCACCATTAATCAAAAATGCGAACCATTAAAATGGGGTGGTGAAAGATCTACATCCAAAGTTGTCTATGCGAATGGCTAGTAATATTTATTGTATTGAGTATTGTAATAAACAATCATGTTAGCGGAGGGTCGGAGTCTGTCAGGCCGTGTTGCGAAGCTCCATATTTCTATTTATTGTGTTCGCGAATTGTATTTCACGTTTTTATTTTAGGGTCTATTTTTGTTACACCGTTTATTGTTCAGCCAAGCTTTGAAACTATTTTCCAACGAACCGAAATTTATATACAGGGTATGAAGTACATCCTTGTAACTGCCCATAGATCCATACCTTGTGTTACTATAATTATGATGAAAGATTTTTTAGTATAACAGTCGCATCAATTTGAAGATATTAATCAGCCATTGTAATTAATTTGCACAACAAAGATTTTTTTTTGGAGGTTTTATTAACATTTTATTAAGTAAGCTGTGATCAAAGTTTGCGCCTATTTGAGGATTACATAATAACTACGGATGGATGATGTTTGTTACTCTTTCACGCAAAAACTACTGAATGGATTTGGATGAAATTTAGTATGGAGGTAGATGAGACCCTGGATTAATACATAGGCTACTTGTTATTCTGAAAACATGGTACGGGTAATACCGCGAGGCGCAGCTAGTGTAATACTAAAAGTCACTCGTCCAAGCAGTCTTTCACTTAATCCAAATTTACTATAATCTAGTCTGACAAACTAGGACGAGCGGTTAATGTAAAAAAGCGTAATTTCAACTGCGTTAAATAAGTACAATGTTATATGGACGCATTTAACATAAAATAAAAGCGGGCAACTTAATTGAATTAACACAAACAGGACCTCGACTTCTTTGAAAAAAGCGGTACATTTATAAACAAAATTTTAATTACGGCCGCTTTTTGTGTACCTAATAGCTTATATCCACCGAGGCATTGTTTAGAAGATTTCGTGTTTAATATACTGCGTAGTAATCCAAGGGTCCGAGCTCGACGGTCACCCTTAGGTTATAATTTCTGCGGACAACGGACGGGCCACGGCGGGGGAGGCTAAAGAGTTATTTATAAACCAATTAAAACATTCGCTGCGTCGGCGAGATAGCGCGTCCGTACTGACTTCTCGAACCGACAGATCTAACAGATAATTGGATTTTATATTCTTCCTTCTCTAATTCAATTATGAGCGTCGATATAATTACACGTAACCAAATTTAAATGATTGTTTTATAGCCGAGTTCGTGTTTCGAAATTAAATTATCGATTGGTTTTTATAACTCCGCTCTATGTCGTAAGTTCATCAGTGAACTGTATTTTCTGTGGTTGAAAATACTTTATAAAATAACTAATTATATTATATAAATGTTCGGCAGCCTAGTTGGGAGACCGTCTGGCTTCCAACTTAGAAATCCTGGGATTGAATTCTTTGGCACGTTTCTCTGTCTTTTCTTAGTTATGTGCGTATGGCAGCTGGCTTCAAACGGTGAGGGAAAACATCGTGAGTAAACATACATGTCCGAATTTTCATTAAAAAAAGTTCTCGAAGATGTATGAAGTCTGCCAACCCGCACTTGGCCAGCATGGTAGACTATGACCTTACCCTTCTCAGAATGCGAAGAGACCCACGCCCAGCAGTGGGTCAGCTTATAAAAACAGGGCTGATTCGGAATCAGATTCTACAAAACCTTTTGCTCGTGACAATCAATACACAAACTAATAAAACTACTGGTACAAATATTAAAACAAATGTTTTAGTATGAAAAGCATCCTAAATAAACGCAAAAAATGTAAGCCAAATTTAAAAATGTATTTTGAAAAGCCAGGAAATATAACCGGTAATATAAACCAACAAATTTACTATTTGATGAATGGAAAGGAATATATTTGCGTACGTGCAAAAAGTTGACGTGCGAAACAAACAAGCGGCCCTTTAATCCCGTTCGCAGATCCATAACCGTGCGTGTGCGGGCAAAAACGTCAAAACTCGTAATGTCACCGATTAGCGGAAATAACCGCTCCACGGGACCGAATAACCAGAAATGTTTTAATATTTTTCTAGAGTATCCCAACTGGTATTGTTTAAAGTTGCAAAATTTAAATAAACATTTCCGATGGATTACAATCACATAATTACAGTTACTTAAGCATTTTTAATAAAAAATAAATATACATAGAAACTCTTTATTGTGCACACCAAAAAGAGAAAAAAAGTGCAGTTAAGAAAAGAATCTTATGAGCTAGTGCCACAAGTAGCGGCTTTATCACTTAGAGCGATCTCTGCCAGACAACCATGAATGGGAAACATATTAAAAACAGACGGCAGATGTTGTAACACTAGCAAGTGAATAAATAAATAATAATAATACATAATAATTATGTAAAATAATAATATATAAAATTATAATAATAATATGAGCAAGAACTCTTCTTGATTGTATATACAATTTAAAATAATAATTGGGCAGATATCACTATGACGGCTAGCTTAAAAAAATATAATAAAACATGTTAACACAAAATTTTCACGCAAAATTATAGGGCTGTTGTGACGAACCATCGAAAGTCTTGAAGTAATGAGCGCCAAATTGTTTTGTATCTCAAAGTTCTGTGTATCGCTGCAATAGTCCTGGATAGGCATTACCTCTTACCACCAGGAGAGCGTCTTGTTCGTCCCATTACTTTCACATAAAAAAAAACACTTCCGTTATTATATCGGTCTCGGTCCTCAGCAGAAGACCGCGGGACAAAAACCGCCGGTCGGCCCGGCGGCCTGGCTGATGGCCGGCATCACTCATACAGCCAATGATTAAACGTGCGATTTGTCTCCGGGCTAATGCCTACTGTTTACTTAATCGCCGATGTGGATACGTGGGTTAGATTGTAACCGGTATTTATTCACAGGCACCCTTCATAACTCAAAACTATCAATATTATATTTTTTTAAATAACATTTGCATTTAACTTACTTGCTAGTAAGTACTTTTTTATATTTTTGTTACCACAATGTTGTAGTAAGGAATCAGTTGTAAAACAAGAACAGAACGCACGGCGCCATGTAACACCTTCGAGTAGTTTCTACGTGACGTAGCGTTCGTAACTCGTAGAGTTGCCTACGGCGTAGACCGTCTACACACGTAGCCGGAAACGTAGCACGGTAAACTTCGTAGCACTATTAAATTAGAATGACTGTACTGAAATCTTTGATTTAATATTTTTGCTCGTAGCAAATAACTCGTAGAACTTCATACAGCTTTCATCGCCTTGTGAGATGCCTTGATATTGTCCTCGTAATTCCAACAAATTTCCAATGAAAACATTGTTTGCCAAAAATTATAAAACGGGTAAAAATGTATTGGGTATAACTAGTCGCAAATTATTTCCTTATAAGTTAGTTTAATACAGTACAAGATGAGAATATTTTCGTATTTTTCTTGTTAATTCAATTTATTACGCTTTGACTGCACAACTGTACATGTACATACGAGCACTCGTATATTGATATTTAATAAAAGATTTTGTTTGATATACCAAATAATATTTGTTTGAACTAAATACTATATTCTAACAATGTCGTGTAAATAGATAATGAATCGTTTGTACGATAAAACGACTGCATGTTTCTATTGACGCTCAAATTGTAGGTTCCAGTTGTTTGTCTTATAACTACTTCTATAACTACTTCTTGTTTTTCGGAGAAACGTCAAACAGTATAAGTAGCACAAATAACCTCTTTAACAAATCGACACCATAGTTTTTCCTAATCCCATGAGTTCCAGCCTGTTTAAATCTCACCCGAAGCTCCTTGCTATTGACAAACGCACCCGTCATTAAGTGGCGAGCAAACAGCTGGATGACAGACAAACAAACAAGCAAACACGCCTAATCTCCGCGCACACGGCAGCGCTGCCGACTGGGGAGGTTCGGCTTTTTGCTCCAACACCGGGAGTAATGTCGGGGGAACTTCCACCAAACCAAAACTACTCGTATTACAAATACGAAAGTGTAATATGAGTAATGTTTAGTGACGATAGCTCAGTAGTTAGCACGGCTGGGGCACGGCTTGTTTCAAGTGCTAACAATGAACTTGAGCTGCTGGTGAAAGAAAACATCTTGAGGAAGCCGTAGCATGGTGATAGAATATTTTATATTACTTGGCTGGCTACCGCCGTTACGTTGGAAATCTATCGCCAAGCACCTAATAACGGTGTGTTCCGGCAGCCTTATTTGAGAGCTAATTCTATTCCAGTTTAGTTTGTTACTTTCTTATTCACGTAAGTTTTATTTGGCACTCAGACAGAGTGATGGTAAGCAATGGTGTTGTCGAAGATTAAGCATCCAGACTTAGAAGACCCTACTTAGAAGACTTAGAAAGCTCTATTTGTAATAATAATTTTGTTTTAATTATAATGTTGTTTCTAATTTATTTTGCTAGTGGCTGATTTTTCGGATAAAATACCACTGCAAAAACACATTTCCGATTTCGAAAAAAAAACGATTTCCTAGTACGGCTTAACATAATATGTTAAGCCTAACCTGTATGCATATGCATAGGGTTGCCAACCCCAAATTCAAAAAACCAAGGCAATTCAGTTTAAAAACAGAATTCAGTAATAGTAGCAAAACGGCGCGCGAATTTATTTTAAAATACAAGACCTTATCTGGGCGCTTCAAAAACTCAGAACGCTGCTTAAAAATTATACAGGACATCCCGGGACACTACAAAATCTAGAACATGTCCTGCAAAAACAGGACAGTTGGCAACTCTAATACAGGTAATGTAAGATGTGACAGATATGCAATCAAGTGCTATGCTTAGTAATAGAAATGCGTACAAAACTACCATTTTTATTGTCAACTAGCTGCGCCCCACGGTGTTACCCGCTACATGTTGTCGGGATAAAAAGTAGCCTATATCTAAATCCAGGATCTCAGCTACCTCCATATCAAATTTCATCCAAATCCGTTCCGTAGGTTTTGCGTGAAAGAGTAACAAACATCCATCCATCCAAACTTTCACATTTATAATATTAGTGGGAATTGTTGGTTAGGCAATCATTAGCAGCTCGTGATTCTATAAAATATGAATCCAAATTGTTTAAACATACTTGTCGAGTACATTCAAAAACAATACCGACAACACAATACAACATGGAACTTTTATTTACGACCAATAAAACCTTTATTGCTCTAATTTTGAAGGTATAAAGCCAATACGCAGTGCATAAAGCGCTGCCGGGGAAACACTAAAGGTATTTTTACCGGTTATATCTAGAAATATCTAGTTATTACGGCCATGGCTGGGGAGTACCGGAATTTATTGCGAGTATAAAAGTTAGTGTGCAGTTCGTGTAATAATGCGCAGGTGAGACGGGGAGCTTGCACTATATTCCTGCTGAGTAATGGCGGGAAACTTTTGACATTTTTCGTACTTATTGTAAAAATGTCTTGAAGCTGTTAGTTGTCTTAATAATATCTAACGATTTGAAATTATTAGCTCGACTGTAAGTAAAAATTAAAAGAACGTCATACAAGATAAAATGATTGCTTAGATGTACATAAAGCGTAATTATTTTTGTTTACTATAATAATAATTAATATCGTAGGAAATTGCACACAGCGCTCTGCGATCTGACTCCCAACTAAGCAAAGCTTGTACTATATGTTAGTGTAGTGTATTAGTAACCAGCACTAATTTAAGTAGTGGTCTATGTTATACTTATTAACGCGTTAACTTGCTCATGTTCTTAGCTTATTTTAAACTCATTTATTGGCACATCCCATTTTTTTTGTTCTTGAATTCTTTCCACTCTAAGGTTGCCTAGAAGATATCGCTTCTAGCGATAAGATCGCCTTTTGTTACACTGAATAGTATTTTAGGATCAGATGTGAATCTATGATGTGAATGATAAATAGTTTAAATAGTTTATCCATTGCGGCAAGAACATGATGACACTTCGGTAATATAAGATCAGCACTATGCAACCACTCATGTTTAATGCAAATAAATATATCTTTATATATATCTGAGGACACTAATTATAGTTTGTCGCTTTAAGATCTACCTATAGATGTATCGGGTTCTATTCTGGGTCACATTTTTTCGGGACAACCGAAAATGATAAGCGCGCCTAGAAGAAGAGAGAAGGGTAAGGACATAGTCCACCACCCTGGCCAAATGCGTGTTCACAGACTTCACACATCTTTGAGAACTTTTTCTTTAAGAACTCTTAGACAGTTTCGTCGCAATGTTTCTCTTCACCGCTTGAAGTTTGGGTTTTGGGTTTTCTTTGGCTGCTGCACTAGGTAATCCTGTGTTACAGCTGCTACGGTTCAACCTCCGGCTTCAGTCCTTTTTTGATCAATTGATACAAGATTTGAGCGAAATCATGAAAAGGTGTTCAAATATAGTCGAGCGTAGTATAATGTGAGTAAGCGCAGCGCGTGGCGACGGTGAGGTCCAAGGTAAAGGCGAGCGACGTTACGCTGCTATGCAATAAATAAATAAAAGAGATATATATGTATAACAGCATCATTTCAGATCGATCCAGCAGAAACTTCTCGAACATTTGACGTAAAGACACTCCAGTAAAACAAATAAAGGTAAAAGCTCGCGAACGGCAGCCAAAGTAATTTCAAAAGTCATCAAAAAACGAACCGCAAACCATCCGAGGAGCAGTCGCGACCAAACAGGCGTATAACCGCTTCACAGCGATGCAAAATTCAATTCCGAAGACAAACTCCAGACTAACGGGCTTCGTAACGTATAATTAACCGCCAGAAACGCTTCTAGATCCCTTTGAAAAAGCTCAAAAGATCCTTTACATAATATAGTCTGTGGGCCTCCCATTCAAGCTGCGTGATTACTCCACCCGTCTCGGCGGACGTTCGTTATTTTTGTGTAGGCAACCGTATGTAACTTACATTTGGCGCCAAGTTCCGTTTGCGGGACGCGTGCGAATGTGGGCTCTAACGCTCTGACTCAAAGCCTCGAGCAGACGCGGGAAAAGGATGAGGCTGGAACGTGCACGCGTCAGGGCAATATTTCAAAGTATTCTAGCCCGTATTCTGTGGGTGCGAAAAAATCGTCGAACGACTGGCACGTCGGGCTGTGAATGGGCCGCTTTATATTAGCGTGTCGATGTGCGAGTCCTAATTCGTATGCCATTTTTTTGTAAATTGATGTTTGGATATTTATACTAAGTAGTTGAAGAGTAGGAATTACTCTTTCAATGGTCGCAAGTTTAATTTTTATCAATTGAAGTTTATCTGTCGTTTGCGAGCTCCGTGGCGTAATGGGAGGGTAGTGAAGGGCCTAGATTTTGGCTCGATTTATTTTCTTCCGGCGGTAGAAGGGATTTTGGCCGAATCGCTGTTTATTTAGGATCATTTTGGATTATGTAGATGTTCTTCGAGGCATCACCGGCATTACGTTGTTGAAAATGGATTGAATTTAATACGAGTACATCCTTATTGCCATGAATACTTTGCGGAGAGCCATTCTGCGATGTAACAATGACTCTTCATATTTGAAGATTGATGTAAATATACGTAGGTGTTATTTTTTGCGAAACTTAACAGTAATTGTTGGAGAGTATTGCAACTACCGAAATTATATAGCTTTGGAAACTAGCTATAGAATGTCTCAAATCTCTGGACTTGTGTTTTGTTACGTAAAAGCTCTAAATACCGCCGTAATGGTCGTGAACCTGTTATCTCTTCCCAAACATAGTAGGACTCTACGTATGTCATCCGTGCAGCCAAGGTACGGAACAAGCTACCTGAAGCCCTGTTTTCTAAGGCATAGAATCGGGATCTTTTCAAAGACAACATTATTCTGCGTGCTTCTTCTTCGATCACATTATCGCTGACCATCAGACGAGTCAGTGGTCAAACACGGACTTATACGTATTAAAAAACTATCAGGAGATCATTTTGTCTTATAACTTTTACATAATAATAAATAAAAAAAATATTTTGGAAAAATTATTTTCATTATGATTATACACTTTTTTGTATTCGTATTATTTAAACAAATAATAACTTAAATAGTCAAACTAGGTTTTAAATAAACTACTTTTTATGTATATTTTTTTAAATATTGTTATTTCCTAGTGGTAAAATCACAGAACTCTACCAATCTACAATCACATCGTAAACTCGCAGCGGTCGGGTCAAACTTTTATCAAAAATAATAACACATTTAGAAACTACATTTTGATGACGTGTACGACGTATTTAGTTAAACGTTTTAGTAAACCTATAATTATATGACCATCAGAATCTCTATGGTTAATTCCTTAAATGGTCGAGCGCACTCGTTACTTCGAATAAATGCATATATAAGTAGTAAACAGTTACCGAATTTCCTACAAACCATGATTTAGAACTTCATGTTACCAAATCGTACAGAAAGCAGTAATTGAGTGCTGGATTCCCTTTTTTATGTATTTTTTTATGGTTGGCTTCGTGTTTGACCAAAGCTCACCTTTTTGTTAAGTGAAGGTGTGGTCGAAGATGGTAAAGCACACCTAGCCTGGATTGGAACTGGCTCTCAAGTGAGGCTTCCGGAACACACCGTTAGATGCTTGGCGGCAGATATTCAACTTGAGGGTGGTAGCTAGCCAGCAGAGTACTAGAAGGTACCCTACCACCATGCTATGGTTTCCTCACGATGTTTTCCTTCACCGGCAGCTCAAGCTCATTGACCGCGCTAACCACTGAGCTATCATCGCTACAAATAATGAGATAAACGAGACGTTCACCTGATTGTAAGAAACAACGTATGTCTACGATCAATGTAGTGATAGAACTTTGATTAGCAAAATAAAGTCCAGAGCATCTCTGCTTTGGTGCTCATTACTTTAAGACATTCGATGGTTATTCTCGACAGCCCTGTAATTTCGCTAGCTGCTAATTATTTTTATCCACAGAGGAAGAACACGTCACTCGACTTTATTGCTATTAGGCGATGGCTCTAAGGGTCATTGTGCGATAACGTTGGAGCTCTGTCACTGACTGTGTACGTAGGGTGCAATTACTGCTAACCTGTCGATTAGAGATAACTGTACATTGTGTTCACGTGCTTAATTGCGTGCAGTGAATGATTGTTGATGATTAACATTTTTGTTATGACAGTTTGATTTGTTAAATAAAAAGCTGACATAGAATAAGTTATCAGCGTTAGGTTAAGAAAAGAATCCAGCGGGACTATTTTAATAAGACTTCCGTGTACATCTGTTTAACATATTATATGTATTTTGAAAAACATATATACATGTGAAACGTAATAAATAACCTTTAGGTTCGATTGTATATCATCATCATCATCTCCGCCGTAGGACGTCCCTCGATAACTTCTATGAAGACCGGTTGGAAGTGGCTCGCATTCAGCGCGTTCCTGTGGTCTTTATTAGGGCGTCTGTTTACCTTGTGGGCGGGCGTCCTACGCTGCGCTTGCCGGTCCATGGTCTCCACTCCAGAACTTTAAAGTCCCATCGGCTATCAGTTCCGTGCTATGTGCTTAAAATTGCACAAAATAGTGTAAAATGTGATTTAAAAAAGTAAAAGTAAAAGTGGGATTTCATAAGCTAAAATAATTATAACCGCTGCATAAAGCTGCATGCTTGAAATATTCATATTCTCAGAGTAAAAATTCCAACAATAAGCAACTTGACTTGACTTAACTTGAAAAATGTTTTAAAAAACTAGAAGGTTTGCCTCACGACAAACATATTACCTTGCATCTAAAAAAAGAAGTGTCAAACTTACTTAAATAATTAATAAAACACTTTGTAACAACAAGTATCAACAACCAGCCAAGTAAGTTTTTAATTGAACATGTCTTAAAGCACACAAACGATTTCGGTCTAAAAGCTACGCGCAACAAAAGTTTGAATAAAAACTGTAAATAATAATTTCAGTCAGTGATCTTACCAATGCCACTTAACGTGAGAAAGATTGAAACACCTATCCCAGCCAATCACAGACCGCAGAATCCGGCCTATGATTGGTGTCGGAATAGTTTTGTGGGCGCTGTCACAGATGTGATTATAGTTAGTAAGGCGTGCCACAGATTATGTAGTAGTCGTGAGCGATGCCCTGGCGGGCGGAGTTGCGGCCGCGCGAGGCGATCGTGCGTGACCGACCGCGACTGAACGATTGAGGGAACGGCGGCGATGTGTGACAACACGCGGTTCCTCAAGGCCCCGGATTCAAGAGCATGTGATATTCTCTAGTTCATAGTATTTTTTTGTTTGACAGGCTAGGTTTTTGACCACATCTTACCTGATGTTAAGTGACCGAGTTATCCAAGATGGTAAACACACTTATCCTAGAATGGAACTTCTAAGTGAGGCTGCCCGTACAAACCGTTAGTTGCTTAGTAGCAGATTTTCAGTTGGAGGGTGAAAGCCAGCCGAGTACTGGAAAGTACTCTACCGGCAACTCAAGCTCAGTGTAGGAGTTCGACCTTAGAAATGAATTGACCATAAACAGTTTTATGGTTAATTTATATGCAGTAGAATTGAGAGTAACAGGGATACCAGCAAAAGATCTCTATTGTATACTAAATTCACTGTTGAAAACAATATCCAAAGCAGCGCTGGTAGGATCATATCAAATATTGGGTAGAGATGGGAACACGGTGAGCACTGAAAGAGAGCGTCAATACCTGGAGTACGAGCACTGTACGGCTTGCCCGCCCCTGCGATAGACCCGACACCCGCATGGTGACACCAAGAAGTTTTACCTAAGCCGTCAATCAAACCGTTCGTTGCCTGAGGCTATTCAAAACTACCCTCTTTTGATAGTTAATTAAACGTCAGGCAGGAAATATTCGCGTCATTAGGAAAACTCAGCAGTCGTGGCCGGAAGCGCCGTCGCCGCCCGCCCTGCACACTGGACCTGTAACCTGCGGGACCTGTGCCTCTAGCATATGCATTTTCGAAAATCATAAAGTACGTTAACTATAGTTAAACGTATGAAAAATTAGTCCCCATTTACTCCTGCGAGTGGCGCTCCTCCGATTTTCATTTAAAAAAAAAACACATTCAACTTGGTAATTCGTTCAATGTTTTTTTCACAATAAATGGGTTTTTTTTACCCCCGTGTCTTCTCGGCAGCTCAAGCTCATTGTTGGGGTTTGAACCCACACCCTTCGGCATGCGAACCTACGGCGCTAACCACTGAGCTATCAACGCTACAAAATCTATGAGTTGGTATTTTTACTGCTAACCAACCAATAAATAGAAATGAAGTTACATTACGAACGTGTCTATGTGTGCTCTTAATTCTTCTGAAATACGCAACGGATTGTAATATTAGCAATGATCTAAGAGGTATTGATAATGTTTTGCTGTAAAAGCACGGTTGGCACTTTAGTCACGATTTTCTGGCTGTCCAGTTATAGAAATGTGTAAGCAAATTGCGATTCATTCGCGACGTATATACAAGCACATAGTCATTACTACGTTATTACTTGAGGCACTAGCATAAGATTATTTTGTTCTCTGTACTTTTTTCTGTTTAGGGTGTGCACAATAAAGTCTGTTTATCTATGATTGATAGATATTTTGTTGTTTTTTTTAGTTTATTTTGTTTCATGTTCTAGGATTATACATCCACGTATTCGCCCCTCTCCCCGCGCCTCCCTCGTGTCTGGGTGCTAAAGGTGTAAGTATAGTATAGGTAGATCTAGATCCAGACTAGGTTTATAATTCTGAGCTCAAAAACCGACACTCTCCGAGCTGGGCGGGTAATCTCGTAACACCTAACGTGGAGGTGAAGTGACAGATCCAAATCTAATTTTTCAATTGATACCCTGTTATAATATTGTAACTTATATAAATAAGCTAATGGTACAAAACCTGGTCAGATTTCAGTTGAGCGAGCCCCGAGTGCTTGACTGCGGGTTCCGTGCAGAATTACGATAAATGATATCAGAAATAAGATGTGTTTTGTTTTAATTTTTAGTACTGCCTACTTCGTAAAGCATAGAAAAATGAACCAACATTATATTTTATTAATTTTAGCTAACAGCCTTAAATAATAAATAACTGATTTGCTAACTTGGTATAAAATATCAGGAATGTTACTTACAAGTTTCTATTGTAAGAAACTAAACTATATTGTAATAGCCGTTGAGAATAAGGTCGAATTAAAGACAAATTAAAAAAAAACAATTTACAAAAAAAAAGCAAAAACGGTCGTTCAATTAATTTTTGATTAGTCTAATATCTAGTGTTAGCATGTAGGTATATATATATAAAAATCTCGTGTCACGGTGTTTATGTTCGCACTCCTCCGAAACGGCTCCAGCGATTTTGATGTAATTTTTTTATAAATATTTGGTAGGTATGCAAATAGATAGCAAAGTACTTTCATACTGCTAAATGATTAGATACTTTTTATCCGGTATATATTTTAACTTCTCCCGTCATATATTTTGTGTAACAATACACACACAAAATATATGACATAATATGTGATATTGTGTAAGATTGTTGCAATAGCTTATGTTTTTTCAGTTGTGTTATTTTTTTCTCATTTTATGAGTTCTTGTTTCAACCAATACTGGGTTAAGTATGGTCTAAGCGACGTTTTATTTATGTACCAACATTTGGACACCTGTAGGTACTTAGCAAATAAATACATTTTGATTGTGATTTTATTTAAACAATAAAATATATAGTTTATATCTATTTAATACTATGAAAGAATACTTACATCCCTATCTACGCTAGCATCAATACGTAAATCGTTAATAGTTCTGTTCAAATGAGACAGCGCCTTTGGCGGAACTAAATGGAAACGTACTGTGGCGCTACGTACTAGGGGCACTTATGTTTGAAGGTTTAGGTCACGTCAAGTTGAGTGTCACTATATCTGTATCTACTTACATTAGTCAATACGGGTCGTGCTAAATACTTAATCAATTCAAACAGACCTACGTCGAAATTGATGTTCGCAGAAGCGTCCAAAACTATGTTCTCACTCGTAGGACATGAAACAGATAAATAATCGTGTTTGACTATATCGGTGCGGCATTTCGAGAGTTTCCTCGCCTAATTCTGATTTCGTTTAGGGGTGTTAACTCGTAGTAGACTGGTAACTAGGCGCCCCACCGCGGGCTGAGCGAAATATTTCATTAGAATTCGATTTGTGAAATTTCGGATGTTTCAAATATTCGATTCTATTCTGTGTTATGCTACGTTAATACTACGTTACTTGGTGGTAGATCTGCTTAGCAGGAGGTCATCTTGGTAGGTACCGCCGCAGTATTAGATATTCTACCGCCAAGCATTACTGTGTTCCGGTTTACAGGGTACTGCGGCTAGCGAAATTACAGGGCTGTTGAGACTAACCATCAAAGTAATGAGCGCTAAAGCAGCGATGCCCTGGACTTTATTTTGCTTCTCAAAGTTCTGTGTATCGCTGCAATGGTCATGGGCAGGTGTTATCTCTTACGAGCATCTTGTTTATCTTATTACTTTTACATACAAAAAATCGCTTACAAAAAAAATTAGCTACTCTATACATTTTATCAGTGGTCAAGGAATTTGTCAAAATTTTGCCAGAAGTGAAAGTTGCCAATGAAAATAAGCTCCATGTGTAGTTAAGTGTGTTTTGTTATAATATTAATGCTTTCCCCATAAAATTAATTATCAAAATTCATTCCATATAAGCACTCGAGACATCAATACGCCCGTATGATGCTTCCCAGCCGAACCTTGACGAAACAATGGGCCTGTTGTGAATCATCGCGGAACGCTTAGCATCGTCTATACTGTCTACAAAGGAACTGCACCTTTAGTTTGACATTGTAGTTTGAACTTGACATTTTATTGCTGTTATTGAAATTTTCTGCCTTATTTGGCAAGACAGTTAAAGAATCAATGAGATAGTCAGATGTCTCTAAGTGTTATTGTTAACCGACTTCGAAAAGAAGGAATATTCTCAATTCGAAGCGTGTTTTATGAACCTATGTCTCTACACTGACTGCCCAGCCGTCTGAAGACCGATTACCATGAATTTTTGGTTTTATTACTATAGATAAAGCTTACGAAATAAAACCGAATGTATGGAGGTGCTGTTTTTTAACATCTCAGAGTTGTGTAACTGTTTGTCTCTGTTTGTTTTTTTTTCGTTTTTGTGTTTGTATTTGTTTTTTTTTTTTTTTTTTTTTTGTTGACAGGCTAGTTGTTTGACCACAGCTCACCTGATGTTAAGTGAAGGTGTGGTCGAAGATGGTAAAGCACACCTAGCCTGGAATGGAACTGGCTCTCAAGTGAGGCTGCCGGAACACACCATTAGATGCTTGGCGGCAGATTTTCAACTTGAGGGTGGTAGCTAGCCAGCCGAGTACTAGAAAGTACCCTACCACCATGCTATGGTTTCCTCACGATGTTTTCCTTCACCGGCAGCTCAAGCTCATTGTTGGGGTTTGAACCCACGCCCTTCGGCATGCGAACCTACCGCGCTAACCACTGAGCTATCATCGCTACAAAAACTAAACTAAACTCAAGTGGAAATGGGCGGGGCATGTCGCGAGGCTCAAGGATCAGAGATGGACCTTAAAAGTGACATTTTGGAAAGGTCCTCCAGGTGAAAGGAACAGAGGAAGACCGATGACACGTTCGGACGAAGAAATTGCAAGGACAGCCGATCTAAACTGAAAACAGACCGCACAGGACAAATACAAATGGGCATCTTTGGAGGAGGCCTTCACCCAATATGGGGTTCCTACTCATATTAGATAACACACTCATTTATTATCATTATTAGTAGCTAATAAGTAAAACAATAAAAAAAAAAAATAAAAAAAAAACTATTAATTAAATTAGTAAATTAGTTAAGTTTTTTTCCCTTCTAATAATGTATCTGTTTGTTGTTAGATACCTCATTGTTATTACAATCTAGCCTAGTTGAGACTAATAAGTAATTTTAATATAACTTAAATTGCTAAGTAGAGAATAATCGAAGAATGCGTCCATCGACACTTTTCTTACTGTCTCTATTAAGGGGAAGACACTTTGTTCATGTGTTCTATAATATGTAGTACTCACTGCACTGACATTACTAACTTAATACACTAACTCAAAAGGTTTTGTCCTTTTTAGTCTTCTTACTATATCCGTGTTGTCGAGGAGCTGGATTGTCTATCTGGCTAGATAGATAAAGATAAAGATAATTTATTTGTTAAAACACGAGTAATATAAATTGTAATACATCGATAGATTATTTAATTATGTCCTGTGATCGTGTTTTGCCCTTTAGGCGTACAAATATGAGCGATGGCATGTCATGTAAAATAAAAAATTCAAATTAGATAATAAAATGTACAAGTCAATCAAAATAATGTCAAGAAATAATAATAATAATCAATATACAATGGATGTCAAAAAAAAAATTAATAATAATAAACAATGTCAAGCAAATATGTCAAAAATTACAGATAATCATTGATTTTATAACAACATTCCTCAACCAGAATTTTCTTCAGGGCACTCTTAAACAAATTCGGTCTCAAGTCCCTTATCTCCCGTGGCAGCTTATTGTAAATACGAGGGCCCATGCACACTACATTATTGCTCATTAACGCTGTCTTTGCTCCAGTCATACAACATTTATTTTCATCTCTTCTGTTTCTTACTATAGACTATTACTACTATAGACTTTGCATTCACATGTTGGTGAAGTCTATTTGCATGAGCTTCAGCGTATTTTTTAATGATTGTTTGCGACCATGTCCAATAAGTTAAGTAATTAAAAAAAAACGATGAAAAGTAGGAAATAAAAGGCTTTTTATTTATTTATATTTGTAACGAAATAAAACCTTTTTCTTTTTTTAAAAGTTTACGCAATATGTCACAATGACCCCTTGCCTGCTTACACGCCTCAACCTTTACTGTATAATAAATGTAATAACGATAAGTTTATTCCGCCGCAAGTATCAGGTACATTCCACGTACAAGCACTTCGTTACAAATAAGTATCACGTATCAAAAAGCAATGTTTTAACTTCAAATCAACGTAACTTTTGTCTCTAGCTTTTCATAATGACGTAACTCTACACTTTATGGTTCGCCAGGAATTTAATTTTGCCCCTTTATATTTTTGACCACGATGTCCCTTAGAGGCCTGGAGGGGGGTGCAGGGCCGAAGGGGGGAGGTTCTTTATCACGGGTATTGCGGGTACTCACGTACGCATATTACAACGAGCGAAGCTCTCAAAAGTCGTGAAAAGGTCGAAAGAGGTCAGCCTACTTTTATGATGGCTTTGAACTGCCTTTACTCGCGACGATTGATGTTCGAGGATGTGATCGGGAACGCAATTATTTGGCCACAAGTATTGTGCACATCTGCGAATAGAGAAAAATAATATTACTATAGAAACTGATGTGGTTTTGAGACGTTGTCGTTATAACTATACTGCGTTACACACGTTTGGTTAGGTCTAATTCTTTTGGAGTTTAAGCTTGGTACGATACTCGTGTGTATTCTTCTCACTTTCCAGTGACCGCCAACACAAACGTAAATTAATCCGTACAAGTAAAACAACAAAAAAATGAAAGAATATAGTTCCATTCAGGTTAGGTGTGTTTACCACCTTCGACCACACCGTCACTTAACATCAGGTGAGCTGTGGTCAAAAATAGCCTGAACAAGCACAGAGAGTGGTGCCATCTGAACCCCCGTATGAAACTAGGAAATAAGCCCGATATTTATCGAAGTATGTTTTTTGTATGGAATGATGTATTCAAAATAGGTTCGCGTTTGACCACACTCTGCCTGATGTTAAGCAGTAGTGTGATCTAAGATGGAGCACGCTTACCTAGAAGAAACCTATTCACTCTAGATTTGAAGACGCCAATATTGTACCTAACTAGGAACACAGACTCTGGCAGAGAGTTCCACAACCTCGCTGTGCGAATGAAAAACGTGGAATCAAAACGCTTTGTGCGTACATGGGGAACATCCACCAGGTACGGATGACGTTTTGGTCGCGTTTGTCTGGCCGCCCGGTAAAAGAAAGGTGCAGGAGGAATAATATAATACCTTACCTACCTTAAACAGTAGAAAACACAAATTTCCATTTACACCCAATATTTTATAATGAGCGCTGTCCCAATTTTCATAGAACAACCTTTTTATATACTATATTTCAAACATTTTACGCTAGCCTTTGTGCTCAAGCTATTAAAAATACTAGAAAGTAATTCTGAGTTTTGGTGAACAAAATCCGCATTTTCAAGTTAAATACCTACATTTAACTAAAAGTCCAAATAATATCTAGCCAACGTAAACGGAACACGGCAGCCATTACGGCATTTTAAGGAGTTCCAGATTCAAATCTAATGTCGTGTGACGATCACGCGCCATCCTGCGTGACGCGCGAGGGAATTTCGTCAGATAACAATGACAATTGGCATGTAACCTTCTGCTTCAGATAATAAGACTCACTTTTACATAAAAACATGCTCTCCCACGGTGTGTTAGTGAGTTTGAATAAAGAATTGCTTCTTCTAGGACATATCGCTGAGAATGTAACGTTGGTATTGTTCTTATTTCAAACTTGACAAAAAAAAATGTTCCTGTCCTATTTTGTAAGCAGATGTATTTCTTTAATGAGTTACAACCAAATACATCTTTATATTATTCGTGACGTCACGATTTGTTTTGGGACTTGGGTTTATTTTATAACACGCCTGTCTTTTTTTTCTTTGGTTTTGGCGTCGCATTTTGAGCATTTGCCAGTGTCAAACGTTTTATATTTTCAAGTTTCATAAGTTAAATAAATGACCTTGTATCTATAGTTGTAGTCATAGTCCAGCCTTGGTTACGTCCAATCCGTGTCAGTCAAGTCCAGTCATGGTTTAGTAAATTAGTGGCGACTTTACTATAAAGCTCCGCTGGAGTTTTGGAAGCAACACGAAAAGTCATATTTCACCACATATCATGTTCTTACGCTCGCGCTTGTGATTCGGCACTATATAAAAACACCACCATTTTTGTGTGCAAAACACTCTACAAAACACTACTTTTGGAAAAAAATACAACGGGGCGACACGACTCCGCGTTTCCGCCAAAACTCCGCCTCAGTCTTTTGTTTGACAGAATAATGTTTTTTTTTTATGTTAAAAACTGAGGCTTACCTTGACTACCTCCCGCTATGAAGTACTAACACCGACTGAAGGTTTTTGGTATTTTTACTTCAGTGTGTCAAATTGACTTTTTAATTTATGATTTTCTTTGATCCTACGCGGTACAATGTAGGGTAGGACTAATGATGGACTCCGCCAAACATGTTGTTCTTGCATTTCTTCGTATAATAGTTTCAATGTATTCTTTATTGTCCACAGGTGAGTCGCAACAAAATGGGGATGACTGCAGTTATAGCTATATAAGTAAGTAATATATTCACTAAACCCTTCAATTTTTGTACTAGATTATTTTTAATAGGCTTTGAAAAAGAATCAGTCAATGTATGTTCATGTATTTCCTCTTAAACAACAAATCGTTCGTAGCCTTTTTCGTATCTTAACTCACACACATTATGTACAAACTTCAGTTCGGCAGTCGTGTAAAAAACTAGACTTTCAATTCGATAAAAACACACCCTGACAGTTCACGTTCGCGCCCGCGAGACAACAAAACCCCCCATTTATAATCCTTCGTTAATAATTGAATAATTCCATTGATACAGTAACACACATTCAGACAAGAGAGTCATGAAATCGTAAGCAGATCGGCACAGCCTCATTTAAATTGCAAACGTAGCACATACAGCACACCTGCATCGAAAATGGAACATTGGATAATTGAAATGTTTCGATTGTCCCATGAATCGACAATGAGTCGATTCGGACGGACTTCGATATTGACTCCATCTTGTTTGAATTGACACTGACGGGCTGAAGCCAGGGGCTGGCAGGAGGGGACCTGGACGTGGAAATTGTTTCTAAAAAACTTAAGAATAAACTAATACTCTGATATCAAACAATAATGTTACAAATTGTGGAATGATCCGTACTTTCGTAAAGTTACAACATCGGGTTCCTCAGAAGGTGTCTAAATATTTGTAACGCCTCTGGTGTTGCAGATATCCATTTTATTTTATGTAAAAAAAAAATGTAGTTAATAAATTATTATATTTGTAAGGCAAACTATATCACTGATGTTATAAATGTGAAAGTTTGGATGGATGGATGTTTGTTAGTCTTTCACGCAAAAACTACTGAACAGATTTGGATGAAATTTGGTATGGAGGTAGCTGAGACCCTGAATTAACACATAGGTTAGTTTTCATTTCGAAAACATGTAGCGGGTAACACCGCGGGGCGCAGCTAGTATATAATATAAAATGAAAATGTGTTATAAACGACCCCTGAGTGCGCGCCCATGTATCCGATATTCAGGATATTCCGTGGCATTCGATCTCTGCTGAATTATTCGTGTCTTTGCACATGTTTAAAAATTCACCAAACTCACCGTGCTCCAACAAAAGGGTCCGTAATTCCATCCTCATAATTTTGGGTGCTCATTAAGCATGCGTGGGTATCCCTCTCGTTGCTACGAGGGCTACTCTCGTCTCGGACTACTCTGCTACACAAGGAGATGTCATGTTCTTTGTCGAAGATTAATCAAAATTAAAATTTGCTGTCCATAACGTTGCCGGCAAGTCTCAAAATTTAATCTTCTACTAGGTTGGGAAAATTAAACATTTTCCTAGATTTTTTTATTTTAAATATCGTAAGATATTTACCTACACACATCTGACCCGAAACTAAGCAAAGCTTGTGCTATGAAATCAAATGACTGTTAGAATACTTAAATACTTTTTTTTATAAATACATAGGAAACATTCAGTCACAGAACAAACATCTAATAATACCACAAAATTAGTCCTGAGGGGAAATCGAACCCACGTTCTACAGTGTGGCGACCTTTTTGCAAAATGTATTTTCCAGGCAATCAAGTATGTAAAACACGTTACTGACTAAGAAGAGTCATGCAATCCTGACATACTCGGTTTTTATTATATTCTGTAGATTTCCACTTAAAAATATAAGACGTTAGATAAAGCTATCACCATTTCTCGTTACATGCTTCCTAGAAAGTGAAACACGCAGACTCCCTCCATTCCAGAGCAACCCTGGTAATATTAAAAAGCAAACTGCAGCGAAAAACTTGATAAACAATCTTATCGGAAAGTTGAAATTGCAATACAATTTCCAAGTACTAAGTCCATACAACTATTGAGTGTAGAAGCAACAAACTAACAGCTTTCCTACATCATATCTAGGATGTTGAACTTCACGACTCAAGTAGATTTATTACAATTTTTTTCCACAGTGTAACACAACAACCTTTTTCATATCAAAGTTGACGTGGCAATTTTTTGTATTAAAAGACAGTCGTTTAACAGACTTCAAAAATTCGGTGGAGGTTTTCAATTGGGTTGTTTTTTTTAATGTAACGAACATAAAAAAAAATTCTTTTCCTCACGATGTTTTCCTTCACCGTTGAAGTCAGTGGCAATACGCACATAACTTAGAAAAGGCTTATCAGGAAAAGGGCAGAATCCAAGATCTCTAGATTGAAAGCCAGACTATCTCCCAATTAGGCTGCAGAAGCTTCCTTTTCGTGCAATTTGTCTCACATCCTAACATAAACAATGATTGCCTATTTGGTCCATTATTTCAAGTAGATTTAATTTCACCTTTATTTTTAAGTTGCAGTAAAAGCAAAACTGTAGTACAGTTATGTTTTTTATGGTTAACAAGCTAGGTGTTTGTCTGCAGCTCACCTTATGTTAAGTGACGGTGTGGTCGAAGATGGTAAAGCACACCAAGCCTGCAATGGAACTGGCTCTTGAGTGAGGCTGCCGGAATACACCGTTAGAGGCTTGGCGGCAGATTTCCAACTTGATGTCGGTAGCTAGCCAGCCGAGTATTAAAGTACCCTACCACCATGCTATGGTTTTCTCACGATGTTTTCCTTCACCGGCAGCTCAAGATCCACTAAGCTATCATCGCTACAAAATTATGTAAGTTGCCGAAGCTTCAACCACGTTTATAAAAACACAATTTATCGGCCAACCAGTTATGCACATAAATAATGTACATCTGTGAACTGTGTTGTGAGTCTTGTGTACGTTTGGTCAACCAAGACATCAACGGTTACTGCTAGTAACTTAACGCAAGTTTGAATATGCTGGCCAGTTATCTATCGAATGTTTCGTCTCTCTATAGGTATTTATCACAATATCCGGAAATGAATCTGTTACGCACTATTCGTTGCACAATCCTATTATTCGATAATAGAGCTGCCACGGCACAGTGGTCAGGGCCGCGGTGAGGTCACAGGTTCGTTTATATGTTTGGAACGAGACGAATTTACTCGTTGCCTAAAGATGACATCCAAATTCGTGACTTGAATGGTTAGAGTCATATTAGAGCCGGTTCGAGGTTTGCGCGCCGCATATCCTAGAAGCGATAAATATTTTAGCCGGTGTACTTGTAAATAAAATGCACAGTTAGGATAGTTTTTGCGATGCCAGGTAGCGGACGTTCTGATCAGTATTCGGATGGGTGCTCGCGAGTGGCATTTCAAAGTGACCGCTGCCGTGGATTGGAAGACAATCAATTATATCGGTACCGGTCACGACTGGACTAGCGCCCATGATTCCCGTATTTTCTCTTCAATCTAGTTGTTGGTAGATTTCCTTAGCAGTCGTCTAGGTAGGTACCACCGCAGTGCCAGATATCCTGCCGACAAGCAGTAGTGTGTAAATATTCACGTAAAAAAATAGATTTGAGATGAATAATATTGCCATAGCTTCCCATTAAATTAATAAATTAGCAATTTAACCATTTACATGTGCTCTACAAATCTAATGTCAGGCCGAGAAATTAAACTTTATCATTGTAATTAAATTTTATTTAATAATATTTTGACATTCAACATGACGTTTTAAACGTTATATGGCATTAACAATTTATTATATGATATTATTAAAGAGTAAATTAAATAAAAATATACTACTATCAATATTTTGACGAATGTATGTGCATAATAATACTTTTAATACAAAACGTGCTAAATATTGTGTGCCCTAAAGGACAGCTGTTGATACCTTACTCACCAACACCAACAAATGAGACAGCCTACAATAAAATATTTAGAATTTGTAATTTCGCTAGTTACATTGTCCACACGTTACTTACAGCTTGGCGGCAGAACATCCAAGTGAAGTGCTGGTAACATTATAAAACAGATTTACCTGCTCGTGTATCTGACTCCGGCCTCGTTACGTAAGCCCTGCAGCGGGCAAGTTATTACTATGTGAGTAAGCTGTGACGCAAAATAAGTCTAAACTGCGTCCAAGAGTGAACTAGCTACATTTGAAATTCAGCGCGCGTACCGCTGTCCGCAGTGCTCCCGTCCCTTTCCATCAACAGGCTTTCCGTATAAACCCGTCGCTGTCTAAGTGCATGCAGGATTTCTAGGGGTGTTTCGGTTTCTTTCAAATCGGATAAGTGAGGAATTTTGCATCCGTCTGGTTCGAATCCTTTAGTACCCCATACTATCGACTGATTTTCGTATGTCAGCGAGTGATATTTAATCTAAAATTCTTTATAACTCACTTCTAAAAATACTTAATAAATCTATGTGCCTAATCTACTTAATTATTAGGGCAAATAAGTAAATAATTCCATCAAAATGAAGTTTCGGTAGCCTAATTAGGATATTGTCTGGTTTCCAATCTGAAGGCCCTCAAATCCCACGGCGTGCGCCTCTATCTCTCTATCTCTATCTTTTGTAAACGGTGAAGGAAAACATCATGATCGCCTACATGTCCGAAAGTTCTTAAAAAAAAGATAAATAAATATCGTAGAACTATACACACAGCGCCATCTGGTCCCAAACTAAGTCTGATACCTGATTGAATACATTTATACTTTTTTTTTTGTAAATACATACTTATAGTACCTACTTACAGAACACCCAGACACAAAACAAACATTTGTTTATTCACAAAATGTTTGCCCTGAGTGGGAATCGAACCCACGCCCTACAGCTCTCAAGGCAGATATACTACCAATGAGCCAGCGGGGCTGTCAAAATATCGTAAATATGTGAAGTCTACCGACCCGCACTTGGCCAGCATGGTGGCCTTATCCTTTTCACATTGAGATGAGGCCCTCGCCCAGCAGTAGGATAAACCACAAAAACTGGGCTGATTGGAAAAAAAATCCATTACATACATCTACTCCATTTTGAGCTAGATCTTGTATCCTACGCGGGTAAAAACGTTATCAAAAGCTAGTGTAATTTGTAAGCTTTACCAAAATGAGTAGTTGATACCACAAGCGGCCGCGCCACTCCCAGAAACGATCTCTTCCAGGAACGGCAAGCATTGTACAAAAAAATATAAATGATAATTACGTGTGACATTTTTCACCAATTCGCCTTCAGAGTTTTGAAATGACAATAACACATTAGAAAAACAAAAGTATAAATTACAGCTGCATAGCTGTCAAATCTATCACATCGAACAAATAAATTAATGAATCCGGGATTTATCATCACCTTCGCGGAGTTCGCAAATTAAAAGAGATCAAAGAGCAACTGGTAAAAAAAACACATCCAGCAAATCTGAATTTTCAAATGATCAATTATGAACTAATGGTATATTTTCTCTTACAGTTACACCGGAGATGATCTGACGGTGAAGGTATAAAGCTTACCTATACACCATACGAACACCGCTTTATACTCCCGTACAAAATGTACTAAGCACTTTGGAGCTACCCTCGAGCTTGGTGACGTCATCCTACCCACTTTGACAGATATAATGCACTGTACGATTAGTGATAAACAATATAGTATGTTAAAGTATATTTACTGTATGCATCCCACAAAACCTGCCAAATTACATCGTCAACCGTAACGTAGTTCTAGATCTTGCATGACCTAAATATATATACTCGTAAATATAATTGTTATTACACTTTACGAGGAACAAAGTGTATGTGTTTGTTACATTAGTGGCTGAAATTATCTAAGCAAAATAGTAGAACCAGGATGAACAAAATCAATTTGTAAAAAAAATTGTAAAGAGCAATGTATCCATTACATTTCTCTTTCCTTCGTTATTCGGGATGCGAGCCACAATATGCAACGCAAACCAAACCTGTTAAACCTGTTAACTGTTGAAATGATGCTAATTCTGTCACGCAAAACGCTCAAACTCCCGAGATCACGAGAATGCAAATTCTTTATTAATTAGTGAAATCGTCGATCACTAAGCAGCTTCACAACACACGCGGCTGCGTTCGCACCCATCGCGTGAATATTTATCACACTCATAAATGATTCATAAAACAGGCCACGCATCCTCTCGGCTTCAGTTTAAGGCCTATTTTCAAGAGCACGGATAATGCGCACCCCAATAAATAAGAGAGCCATATAAAATATATAATTACTTATTCAATTTTTTTCACGCCTCCCGCAAGCATGAGTCGTTCCCATTCGGCGCACCTCCGCAAAATATGGTCTTCATAATTCCCAGCCAAAAAAATCCCCTGTAATTTAATGCTTTCCCTGAAAATAATATGTAAAAATACTAGCGTCGGCGGCCACTGTCGGCCTTTTTCGGCCCATTTCGGCCGGTTTCGGCCATTACGGCCACATCTTCCGTGCCTTTATCTGCCCTTTAAGAATAAATCAGGATATTATTTTCCCGCGAAATATTATTCCCCATATCTAATCAGTGAGCCAAGAAATATGGATATGGTACCGGGCTTGTATTTATGTGTTATTATTTCGACTCTGTTTGCCGAATGTATTCTGCGCGGGTCGCGCGCGCTCCACTACTTGTGCGGGCTGTGACGTCAAGCTTTTTCATTTCTGTAATAACTGTTCATAGAAATGTGGCACGGAATGCTTACACGTTACTTCAAAATGGAAATTTACCGACGGAATATTTTGTACGAACATGTAATGCCAGCATGTTATTAAACTGTTTCAGTTGAAAACTTTCCATGGCTACATATAATACTCTGCGAAGAAAATTAGGTCAGAATCAAAAAACGCTCGGAGAGAAACTAATCCCTTTTTGAAGTCGATTAACTCGGAAACCCTCTCCCTTACATATGAACTTGACTAATTTTTGTTTTGTTGCCACTACTTTGTCTTATTCTATGAAGCATGGTACTGTTTAAAAGAAATAAGTAGAAGAGAGCAAGTATTCCAGGCTAGGTGTGATTTACTATCTGTGACCACACCGTCACTAAACATCAGGTGAACTGTGGTCGAACGCCTAGCTTGTTAGCTATAAAAAAGCACTATTTTGATTAGACGTTGATTAACATCTTTATATTTCAAAATTGTAAAAGACGGTAGGTCAAAATTACGTAAAATATGAACAGGTATTGTGGAGTTTGGTCTCTTGCAACCGTCCACTTGTGACAGAAGGGTGCCATTCGGGCCACGAAGTTTTTTTTTATGTGAAAAAGTAATGAGACGAACAAAACGCTCTCCTGATGGTAAGGGATAACGCCTGTCCATGACCATTGAAGCGATATAGAGAACTTAAATAAATAATAAATAAATAAATATCGTAGGACATTACACACAGCGCCATCTGACCCCAAACTAAGCAAAGCTTGTACTATGGGAATCAGATAACTGATAAAATACTTAAATACTTTTTTTTTGTAAATACATACTTATAATACATACAGTACACCCAGACACAGAACAAACATTTGTTTTATATCACAAAATGCTTGTCCTGGGTGGGAATCGAACCCACGCCCTACAGCTCTTGAAGCAGACATGCTACCAATGAGCCAACAGGGCTGTCAATTTGAGTAACAAAAAAAAGTCCAGGGCATCGCTGCTTTGGCGCTCATTACTTTGAGACTTTCGAAGGTTAGTCTTAACAGCCCAGTAATTTCGCTAGCTGCAGTACCTTTCAAACCGGAACACAGTAATGTTTACACACTACTGCTTAGCGGCAGAATAACTGGTTCTACGGTGGTACCTACCTAGACGACCTCCAGCTAAGTAGATCTACCACCAAGTAAACGAAGTGTAAATGATCTTATACAAGTCAAACATGATCCCAGATTCACATAAATCATGTTACAATTAGTCGCCATTTCCACCAGCGTCTCTCGGAACCCCCGAAAGTGACAAAACGAGTGGAAACACGACGCTGGTACTACGAGCGTAGACCGCATTTTCCCCACTGAGAAATTTTAATCAAGAAAATCTTTGTCGTTTGCTTAATCAAAGGAAAACTTGAATAGTTGGCGAGACGAGAGTCGAGTAATTGAAGTAATTCCTACCAAGTGGATTTGATTAGGGCTTCGGATTTCGTTTAATTTCGTCAGTGGGATTAATCGGGGACAAGATGAGACAATTACGTGGAATTATTAAACTTCTAATAATCAGTTCGCAGCTTCCGAGATGTTTTGTTTCATTTTTGGAACGTTTAAACAAGATCTATCCCGTTTTGTCGCACAATTTGAGTGTTGTTTGTGAATACTTGTGAGAAGATACTTACAATATACCTTACGAGTTCAAAATACTTTTAATCCACTCATACCCAATATTAAATTACTTATTTATAAGCAGTAATTAATATATATTGAAGTCACAAACATACAAACACACACACTCACAAACTTTCGCCTTTTTTAATATTTGTGTGATGTGTGTTACTTATTCACGCTGTGACCGCTTAGTGGATTTTGATACAATTATGAATTAATAATAATAATAATTACAGATGTTCGTCCATATTACACTCATCAAAATTTAAAAAAAAAGAATTAAAAAATGTTGATATACATATGATTATGTCACTTAATAATATAGAATATAAGATAATAATAAATGTCTAACTCAAAAATTATTAACTATTAAAAACATAACACAATAAAATTAAAATAAATTAATATCAACTAAAACTTATATTTGCTTTTCGTCCCAGAACACGCATCTAAAATCACGAGACGCGGCTAGTAACAAGTACTGGCGAAAGCGGAAGGCGTTCATACCCTGAAGTGGGCCGGATATAACTACCAAGTTCATAACGATTTATCAGTCTAACGCTATTTGTAATTAAAAAAAATGTCGCGTACTAGCAGTCATAATTATAACTCAAATCAAATAGTAAACAACACGAAGACTTCGGGACGGGTGTAAAAGTGGATCGCTTCACGACGCGATATCGATTTTGGGTTGTAGCGACGCCGTGTCGAATATATCGCGTTGCAATTGTGGTTTCTGCGGTCACGCCGCGCCACGGCCGCGGTTTCTACAATTGCCGGCCGCATTCACTACTTGTCGACCGTGACCGGCCTGAAGGTAATTAGAATTGATTAGCTTTATTGTACACATGACATTAAACTTATTGTGAACTGTGATAATTGTTGTTAATGTTCATGTGGTGGAAAATTTATTTTACTTGGTGGTAGATCTCCTTAGCAGGAAGTCGTCTAGGTAGGTACCAGATATTCTGCCGCCAAGCAGTAGAGTGTAAACATTACTGTGTTCCGGTTTGAAGGGTACTGCAGCTAGCGAAATTACTGAGCTGTTGAGACTAACCATCGAAAGTCTCAAAGTAATGAGCGCCAAAGCAGCGATGCCCCGGACTTTGTTTTGTTACTCAAAGTTCTGTGTATTGCTGCAATGGTCATGGGCATGCGTTATCTTAAGAGATAACGCATGCCCATACGACGAACGAGACGCTCTCCTGATGGTAAGCCATCAGGAGAGCGTCTCGTTCGTCTTGTTACTTTCACATAAAATAATTAAAAACTTATTTACTGCGTAATGCTGCATAACCCTGACCGACCATGTACCAGGATAACAATAACAGAAAACTAGTAATTCGTTTGCACGTACCAACGCCCATCCCGAATACCAAGCCCTGTAGTGAATTAGTGTAAAATGTAGTGTAATAGGGGATTTATCCGAAATAATCACACCTACTTGTAGCGAATAGTATTTTTTATGTGATAGTAATGAGATGAATAAGACGCTCTCCTGATGGTAAGAGATAACGCCTGCCCATGACCATTGCAGCGATACACAGAACTTTGAATAACAAAACAAAGTCCAGGGCATCACTGCTTTGGTGCTCATTACTTTGAGACTTTCGATGGTTAGTGTCTGACTCTATGGACTGACAATATACTATAATAAGTAGTGTAGTATATACTGCCCACTAAAATAAGTGTTGTAATAAAATGTATATAGGTATATCCATAGAAAAGTATAGTTCCGGAACGCAAACCTCCAGAGCGAAGTTTCCCGCATTCATTAGCCACCGCGATCGTCAACTCGGCCAAACTCCCGTCGACAGCAATTTACTCAGCAGTAATGCAAATCTACCATAAATTGTCAATAAAACGGCGCGACTATCCTGCCGTGAGTGCCCTAGTCTTGCTCCCTGACGATTTATAGAACAAGTTTTAGATGGAAAAAGTTGGTAATCCCGCGCAGGGCATCCCATTGGGAGGATTTTTGTGATAGTCGCTATCAATTGGACGTCTTGTTACCTTGTTAGGGTCGAGCTCCCGGCTCCGGCGGCAGGTCCCGCCCGGGCGCTGCCGTGTGCTACAATAGCTTTGTTACAACAATTCGGAACAAATAAGTCAGCCCTATTGGTTCATTGGTAGTATGTCTGCTCCAAGAGCTGAAGGGCGGGGGTTCGATTCCCACCCAGGACAAGCATTTTGTTTTGCATATTTACAAAAAAAAAGTATTTAAGTATTCTATCAGTTATCTGACTTCCATAGTACAAGCTTTGCTTAGTTTGGGGTCAGATGGCGCTGTTTGTTCAAATGTCTTACGATATTTATTTATACATGTAGTTTTTTTATATCTTTGATTTGTGATAAATTAATTACAGCCATGTTTTCAGGTAATATGCTTTCAAAAGAATTTGATTGGAACCTTGCGGATCTTTGCGTGAAGCGTGCTCCATTGTAGACCGCATCTTAGCTTATCTGGCGAAATGGCGGTCAAACGCAAGCCCATATATAAAATAATAAAAGCAAAATCAAAACATACGTACTCGTACTTAAAAGTATGTATGTTTTCACGCTGTAATGGCTCAACGAATTTTGATGGAATTCTTAATGCAGAGTTTATCCTGGGTTAACGCATACTTTCTATCCTAGAAAACACGAATGAAACTGAGGAAATCGGCTAGTAATTAAACAAAATCTTTTGTTATTTTTATTTATGTCCTGTCTCATGGGAAGGAAAGTATTTCAAAAGCATGAAATTTATGTTAATTTTACAACATTTTTTTATTTAACCCCCAATTATAACAGCCCACCGGAATAAAAAAAAACGAAAAAAAATTGTTAGTTTTTTTTTTAAATTGAATTTAACAAATTATAATATTAATTAATAGCATTTATCATAAAACAGGTTGCTTGTTACCATTACGTAAGCTCATATGTTCCACTAAAACCTTTACAAAATACAGGATCATTTATTTAAAATCAAATCTTGTCTATTTGAAATTAAGTTGCTGAATCCACAAGCCCACAAAACGAATACCATTCAAACAATTTATTGTAAGAACGGAAAACGTCGCTGTTTAACCGTTCTGCAACAGTGGGATAATTAAAACAAACTCATTGAACTATTTAAATAAAATTATTCAATCCGTGTATCTGTTCGTTTGTATATTTTATCTTTTTTGTATTGTTCCCATTCACTCCGGCGCCTTTGTCACCTCGACGCGGGAAAGTGATTAAATAATTTGCTTCCAACGATATTATTTCCATTCGACTCACGGTAGGTTTCATAGTTTCACTGAATTTGTCAATAGTCAATCTGCAAACAAAAAAATACATTTTCGATCTTTTGCACAAGAGGAATTACGTACATTGCTTTAGCTACTGTGGCTCTTACTTCTAAAGTTATACCCAGTTATCAAGGCGAAATTTCAAATCAGCGATAAATTATGATTAATTTTGGAAAAATCTATTAATTTATTGACTGAACAAAAATATGTAACTTAGACTTTAAACACTTGTTTTATAAAATCCTACTTCCTACTAATATTACTTGGTGGTAGATCTCCTTAGCAGGAGGTCGTCTAGGTAGGTACCACCGCAGTACCAGTTATTATGCCGCTAAGCAGTGGTGTGTAAACTTTACTGTATTCTGGTTTGAAGGGTACTGCAGCTAGCGAAATTACTGGGCTGTTGAGACTAACCATCGAAAGTCTCAAAGTAATGAGCACCAAAGCACCGATGCCCTGGACTTTGTTTTATTACTCAAAGTTATGTGTATCGCTGCAATGGTCATGGACAGGCGTTATCTCTTACCATCAGGAGTGTGTCTCGTTCATTTCATTATTTTTTACATAAAAAAAAACTTAATTAAAATTCGTACATAATTAGTTTTTAAACAAATCCGTAATAAAAAAAAAAATTATAAACGCGAAAGTTAGTAAGAATGTATAGACATGTGGGTGTATGGATGGATGTTTGTTACTCTTTCACGCAAAAACTACTGAACGCATTTGGATGAAATTTGCTATGGAGGTAGCTGAGGCTCTGGATTAACACATAGGCTACTTAATATCTCGAAAACATGTAGAGGGTAACACCGCGGGGCGCAGCTAGTTATTCATATTTCAAAATTACTGAAACAAAAATTACTAACAGAATAAAAAGAAAAACGCATATATAGGTATAAATCGGTTCAAAAAACCTAGTAATACATACATAGATAATAAAACGAATCAAAGTGAGTACCTTCCTCATTTATATATCTAGGTACAGTTGTTAAAAGTCTTGTAAAATTAATGTAAAAAAAAGACTCCCGCGTGACATGACTTAACCGCTGCTGGCCAGCAGACAACCGAGATGTAACTCAACTAACTAATCTGAATACGTCACCGCCGGAATAAAGATGGCGGCACATAATTTTGTATTTCGAACCTGACGCGTCTGAATAAGAAGGTAATATAGAGCGAATAGGTCCCCAGCCGACAGTTCCCGCGCCGGCGAGCGACGCCATCGCGTTCCTCGTGGCATTTTGATAAGGAGCTTCTTTCTGCGTTACAGTTTTATTACTAACACGTTGCACTCCCGCGTTATGGACGCGTTATTACGTGGAAACGACAGCAGCGCCGCGCCGCCGCGACGTGAAAAATTTGTTGTTTTATTCTAATTTTATACATTGGGACCGTTATCTAAAACGAACGCATTGTCTATGTGGATACCATTCCGTTTAGCAGAAGTATCGCGCAGTTTTGTACTCAATAATCGAATTTCAATATATTATTGCCGTAATATTTATTCCGATATTTGTCGTATTAAGGTACTGAAGACTTCTGAACTTCTGTGTATCGCTGCAATGGTCATGGACAGGCGTTATCTCTTACCATCAGGAGAGCGTCTCGTTCGTCTTATTATTTTTCATATAAAAAAAAACTGAATTAAAATTCGTACATAGTTCGTTTTTAAACAAATCCGTATTTATTTTACGTCTGTGTTCAAATACGGTGAAATATAATTATTACTTTCACACACACACGCGCACTCACTCACCCACACATACATAAATATAAATTGCTTCTCTGATAGCAATGCCCCGGGTATTGCAGATGTCCATAGGCGGCGGTGACCACTTACCATCAGGTGGCTGGTTTGCCACTATTTTCACATAAAAAACTACCTATTCTAAATATAAATATATATATTTAGGGTTACGTACCCAAAGGGTAAAAACGGGACCCTATTACTGAGACTTCGCAGTCCGTCCGTCCGTCCGTCTGTCACCAGGCTGTATCTCAAGAACGGTGACAGCTAGACAGTTGAAATTTAGTTCACAGATGATGTATTTCTATTGCCGCCATAACAACAAATACTAAAAATAAAAAAAGAGAAAGAAAAAAAGATTCTTCGACTTATGTCTTTGGTTCCGGCTGCGTATCACAGAGGGATCACCTATTTAAATTCAGCGAGACACGGCCAAGCAAGACTAAAACTCCGCCTGTGAGGAAGAGGGCAGCACCAGACGTAATATATTTAACTACAGAGAGGAGGGATTCGGATGCTGCAGTTTGATTTTTTTAGAATTTATATGGCTTTTTGTTTGAGTTGTAAATATTAAACTATCGTATCAATTTGTAATCATTTTTACATGACATGTACTTAAGAATTAAGTAGGTACCTACCACTTATTCGCGTATTTACGCCGGTTTAGTTTATTATCTTTACGGATTGTAAAGGTGATTATTATTATAATTTGTCTGCCCTCTCGAGCTATTGTACGTGGGTTTTTTTTTTTTTTAAATGTATACATATTTATATAGTTGCTGACTTTGTGACTTATGACTTTTCATTTTATTTATTTTTCATAAATGTACCTTTGTTGTCTGTTTTAAAAAAAAAATGTGTCTTGATGGATTGGTTTGGTTTACCTATCCACTGAGTAATTTATATCCATTTTAATCTTTGAATATATGTTTAATACGTCTAAATGAGTACCTTGTCGGTGTCTTGTCCCTACTGCTCTGGTTCTGCTCGCACTTTTAGCGAACATGGGCTCAAAGTTCACATAGGCCGTAAACACAAAGAGGTGATACAGACGGTCCCCATCCGACAGACCTCTCCTACAGGATCAGCTACCCAGCAAGCCTGTTCGGATACGCAGGCACTGCGCTCATGTCCTCTAGATAGGCTCGCGGCCTTGAAAAGGAGTACGCCGGTGCTTCGACATGTTCCCAAAGGTGCAAGGAACCAGGCTGCGGGTAAGCTCAGTGACATAATAGAAAAATGTGCTAGCAGCAATGGCGTGGATGACTGGTGTTCACTTCTAACCTTTGCTTATGGTGCGCTTAGAGTTCCCCTAAAAGACACTCCGGGCAATATGACTGCGAAGGTGAAGTGTAATATCCGGGCATCCGGGTCAGAGCTACAATTGGATGTGTCCGGCAGTGCAGGGTCGGGCAGATCGCGTACAGTGGAGAAGGCTATCGAGTCCAAGGTGTTTGAAGGAGATCTAAGGGGTGCAGTCCGGCTGCTAGTCTCGGATGATTCTTTTGCGCAAAATGACTCCGCTACGCTGGCTGCCCTAGAGAATAAACACCCGAGCCCATCTCGGCCGCTCAATTTCCCACTAGCACCGGATGCGTCGTACTCACCGGTATCTGTGTCGGTTGAGGATGTTGCGTTGGCCCTCAGCTCGTTTTACAGCAGTTCTGCGGCCGGTTTGGATGGAATCCGCCCAGGTCATTTAAAAGAGTTGACGTCTCCATCGGCTGGTGAAAACGGTCCGCGTTTGCTAGAGTGTCTCACCAAACTTGTTAACTTTCTGCTCAGCGGCCAGCTCAATATGGAGGTCTGTCCATACTTATACGGGGCCTCTCTTTTTGCTTTGGCCAAGAAAGATGGAGGGGTGAGACCTATAGCTATCGGAAGTGTGTTTCGGCGGTTGGCTGCTAAGCTTGCTTGCCGGGCGGTGAGAGGGTCTGTGACGGATTACTTGCAGCCGCATCAGTTGGGGTTTGGGATACAGCGAGGGTGTGAGGCCGCCATTCATGCGACGCGTGCGTTCGTGATGAATCCAGCAAACTCCCATTGCGTGGTTATTAAGCTGGACGTGCGCAATGCTTTCAATACATTGGAGCGAGACGTCCTATTGAGTGAGGCCAAAGATAAAATCCCTAACGTCTATCCCTTCCTTCATCAATTGTATTCCTCTCCCTCTAATCTGTTCTATGGCAGCAATTTAATTTCGTCACAAGTCGGGGCGCAGCAGGGAGATCCGCTGGGGCCACTCGTTTTCAGTCTGGCTATTCACAAAGTTTTATCACTAATAAGGTCTTCTCTGAACTTGTGGTACCTGGACGATGGTACCATTGGCGGTTCACCGAAGGACGTTTACCAGGATCTGAAGGTTCTTATTCCTCGTCTTAGAGAGCTGGGTCTGGAGGTGAATCCGTCCAAATGCGAGTTTTTTCCTTGCAGCGCTGCGGCTGGTTCACACTTCGCATGTTTCAGTGCTCTATTACCAGGTTTGAAAGAGATTTCCTCTTACACTTTGACTCTTCTGGGTTCTCCTATTTTCCTGGACGCTGTACCAGAGGCTATTTTATCGCGACAGCAGCTTCTCTCGGCTGCTCAGGGACGTCTTAAGCATCTTTCCGCGCATGTGGCGTTAGTGTTGCTGCGTATGTGTTTCGCGCTTCCCAAGATCACTTATCTGTTGCGAACCGCCCCAACTTGGTTGTGTCAAAATATGGTCTCTTCTTTTGACGACTCTTTAAAGTCTGCCGTGGAGTCAATTTTAAATGTCTCCCTAAACGAGTTGCAGTGGACTCAAGCAGCTCTCCCAATACGCTATGGAGGCCTCGGAGTGCGACGTGCTGAGGATTTGAGCTTGCCGGCTTTTCTTGCATCGGCGCACGGAGTTGCGGACCTTGTTGCTGTTATTCTTCATTTGAATGGTGGCGAGGCGAGCATTCCTTTATTGCCTGAGGCAATATCGGCTTGGTCAACTCTTAACCCTGGTGTAGCTGGCCCTGCGGCTCCCCAAATCCAGCGGGCATGGGATGACGTTGGGGCCAGACGAGTTCACAAGCAGACTTTGGACGGCGCCGCGGGGGTGGACTTGGCCAGACTTCGTGCTGTGTCCCAACCTGAATCCGGGGCTTGGCTGCACGCGTTACCTTCACCTCATCTGGGCACTTTACTCGACGATGACTCGGTGCGTGTGGCAGTGGCTTTCCGTCTGGGCTGCAAGGTGTGTGAACCCCACAAATGCATCTGCGGCATGATGGTGGAGGATGACGGTCATCATGCGCTGAGTTGTCGTCGTTGCACTGGAAGGTTTCCGCGCCACCACGCCTTAAACGACATAGTACGGAGAGCTTTAGTGTCCGCAAACGTTCCCTGTGTGCTGGAGCCTCCTGGTTTGTCCAGATCGGACGGCAAGAGACCGGATGGGTTGACTTTGGTGCCCTGGAAAAACGGCAAGTGTCTCGTATGGGACGCCACATGCGTCAACACTCTCGCCACCAGCCACCTTGGTCGTACCATCCACTCGCCGGCGGCTGCAGCAGAAGACGCCGCTGACACGAAGCGTCTGAAGTACGCAGCGTTGGAACCGCAATATTTATTTGTGCCCATCGCTGTGGAAACTTTGGGTTGTTGGGGGACAGAGGCCAAGGGTCTGGTGCATGAGATAGGGCGCAGAATAGGGGGCAAGACAGGTGACACTCGCTCCGGCTCGTACCTGGTGCAGAGGATAGCCATTGCCATACAACGCGGCAACGCCGCGAGTGTTATGGGTACCTTTGCACCGGGTACAGTTAGGGGTGGGTTATTTTGTTAGTGCTGTCTTGTGATTGTTTTTTTTTTTTTTATACATTAATTTTTAACAGTTGTGTAGGTTATTTAATTAAGTTTGACATATTATTCGTAATTAATATTGTATGGATTGTAATTTGGTCGTAGTGAAAATATCGTGTTAAAATTAAATTTAATTATATTGACATATGGATTTTATAACATGTAGACAAAGCTATCAAAAATAAAATAAAATAAATATTTAAGGGGGGCCCCCATACAACAAACTTGATTTTTTTACCGATTCTTGCTCGATACTAATAACAGTGACAGGTAGACGCTTTAACTATTCACAGAATATTTAGTTTTATTATAGATAATGGTGCGGAACCCCACGTGTGTGAGTCCGACTCGCACTTGGCCGGTTTTTAGTATTTTTTTTAAATATAATTGGAAACGATTACTTAATATTTAAAGTTGACCGTGTCTGAGAAGCAATAAGCATCAGCCGCAGCGCCGCGCCGCGCCGGTGGAGGCGCATGTCGCGGCACAACGGATGCTATTGTGACGTGGTCTCGATGCATTGAATATGTGGATGTCTATTTTTAAAGTCACGAAATAGAGACATATAGATAACTCCACTAAGTTTAGTGCACTCAAACGCTCGACAAGTTTCAGATATATTCGGGTTTATTGTTTTGTTCCCAGACAAGACAAAGCTTTTTTAGTGCGCTTTTACAGCCGGCGTGCACTCTCGCTTGATTTAATATTTAACAGTCTTCCGGGGCATTTCAATGTGGCGTTTTTTGTTGAAGTTTTTTATTTAAAATTAAGGTTTTTCTATAGTTTTCGAAAGAAAACATACCTATCAAAGATTTTTTGTAGCGATGATAGTTCAGTGGTTAGCGCGGTTGGTTCGCGTGTCGAAGGGCGTGGGTTCAAACCCTAACAATGAGCTTGAGCTGCCGGTGAAGGAAAACATCGTGAGGAAACCATAGCATGGTGGTAGCGTACTTTCTAGTACTCGGCTGGCTAGCTACCACCTGCAAGTTGAAAATCTGCCTCACTTGAGTGTGCTTTACCATTTTCAACCACACCTTCACTTTACATCAGGTGAGCTGTGGTCAAACACTTGTTGCCTGCAGCCTGTTAACTATAAGAAAAAGGAAACGAGGTATTTAGTTAGAATACTTATACGCCAGTCCGGAGAAAATGTTTGTGGTTGGAAATGAAATTTCCAGAATGCAAAACACAAATCACAAAATGAATTTCCCATTCAATGTACCCACATCAAACTTCGTATAAACGAGGTCATTTCCAACGTAACATTACAAAATATCAAAACATGCCAATTCTATATCTACGCATCAAAGTGTGTCAAAATGGGTCCCGACAAAAAAATGTAAAAGTGAAAAGTCTCGTGTTAAATATCGCTCCGCCCACGCACCATCCGGCCATCTTATTACGAGCCTCTGATTTGTTGATAATAGGGTATTCAGATGAGTCAGGTTATACTGGCGCCTCGTGCGAGAGTAGGTATAGCACCGCCAAAGCTGGTGGTCCCCGCGCGCCGGGTACTGTATTGATAACAAGAACTCATTTCTATGAAAATGCATTCTACTGGAGGGCCTACTTATTTATCTCATGTTATTGTGATGTAGGCGCCAGTTCTGTAACTTATTTAAAATATTGTTCCTCGGTCCGAGTAGAGGTCTCGCATTCCCCATATTATTATTCCCCCTAGGTTAGTACCACCGCAGTACCAGTTGTTCTGCCGCTAAGCAGTAGTGTGTAAACATTACTGTGTTCCAGATAGAAGGGTACTTACTGCAGCTAGTGAAATTACTGGGCTGTTGAGACTAACCATCGAAAGTCTCAAAGTAATGAGCGCCAAAGCAGTAATACCCTCGACTTTTGTTTTGTTACTCAAAGTTCTGTGTATCGCTGCAATGGTCATGGACAGGCGTTATCTCTTACCATCAGGAGAGCGTCTCGTTCGTCTCATTACTTTTTGCATTAAAAATATATATATATATCTATTCACAACTTGTATTGTCACATTACTGGATCTAAGTACTTTTCTTTGGCAGCCCCGTTGGTTCATTGGTAGAATGTCTGTTTCAACAGCCATGCCAAAAAAAAGAGCTGAGGGGCGTGGGTTCGATTCCCACCCAGGACAAACTTGTGGTACAAACAAATGTTTGTTCTGTGTCTGGGTGTTCTGTATGTATTTACATTAAAAAATGTATTTTAGTATTCTATCAATCTAATAAGGTATCACCTCTAGTTTTTATAATATTAGTCTGGGCATCGCGAGGTCACGGTTCAAGACTAACAACCATACGATCGAGCTAAGCAAACGTCCCGTAATCTTCTGGGGTGAATCTTATCTGCTTCGAATATAAATATAAAAATATCGTTGGGCATTAAACAAAGCGCCATCTGCCCCCAAACTAAGCAAAGCTTGTACTATGGGAACCAGGTAACTGAAACTAAATAATTACATTTTTTTTCTTTTTAAATACATACTTTACGTAAAGAACACACATACACAAAACAAACATTTATGCTCGTCACACAAATGTTTGGAATCGAACCCACGCTTTCTAAGCTTTTGAAGTAGACCTAATGAGCCAACAGCGCGGTCAACTCTATTACTAATGTCGCTTACAATATATTTTTGTCGCCAAGCTGTTTCACCACATTTCAAAAGCTAGAAACTGGCTCTCAAGTAGGACTGGCTGAACATACCGCTCAATACCTAATAATTAAACAATTTTCATAAATATCGACACATTAATACTCAAACTAACCCCAACAATGAACTTGAGCTGCCGGTGAAGGAAAATATTGTGAGGAAACCATAGCATGGTGGTAGGGTACTTTCTAGTACTCGGCTGGCTAGTTACCACCCTCAAAGCTGGAAATCTGCCGCCAAGCATCCAACGGTGTATTCCGGCAGCTTCACTTGAGAGCCAGTTCCATTCCAGGCTAGGTGTACCTTACCATCTTCGACCACGCCTTCACTCAACATCAGGTGAGCTGTGGTCAAACACCTAGCCTGTCAACCACAAAAAAATAAACTAAATAATAGTACGTAAAATGCTTACGTGTCACTTTGACAATTTAATTAATTTCTTAATTTGTAATGTCGTCAATTATAAAATAAATCAACTACAAAAATAACAAGATGATTGTGAGCAGTACAGCAAACACCAGCTACATGTATAGTAATATCACAACTCTACGAATGAGATAAAACTATAGGTAGATACGCACAAACAAACATCCATTTAACTATTGCCCAGTAGTAAGGAAACCACAAATGAATGACGGTCGTACAAAAATTCCGGCATGACGAATCGAATAATTATTTTCCGCTTTAAGTTGACATAAACTATGTTTTTTTTTAATGTAAAAAGTAATGAGACGAACGAGACGCTCTCCTGATGGTAAGAGATAACGCCCGTCCATGACCATCGCAGCGATAAACAGAACTTTAAGTAACATAACAAAGTCCAGGGCATCACTGCTTTGGCGCTCATTACTTTGAGACTTATAGTTGAGTTAGCCTCAACAGCCCAGTAATTTCGCTAGCTGCAGTACCCTTCAAACCGGAACACAGTAATGCTTACACACTACTGCTTAGCGGCAGAATAACTGGTACTGCGGTGGTACCTACCTAGACGACCTCCTGCTAAGGAGATCTACCACCAAGTAAAGTTCTGTGCAAGTGGTTACTGCAGAGAGAGGAGGATTTTAAGACATATTTTAATTACATTTTTGTCAAATAACATTTTTAAGTTTATGTCAAATTAGTTCTAGATTTTAAGTAAGATTATGTTTTTAATTAATAAGCTGTGTCAAATTAGTTTAATTTAAATCCTCATCACTGTTGTAACTGGAACGACTGTTAAGCGGAAATAAACTAGATATATACCTTGAACATTCAAAATAAACTTTCGCAAAGTAACGCCTGAATCAATCAATTATCTGACATAAACTGTGTTGTCTTTTTCGATTTTTGTCCAAGTGTTCAAAAAAAAGTTTTCATTTTTGGTTTTAGCACAAGTACGTTCTTACATGATCTTTAACCTGAGTATGATCAATACTGCATCTGCATTACTCTTTATACTGGACAGTTTAAGCCGTCATAGACAAAAAAACAAAAAAAAACCATTAGTAATCAATCTATGTGTGTATTTATTGTATCATGCAAGCCCGATGCGAATTGACAGATTAACATATAAGAATCAATTGAACTTCTTCGAACATAAAGGGTCAAAAATTATGAAAGAAACTCATCAAGTTGTCAATACCATAGTTTATATAAACTTTACCTTGGTTTACGCCTGCCAAAGACACTTGCTTTTGGCTGGCGTAAGCGCAAACTGAATTCACTTTTAGTGTCAACATTTTTACATACATTTTGATATCAAAAACTTGACTTTAGCATTTCCCTCCATATTTTCGTGCACCGAAAAGTCAGTAATACATTTATAGCTTCTAAAAACTTAGAAAGTATTTTCATGATATTTTAGTATAAAAATAAGGTGAGAAACGAAACTGATAATGAGAGATAACGCTTAACCAAGTCCATTGCAGCTAAACACAAAACTTTTGAAACAAAACAAAGTTTAGGACATCGCTGTTGTGGCGTTCATTACATTCGTAAATTCAATTGAATTAATTATAAGTATATTACTTCTTTGCAACAGTATACATATCTGTGACGTCGGAGGGATGTACCTAGATCGACCTGTTGTTAAAGGAATAGGGTTTTTATGTTTCCTTTTTCAATCGGAATTCGTAATACTAAAGGATTAAATATTGCATGGCGTATGATACATTTAAACATTTTTTTCATTATTCGCGTTGAATTTTCAGAGTTTAACGGTGAACGCTTCGTGGGTTACGCAACCTGTCTGTATTATTTATTGCTACTTTACCCACCTGATAATTGGTTATCTACATTAATGCGGTCCTACGGGAAATTGTCATAAGTGCAATGTTTCGGAAGATAAATTGCGTTTGTAGGTCGAATTGTATTTAGACTTTTTTACTTAGATGTTTGAGTACTACTCCTGATGTTATGTAACGGTGTAGTCGAAGATGATAAACAATAAACAAACCTAATGTGGAATGGGACTGGCTCTCAAGACCCGGAACACACCTATAAGTACTTGGAGACCGATTTTAAATAATAGTAAAACAATATGACTTATAACTGCTATGCCTGTTTGTCTATTACAATAATGATGTCTTTGTTTCAGGCATAAAAATAATCCCATATAAAATTTAAGAAGTCTCTAATATGTATGTTAATAAACAATAAGCTAATCACATAATACTTTGACTAACGTAGGAGACTCATGTTAACCGATAATGCAAACGTGTATCTTAATATGTATATTAAAACAATTTATCAACAGCATCATTCCATTCGAATACGTAATTGTTAGCACCCCAAACTAAGTTAAGATATTGACCTTAAGCGCTTAATAATGCGTACCCTAGCCGCTGGAAATGTGGATATAAACCTAACTCACATTCACGACGAAACCGATACCACGATATACCTAGCCGGCGATATAGTTTGAAATCTGTTACAGTTTAGCCTAAATAGAGCGAATATTCCAAATTAGAGTCCATCTCTCTCAGTCGACTGCTGGGCGCTTAAACCACGTCACTGCACTGCCCTGGAGTAGTGCATCTTTAAAGAAACAGCTTCAATTAACGCAAATGTTTTGTATCTGTGACATTTAGAGATGTAACGCTATGGTACAAAACAGAAAGTGTTTAAACTTGTCATTTTGTATAACTTTTATGATGCTGATTATTTCAAGTTTGGTCTTATACAAAAGTTTTGGCTCAGTAGCTTATAATCCTGCTTTTTATAACATCGTCATGACAGACTTGTTGATTCATTGGTAGTATGTCTGCTCCAAGAGCTGAAGGGTGTGGGTTCGATTCCCACACAAGATAAACATTTTGTGGTATAAACAAAATGTTTGTTCTGTGTCTGGGTGTTCTGTATTTATTATAAGTAAGTATTTACAAAAAAGAAGTATTTAATTGTTATATCGGTACAAGCTTTGCTTAGTTTGGGGTCAGATGGCGCTGTGTGTAATGTCCTGCGATATTCATTTATAATTTACTTATCATGTTCTCGATGCTGTTTCTGTAGATGTTCTACTCCGTGACGCTGTACCGAGTTTCGGGCGGTATATAAATCGTTAATGAAAGCGGTACAGACCACGTCCGATGATTAATTGACCCGATCTGACCCAACAATTACTTCAATTATTTACCTCCGGTTTACTGTTACTGCAATACAATAGTTTTCTTCTATGTTCATTATTGATTCTTTATAAAAACTTAGAGGGTTATGACGTCACATTAAGGCGTAGTCGTATTATCGTACATTAAAATCATGACGTTAATTAGTTGTATATTTAAAAACTGCTTCCAAGAAATCATAATCATTGCTTTTAGTGATAAGGCCGCTACTCGTGGCACTAGCTCAGTCGTTTCATTTTCTGACTTTAACTGAATCCAATAATGTTCTTGTGGACAGACAACCGCAGTGACATCATGTGACGATAATGTTTCGCCACGTATCGAGTATACACAACAACCTACGAGTGTTGCAACAAATGTTCTCTCACAAATAACGCAGAGATTTAATTAAACAGACCGTTTACTTTTCTCAAACTTGATGAAATGTTTTCTCAACTGAACAGTTGCCGGGTTGAAGACCATAAATCAGTTTAAATCCCCGCTCGAAGCGATCACTTAGCCAGCGTTTGTTCGCTGGATACCAACACGTGTAAGTTATTCAGCTGACATTATCCGCCTACTTTTGGATGCTCCAGTTATATCGTTTAATTCTAATTGATGTATAGGCATGCATGCCGTTGCCATCCCAGCTTTGATCTTCCACAAACATGTCATCAGAAATTACGAAGAAACGAAAGCAAATATGAATATTCCTTTCCGTCGGAATTATATGATGTAAATCAAACAAAAACATGAGAGAATTAGATATATCCACTTGACCTCGATCCTCAGATTTCCCCAAACGGTGCTGGGGCTGGGCTGTTCCGCGTGGATCGATAGCCGGCAGCGTAAATGAATCACCAAGTTCGAGCTCCGCAGCCATCGGCAGAATTCCGTCAAATCCCACTTTGATGTAGATCATTAGAAAGGTAAACAACTGACGTATATAATTAGCGGCACATAAGAGGATCTCGTCGGTTTTCGGTTGGCACTGACTAATCCGCTAGTTTAACGTTTGATGCTCTATTAATTTCCGAGCACAGTGATAGCGATTCGCCGATCTGGTTGTGTACGAGTACACGGCCGTGGTTATCGAAGGTCTAAATGATTGACTCGTTAGCTTCGAAGCAGTGATTACGTGGAGTTACGTGTGCCTCGCGTTTGATCAAAAACGTATTTGGAACGTAAGACGATAAAGTTAACGTAAATTGAAAACATTGATAATAATGTAATGGATGACGTGGCGTGGCAAAGGATCTGAACTTCGCGTGACTGCTCTCGCCGGAGGGGGTTGATGGGATTATTATTTGAATCAAAAATTATAATTTTGAAAAGAATTTTATCGATTAATTTATCTTTTTTTCAATATTTCATATTTATTTTATGTTAACGTTATGAGATAAATAAGAAGGTCTCCTAGTGATAAAAAATAAAGCATGTTCATGCAGCTAAGCACAGAACTTTGACTAGAAATACAAAGCCCAAAGCATCGCTGCTTTTGCGCTCATTACTGTATGACTTTCCATGATTATCCTCATTATTACAGCCCTGTAATTTCGCCAGCCGCAGTTCGCTGCCTTCAAACCGAAACACAGTTTACACACTACTGTTCAGCAGCAGAATATCTTATACCACATAATAATTATCCTAAATATAAACAGCTTAAAACGCGTATATTGTACAAAAAAACATTTGGTAAATTCGATAGAAGTGAAACAAAATTAATAAACACCATCTTACTGTTACAATCCTCTCAAAAAAACTTCTGTATTAAATCTCAAAAAATCGTTCGTCCAGTGACATAGTGAATGTCCCGTAGAGTACTGGAGGCCAATATGGGTCCCTCGAGTGGCATGCCGTCACTCGCCGTAGCCCGTTTGACGCCATATGTGACCGTCCCGATGTTAGAACATCCTCTGCGCGTCAGAAAGTTTAATAAATCCAAGTTGTATATACACAGGAGTAAGGTAAAGTTTCGAATGGCCATGAATCAGTGGGGTGGTAGTGTCGGTGTGGGGTGAAGTCCCAGAGGCAACGTACGGCGCAGCGCTCATCATTTCCCCATTGTCTCGTTAGACAAAAATCAAAAACAAACACTCACTAGTCGGGATTTTTGGATCTAAGCCGCGGATCATTCGGAATGATTGTTGATTGCATGCGGCCGATTGTACCGCAGGGACTGCCATCTGATCACTTGCCATCGGATTCGACGGTTTTTACCAATTGTTTCGGTTATTTATACAATTTGGAGCCCTTTGATATTTTTCAGTCACTATTTATTGACTAATTACGATTTTGTAGATATTTAATTTTCTTATAAAATGTCAAGTAAATGAAAAATGTTCTACATGTTTCGCATACATAATACAAATTTGCTAAAACATTTGTGAATTTATTTGACAATGTGGTGCTGAGAAATATGTATCTTATATTCTACTCATAAATCAGCTGACAACTACGTGAAATATTCTCTGAATAACAATTTGTTGTTACTATAATGTAAAACGTTGCTTCAGCAAATATACTTTTCGGCAAATTGTGTTTTCTCAATTTATGCGTAACTTCGCTGTCAGCACATCTGTCATTTCAGAGGCGTCCGCGCCTCGCACTACCGACTCCGCGCTCTCATGCGTCGCCAATGCATTGAATTACTCGAGATTTTCGTATGCTTCAGATAAATGTAATTCTTTCTTCGGAGATTGCGCCTCCGTCGCTCGCGTCTGGCACGTGACCACAATACCGAGGGCCGCAGTCGTCTCCAGCCTCTCCTTTATATCTGTCATTTGTTCCGCGGATACGGCAGACGTCAGCGTTTGACAACTACAGTTCATGTTGAATAAATTGCCGGTAAAATGGTACGTGGAGTGAGTTACGGCTGTGGACGGGCCCTTCGACTCCTCCGCGCGCCACTTCGACAGATTTATTGTTCGTTTTGTTTTTAGAATTTTTCGCTGCCGTAAATGTTTTCCCTCTACATCGGGGACGCCCGTCCTACACCGGCGGTAAACTCGGCGAGAAGATTACCTCCAACACTTTCCACTCACTAGAATTGTCAGCACTTGCGGAGCGCTAAAAAATACACCCCACATTGAAGATTATTTCTAATGCCCGAGCTCGAGACGCAATAAACTAGCGCGATGATAATAAAAATGTTCAGCTTATCCCTCGTGTTCCCGCTGTAAATTTAAACGACGCACAGGAGCGATTCTCGACCTTACTGCGTTTTAATAACGTCAGGATAGAACGTTTTAATTTTAATAAAACTGAACATCGGCACGCCCGACCTATTTGTCAACCTTCTTTACTTTTAAAATCATACAGACTCACTCGTCGCAACTACAATCCTGGAGGAAGGTGAAAAGGGGTGCCTATCGAAAGCGATCTTTTTGATCATCGTGCTAAGATATAATTTCGTACAATAATTCCCGTTCGCGTACTCGAAAGTCCCGAAGGAGTTGACGCCGGATTTAAGCTTTTCTCTTTAAAGTAATAAAGGTGTGTTTTATTTGAGCAGTGACGGATTATATGTGGGATTTGGATGGGGAAACACGTAGGTGAACCATCGCTCATGTGACAAATTTCTACGTTTGCCTTAACGCGGAACATCGTGTTTAGAATATTATATCTGAAGACGGGACTGAAGGAAGCCATATTGATTTACTTACGGGAAGAATGCGGCGTGTATTGTGAGTTGTAGCTAGCAAATGTCGAACTCAACTGCACTTTATGTACAATGTAAATGAGTTCAATAAAAAAGTACACGAGATGATCAAGGTAAGTTTATTGTGGCCCTCCCGTCGGAGCACGTATAATGGTTGAATTTGCGATTTCTTCTCGCCAATGAACCTGACAGTTGGCACCCCTGGGGTTAAGATTTGCCGGTTCGTTTGGGCGACTTTGTGGGATTCAAATTGTAGTTTTCCTTTCTTACAGTAACGAATGTGTAACAATACGTGCGGAAAGAGGATTTTTGTGTTTATTCTCAATATTTTTTCTCGGATACATTTGGGGGTTGGCACTAAACTCGCGCCGACGTGATTTCGCTTCGCAAGCTAACTCGCCAATTGTATATTTATGAGTTTACTATTTCGTATTGAATCTTATTGTAATTCTGTTTCGCTCTAAACTTGATTCTGCTGGGACTCCATTGTTACCTAGTCCAACTGGAAAAAACTGGGCCTTATTTCTTTTCATAACTATAACATTTTGCGAAACAACTTTTAACTTAACAATGCTCAAGTCACAGAGTATTTGGATTTGTAACTTTGCTTAAAATTTTTCGTTTTGGTCTATTAATATTAATTATTATTAGTGATAGATTTTAATCAATTTGCTTTTAAATAGAATATTTTTAAACTTTTAATTTTATAATCGTTTGTAACTTTTCCTAACGTATAACTCGGATTAACTGTATTGAAATAAAATTATGTTTAATGAATACGAGAAAAATCCCGTCTAGATAAATTAATGAATCATCACATTGTAACAGGGTATTTCAAGTTATTTTAACACTTGTGTCCAAACACTGTACACGCTGACCGGTCACTCGCTATCACCGCGGATATCCTGCACCACTTATCGCCGTACTTATCACACACGCAGGAAACAGACAGACAGACAACATTTTTATATATATTGGTCGAATTCGCCCACGTCGTCAGTCTAGAATATCCTTGATTTGCGAATTAGTAACGTTCTGATTTACGCGAAGGACGAACGTGTCGTGTTTATGAATTTATAGTTTCAAATTAGTTGTTATAGCTCATTATGTGAACTTGTGTCTTGTGAACTAACGTACAATTCATGTGTTGAGTGAGCTAAAGTTTCGTTTATTGGATTTATTTAATTTGGTACGTATTTGCTTGCTTCGATTATGTTTTTTTGTAGCGATGATAGCTCAGTGGTTAGCGCGTTAGGTTCGCATGCCGAAGGGCGTGGGTTCAAACCCCAACAATGAGCTTGAGCTGCCGGTGAAGTAAAACATCGTGAGGAAACCACAGCATGGTGGTAGGGTACTTTCTAGTACGCGGTTGGCTAGCTACCACCCTCAAAAAAAATGGGTTTTTGTAGGTTTAGGGTTCCAAAACGTTAAAAAACGTTGTGCATATAGTATGCACAAGCAATTTTTTTTTTGCTCATTTGCCTAATAATTTCACAATTATAAAATTACCTAAGAGCACAATTTGACACAATTTTTGACGTAACACAAAATATGTATATTGTGCGATGGTACGAAATCTCTAACGGGTCATATCTCTGTTACATTGTGGCCAAAACTTTTTTCGAGTTTTTTTAAGTAACTTGGAAAAAGTCACAGTGGAGGCAACGTTGTCCCAAAATTAGGAGGTTCAACTCCCCGGTGTGTTTTGTAAACTAGTCGTCCAGGACGGCAACCCAGTTTCAATCAGCATTTTTCCTGTCGTGCGGTGGGGGGAGGACTTGGCAAAAATTCCCCGGTAACGAGCGCATTGTCCTTTTTGTTTGGACCTCCTTTGTGAAGGGTTCCGCTGACGGTCCTTAATTATGGCATTGGCGTAACTTCCTCGATATTTGATTAGAGCGTATCTCTCGAGTGCCTCTGGACGTCACTTTTTATGGAGAAATTGTTTTTATGGACGGATATTTGTTGAGTGGCTGGAGAAGTGGCCGTTCGGAGAATCTTGAAATACATCAAACGACGAAATCAATTTACGTTTTTTTTAACTGATACTCAGCTTAATTTTACTTAAAGATTATTATCTAGTTAAAATATTTGCATTTAGCTATTTGCCCAGTAAGACAAAATTTTACAACAATGTTATTTTGAGCGCATCATATTTCACACCAATGTACTTTAAATTTGGTTAAAAGTGATATAATCCTACTTCAATAATTGCTTTTAATATTTGGAGACACCTTTACATATTTTTGGAAAGCTTTTATAATAAAAAAAAGGATTTTCGTTACAATTTACTCGTAAAAACAGTAAGTAGTAGTACATTAGAATGGCATAACCCGGCTAAACAAACTGTTTACCAAGCAAACACATTGGTGATACAGAACCCTCATTGCGTGGTTCAACTCAGACTTGACCAGTTTTGTGTTAAGTATCGTTATTAGTTATTTGTGAAATATTACATCTTTATATAAAAGAAAACACTTGTCATTTAAAACTAGCTCATGCAATCTGCATACTAGATTGCGGCGTCAGTAATGAGGTAAAGTCAAACTAATTTTATTTTCTTTTCGTCCTTTGAGTTGGGCCTCTCGGGATGTTTGCCTTGAATTAAAAAGTTTCCGCTAGCCGTCTCAAGAGCCGCTTTCTATGCCCAGTTTATTCCGTTCGATACTTTTTCCTTAATGATCTCATGCAATTAGAGTTCCAGTGCCTGGATTAAAGAAAGTCTGGTTGTCGTTGGTTCTACTGCCATTTGTCCAATGAATGCTGATTCTTATGGGATTAACAGGCTTCCAGCTGACCCATGTCTATTGGTGCACCAACTCGTGCCCAATCAGAGAAAGACTATTCTATGTGCGAGGTTATTTAGCTTCTAACATCGCTTAATCTCTCTGTAGTATAAGTATACGACTGGATTTAAACAAAAGTTCATCTCGTATTATCGCGGCACGCTTCAGCCGTCCCCTGCTAACGTGGTTCAACGCATCAGATGTTGTATTGTGCGCTATGTCCTGAAGCCCTACCACTCGTATTTCTAATTATACTTGCCTTTTCCTTCCTGCTCGTCCTTCTTTATGCGGCTTCTTTTTCCCTTTTGTTATTTATTTGGATAGAATCTCTCCGACAGGTAAATACTTAATGAATGTATGAAAAAGCCACCGTTAAGTTACAAATGCCTTTTGAGGATTCGACCCTTTTGTCTACGGTTTTATTATTATCTCCTTACGTTTTGCCTGCGTTGTCTTTTTATACCTTTTCAGAAATATTGGATATTTGTGCTGATGTTTGTTCCAGTTAAGTAATATGGAAATGTTTTCTCCTTTTTATGATTGAAAATGTATTTTATGTTGATTCGGCTTTTATGTTATGATCTTTGGTTTATTCTTTGACCATGTTACGTGAGTAGCAATATAAATCAAAGCCACTCGTTTCAATCAACATATTATTTTCATTTTCTTAATGCCGAGCTGTTATTTCTTGGCTAGAGTATTTATATTATTCTAGTCCATACAATATGAGAGAAACTATGATGTTTCTGAGGTCTACCGCAAGAAGAACGCGGTCGAGTTTCATTTGAAATGATAATTTAATTGTATCGTTAGTGTTTCATTATTGTTTTTTGACTTCTGACCTTGATGTTATTTATCAATAAAATACGTATAGTATTGAACATTGCGTAAAGACATATTGTCAAATATGTATGTATATATCATTTTTCGTTTTAATGTATCTATTTTATAGATATCCGGGCATCTTACTAGGGTAAGAAAGTAGTCGATATCAAATTGCTACTTTTTTAAGGTTGATAAGTTAAATGTTTGACAGCCCCGTTGGCTCATTGGTAGTATATCTTCTTCGACCACACCTTCACTTAACATCAGGTGAGCTGTGGTCAAACAACTAGCCTATCAACCATAAAAAAAAATATATATATAAAAAATATCTGCCTTGAGAGCTGTAGGACGTGGGTTCGATCCCCACTCAGGGCAAACATTTTGTGAATAAATAAATGTTTGTTCTGTTTCTGGGTGTTCTGTATGTGTTTACAAAAAAAAAGTATTTATGTATTCTATCAGTTATCTGACTTCCATCACACAAGGTCTGCTTAGTTTGGGGCCAGATGGCGCTGTGTGTATAGTCCTACGATATTTATTTATTTATTTATACTACAAGTAACGTTGTGGTTGAGGATTGTGAACAAACCTAGCCTGAAATGAGAACTGTCTCTTAAGTGAAGCTGCCGCTTTATATTGCAGCAGATATTCAACTTGAAGGTGATAACTAGCTGAGCACTAGAAACATACCACCATGCTATCGTTACCTTACAACTCAAGCTCATTGTTGGGATTTGCTCAGCGTGCAAACCACTGAGCTATCATCTCTAATAGATTACGACTGCTTGTTTGTAAGCGTGTATTGGTTGTTGTCAGGCCTGGGCCGTCTCCAGCCATTCGGCGTGGGGAGCGGCAGCGGCTCCAGTAGCGAGAGCGGGCGGCGGCGCGCGCGCACCCGCGGCCTCTCCGACTCGCCGACCGCGCCCACCACCCCCACCTCCGCGTCCGACAACGCGTCGGACGCCACCCTCACCGACTCGGAGTTGCCGCTCGCGAGAGACTCCACTCTGCTCGTGCAAAACGGTCAGTTCAACAAATACGGCACATACATGACAAGTTGCCATATCCACAAGTTTCACATCCATGGCTCCTTACTTCCATGTTACATCCATAGCTTCGCAGTGGGAATGCTTAAGAGTTTTAAAACTGTGCAGGAGCGCCGGGTGGCGTGGAGCACACACCAAGTGACAGGTGGTTTCCACTGATGTACATCATTTAAACACTTCACACCAGCTGACGTTTTTCTTTTTTTATAAATTTTAAGATTTTTATCTGAAACACGTGTTTTTATTTTGAAATATATAATAATGACACGTCATGTTCCAGAATATGTAAAATTGATCTAGGTAGTGTTTTTGACACATTCATAAATGTTATAGAATAGAAAGAACGTTTTTTATTTAGTGGTAGAACAACGGCAGCGTTATCGTCTAATTGTATGTATTTTTATAGGTCTTAGGTAAGCAGAAGCGTTATTTCGTTTAGTGAGTTCGATTTTCACTTGAGACAAATTATTATTTGTGTAACGAGGAATAAATGCTTGTTCTGTGTTCCTGGGTGTTTTACATGTATTATTATAGTATGTATTTACAATTTTTTTTACAAAAAAGTATTTGAAAATTCTATCAATTATTTGGTTCCCATAGTTACAAGCTTTGCTTAGTTCGGGGCTAGATGGCGCTGTCTGTAATGACCTATTTATTGTATTTAATTATTTCCCGACTACTACATTCCCATTGAAGCGTAAAAAAGGATGTTATTAAAAAAGTGCTTAAATTTTTGTAAAATTGTATTAAAAAAATCCAAATGAATCTTCACAAAATATTTGGAAGAAACATAATTCAATATCGTCCCTCGGCATAATGCCTCCGCCTGCGACGGCGTAAATTGTAACTAAGTGAAATTAATTCACTCGCGATGTCGATGCTTTATTTATCGACTCTTGAAAAATATATGAGCAAAGTCGAAAAGGCCGGGTTAGGTGGAGCCGAGCCCGATCCAGGACTCGGCGGGAAAAGTGTTTGCGGGAATGCAAAATGAAGCATGTGATTGCTAGGGAATCGCATTATGGCGCAGCGGTGAGACCTCGATCTCTGAGCATCTGGAAATGAATATTGTGAATTTAATAAAACGACGCCATTTTCCTGAGGCACGAGAAAATCGTGCCGGGCTTTGTAGGTTACTGATCTAGTTTTACTTTTATTTCGCGTAAAAAGTGAGCTTTGCAATCCAACGCTGCAGTGCACTGCGGCCGAGGTTGCATCAAAATCAAGTGCGCGTCCCAAACTTGGTTTTAATTTTCTTCAATAAAAATTAACTAGATCTTTTTATAGAAGTTAATTGCGTTACAACATCATTGTTTGTTCTTAATCAGTAACGTAATTTCCATTCTTTGTTGCCTGGAAGAGATCGCTTTTAGTGATAAGGCCGCCATTAATTCAAGTTTTTTACAATAAAATTACAAATTTTACAAAAATCTAGATTGTTATGGCTGCTGATTAGAAATCTCCAGACAATTCGAAATGCCTTTTGGATCCGATACTTGACCCAAACGCCCAGCGAGAGCCTCTTAAGGTGTTGGTTGAGGCATTTCACTATAACGCAGTTCACCTGAACGACTATCGAGTTAATGATCGTCGAGTCGACATCCCACACAGTGTTTATCTCTTGAGCTAAGTAAGGATATTCGATGAGCCCGTGCTTTTCAGCCACAAGGTTTCCGTCCTTGAATGGACTATTATTATAGTAAGTAGTCCAGTTCACTAGCGTGCGCGGATCACATCCAGGGACCGAGTATCTGCAGAGAGCACAGCACGGCGACACGGAGGCCTCTAGCGACGCTTCACTAATGGATTTTTATCGTGTCCTACTTCATGAGAATCGAGCAGGAAATCCGACGGAGTCCCGGTTTTAATTTGCCCACCATTGGATTCTATAATCGTCCTAGATTTTCAATGAAATGCAATTTAATTGGAATTCTCTCGGTGAGATTTGAATCGGAAGCGGTATACGCCATTTGGTGTTTTATATAGCACTGAATGTTTTAGATGTCGCTGCCATCATCTTAATGTTAATTTTAGTGATTCTGTTCTAGAACTCGATAGTTATACTCGCATCATTCTTAATCTTGATTATTATATCGGTCGTAAAATTGAAGCATTTCATTTTTACACAACTGCCTAAAAAAGGTGTGTAATGTTTTCAGGGTTCGTGTATGTTAAAATTACAGGGCTATTGAGACTAACCGTCGAAAGTCTCAAAGTAATGAGCGCCAAAGCAGTGATGCCCTGGACTTTGTTTTGTTACTCAAAGTTCCGTGTATCGCTGCAATGGTCATGGACGGGCGTTATCTCTTACCATCAGGAGAGCGTCTCGTTCGTCTCATTACTTTTTACATAAAAAAAGTATTTCACCATAACTTTTAAATGCCTAAAATATTTAGATTGGGATGTATGAAGTATCGTTAGAATCACGCCGACTGAGACAAGCTTTTTGGTAATAAAAATTATTTATTAATGTTCATTCGTATTGTCAGCTTGTGTAATTTAAAATCATTCCGGTTCGCTGCGGTATTGTTTCTGTGAAAATAAATGTACCTACTTAACACAATAGACGACGTGACGAGCAGACTGCGCGACATAAACTCCGTCGCGCGGCTTAATTCCGTGCTTTCGCGTTGTTTGTATCAGTTGTTTGATCCGAAACTTTGCGCGACGAAGGCATCGCGTCGCGCACCGTCCCGAGAGCGCAATATTTACGTTCCTCATCTAACATTTCCAACGTGTTGCTTCAAACAGTTAGTTATAACTTGTTTTACAAATTACCGATCGTTTTCGAAGCCAGGCGCGCGTTTCCGCTGTAGTTCAGAAACTTTCGGAATTCGGTCCCTTGTTTGTTTACGCTCAGTTTTTGGGTCCCAATTTAAACTATCGCGGCTTTCATTTGTCGTTTAGTGGAACATTTGTCGCGCAGCCCCTGCCCGTTCGTCCCGGGCTCTTTGTTTGCGGCGGCGAATTTATTCGCCCTGTGTTTTGGTTTTACCGAATTCCCGGATAATTTGTCCCCGTGTAATGGAGGCAACGTTTTATCTTTAATTCGGGTCGTCCCGTGTCACCGGACTTCATTTCGGCTCGTTAATTAAAGTAAGTAATGTGCGCGCTTCGCCTACGCGTATTCCGCTTCATATTTATTTCGTTAGTTTATTTTTACTGCGACCGTGTCTCTTTTCTGTGAAGGTCTCGTTATAAAACGCTCTTTGCTTAATTGTGTCGGACGCTAATTCGGTTAGCTTGTTTGTATAATGAGCGGGAGCGTCTCGCGCGGCGCGTCTCGGACGATGTGAATACCGAACCATCGTCCGAAGCGATCCACATTTGGAAACATAACTGGTGTCACAAATCGCTCAGATCGGCTTCATAAACAGGCGACAAGTCGTAAAAGGGAATGTGTTAAACAATTTGATGCGCGGTAACAACGACGTTTTTATGTCGCGATGTTTCGGTTGAACCCGCGCGTTCCCTTTAATTGTGCCCATTAAACGCGTGTTCGAGACGTATCGCCGAACGATAGACGATTCCAAACCGATAGTCGTCCTCTTCGTTTGCCGTCTTTAATCCCATTGTAGAGAGAGACAAAGCTCATTCGTGGGATAATCATAATGAAAGCCGGAAATTCGTTAACGAATATGGCAGCGCTTCGTTAAATTTTATGTATGTTTGTTTAATGAATGAATGCCTTTTTAAATTTCCATATGGTGCCATGCTGTGTCGCGCACAAGCGACGCGAGTCGAGACATAAAACGGCCGCGAGTGCATCTCACGGAGGATCTCGAGGGCTATAAAAACGGCGTGACGCCGACGTTTCGTCATTAGCATCAACGTCTCGTCTGTCTTTTCTTTTACTATTTTCACCCCGAAATTGCGGAATTAAGGTTCCCGTATTCATCCATCAAGGGAATACCGTGAAATTTCGTTTGCGAAGGCGCCCCTTAATCCTTAAGACGAATATCTGAAACTTACGAACCGAGCGGAATAATCGCGGCGTTGTGACGAGCGCAAAAAGTATAATTCGTCACTTAATCCGACCATCTCGGGGTTACCTCGCAAATACCCGACATTACCCGACAAACGCTGCTTGTTTTTGTAGAATTACTATACACGTGCGCTCCTTCAGGCGCGCGGTGACGTAATGACGGAAAATCAGCGTTGAGAATAAAAATAAACGCAGGTTCTACAACGACAGACTCAGCTAACAACCCGCCGAGCTCTCACAAGTTACACCGCATTCTGTGCTGAGCTGCTAGTGCGTCGGTTTCTCGCACGTCGTAGATATACAGTCTAGAAAGAACAAGCGATTAAGCAGATATTACAAAGGACGTTACAGAGAGTCGACATTATAGAAGATTTTACACCACATTGAGCGCACAAAATCCCTTGAACTCGAAGACGAAAGAAGAAATGGCGTAATGCGTAATGAACTGAGGTCCTCTGCCGGACGTCCGTGCCGCGACCTCGCGCCGCCGCCTGTCCACGGCGAAAGCTTCCAGTCTCATTTATATAACGGCGGGCTTAGCATCGGACCCTGCGAAACTGCCGAATAAAAATACTAGAAACGTAACATGTTCAAGCGTTCCCTTTGTAGCTTTTGTAATTGCGTTACGGGTAAATCCTCTTGTAATTTGTGCCGATACCTTTATGCAGTAAACCGTGGCACAAAGATACAAAACCTCCTTAGTTTGGTCGGGAGCACAAAGGATTTCCGTATCAGCCGGCTCGCCGGCCGCCGCTCGGCAGACCCGAAAAATACGAGCCCTTTGAGAGACCAATCCTTTAATACTAATTGAATCATAATTTGCGAGACTGAAAGTTTCTTTTTATGTAAATCTTTTGGCTGACGACTCAAAGGCTGAGAAATGGGGCTGTAATAGTCTCCGATTCGGTAAACTTTCTTCTGATGGCGGCGAATTATTTCGTTTCAATATTTTGCCTTTTCCGCCGAGTTGTCATTTCACGGATAAGTTGGCCGGGAGGTATGTACCGCTGTCACTGTGACTCTCCGCTCGTTTTCCTCTGAGAATTCAATATGTCATTTTGATAAGAACTTAACAAACATAACCGATCAAATAAAATGTTACTTCTTCTGCGTAGCTAGAAACAATTTTCCTGCAACTAACGCTCCGCAGAAAATTTCGAAAAATTTTCTATCACAAAGATTTACAGTGTTCTCATCTCGAAAGAAAATCGCTCGTAGAATCCCATTATTGATCCCTATTCCAGCACAATTTGCGAGCGGTGCCGCGGCGCGGGCGAGCGCGACCAATTTTCAAAGTTAAATGAAAATATCGTCAGGGGCAACACGCGTCCTGGGACGCGCCGCTCCGGCCGCTCCGGCCGCCGGCAGCGCGGGCGAACCCCACGTTACATTACGTTTTATATTTGAACTTTCTTTTCGTTCCTGTAAAACGGTAGGTTTTAGATTTTCAGTTCAGAGATGCAAAGTTAAGCCAGCTTAACGCGATAGTCATCATGTATCACAATGTCATGAAACTCGTTTATTGTGACAGATAGATCAGAATATTATTTATTTTAACATTATTAATGAAAAAGAACACTAAAAATATTTAACAACTTTTAATATTCGTACAGGAAAAAATACTCCAATAAATTAAATCGCAAATAGAGCCCGCACCAGCTGCAGTAGTTGTACAATAAGAAAGAAAGAAAATGATTTTTTTATCATATAACACAACAGAACACACAAAAACAACAAAAAGTTACAAAATAGGTGTTCACCTCAGCATAATGCTGGTCATACTAAGTGCTATGACCAGCGCTGATCTTCCGATGAGCCCTAAATTAAATGAGCAATATTAGAATTATTTCAGGTCGCAAGAGAAATGCAAAATATTTTTTCACAGAACATGTCTAACCTGTGCCGGGAAAGGACTGGCAAAAAAACTCCACCAAAATAAAATTCAACAGCACAGATTCAGGATACAAACTTCTCAATATATGTTCACAAAACAAACCGCATGTTCGCGGTGCTTTACCAAAGAAAACACTTCAAAAAAAGTACCAAAAAGCGCAGTGAGAACAACTTCGCTCCAAAGCCTGCTGTTTAGATAGTTAGCTTACATTTCCTAAACTCCAACGTACCGAAGTACGACACGAGTAGAAAAATCTCAGACAGATAATTCCGTGATTACGTTTAAATTCAATAGCAAATAAATTTATCATAAATACATAATTATGTATGTATAAGTATATCCATCGATTGATTTATTGTAACGACAAAATAATACCGATAAACAATACAATTGTTTCCGCTGTTCCACAGAAATAATTATTCAATTTCATCATAATTAAAATACCACGATACCGAGAAATCAGATCAGACCTATATTGTAAATATGAAAGTATAAGCTAACACCTCTCGATACGCACACCCACACTTTCTCTCACGCACACACACGCACACGTTGAAACTCAGTCAATATACTCAATCACAATCATACTCGCTCAATCATAGATCCCAGTAATATCATAAATGTGATAGTTTGGATGGATGGATGTGTGTTTCTCTTTCGCGCAAAAACTACTAAACGGATGTGGGTGAAATTTGGTACGGAGGACCTGCGACCCTGGATTAACACATAGCCTACTTTTTATCCCGAAAACATGTAGCGGGTAACACCGCGGGGCGCAGCTAGTATGTGCAATATATAGAAGTACTTCCGAAGAGACCTAGCTCCTAAAAACTTAGGCTTGGGCCTCAACATGTCGTTGAAAACAAAATAAAATATTGTCATTTATTTTATTTCTTTTTTTAATAATTTACATTACAAATAAATAACAATAAATATTATTGAAACCTAAAACGGGCTCAAGCTGCCGGAGGTTAGGGCTGCAGAATAAGGAACCTCCTCACAATGCATGTCGTATCAAGGGTCATTGTCTTTTGGATTTTACCCTTAACCCAACCATCTAGAAAGTCTCTTAAGATGTTGACCGAGACTTTTCGCTATAAAGTCGTTCGTCGTGACGATTATCGGGACAATGATCGCCGAATCAATACCTCACATAGCAATTATTTCGTTAGCCAAGTCAAGGTACTTGCTGAGGATGTTCTCGGCCTTCCCAGCGTTGGGCCCAAACGACCACCACGGTATCAGGTTTATTGGTGAGAATATTCCTGCCCGTGATAGACCGGCCTCAAGAGAGCATTCAATTTATTTTAATTATATTAAAATCCGTTCAGTCCTAAACAAATTAAGTGGACACTAATTAAACAGTTATGGCGATGCAGCGAGGAATCGACGAACGTCCTTGACCTATACGTACAACTCCAAACAGTCGCACGTGACTTGGCGTCGGTGTCATGCCTGCGATGGTAAAGCGTCGACATATTATCCATCTGAGCTTTGACCACAGCTCGCCTGATGTTAAGTGGCCGAGTGGTCGAAGATGGTAAACACACCTCGAATGGAACTGGCTGTCGAAACACACTGTTGTGCGTTGGCGACAGATTTTAAACTTGAGGGTGGTAGCCAGTCGTGTACTAGAGAGTACCCAATTACCATGCTATGGTTTCCTCACGATGTTTTCCTTCACGGGCAGCTGTAGCTCATTGTTGGGGATTGAATTCACGTCCTTCGGCGTGTGAACAGACCGCGCTAACCACTAAGCTATCATCGCTACAAACGTACATTATTAAAGCTGCGACACGAGCTATGTCTCTGCCAGTGTGCTACTCCGCGCTTGCTCGGAGCCAGTATCGAGTGATGAGTACATCTAGTACCGCGAGCTGTTGTATCGCGCTCCGATACTGCGGCCGTATTTCATGCAGAGACAAAAGCCCATTCCAGCCGCTGAATATCGAATAAAAGTATCTTTAAAATACACAGATGCGAATATTTGTGGGCCAATTGTGCTCGGAATAAGGTCACTCGATAACGCGCGCCGGTTCATTGTTGCTTGTTTTGTAATTTTACGTTGAAATTTCGTAGAACCATTGTTTGTCGGAAGAAGAGTTGAGTACGTTATTAAAGTAGGTAACATACGAGCACACTGCAAACTCGAGATAATAAAGCTGAAGGGAATTAGGAAATGTTAGTTGTACCAAATAATTTGTTAAAATGAGGTTTGTTAAATAGAGGTCAGATTGGTATAAGACTCGTAAGGTAACAAAACTTGTGGGTTTGGGAACGCTGGAGAAAGTCGTGTTGCCCCGTTGTATTTTATCCAAAACTAGTGTTTTGTCGAGTGTTTATGTATAAAAATGGTGGTGTTTTATTCATAAAGTGCCGAATTACAAGCGCGAGTGTGGAAAAATTATTTAATCTGGTGAAACATGACTTCGCGTTGCTTCCAATAATCCACCGAAGCTTTATAGTAAAGTCACCACTACTTTACTAAAGCATGACTAAACTTGACTGACACGGACTGTACTTGACCAAGACTGGACTTTGACTATAACTGTAGCAACGAGGCAACTTATTTAACTATTGAAACTTGAAAATATAAAACGCGCTAATTTCTAGAAGGCATTTCTTGTACAGGGCCACCAAAAGACCGGCCTTGCCGAGTTTGGTGCCCACTGGTGTATATTACTTTCTTTTTGTTAGTTAATCCTGTATAAATTCCCTTTTCTTTTTTGTTTTGAAATGTTTTTTTTTTCTTTTTGGTAAATAAAGTTATTATTATTATTATTACTTGACACTGGCAAATGCTCAAAATGCGACGCCAAACCAAAAAAAAACTCTTCTACTTACCCTGTTATAGCGACCGGTAGGATACGATATGCAAAGGTGTTACAAGTTGACAAAAATCGTCAAAAATTATACTTTCTATTTGTATTCTGCTGATGAAATTTGTTTTAATGAGATTTTTGACAAGAAGTATTCGTAAAGTAAAGGTATATTTTGCATCAGTTAGTTGTACTTCGCTCAGCACACGGTTACTTAGCATATTTTACGAAAGACAATTTAAAAAATGGCGAATAAAATTTTGCCCAGATCCGTTTTTGCGTGAAAGAGTAACAAACAGCCATCCATCCAGGTATCCGAGATAGCCGAGACCCTGGATTAGAACTAAGCTACTTTTTATCCCGAAAACATGTAGCGGGTAACACCGCGGAGCGCAGCTATTATCTACTAAAATAGTAAGTACATTCACGTGTCAGAGTCCATATTACCAAGCCAATAGTTACCGCGCGAACCGAGCGTAGTCTATCACGTAAAATACCTGAAAGGGTAGGCACTGAGTTAGATAAACGGTCCATTGATCTCGGCGGAGTATCAAAAGATTTACTAGATCTAAACTAGCTGAATACTTCGTCGCTCGAAATGAAATTGCTTTCGCAAGTTGTGTAAAGTAGACCCGCTTTACGAGAACACTTTCAGTTTTAGTACTTGCTACTTCCCAGTTATAGGTTACGGTGTTTGTTACCAGAGATCGGGTGCCTCCTTCGCAGGCTCCTTGTAACTCGGGCTCTAGGTGGGCTCCGCCCTTAAACCTTTCACATTCAAATGATTTCACACACTCACACATGATCTTTGTACTCTTACGAGCAAATACTAACTGTAGATTAAGGCGACATAATTATATGGTTAAACATATTTATTTCTCATAAGAATATACAAATTTAATTAACTGAGAAATACAAGTTACCCTTAGGTAGTTATAGGCAACTTTTACAAGCATCGGAATTTAGGAAGATACAAGGTTTACCTATGATTCAAATGCTGTATGGGAATCAGTATTGGTAACTAATTTTTGCAATTTATTTTAATACTTATAAGTACACGTTTGACCATCTACTCGCCTAATGGTAAGTGATGATGTGGTCGAAGATGAAGCACGCAAACTTAGAAAATACCTATTCACTTTGATCTTGAAAAGATCCCGATTATATGTCTCAGGAAATAAGGAAGCCGGCAGCTTGTTTCATTCCTTGCCCGCACGGATGACAAATGTAGTCAAAACATTTGGTCCGCACCTAAGGAAATGTCGCTTTGTATGGGTGGGAATATGTATTCGTACTCGGAAATATTGACCTTCTTGAGAAATTGGGTAAAAGTAATTATTGATATGCAAATTATTTCACTTGTTTCGGTTCTCTGGTGCCGGAACCGTGAGTTCATATTGGCTGCGAACCTTATTCCCTGGGCATACAATATGCATTCGTATAGATTTTTATGAGCGCCTAATTTTTGAATTGCAATAAAACATCACAGTAATGCCCCTCATTTTCGAATACAGATCGCGGGCCTAGTCTGAGCAGCGCTCTATTATATTGTACAATGTCATTAAAAATATTTATTTCAAACTTTACCGATTTACAAGGTGACAATAAACTGATAATAATATCTCCTAACGAATCAATTTTATTTATACAGAAACATTCTGCAACCGCGCTAACCATTATTATCGAAAAAAATATCTCTTCAAAAACTGATAAAAATAATGTATACACTCGCCTATTACTCGCAAATGGGTTGCATATTTTATCCGAAAGCTCCCTGATAAAAGATTTGAGAATGCCTGTGTCGACACAGGTCGCAACAGGGGTGGGATTTAAGGGAAAGTGCCAATTTTTCTCGCCTTCAACTTTAAAAAGGTTTCAACGACTTTCGCAAAGCAGGAAATGCTTTTCAGTTGCGGAGATCACTGTACTGATATAAAAATGCACACACATGTACAAAGTTTGCTAAGAATATTGGAAAGGCAAGGACACAGACATCTTGATACTTATCATGATTTATTAAGTAAAATCTGCAGGAATATGTCTCTCAAATCATCTTTACTATAATTCAAAGCTACATCAAACGAAAAGTATACGAATATTTTAATTTCAAGTAAAATAAGAGTTTTTGTTTTACTTATGCGGTATAACGCGCATTATTATTTCGGATACTCTGGACTACAGTTTTGCCCAAATCCGGTGGCCTTCTTCAAGGAGACAAAGCTGAGTACAACGCGCGCGTGGCCTCGTCTTGTTCCGCACTGCGGGTCGCTGCGCGCCTCGCTCGTAAAGATGGTGCGCGGGCGCGGGGGTTGGAGTTATAGTCTCAGTGTCCGAAATAATTATTTAAAATAGTAAGTAGTTAGTAATTCTTTAAATGTAAGCAAAGCCGCATAAATAAAATAAAAATGTGTCAAAACTACGTCAGTGCTTAAATACGAAAAAATGAGGTTACTTTGTTATTTTTCTTTTAAACATTTTTTTATTCATCTCCATCACGATAGCTAAAAAGTTCTCAAGTAATCAGTATCAACAATGCTCTGAATAAATTAAATAAAAAAAATATAAAAAGCTGTTTAAAAGTGACGTGCGTTGGGCCATTATCCCGCTCACCACAAGTTCCCCGTCGTCCGATAACAGAATCGAATCTCGTCACATTGTACGTCAAGCTTACAAGTGAAAATTGTTGGAAGAAGTTGTTAACAAAAATATAGAGGCTCTAGACGCCTGCAGGGGGCAGATAAGGCGCGGATCTCGGCGAGAACCGACGTTACGGGCACAAGTTACGGAAGAACGACAGTAAAAAAAGCAAAAAGCACTCGAAAACAAAACCTCTTAAGTCACTTCAAAAAACTTTGTCCTTATTTTTGTGAAAATTGTATCTAGTCCGGGTGATTGAGGTCTAGATAAATGTTTATCACTGGATTTTAATCGCGCACAAAACTGTCTATTCATACGCAGAAGGACGTGGGTTTAAACCCCAACAATGAGCTTGAGCTGCCGGTGAAGGAAAACATCAATGGTGATGAATATAGTCTGGGTACCTTCAAGTCGCGAACGTACTCCACTGTAGACCGCATCTTCGCTTAACATCAGGCGGGATGGCGGTCAAACGCAAGCCTATCTATTATAAAAAAAAACTTCACGAGGAGACTAAAGCATAGCAACCCTCAAGTTGAAAATCTGAACGGTGTATTTCAATAGCCTCACTTAAGGGTCAGTTCCGTTCTAGACTGAGTGTGTTAACCATATTCAACAACACTGTCACTTAATATCACCTGAGCTGTAGTCAAATACCTAACTTGACAATTATAAAAAAAGTCCAGTAGAATGTTTTTAAAAAGCGCGGGCGTTTAAAATTTGTGCCGCCACATTTGCGTCGGCATCGTAAACCGATATTCGATCAGCAGCGCTTCCGAGACAAAAACAACTTAACGTTATACAAGCACACTCAGCAAATTGACCCATTAAGCACCCTTGGCATAGCGATCGCTACTGCCTGTGGCTTAAAATCACTCCTTTCAGGTATTTAATCCTGTTCTCAAAATGCTTCAAGATTCTCGGCCCTGTCCATGATTCTGAGAACCCATGTATTGAGCAATTTTTTTTTTGAAGGTTCCACCTCTCGAAAGTTGCCTGGCCTCGTGCCGAACTTGGCTAATTGTCTTAAAAAAGGAGGAGGTTCTCAATTCGATTGAATTTCTTTTTTCATGTTACCTCAAAACACCGTCATTCATTACCCGCTTTGAAAAATTATTACTTTATTTGAAAGAATTTTTTTGACTGGTCCCATAGAAATTTCGTGGAAATCGGTTCGTTGGTTTGATTTTTAAACCAAAACATACAAAACCTTGCCGTATTTGGGTCGGTTTTTTAAATTTTAATTTTAGTTTATACTTGTTAAAGCGACTATAGGTAATACAAAATTATCTTTTTATCTAATTCATCAAGAAGAGGCTGTAACTCTATTTGCCCGTTATATTTAATTTCAGTTTCACTACTTATCAACTCAATTTTAGTAAAAAAACCATGACTTTGTGAAACGGAAATTATATTAAAACGGGTAAGTATCTATTTATTCAAACGAGCACTCTCGGCTTTCGAGATCGAGTTAATTTGTAACTTTGTATATAAAAGAACTGCGAGGAGGACAAAAGAAAATAAAGAAATTAAATTATAACCAGTTGCGAAAGATAACTGAAAATATGGAAATATGGCGGCCGCCCCGAGTCACGCTTCATTACACGCGCAAAACACAGCTTGAAAATTTTAACATAGATACAACAAATTAAAATTCATATTAAAAGTAATTCAAGTAAAGCAATCGATTTTCCTCCTTTTTAGGGTTCTGTACCCAAAGGGTAAAAACGGGACCCTATTACTGAGACTTCGCTGTCCGTCCGTCCGTCTGCCTGTCACCAGGCTGTATCTCAAGAACGGTGATAGCTAGGCAGTTGAAATTTTCACAGATGATGTATTTCTATTGCCGCTATAACAACAAATACTAAAAATAAAATAAAATAATTTCGATACAACAAACTTGATTTTTTACCGTTTCTTGCTCGATACTAATAACGGTGTCAATCACTTTTTAACCGTTGTGGGTTTTATGCAAAATTTTTAATTTTGCTATTTTATATTGTACTTTAGTTTTAAAACAAGATTAATGAAGATAATTTCTATACAGTGACAGCATTTTTCGAGACTGCGAAGTGCTCGCATCATAAAACTTGTGCCGTTAATCTGAAGCGTCTGTTAGTTCCGAAGCTTAGCAGCCACTAAACCCTGAGCCGCATTCTATATGCTTACGTTTTCTAAAATGTCACCGATGCTAAGCTCCGAGCTATTTTCGTTCCCAAAAATCGTCACCTCTCGACGTTCCCCCGGCTTGCGATGCATGGCCATAATGCATCATTACGTCTGCGGCACACAATGCTCCCCCCTCCTCCCGGGGCGGCACCGCGCGGGCGGCAAGGGCGGCATGCGCCGCGTGTGTATGACAATACATCGCACGGGTTGTGCGAGTGACGTCTGTTATTGAAATTTTTAACATTTCATTTGCAACTTAGTATTTGGATCGTGACTCGTGAGTCTGTAATGAGTGTGTTTCCCATCTGTTTGGTTTGTTTGAATGTAATTTTTAATTTTCTTTTTCTATAGTTTCATCGACGTCAGTGTGCTCAGCATACTCAAATTAACTACATAACAATTATTTTTTGTTTTTACTCACACGGGATTGCTCGTTTGGTTGTGCCGAATACTTCGACTTTCGGTCACATTCGGTGACCTTTTTCAAGGAGCCAAAGTAAAGTACGACACAGAAGACAGCGCGGGTGCAGATGGCTAGAGTACAAAAAAATTACAGGTTTGAGATATTGATCACAGCTAACCTAATGTTAAGTGACCGTGTGATTGATGATTCAAAGATGGTGAACACGCCTAGCGTAGAAAGAATAGAATTGGCTCTCGAGTGAGGATGTCAGAACACACATTTAGGTGCTTGGCGGTAGATTTTAAATTTGATCCTTTGTAATTATTATCTTTCTCTTGCATTTCAATGTATTAGTTAACAAAAGTATAAAAAGTAACCTATGGCATCAGTTTTAGAATTTTCCATCTTAGATATTTTACCAAATGAACGAACAGGGCAGTCAATTCAAATGATGATGACGAAGATAAATGAACATTGAAATCTGCGGTTTATTTAAATCAATAATGCGCATTACTGTTAATGAATTATCATTCTTCCATAAACATTAAGGGCTTATACGTAGTAGGAGAATTAGGATTTAGTGTAGTTGCTTAAAATTAATCTATGCCATTTATAAGGTAGCCTGTCTAATTTTCACGCATGATATTTTACGTCGGCGAGAAGTTTGTAAAGCATTTTAAGCTTCGCTTAACTTATGGTAACGTTTATATGTAAAGCCTTAAGTCTACAAACCTCACTTAGTAGCCTTTACTTCCCACACAATTCCACAGGCCGCTGGCTTCACAATGTCACCTAAACCCCCAACTAGTCCGCGACAAAACACAATGCAACGTATTAGGACACAATGCACAGCATCTCGGCGCGCGGCAGCGCTCGCCGCCCGCCATTATATCCTTCACTCTGCCAGTCTCACACCTGTACGAAAAATCTGGATGATCCTAAATTAGATACGCGGTAACAAGGAGGCTTCCTGAGCCTCGATAATGGGTTTTCTTTGCCGAGGGGAAAACCAATTTCGGCGGTAAAACATCAAAATATCTAAGTCAAGTTGGAGATAATCCGCAGCTCGTCGGTAAGTATCTTACGTCGCGATATTACTTTGTGTGCGACATGCTGGCTGACGCCGCCTAAAAAAGCAGGTTTAAATGGAACAGGCTTTATTCGATATGATACGGTACTCCTGCCGGAACGCACCGTTAGGTGTTTGGCGGCAGATTTCCTACTTGAGTGTAGCAGCTAGCCAACCGAGTACTAGAAGGACCCTACCACCATGCTATGGATTCCTCACAATGTTTTCCATCACTGGCAGCTCAAGCTCATTGTTAGGGTTTGAACCCTTCGGCATAAAAAAAGTATTTAAGTATTCTATCAGTTATTTGACATCCATAGTACAAGCTTTACTTAGTTGGGGGTCAGATGGCGCTGTGTGAAATGTCCTACGATATTTATTTATTTATTTATAAAATAAATTATCTAAATAAGATATAACTAAACTAGAAGCTAAAAAGAGGGTCGACTGCACCTCTAAAAATAAAATTAAAAATGTCTCCTCAGTCATCTCCCGCAAATTATTCTATTTTAATATTAGTTAAAAGTCAAAAACTCCGATAAAAACAGTTAAATAAAATGTTCAAAGTAGTTAAGTAGGTAGCGTAATAACAGACTGCCCTCCTGTCTCCTGTCTCCTGTCCACGGACAGCTGTAAAAACAGTTCCGGCGTTCGCTTAGCTGGTGTAAGTTGATCACGTCCGCCGCCGCGCCGCTCCTAAACACACTGCGGGCTGCACACTCTCGCCGAGCGAGAGAGATGGAAAACAATTGCCTTTTCTGTTGATAAGAATGGACGGATTTTGGAATCAATGGATGAAATTTGACGATGAGATAAATATAATAGGGCATCGCTTTATGATACAGAAGTCCCGGGTATGACATCGGTTCGATATTGGACTGATTATAATTTACATACAAATGAATAAATATTCGCACAGCGCCATCTAGCCACGAAACCTAGCCTCGAACTAAGCAAAGCAGATTTTCATATATACATACAGAGCACCCAAACAGAACAAACATTCATAAACATATTCGTCACAAAACTGATAGTCCTGCGTGAGAATCGAACCCACGTCCTTCAGCTCTCAAAGCAGAATTTTATCAAATGAACTAACAGGGCAGTCTGGGCGGATTTGTCGGGTATGTTTATGTAACACTAACAACCAAGACCAACAAACAAATATACCTCTACTCGTTCTCCTCACTTATCTCCTATTTATGTTCAAAATCAGCAGCTATTTGTTTTCCATTTAGAATAAAATAAAATACTGTCGTCAGATCTGCGGTCACCCATCCAAAGTTGGACGAAAAGTTCAAGCATCAGCCGTTGATTAACTTCGGCGATCGGCGAACTGAAGCCGTCTGCTCCCAGGGTCCGAGAGTACGCTCCGGCGTGACGCCACTACGGACAATGTTCTGTCAAAAAATAGAAATTGAAATCTTTTTGTTAGCGCTCGTAAAGATTTTCATCCGTTTTACGGAGTTCCGTGTCGTCTACAAGCTTTTTTAGAGATATAGGCGCGCTTTTATGTGCTAGGCTTTTATGTTCACTTGATTTTATACTTCTTTTTATTCGTTTTAATACACTCACTTATAACGTACATAAAAAAACTATATGAGAAATGTTATTGCGTGTTTATTACATGACATAACGTAGGAAATTGCAGAAATTTATATTTTTCTGAAAAGTCAAAGTAGTGACGATTTGATACGATACATTTTATAACTTCTTGGCAATTCCAAAAATTTGGCATACGTTTTTTTATGTTAATATAATGAAACGAACAAGATGATCTAATGATAAGGGATAACGCATGCAGCGATACACAGAACTTTGAGTAGTAAAACAAAGCGCAGAGCAACGCTGCTTTGGCGCTCATTACTTTTAGACATTAGACTTTCAATAGTTTGTCTCAACAGCCATGTAGTATCGCTGCAGAACACTTCAAACCGGAGCACAGTAAAGTCAATGTTCAACTCTAGTTTTAAACCTTCAAAAACATTTTTTGTTTTTCTGACTAAATATGAATTGACACTACCCGACATGTTTATTGAGCAAAAAATGTCGTACGTAACATGAGATTTTTCAATGGTGAATAATATCCAATATATTTAATCTATTTTAACCGTTGGGTGACGAATAGGAATTTTAAATATTTGTGTTCGAATGTTATAAAAACTGTTTGAACGAAAAAACATTGAAGGCTTCAAGAAAAGAGAGAATATTTTTACATTTCAATCAGTTATCTTGTTCAGAAAGCACCTTTCATAGACGTAACTTCCTTAATAGAATTAGTGGCCGGCACACGAAAACATGGCAACTCCGCCACTCATACCGCATTACCATACTCCGTCATAGCGCATTGCATTATTTATTGGGAAAAACTTTAGCATTTCCACAACACACCCGAACAGATGTTTGGACCACCTGTGTACCCACCGCAACTGAAAGATTGAAAGGAAGCCGTAGCTTAAAGGGTTACGACTTAAAATTGAATGTCTGTGAAGGCGCGCCGCTGTTTTTATAGTGTAATCGCGGGTAGTCGTCAGGTAGTTCGGATTGTGTCTCGCAAAAATGTTTTATTCAAACGCTTAGGAATTATCCGCGGTGTATTTTAACGTCTGTGTTTCGTTTGTTTATGAATGGCAATGAGGTCCCCGTGCACTGCACGCCATGTTCCTTCCGGGGTGCGCTCGCAGCCGTTACAGCCTCGGGCGGCTCTTTTATGACCCGGGATATATTGAAATTGTATATTTAGATACTAATGTGCCGTTTGAGGGGAGCCGATACAATGTTGCTTCAGTTTATATAAATTATTATGGAAGGATCTTTTACTCTTTTTAAATTTGAAATTTAATACCCGTTTCCTTTAGAATGCAAAGCGTCGCAGTTTAACAAACAATTTTCTTAAAATGTTCGGAAGAGGCGATTTTTTTTTTAGAATCATTGAAGACAGGAAATAAAAGCAAAAAAAACTTCATGTCTAACAGTTAAATTATCCGAGCTAGTATACTACATAGATACTGAATAAATACATCGTTACTGACTGCATGTTCTTTGATTATATCTTTTGAGATACAGTGGGCGTGAATTTTCTATAAAAATTCAAGTTCTATGAAATCGGTTCGATGCACGAAAGCTTCGCAAAAGCACAAACAAGTCACGTTAGTCTCGACGGAATTTTTAACTCTAATCATCGATGTCCAGAGCGCATGTCTGTCACAACCGGTAGTTGTTTGCCCCACTTCGGCCCGGGTGGGTTTGCCCCACTAACTAGACGTAGCTGTCTATGAACAGTGACTGAACTTGGTGCGAACAGATGAAAGCGTTTCTTTAGTACTTACATCGATGTAAGTTCGGTAATATAGAATATCAGGTTATACATATCCTTTGTAGCTTTGTTTGCAAGAGCAGCTACCACGCACAAGTACAAAATCTGCCGCCTAACAGTGTGTGCTTTACCATCTTTGACCACACCGTTACTTCAACATCAGGTGAGCTGTGGTCAAGTAAGCTGGTCAAGCATTAAAAAAAAACAAAAAAAATACCTACTTAAAAGTCCTGAAATCTGGGTCGATTTCTGCGGTGCAGATGAAGTTCTGCAAGCGGCTTTCGGCCATGGCTCCAGTACTGGCCGCATGCGAGCCGGTGTCGGTGTTCATTTATTCAGGCCCTGGTCTCCGCCAGCGGCAGAACTTTGTAGGATTAGTGCTAATTGAATATGTTATGTTTCGCCGGCTTGGGGTCACGAGATCATACCGTTTTTGGCCACTAACTTATTTAGGCGAGGATGAGATAGGACGCAGTCACCTTGTGTACTTTTAAATGAGTTACCTTAATTAAAAAAAAAACAAGTTATAGTTGTCCACAGAAACTTAATGTAATGAAAATGTAACCTCATATTGACCTACAAATGCGTTCCTTTTGTTTTTTTTTTTTGTGTAAAATGATTTATTTGAATCTAATAAAACTTCAAAAATATATTTCATTTCAAATTTGACTGCCCTGTCAACTCATTTGGTAGTGCATCTGCTTCAAGAGCTGTAGGGTGTGGGTTCGATTCCCACTCAGGACAAATATTTTTGTGCGGAGAATAAATATAATTCATCGTTTCTGGTGTTCTGTGTGTATTATAAGTACGTATTTACAACAAAAAAAAATAGTTTATTGTACAAGCTTTGCTTAGTTTGGAGCTAGATGGCGCTGCGAATGGCTTAAGATATTTATTTTGTTTATTTAAATGAAGGCTTAAAAGTCATGTCGCAAGATAGTAAGTGGGTTTAAATGTCACCAATTTATAACTTGTATTCGTTATGCTCATTAATCATTAACACAGATTTGTTGAATGTAATTAATTGACTAAATATTTGAAGCTTGATCATCAAAATTGCAAACCAATTGAAACAAAATCATAAATGACAATAGATGATATTGTAGCTGCTATTTATATTAACGTAAAGCCTATTTGCAAACAAAAGCAGTTATTTCATTAACACGTTATTACGAAATTTCAAATGTAAACTAACCGAATGTATTTTTGTTACAGGTACGTAGTTCAATACAGATAACAGCTCAGAGGTAAACTTAGAACAAAATATTATCTCGTATCTTAAGCAGCATCGGCACGGCCGTCCAATCTCGATCAGCGGTTCAAATATTTTTCTAACTTCACTTTCTAAACGCTGCGTTCTTTCTGCTCTACATAAAATCCGTTATTAAAAGACTAATCCTATTTCCTTCTGTTTTTTTCCTTCAAAGGAGGGCAGGGCGTCGCTTCGGTGGGGTTTGAGGGAGTCTCGATCCCATCTTAATTCAACTTTTGTGTTCACAGCCACGCTTATATGCAACTAGCTGCGCCCCGCGGAATTACCTGCTACATGTTTTCGGGATAATAAGTAGCCTACGTTCTAATCCAGCGTCTCAGCTACCTCCATACCAAATTTCACAAATCCGTTCAGTAGTTTTTGCGTGAAAGAGTAACAAACATCCATCCATCCACCCATCCAAACTTTCACATTTATAATATTAGTATACTATAATATAATACTGCGAATCGAGCTCGGTTCGTAAGTCATTTTGGCCGATGACATCAGATCGGCTCATATTCAAAGGCTGACTAATTTATGTTTCTAACTATTCTTTAAACATACATTAATATTTTTCACACGGTTAAATTTTAAAGATTTTGGGGAAAACGTTCCGTGTCCAATATTTTGTACCGCTCGTGAATAGGCTCGATAGAGTTGTGATTCCGCTGAGGTTCTCTCAGCAACTTCTCGACGACAAGCGACATCCGAACTCGAGAAACGTAAATGCGTACGTTATTAAAAAGGCTCGCTGATTAAAATTGTGATTCGATGTGTGAGCGTTTGTGTCGATAATGAGCAATGTGCTGGAGGGCGCTCGAGGGCTGAATGCGTCCTCGTCGCGTCGCGCCGTGTGAGGCCCGGAACGAATTCGGTAATACAAACCGTCTTTATTCTTTTTATTTATGAACATAAATTGGCAGGCTTGCCTTGGCTCAGTGGTGGTGCGGATGATAATTTTTGTATATGTTTATGATATCCCCGATTCAAGGAATCTTACTTTAGATCTGTTCTTCTACCGTTTTTTTTTTTGTAGAACATTACTCACAGCGCCGTCTGACCCCAAACTAAGCAAAGCTTGTACTATGGGATCATATAACTGATAGAATACTTAAATACTTTTTTTAAATACATACAGTACAGGCACAGGACAAACATTTGTTTTATTTTACAAAATGCTTGTCCTGGGTGGGAATCGAACCCACGCCTCACATCTCTTGAAGCAGACATGCTACCAATGAGCCAACAGGGCTGTCAGGTCAGGTAACAGGGTTATTTCTTTACTCACTGCCATCTGCCTTGTTTCCTCAGATTAAAATCTGGTAATCTTCTAAGTCAGTGTGCTTCATCTTCGACCACATCATCTCTTACCATCAGACGAGTTGGTGGTCAAACGCAGATGTATCCGTATTAAAAAAAAAAAAAAATTTTTAAAACAGGAGAGAAAAGATTTCTTTTAGTCCAACATGCTTCATTAGGCTTCATGTTACCTCTTTTGGTATTGTATCAAAAGCTGTAGGGCGTGGGTTCCATCCCCACCCAAGAAAAACTTATATGTGCGAGCATAAATGTTTCTACTGGTTCCGAGTGTTCCGTTTGTATTTACAAAAAAAAAACTAAATGAGTACTCTATTATTTAACTGGTTCCCATAATACAAGCATTGCTTCATTTGAGACTAGGTGGCGCTATGTGAAATGTCCTAGGATATTTTTTAAAAATCTTCCTCCTCAACGATATTTCATCATCATCATCATCATCATTTCAGCCGTAGGACGTCCATTGGCCATAGGCCTCCCCCATTGAGTTCCATAAACACCGGTTGAAAGCGGCCCGCATCCAACACGATGCCAACGAAACTTACTTTCAAGCAAACTCAGTTTAAACATAAAAAAACTCGCATTATAAACTGCTCGGAAAGCACACTACTTCCTTAGAAGCCTACAAAAATACTAAAGTTGGCAGCGAGAGCATACTTAGCAAACTTTAATTAGCATCTAAACATGATAGGGAAACATAAATAGTGCAGCGCCGCTCGTTTGAGCTAATTAGCTGAACTTTGGGAATCGACTTGCCATGTTGCAGGTCTACTAAGCTAGCTTTTAACTTAATATTTATTTAACACTGTAAACTGAAATTATAACGCTCTGAAAATCTAGTTTCAATCGTTACTATTCATTTTTGCGCTTTTCGTTGTTAGTATTTATTTAAGAGCTATTGATAATAAAGTTAAAACGTACCCAGACTTCTGAAACTCCACAATGAGCAAGAGTTACTGTAGATCGTGCTCCATCCTCGGCCCCGCCGTCATTTTCTATCACGCGACTTTGTGGCCAAATGTAAATCTATTTAATAAAAAATATACTGTCCCTTCAAGTTTACTCCGAGAAGAAAGAATATGCTCACAAAATAATATTCCCAAACACAACTTATTAACGAGATGTAAAAATGCTTCAAAAAAGCAGTAAGTACAATGGAAAAAAGCGTCAGTTGTTTTAATTACCAGCCCGTCCGACATCGAGTTCTAATTTATACAGTAATTAGATTTTACTACAAACTCGATATTAGCTGACGGAATTTATCGCAGGGTTAAATGTCACTAATTGAAGAAAAACGGTGAAAAAAGCTGTAATTGGATGTTGCACGCGGTACGGAAAGGTTTTAATTGGAGTTTCCAGGAAAATCTCTATTTATATCTGCGATGCACTGTATGCTTAATTGTAGTTGTGTACTTTATACGTCAAAAAGTAGTTTCAGTATCTAAAATATGACATCTAAAATATTTTTTTTAATTTTCGACACATCCAGATTTGTTAACTTTTTTCTTCTTTTTTTTCGTACTTTGTTGGTAATGTACTTCGATTTTCTGGAAGATACTGGATAGAAGGTCGGAAGCGTTAATAATATAACTAAAGTAAGTTTAGCAAAAATATTAATTTTACAGTATACTAGCGGACGCCTTGCGGTTTTACCCGCGTAGTTCCCGTTCCCGTGGAAATGCAGAGATAAAAAGTAGCCTATGTCACCCGGGGATAGTGTAGCTTTCGAACGGTGAAAGAATTTTTGAAATCGGTCCCGTAGTTTCGGAAACAAACAATCAAATCTTTCCTCTTTATAACAGTCTATAAATTTTTACAATTTACCTATTTTTTCTGAAAGTAGATACATCTAGATGCATACTATAGTCTAGCGCAATTCCGATAAAAGCAGCTCGGACTGAGTTTTAGAACCATAAAGCAACATTGCGTTTAGTCAATAAACAAAAAAAATATCATAGGGCATTACACACAGCGCCATCGGACCCCAAACTAAGTAAAGCTTGTGCTATGGAAGTCAGATAACTGATAGAATACTTAAATAATTATTTTTTGTAAATATATACAGTACACCCAGACACAGAACAACCATTTGTTTTTGTTAGGTAATGGGTCGAATGGCATATTCATCAACGCTTATGAGATCTTTGTACGACGACCGCATCGCAACCTCACGTCAAGTTAATCTTGATTGTACGTCTAATTATAAAACCAATCGTTCAATCTTCCGCGACTCATAATGCCTCTCATTTTCTCTCGCAACTTATACGATTTCTAGAATATCTCTAGCCCACAGCACAAGTAAGGGGGCTCCCTGTGTCCGTCTCAATTGCGCCAGGTCCCGCGTGCCCCAAGGCAGCATTAACATAATTGCAACAATTGATTGGCAGCGGAATGAACAAAAAAACTCAAGAAAACCATACTGTAGATATTTTTTAAACATTGCCATGCACTGCAGTTTTGCTGCCACGAATCAACTACGTGACTAGTGAGATAACTTTTAACCAGTAACTTGTTATGTCACTCAAAGTCAATTTAAGTATTGATTTTTTTAGTTAGTTTACTTAAAATGGATTTGAACGCAATGATGTGCTTTTCTTGGCTTGTTTAAATCATAATTTTGTGCACTAAACAAGGTTAGATACTTAGGCTGTACTAAGCCAAAAGAATGTAAAAAAAAATATTGACATAAAACCCCGTAAAAAAAGTTCGAAGACTCTTGTAGCGATGATAGCTCAGTGGTTAGCGCGGTAGGTTCGCATGCCGAAGGGCGTGGGTTCAAACCCCAACAATGAGCTTGAGCTACCGGTGAAGGAAAACATCGTGAGGAGACCATAGCATGGTGGTAGGGTACTTTCTAGTACTCGGCTGGCTAGCTACCACCCTCAAGTTGAAAATCTGCCGCCAAGCATCTAACGGTGTGTTCCGGCAACCTCACTTGAGAGCCAGTTCCATTCCAGGCTAGGTGTGCTTTACCATCTTCGACCACACCTTCACTTAACATCAGGTGAGCTGTGGTCAAACAACTAGCCTGTCAACCATAAAAAAAAAAGGCTCCGAACCAAATGTATAAAACAGCTGATTTTACTTATGATTTTAAATGTAAACTGTAGTAAAAGTTATTCATGATGATATTTTTGGTTTTATAACTCAGTATAAAGCTAAATTTAATAATATAAGCATCAAACGAATGCGAAAACAAGTCCGATGAAATTAACTCAAACAAATCCTTAATAAGCGAGAGCCAAGTAAAAGTAACTACTATAGATCCATTTTACAAAGATTTAAAAAACTAAACTCAAGCAAAAGTCCATTTTAAAGCGACCCTTTAAAAGAGACATCGTTAGAAATAAAACCTCTACTGTGGACTGCGCAGTATAACTCCGCATTACTGTTTCATTTGCAGTGCTTAGTTTCATGAAATTCTATTGACTCTACAACGACGGGAATCCATTTAGCAAAGCAAACTGTGTCGGCCATTATTCACTAACCTCACTGTTGCTAGATAATGTTAATATTTCGGTACAAAATCAAAAGTGTTTTTTTTTTCTGGAAACCACAGAAACAATCAAAACTTTCTAACTACATAATCGATAGAAAGTTATACAAAAATCTGACTGGAGTACCTATCAGGCGTAAATGGAGGCTTTTTTTTCAAATACTTTTGTACAAATATAATTAAAGATACAATTATTTTATTGATGACACCAAATTTACATGTAAATTGTCTTTACGTATCGATACATTTTACATATATTTTGATAGGTATCTGCTAGAGGTACGAGTACAATTCTAATCGTATATTGCATAAAGTATACTAATAATGTCTGTATAATGCATCCATCAACCATCCCCTCTACATGTCCAAGCCAGCAGTTTTATTTCTTTGGATTCTTTGGCGTTGCTTTTTCAGCATTTGCCAGTGTAGAGTGTTTTATATTTTCAAGTTTTACAAGTTAAATAAGTTGCCTTTTAACTATAGTTATAGTCAAAGTACAGTCCGTGTCAGTCAAGTCCAGTCGTGCTTTAGTAAAGACTTTGCTATAAAGCTTCGATGGAGTTTTGGAAGCAACACAAAAAGTCATGTTTCACCTCATTATATAATTTTCACACTCGCGCTTGTGATTTTTACCCACCATTTTTATGCATAAACACTATCTCTAGTTTTCGAGACTAGTTTTCGAAAAAAAATACAACGGGGTGACACGACTCTTCCCGCGTTCTCGCCAAAACTCTCCAGCAGTTCTTTTCTCTGTCTTTGTCACTACACCAAGAAGCCAAAAGCGACGGTAAGAATCAAGCTGACGGATAATGCTCATAGTTTTTATCGATTATGATCAAAATTAAACAAGATGTAGGTTTCCCGTAGTCATCACCAACATACTAGGTTCTGATTGAACAACTAACTAGGTGGTGTCCTATTTACTTAACTTCCTTCGTTTAAATTTGCTACAAACCACGATTTTATCCCAAATCCAATCGTTTCAAACATTCTCCAATAGATAAATGTTCTTATCTAGAGATGATAGTTTCCACGGTCACGAATACTGCGGACTCGACGAAAATTATAACAGAAACGATTTCCCGTTTTATGAGCGATAGAGTCGGTATTACCCCGACCTCCCCTACCAATTACGAAGGGCGATTTGGAGCCGATTCGCTTACTCCGTTCCACCTTGGCTGGCTGGAATTTTAAAAGATAGCACGGTTTTAATATTTATAATTTGTGGTTCTTGTCTAAGTGAACATTCTAGGTAAATATCAGCTTGAAAAGCGAAAAGAATTTTTAAACTAGCAACCTATAAAGACCAAGTCTAGAAAACACGTTTCAAATTAAAACAGCCCGATAGAAATCCGAGATACCTAAATTACAATAAATAACCTACTGTTTGTTTTGTGATTGTGGGAAGCGTTGTTTACGCTCAATTACTGTAGCTTATTACACAGCAGACGCCTTCTGAAATAAAATAGGCCATAATTTACTTAAACATCCCTTCATTAGGCAAACATTACATAATATCTCTCTAGTCAACTTGATCTTTGATCAAAGAGACAACCTTAGCGAAGAAACCGCCATCCAACAACGCACAGCCAAACCACAGAATATTACAGAGAAACTTCTACAAATGATTATAATGAGCACGAGTTTAAGTATTTTGTAGCGATGAGAGCTCAGTGGTTAGCGCGGTCGGTTCGCATGCAGAAGGGCGTGGGTTCAAATCCCAACAATGAGCTTGAGCTGCCGATGAAAGAAAACATCGTGAGGAAACCACAGCATGGTGGTAGGGTACTTTCTAGTACTCGGCTGGCTAGGCTACCACCCTTAAGTTGAAAATCTGCCGCCAAGCATCTAATGTTCTGGCAGCCTCACTTGAGAGCCAATTCCATTCCAGGTTAGGTGTGATTAACCATCTTCGACCACACCGTCACTTAACATTAGGTGAGCTATGGTCAAACACCTAACCTGTCGACCATAAAAAAAAAATGATCCCACATTTTTCCCCAAAAACTATTGCTCAACAAAAGCCGGTTTAAAATATCAAAATGGTATAATTCTCTTTTGATTTATGATTATTTTCATTTAATGATTATAACGATGAGTTGATCTTTAATAATAATAACATGCTCTGTATGTATTTACAAAAAAAAAAGTATTTAAGTATTCTATCAGTTATCTGACTTCCATAGCACAAGCTTTGCTTAGTTTGGGGTCAGATGGCGCTGTGTGTAATGTCCTACGATATTTATTTAGGTATATTTTTCGGAGGAAGATGATCATCATTCACACACATTGTTTCTAATGGGTAATATTAATAATAAACAAATAATACTGGCTACAATTATGGCTATTTCTAGGTAGGTATGGATTAGGCAATGGTTCAGTAGACCGCTCTAGCCGACCGTCAGTGAAAAAGTAAAGTGGTCTTTTCCCGCCCGGTCGGTAGTATCGACTCCATCGAGTACCGACAGATGGCATTTACGTCCCGAAACGAGTCTAATTGCGACAAAAGATACGAATATAAACACTCAACAATAACACTCTGTGTGAGTTACTAGTCTGCGCTTTCCTCCGCCGGTCCCGAGAGGTAAACATCCAGGGCTGTCACACGCGCTGTCTTGTACAATTATCTCATTACGCGCGCGGCAGTGACGTAGATGTTTGATGTCGAGTCAGCTTGTTACCTTGATTGCGATTAATCAGTTCACAATACAGACGAGTCGGCATCGGGACTCGCTTCGGGGTTAAACAACTTACGCGCCCCGGCAAGGTGTATGGGATTACCTCATGGTGTGACAGATCACAAAGACGTCATATTTTTAAGAATCATTCAAATAACACCAAGTTTCAAATAAATGTTTTTTTTTAAATCAGCGTGCATCTTTCTCGACCGTACCGTCGCTTTCCATCAGGCGAAGCTATACTCGTACTAGGCAAACGCAGATCCATTTCGCATTTTTTAAATACTGTAATCTGTCGGTCACTAAATGTGTATTATAATATTATGTACATAAATGCCAAAAAAATTGTTTTGTTTTTAAAAAAAAATACAAAGTGATGCAACGTGGAAATATGCAACTCTTACTATACAATATGTACCTAATTTTACTTGGTGGTAGGTCTCCTTAGCAAAAGGTGGTCTAACTAGGTACCACCGCTGTATCAGATATTCTGCCGCCAAGCAGTAGTGTGTAAACATAACTGTGTTCCAGTTTGGAGCACCTGGCGAAATTACAGGACTATTGGGACTATCCATCGAAAGTCTCAAAGATTACTTTTAAAAGACGGCAAAGCAACGATGCCCTGGACTTTATTTTGCTACTCAAAGTTCTGTGTATTGATGCAGTGGTCGCGGTCAGAAGTTGTATTTAACATGACATCATCAATATCTGTGTTGGTACAGGAGAGCGTCTCTTTTAAATTAAAGAAAAAAAATGTATTGCTCAAATGTTCTCCCAAATACCGACGTCAGAAAGCAAATGAGAGTTACTGTTCTTAGTTTAATCCAATCAAGATGCACGACAGCCCTATTTACCGGACCAATATGGCGGACAAACATGACGCCGCGTCGCGGATTACGTTGTTTGCTTAATTTGTTGAAGTTCAGCTAAGATCGCGCAGTTTGCTTACATGCATAAGCGTGCGAAACAACAGAGTTATCATGCAAATTCCTGGTACAAAGCAAACGGAAGAAACAGTCAACGTGGCTGACGAATAAAGTAGATTTTTTCTTGGCATGGTCCCCGCTCAAACTTGACGTTGACAGCTCGAGTGTTAGTGACGGAATGAATTCACGGTAGGGTTGCCTTAATTTTGTGCTTTCATTTTAGGATGGTGTGATAATGAGTTCTGTGTAATTTACATACTTACATCGTTATTGCACATTGAGCAAGTCGCTTCCTTTTTCTAATATTCTGTTTTTCAAGTAACAATTCCTTAGTGTTTTGAAAAGTCAGTTGACCGTTCAACAAATGTATAAAGTTTGATATTTTTTATGGATGTTGTTTAGATGCTTTATTCGCGATTTCTGAATTATGCGCATAGTAAAAGTAGTTCAAACAGTGAGTACAATGTATAACCCCCTTCCAGCTTCGTACACCTAAAGCTTACATCCCTGTGTAGCCCAGCGTAAGGAATTGGGCTAGTTATATTTTTCCACCGTAAACATATAGCTATAGTTTCTACATAGCTTGACAACAACTGCTCGTTATGACATTGTTTTCTATCGCTGATAGCTCATTGGTTAGCGCGGTTCACAAACTAACAATGGCCTTGAACTGCCGGGGAAGGAAAGCATCGTGAAGAAACCATAGCATGGTGGTAGGGATCTTTCTAGTACTCGGCTGACTAGCTACCACACGAGAGTTGAAAATCTCGTTTCAAGCACATATCGTTATATTACGGCAGTCTCACTTAAGAGCCAGTTCCATTCCAAACTAAGTGTGTTCCTCATCTCGTACCACATAGTCACTCAACATCAACATCAACATTTGACAGCCCTGTTGGCTCATTGGTAGCATATCTGCCTTAAGAGCTGAAAGGCGTGGGTTCGATTCCCGCTCAAGACAAAGATTTTATGTATCAACAAATGTTTATTCTGTGTCTGGGTGTTCTGTATGTAGGTATTATAAGTATGCATTTACAAAAAAAAATTATACATGTATTCTACCAGTTATCTGACTTCCATAACACAAGTTCAGCTTAGTTTGGGGCCAGATGGCGCTGTGTGTAATGTCCTACGATATTTTTTTATTTTTTATTTTTATCTGGTGAGCAACAAAAAAACACAGGGCTGTACAGCACACGTTTCGTCGCGTCGGTACGATTGAGTCGCGGTTAATGTTTTGCCGATTATTTCGATCTTGTTAGCGATACCAATAAATAATGTCAAAAACTTTCAGGAACATCTGTCGCTACAATCAAACGAAAAGTAATTATTACCGTCACCACGACACGCGCTTCGCCGAGTACAGATTTTCACTTTCTTGTGATGAGATGTTAACGGGCACTTTATTTTGGATGCAAACATCTGGTGATGCACTTACCGAGTAAATTTTTATGTTGAGCAATAAATACATCACTACTAATAAATTATAACATACGAGTATCTATTATGCAACTTATTCAATAAAACATTAACTCTGACTATTATATAACACTAGCTACGCCCCGCGGTGTTACCCGATACATTTGTTTTTGGGATAAAAATAAATAAATAAATAAATTTTTACACATTGCGGTTAGCGGACCCCTCGTTAAGAATTCTTAGGTTTCCTCGCGATGTTTTTGTTTACCGTTTCAACTTAGTGGCAATACGCTACGCACATAATTATTTTTATTTTTCATTTATTCATTGAGATAGAGTGCGTGCGTACCGCGGTATTTAACCCAGGTCTTAGAGTTGGAAGCCAGATTGTCTCCCAACTAGACTGCCGTAAATTTAAAACCCATACAAATTATCTTAAGTATCGTAGATTCGGATCCTGAACGTGTATTCTTTCTGATTTTACCTCCTCACGATTAAACGACGAAATCTATTTTAATCATAGCTTGAAGATGGATTGCATCACAGAAAATATATAAAAAACCGAGTAAAACCGCGGAGCACATTCAGTAAAGTTACAAAACAGCGAAGCTACAGCTTTAACTAAGACATTTTACAATTAAATTAAGCAGTATGGGATTAATAAACAAATACAGGGGGAATATTATACCCTATTTAATAATTTCAGGGCAGAATTAACAGTTTCTCAAGTCTCCAGGTGCAAACGCAAGAAAACATTTGTTAAAACATCCAAAGCCGGGATAGGGGATACCGGGGTACGTCGTACCTGCGCCGGGAGAGCGGTAATTGTATAATATTACCATTTAGAATAACGCCCGCACATCCTGTACGTATTATATTATACCTCATAGTTGCTGCAATTCATGAGAGCGCGCGGGTTATACCGCTGATGAGGGTTAAATACGGTCCAATTATATAAAAAAAAACAGTTTTAATAAAATGTACAGTTTACAGTGTACAATTTTCAACAAATTATTTCTATAAATGTACAGTGCACTACACTACAATACGGCGTGAAATCAATGTAACAAGTATTCGGTTCGACTTTTTATAATTTTTTTTTCTTTTTTATTCAAAATAGGTTCGCGTTTGACCACACTCTGCCTGATGTTAAACAGTAGTGTGATCTAAGATGGAACACGCTTACCTAGAAGAAACCTAAATAAATAAATATTATTACTATATACAGAAGTATTATTACTATTGCTATGGTGATGCATATGCTTGTATTATACGTGCATCGTCCTCCTGGATCACTCTGTCTATTGATGGAAACTGCATTAAAATCCGTTGCGCAGTTTAAAAGATATAAGCGTACAAACGACGGGAAGCGGCTTTACACTATGTAAAGATGCGTGTTGTATTGGAGGAGCTCATGAATTGCAACAACTCCAACTAATGTTATAGGTACATGTATACAGTACAGCAGATCCTAGCAAGAATTAAATTACGAAGAATGGGGGAGGGGTTATAATTGTGTGATTCGCATTCTGGGAGCGCAGTAATTCGCAATAGTTCAAATATTTAACGGTCCATCGTAGGTCGGGGCCGATTTTGTTTGGTTTAATTAGTGTTATGGTGTAAGACGACGATGTTGCTTGACTAGCCGCTCACTGGGTATTTGACATAAGGAACAAGAGGCAGAGTTTTGTAGCTTATTCTATCTGTCTGGACTCACCCTAGTTTCCCCACAAAAAAACAATTCGATATTTCATTGTTATTATAGTGAGAAGTTATAGCTCAACGCTTCGGTTATTGGCTGTAAATTGTAAGAAAAGATAGCTAAAGTAATTAATCGCAAAATGTTTTTTCCTTGCGTTTCTTTTGAACCACTAAATTTTACTTTAGAAACTTGCACGATATGAAAAATACCTAGAAATAATTATCCGCATAATAAGGGGTAGATTTCCTTAGCAGGAGGATGTCTAGGTAAGTACCACAGTTACTGCAGTACCAAATTATCTACCTTTTTTTTTAATGTTTGATTGGCTAGGTGTTTGACCACAGCTCACCTGATGTTAAGTGACGGTGTGGTCAAAGCTGGTGAAGCACACCTAGTCTAGAATGGAACTGGCTCTCAAGCGAGTCCTCAAGTACCTCGAGTAGTAGTGTGTATACATTACTGTGTTCCGGTATGAAGGGTACTGTACCTAGTGAAATTACATATATATGTTGTAAATCGCGTCCGTATGTGTGTATCGTTAGTCATTTTAATAAAATTTGTCAGTTAACTTGTATAAAACGTCGGTGTGCACTCACCGGATGTTCGCAAATGGGGGGTCTCCCGTCTGAGGACAGGGGAAGGAGATGAGCTAGGCCAGAGACGGCCAGCGGTATTCGTTCTTTCGGTAACTTCTTAGCTCTAAGGCTGTCCGAGAAAAGTGGAAGAATAAACTTGTTATTAATATTAATTTATGAGGTACACATAGCTGTTAAGAACAATCATCCAATGTCTCAATGTAATGAGCTCCAAATTAGCAGTACCGAGGACTTTTATTTTGTTACTCAAAGTTCTAGATACCGCTGCAATGGTCATGGCCATGCGTTCTCTCATACCATCTTCTCTACGCCTCGTTCGTCTCATTAGCTTTACACAAAATACTATTCCTCATGATGTAACTACAATATTTACAATACGACGTCTGTGACGTCATTGTGAACGATTTGCGAGTGGCGTGTCTAGCGCCAATTGCTAGTTTTATTTAGCGCTCGCAGCGCAGCCTAGCTCAACTGCGCCCTTGAGCCAAAACTGAACCCAAGTTCCTATAACTTGCCATTGGCTAGGAAAATACGCTAATAAAGTAGATGGTTTATCTATTCTTCTGTTCGTTAAATTGCTAGTAAAATTTGCGTTTTATAAATGTTCGGATGGACATTTTAATTGTTTCAAATAAACTATGACTTAAAAGACAATGAAACTCATAATACTCTTCTTTCTTTCTATTTAGTTATGTTGAATCAAGCCGTGCAAAACAGAGAGAACTTTTTCATGCAAAGAGGATTTTGCGTTTTGCGGTGCTGACCGAGGACTACTTACATATTTTCACATGTGTTATCAGTACAAATACAACTCAAAATAATGGGCAGCCAGAAAAGTGACAGCAGGTTACTGTATTAACTCGGATTATTGCGTAAGATGAAATCATTTCGGTTGGTAAATTTTTGAAATAGGTAATTGCGGGACACAATTCATGAACAGTTAAAAAACATCAACATATGAATCTATTCTATATAATGAAGCGGAAGAGTTTGTTTGTTTAGACGCGCTAATCTCTGGAATTGTCAGTCAGAGAAATATTTTTACATCAAATAATAGTTAATTTCTTTATAGGCTATTTAACATTGCGATTTGATCCTTAGAAACCGATGGCGAGTTAAACCGCCGAGCAGTGCTAGTAACTTATAAAATAGATAGCAATCTTAGAGGTGTCCAGTTTTCGAGGTAGTAAACGCCACAATGACATCGAGCGGTGGTTTTCGTCCTATGAGACAGGATGGTTTTACAGCCAATTTCAATCCGTGTATACTCAGATGGAAAGACAAAAGCACCTATTGTAAACTAATGAAATTCATAGACAACAATAAAACCCGTCTGCGACATTGTCAGCGGCTTTCTACGATATTCCGAGGAGCCAGAATATTATACCAATGTGCGCGTTTAGTGCTCATTTTTGTTATAAATATGACCTAGGGAGGTCGTTTTCTTGCGCCGGGGCCTCGAATGTTTTTCTTTCAAATAAATTCAGCAGAATTGTTTCGGCAATCAAGCCATGAGATGGCCTTACTTGTGGGAGTTAGGGAGATGTTATAAGAGTTTTATATTTTTCTGCAAAGAGGCTAAATTTACTATGTGTACCTATCGGATTACTTTCTCAAAATTGTTTAAATTTAATTAATGAATAGTTTTGATCTAAATAAAAATCTAAATTTAAGCGACGGGTCTTCTTTCTTCTTTTTCTTTGAATTCCTTAATATATACCCCATACGTAATCGATGGAAAACATATGACATTCCTTTTTTAAAGTTGGTTCCGTATTCCAACTTTAAAAAAAGTTAGAATATCATATCTAATCCGTCATTTTCTGATCTATGACACGATGTGCAAATACTGGTACTGGTGGTACCAGCATAATATCATGGTATTCTGGTGGTGGTGGTGGTGGTGGTGAAGAAAAACATCCTGAGGAAACCATGGTGGTCAAAACAGTGGTTTCTATTACCGACTTGGCTATTGGAAGTAAATAAAGAAATTAAGTTTACTTTGTAACACAAAAACAAACAAATAAGAGACAGTTACAAAATAGGGTATATCGCTTTTTATTTCTATCAAACCCGTCAAAGGTAAAAAACAGGAAAATTGTCCGATGAAACCGCGGATTCTGAATAACAGAGATTTTATCTTGGAGTTGAGGTCACCGATATAAACTCCAGAAGGTCAAGTTTGGCATCATAAAGGTCGAATATGTAATCTTACCTAACACAGTCATCAACGTGAGGTCGTAAAGTTGCGCGGTATGGCCGGCATGTCCTGGTATTGTAGTCTGGGGGCACGTCGAGGGATAGATCGCCGCATTGTCTTCCCACGTCGGACAATGCCAACATTGTGTGGGGCGGATGTAAACCGGGTTTCTATTAATTAAACTAATTAAAGGAACTCTCATTTCAGTTAATTAAAGTGACTTACATTAAGGTAAATTTGTTATTGACTTAGCTCGAAGTTGTTGCCTAATAATTTATTATTACTACTTTGTATTTTCTGCTGAACACCTTAAATTAATGAACTTGAAAACTTTAAATTTAGTCGAAACCGTGCACCGTCGTTTAAATTCTTCGGTCACCTAGAAACCTTAGACCTATACCAGCCGACCTTTACTGCTGTCATGTAAATAAAACCTTGACCTTGACCTTAAAAACCATATACATATTTTAAGTGTCCTAAGATGTTTACTTATCTATGAATGTAAAAGATCTATAGATATAAAAATACCAGCAGCAAAAGCCGGGCTTTAGTCACGAAGAATTGCAAATCTCTTTCAAAGTGTAGATACCTGAGTAACAAAGCTGTTCCCGTTCATTTGATTGCGCTACAGCGCTGCCCGCTGCAGGCTTCTGTTTCCACGGAGTTAATGGTCGACACAAAGAAAATAACTAAATAATAGTATCTAATCTCCTGCTCTTACTTGTGCAAGTCGGCTGTAGCCCACTGCGCCGGGAACCTTGTCGAAGTTAATCAGTTTGTAGGGATGCTACCGACTCTGACAGGAACTCGACAAAAACTTATATTTTTCGAAGGTTTATGTGTAGAAATAATATTGTTTTATTCATAAAGTACTTTATGTGTATATAGAATATGTTAAAGCGATAAAATCTTCGTCGAAGCTTTCAGTTAAGTCGTCAACCTGATCTTGACCTGAACTTTGTGTGTTTGCGTGGGCTTAAATCTCATCGATCAGCTCATCCTGCCGATAATAGAAACCATAGGGTATTTGCAAGCATCTGGCTAGCTACCAACCTCAAGTTGAAAATCTGCCGCCAAGCATCTAACGGTGTGTTCTGGCAGCCTCACTTGATAGTCAGTTCCATTTCAAACTAGGTGTGTTTTACCATCTTCGACCACACCGTTAGTTAGCATCAGATGAACTGTAGTCAAAACACCTAGCTTGTCAGCCATAAAAAAGAAAAGAATTCTCATCAAACGATTACTGAAAGTTCTGTGTATCGCTGCAATGGTCACGGAAAGGAGTTATCTCGCACCATCAAGAGAGCAAATACAAATATTTTATTGATAATATCAACAAGTCAATTTAATTCCAAATATATCATTTAAAATATTCAATACATGTCAGTGAATAAAAAAAACAAAAAATACAAAAAAGCGTCTCGTTCGTCTCCGACACCTTGACTATTACTTTTATATAAAAAATCAATTTTTGATTTGTTTGACAGTCCCGTTAGCTCATTGGTAATATATCTGCCTTGAGAGCTGTAGGGTGTGGGTTCGATTCCCACTCAGGGCAAACATTTTGTGAATAAACGAAATGTTTGTTCTGTGTCTGGGTGTTCTGTATGTATTATAAGTATGTATTTACAAAAAAAAATATTTATGTATTCTCTCAGTTATCTGACTTCCATCACACAAGCTCTGCTTAGTTTGGGGCCAGATGGTGCTGTGTGTATAGTCCAACGATATTTATTTAATTATTTAATTACAGAATTGTTTTCGTAGAAAAAGTTGTTCGCAATGATGCCTACAGTGGCGTTTTGGCTTGTTGCAGCCATCCTTGTAAGCCCGTATGTACGTTTCACACGAGTCGGACAAGGTTGCATCTCGGAGCAGCCGCGCGCCGCGCCCGCCGTCCCGCGAGACCAACCTAACGTAGGTTGGTCTTATCTTACTATTGCGAGTTAGATTAGTTTTTGTTCCTCCGCTTATTATTGGAATAGGTATTGTGCCGGGAGGATGTTTATGATCGGCCGGCCGACGCTTGTAGGGTCGCTGGGAATTATAATCAAAAGGTACTGCGAAAGGAATCCCTAACGAACTCATCTGCCTCCTCGGTTTGCTCGTTTTTATTTGCGTCGAGTATCGAGTATATTCAAAACATTATTTGAATATAATTATTTTTTATACAAAATAAATAAATATCGTAGGACATTACACACAGCGCCATCTGACCCCAAACTAAGCAAATCTTGTACTATGGAAGACAGATAACTGATAGAATACTTGAATAGTTTTTTTTTGTAAATACATACAGTACACCCAGACACAAAACAAACATTTTGTTGATATCACAAAATGTTTGTCCTGGGTGGGAATCAAACGTACGCCCTTCAGTTCTTGGAGCAGACATACTACCAATGAACCGACAGGGCTGTCGATTAAAAAAAATCACTTGGAAAAATATAAGTTTTGGAAATTAATAAAATTATTTTCCGCGTTGCCGTCACATCATTTCCTGTATAAAATTCTGATTATTTGGAAAAGAAAAAGATATATCATAACCCTCGTATCTTAGAAATACATACTAGAATAATGTCTCCTCTACATAATAAAATAAAAAGCTTCCCGAAAGTTAAAATACGAACGTTCAAACAAAATAAAAATGAACGTACTCTATGACAAGATTTTCCGCAATTTTGTTCAATGTGTAATTAAGGAAGTCAAAGCAAAGAAATACGTTTGTTTACAACTCGAGAAAACATCCAAAGACGCCCTTGCAACTCGCGAGATTGATCGGGACACCAGACAGGGAAAATTAAGGCGGGATCATATTTTACGGCTGAGAGTCATAGGCAGCTGCCTAAATTTGAGTTCTATAGAGACGCGATAAAGGCAATTTTTATCAGGTAATGAAATACAACAATTTTGAGTTTTGTTAAGTATTTAGTAGCGATGATGGCTCAGTGGTTAGCGCGGCGAGCTTGAGCTGCCGGTGAAGGAAAACATCGCGAGGAAACCATAACAGTATACAGGTAGGGTGCTTTCTAGTACTCGGCTGGCTAGCTACCACCCTCAAGGTGAAAATCTGCCGCCAAGCATCTAACGGCGTGTTCCAGCAGCCTCACTTGAGAACCAGTTCCATTGCAGGCTAGGTGTGCTTTACAATCTTCGAGCACACCTCCACTTACTGTCAGGTGAGCTGTGGTGAAGCCACCTAGCCTATCAACAATAAATGCGTTTTTTTTAAGGGTGACAAAATCAAATGATCATCTAAAACGCTGGCCCCATTGCCGCGTTGTTTGGCAATACTCAAGCGCTGAGCAAAATAAAGGCCAGCGTTTTGTTCACGTGTGGCGTCGACCAGACGAGATTGGCAGCCTTTTAGATTAGTTATTATTTTAAATGTTACATTTGTCTTAGTTACTTTACTTATTTATACCTGTAAATAGTATTTATTTAAGATATTTTATTTTGTTTAACAAACTTTAACTTAAAAAAAAAATGATCGTCTTCAATTCAATAATTCTGTAAAAAATCTGATAATTTTTTATACCGCTGTAATAGATCCTAATAGCCCCCAAACATGTTCAATGAACAACCTGAACCAATAAAATCAAATTAAAAGCTCTGGGATCCGCGAGGCCCGCAAATTTGCCCACATTTCACATTTAATCCTCCAAATCATACTTTAGCATGCATTAAACGTAAAACGAAACGTAAACAGTTTCCCGCGCCCCCGACGCGGGCATTAACAATACCGCGCCCTATTCGATTAAAAGGAAGGAAATAAAAAATCCACCCTTACCTACTCTCTATTTCATAATTTGCATCGTAGACGCAAATAAATATTGCCCCGCGATGAATTTAGAACATTTTGCCGCGAACATTTTCAATGGTATTTTAAAATAAGGGCCGGTATCCGATCCGTTTCACTTCTTTTTAACGGAAATCAACATTTTGCTCTTACATATAAATTTAATCAGATTGTGTTGTATACATATAGATAGATAGATAGATATAACTCTTTATTGTGCACACCATAAACAGAAAAAAGTACAGAGAACAAAAGAACCTTACAAACTAGTGCCACAACTGGCGGCCTTATCGCTAACAGCGATCTCTTCCAGGCAACCAAGAAAATGAAAAATACGAATAAATGATGTTGTAGTAATATTCATTGGGATTTCTTAGTTACGCTGGAATCCCCCGAAGTTCCACCACACCTAACAACAGGTGAGCTGTGGTCAAACAACTAGCCTGTCGACCATTAAAAAAAAAAGTTCTACCTTACGTGATGTACAATTGTACATAGCGCTCCGTGCACAGGAGCAACTTTGGAATGCTGCGTCGAAGTGTCAGCATGTGTCCCGTGACATACCCGGAGCCGCTCGCATTTGTAGGAACAATGAATCTATCTCTGCGATGCAATTCACAAATATAAATAATTTAAATATAATTGTTTTCCTTCACCGGCAGCTCAAGCTCATTGTTGGGGTTGGAACCCACGCTTTTCGGCATGCGAACCTATCGCGCTAACCACTGAGTTATCATCGCTACAAAATTAGTATTAGTTACCCATTTCCGTTCATTTAAATATAATCAAACTTTTAAAACATGTGAAAAAGTTTAATTTAAAATAAATTGAAAACACGAATGCCCAAGAATTATTTTTCAATTTTTTAACATAACACATAGATGTAAGAACTAACGATACCGCAGACATCCAAATCTATATAAGCACCTATATATTAAGGAGAAATACAGAAACTAACAATCATACATGAACCTTGAAAACATTTCCTATTTTGGACAGTCGAGGATGTAACATCGTACGCGAGTGTGACACTTGTAAATGACATTTACCACGCAAGGCAGTAGGAATGCTGGTTATTCAGATCGACAGCGCTACCCACGTTTCCTCAGCAGGCTCTGCCGAAATGATGTGAGGCGGAATATAAATTGAGTTTTCGTTCGGTAAATGGGTGTTAATCTACTTAGCAGTTAGCGTGGCGTGGCTTTGTGTCAACTTTCCACAACGGGACACTAAAAAGCTTTCAGTATTGAAAATACTTAAACTTAGGAAATTGACGTCCCAAACCGAGCTTGTGGAAAACATACCCGAAAAGATTAGGGTCTGGTTAAAAACTGGTCACTGGGACTCGCGCAGTGGGTTCCGTATCACCGCACTGTACAGGGTTATACGCTTGGGGAGTACTAAGCCGAAAGGGTTTTTCTACTCATCATTAATAACATGTTTTACTAGAGGCACATCTCAGAAATTATAGAAAAAACTGCTGTTCTATAGAAAAAACGTTGTTCTTTGACGAACAATCTCAGCAACAAACCAACCAGCTTAGTATCATATTGAGACTTAGAGAGTATTTCACTCATAAGTAGACAAAGACAAGACGTAGTAAGACGGCCCACTACCACCCATACGTAGTGGAATTTCCTTAGGTACGAACCAAACGTTTTGACTCTACGTTTCTCATCCGTGCGGCCAAGGAATGGAACAAGCTGCCGGCTTCCTTGTTTCCTGATAGATATAATCTGGATCTTTTCAAGGTCAGAGTGAATAGGTATCTGCTAGGTCTGCGTGTTTCATCTTCGACCACATCGTCGCTTACCATCAGGCGAGCTAGTGGTCAAACGCGGACTTATCTGTATAAAAAAAAAAGTAGGCCCCTTAGTATCCAAGTTTATGATTTGGAATATGCTAACCAAACAAACCATAAAAAAAAACTTTGCTAGTTTTTATTTATGGTCAAACTTGGGAGTTTATACTACATACCAAGTTTAACTTTCTTGAGTAAATGGGATAGTTTATACAAGAGATCAAAACCAAAAAAAGATATTCAAATACGTTTCTTTTTACAGAGATATTCTTCTAGTTTTGTTTTGTTCGGAAATTCGTCATAGCAACGCGTGACATGTAAAAATGTCTACCATTCACCTTGTAGGGGTAAAAAGAAAATATGGCAACATTTAGATTTCCAGATTTTATTTATCTTTAACTATCACAATTGTACACTGCTTAACTAAAAAAGATTACGGCAGTGCTTCAGTGAAAGATTACGGCATTTATTATTTCTAATTGGCACCAAAACAAAACTACTTTCAAACCCTAAAAATGCTATAATTATATAAGTGTACTACTAATACTCATTAATTATGAACAACTATAAACGATCTTCTTGTACAAGGTCAATAAAGAAACTTTCGTAAGACTACACAAGTCTTTACGACAATATTAGGATCGCTTGTAATTTTAAAGATAAACATCAAACAGAAGGAATCTGAGATAATGCAAAATGGGAGCGAACTTCTCGCAGGGCAAACTCGACACAGAAAATTAATGCTAAGCAGGAAACATGAGCCATCGATCCGAGACATCGGACAAGGGATCTAGCGCCTACCTCAATAAAATTTTAAATCGGAAATCAAATAAAATTGCAAATTCTGCGAGCGTCCGCGCACCGCGACCGCCCCGCGATCCGTTACGGGCATTCCGCCGCGGCATAATACATAGCTCTTCCGGAATGACAAATGCCGATGGCTTTTTTGACTACCGAAGCGTCTTATTTACGTCACGCGGGAAGGACGCATTCGCGGGGCGAGGGTGCGGGGGGGCGGGGGGGGGGGGGGCTGATGCAATTATGCTGATTTTTAGTTTGCGAACGTTTGAGTTATTGCTTCGCTACGCTCGGTAACGTTTGCCTAGGAATGGTATTCGAGAAAATGTTTACAGTGGAATTAAAATGTATGGTTTTTAAGACGACAACTATATTTTGTGTACTGGGTGACTGGCAAGGTGTTTAGTCAAATCTCACCTAATGTTAAGTGGCGCTGCAGTTGAAGATGGAAAACACACCTAGCCTGGAATGGAAGTGGCTCTTAAGTAAGGCTGCCGCATGCTTGGCGACAGCTAGCCAGCTGAGTACCAGAAAGCACGCTATGATTTCCTCACGATGTTTCCCTTCACCGGCAACTCAAGATCATTGCTGGGGTTTGAACCCACGCCCTTCGGCTTGTAAACCAACCGCGCCAATCAACTGAACTATCATCGCTACAAAACAATGATTAAGTTGAAGTATTTTAGATGTTTTAATTAGTCAATATTAGCGGCTAAATTAGCAGCGTAGAACCTGTCTCCTGGCTTCTACCAAATGTAAAGTTATAAATAGAAATAATTATTTATTCGGGAAAGTGTGAGCAGCCCCCGCACTCGTCAGCCCGTTGATTAAAACTTGAAACGTCCGAAATTTGTCACTGATTTTAAGACGAACTCAACTAATAAAATAATTGTAGAAATCTAAATAACTTGCGACCCAAAATGTGTCTTAGCCTCCGATGCCACGAGTAGAAAGCGCCATTTTTCTCGAGCTTGAAAACCTTTATGTCACTTCATCCTGTCAACTATACTCGAGGCGGTCGACTGGCCTTTTGCCTTCAGCTAGTCCGAGATACGCTCTTAACTCGCAGAAATCTGAAAATAGTCCATTTCTTGGTATACATGTTTTTATTATTATTTTAGGCACAGATTTATTTGTGACAATTATATAAACTTTATTCACTTAGACTGTTTCGCAACATACGCATAATATGAGTAGTAGAGTTACAAATTGCCTGACCCTGACATACGTGCAATATCATCATCACCATCAGCCTGTCGTAGTCAACTGTTGGACATACACCTCTCCCAAAACACGCCACTTTAGATCTGTGGATATTCGCAGTCACGGCCAGTTGCCTTACGCATATTATCACTCCGAATTTTTAAAGTAATGAGATGAACTAAACGCTCTCCTGATGGTAAGAGATGACGCATGACCGTGACCATTGTACACAGAACTTTGAGTAGTAAAACATAGTCCTGGGCATCGCTGCTTTGGCGCTCATTACTTTGAGACTTTCGACGGTTAGTCTCAACAGCCCAGTAATTTCACTAGTTGCAGTACCCTTCATACTGAAGCACAGAAACGTTTACACACTACTACTTGAACGACAGAATATCTGGTACTGTGGTAGTACCTACCTAGACTTCCTGCTGAAAAAATATACCACCAAGTAAAAGTAAATATGCGACTCCATCGTTTTTTAAAAAGGAATAGATGCGTTATTGCTTGTAATTGTTTAGTTTTTTAGTCTGCCTTTGGCATTTTGTAATTTACCAAGATATCGGGAGAAGCAATTGGTTTCCGAAACGAAGTTATCACTAGTTCGGAGCCAATGGGTTAATTTTAATGTGACCAAAACTTATGCCAAATAAAATGTTATTGATTTTTTTGAATTATAATATTAGTAATAGGCAAGTATCCCCAACACGATCAGCGCCCTCCCCCGTCCTCCCCCGCAGCGGACTCCTCCCGAGTCAACATTCCGTGCAAGCGTGCTGCGCGCTCCCTTTAACAACAAGAATCAATTTCAACAAAAATCGAGGATTATTCGTTCCAATCAAGCATACCATTAATACAAATAGGGCTCGGCTGAGGGGCTTCCAAACTATTAAAGGTTCAACGTACTTAACTGACTTTGTTATGGTTAAGTTTGAAGATCAATATTTTTATGATAATGTTGTTTTTGTTTCAGGTAAGTTTGGGAGTTATCGTCAAGACAACTGCGAATACCCTCGAGAGGAGGTTTATGTGAGTCATCGGAATAATATGCCTGCAGTTTTTTTTAATGGTTTACAGGCTAGATATTTGAAAAAGTCCGAAAATATACGGGATTGAAATACGCTTTAAATGGTATATCTCTCTCTCTCTCTCTCGTCTCTCTGTATATCTTATATTTAGACTACGGTCTATCTTTCTACGCGACAGTGGTAGAGTTGTGAAACGTTATCACAAAAGCCATAAACCAAGTGAATTGGACTGTATTTAGAAAACAATTTTCTTAAGTAATTTCGTAAAGACTGAACGGCCGCGGTAGTCTCAGAGTCTATATGCCACCCTTAGGCCTACAACATGATTTGACGTATGTTTTTGTAGAAATATAAAACAAACAACTAGGATTTATAATATAAGGTGTCATCCGATTCAAGGTAGGAAAAAAATTCCACTCGCGGCCACCCATCCGGAGACTGACTGGATCATCCGTTGCTTCGGCCACTTTGTCATTCTACATCACGTACGCTACACTTCCCTATTCACGTCATACAGTTTACTACTATCGACTAACATAAATATCTTCGGTCAAACACTGCAAACTTACCAGAAATGTACTCGTAAATACCATAAAGTCCAGCTAAACTCTGCAGGCAACACCTGCATCTAGAATCCTAGTGAGCAACTGTGCCATTAAACTATTCCAAAACCAGCACTTCCGCACCCCGCATCCCCGCGTTAACCAATTTCTACCCCCGACCTCTCCTGGGGTTATAAATTTCACGTAACCGACCATCCACTTCCGTACCTGCTTTAAAAGCAGGGGCGGACTGACTCGTTCCCTGCAAATTACCACCCTGACATGATTGGGCTTGATTTTAAAAAATATATAGCAGCTTTTTTAAGTATGGAAATTAAACATTTATCCGTAAAAATACATGTATATTATAACTTGCATCACATGCCCTACGATTCAACGCTCTTACTTAAAACAAATAGATTCACTCGCCACTTCGAGACACCCAGATCATGTATATCGGGAAATACCCAAGCACCCATGCCACGCATCTGCGGCCACCCTAATGTCAAAGTTAATATGTCGCCCAGAGGCTGCCAGCCTTGACGTTTAACCGCTACCCCGGCCACTGTAACTCTCAATCGTAAACTCCTCTAGGTAAATCATAAAATAAACAATTTCTAAAAGTAAATCATTATATTATTAATTTTGACAGCCCTGTTGGCTCATATGTAGTATATCTGCTTCGAGACCTATAAGGCGTGGGTTGGATTCCAGGACAAACATTTAAGCAAATGCTTGTTCTGTATCTGAGTGTTATGTACCGATGTTTTATAAGTATATATTTACGAAAAAGAAAGTGTTTTTGTATTTTATTAGTAATTATCTGACTTCCATCGCACAAGCTCTGCTTAGTTTTGGGTCAGATGGCGCTGTGTGTATAAAATAATTTTCAAAAACTTATTAATTCATTTTTGAATACACTTTTTTTCGTAGACCGCATCTTTGCTTCAGGCGAGTTGGTGGTCAAACGTACGCCTATTTATGGACAAAAATATCTTGTAAGAAAGATAATGGCAGATGCCGATTAGAGATCAGCTAAGACATACTGAGCGTATACACTATACATTCACTGATATCGATAATACATTTACTTTTTTTGCATTTCAAAATCCTAATTGTGCTGCCTAATGGTAATACGTTCGCAAACCTGTCCGTTTTGAAGTTTGATTTGAGTTTTGACGACGTAAGCTATAACAGTAAGCATACGAATCCCTCACACATAAAACGGCCACATGTCCACCTGAGCACAGAGTACCGTCGCTACTCACAAAACAAAAGACAATCTATAACTGCACCAGATACAGAGTTTCCGATAAGGCGCGCACGGCGATAGATGGCGATAGTGTCTACTTCCGGCGCACCGTCTCGCGCGACCGGAAGCGCCTTTGTCTGACGGATTTCGGGTAGGATAGCGTACGCCCGACAGTCGACCTTATGCCGTGAGGCGGTGCGGTGTCTGGCGGCACCATGGTTATGAAGTTAAGCGGCGACGTTGCATGGGGAAGCTCTCTAGATCTCGTTATAGATAGATCCTTGCTTATTCTTCAAAGAAAATTCTAATACTTGAAAAATTGCTTTGCATATCAGAGCTTGAGCATTGTATGAAAACTCAGCAGTTCTTAAATGGGAATATTTACAATTTTCGAAATAGCACGCGGAAAGCGATTATTACCATCGGATTGTGGTCGAAATGTTTTTATGGTGATGATCGCTCAGTGGTATGCGCGGTCGGTTCACACGCCGAAGGGCGTGGGTTCAAATCTCAAGAGGCTTGAACTGCCGGTGAGCGTAACCAGTGTGACCACTAGTGAGAAAACCATAGCGTGGTTGTACCACCTACCACCCGCCAACGTCATACGTTACCTTACGCTATGCAAACCACATAGAAAAGGTTACCGGAAAACACATGGAATTTAAAAATGATAAATTTAAATATCAAAGAGATATTGTATAATAATAAAAAAACTACAAACTTTGAGTTTTCACATGACTGCCCAAGAGAAATGGTAATTCTGTTTAAGTGTACAACTAGGCAAGTGTGTGTGTATGTTTTTATAAACAGCCCTATCTTAGTCATGTAACGGCAACCGTGATGCTACTAGAAGTTTTCTGCCAACATGACATGACATGTTTTCTAGTCTGCCCAACGACTCACATAGTACATATAATAATATTAGTTCATTACAACTTTGGCTAATTCGATAAAAATCCTATCCATCCAAATAATGTATCTCATCTTCCCTTTATTTATAAGACAACGTCTTGTATCTCACTTAATTCGTAATTAAAACTCCAACGGCTTGTTAATTAATCATCAAGCATTCGTTCGCGAGTTCCCGGAACGCAGTAGTAGGGTAACCAGTTCGATGCCTATCTAGAGAACTTGTCTTTTGAATTCGCGTGTAATGGCAATCGCACATCGCATCGACTCAACGCCATTTCATAATCAAAAACTAACGCAGCAGAGTATTGAATTAAGAGCATTTTGTGCCACGCTAATCAGAACGTGACAACGTGTTGACAATAATATACGCTGTATTTATTTATTTAAAAATCAACACAGTGTACAAATACATTAAAAGTTAAATTCCCAAATTACAAAATATCAAGATAAGTATCACAGCATCTGTTTTTTACCAGTGTCTGTATTGTCATTTATCACTTTCGACGCTATAACGATATAACGAGAGCTAGTTCCATTCCAAGCCAGGTGTTCACCATATCCGACCACACCGTAACATCAGGTGAGCTGTGGTCATACACCTAGCTTTTTAACTTTAAAAATAAACCAAACGATAAAATCAGTGACATTCTGATTAGAATTTGGTTTAACTTGTATCACTAGTTATTTATTATTATATATAACTAGTAAATGAAAAATAAACTTGATTGCTTATTCGGCATTATGTTGCAATCATCATAGTCGCGACGTGCAGTGAATTTAAGAATTACAAATCTATTTGTTGCTCGCCACTATATTTTATAATAACAAAGAAATGTTAATAGTCTTTTAAATTGTTCGCCTGATAGATACAACTTTAAATTTTCAACATTTATATCTAATCATTAGTTAAGCCTATTAATTATAAGAAAAGTTATAAATTGTTTTTTTTTCCCAAAAATCGAATATTTCCAGTCTATATTGAGTCACGACCAGTCGCTACGATGAGCGACGGCTACATTTCTCTGGCAGCCGTACAACTTGTCTCCCAAATTCGTATGTAAATTCAGCGAGATGAGGCAGCGGATCGCTTGTTGTTTTTGTTTAATTCATTCGGAGTATTGTTTTGTTGTTGAATTAAACCGCTCGCTTTATTTGGGGAAAGTAACTTTTTGGGCGACGGAAGCGATGAGAATGGAGATTTGTTTCCGGATGCGACGAAACTTGCTGCGACTTTACTCATATTACTTGCGTTATTGTACATTGTAAGACTTTACTATAAGTATAATTAAAGTGTCTTCATCGTTGTCTTTACGTTAAGTTTTTTTATCGCTAAATAAGTTAAGACTACCTCTATCAGCCTATCCGACCTAATGTATTTTTCAAGGTCGGTGAGGTATATTATGTATATACAAATACTTATGTACCTTTATAAAAATATCAAAACACTGATAACATGTCAATGAAAAAAAGTAAATTTAAAAAAATATTGGTAATGTAATAAAATGTCAAAAATAATAATAGCAACTTACTGGTAATTCAATAATCTTTTAGGTTTTAAATAATTGTCAAAGTCATAAAACAATTTCTGATCAAAAAAAATCTCTGCATGAACAACGAATAAAGTCTATATTATGATACGAAGCATGCCCACACCAGACAGTCACTTGCTGTTTTATAGCAAATCGAACATGTTTTTTGCTTTACCTTGGATTATCTTTTCGATACTTCGCAACTAGCTTTTATTTTCCCCAAAAGCTTAACAACCGATATACTCAATCATAATAAATTGCAACAAACGTCCAATCAAGAAACAATCCGAGCTTGGAACGTCGCAATCCTTGACAGATCATGTTTGCCCTCACCTGTGTTTGCACCCCCGCCCACTTCCTCTATCCCCCCTTCCCCTATCCCCACCGTCTCGAACTCCTCTGTCAATTCAATACGAAAATCCAATTTCTTTTACGCTACAACTTGGCTCATTTTGTTTCTTGGTAGAATCGAAAGTTGCCGGGATATGAGGATTTCTATTGACTCGTATGCGAGTGACAGCCCTACGGCTATTACTGTGCGTCCCCTGATTATTTACTGAAATAAATGTAAGAACGACTCTACGCCGTAGGGTTGCCACACGGCAATGGGACATGTTTGTTTAGATGTTGTTAAGTCGTGTTGGTACTAAAGGCTCGACAAATTTGAGTTGACGCGATTCGTGTTTTAATTTACACCATATTGTAACAAATTAAGAAAATCTAATTAACAATAATGCATGCAACGGAGAATTATTGCAGAAATGTACAAATCAAATATAAAAGACCATAGCATAACCATAAAAACAATGTTTTTAAGAATATAGAATTTCAAACCAGTTTTATTACTTTTTAATCACATAGCAACGTGTAGTATAATCGTGAATCCATTAAAATATTGTCCTAAAATGTTCCGTCTGCATGCTTCCCCTACTGCTAAGACGGGTCGCTCACGGCGTCGAATTTGAATACGTATAGGCATTTTAAAGCATTAAAAGGATTGTACGGGACTACAGGCGAGGGAGTTCCGGCGCCCTTACTGTCACTCGTATTCCCTAGACGTTCTCAGGGATATTAACCTTGTTTTTTAATGTAAACAAAAATACTACTCTTTTAAATTTGTACAAATATCCTTCAAAAACAGAACTATGTTTCTCTTAAACTTTTCTAAATCCAATGCGATATGTATATTAGAAAAAAAAACATCCAACCTTTCGCATTTCTTATCGTTAATACTTAGAAATAATTAAGACCTGGGCCCACTAGTATCCAATATCAATATGTTACGCCCCCCGGGTTTCATACGCAAACACAATAGTTGAGATTACATGGAATCCGATAAAACGTCGCACGGCCCCGCCCGGGGGCAAACACTGTGTTTGTAAATAAACGAAACCGACTTACAATTAAGTAAGTATTATCATCTAACTCACCAAAAGTACATTATGGTCATGCTGAGCCCGCGCTGTGGGGAATGATGATAATGATGATGAAAGATCAGAACCCGAGCTCAATTTAATTTATATTCAAACTACAAATCACGTCGATCTGTTGATAAAAAACACACCAACTGAAACTTTGTAATTTTACTTTTTAATTATGCGGGTTTTTGTTTTTATTCCCTTTTAAATACTCGGGTCCAACTATTTCAGTTTCCATGCTAAAACCTTGTAATATTTTCTACGTAATAATAGTATAGCTTTAAGCTAAGAGCAAAGAATATTTTATATAAAACGATGAAAAAAACATTAAGCGTTTATGACATGCGATCATTTTTCACTAAACACAAGAGTTTATAAAGAAAACATGTTTTTAAACATAACGCCGGCATACGATGCGAAGTTAAAAAAGCGGTAGATCTCCTAAACATAAGTATTAGATTTTTTTACCATTTGGAGAATGTCTCGTTCATCTCATTGCTTTTAAAGATATACGTAGTGAACACCGCGATAGTTCCAAACAATAGGTACGAATAACGTTAAGCCCGTATAAATGGAGAAAGCCCGTATTTCTTGGTTTATTTGAAGCGTACGTAGAATAACACCTAGAGTAAGTTATAGCAATTTAACTGAGGTATCGGGTGCGTTCGACACCCTGCCGGGGAGCGGCGGCGCGCGGGCCGCGGGGCGCGGGGCAGGAAGACGCGAGAGCTGTCCGACACACGGGCCCGGACCATTCGTCTAACGAGTCACTTGCCGGGAAGCGTGGTTCCAACTGGATTTTTAAACTACCCTCCATTTGAAATTTATTTTTCTCTGAAACTTAACAACCGTATGAACTGAAATCTTATGTTTTGTTTCTGAACCGTACTTAATACTTTTCATGATAACATGATTGATTGATTGATTGATAACTCTTTATTGTACATACTGAAATACAGAAAACAGAAAAAATAAACTTAAATAATAGGTGTAACAACTGGCAAGCTTATCGCTAAAAGCGCTACATGGGGTTTGCAATACTTAAGATCTGAGTAAATACAATAATATAAGTTATTAAAACTTAGTTAGAAGTTAGTTAATTTGATCCTCATCACTGTTGTAACTGAAACGGCTGTTGAAGCGGAAATAAACTAAATATATACCTTTAAATACTCAAAAGGAACTTCCGCAAAGTATCGCCTGAATTAATTATCTGGGTAAATATGGTAATTTTCACCACCGTCATCTTAACTTGGACAAAATATTTTTTTTAATACAGTATTTTTGTAAAAACAAAATCAAAATATGCTGGTAACAGAAAATTCCACATTTTTCTGCTCATAAATTGTTCGCTATCTTCCTGAAACTTACTGAAAAACTTCCGGAATAAAATTAAAAGGATTCATGGCAGATCCCATGAAAACTGCCGCAAAAAAACTCATTTAAAAGAAGATAAGACTGCGTCGCTGTAAATAATAAAACAACAATAACGGGGAAGTACCCGAAACAACATAATACAAGTGAAACTTATTTTTTGTGCGTACAGTTATCGCGGGAAAGTGCCGCGCGACCCGCGGCGAGAGAAAAACTGCTCCAATGAATCTGAATAGATAAAGATCAGCAAGTACAAAAGGTGCTTCGCTTACCTGCAGCGCCGCCCGCGCGGCTCGCACACTGAGAGCTCACCTCGCCTCCATGTGGCATCAACTGGACCTGCCTCTCTCACTCGATAGACAGTTTCATTCCAAGCTAGCTGTGTTTACCATCTTCGACCACACCGTCACTTGAGCGATGATAACCGAGTACTAGAAATACCGCCACGCTATGATTTCCTCACGATGATTTCCTTCAGCGGTGGCTCGAGCTCATTGTTGGAGTTTGAACCGCGTGCGAACTGACCATGATAACCAATGAGCTATCATCGCTACAAAAAAATGGAAAAAAAAAAATCGAAATACAAAGTGGGCTTACATTTTTTTTTTGTAAAGTTGTGTTCCTTTAACATTTCACATTGTATTGCCATAATACTCACAGAATAATTCGTGTTCAAACGAAACTTAGCACTCCATTCACCGGAGACAAGGACTTGCGACTTGTGTTCTCATCCCTAATCAACTTTTGTAAAGTACGCACTTTGAACGTTTTTATTATTTCCATGGCAAGGCAGGTCCCGGTGCGTTTTGGCCTCAGTCCCCAAGTTAAAGCAAAGACAGTTAACTCGGACACAAAACAAAAGCAATAGAAACTTGGGCACTGAATAAAAATAACGAAATCAACGGACCTAAATTCATTTTCAAAGAGAACTTTCTAATTTCGTTTACGGTGCGGCGGCGGCGGCGGCGCGGGACTCTGATCTTGTGTTTTTGTTTTCAAATTTCGGATGATACTGATTACATTAGAATATATTTATTTCACTGAGATTCAGATATTAAGACCTGCTGCGGTATTTTCATTCCCAGATTGTTTTCCTCTTGCGGGGTTACTGTAGGAGAGTTTCACTTCAGAGCCAGTCCTATTCCATAAATTTGCTCTACGATCTTCGACCACACCGTCACTTAACATCAGGTAATGAGCACCAAAGCAGCGATGCTCCGGACTTTGTTTTGCTACTCTAAAGTTCTGTGTATCGCTGCAACGGTCATGGACATGCGTTATCTCTTACCATCAGGAAAGCGTATCGTTCGTCTCATTACTTTGACAGTCCCGTTGGCTTATTGGTAGTATATCTGCCTTAAGCGCTGTAGGGCGTGGGTTCGATTCCCACTCAGGGCAAACATTTTGTAAAAAAAAATGTTTGTTCTGTGTCTGAGTGTTCTGTATGTATTTACAAAAAAAAAGTATTTATGTGTTCTATCAGTTATCTGACTTCCATCACACAAGCTTTGCTTAGTTTGGGGCCAGATGGCGCTGTGTGTATAGTCCTACGATATTTATATTTATACATTAAAAAAACAGGTGAGCTGCGGTCAAACACCAAGCTTGTAAACAATAAAAAAACCTCCTATAATTAGGTACATATAACTAAAATATAATATGATATATCGTAAAAAATTGGCATTTCTATTCGTCGGAGCGTCGCGTCGCGCACCTCGAAGTCGTCGCCTTCCTCGCGTTTTCATTAATTTACGAATATGTATCACGCTCTCCATATTAGATAAAGGTCACGTATAAAATCACGAAACAACTCCCCCCCCCTGCCCCCTAAACCCTCCCGCCCGGCGGTAAATAGGAGACCTTGGCAGGCAACTTTGTATTTATGCTCTAACTTATTTACGGGTGATGTAATAAAATCTCACCGGTCCTAGGTCTCCCCGCGTTAATAGCCGCCGATTTTCCGTAGAATAGGCTAAGTCTAAGTCCAGGTTACAAGGCTAAAGGTCACTTTTAGAAGAACACAACAAGGACCGTAAGATTTGTAACTTCGCTAACTATTAGCAGATTATTTATGACAAGTGTACGCCTCACGGTTTCACCCGCGTAGTTCCCGTTCCCGTGGGAATACAGGGATTAAAAGTAGCCTATGTGGCCCGGGGATAGTGTAGCTTCCCAACGGTGAAAGAGTTTTTGAAATCGGTCCTGTAGTTTTTGAGTTTATATGTTACAAACATACAAAAATCCAAAAATACAAATGTTTTCTCTTTATAATATTAGCCCGTATATATGATGTATTTCCCAACTTTTATGTGACGAATGTCTGTTCTGTGTTTGGAACTGACATATTATGTATCGTAAGTATATAAACAGTATCAAAGACACTAAACTTAATCTGATCTTATCTAATTATCTTGACTTGTAATGATTATGATTAACGTAGATCGGGAACTGTCCTTGGCGACAGATTTCTAACTTGAGGGTTTCAATCATTTACAAAAGTACGAGCTTATAATACAGTCTCTTAGTTTGGGGCTAGATTACGCTATGTGAGATATCCTTCAATGTTTATTTATCTATACTATTATAAAGAGGAAAGATTTGATTGTTTGTTTGTATTTAATAGGCTCCGAAACTACTGAACCGATTTCAAAAATTCTTTCACCTTTAGGAAGCTACACTATCTCCGGGTGGCATACATACTTTTTATCCCTGTATTCCCACGGGAACGGGAACTACGCGGGTGAAACCGCGAGACGACTGCTAGTATTATTTATAAATTTACTTTTGTATCCATGCAATACTTGTCCGGTAAGGAAGCACTTTAAGAACACTACCGTTCTGAAAACGTTCAGGGTTTAAATATGCTTAAAGCTAGGTTTTGGATGCGCGACAGAGATATCGGTTCTAGCGGAACTGCCGTTTGTGAGTCTCATCTAAATGCATAAGCCTAAGAGCTTATTCCAAGTGACAAAGATCTCTATTAGGATATCCTGAGTTTTAAATGGAACGAAGTCAAAACATTCCAGCTTTTTCCACGCGTAGTTACGTAGTAGGTACGAGACGATGCTAAGCGCGAATTGGCAGATATAAAACCGAGCCTACACCGAAATAGAATTAAATAAAAAAAGGCATTCAAGGAGAAAGTTTGGAGCGACAATGAGCGACGAAACACATTGCCTCAGATGGAACTTTCTCGAAGGGGAGGAACTCGCGCTGAAGACAGATTTTGCGAATCATAGCTTTAACCTAAGAAATACACTAGAGTAATTACATGTCTTATCTGATTATTGAACACTAGCAGGCCGTCCCGGCTTCGCACGGGTAAACAAAACTCGACTAACAATTTAGCCTATGTCACTCGGTGATAATGTAGCATTCTAATGATGAAAGGATTATTCAGATCGCTCCAGTAGTTTCGGAGCGTATTCAATACAAACAAAAAATCTAATCTTTCCTCTTTAAAATAGTGTAGATTCGCACACGTTTTTATATTTCGATTCTTATTGGAATGTACAGTATATTTGTGTGATAGGAATTTTAAAATTGACACCATGTTAAAAACCAATTTGCAAAACCTCCAACAATGAGTTTGAGCTGCCGGTGAAGGAAAGCATCGTGAGGAAACCATAACATGGTGGTAGGGTACTTTCTAGTACTCGACTGGTTAGTTACTACCCTCTAGTTGAAAATGTACCGCCAAGCATCTAACGATGTGTACCGGCCCCACTTGAGAGCTACTCTGTTATTTAACATCAGGTGAGCTGTGCACAACACCTAGCCTATCAAACATAAAAAAAGGTTTTACCAATAGAGTTACGAGATTACTCATGGTTTAATATTAGAATCCCAATGAACTATGCCCTCGTATTTCGATTGATATTTCATATCACGTTGTTAGGCCTAAGAATATGTTTGTTTCCAAAGTTTTAATCAGCCTTGAAATCTACCCTTCCTACAGTCTGCCACCGAGAGTGAGACAAGGGAAATATTTTAAGACTACTCTAGTTCTTATGTGAAGATACGGGAAAAGTTAAACAGAAAATAAAACTGTAATACGAAACACTACGTCGTCTTTTTGTACTCATTTTGTTTATCCTTAACATCACAGCTCAACTGATGTTAAGTGTCACCTGGTGTGGTCGAAGATGGTAGGGCAAACGTAGCATAGAATGGAAATGGCTCTAAAGTGCCGGAACACACCGTTGGGTGCTTGACGGCAGATTTCTAACTTGCGAGTGGCAGCTCACTAGCCGAGTACTAGAAAGTGCCCAACCACCATCCTGTGGTTTCTCACGATGTTTGCCTTCACCGGCAGCACAAGCTCCTTATTGTTTGAACCCACGCTAACCGGGGCGTGTGGTCCGACCGCGTTAACCACTGAGCTATCGTTGCTGTAAATAGATTTTTACGCAATGGCATTTTAATGTATTATTTCTTCCAGTATATCATAAATACATATAAGACGAAAAAGATGTCCAGATCGTGAGATAACTTTCTAATAAATGTAATTAAAAATATTTCATAAATAGCTGAAGCCTGTCTTCATTTATTGTTTGTTTCTATCAAGAAACTCCAAGAAATTTATGTAACCATTTATGCTACAGAATACCTGTTTCAATACTAGCTATTCCTCCCGGCTTTGCACGTTTTAACTTTTTTGTATTCCTAGGGAAATGTACCTAAAAAAAAAGTTAAGTTTAGTTAAGTTATCTGACTTCCGTCACACGAGCTCTGCTTAGTTTGGGGCCAGATGGCGCTGTGTGTATAGTCCTACGGTAGTTATTTATTTGTTACATCAATGTGTATGAAAAATTTCGTTATGAACGGTTGAATAGTTCAGGTGCAAGTATGAACAAATAAATTCGCATTTTTTATAATATTAATCAGAATTACTTGCAATATAATTGTCTGTGAAATTGTACGTACGTACTGTACGTTGAATGCTGTTCCCGAAATACAGTTATCACTAGTTCGGCGCCAATAGGTTCATTTTAATGTGTCCAAAATGTATGCCAAACAAATTAATTTTGAAATTCGAAAATTTGTAAACGTTTCAATAACTTTTCGAAAATTAAAAGTTATCATATCTTTAACCAGGCCCTTGTTCCCCTAATGGCATAAAATTGAACTTGAGTAAATCGATTTATTCTTCGAATTACTTTCAACGTACAAATTGAATTACCGTCAAAATCGTGATAGCTCTCTTCGTATCCGAAGCCTTATTTGGTAAATACCCTGAATTACTTTAATTACATACCCGGGTGCTTTACGAACAGGGTTGTATGTTCGGCCACTCTTATCATTTCACATTCACCTTTTGACTTTCACGTGCGAAGGTCGTCTTGACTTAAGTGTGCTATTAAAAAACTAAACACATTTAAAGTACTTTTAGGATAGCCTAATTATTACCACTATAATTTATTTACAACTCTGATATATCATTTTTGTTTTACTAATACGGGATTACTCACGTTTATTTATAACGGATCATCATCATCACCATCATTTCAGCCGTAGGACGTCCACTGCTGGACATAGGCCTCCCCCATTGACTTCCATAAAGACCGGTTGGAAGCGGCTCGCATCCAGCGCGTTCCTGCGGTCTATACTAGGTCGTCTGTCCACCTTGTGGGTGGACGTCCTACGCTGCGCTTGCCGGTCCGTGGTCTCCACTCCAGAACTTTGCAGCCCCATCGGCCATCAGTTCTGCATGCTATGTGCCCTGCCCACTGCCACTTCAACTTGCTAATCCGTTGGGATATGTCGGTATATTTATAATGGATACTAATAATAAACAAATCATCCCACTAATAATGTGAAAGTTTGGATGGATGGATGTTTGTTACTCTTTCACGCAAAAACTAGTGAACGGATTTAGATGAAATTTAGTATGGAGGTAGCTGAGACCCTGGATTATCTCATAGATTATTTTTTATCCCGAAAACGTGTAGCGGGTAACGCCGCAAGGCGCAGCTAGTAATAAATAAATGGCATAGGGCATTACACACAACGCCATCTGACCCCAAACTAAGCAAAGCTTGTACTATGGAAGACAGATAACTATAGATACTCCGACTATAATTTCAGCCACATCTGGTGGCATTCTTCAAGGATGCCGTTAAACATGAGTAATCCCGCATTAGTAAAACAATGTCAGGTTCCATAATAAAACTTGTCATATTACTTGAAAAAGTTGCTATCCTATCTTATTTTTAATGTAACGAGTGATCGTTGATTAATATTCTTCCAATTACAGTTATTATTAGAGGTCCGTACCCAAATCGTGTCTAATAGAACTCTAGTACTAAGTCTAAGCCTGTCTGTCAGAAAGCCAAGTAAAACTGGCCAAAAGCCCTCAAGTATGGAGGAACGTTTCACTCGAAAGAACTTTATGAAACTAGTGACATGAAAAGTCAAAAGTTTTCGTTGCTAGACATCAAGCGGCTCGCGTATTGTCGCGGACCTAGTTTCGAGGCGCGTTCACGAAGAGAGCGAGAGTTGGCTCTACTTTGCATCACTAAACATGGATTTACAGTTGTGTTCCAAATGTTTTGCGGACTCGCAGCTGTCTTTCGTTTCACCCGCGTGCTCTCTATTCGTTTTTGTAGTAGTTTATATTTTACTGGCGCCTCGCAGTTTCACCCGCATAGTTCCCGTGGGAGTACAGGGATAAAAAGTATGTCATCTGTGTCACCCGGGGATAGTGTAGCTTCCCAACGGTGAAAGAATTTTTCATATCGGTCCAGTAGTTTCGGAGCCTATTCAATACAAACAAACAATCAAATCTTTCCTATTTATAATAGTATAGATATAGGAGTACGTTATATTTTCTCGTTAAAATTAATTTAACTCTTTATAAATTTACAAATACAAATACGTTGACCAAAAATGGTTGCAATTTATATGTAGTGGGAGCGAGAAAAAGCTCTCTATTTTCCAGTACCTCGGCCTGCCAAGAACATCAATAAATTAATTGCTAGAAAGAGCGTCCAAAGCATTGGTAGGATTATATTAAATTTGGTTAAGCATAGGAACACGGGCAGTGAAGGTGAGCGTTAATACGTATGTAAAGGGTCCCTTAAACCTATACCTGGGTCGCAAGTACGGGGTTCTCCCCCTGCAACGCGATGGACGGCAGCCGCCCGCTGATACCATCAAATATTAAGAAGTTTACGTCTTGTATCATATTGCAGCACACATTCTCAGTTCAAGGAAATCGACAAAAATCTCCTCACTAAAGCAAATAACATGATTTGTTGTTATCTCTATAGCATAATACTGTTTAGTAATACGAAGCGCGTCTGTTTGAAGTTTCTTTTTTTAGGTGTCAAAACAACACAAACGGTCGAAAACTGTAACAATCGGGGGTGTTCTCACAACGTAGAAGTACACAGAAATTGATAAAGGGACTGGCCGTGTCGGCGGGCGCAGCATGCGCTCAGAACGCTTTTGAGCAGCAGTGTGGACATTGTACCGAGGATTACTCCCAACGCGCTGCAAGTCTGATGTGTACAGTTTTTCCAATTCCCCTTTTACATTTCATGTATTGGTGTAAACTCGATATGTGCTATGAAAGCGTCTTCGATCTTTATAAACTATCATCATAATCATCATAACTAGAGAACTTGTTGTTGAGAGCTGTACCGAGAGAGTTAAAAATCTTACTAATATTATAAATTTGAAAATTTGGATGGAAGGATGTTTGTTACTCTTTCACGCAAAAACTACTGAACGGATTTGGATGAAATTTGTTAAGGAGATAGCTGAGACTTTGGATTAACACATAGGCTACTTTTTATCCCGAAAACATGTAGCGGGTAACACCGCGGGGCGCAGCTAGTAATTATATATTTATTAGAAGGCATGCTGGAATTTCAAATTACATCGGAAATTCAAATACTGAAAACGACACTGATTCTGTGAATTTCTGAAGGAAAATATGAAGAAACTAGTTGTCATAAATTTAAACGGTATATATTGCTTGTAACCACTTTAAAATCTGTCCAGAACACCTGACGATATGTTCTCAGCTTAGTTTGATACTTAGTTTGTTATTTAATTCGCGGTATATTCGCTGCCCACGGCCGCATCAGGTGCATTATGGTATATCAATCGTAAAAAAACAATCTGAATCAGCCCTGTGCAGCTGATTCCCGCGCCCAGCTGTGGGATAGATTATAATCTATCCCACAGCTGGGCGCGGGAATCTTCTCATTGTAATAAGTGTAAGGCCGTAGTCCAGCACGCTAGTGAAGTGCTGGATGACAGACTTCACATAATATCTTCGAGAACATTTTTTTTTTTAAGAATTCTCGGTCTTGTAGGTTTCCTCACGATGTTTTCCTTCGACGTTTGAAGTCATCGACAATACGCACATAACTTAGAAAAGATACACACATCGGTATCTTCTAGGCAAGCGTGCTCCATCGTAGATCGCATCTTCACTTACCATCAGGCGAGATGGCGAACAAACGCAAGCCTATACCTACTTCATAAAAAAAAGACAGAGGTGCGTTCCGCGGGATTCAAACTCAAGACCTCCTGAGAACAAGACATTGAAAGCTCTCACACACGAGAAATATGCCTGATTTAGAAAAGCACGCGGTTCTCAGCGGGCCCCGTGACGCGCGGCGCAGCGCACCTGACGCGAGACCCGCGCGGCGCGGTACACTCGCAGTAATTTCTTAAACCTTATTGAAGCGGGGATGTCTAGCGCACAATGACGTCACGGCGGGCGGGCGTCCCTTTGTTTTATTTGTTTGGAAGTTCCGCAGCGCTGTTTGCGCCCAACTTGCTCGATACAGAGGTAAAAGAATTTCCCATTAAAAAAGGACATCGGATAGAATCGGTCTTTGTAAACAATTCTTTTTAACTCCCTTATTGGTTTTATTTGGCGCGTGTGTCAGATTCTTATGGGGACTCGCGACTTCTAGCTTTCTATTTGATTAATCCAGCGAAGTTACAAACTTGCCGGCTTAGTGTGCTCGGCACATTTTGCGCCGAACTTTTTATTTAGACGGCGAACGAATGTCTCTGCTGAGAGCATTTTTTCATTAACATCAAATTCAGTCTCGGCTTGCAGCGCTTCAGTGTTTTCTTTTAAAACTTTGACATTAACTTTATATCGAATCTAGATTACTTTTCGAGATTAGTTTTCAGTCAATTCAATTTGCATGTCGTCGTGAATGCTTTCATTACAGAGGTAAGCGTTCGTCGCTGCAGTGAGAGTACCGTTAGTGAATTGGTAATGATTTTCGTAAATGGGATGGAATGAAATGTACCATTACGTTGGCAGTTAATCTCCGGACAGCTCAATGGAGCGGAATGAATTACTTCTTTTGGCCGGTAATCTTTTCATTAGGAGATTGATTACGGCGCGCTCCTTCGCCGCTCCTCGTTCGCGTGGCAACACTGTGAATGTACAATTAGGTCGGCCATTTGTCACCGGCGCGGAGCCGAGACCACCTCGCGCCTCCGGACCTGATTGGTCAACGCGCTCGCTCTCGAGCTAATGATGTCGGATCAATTCGGCACTCCGCTTAAACCGCTGCACAGCCGCTTCAACCGGAAACATTTCCTTTTTAAATATGAATTCTGATTGAAACGTAAAAAGTACAAACTATTTTTTTTAACTTGATTGATTCGGGCGTTACTTTGCGGAAGTTCGTTTTTGTTTCATTGTTGTGACCGAAACGATAAAATTATAAAGATACGCTACGTTCATACTAAGCGGCGGCGTTCAGATTTCGTTGCGTTGTTACTACAAAAGGAATGTACAACTACGAAAGCGATAGATAATACGGAACATATGATACAGAAAGAGATAGCTAATTGAAACAATTATCTGAATTTTTTAGCAACAATTTGTGCGCGCTAGTGCCATATCTACTTCTTTTTATATATCTATCTATCCTAATATAAGGAGGAAAGATTTGATTGTTTGTTTGTATTGAACAGGCTCCGAAACTACTGGACCGATCTGAATAATTGTTTGATCATTAGAATGCTACATTATCACTGAGTGACATAGGCTATATCGAGTTTTGTTTTCCCGTGCGAAGCCGGGGTGAGCTGCTAGTATGTAATATCATTGAATAAGATAAATTCCTGACCGCACAGCGCGGATAGCATTTCATTAACCTTAAAATGTATGCGTTAGTAAATAAATCACCTGGCGGGTCCGGGCGGCCCGCGCGGTAATTACACAACAGCTATCTAATACTGAACACTTTTAATTGAAGTGCACAGTTTAGCGGACATGCCAGTGAGAAAGTTATAATTAACGGCCGTCCAATTTGGACCCCGGGATAATTTGGGGGTTTGACAGGCCCCGGGAAAGCAGCGCCCGAAAAACGCAACGTCCGCTTCAGATATGTCCGGGAAATTAATTATCTGTAAATAGATAGAAGATGGACGCGGCTAATATACCCGTTTGTTACGTTGCGGGGCACTGTATGGTTTTACTGACATTATTTCTTGTATTAACGCTTCTATTGTGGTAGTGGTGACAGTTCAGTGGTTAGCGCGTACGGATGACACGTCGAATGGTGTGGGCTCAAACCCCAACAATGAGCTTGAGGTGAAGGAAAACGTTAGGAAACCATAGCATGGTGGTAGGATACTCGGCTGGCTAGCTACCATCTCTGCCGCCAAGCACTTACGGTGCCACGGATGGAACAACGGAACCAGTAGCCTCACTTGAAAGCCAGTTCCATTCCAAGCTAGGTGAGCTTTACTATCATCGGACGCGTCACGTAACGTCTGATGAGCTATATGGTCAAACACCTAACCTGTCAATCGTAAAAAAAAGTAAAATGTCGTTTTTTGTGCGACTGCTTTAATTTTTTGACAGTTTCATATTTTGTAGGTACCTATAGGTATAGGTATTTTAAATAATCCCGCCAACGATTGTGAGCTGTTAAATTAAAACTAAGTTCATTCACATTCTGAGCCTCGTAACTGGGCCACGTAACAAACGTATTCATTCCAACCTATGAACTTTGCGATAAGTTCTTTGTCCAAACTGAAAATTATGCAAAGCGAACACCAGATGTATCGCGCTGCTCGAGATTCTAGACTTTTCATGTTCAAAAAATCTGTAAAATGCTAAATTTTGTTGTAAAACTTACGTTTTCGTTTCAAGTAATTTGCATTTTAAATTTTTAACACAAAGTTACGAAACTTTGCATGACGAAACACATTTAAGTGTGTATGTAAATACCTACAAGTACACGGTTTAGTGCGAGTACTGCAAATATTTTTTTATAACAGGCCAGGTGATTGACCACAGCTCACCTGATGTGAAGTGACGGTGTGTTCTAAGATGGTAAAGCACACCTAACCTGGAATGGACCTGGCTCTCAAATGAGGCTACCGGAACACACCGCTAGCCAGTCGAGTACTAGAATGTACCCTACCATTATGCTATGGTTTCCTCACGATGTTTTCTTTCACCGGCAGCTCAAGCTTATTGTTGGGGTTTGAACCCACGCCCTTCGGCATGCGAACCGACCGCGCTAACCACTGAGCTATCATCGCTACATAATCTACATAATCATCGTCGCTGCTAATTCATTTTTATATGTAATTCATTCATTTAGTCAAGATATGAAAATATGACAACAATCTTTTTTATGCACATACATTATACAAATGTTAAGTTCAACGGATCTATTATTTTTTTATTAATTAGGTTCGCGTTTGACTACATCCTGCCATTATAGGATAGTTGCTATTTGATTATAGGATAGTTCCATTCCAATATACATCTTTCCGGTTTACCACAACCTAGCATATAACTAATACGTATACTCGTGAAACACTGCAATGAAAACTGGAACAAGATCTCTGACGGACGTGAAAGGAGATACTTTCTTCGTTTAATTTGATGGCGACAAGTTTCAACGCGATGCAATTTGTTCAATACAATTTTCATAAAGTATTTCGAACAAATAAAGTCATCTTGCAATATGTCAAAAACTTGTAATTGATGCTCGCGGTGGCCCAGACTGACCGCTTAAACAAACCGGCAACTTTAATTTCCGGCAGCTTAATGCATTCCCTTGTAACCGCAAGTGGCGGCCACATTTGTCACTCGCAGACAAACAGCGGCCCGGCCAGGGTCCCCGTCCGTGTAAGGCCCCATAGGCCACTTACGTGACATGCAAATCACAACGCAACAATTCTTTCTGACCCTCAAGGCCCATAAAACATGTAGAGTAAATTAACCGACGATAAATTAGTCACCCCGAGCTTTTACTGCCTCAGGTGTTTCGGGCAACGCATAAATTGTGACCTCTGAGGCCCATTTCAATTGCTGATTACACGCGGATAAGGATCTCCGAGCGCCACAGACAAAGCCTGAAAACGTTATTGCAACGTTTTACATTAAAGCGTTTGTGACACTCGGTGTATGTTTCACTTTCTAATGGCGATGTTTCATGATACTGCTCGGAATTTGTAGGTTCAACTATAATTTCCAGCCTTCAAAAAAAATGTTTTCCTAAGTCGCTGCCATAATTTAGTTATAAAATTTCATTGCTCTTTAAATGTAAATCATAGTTTCAATCGACGACGATAAGGACAAAAAACAATATATACGTAAAGAAGCTTGCAAAGTGAAGTTAGGTCAATATTATAGGAGCAAGCCTCATGCGGAGATCCCACCCCATAACCTAACAGGGGTTATATGAGTTTTTAAGTTAAAAAAAATTAAGAGCTGTCATAGTTTGGACGAGTACAGAATATTAGTCTAAAAACGTGCAATGTTGTTTGTTATTGCACAGTTAAAAATGTGTATCATGCGGCTAGCAAAATCACAGTGCTATTGAGACGAACCATTGAAAGCCTCAAAGCAATGAGCGCCAAAGTAGCGATGCCCTGCCCACGTACTGTTAGCTGATCATAGCGATTCCTGTAAGACACTCAGGAAATAGGCAAGCAACCATATACCGTATATCTGCGCAGTAAGGTTCGCAATTGTATAGCTTTTTTGTGAGCGCTTCACATAAGAACATAGTACATGGGCTGGACTTTGTTTTGCTAGTTCAAAGTTCTGTGTATCAACTCAATGGTCATAGACATGAGTTATCTTCTCGGATTCAAGAAATCGTTCAGTTTGTTTTACTTTGACATAATAAAAACATTTATACTTTATACGTATGCCTGGCACATGAAGAACATGAAGTAGAACATTGCGCTGTAAACAGTAGTGTGACACGAGCTGACCCGCGCCATAGAAGTGATACGAGTTGGGCCACGTCACGACTGCGCCCGCAAACAGGGCACGCGGCGGTTCCAGAACATTCGGCGAATTAACTCGACCGATATATTACCCACTCGGCCTTTGTGGACAGCTTCCAAACTTCGCCAGCTTTACCTGCGAGTGGCAAGGCAAATGATATCAATACTTACTGGCCACAACGATCGTGAGTTTAGGTAGATGTTTTTTTTTTTTTTTATAGTAGATAGGCTTGCGTTTGACCGCCATCCCGCCTGATGTTAAGCGAAGATGCGGTCTACGGTGGAGCACGCTCGCCTAGAAGAAACCGATTCACTCGCGACTTGAAGGAACCCAGACTATATTCATTGGGGAACACCCACTAGGGCAGCTGATTCCAATGTCTAGCGGTACGCATGAAAAAGGTGGAATCAAACCGCTTAGTTCGAGCTTTTGGAACATCAACCATGAAGCGGTGACGCTTTTTAAAGCTCCTGGCTGTCCGATAGTAGAATGGGCAAGGTGGAATTAGGTCATGCAGATCTGAAGCGCACTCTCCAAAATGTATCCGGTAGAAAACCGACAGACAATTGTTGTTTGTAATTGAAAAAAAATCGATTATGCGATAGATTTCAAACAATCGCACGGGATGAAGACAGTTAACCGCTACAAACGCCATCTATTGAAAGTAATTAGAACTAACAATATTAAAAAAAAAATATTTTTTACAAATAAAAATTATGTTGGTTGAACCATTTTTAACCTTTTGCGAGACTAACGCTCGGCAACTGTTTTATATACATTATATGTATAATTGTATATACATACGGAAAGTTGTATATTTCCGAGACATTTCGTATACCGCGGAAGTAATCGCGTCGTGCTGCTACTAAAATATTCTTGGAATGTTTTATCACAATTGTCCTATTTATTTTTATACGGAACATTGTTTTCCTCACCAACTTAGATGATTTTTATTATAATATTGATACAAAATTTAAAAAATGTGTGTTATTTTTTTTATTTGTCCACCGTGTTAGCGCGATATGAAGTTAGAGATACTTGCTCATCGCTGCGGGTTTAAAATTCCAAAGGTGTGAAAGTTAATTTAACAGCTTCAGAGTTAAAATTTGTTACTCTAATAAATCGTTTTAATGACTTTAAAAAGTTAGTAGTTTCGCAGTGAGCTGCACCTGCGCGCTATTACGCTATTGTTTTTACCATTTCTGTCACAATGTTGTTGCTTCAGCTTTACTACATTACTTTGTCTTGAGTTTTTTTATAATTTCTGTCATTTTCCTTAACTTTAAATGACTAGCTCCTCTCCGTGTTTCTACTTAGGTTCGCTATTTCTTAATATCCGTACAGTTTTCAAAGATAAAAAGAATCCTATGCCACTCTCCAGCTATTTTATTATTACACCTTCCCAGAATGGCACATGGCTCTCACACACGGTTGATCAGACTCACGTGAAAAATAAATATAAATACCCTTTCAAATGATTACATCACAGTGCTGCGACCCGTGATTTCACTTGCGTAGATTTTCCAGTATAACTAGAAAACTAGAAACTTACATAGGATATTAAAAACGTGCCGTCATTTTACCTGCTAATCATAAAAGATAATACATTAGATATTATTCAAGGCAAATAAAAGTTCTACGAAATTTCCTCTTAATTCTAGAGTCAGGTGGAAGAAGACATAAATAAAGTTTCAGTAAATTCATGGTCTCCTGGTAGGTATGCGATGGGGGCTCCCCTGAGCAGGGCTCCGTCACGCTGCGAGACAGGGGCGCATGCAGGACATCTTGCGGCGGACGCGCGCCTGATTTATCCGACCGCAGCCGGCCGCAAACTAGGCGCCTCCGTATTTATTGCCACAATAACCCTATTAATTCACTCGCACCGACTTTGAACTCGAGTGTGGGGTCTAATCCGCGCCGAGGCCTTTATGACCCTGCTCATAATGACACGCCGGCGGAGGGTTAGCAATTGTTTTATTGGTACGGCAGACCGAGGAGTGGACTCCGAGGAGCACTGCTGCTAGATTTTTACTGCAAAGTCCGCGCCAGTTGTTAACTTGTTATGTAGGGGGCTGTTTGCTTTTATATCTCTTAGTATACGGTTAGTGGCCTTCGCGCCTTGAGCTTCTAAACGCGACTGGCTTTTACATTTTCTTATTTAATACTAGATTTGGGTTCCGCGCGAGGGTTCCACGCCAATTGGTGATTGGCTAGTGGCCGCTCAATCTAGAATCATGCTTTTTAGTTTCAAAATCTTTGATTTTTTACATAAATTAAATTACGTAAAATCTTACGTTCACTGAAAAAATGTAAATCAGGTATATTTTACGATTTAAATTACCTATACTTGGCATTGAGTATATGGAGTCCATCCGACATCCTGCAGACAGGACCCGTGTACTAGCCGAGTAGAGTTACCTGAATTGATTTGAGCACTAACATAATCAACTATCACGTGAATAAACACAAAATGGTGTAACGCCAACGCCATTCACAAACAGACGCCAATAAAAATGTCTTGCCTACCGACGGCGCGCGGCGTGACTCGCCGAGCCCCGCCGCGGTGTTGCCGGCACCTTGTATTATAATGAGCCTAAATCTAAACAAATCGGCGTCGCGCCTAGCATCCATTAGCACACGGGCTACGGTTGCCGAACTAGTTAGGAGATTATTTATTAGCGTTTCCTGTGGCGGCGATGTGGCGCGGCCGAATTCAATTTGATTCATTGCACTAATGCGATGTGGTCACGCGAATGACCGACCGAAAAATTCGACGCACCCGGGGATCGACGGAAGTCCTGGCACACGGGAGATAAGTCGCAGGTTCGAAGCGATTCTAAACGACATAAACTTTTTTTATAATTCGTAAAGAGTTCCACATGTATTATCTAGTTTATTTTTACTTATCAAGAAAGTATTGAAAGTTGCATTCGAATCAGCCCTGTTTTTATAAACTGTCCCACTGCTGGGCGCAGACCTCTTTCTATTATGAGAAGGGTAAAGCCATAGTCCACCACGCTGGCCAAGTGCGGGTTGGCAGATTTTTTTAAATTACCTTAAGACATTTTCCTCGCGATGTTTTCCTTCGCCGTTTGAAGTCAACGGAAATAACTTAGTAAAGACAGCGATGTGTGTCATGGAATACCAACCTGTATATTGGAAGCCAGACGTTCTCCCGACTAGGATGCTGACACTTCGTCTTCATCAGCCGAAAGTTGCATCACCAGATCCCAATTATTTATTTGTATGAGAAATGTTCTAAGGCTTTCACTTTCACCTACCTTCGCAATGTTCACTCCTTACAGACCACCTCGTCCTGAAAGACTGCCTTCGAACATTGTTGAGCTCTAAACAAACATCTAGACTAACATCATAAAAAATCGTTTGTAACTGTGTCACTCTGTCTGTTTGTTACTTTTTCACGCTTCACCGACTGATCTGATCTTACTAAAATTTAACAAGGAGATACTTCACATTATGTGAGCGGACACGTGAGCGGAACCGCAGGCAACAGCTAGTCAAGATATACATATACTTAAATACGGAAATCTATATCCGCTTATATGACACCGCTTTAGTAATAACTAATGTCGCCCGTCTGCACGACACCGTCGCCCACCTCTTTTCCCCGAGGTTTCCTCGCCGGATTCGATTCCGCGACGTCTTGACCTTTCCTATTTTACGGCCCCTGCCCTGCGCTGTACTTAATGCTTTTCATCGGCCGGATACGCTGAGAAATGAGGAAAACGTAATAAAATATCGTATTTAACTCCTCGCTCATAAATAGGTTCATTTGTTTTTGTTTTGAGCGGTACTTTCCGGCACGGAAATATAACACCTACAGTCCTACATGCATGCGTATGTAACATCGCTTTACAATGAATTATAAAATGCTCCATCAGATAGATAGACACCCTTGATTGTACTCCAGAAATCGAAAACTGTACAGAAGCACAAAAAACGTTTTAGACACTGTTTCTTTCATTCTGTAACACTGTTTAGTCATAAAAATACGACATATATGTGTTCTGCGTGTTTTATAAATAGGTTCTTATGTATTTACAAAAAAAATATTCTATCAGTTATCTGGCTCCCATAGTACAGCTTTGCTTAGTTTGGGGCTAGATGATGATGTGTTAAATGTCCTGAGATATTTGTTCATGTATATGCCTATAAATATATATTTATAAGGTATAATAAACATTAAAAAATATAGCAAGTTATGTGTTTAACTGTAAACCTTAAAATAAGGCGCATAAAGCAATTGTAAAACGACTAGCTAGGCTGTTATACAATTAGGCTGTCTCGTGTACACTTCGCGCGCCAGAGAATCCTCCTAGCGCTGTACATATATCCAGAACGTTCGTTGGCAAGTTGGGGCGACGCTACGTCGATACAGTCGTCAATAAACCCCAATAAATTGTTGTAATGTCGTCCTGTTCTCATAAAGCCGTTCTTATATTCCGAGCCAGCGCAGAACTTTAATAAAGGACACGTAGAGTACAAAATTAACTAATACCGAGTACGAGAGAAGTTACATTCCGGCGGGCGCGGGCGGCCCGTCCTTTGGTTTTAGGTTAAAACGCCTCTATTTGGGTCAACGAGATAAGAATATTTATTTTATGTCAGTCCCCCGCGCAAAGAAAACCCCGTTTTACCTTATTAATTTCAGAGTCGAGATTTACTTAACCGTCTTGTTGCTTCCACTTTTCCGTCAAAAACAGATTGTGTTTCCCCAGAAATTCCAATTGAAAAACCTCTTTTTTGTTTCTATCAAGTGGACATCAAGTAACCGAGAAAGTGGCGGCCGAAAAGGACAAGCTAAGTTTCATTTCGTCGGTTTCATTTGAACGAAACCTTTGACTGTGTTAAATATGGGCTTTATTGCTTTCGTAATAAAGATTCGCAGCGACGTCAGCGGGTTCCGCGCGGGGTCTGCGTTGGGGTGCTGCTTTTGTGAGTGCAGTCGGATGTAGGTCAACACAGTGACAGGATATTACGAAGTCGCGGTGTCAGACGCACCCGCGCCGCGCCGGCTAAATGAGAAATTGTACAATAATAGTGGCCGACGCGACGCCGCCGCCGCCGAGATCTGTTTGCTTTTATATTGAGATGGGAGAGCTTAGCGCGCTTACAGGGAACCGGTGTCATGCTTAATGGATTCGCCATTAATTCCGCATGCAAAGAGTTTTGTGGAAGTGAAGCAACATCGTGAGGTTGAAGGATATTTTCTAGTACTTGGTTGGCAAGCTACCACCTTCAAGTTGAAAATCTGCCGCCAAGCACCTAGAAGTGTCTTCCAGCGGCCTCACTTGAGGGTCAGTTCAATTCCAGGCTAGGTGTTCTTTGAGTATACGAGGTGCATATTTCGTTTATTTCCGCTTAACAGTTGTTTCAGTTACACTTACAACAATGATGTCGATTTAAATTGAGCTAACTTGACAACAATTTTTAAAACTTCCCCGAAACTTTACTTAGTATCGAAAACTAAAATTTGACATATTAAGTTAAAAGTAGGTACAAATTAATCAAACACCCCATTAAATTTACAAAAAATCTGAGTTTTATTGACATTTTTACCAAACAATTCCATTCTCTCAATATACCTGGCTTGTTAATCAAAACAAATCCATTTATCATACTGTATTACAAAGCGACGGGAAAAACAATGATATCAAACCGCAGATTGTGGACATGTTTCATGTGCGGAAAAATACCGTTAATTGAGGACAAATTAAAGTCGCTTCCCGCTGTCTGTCGCGATGTACGCTTAGATCTTCAAAACTACGAAACGGATTTAGATGCGGTTTTTTTATTAGATAGAGTGATTCAAGAGAAAAGTTTGTATGTATAATACTTACATATTCCGCACATTAGTATCTACATTGCACCCGTGCGAAGCCGGGGCGGGTCGCTAGTAACAATTAGAGCAAGCGCGTCGGCCGAGCAGCGCGGCGCGGCGCGACGCCCGCATCGCCACTTAGTAGGTATTTTCCTAATGATAAGCAGGCCCGAATACGCGCACCACTTTACGGAACAAAAGCCGTTAAACTGGATTTATATTCCCGCGCTAAATGTTAAATTACTTTAATGTACACACGCGTTGCGATTTATCTTGTGTTGCGGGGTATACCCCGAGCTGTCAGTGCCGGGGAGGCGCTAGGCGGCTCGCAGGCGAGGTCGGGGTCGGGGGTACCGAGCTGGCGGCACCATTACAGCTAGTCTTTGTTTTTTTATGTAAAACTAATAAGACAATCGAGACACTCTCCTGATAGTAAGAGATAAAACATGTCCATAACCAATTGGGCTTTTAGCAAAATGTGTGTTTTTACTAACTATTCGTCTAGTGACAAAAACTTTCGCACTTTTCTGCACGTGTTTAGTATGGCTGCCTTTTCTGCCTTTTATTAATGTTATATTTTATTCAGGCGTTCCTTTGCGGAAGTTCATTTCGAATTTTCATGAAATATTTTTAGTGTATTTTCGCTTAAAAGTGGATTTGGTTACAACAGTAGCGAGGACTTAATTTAAATATTTATCTAACTTGATAACAATTTTAAATATCAATCCGAAATATACCTGAATGAAAAAGATAAAATGTATATAATTTAGTTCAAAATATGACACAACAACAAACAACAACAACTACAACAACACAACTGAACAAACAACAACAACTGATACAACATACAACTGATTTTCTGTTACATAAGGTGATATAGAATCAGCCATGCGTTATACGTGAGACGAGTGTATGTGTGTGTGTATGTTGCAGTATTTCAGGTAATTATAACATTTACCAAAGGAGTTGCACATCGCGAACAATACATTCTGTATCTCCTCAGTCGTTCCATGTAGACTTTGTTGAAAACATAACCCTAAAATTGAGTACACAAATATCGAGTTTGCATGTTTCCACGTCCTCATCGTAGCGGAATAACTTGTAAAGTGAATGTGAGATGGATGGCACAGCTCAGCTGGTCTATTGTAAAGCTATAAATCTCTACACGCAGCAATGAGCGATGATTTTTCAAAGCTCGCGGCGGCGGCGGCGCGGGCGTGCCGGCGACGTGAGCTAAACAATGAATATCACGCGACTTCCCTCGATCGACGGCATAACCGATAAACTTGCAGAGGATTAACTTACTCTTTAGCTCCTATTTGATTATCTCTCTCGCGCATCTCTTTCTCTGTCTCTTCCTTTTTTTTGCCTCCTCTTCCTGTTTCGAGAGCGGAAAGGTGTGGGACAAGAAACTATAGCTTGGATAACACTGCGCTCACTAGTGAGATACCATCACTACACCGTTAATTACTTAATAATTGTGTACTTAGTCATTGTGACAGCCCTATTGGTTAATTGGTTATATGTGTGTCATATATGTGTGGTATAAACAAATGTGTGTTCTGTGTCTAAGTGTACTGCATGTATTTACAAAAAAAAAGTATTTAAGTATTCTATCAGGTATCTGGCTTCCATAGTACAAGCTTTGTATCATTTAGCTTAGGGTCAGATGACGCTGTGTGTAATGTCCTACGATATTTATTTAACTAAAAACAACTTAATTGTTACTAAATCATTTAAATTTAAAGTAATTCTTACAAGTTTAGCTTGGTTTTGAAGCGCACAGTGAGAGGTGCGTTTGGAATGGAAGCGGGGGCACGACCACATGACGGTGGTAACTCCGAAGATGGAATTTCCTCGCCATTTCCAATACAAACACCTCGAGTTCCCTGCACGTTCCCCCACACTTTCCTTGCATTCTGCGAACCAAACGACCCAACCCCTGAACATAAACAAATCACCTATGACTCCACGTCTATTAAATTACGTTTTTAGACTTATCCATAGGGAACAGTCTGCTTGCGAAAACAATCGCTTTTCTTCTGTAACTTGTACCTCAAGTGAAGCAAAATGTGAGACATTAATCTTTAGCTCACGCGAAAGTATTGTACAGATTACTAAACAAGCGGGAGTGCGCCACTCTTCCGCGCTAATCAGCGCTGCGCCTGTGTGCGTGCGGGCCGCGTGCGGGCTGCTGCACACTAGCACGCAAGCGGGCATGCTTACACGGAACCTACATTTAAATAAATAGTTGTTCAGAATATTCTTAGTGTTTTTTTAAATATAATATATAGGCTTGTGACCGCCATCCCGCCTGATGTTAAGCGAAGATGAGGTCTGCGGTGGAGCACGCTTACCTAGAAGAAACTGATTCACTCGCGACTTGAAGCTACCCAGACTGTATTCATTGGGTACACTCACTCGGGCAGCAGATTCCAGTGTCTAGCGGTACGTAAGAAGAAGGTGGAATCAAACCGCTTAGTTCGAGCTTTTGGAACATCAACCATAAAGCGGTGTCGCTCGATATTTAAAATAAATAAAATAAATGACGACTGACCACATGAGAACCTATTTAAAACAAATCCTTATTTACAAAATCAAAGCAAAGGCAAACACTTTTTTTCTTAATATTGACACAGAATTTATAACACTTCATAAGGTAAGAGGAGCGTTGGTCGTCCAGCCGCAAGATGGGTCGACGATATTGTCACTGTCGCGGGTCGAACCTGGACCAGATTGGCACAGGACCGAGGCAGATGGCATGACAAGAGAGAGGCCTATAACCAGTGGGATATAGGAAGATGTGGATGACGATGATCACCTCGTATTCCGCAACAAATATTTCCCAAACATATTTCAGAGACGATTTTTTTTAATGGTTTACAGGCTTCTTGTTTTGCCACAGTTCACCAGATGTTAGATATGTGATGGTGTGGTCGAAGATAGTAACCACACCGAGCCTTTAATGAAACTGGCTCTTAAGTGCGGCTGCCAGAATACACCGTTGGCGGCTGATTTTTCAACTTGACCGGTAAATTATAAAAATGTCTATCCAAACTATTTCTAAAATCTAAATTAATCTGAATCCTAATTCAGATATCATTGCAGGCTAGCTAGGATAAACAGTTGGGTCAAAAACATGCAATAAAAGTTTCCTTATCTTGTGGTTTCGTCACAATTATTTCCTTTCCACCGGCTGCTCAAACTCATTGTTGTTTGAACCCACAACCTAACCACTGAGCTGTCATCGCTACAAACTTTTTTTTGCCACATACCGAACGCCATCCCCAAAAACTGGACGCAATTTCCATAGAGTTTAATCATGTTCATAAAAACAGCTGGCAGGCGCACTGGAGGCGCCGCGCCGCGCGCTGTCCGCGACAACTCGCACTCGAGCAGCTTAATGGGGTCGGAAGAGCCCAACTTCAAAGGGTCAGCAATAAAGAAGATTAAAACTATACCGGACGCCGTTACCGCGCCGATGGGTTCCGAACGCGCACTATATCAGAGGCATTTAGGGGCAGAGGGGCTGCTGGGCAATTACCCCCTCCTCGAGTCCCCCCTCCTCGAGTCCACACATGACCTGAAAGTTCAGCACTTCATTACGTCGTCGGTGCCTCGATTCGACGGAGCTCATAATTTTTGTCGTTAGGACAGGGTCGCACTTAGGGCGGGGGTTCATGATGCTGAATTAATTGCGTTCGGATGGACATCGCGGACGTGGCGTGATGTGTTATTGTACATTTTATTTGTTTTATGATATTTTTTCACGAATTCAACATTATTTTCACAAAATAATTAATTTTCAGTTATATTTCGCAATTTTCTAACATTTATCACCGTCAACCGACAGCTGGTCGTATTACAAACGCGTAAAAACAGCTTCATAACTATCTGTATGTTTCAAATCTCAATACTACGAGCTCTAAATATTTATGATAACAAGGGACACATCACCAACCTCACCCTAGCTAGTTTGCCTACAAGAGCTTGCTCAAAGCGACAAGGCCGCCGATTGGAACACTTCATTTGAATGTAATACCCATGTGAACTAATCATCTAGCATATGTTGTAGCGATGTTAGCTCAGTGGTAAGCGCAGTCGGCTCACGCGCCGAATGAGTTTGGGCTGCCGGGGAAGGAAAACATCGTGATGAAACCATAGCGTGACGGCAGGGTATTTTCTAGTACTCGGCTGGCTATCTACCATCCTCGAGTTGAAAATATACCGCCAATCACCTAGTGTTCCGGCAGCCTCATTTGCGAGCCAGGTTAGGTGTTCTTTACCATCTTCGACCACACCGTCACATAACACCAGTGTGAGCTGTGGTCAAACACCTAGCTTGTCAAATATTAAAAAGCACTTTGCGTGTCCAACAGTGATCCAAGTCAGCAAGTTCGACTCTGCGCCCGTGCAGCCGGCCTCCGCCCTTGCTTTACCTTGTATCTACAGATTTATTTAAATATTCCAACCTTTGATTGCGACATAGAATAAGCTTGTTATGCCAGCACTTATATTTATCTTGCGATCTGTGGACCTTAATACAATCCTGTAAAATACAAAATTGAACGTTCTCACTCGTAAATTTTGCATGTTGTATAACCCTTTCTCTCTAATAAGAGGATGAAAGGTTTTCAATGGTTGTTGTTTCTTTTTTCGTTTGAATCCTTTGGATGGCGTTTGATATGATAATTTGGATAATAGGGCGGGATGGAAGGCCGTGAGTGTGCATTTTTGTGGTCGATTTTGTGGAGAACTCGGCTAAGTGAAACGCGTTTGGTCTCACAGTATTAAAAAAATATATATTGATTCAGGCGTTACTTCTGCGAAAGTTCATTTTGAGAATTCCAGAGATAAATGTTTTTATTGTATTTCCACATAAAAGGTTTTTTGGTTACAAAAGCAACGAGGATTAAAATTCATTTTAAATATTTATCTAAAAGTTTATGTGAGATTTTAGTTTTAGATCTTAAAGAATATTTCGGATTGATATTTAAAAATGGACGTCAAGTTACATAAATATTTAAATTAAATTGAATACACGTAGCTTTTGTAGTATACACTAAAAGTATATCCTTGAAATAGACATTTTTTTTTAATTTTATATTTGGCGTCATTCAAATGCAAACAAACAGCAAAAGGTTTCATGTCTCACGACTGTGGCAATTCTAACTCGGCTGTTAGCAGAGCGCTCGCTCTAACCGCCCCGACCATCGAGTACGCACTTCGGATGCATTATTTAATTACAATCCTCCCGAACAAACAAACAGCAGGAACGGCGCGTGTAGGTACAGCCCTACAGCCGCCGACGCCAGAGCAGCGCCAAATTACAAGTCGCTCGTCCGAAAAAATAAACAGAAGCCGTCCTTTTAATTGATAATTGAATTAAATTCGAAAATCAAGTTAGATGCTTCGCTCACCAGGAATTTGGCGGCCGCTAATGACCCGGCGGCGGCTCCCACCCCGCGACCCTCGCAAGTCGGACAGGTTTTTTTGATTAACCGTAAATTTACGATATAACCGTAATTAATGGGGCCCGTGTTACGTGATGTAATTTTTCCCCGGAATCTTGGGAGTGATTCGCTGTTTTTCGCCGAAAAAATTATGAAGACTTGAATGTACATTTTATGATATACTTCCAAAGGCTTTTTTTATGTACAAGTAACGACAAATGAAATGTTTTCCTAATGCTACGAGATAACGCATGTCCATGACCATTGCAGCGATACACAGAACTTTGAGTAACAAAACAAAGTCCAGGGCATCACTGCTTTGCTCATTAATTTGACTGGTTAGTTTTAACAGCCCTGTAATTTTGCTAGCTGTGTAGCTTCATACCGGAATACTGTGGCACACACTACTGCTTGGCGGCAACATGTTCGCCGGTGTGGGCGAGTGATCGTGCGCGCGTGAAGTTGGCGGCGCCAGCTCGTTGCGCAGCCGCCCGACTACCGCACAAGAATTGCAATAACGTCGTCGAAGTAGTCCCCGGGGAGACGCGCTCCAGCCATTGCCGACACAAAACGAAAAGTTGTTTAATCAAGTACGAGAACTGACAACTCATCGGCAAACCGGAAATTATTCCGAAACTTGGTCGTCGATATCTCGCATAATTTCATTTCTGAGGCTCACTACATTAAATTCATTCGCGGGAAGGGGGCGGGGGAGCTCCCGCGCGCGGCCGCGCCTCGGCGAGCGCGCCCGAATATTCTAGATATCAGTGAACTCTTCAGCTAGCCCGACTTCTTAATGAAATTTTCGGATTACGACTTGCCACGCCGTCCGTCTCCGTCCGACCGCTCGCCTTCCCTGTAGCGCTCTCCCTTTCATCATGTAAAGGTGCAGTTCCGAGCTTTATGCGAAATTTATTCATAACAGTGTAATTTATCCGCGCGAAGTAAAACGCTCGGTAATGTAAGCGAAGGGCTCCGTTCTCGTCTATTATTATTCGCCGGTTCGGCTTTAATCTCGGCTATTCTCGCGACTTATCATTTCGTGTAAATAGGAGGATATTTAAATACTCGTAGTTACGGTTGCAATCCAGCGACGCCCGCGACGCAAGCCACGCTCTCCACTCGTGCCATGTACCTCGGTTCCAGATTTACAGCTCGCGTAGTTTTAAGTGCAGTTCCGGGTGGTGTATTTACAAACTTTTACTTGGGTACGTTTAGGTAACCTCGCTGCGCTTGTTTGCGCGTCCCTTGTCGCGCACCTTTTAAAACAAAACTGCGCTTCTAAAGGCGAGGTGGAAGCATTTGCAAGGCGGCCCATTATATTATCACGGTGCGGTAAGCTCGTAAGACGCGAACGCTTTGAGCGTCGGTCGAGGATGTCTGCGAGAAATCTTTCGCAGCCACCCGCCTATGAATGTATAATGATCTGCTATACCGCCGACTACAGTGACAGCTCGGGACTCTCTTTGTCGGATAACTTGCGAACGACTGAAACGTAGACAGAGTAAGCTGTAGACAGGCGGCCGGCGTGAAAACTTAAACATTTACTTCCGCACATGTTCTGCGGAACTGAAAAAGCTGACACGAGAGAAATGAACAAAAATCATTTACGTCGTGTCTTTTTTTTCACACAACGGATATAATATAAGGTGTTTCCTTTCTAATGTGCATGTAAACGATGGACACTCCTCAGTTGTCTTTGGTATTTTTCTACAAGTATATTTAAATCGGCGAAACCTGGATTCCGAGTGTCATAGGTACATATTATGACAAAATTATTACCTACATGCTGCGGTAATACAGGAGATCTCAGCTAGCAAAGGCTAAAAAATCGAGCTATGTAGAGCACCCTGTACATTGTACAATAGTGAATAATTTAATGATTACGTACAGGATTTTTTTTATGGTCGATAGGCTAGGTGATTGACACAGCTCACCGAATACTAAGTGACGATATGGTCAAAGATGGTATTGTTTGTTCACTTTTACAAATACGTAGTCAAATATGCTGGGGCAACAATGTTTGTGAACAATTTATTTATATTGTATAATGTATACCAACAATCAAACCATGTACCTACTTAAAAACCCAAGGGGGCGAAGCCGCGCATTGTCTACTTAGACTCCTTAAAAAAGGTCACCAGATAGGATCGCAAGTGTAGTCGAGCTTTTAACCTAATTTAGCATACATAATAACTCCAGATACAGAGGGATGTATACATTTTATATCCGGGGAATGTTAAGAACAAAAAAGTGTTATGATTTGAAATCTAACAACACAAATTATTATGTTGTTAGACTTGACGGCGCCAGACAATGGACTTGATATTGACAAAGTTGAAACAATGACGATTGTTCTAGATCAAACTACTAGAGGGATTGTTAACACAACCTACACAGGTAACCATCGACACTATAAATACACTTTAATTGGTATACAATTTTAAAGGAAATTTTGTGACAGTTCAAGTAGGTATACCCACGCTACAACGACGTGAATGTTATGCCTTAAAATAAACTCAATTTTATTGGTTTAAATTTTAAAAACGTTTGTATGGAACTGAAATATTGATAGAATTACAAATCCTATAACAAATCATTCCCCAGAGTGGATGTGAGAACACTTCTGGAATAATCTTCTCCAGCTCATTACGATAAGTATTTTACTCGAATTTCATCTCAGATTCAATTAGTCATCCACGCACAGTGTTCACTGTTTAGTTCTTTCTTTGAAGATTCTATCTTTGTTATTTTCATAGTGTTCATTTAGGTTTAATTTACTTTTAATTACTGATTTTTTATTCCTGACTAGGAAATACTTGCATTCATATTAATAAATAGGCAAGCTTTTACCTGCGGACTCTCGCTTGATGATGCTAAGATCAAGCACGCCTGCCTAAAAGACACTGATTCTGTCTCGACTTGTACTCACTGTATAGTGGTCCGCACAATGCAAATGGATCGGACACGAAATCAATCTATATCTCCACGCGTTCCCTAGATTAGTTAGGTCTTGACAGACGGACAACAAAGTGATCCCTTATGGGTTCCGTTTTTTTTTCTTTTTGAGGTTCGGAACCCTAAAAACGTAACGTGTGGAGTAGGTATCCGTGGCTTGCCCCGGTGTGGTGGAGCCGGCGGCGGCGGCGCCCCCGACTAAGAAGGTTGTAATAACTTTATACTCCGCCATAAAATGCACAATGGAACTATAATTATAAAGGAGTCGCTTGCCGTGACTTCGTGTGATAAAACGGTATTTTGATAAAAACGCTCGCAACCTAACGAGACTGAACAAAGTAACATTTAATTTATACTTGTTATATTAGTTGAGTGCGCCTTAAACTAATAAACGCGATTTATCGACACATAAATGAGAGCCATTATATTAAATTGAAGTTATTTGACCTCAGCGTTAGGCGACTCGCTACGTAATTTAGCTAACTACGATTGCCGAATAGCGAATCTGCAGAGATATAGCTCTTTTAGAGATTACCTTCTACTAGTATAGCGGCTGCTTCACTGTGAAGGCAGACTAACCGTGCGATGACCTTCCAACGGAAATCCAAAGGGCATCGTCACTGAAAAACTTCAAGCGTAGGGTCAAGCATCACTATCTTAGTCTCCTTTAAATCTAATTTCGAGTTATCAGTTTAATGTTTGCATATGCCTCCAAACAGAGCAAGTTGGAGGGTACTGCAGCGAACGAAATTACAGGGCTGTTGAGACTAACCATCAAAAATCTCAAAGTAACAAGCGTCAAAGCAGCGATGCTCTGAATTTTGCTTTGAATAAAGTTCTGTGTATCGCTGCAATGGTCATTGACATGCGTTATCTCTTACCGAAACCGATACATAAAAAAATTATTATGTGAATATATCGATCTTTTTACCTCCTCAGCCGGTCCTATCCTTAACAAGGTCACCGGGAAGAGATTGCTCTGAGCGATAAGGCTGACAATTATTTCACTAAACTTTGAATGTTAAATGTATAATTTTATTTCCATTTTCTGTAATTTTGATGTGATCAGTATAGAATTATTTTTAGACAATCTCTACTTATCATTGCAGATCAACATATTATTTATTCGCGCACGACCCCCATCCCACGCTGATGTGCCAACTTGAAGTAATATATGAAAAATAAATGAATAAGCTCCGAAAGCTTCTTACGCTCCTAGTATTTCTATATTAAACTTGTAATATTAGCTTTTTCAGCATATTTAAATACTGGTCTATTAAATGCGGGTACATTAGGTTAGCTTATTCAATCATTGGATTGCATTTCGGCAAGGATTATCGATGTATAGTCGGTTATACTCGTATATTCGTACGGCAAGGCACGCGTCCGACACGGGTCGAGCACACGCGGCGCTAAGCACGTCATCGCTCTACTCTCACGAGCAGGCTCTCTGACAGATTGTCTACGCAGCGCTTAATGTTAGTGCGTACTCCAGACCTAAATTATAGTCGAGCTGAAATCTTGCTCCGGAGCTCCCAGTCAGATAACCTCGGTCACAGATGTCGCCAGCATCAGCTTCAGTGCTGCTAAGTTAAGCAGATGCAAATTATAAAAGTGTTTTACATACAAATCGAAAAACACGCCTAATTCGAAATGTGGCTTAATTAGTCGAAGAGTTATGTTCTTTTTATAATTGGAAAAGATAACATCACTAGTTTATTAACTAATCGAGTCTGCGCCCAGTAGTGGGCAATTAAGACGACAACAGGCCTTTTCATAATAATTCTCATTCAATAATTTTTGTCTCTATTTTACATTCGACGTTATACAGGCGCTTACTGTATTTGGCTGTGCACAACCAACACTACGTTATCTTTAAGACAGTTTTAACGCATCTTTACTAGAGATCCGCTGGTATAGAATAAGTGTTGTAAGGAAATGTTGCTTTGATTAGAGAATTATTATAAAAGTTCTGTTGTCGTCTTAATTGCCCACTACTGGGCGTACACTCGATTAATTAGTTAATAAACTAGTGATGTTATCTTTTCCAATTAGTAACGAGAGCGTCTAGTTCGTGTCATTATTTTTAATTTTTTTTAAATACACGCTTGGAACTTTAAAGTGTGACGTAGTGACCTCTTTGATATCCGAGCAGGCACGAGGCCGGCTGAAGGCACTTTCCGAGCAGGCATGAGTCCGGCTGGAGGTACTTTCCGAGCAGGCACGAGGCCGGCTAGAGGCACTTTCCGAGCAGGCACGGGGCCGGCTAGAGACACTTTACGAGCAGGCACGAGGCCAGCTAGAGGCATTTTCCGAGCAGGCACGAGGCCGGCTAGAGGCACTTTCCGAGCAGTCACGGGGCCGGCTAGAGACACTTTACGAGCAGGCACGAGGCCAGCTAGAGGCATTTTCCGAGCAGGCACGAGGCCAACTGGAGGCACTTTAAACAAGTAATGAATCAGAACGTCGACGTTATTACAGCAGCTTATTTATTTTTCACATGACAGATTCAGCCTAAAGCTTTGGACAACTTGCGCTAAGTTATCCAAAGTTTTATTATTTGAATTCTACTGGGAGGCGTAACAGTCAAGTTCAGCAAATTAACTCGAACGTATTCCACGAATGTTTTGTGTAAACTGCGAGTAACTTCACCAGATTACGATTTAGTTGTTTTCGTATTAGAGCCGGTTTATGCCTAGCTCTAGGTCAGGTGGCGGGCTCGGGGATTATCTCCAGTAATTGGGTCAGGTAACCAATAACGTATAACGATATAGCGCAAGCATCAGCCAGAACAGCATCTCATGTATCATCTAGCTGATTTTTTTTCTGTGTAATGACCTGAAATGTTTGTTGTTGGTTCAAGTCGCGAGTGAATTGGTTTCTTATAGGCAAGCGTATCGTAAACCGCATCTTCGCTTAACATCAGACGAGATGGCGGTTTTATGTACTTGAATATTAATAGCCAGGGCTAAATCAGCTAACTAGATCATTCCTATGAAGTGTGTGTTCTATGAATTATTCATCAGTAGGTTTCTTACTATTTTAATCGCTCTGTGACAGGTGAGCCAGACTGGTTTAACGCAGATATTCGGTCTATCGTAAACTCTGTCTCTTACATGTATGTGCCTTTTGACCTGACCAAGGTTCAGGTTCGAATTATATACATATCTCTACATAATCTGAGGGCAGGAGGCCCAATTAATACAAACGAGGTGTACAGCGCAATGCGGTAGATGCGGTCGCGCGGTACGACACAAAACAAAGAGCACATCGGAGCACCTTCAGACATCAAGAAACGTTCTAGCTACAAGTAAACCGTTCCACACTGTTAAATACTGAGATACGAAATCATGGAAAATTTTAAGTTGTTTTTGTTTTGCATTTGTCTAATACCTAGCGATGTAAATAACATTTGACAAAGAAATCGTTCAAAATATAATTTGAATAATATTTTATACATACCTACTTTACCAATCATAATCTAGTCAAAAATAACAACTTGTTTTTTTTATAAATATAAAAGCAATGAAATGATCAAGACGCTCTCCTGATGGTAAGTGATAACGCATGTTCAATTGTTCATAGCTATAAATTGCAGCGATACACAGAACTTTGAGTGGAAAAACAAAGCTGCTGTGACACTCATTACTTTGAGACATTCGATGGTTAGCTTCAACAGCCCTGGTATTTAGCTACCTGTCAAACCGGCACACAGTAATGTTTATGTATTTATATACGTATGTGAATTCGTCGTCAACTTATGCTTTTGCATCGAATTTCCGTGAATCACGTGACGCAGCCCCTCGCCGTGTAAGCGATAAGATAACGACCGCGTAACGCCCATATGTTATAACTATTTGTAATGATTATGAGGAAAAACCCGCGGCGTCCGGGCTTATAATCCGTTTAATCTGCGGACGGCGGCCCGCGGGGAGGCCTGCGATACTACCGCTCGAGTTACAGCGTGTAAGAAGAAGAACGAATGCCCACAAATAGATGAATTTAAAAAAATACAGCTTGTGTCACTTGCGATGATGTAAGGATTCTAACGATACTTCATACATCCGAATCTGTTTAGGCACATTAAAGTTATGACAAAATAAAGAAACATACATACCTACATACATGAACCCTAACATATTACACTACTTTTTTGGGCAGTTATGTAAAAATGGTTCGCAAAGAACTTGGCAAGTGATTGTCTAGATTAAACGAATATTTTTAAAGAAAAAAAATGGAGATTATTTTATTTTGTTTTTGAAACCCCACACGTATTTTTATAGTATTATATACCTTGTTAACACTACCTATGTTTTTTAATTCTTCGAATGTAAAGTTAGTAAAATATTGAGTTCTAAACACGCGTAATCATTTGGATACTTTTTTGTTGCTTATGCTATCAAGAATATAGCTATTCAAATTCACGAGTACTTAATTATGTACATAGAGTGTATATTTTTTGGCAAACCATGTTGCAGTTCTTTGACTAACAATTATTTTTCATTCCTTTCTGTAACTTTTTATCGGGATGAATCGTTTTCCATTTTGTAAGGAAAATTGGTATCATTATTTTGAGATTATTAATAATTTAATGTTATTTTTGACATATACTGAAATGTTTGTTATTATTAATAAAATATTGTACTATAGTCCACGCTAACCGCTCCGCCCGTACGGCCGCTACCATTCGCGCCACGCCCGCTCGTCAGCCGGCCACGTACGAAGAATGTATTCGAGCCGCGTGGTGCTAACAAGCTGGAATTCTATTACCGAATTAGTGGATGTCTGGCAACGTTATACGTTAAATATTTCACAAGATGGCACTCGAATTGGCATCTGCTATCTAGTCCTCGACTTTAAGAAGCATTAAGAAGCAGTCTCCTGGAGTCCTACGTGGTGTACAACACAACAGCTTCGCCCCGCTGCACTGGTTCACGGGCAACACCTGGTGTTGCTACACATTCCCGCGGGAAAATTATTTTATCTTTATTCTCGTCACAAAATCGTCATGCCACATTCTGGCAAGACTGTTAATTTCTTCGTTGTTGGAAAGTAAGGTCTGTTTTTCTAGCAGCAGGACCTTCTACCCGTCAGGACTCGGAGCCCTTCGGACGCCATATTACGTCCTTACTTATCTTTTTTTATGACAAATAGGCTGACGTTTGACCGCCATCTCACTTGATGTTATTAGTAAGGTGTAATGTGACACGTATTATCAAAATGACAAGAAGCTGAGAAAAGAAAGCATAGTAATGTCACTATTAGATCTCTATAATAAGATGCTCAACACGAAGTTAAACTATATCCACTAAAAAATCTAAAAATTGAACTGAAGAAGATTGAAAAAGTAAGCAGAAATCTTTTCTAATCCATTTAAAATGCAACCCCCAATTTGCAGCAAAATACCATAATTTCACTCGAAACATTCGTTCCAGTCCTGACTCTAGCATAAAAATATATAAAACTTTTTACAAATACAAACAAAACATCTTTCTTGCATGGAAGTGTTTGTAAAAATTTCGATTGACTTTTATCCTAGCCTCCCTTATCCCCGCACAAGTGTTTTCTTTGCCGATAGCTACCCTTTGACGTGTTTATCCATTTTGGCCGCAGCTCCCCTCGCGTAATTTCGCTACTGTTTTTATTTTACCAGAGTTAACACTCGTTTATGTCGATAGTGCTGTTTATATATGTTATTCTTTTCCGCTGAGGCATATTTCTTTAGTACGAGGTGGTCGTTTGTACTATTTTGTAGATATAGAAACATTTTTATATTTTATTGATGTAGGTTGTTTAAGTGCGTACCTAAATTATTTGTACACGACTTCACAAAAAGAGGAGTGTAATATTTTCAGGGTTCGTTTATGTGTGTGAGTATTTTTATTACGTGATGTATTAAAATGGCTTTTTTTAAGGTATCGGTAAATTAATGAAGACGTGTATAGTTGACACTTAGCAGTTATTGAAAATGAAAATACGCGATTCACTAGTATTTTCATCCGCGTATTGCATTCCAAGCCCTTTAACAGTTACAGAGTAAATAAAAAAAAAGATCAATTAGGTACATTATATTTTTTTTATAAAATATAAAGCCAAAGTCAATCGAGATCATTGGTATAAGGATTCTAACAAACATCTTATTCTGTTCAGGCGATAAATCGGAGCTCGGAGAAATATTTAAATTCATCTCCATGCTAGATAAATATTTCAAATTAATTATATTACTGTTGTGACCAAAACGACTTGTAAGCGGAAATACAGTGAAAATAATAACTATTGAATACTCAAAATTAACTTTCGCAAAGTAACGCTTGAATCAATCAATTAATTATTATCTATGTATACATAATTATATTCTGGTAAATAAATATTTTTTGTATTTTGTATGAACAAAGTTCCTCAGATAAGTCGTAAGCTCTTAATTTGATTATTGTGAGCCCTGCTCGTCTTGATGCACACGAGCCGGGGCCTGATCACTCTCGCCCTACTGAAGGCGCAGTGCGCACTGCACCCGATTAATCCGCTGAATTATAACAAGCACCTACTTATACGACAATTAAGAGTGATCGCATGCCGCCCCGGGCCCGGGGCCGTTCGCGTCGAAACTGCTGGTTCTCCGCTACATCACTCCATCACGCTGTTTATTAACCGAATTTTTAATAAATGAATTTATTGCATAATTTAAAGTAAATCAGCAGTCGTTGGACCGCGTGGCGCGTGCGAGGTTCGCTAACGTTTTAATGAAGCCGCGGCCGCGAGTTTCGTTTTGAAGTTTAATGTGAGTAGTATTACATTAATATCCACATGGTTTCGTTCCAAGTTGGCATTGTTCATAACAGTAATTATTGCGACAACTATTTGCGAGCAATATCGTAATAGTTTGTCAATTAGCGGAAATATAATATTACGCGACAATGTTTGGAAGTTTCGAGCGTGGAGTACCTTCGTTTACACATTTATTTAGATTGCTAATATAATTATATTTAATACATCAGTTTTCAACTTCGTATTTATATTTCTCAAGGTAAATTAACTTTGGGGTTCCGTACAACAGTAAAAAAAGTTACAGCCATTTATGTCGCAAATAACCGCATATTTCGATACTCAAGAGGATCAAAACCTATAGGATACTTCCCGTTGACCTAGAACTATGAATATTGGCAAGAAGCATTGTCATACGTTACAAAGAAAAAATCCGAAATTATTTTCTTATTATTCTAATACTAATTTTAATTGAAAAGTAAACAAATTAAAAAAAAAATATCTTTTATCAGAAACTAAATTTGTTAATGTAATTCTACTAATATAAATTACATGATGATTATTTTTGTCAATAAAACATGTTACAGACAAAGTAATCAAAACGGTCATTATGTGTAATGTCTAATTAATCGCTCGGTCCCTAACATGTACATCTTAAATTGAATTTACTGAACTGTATTCTTTCATATTGAATTGGAATTAAAATTACAGTCTGTTTTGAATGTTATTAAATGAATAAAACTGCACAAAAAATGTTTGATCGAAAACAAACATCGCTCTGTAAGTCGACTCTTGAGAAAATACTGGCGCCCTAAGAAGCGCCCTGCACCCCTGGCCGCATGAGCAGAAAAAACACCTTAAGTACTGACGTTAAGGAGAGAACACATCGGAGCGCTTACACCTAAAAAAATATTATCCCGCTAACATGCTAAGCAGTGTATGTGGTGTAAAATTTTATAGCCGGAGCAAAAAGGTGCTATCTACTTTACAACTTTATTGTCAGTTATTAAAGCTTATTAAGAGCAACCTCTGTCCTGGGACGAAAGGCTCAAAAAGGTGTTGGACGGGAATTAGTTCAGGCGTGCTTTAAAAGGCTTTGGTGCCTAAAAGCTAATTTGTAATTGTAGCTGTAGCAATAGCTCAGTAGTTAGCGAAGGGTGCAGGTTCAAATTCCAACAAAGAGCTTGAGCTGCCGGTGAAGGCAAACATCGCGAGGAAACCACAGCATGATGGAAGTGAATAGTACTCGACAGACTAGCAACTAACCTCAAGTGAAAAAATCTGTTTCCGCACCTTACAGTATGTTCCGCCAGCCTCACTTTAGATCCAGTTTCATGCCAGGCTATATTTGATTACCATTTACGACCACACCGTTTCGTAACATCAGGTGAGCTCTGGTTAAACCCTTGACTGTTAAACATAAAAAAAATATTGGAATTCTCAACCCATTCGATGCTTGAGCGCTAACTGTCATCCTAATTCGTCAATTGTTCCCGAGTTGAATGAGAAAATAACAATACAGCATGACAGGGTACCAGGGCACCGCCGCCGGACGAGCCCTGAACTGCGGCGCACGTGTGCTTCTAAGGTTCTATTTTTTACAGATAGACTTACAATATTATGAGGGCGATTATTATTTACGGTTTTGTTTCACTTATGCGGAATTACTCGGATACTCCGACCATAGTCTCGGTGTTTTACCGAACTACCGGATACAGATCCGGTGGCTTTCTTGGAAGGACACAAAGCAGAGCACAACGCGCGCGCGGCCTCGTCTTGCTACGCACTGCGGACCGCACGCCCCGCACGTGAAGGCAGTGGTTGTTGCGCGGGCGCGAGGGTGGAAGCTAGGGCAGTGCCGACATGCACCAGTGCGCTTTAAAGCCTTTTCTCACGGGCGGCGGCGCGGCGTCCACCTCAATGGTGTCAGAAATATTACCTACGAGCGACGTCTTCAGATATGATACTACTCTCACAAGTTCCGTTAAAACAAGGTTTTCAAATCGGTATCCACTTGACGTGGTTTCCGCAGCCCACTAGTGCAATATAAGTGCCTAGTATTTAATTCAGTGGAAACAAATTCACCGATAGACTTTTGTGCAGCGTTTTATAAAAAATAATGAAACTTTTCCATTGTAATGTTTCACCTAAGTTTAGTGCTGTTTATTCGGTACTTATATATGAAGTCAACAGAGCGAACACTTGAATCCTATTTCAACGTCACCAATCAAACACAGAGTCGAAGGATTTATAGAATTTTCCATCTCGTTACGTCAGCAAAACAAATTCCTCCCATTCGTCATTATGTGAGGTCCGGGCCGGACTGAGGACCTCATATCGAGGCCTATTTACTGTACGCTAGGAAAAGGTCAGTTGCCACGACAAACCAATCCTATTTCAGATTGGAAATGTGGTACTTACGAATAATATTTTTCTAATACTGACAGAAAATGGTTCGGCTTCTTAGTTTAGTCAATATTTTACGTGTTTTACCAAGAAAGTGTGAAAATGGCGTGGCTTATAAAATATTAGATTTTACTTTTTGACTGCCCTGTTAGCTCATTTGGTAGAGTGTCTGCTTGAAGAGCAGTAAGGCGTGGGTTTGATTCTCACCAGGACACCCCTTATGTGACGATAAATGTTTGTTCTGTGTTATGTATATACAAAAAAAAGTATTTAAGGATTGCATCAGGTATCTGGTTCCCATAGTACAAGTTTTGCTTAGTTCGGGGTCAGATGGCGCTGTGTGAAATGTACTACGATTTTTTTTTCTTTGTATGGAATTTATCTTTTTACAAATTAGTGGAAAAATAAATGTTATAAAAATAATCCAAACATAGTTTGTTATTTTCCAAATATCGCTAAACATACAATTATTTTTCTCAATATAAGAAATCCACTTTTATCCAAAATAACTAGTTGTACTTGTTAGATATTAATAACATTTAAAACAACAAGAACGGGATCCCCGCTGTTCTCGCGCTCTCGGATTCCCTTGTATTGCAGTAAATGCAATATAAAATATAAAATAATTTTCTATTAAACTCTTATTTCGTTGCGGCTACTCGCGCGTCTAATGAACTTACAGGCTTTGTGATAACTTACTACAATTATAAAAAAACGTTCTCTACAGTTCTTTAGAGATAAAGTTTGTGATTTCACTATCGCTTCAATCTAATTTTGTAAAATCTTTTCAAGTCATGTACTTGTCCGTTAAATTTTTTTCAAATGTCGAGGAGTCAACTCGTCCTGAGGATGCCTCGTGTCGGCAAGTGGTTGCTGCAGCAAAAAGAGGACAATAAGAACACTTTTGTTGTTTGTTGTGTTATTTTAGCTTATTTTATGTTTATGTCGGATTAAATATTGGCAAGCGTAGCGTAGGACGCCCTGAGACTCGATGGAGTGACGATATACGTAGGACAGCTGGCGGTGGATGGAAGCGAAAAGCCGAAGATCGGGCTGAGTGGCGTGTCTTGGGAGAGGCCTATGTCCAGCAGTGGACTAGTATAGGCTGATGATGATGAAATATTGGCATGCATGTTTGCCCTGTTGGTTCATTGGTAATATGTCTACTTAAAGAGCTGAAGGCGCTGTGTCTTACAACATTTATTTAAGTAACATTTCGGATATATTTAAAAAAAAATTGTCAAGTTAAATAAACTTTAGTTTAAATTTCCATCACTAAAACGACTGTTAAGCGGAAATATACTAAAAATATACCCGGAACACTCAAAATGAACTTCCACAAAGGAACGACTGAATCAAACAATTAATTTTAAAATAAGCACTTTTTTAATCCATGAAAATAATCCTGAAGATTTTAATTCGACAGTAGTTGCAGATTCATCTCTGTACTAAACACTCGGTTCTAACAATGTATGCGACTACGACATTTTCTCTGGTAAAAATTCACTCGCTAATAGTTAAGTTATACGTAATTAGTGTACAATATGTGTTCTAATAAAATCATTGTTCTTGTTTCAGGTAAAAAACGTTAGTTTCACATCTCCATTACTTATTTACGAGGTATTTTATAACTTTAACAATTTAGTTTTATGGCCGTAGATGGTGAAAGTTCTACATATATTCGCATAGCGAGGATGTGGAACTCTTTGCCGGAGTGTTTCCCGTATGAGTGTCTTCAAATCAAGAGTATTCCTTCTAGGTAAACGTGTTCCATCCTAGACCAAATCGTTGCTTAACATCAGGCAGGACATGGTCAAACGCAACCTATTTATCTCATTTTAGACATAAGATGTGTAATATCCTTACGCTTTATAATTTTTTTGGCTTACGTTTGAACGCCATCTCACCTGATGTGAAGTGATGATGCGGTCTACGATGGAGCACGCTCGCCCGGAAGACACCAATTCACTGGTGACTTAAGAACATTCAAATTGAATATAGAGTAAGCATGTTCCTTCTAAGTTATCCATCCTAGGTCCAACGCAGATTAAATTAATAAAAATTTCTACCATCACATAATAAACTGAAAGTAGGTGGTACGCACCACCGACTACTTTCAATTTGCTCATCGTGTACAAGACAGCCGCGGAGTACATTAAGACCGCAGCGTCCAAGTTCACAATATAATTTAACTTTACATTGTACACAACTTGACGGCAAAATTTAGCATCAACAGCGCTTATCTTCACCTCGCCAGTTTAATTACCTCTGGGAGCAACTTCAAGCGGGTTAGATAATACACGCTTGCTGCGCCTTCCCCGCGCTAACCCTCGACATAAGATCTCGAAGCCACGAACTCTGCTCCGACATAAATATACATCGTACTTCTCAAAATGTACGGCGGTAGCACTGAGCAACAAACTCAGAAGAACAGCTTTCACATCGAGGAAACTGTAGGTGTTGTGTGTTACTGCGTTCCACGTGTGACACGGCGCGGCGGCGTCGTTTACCGCGACTGACAGAACCTACGAGAAGCGAGTTTTGCGTTCGTGACATGTGTTTCTCTGGCGGATTTTCTACTCAGTGCTTGTAGTGCGTCTGTAAGGTACGGTGGTAACATGCCAAATAACTAACCCGGACATCCGAGGACCCTTGTACCCGGATAACATCTATCCCGGATAATAATCGCGCAAATGTTTGGACCTTATTTGATCTGATAGGCACGGGACATGAATGTCCTAATTTGACAAAATAGTTGGGATTGTGTCAGTTTTAAGGTAAATTTGGCTTCCTCTGGATCGGAAATGAAGTGGAGTGAAAGCGTATATTGATGTCATTTGACTGAACGGGTCAGCATGTGATATGTGGGATCTTCCATAACACATGCAAACAATGAGACAATATTAGTAACCAAGTCCACTGTGCGAGAGGAGCTAGCATATCTATCTCAATAGCAGAGATTGTTGTCTTCCGCACGTGTAGTAACAATCTGAGATAAAGGCGCACAAAAAACGTTGGATGCATGTTTTTTTTCACAATAAGTTAATTTGCAACTGTGCTATGCTCGGCGGTAGGTCTCCTTAACAGGAGGTCGTATAGGTAGGCACCACCGCGGTACCAGATATTCTGCCGCCAAGCAGTAGTGTGTAAACATTACCGTGCTCCGGTTCAGAGGGTGCAGCTGCAGTTCTGCCACGCGTGTAGTAGTAGTAGCGCATCGGTTCTTCATTAGATAGTGCCCGGGTGTGAGTCTAACAGTTCCGGACAGTTCGACCTAATTTCCACTCAATATCTGCCGAATCCCATAAATTCGGAAAACAATTTCGGGCGGTCCTGTGTCACTCACAAATCCGGCCGATCGCATCCGGAACAAAACTTGTGGGTAATTAATAAGTTTTCAACTCGATAACCCGCGATGTTTGCACAAAATGGAAATAACCGCGCTAAACGGTTTTCGGTGAAGTTTTCGCCGAAAACGAACGATCGAGTTTTGATTCATGATTGTACATTACCTACTTAATTATTTATCGTCAAACCAGGCTTACAAAACGAACGCTGTCTAAAGAAAATAAATTACCTGTCTTTAAATTTTAAACATCCAATCACAGTTTATACTAAATCAAACACAAATTTAAACTCGCTTTTAAAAAATGTTTTGTGAAAATTCGGCCAAAACATTTCTTGTGTAGTAGAAATTATTTAATTTAGAAAATTCACTATTATATTACAAGTAAACATAATTCTAGGAACCGGTATCAACGTCAGAGGAGCCTGGCCGTGGATCATATTAAAAGTCCTGAAAATGTATCTTCAAAATGATTTTGCGTTCATCTGTATTTTCGTAAATATTATGATCAACAATCTTAAATATTCCGTGAATCGTTCGACGTCGTGTAATCCCCAATTATAAGTTTGATTACTGAACGCTGAACAACGTTCTTGAAACAACTTGTTATGTTTTTCGCCGTGAATGGACTCTTCAAGTTCATTCAATTGATTTATTTATGAACTCTGTTTTATTAGGAGTAATTAAATGTTAAGAAAACGTGTTATATCTTAACTGCTGTATTGAAAATCTAAACGCTTTTAATACCGAGGTAAAGTTACAAGTTCAAAGCTCAGCTCACTTCGTTTCAGAAGCATAGATAAGGTCTAGCGCGGCAATTTGCGAAAAAACTTTTATCGAGTTTTTAGTACTATTATATTTTTTACAAAACCGACTTCATTCTATTAGTCTAAACACGATCCGATGCGATAATCTAATATAATTAAGTAATGAGCGCCAAAGCAGCGATGCCCCGGACTTTGTTTTGTTACTCAAAGTTCTGTGTATCGCTGCAATGGTCACGGACATGCGTTATCTCTTACCATCAGGAGAGCGTACCGTTCGTCTCGTTACTTTTACATGTAAATAATCGTGAGTAATCCCGCGTTAGTAACAAAACGGTGAAATTGCATTAGACAGAAAGAAACTCTTTATTTTGCACCAAAAACAAAAAACAAAAGAATCTTATGAGCTAGTGCCACAAGTGGCGGTCTTATCTCCAAGAGCGATCTCTTCCAGGCAACCAATAATGGAAATTAAAAACAGTCGGGAGATTGTAGTAACACAAATAAGTTAAAAAAAGACAATATGATACACAAAAAATATATATAAATACTTGACATTGTTTTATGACGGAAATCTGATACAACCTTGGTGATATGAAACCGGGAGGTAGGCAGTTCATTGGGACTATTCTAGTGACGTCGCTAGCTACACTACCGTTATTACAAACCGGAACAGTAATGTTCACATCTGGTCCTGAATAACAATTACTCACTTTAAGAATTATAACTTTGGTATTAAAACATTGTAAGTACTCAGATTTTCAGTCCAGCAACCAAGATATCAGATTGTTTTATCCGTGATCACAAACTCACTTTATCTCGGCGTAGCTCTTTAGCTCTGTAGCTCTTTCTCCTGCGGATTTATTGAAACTCAATGGGATATATTCGTAGATTCAATGTATATATCGCTCATCACCCCCGCGCTCCAGTAAACAAGCTTCCTCCTCGCGCAGGCATTCACGGCCTCACCTCCATTTAAAACCGTAAACTCAAATAAAACCGCACCACAGAATAAATAATAGTACTGTCCTAACGCAAATACAACCGATTCACTAGATATCTCACACACACATGCAAATCCCTATAAACAATTATATATGTGCGAAAATGTCTGTTTGTAAAACAATTTTTTTTCGATACGTCTCAACCGTCTTACCTAAAGATCCAATTTGTAGCGATGATAGCTCAGTGGTTAGCACGGTAGGTTCGCGTGCCGAAGGGCGTGGGTTCAAACCCCAACAATGAGCTTGAGCTGCCGGTGAAAGAAAACATCGTGAGGAAACCATAGCATGGTGGTATGGGTACTTTCTAGTACTCGGCTGGCTAGCTACCACCCTCAAGTTGAAAATCTGCCGCCAAGCACTTAACTATGTATTACGGGAGCTTCACTTGAGAGCCAGTTACATTTCAGGCTAAGTGTGCCTTCTCTTCGGCCACACCGTCACTTACCATCAGGCGAGCTGTAATCAAACACCTAACTTGTCAATAGTAAAAAATGAGTGGATATTTCCCACATACGCACTAGAAGCTTAAATTTTACCTTTTTTATACGGACAGTGAAACTGCCGGAGTCTGTATTTAGTCTAAGTTAGCGTGCTCCATCCAAGACCGCATCACGGCTTAACATTGGTAGACAGGAGTCAAACCTGTTTAAAAAAAAATAGAATGATTTAATAAATGACAGACATAGCATTCAACCGAATCTCAGTGCCAATGCTATCGACGTCTTTATCGGGTTGAAAATTTAGAATAGCGTATTTAACAAGTTACGTGCATATTTTCATGGGATAAAAATTAACAATTTCAATTGTGGTAGGGCGGGCGAAGCCGGGGCGCGCAGCTACTCGTAGTTTCATGTATGTATTTGTACAGTATGTATGTGTGCGTGAGTTGGCTTCGAATATAACAGCGAGCCTCTTCGACTTTGCTACGACGCTCATTTGCTAAAACATCCCCCCTGTAAGAGCAAAGTGCTAGCAACGCATAGACCTGACAAACTCAAATGTTGTTTGCACAAAAGATTAAAGACCTCGTTATATTCAGAACAGTAATTTGTTAAGCTTGACATTGTCTTACAATATTTACTTAATTTTTTAATTCTTGACGTCATCTACGAAATATATTATTGTAACAAATATCATGAATTACACTTATACCTACTCATCTTTTTTATTTTGTGTCATCCTATGGTTACTTGGAAGCGATCAATTTTAACGATAAGGCCGCTACTTGTGGTGCTAGCACGTGAGGGTCTTATTTATTTTTAATTTCTAGCGAATACAATAAAAAAATTCTGTATATGTTTCTGAGATCGTACAAAAAAACAAGGACAACAATTTATTGGAGTTAGTTATGTTCATTATTCAAATATCCGCCCGGTTACGATCAAACGAGGGACTATCTGAAAGTTCCCGCTCTTAAAACAGACACGTCTTCACTACTTCAAACAGTTCAAGAAAAAAATCATCGTGGCCAACCGTCAAATAGGCTGCAACGCACTCTCAAAAGTTATAACTAAACAATCAGGTTGATTTTTAACAAATACAAATATTATGTATGACAAATCAATTTATATTTCCTAAATACTCTCTAACAAAATAATGTATAAAAACAGTCCATAGTATAGAACGGCTAATAGGCGCCACACACAACATTTGGCAAATTTTCTAGAAGTTTCTACTCCTATAAGCGAGGCCGGCGAGTACTCGTCGATCAGCATTGCAAATGAAACATTCAATACATTTGTTACGAGTACGCCACAACAGCACAGAAAACAAGAGCAACAAATCAAACCTTGTCAAAGCTGTCAGTAACCGACAGCCGTGAGCTCCGGCGCCGGTCGCGGCCTTCCTAGCTCTGTGGAGTGATGAATGCAGCAAGTTTGTTGGCGGGAAAAAATCGCGCGTTGCCGTGTCGGCGGCGCGCTCTGATTGGCAGCTAGCACTCGCCGCGACGCGCCGCGGCCTTCCAACCACTCGGCGCCTGATGACAATTTGAATTTGGAAAATCATTCGAATTAAGAACGTAACAGTTAGAAAAGTTGTTAAATTTTAGCTGATAATAAGCACACGGAAGGTAATCACTTGAATAAGCTGCACATGGAGAAGTCAGCTATGTGTGTGTGGGTGTGACTACTAAACTATACTATCAATTATTGTTATAATATATATTTTTTGTGAGTACTTTATATGACACCCAGACACAACAAACGTTTATGCTCGACACATAAATATTTATCCTGGGTAGGAGTGGAACCCACGCCCTAATGTTCTTGAAGCAGATCCACTACCAAATAAGGCAATCAAAACATAACAGGATAACTTATACAAAAAAAGATAAGATTCATAATGAAAGGTAAGGAAAAAGATATTCAGTAGGCACAGCAGTGCAGTCGAAACGCAAACTAGTAATTTTTTAACATTAAATCTGAACATAAACAGCTGATTAACATTAAATCTTAATTTAAATAGTGTCTCCGCTCATTCGATATTTCGAAATAAAATATTTTTTTACAGTTATAGTTAAAGAGAGGTAGTTTTAACGGTACAATATGTTTGCAACAAACCCGGTTCTATGTTGTATCGGCAGTAGCACCACTCGCCAGGGCGCAGGGGGTGGCGCCGCCTCGCGGGGCTATCGGGAACTAGGACGACTACGACTTTGACACACGATATACATATTTTCCAGGTCTCGTTTTGTTTAGGTAACAAGCAAAACCGGGCCATTCAGTAGAGTTTCTCAGAAAATTGATGTAGAACATAAAAAATGCAAAACGGTTCTGTTTCTCAATTATATTTTTTCTCGTATCCATAAGTTATCTCGCACAAATGTGTTCAATATAAAAGTTTACAGCCCACTTTACATCGCGACATGGCGTCATAAATCGCCGGCGACAATTCATTGCGGCATAAAATCGGATCGGTAGGCTTAAAGCGAACCAACACCCTGTATTTACGATTGGAGGACCAACTTTAACACCCCGTAGGTAGGTACAGGGTGATGGCACTATAAAAACGCGCGTAATATCGGTAAGCGTTTGACTCGCAATAAAGTGGTTTATTTCACTTCAAATTGGGAATTACTCGATTCAGAACGGCCCTTATCTCCCTTTTAAATGTTAGCTCTCCAATAAAACATTATAATCGTACATCCGATGTCATCGCAAAACATGTACCGAGAGCAATACTCGACGTGAGCCGGCCAGGGCCGCACGGCGCGTCGCGAGACGCAAATAAACCCATCGAACACAAGAAAGCTCTCCGAGCCCAGCATATCGTAAAAGCGTACCTACAGCGTGATTGTAAACGAAGGTATAAACACAGTAAACGGAAAATAACATAAAAAACAACAACATTATCGGAGTAATGGAAGGCGCGAGCGCGGCCGGCGGCGGCGCCGCCCGCGCCTCGCCCGTTCCTCGCATCGAGTCTGCCTTTCATATCGGAGGGTACATTCGCGACATTATTCAATTTGTCACAGACACGAAAAAGAGTTAGGAGCCCGTGTATTTTTCAAACGAATCCCCGCCGCGGCGCAAGTCGGTCTGAAACGGACCCGCGCCCGCCTTTTCCCACTATCTGAATTGCAAATGGGCTGCGATGACGGCGCGGCGCCGAACTAGAAGTGTCGCCAAACTTCGGATTAAACTTCGCCGGCCGCGGCCGCGGCAGGTACTCCAAACAAAAACGTCACAATTATGGTAATCCCGGAGGCATCTCGCGCGCGGATTGAGTTTGCATGGCGATCCGCGCGGTGTCACCTGCGCGCCGCTGAATAATGCAGCCGCCGCGCCACTTACACCTGCCCATTAACATATTTATTAATAAAATAAATACGAGACGTCCGCGTGCGCCGCACCCGCCCGCCCGAGCCGCGCCAGCCTCGGCGCACTGTTGACACTTCCCGGAGATACAGAATGGTTAACAGAAGCGGTACTGGGTGTAATGTATGGCATTCATTAAATAAATTGAGTTAGCGCGCGGCGAACAACGATGTTCATTCCGGTAATGTGCGCAAAATCAAACGCAAATACCTGCCCGACTGCCGCGCCCGGCGGGGACCGCGCCGCGCCGCCCGACTGGTGCGTCACTCAGACTTCGGGATGAAACAACATTGTGTCGTCCTCAGTATAGCCGACATGAACTAAATATAGTCCCGAAAAGATCTTTTTACAGAGATTATACTTTGAGACATTTGATGGCTGGTCTGTAGTTTCGCTTCCTTTATACCGGATACCACAGTAATGTTTACACACTACTGCTTAGCGGCAGAATATCTGGTGGTGCGGTGGTACCTACCTAGATGATCTCCTGCTAGAGATCTACCACCAAGTAAAATGAAAGTAATTTCTCAACTGAATGACCTTATTTTTCTTCCTTCATTTCTTCTCTTTCAAATGTGGTTCGTTAAAGTAACCCAGCATAATTACAAGCCGGTGCTAAATCTATGCCTCGATTGTAGATAATGTTGAAGACAAGTGTGGTTTGAAACTAATCAAAGTTAAAACCGTCGAGGTTTAGTACAAAGTATTGTAGACGTCACGCGGCTGCCAACTAATCTAAAGTGAAACCGGCACACGTCATAAAACTCGAAACAAGCCTCCGCTATTATGAACTTCATTTTATATCACGATCTGACACTCGAATGTAAATAACGTAAATACCACTTTAATAAATGAAATCACAAATTTCCCCGGAGCCGCATGCGGTAGTGCGCACACAACAAGCGGCCGCTCCCGCGGGGCGCTGCATCCGCGATATTTCCAACTGAATTAAATACGTGGATTGCAGGTAAAAACGGCCGGACGCGGCGCGCCGCGCGCCGCCCTGGCCGCCAGTACTCCAGCACTGGACTATAGATAACTACTTCTTGCCCTCTGCCGTTTCGGGAACGGATTTGGCGGGAAATCGAGATAAAATGTAACTTACAAACTCTGTTCTGTGCGTCAGACAAATATTTGTTCTGAGTAATGTTAAGATGACACTCGTATAATGTATATTTAATCACTTTATTAAGATAATCGAAAACACAAATTCCCTTTCAAACTATGAATGCTTTTTTTTTCTAAAATGATTGTGTCAATGTCACTCGGGTAAGGTTTGTAAGATGTCCCATACATCCAAATCTGTTCACGCATTTAAGATATATGATGCAATAAAGACACTCACGTACATACGTAGGTACATACAAGAACCCTGAAAACACAACACGCCTTTTTTGAAACGTCGTGTAATAAAAGCAAAAGTTTATAGGGCCAAATAACTGATAGAATAATTGCATATACACATATTTAGAGTACCTAGGCAAAGACAAAAACCATCAATGTTCAACACAATATAAATCATTGTCCTACAATTCCTAGATGAACATCGAACTAACTGTCATTTGTGGGTGATTTGTGCGGCGTGACATGAATTGTTTGAAATTTGTATGAATAGTTTCATAGTCAATTCGACTTGAGTTTTATGTTTTCTATAAATTGAAATTATTACGTAGCAATAAACATTACGTGTAGAACTGTGGGTTTATATACATTGTACATTACTGTTGATTTCTCTCGTTGGCATCGCAGTTGCACTTCAGGTGAGAGTGTGATCAAACGCATAATAAATAAAATATATCAGATCTGTATTACAAAACTAAATCCACCAAACGGTCAAGTTCGGATACCGCCGCTCGCCCGCTAGCGAGGCCCGATCGGCCGCATTCGGCAAACGTACCAAAAGTGACGGTTTATCATTCGGACTTGTTTGTTTTGTTACTGCCACCTCCGCCCTGAATCCTAAACACGGCCGTGAGCCGCATACTGCCGCCGCTCGGACCCTGCTTGGCCCGCGCGAGCAGCGAACACTGCCTGTCAGCTACCGAGACATCCACATTCCGAAAGAAAACAACACGTTCGGACAGATTTTTTACACGTAACGAGTTTGTTTATTGCATTGAAACCGGCTCACTATTCTTCTATTGGGATAGAAGTATTTTATCTCTATATGTATACCTATAATGTGTTATTTATATCTATCCTTGGATATTATTATGGTGAATATAAAAAACAACAACCGAAATTGAGTTGCTCTGAAAAGAGAGGAGTTTTATTTTAGTACACAAACTAGGTTTAATACTATTACAAAACATTCTTTCACATTATTGATGAAAATTGTGATTAATTAATCACAATTTTCACCTGAAAAGAGAAACAACATTTAAAGCTATATGTTTCACCAATTCTTATTAATCGTTAATGTTTAAATTACCATATAATTCTCATTTGTTTAAACTGACATAATCTCTGTATTTACCGTGCTGTCAATGTGACAGACCGCTCCACAGAGTCCAACAAGTTCACAGATAAATTATTATACTTCGAAGTTATTACGCGGCAAATTCAAATTGTGCAAACTAGTGTCACGCACTTTGTTTACATACCTATAACCTTAATCTCTTTATGTAACTCTTTAGTGTACACTAACACTAGAACTCTTAAAACCGGAAAAACGTATCTTAATCCCACTAATATTGTAAATGTGAAAGTTTGGATGGATGGATGTTTGTTACTCTTTCACGCAAAAACTACTGAACGGATTTGGATGAAATTTGGTATGGTTTGGTATATTATATATTTTTTATAACTTTACACTAAAATATTTTTTGCTCACGAGGACAAAACAGTTTTGAATAGTTCATTACAAAATATTGATCACCTTAAATTGTAGGTACAGTTTTAGACAATAAAAACATTTCATTTCGTAACACGAACAAGAAACAGTGCCACAATTTATCGGCGACTTGTGAATATACGAATGTTCGCGTGTTTGGCTGACGTGTCGACTGTCACTGAGACTGACAGTGTCTAGTGCATACCTTACATTATCTGAAGCCGCTTCCGGCGCGCCGCCGCCGCCGCCGCCGCCGCCGCCGCCGCGGGCTGCGGAACCTCCGGCATGATGTTTATCAATAAGGCTATATCATTGAAGTATATATCCCTAGGACATTATAGCTTCATCATTTCACTATTTGAATGGGGCATGCATTCGACTTTACTTATTTCACAAAACGTGGTATCTCCTTGTATTTTAGCTCATTAGCTTCATATTCTGAATAAGTAATAGTAGCTATTTTTATTAGAAAAAGCGGCAACAAGCGTCAGATATTATAAGAATTTTGTAGCGATGATGACTCACTGGTTAGCGCGGTCGGTTTACACGCCGGATGGCGTGAGTTCAACCGCCATCAATGAGCTCGAGCTGCCAGTGAAGGAAAACATCGTGAGGAAACCATAGCATGGTGGTACCCTACCCTACTTTCTAGTACTCGACTGGCTAGCTACCACCCTCAAGTTGAAAATCTGCCGCCAAGCATCTAACGGTGTGTTCCGGCAGCCTCACTTGAGAGCCAGTTTCATTCCAGGCTAGGTGTACTTCATCATCTTTGAGCACACTTAACATCGGGTGAGCTGTGGTCAAACGTCAAGCTTATTGACCATAAAAAAAACACAGATGTCACGTTTGACACTACATCGGTTGTAGGGTGTAGGTTTGATTCCATAATCTTCTTGGAAACAAGTGTGTGTTTTATTATGTTTTTATCATTATGTGAACGCTTCTAAAGTATCAAAATCATTTGGAGGTTTTTATCTATCCCTATTTTTAATATCTAGGTCATATAATCACCTGGTTCCACAGGAGGCTCGGCGCGGAGCCATCTATCATCAGACAGCTAATGAGCCGCGACGTCTGGCCGCTGTCCCCGCCTCTTCCATCATATATCTGTTGTTTTGTGTGGCTGTACTTCTCGTACTGGTGCGGCTGACACAAAACAGGGAAATATATATCTATAGATAGCACGACTAAGCGTTGCATAATAATCTAGAACCAAATCATAAGATCGCTGAGTTTTTTATGTGTTACAAGTTGCAGAAGTGAAACGAAGATTGGCAACAGAAAAAAATCTTTTCATTTCGTTCATCAAAAAAAACCTTTTTTTTTGGATTTTGCTGTAATGTTCTTTACTTCAAACAGGTGACATCGATAGATTTGTTAAACTACGAATCACGATACAAAACTCTCTTCTTTTATGCAATTAATCGAGTGTATTGTGTTGATAAAGTAATCGTACTTAACAATATTGTAATTTATTTATTTCATTTTCATTGTCTATGGAAAGCAAACAGCTACAGTTTTTTTTTTTTGTTTTGGTGTCGCATTTTAGCATTTGCCAGTGTCAAGTATTTATATATTTTCAAGTTAAATAAGTGTCCTCGTAGCTAGTTATGGTCAAAGTCCAGTCTTAGTCAAGTCCAGTCTGTGTCAGTCAAGTCCAGTCATGTTTTTTAGTAAAGTAGTGGCGACTTTACTATAAAGCTTCGATGGAGTTTTGGAAGCAACACGGAAACTCATGTTTCACCACATTATATCATTTTCCCACACTCGCGCTTGTGATTCGGCACTTTATGAATAAAACACCACCATTTTTATGCATAAACACTCGATAAAACACTAGTTTTGGAAAAAAATACAACGGAGCGACACGACTCTTCCCGCGTTCCCGCCAAAACTCACAGCTACAGTTAAATACTGGTTACGCAGAGCCGAAATACTTCTCACATGTGGAATTACGTAAGAAATGTGAAGTGTATGCGATGTGACGTTTGTGTGTGTGTGTGTGAGTGAGTGAGAGAGTGTGTTTCAGATATTTATAAAACTAAGACATGCACAATTGCATACTACATTAGCAATAGCTACAAAGCTGTTATCACTGGGATTTTAAACATTGTTTTGGGTTGCCGTTGTTGCTGTATAGATTTGGGACTCAAAAGAGTGTTATCGTCCATTCGAAACATTTAAAGAACTTATTCTAAGCTGCTTGTGGAGATGCCATACTGGCGTGGTGCGAGCGGGACTGCGAGCACCGAGCGCTCGCGTCACGGGGCCGGAGCGCAGCGCCGCACGCCGCGCGTCGCGCGCTGGGGTGACGGACAGGCCGCGGCCCGCATCCCCCGCGACGAACACTTTCCGTTTTATTCCCGAAGAAACTTTTATAACTCGCCGCCGCGCCGCCTTCCCTCCGGAGTGGCTCGTTAAGCCACCTTTGTAGCTCCGGCTGAGTTTTAAAGGTAAATAACTCGGATCCGACTCGATTGGCCGTGATTATTTATATTGTAAATTAGGCGGTGCATGAAACGTAAAAATGCCGAGTTCTGCGCGAACGCTTTCATTGAGATCGCTTTGACAAACTTTTTGGGAAACGAGGCGTATTGTCGACAACTTTAAATGAGGAAAGTCGAGAGCATCGGCTGCCATTACACTCTCCGCCCAAATTACGTCTCCAGAGACGCGAGTTGTTCAATCGAAAATACTTCGTTCGATCAAAGAGGTTGAGAATACCGGCGCGTTTTGCGGAAAACTCGCAAAATCGAATACGAAAAGCGTTAAAACTATCTGCACCAATTTGCAAAATTACGGGCACAGAATCTGCAGCAACAAAACGAACCGAGCGCGAAACAAAATCTCCTGAAACCCGAAGCGATGCTGGCGTACCGAGTATAAAAGATATAATGGAAGCCGGCGCGCTACGCTCGTGCGCGAAATCACAAAGAGCCGACCAGCCGACCAGCCGACCAGCCGGGCACATTCGGTAATTGCAGGCCAGCTGGCCCACTTCCACGCGCGTCTGTAACGCATTCACGAAATTCTGACACGGTTTGATAGTGCCGTCCCGACATCCACGTCCCCCATCTCGAGAACGCGGCGTCTGTCGATCGGCGTTGACAGCTGATTGCGGTTGCACAGGCTTTTACGCCAGCTTTTATTCCATTGCGACTCCCGCGGCTTCCCTTCATACTGCATTCGGATTGTTCGTCGAGCATTCGCGCAGATCCCGACGTTATTTGAGATATAAAGAACTCACTTGCGCCACTTTCTGGCCAGAACGGCATCTCATCAACCAAATTTGACAGCCCTGTTGGTTCATCGGTAGTATGTTTGCTTCAAGAGCTGAAGGGCGTGGGTTCGATTCCCACCCAGGACAAACAGTTTGTGGTGTAAACAAATATTTGTTCTGTGCCTGGGTGTCCTGTATGTATTATAAGTATGTATTTACGAAAAAAAAACTATTTAAGTATTCTATCAGTTATCTGACTGCCGTAGTACAAGCTTTGCTTAGTTTGGGGTCATGTGCGTAATGTCCTACGATATTTATTTATTTATTTAATTGCTCTGTTACAATTTGCTTGCTATTTGTGCCTGTTATAGTTGTCATTATTTGAGAGTGCCTATTCATAAAATATGATGTATATAGTTATTTTGAAATGTCAAACTAGTTGCGGGAAGTGAATTAGTGCCGACATCGACGCGCCTGCCTGGCCCGTTAGTATAATGACCTATGGAATGGCAGTAACTCGACCCGCGAGCGGTCAAGCGCAAACTTTTCCATGCTGCGCGATTCAACTGCGAATTTCACTGTAAGCCACCCAACTCTTTGTGGCACAACTATTCGTGGAGCGAACACTCGACGACTACGTAAACTTTGAATTTACTAATAAAGTAGAATATTTAATCATTTTTTTAAAACATATGACCGATAATTGTTTTTTTAAACATACGAGCGTGAGTTCGATTCCCACCACATATTATTTTAATTAGTTTAATTTTTTAGAAATTAATGGTGTTACAACGTCTTCCGTCTGTTTTTAATCAGTTAAAAGTTTTCCATTCTTCATTGCCTGAAAGAGATCGCTTGTAGCGATAAGGCCGCCACTTGTGGCACTAGCTCATACGTTTTTGTGTTTTCTGTGCTTATTTATCTTTTTCTATTATTGATATTTTTTCTTAAAGGTGGGTTTAACGTCGTTTCATCATCTAATAATGATGGAATGATCAGAATACAGTTTTTAATATTGACGTATATATTGCTCCAATAATAGGAATAATGTTTACTAAGCGCGGATAAACAAGCTCGGCCTACATCATAATAATCTCTCGTTATGAAGTCGAGAGAAGCCGGGGACGCTGTAATAAGGCGACAGTTATTGCATCCCTGAGTCACGCAGAAAACTGGACTACAATAACTGACGCCGCTCCAGCGCAAACATTGTCGCTTCCACTTAAACTATAATCCAGCGAGACATAGCTCGCGCGACTCTTTCACGAATTACGAAGCTTTGTTTTATAAATAAATAAATATCATAAATATCGTAGGATGTTACACACAGCGCCATCTGACCACAAACTAAGCAAAGCTTGGACTATGGAAGTCAGATAACTGATAGAATACTTTAATAGTTTTTTTTGTAAATACATACAGTACACCCAGACACAGAACAAACATTTGTTTTATATCACAAAATGCTTGTCCTGGGTGGGAATCGAACCCACGCCCCACAGCTCTTGAAGCAGACATGCTACCAATGAGCCAACAGGGTTGTCAGAAATGAAACATAGGTATGATATTCGGCAATAGCGAACAGGGCACAAATCGGATTATCCCGCCTCATGCGCCGGTCAACGTAACCTAAGTATTTGTAGAAAGAATCACAAGACAAGAATCGCATGTGACAATAGAACAAAAGGTCGCCACGGACGCCTGAAAAGCCTCCGTCAATAAATTTGAGCGAGCAGTGATCGTTCGCGGTAACGTATCACTCGAGCCCGATACCGCGCATTATGGGATACATAAACAATGTCCTGGCACAGAAATAGAACGGATCCAGGTAAATAGAAGGAGACGCCGCCGCGGAGCTGCTCAATAATGCATCGACAGATCGATAAGTTGCATGAGTGAGGCGCAACACTACTGTTTGCGTGCGGTCGTCATTTTACAAAGATTTCATATTCGCGGCGCTTCCCTCGAGCGCCGTGTTGACGTTGTGCAGGTTCCTCCTCTAGACAACAATTACATTTTCCTTTTTACAGGGCAGTAGAATAACTTCTTCATTACTCGCTGCTTATCACTGACCCCACCACAACAGCTAGAATCTGACTCTAGCAAAGACGCCAAAGAAAAACCAAAAGAGAAGAAAGTACCATTACCTCCACCTATAGTTGTTGAAAATATCAAGAACTACCAAGAGTTCTATGATCTTCTTTTGACAAGTCTAGCCAAAGAGTCATTTATCTCAAAGATGATGAATGGTGAAAGTGTTAAGATTAACACAAATAACGAGGACTCATATAGAGCCGCTACCAAGCTGTTGTTAGAGAATAGCTATCTTTGGCACTCGTATGAGAACAAACAAGACAGGCCGATTAGAGTAATGGCTAAAAACCTGCATTCTACGTGCTTGCCCGAAAAAATAGTAGAAGATCTGACATCCAAAGGCTACAAAATACAAGCAGCTGTAAACAAATTGAGCTGGAAAAGTAAGCAACCTCTCAACATGTTCATGCTCTCATTCGCAAAAGAAGAAGACATTAACAATATATACAAAATTAAGTCTGTATTAGGCTGCAAAGTGGACATTCAACCGCTAAAAACATCTAAACTAATTCCACAATGTAAGAGGTGTCAAGCATATGGGCACACACAGAAATATTGTTCCAAAGAACCTAGGTGTGTGAAGTGCACTGGTAAACATCTAACCAGAGACTGCAAAAAGGCAGCAGAAGCAAAGCCAAAGTGTGTTCACTGTGGTGAACCCCATCCAGCTAGTTATAGAGGCTGTGTTGTAGCCAAAGAACTCCAAAGCTTAAAATACAAAATATTGAAGAAGAGTGTAACACCCACAGCTGTCAATACAGTTCCAGCTATAAGCAAAGGTAAAAAACCAATTGCCAACAACCATATCATGAAAAATATTTCTTTTGCACAAATAACAAAAGGAGTAAAACCAGCCCCGCAGTTACAACTATCCAAGAAAGTGAGCTCAGATACCGATGAAAAGATCAACAAAATCATTAATCTATTGACCTCATTCAACGATAGATTAAAAAAATTAGAAAGCAGCACTAATGCAACTGCTTATGAGAAAAAATCATGACTTACTCACTAAAAATTATGGCATGGAATGCAAATGGGCTCCTGCAGCATCAAAATGAACTACAGGCAGTCTTAAATACAAAAAATATTGACGTGTGCCTCATATCAGAGACACATTTTACAAAAGAATCCTACATAAAAATCAAAGGCTATAAAGCTTACCATGCTCTACATCCTGACAACACTGCTAGAGGAGGTAGCGCTGTGATTATTAAGGAGAACATCTGTAATCATGAAGAGTACAAGCATGAAGAACAAGACATACAAGCTGTGGCGGTAAGTGTAAAAACTAAACGCCAACCTGTCACTATTTCAGCCATATACTGTCCACCTAGACACTCAATAAAAGAAGATAAATACAAGAGATTCTTGAAAAATCTTGGTAACAGATTTATACTTGGGGGTGACTTTAATGCTAAAAACACTTTCTGGGGATCTAGATTAACAACAACTAAAGGAAGGGAACTACTCGGTGCCATTAGAGAGTTGAAATGCAATGTCGCATCAACAGGAAAGCCCACATATTGGCCTACTGATCCCAACAAAATACCTGACTTAATAGATTTTTATATATATAAAAACGTATCACCCAACTTTCTTCACATTGAGGAATGTTTTGATATGAGTTCCGATCACTCACCTATATTATTAACTTTGAGTGAAACTATTGTACAAAGAGAGAGCAATCCCACCCTTGTCAACAAAAACACTGATTGGGAGAGTTTTAAGCTTGATTTGGACTCTGCTATAGACCTTAAAGTTCCACTTAAGAATCCACAGCAACTAGATCAAGATGTTATTAAATTTATCACGAACATACAACAATGCGCGTGGAGTAATACGCCACAACTCAAAAGAAGAACTATAGGGAACAGCTATCCAAAAGACATAAGAGAACTCATAACTAAAAAAAGGAAGCAAAGAAGAAAATGTCAACAAACCAGATGCCCACAAGATAAACAAAGGTTAAACCTTCTCACGAAAAGGTTAAGGAGGAGAATTCGAAACTTTCATGAAGAAACTATGAATACCTACCTTAGTCAACTAACAAGTGATCGCACAACAAACTACTCTTTATGGAAAACTACAAAAAGTTTAAAAAAACCTGTTATGCAAATCCCTCCGATCAAAAAATCTGATGGGCTTTGGGCTATAAATAACAAACAAAAAGCGGATAGGTTTGCGGAACATTTAGAAATAATCTTTCAACCAACTGAAGACAGTGAAGAATCTATTACGTTGTTAGAAACATCTCAAGATGAGCTAGAAATAAGACTCGTCACACCAAGAGAAGTTTACAAAGAGATCAAATGCCTTAATCAAAAGAAATCTCCTGGATATGATCTAATTACTGGTGAAGTCCTTCAAAATCTTCCACGTAAAGCCATAGTAAAACTTACCACTCTCATCAATGCGTCATTTAGACTTAAATACGTACCTGATGCTTGGAAAGTCGCCGAAGTTATAATGCTGCCAAAACCTGGAAAACCACCGCATGTAACAACTTCGTACAGGCCAATATCTTTATTGCCAATTGTGTCCAAACTATTTGAAAAGCTACTTATGAGACGATTAAAACCCATTATAGAAGAGAGAGAGCTAATTCCAGATTATCAATTTGGTTTTAGACAAAAACACTCAACTATAGACCAAGTTCATAGAATAACTAACATAATAGAAAAATCATTAGAAGAAAAGAAAGTTTGCTCTACAGTATTCTTGGACGTAGCGCAGGCTTTTGATAAAGTTTGGCATAAAGGTCTTATACACAAAATAAGAAATATGCTCCCAAATCAGTTTGCTGATATATTAGAGTCTTACCTAACACAAAGAATGTTCCGGGTAAGGCAAGACGACTCATACTCAGAGCTTAAGCTAATCAAAGCTGGCGTGCCACAGGGAAGTGTTCTAGGTCCGGTCCTGTATTTACTTTACACTTGTGATATCCCAAAACTAGAAAATAACACCATTGCTACTTTTGCTGATGACACAGCTATTATGGCCACAGGAGTCACTCAAGACGAAGCAGTGGAAAAGGTTCAAACAGCCATTAACACCATATTTGATTGGACAAGAAAATGGCGAATAAAACTGAATGAATCAAAATCCATTCACATAGACTTCACAAACAAAAAACCAAATTACCATCCGGTGTATATTAATAACAATATAATACCATACGAAAATACAGCCAAATATTTAGGTATGACACTAGACACAAAGCTTCGCTGGAAGGCTCATGTCAAAAAGAAACGCGAAGAGTTAGAGCTTCGCTACAAGAAGATGTACTGGTTACTTGGAAAACATTCTTCGTTATCAGTGCACAACAAACTACTCTTGTATAAACAAGTCCTCATGCCAATATGGACTTATGGTATTCAACTATGGGGCTGTACCAAACAAAGCAATACACAGATGATACAAAGATTTCAGAACAAAGTACTCAGAGGGATATTGAACGCACCTTGGTACATAAGAAACGTCGACCTCCATCGGGACCTCAAAGTGGACATGGTCGCAAACATCATTAAAAAATACGCCGAAGCTCATGAAAATAGACTTCACCAACATGTAAATGTCGAGGCTATCCAGCTCCTCGACAACACGGATATAGTAAGAAGACTAAAAAGGACAAAACCTTTTGAGTTAGTGTATTAGTAATGTCAGTGCAGTGAGTGAGTGTGCTTATTATAGAACACATGAACAAAGTGTCTTCCCCTTAATAGAGACAGTAAGAAAAGTGTCGATGGACGCATTCTTAGAATATACTCTACTTAGCAATTTAAGTTATATTAAAATTACTTATTAGTCTCAACTAGGCTAGATTGTAATAACAATGAGGTATCTATCAACAGAAAGATACATCATTAGAAGGAAAAAAAAAAAAAAAAAAAAAACTCGCTGCAGCAGAATATTGAAACTCGAGCACTGCTTGAGAGTAGACGCGGTTAAATTCTTCATAATTATATTTATAATCGGGTCTCAAACGCACACAAAATTAGCTCGAAATTAGTTGTATTTCTTTACATCGCGGTTTCGGTCACGCCAGGCGTTGCGATCTCCGACTCTCAATTCGGTCTTATAATTTTTTTATTTTATGTACACATTTTGTAGCGCTGAGTGCCGAGTGGTTAGCGCGTTCGATTCGCATGCCGAAGGCCGTGAGTTCAAACCCCAACAATGAGCTCGAGCTGCCGGTGAAGGAAAACATCGTGAGGAAACCATAGCGTTATGGTAGGGTCCTCTAGTACTCGACTCTTAAGTTGAAAATCTGCCGCCAAGCATCTTAACGGTGTGTTTCGGCAGCCTCACATGAGAGCCAGTTCCATTCCAGGCTAGGTGTGCTTTACCATCTCCGACCACACCGTCACGTGAGCTGTGGTCAAACAAGCTGTCAAGCAAAAAAAATGCGAACACTTGCAAGATAAACATAATTATGTGTTAAGTCGCAAATAAAATTATAAATTCCTCGTGTATTAGTATCCCGAGTTAATTACAAAGAACGTTTCAACGTAAGTTGTAACTGACATACTATTGGCCAAATTGTGAGCCAAAATAGCCCAAGCACCTTGTGAGGCGCATGCCACAGGCTCCGGTACACTAGAATACTAAGCCGACAAAGGCAGGGCTGTAACTTTGTTTAGGTACGTAGGAACAGCTATGTCTTGGCCTAACCCTGTTTGGAGCAGGGCGGCGCGCTCCTGGCCGATGCGCCGACCAATTAGTGGTCATTCCATTGTTCAATTTGACTCATTAGAACGGCCTGTGGCTTCCTAATTGGAATTATTGGTCGGCGGATGAGCGCTGACCGCTCGCCGGTGATCCTGTAATCCCGTAATGCACTTCTTGGAGGCTGGCATCACGACAGCAGCGCCAGTCGAGTACGCGCGCGCCCGCTGAAGCTTCAATTATTCACACAACAATATTCCGGTAAACTGTATTGAAAAATTAACTATACAGCACAGAGCAGCTGTAATAAGCGGCTTTCAGAAAGTCGATACTCGACAATTTTCTACTTTTAAACCAAATGACAGCGGCTTCGTTCCCCGATGTTTAAACTATGTAAGTAGCGCTACGGGGAACTCTATCATATTTTTTTACAAGAAAAAACAGACTTTATTTCACTAAGCACAAACACGGTCACGTCGTGTTATTCAGGGACTTCATCGGGACTACTTTAGTCACCGTCAATACTGAAAAGTGTCAGGAAAGCAAAATACATAATATTTTTTCAGGTTTTTTTTTATTGTTAACAGGCTAGGTGTTTGACCACAGCTCGCCTGATGTTAAGTGACGGTGTGGTCGAAGATGGTAAAGCACACCTAGCCTGGAATGGAACTGGTTCTCAAGTGAGGCAGCCGTAACACACCGTTAGATGCTTGGCGGCAGATTTTCAACTTGAGGGTGGTAGCTAGGTAGCTAGGTAGCCAGGTATTTTGAAAAACAAACTACTATCAATATCAAACTACTGAACCAATTTTGGCGAAATTCATAGAAATTCTAAAAATATAAATCTGTTTATAAATGACTAGCAAAACGACCCGGTTTTACCCACGTAGTTCCCGTTCCCGTGGCAATACAGGGGTAAAAAGTAGCCTATGTCACCCGTTGATAGCGTAGTTTCCCAACGGTGAAAGAATTTGTGAAATCGGTCCAGTAGTTTCAGAGCCTATTCATAACAAACAAACAATAAAATCTTTCCTCTTTATAATAGTATAAATAGATAGCGTTCTAAGGTAACAAACAAAACATAGATCTATACAACCGAATTGAACCTCGTTTTTCAGTCAGTTAATAACGACGAACTATCGCATATGAATTAATGGTTCGTCGTAGAATGTTTCTCTAGTAAAGAAACTTTGCTTTTTCTGTCAACAGATCCGCGAAAGTCGATTTCTAGACGCTTGATGAATTCTAATAACTCTTTAAAGTCGTTAAAACGCTTCTCAGCGCGCCTAGCCTGTTATTGTCGAAAGAAAGGCGATGGTATTCAGATTGGTTCTAGTTATTGTCTAGATTGTTGTCGAGTATCGAGGTGTTGTGGCCTAAAAACTGAACTGTACGCCAGTCCCTCGGCCGATACAAGGTAAGTTCAGTAAGTCGAGGTGCGCCGCGAGAGGCCCGAGGGCGCGAGAGGCCCGAGGGCGCGAGAGCGCGAGGGCGCGCGCTCCGTGCCAGGCGCTGAAAAACGCTTGTAATACCCTTTTGTTATTTAAAGCGAGGAATTAAGAGCCGCGAGTTCAGGGCAACTCTTTAATTGGTACGCTCGCCTCACACGCGCCTCCAGACGGCGCACACGCGCACTTTTTTATATATATTTGACTCTACACTCGTTTACACCGCTTGATTTGCTTGACTGAATGTTGATTAAAATTGCAAATTAAAAATAGGAAGTTAAGCAGATTGTAATTATTAATTCCGATGATTCAAGATTTTTATAATGTAGAAAAGGTCTTATGCAATATTCATCTATCTATCTATACTAATAAAGAGGAAAGATTTGATTTTTTTGTCTGTTTGTTTGTATTGAACAGGCTCCGAAACTACTGAAACCATCTGAATAATTGTTTAATCATTAGAATGCTACATTATCACTGAGTGACATAGTTTGTTCATTAGCTTTGTGTCCCCGTGCGAAGCCGGGACGAGCTGCTTGTTTTTTTTTTATTGTTGACATCAGGCGAGCTGTGGTAACATACAACTCACCTGTGTTAAGTGACGGTGTGGTCGAAGATGGTAAATTGGTGGCAGATTTTCAACTTGAGGGTAGTAACTAGCCAGCTGAGTACTGGAAAGTACCCTACCACCATGCTAAGGTTTCCTCACGATGTTTTCCTTCACCGGCAGCTCAAGCTTATTGTTGGGGCTTAAACCCACGCCCTTCAGCATGCGAGCCGACCGCGCTAACCACTGAGCTATCATCGCTACAAGTTATATAATAATTCAATTTATCTGTAATAATTTTACATATTCATTATTTCAAGTAAAATCATCAAAAAATGTATACTTTTATCATTAACATAGTCTGAAATCGTGTAGTAACATTTACACAACAACCGAGGAGTCAGTTTACTGCTGAACTAGCTGCGCCCGCAAGAATGTTTGCAATACGGCCGCCTGGCCGCACAGCACTACCCCGACACGCGGCTGCAGCGCCCGCAGCCGCGTCGTCTGTCTGCTTCCCCGACGCGCGACGCTCTCCTGATGTTAGTGTAAAACGTTATGCATTTCTCGGATTTGTCGATCTCCAACGTTACGTAACAGTGGTCGTTACGGAATTTCACAGTAAGCTTCTATTGAGCCTGCACATACGAATGCAGCCAGTGGTTACATAGAAACTTGTGTATAATTGTCCAGCCCCTTTCAATTGACGGAGCAGTAAGTTTGCCATTCTTGTTATCTTTGTACTTCTTTGTCGTACTTCTGGCTCCTTCAGTACTCTACAAATTTTAAATAAGGCTCTCATGTAGCGGTTTCATCAAATTACTTATTCCTATTGATTTTCGTGGAATTTTCCACGATCTAATAGAGACTCGGTGGACCTTCCGAGAATGTATCGTTGTGTTCTCTCCGAGAACCCGGCCCGCGCCGGCTCCGGAGCGGAGAAACTACACGAACAAAAACAAAGTATTAAATAAAGTAATGAAATCAGTATTAAAATATTTATTACGAAAGTAATGAGGTGAACGAGACGCTCTCCTGATGGGGAAAGATACCGCCTGCCCATGACCATTGCAGCGATACACAAAGCTTTGAGTAGCAAAACAATATCCAGGGCATCTTCAACTTTGAGACTTTCGATGGTTAGTCTTAACAGCCTTGTTATTCCTCTGCCTAGTACCTTGCAAACCGGAACACAGTAATGTTTACACACTACTGCTTGACAGCATAATGTTTGGTACTGCGGTGGTATCTAGACAACCACCTGCTAAGGAGATCTACCACCAAGTAAAATACTATGCAGCATTGTTTATGTATCCATACCTATATATTATTGCTTTATTTTTACACCGCCAACCATGGATAGCTAGCCATCCAAAGGTTGCTTGGAAGAAATTTTATTTATTCATTCTAATCTAAACACCGAACTGGCGCGCTGTTGCTCGAAATACTTATAAAGTTATAATAGTAGCCGACGTCCGTCCGCGAAGCCGCCCGACACCAAAACCGCAGCACTGCTGCAACTTGCACTTTGAAAACAATGAATTTCGTAAATAAATCATTTAGTGCTTAACAACGCCGCGCCTGTTGGCATAGCGGCCGGGTATGGAAACAAAGTGAGCACGCTCGCTTTCGTGATTCATGCCTTATGTTCCACTTTATAAACGTAGACTTCATAATTTTAACGATCCACTGAAGCCGCCTCGACGCACACACGCGCGCCTCACACCGCGCATGTGTGCGTTGAGAAAACAGGCTTGCAACACCTGATTTGTAGCTAATTGCTCGCGCACTAATTGTAATATTTTCATTTGCTTTGCTCAGTTTACTAGAACTTAAACTCACAGTATTTCTTAATATGATATTACTTAGCGAGTGTACTTGGCTGATCATATCTCGACGATTCCATTAGCGCGCGGTAGTTCCAATACGCTTCACCTTACATCCCTTACATCGACACTGCTTTCATTCTATTTGAGTCTCGAAAACTTAAAACTCTCCCCACGCGCAAATAATACAGATCACGCAAATTACAGGGCTGTTGAAACTATAACCATCTAAATGTCGCCAAAGCAGCGATGCCCTTGACTTTGGATTGCTACTCAAAATTCTTTGTATCGCTGCAATGGTCATGGGCAAGAGTTATCTCTTACCATCAACAGAGCGTCTCGTATGTCAAATTACATATACATTTAAATGGTAATTTTAGTAGTAAAACTTTCGCGGACATCATATTTTATACTACCTGAACCTAGATGATCAGTGGCCCCATGAAAAGTATTGGTAAACCCACATTTTTCTTCATCATCTCATCTCAGCAGTAGGACGTCCACTGTTGGGCATAGGTCTTCCTTAATAGTTTACCTGAAGGCCGGTTGGAAGCAGAACTCGCATCCAACGCGTGCTTATTTCTTTAGGTTGTCTGACCATCTTATGAGTCCTACGTTGCACTTGCGCCATGGTCTCCACTTCAGAACTTTGCAGCCCCATCGGTTATCAGTTCTGCGTGCTATGTGCTCTGCACACTGCCACTTCAACTGGCTAATTTGCGGGGCTATGTCGGTAACTTTAGTAGGTACATTACGGATCTCCTCATTTTTGATTTGTTCTCGCAGAGAATTACATTTTTCTTAAATGAAGGTTATGAGCCCATGATGGATGCTCCAGCGCAGCAGCGTCAGAACGCCGGGTCGCCGGAGCGGGTGAAGAAGCCCAAACTTCCGAAATCCCATTAGACAGTGACTGAACAAAACGCAACGCTTATAGCACGCGAACACACTTTTCAACCATTAATGAAACGCAGATATTGACAGGGTGCTCCCATTTATCTTTCTCCGCCCCTTAATTTAACTTGAGCCCCCTGTATGCAAGTCACCGGAGGGACTCGATACGCATCTTGGATTGACACGTTAATATCCAAACACTTTTATAGAAGGAAGCTCCGCGTCTGATGGGTAACGACCAGGTGCAGGCTTTTCGCGAATCAATATTTCTTGGCAAGTGTGGCGTACTGTCACTGGAAAATCGACTAAATGACGCATCTGACATATCTAACATAATTTGTAGACAACGATATAATTGGACTATGTGTTAAGTAACTCGACTACTAAACTGAAAATAAAAGTCAAGTATTGAATTTAATTCAAAAAGACACACCTTTTCGTAATATTGTTTCTAATCAAGCGTTTCACCGACGCGCTCGGCAGTCGACAATCAAATGTGCATATCAATGCGATTAGCAACCCAGGTGCGTGCGGTATGCGTCTGTGGGCGCCGCGTCGGGAGGGGGGACGTTCGACGTTTGAATAAATTCCGCGGGAAATCGCAACGAGTAGGCTTACACATTTCCATGTCAAAAGCGCGCGATGCCGCAGGGTGGAACTAGTGAATTTTTAACGACACGTAGTTGTTCGCACTTACCCTTTGATTTTATATCCTGGTACTGGTATACCGCTGCATTGTAAATAGCGCCAGTAACAGCTCCGTGGTCGCGCCGCGCGGGGCCGCCGCGGGGTCGCGCGCGCGGACCGCGAGGAGCTGTCCTCGCTGAGAGTTCAATTGCGTTTGCTGTAATTATAGAATTTGAACAGTATTGATCAAACGAAAAGTTTCCACCACGGTTTAAGTACAAACAGATCAGGCAATTCTAAATTGTTCTATTTAAAAAAACTTAAGACGCAAATTGAGATGTTCTTTCTAATGTTTAGGTATGGTATATAAAAGTGTCTAAAAAATGTCGTGAATATGAAGCGCGGAAGGAGTTAATGTCTGCGCGCGGGCCGCGGGCCGCGGGCCTCGCCCGCGCTCCTGCAGATCAATAAGGAGAAACCGCTAAAATTTCAATAAACAAAGCCTGCGGGGCTGATTAAAGAGTCATCAATTCTTTGGAAGCGCGTCGATAATGCCGCGACCGTTTTAAAAAGGGCCAGACCCGGCTTATCTCCGCATTAATTCCGGAATTCCAGTATAATTATTCGTTCAAAGGTAACGCTGAAGACGCATCTCCGCAGACCGACGTCGCAGAACATTTTACGGGTCCCCGCGCTCCGTTTCAAAAGTAAATTCAATTTAACTCGACTTACGGTTCAATTTGGGGCGTAGTGAGGAATTGCTTAGATAAGTCTTAGGGATAAGCCGATTTCAAAAGGAACACGTGATTCGATGCTGATTGCGTTCTATCGGAGCACCCCCGCCGGCCGCCCGTGCCCCGCGCGGCGGCCCTCACCCCCGCGCACCGTAATCATATTTTAATATTGTGAATGAGAGGGTATTTCGTCAGATTAAATTTAAATTGTATCCTGCGGTGAGCAGCGCGGAGGTGCTCCCCGCTCCTAAAACATTTGCTAACGACTCGATGACCGGCGGCGGAGAGGTGGCGACCATGCGCCTCCATAAATCTTTTCTCATTACTTTCATACCTACTCTGATGTCGTGCTAAATGTACATAATCTAAATAATTATACTTATGTTCAAATGTTGAAATCATTTAAGAAAAATATGTACCTATCTACTATTTGCGATAAGTAGTTGGTATTTGCGAGGCAATCTTATCTCAAAAGTTATTTTTATTACAAAGCCTTCAATTTACTCGAATAAAATTGATTATTTATTGTAGAATTTTCAGAGAGTATGAACACGCAATTATCTACGAATGCAAATACTTGAAAGTTTTCACATGAGATATCAAAAAATGGCGCCATTCAAAAGTTCATGAATATTTTTGTAGGCAAACATTTTGACGCCCTAAAGAGTAATTGCGCGATATTGAGTGACGACTGCCCCCGCCCCGCCGCGAGGGGTTCATAAGCCCTCATTAAGAGGAGGGAAAATATCTAATTTACCTCCACTCGGTTAGTATGAAAAATCCAAGAAAACGGCCCATTCTTTGAAGCAATAACGCGGGGTGCAAGTCAGAGGCGAAAGAGATAGATTTGCATAATACATTTGGTAAAAATTGAAAATCGAAATCTTTCACACGATTTATCTAAAAAGGCGCTTCAAACCAATACTAAACATAATAAAACCAAATACTCAGATCGTTTCTTTTTTCAGCTCGATTGAGGTATTTTTTGTTGTTCATGTTTTGGTGAATTTACTCAACTAAATTGATACCAATCATTGCACTGGTGCTAACAAACGAAGTTAGTGACATAATATGTGAAAGAATTCGTACAGCTATAGATTGTCTTATGTATATTTCCTATTGAAACCTGGTCCTAATATCAGAGACTATAGAAGTTAACGTCTGAAACCGAACAATCCATGCGATCATCTCCGAAGCAGCTCGCAAGCACGCTCCGCTGCCGCTGCCTTCCTTCCCGTGGACCGCGCCACGCCGCACCGGCGTGATTAAGGCGCAGGCCCTCGTGCCCACATTCAAGGGTCTCGAGATCCGTTAATTACGCTCAACGTTAAAATTAACTACCTTTCCCGCACAACACCGCTTCCGCAGCGTTTTGGGGAAAATCCAAAACTTAAGACAACACTGTGCGGCTATTTTTACCACAGATTTCCGAATAACTCATATTACGTTTGCCCGGATTAGATATTTTTAAGTAAAGGATCGGGTTCTCGGAGATTGTTGACACCTACGTAGTATTTTGCCGTATTGAGGAATTTTATGAATGTTATGTTACGATTTCTATCCTTATTTACATTTATGTGTGCGAATGTGCGCGGGAACCCTCGTGTGCAAACACATCAACATCACGTTTTCTTAATACGCGTGTTTATATTTGAAACTGAGAATATCAGCTTGTGCTCCTGAAGGTGATATTGTTCAATTGGCTTCCCGGCTTCTACAAATATTCTTCAGAAATAAAATAGCTGATTAGCCAGTCGTTTCACATTTACTTAATATTATTAAATAAATAAATAAATAAATATCGTAGGACTATACACACAGCGCCATCTGGCCCCAAACTAAGCAGAGCTTGTGTGATGGAAGTCAGATAACTGATAGAATACATATATATATACTTTTTTTTTGTAAATACATACTTATAATACATACAGAACACCCAGACACAGAACAAACATTTGTTGATACATAAAATGTTTGTCCTGAGTGGGAATCGAACCCACGCCCTTCAGGGCTCAACAGGGCTGTCTACAATTGGGTCTAAGTTTCGCTTACTATTTGTATTAAAAATGATAATAAAATATATATTTACCGACTAAGAAACGAATTCTGCAGATTGTATAGCCGTGACATTGTAATTCTCGCTATTCGCTTACTTCGGCGTCAGATGTGTTTGTCCTGCGATATTATTTATTTACCTACTTATTTTATGGTTTACGTTCTTAAAAAACTTACACGAAACTGTTTGATTCCACTTTAAATGTGCGAAACTCTGAGTAGTGAAATGCGTTGCACGAGTAGGTTCCCTGACGGATACAATCTGAGTGTCTTCAAGTCGAGAGTCTTCTAAGCGAGCGTGCTCCATCGTAGACCGCTTTTTCACTTAACATTAGTTGAGCTGGCGGTCAAACGCAACCCAATTTTTATTATATAAAGAGAAAATGTTACAAAAAAGTAGCGCGTAAATTCCAAGAATCATAATGAGTCGTGGAAGTCTCTTACGCCACAATTAAAATGCTAATACTTCGCCACTTGGGCGCAAATCTTTCAACTTGTAAATTTTTCCAATCTAACTCGGCCCTTTGTTAACTGCCTCCGTCCTCCACGGCTCCCGAGGAAGAGAAAGGGATGAAGTATCGCTAATATATTTTAGCTACTTGCCTTGTAATGTAATCAAGAAACTTGGAGCTCGACGCTGAATACAAAACGCAGGCAAACCAGGCGACGTGGCTTAGACTCACTGGACGCGCGAACTACTCAGAATACCCAGCCTGCCTGACAGCTTAGCATTCCACGGGGTGTATAGACGCATCTCGAGTATGAGGGAACTTTCGATCGATTAAAATTTAAAAAAACAAGATATCTTAATTTCGACAAATCTTTCGCATTAACGTTTCAAATATGCGAAATCTGTTAATTTTAAACACACTATGTAATGGGACCAACGATAGAGACGTATGTCCATGACCACCGCAGCGCTGCTTTGGCGCTCTTCTGCGATAAGCATTTGAGACATGCGATGGTTAGTTTCAATAGCCTAGTAATTTTGCTACCTGTTTACCAACTACTATTTGGTGGCGGAATATCTGACCTCCTACTGAGAATATCTACCACCTATGTACATTTATTGAGGCGTAAATTAAATAAAATATGTTGACTCTGTATACACTGACCATTGCAGCATCACCGCTCATACGGAGCTCGATAAAGTTTGGATGGATGTGGTATCCATAAATTGAAATCAATTACTTTTCCGGCTTGCCTTTACCCACACCCTGTCTGAAGTTAATAGCGAAAACCCTGTTTATTTTGGATTTAAAGAAACACAAAATTATACTTCACGGGAAACCGGTAGAGTTTAAATCCTCGCTGCATTGCAAACCAAAGTTCCCGTGATATAAAATAATCTGCTTTGGCGAACTTCTGCAATCAGCAACATCGTTACCTCATCCGTTTGTTTACCTAATTCCCCGGCCGGGTATAACACCCACCAGAGATTTAACATTAGCACTGTGGGTAATATAGACTGCATACCTTAGTCAGGTAAAGCTAGAGCACTAGTATCTTACGTAGTAATCTTACCTCTTCTAATGAAACCACTAGTTAGAATGTGTCATCTACATAACCATATCTTATTGGATCGCCATAGCTCAAGACATATTTGACTTTGACAAAATTTAAACGGTATGTCTTGACTATTTTGCAAAAAATGCGATAGTGATCCGTGATTAGTTGATGGCTTGTATATGCCGTCTGTTTCTTTATATGTATGTAATTCAACATTATTAACTTCGTATATGGTTTGTATTACTATCATTGCACTATATGCACTATATGCTTCTGATTAATAGTGATCATCTTGCATACACATCTGTATAGGAATGTAATTTAGATCAAATCCTTTTTATTATTTACATAATGCTCATGCAAAAATTGTATTCTGTTTTGTGTATCGAAATATTTAAAACAAAACTAGATACCCCAAGGCAATGTGTGTCTATACATACAGGAAAGTTTCTCAAAACAAAATGTAATGTCCGAGCTTGCGGGTGCGCCGATCTGTCGCGTATTTGGTAACTGCAGCGGCACCGGCGGCGCGATGCCCAATATGGGCTGGGCCGGGCTGGCAGGCCGGGCTCCATGTACGGTGGCCACTGCTGGGGATCCGGTTAATGAGTGGTGGGACCGGCGTGCCCTCCCGTACTCGGCGAGATAATGTCACGTGAGAATGCGTTCCAATGCACGCAGCCGGCTCGAAGCACAATCAACTCTAAAAAATAGCGTTTACTAATTATGGTCAACGAAGTATGATGGAAATAAAACTACTAAAACTTGTGACATGCGCTGCGACTTTTTTTATAATAGATTGGCTTGCATTTGGCCGCCAACTCGCCTGATGTTAAGCGAAAATGCGGTCTACAATGGAGCACGCTTGCTTAGAAGAAGCCGATTTACTCGCGACTTGAAGGAACCCAGACTGTACTCATCGGGGAACACCCACTCGGGCAGCAGATTCCAATGTCTAGCGGTACGTATGAAGAAGGTGGAATCAAACCGCTTAGCTCGAGCTTTTGGAACATCAACCATAAAGCACTAACTCACTAGCGTGTCTCACTTGTGTGTGAATAGGTAATCGTAGCTAAACTGGCAGTTAGTCATTTTGTGTGGGTAGTCTGAGTCGGTACTAAAATTGCGTTAAATTCATTGCTTAAGGTATTAGCGTGTTTACCTCTAGCAAAAAACTTTAAAAGAAAATACTTCTTAACGTTACATCTTTTGTATGATTTATTTTGCCTCTCAATTATTTGGCTTTTTATTATTTACCAGGAAAAACTACACAATAACAAATATTCGGCTTCTACAAAAATTTTGAAACAATTACGAAAGTACTAGTCGTTAAATGAAGGACAGACAGATATACCTACAGGTTTAGTAATAGAGTATCGTTGGTCACAGTACGCGTTCGAGCTCTAAACATGTATTTCCATTGCAAGAGTCGCCCTCGGCGCGATGGCTCCACTAGACGCCCGCTTTCCCCCAGGTCCTTTTAAAAGCTTAATCCACCTGGACATGCGCACCTTAATCTCATAATGTTGTTATAATCCGAGTAATCACTTAAATGGATGCTCATATCCATACGCATTCGTGAACGGAAAGAGCTGGCGCGCGGGGAAAGTACACGGTTATTAATATGTGCAAAGTAATACTTCTTTAAGTTTGCAGCGAAGGGTGGAAACAGCACTAGATAGAATCCTCAAACCCATCATCGCTTTGCTTCAGCTGAAGAGGCAGTCAAACGCAAACCTATAATCTCTCTATGTGGAGTAGAAATTCATTGTCAATGTCAATTTGTTACCGACATCTACATGATGGTCTAATATCCCTTCTAGAGTAGACCGAGCAGCAGTGAGCTGTATCGTGAGGCAGTTGCCGCTGTACTGGAAAACACAATGTTTTTAACTAAAACTAAAAACATTCCTTCTATTATTAGTCACTAGTCGTATTAGGACATAGAACATACGCTTGGGGATAGATCTGTTTAACAAGTCGACTAGTAAGGTACCACAGCAGTACCAGATATTCTGCCGCCAAGCTGTAGTGTGTAAACATTACTGTGTTTCTGTACGAAGGATACTGCAGCGATGCCCTGGACTTTAGCTTGCTACCCAAAGTTCTGTGTATCGCTATAATGGGTCTAGACAATCTGAGCATGCGTTATCTCTTACCATCAGGAAAGCGTCTCGTTCATTTCATTAAAAAGCAATCTGTGTAACAAACACACATATTCACTTTTTTTAATCATTTCCTTTCTTTCTTCATAGTATCAGTGAGATGAGCATGCAACAGTAGACGCGCGGTCTGTAAGTCGGTCACGCGCAATTCCTGACGGTTTGCATTTCTTTGTGAACGTTCTATTGGCTCGCAGCTCGGTCCTGCTACTTACATCTACAAAGGGTTCACCGAGATCGGAATCTAGAGAGGTAATATCCTCCCCGAAGCTAAACTGGCGTGAATCTCTTATTTTCGTCTCTGCATAGAAATGTTGGAAAAAGTCGAATCGGATGTCAGTCTATCTGCGGCGTCATAAATCACGGCGAGTGACACCGCGGTATCCGTCTACTTGTTGATCGCAATGACGTCACAAATACGCACTATACGCAAACGTGTACTCAGATATTATTATCTCGCAGAGTCTACTTGAAAGACTGTGTGGCTTCCAGTCTGGAAGTCATAAGTTCAAATCCGCCAGCACGCACTACTTTTTTAAATTATGTGCGTATTGCCAAAGACTTCAAACGGTGAAAGAAAACACGCTGAAGAAACCTACATGTACGAGAATTCTTAAAAAAATCTCAAACACATGTGTAGTGTACTAACCCGCACTTAGCCAACGTGGAGGACTCCGGCCTTGCCCTTCTCTTCTCATATTGAGGAGAGGCCCGCGCCCTCCAGTAGGACAGTATAAAAAAAAATTTGGCGTCACTTCTTTTTTGACTATCGCGGCAATACAACTAGATTTCGCGCCCGCAATCACTCCCATTGCGGGTGCGACACCTGGTTATGTGAATGCCACGTAAATCTCAATTGATTTGAATAAGCTTTTTCAGTGTGAAAGCTAGTGTCATGTTATGTAGGGGCGCGGTGTGACGTCACAGATCTCCGATAGCTTCGCAGCGAGCAGTGTAGTCCCGGTGTTGTCGGCAAACAGCTTCTGTCGGCGGAGCGGAGCTAGATAACTTCCATTATCTGATATTGAACTCGTATTCCGAGTGAAATATTCAGGCTACCGAATTAAGGTCCCAGCGCACTGCATGAGTTCGACACCAGGCCGAAAAAAACACTCGTGTCACACATCATCGTAGTTGAAACATGGTTGATTCACATTTCCAGGCTGACCACTAAAACGGCCGGGTAAAAAGGTATAAAGTTCCACAATAGTTTAAATAGGTACCGTTGATCCGGTATAATAATTTTAAGATTTATTTATGTTAAATGCAAGTCGGCAGTAGTCAGTAATATTTTCTGGCCATAATTAACAATAATGGGACAGGCAAGCCACTTGTTACAAAACAATGTTACATGTTTGTGTGTGTGTGTGTATTTAGATTTTATGTTTAAAGGTAATTAATATAATTAGGTTAATATCTATTATATTATGCTGATAAAATTCTTAGTGTTTGGCTCGTCTTCCCCCCAGTGTCGGCCCCGTGCAGTGCCTCGTGACCATTATGCGATACATAGGTAACCTACATCTCATATATTGCTCGCGCCAGTTATTTCTCATCTTTTTGATACAGTTTTTCTCTGTTTGTTCCTTGGATTAGATTCCTCCGTGATTTACTGGAACGCTTTATTACCGAGGTAATTACTCAATTTATTGTAATGCCGCTGTTTCTTCTGGATTACATTCCGGGAATAAATCACGTTGGATTATAATCAGAGGCGGTCTGTTTGGGCTTCTTACTGCCGTGTCGGGTGACACAGTCGCAACTTCAGCGCCGCGCATCTCAGTCCTCGGAACAAGGATCACTTGCAGGGAAACATTTTTAAATCATAACATATCCTAATTGTTTGTTGAAAACACAAAAGTTTCTTTATCGTGAATCTAATCCATATTTTTTGACAGGATAGGTGTTTCACCATAGCTCACCTGATTATAGGGGCCGGCGTGGTAGAAGATGGTAAACACACAGAGTGAGGCTACCGGAATACATCGTTAGGGGTTTGGCGGCAGATTTACAACTAGCCAGCCGAGTACTAGAGAGTGTCCTACCACCATGCTATGGTTTCTTCACGATGTTTTCTTTCACCGGCAGTTTCAATTCATTATTGGGATTTGAACCCATGTCTTTCCACGTGTGAACCAACCGCGCTAACCACTAAGCTGTCATCGCTACGAAACAATTAATAAGACACATTTTATTTTATTTTTATCTAACCATAATATGAATGCCCTAGGATACCGAGACTTTACAGGCGCTGTAATATGAGTTTAGCTGTACCCCAGTCGCGTATACTTGTACGCCTCGACAGACAGCCTCGCCCAGGCCACCAGGCGCGTCACAGCATGCAGCAACTATTACTATAACCTGTGGACGGCGTGTAGTAAACATCGTACGTTATGCGGGACTTGCTTTACGGCTCCGGGTGAAACTGAAGAAGCCTTATAAAGCTGCCTATACACATTTGGTTTAATTGAGACTACTCCCACACTCGCCCGCGGCTCGTCGTGATTCGACAAGATACGGTTCAGTTTGAGTCCAACCTGCGCGACTGCAGTGCGACGGCGACGGCGTCGTGTCCGTGAAGTGACCGCCACCGTCAAAGGCATCGCGACGAATTGCGACCCCAAGCTAGTTTCAGATAGGCAAGTGTCCTCTAGCTTTAAACTAGCGATGAGCATTAAAATCATTTTTTTTTTCTTTTGTGCTGGTGTAATGTTTTTTTGGAGCAATAAGTCCACGTTTGACCACTAACTCGCTTGTTGCACGTGAGCCTGCCGGAACACCGTTAGACCGGAACAACTTGAGGATGGTTGAGCTATCATCGCTACAGTTTCCGATGCAATTTCGTTGACGCTTCGATCGCGTAGGTGTGCCTGTGCTGTTATGCAACACTTTATTGCAAAACGTGCGATGCCGGTGATGGCTCGATTTCACGGTTAACCTTTAATTGTGGTTTTATGATTGCATCTTCGAATTGTCGCGTATAGTCTGCCAATTATGTCACATCGTTGACGACGACTTCAATACATAATAACGGTATTTACGTATTAATGAAACGCAGTGCAATATACGCGAGTAAACGCGAGCTGAAGTGGACCCGAAACCGAGACAAACCTCCGCAAAGTTCTATTTTATTAAGCACGATTGTAATCATATTTAATAAATAAGTAAAATATGACTAAACATCAAAAGTCTTTAATATTTTTTATTCTTTTATATAATTCCTTTTTTGTAGTTTTTTTTTTGTGTGAAAATAATTTTGCTCTATCTTATCTCAAAGTAATGAGCGCCAAAGCAGCTATACCCTGGACTTTGTGTTGCTACTCAAAGTGCTTTGTATTGCTGTAATAGTGAGATGTGGTACTGCATTATCATCATCAGGAGAGCGTCTCGTTCGTCTCATTACTTCTACAGACAAAAAAATAACAATTGTTTTCAAAGACAGGAGTACGCCGACCACTATTTGCCTCCAATGCACGCGGAGTATTGCGTACTGTCCTTTATTACGAGCCACATCAGGGTCATCAGTGTTGGGGATTTTGACTTTGTTTCTTCTTCATAAATCCGGACATTGTATTTTCAGCTCATAACTGACGTGTCACACAAATCCTCACTATGATTACCGATTATATCCTCGTTAATATTGTAAAATAAACATCACGTTGGGTTGCGCTTAATACATATTTTCATGTTACAAAAGCTTAATTTAAATTTCAATTAAGGTTAACAATCACCGAGTTACTCTCGGTCTATTTTCCATTTTTGTTTTAAATCACCTGTGGTATGGCAGATGTTCAAGCGACGGTGACCACTCACCATCAGGCGGCTCGCTTGGTTGTTTTACCTTAAAAGAACTTTTAAAATGAGCGCATGCTCTTCCGAATTTAAATTAAGTAGGAGACAGAAAATAAATATCCAGAAATAAGCCATAAGTCTCTCCGCCATCTGCCAAACCTGACAAAGCAATAGAGAAAGTACATTTGAGTGACGTCCATCCCATCCCCGCCCCGGCTTTAATCAATAAGGTCCTGAGGTGTTAAATCAATCGTAAAAAATCATGTCTGCGACAGGCCTTATAAGAATCGGTCAATTATAAAAAGTTACGTACCTATAGAGTAGCGGGCGGTCGTGCCGGCGGCGCGGGCGCCACGTGCGCGCGCGCACGACCGCCGCTCACGACGTGCGATTGTCCTCGGTCGCCAGTTTTTGTCGGCGCCCGCGCGCGCGGTCACGCTGCTAGACTTGCCTCACACTAGCTGCGACCCGCCGTTTTACCCGATGCCCTACTCAATTACAACTTCTGGACTGCCCTATTAGCACATGCGGTTGTAACTATGCTTCCTAAACCATGGGCGCGGCTTGGCTTCCCGCTCAGCTCAAACATTTATATGAAAACATAGCTGTTTTTTTTTTGTCTGGATGTTTCGTATGTTTTACAATTGTATATATTTACAAAAAAAAAAGAAAATAGGTATTCTATCAGTGATTTGGTTCTCATAGTACAAGCGTTGCTTTGTGTGGAGCTAGATGGCGCTGTGTGGAATGTCCTGCGATATTTATTATTATATCCATGTTATCAATCTAGCTGAACCGGCAACCCAGAGCTGGGAATAGGCTTCCTCTCGTTCAAGCTTCCTCCTTTGCTTTACAAGTCGTCCGGCCCCCATGTTGCCGTCCTCCCCCTCGTCGTTGATACGCGTTGGTCCGCGTGTACACTTCCCGCGAAGACAATTTATAAAAGTAGCTCCAATTTTTCGTCCTTCGTCAATTTAACCTGTAGTGTCACGAGCCACTTCCGCGCCGGGAGTCGGAGGCGGTGTCGACGCTTTACAATTCGATTACCACAGAATTGGAGCATCGATTTTTAGATGATAAACTACATTATACTAGATGTTGAGTGTCAGTGTATTCGATGTTAGTGAACACGCTTAGCTGGAGATGGGAAAACAGCTCTTGAATGATGATGACGAACTACAATCTTACAATATCACAAAAAATTCAAGAAAAAGTCAAAAACTTACTTAAAATAATCACAAACTGAAACACGAACTTACGCATGCTACAGCTTTGTGGTCGATTGATTTCAATTGTGATTTGTGGTTAGCGATCAATTTCGCGGACAAAAGGACAATGCAATGGATGCAGGACCATCAGCTGAGATCAAATCGGAATGCCTCGCGAGATCCGACCCGGTTACTCAGTAGATACATTATTCTCGCTTCACATGGACACGTTTTGTTTTGGCTTTCATTAATTTCCTTAGCAAGAAATGATTGATCGTACAGTACAAAATGGAAATAATTAAAACAATAATCATACCTTTGAAAGTGAAGGCGGCTTATATGTTATTCTTAGTTTTTTTTTCTGCATGTAATCTTTGATGTGGACAATAAAAAGTTTATCAATCAATCAATCTCACTCGAAACTGCGCTGCACTGTAATGACTGTCATAGCGATGTCATCGTGACGAGATCCCTTAAATAGCTTCTCTACATAGCACAAAACAAAGTCGCTTAGATCTTTTAAACTATAACAGTGTTCCAGATTGAAGAGTACTGCAGCTAGCGAAATTACTGGGCGGTTGAGACTAACCAAGTAGGGCCAATGCAGCGATGTCCTGAACTTTGTTTTGCTACACAAAGTTCTATGTATCGCTGCAATGGTCATGGACAGGCGTTGTCTCTTACCATCAGGAGAGCGTCTCGTTTATCTCATTACTTTTACATACAAATACAAATACAAATACAAATCATTTATTCATAACACCAAAGTTACAGGTCATTTTCCCATTCATATTTAAAAACTATTATCAAAATCATTACATATGTCAAAACAATGAACATGTCAATAAAGTAATATGTCACATATAAAATAATTATGTCAATATAATTAAATGTCCATAAAAAACAAAAATATTATAATTACTTACTAGTAATTCAACTAGCAGAAGCACTAGTTTTGTCTAAACTGAATTATATGGATACAGTGTTTGGTCCGCGTCTATTAAGCAAAACTAAGAAGCTAATACAGCGGGTTCAGAATGCTTGTGCACGTTTTTGTTTTGAAATTCCGGTTAGGGCCCACGTGACTCCATTTTTAAACAAAAACTTTCTTTTAAAAATGACACATCGTCGTAAGCTTCACCTTGCGTGTCTTATGTTTGGTGTCATGAAGTACAAAACTCCGAGTTATCTGTACGATAAGTTGTCCTGGAAGTCGAGTGACACGCCCGTTCGGCAGTGCGCGCCGCAGCTCATGACGGAGCGGCACGGCTCCGCCGCGTTCAGAGGCAGCTTCCGTTATGCTGCGACTAAGTGCTGGAATAATATTCCTCCGCCAATTCGGAACCTTCAAAGTATTCAAGGTTTTAGACATCATCTGAAAAGATTTATTTACGCGCACCAGAGGGGTGAGGAACTTATGAGGAATGATACTAGTGCAATATAGTTAAAACTTTTTTCCAGATAAGGTTTCTCGTCTGTGTGTGTGTGTGTCCGTAAGTGTCGTTTTAACCAGTCGTCCTGTTTTGTATTGTATTCGCACTTCGGGTATTTATATTTTATTTTCATTTTATTTGTTTCTCTTGTTTGACTAGCTGTTATTGGAACTGTATATTATTGTATGTGTATATATCATTCTGTTTTATGTTTAAATTCACCCTAAAAATATTTTTGCCGGTCGGCACACTCGTGCGTTACGTCACTTGCCGGCCTCGACGGAAGACCAGCGCCGGCTGGCTTCAGTCGGCATTATGCTGAGTCGAGGCCGGTTTGTGACATAAAATATATTTCATACTTTTTGTTTTTTTGTTTAATTTTTTGTTTTTTTTTGTTTAATTTTTATTTATTATATATTATACCTTTAAGTTTTTCTATGTTTTATGTTTATTGTTTATATTTTTTGTATGTATAAATGTATGTATGTATTGTAAATTATGTTGAAATGTATTTTATGTCATAAATAAAGTGTTGTCTATTGTTGTCTATTGTCTAATTCAATAATCTCTTAGTTTTAAATAATCGTCAAAGTCATAGAATAAGGTCTCTTGAAGCCAAGATCTTAGTTTGCTTCTGAAGCACGCGATGGAAGGTGCATCCCGGATGGAAGCGGGTACGCGATTGTAGACCGCGGGCCCCAGAATGTATACCGACCTCTCCGACTTGACGAGCCGAATAACTTTTTTATGTATAAATATTTCAAATATGGCATTATGTGGGATTCCTTTTTTAGCTGGATTTTATTGAAAAGATTTAATTTTAGAAATATTAAGTTTTAGAAATTTTCATTTTTTAATAAAAAAATATTAAACTACACACATTCTACTTTTTGTGAGATACCTACTAGTTGAATACCTAGTACTTCGTACCTGGCGTACGATTGCAGCGCCACCTACTGGGTCCAATTTTAAACCTTTCGTCCTACCAGGAACCTAATCAAGCCCAAAATAAATTTTGATCAAAAGCAGTCCAGTTTTTGTGAGACTAACGCACGGTAGGTACTTGATTATCATAATATACATATATAGAAGGTAAATATATAGAGTACGGATATATAAATAATGGCAAGTGGTCATTGCCACCTTCGGACGTCTTTAAATTAGAAGCATACTTCATGTTTTTATTTCAACTTAACAAAAAACCCAACAATTTTTTTTTTTATCGTAATTTTTAATTAGTAATTTGATCAGAACCGTACTGTGAAACTAGTCAACAAATTGCATTTATTCCCATTGTTGTCTCCAATTGTAGAGCTGCGAACAAAAAAGCGCTCTGTTTACAAAATACATTCTAATTGGAGGTCGTGAGTACTGCTACAAATGTACCTCATTTTTTATTGACAACGAGTATTCGGAGATACCACCGGCACAGCGGAGCGGCTCGCAAAACCCAAATATACATCGATTGTAGTCAAATCACATTCTGATGTAACAATTTCAAATATTTTTAACAACGGTTGAATTTCTACATGTTATGTTAAGTTCGCTGATTGTTCAATTTTAGATCACTCGTTAGAACTCGGCCGCGCGCCGCAGTACACCCGTACCTACTCACAAATGCGCTACAAGTAGCTACACTGAATAACAAAATAACAGGCATTGACTAATATCGTGAGGACACGACATTGTTCTACTCCTATCCAGTATGAGCTATGCTATACGCCGACTTCCTTAGTTCGTCGCACTTGACAATGGTGAGACGTACAGAACGTTGGGACGTAGTTAGTAATACAAATTTTTGATAGGACGAACCCAGTTTATTTATCAGTAGATACACTACAGGATACAATTAATCAAAGGGACATATAGATAAAAATTAAGTTTTTAATTCAAATAAATTTAAAAGTACACATCAAATCAAAAAGGCTAGTAGAAAACTTTCAAATATACTTAAGTGAAATAAATAGTCGTAAAACACTCTTTTCCAGAAATACAAACTAGTGTTTGTGAAGTTTAAGTGGAAGAAGAGTAAATCTGAAAGAACTAACCTCCTCCTTTTTTTAGAGCTTCGCAGCTGCAGTACAATTTGTGGTACACCTTCAGCCGCTTCTAAACGTGTTCAAACGGAAGTAATAGTTTCGCCGCGGGCCGCACACGCGCCGTTCCCAACGCGCACAGCCTGCATCCTACAACACTATTATTATAATGCGAGTGCAAAGAAAGTGGCGCCCGATATATCCGAGGCTCGCGAGCACCCGCAGACACACGGCCTCCCCGCGCACAATGAAATAATAAACACTTCACCCGCTTGGGGGGAAATATATTTTTTCGTTATTATTTGCAAAGTAAATTTCCCGGTTCGCAGGAAGTGCCCTCGAGCCTGTTCGCCGATGGAATTTGTCATTTCGATATTCATATTTTCTATTCAAGTGTGACAATGACGTACAGGCATTTTGACTTCGGAGGGAATCAACTAGAGTTTGCATACTAATAGAAATTCCGATACCGGTGCCCGCGCGGTCTGAAATAGCGTCAAATAAAAAAAAGTTAATTTTACAATGCGTCTGAGTCAGTGAGAATACTGTGCACTCCCAGCTGGAGGTGTCCGGCTATTCGCTATACGTCGCTCTTACTTTCGTATAAATAAAAGAGAGTGGCAGGCGATAGAAATAATATCATACATTCTGGAATAGTTTCACTGAAAGTTTTGATGGATTTGTTCCAAAGCTAAACTTGTGAGTATAAATGGAATAATCCAATGATACTGTTGTAGGCATTTTCTCGGTGATAGATCTCCTTAGCAGAAAATTATTTAGGTAGGTAAATAATTAATTCTAGATATTCTGTTCCAAGCAGTAGTGTGTAAACATTGCTGTATTGCGGTTGGAAGGATAGTGCAGCTAGCCATATTACAGGTCTATTGAGACTAACCATCGAAAGCCTCAAAATAATGAGTGCCAAAAGAGCGACGCCCTATTTGTTTTACTACTTAAAGTTCTGTGTATCGCTGCAATGGTCATGGGCATGCGTTATCTCTTACCATCAGGAGAGCGTCTCATCCGTTTCATTACTTTTACACGAAAAAGGTATTGCTACTCTAAAATTTCGCGTTACTATGTCAATTCAAAATCGCCCTCGAACCTTTCAAGCAAGAGTTTAGGCAATATTATAACGGAACTAGGAAGTGACATGTTATGTTTGAAAAGTACCTGAACAGTGGCAGCTTTTGTTTTTTATATTTTTCCTACATAACCAGAAATTATAGTAACTGCCCTGGGAACGTCCGATGTATGTAGGTACAATCGCGTATAAAATTAAATGCAGATATTTAAGGACAAAATTATTACAACAATAGTGATCTGTCAATGGCCGCGGGGAACAATACAAGCAATTATGAATAATAAGCTGCATTTATACGACACTCGTAAGTAAGTGTGGGAAGTTACTTCAGTTACACGCTTTAAATCAAAAGCTATAAAGCTATATATCAGGTGAGCTGTGTTCAAACACCTAGCCTGTCAATCATAAAAAAATATTTATTTAATTAATCGAAGTATTGTAATACACAACTCGTGCTGTACATAATAACGTTTATTGTAGCGGGTTTAATTTTTTTTTCTGTCTATCTTTCTATCTGCAATCAGCCTGGAAGCCATAATCAAATGTTTTGAGTTTAATCTTAGTTGGTTTTGAGATATGCACATCCTGTGATGTGTCATCTCCTATTATTTAACTCAGCGACTAGATGGTGGCTAGTCGCGGATGAGGTGGTCACTGATGTCCAGTAGTGATGCAGCTAAATGGGTTCTATGCAGTCTAAGTCTTTGTTTATATCTTTGGATCTGCATGTATTCATGCACTTCCGTGTTTCGTATAAACCATGGGGCATTGGCTCACAGTTTTTAGTGCTTTATTTTGGAAGTCACTCAAACATAGAAATCCTCCAGCGCGGGTTTAAATAACGCTGCACTTTCATAACTCCACGTCAGGGTTTATTGCCTTAAAGATGCTGTAGAAAACATACGCAGAAAACTTAACTCTAGATCCACAACAAATATTTAACTTAATTCTTCATGTTAGAAATAATATAACATATCTATGGGAAGTATAGTACGAACCAGTGTAGTGCACGAGTGTACAACGGAGCATGTAGGGTCGTATCTCGGAGGTGCTAAACGCTTGAAATGTCCGCTGTGTCCGGACGGCAATTAACGTGCGTCCGCCGCCGCCGCGCCACCGCGCCGCCGCGCCGCAGCGACGCGCCTCGCCCGCCGCGCTAAACAATCTAATTGTGCGGCGCTTCTGCCCGCGACTGTACGGTGTACGCCGCCTGTATGAATGTAAACGACCGAAGCCCAAATTGAACGTAATTGATGAATGAAAATTTAATAGAGAACTGTTTATTGCGCAAATCGTTGTTTATCGGTGATGTTTGTGGGCAGAATGTTGTCGTACATGGATTATTCACGACCGAAGTCGTCCCATCGCATCCCGACTACGGCAAAGCAAAAAGGAGGGTTGTGATTTTGACCGTTTTATGTGTATGTACAATTGTACATACCTGGGTATATACCTATATGTCATCATTTGACATATGAAGCGACGCCGGAAGCATCTTGACTGTCCGCTGGTTATCTTTCTCTACTATTATAAAGAGGAAAGATTTGATTGTTTGTAATCCTATTCATTACAAACAAACAAAACTACTGGACCGATTTCAAAAATTCTTTCACCGTTGGGAAGCTACACTATCCCCGGGTGACACAGGCTTTTTATCCTTGTATTCCCACGGAAACGGGAACTACACAGGCGAAAACGCGAAGCGTCCGCTAGTATACAATAAATTTAATATAGCGCCTTCTAGAACACATAAAGTCAAGAACTAAAAAAAAATATTGATGCCGTGTCAGTTATCATAATTATAAAGGGAATTAATTAAAACATTTAAAAAAAAAATTCGGCATTATAAACATTAAAATATGTGCAAGTTGTTTCTTTAACAGTCTATAAATATTGAATAATTTGTACATAACAATTTCAGATGAGAATATTTTCTTGTTTATACGTTTTAGGGCGCGATTTTCCGTTGTTGGATTATAGTTTTTGAACTTACTTTTAACCGAATGTATGTACATAAATAAGGCACTAACTAACCTACCTAACTTACGTTTATCTTGTTGCAGGCATGCTGAGGTCGGCCTACGACCGACCAGACCACGAACGTGAGTACCTTCAATACTATATATTACATATCTTTACATTTAAGTATAATTTCGCGGTACCAGCTCTACAATACTATCACAAAACACACTTACAACTTATCTCGGCCAGACACACCAAAACACTAGGGACTACTTCTCTACACTACTAAGTTTCCTATTCCAGTCTACAATAATTTAGTTCACATCTGTCTCTAGATTGAGGCTTTTATAGCTGGTGTTATTTGGTGGTATATCTCCTTAGCTGGAGGTCGTCTTGGCTGGTACAAACAGTAGTGTATAAACATTACAGTATTTATTATACAAGGGTACTGCAGCTAGTGAAATTACAGAGCTGTTGAGACTACGAAAGTCTTACAGTAATGAGCGCCAAAGCAACGATGCACTGGACTTTGTTTTTCTACTCAAAGTTCCGTGTTATCGCTGCAATGGTCACGGACGGTAGTTATCTCTTACCATCGGAAAAGCGTTGCGTACTTACCACAGTTGTTCGCCAGACTTATTACCACCAAACATATTATGAACGCTTTAATAAATAAAGTAACTTCCACAAGGTGGGCGCGCAAAGCTGAGCGTAGACGACTATTACGAGTACATCACAGGTTTTCGCCGTGATACAAAACGCAGCAATTTTTTCGTACGCGTTCCGGAAGCGAGCGGAATCAAACACACGATCGGGGAATAACACAAATTCGCATAGAAACCCCGTCCTGACATTATGGCTATCAATTTTTTCCATTCTCCGCGCGCCGCGCGCCGTGTTGAGTGAATCTATCACTCTTTTACGGCGCTCACCTCCTGCCGGCGGCGCGCGGTGCCTACTGCTGATTTACGATTCAATTTCATAAAACATGAAAACTTTCTCTGGAATGAAAGGGGACGTGAAGGTCGGCCACTTCCACGTCATTGATTACACTGCAACTAGCGCGCCTATCGTGACGCCAGTAGTTACACTTTAAAATCTCGTGACGCAAAATAGTCTTTACTATGGTTGTCTACTAGGAAGGGCTTCAGGTACTTTCTTGTGAACTAAACTTCAGCCCAAATTGATAGTTTTTTTTAATATTTACTACTCGTATCATTGATCGATTTCTCGGTGGATCGCTTTCGGTTTTTTTTTTGTTATTTAATGGTTGTCAAACTAGGTATTTAACCACAGCTCACCTGATATTAAGTGACGGTACAGTCAAAGATTGTAAAGCACACCTAGCTTGGAATGTAACTGGACCTCAAGTGAGGCTGCCGGAACACACCGTTAAGTGCTTGGTGGCATATTAGTAGATTTAGAGCTAGAATACAACGGAGAATGTAAAGAACACCCTGGCCCAATTGTTCAACAATTTAAAAAGCAGTAACATCGACGAACTAAATTTTTCTGTATTTAAATTAACTCCACAAGGCAGGCTCGCCTAACAGTCATCGTTATAAAATGTAGAGGTAAATACATTTTCAACAAAATTATAATTTAATACTCAACAAAGTACACAAGTAAACCTTTTTCCCACACATTAAGCTCTAAAAGCTCTAAAATAATACGTTAAAAAGCTCGTTAGTTGATAATACATCATCGTAGAGATATCCCGTGCTGAGGAGTCTGTGCTTCCCGCGCAAACACGGCGTCCGCGAGATATGGAGCCATCCATCATGGCGGCTGATAACTGCGGCGCTTATCAGTTATTCCACAAACAATGTTCGGAAAACAAGGCATCTGATGTCGTCTCGGTTCCCGCTAATTAGGCAACAGACTTTTAGGGATATACCATTTTTCTACAACTCTCCTCTTTTTATTAAGGTATGCAATACAATATTTTATTAACAAAACTGAAGTTACAAGTAATATTTCCATTCATGTCATTTGTTTGTTCCGGTGCCTACTGGCAGTATTGTAGTGACCGGACACAGCACTGGAAAGGTACTGGAAAGCAAAAAAAACAATTTCGTTTACTTGGATGACAATATATTCTTCTAGTTATTTTGATTTAACAATCAAACTACTGGACCGCTTTTCATGAAACTTGTATGGTACAAATCGGAAAAAATATCCTTTTCAATAAAAATAATGCTAATCAGTCCAACCGTCTTTCAATACAATACAAAAAAATGTTGTGACTTTTTTAGAGTCGGTGAAAAATAATTTTAATAATATGAAATATAGTGTTATATAATATATTTGATTCTTGGCTACAATTGTGCTTTCATTTCAAGATATTCTCACAATATCTCTAACTATCAAGGTTAATTCTTGCGAGGCATGAGTTGCATTAATAACAATAAATTTAACATTCACACTCATTTCTGGTACTCGCGATAAAAAGTTCTTATCTTTACGTTGAGACCAGTGAACATAACTAGAACAATTACAAGCACGCTTGCACTCAGGGTTTACGCTTTGAGAACGTCAATTCGATTGACGAAGTTCTTTTGACAGATGCTAGTTTCGATCGCGAGCCGTTCACGGAGGCTCCGTGAACAAAAGCGCGTGGCGCACAGTCGACCACTAGTCGTCAAATAAATCAAGTGGATTTGCGTCCGCTGTGCGCGCGAGCGTGCGCCGCTACCTTCGTACGCACTCCGGGTCCCGCACCCCAATAGTCTCGGCGACTGTAAGCGTGTAAAAGTTATCTGTAATTGGTTATCAGGTATTAAAAACTGACGACTCGCTCATTTGGTAATGCATCTGCTTCAAGAGCTGTGTGGGTTTGATTCCAACTCAGTACAAACATTTTTATAACGAGCATAAATGTTTGTTCTGTGTGGGCGGGAAAATGATGTAGTTTTGACACATTTTTTTTTTATTCACACTGTAGTCCGAGTATCCGATATAATTAAACGGGAGTAAAACAAAAAGTATGTATTTACAAAAAAAAAGTATTTTATCAGACATCTGGTTCTCATAGTAAACTTTGCTTAGTTTGAGGCTAGATGGCGCTGTGCGAAATGTCCTAGGAACAAATCAAGTGAAAATTGTACAATTGACAATTGAATGTCTATTGGCAACAATTTGCTTGTATGTTCTTATGCCTTCATCATATCGTTTCATGATTATGAGGATTTTCAGATTTTTCATCAGACAGTTTTTTCTTTTCACATATAATTATGATAATCTTGCTTAACTTGATTTATTTATTCGTTCCCATTCCTGCAAGTCGTCGTTCCAAAGTTCTGAATTGAAATATACACTAGTCTATACATCCAGTCTCCCGCAAGTATGAAAGTTCTGTAATAAAAAGCCCTATTTATACGTACTCCCGGTGGAAGTGGGCACTCACTAATTTATTTAGCCTTATAACTGAACTAGGCAAACTAACAGCCCTCCTTAAGCAAAAAGTTCAAGTTCCGAACTCGGAACAACTTCGCCGCCGCTTTCTCCGTCCTCGTCCTCCGACACAAGTAGCTGTACGTTCCGCGACCTTATTTAGATCGTAATGAGGTTGATTTTTGTTTGATACACGCTTTTATCCAGCAGCCCTAGTAAGGCATGATCGACAGCACAATGGAGCAAAGAATCGCGATCGAGTTCACATTTACAGTAAACGCTAACAATGAGCTTAATTTCAAGGGGAAATGGGAGGCGGCGCACGTCTGTACGTGGCTAGCCGTCACACGTGTAAACATTCCCCGGGTGCCTTTTTCTTTTTATATAGGTACATAAATATACTACAAATAAATAGGAAAGCTATCGGCTAATTGCTTACGTTATCGGTTTGCACTTATTTTATTTTTAATAAATAAATAAAGCAAAGGTTGTACTATAGAACCAAATAGATAGACAGAACTCTTTATTGTGCACACCATAAACAGAAAAAAAAGTATCTTATGAGCAACTGCCACAAGTTGTGGCCTTATCGCTAAGAGTGATCGCTTCCAGACAACCAAGAAGAGTAAAACACGATAAATCACTTAAGAAACAATAGCTTATAGAATCCTTATATATAGTTATTTATTGTAAGTACATGTTTATAATACACTATGACACTAATATTGTAAAGGCGAAAGTTTGTGAGTGTGGGTGTTTGTTACTCCTTCACTCTCAAACGGCTGGACTAATTTTGATGAAATTTGGTATGGAGGTAGCTGACACCCTGGATTAACACATATGCTACTTTTTATTCCGAAAACATAAAGAACACGCAGCCGTAGAATAATATACGCCACTAGTGGGAATCGAACCCACGCTCTACAGCTCTTGACGTAGATATTCTATCAAATGAGCTAACAGGGCAGTCCAAAAAAGTATTAATGAAAACTTGCATTCAGTTTTAAAATAAATCTAATGACAAATAATGCTGTCTTTCAGAATTGTCCTGAAAGCATGTATTATAATAAACAGGAGCGCAGACTATGACTTGCGACGATTCCACTCTACCGTTCGTTTTGTTTGATAAAACTACTGAAATTGCAAACCAGCGCAGAGTTGGTCGCAGCTCGCGCGGGTCCCGTTTACAGTAAGTAGGGACTTACGCGACTACTTCGAAGGGGAGTCCTTTCTGCGCCACAGATGATCTTTGTGCCTAACGAGCGGCTGACAAACTTGCCAAACATATCTAAGGGAGAGCATGATGGATATCAGTTCGGAAGAATATATCTACTAATGAGTCTGAACTGTATGAAACTTGAAACTTCTATTGTTTGTACGAAACATTTGTTTCTGAGGTTTGTGCTGAATAATCAGCGCTGAGGAAAAATCGCCACGCAATTGCTGGCCTCTTGTAGGGTTCCCGTACCCAAAAGGCAAAACGGGACCCTATTACTAAGACTCCACTGTCCGTCTGTCACCAGGCTGTATCTCATGAACCGTGATAGTTGCGTGGTGGGACAACGTGATGTTCAAAATAACATTTTTAATGTTATTTTTTAATATTTTATATTGCTACTAGCTGCACCCCGCGGTGTTACCCGCTACATATTTTCGGGATAAAAAGTAGCCAATGTCTTAATCCAGGGTCTCAGCTACCTCCATATCAAATTTCATCCAAATCCGTTCAGTAGTTTTTGCGTGAAAGAGTAACAAACATCCATCCATCCATCCAAACTTTCACGTTTATAATATTAGCGGGATGATTTGTAATTTTGGTGGTATCAACATAGTATTGTTTTGTATTACATTTAAGAAAGTGTGAGTGCCTTTGCACGTCTTCCGTTGCGGCTGTGGGCAGCCGAGGACGAGGCACGCGGTCCCGCCGCGCGCGGAGCTCCGCTCTGGGCTCGACAAATTGCGTTGCGTATTGTTTACAAGTTAGCGAGTGCGTTTTATCCCTGTATTCCCACGGGAACGGGAACTACGCGGGTGAAACTGCGAGACGTCTGCTAGTGTTTTATAAAACTTCCTTGTACTGGTACGAAAATTAAACACGTGGCTATCAATAAAGTTTATTTTACCAGAAATCGATGGGAAAATATTAAAAGCACAAGTTCAAGAGGCTCGAAACACGAACGCCTGCGTGATTCTTCATCGAAACCGAATGCTAAACAAATCGTAGAGCGGATACTGACAGGAGATTACTTTCTATGAACGTTGTAACTGAAAAGGGCGCATCACGTCTATAGAGAGCACAAAAACATTTTAAACATTGCATTCACTATGTTTTTCTTTCATAAACGCACAAAAGGATATGAAATATCTTCCCGATTTTCCGTTACAATGGCTGCCGGAGCCGGCGGCGTTCTTAATAGCATCAATACCGCTATTATTCGAATACCCTTGAATAAATTACCTGCCTCGCCTCACCTGCTGTTTATCGGCTGAGGAAGCTGTGTTCAGATGTCGTATGGTCCGAGCCAGACAACTTCGTGAAGGTACGCAGACCCCGACTTGAAACGTTCGCTACTCGGCCGGCAGGCGGCACTGGACTTCAAATATGCATACTATGTACACTCTGTGTGACAATTATAAATACAAAGTAATATTATATTGAAATGACACTACATTTGTATTTAATTCTTTTGAGAGTTCTTTTTTAATAATATGACACCGAGTTTGTGCTGTTGGTTGTAAACACAACGTATGAAATAAAGAACACGTAAGGTTATTCACTAACCCCCGTTCCAAGTTAAATCACCGGAATATATCCAGTGAGCATAATACAAAAATTATAGTAATTCCGGCGCAGTATCTCTCTAACGGAGCGCAATAACAATACAAAAAGCTCATTTCGCGAGACGTTTTAAAATACCTTTTTACAAATGAAAAAGAGCACTCGTCGCAACGACTACCTGAGACACTCCGAGTTTAACGAAGGACAGTGTCGTTAGGAGGCGCGATTTAACGGAATAACGGAAAAAACGGCGCTTATCGACGTGACGATCGGAGTACTCGCGCCGCCACGGGAGGCGCCGGCGGCAGGACGCCCGGCATTTGTTATTGGATAATGAGGCGCGAATAATGAGATTTTGTGCTAGATTTTATTAAGAGTGCTTTAACCAACGCTCAGAAGTTCCAACATCTCCGGCGCAGCCATTACAAAGATAATTTGGGTGTTGTTTCGGTGAAGTAAAACTGAACTCGGTCGCGCGCGAGTTTTAATGGGAATCGCAAACATTCGAACCGAACGCCCGATTTGTTTACGAACCACTCGGAAGAGTCTATGAACGTCGAACGCTGTTTGTTCAAATAAAAGTATATCATTTCAAAATAACTTTCAATTCATTTTCACTTTCAAAACGGTGATCCCTCCGCGCGCCTTGACGTGTTGCGCGACAGAGTCCGTATCGGACGGTGTAACATACATTATAAGAACTCGCCGACTTGTCCAGCTCGGCCTCGTCTGGCCGGTTTTATTGTTTTTATCATTTTACTCACAACAAGTTTACAAACAATCAACGTGTGAGAATAAATAAATATATATCATATTAAAATGTCAACCTTAGCCCCGTTTGTATGCGTTATGTAGTTGACTGTACCAGTTCTGAGGATAGAAGTCGATCGTCCTGCAGATACGCACGCACGGAGGTGGCAGCTGCTCGGTCCGGCCGAGCTGGCGCCGCGGCCGGCGGTGAGTGTGCATTATCAGTAGAAGCGCTGAGCCGCGACGGTCGAGGAGCTCGCGCCGGCGTTGTCGCGCGTGACAATGGTCGGTGACTCCACGTTTTGTAGTTCCGCTGTTTTTAACGCGTCGCGATGAAAAATGACTCTGTTATTGTACGGCCTCGGCCGACAGCAGGCGCCGCGCGCGCGGACGAGTCTCGACAGCGTCTCCTTTACAAAGCGACTCGAGGCCATGACAATTACAAAATTGTGAGGATGGTTTTATATAATAGCTTTTTTATAGAATGTTATCCGATCGCGCCGGGAAGGCTCTGCCCGGCTCGCTCGGCTCGAGCGGCGGCGCGGTGTCATCACTGGTAGGCTGACATCCAGAATCTCACTACGCAACCACTCCGAGTACAAAGTTGAGATAACTATAATACGTTCCGCGTGCAAATTGTAATCGATTACAGTTCGCCGGGACGGGGAGCGGAAACTGGAGAGAACGTCTAATTATCGACATCTCCGTCACACGAAAACGAGCTTTCTGGCAGTGACGCGGCTGTAATGGCGACGTCCCCGTTTCTCGTTATACCCAGCATCTCCGGTGCGAGGTAAACCGTCACCTTCTCGTTCAAATTGAACTTGAGCATATAATTACATACTTAGCTCAATTCCACTCTCCCAGAATCCGAACAACAAAGTCAATAACAGATAGCGGTATCTTTATCTAGATATTTTATAACAGTCTGCGAGTTCAAACCCGCTGAGCAGCCAGCGCTCGCGCCACACGAATATAATGTGTTATTGTTTTCATACAAACAACCGAGCATAACTATAAAGCGACCCTGACTAACGCCCATTTGTAAATGTCACTTATCCTCAATCTAATCCAAACAATACGTTGCGTTATAACTGGTTGTAGAATTTCTTAAAATACAAAAAACCTGTACAGTCCTACGCGCCAGCAGCGTGCAGCGAGCTCGCGGGCGCCCGCCGGGCTGCGCCGCCTCGAATTTTCGCCGCGAGATATTGTAATGGCCGCCCAAGGAGTCGTTCTCCGCACGCCCACATATAACTCGGTGGTGTTCGGTTCCCGGTATCCTCGCAGGAATACCGGATATCGCCGCTTCTATCCGGTTAAACGTACTTTATAAGCGACCTTTCCCCGATTATTGATATTTTTTTAGGATCCGATATGTGGATTATGATTTCATATATCGCAGCCCAATAAGCGGCCTCCGTAAATAATGTAGTGGACGTCGAGCTGGGCGGCCCGCGCGTGAAGCCCGAGCGGCCCGCGCGTGAAGCCCTATTTATATTGAAAACCTCGCGAGGGTCTCGTCGCCGACTTTCCAAATTGGTTTATTCATGTTTCCAATCATCAAACTCATCAGAATTTCATCCCGACGACGGAATGTCTCGTAATTCAGGAAAAAGTCGCATCCCGAAACAATTTGGCGAAACTCCGACGACATTCGGAAAGCAAATAGAGAAGTATTTTAAAATATACCCGATGAAAAAATGTTGGTGAAACTTTATTGTAAGGGAATGGGGAATCCGAGTTATCTCGCGACGGCCGCGGCGCCGCGGGCGCGCGCCAACTTCGATAAAACAACATTATCATTCGGTGCGCATCGCGCGCCGAGCGCGGCGCGGCGGCGGCGCGGCGGGCCCGGCGCGACGGCGGCGCGGCGCGCGAGCGGCGCGTGCAGACCTAATCAAGTTTCACCAATTTCCTCTTCATTTAGATACTTGTTTAATGCAAATTTCCAAATTGACGATGCATCACCGACGTCCCGGGAACTAACAAAGTAAAACGACTTTTTGTAGTTTCAGTTAATAAATGGTCCCTACATAGTTCGCCGAGCTAACGCGAATAAATAATTGAATGCGTGACATTGTAAGTTTAACTAATTTGAACGTGCAGGACTTTAATGTGTCTTAGTCCTGTTCGGAAAAAATCTCCTTCCGACAAAACTGGAGCAACTCCTCGCTAAACGGCTAACTGTGTAAAGTTTTTATGACTCTTGAAAAAAACCTGCCAAGCGAAAGCTGTTGCAAGATCCACGGGTTCCGCAGGAAACTTACAAAAATATTCAGGAACTCTATTTCTGTCTAAAAGTTTTAAATTTTACGATATATTTGCTACAAATTTTTAGAAAAAAAAACTTAATTAAGAAAATTAAAAAACACAAATGCCCACTACTCAATGTTGTTTTTATTTGTAGTGCCACTGATGTAAGGATTCAGTCGATAACCCATACATCCAAATCTGTACACGCATTGAAAAGTTACGTGGAATCAAAAACTCACATACATACATAAACCTTGAAATAAAGACAAAATATTCTTTCTATACACAAATAAAATATTTGTAATATTTCTAGCCGCGCGTTCTGAAATTTGAAATATCAATTCAGGCAGAAAAGATTATACCCTAAGATAGTCCGATAATAGTTAAAAAAAAGCAAACGTTGTGCGTAGCGACGGGCCCCTAATCCGGGCCCGTGTCGCGCTGCGCCGGGCCCGCTCGCCGCGCAGCCGCGCCGCGCCGCGACGTAAGTTCGTTTATTACGTGCGCTCCGGTAATTGTTTCAATTAACTAAGTAACGGGGCAGTTTTTCTCTTATGTGACCGTGCGGCAACTTTGTTACGAGGTCCCTCGCTTTGCACTTTGACGACCTAACTACTCAACTATCTACAACTAGCGTGTACGATTTTTCTATTCAACAACTACTATTATACAATACTACTATTTTTAACTACATTTTACCTACACGTTGAAGCAGTAATGCAGCGTTTACTGTTAAAACCCGAAATAGTTATTTTTAAACACTGACAGATTTAAACAAAACGACGTAGAAACGTGGCTCCTAGACTCCCTGCAATGCGAAGCGAGACGAGGCCGCGCGCGCGTTGTACTCTGCGTTGACTCCCTGAAGAAGGCCACGAGATGCGGCTGAAACTAGTCGAAGTATCCAACATAATCAAACGTGAATAATCCCGCGTGAGTAAAATATAACTATGAGATGCTCGTAAAGTGAATCCTTTTTAGATCGATTTCCAAGCGTTGATTGGAAGCCGTTTCTTTGCAAGCGTAGATAGGCGAGGCGCCGCTCGCGCGCCGGCTGCCGGAGCGGCGAGGTTCAAAGGTTTCTCGTCGGCGGCGCCGAGCGCCCTGCGGTCTCATCTCCGACCCCCGACTCATCGAGCACTTGTCGAATAGTTGCCAAGATTTTGTGAGCAATATTATTTGAAGTTTTCTCATCATTTGAGACTTCAAAGCGATTGTGAATTAGTTCGGGCCGTAGTTGACGAACGTTGATTGTACAAGAGGGTTCCCAACTCGGGTACCGTTATTTGTTTTAGATTTACGGCGTAGTTCGCAAGTAATCTCGGAGCGTTTATGAGTTTGATGTGGAAGTGTACTCACCTTGCAAGCCTTGTTCAGACGACGCTTCGAGACGCGCTCGTGGAAGCGGCTCTCGGTCTCTCGGTCTCTCGGTCGAGTGTCGCCTGCAAAGTCAATCCTGTGCTACTTTCCGGCAGCTCCGTCTTGTCTACGACGTCATTAAGTTTGTGTTGCTGCATCGAAGGAGAACAAGTACAGTAGCGTGACTGACTTGCCCTGTCATCTGGTAATGTATCTGCTCCAAGAGCTGTAAGGCGTGGGTTCGATTTCCACTCATGATACATTTCCGTGTGACGAGCATGTTTGTTCTGTGTCTGGGTGTTCTGTATGTAATACTAGCTGCGCCCCGCGGTGTTACCCACTACACGTTTTCAGGGTAAAAAGTAGCCTATGTGTTAATCCAGGGTCTTAGCTACCTCCATACCAAATTTCGTTCAAATCCGTTCTGTAGTTTTTGCGTAAAGGAGTAACAAACATCCATCCATCCATCCAAACTTTTACATTTATAATATTAGTGGGATAGTGAGATTCTATCAGTTATCTGGTTCCCATTGTACAAGCTTTGCTTAGTTTGGAGCTAGCGAAGTTTGCAGTTTGTTTGCGTTATCTCTTACCATCAGGAGAGCGTATCGTTATTAATTTTAAATAAATTAAAAAAATGGATATAAAGAATGGATATAAAAGGATATAAAAAAGTGTACTTTGGTACTTACAATATTTGTAAAGATGAGAATAAATATAGATATTTCCATGCATCTTTTAAAAAATAAAAAGTTCAAAAATGAAGAAAGGAATGATCCTCAAAGCAGCCAACTTCTCAGCGAAGCCAGCCCGGCCAGCTTCCAAAAGTATGCCTATTATCATTCTATATTGAAATTCATCAATTTCTATCAATAAACCCTCCCGCCGCTGCGCTGACGGCAAACTTTCCACTAATTAAGTAGCGGTACAACATGGCCGCGGGCGAATTTAAAATTGCGAATAACAGCTCTTTATATTTTATTACAACACTTCGCCGGGACTTAAAAGAAATGTTTTGGATCCTTTCACCGATATTACTCGGACCGGAGACCTTTTCTTGGCGGAGCGAGAACGATTGCCGAGCACGTCACGTCAAAACTTAGAAAGAAAACTGTCCTTCTGTCGGTCACTGTAACAGAACAAAAGAAGGGCGCCTTATGTTGGTCAATATTCAGTGATGCTATAAAAAGGCGATCGTGAGGAATCCCCGGAACAACAGCACAATTAAAATGAAACCGAAGTAACACAAAAATGAAAAAATTCCCACCGAGTGCGCTGTTGTCGGGAAATTAATTCTCTATTTAAGCACCAATTAAAGAGGCGACGGTGGTGCCGCCGTCGCGCGGCGTCGGGTAGCGGAACCCGGCTCGATCGCTATTATTTCCTACTTGGGACACAACTTGAAGGCGACATTAATTGCGGGCGACACGACCAACTCGGCGAATTGTAAAAAGTAGCCCGGATTTCCTTATTTTCAAAGACATATAAGTAATTTCAAGGCTGAAAGAAATATGTATCTTCTAGGGGCTCCTTACGCGAGCACAGCGTCGCAAGCGAGTCGCTGTGGTAAATGAGTATCGGAGAGCATTTTTCGCAACGCCATCTGGTCCCAAACTAAGAATGAATGTTTTTTTATGTAAATATACACAGAACACCCAGACACAGGAAAAACAATTATATTCATCAAAATATAATTATATATTTAATTTTTATTTATTATTTTATTTTTATTTAATTATATATTTTATTTATTTTATTTTATTCGTCTCATTACTTTTACATAAAAAAATATATTCGTCTCACAAATGTTAGTCCTGAGTGGGAATCGAACCCACGCCTTCAACTCCTGAAGCAGAACTTCTACCATATAAGTTAACAAGGCAGGTGGATCCGAACATTTCATGTAATTTTTTTTTTCATTCTAACGTCTTCAGTGAGTCGTGTACTATAAAGGGTGTCGTGGCGGGTGTGACGTCACGGCGCCCGAGCTCTCTAATTGGTGCAATTATTATCGCCATGTTTTGTTGCCTCGCGCCCCCTTCATTTGACAATTGCCGATTTTCAAGTGGCAGTTTATTAAAGAACGGCATTGTCATACTAACGTCATCAATTAGTGCTGCCAGCTGAGATTGGGGCATCAAACACTAGCTAACAGTATGTTTTTTGCACTGATTTCAATTCTGTGCGAGAAATAATTACTGGGTAGGTATCTTTAGGAGGAGATCGTTTAGGGTAACAACCGTACAACTCGACAATCTGCCGCCAAGCAGTAGTGACGAGGGCTGTTGAGACTAACCACCCAATGCCTTAAAGTAATGAGCGCCAAAGCAATGATATTCTCAACTTTATTTTGTTACTCCAAGTTCTATTTACCTCAGAACAAAAAAAAAAACATCTGCCATTAATGGTACAACAGGTAACCGATGTGGGGTTACCCTGGCCAAAAAACTAGAACAGTGTAACTGCGTCTGTCGTCTCATTAGAGCAGCTTCGTGCAGCGACTCTACTAAGTTCGCGGGTACTTTAGAGAAGTTGTGATAAACAAAGTTACTTTTACTTTCCTATACACATTTACGTAAGCGCCGTCAACGCGCCCGGAGCGCATCAACATAAACCGAGCTCCATCGCCGTCGTAAACTCGAGTTTGTGAATGCACTTGTGCAGTAAGTGTGCTATAAACTGGCGCGCGCTCGCGCTCGCGCTCGCGCTCGTCGCGAGCCGGCCGCGGGTCGGACCACTTGCGTCTCCTTTGCACTTAGATTGACTGAAGTAATAAATAAATAAATATCGTAGGACATTACACACAGCGCCATCTGACCCCAAACTAAGCAAAGCTTGTACTATGGAAGTGAGATAACTTGATAGAATACGTATTTTTTTTTTTGTAAACACATACTTATAATAAATACAGACCACCCGGATATACAGAACAAACATTTGTTTATACCCCCCTCGCCATGTTTTCCTTCACCGTTCGATGTTATCAACAATACCGATATACTTAGAAAAGACAGAGGCCATCAGCGTACCATAGGATTCGAACCCAGGACCTCCAGATTGGAAGCCAGACGTTTCTTCAACAAGGCTACGGAAACTACGGTCTATATTTGCTTTCAAATATGATGGTTTAGGAATAACCTAAGCTGACACCAGGGCTTACCAATAGGCCCTTATGTTACTTACTGTGGAAAAACGATAATTACAGGTACATCAACAATTTGCTACGAAGGTGCTACGCCAAGCTACGGCGTAGCACTTGCTACGGGGCTACGTCGTAGAGACAGAAATAGATGCGCGTATAAAGGTTAATTGAGTGGAACAGAGACCGGGCTGTAAATATCTCCTTGGAGCGCAAAAAATGCCGTCAGGACTAACAGACACAAAAACTGTACACTGTTGTATTCTTCATTCTGAGTTAAATATTCTCTATACTTCTAAAAAACACTAGAAATATGTTTTAGCATGAAACGTTTTTCTGCCTGATGCAATTTCATTGCTGTCCAAAAGTTTTCATTTCAAATTTATCCATTGACTGAGTTTGAAATACATCGATTCCCACTCAGGACACACATTTGTGTGACGAGAATATGTTTTTGTTCTGTGTCTGCGCGTTCTGTATTTACGACTACACAAAGAGTATATGTAAGTATACTATTAGTAAGTATCCCATTGTATAAGTTTTGCTTAGTTGCGTCTAGATGGCGCTGTGTGTATTTATAGATAGGTAGATTTTCTTTATTGTCATAAAAATAAATCTATTATTACCTACCGAATAATAATGATTTTGTTTATATACTGGTCCGGTTTTACTTAATTTCAGTGACGTAGAAACGTAGTGTTACTTACTGGTAGGAAGAAACTTATAAACTAATATTTTATGTATTTATAGTTAGATACATCTTCAGCTCGCTTCATAAAATGAAGGTATATCTAATAACTAAGCGAGACACAAACTTTATGCATTATTTTATTTTGTTTAATGTTACGTAAACAAAAATTGAAGGTAAAAATAATATTTCATATCTCGCTGTAACCAAAACGCCACCGAGCTCTTGATTCATCCGCGAAATTATTTCCATTCAGTATAATTGTCTCCACAGTGGACATACTCGTATCCTTGATAAAACGACAACGTTACAGTTTCTAAAGCAGCCTCATTCTCGACCTTCTCCCATCGAGATAGGAGCTACAAGTGTACCGCTGACTCCGCACCGAATAAACACAACATTATCTTGACACGGGAAAGAGAAATTGTGGCAGCGGACTGCTCTAGACATTTTAGAATAGTCAACGGTACAGTGATACAACGCCAGAGCCACGCCGCGTACTCCACGCCCAGAGAAACGGCGTGACCCGACTGTTCAGCTCCGAGAATATCGGCTTTATTATTAAACTGTTTACCAAAAGTAAAACTTAAGCTTACGCAGGATCAAACATTACCATCTAAAGCGGCGTTAGTGAGTGCATTGTTATTATTTATGTAGATATTTATGTAGTACATTGGTTTTATTTATATTATACAAAAGTGTTTAAGTCTAGGTAGTATCATCGTAGTACTAGGTACTTCAGTTTGAAGGTTCCTGCAGCTAGCTTATATAACAGGGTTGTTGGGACTGACCATCGAATGTCTCGAAGTAATGAGCACCAAAGCGGCGATGCCTTTGTTTCTCAAAGTTCTGTGTATCGGTAGTAATATCGGAGCAATATCCAACGCAAATGTGTGTGAGAGCACGTCACTAAATTGTAGTTTGTATCGATGAGCGCTCACACACACACACATTCTGCCCTCGTGAAGTGTGGAGCTCTGAAGCTTCACCGTCTCAGCTGTTTCTTTGCAGACTCCCCGCTGGCGGCGGAGTAGTAAACTGCAACAGACAATGGAATTACTCGCACATGGTTAATATGATAACGCAGTGCTTTAGTGCACACGAGCTCCGACACAGAAGTATAGGGGCTGCGGGGGCGTCCTCTGCTCGACCCGCTGCAAATGTTTACCCTCCCCCCTCCTCGCGCCCTTGAACAAACTGACTAGTCGCAGAAACTTGCAGAGAACTGCTACGAATGTCAATGTCGCATGAGCTGGGCTCGCACTGAGGGTTTCGTACTAAACAAGGCAACACAACGAATTATATTTGACTAATCTGTTGACTTATCTGGTAGTGTATCTGCTTCGAGTGCTGTGGGCCTGAGTTCGATTCCCGCTATGGATAAATATTTCTGTGACGATTAATGCTCGTTCTGTATATCTGATTCCCGTAGTACAAGCTTTCCTTAGTTTGGTGGTTAATTAGTGTGATTCATTCAACGTTTGACACTTGTTTGAGTGTTTTTTTCTGTAAGCGGAAGATTCACGCCACTAAACAGATTTCTAATTCCTATTATCCATTTTGTATCTGGTTTCTGTCGATGTGCTTTCGAATAGAAATTCATGAAAGCTAGTAATGCCGTTGTAAAGCGACAAGTACTAGCCCAGCTTCCCCCGCCGAAAGGACAGCCATTAAATATTGAAATAACCCATTACAAGCCAGGCCCGTCACACGAGTAATTACAGTTAATCGGTCGGCAGCCAATTAATGCAATATTTAAAACGGGAACGCGAGGTAAGTCGGCCAAATAATTAAAACGTTCACCGATGGGCAATGTACAGATTCCACTACACGTGCGGTAAAAGCGCATTAATAATTCTTGAATCGAATTTCCGCCTCACTCCCAGCTATTCTAAGCCCGAACCGACCCGCGGACGGACTTTGCCCACTCGACTCCCAGCCCACTGCACAAACGATGAAGTCGTCACACTGAGCGCTCACTCTGCGGACGGATACGTGTCGAACTCGAGTCAGTTGTGACACTATCAGCAACAGCATAACAAAACGTAGCCGACACGGCGCGTGCGGCGCAGCGCTTCCTGTGTGACTTGCGCTTTACACTGTCGTTATTTAAGACAGAAACCGCGTCGAGTCGCATTTGTTGGTGCATTTTCGGCCGCATCATAATGACATTCTTAAACTCTTAATTAATAGAAATGATTAAAGAAACGCCGTCTGATTGCGCGACAAAGCAAACGAAGGATTTACGATCCAGAAAATAGACCGCTCGGGAATCCAATAGCCGACGTCCTGCTGCAGCCGCGGTGACTCTGTCGCTTTTTATTTTCATTTCATATCAGAAGTCGGTCAAACTGATAGAAGCAACGTGTTTACTGGCTTTTTTCTAGTTCTAAACGTGGACCGGATTAAAACAGTTTTGTTTGTGTCGGAGAGTATTAAACAAGCGCGAGTTAACTTCTTTTTTATTGTGAATACGCGTTTAAATTAGTTTCCATAGCGGGGAGGGGGACGAAATTCTTAAAACTAATGATAACACAGTCGGGAAGTACAGTTAGGTGTAGCAGCTACATAACATATATCATCTACGTATAAAAATTAACTAGACCATTTCTAGATAGCTAAAGAGTGTTTTTCCCCTTGTTGATGCACCAGCCACTGCAGCGATAACCCGCTTAACGTCTTTTCAAAGTCAAAGTCAAAAGTTTTATTTACATGACAATAGTGTAAAAGGTCTTAAATGTTAAAGTTAGCGTCTATTGTCAACCATTACAGTGTGCAAATACATTAAATGGATTAAATAAAATTAAACAATTCTACACTTAAAATAAAATAAAATATGTCAATTACATTTAAAAAAAATATTTATTAATTATTCAAATTTGTTGTCTTTATGTTAATCTGTTTTTTTTATTTGCATGTGTTGTTTGTACTCATCTGTTGTTGTGTGTAGTGTTTTGTAGGGGAAAAAATGTTTTTCTTTCTTTCTTTACATCGATTGAGGACTAGAAACATGGAAATCCGAAGGACTTCTTAGTGTTTCAAAAACTTACTTTACCATCCCATCCTCAACCTGGTCCGAGCTCCGCCGGTGCGACAAGTTGTCCTGTATCGTGTGATTCACCACAAGTTACGCCGGTCAGATGATCTATTTGCTATAAACAAAACTTGTTAATTTTTATTTTGCCGCGAGGTAGGCAGGGTGGCGGCGAGTTGCGCCACTAATGTCCGGCCCGGCGGTGCGGTGCTCGGACACAACTCGCGTTTGATCCTAAATTGTTTTCGCAATCGACAGCGGCGGCGCTACGTGCGCCGCGTGCCGAGCGCGCCCACCGCCGCCGCCGCCGCCGCCGCCGCCGCTGCCGCCGCCGCCGCCGCCGCGGGCGCCCGGCGTGGCGCTCTGCCAACTACTCGGAATATCAACGGTTTTCCCATTTAATTTCGTTCCGATAGAGCTTAATAGGCAATCCGAGCCTGAATTACCGCGTGAAAACTTGGCACGAGACAGGTTCCTCGAGTCAGATTCTTGTACCCGATCGCGCTTCAAGTACGCATCTTAGTGTCGTATCGTGCCGCGTGCTGAACGCAGGCTGCCGCGGGCGCGTTGCGTAACGTGCGGTGTGAAGGCGGGCGCTCCGACAGTTTCCTCGCAGCATCCACCAGATTGCGTCTTGACTCAAATTGGAGCATCTCAAGGCGGTACTCGAAGCGAGGCCTAGGGCGCTCCCTGCGTCGCAGGCCGCCGGCGCGGCGGCTAGAAACAAAGCTCTACTGATTCGATTTAGTTCCGAACGAACGGGATCTTCTTTGATGTGTCGAATGAAAGGCAGCGATCCGACTGTAATACACTTAGCCGGGCCATTTCAACCCTCCCCCCTCCCCCCTCCCCGGGCCCGCCCGCGCCCCGGATGCACTCGCACCGGGTTCAATAAGATTTTCATTAAGCGTTGAAAAGTTTTTAATGAGCGCGGATTTGGCCGAACCCTCGCTGGAGCCCGAGTTCCAGGGCACAGGCGCCTGTGCCGCTATTTTTCGTTGAAAGTACTAGTAAGAGTAAAGCTTCAAAAAAAATACCTAGTTAATCAAATACAAGTAATCAAAAAAATCCGATGAAGGTAGACTGCGCGCGTCAAAACAATCAATGCTGGCCGGAGTGCCGTGCGGCCGCGGCGGGAACTCGAATGTTAGTGCGGAAATTGGTTATAAGTAGCGCGCAAATAGGCCGCATCAGCTAGCGCGCCTTTCTTCGGTCCACGCCACTTGATGGATGCCTCCATCGGCCCCCGACACGCGGCTACTAATTAACACTGCGGTACATTTTTTTAAGACTTCGCAATGTTTAATTAAAAGATTAGTTACTAATTACAAACTTCTGTTACTGTTTATTTGGTGGTACATCACCTTAGCAGGAGGTCATCGAGGTAGGTAGCCTAGCCACCGCAGTACCAGATATTCTGCCGCCAAGCAGTAGTGTGTAAAAATTACTTGAAGTGTACTGCAGCTAGCGAAGTTACAGGGCTGTTAAAACTAACCATCAAATGTCTCAAAGTAATGAACGTCAAAGCAGCGATGCCCTGGACTTTGTTTTATTACTTAAGTTCAGTGCACCGCTTCAATGGTCATGGACAGTCGTTATATTTTACCATCAGGAGAGCTTCTCGTACGTCTCATGTTTTTACGTAAAAAAATTAATAATACGTGTACAAAAAAATATACTTTCCCAATACTAAATAAAAAAAAAAACTTGAATTGAAAGACAATATACAATTGGACGCTTCAAGCAATTGTCAGACACGTCAACACATTTAAATAAATAAATAATAAATAAATAGCATTACTAATATAAAATAAAGTGTGTTTATCTAAGTAGAAGTATAGGAGTAAGGTTGCAACAGAGTGATGGCCTAGGCGAGGTAAGCGGAGCGTTGCTCGTCCAGCCGCAAGATGCGGCGACGGTATCGCCACCGTCGCGAGTCGAACTTGCACCACATTGCCGCAAAACCGAGACATAACAAGAGTGAGACCTATACCCGGCAACAGGATAAAGAAAGCTGTCCATGATGATGATGATGATGATGATGATGATAAGTAGAAGTCAAAGTTTTGCAATAAAATCGCCAACCGTGCAAAGCCGGGGCGGGTCTCTAGTATGGTAACATATTAAAAGTAAGGCCTGATCTGTTCATATGTAACGTAGGCACTAGATCGACATGTTTATCGACTCGTATATTATATCGAGTTGCGAAAACAAATCCTGCCATTAAAGCGATGAGATATTTTCCTTTGAACTAGATCCAAGTGACGGCAGGTACTGGTGACTTTCTAAAACTTTGCCCTAAAAAGGACAAATCTAATGAAACGAGGGAACGCCGCGCTCAACTCTCGGAACGTATTTGTCACACGTAAAAAAGTTACAAGAAATCAGATACACCGTTTTACCCCAACTATACTGCGGAGGGTGGCGGGTGGGGCCCCCCGCCGGGCGCCCCCGCCCCCGCCCGCGCCGGGGAGGCCCTCCTTCCCGCTGTAGGCCCGCTGCTTCCTCAGCCGAGGATCGGACATGGCACGCTAATGCACTAGCCTGTTACAGATACTAGCCGCCCGCAATGTTCGTGCACTCTTTTAAACACTGTAGGCGCAGTGAACACGGGATGTTACATTTAACTTACTAATCTATGGATATAAAAATATTATTTTTATAAAATACAAATTCTTTCAAAAAGACAGGATTCCAATTAAAACGTCGTACCAGTATTGCCAACATCCAAAACCTATAGTGTTCCCGTGGGATGACAGCGAGTAACGCCGCGGAGCGCTGCTAGTTTACAATATTAGTAAAGTAAGATAAGGTTATTTATAAAAGTTCGGCCCGAGTATTCCAAGATCAGATAGGTAATTTGTTTTTTTCGCTCTGTTTAGTCGTGAAGTCGCGCGGAAGCGACGGATGGCTGCCAACAATTTCTCAATTAAACGTAACCTTCAGTGGGTCATCAAAAATGTAAGCATTCATGAACAAGTTTTAATTGGGCGCCAGCGCGAGCGTGCGCGCATTCCTTGGAAGCCAAAGGACCGCGTTCATCCGCCTAAACGTGGACTATCTAGTGGCTTCCGCTGTAATTATTTATTGAAACATTGGTTAGTTGATATTTACGTATTGTGTAAAAACAAATCCCACGCGAATTGTTTTTAGCATATGTTTGCTAAGTTTTTTTAAATAATGAATACAAATGGTACTTTTATATGCAAATCATTTGCACACAATTGGTATTCAGATCAAAAATCTGTATTATGTAAAGTCAGATGTTTTCGAATGAAATGATACATCCCGACGGATTGTAGATAAAGAGAACGGTAGGTATTCATCATCAATTCACTTCCGCTAAACGGAATAAGCTTTATCATGGGCTTTACTTATAAATCTCGCTTAACGTTAATCTATGCATGCTTGGAGTAGCCTCTCTCACTACCAGGAGTGTAATTTCCCGTCTGCGAGAAGTTGACAGACAATTTTAAGCATGAACTTTAAGCAACGTTTATTAGTAAGGCACTAAGATTTGAAAAGAGACACTGTAAACACTGTGTCGTATTATGTTAGCCGCTCGGCCGCCGCCGGCGCAGCCCCGGCTCCGGGCGGCGAAGGCTTCGCGGCTTTGTGTCTAGCGGTGAGCTCGCCGGGTCGCTCGCTGCCGTAGCAACGACCGCTACGGCAAAACATTCGGACGGTACAACTGTTATACACGTATATACATACATGTATGATGTAAGCATCTTCGCCACCGAGCGGGAACAAGTACTAATACAAAATAAAGTGTGTCAATATAAAAATATTGTCAAGCGTTTGTTTCAAGTATAAATGTTGATTCGATTCCGACCGAGTGATTAATGATTCATAATATGAAAGTAGTGACGACAACGGTCTAAATGTTTTCGGTGTCCATTGTCGCCACTTTCCCCGCTCGGCGCAGGCTGTTCCGTTTTCATCTGACATCGCGCTCTAATCTATTTTCTCATCTAATTTTCGCGTGGAAATCGAAACACTAACAAGTTGAATCTCCTTTCCTGGTAACAATGGTCGACTATAACTAACAACACTTGAAATTGCGATCAATTCTGATGCATCCCAATTATTGTCGGCGGAGGTTCTTCGGGGACTCGCGGGACTTTGGGGCGAAGCCCGACCGCCTTAATTGCACTAGAGGAACCTCGCGACGCGATAAATTAACTTTCAACTATCAAGATGGAATTAAATTTAGGTATTACCACGAGACATCACTATCAACGAGACAAAGGATATCCAGACTATGTTACAACAAAACGGTAAAGTGACAAATCAACACAACTCAATGTCTCTTGTGCTCATCCATCTCATCTGTGATGTAGGCTAAAATTAAGCTTTAGTGTTTAAATAAAACATTAAGTAAACACTACAATAAAAAACTATTTTATTTCCTACAATATATAGCCGACAAACACGAATGTAATTAAAAAGTAAAAGAGGCCGGTCGATGCGGCGGGAAACTTTGACAGCTGTCAATGTTACTGTTAAAATTGGCGCCCGTGTCCGTGTACTGCTTCGTATCCGATTAATATTTTATATTTTTGGAAAGTAAATTGCGTGCTGTTGATTTTATTGATGTTAACGTAGCATCTTTTGTGGCCGAGTCCTCGGGACGATTAATGCAAACAAAAAGCGGCGGCTGTCCAATCACAGAGCGTATTGTGTTTTAGGAACAATTGAGAAACGAAAGCAATCTTTTTTTTTCGCAGCCATCTTTTGTGCAAACTGTGGTGCCAGCCGCGCCCGAGATATCCTCGCCGACGCGCAGTGCGGCCGTGGAACTGAACACACGACCTTAATTACCTACGTGATTATTCGCTGCGATGAATTCGAAACTCGAAAAAGTGACATCGTTTCATTGCCATTCCGAATACCCACACATCACGATTTGATTCCACTTTCATTGTTCGAACGGCTAAAGTGTGGAATACGCAACCTGAGTGTGTGCTCCCTGATAGATATAATCTAAGTGTCTTCAAATCGCGAGTGAATCGGTATCTTTTAAGCAGGCGTGCCTCATCGTAGACCGCATCTTCACTTAACATCAGGTGAGATGGGGATTAAAAAATGAGGTGTCAAACTTTGTTAGCGTTGGAAGCGACGTATGCTGCTATGGCAGCGCTGTGCGGCACCGGCGGCGCGCGGCGGCCGCGAGGAGACTGGCAGCGGTTCGACAGGTGCACTGCTCGCAATAAAAACAACGATTGTGTAAACCCCGCCATTATCAAAGAATGATGTAAAGTTATTTTTAGGCGAAACGATCAAATAATTAATTCATTCGGTTATTATGCTCCCAGCTGTCCTTTCCGCGTTGCGATACTCCGGGGTCGGAGTTCTTTGTGTTTCAAATTACAGTAATCTCGAGTCGGGCTCCGGCTCGAGGAAGCCCACCCGAGTCGGAGGACTGTTCGCTTTTAATGTCAACAAACCGGAAACTTTGAGACGATATAAAGTTAACAAAACGACGCGTAAAATAACATTTTCATAAACAAATTGAGTCGCCGAGCACAGAATACAGATACAGCAGAGGCTTACGATGTTTACAGGATATTAGGCGGCCGAGCTGCTGCGACGTCTCGGGAACTCGAACTCGCCCGACTTGTTGTTTATTGTTGTAACGTTTCCGCGAGCATTCCTAATGAAAGTGTTTAAATATGAATATTGGAGCTCTGGCGCCATCCGCTCGCATTTTGATAACGTATGCTGCGCGGCGCCGCCTCGCCGCGCCGCGCAGTATTTTAACCCTTTTTACGGAGCTCTCTTGGACCGCCGTTAAAGTAGACATTGCCCTGCATCGAGTGCGCTCGCATCGCCGCCACTTAATTGGCTTTTAAGCTCATCCACGTCAATAAATAATGCAATTTTAGCCGCCGCGTCGACGTCTCTCCATCTCAAGTTGGATGAGCGCGAATGAGCACTAACAAGCGTCTGATGGTACATCGAACTGTCAGTATTACTAATCGTCAGGCTAGGGTGATACTCCACAAGAGGAGAGCCTTTGATGAGGTTCCTATTTGCATAAATATATATTATACTTTTTGTATTTTAACCATAGTAGTCGAATAAAAGGATGTTCGCAATCTGGATGTGGGCAAAGCCATTGCCGATGGTATTTCAGTCATCTTCATTCTTAGTAAGTTCTTAGACGCGTGTACTTAATATTAGGCTTCTGATGTACTTAAACACCTTTACCTTCAATGTCGACACGTTCTCTCACGCTATATGTGATATCAATAGTGCTTCTTTAAAACAAGAAAATTATAATAATTTAAATAATAACGTCAATACATAATAACTTTCCCTTCGAATAGTAATTATATTTGAGAACAACGGACTTCGTGACGTCGTCCACGCGGCGCGGTCACTCCGGCTGTTTCGTCGTGTAAGCCAGTAAAGCCAACCTCGGAACGACGCTGCGCCCGATATTATTTCCATTCTCTTCACTCTGTGAATAGGTGATGAGAGTTTATGCCGGCGCGGACGGGCGCGGCGGCACAGGGCGGGCGGCGTTTGCCTTGGCGATTATCGCGATTTTTAACGCTCCAACCCGCGATATTTCGAGAAGTGTTGAGCTCTCGGCGGAACGAGGCGGGAAAACGATAGCCTGATATTAAACTTGAAACACCGGCGCTCTTTTATTTTACCAAAACAAATCTGTGTTCAAGCTAGCGAAGATTTTTCGATGTTCATTCAGCTTTAGATTCGTCGGAGGTAACTTTTTACTTTTATAGAGTAAAAATTTAATACAGCTTAAAGCTTTTATATAAATATTTGAAAATACTCGACTACAAACTGTTTACTCAATGGGCTATTCGACTGGGATATTCGTGGTTTATCTGAGAAGCCTCCCCGACCCCCTCCTCGCCAACAGACAGACGTCAGCGATCAATTTTTATATAATATAATATATTATTATAAGCTCTGGGCGTGAATGGGTGTCAGTCGCTCGTACATTTGTGTGTGTACATCTCTGATGATTGATCCCTGAATCAATTTTATCCATGATTTCATAATTGTGTCCATAAGCACTTTTCTGCTTAGTACATCCCAAGTCATGGCCCCACGTAAGATGCAAGGTGTCACCAGTATGTGGTGGCAGCGTGACCCGCGTGACCTGGATAGGGACGTGGTCGCAACCCCCGGCGCGGGAGCACAATGGCACATTAGGCCTCGTCGCCGGCAGATAACTGTCATCGCCCTCACTCGCTGCTTCCAACAGCGCCTGCGTCTGACGCGGTCCCTCTTTCATTTGTAGATTACATCAAATGTAGATTGTTGATTACTCATACCGTTACAACATATATTACCGACATTCAGATAAACCTATCACAGTATCACCGGGATATTACAATTTACAATTTAAAAAAACAAACACCATGACCTTAGGCCAACTCAACGCACTGCTCCAACTCAACGCACTGCTCCAACTCAACGCACTGCTCCAACTCAACGCACTGCTCCAACTCAACGCACTGCTCCAACTCAACGCACTGCTCCAACTCAACGCACTGCTCCAACTCAACGCACTGCTCCAACTCAACGCACTGCTCCAACTCAACGCACTGCTCCAACTCAACGCACTGCTCCAACTCAACGCACTGCTCCAACTCAACGCACTGCTCCAACGAAACAGCGAGGTTTCGGAGCAAACGAAGATACAGAGATGTAATTTACGAAAGATCTAATTCAAACCTTAACAATGAAAGCTCGTAGCAATCTGTGCTACAGCTGTACTACGAGCGCTACGGTACGCTACACACGAATTTTCGGCCATATCTACGAGTTGCAGGATCAGTATGCTTCCCGCGGCTGCAGCGCGGGAAGTTACAAAGCATTTTTCGCTACGAAATAAGCGTTTCTCCGACATCAGCAAAGTTTACACTACAGGATGCATTGCTGCGGGAACCGACAGAGGCCGCTGTCGAGCCACAGTTTCGCCGATATACGCTACTCTTTGTTGTTTCAGAAACCTTAAAAAAAGGAAATGAAAGGAAAAAGTATTCAATTCTTTTGTGGATCGTGATCATTTGTAAGGAAATCAAGTTTCGAGTCACAGTGCGCTAACTTTTAGTTTTCAGGTAAATTTGATCTCTAATTTGGGAACGGCGTTCACGTTATTCGAACGAGGGGTCCGGTAACGAAACTTAAAGTTGGACGCTTAGTCTATAACCGTGCACGCCGCGCCGGCCCGATACGGTGGCGGCGAAATTAGCGGCGAAACTTCCACGAGACTGGGACTAGGCGACAACAGCAACGCCGACACATTTTACCTAAGTCGACGATTAGTCTCAGGCTGTGTTGAGATTGCAGTCGCAGTGAACCAAATATAACGGTACATTAGCTTGCGCGTAAACTTGTTGAATTTTATAAAATAGTCTTCAAATTATTCAATAGACGTGCGTTGACAAGTGACAAGTTTAATTTAAAAGTTAATTTACGATTTTTATGACCAAAATTTTGCCAATTAATTTTGCTGTCGTTGTTTAATAGACCGCAACATATTTGTAGAATACCAATGGGGTACATAGTTACCCTCATTGTATTGTTGTAATAAACGTCAGCGTTTAACCAACTCGCTCGCTACTGTTCTGACTGATCACATTACTGTGGACACTACGAGTGTCATCCTCTGCATGTGTTCTCCGCCGGGAGCTGCATATTTTCCTGCGTAGTTTATTTGAGTCGCGTTAGCAGCTGAGCATCGGGCGCGGGCACCGGAGCGAAGGCCCTGCTGCCACCGAACGTCGTCAAAACTCGCGTCGAGTACTTCCCCGACCACAAATGAGGGGCCTTCGAGCGGCGAAGTGCGGCGGAAGCGCCCGAAGTCGCTTCGTTAGAGATCGGATTGGAGCTATTGTGTCCGAGACTTAATCGCCGCCGGACAAAGGCCGGTGATGTGACGTAATTGTCGCTAAATAGTCACGGTCAGCCGACTGAACTTGAATCGCCTTAATTGTTCCAGAACTCGCAGCGAATCGCGCATTAAATGTTTTAACGCGTTGATTAATATCGTCGCGAAGTCGCGTCGCGCGGATGAAACTCCGCCGCGGGTTCGTACAGTGCCGTACGACGATGTTCACGCGACAAGTTTCATACTCGCGAGAATCTACAATCTGTCAGCTGTTACAGTTTGTCGCCTAATGCCAGCATCGTAGGTTCTTTAAAAAAAATATTTTAATCCTAAAATTGTAAGGCAATAAACAGGCTATTGTACAGGCTGTTGAATAAAAGCGCATGGCGCGGCCTACTCGTAGTTTTTGTTCGTAGAAGTACAGTCGAGTGAGAGGTCGCTCGTCGCGCGCCGCGCGCCGCGCTCGCGTATGGTTTCGGTAACGACACAGCAATGTACTTTAAACAACATAAAGTATGTGGAAAGCGGTGCAGAGGCTCCCCTCGGGCGCCCGGGCGGCGGCGGCGCGGGGCGCTGCGATAACGCTTTTTGTGCGCGTAATGCGCGGGATCCGCGCTAAGCTGATAGAATTGTGGTGGAATCAGCAGGCCTTTTGAACTTCTATTAAATTGTAACACTCGCGAGTTCGCGCCAACGCGCCCGTGAAATTGTGGCTTTATTGAAATTGTTTCAAATTATTTATCTTTTTATGCGCTTTCGTACGAACTGCTTTCGGGGGCGGATTACGTACAGTGCACTCGCGCGGGGGGCTTAGTGGCATTACATACTATCTCATTATTGAAGCAGTACGCATTCTATTTTCATACAACTGTTATTGTCTTTATGCAAGCAAAGTAACAAGGCGAACAAGTACCTCGACAAGCATGACACTGGCCGGAAATCATTGTAGGGCTGTTGATGAATGAAATAATAATTTGAATTTGAATGAATGCAATGAGCAGTCGTGTAGTAAATATACCTACAACTTTTTATATTTTTTGTAAGCACAATAATAGGTATATTAGTGCATTGCTAGAGAACCCTCGGTGCACGAGACCCAATTTTACAATAATTCACTGCAACCTGCGCCGCATTGATTTATTTTTCATATCGCGAGGGGGCCTGCTCACGACGCTTCGATCCGTGGTCTCCCGCCGGCTTTACATATAAACTTGTGTACTAAGCAGAAAAAACTAAGCAAACTTATTTAATTGGGCATGTTCATGTATTTCTAGAGGATTCTTCCCGAGATATCCGGGATAGCGGGTCGGACAAGTCGCGGCAGTGACGTCACAGGTGGTGATAAAGGCGATTGCGTTACAGTGAAGTGTCCAGCGCCGCGTCCGAGCCCAGAACAAATAAAAATAGTTATCACGTAAAACGGGCGCGCGGAGCGGGACTCGAGCCTGAGGTAACGAGCTGTCGCGCCCAATCTACGCACCCCGCGCCCGGCGGAGCGGCCCGCCTCGCGTACGCTCGCGGCACGTATCCTCCAACATGATGCGTATTAAAAACTGTATATTATCTAGTCGGCTGGCACAGCATCAACAACTCCTTTGGAGTTGCAGGTGTCAATACGTGGCACCTGTCTACCGCTTACTCTCATATGCCTGCCCCTATGCATCTCTATTTATGCAAAACACAGGATCCCACAAAAACAACTTTATTAATTTTCAGAGTTTGTTATGCTCGTGTTCTTTTATTACATCCATATATCATTGTGTGTGTTGTTGTAACGTCGTGTGTGAGAATAACAATTGTTTTATTTCAATAATGTTTTTCTCCGGGCGCACGGCGCGACGAGACCACTGACTAAATCATGACATCATCATCAGCCTACCGATGTCCACCGCTGGACATCGGCCTCTCGCAAGACACGCCAGCCCGAGCGTCAGTTTATAGATTCCATCCACCGCAAACTGCCCTACGTATATCGTCACTCCACAGTCTCAGCGCGTCCTACGCTATCCCAGTGGTTATCGATTCTGCGACCAATATGTCCAGCTCACTGCCACTACAGCTTGCCGAAACAATGTTCGCGTATTGAAGTCATAATACTCGCAAATAAAATCAAGCCTATACTGAACTCAATTTGAGACCATTTCAGAGCACGGGACAGACAGGAAGGTCAATATAAATCTGTGATCAATGATTGTTTTTTATTAATCTCCTGTGTACACTGAAGTTTAAACATAGTATCGTCTGAAGTAGCAGTGGTAGCAGTGGCGCTGTGGGAATGGCCTCCACTCGCCGCCGGGCTCCGCGGGCATCACCTCCGGCTCCGGCGACGCCGCCTGATAACATTATCCGTGTAAAAATGTATCGAAAGGAACAAGTGGCGAATCTCCAGAGGCCGCCTCCGAATAAATAACGACGGGGTGAAGCGCGAACTTGCAAAACCCTCCCGTTAGCTGCGGCGCCGGGCGCGGACAGGAAATATCGATCTAAACGGAAATTTATGAAAACATAAAACGCGGGAGGTGTGAAGGCGCCCTGATGGAACACTCGTGTGGTGCGCCACTCGCCGCCGCCGCCGGCTGCGCTCGCCTCCGCCGACGTCGCGCCGCTCGCGCCCGTGCAGCGGGACCAGTGTCGTGTCCCGCACCGAGCAGCTCGTGCCAGAAATACGATTCGGTTGACTTAAATCGGATGATCGTGGGTCATAGGGGCGTTAAGGCCCGAGATGTATTCGCAAATTAAATTCCGAGATCTTATCTCGTCTTAAGTTTAGCTTGTAAGATAAGCTAAACTTAAGACGAGATAAGAGCAGTCACGTCAACGGTCAACGGTCAGGAGCAGTTTAATTTCAATCCAGCAATAACTCACGCTTTATTTAGTCACCGGATCGAGCTTAACGTTTCCACGTTGTTTGCTTTCTGCTCCGAGTGAGGCTGCCGTTAATTGAATTTATGCTCTAAAAATATAATGCTGTAGTCGGATTTGGCTCGCAGCCCATCTCCGGCTGCCGGGACGAACGATTTCACAGTTCACACTTGAAGCGGTAATAGGTTCACCGTGCGATCACTACCGCGGCTCGGCGGTGCGCGCCGCGGGCAGCGGGCAGCCCGAGGGCTCGGGCCTGGCGCGCGCCGCTCGCCTCGGTTGCTCGACCGCCTCAGTTTGGTTTTGTTTCGCAACTCATAACTACTGATCCATGGTATGCGATCAATCGAATGGATACGATATATAATTAAATATTTTGGCTCTACCCCAAAAACGTTTAAACCAATCTAGAACTTGAAAGCAGTAGTGTGTAAAATATATATTTCGGTTTGAAGGGTACTGTAGCTAGGGAGACTGTCAAATATAATCATCGGATGTATCAAAGTAATGAGCGCCAAGGCAGCGCTGCCCTAGACTTTGTAAGGTTATACAAAACTAAAAAAAATGTAGCTGCAATGGTTAGGAACCGGCGTTATCTCTTACCATCGGGAGACCGTCTCGTTTAACACGAGTCATAGTTGCAAAAAAATGATGTCGATATTGCATCTCAGTAAATCCGCGTCTGATGCAACTGCGCTCAACTGTCAACTTGGCGTGATGGATGACGTCATTAATGCCCCCGCGCCATTAGCGGTGCAACAGTGCAAATATCGCAGCACGGGGCGCGCGGCGCGCACGTCGCGGAGCGGGGCGCGCCGCGCCGCGCCGGCCCGGCACGCACGCCATCAATCCTTTACGCCTTGCCATCAAATATGTACACATAACTGGGCAGCGGAGCGCCGGCGAACGAATGGCGACATGACACATTCCCGATATAACCCTCATAAAAGCCTCGATAAAATATGGAGAGCAGCGGCCGGAGTGGGGGAAAACTATTACTTCGGCTCTTACAAGGAATGGATTCGGGACCATCGCATCGTGTCATCTCCCATATCGGAGGGCATCGTTCGTCAATGTAACGTGCGGAGCTGGAGCCGGGGGGCGCCCTGTTTGCATTTGTAAACGGGCTTCGAACCGGGCGCTCGCCCGGCCCGCGCGGCCCGCGCGGCCCGCGCGGCCCCGTGCGCCGCGCGACGAGCCGCATTTGCGACGCATTACTTCATATCCAAACGCCGGCAATTAATTAGAACTAACGCAAATATTTACACTGAACTATATTCTGCGAGTGTTTGTTTAAGCGGATTTAGTAATGAATTCACTTTGAAAGCTCACAAATGAGCTCCGCGCGATAGCACCGCAGGGTGATGTGTAATAATTGTGTGTATAAATCAAAATGACATGCGTTTAATCGCGGCGCGCCGCGGAACCCTCGCGCCGCGTCCGGTAGGGCTCCGCGCGTCTTTGTCGGAAAAACGGCAAGAAGGGCGACCCTCGCTAATGCACAGCCTATATCTATTTGGGTACAAAGGCCGTAAGTATGCTTGACCTCTGTAGATATACGGCCGGGGCCGCTGTTTGTATGTTTTGGAAATCTCCGCTGTAACGCTGACTCGGCGTTGCGTTACTTTACTGAAAAAACGTTACGCGAAAACCCTTTTTAAGGTACGGGACCCGCTCCAAACGAAACCATATAGAAGGTCGAGTACTCGCTCGCTGCCGGGAAACGACGACGGAAAGAATAATGTTCAACTGATAATGTGGAACCTTCCCCACGTGATTTAATACATGGAAGCGAGTGATTTGCATAAAATCATCCGGCTCCCTATCAGCGGCTATTAATCAAACCCCAAACCGACGATCCGAATAAAAACAAAAACGCGATATGACAGCTCGCGCACCTGTCAACGTCACGTCAAATCCCACCGCGGCCGCCATTTTATATCGGGATGCAAATAAGCTCACAAATGGCGGGTGTAACGCGATCCGCGCGAGCCCCTGGGCTTCCCGAACAGCTGATTTATTTCATACGCGATATGATTCTCCACAGTTGGGAGCCCCTTGCCCCCTCGATGCCCCGAGATACCCGCTGCAGCCCCGGCGTCGGCAATATTTCACTTTTTGTTGAAGAGTTCGCGCCTAATGACGGGCTACTCAGAGTAAAAAAAAAGAAATAGACGTCAACACAAACACAACTATGCGGATAGTTTGGTAACTATTTACTGTATGAAACCAAAACCTCACTAAACCTCTATTAAATTATTTATTTTATACAATATGGTCTATGGTCCACAGTCAATGTTCCCTTTGTGTGACAAGAATTGTTTCGACATTTAGGACACAATTGACTTAGGGCGTGAATGTAATTGCATTGCGACACTAGACTGCTAGCGCAATTCATGTTTTTTTTCTTTTTGTCGTGTCCGTAAAGTGTTATTTAATTTTATGATTATTCTTGGAACTATAGCGCACAACACTAAGTGTCAAAGTTGAGAATTAGTCGGCTGTAAAGCCGATAACACGCACTTCGACGCATGCAATGTGAAAAACGTGATTTTGACATCGAGCGCGGTCTGTTACCGGGTTATCTAGGTAAGAAACGTCCGTCACTGGTGTAATTTGGATATATTTGCGAATCCCCCGGGACGGTGTAATCGGGCGGGCTCAATGACCGGGGGCGCGGGGGAGGCGGGGAAGGGGGAGTGCTGGATCATCAATCTCTATCAGAGCATCGGCGTCGGCGGTTCGCAGCGCTTCCGATCAAAAAACCCGCGACGAAAAATATGACCGATCCGTGCGGACGCGTGAGAGCGTGTCCGTGAACACGCGCGCGAAGCTATCTACAACAGGAGCACTAGAGCAGGCGTAGTGCTGCACTGAGCATTTTAGGGAGTAATGCGACGAACGCGACACTCTCCTGATGGTAGCAGATAACGCTTGCCCGACCTTTGAGTTACAGAATAAAGTTCAGGGCATCGCTGCTTCAACGCTCATGGCACATGCAGGTACCTACCTGCTAGTATCCGCGGACTAGTGACGAGGGGCGCGACTCGTCCCCCGACAACAGCGTGTCGGGCAATTACACAAAACATCAATTCTGAGCGCCGCATCTCATTTGTGAATCGCTCATTAGCGGCAAGGGGAGGAGCGGAAACTTTTGACAAAAGTTAAGACGTAAACGCCAAATGAATCTGCATTATTTGCCGCCCGCTCCTTGAGATAAGACAGTTAAATAACTATCTCGGCCCATTTATCTGTAGATGTTTCGTTTTGTTTGTTTCTATTAAATGTAATTAATGTTCGTGGAACAGGGCGAAGGTTAATGAAGCCGGTTATCGGACATCTGAGGGACGCCGCCTCCCGCCCGCGACTCGTGAGCAGTCCTTGCCTACTCCGGCTCCGGCGAGCCTGGTTCTCACGACCAAATCTTGCTAAAGTGTGCAGAATCGACACTTTAAACCCCGCTAAAAGAGCAGCGTTTGGTTTTAAACCGACTTTTTAAAGTTTTCAATTCGGTTATGCGTTTTTTATCTTTGTTACCTCAGAACTCGGTCATTTTAGAGCCATGGGGTCGGTGATTTTGAATTGTTAATATTTTACTTATTTAACTGCTTTCACTACTTCACGAATATTTGTATTTTGAATAACCCGTAATGAAGCGAGCGCCCAGCAGCCCCTGCTCGAGCAGTGGCGCTCGCGTTACGGGCGCAGCACCCTCGGCCGCGGCCGCAGCCCCCGCGTCGAACGATTCGTCACACCTCGCCTCTCGTATCTGCTCTTTTTCATCCCACCTCGAGCAATATCGCGAGGAATGCCCCGATTGCTCCCGGCCCCGATGACACCTATGAATCTAAGTGACAGTCCGCGTCGGCGCGGATCCGTCACCGGTAACTGCATTCCCCGGCAGACAGCTAATTCGGGCCCCCATTTACGTGTAAGTAGAGCATCTATCACGGCTCGCGGCATTTCTTCCAATTTACCGAGCGCCGTCTATCGGGAGATTCAATGAATGATAACGAGCCTAATAAATACGGAGTCGACTCACCGAATGGCTGTAATTAATTTAATGGATTTAGACAAAGAAATATGTACAGTGAGATAGTGAGATTGATGGTGAAAGCGCTGCGCTGTTCTGACCATTAGCTATTCTGAACTACCAGTTACCGCCGAGTGCGCTTGGAAACATTGCCTTCTCGGGCGCAGCTCGCGCGCCGGCTCCGCGCCGCGCCGCGCCGGCTCCGCGCCGCGCCGCGCCGGCTCCGCGGTGAAGCGGTTACCTGCGCGCATGTGTGCATGTGCAGATATGTGCAGCTGCTAGTTATCGCGCTCATTACTTTTTATGTAACTGCGTTTGTAAGTACGTCAAGTGCCAACCGGGCCGGCGTGGTATATAAATACGGTATATTATTCGATCAATCGATTCTCTAGAACAGATTAGAATGTTTTATTGGCCGTACATCTACATAATTAAATTCCACAAGGCTAGTCATTTTTTTGAAATAAAATACTGATAATCAAATGTCACTGCCTGATAATTACAACAACTAGGTATATTAATAATGTCGAGTCAAGTGTATAATCAACTGTGAAACAAATAATAAATAATCCAACACATTTAGATATCTAATTAAAATTGATTTAATTAGTAGACATTAACAATCACTTACATAATTATGTTATCCTTGTTCTACCCAAATCATGTCAACAATTTACTGCTGGTTAGTTCCATGCAAGAATTAACATTCAGTCACTTTCACTTTCATTAATACATTGATCGGATATATTGGATTGGACTCAAAGAACTGTGTGTGGGAAGACATGCCCGACAGTGGCAAGTCAAAGACCGAACTCAACTCTTGCTTCATAAAACTCACTGCCTGTATAGCGCGCAGTAGGTACATAAAATAATCCATCTCAGAAAAATGTAATACTCGGCAAACATCCGAGTACAAGTACATGGTGTACAGGCGCCAAGTATCCCCGCAGCGCGGTCGGCAGGGGCAGCGCGAGCGGCTGCGAAGATATCGCGTGGCGGCGAGGCGAGGCGCTTTATTTTTCTCCATTTACTTGTAAACACTAATGAAGGCTCTAACGAGCTCTAACGTTGCACCTCCCGCGTGCTATCCCGCCTGTGATCTAACATCCGCAGCCGGACTCGGCCGCGCGCTGCGTGCTCGCTAATTCTACTCCTGGAACATATTTAATTTCATTATCGACTAAGCTCTTGAAAGTAAAAGTCGTGCGAAGCGGGCCCGTCTCGCTGAGCATTATGAACATGATTTTTAACAGACCGGTAGCGGTTGAAGAGACTTCATTAACCAGCAGACGCGGCGCTTCGTGCCGCCGCCGCCGCCGCCGCCGCCGGCCGGAGGGACACTTCCACCGCTTATATCTCGCAATCAGCGCAACATAAATTAGTGGACAGGTCGCGTGACGCACCGACTTATTTCTCCTTATCGCGGCAAGGAAGCCCGCCCGACCGTATAACCGCACATAAAAAACATACTCTAAATCCTTCCGCAAAAAAAGCCACATTCCCCTAACCCGGTGTACTGAAAAGCAAGGAACGATATCGCAATTTAGACTCTATTTCCGAATGCACACGGTCCAAGTCACGAGGCCGGCGATAGCGTCAGTCCACAACAAATAAGGTAACATTGCCAGTATGTCAACATAAATAAAGCCGAGTGTCCTTTAACGAAGCAGACGTCGACGTCGGGCCACTAATAAAGAGCACGCGAGACGATTCAGACTCTAAACCTAGAGACGTAGGATCGCGATCGGATCCGCCGACAAAGGGGTAGTAAATGAAGGCTCGCAGTTAGCGGCCGGCGGTAGTGATGTGGGTGGACTTCCTTTGTTTGGTAATCTTATCAGTGGAGTCTTGACATGATACATGGGCCGGAGCCGGCGGTGTCGCGCTCGACGGGCCCGGCGCCGGCGGTGCGGCCAGCCGGCCGGCTCGTGCCAGGTCAATCGATCAGTTTTCGAAGAGTGAGCATACCTACACGCGGAAGATAAGGAATATTCACCTCGTGCGGAACCGGTCGACCGCGAGTCGGCGATTACAAATTACAAGTGCGCATAATGTCATTACGCGAGCCATTACACTCGCGAGCGGCAGATAGCGGCCTCGGGCGTCGAATTTCGTTAATGCCCTCCGAGTTTTTCGATAAAGCCTCCGAATCTTCCGCGTAGAAAACGTAAAGGAGATTATAAGAAAGGCGTCGTCGGCCCGCGCGCGCCGGAGATCGAACCTATTCAACATCCAGTAGTTTTATTTGAGGCGCGCACAATGGACGGAGAGGCCGCCGTCGGAGTGTGGGCCGACAAAGCCTCGCGATCCCTTCGCGATCGCGGAACTCTGAATACACCTCTTTCGACTATCGAAAAGTTCCCGATAATGGATTCGTTCGAGGACTCGATTGTTCCACGATGAATGGGTACTAATTAAAACGAAGTCACGACGACGCCGGACCGAGTTCCCGATTGTTTCCCAACTATAAATCGCAGAGGCGCTCTCTCATACAAATATTGTACGGAGCGGACGCTGCCGCTGTCGCCCAACTTCGGCGCTAAATTTAAAATCAAAATTGGGGAATCGGCGTCGGAACGTTAGGCGCGTGTTCGGGGTACGTATAACTTGCTGTGTGCGCCGCGGAGATATTAATCTGCATGAATAAGGATTCTGGCGTCGTTCTACTTTCAAAACGGTACGAATCAAGATAGAGGCAAGCCTAAATTGCTTCGGCAATGTTCGTTTAACGAGGTTAAGATAGCGAGCACGTGTCGCCACGCCACGCCACGGGCTCCGCCGACGTGGGCTGCGCCCGATGCCCGAGCGGGAGGCGTGCGTCGCGCCGACACGCGACTGTGCTCCGCAGCCCATACATCAACGTCTCAGCTTATGAAACTACCTGAGAAGAGATATACGCCGACAGCTCCCTCCTGACTGCCGCATCTGCGCCCCTGACGTCTCTATCATCATTTCATATAAAAAGCCCTTCGTAAATGTTGTTCTGTGTAACAAAATCGAAAGCAACGGTGTACCTATCCTGTTAGTGGAAACAGACGCTGAATTAACCTCGGAGCCCGGGCGGGCTCTCCGGCGGCTCCGGCGGCGGCTGCGCTACAAAACCACACTTACTTTATTACCGTTCGCTTCGTTTTCCGTTCCCAATAAAAAATCACGTTTGATCGGGCCGGAGCCCGGCTCGGCCGCAAATGAGCCGAAACACACCCCCTTTATCTTCCAATAAGTAAGCGAGCTTTGGTTTTCCCGGAAAAACGCCGTCTCTGGAAGGGAAACAGGAGACGGGATGCCAGATGGCTCGAAAAATATAAAAATAAACGAACCGGAATATGGATAGTTGGCGCTTATCCGATTGTTGTTCGGCTTTATGCATCGCGCGGGCTCGGCGTCGCGCTGCGGCCTGCGGCTCTGCGCGGCGTGCGGGTAAACAGCGAACAGGCTCCAGCGGGTCTTTCGTCCGGGGAGGTTCTCTCGAAGGGAAAGCAAGTTCGCTCCGGCGCGGCGGCATAGCCCTTTGGGATGTTCAAAATCGCGTTCCCTTTTTAAAGTTGAGACAATTCGCGTAACGAGTGCCGATCGGTGACGCGCCGGACGTGACGCGCCGCGCCGCGCCCGCGTCGGAGGTGCCGGTAATTACCCGCCATTACAGACAAAGGACGACTGCTCCGATTACCATAATTCCCAGCCCGAGAGCGGGATATAAATGGGCCACATTTTGTAGCACGCCGACTGACGTGTGTATTAATGACTACGCTTGTCCTCTTAAATTAGGCGAGGGATTTGGTGATTCAGTTTTTCAGCGGCGCGCGAGGGCCGCGCCGCGCCTTCTGTGACATCGGATACTTCGGCACGAATCGTTCTCGGCTCCTTCACTCGTTTCTCATAGGGATATTGAGTTTCGTTCCGTTGTAGTTGGAGAAATACTTTAAGTAATAGCCCCATTAATAAGTCAGAGATACCGGAGGAATAGATCGTATCACAAAACGTCGTAAAGGGATGAGATTCCGTCGCTGGGGTCGCCGGTCGGCGGAAACTTGACCCGAACAAAGCCGTCGCAAGAAAAATATTGGTATTTCTTAACAGGTAATAATCGCTCTTGGAGGCGCCGCCTTCCAGTTGAAGAGGAAGGTCGGGACACGCTCGAATAAATTCATTAATCTCTAATTAGTACGAGTAGCGCGCTCTCAAAGGGCGCGACCACAAAGGGCGCTGGCGATATTATCGGAGAACTTCGCCATTTTCTTCCGACTCGGAGCGCGTGGAGGGGAACACTCGATGGCGAAAAAAACAACACAAAAACCCTTTTAAAATTAATTGAGTTTTCTTGCGGCTACAGCGGGCCGTACAATAAATTAATTAACGCTCCGAGGAATCCTTAAAATTTGTCGAGGATCAAAAGTTGTTATAAGGCCGGTAGGAGCCGCGACTGGGGGAGACTGATAATACTTCGAATCTCCATTAGCTCATAACTCGGCGCGCGGGCCGGCGGCGGCGCGGCGCCCGGCGACCTGCGCGCGATGTGTTTGTCGGTGCAGGTGGAGTCGGCGCCGGGCACGCGATCCTTGCTCCATTGGCATCGCCGATCCACTCGGCTGTTTGTTTACGAGCCATTACGATAGCCAATATTCGCTCTTAATTGAATTTCGACTTGTAAATTTTCGTGGATAGAATTAATTACATTTTTCCCCGTTGTAAAGTCGCTGAGACCGCGGCCGCGGCCGTGCTATTTCGAAAAGCCTTTAACTTTGCAAATAACGCCTTGATAACAAGTTATGGAGTGCCGCGGCTGGTTTACTTCATTTCTGTTTAAAAGCGGATGAAATTAACCGGAACGCGATCCGCGCCGGCTGCTGCGCGCGGGAGCTCTCTCCGTCAGCTCTGCGGTGCGATACGAGCCTCACTAAGTATTTTACAACCAGATTCCACCAGACGTCGATCGACTATCACTCGCATTTACATATTGTTCTGAACAAAAATAAAACATCACCCAACTTACCTGTTCCTATCCTATCCGGCCAAACTGATATAAATAATTATATTATCAAATGAAACCCCAAAGTTATAGATATCGTTCTTGCATTATATTATACTAGCGGCCAGCCGAAACCGGGGCTTAAATATAATAAATGTTAATATACGATAGATATACAATACAATACTGGCATACAGACAGACACGTCACCGCAGGAAACGCCACGGTGTCACCACCGCCATCTGTCGTACGCACGCATCGTATCACACCTTTTCTTACGTAACTACTAACACCTGTTTACATCGCTTGCTGGTTTCTTTTCTCTTTCATTTTCTTCTCTATTCTGTTTTAACTTTGTTTATAAAGTAATAAACAAAACGCTGTTCTAATGGTAAGAGATAACGCCTATCACACGCTGTACTAAGTAACAAAACAAAGTCCAGGACTTCACTGCTTTGGCGCTCATTACTTGGAGACATTCGATGGTTAGTCTCTATTATCCCTGTAATTTCGCGGCGAACTGAAACATGCTTATATTTACACACTACTGCTTGGCGTCAGAATATCTGGCACTGCGGTGGTACCTACCTAGACGACCTCCTGCTTTGGTTGATTTGATTTGTTATTTGTGTTCATTTGAACTCATAGTGGTCTGTACTCGAAACACTGAGACTGTTTTCTCTTTAACTATAATGTCCGTGTGTCTGTCGGTGACGCTAGCTGTACCAGTGTAAGTTGACCCCTGCTGAAGTGGAGTCGCGTTGGGCGCAGGTTGCTTGCTGGACGGGCCGCGCGCGCCGCCCGATGTGCCGCCCCGCAACCCCACCATGTCTCGGCTAAACGGCCGCATCACTGGCAACCCCGCCGACCTGGCCGACTTCGAGCCCTCCTGCCTCGTGCGGACGCCCTCCGGCAACTTCTACGTGCCTTCAGGTGAATGTTAGAACCTTTTCTTACCTCTACTCGCTGCTCATGTGTATCCTCTCTTAATTGATACTCGTATAACATAATAATATCTATAATGTATAAATTGATTTTACTGTGTACCGAAACACCAATAGATATAACTAGTTTAAAACTAAAAACAATCAAAAGTTAGTTCTTCAGTCATAAATTACACAAGAATTTTGTAACAGGGAACTAAAATCGTTTTTCTAGAACATTCACAAAAAAAATAAAAAAATAAAAAAAATAATAATAAAAAATAAAATAATTTGAATTTGAATTTGAATTTTTTTTTTTAATCACGCAGATTGCAAACACATTTCTTAGGCTTTAGGTTTAGATAAAATCGGTTGCTTCATGAGCTGACAGTAACGGGAGGCATTGTCGCGTTCCAGGGGACATTCAGAAGAACCCGTGCATGGAGTACAAGTGCAGCTCGTCGTGCAGCAGTCCCGGCAAGGGCGAGGGCAGCACGCTGGAGCGCGAGCGCTCGGAGCGCGCGCACGCGGCCTTCGGCGCGCCCGTGCCCGTGCTGCCCGTGCGCAACAACCTTCGCTCCTCGCACTTCCCGCCGCAGCCCTCGCGGTTCCACTTCCGCAAGGGCCTCTCCTCGCGCTGCTCGTGGCGGTGCACCGCCATACTCTTCATACTCCTGTTCGTTCTACTGCTCGCCATCTCTTCTTACATGTCAGGTGAGCTGCCCCAGCGTCATCGCAGCACCGCACGTCAGTTGTCATAGTAAATAGCAGTCCCCAAGAATCGCTCAGTTTAAGGCGCTTTTTCCAATGACTAACATGGATTACAGTGGTAAACTGGTTTGGTACTAGTATACCTACTATACATTGCTACCTTAGGAATTGTGCCCATCCGTAAAGAAATCAGACTTTCGTATCCGTATTACAAATCAGACTTTCGTATTGTTTGCTGTTAAAACAGTTGACTTTCGTTCTGAGATACAAAATTATTTATAAAATTATTTCTCTCTTGGCCGATGAAAAGTCTCGAAACGATAATAATTAGTTTGTTTGTTTTAACTCGAAGTTGGACAGATACAAATTCCCAAAAGGATCGTTAGGATGTATTAGTATTTAGTTTAAATCGAATTTCGTAAGTTAGAGTAAATTTTAGAATTCTGAACGTGATTGATTGAGATATTATTAAATTTGAAGTATGCGTAGTCAAATGAAGTCTTGTTTTTTGTTCACAGCGTCATATTTTGTCAACTGGTCATATCAAAATTCAAAAGCGTGTACAGTGCTCGTCGGGGAATCGACGGAAATGTTTCCAGCGTCGAAAGCCACGACGCTGGAATCTAATAAATCCCTGGCGAGACCGCACCCGAGCACGTTGTCCACTGCCACAGGTAACGACGGGCCCCACTCACGTCACCGTAGAAGCGTAGACGGGCATGCTTCTGTCCCTCCTCTCAACTCTTCAGCTCCTTCCACTGTAGATACAATGCATGATATCACTTCTATAAATGTAAGCTTACCGCATGGTGTGGAACAGGCTTCAGAATCAATCAAAAACGGGGGTTTTAATGCTTCCGTGTCTAGTGAAGTCAATGTTTCTAATACTGGTGATATAACAAAGCTTATACCGTCTTCGCAAAAAGAAATAAGTTCAGCCGACCAAGTTGATAACCTAACAAATGTGGAATCTTCGTCTCCCAAACAAACATCAATTGAGCAAAGCACTGTTACATCGATAAGCTCCGCTGCTGTTCGAGCCGATTCGATTATAAAAACGTCGAAAAACTTTGAGGAAGTGATAGTTGGTACGAACATAAACAAGCCGCGTGTTGCGCAACCGCTTGAAATAACTACTAATAAACCGATTGTAATTACGGAAAAAGACAACATTGCTTACGATCCTGACGATATGCAAAGTGATGCATTTCCTTCAATATATTCTTATGGAGTACAAAAGCTTCAGTATATAAAATCACTAACAAGGTTAAAACAAGTTAAAGAAAATTTGCACATTAAGCTCGAAGAGCCCAATGAAGCAGACGATGACCTTGAGAAGTTTCATTATGAGAGTGTAAAGAGTACCAGAACACAAACTATTGCACCTTCACCGATCACTTCAGAACCCATAACAACTACTGAAACCACAATAATAACACACCCTGATCAGAAAGCACCTACTACTACGTGGTTTGCTACAACCAATCAATTTTTTGCACAATCTGATCATGTGATAACTACAACACCTTCATTAATTACTACTAATAACAACCTTGTGGATAATGTGTCTACTAAATCTACTGATGGAAACACCGTTGTTACCCCTGAAGAAATAACTGTAAATACTGCTGAAACAAAAGCTTCTGAGGTTCCTAACCCTAAACATGTTTTGATTAACCTTACCATTAGTAGTGATGATGCTGAAAACTCAGCTTACAAGCCAATATATTCGTTAACGTTGACAGTGCCTACAGTAAGTGATACAAACGAGATTCCAACAGTTAAAATAACACCAATGGAAGCCGAACCTACGCAGCCTTCAAATTTTAACAAACCAGTGACCTTAGAGGGTGCAATGAAGCTAAACAAAGCCACAAGTTCTGAAGATGACTGGGGAGGAAGTTGTGAATGCTCTTGCCCGAGTTGCGAAAATAGTATAGTTGATAATCTTTACGACGAATATGGCGAGAATATTACCGATACTAAAACTACAGAGGTTTCAAGCACATTTGAAGTATCAACAGAAAGTAGTCCGACAGATAGTACTGAAAACGGCAGTACCGAGACAGATACTACTTTAACAACGGAATCGGTAACTTCTTCTGTAGACGCTTTTTCCACTACTGATTCAACAATGGATACCGAAGCTCCAGTGACAGAAATACAATGCTTTTGCCCAAAAGTTGAACCTACACCCATTCTCATATTGGAAGGTGAGGTCGTTGAACTTCAATATGATCAGAGCTAACTTACTAACGATCACAACAAACCATCAACTGATAGGAATTCTGTTAAACAAACTTTTTGTTTTACTAATATACTAATTTGCATGTCTTCATAATTTAACTCTTGGTGGGAGCTTTTCAACGCACACGCTTTTGGGTGCACTATGGGATATTTACGTAGAAGAAATTATAGAGATAAAGTAGAGCAAGCAAGACACTCGCTGTAATAATTAAAAATAAATTTAGTTTCCTAGTTGTATGTGCTTGTAAATTAGTAGAAAGTAACTGTAGGTCATCCCATTGTCGCATGATGTTGTGAACTTATGCTTGCTATAATTGTAGCCAACATTACTAACATGTATTTATGTCGTAGGTGCGCGAACATTCCCCGCCCAGTCGTTTCCACCAGATGGAACGACGTTCAAACAAATTACTTTAGGTGAAAAATTATCAAAAGAAATCCCTCCATATAGTTACTGGAACATGCAATTTTACCAATCGCAAGCGTCTTACGTGAAATTCGACTACATGATCCCTCGAGGAGCGTCAATAGGAGTATATGCACGACGGAACGCCCTACCAACGCATACGCAGTATCATTTCCTGGAAGTATTGAGCGGATTTAAAGCACGGACAACTAGAGCTTCACATGTAAGTTGCACACACGAGTAACTCATTTTATCACAATTGTCATTTGTCCGAAAGAATTGTTAGAGCTTAAACACACCCTATTTCCAGCCGTCTGTAAAGAAAGAAGTGACCCACTACATGGAACAAGGTCACTGGTTCCTGTCCTTGTACAATGACGACGGCGACCCCCAGGAGATCAGCTTCATCGCTGTGGTTGCCGAGGAGATGACGCACAACTGCCCCAACGGATGCTCTGGAAAGGGAGAATGCCTTATGGGACACTGCCAGTGCCAGCCCGGCTTTGGAGGAGACGACTGCAGTAAAAGTAAGCTTAGTGATCATTTACATAATCATAGCACCTTACAGCATCGTTCATGTTTTACTTTGTGGTTGATCTCGTTAGCAGGAAGTCGTCTAGGTACTACCGCAGTACCAGATATTCTACCGCGAAGTAGTAGTGTGTAAACATTACTGTGTTCCGGCCTGAAGGGTACTGCACCTAGCGAAATCACTGGGCTGTTGAGACTAACAATCGGAAATCTCAAAGTAATGAGAGCCAAAGCAGCTATGCCCTGGGCTTTGTTTTGCAACTTTTTTTTTTTTATAGCTGACAGGCTAGGTGTTTGACCACAGCTCACCTGATGTTAAGTAACGGTGTGGTCGAAGATGGTAAAGCACACCTAGCCTGGAATGGAACTGGCTCTCAAGTGAGGCTGCCGGAACACACCGTTAGATGCTTGGCGACAGATTTTCAACTTGAGGGTGGTAGCTCTCAGTAGCAGTACAACTCAAGGTTCTGTGTGTTGATCCAATAGTAATTGTCATTCGTTATCTCTTACCATCAGGAAGGCGTATCGTTCGTCTCATTACTTTTACATTAAAAAAACCAGTACGTGCTATATTGTGAATTCTCGGTTGAGGATCATTTGATGAGTTGCTACTTCCTTTACTACGCACGTTACTCGTTGCAGGCGTATGTCCAGTGTTGTGTAGCCAGCGAGGCGAGTACATCAACGGCGAGTGCCAGTGCAACCCCGGCTGGAAGGGTAAGGAGTGCTCGCTGCGACACGACGAATGCGAAGTTCCCGACTGCAACGGGCACGGACATTGTGTCAATGGGAAGTGCTCCTGTGTCAGGGGATATAAAGGAAAGTTCTGCGGAGACATTGACTGCCCCCACCCCACCTGCTCCGGACACGGCTTTTGCATTGAAGGGACCTGCGTCTGCAAGAAGGGCTGGAAAGGCCTCGACTGTGCGACGATGGACAAAGATGCACTACAGTGTCTGCCGGACTGCTCTGGACACGGGACTTTCGATGTCGATACGCAAACTTGTTCATGTCACACGAGGTGGTCCGGGGAGGACTGTTCAAAAGGTAACTATGGAATCTTATTTCATCATAACATGTTTTCTTATTAAATTCAAACATTTTTCTAACAAGGAGTTATTGTCTTAATTACCTAAGGCGTTTCACACGTCGTAATGATTTAAGTAAACAGATACACTTATTTAAACATACTTTAAAGTTTAAATTCTGCTTTAGTCTACTGCTAAGTAAGGATAAAACAAAATAAGAATTTACTTAGCAGACTATTTTCAGTGGTAACTAGCCTGTGTAATGTATTGTATTACAGAGGTGTGCGATCTGGAATGCGGTCTGCACGGGCGGTGTGCGGGCGAAGCTTGTGTATGCGCACCGGGCTGGAGCGGTGAATTTTGCTCACTGCGGCTGTGCGACGCGCGCTGTGGGGACCACGGGCAGTGCAAGAACGGCACCTGCCTCTGCGTCTCGGGGTGGAACGGCCGTCATTGCACGCTGGAGGGCTGCCCGCGCGGCTGCGCCGGCCACGGGAATTGTCGAGTTGCCAACGACGGCCGCTGGGAGTGCAAGTGCTTCGACGGCTGGGACGGACCCGACTGCACCACGCTCAAGGAACAGATATGCGACGACGGCAAGGACAACGATAAAGGCAAGATTCTTTCGGAATTCTTCTTGTTCTAAATTCATATGTAAAAAATCGAGTATTTAGAATTTACAGAGCCATATCAGACCTGAAAGGCAACAAACATGAAATACGTGAAATTTTAACGCTGCTTGTTTCATTTAAACTAACCGTAATAACCGTCATAATTACCCATTTCCAGACGGGTTGGTGGACTGCGAAGACCCGGAGTGCTGCACGAGTGGCGCGTGCAAGGGCAGCCAGTTGTGCGTGTCTTCTCCCAAGCCTATTGACATCCTGCTCCGCAAGCAGCCACCTGCCATCACCGCCTCTTTCTTCGAGCGCATGAAGTTCCTCATCGACGAAGGGAGTCTCCAAAATTACGCCAAGCAGGAAACCTTCAACGAGAGGTCGGTCCCGTGCTCTGTGTCTCACTGTTTCAAGATCTGTCAATGAAGAGATTATACGATTCGTTAAATCATTTATACTTGTGAAGACATTGTTATCTGTAACACATCAAGCTAAATCGAAACATAAATCAATTACTGAAATAGTTATATTTTAAATTAAACTTGTACTATCTTAAATGACCTTACGAAGTCGAATCAGCAAAACCTCGAGTTTAGACGAACAATAAATTAAATTTCCACTGATTATGTATGTATGTAACATTATCTCTGAATATGATTTCACGAATCGTTGTTGGATCTAGGTGAATGTGTAACCCCACTGCCGATGACCGAACATATCTGTTATATGAAGTACGCAATGTTGTGCCCCAGTCGATCCTAATGTTTTATTTACTAAGATTTGTAACACGACGCTTTTCTTCTTTATTTTTTTACGTGTATTGACGAGTTCGTTCGTGAAGACAGCCGCGGGTCCACTACAATTGGCACTTGCATGCTCTATAACGTCTTCTCCTTCTAAATTAACAATATTAATAATGATAACTCATTGTTTGTCATTTCTCTCGGTTTTCTTACGCTGCGCAGTATGTTTTGGAACCACTTCAACACGAGGTAAGAACTGTGATGTGGAAGTTACTTATGTGCCTCTTATCTATATATATATAATTATATATATGTATATAGTATTGTACGTTAGATGTTAAACCTACTGTATTACATTGTATGTTCCATTAATTGCCATTAACTACATATATACCTGTATATTATTTATTATCTGTATCTGTATGCATGATGTTTGTTATGTAGTTGTAGTGTGTTACCTTACTGTGTCCTGTGAAATTGTGTTTCGCTTTTTATTTATAGTGTGTATTACATTTAAAACCCGTTGTGAGAGTTTTGTCCAATAGTGACATCAGACATGCGACACTGATACGCAGTAATGCCGCCTTTAGATAGATGAATTGTTCATCGTTCACATCAGTCTGTATATCTAATACAATAGATAAGAAAACATCTAGTGTAACATTAAATGGCGGTCTTATCGCTAAAATCAATCCCTTCCAGGCAAGTGTAGGGTGTATAGGATTCAAGAACAAGTAGAAAATGGGGTATGCCAATAATAAGGATGAAAACATTAGCGTACCGTCTCTGTAAGGCGGGACATTTTGAAACTGATAACGTAGAAGTAGAAACAAACATACTAAAGTAGATTCCCCGAACCCTGTCCCTATATCATTTTGTGTTCGTTGATAACTGAGAACCTAGTATAGATTGATGATAATTTTTTTAAACCTAGCTAATAGAACCCACTCTACTGAACCGTATACTCCCGAATGAAAAAACCATTAAAACTAGTATTTTAGTATAAACAAGTTCCGAGTCCAACATCGATGGCATCAGCTTTAAACGGGCGTTCGTATTGCAGCCGGTCGGCGGTGATCCGCGGGCGCGTGGCGACGTCTCTGGGCTCGGGGCTGGTGGGCGTGCGCGTGTCCACGTCCACGCCCCTAGAGGGGTTCACGCTGACGCGCGAGGACGGCTGGTTCGACCTGCTGGTCAACGGCGGCGGCGCTGTCACGCTGCACTTCGGACGTGCGCCCTTCAAGAGATCTTCGCAGGTCGTCTTCGTGCCCTGGAACGAGGTCAGTTATATTGTTTCAGTTTGCATTAAAATTTATATTATAAAAATCTTTTGCAACTTTTCTGGAAAATCCCTTCACATTTGTCAAGTACTCTGCAAAGCAAGTGTGCAAATATTACTAAGTTTCAAATTGAAGAGACAGAGAAATGGTTTGTTTTAGGACCGCTGTTGATATCGAGTAATTTAATGTTTGGAACTTTGTAAAGTTCATGATATTTCCAGAAAGGTTAATTTAGTTATTCAGTACCAATATTAACATGATGTAAACAGCTCTGAAATAAATGACCTTTGAAACATAGCAATGTCGATAAGTGTGCGAGTTCTCAAGTCTGGTTAGTTTCGGGTTCGGTAGCCGTAAATAAGTCAGCTCGCATCATTAGCCTGGATCTAGGTACACACGGCTCTTTTAATAACCCGACGACTTAACCAAACTTCGTATGAAGCAATTTAAAGTTTTTTCGCGAGTTCGCGAGGCAAACATGCGAAGTGGCGATTAAAGCGGCATTACACATTTTACGACTCAATTACTTCGTTTGAAACTTTATTTCCCTCCGATTCGGGCCCGGACGGGCCTTATAATCGTGCTGCGGGGCTGTGATCGTACAGAGATCGTTACCTCGAACCTGGCTGGAGGTGCACTCTCGCACACGGAACCCAATCGTAAAAAACTGAAAATGCTATTAACTATTATTTACAGCCAATATTGGTTAACCTTTCACCCGAGTACTACAGGTTAGTAATGAGTTCGTGAAACGATGTCGAGTGATGAGTGTTATGTTGCGGTGTGCAGGTGGTGATAATCGACGAGGTGCGGATGACGACGGCGGACGAGAAGGGCGGCGCGGGGCCGCCGCAGGCGTGTCTGGCGCACGACTACGACGCCATGAAGCCCGTGGTGCTCGCCACCTGGAAGCACGGCTTCCAGGGCGCCTGCCCCGACAAGAGCGCCATACTCGCAGAGTCGCAGGTTCGCTACCTTTACTCCTGTCAAAAGAAAGCGTCAGAATTATATTTGAAAACAATTCAAAACAAGCTGCATCTCGTTAAATAAAACAAAAGACAATTTAGTTGACGGCCCAGTGGGACGTGGGACGCTAGCTCACCTGATAATGAATGGAACGCTCTCAATTTAAATTGCTAGAATACTGGTACTTTTACATGGTTGGCGGCATATTTTCCACTTAGCGTACGAGTATTAGAATGATTCATACCGCCATGGTGTGCTAGATACTGGACTTCCTAGCTCTAAAATTAATCATGATACTTCGAACCCACGCCCACCAGCTCTGGAAGCATAATACATATATTCTACCAAATGAGATAACAGAGCAATCAAGTGATAGCTGTTTTTAATTTAATCTAGATTAATAATTTTCTTAGGTTCAAATGCATTTTTTTCTAAAATGTCCGAAGTTTTTTGATGTACCTACCTGAGGAATTAATCATTACCTTTTATTAGGTTTTCAATATTGTTTTTTTGTTAGCGCTGAAGATTATTTTATGCTCGTGTTACTCTCCTGTTGTTTACTACTTCAAAAACTTTCTAACGCACCATTAAAATTCTGAAATCTATTAACTTAAATCTGTTTGGAATTTTTCAGGTGGTCCAAGAAAGTCTCCAAATCCCTGGCACCGGTCTCAACTTGGTCTACCACAGTTCTCGCGCTGCGGGCTACCTCTCCACTATTCAGCTGCAGCTGACTCCTGAAAAGGTTCCTCCAACCCTGGCTCTCATCCACCTCCGCATCACGATCGAAGGCATATTGTTCGAGAAGACTTTCGAAGCGGACCCAGTGATCAAGTTCACGTATCCATGGAACAGGCTGAACGTGTACAGGCAAAGGGTGTACGGAGTCACGACAGCGCTGGTCAAGGTGGGGTACCAGTACACGGACTGCAAGGACATCATCTGGAATGTGCAGACCACGAAGCTTAGCGGACACGACATGAGCATCTCCGATGTCGGGGGGTGGAATCTGGACATCCATCACAGATACAACTTCCATGAAGGTAATTCTCGATTTTCGTCTCACAATTCATCAAAAAAACTATACTCCTCAGTCAGAATGGTAACATAATTCTTGTCTTATTTTTCAACTTTTGTCAGGTATTCTACAAAAGGGTGACGGTGCGAATATCTACCTGAAGCACAAACCGCGACTCATTATCACGACCATGGGCGATGGACGCCAGCGCGAGCTGGAGTGTGGGGCCGAGTGCTCGGGTACGGCAACCAAGCAGCGACTGCTGGCGCCGGTGGCGCTGGCGGCGGCGCCCGATGGCTCCATCTTCGTGGGAGACTTCAACCTCGTACGGAAGATCAACACCGATGGGACTGTGCGCACCGTGGTTAAACTCAAGTGAGTTACACATATTCATCTCTTAAATCGTTGTAAAGATTTCTTATATCGTTTTTGTAAAGTAATGTCGTTTTGCTTGGCTAAGAATGCAAGTTGGTGATGATTTCATTGCATTATTTACAAGAAAATATTTCAACATTTTAAGTTTTATCAATAGAGTTCTATTTTCAATCAAGCTAAGTAAGTCTCGGTGAAGCCCAAATCAGTTTTGTAAACGGTTTTCTTTTTAATTTCCAGCGCCACTCGAGTGTCGTACCGGTACCACATGGCACTGTCGCCGCTGGACGGCACACTGTACATCTCTGACCCCGAGTCGCATCAGATCATCAAGGTCCGCAACACCGACGACTACTCCGACCCCGAACGCAACTGGGAGACTGTCGTGGGCTCGGGAGAGAGATGCCTGCCGGGAGACGAGGCACATTGCGGTGACGGAGCTCTCGCCAGGGACGCCAAGCTAGCCTACCCTAAAGGTGTCGCAGTCTCCATCGATAACGTTCTCTACTTTGCTGACGGTACCAACATTAGGATGGTTGACCGAGACGGAATAATCACCACTGTCATAGGCAACCACATGCATCGAGCGCACTGGAAACCTATCCCTTGTGAAGGCACGCTGAGCGTCGAAGAAGTACACTTGAGATGGCCCACCGAGCTCGCTATAAATCCTCTGGATAACAGTCTCCACATCATTGATGATCATATGATTCTTCAAATGGCGCCTGACGGCCGCGTCAAGGTGATAGCCGGAAGGCCCCTTCACTGCCCGTCTCCTCTGACTGGATACGACATGGAGCTAGCGACATACGCCACTCTAGTTATGCCGCAAAGTATAGCCTTCGGTGCAGCTGGCGACCTTTACGTAGCAGAGAGTGACTCCCAAAGAATCAACAGAGTGAGATTGATAACGACCGATGGCAAGATTTCTTTATATGCGGGAGCAGAGTCTAAGTGCAACTGCTTAGAGCGAGGCTGCGATTGTTTCGAAGCCGACCACTTTTTAGCGTCCAATTCTAAATTCAACACCATCTCCGCTGTGATTGTTAGTCCTGATGGCATCGTCCATATTGCGGATCAAGCCAACTACAGAATTCGTTCTGTCATGGCGAGCATTCCAGATGCCAGTGGAGCTAGAGAATACACAATTTACTCTCCCGACACACAAGAAATCTACATTTTCAATAGATTCGGCCAACACGTAATGACGAAGAACATTCTGTCAGGCGAGAACAACTATGTCTTTACCTACACCGTTAATACTAGTAACGGTAAACTCAGTACGGTCACTGACGCTGCTGGCAACAAGGTGTTCCTTCTTCGCGACTACTCTAGCTTAGTGAACTCTATCGAAAATACCAAGGGACAAAAATGCAGATTAAAAATGTCCAGAATGAAAATGCTTCAAGAGTTAAGAACACCTGATAACTTCAACATGACCTTCGACTACCACGGAACAACGGGCCTATTGAAAGCAAAATATGACAGCACTGGTAGAAGTTACATCTACAAGTACGATGAGTTCGGGAGACTTACCTCCGCTGTTACACCTACGGGCCGAATCATTACTCTGACATTTGACCTCAGTGTCAAGGGAGCCACGGTGAAAGTGAGCGAAAACAACAGAAAACCTATCTCTATACTAATCAAGGGATCATCGGTAAACACAAAAGTAGGAGAAACCGAAAAGAAAACAATAATTTCGACCGATGGCAGTATCTCTACCAGCATGCCTTGGGGTCACATTATCTCCACAGACACAGTTCCGTACACAATACTATCCGAGATAGATCCTATCTTGGGCGAGAGTTACCCCGTACCAGCTAAGCAGCGGACCGAAGTTGGCGGTGATTTGGCGAACAGATTCGAGTGGCGGTACTTCCTACGACGTCTGTTATCGAACAAGGGCAAAGGCAGCAAAGCAGTCGCCCAAATAGGACGTAAACTAAGAGTGAATGGTGAAAACCTTCTTACTCTCGAGTATGATAGAGAGTCCTCGACAGTCGCCGTGTTCATGGACGACAAAGTGGAATTGTTGAATGTGACTTACGACAGAACGGCGAGACCTGTAAAGTGGGGACCGAGAAACGAAATATTTGCCGAAGTGGAACTCGAGTACGATAGGTTCAATAGACTGACAAGATGGAGTTGGGGAGATCTAAATGAAACGTACGGTTTCGATAGAGCAGGAAGACTGCACGAGATTCGATACGGAGATGGTTCTTCACTGGCTTATTCTTTCAGAGACATGTTCACTAGTCTGCCACTAAAGGTTACGACACCTAGAGGAAGTGATTATCTTCTCGATTATGACGATTCCGGCGCTCTACAAAACTTAACCACTCCTCGAGGGCATATCCACACTTTCGCTCTTATGACGTCACTTGGCTACTTTAAGTATCAATATTTCTCGCCGATGAACAGGCACCCTTACGAAATCTTGTACAATGATGACGGTCACATTTTGGCAAAGATTTTCCCTCACCAATCTGGCAAAATACTGTATGTCTACGATAGTACGGGAAAATTGGAAACAGTCTTAGCGGGAGCATCTGCCATAAAGTACGTATATCACGAGAACACACATCTCGTAAAGAATGTTGAAATCACAGATCCCGACTATGAGCTCAAACAAGAATATAAGTACCATGCCGGCATACTGAAGGACGAAAAGATGAAATTCAATTCGAAGAGCGGGTTCAACAACGCACATTTGAAGTACCAGTACGACGGCAACGCGCGGCTTTCGACCATTGACGCAAACATCAATAGCAAAGAAATGCCGCAGCTGAGACTCAAATACAACCAAAACCTCGGTAGTCTCGAAGCCGTCAGCGACCTGAGGATATACAGGAATACGTTCAATCGATCTGTAATGCAGGACACGAGCAAGCAATACTTCACGATTACCGATTACGACGACCATGGAAGAATCAAAACTATACTCATAAACATCAAAGCTTTCGACGTCTTCCGGTTAGAGCTGGAATACGATGTAAGAAATAGAATAAAAACGAAAAAGATGATGATCGGGGACACGTCGTCAGTGACCCGCATCAGCTACAACTACGACGGTCACCTGATGGAGGTGATCGGCTCCGAGGACGACTGGAAATATAACTACGATGAAAACGGCAATGTGATCGGAGTAATCGACCACGGAGAGAAACGGTACCTCGGCTACGATATCGGCGACAGGGTCGTGCAATACGGCGATGTGGAGTTCAGCAGCTACGACGGGAGAGGTTTTGTGATCAGACGGGGAGAGCAGAAATACCGATACAACTCCAGAGGACAGTTCGTTCACGCCTTTGAAAGGGATAAGTTCCAAATGTGGTATTACTACGACGACAGAAGTAGATTGGTGGCCTGGAAGGACGATAAAGGCAACATCACTCAGTTCTTCTACACTAATCCTCAGACTCCGAACCTCATCACGCATATGCACTTCCCGAAAACCGAAAAAACTGTCCGTTTCTTGTACGACCAGAGAGATTTCCTCACGTGCATAGAGACCGAAGACCAGAGGTTCTACGTGGCGACCGACCACAATGGCTCTCCTCTTGTCGTCTTTGATGTCAACGGAGAAATCATAAAGGAAATCAAACGTAGCCCGTTCGGAAAGACGGTGAAGGACACCAACCCTACATTCTATGTTCCGGTAGATTTCCACGGAGGCATATTCGATTACAACACGAACTTAATTTACTTGGATAATAGACTATACGACCCTGTGGTTGGTCAGTGGATGACGCCGAGCTGGGAACACCTTGCGACCAAGTTGAGCCTACCGACCGACATCTTCATCTACCGCTTCAAAAACAACGACCCCGTGAACAAGAACCAGAACGTGCCATACATGACGAGTTTAAGCAGCTGGCTGCAGCTCTACGGATACGACCTGAATAAGATGATGGGCTCCAAGTACATCACAGACATGATCTTCCAGCCGAAGACGTCGGTCACGGCAGCACAGCTGGCGCCCGACTTCGGAGTTATGTCCGGTCTGCAGTGCATCATTGAAAAGGTAACAATTTTACTAAATTAATATTTAAAAATTTCCTTTTAACCCTAATTTTTTAAATGCACTAAAATTAAAGAAAATTGCACATTTTTATTATAGACAAATCCTACAAGAAGTCTGACAATTACTATTACCAAAAATGTACGCCGCAAGAAGCTCGAAATCCCGTATTAAATGTAGATTGCACTGGCACATATCTAGGGCATTTTTTTTAGTACTTAATATATTCGCGCAGACACTGAGGTTCGTGACCTTTGTTGAATTTTTAACTTTATATACAATACAGGTAGAGGGAAGCTAGTTTAATTAATCTTTATCTAAGGTTTAAATAGGTACTAGTTTATGTGTAGTTATACCAACATTTTTATTTCAACATTTGAAGCTATTATATTTGAATGACACCGATCCCATTTGTGGAACCCCGCTTAGTGGGATGTTAATGGTCAATAACAATGCCATCAACTACCATTTCCAGGTGAATGACAAACTGGCCGACATAGAGTTCGTCCCGACGCCTTTGCTGAAAATGGAGCCGATAACCCGCAACCTGCTCCCGCGCGTGTCCTACAAGCGAGGAGTATTCGGCGAGGGCGTGCTCATCTCCCGCGTCGATGGCAAGGCCTTCATCAGCGTGGCGGACGGTGCCAACTCCGTGGTCGAAGACGTCATCACCACCGTCTTCAACAACTCGCACTTCCTCGATGTGCACTTCAGCATACACGATCAAGACGTCTTCTACTTTGTGAAGGACAATTCGCTCAAGATTAGAGATGACATGGAAGAGCTGAGAAGGCTGTCTGGGAAGTTCAACGTGTCGCAAGACGAGACCAACGATCAAGGGTCTGAGGTAAATATCTTGTTTAATACGCGTGCTTGTCGTAGACGTCGATAATACCAGGTTTTATTCGAGACGAGAGAACCTTTTTTTATTGCTAACAGTCGAAATGTTGGTCTCAGTTTGAGCAGCTGTGTGCTCGGAATGGGAAATATCTCTAATCCGAAGTTTAGCCGACCAATCGAACCGTCGGTTAATCCATCAGTTTTATGTCACAAATAAAGTGTTGCCCATTGTCATAACTTTTGCTGTATAGCTGAGTAGGCACCTATACCTAGTAGGTAAGAGGTGAAGGCGTGTGAGTTAACCTAGTATTGTTACGCCAGGTGCGCGTGCACGCGGTGGGCGCGGGCGCGGCGCCGGCTGTGGTGGTGCTGCGGTACGGCGTGGAGCCGGCGCAGGAGCGCGTCAAGCTGCTGAAGCACGCGCACAAGCGCGCGGCGGCGCGCGCCTGGGAGCGCGAGAAGGCGCTCGTGGCGGCCGGCTGGGAGGGCCGCGCCGCCTGGACCGAGGAGGACAAGGAAGAGCTCATTTCGCACGGCGTCGTGGACGGCTGGGCGGCGCGCGACCTGCATTCGTTGGCGCGCTACCCCGCGCTGGCCGACGACCCCGCCAACATCGTGTTCGTGCGCGACTCGCGACGCAAGCGCAGGAAGAGCGGGCGCGCGCGCCACCGCGACCGCTCCTGAGTCCGCCCCGCGCCGCGGCGCCGTCTGCTTCTGATTTTGTAGGGCCAGGATGTCGGGTCGAGCTCCTGTGATCGGTAATTCTAAGTTTCTCTAGGACTGAACGGGAAAGTGTCGCGAGTTAGGATTAGGACGGAAACGGAGTTGTGAGCGAAGTCGCGTTGCTTTTTCGTACTTAGTGTCGTCCCCGTTTAGGCTTACGTTTTAGTTGTCGCCCTTCGGACTGACACGAACCTCGGTTGAACTGACAGGGTACCGTCGCGGCGCGCGCCGCCGCCGCGCCGCGCCCGCGAACGAACCGAACCAAAATACTCATATGCGATCACAAGTTTACAATCTCACTTTTGTATTATTTTTAAGTAATTTTTTACAATTTTTAAAATCCTATACTTACTTATGATTATAATTATTACGTAGATCGTTTAGAGCCGAGTCGCGGACACGCGACCCATGTATTCCTATCACGTTTTAGCCAAATATTTCGTTGTACCCATACTTTAGGTATTTGTAAATAATGAAAAGTAATGATATTTTATTCTTGTAGTCGTTCCTTTTGTAATGTTAGACCTAAGGTCTTCTCACTTCGCAATACTATTTAAGCAATATTTTATTATCTTTTGTAACCCTAATAGAGCGCGAGTCGAGTAGCGGCAGCAGGCCGGCGCGGGCGGAGTCCCGCCGGCGGCAGTGCGTGCTGCTGCCCCGGGTGGCGGCCGCACGTATGTGCATACATGAACAGACATTCTGCAGTGTTGTGCAATAATCGAGCACTAGGTTACGCAGATATCCTTTTCGCTGAACTATCACACGACACGCGTTCTTTGAGACTGATTTGTGTTACTGTGACTCTGTAAGTAGAAGTGCGTTCGATCCGCATCCGGAGCCGCCCCCACTAGTCCGCATGCACAACGTTCGCACGCCAGCCACAGCCAGGCCGCGCACGAGGGCGCCGCCGCCGGGCCTGCTCGTGCTCATGCGCGGTTCCTCTCCCAGGTGCTGATAGCTCAGCGAGAAGCGTCGTGCGCGAATAAGAAGTAGATGTGTTATAGTATTTGTCCATGAATGTGTATCATTTAACTTGTGGTGTCTACTCCGTGTTAGAGAAGTAATTAACGATAGTGACTGAGTGATATGAGGCAGATATTTTTACTAAATTGATAAAGTAAAGCGACGGAGGGCGAGGGTCGCCCGCTGGTGATATTTTTGCAAAATGTGACTAAACGAAGCAATACCTTGTAATGTAATACGTCTTATTCTTTATTTAGTGTTCGTAAGATGTAATTTTAATTTAAAATTAATATATTGATAAATATATATATATCTATCGTGAACGTAGTTTATAATTTCGCGGTGATATTTCGAGCGGTATAGTTAGTTATCTTTTATGATGTATAAAGAATTCTGATTTGTAAATAGGTACTTAACAAATGTAATCTGTAAAAATATTGTACATATCTTTACGCTTGAATTATTTATAACGTAAACCTACGTAAGGTATTAGAGTACAGTGAAGTAAACTCCGGCCGGCGCCGCCGCCGCCGCCGCCGGCTGCGGCTCCGGCGCGGGCGCAGCGGACTGGCCATAGAGCATTCAGCTTATAGAGATCGGTTAGAGAGCTGTCCCGGGCGAGACCGGGGCGGCGCCCCCGCCCCGCGCCACCGCACTGCCATTCCGCCAGTCTGTAATGTAGTACCTACCTATACAAGTATTATTATTTACGTACGTTTATATTAACTTACACCCCGACCGAATGTGAAAACATGTAACAACATATTATGTTGAAGGCGTCACCAATCATTGTTTTGACTTCATAGTCTGCCTGCAGACTTCGTAGCCATTACCAGGTACACGACGCTAGCGTGCGGCCGCGAGCGACGCATGTTGACGGTCGTGCCTTTCCTTCGAACATTCCGCACAAAGTTGCGATCATTCCGAGTCTGTACTTATAGTTCGAGTAATTTTCATTGTGCTCGTACCGCGTTGCAATGTTTTCGTACGGAAATTAGACGAACTATACCAGTACCAGTACCAGCCCAGGTTAGAGGCGCCGCAAGTTGCGGTGGTGGCGCCGCCCCCACGCCGACAGCTCTGTATAGCGGCGTCCCACACACACATGTAAGCATGTACAATAATGAACTATAGATACTATTCTAATGGAATATGTAATAAAAACATTAAAATATAACGGGTTTTTTTCCTACTACACCTTTTGACAGCAAAAAGCATCAATTACAGTATATTTGTCTCAAAATCTAAACATTTGAACAGGATTGCACGTTAGTGGATAGACCCTAAATATTCAGGATTGCAGATGGTTGCAAAATAATAAAACTTGCAATTTGAAGTTATAAAAATACTTTATTAGTAACATAATAAATATTCTAAAACAGTTAAGTACAAAACTAGTGATATGTCACTTTGTAATCGCTTAGAGACGAAGACGAACGAGCGGCTTAATGTTCCGACACCGGCTCCGGACGGACTCCGCCCGCGCGCGGTATGGCCGCCATTACAATAAGTAAGTATTATTTATTTACAATTACCAAGAAATGCTACGCGTATGTTAGTGAACAGTACTGCTAGCATTGCACATTGTGCGTTCATTTTACATGTATTTTGTTATTTTCAAGTATTCATTAAAAATTCAAGTGAAATAATAATAATCACACAAGTGTAAAGGTCAAGTCTGGTACAATAGTGAAACTTCAGAAGCTATGATGGAACTTTGAAAGCAACACTAAAAGAGACGTATCATAAAATTATAGGATTTTCCTACACATGCGATGGTGATTCGGCACTTTATGTATAAAACGTCACAATTGATATACACAAACATACACAAGTTTTGAAAACAATACAGCTACATAACATTATGCCTCGGTCATAATACGCGTAGGTACCTACAGTGCATTCTATGCAACAATACCTGCGCCGACGTCAGGCTCCAGCGCTGACCAGACCGGTTCGGTCAAAACTATCAAAAAATACATACAAGCAATAAAGGTATAGCAGCGGCACTGCACTAGTTTGCGAACACAGTTTCGGCCACAGTTTCGGCCACAGTTTCGGCCGCGCCAGCTGGCAAATAACTTATGTTACAGCAGCACTTGACGGCTCTAGCAACTACGACTACCTACATTCATTATAAAAACCGTTTCGTTACAAGCACCTTTTTATGAGCATCTCTGTTTTGGGGGTTTTAACAACAGACTGGGCAACGGCCGAGGGAATCATAAAACTATCCAGAGCTTTTTGCACAGCCACCGTTCCGGAAACTACGTCAGCACTCGGCCGACGCTGTATCGTACATCAGCGTGACCAGTATTGTTCACCACTCAACTTCCTGATATCAAATTTTCAGATTTCGTGTAAGCAGCAAATGCTTATTTTTTGGAGGTGATTGACTTCTTGGGGCTTCGACTGTCAATCGGATTTAGGTAGTATTAAAAATGCAAATGATTATTAACTTTATAAAATTATTAAAATATAACATTCTTTACAAATAATAAAATGTTCTAAGTGCAAACGGCGGCTTCACTAATTACATACAACACAATACAAACTAGCTAATCTAACTCACGTACTACATAAAAACAAGTGGATCAAATCCTAGGCCCGGTGGCTACTTGTATAACATCAGTCGAGCGAAGTGAAGGATCAATCCAAATCTGATAAGATCCTACGGACGTGCTTCAGATACTTTTTCAAGCAGTCATTATTTTTATACCTTTAAGTAGATTTTAGAGAACACGTCTCGCTGCTACTGCATATAAGTCGGCCATGACAACACTTTATCTCAACTCACTCGTAAAGTCGTAACATCTATTTTAGCTTTACCGTACAAGTCAATAGAGGCGGTCACTGTACGTATTTTATGCGTGGATAATTGCAAAAACAATAAAAAAACATTAAAAATCTTTAAAAAAATGACAGTAGAATAATATTTTATTATTATGCCAGACAAATACGTAGGGATATTTAAAATTGTAAGTCAGCTCAAACGAAATATCGAAACAAACAGCTGCGTCGAGTCCTACTTGAAGAAAGTAGCTCGTCTCGCCGTAACTCTCGCTGAACGGCTCAATCGCACAAATTGCGTTCTAATAGGCCTGCCTTGTGTCGCGCACACGAACGCACCTGATCATGTATAACTGTAGACGCTCCGCACACTGCGGACGTGCACATCGTTCCTAAGTATTTACACTACGCACTACCAGCCAACATTGCACAACATTACTAAACCAAATTCGTGCGAACGCCGAACATCCTCTTTATGGCAAGGAACTAAACAACTACTATACTACATTACATCATTTACAAGAAATTAATTACATTACTGGAATTAGTTACTTAGATTATAAGCCTCTCTTACATTAAATACGATCACTATATGAGTAGAGTAACCTGAGAGTCCGATTTATTGTTCAGACATCGCATTGAACTCCATAAAAGTGTCATGAAAACAGGTCTCCGAGTACAAACAAGAGAAGTACTGGCAGTACAAATATACACACCGAATAAAAATAACTGATACTGTCGTCGATTTAACAGTACATACTAGCTTCAGCCTGCGGAGAGTATAAGTATATATAACATGATCTATATCAGTCAATAATGTTAGTTTCTTATCGGTGAAAGAATATTGAAAATCATTAGTTAAATCCGTGCCTATCGACGTGGTTAAACAGAACTTGCATAAAGGAGGTGAACACCCGACATGCTCACGGAGCGACCACAACCTGCCAGTTTACAATACTGCCGCAGAGCACGCGCTGTGCTGCAAGCAGACATCTTTAACACTAACACGCATCGTTTTATAAACAAAGGCGAGTTAAATATGAGTATAAAAGTGGACGGACAGCAAGTTATGTACATAGCGTAGCAACACATACTCGGCGCGCGCCGCGACTTGCACCGACACACGTCGCACTATCGGCAATCTCAATTATTTAAGGCGCGTCTAGTTTCTACATGAGCAATACAACAATGAAGTCTGCAGCAGGCCCGGAGCGAGCTCGTCGACTGCAGTCGACTCGGAACTTGCACTCGTATTATCCAACTAATTGTTATTTATGAATATTGAACGACAGCATAGGAAGCTGTCTGGGCGACGTCACGCCGAGTTTGAACCCCTCGAGCGCCACAATACTGAGTTCCGGCTACTCACTCGGACCGCATCCTGTCTACAGCCGCCGCAGTCGCAACGGTCGTGCTATTGTTGCTCGTCTGTAAAAGCTTCTACTTATCTCTGCATTGTACGACCCGCGATAGATAACCGACGTAACCATTAAGTGTATGACTAGCCCGAATAAGTTGGCAATGATAAAAATATAAACATTATTAAACGAACGCTGACTAAACTAACTGGAGACATCTCCAGTTCATCATCCCCCTTTTTCTTTAACTGAAAGGAAAAAATCTCGGTTGCCACACAATGTAACTGTATATCCACTGAAATCTTCGGAGCTTAGCAGAGAACCGTGGAATCTCCGATGGAACGCCTGTTGCGACCAACCGCATCACCTTTTATCCTGATGATGTCGAACGATACCCTAAGCTGGGTCCAGATAAGTGACATTTCAATCTCGAAAATGTCTCAATTGTCCGCGTAACTAAACCGTCAGCACTTGACAGCCGGTCGTGTTGGCCGCGCTGGCGAAAGGCAATGAGCACATGTCGTAAACCCCCGGTGACCCCTGACGTAAGATCCACTGCGGGCCGAGGGCGAGCGGGCGCAGCGCCCGCGCTAGTGCGAGGCGTCCGCCACGGGCCCGGTGACGCGCTCCTGCATGTCGTCCCAGCGCGCCATCATCGCATCGTTTACGTTGTCCACGTCCCACCGCTGGGCCTCCTCCTCGGCGCATTTGTTGATGAACACCGTGCGGGCGCTCAAGGAGTACTCCACGCACCGGTCGCTGTGCCCGTGCTGGATGCGCTTCGTTTTCTGGAAGTCAGCGAAACGATGTGTAAGTCTATGTTCTCGCTTGGTCGCCGTCTCGGCTAGCGGCTAGCGACCACGCGGTTTACACGCGGTGGACAGAACCAGTTTATTTGTGGCGTGATCTGCCAATCAGCGAACTATTGGGTAACATTTGTGGGCAGCACGTTTTACATACTGTTTAGTGGTTCGCACGATGAGAGAGGAATCGAGCGAAGAGCGCATCCTTCGGGTCCGGAAATACTTACTTTGTAGCGATGATAGCTCAGTGGTTAGTGCGGTCGCTTCGCATGCCGAAGGGCGTGGGTTCAAACCCCAACAATGAGCTTGAGTTGCCGGTGAAGGAAAACATCGTGAGGAAACCATAGCATGGTGGTAGGGTACTTTCTAGTACTCGGCTGGGTAGCTACCACCCTCAAGTTGAAAATCTGCCGCCAAGCATCTAACGGTGTGTTCCGGCAGCCTCACTTGAGAGCCAGTTCCATTCCAGGCTAGGTGTGCTTTACCATCTTCGACCACACTTTCACTTAACATCAGGTGAGCTGTGGTCAAACACATAGCATTAAAAAAAAAATACTTAAATGGTTATACTTACAGGCCGCGAGTGTGGTACATTAATACGGGAAATCCCGCTAATATTATAAATGTGAAAGTTTGGATGGATGGATGTTTGTGACTCTTACACGCAAAAACTACTGAACGGATTTGAATGAAATTTGGTATGGAGATAGCTGAGACCCTGGATTAAGACATAGACTACTTTTTATCCCGAAAACATGTAGCGGATAACACAGCGAGTCTTAAGATATGTGCGTTTTGTTGTGAATGTTATATAAAATATATATACGTAAGCAAGACTGAGTTCTGTGTACAAGGACGCAAGCGATACGGCTCCGCAGCCCCAGGCCCGCCGAGCCTCTGCAACGCACGCAGGCGCAAACTATTATACAAGCCTACAGTTTTTTTATACAAAAGTAATGCGTACGAGACGTTCTTCTAATGGTAAGAGATAACGCCTGTCCATGACCATTGCTGCGATACACAAAACTTTGAGCAGTATCAAGTCTAGAGCACCGCTGCATTGGCGCTCATTACTTTGAGACTTTCGATGATCAGTCTCAACAGCTTCAAACCGGAACGCAGTAATGTTTACACACCACCTAGACGACCTCCTGCTAAGGAGATCTATAAACGAATAAAGTAGCCACTTTAACTTTACTAGGCCATAGATTAGACTTGACTGTGACTGAGGCTTATTTTACTTATTTCAACTTGAGACCCTTAAAAATATGGATTACTTGACATTAGCAGATTCACAAAAAAAGAAAACGAATGATGGTGACAAGCGGGGAGTGTACAGACCGGCGAGTACCGCCACAGCTGGTTTCCGCCGCCCAGGTGGCAGGGGAACAGGCGCACGGCGCTCAGCGGCGCCGCCTCGGGCAGGTCCCAGCACATGCTGCGCCCGGCGCTCCTGCACACCAACAGGCCTCCGTGCTGTAGCTCTAGCATACCATTTTGCAAGATCTACCACGTGACCGAGAGACAAGTGTATAGCAAGCGAGGCCGCGCCCCTGGCGGGACTCAATTAAAGCTGCATTTTTCTATACATTTATCTATCGCTCACATACTGCGTAATTCTGGCAAGTGAATATGCTACAGCATCTGCTTTACAACAGTTCATTATTGAAGCGGCAACGACAACAACCCACATAACCATATAGAATCAGTTTTGTTGTTAGATCAGGTTTGGGCAACGGTTCTCTTCGAGTCGCCGCTTAGGAAATATCTCAGGAGACAAGGATGCGGAGAGGACGTCAACCCAGCCCCGTGTTACTCGACACCGGTGGATGGTTGGCGGAACATTTAAACTCGTGCTAGCCATCAGAGTATCAGAGTGGCTACTCTACCATCATGCTATGGTTAACTCATGAAGTTTTCCTTCACAGCTCGTGCAGCTCGTGCAAGCTCAATGTTGGCATCTGAACACCCAACCTCAACCGAGCGAGCCGGCCGCACTAACCATTGAGCTATCATCACGATTATCAAAGATTTGCGAGTTGTGTCCACAGTTTTCGTCGTAATATGTTGCGGAGCGTACTCACTTGACGTCCTTATGCCAGGAGAAGACGAACTCCGGCTCCGTGGCGGCGGAGCACTTGCTCAGCTCCAGCCGGTCCATCTGGTTCCCGTGGTGCGCGTCGACGCACCACGCGGACGCCGCTGCCGGCCGCACCTGCCCCCACATCACAAATATAGGGATTTAACGGAAACGCGAAAAAATCGTAATTTGCATTGTTTTCCAAAACTTGTTTTTTCGACTGACTACGTATAGAACCACCACTGCTGGCACTAATTATCAATTAATCATTAATTTATATTAAATGGTCGTTTTTTTGGAATGACAATAAAATAAAAGTGTAATGGGATGAACGAGACGTTCTGCTCACGGTAAGCACGTGTCTACGACGATTACAGGACAACCAAGATTTTTTCAACAAAAAGTTATTAGAACCCAGATATAGTATTTAGATATTATGTTTAGATATCGTGAAAGGCGACACAAGTCAGAGACCCCTTAAAGCTGGGCAAACCATTCCGCCCTGGTCATAACTCTTCAGAGCTGTAAGCTATCTCCATTGAGCCCGGGTATGCACTTTCGGGCTCCGGGCTCCACCGGGACAGAGACGCACCCGCAGTGCAATGCGTTACAGTATCTGAACATTAATTAGGACAATATGAAATACTTTCAAAAGGACTGGCTTACCTTCCCCGAGGCGAAAGGCGAGGGCTCCACGGGGGGGTACTTCGCCGTCAGGTCGAACGCTATCTGCGAATCAACATACGAGTGTTTAGTGACAATTAGCCGGAATAATAAATTATAAATACAAAACATTTTTTACTCGAGCGTTTATGTTGATGCCAGGTAATGGTGTAATTTAAAACGAGCATCAAAATGAAATGTTTACAAGATTTCGTGTTTATACTGCTGACCGTGGAGGAGCTCCTGCGTCCGGAGCCGATCCTGGGCCCGGAGTCACGCCGTGCGTATTGGGAACATACAACATCTATGTCCTCGACCTTTGCAACACAGTCCAGAGCATCGCTCTGCTTATCGCTCTGGTTAGTCTTAACAGCCCAGTAATTTCGCTAGCTGCAGCACCCTACAAACTACAAACCGGAACACACTAATGTGCACACTTAGCAATACAATATCTGGTACTGGGGTACAAACATTTTTTTTTTTACTTGGTGGTAGATCTCCTTAGCATGGTATTCATGCTAAGGAGATCTACCACCAAGTAAAAAAAAAATTTTTTGTTAAACTTTTCGTGACATTCAAACTCGGTCACGAACTGACAGACAAGCAAACGGCTGCCAATGTACATACAAAAAAGCTTATAATAACGTAAAAAAACTCCGTCAGATGGCGCTCGAATCATGCATTTTGTTACATTATGTAAAGCGCCATCTATTGTTACCGCTCGCCTCGACTCGCTAGCGTTACGGTTATATTGGTACGCTTTATTAGTGTTGCGACGGCGGCGCCTGCGGGAGTCTGTGGTAACTCGGCACGCGAGCATGGCAGCGCCCTCTATGTGGCAGAGGTTCTCTGGCGGACCTGCGTCATGAACCAGTGGAAGGACTTGCAGCGCAGCTTGTCGCGCAGCGCGCGCTGCTGGGAGAGGTCGCCGGGGTCGATGTCGCGGTAGTGCGGCCGGCGCCGGTACACGTGCTCCGCGTACTCGTCCATCCACACCTCCGCCACGCGCCGGTAGTTCTGGCGACATCACAACAATGTACCGCACGCGTCTCACGTGACGACTTGCGATAACACTTTCGTCAAGTGTTCGATACCGAAATGTACGCAAAACAACAGTTACAAACTGCGAAATATGCAACTACACGTCAGCGTCTACTTGCGCCCGCCAGGGGCGCCGGTTCCGTCCTTAAAACGTTATGATATCGAACACTTGAGAAATGTTTTTTCGGAAATTGCCGTACTGGACCCTGCGTCTGCACTTCGTGAGCGCGCGCGGCCAGCTTGTGTTCAAGTCGTTACTTTTTTAATTGTACTTGTCGCGCTGTACATACACACTACTCTCCACATGCGAAGCTCACGCGCATTTTCTCTATTTCAACAATGATAGCGTTCAAACTAACCCGTCCGATGCGCTCCGGACCAGCAGCACGTACAGCAACGGTTCGCCGCTAACAACCATGTGCTAATCCAGACTGTAAGAGCCATCTGCACCCCAAGCTGTATCCAAATCCGTCACGACGTGAAGTAACATACACACAGACAAACAGAATAAACCGTCGCTTCAATAATATTACAAATGTGACTTTTTAACGTATTCATTGTTTCTGGTTATAAGTTTCGATGATAGAACAGCGCAGCGCAGTGCGCTGGCTGGCGGTAGTGTGCAGTACCTTGCCGACGAAGTCTCCGTGGCCCGGGTTGGGGAAGGGCGCGAACTTGCGGTAGATGTGCCCCACGCGCGAGCACGGCGCGTCCACCATGCGCCCGCCGCACTGCCAGACCTGCTCACCCCACAGCTGTTACTGGCGACGCTTCGACATTAGTAGGACTCACATTAGGGACTCGCGGACGCAGCGCCGGGCGACTATACACATCATGTGACGAGCTGCCTCGACTATCTTGCTGATGTTAGGAAAGAGGATGAAAGCTGTTTGTTTGTATCTGGGGCTAGGGACGACTCGACGAGTTAACAAACTAGTCGTCTCGGATCACTGACGCGAGGAGTGCAAGTGCGGGAGCGGGATAAAGCCATCCCACGGCATATAGCCAGGTGCAGCTATTTATACCCTTTATAATTGTATGCCTTTGATAACATAGACGCTTCCTAGAGTGTCGCGGCTTACAGTCGCGGACGCGGCAGCGCTCGGTGAAGTGTCACACACAAGCACGGCCTAGGAAAGCGGCTCAATTGGCCCCACGCCACTCCCGCAGGCATGCTCTCCATACTAACAGTATGGAGCAGACACGAAGGAAGATACCTTGAAGCTGAGCTCGTACTGCTCGCCGCCCCAGATGTCGAGGCCGGGGTCGTACCCGCCCAGCTGCCAGAAGAACGCGGTCGATATCGCGAACAAGCCGCCCGCCATCACCGGCGACCTGCCACAATGACAACCTTATTCTTTACTGCAACAAGGTTTATATTTTTACAGATATGATGGTAAACGGGTGAATCGCCCGATGGTAAGCAGACCGCCGTCTCTTGGACACCTGCACCATTGGGCTGTATACGCTGCTGTAGTGTGCAGTAGGTGTAAGAATACCGAGTAATACTTAGAGATCCTGAATATTAATATTCTGAAATGACTCGTTACTGATGTTGTGTTATCACAAACACTAACATGAACTGTTTGTATATATGGCAATAAACAAAGATAATAGTTGAAAAAAAAAGAAAAATAATAAAAAGAAAATTTCAATACTTCATTCAGCAAACTCCCAATATGACACAGTCTTTATGCTGCTATGATATCGGCAAAGCGCATTTGTACACAAAAGAAGTTTTAAAACTACCTCACCTTACAAAAAAAAAACTGATTGTTGGTATTTTGTTTTTGTTTTCTATTTTCTCTTTAATTTGTAATGTTTTTGTGTACTTGTCCTTACGCCTGCACACTGTGCTTAGTGGCATAATAAACTTACTTAAATATGTAATCTCAGTAAGTAAATTACTTGTAATTTTTATGAGATTAAATGATTCTTAAACCGTAACTATAACTCCGCGGAAAGACCTCCGCGCGTGTTTGCAAGTGTGCGCAAGGAATGAACGTCAAAAACTAAGTGTGATTTCTGTATTTGCAACATGTAGCGATGCGCTTAAAGTGGGGTCGTGGGACTCTAGCGCAGCGACGTGGTCCTCTCCTGGGGCTTGTGGGGCACGAGCTCGGCGTGCGGTAGACTGGTGCTGGAGTGGTAGTGGAGCGCTCACGGGAAGGGCTCCGGCATGCGCTGCTCGTCGCGGGGCAGCAGCGGCAGCCGCTTGTAGAACAGCTCCCAGTCGAAGGCGCCGCGCGCGCCGCTGTCCTGCGCGCGGTACTCGAACGTGTCGTACGCCACCACGTCGATGTACGGGCACACCACCGTGCGCCACTCCAGCGCGATCGGCTCTGCGGGACACGCACTCCCGTTACTCGACGACCCACGCTGCTGACAACTTATTTATTTCATGACTACTGTACCTATATGTATTTTTTTGTCCAAAACGGAAATGGCCTATCACTACTATATGTAGGTCTATCGAAGGTAGGACATTACACACAGCTGTGTAATGTCTGTCTGTGATGTTCAGTTTTATCATCTCTTTACTCTATTAAACTAAAAAGATGCGCGACACTTATCCTAAGACCTCGGACTACTAGACTGCGTGAGAATTAAAACTGTTGATGGTGATTTTAAAATGGCATCACTTAAAAACAAATCGATTATATTATCAATACCGCATCTTCGCTCAACATGAGACGAGTAGGCTGTCACGCGAGCTTGTTGTGGCGAGTTTCCTGAAATGAGAGTTGTTGAGGTAAAAGCGAATGGCGAAGTATGGGGTCGGTACCGAGCAGCGGCGGCAGCCAGTTGACATTGGCCTCGGTGTGCGAGTCCAGGAAGAGCAGCACGTCTGCGGAGGCGCGGCGCGCGCCCGCCAGCCGCGCCGCGATCAGCCCGCTGCGCTGCGCCAGCCGCACCACCCGCACCTTCGGCATGTGCTGCGCCACGTACGACTCCAGCTCGGCGCCCAGGAACTCTGCCGCCACAGATACAATCTATTGATACCGCACGAGATAGCTCGCGCTTGTCGCTAACTCGGACAAATCTCGTATCGGAATCGGCAAGCGTCACTAGACTCAAATATGTGTGATTAGCTGAGCGATAATGTTCGCGAACATATTATCGCGCATCAGCCGGCAGGCCCGCGGGGGTCGCGGCAGGCACGCCCGCGGGGGTCGCGGCAGGCACGCCCGCGGGGGTCGCGGCAGGCACGCCCGCGGGGGTCGCGGCAGGCACGCCCGCGGGGGTCGCGGCAGGCACGCCCGCGGGGGGTCGCGGCAGGCACGCCCGCGGGGGGTCGCGGCAGGCACGCCCGCGGGGGTCGCGGCAGGCACGCCCGCGGGGGTCGCGGCAGGCACGCCCGCGGGGGTCGCGGCAGGCACGCCCGCGGAGGTCGTAGCAGGCACGCCCGCGGGCGCGCGGGCGCAGCAGCGGGCAGACCCCGCGAGCGCGTCGCGCGCCGTTTAGACGCTTTATCATTTCATTTTATCTCTACAGCCCCGTGTTCACTTTTACTTCAGTTTCTGCGTAATCTGCGAGATTTTGCGATTACATTTCAATTTGTAAATAATAATCGGTGATTTTGTGACAAACGATAGCGTTATCTATTAAAATGCAATCAAAGGAATACACGCCAGGCGACAGATTCATGTTCGCGGTACAGTTTTATGAAATATATTCAGGATCCGTTTATCATAAAGAATTAAAAGAAGATTTTGGTTTCACGCCGCGAGCATGAGATCAACAAAAGCTTGTATTCTATTATTTGTATAAAAAAATAACCAAAACGAATTTGTATAATAATATCATTAGTATTTTATATCTAATATACAATCGACTTAACATATTCAAGAACGTGGTGCTAGGTAGGCCTGCGTGCATGCGGGCTTCCAGCGCGAAAGGGCGCCCGTCGCGCCACTTTGTCAAACATTACCTCACACTCTATTCATACAAGCTACCCCGTGTTTATACTCGGTCTCACTGTTCGCCTCGCGGTGACGGCAGCGCAGCGGGGCCGATCAACGTGTTACGCCAGATAACAAATAAGAACGTCGGCTAACTAATTCACAGAGAACGAGACGAATGGAGGCTGTACGTGAGACTGCGGCGAGATAACGCGAGTACCGAGTCGCTCGCGACTGCTGCTCAATGGTTATTTAATATACAAAAGTAAAATCAACGACATAGGCCAGTATTCTTTACAGCGAGCGCGGCGCAGAGCAGTGCGCTGAAATATCTGTCGCAGACCTGATAACTCGGGTGTCTGAATTTTTTTTAAATAGCTATGGATAGTACACAAGGTTTCATGACATTTCCTTCAAGCGCAGTTTATAACTCTATAGAGTCGAGCTTCCTTCGCGTTATCAGCGACACGTAATATGCCTACAGGAACTAAGTGAAACCGTATAATTTTATGCGAACGAATAAAACTGATAAACAAACTACGACACACAAACCACAAACGATTTTCTAACAAAATACTTGAACACAGTTTATACTCGTACGAATAAACGGAGCTGTAGACTCAGGCAGGTACCTATATTTATGTAAATGTACGTACATGTGTGTGTAAAGCGTGTCGAACGGGCGACGCGTACCTTTGGTGCTAGCGTCGTCGACGAGAAAGATCTCCTTGATCAGATGCGGCGGCGAGCGGTACAGCACGCTGTAGGCCGTGCGCAGCAGAGTGCTCCAGTGCTCGTTGTGGAAGGGCACCACCACGCTCACCGTCGGCAGCTGCTCCAGGTACAGCCGTGACTTGCAGCCCGGGTGCCGGATGTCCGGCAGCGATCTGCCAACGAGGTACATGGACACGTCAGATACACACAATGGACCACGGAAGGCAGTGGCGTGGTGATATCCTCAAGTCCTGTGGGAGCTCCGAGAAAAAACTGGTGCTGAATAGGAAGGAGGCTTATGCGATGGGCTCAATGATGTGATCATCATGATGATGGTAGTGGTGACGATAATGATAAATAATTAATTTGCAATAAAAACCCAACGACGTGTAACTAGGTACGTACTATCTAGCGGTAAATAAGATACGAAAAGTATTGTCAAGTAATTGATTTAGTGCCAACGTGACAACAACCCTGTCGTCACGTTGCAGAAGGTTTGTCAACGGTGGCCCGAAACTAATTCAAATATGGTAGAACATTACTTGAATTGATATTTTTTTGCAATTTGCTACTGGGATCTTTGATACGCTTTAACTGACCGTTTTCATTTGGAATCGCTTTTTTGCTAGCGCTTGCGATACCTGCGGCAGCAGTGCGGGTTGCCAGAGCGCCGAAGCAGTTGACGCAACACAAAGCCAACTCGCCACAGAAATAATCCAATTAATTTTTTACATCGTGCTGGGACAACGTTCACCTGATGTCCGATGTCGGAGCGCGCATCGGAGGGCGGCTAAACAGACACGGGTTGTTAATGAAACCTCCACATCGAGTGATTTACGTCAAATGCAATTAACTATATTTTTTTCTGTTCTAGATCCATTCTATGTTAAGCCGATTAAAGCCTCCAAATACACATCGTGACCAAACTTTTGTAACTTATTATTTGGTAACACTTCTAGAACTATGCAGTATGCAGGTACTTCAAACTGACCGGTTAAGAGGAATCCTGTCGCTGAGAGCCCCGTTGAAACCGTTCACCGAGTACAGCTGACTTTCAAGGTCTGCATCTTTTTTGGGTAGGTGGGCTGGCAAGCCTTGCTCCCCGGTACCTGATGAGGAATGCGAGTCCTGTATTTAGTTAAGATATAACATGTAATCCTCGTGCTTGATATGATTCTGACAACAGGTACTCACCAACACGCTTCTTCTCGTAGTTTATCTGTGTGTAGTTGTGCCAGTCGCGTTTCTGTAAATACCATCAGAAATTCATCACACACACATACATGCTCATGGTGTAAGTGATCAAGTGCTACTTCAGTCAAACTGTTATCAAGAAATAGTGAAGTTTACGACTACAATATAAACTGTATACATTCTGTACATACAACTGTTTAGGTTATATAGCAGAAATATTGAAAAAACATAAAGAGGCAACTGTGTGTGTGTGTACCTGATATCAATCAACACTGCTAAGATCATCATCATCATCATTTCAGCCGTAGGACGTCTACTGCTGGACATAGGCCTCCCCCATTGCCTTCCATATGGCATAGACTGGATGGAAGCGGCGCGCATCCTGCGCGTTACTGCATACCTTATTAGATAATTTGTCCACCTTATGGGACGTCCTACACTGCGCTTGCCGGTCCATGGTCCGTGCTATGTGCCCTGCCCACTGCCACTTCAACTGCTAAGATCACGTGTAGATATAATTTTAAGTGATAATGAACTCTGGAACTTTTTTATTAAGAAACAAAATGAGAAAATTTTCTGACTTACCTTTCTGCTTTTGAGTTGGAATGGAGCAATATTCACGTCACTACTCCCAAGGTAGCCGAGAGACTCTTGTAAGCCATCTTTTGCCACATTTCCATCAAACAAAGATGCACTTCCATCGTCCTCAGAGAGTTGAAGGTTGCTGAGTAATTTTACCATATACAGGAATATCACCAGCACAGTCAGTATGACCAGGTTCCGGACACGGAGTAAACGAAACAGGTTGCGTCTCATTGTCATGACTTCAGCTAGAAAAAAAAACAATTTTTCTCTAGTCTTGGCAAATTTACAAAAATTAATGTTTTGTACCTACCTTATTTTTCAAATATTTCAACATTGTATAACAACTTGAACACTTTTTTATCTTTTAGTGTTTTATGTTTCAGGTAAAATAAATTATGAATTCCAAAAACAAAAATCTGTGACACTAAATAAATAAATAAATATTGTAGGACATTTCACACACAGCACCATCTGACCCGAACCAAGCAAAGCTTGTTTTATTTATTATTATAATTCTTATAATAGTTATAATAAATACAGAAAACGTACAGCAGATATGTCTGCTCTCTGCTCTAGATGTTGATCGCCTTATTTGTACAAGTGCAATTAGAACCATATTTTACCAAAACAGAAGCAATTTATACACAAACACAATGTTTTATTTAATAAATATATTTACCTACAAAGAATAAGGAGGCGACAAGGGTATTAGGTTATCAGATCGTAAGAGTAAAACATAATTTTTGTACTCACTCGACGTTCTTATAGAGAGAACCGGTAGCTATGATTAATAGGTATTATGTAGGTACCTGGTAAAAATTATGAAACATCTTTTTTAGCCCGAAACTTTTAAATTTTTGAAAAATAAAACAAAACTAAGAAATACTACAACGTAACAAAACAACAACAGTCTTTCTTTCTGGACTGGGACTAGCTGGATGGTGATTGGTGGTGAGTGGATGGTAGTTGGAGGGGAACTAGTTGACACTGCAGAGCATGACACTGACCGTGAGTGAAGTGACAGACTGACAGCCACAGCTAGGCTCCTTAAAATAAGTCATTAACAGCTGGTATTATTTTTTCGCGCCGCAACTGACTAATAAATACCTACCACACGTTAGTTGTTGGCAATTTATTTTAAATTAAGTTATTTATTTAGTTGGTTGACAAGTAGACAACTCTTATTGCCAACCTGCGAGATATGCGCTCAAGTGTGGAAAAATCATGTTACTACAATACTCAGATTAAAAACTATAATTATGTATACTCAGGGTTGTCCACTCGAAGATATGGTACTAACATGATTTTTCGTGTTCATTTAAATACATTGTCGAAGCTTAGAGTAAAATCGTCATTATTTTACTAGCGCTAAACTGGACCACAGTTTTTTTGTGTAACTTTGACTGATATCTCTTGATTTTACACAAAATATTTAAAAAATCGAATCACATCACACTGGCGAATTACACAAAGTGGGAAAGTTTATGGAAGACGAAGAGTTTGACACTTGTTTGACAGATACATGTCAAGTGTCAGTACCAGCTGTTTTCGGCTATTCAATTCAATTCAATCTAGTCAAAATTTCACAATCATAACATAACATAACATCATAAGAATGAGGTAATAAACGAAAGAATCAGTCCACAACAAAAATTTAAAAAAAAAATGTTTAAATCTGTCGTATTTCTCGTGCCGCAAAAGCTACAATAAGCCGTCCACGAAAGTGTCAGTTTCCGTGTGTAAAGTGGTCACAAGATGTCGGGAAGTTCTGTGAGACCGGTGATGGAGCTGGTGAAGGTGGCGTGTCGTGCGGCGCGCCTGGTGCTCGTGGTGCCGCGGCGCGTGGCGGTGGCGGGCGGGGACACGGGTCGTGAGGGCCGGCGACGCGAGCGCGGACCTCGCTTCGGCGCCGGCCGGCTCGCGTTCGGCGCAGGCTCACTCGCCGTCGCCTTGCTCGCTGCAGACGCTTTCAATGGTATCTTCTCTACCCGATTTATCACTGTGCAAACCTATTTTCCTTAGTTACAAATTAATATTGTTGCAATTTCACTTAACATCATCTAGTAAACCTTTGTAAACACTTTGTTATACATAATATGTATTTGTATGATGTCTAAAATGCCTTTGAATATTTGTTTAACATTTTAAACAAATCTAATTGAGTAGGTATTAAAAAACAACACTTTAAAAAAATCATTAGCATCAACATCATTATTATTTCATCAGTAGGATGTCCACTGCTGGATGTAGGCTTCCCCCATTGCCTAAAGAACTTACTTAAAAAAAATACATTACCTAAAAGTAACGAAATCAATACTGTGAGGAAACCCTAAACTTGACACTACTAGAGATCAGTGACCTCTGTACCATTTAGGATTACTTTGCCAGTGGGTAGTCCAGTAGTAAGTAGGTAATCCTAAAGTATAAAGTAGTCTCTAAAGCTTGAAGCATTGGTAAGAGTATGAAGATGTATGTGTGCTTGAGTTATCACCGCAACATTAACTTTAAATGAGTTTAGCTCACAAGGAAGCCTCGGGTGTTCATATGGTGGTATTGCAGCCTGTGATTTGACTGCCTGTGTGCAATAAGTATTCTATCAGTTATTTAACTAAATAAACTCCCGAACAAGCTTTGCTTAGTGTGGAGCTGCATAACACTGTGTGAAATCTCTTACAATATTTATTTATTTATTTGTGCATAAAAATATCACTCAATAAATAAGTGAACATGCATGAAAACCAATCTCTACAAGAGATTGGTTTTGATGCATTCTCTACACCATGTTAAATATGTAGTGGTTTGTTTAAGTTTAGTTTGTAAATAAAGTGTCTAATTAATCACACAAATAAAACTTCACATTTCAGAAAAACGATTCTTCAAAGCTGCTCAAATGGGGAACATACCGGAACTATGCAGGTACTACAGGACACTAGCCGGCGCTTGCCCTCACCAACCACTATGCAGTATACCAGCTATCCAATTTGCTAAATACTTTCATGCAAAATTAGTATCCAAATCAGTTCAGCCATATATCTAACTAATAATATTAATTAATATTAATATTATTTATTTATATTAATATTATAAAGAGAAAAGATACGTATTTTTGTATGTAATGAATAAACTTAAAAACTACTTGGACAAATTTCAAAAATTGTTTCACCATGGGATGCTACACTATCCCCGGGTGACATAGGCTACTTTTTATCCCTGTATTCCCACATTAACGGGTACTACGCGGGTGAAACTGCGTAATACCGCATAAGTAAAACAAAATAATGTTTTCCTTCATAGCTTTACTAATGTATTATTCTAGATTGTGATTTCATAAACACGCATTTTCATGAAAATCTGCCTAAAATATTTCTATTAGTTCCACCTGCTGTCTTAGTGTACATTTTCTTGGCACTACGCACCACATAGATCAGTCAAGTATGCAATCATGTTGACACTAATTAATGTGCAACATGCTTTCTCTAGACAGCTGGAAGCCCTGGGGTCTAGCAACGGACAGCGGCCCGCTAGCAAGACGGAGGAAGGCGTGACGGACCGCCGCCACGCGCTCGGCTGGACCGCGCTCATGGCCGCTGCCGCCAACGACCAGGCTAAGGCGGTCAAGGAACTGCTTAAGATGGGGGCCAAGCCGGATCTGCCCGAGAAGTATGCAGATTACAGATGTGTTGTACAGCTACAACATTCTATAATAATATGTCTGTTATTATTATTTATGTATTTATAAGTGTTATATGTACGAATATATTCAAAAGCTATTTTCGTTATAATATATTTGTCTGTTGTATATGTATATTGCGTAAAAACAGAGACACCCTGGAATTCAGGTTTCTATCTCTTGCCTTCAGGAGTATCCTGGTCATCATTTTGGTTAAGAAAAAGGTAATTCCTGCAAATGAGTAAGTATGTAGAGTGTGTATATGTGTAGGTACGCGGGTGCGTCGACGGTGGCGTCGCACAGCGGGCTGCACATGCTGGAGGTGCTGCAGCGGCGCGAGGAGGAGTTCTGCGGCGGGATGAACGCGCGCGCCTCGTTCCTGGGCTGGACGGCGCTGCACTACGCGGCGCTGGCGGACTCGACGGCCGCGGCGCGCGAGCTGCTGGACGGCGGCGCGGACCCCACGCTGCGCGACCACGCGGGCCGCCGCGCGCTGCACTACGCGCGCGACTCCTCCGCCACGCGCGACCTCATCCTGCACCACACGCAGCGCTGGGAAGCCGCCGCTGAAGAGGCCGCCGCCGAGGAGCGCCGCCGCTTTCCACTCGAACAGAGGTGTTTTTCTACATTTCTCACAACTTAGGCACTGTTAGCCCATTACCAGACCAACAAGTAAGCTAAACCAAAGCACTGAAGAAAGGAAAATTTACTCATCCGTTCTACGAAGCGTCCGCCGACCAACACGCAAAACGAAACACACTGGAAACTATCAGAAATAATAGCTTGATTTACCATAGGCGATATCGTTTGTTGCATGGGATGATGTCCATAGCTATACTAGTTTATATTAGCTGGTCGGGCGGCCTGCGCCGCAGCGAGCATGCAAGTGAGTCGGGCGACAGTTATTGCAGTGATTGTGTGTTTGCAGATTGAAGCAGTTCATCGTGGGGCAGCAGGCGGCCATAGAGACGGTGGCGGCGTCCGTGCGCCGCAAGGAGAACGGCTGGGCCGACGAGGAACATCCCCTCGTCTTTCTGTTCCTAGGTACCGCTATGAACCGACGAAAAGAGAGAATCTCTAATGCTGGAATGTTTGGCCTTGGCTCAGAACTTTGCCAAAAAAATGTCTGTGACTTAGTTGACGCAAACATACGACAGCGCTGCCGCCGAAGTCAAAAAAATGCAAGTCGATAGTCGGCGCTCTTCGTAACATCGCAACAGCGCCAGCGCGGTTATTGCAAACGGTGTGATTTAACTAAAGCCGACTGGAAAGTAATGTTCAATCGAATGCTAAACAAATACAAGATGCGGTTAGCGGCCGCGTGCCGCCGCGGTGTACGGCGCGCCGTACAACCACTGCGCCTACTACATGACTGTGAACTCGCAGCTGCCTTTATTCAGCTGCGCTATCCCTAACGATATCTGCCGCCTCGTGATACAATCGAGTCATGAAAATCTTAACCACAGCCAAAGTCAGATAAAGAAAGTTATTGTCTAGTCCAGTCCCTAATGAATGGCCTAATAAAGAAATCACTCATAAGTCTAAAATATAAGTTGTTCTGCCACATTGGTTCTCGGGCCCGCATTTGTGCATATCACATTGTTGTTTCGCTGCGTTCCCGCCCGGGAGCTCGCTCCCGTGTGCGAAGAGTCTTGCGGAGGAGTGCGGGCGAGGGCGCGGCGTGAAGCAGCGTGCGCGTGCTTGCAGGCAGCTCCGGCATCGGCAAGACGGAGCTGGCGAAGCAGCTGGCGCGGTACATGCACGCGGACGACCCGTGCGCCTTCATCCGGCTCGACATGTCCGAGTACCAGGAGAAACACGAGGTCGCCAAGCTCATCGGCGCGCCGCCCGGGTAACCACGCACACCCACACACACTCACACACACACACACACACGCGCGCATATGGACACTCATATAGCGGAAAAACTTAACAAATGACCTCGCGGGGCCCTAATTCTAGCAATTCCGGTGATTTCGACACGTAATTTCAATCGAAATTATCAAGAGGTATTAGTATATATGCGGCGCACACGCAAGCCGAACCGAAGGGGCCGCCGGCGGGGTTCAAATCAAAACTGACATGTGCGCTTTTTACCAAATCGGCATATCACGAAAATGCATTTATCCGGTTTCTTGCTATAGGGGAGCACGAGGGGTGTTGAAACAATTTGAAGATTTTCATTTGTAACTTAAGTTTTAAACGGCCAAATATTGCGATATTTGTACATAAAGTTAGCTAGTTTATTTGGCTTTTAGATGACATATACACAAACCATTAAAGATTAGATTCTACGACATAAAATGGATTAGAACGACAATAGTCATTTTGTGTCAACTCTCCTCATGCTGAGGTGAGTTGAAACAGGGGTCAAGGTGTGTTGAAACATGTAAGTTTTGGAACTAAATAAAAGGGGTTCGTTTTAAAACAACGATATATCTTAATGTATATTTATTGACAATTCGCCTCTGTTAAAAAAAGTTACATTATCTGTATTAATGCTGGTAACACGTGCGATGCTTGTTAGCTGTGGTAGTCCCAAAGAAAACTTCCCCAGCCATTTGCCTCTCTATCTATGAATAAGGAAGATTGTTGGTGTATTTTAAAGCCAGTTTGTAAAAATTCAAAATTCTGACTTTCTTTGTGCTTAGACCCAGTGGCGGGGCAAGACCGTAATTTGAAGTGGGTAAGGTACATTACGCGAGGCCCTGTTCTCTTCTTCGAACATGTATGTTACTACTATTCCATTCATTGTTCACTGTCCATTGCTTTTATTGATTATATTATACAATACTATGAATTTGATATGTCAATAAGAAAGTATATCATTTTATGGCAATTAAAATTTTTTCGTCACATTCACGGCTTGGTAATGCATAAAAATCCGAGGCGCCTCGTATATTTTGCAACTCGCCTTACCTCTGACTGTCTTTCTCTTATATTCCGTAGGCTTCCTAAAACAAAAAATAACATGTAAACCACACCACAAACACAAAACCAGCTAAATAAAACCCGAATAAGGTGAGTTGAAACAGTCTGTTTCAAATCCCCTCAGTAAACAAAAACGACCACTACTTTAGAATATTTTTTTTTTTTAAAAAAGACAGTGACATTAAGCAAACCCAGCATTGTTAGTTTAATCTTAAGTTAGCAAGCTATCAAAACATCTATAATTCAAACCAATATACAAATACATTCTTAATATAATGGCACCAAAAAAATATGATTAAAACTTACTTTTGGCGATATTTGAGACAGGTCCGTCGCTCCGACGTAACTGCCCGCCGTGAGTCAGGAACGCGCACTGAAGGGCAAGCGGGAGGTGGAAAATGGCTAAATTGCGTTTTTGCCAGTTCGCTATTAGTTTTTTTTTCTGAGATATCGCTATTGTTTCAAATCACCTCTGTGTCAAAACCCCTCGGTCTCCCCTACTGTTTCTTATTCTGCGGCTCAGGTACGTGGGGCACGAGGAGGGCGGCCAGCTGACGCGCGCGCTGGCCAAGCGCCAGAACGCGGTCGTGCTGTTCGACGAGGTGGACAAGGCGCATCCCGACGTCCTCACGGTGCTGCTGCAGCTCTTCGACGAGGTGCGAGCTCGCGGCACACCCACCCTGCTCGTACCGACCCACGCCATTTTAGCTAAGCTGGACACACCAGCTTAGCTAAAATTAAATTGAAATTCATTCACTTGCGAACCGGCGCCTATTTATAAGCACATAAATACAAAATCAACCAAAATGAAATATTTAGTCAGGTCAATTGCGAGTAAAATCTAAACAACTTGTCTTGCGACGCACGTGTTCGGTCGCGGATGAGAGTAATGAGAGCCCTGTTAAGCCAAAAATAAAACAAAGGAACAGTACAACACAGAATGTTCGTAGCACGTGTCTACGGCTACGCACTATCGCTACGCAATTTATTTCGTAGTACATGAAGCTACGACAGGACCCGCGCGTGCAGCGACCGTAGGCAGACGTCAGGGAGCACCGCGACAGATCCTGTGTCGGTACTCCAGCGGTGCGCGGGCGCTCGCTACTCTGTCGGACACGTTCGACGGTCGGGGATTCCACTAGCTGATACACTGCAATCCGGACCACAGTAATATTTGATCACAGTCTGCACACTACTATGCGGCTGTACTTGGTGGTAGAACTCCTTAGCAAGAGGTCGTCTAGGTAGGTACCACCGCAGTACCAGTTATTCTGCCACTAAGCAGTAGTGTGTAAACATTACTGTGTTTCCGGTTCGAAGGGTACTGCAGCTAGCGAAATAACTGGACTGTTAGATACGACTAACCATCAAAAGTCTCAAAGTAATGAGCGCCAAAGCCCTGGACTTTGTTTTGTTACTCAAAGTTCTGTGTATCGCTGTAATGGTCATGGATAGGCGTTATCTCTTACCATCAGGAGAGCGTCTCGTTCGTGTCATTACTTCTTACATAAAAAAAAAGAACATCGGCACGGCGGCGGCGGTAGACCGTATTAGCTAAATTAATAGTCAGTGCATAGCTACGTCTAGCTATACGGGAAAAAACAGTTCACTTAATGAATAAAAAAGTAGGAGTGTGTTCTGTGCAGGGCCGGCTGACGGACGGCAAGGGCAAGCTGATCGAGTGCAAGAACGCGATATTCGTGATGACGTCGAACCTGGCGGCGGACGAGATCGCGCAGTACGGGCTGCAGCTGCGGCGCGAGCAGGAGGCGCGGCACGAGGCGCGCCGCCGCGCGCAGCCCGTCGGCGTCGCGCAGGAGCAGGGTAACGCCGCGACTGCTGCTCCGCACTGTTATGCCTACTCGTACATCGAGATAGTCAGCTCTCTCCCTAACTCTTATTTGGTTCGGTTCGCATCACGTTACAAACCATATCACACGAAATTATGAGTTTATCTCCGGGTCTTAATCGCGCAAAAAAATATACTATGAACATTAGATTTGTTCATTTACCTCGACGTTTCGGCCACGTGGCAAGGCCGCAGGGCGTACGACCTTACACTGAATTCAATATTGCGCCTTCTAGAGCAGACCAAGCACAATCATAAAATAAAATAAAGCCAGCGGTCGATCAACTCTAGTAGACCAGAACTTCTCACAAGAACATTTTCTTTCGTTCTACTCGTATTCGTATTCGATTCGAGCGGATTTTTTCGTACCTAACCGGGGTTTAATTTAGATTTAACGTCACTTACTTACTTCGCTTAACCCTCACTTAACAAAATTCCAAGTCACATGACAAATTAATAGTTAATTGAAATGCTAATGCGTACCATACTCTTGGCGAAGAAGAGACATTGTGAAGGAAAACATCGTACGTGCGACAGTTCTCAGTGTTCTCCCACTCGGCCAGCGTAGCCCACCATGAGAAGCGACTCGCGCCCAGCAGTGGGACAGTTCATAAAAACAGGCATGCTTCGGAGGAAATGATGTGTCTCCTATAGTCTGTGTCACACGCGCGTGTGTAACGCCGGCAGGCGCGGGCGCCGCGGGCGACGAGCACCTCGTGCCCGACGACGCGGACTCCCCGCCCGAGGAGGAGGCGCTCGAGGTCTCCAGGCACTTCAAGGTATTTATCCACCACAGCACAGTCAACCCTCACTTTTATTGTAAGTTGTATATTTTCCGAATAATAGTAGGTATAGATGCAACAACAGTTTTGGGTGCTGCCCAGTGCCCAGTTTCAAAATGTATCTTTGTAATGTGTAGGTACTGGACATTCCCGCGCCGGCCGTCGTGCACAACGCACACGCTAAAGTTTTTACAAATAAACCAGTGACATCGTTTAGTACCTACCGCACGCGGAACCGCCCGGGCGCGAGCTGCCGGGGGTCAGCGCTGCAGCGGAGGAACCTCCGCACAATACGCGCCGTGTAGAGTATCACTGCCTTATGGAGCTGACCCAACAGTCTAGCAAGTTTCTTTAGATGTTGGTCGAGACTGTTCGCTGTAATTCTTTTCGGTTCTTCGCGGTGTGCGCTCGGGGCACTTAAGCTTAATCTAGATAACATAAGTGAAAACTTTTTAGGCTTTTGTATGATCACTTGTCTCCTATTTGTTTCAAAATTAGCAGCAGTTTGTTTTCCATGTAAATAAATAATGCCGTTCACCGTGACGACTGTCGGAACGCTGCTCGTCGAACCAACAAATCAATTCAATATTATTATAACTACTGTGCCTACTGTAATAGGTTAAGATAAATGGATTGTGATGGGTTATTATTCGAGGACAACGTGGTGCGTCCGATCCTGAAGCGGCACTTCGGGCGCGACGAGTTCCTCGGGCGCATCAACGAGATCGTATACTTCCTGCCGTTCTCGCGCGGCGAGCTGCTGGCGCTGGTGGCGCGCGAGCTGGCGCGCTGGGCCGCCGCCGCGCGCCGCCGCCACGGGCTGGAGCTGCGCTGGGAGGGCGGCGTGCTCGGCGCGCTCGCCGACGGCTACGACCTGCACTACGGTGCGCGCTCCATAAAGCATGAGGTGCGCCGCCGCCGCCCGCTGTACCTACTACCTAGCTCCACTTAGCTCTCGCTCTTGAACTGACTGTAATCTGTCCATTAATCAATTTATTTAGACAGTAATACTCGACAGGTGGAGCGGCGCGTGGTGAACCAGATCGCGCTGGCGGCGGAGCGCGGCGCGCTGTCGCGCGGCAGCTGCGTGCTGCTGTCGGCGCGCGCCGGCCGCGTCGCCATCGCCGTCAAGGGGCCCGCCGAAGCAGACTTCAAGCCCATCGACCTCGCCGCGCTCTGACCCCGCACCGCCGACCCTCCCTCCGCCCTCGTGCCTACTGCAGCGCCGTCTGTGGCATATGGCCTGACGCGCGTAGGTGCTCCACACCTCATAATGCTTTACTACATTATGATTTGAGAAATTGAGACTTGAGAAGAGGCGGAATGACGGCAATCTCTTTGTATAAAAACTGCGCCGATCGCGCCGCGCTCGTCGGAAAAAGCTGCGGCCGGCCAGGGGCAGGCGGCAGGCGGCAGGCGCGGACGCGGAAACGTTCGCAGCGCGTCGCCGTCGCCGTCGCCGCCGCCGCCGCCGCCGCCGCCGCCGCCTCGACACCTAGTCAACTCAACTACATTCTAATATCGTTATATTTTGTTCAGGTTTTGTTAGGTGTAATAATGATTTATTTTGTGACAAATGCTAAATGCGTATGGAAATGTCTTTCCACTACTTCCACTTCAAATTCATATAGGTAAATGTATCTAGGTATGCGCGGCGTGATAAGGCTCGCACTCCTGCAGGTACCTCTGTAAAACATTGTTTTGAGTGAAGTGAGATCTGTCCGGGAGTCAAATGAAACGAGTAGTTTAATTAATAAGTTGTTATTATTGTTGTCGAAAATTTTAAATTCTCGGTATAAGTAGTAGAAAATATGAATAAGTCACGTAGCCGCAGAAGCAAGTAGCGCGCCTCGCGGCCGCATACTGTCCCACATACAACTCAAGGGGAGAGGGCTCGAAAACAACAGTTCTATTCGCTGTTCTATTGGCTGTTGTTCTGTTCCTCGATGTTAGTGTTTATGACGCAACGCCAAATACATTCGAGATCGTAGTAGGTACATAGTTACCGGATATGTATTTATTTTAATATGTAAGTATGTAGCATATAACGTAGTTAGTGTACCTACTTCAGCCGCTGATTCGTCGTGCAATGAGAATAGTTAAGTTTAATTGAGCGCACTGGCGGCGGCGCGGCGGCCGTCCAGGGCGCCACGTCACGGCGGCGCTGCCACTCGTGCAGCTGCTCTGCGATTACTTGAAGGACAATAAACTGGCGGCACGACTTCTGTTTCTTATTCACTATCAAACTCCTTTATTAGTTTGTGCGAGTATCGTTACCGGCCTGCGTGATGGTCACACGGGCTGCGGCTCTCCTTGCTTCGATGCTACGTAGAGCGCGGGCCATGTTGTAAATGGGCAGGCTAGGCACATCACAGATCAGTGCGGTCCAATATGGTAAATGCATGCAATTTAATAGCGATGATAGCTCAGTGGTTAGCTCGGTCGATTCACGCGCCGAAGGGCGGATGTTCAAGCCCCAACATTGAGCTTCAGCTGCCGGTGAAGGAAAAAACTTGTCAGGTAGTAGGTAGGTACAAACTTGCTTTAGTTCCGAATAAACTCCCCAACTGGCGAACAATTAAATAACTAAACCCAATCGGATAAAATTTATTAATATATGTAGCGATGATAGCTCAGTTGTTAGCGCGGTAGGTTCGCATGCCGAAGGGCGTGGGTTCAAACCCCAACAATGAGCTTGAGCTGCCGGTGAAGGAAAACATCGTGAGGAAACCATAGCATGGTGGTAGGGTACTTTCTAGTACTCGGCTGGCTAGCTACCACCCTCAAGTTGAAAATCTGCCGCCAAGCATCTAACAGTGTTCCGGCAGCCTCACTTGAGAGCCAGTTCCATTCCAGGCTAGGTGTGCTTTACCATATTCGACCACACCTTCACTTAACATCAGCTGTGATCAAAAAACTAGCCTGTCAAACATAAAAAAAAAAATAATAATAATTTAGTATTTGTAGAGGTAGCTCGTACCACGCTCTGTCAAAGCGCACTAATTTATATCCCAAGATAATCTATACCTATAGGTAGGCCTAGTTCCGAGGGAATGGAGTGAAACTGGAAGACGCCGATATTCCCTATAGGTAGGTATATTTCAACTACTTTTGCACGAATAAAGGGATTAAGAAATGAAACGGCTCATTGCGTAGTGCTTATTTATATTAAACTTCGCACCGTTATATATAAATACAATGTATAAATAAATAACAATCTTTACAAAATATAATCGTTTCGTGTGGGCGTCCCGCGCCCGCGCCCCGCGCCCGCGCCCCGCGCTCTGAACTGCTACTCGTTCATATTGTCATTGGAATGTCGCAGCACGGCAGCACGCAGCACGCTCCGCCACGCGAGCGGCGGCGGCGCTCCCGGGGCTCGGGACGCGCCTGGTGGACGTGGACGTAGGTACATGGAGCCTGGCTTTCGCTTTAGCTACCTATACCTACTGTAATGCGCCGACTTTTACTTTGCCATTGGTTTAGTGCCCTAGTATGGAATCTGTACCGGCGCTAGGGCGGTGTCGACCGGGAACTCCATCAGCAAGTCACACGAACACTTCCAGGATCACTCGTGCTAGGGCCCCATGCCGTGATGAATCTGTGCTCGTCTATAAAGCGACAGATGCCAATTTTGTGCGAACTTATTGGTTGCTTACTTTGCTTAGGGCATGAGTACCTATGCATTTACGAAACTATCTAGCATGTAGTTCCGCGCATGGCAGGCATGGCAGGCGGCGCGGGCGCGGGCGCGCGGCGTGACGCAGGACGATATGTGTGCGGCTCGCACTAACGCTTACTCTACGCCTCACTACACGTGCACGGGCCGGCGAACGCACGTCTGCAGACCGTCTCGGACCCTCACGAACACAGTTTTAGGTAACCTTCATGAGATGGCGGTGTCTTACAGTGGCCACGCACTAAAACAGGGCTGTCCGATTGTTTCTTTTGTCGCGCAAATGAAAGAGATAGATGCCGAGCTCCACACTGGCAGTTGGTTGAGCGCGGTTGAATCTTCTGACGCCCTGTTTTTAGTTCGGGCCAACACAGAAAATGTACCTACATGGCGGTTACAATTAAGGCTCCATCGTAACTTTTTTAAAAGCTCTCGTTGGACCTGACTGAAAGCATGTTGTTGACGTGACGAACATTTTTCTGTGACAAATTGTCGCGCTGAACTGAACCCTGCCTACTAACTAACATACCTACGAATAGGCCAACCATCGGCAAGTGCACTGTACAGAATAAAAAATAATATTTAATTAGGTATCTACGTCTGGAGTCCCGTGCACGCAGGTAATGTTTCCGCAGAAATTACAGGATACGAGATTTATCAAAATAGTCTCAGCCTCTCGGGTACCCAGACTATCCAGCGACGCGCGGCACTGCGCAGAATGTAAACGTTCTAAGTGGCATTTTTAATTTGTGTGAATTATCGTGACGCCATTGAAACCCCCGCTCCTCTCACGCTAGTGCTAAATAAGCATAAAACATTTATAAAAGTCGTACATTCCAACGTCATGCTTCCAGTCGAGCAGGAGGTCCGCAGGTCGTGCTCGGTTCGTTCGGATTGCACGAGTTCTCGCCACGGCGTGCGGGTTGAAGCAAACGAAGCAATATTTTCAATCACCGCTAGTCGTGTCATGGGAGATCAGCTTTCGCGTAAACCTGGCGGATACCGTTTCCGCATGACTTGAAGGCAACGTGCACGAAGCAGGCTCTCCCGCCCAGTGGAGCACTACGGAATGTTTTCTGATCGGGAGAGCTTTCATCTGCCCCGCGCCTCTCGCGTCGGACGTTGCGTGCGTGGCTCCGCTTCGTGTACGTTCCCTCACGGCTCGATTCGTGAATGCAGCGCGCACGCCCGAGCACGTGCGTGCGCCTGCGTGCCGCTACGTGCCGCGTGCGGGCTCGGGCAGTGCCGTGCGATGCGCGGGCAGTGCCGCGTGCGGGCTCGGGCAGTGCCGTGCGATGCGCGGGCAGTGCCGCGTGCGGGCTCGGGCAGTGCCGTGCGATGCGCGCGCTGTGCCGCTACGTGCCGCTATATCCACTACGTTACACAATATAGCTCGTTTGATTCCTTGTCTCTGTTACTATAAATCTCCAAATAATGTACAAAACTATATCCTAAACATCTCCGCTTCGGTCGGGTGTGTAAATATACGAGCTCTGACTAAATCGTAAAGTAATTGAATGTTCCGTTTGTCCTACTTTCCTATCGCAGCCGGGAAACGTAAACAATCGTTCGTTTGCAATATAAATACCTACCTCATTTCATGACCGCCCGTGAAGCGCTGGGCGCGGATGCAGCCGCTTACAACGGACGCGTCCGCTCGAGACCGCGAATGTTCAACAATAACGCAACACGCGTGGACAAATACGCAACATATGGATCCCATTACTGGTCGTGCGGCCAGTGTGCCGGCGCCGGCGCCGGCAGTCGGTCCTCTATCGCGACATTTGAACTTATCTGTATTAGCAGCACATGGAGCTCCGTCCGCAGGGCGGTGGTCCCAGAGCGACAAATCCCTTTGACAGGTATTACAAAAATGCTCTTTCTGCAACTTCGGACCGCAATAACGATAAAACCTCTTGCGACGTGACTACCGTATCAAAATGTAGGCACTTACGTAGTCAGTAAACTATATTTAAATATAGGTAATTTACTTAGTACGTAATTTTCGCACATAAGAATTGGTACAGGTTCGTAGTTGCGGCGTGTTGCGGCACTGTCGCATGTCGCCCGGCTGCGACGGCGCGGCGGCGTGGACGCTGTGTGCGGGTAGGTAGGTAGGTACCTAGTGTCAGGCGACGGACGGTCAGGAGAATAACGCGTAAAATCCCTGTTTCGTATTGTTCGAGCTTACAATTAACGTACCTATGGATGTGCGCCGTTTAGTAACTTATTGGAAAACATTCTGGAACACATCAACGTATCATTAAGTACCTCCGCCGCCCCCGGCGGCCGCGCAGCGCGACTTGAAGGCGAACGGCGGCCGCGCAGCGCGACTTGAAGGCGAACGGCGGCCGCGCAGCGCGACTTGAAGGCGAACGGCGGCGCGGCGGCGCAACCGCTGGCTCGTTCATTTACTCCAGTGATGTGGAAAACAAACTCGCCTTATGCTTTCCTAACCCACCCTGATGCGGTCATTGTTTATAATTATTTGTTCTGTAAAATTTTCGCAAACAGCGTTTAGGTACGTTTAGGTACAAGCGGCTTAGGCCGCGACTTACATAGTATGTGTGATCAGAAACAATTAAGTGTGTTTTTTAATTAAAATCGAAACATGTTTGCGTTTTGCTAATCCTCGAGTAGTGGAAAACCAAATTCAAAAGCGGTGCAGTCGCGTGACGCGCTTGCCCGGCGCGGGCGCCGGCGCCGCGTTCTCTTCAAGTCGCTCTGCTGCACGTATATATATATACATATATATTTATATTTATATCTATCGAATAGTATAATCTGATGCGTATATAAAATAGTCCTTACTCTAACAAGTAAAATCTACATTAAAATTTCGTTTGTATCTAGTTATCTAATTGGTGTTCGATCAAATATGTCTTCGTTATTGTATCAGGAAGGACTACATGCTAACAATAGTGTAGGTATAGTAGTAAATATATTGGTTTTTCTATAAGTATATATCGATAGTTAACTTCGTATAGGTCGAACGCCGCTGAGCAGCGCGCACGAAGACTTGATATATAACCTCATTCGTGTGATCCCAACGACTCGCAGGCAGGCCCCCGCTGGGTGTCGACCAGCGCTTATATACTGCACGGCCGCAGGGAGCCTCCGGGGCGGAGCCCGGGCAGTGCCAAATCTATCAGCGAGTATATTCGAATGCGAAAATGTGCTGGAATCGCTCGCTGGGACTCAGATGGCTATTTCCATAGTTTGGGTGCGTTGTCTTACGATTAATAGGATCGACCTGGCCACGTGAGGCGGTGCTCGCGAGTCGCGGGCTGCGACAAGTGCGTGAGAAGCCGGCTGCGCCGCGTCTGTCGCGTTTCGACGGGCGTACTCACAAGGCATGCTCGCTCGTCGCGAGACGAGACAATACCTACATGCATAGCCAAAACGCGAAACCTCGCGCGAAATAAAGTATCATTAGAGAGCCTACGAATCAACTAACATCACATGTTTTAGAATTTGTAGTTAAGTACCTACTCGTTAAAAACGAAAACACACACCCTAAACATTCACCGATCACATCAAATACAGAAATCTAAAACTAAATCAGTACGTGCGCGGGTATGTCTGGCCACTGCTGTGCCGCCTGCAGAGCTGCGCGCTGCAGCTGCCGTACTGATCTCTGAACCTCGAGCCTCGACACGTCCGCGGGGCCGGCGCCGACCACACGGGCCGACGCTCGCCACTCTCAGGCAGCGCGCGGGCGACGGTTTCCTAGAGCCAGCCGGCGGAGTGGTGCGGCGCGTGCCCGTGCAGCGGCGTCACGCCGGCCAGCCGCGCCAGCGCCGCGCAGCGCCCGCACGCGCCGCCCGCCGCCGCGGCCTCCGCCTCGCCGCCGGCGCTCCCGCCGCGCCCGTCGCGCCCCTCGCCCGCCGCCGCGCCCGTGCTCGTCTCCACGCCGCACTGCCCGCACGCTTCCTGCTCATAATAAAATTGGGAACATACATTTCTCATCCGTCGACGCATGAAGTTCTTGGACGGAACAAGAAAAACATATCAACAAACTATTACAACACTAGGAATCTAAGGGCATACAGTCAATGTGTTCTAACGTAGTGTGATCTAATGTGTCATTTGTTATGTGAAACATCTAATGCGGCCGGAGGTCAGCCGGCTGTTGGTGGTGAGTTACGAGCGCGTGACCGTCGGTCCCTCGACACAAAATAGTTCCGATGGCTCCGGCGTGGTTCACGGCGGCAGGAATCGTATAATTTTTTTATTTATTTTTATTTTTATTTTACATGGAAAACAAACAGCTGCTAACTTTATTTAGCTTTATTTTGGTAATTCACCTTGTGTGCATCGTCGTCGAGGCTGGCGAGCAGCGGCTCTCGGGAGCCTCCGCGCGCCGCCACGCTCTCGGCGGTGGTGGAGGGCGAGAGCGGTGGGGGCGCAGGCGGCGCCGGGGGCGGCGGCGCGCGCGCCGGCACCGAGCTGGCGCGCTGGAGCGCCTCGCCAGCCGCGCCGCGCGCCGCCTCCGCGCGCCGCGAGTCCGAGAACTTCTTGCGCTTGCGCTTGAGCGCCGCGAGCGCGGACAGCGGGCGCAGCGCCGGCGCGCGGCGCTCCTCCGAGCCCGAGTCGGAGCGCTCCGAGCCGGAGGGCGAGCCGCGGTGCTCGCACACGGAGTCCTCGGACCGCGAGCGCCCGATAAAGCGAGAGACGCGCGCCGCGCGCGCCGCCTCGATGATGGTGCCCCAGCGACGCTTGTGCCCGGACGGCTTGCGGCGCGGCGCGCCCACGCTGCCACCCGCGGCCGCGCCGCCGTCCGACAGCGAGGACTGCGATGCGCGCAGCCGGCCCGCCAGCAGCGCCGACAGCGACGCGTGGTGCGCGCCGTGCTCGTGGTGCAGCGACGCCAGGAACTCGTCCACCGGCGCCAGCTGCCCGCCCGGCGCTATGTTGAACCCCTAGTTCGCAAATTACAATTCTGAATTATTGCACACATTATGTTCTCCTCGGACCTCAGCGCCGGTCGCGCGGCTTAGCTTCGAACATTTATCGTCGTGACCGATAACTGCTCGTTCATGTAAAACAAATTTGTGGTGTCAGTGTCGTGCCGTGTGTCTGTGTGGGTACGTGTGGGTACATTTTTCAACAATGAGCAGTTTTTCGTATACCTATGTGTAGGTACCTACCTACTATCTACTTATAGAATGAAATGTCATAAAGAAGACGATCAGTTCACCTTCATGAGGCGGCGCTCCTTCTGGCGGTTCTTCTTGCCGCCGCCGCCGCCGGGCGCGCCCGCGTTGGCCGTGGAGGTGTTCATGCCGGAGTTGCGCAGGATCTCGACCAGCTCGCAGCGGAACGCGCTCACGTCCTGCTTGATCTCGTTGACGTCGTCCTCCGTGACGCCGCCGCACTCGGCGCGCCGCTGCTGCACCGTCACGTACCGCCGCACGAGGTTGCGCATTATCGCCTGACCAACAACAGTCACACACAGTACTACACACACAGTACTACACACACAGTACACACACACAGTACAGTATTCACATCAGTATGAGAACTAGCTACTGCGCGTGTGCGGTGAGCTGCGTGCCGGTCGCGATACCCACGCGAGGAATCAGAGCCCGCGCGCCGTCAAAACTTGCCTCTACACAGCCTCCTCAAGTAGGTTCATTTCACTTTTGAACAAAACACGTAATAGTTTGCAGAAGTTCAAAACAACAAAGAAACATTCAGCCTTTCTTTCTGTCGAACCGTGTGTAGTCAACATTCACCATTGTACCGCATGTTCTCGTCTTACAACAACATTTCCAATAGTAGGTACCTATAGATATGTTTAACACTGCACCAGGTAAAATCAAATCTTTTTATAATAATTGTAAGCTTGTCACTTAATACTTACGTACATTCTTATTCTTATTCTTATTCGGAATGGGGGCGATGAGTCCTGCACTGACGTCCCGCTTGGGGTGCATTGTGCATTCCCCCCTGCCAGCGTCTACCCGAGCCAACCCAGCTCCTTGAAGTACCGGAGCGAGGCTCTGGGCCGCTGGCAAAGTAGCTCCAGTGGATGAGATGGAGTTAAGCATGATAGCGAAAAGCAGTCTGCCTGTTGCGGGGATTTGGATGTGGTTTGTGAGGAAGCTGCTTCATGCAATCTAGTGAGGATCCTAGTTACTTCTGTGGCTTTGCAATGCCACAGCACGTGCTCTACAGTTTCGTCTTCCACCAAACAGCCGCGACATAGCGGACTATCTGTGGCTCCTAGCTTGTACAGATGACTATTCAGATTGCAATGACCGGTTATAAGGCCTACTAGAAGACGAAGGTCCTTACGTACATTGTCCCTTCATGTAATTATTGACGTGCTCGCAGTGCTCAGTGTTCAGTGTTCAGTGTTCGCTTCGAGAAGGTCGTGCATAACATTTTTTGCTTCTCATGAATGTTTACCGCAATTCGTATTTTATGTAACGGCCACTTTAGTGAACCAATTTAAAAAAAAAAGTGTCTGCGAGGCGCTCACCTGGTATCGGAAGTCTCGCTCGTTCGCCTGCTTCGCTTTCCTCTGTAAACAGACCGCAACGGTAAGGTTTAGTGGGGTGCGATTGCGTACACGACATGGCGGGGCAGATGTCCCGCCGGCTGAAAGCCGAGGGAGGCCTACGTCGGCAGTATGCTGAATGGCGGAGGGGGCATGACGAGGCGCAGGAAGGCTTTACCCGGATGGTGCGCAGGTGCTCGCGCTTGGCGCGCGTCTGGCTGCACAGGCGGCGCTGCAGCCAGCGCCACGCATACAAGATGGACTTGGGCGAGGGCAGCACGTTGAAGGGCGGCGGCGCCGTGCCGCCTTCCTCGAAGTAGCTGATCCACAGCTTGCTGCGCGCGAACTTCCACTCCACGTCGGCGCGCTCCTGCAACCATACAGTGAAGTGAAGGTATGTTTCCACAAGCCGGGCGACTGGACCAGCGGCCCTCTCGCGACTATCAAGCCACAAAAAAATATACAATACAAACTGCAGTAGCACTGGTAGCTAAGATCAATTCCGAGAAAGTAGAGATGTGTTGAATAATTAATTTCTACTGCAGCACGTGAGCACAGGGCGCACCGTACACTAGGTTGTTACCGAAGCGGAACAGTTTGTATTGTACATCAGAGGTATTTCGTTGAGATATCTTCCCATCGCAAATGATTCGAGTACGCAGGTGAAGCCGCGAGTGGCAGCTAATTTGTAATATGTGGGAGTGAGAAGCATTAGTCGGGCGGCCGTCTCATATTGTCCTCGGGCCGGGGCGGGGAGAAGGGCGGCGGGGGCGGCCGTACTCACAGAGATGAGCTGGTAGGAGTGGTTCATCATGGCGATGAGCAGGTTCAGTAGCACGATGACGTTGATGACGGCGTACGTGCCGAACATGAGCATGCCCCAGAACCGCGTGAAGATCTTGATGCCCTCCAGCTCGAACGAGTCCAGGTCCACCAGCCCGAACGCCGCCCAGAACAGTGTCTGCATCGTCTCGAACAGGCTGCACACACAACCATCACGCCACATAGTGTCGCTCGAGTCTCGAGTCTCACGTCGGTGCGACAACGCGGCCGCGGCCGCGTCCCTCCCGAGCCGACTGCGCGGCGCGCCACGAAGGGGCAGCTCCGACGCCACGAGATTTGAAAAATTGTTAGTTACGGTTTTACCTAATTTAGTATAGAATAGTCTGTGTAGGATGGGATGACTGTATTGTGTGACGCGGCTTATATTGCAAATAATTAATTGAACCGGAATTAGTTGGCGTGCGTACCTCGCAGGGTGCGACGCAGCTTCGCGGCCCCGAGGACGTAATGGCGCATCGCACAGCTCGTTATCCATAGTCATATTCCCAGTATAATAAAGACATGAGGTTCGCACTCGGCTCGCGTAATGGCTCGAAAGATGGCAGCCGGCCAGCAGCGCCTGGAGCGCCTGGAGCGCCCCCCGACCCACCATAACGCTGCGGCTTTATGCTAATCGCGACTATTCCGCGAACACTGATAGCCGATAACGGCGCCCACGGCTTGCGCGGACCGCGCCAGGAAACATCTGGTAGCGATGATAGCTCAGTGGTTAGCGCGGTCGGTTCGCATGCCGAAGGTCGTGGGTTCAACCCCCGACAAAGAGCTTGAGCTGCCGGTGAAGGAAAGCATCGTGAGGAAACCATAACATGGTGGTAGGGTACTTTCTAATACTCGGCTGGCGGCTACCACTCTCAAGTTGAGAGCCAGTTCCAGGCTAGGCGTGCTTAACCATCTTCGACCACACCGTCACTTAACATCAGGTGAGCTGTGGTCAAAAACCTAGCCTGCCAACCGTAAAAAAAAAGCTGTGAGCGTCGCCGTCCGCGTCGCCGCGATGTTCCCGGGGCGCCTATATGTCATTGGGCGCGCCGCCGCCGCGCCGCCGCTCCAGGCGGTCGTGCGGAACGGTTTGCAAGTTGTCACGTATGTGTTTGCTGGATGGAACATGTGTTGTGTTGATGTCGGTTCAGTTACTCGCTGCATAATGGCTAGTGATATGGTATTTGATGTCAACAAGAATATATTCTACTGAAACATTTTTGAAAAAATAGTTCACGTTATGAATAAAGCATTTCGATTGCGATACTTGACAGAAGTCAAAGACAACTAATGATTTCTGTATCTCCGTTTCCAAACAATAACATATTCACGTTGTCTATTGTTTACCTACATTTCAAAATCGTCATACAATAACTATATGGGTATTGTAGCGATGATAGGTCACTGAGTAGCGCGGTCGGAGGGCGTGGGTTCAAACCTCAACGATGATCTTGAGCGAAATGAGGGAAAACATCGTGAGTTACACACATACTACATATTTAGGGTAGGGTCTGTGCTATGTGTTAGGGGTGCTTGTGTGGTAGGGTCCGGCCTCACTTGGCGAAGCGGCGCCACACGACGCAGGCGTCGGGGTCGGGCAGCGTGCCGTTGGCGGCCACCGCGCCTCCCGTCGTGCACTTCTTCTTCTCCATGTCCGCGTAGTACCACAGCAGCTGGTTCAGCCCTGCGCACGCAACACGGGTCACGTACCGTCACCGGGGCCGCGGAGCTGCCGCGAGGCCCGCGGCCCGGCCACGGGTCACGTACCGTCACCGGGGCCGCGGAGCTGCCGCGAGGCCCGCGGCCCGGCCACGGGTCACGTACCGTCACCGGGGCCGCGGAGCTGCCGCGAGGCCCGCGGCCCGGCCACGGGTCACGTACCGTCACCGGGGCCGCGGACCTGCCGCGAGGCCCGCGGCCCGGCCACGGGCTGCAGGGTGAGAGGCCGAGGGAGGCGGACCCACCCAAGGCAGCATTTACCTTTTACAGTTCTGTATTATTGTAATATCTCCTTAGTTAATATCCGGGTACTTCCGAGCTACTTACCTTATTTAATAAAGTGCGAGGGATCCGAATCTCGAGCCTCATTTCGGAGAAGAATTAATCAGCCTTTTAACTTTGTCTCCCTGAATTAATTAGTGCAAAGTAACGCTCATCCATAAAGGTTAATTACAGCTTTAATCTGTTTACTCGGCGCGAGCAGACCGCGCCGGAGCCCGGCCGCGGCTGCGCTCCGCTAATGACCGACTTCCCGCCGGTTCATTGCGAACTTCGCTTATAAACAAACGGAATTTACCAACTATTCTCAACTTAAATCGCTTCGAACACTTCGAAGCTTCGAAGTTTTAGGCTTCTGACAAAAAGTTCACACAGGGCGGATCTGTTCTTGATAATAAAGTCGGAAAAATATAACAAAATCTTAGACACCGACACCGAGACAAACCTCGGCAAGGTTAAATGGTGTGTGTTGTTTAGTTAGGAAAACTAATAACTATTCAATTCATATTTTTAAAAAACGTTGGGAAGTCGATGGCACAAGCAGTCGGCGCCCTGGCGCGGCGCAGGGGACGTGGCTGGGTACTGACCGCACGAGAAGGCGAATATCACGAGGATGTCCAGCACGAAAAACTTGAGAATGTCGAGCACCATGCGGCTCAGAGACACCTGCAACCGACGACACCATGTTAATATCCTCTCACAAGCCTCCAAGCCGATGTTTCTCGCTACTAATATAATTAAACATTGCAGGACATTTCACGCAGCCTCCGACACTACAGCAAGCTTGCACTGTGCGCACCACGTAGCGGACACTCACGCATATACTTTAACTTTTATAATACATACAATTAGTACATATCTACGATACATGTCTGTTCCACTCATAAAATGTTTGTCATGCGCGGGAATCGATCGCGCGCCACGGCCTCCAACCCACAAAGACATTACATACTACCAAATGGTCTAGTCAAACATGGCTGTCGTTCGACTAACTTTAACATCGAATTTATAGACAACAACACAGCTAGGAGTCCAACACGTCAGATGAAGCATATGGAGCACTGTGGCGCTCGCAAGCCGCGATACAGATTAGCGAGACACCTGCTCGAAGGACCATAATGATCTGCAGCCTCGCCCCGGTCTGGTACCTGTTACAGTTTCACAAGCACATGTTCGTGCTGTACGAGTGCAGGTTGCCTGAAGTCGTGTCGGGCAGGGCACGACAGAGAGACGTAATATGTTGACTCGCGGGATCCCAGCTCAGATTGTGCGCTTAGCATAAACCGTACATAATTTGGCGTCACCCAACAGCGGGTCTGTACCTGCAGCGGGCCGAGGTGCGGGTTCACGCTGAAGATGTAGACCAGCTTGAGGCTGCTGAAGATGTTGGCGGCGGAGAACAGCCCTTCCGAGAGCAACATGGGGTCCCACGCGTCCCACTTCTCGCGCGGCTGGTTCCACTGCAGGCCCATCGACATCTCGCGGTGCACCTGTCGCACCCGCGGACCCTTAGAACCACGCACGACCACAGCACGAGACGCTTTCTCGCCGGAATGCATTTCGATGTACGAGTTACGCGACACGGCCGTATAAAGTATGAAAAAGAAAAACTTTCGACCATGAAATCAACCTTTAAATTGAGCTCTCCCTATAAACCCACGTTAATTAAAACGGCGCCATCTAGCCCCGAACCAAACTAATATTCCGACGCCAGTTCAGGGCCGCATCGGTCCCTTAAACGGTCCTCATTCAGAGTTATTAGTAACACATTATATTATTACTATTAGGGTTCCGCGTAACCCGTGTGTAGTAAAATCCACTGATCTTATACTCGTGATCGGGTGCTGCTTGCGGGTCGCTGCTCTGCTCGCGGTATCCCTACACACAATCTAGTACCTACCTACTTTAACCTTAGATTAAGATTACTAACGTAAACGTCTTTTTGTATTGTAAAATTGTAAAAAAAAATGTAATTAAAGTTGACAAAGGTCACGGACCCCAGTGTCTGTGAAGCGTATAATTATAAATTTAAAAAAATCCACTGATCAGTAACAAGAAATCCACACAAATAATATGTATTATGTATTTGTAGACGCTGTGCATTTGTAGATAATCTTCCTGTAGAAGAAAGAGAGGCTGCAGAATACCTGGAAGTGTGAGACGATGCGCAGCGCGACGGTGGCGACGTACAGCGAGTTGGTGACGAAGTCGATCACGTTCCACATGTCGTGCACGTACTCGCGCAACCCCATGTCCCACAGCTGCTTCACCTCGCTCCAGATCAGCCCTGCAACGCAGGCCCGGCGCGCTGCACGCACAGCTCTCGCGCTGCCCCGCCACCGCCGGCGGCGCCGCCTCGCGCCCGCGCGGCGCGTGGCGGCGGCGGCGGCGGCGGCGGCGGCGGGGCAGCCGACAACACTGTATTGCTGCGCATTGCATGTGCATTGCATCTGGCGACACGGCCTTTTTACTCATATTCTGTTCCGACACAATCGAAGCAAACGGCTCTGGAAAGCGTCTGGAGTATCTCGCCTGTGTTTCCAAGTAAGTGCAACCCGGAGTTGTTCAAAAAACATGAATAAGTACTTTCTAGGCAAGCGTGCTCCATCTTCGGCCACATCGCTTCTAACCAGATGAGATCGTGTTCGTGGTGGTGTTGAGATTGTAAAAACATTTGGAAACTCGGAGCTGAGAAGCCGGTTTAAGTTTTACATAAGCGCGACTGCTTTTGGAAATGCTTGAGAAATTAAAAGTTCGACCTTTCATGAAATGTAAATGGCAACAAATAACTTTGGCCCATTGCGCTGCTCCGCGCACCTAAATAACATATTTACAGAAAGCTACGATTACCACACAAAAACTGTTTGAACGAAAATTGTGTTATATTTCGCGTCCTAAAACAAAAACTACTCGAAATTAAAATGACAGATGTGAAGTTATAATAAATGGTGTTCGAAATGAGTGGATCATAGGGGTTTATTTATTTCTTGCAAACTCACTAATACATTATATAATATGTACACATGTTGGTGGTAAGTTTGGGTATGTATTGTAGGTATGTATGTAAAGGCATACTAACCGCTAACCCAAGCCAGAATGAGCCACTCGACGAGGCTGGGCGGAGCGCCGCGGCGTGAGAGCGGCTCCCCGTGCGGCGCCGGCGCGCCCCACAGCAGCCCGCCCGCTGCCGTCTCGATGCGCTGCGACGCCAGGATCAGCAGGACTGCAACACGCCACACGCTCCAGCTGCTGCACGCGCCTCGCTTGCCGCACAGGCACCGCTAGCCACTAGCCTCTTCATGGTATCGTTTGTTTGGTCCGTTGGGCACTTCATTTTATCAATTTAAGTCGAAGAAGAAACAAAATGCACGTGATGTTTATACGATATAGAATAGATACACGTGTAGAGATGAAATGACGGACGAAACAGATTTACAAGGCGAGCACGTGAGCTAGCCGGTGAGGGGCCACGTCGGCGGACGTCTTGTGATCAAACTAAACACCTTTCAAAGAAAATCCAGATCTCGTGCTCTGAACACGGGTCATAGCAAGAAGAAACATATACTTCCTTCCTACCATGCAGGAAAAAGGAGTAACTAAATGTTTTTTTACTGCTGACAGGCTAGGTGGTTGACCATAGCTCAACCAATGATAAGTAACGGTAGGTAGGTACACGTAAGTCAAAAATAAAATAGAAACTATAGTAAGGTTGGGCAGAGCGCAATAGAGCAGAGGCAGGCGGAGGTGGTCTCACATAGGAACATGAAGTAGCTGGCGGAGTGGCAGAGGAACTTGATGAAGGGCTTGCGCAGCGTGCGGCCCGGCGTCGAGTGCGGCGCCGCCAGGTACGCCAGCGCGTACAGCGGGAACAGCGCGCCGATGCGCACCATCTCCGCCGCCTGCAGCAGCATGTTCTTGCGCCGGAAGCCCGGCACGCTCTCGTACCAGATGGAGGCCAGCAGCTGCTGCACGTTGGGGTGCGCCACGAACTGAAACACGCGCGCGCTCACTCACTGGCGCGCCGCGCACTCCGCAGGGAGCGGCGCCGCCGCCGGAACGCGATGTCATATCTCGCTGCATTCCATTATTCTACGAACCTTGTTTCTACAGTACAACCTCGCTTAGTGTGGACAGACGATATGATCTCATAAAACACGTGTTTTCGAATTGTTATCAAAACTCAATGGAAGCTTGTGGTAAAATGACTCGGACTTGGCCGTGACTGTAAACAATTTGACTTGGTTAATCATTAAATACCTACTTGTAAATATTTAAATTATTGACACTGGCAAAATGCACAAAGTGTGATGCCAAAATGTAGTGAGTTTTCTATAAGTAAAAAGTATATGGACTTTTATGTGTAAAAGAAAAAGAAGAAGACGCGGCGCGGTGCGTAGACACGAGTAGGTATAGTGTGGTATAGGTACCTTCTTCTGGCGCAGCTTGATGGCGAGCTTGAGGCGCGAGAGGCGCATGCGCTCCGGCGCGCCTGGCTCGGGCGGCGGCGCCTGCGGCGCGCCCGTCTCGTGGTTGAGCAGCACCTGCAGCTCGTGCGAGGTGCGCGTGTGGTCGAGCAGCGCGGTGGCGAACTCCTGGCACTGCGCGCGCAGCTCCTGGTACTCCGTCTTGAACTCGTGCTCCAGCGCGGAGAGGCGGCGCAGCTCCCACGAGAGCTCGAACGCCGTCAAGATGGGGTCCTTGGAGGAGAGCGCGATGAGCGAGGGCGAGGCGAGCGCGCGGTAGGCGTTGATGCGCGAGCGCGAGTGCCGCAGCGAGTCCTCGCGGCGCGAGCGCACGCACTCGTCGCAGCCGCAGCGCACGTCGTGCGGCACGGGCAGCGACGCGCCGCGGTCCAGCAGCAGTTTGATGATCTCGTACGAGTCGCGGTGCGCCGCCAGGATCAGCGGCGAGATGTCCGCCGTGAACGTCGCCGTCTCCGGCGGCAGCGCCTCCCAGCTCTGCGCGCCGCGCACGCCGCACGCCACATGCCACATGCCATCGTCACGCGTTACTCGACTATAGGTACTCGTCACCCGCCTATACGTATATAGGTGCATGCTCTATCTCGCGTCCCGACTGCGAGCGAATCGAAACGTGCACAGTATGAGTGGCCACAGACCGACGCGACGGTGCGAAACTTTATTTAATAACGTCTATATTGCTCTCAGTCGCCGTTCAATAAGGAAACAAGTTGACGAAAGTTAGGCAACTTTGTAAGTTCCGGCGACTTTGTCCCGCCCCGGCCGACGCCGACGGCCGAGTTCGCCGCGGTGCGCGGTGACGCGACTTTCCCCGAAAAGAATTTCATTTCCCTCCGGCTTACATAGTTCGCGGGAATGTAACCGAAATAATAAAACAATAGTGTTATAACGAGAACTCTATAAACCCGTTTATTGGGTTGTTATGGTAGTCGTAGCCATTACTGAAGTACGGGCGGCACACAAAGAACGTCTGACATCAATACAGCGAAAATCTTTGTCGAGGATCAGGAATGAGCCGGACGTGGTCGGCCGGCTTTATGTGCTGTTTTATTTTATTACGTCGGACCATTTTCGGGCTTAACTGCTTTGCAAGAGGTTTGGGGTTTCTTATTTGTATCATTAATCATTAATCATGCGGATGGTCGGTGACATTTTATACTGCGAAGTTATTATTTCTGTGCTGTAGCTATGAAACGTCGACGAGCACATGTGATCGATGAAGCAGGCGGCCCGGCGCCCCGACACGGGCTACGGTTCGGGTCATGAAGCGTTGTTGGAGCGCCGAGTATGATAACGGGAGTAGTGACGGAGAGGGCGTGCGAGGCGAGCGGGCCTTGTGGCGAGACAACACAGTGCAGGTGAGGGGAGGGTGCGGGGGCGGAGCGGGAGCGGGAGCGGGAGCGGGAGCGGGACGAGCATGCTGCAGGCTGGGGCACTCACGTTGGGCTCGCCGGGCTTGCGGATGCGCACCTCGTGGTCGAGCAGCGCCTCGACGGCCTCGACGAACTCCTCGGAGATGGCGTGCAACAGCGCGTCGCGCGTCTCCACGCCGAACTCCAGCAGCAGCTCCACCATCTCCAGGTTCTCGTTGTCGATGGCCATCAGCAGCGCGCTGCGCCCCAGCGGGTCCACGCAGTCCACGTTCACGTGGCGCGACTCGCGCGCGCGCTGCAGCACGCGCCGCGTGCCTGCCACGTCGCCGCGCTCCACGCCCAGCAGGTACTTCTTCTCCTCCAGGGACAGCACCGCCATCTCCTGGTGCGGCCGCACCACGTTCTCCTCCTCCGTCATGCCGTGGATGCTGTGCCGCTGCGTGCACCACCACATCTCTTATCACATGACTTCACGTGCACTCTGCACACACTAGCCTCGGCTACTCGATTAACTCTGTCTGTCTGTTTAGTTTCTTTACTATAATATTTTACAGCTACAAGATTATTTGACAGCTCGGTAGAATCCGATAATACCGCGATATAAATACAAGCGCGCACGAGAAGCCGTGACACGTCTCATGCGGAGGGAAACTGGAGCTCGAGCGCACAGCTAATGGAAAATAAACCCGTTAGTCGATTTTCGTAATAGTAAGCGACGGCGTAACCGAACGGACAGCATGAAAAAATATCTGTTCAAGTTTGCGGGAAACAAGATTAATGACAAAGAGGCCCATTAGTTATCCTCGCGCGCGCGAGAAACCCGTCGCGAAGGAGGGTAGGTGGTGAGACGCCGCGTCGCCGCGTCGCCGCGCCGCTGCCGCGCGCGGGAGATGAGCGGCGGTGGAGAGCGAGCGCGGGTCCCGCGCGGACTGCGGGCTCGACGCGGCGCGCGGCGCGCGGCCCGTTGCGGCGCCCGAGCTCTAACTACACACGACTAGTCCCAGCGCTCCCGCTCGGGGAATTCTCCGCTGGATGGCTAATGAAATGGCTCGGCTATCGCCCGTAATGGGTAATGGCGCTCGCGGCCGTACCTACCCGAATATTGATCACGCTCCATGCTTATCAATTTCGTTTAAGTGGATATTAATGTTTTATAGTTACGCATGGTTCTGTGTATTCTGTGTGCGTGTGTGTGCGCATGTAAGTTTAATGTAATTGGGTAGTCGCAGGCGGCTTCGGCCGCGGGCTGCGCGACTCCCCGACCTAATGATTTACAGGGGCACATGTCATCCTTCCACCGCGGTCACACGCGCCGACGGCACATGACAAACCTCTGTTGAAGTATGGAGGAAAAGTAAGCGGCCCTGCTCTGTACCGAAAATGAGAAGAACAAACCAATACACTCGTTTTGTCGAGTTTGCCGGAAGTTGCGACTTCCTCCCAAATGGAAAGATCTCTCTTTGCTGTAATATTGATGAGACAAGTGGGCGTGGTACAGCCATTATTCGCGGAGAGAAGCGCCGAGAAATGTATGAGTACGCATAGTACGTATCAATACGACAGTAGGTAGTGATATTGCCCCGACGCCATGCTTTTCATGCACTGCGTACTGCGTATATACTGCGTAGGTTCCGTAAGTTGAAGTTCGGGAAAGCGAAATAGGGCGCGCGCCGCGGAGTAGGCGGGAGTCGTTTCCGAAAGCGGTGCGGTTTGACGCGACGTCGATTATCTATGATTCGATAGGGCGCGATAAACGGTGATGTAGGTCGCACGTCGCGCCCTCGGCCGCCGCCGCCCGCTGCTCATTATACAAATGGGTCGCGAGGGCGGCCGCACACAGACGCGGTCATAGTCACAGCCGCTATGTGCATTAACGCGACTCTGCCCGTCGCGTCGTGCGACTCCTGCAAACTAGCTGCGACACACGCCCGCAGTAATATCCTCTCAGCACTCTCTACAAACGACGCAGCGACGGGCGGTCCGACCCCCAGGCTACACGCGCCACGTCGCGTGTAGCCTGGCGTAGCTTCGAAGACTACAAACTAGAGAAGAGAGGCTTCGTAAAGAAAACACCGACACGAAGGTCATGGAGTAGTGTTGCATCGCAGTGATCCGCGGCTGCGCCCCTCCGACTGGCTCTACCCTCCACACGTGAAACAACTCATCTACGTGCGGCTCAGAATCTCACATTCAGTGGAAACTTGATTCCCACTTTGAACTGACTTCCAAATAGAGACAGATCCTCAAATCGATCAGTATTTTTATGCTACGATTGCTTGATCCGCCACTCGTGGTTTTCATAATTTATTTCGTACAAAGAATGTCCGCGAAATGAAGCTATCGAACGAGTTACAAAATAGAGAACAAGTTTTTGGCCGTATCTGTACACGTCCCCCGGGTTACTCCGCCGTTTCTGTTGCCTTGTTATATTACGTATGCAAAGAAATCTTTTCTGCGATAGTACCTAATTTATTTTATAATACTTTTACAACCAGCATATACGTAGCTTCAAAAAGTAAACATACAGACGGACAGACGGCGCGCCGCGGCACAAGCTTGTAGCTCCCGACAACGCCAAAAAAGTGCAAAGAGTTTCAACGAGCTTTTGTACGGCTTGCGGAGCTTTTACATCAGGGCGCGGCACGCGGCACGCGGCACCCCGCCCGCCGGTGCCGGCGCTCGAACATCATTCTACACCCGCTGTACTCGTACATAAACAACTCAACCAAAATAAAAGACAAGATTTTATTCAATAAACCAAAAAACACAAATGCGTTAAAAAAATAGCCCGCGTCACTTGGGTGATAAGGATTCTAACGATACCTCATACATAAATTTCCGTACATACATTGCCGTTTTTAATTAATTAATAAATAAATAAAAACTATGGCGAAAAAAACCATTTCAAAATTATGGCGGTATAAATATACTCACACACGAATACCCTGAATGTATTGTTTTCAGGGTTCTTCTTTTTTAGCAGTCGCGTAAAAAATGTACTCTATGAAAATGTTAAATTTGGGAAGCCAGCTGCTGCTGCCGGCCAGCCGGCTGCTGCTGCCGGCCAGCCGGCCAGCCAGCTGCTGCTGCCGGCCAGCCGGCCAGCCGGCTGCTGCTGCCGGCCAGCCGGCCAGCTGTGCGGCATGTTTACCTCGTGCATCATGTGCGCGCACATTACTATACTAATTGAATTTCTTGAATCTTATCCCAGAAAAAAAAAATATGATTATTACTAAAAACATGACCTAGAAGGCTCTCGTTGGCAGGTCTAAACTCTTTTGACGCGCTCGCTCTGCGCGCCCTCGCTACATGTTTAATAAGTTTCAGTCTGTCAACTAACGCCTTATAAATGATGTGTGTTGTAGTCCGAGAGCCGGCCGGCGGAGGCCTACGTCATCGCACGGCGTGTAGCGAGCTCTACCGTACGTGACGGTAACTCTCACTTAGATGACGTTCGTCAACGAATCTGTTCGTCGCGGGGTCTTCGTCGCGCACAGCCCCCCGCAGGCGGCAGCCCGCAGCCCGCAGCCCGCAGCCCGCACCGCACGCGCAGCTCTCTCCAGTGAACTCGAGACCGCGGCTATTGCGACGTGGCGCCAACGCCGCGTCGTCGAGGTAAATAAACTAATTTCATCGTATTTTGTGCGCGATTAAGACTCCGATAAACATAATTATTTGTGTTTAAGTCACGAAAGTTAAAAACTACGTTCGTCAGTGAGTGATATTAGCTAATTCGGTAGAATGCCTACTTTAAGAGCTGTAGGCCGTGGGTTCGATTCCCACCAGAACAAACATTTATGTGACGATAAATGTTTGTTCTGTGCCTGGGTGCTCTATATGTTTTATTAGTATGTATTTACAAGAAAAGTAGAGAAAAGTTTTCTAGTTCTTATAGTACAAATATCCACAATCATGAGGGCTAAAGTGAATACTAGGTACCTATATGTATCAACAATGATTGTCGAACGTGTATACACACTGTTGTGTACGCGGCCCACCACCGGCACGAGCACCCGCGCACCGCGCCAGCTGGCGAGCTCGCGGCGCGTGCTGGAACCGGAGGACGTGCGGGAGTGCGGGCGGACGTGGAGCGGAGCGCGACTCGTTCGATCGCGAGCCGGATGTCGCTCCGGCTCCCCGGCGCTGCGTCTAGCGCCCCTCGTTCCCTCGGTGACACGCGCTGGTGACACGCTCGGTCACGGCACTGCACGGAACCAAGGAGATGCAAGCGTTGCAGTCGCAGCGTACCTTGACTTTGTTGTCGAGCGGGCGCGGCTCGGGCGCCAGCAGCGCGCCCATCTCGACCCGGCAGGTCGAGGGGCGGCGCCCCTCGCCACCAGAGCCGCCGCCGCTGCAGCCGGACATCTCGGAGCCTCCGCTCTCTGAGGGACAGGCGGAGGAGCGCGGTGAGAGAGCGGCGCGGGCGGCGCGCGCCGCGCCCCCGTGCGGCGCTCCGCGCGCACTCGCCGTCGCTCCGGCCTGCACTGCGCGAGTCACCGCAGCGCAATGCGGACGGAGTGCGGGATATATTTAGCGAGGGCGGGCGAGCGCGCGCGGAGCGCTCCTCTCGCGACCACTCACCGGCGCCGTCGCCGCGCGCGCCATCCCGCGCCCGCTCCGTGAACTGAAACAAGCCACAGCGTCAGCGGAGCTCGCGGGGCGTGCGCCACGCACCACGCGCCGAGCTGCACGCACCTGCACGCGGCGGACGCGGCGCGCGGCGATCTGCCGCGAGTGCCTGCGCAGCGCCTCCAGCGCGCCGCCGGCGCCTCACCGAGCGCCCGCGCCGACGCGGGCGGCCGCCATGCCGCCTCACTGAAAGTGCGCGATGGAGATCAGACATCTTGTTTATTGTTATGGCATCGTAAAACTGTTTTTGTATACGGCACGGGCGTGTAGGTGCGCGAAGCTGTCTCATAAAATTATGGACGTGTTCATTTAAATTTCTTTAATTGTACAAACATTGAAGAAAATAACGGGGGGAGGGAACAGGCTCGAGGCGGCGCTCGTCGGGGACTGCGGCTCGCTCACTGCAACATGACGGCGCCCGCCTCCGAGAGATGCAGACGTGTCGGCCCGCGCTCTGCGCTCGTCTAGGCGCGGTCCTGGTGTGGTGGGTTGACTTATTGCCGTGCGGTAAGTAAATAGTTAACGTTTATCGCCGGCGGGAGGAATGGGCGCCGCAGGGGGTCGATTGCCGGGCTCGGGGCCGACCGCGGCCGCCGCCGCGCGCAGACGGAACACGACCTCGTTGCCGATGTCATCGATACCCTACTTTTTGACAGACTAACCAGGTGACATCATATCGTTTCATACGTATATTCACAGCCCCACTTCACGGACTCTTTTTATTTAAACATGTTTCTCAAGTTTTGGCTCGCAAGAGAAAAAAATTGTAAATCGCCTCGCGCGGTCGGTCCGACAGCCGAGACTCCTCGAGCCTCGTAGGTCGAGCTAGGTGGCGTGGTTCAGGAGAGGACTAAAGCGGGCTGACGATGATGGTGGGGATTAGTTTCCGCGGCCACAGTTGTTTGGTAACGTTGAGAAGCGAGCGCGGCGCGGGAGCCGTGTGAGCCGGGAGATGCTGCTACATCTCGCGACGTAACTCGTAACCACACTGAAATATTAGTGAAACGTGATTCCCAACTTGAAATAAGTAAGTTATAATGCGATCGCAGCTAACTCCTAAATCAAGTTGTGAGCGGACTGCTACGCTTCATGCATATTCATGCCGACGCCAAAATAATTCGTTCGCGGAGCGCCGCTGCCGCCGCCGCCGCCGCCGCCGCCGCCGCCTATACTTTCCTCACAACGTTTTCCTTCTCCGGCAACTTAAGCTTATTCTTAGGATTTGAACCCACGCCCTTCAACATTGGAACAGACCGCACTAACCACTGCTCTTCATTTACAAAGTATCGTACTTAAATCTATGGTAACAACTACTTGGTACCTTAGTGTGCGTGAGCTCAGGTCCCTTAGCTTCAGTGCGGACGAGAAGCGTGATGGCAGCGCGCGTACTGAGCGACGCATCCTGTGTCACACTACTACACGCGCGCTAGACGACGCGACGCTTGTGAGGAGTGTGCCCCGCGCGCGAGATCATGTCAACTTGCGCTGATCTCTTGGAAGCACACACACACACACACACACACATAGAAGTACCGTGAGGCGTCGATTACTGATAGGATACAGCTAACGCTAAAAAGCAGATCGCAATTCATTTAGAAAACGACTACACGAGTGCGACTCGGCTTGCGACAGAGCGGAAGACATTCCGTAAGATCCTCATAATTTCATAATAATTCATAATTCATTCATTTATTGCGTATATGGGTACAATAGATATTAAAAAAAGATAATGAGCGCCATATTCTGCCTTGCGGCATGCAAAATTTAAAATTAAACATTACAAAAAAAAAAATATAATAATACCTACAGTCAGTGATTAGTCAAATCAAAAGCAAAAATAAAATAAAACAAAAATGTCAATGATAAAATGTCAAGAAATACAATACAATTAAATTAAATACAATTTTGTGCGAGCATAAAAAAATAAAAAATAATAATAAAATAAAATAAAAAATATTAAAATATAAATTAATTAATGTCAAATTGAATTACAAAATTATTAATTTTGGACAGTTTTGTCATACTTTTACCCTACTAATTTGATGAGACCAATCACACACATTTAAAATTTATCTGTCAAGTACTCATTTACAGTGTAATATGCCTTTTCCAGTAGAAAATATTTTAATTTATTTTTAAAAATAGAAATTTGTTCAATTTTGGCTATACCTTTCGGCAGGTGATATACTTCTGGAGCCTTACATAGTACACTATTAGCAAGTAACGCTGTTTTACTTTTAGGTCTACAAATTTTGTGACCGTGACGAGCTATTTTCAAATTTTCAAACAAGTTGAGGTTTTTTCGTACAAACATTACACATTCGAAAATATAAAGACAAGGCAAGGTTAAGATTTTTAAGCTTTTAAAATAAGGTTTACAGGTGTCCCTTTGCTGCAGTTTGCATATGGCCCTGATACATTTCTTCTGTGCCTTAAAGATAGTCTCTTTCCTAGGCCTAGCTTTTGTATTCGGTAAGCGCGGTCTGTTCACACGCCGAAGGGCGTGGGTTCAAACCCCAACGATGAGTTTGAGCTGCCGGTGAAGGAAAACATCGTGAGGAAACCATAGCATGGTGGCACTCGGCTGGCTAGCTAGTTGGTACGCAAAAATACCAAGATTTGCCGTAAACCGAAAAATGTCAAGATTAGCCGTTGACTGAAATAACCTATAATATCACCGACAAATTTTTGAGATGCATGTAAAAAACATTCCAGTCCAGAGTTCCTTTAAAAACTAGCTCCAATCTCAAGGAATGAAAATACAAACCTATAGGTACTCATTTTAATATATGTGTGAAACACAATTTTTAAGCGATTTTTAATAAAAAAAAAAAATTTCGACATCTGGCAACCCCGGTACCAATTTTCCGTCTTTAATACCAGCTTTTTAGCCAGCTGGTACAATGATTTCAGAGTGGTCACCTAACATCCCTGATCTGCTCCGACGTCAGCCTAGTGTAGTTCAGCGAGAGACGCTAGAGGCCGACGCACCTGATTCGTCCACTAACCTCCATCGTTAGCTGATGTGTTTTGTGTAATGTGCTAACTGCGATCGAGCCCGCCTACTCCGACCGTCCGTTCTAGCTTTGCAAGGGAAGGAAATCAATATAACTGTTAGAAATGTTTGGAAACATATGCGCTCGGAGCAGTGAATGAGCTTGGAGCACTTGGATGAATATAGTCTGGGTGCCTTCAAGTCGCGAGTGAATCGGTTTCTTCTAGGCGAGCGTGCTCCACCGGAGACCGCATCTTCGCTTAACATCAGGCGGGATGGCGGTCAAACGCAAGCCTATCTACTATAAAAAAAAAAAAAAAAGCTCTGGTTTCTGTCGCGTGTCGTTCTGGCTTCTCGGACCAGCGCGAACGAATACGTCTCTAAAGAGTCGTCCGTCGTCTGTTGTCAAACATAGATCTCATTTTGTCCACAGACCTAGAAGCTTCGCGCATATGGTTTGCTGAGGCGCCACATTCAATTAGATCATTTTTATTATATTGTTCGTATTTTCAAGTTTGCTCCAAAAACCAGCCACATAAGTGTTCGTGGTGTTCCAATGTCTAAGCGTTTAGGTAAAGCACGACAAGTTGAGCATCTTTTCACTTTATATTTTGATTATAACATGAAATTATATTAAATAACTTGTTGTATTGTAAACACAAAACCTCTAATTACAATTAAAATTGTATCAAAATTAGTTGCGCGGTTTAGCAGCAAGCGAAAGAGACCGGGTTCCGCCTGCCGGACCGCGAAACGCAACTTTGATTCCCCGCTGTTGCGAGACAGATTCTGACCGATTCTCCATCCTTCATTTAAAAAAAAACTAAAAAGGTTAAAAGGATTTACTCCGAAATGGTTTTCTAACAGGTCGGTAGCCTCGGTTCTGTTTAATCTACACAATTTTTGTCAGTCGTCAAAAAGTGTAAACTCCAAACACAGTTGGAAGATATGACGGCACGAATCGTGAAGTGTGCAGTCTCAGGGATCGTTTGATGCTGTGGCAGTTGCCGAGGGCCTCGCAGCGCTCAGCGCGGGAAGCATTGTGATGCTGTGGCAGTTGCCGAGGGCCCCACAGCGCTCAGCGCGCATATCGCGCGTGCGGGATCTGGGATGTAGATTCGACATTCATTGTCCCGATAGTCGACACGGGGAACGGTCTTAGAGTCAAACAATCTCAAGTTACTTTCACTAGGCGTTTAAGTCAATGGAGAAATTCCAAACGGCAGTGCTCCTCGACACATTCCTCACTCTGCAGCCCTAACCGCCGGCAGCTGGCCGCTGCCCCTGCCCCTGCCCCTGCCCCGCTGCCGGCGGCAGAAACAACGGTTCTCAAGTTTATATAAATATCATATATACATGTGTTTGTTTGTTTATACTAGAGTGGAGACTTCGATTCAGCAAACTTAGTGTCCGACGCCGACGTCCGACTCGATGGTGTTGTAGTGTAAAATCACTATTCGTGTTATTTTCGTTACGAACTTTTTTGTGACTTTTTGAACTTTTTTTGAACGTTTTGTGGTTCTTGTCGGTTAGGTAGCTCCGGCGGATTCTTCCCTTATAGGTTATCGTGTCTCCTCGATCGGTGATGCGGCCCAGACACAAGAAACGGAGAAACAACACCGAACAAGAACACTTCCGACACTCGTGTACACTCGTCACTGAGCTACTTTTGAGTTGTTACAGAACTTCGTAATACATTTTTGTTATTTTTTTATTTTTTTTATACATGATAGGTTCGCGTTTGACTACACCCTGCCTGATGTTAAGCAGGATGAAGTCCAAGATGAAGCACGCTTACCTAGAAAAAAACCTGTTTATTCCAGATTTGAAGACGCCCAAATTGTACTTCACGGGAAAAACAGACGCCGGCAGAGAGTTCCACGTCCTCGCTGTGCGTATGAAGAATGTGGAATCGAAGCGCTTAGTCCGTACGTGGGGAATGTCCACCATGTATGGATGGCGCTTAGGCCTAGTCTGCCTTGCCGTCCGGTAATAGAAAGAGGCTGGCGGAACCAAATTGTGCAATTCCGTGGCACACTCCCCGAAATGTATCCGATAGAAGACAGACAAGCAAGCGACTTTACGTCGGTGCTCAAGGCTTTGTAGCTGAGACGTGGCCAGAGCGTCGTCGCCAATTAGTCTCCTAGCGCGCCTCTCGATCGACTCCAGAGCCTCGAGCTGACACTTGGCAGAGCCGTCCCATAGGTGAGAGCAGTGCTCCATACACGACCTTATTTGGATTCACCGCACTGTTTGCGTGGCATCCGCCTATCTGCTGCCGTTTAAACCCTAACTCTTAATTAAGAAAGAGATTTCTGCGCCCGCGGCGGCCCGCGTTCCGGGGTAACAAGTAGCTATGTATGACCCAGATTATGAGCTAACTGTACTCCAATGTTCATCTAAATCCAAACCGTTTCAGCGCGAAGGAGTAGCGTACATAGACGCGTTCGCAGGTACAATATCCGCGGCATTAACCCTGCATAGTGCCGGCCTGTTCGGTAACTCCCAGCGCACAGTTGTAAGTGCATATTCCGCGGAGTATGGGATGCCCACCGGGGATGCTGGAGCACAGGAGCCGGCGTATCCGAAGTATCCGCCGAGCTTAATAAAATATTCACTATCGAGAACTCACTTATTTAGTCAAAAAACTTAACTCGGTCAAACAAAGTTTGCATTTAATGGAGCGGGCTGCGCGTGCTGCGGTTAGTTTGTCTTTTCACGTTTAACTCTTTCGGCCGTGAGCTTGTCGGTAATAGCGCAGAAGTGCGGCCGCGGCTGCCCCTGCCGCCTGCCTCCCCGGCGGCGCCCAAATAAATACATATTATAATGATTCGCTTACGTGGTGTGGGCGTCCGTCCGGCTGTCACTTGGCGCCCGGGGCTGTTCCGGCGCGCGGCGGCGCCCCGCTGCAGAGCCCTACTGCCCGCTTCGCACCTGCTGCCGCGGCAAGCGGGGACCACGAAATGCTGGCGTCGCTATGGCCGCCAAAATAATAATATTTTAATTACGATTAGAGTCCGGAAGCAGGCGAAGCGAGTAGGAGGAGCGCCGCGGCCGCGAAGCTTCCAGGCGCGCGACGACTCGCGCGAGCGCGGGGACACCACCGGCGGCGGGTCGCGGGGCTCCGGGCACGTGCGGCGCACCGTGCGGCGCGGTGCATGCGGGCGGCTGGTCGGCACCCGCGCGCGCCGCGCACTGTCGCCGCCCGCCCGCCGCGCCGCCCGCGCGCCCGCGCGCCCGCCCGCCCGACGCGCGACGCCGCGCCTCGCTCGCAACCTGCACCTCGCTGGGCGCCCTTTGATTTTAACGGACAACGCACGATCGCTCTTAACCGATCACCCCTCCTTTAATTGGGCGCGGGGCGACTGCTGCCAGAAGCGAACGTCAAACGTCGCAGTAGCGCGGCGGGGACGCTTAATAAGTTTTGTTGGCCCCTACCTCACCATGCGGCCAAACGGATAATAGCGGCGCGGCGAGCGAGGACGCAGCACGTCCGAGCCCTGATGTGGAAAACGTTCTGTGTAAAGTCAGTAGTTAATTCTTCGCCTCGAACGGAGACCCAGCGGCACAATTCCACGATCAACAGTTTACAAGTAAGTTGGTATGTAGTCGTCGAGGAAAATATAAACACACATTTCAGGAGTAACGAGCCGCGACAGGCGACCTGGCCAGATGGCCATTCGGCAGTGCGCGCGCGGCGCGGCGCGGCGGCGGTGCTGTACGCGTTAAGGTCGATTTACATCAAACGAACATAGAACAAGAGCATTCTTTCGTAATCTTTTAGTGTAAACGAAAGCTAGAGGTATCGATTTACATCAAACGAACATAGAGCTAGAGCTAGAACAAGAGCTAATCTTTTAGTGTAAACGAAAGCTAGATCGAATGTTCTTTGCTCATTCGTGTCAATTCTGTGGTTAGTATTGGTAGTGCTTCGTTATGTCTGACTCTGACAGCGATATCATTATTGCAAGTGTTGCATTTATTATTTTGTCGCAAAAACTCAAAAATAAAAGAAGAAAGAGACGTTGGTGGGTTACAAATTTAATGCATCGAAGGAAACTGGATAATGTAGGTGAAACAATGACGGATATGCAAAAACAAGAAGAAAGTGGACAATTCCAAAACTTTTGTAGAATGGCGCCAGAGGATTTTGATCATTTACTATCTCTGACCAGAGAAAAAATTCGAAAATCAAGTACGAATTTTAGAGACTCGATTCCTGCACATGACAAACTAGCAGTGACTTTGCGATTTTTGGCAACTGGAGATTCCTATGAAAGCCTCATGTATTTTACTAAAATGTCTAAATCGACAATATGTAATGCTATATCTGAAGTATGTGCAGCAATAAATGAAGCATTGCAAGACTATGCTAAGGTAAGTAAAGTTATTACTTTTATACATACCTACACACCTATTATCACGACCGTAATTATTAGTGAAAGTAAGTAAATAAACTAAGACAATTTATTTTAAGATATTTATTTAAAAAAACACAATCAGAGAACTTAAATAAACAAAAAGGAACTAGAAAAGATATACATGTTACTTAAAATTTTTAATAAAATGCAGCAAAGACTCGCTGGTTTCTTCAGTTGCGGTATCATCCGGAATGTCTAAATTGACATTACTTTCTGAACTGGCTTCCATTTGGTTGGGTAGAGGGGATTGATCTGAGGCTACAGAATACACAATGCAAGTATTTTGTGAACTGTTTGAATATGAAGACATCGGAGTTGATGCTAAATTTGACTCATAATCAAATTTCCCCAAATCAGCGTCGAACAGTATATTATTTATGTAATGTTCAACATACGCTTTCGTCCTTTTTGAGTATTCGCGATGTTTTGAAGCAACATGATTTCCAAAAGCTTGACTCTTGTCCCTTATCTTTGAATCATGTGTATCTTTTAAAATACGGTAGGCTTCGGCTACTCGAGGGTCTTCATGTTTTGATTTTTTTGGTGGTATTGTGTGGCCAGATTGCAGTGATGTTGATGGTTGCCATTGTGGTGTGGTGTTTCTTGACCCTACTGAAGCTGCAGGTTGTGAATGTATTGTTGAATCTGACTGTGTATCTGCATTAGGGTCCACTACCGGAGTTTCTTGTCCAATTCGGTCATTCTCCTGCTCATCAGCCTGTAAAAAAACGGTTTAATTAATATACACCCTAAAATAATTTTTTATTCATTTCAGACACCGTCAGCAGAAGAAGAATGGCTATCAATCGCTCAGGAATTCAATGAGAAGTGGAATTTGCCAAACTGTATTGGCGCTGTAGACGGGAAACACTGCGACATACAAGCACCTATTAACAGCGGAAGCGACTTTTTTAATTATAAATCCACATTCAGTGTGGTGTTAATGGCCATAGTAGACGCTAACTACAATTTTATATTCGCCGATATTGGTTGTCAGGGCAGAATATCAGATGGCGGAGTTTTCAGAAACACTTCTTTCTATCAGAAACTACAAAATAATGAATTAAATTTGCCCAATGACCAAAGCCTTCCAGGAAGACAACAGAATATGCCATTCGTATTTGTAGCAGATGATGCATTCCCATTACAAAGACACATCATGAAGCCGTATCCTGGTACTCATGCCAGGGGATCCGAAAAACGAATTTACAACTACCGTTTGTCTAGAGCAAGACGAATAGTAGAAAATGCATTTGGCATTCTTTCAGCAGTTTTTCGTGTATTGCGAAAACCTATGTTGCTACAACCTGATAAAGCATCTCTCATCGTAATAACCTGCGTGTACCTACATAATTATTTGATGAAAAGGAAAGCTTCTAGGAAGCTGTATAATTCACCGGGCATGATGGACAGAGTTGAAGATGACGTCGTCATTCCAGGCCAGTGGAGAAATATGGACCGTTTATCATCATTTCTCCCGTTACCCAACACTGGACGAAGACACACTTTGCAATGTGAAAATATCCGGAAAGAATTTTCAGACTATTTTAATTTGACTAATATTTTGCCATGGCAAAACAATATTGCGTAATGAAAGTGATATGTTACTTTATAAAAAGCGTAAATAACCTAACCTAAAATTATGGTAGAATACCCAATAAATAAACATAACTACCTACTTACCATGTTTTTATTTTGGTTAGTGTCGAAATCAATTGTTTTCCTCGGTTTATATTTGTCCATCAAAAAGTGCATGCTTTTAAATGCAAACCATTTAGAATTATAAATACAATCGGCACCGCTGCCTGACTTCGTACTCATTGTTTTTTTCCTTTCCCGGCGGTAAGATGCAAGAAGCGAGTCCATCTTTTTTTGTAACTCTTCAACATTCCAGTTGTTTTGCGATTTCCCGCCAAGCATCTTGTTTGTAAGTTGTATTTTTATAGTTTTCATACGTCGGATCCCACAGACATCTGAAATTGCGGTAGGCTTCTATCATTAATAAACATTTTTCTTGAGACCAATCCATAACTTAATCGATAAGATACGTAAACAATCGCTAGAACACAAAAACGCTTTGATGAGACCGTTCAGTGGCGCGAGCACGTCCGAACACGCTAGAACGCTCTAAGCAACTGTTCGTGTTCGCGCGCTCTTGCGCCGTTTACATCAAGCGAGCGAGCATTCTTAGAATATTCCATAGAATCTTTGCGAACGCACTAAGAACAACGAAGGAATGCTCTACGCCTGTTTACACTAGAAGAATTAGCTGTAGTGGGGATAGAATGAGCATTCGCTCGTTTGATGTAAATCGACCTTTACTCTGGCTGTGCAGCGCCGCAGGTCCCGCGCCGCGCCGGCGCCGCTCGTCCGTCTCATTCCTCAGATACTTGATGTAAGTATAAGTAAGTATGTATGGATAAAAACTATTTATCGTGCACAAATACAAAAAAATTACAGCAAACAAAAGAATCTTATGAACTAATGCCACAAGTGGTGCCTTATCGATAAAAGTAATTTCTGCCAGGCTGCCAAGCCTTCTAACTATTTCTCACCATCCTACTAATATTATAAATGTGAAATTTTGTATGTTTGGATGTTTGTTTCTAAATGATGCAAAAACGGCTGAACGGATTTGGATGAAATTTGGCATACCTACACGTAACTTGTTACCTGAATTAACATAATATAGAATACTTTAATAAAAAAAACATCTGAAAGTTTATTTATTAATTTACTTCGGATTGACAGATTGAAATTGATTGGTTGATAGATGTCAGATACATGACTTGCGTATTTGTTACTTGCATGTTTAATTTCTCTCTGAACCTCATTCTAAAGTTATCGCGGACGAAGTCGAGGGCAGCAGCTAGTAGATTGGAAGTGATATTTACCTATTCTTGTACAGTGTACACCGTAAGAATGTACGTAATGAACGCGCCTGGACGCGTCCGCGGGCGGAGCCGAGAGCGTGTCCTGCGCGCGAGCGTCTCGTCGCCAGGCGCTCACGAGGCAGCTGCGCGACTGCGAACCTTACTGCGCGGGTATACGATATGCGGTCGCGCGACGGGACCTCAGCGCGCGGGGACTGCTGCACGCGACGCTACGAGGGCGCGAGTCGCGTCGGGCGCCCTGGCGCGCCGTGTCCGCACAGGTGGCTCGGCTCCCGACGGCGTCTAGGAGCGGGTAAACACTCCACAGAGTGCGCACTGTGCTGGCTGACGCATAGCACAGGAATAACTCGGGAGCGCGGCGCGGCGCGGCGGAGTTAAGCTCTTTCGCTCATTTCAACAATTTGCGTTGCTTATGGTACTTGCGATGGAAACGATTCAGTAAAAACTGGTCAACTGCGAGTCGGGCTAGTGTCGCTGAGGGTTCTTGACACGGCTGCTGCCTACTGCGCACACACAGTACGTAATTATTACGTTCGAGTCATAATTAGCCAAAAATGTGTTTTAACTAATGTACGATAAATAAGTACTTTACTCAAGATAGTAAAAATATGTCGTTTAAAAATACGCATTACAATGTATGAAAGGCATAGAATTACCCAAGGATTCATTAAATTAAATGGCGGAAACACATAGCTCGTAAAAAGTGAAGGGAAATTTTAAAGTTGGATTTTAAATAATCGTATTTTTAAACTAAATAACGACCTGCCAGTGTCTCGTACAAAAAACTTTTTTTCGCTAACGTTTCTAAGTGCACCTCCCGCGCTCCGGCGCTCCCGCGCTCCCGCGCTCCCGGGCTCCCGGGCAGCCATTAGTGAGCTTGTCGTTGCTCTTTTATCCGATAAATAATTCACAGTGAAGCGCTTTTGAGCTGTGTGCTGTTAGTTTATGCTTTTTAGTGTTAAAATAAATTTTAAATTATTATTTTTCTTCTTTGATTTTGTGCATTGGCCAGTATTTCGATATTTTCAAGTTTCATTTGCCTCTTACTTCTTCTTCTTTCTTTTGCTTCTTATTTGTCACTAATGACAAAACATCACAATTTTTATACTTTAACATTCGAAAAAACACTAGTTTTGGACATGACACGACTTATTCCGCGTTCCCACCGAAACTCCCTTATATAATTATTAGTACAGAATATTTTTTAAGTTGGCTTAATTAATGTTTTGTAAAGTAATACGTATCTATACGTATGCATGTCTATGAATGACATATTATTGCAAATATATTCTGCGCGCGCTGCCCTGCGGTGATGCTTGCGATGACATTTTGAGCCGGGTGGCTCAAAACAAGACCCTCATACCATTCAGCCCTCGGCACGTTTCTCGCCTTCGCAGGCGTGGGTTATTTCGAGCTCCAAAGCACTCGAACAAACCCAATCTCTAGTAGTTATTGAAGAGTTCCACCATCCACCATCCACCCCCTGGCTCCATCATCAAACCTTCGACACAAAGCGCAATGTATTGGACTCATCAAAACGAATCATATGATCTGGAATAGGAGGGTTTTACTGGCGGCCACTGAAGACCACGTCTGGGCTCGGAAGTTCAGTGGGGAACCCTAAACTCGAAAATCACTAGCTGTCTTTAGCGGTTTATTATTCTGCGAACGAAAGTATTTGACATATCAAATAGCAGACGTTTTCCATTATTTTGAGTAAGTAATACATAATCGGTATTGTTTTGCCTACAGCGCATTTACATATTCCGCAAGATAATATTCTCGCTTTCGGCGCGCCCTCTGGGGGCTGCTTTATCCGAGCAGCGAGCGCGCGGCGCGCGGCGTGCCGGCCGCAGGTTCATTTACGTACTCGCACTCCGGGCATCCGACTAAAATACTGTATTAGAAGTTTATTGTGACGGAATAATGCTGTATCATGTCGTGTGATGTTCGTCCGCCGAGGTGGGTTTATTAGGGCGCCCCGCCCGCGCCACCCCGCCGCCCCGCCGCCCCGCCGTCGCCCGCCTGGAGTGCGCTCATCGTCGGCGCCGCTCGTCCTGCCATGTAAACGTTCTCACACCTGATTTATTGTTAGCATCGTTGTGCTGTCGCGTGCCGTTGCCGTCATCTGCGACAGACGGATGTGTCCTGCTCCGCTTGCTTTTTGAGTCAATTATTAAGCCCAATTGTAGTGTGCATTGTGTACATAAATGAGTAATTAAGACAGTCTGTCAACCCAGTTATGTAAGGGGTGCTTAGAGCATTCATAACCACTACCTGTGGGTACATAACCGCTACCTGTGGGTACATAACCACTACCTGTGGGTACATAACCACTACCTGTGGGTACATAACCGCTACCTGTGGGCACATAACCACTACCTGTGGGTACATAACTACTACCTGTGGGTACATAACCACTACCTGTGGGTACATAACCACTACCTGTGGGTACATAACCGCTACCTGTGGGCACATAACCACTACCTGTGGGTACATAACTACTACCTGTGGGTACATAACCACTACCTGTGGGTACATAACTACTACCTGTGGGTACATAACCACTACCTGTGGGTACATAACCACTACCTGTGGGTACATAACCACTACCTGTGGGTACATAACCGCTACCTGTGGGCACATAACCACTACCTGTGGGTACATAACTACTACCTGTGGGTACATAACCACTACCTGTGGGTACATAACTACTACCTGTGGGTACATAACCACTACCTGTGGGTACATAACTACTACCTGTGGGTACATAACTACTACCTGTGGGTACATAACTACTACCTGTGGGTACATAACCACTACCTGTGGGTACATAACCACTACCTGTGGGTACATAACTACTACCTGTGGGTACATAACCGCTACCTGTGGGTACATAACCACTACCTGTGGGTACATAACTACTACCTGTGGGTACATAACTACTACCTGTGGGTACATAACTACTACCTGTGGGTACATAACCACTACCTGTGGGTACATAACTACTACCTGTGGGTACATAACTACTACCTGTGGGTACATAACTACTACCTGTGGGTACATAACCACTACCTGTGGGAACATAACTACTACCTGTGGGTACATAACCACTACCTGTGGGTACATAACCACTACCAGTAGGTACATAACCACTACCTGTGGGTACATATTAACCACTACCTGTGGGTACATAACTACTACCTGTGGGTACATAACCACTACCTGTGGGTACATAACCACTACCTGTGGGTACATAACCACTACCTGTGGGTACATAACCACTACCTGTGGGTACATAACCACTACCTGTGGGTACATATCTACTACCTGTGGGTACATAACCACTACCTGTGGGTACATAACTACTACCTGTGGGTACATAACCACTACCTGTGGGTACATAACCACTACCTGTGGGTACATAACTACTACCTGTGGGTACATAACCACTACCAGTAGGTACATAACCACTACCTGTGGGTACATAACCACTACCTGTGGGTACATAACTACTACCTGTGGGTACATAACCACTACCTGTGGGTACATAACCGCTACCTGTGGGTACATAACCGCTACCTGTGGGTACATAACCGCTACCTGTGGGTACATAACCGCTACCTGTGGGTACATAACCACTACCTGTGGGTACATAACCGCTACCTGTTGTTATGAAGTCGTCTGTTGGAAGAAGGGTATGGCAGCCCGTACACGTAGCGCGCGATCCGCGATCCGCGATCCGCGATCAATGATCGCGATCCAGACTGATCGTGTACGAAGCGGATTGACGGACTGATGCTCCGGATCGCATAATATCTAGAAATTTTGAAATCATGATCGCGGATCGCGGATCGCGGATCGTGATCATGATTGAACGTGTAAGGCGGCCCTATGACTAGCGGCTGATGTGTACGAGTAGCTATACAGATACGTTTGTTCCGAGTTGGAAGCGCAGAGAGCGGGCGAGCGCAGGCACGGGCTTCAGCCGACCCTCCGTCGGCGTCGTCGCGCGCCGCTCGCTAAGATACTTAGCTATGTTATGTTGACGCACCGATGCGGAAAAACGAGTATACAAATAAACTAACAACACCAGTCATTTCTCGATCAGACCTGTGACAGATACATAAATACATCACCTAGAAAAGAGCTGACATTCTTCAAACGGCTGAACAAAGTTGTTTAAATATCTAATAGAACTCTCGATCGAGTCAGCTTTCAAAAAACAAACAATCTAAACTAAACTTGCGTCGCCACTCGCACGCGCCCCTCTTCCCTGTTTCCGATACACTTCCACAGTCAGGGAGAGGCTTCACAGCGCTCGGCGCCTCCGCCGTCCGATGACGCAACTAAGTACGGGAGCGCGCCCCGCCGCCTGCCGCCTGCCGGCTGCCGGCCCAGCGCCCGCACGCAACCGATAACCCAATATTAGCAGGTCGTTATGCCAGGCAGGTACCGATACCGGTAGCCTGTGTGATTTGGAACATTGTAGCACGGCGGCGGCGGCGGCGGCGGCGGCGGCGGCGGCGGCGGCGGGTGCAGGCGGCTCGGGGCTGCACCGCCCCGGTGACCCAGATCGCGACGCTAATCGTATCACGCGAACCGCTCGCGTGCCGCGGCCGTTCACCCCGCGGCCCTGCCACTGCCACCCGCGCCCCCGCCCCCGCCCGCCTCGCGCGGCCCTGCGGCGCTCTGCCGCCGCGGAGGCCGACGCTGCGCCGCCACTCGCACTCACCCTCGAGTCCAAGCACTCGCGGGACACGGCGCACGGGCCCTGCAGCCCGCCGCCGACGACCTTCCAGAATGTTCGCCGACGAGTCAGCGCCGCAAGATGACTACCTGTTCCTTCTATTTGCGATCTCGAAACGGTTCTCGAAAGCGAGGGGGAACTCGCGGAACTTTCAGTCGCGCGTATAAAAAGCTGATCGCGGATATTGCGCGCCGCCGATAGCGGAAACGGGTGACGTCATTATAACAAACAAATTCGATCGAATTTGCCGATTTCTGATGATTTATGTCGACGCTCGTGCTCGGCTGAACATTGTAGGTATCCGCGCCGCAAGGGAGCGCCCCGACCCCCGAGACCCCCCGACACGTCTAATAATTTATAGTCGTAGTTTTGGTGCCGTGTGCCTGAGCGTAGCATGTTATATGTACTAGTCGTCGGCTAGGTACCTATGTCGAGTGGACGTCTCGCGCCACCGGGCGGGTGCGCGGCGCACGCAGCCGGCACCGGAGGAGCGCCAGGGCCGCAGCCTCGTCGCGTCGGCCCACTCCGCCGTTTGATGGGCCAAAACAATCCGAGTCGCCGGCGCCGGGCGCGAGGAGCGCGTGCGGGCGCGGCGCGGCGACGCGCGTGCCGCCTGACGACACGGCGCGCGGCGCGTCGGCGGATCTTCAATAACGATTTTATAGGCGGCATGTTTAGAAGCCAGCGCGCCGGCCTGCTTTGTGTTCTTTTCATTTGATACAACAAAGGAAAGCACGCTCCGCGAGCACTCGCCTACCTATTGAACGATCTAATAGGTTTCCTACTTTGTGGAACGTCGTATTGTAAGGGCTGCGGCGTCGTATTGTAATTCCTGCACATGGCAGCGAAGCGATCGATGCCGAGTCGCCGCACTCGGTGCGGTACCAGCGCTCAGCGCTGCGCCGGCCTGCGCCTGCCCGCTGGCCACGCGGCTTGCCTGCACAGCACTCCTATCCACGCCTATTGCTTCAAAGACACTAAGACACTCGTTTCTGCGCATTCGTTTTTTTGCGCCTTGATACAAGGACATAAAGTGCAACATTTTTTGGTCAAAGGCAGTCACTTATTTTTGAAATAAAGCGCCGAAAATGGATCGTTCCAAAGAGGAGCAAATCATTCGTTGGCTCGAAGAAGCGCCTGATGATGGCCTGCATGATTCCATCGCTGAAGGTGGTAGTGAGCACTCCGATTATGGTCCCGATGTGCTTGATGAAAGTCCTCATGAAACCGATGACAGCTCAGTGGTTAACGTGCGGGTGCATGGTGCGGGTTCAAACTCCAACAATGAGCTTGAGCTATCGGTGAACGAAAGCATCGTGAGGAAACCATAACATAGTGGTAGGGTACTTAGTTCTAGTACTCGATTGGCTAGCTACCACCCTCAAGTTGAAAATCTGCCACCAAGCATATAACGGTGTGTTCCGGCAGCCTTACTTGAAAGCCAGTTCCAATCCAAGCTAGGCTAGGTGTGCTTTACCATCTTCGACCACACCGTCACTTATCATCAGGTGAGCTGTAGTCAAACACCTAGCCTGTCCACAATTAAAAACAAGATTCTGAGGAAGATGGCATATCTGATCTTGAAAGAAAACATTTCTTTTCATGTCGCCAAGGTATTGAATACGGCCGCGTCTCTGCACAAGCTGTTGCTGCCCCGATAGCAACGTTGTGAGTAAAATTGTATCACTGTATTGATAATCGCATGTTTTTTGTGATCTCATTAAAATACGTCTTAGTATTTTCAGGTAATGTTAGTTTCAGAAAGAAAATAGGTACTTAGTTACTGATTTTATTTCGGTTTAAACTAAAATTACCAAAAATGATTTAGTTTAGTCTGACTATGACTGATTGAAACTAATAAAGGTTTAAAAGATTGTTACATATTTATTTTAAATTACACCTTAGCTATTATCTTTTTAATCAATACATAAAAATTAAGAATATACAAAGGAACCAAAAAAATGAAACAGGGCTTTCAAAGACCCCAATACCCCATCCGAGCGACTGAGTTGCAATAATTAGCGCGACCGACCTCGGCTCGGGTTCGATTTGAGTTCGGGTACGCTAGTATAGGTATCTAAGTATATTTTACAATCAATCATTTTGTTTAGGCGCTTACTTAAGTTACAAATTCAAGCTTGCGGTTCCTTTTCGCAATAACATTGATAAATTCATCATACATAATTATGTTCAGGAGAGGCGACCGAGATCGAAGTAGGAGTTTTGGTGGGAACGCGGAGAGTCGTGTCGCTCATTGTATTTTTTTTCCAAAACACTAGGTTTTTTCGAGCATAAAAATGTAAATATATAAAATAGTTATGTTTTATTGATACAAGCGCGAGTGTGGGAAAATGATATAATGTGGTGAAACGTGACATTTCGTGTTGCTTCTAATAAGCTTATAGTAAAGTAGCCAGTAGGTGCTTTACTAAGACATGACTGGATTTGACTAGACTAGACGTCACAAGTTAGCGTTGTGAGCATGGCCATCGTGGCATCGTGGCATAAAAGTATTAGGTACATTATTTTTATTATGGAGAAGAATATGTAACAAAAAGAGTAGGTACATATTAGGTAGATATACTAACACGTATTCTTTAGGCTTCCCAACTCTCATCGGGAGTGAACGGGACGACACCAGATCATCTGCTGCACGCTGAACTCGCTAGGCTTAAAACCAAACAGTTCCCAGGTTCGATGTATAGGCATCTATGGTATGGATGACTGGTAAGCGTCAAATAATATATTTGACATTCATCGATCATTACACAAGCAAGTCGACCGGCATCCCGCACCAAGCTCTTCTGTTGTTACCAAGCGGCAATAGGTTCTCGGCGGCAGCAGGGTCGGCGGGCGTGGCCGCGGCGCGTGCGGGCAGCGGGCGAAGAGGCCGGCGCGCGGCATGGGCCGAGCGCGGCAGACATGCGTGGCCGACGCGGGCACGCTGACGCTGGTGATAGTGGCGCGCGTGCTGATCGTGTACTCGTGCATCGTGCTCGTGCACTCGCTGCTGTACTGGGGGCGGCACTCGCTGCGCCGGCGCGCGGGGCTGGTGTGCTGACATGCGCGGCGACAGCGTCGCGAGCCCTCGCGCAGGCGCGCGCGCCCTCGTCTGGCCGAGCCGCCGGTTCACGGCGCACCTGCTGCTCTACATATCGTGGCTCATCTTCACCTACATGTTCCTGCTGACCATGTTCGAGCTGATCGAGCTGCTGCGGCCCAAGCGCGTGGCGGCCGCCGCGGAGTGCCACCCGCGCGCGCGCGTGCTCTGCCCCGTGTGCAGCCGCGCGCGCAGCGCGCACTAGCCCCCTGCACTACTCCGCCTGCGCCTGCAAGGGCCCAGCGCAGCTCTACGCCACATATCTACTTGTTTACAACGTAATATAACTAATTACATTTTATTCTCAATCCCACGGTCGTTTCATTGGTCCACTCGCACTCTGTTGAATACATCGTAATGCATGTAGTAAGCCTTGTGGTTACCCGTGCGCGGTCCACCTTAGGTACTCTATGGAAAATGTTGAATCGTGGGGCCTATGGGAAGGCGTCGGTTCTGAACGGGGAATAAAAACGGTGCCCGATATTAAAATGGTTTTCATTTCATATCTCAATACACTCCAGAACCTAATAAACTGCCCAGTTAACTATAGAATAGCTCTGCTTCCTGAGCTGGCGTGGGTTCAATTCCCACCATTTCCAGGTTCAGTGAATCCCACTTTTATTAGATAATTTAATATAATCATTAAATGTATTACTTGTTCGCCCACAGCTCACCTGATGTTAAGCGGCGGTGTGGTCGAAGATGGTAAACATACCTAGCCTGGAAAGGAACCAGCTCTCTGTCTCTAGTGAGGCTGCTGAAACACACCAGTTAGGTGCTTGGCGGCAGAGGTTCAACTTGATGGTAGTACCCGGCCAGTCGAGAACTTTCCTTTGTCGAGAAGTTTCCTCACGATGTTTGTCTTCACCGGCAGCTCGAACTCATTGGTCATTGAACCCACGCCCTGCTGCTTCGGTGTAGCTGTCAGCTGACTATATTGCAAGCTGAAAGCCTAAGTTAAACACCGGCATTAAGTTTAGGAGCGGGCGGGACCATATTGGAAATTATAAACCGAAAGAAAATGAATAAATGGGTTCAACAGTAAATTATGAACATGATCTACTGTTTTATTCAAGCAATTGTAATTTACCGCAAATAAAGACCAAAATAAATGCCAGGAACTGTGATTTCACTGTAAAATTATGCTCTATTTGTCCATAAATGGCAAACATTTATTTGTATGGAAATCAAACAACCTTAATGCAGAAACCTACCCAGCCGTTTGGAAGATACTAGGTAGATAAGTAATACTTGAAGAAATGTGCAATAACAAACATAACCCTTCCTTGGCAGTCGGGTAGTAAAAATGAACAAACATAATTATTATGAACGTAAGTTAAATAACATTAGCAGACATTTTAAATTAATGTTAGTCCTGAGCTCCTGAGTAGGAATCGAACCTATGCCCAGACAGGACAGGACAGACAAATAGTGTATAATGTAGCGTAGAAATTAGATGAAGACTCTATGGAGATATAAATTAAACTGGACTCTAACTATAACTACAGCTGCGAGGCAACTTAGTTAACTTGAGAAACTTGAAAATATAGAACACTTAACACTAGTAAATACTGAAAACGCGACGCCAAAACGAAACAAAAAAACATTCTAATCTAGAGTTGAAGTTGACATTCAACGACATTTTCTGATTCATTTTTTATGGCTTTTGTTGCGTCTCAGATTGATTATTATTCGTCTGTGGTCTCAGACTACCTTTTTCATGTAGACTATACGGACGCTTATCATCATAATCAGCGTACCTCTATTCGGATGAACTTGAGATAACGCTGTACCAGTTATTATTAACGCTGCTTATGGCTGGTATTTTTCTGCTTTTATTTTGGTGTTGGCGTCGACCTTGTGCATTTACCCAATATTTACAAGTGAAATAAGTCTTAAGTCACAAATACTTTGTGTAATCTTGTTGACTTGACTGTACTTATTAATTACTAGCGGACGTCTCGCCGACGCCGACGCGACGTGTGCCTTTCCAACGGTGAAAGAATTTTTGAAATCGGCCCAGTAGTTTTTGAGTTTATTTGTTACAAAGTAATAAAAATCCAAAAATATAAATCGTTCCTCTTTATAATATTAGTGTAGATAATTTATTTGATTATAGTTGAACCCTATTAAACTAATGGTGACTTTACTACAAGCTCCGAAGAAATTTTTAAAGTGACACGAGTTTATTTTTTACCACATTATATTATTTTCTAACAAAGAAACAAAGACAGCTGCAAGCTCACAACTAAACAATTGACATAAACAAGTACTTCTTAATTCTAAATAGATGTTTACTATTTATTATTATTCAAAAACCACCGTAAACCATCCCATTTCCAATAAATACTCCGAAGTCCGAAAGCCTAATGAAAAGTTCCCACTAAATTTCCCCCCTAGATGCTGAAAACCCCCCTAGTTGCAGGGAATCCCCATAGTGGTGATTAATATTAACTTATTGAACTTTTCGTGTTGCTTCCAATTCCAAAACTCCTTAGTAACTTGTGGTAAAGTCGCTACTACCTTATTAGGGCATGACCAGACTTGACTTTGACTTAGTTTGTCAGATTTAGACTTATTTTACTAGATGTATCTTAAAATACTCAAAAAAATTTTTATACTTGAACCTGGTAAATGCACAAAGTGTTATGTCAAAAACAAAAATGACAACGAAAAGAAGTCAACATTCAAAAATGGTTTTTTGGCGGGAAGTGTCGTGTCGCTCCGTTGTATTTTTTCCCAAAACTAGTGTTTGGTCGAGTGTTTATACATAAAATGGTGGTGTTTTGTTCATAAAGTGCCGAATTACAAGCGCGAGTGTGGGAAAATGATATAATGTGGTGAAACATGACTTTTCGTGTTGCTTCCAAAACTTCATCGAAGCTTTATAGTAAAGTCACCACTACTTTACTAAAGCATGACTGGAGTTGACTTAGACTGGACTTGACTTAGACTGGACTTTGACTATAACTTTAGCTACGAGGACACTTATTTAACTTTTGAAACTTGATAATATATAAATACTTGAAACTGGCAAATGCTAAAACGCGACGCCAAAACCAAAGAAAAAAAAACATTCAACAATCCTTTTTTTTCCATGGAAAAGGCTTGGATGAATATAATCAAAACAAAAATATAAGATTTTACAGCAAATAAGGACGAAAACCGACGGCTGTTCAGACTTCAGTTGAGTGTTGTGCTCTTGTGTTGCGTTGTGAAGGTAATTGTTCTGTGTTGATCTTTATCTTTACGTACTAAGCCGGCTACGCGCAACGAACTCATGTTCGTAGTGCCCACAATTTTATTAGAACAATGGCTTACTACGAAATATAGGTTTCATGTTTTCATTTATTACCTTGATAAAATAACTAGCTGCTGTTACCCGCGACATGTTTTCGTGATAAAAAGTAGCCTATGTGTTAATCCAGAGTCTCGGCTACCTCCATACCAAATTTCATCCAAAGCCGGTCAGTAGTTTTTTGCGTAAAAGAGTAACAAACATCCAACCAGCCATACTTTCACATTTATGATATTAGGGGGATCAATCACCGACACGACACCAAGCAAGCCGGTGACACCTGGGTTTGTCCACATCAGTCAGTGGGCGACGGAGCTTCTTTTGGTATATGCAAAATTCAAAACATGTTTATGATACCTAGTCAGGTCAATTATGTTATTATTATTTGCCCCTCAAAACTCCCGACTAGCTAATTTTTTATTTAAAAAAAAAACTAAATTAAGATTCAAGATATTTATTGCTTCCTACAGTACAAGATGTTAAAGATACAAAGTAGTACCTGGTACACAGGCACATATGTACCCAGTCGGGCACAGCAAGCTTTCAAAGAGAGGAACAATTGACAGCATTGTTTTAAGTTATTTTTAAATGTCATATTGTTATTGTAAATTACTATATATTGTCAGGAATTCAGGAATTGGTTCTTATTCTTCGTGCTCAATTTTTATGATGCAAATTTATTCATTAACACTTCATATTGTTCTAACTTGTATTAATTTCAATTAATAATTTAGAGCCCAAGGCTTAACTCTGTATAGGAAATGTATCTTCAGGCTCCTGATCCATTTGGTTTTGGAGGTCTTCCTCAACTTCGCCGACTTCTTTGCCATCAGCAATGTAGTCAGAATACTGAACTCAGTGAAATTTGGACTTTCATAGAGTTCTCTTTTGATAAGCTGTTTTCTTAGTTCAGAATCTATTATGTATTTTTGTTTGCATGAAGCCAAAGGTGGGTCATAAATCCTTTTAAAACTCAAGATTCATATAATTGTCATGAACAAGGTAAAGTGCAAGAATGTGAGTTTGAGGGGAACAACTTACATTACTGTAATACCTTGTGTGAGCTCATTAACAGTCACTTATTGTTAATAAAAGCAGTCATTTGGTTTGGCACAGTAGATATTATTATATTGACATTAAATAGTCATCACTTGAACTTTTTGGGCTTATCCCTCCATCTTGGTTTCACTACCGTACCGGCCGCCAAGTGCCCACATGTCACAGATGTGTGGAAGTGTCGTACCGCTCGGTTTAATCGGCTGTTTCTTCTGCGCACCTGTCTTTATGTGGAATGGCTTACCACCTTCCGTTTTTCTGCCGAGTTTGCAATGCCCTGGGTATTTATTGCAGGTGTCCATAGGCGGCGGTGACCACTTACCAACAGGTGGCCCGTCGCTTGTTCGTTTTGAAGTAAAAGTTTATAATTTAACAATTATAAATGATGTACTTATTTATTAATGTTAAATTATATATAATTATTCATTAATAATTAGTATACGAGAGTAGACGAGTTCTTGAGTGGAGATCGCGTACAGGCAAGCGCAGTGTAGGGCACCCTGCAACGTGAGAACCTCATGAGTTGAGTTAATATGGTCTGGATGTTATGGTTATGTATACCAATTGATATACATAGTAGGTACATGTAAGACCAAGAAAATATCACTAACATAGCAGACATTCTGCCGCCGAGCAGCGTGTAAATATTACTGGGTTCAGGCGCACGTGCTGTGCTAGCTCACTTACAGGGCTGTTGGGATTATAACCCACACCAGTCTTAAAGTATTGAGTGCTAAAGCTGCGATGCCCTCCACTTTGTTTTGCTACTCAAGAGTTCTGTGTAGGGCTACAATGGTCATGGACAGTGGACAGGCGGTATCTCTTACCATCAGGAGAGCGTCTCGTTTGTCGCATTACTTTTACATAAAAAATTAATCAAACCCTGCTAAGAAGTTTCATCTTATTTTGTTTTGTTGTTAGTTTCCTGCATCACAAGCAAATGTACGCGATGAAGACCCCCATAACAGTGCTGCAGGAGATGACGATGAAGCTGGGAGAGACTCCGGAGTACGAGTGTGTGTCTCAGGTGAGCCCTGTGCAACGTGCCTCGTCATACCGTTGTTCATCTACATTCTGTTCGTGGGAAGGAAGCCTCGTGTGACGGCTCTTAGGTTTCATCCAACTCTCATCAGTTGGCTTCACGTGAACAGAGATGAAGGTGGGTGGGGTTACATTTATCACTGGGCTCCTAGTACTCCTTCAAGAATTAACTCTGATAACTGAGCAGGTTTGAACAAAGCTCGGTCGCCGTCGCCCAGGTGATGTGTACCAGGCGAGTAAATATGTGTAGGCAGGTCCAGTTGTCCAGGTGTAGTCGTGTAGACAAGTGTTGCATCTTGCATTGCATCGCTATTTCCTTGGCATGCCATGCATGTTGAGCAGGTATGGAGTGGCTGACGGCATGGCTGGAACACTAGCACGGGGTTTCACTCGGAAGAAACATAAATTCACTCAAAAAAGCGCCATCTATTGATTTGACGCTTCGCTACTACGAAGCTGTCCATGTAAAACCAAAATATCCTTGAAACACGCAGAAAAGAGTGGCGCCATCTAGACCCCCCGCTCCAGCGATTCTGTCATCAACGGAAAGTAATTTAGCTAAGTTCCGTTTTATTTGTATTGGATGACGTATCCGTAACATGGCAGCGGCGGTGGGTGATGTTGCAGTCGGGGCCGCACCACCATGCCATGTTCGAGTACGTGTGTCGTGCGCGCGGGGAGACGGCCCGCGGCGCGGCGCGCTCCAAGAAGGAGGCCAAGCAGGAGGCTGCTCGCGCGCTGCTGGCGCGCCTGGCCGCCACGGGCGCGCGCCTCCCGCCCGAGTGCGCCGACGCCGCCGCCGCGCCCGCGGCCTCCACGCCCACGCACAGCTACGTCGCGTTGCTGAAGGAACTCTGTGAAGATTACAAGGTGGTCATTCACTCTGGCTGTCCGTGGCGGCCGCTCGCTCTCCCTGCACCCTCTCCCTGCACCCACGCCCCATGCCAATGAGCAAAACGAATTCAATACTGGTCATGGCAAAATTAAAGTAACGCCCGATATCTGCTCCCGTTTGTTTTCCTACTTCAGTATATTCACTGAGAGTGCGCCGAGCCCGAGGACGAGGGCTCTGCAGCGGCGTTACCGGCTGCCCATAGTACAAGCTTTTTGTTTTTTAGTTTGAGGCTTGACGGCGCTGTGAAATGTTTTAAAATATTTATTTTAATGTAATAGGTAGATACAAAAATTTTTCATATTCGTAATCGAACAAAAACATGTTGCGGGCCGCGCGGATTATGCTCTGTCGCCCGATTCCGCTCTCACCACACTCTGTCACGTTTAAAAGTAAATTAAAGTCGGCTCATCCGTTCGGAAGCTACGTCGCCACAGACATGCACACCGAGCACTCCCGGTGGAGGCTCGCGTGACATGAGACCGGTGTCGCCAGCTGCCGGCCGCCGACTACGAGCTGGTGGGCGACACGGGCCCGCCGCACCTGCGGCAGTTCACGATACGCGCCACGCTGGGCCAGCACTCGCGCCTCGCCACCGCCTCCACCAAGAAGGCGGCGCGCCAGCTCGCCGCCGAGGACCTCTACCACTACCTGCGCGAGAACCTCAAGCGCACCAGGGACTTCGTCGAGGTAACTACGCAGCTTGCTTGTTCCTAGCAGACTCCGGCATCGCGAAACCTCTAGGTATAGATGTGCTCGTTCCATCTTCTCTATAGAACATCTAACGTTTTACCTAAACACGTTTGGATGAGTTTCTACCGCGGGAGGCAGATCAGGAATATGGTGATAACACACCCGGGGATGCAGATCTATCATCTACATTCCACTAGATAGCTAAAGGATCAAACTATTCATTTCCTTGACCGAGGACTTAAAATATGGAATTCCGAAAGGCTTGTTGAAAAATATACCGACACGCCGCCGCCGCCGTGTTCACGACACTAACGCTACCCGTATAGTTGTATACCTACACCCGACGTGCTGACGTGCAGGTCGTCGTCAGCGCGCAGACACGTGCTGACAAAGTTTCAAATGTTCGCGGCAGGCGAGTCTCGGTCGCCGTCGTGTTCCAACGTTCTCTGATATCGAATGCTTGGTTGTTGTGTCGGCAGGAGGAGGCGCTGGTGCGGCACCACGAGAAGGTGATGGAGCGCTACCACGAGACGCGCTCCGAGCAGGCCGCGCGGCCGCGCCTGGCGCAGCGCGTCGCCGACTACCACCTCGGTCTGCACGACACGTTCGGTACCCGGGCCGCCCTACCGCACCTGCCACACCCCAGCTCCCGCCCTGCGCCCTCACTCGCCTGGCACTAGTGCACCCGACCTGTTGTCCGACAGTTAGCGGGGCGGAGGACTTCACGCGCATATCGACACGTGTCGACTTGCATATAACTATGAATCAGCTGATTTCTTTCACGTAATGTTTTATTATATACCTATTTACTCGCTGCCCAGTAAGTAGCCCGACGCGTGTGACGTTAGTGTCGCTGCGGTCTCCCTCCGCCCTGCATACGACTGAGCAGTGAGTCCTCCCTGAGGTTAACTTGCGTGTGCAAGAATAAGAGGCGAGCTCCTGCGTCAAACTGGACAGACAAGTCGGTGCGCTCGCGCTGCACGCACACATGCATTGTTTTCATCGCACGTACCTACATGTAATGTAGTTGTCATATCACACATACGTCCTTCTAATCGCACTCTGCTTAAAAACATGTCGGCCGCGACCCGCACACACCGCACACACCGCCGCACCGTCCATCCGCTATGCACCGCGCACGTCGCCCGGGGCTTGCTCGCGTGTTTGGCTCCTGGCTCTCGCGACAGCTTGCAGGCAGCCCGACCCCGGTGTTTTGATGTTTCCATTATAATTATAATTAACTAATGATTTAGTCTAACGTAGCGAACATACTTAACGAGTTCGATTTCAACGAGAAATAGGAAAAAATGTTATTAGCTGAAAAATTTAAATCTGACTAGGTCGGCACTTCTTCTCACGCGACGCCTTAACATTTATGCCGAGAGTATTTATGATTCCATTTATATAGAGACTGTAGTAGATATGGTTGGCTAAATAACTTGCGAGGTGCGACGGCGCGGCGGCGCGTCCGTCCGCACCTTGTCCACATACGAGGACATAATATTAACACAAAAAATAATATTATTATGTAAGACTATTTGAAACGTTGACATACAATAATGCGAGCTGCAACTCCGAAAATATGATACACGTGAGCAGATGTTGCAATGCGCCGAGCCGCGCTCGACGCTCGTGGCGGCTGCGCTGCGCTGACCGTGCTCCGCAGACGGGGAAGAGTAGTAGTAGGTATACCGCGGCGCACTCAGCGGTCCTCAGCTGTCCCTCGCGCGAATACATCAAGGTCTAGCAGCGACATTGTAGGAGCTAGGAGTCTCCCGCGTGTTCTAGGCGTGGTTATACCTATCTGTACCTACTAGTTCTGATGGTAGGTATGAGATGAGATTATGTGAGTGCGCGTGACGACACCGGACACGTGGCGCGGGACATGTGTTGCAGACAGCGGCGCGCGCAGTCTGGCGCTGGAGGCGCTGGCGGGCACGCGCGGGGGCGACGCCGAGCTGGAGCTGGCCAGCGCGTGCACCGCGCTCGGCGTGCAGCCCTCCTGGGCCGAGCTGGCGGCGCAGCCCTCGCCGCTGCACGTCGTGTCGCTGTCGGCCTCCGCGCCACAGCTCGCGTTCGCGGGCAGCACGCGCGCGCGCGCCGCCGCCGCCGCCGCCGCCTACCTGCGCCGCGCGCTGCCCGACCCGCCGCCCGCGTCCCGGCCGCTCGACCTGCTGGGCTAGGCGCCCCCGCTCGGGTGAAGGTATAGCTTTGACGGAGTGGGTGTGGCCGCTAGTCGTTAGGTACCTACATTCGAGTTAGTCTCGGTCTCCAAGCAGTAAACTGAACAAGGTTCATTGTAATGTTACATTTAAATAAGAATAAGAATGTTTTTGATGTTGTGGTAGGCCACGCGAGGCCTGGGGCTCCGGCAGGTCGAGCCCGTCTCTCGTTGTACACTTATTAAATCTTTATTTCGACAAAACTGTTGTTTTATTTATTTGTATTTTAATGATTTTCAGGGGATCTTTTTAAATTCTAACAGCGCATAACACAATATGCAGCGCCCACGCAGTACCTACACATGTCCCGAAGCGGCAAGCGGGGAGGCGCCCGAGCTACGAATGCCCTAACGTAGGCATGACTTGTACGAAAACGTTAAAATTGTCTACGTTAGTAGCTTCAATAAAGCTAAAAACGGCGTTGTTGAGTTAAGACAGAAATATCAATATAATAAGAGAGCGAGTAACGTCACCACTGGGAATGTGAGCCCAGCTAGACATGTAGTTGCAGACTGCTTGCGTTCTTCAGTTAACATAGGAAGAACAAGAAAACCACTGGCTTCTCCGCATTCATTCAAGCTCGGTTTATTTTTAATTCCTGGCCACTACGAGACGTCTGTAAATAAACTAACAATTTTCAGTCTGAACACGCATCTATCCGCCTGGCACTATCAGCTACACGGGACGCGACGCCGCACCACTGCTACTGCTCTACATTTGAATACTCACTTCAGTTTTTACTATGTGGTTGATCTTAGCGGAAACTCATCTAAGCAGGTACTCAAACAGTATCATGTTCTGCCGCCAAGCAGTAGTTTGTAAACGTTACTTAACATAACTTACATTAATTAAAGAAGTATTATTTGATTTTACCACATTATGAACTCGAGACAATGTATAACTGTTTACCATGATTATTTTGTGAGATGTGTGCAAAATACATTCACACACACACACACACATCTAGCCCGCCGACACCTACACGATGACGCCCATCCTACACATGCGCATATCTTTATTTAAATGTTTATTTGGGTAGCTTTATCTGCATAGTTTATAATAATGGAGAACTAAATCTTGAACTACAAAATAATACGAAAAAATAATTCAGTTGGTACATTTGAAACTGTATTACTCCTAAGACTAATAATTATTCTTAATTTAAAAAAATTATATAATTCTATAGTAGATGAGAGATTATTCTAGTCGTCATGACTCCTGGAGACACCCAGCCTCGACCGTCACTCACTGGAATTATCCGCTCAGTGAACCACGGCCACGGACCATACAAAACGGTAACATAACATCAGTCAGAGTCGTCTATATCGGAAGAGTTGCGCAACTTGCGCGTGCTGACCAAGTTCTGCAGCCAAGAGGTGGACTTCTGCGCGGCCGCGCGGCGCGGCGTGCGGCGTTGCTCAGGCGGTGGCGACGCTTCCCGCGGGGGCGGCTCGGCCCGGCCGCGGCGGCCCCGGGCTCGGCCGCGCGCTGGCGTGGACGCTGCGGCGCCGCGACCGCCTCGCCCGCGGCCGCGTCCTCGCAGCGGCTCCGCATCCTCGTCGTCGCTGGAGAGCACGATGGTCTTACGCGTAGAGGAAGAGTCGACGCGGCGCACGGTCACCTGCGGCGGCAACTTCACGATGGGCACGACGAGCTTGGGCGGCGCGGCGCGCACCGACGTGTCCACGACGGCGGCGAGCTTGTCGTCCTCGGTGCCGTCGAGCTCGGCTTTGCAGAGGCGTACACGCTCCGCGATTTCCTCTTCGGTCTCGGCAGAGGAGTCGAGCAGCGCGCCGACGAAGCGACGCCGGTGCGCATCGAACGTGCGCCGGAACACGTCGTCATTGTGCTTGAGCGTGAAGTCGCGCACGGCCTCCGTGACTACGCGTACGGAGAGCACGTTGAGCCGGCGCTCGACCGGCTGCGCCAGGAAGTAGGCCCGCAGCAGCGCTTCCACGTCGGCCGCCTGCGCCGCCACTCCCGTCATGTCTGCTTCCTCGGTTGGGTCGCGCTCCTTGCGGTCCCTCACCTTCTTTTCTCTCTTCATGTTTAGAACATCATTGGGATTTGCGATGAGCCCACTAAAGTTTTGACCGAACCTTGCTCTGTTGAAGTTTTGGCCTTCGTGGTCATAGATCACATTCAGGCGCACCAGTGGAAGTTCCGGCTGCTTAGGGTCCCCACTCCGTTGGGTTGTGGCTTCTTCTATTGCTTCATTGATTTTGAGTTTTAAGAATTCTTGTACTTTCTCATTTTCATTTACTGCTTCCTCACCTAAATTCTCTTCAGATAGAACAATTGTTTTAAATATGAATGGCCGGACAGTTTTCAGAGGTAGTGGAGTGAGTGTGAAGTCACCCTTGTGTATTTGTAGAAGACCACAGTGTTTGGGCAATGCCTCACCGGCTGCCAGGGATGTAGCGACAGTGCTGCCAGGCTGAAGTACAAAGAAACTATCTTTTTCTACTTTTTTTCCTTGCATGGGGAACATCTGACTGTCATGTTCGTGTCCCCAAACCACCATGTCCAAAAATTTAGGTAGCACATCTTCACGGATATAGTTTCCCGGCCCTCTATCAGCTCTATTTTGATGCAACACCAGCAAATTGAACCAGTCAAGGCTTTCATCGGGCCTCTCCATTTCCACTTTTTGTTCTGCAAATAACCTTGTGAGTCTCTGGTCCTTGAGATGGCTGAGCCCATAGAGGGCCAGTCTAGTAGCACCTTTCTGCATCAAGACTGGGGAGATACGTACATGAGTGTAGTCAGTCCACTTGCCGAAATAGTTGACGAGGCCGGATATCGATAAAATATCTAGAGAGCTGATACTGCCTTGTCCCACTGGGTCGTCATGATTGCCATGAATGGAAAGAATCGGGTAGGACACATTTAAGTTCGGATCTTCGTAATTAACATTTCTAGAAAAGTTTTCCAACTGATCAGACAGTAATTCCACATGAACCGGTTTATCTCCAAGACAGTACTTACGAATTATCTCTGTACATTTGTACATACAGTTCGGCGAAGGTTTGGCGTGATCAAACAAGTCTCCGCCTAGGAGAATCATATCTGCGTCATATTGCACCGCCAACGACAACACTTCTTCAAAAGCTATGAAACTGTCTTCGCCGCGGATGGCATCATTTTCTAGATGCCCCAAATGTATGTCCGATGCTATCAAAACTCTTAGGGTATCTTCAGGAGACCACGTGTTGGTGTCTCCGTCCACCATTTTTTGAAACTTTGGTTACTGTAACGTTAATTTTGTAATACTAGTAATTCAGCAAACTCAAAATAAATTACAAAAATGTAAAAACAAGGAATGGGATGGTAAACGAAACGACGCTGCGCCGCGATCTTCAGACCGCCTTTTTTTGACAGAAACTAGACAAGACACCCAGACAGTGACAATACTTTTTTTTTATCTTAATTTGCCCCATCAGGCACGCTAAATCTATTAAGCTATACTGCTTCTTCGATTTTTGTAATTTTATGTCTAACATATAAGATAAATGAATGATAAGAATGAAGAATGTGATATAATGTAGTGAAACATGATTTTTCATGTTAGTTCCAAAACTCCATCGAAGTCACCACTACTTTACTAAGGCATGACTGGATTTTACTAGACTTGACCAAGACTGGACTTTGACTGTAACCCTAAATGTTAGACCGCAAAAACCGAAGACAAGGCAGTATGGCTTAATAGCTTTAGCGTGCCCGATGGGGCAAAAATTACATAAAATTTCAATCAGTCAGAATCGAGTTTTGGCGGGAACGCGGGAAGAGTCGTGTCGCTCCGTTGTATTTTTTTCCAAAACTAGTGTTTTGTCGAGTGTTTATGCATAAAATTGGTGGTGTTTTATTCATAAAGTGCCGAATTACAAGCGCGAGTGTGGGAAAATGATATAATGTCGTGAAACATGAGTTTTCGTGTTGCTTCCAAAACTCCATCGAAGCTTTATAGTAAAGTCGCCACTACTTTACTAAAGCATGACTGGCACGAACTGACACGAACTGGACTTGACTAAGACGACTTTGACGATAACCATAGCTAAGATACAGCAGAAATAACACTTAAGACAAGGCAGTATAGCTTTATAGCTTTAGCCTGTTTGCAAATTATTAAAAAAAAAAAAAACAGTCAGAATCTGGCAAACGCAGATTACGCAGAGTTTTACAGCAACATTATTTTGTTTTGATTCGAAGTTTATTCGACTCGGGCAACTCGAGCAAGTTCCACAACTTCGTTCGAGAAGTAACAAGTTGTAAAACGACGTTTGGGATTGTATACGTAATGTTTTAAAATAAATTGATCGTGATCGATGTGTTTATGAAGGCTATTGTGATGATATGATCGAAGGCCGTAACGCACTTTATGCGGGTGAACCATGCTACCCTCGTAGCTCTTCGAAAACGTGGACTGTATCAAAGAGAAAGTGTCGTGAAATCGGAGAGTCGCCTTCAATGATGTGGAAGAGGTCGATTGTGCAAGGTTACGAAGCGCGGAGGTGCGTCAGCGGTGTGGCCCCGGCAGCGCTGGCGCTGGTGCTCGTGCTCGCGGTGAGTGCCACCTCGGAGATCTACCTTCCAGGCCTCGGAGCCACTTCTTTGTCTATGTTTACATTCAAGTTTACTCCGATAAACAATACATTTTAGACTAAAGTTAAATTATAGTACAGTGTCCCTGTGAAGGTATATATGGTATATTAAACTAAACCTCAATTACTTTTCATCCACTTGATTTGTGTAACATAATTATTATTTTAGTTTGAATTTAACAATTCCACTTCCTTATTTAGGTATCTTTGTGTCTAGTTAAGGAAATTCTTTCTGCTCCTACTTAAATCTCAATACTTGTGCTGCCGCTGATGTGATTCTGACATAATGTACCTACATAATATATTGTATTGTCACCTACTCACAAAAATATTAAAAACAATTACCAATTACCAAAACAAATCTTGGTGGTAGAACTGCTGCACTGGCAGTTTGTCTTATAGTCATATTGTTTATAACAGTCCCAATAAAGTTTTCAGGAACATAAAAGTTGGAGACATTTCCTAAAAAAGTAACTCAATTCATGTAGGGTGAGTTTCTGACCCCAACGTCAGTCAGTAAACCTCTGACATCTAAAATTTGAAGAAAAAAAACATTGTGCTATTTTCTATGGCATTTCTAAATTAGGAAATGGATAGCAACTTAGACAGAATATCATCTTTTGGGGTAGTTAGGAACACTACTCTTGCAGTGGTGGTTGAAACCACTGCAACAGTAGTTTCACATAGCTATAGCAAATCTGTCAATGAGGAACCGAGATGATCAGCTATTGTGTGGCAGTGGAACAACAATCAGATCATCCTAGATATCAGTTGCCAAGTACATAATGGGCTAAGTTCCATCTACAACCAGTTACGTGAAAATGAAAATAGCTGATTGCTAGTAGAGTCTCTACTTCTTAATCGGAATCTTCATTGCTGAAGGTCATGTCTCGTCTTAAATGTACTCGGTATAGCATGTTCCTTGAAGCTGCAACGACAGGACCTTCGTCTCATAGTAGGCCTCATAACCGGTCATTGCAACTTGAATAGTCACCTCTTTAAACTAGGAGCCACGGATAGTCCGCTATGTCGTGGCTGCTTGCAAGAGAATGAAACTGTAGAGCATGTGCTTTTGCATTGCAAAGCCACAGAAGGCACTAGAATTGCTACTAGGCTGCATGAAGCTGCTTCGCCATCATTCGTGTCATCGTCGTTGAACTTTCCACCCAATTCACTGGAGCTACTATGCCAGCGGCCCAGAGCCTCGCTCCGATATTTCAAGGAGCTGGGTTGGCTCGGGTAGACGCTGGCAGGGGGAAATGCACAATACACCCCAAGCGGGACGTCAGTGCAGGACTCATCGCCCCCACTTCGAATAAGAATAAGAAGAATAAGCATGTTCCTCCACGTGTTTCAGTCCTCGGCAGATACCTTTAGTAATTGGTAGGCCAGTGATCATCTTTATTAGGTCTGACCAATGGGTAGGTGAGTGACCGTTTTTTCCATCTACCTGACCAATTACCATCAGCGTTTCCAGGCTATTAGGGTTTCTGCAAGCAATGACCAAAGTATCTGAGTATTCGCTGGTAGCAAATAGTGGATAGCCTTGTGGTTTTGACAGGCTAGGTGTTTGACCACAGCTCACCTGATGTCAAGTGAAGGTGTGGCCGAAGATGGTAAAGCACACCTAGCCTGGAATGCAACTGGCTCTCAAGTTTCCTCATGATATCCTGCCCGCTGCCACTTTCGTTGATAAGAAGAGAGCCTAGGCAAACTGATCAACAAATTCTAAGTCCCTGAGTGTATTAGAGTGATTTAGTGTACCCGGTCTGTCTACTACCAACACCTTGGTCTTTGCCTTATTAATACTAAGTTCAACAAATTCACTTTCTTTCTCTACTCTAGAAAGGAGATTAGCCAGTTCTTGCTTGAAAGATGCAAATAGGGTAGTATCATCTGCATATCTTAGGTTGCTAATTTTCCCACCAACAGATATTCCACCTTCCTAACATTCCAGCGGCCGTCTCATGATAAATTCACCATAGATGTTAAAGAGTATCAGAGACAGAATGCATCCCTGTCTGACGCCTTTTTGCAGCTTGACAGGTTGTGACAAGACATTGTTCACCTTTACAAACATGTCTCCATCCTGATAAAGGTTTGCGATCAGAACAATGAGGTGCTTAGGTACTCCCATTTCGGATCAGATGCTCCATAGGCATCCCCATCTAACACAATCACAAGTGCCTTTGAGTAGTCAATGAAACACATTAGCATTGAAATGTAGAACTCGCGGCACTTTTCTATAATCTGCTCGACATTCGCAATCTTTTCTCTTGTCCCTCGTCCTTTAACAAATCCCGCCAGCTCTACCGGAATTTTCCACTGCAGAAAAAAATGTAAGTCGTTCGTTTATGACGTACAGCAGAACTTTGGTTGCATGGGATATGAGTGCCACAGTCCTATAATTCCACAAGATTCAGTTGAACCCTTCATTTGCAATGGTGTTAGAATGGATTCCTGCCAGTCTTTAATCCATCCCATATCTGATTGCATAGGCTTTGTAGAATGCATACACATTACACACCTATCCTTTTGAGTTTCAAGTCTTTGGCAAAAATACAGTCACTTCCGGCCGAGATTCCGGCTGGCAGATTAAACAATAGTTTATAACCTCAGTTACAGTACCATTTGCTTTTCAAAAGTACAAAAATGAGGTGTAAAGGTGTAAGGTGTGGTGCAGGCGGTGCGCGGCGCCGAGGGCGCGGACCTGGTGATCGAGATCCCGGGGTCGGGCGGCGCGGGCGGCGGCCAGTACCGCCTCGACTACCGGCCGCCGGACGGGACCCCTGCGCCCAACTACACGGTGGCGGCGCGCGCTTCCACCATCAACTTCACCGGCCTGCCAGGCACCAAGTACCACTTCATGCTGTACTACTCCAACGACACTTTCGCCGACCTACTCACCTGGAACCAGACCATCGTCACCGGTGAGCCCACCTTTCCCACGATATCTACCTTCGGTTATTCAAACCATGTGATACCTCTCACATGGTTGAATATATTGCATGTTTATTTAATGCATATTTGCAGACTAAAATGTCGCTTCCACAATACATCATTTGTTATCCTAAAATAGAAGAGATTACCAGGTTCAGAGCCAAGTCTACCATTTTTATTTTTCAAAAAGTAGCCACTTGAAGAAGTCTTAAGCTGTAAACCCACAGCGACGACTAAATGTTACGTTCTACAAATACGAGTACCAAGATGCTGCTGCACAATGCACATATCATCAACCTGTCTGTGGAGATGTTAACGTGATGACATTGTTGAGTCGGTTGCATTGTGCGAGCTGATGCTTCTCCCGCAGCGCCGGAGCCGCCGACCAACCTGTCCGTGTCGCTGGGCCGCAACAAGCAGGCCACCATCACGTGGGCGCCGCCCGCGCACGGGGACTACACCGGCTTCCGGTTCAAGGTACGGGCCACGAGCCCGCTCCGATCTTCACTTTGAACCTTTGAATCATTGAACTGTGTGACTTTTTTATGTAAATACAATAAGACGAACTAGACGTTGTCCTAATGGTATAAGAGATAACGTCAGTGTCCATTGCAGCGATAAACAGAGCTTTGAGTAGTAAAACAATGTCCAGGGCATCACTGATTTGGCGCTCCTTACTTTGACACTTGCGATGGTTAGTCGCATCACAGTAATGTTGACACTACTGCTTGGTGGCAGAATATCTGGTACTGCGGTGATATCTACCTAGACGACCTGGTGCTAAGGAGATCTACCGCCGAGTAGGCACTAGGAAGACTGGGAATGGGAGTAGTTTGAACGAGACCTTCGAGAGCGACCCGTGCCTACAGGAGGGCATGTCGCCTACACGTCATACCGACAGAAAGTAAGCTCGTAAGCGATCAATACAAATATTTTATTGAAAATACCATAGTACCAAGTCTAACTTCGTAGTATCATTTCAGATAATAAATAACGTAGGACATTACACACAGCGCCATCTGTCCCCAAACGAAGCAGAGCTTGTGTGATGGAAGTCAGATAACTGATAGAATACATAAATACTTTTTTTTTGTAAATACATACTAATAATACATACAGAACATAATTATGTCAAAACACTCGTTACATGTTAATGAAAAAAGTCAATGTAAAGTATGTCAATAAATGAGTTGGTGCTGAATGATCGCGAGCGGCGCGCGGGAAGCCGCGGCTTCGCGGGCGAGCAAGGAGTAAAGCGAAACAGCACGCTAGTGGTTTTAATCACGTCGATGGTAAGTGGCGCGTTATCGTGCGGTTCGGCGCGCGCTCCTGAAGCGGAACACTGATAACACGCCGCGGCGCTGCGGCGCTGCGGCCAGCCAGCCCATGCCCAGGGGGCGCGCTGGAGGGACACTCCAGCTTCACATGATGGGAATCGGTTGATGATGATCCCGTAAAGACGAAATATTGCTTTAATTCTATCCTCTTGACATGACAACTACATTATTTTATTTTATTTGAAAATAAATAGAAGACAGAAACAATAGAATATTGTAACAGAAAAACCCCCTGATTGTGGCATGTAGTTATTTTACGGACTTCCAGACATCCATCCGGTTAACTTTTATCATAAAATCAGTCGACGTTAGGGCTACGTTGAATGAATGAACACAGCGCGCGTGATGTTTGATCAGACGATAAAGCATTACGGGCTGGCGATGGCAGGCGCGTCATGACGAGTGCGGTGTGGGTGCAGGTGGCGCCGCTGACGGAGCGCGCGGAGGGCGGCGTGCGCAACGTGACGGTGGAAGAGCGCGACGCGGCCGGCAACTGGTCGCTGGCGCTGCGTGACCTGGCTCCCGGCGCCACCTACCAGCTCCACGCCTTCACGCTGCTGCACGACAAGGACAGCGCCGCCTACGCCTCGCGCAACTTCACCACCAGTCAGTACCTCTCTCGCGACGCACGCAGCGCAGCGGAACCTCTCCCTACCGCCCACCGACCTTTCTCCCCGACATCGCTCGACATCTCCTGGCGGAGTCGCGACTGCTGTGTCGGCAGCCGGCCGCCCGAGTAGCGGAACGTAGGCTGCGTTGCGAAACAACCTGTCGCACTTGATGCTTCTCTCGTGATGTTTTCCTTCGTCAGCCGCTCTATGGAGTTTGGAGTTGTTTGAATGCGAGAGACGAATCGTGCGGTCGGCGGCCGCGCCCGGGTTCCGGCTTCTCTGCTCTGACTCACGACTCGCGCCGAATCTTAACAGGAAAATGATTTATAATGACTTAAGTCGATGCGTCCCAAGTGACGTCATTTGACATTTTAGAACTAGTTTGGCTCGATGGCCTCATCTGGTGCCGATTACCATTCTGTTACCGAGATACGAAATCTTATATTTTCTAAGAAATAGACGGCAATAGGAAAAAGAGCGGTCGACCTGCACACTCCGCGGTATCTTCCCAACGCTAGAACGAATATATAATACGCGTATAAAGGTCAGCAGGTCCGAAGCGCAGCGGGCCAACTCTTGTTGCGCAGACCGGGTGTCGAACCACACGCTAGCCGCACACTACCGCCCGCCGCAGGCTCCAGCCCGAGCGCCTTCTAGGAAGCTGAGGGGGATCGCGTTATATGCTAAACAGTACACACGTTATATTCGTAGCTATTGAACATGAAAAGGTTTAGTAGTGTATAATGATCCGGAACATGCTGTATCTGCGTCGGTGTGCCGCCGGTTGTTTGTCTCCTTTGTGCCCGCACACCCCCCGCCCCGCCCCGCCCCCTACCCGCGCGCCTCCATGAGCACCGTCGTCTGTAACTAATTGCACAAAGACAGCCGGAGTCCGCGACATCACGCTTTAAATTAAAATAACAAACGAAACTATTGCGCCGCGCGTGTAGCGCCTCGTTTCACAGGCGCGGCCTGCCCGTCTGCAGGCGCGTGATGCCGCGCGTCACACTCGCCGCCGCTAAATAAGACACGCTCATGAATACGCAGTTAGAATATCAAACACACCGTCTTGCTACACCTAGGCAGCGTCTTTGAAGACCATACCTTTGACATCGGTAGCCTCCCAGCCTGCCACTCCACACCTCGACTGATCGATGTCGTCTGACATTTATATCGTCTGATCCGGTTTCCTGAACCGGTCGCGTCTTCCAATCGGGACGTATCTATAGTTCCATTATTCTCAGCAAATATCTCTAAAATCTAGATTCTTCTAGAATCTTCAAATGTCGCCGCGAATTTCAACTTTATTCGTGTGTGTAAAGGCATAGTAGAAGTCGAGCCGTGTCACGTGGCAGCATCCAGTCGGGGCAGCCGCCCAGCAGCCAGGGGAGCCCCGGCCCACACGGCGCGAGGCACGCGCTCTCTGGCTCCGGCCATGCGATCGGCGTCACAGTGCGACTAAGTACTTTACAAAACATTGTATATTTCCCAGTTGCTGCAAGTGATATGACTAGCCAAGATAATAAATGCGCATCTTGCCCCAAGCTATACAGAGCTTGTGCTGTGGGAACTCTGATGAGCTGATAGAGTACTTGTACTAACTGTGTAAAGTCCTGCTCGACGGCCGTCCCTGGAGTCGAGTGCAACGTCGATGAGTAAACGTTTCTCGCCGCGATGCCGATGCCGCGAGCCCCGTGGCATTGTTTGTACACCTGTTGAAAGAGAGGAGGCACTCGAGGCGCGACCACCGGCGGCACTCCATCTATCGCAACTCGGGCCTCGCAGCACAATCGGCAACTTACATGAACTCGACTCTGTCGATTTGTTTAGCTGCTGCATAAAACTTTAAACCTGGGAGAGCGAAAGAGATATAGCTATGTTCTTTTTGTTTCCCTCTCGCTGGTAGGAAGGCGCGGGCGATCCGTCGCCGTCGCGGTGCGTGTGATCTAGCTGTATAGCTGCGGGTGTTCACCAGTGATGGCGTGCAAGGCGTCACGAGACCCGCGCGGGTGACGCCGCCGCGCCGCGCCGTCGTCTCACTGTTAGTAAATAGCCCATTGTGACCGCGTTGGCTCGGAAAATAGACGCGCCTGTCATCCATATTCATAACGACAGTAATGGCTATCCGTCTAATTATACAGAGAATAATGATGATATATTATCTAATAAATCGAAGGAATGAAGTGTTACGAATCACGTCAATCAGCGCGTCGGGCAAAGGCGCGCTCGACGCAGCTCTTCTTTCATTCCAATGTAGGAATTAATGAACGAATCAGCTCGTTCGGTTCCCGCCTCGGGATGCGAGGGGACGCGGCCTGGCGCCGCACTCGCGCACTAACCAAGAAGTACCTACCTACAACTAGTTAGAACAATGAGCAAACCAGCAATAGTGTAATTGGGAACGATATTACCATGCAAAAAGATAGAGAAACAGAAGCGCGCCGCGCAGGAACCGCGCGCTGCTCCACGCGGCTCTGCCGTCCGTCGCTGTCGCGCCTCGTGGGGAGCCCGCCGCGTCACCGGCTGGCCCTAGTGTTACACCTCGTAGTCCGTACGCCATCTTCTCCACCACCGACGATTCTCCAGAATAAAGGAACAGACACTCTTTCGATCATTCTACTCCATTCTATGAATCCGATCCGTGCTGCTTGGACCGAGCGTATCCGCCCAAAGACGCGGTGCGTGCAGCCAGGCGGAGCGGCTCCCGGCGGCGCAGCCATCTCCAACTATGATAAAAATAGGGGTGTATAGAATTATATCAGTAATAGGGTCGCAAACGAGCTGGCCTTCACAACCTGCTCTGTGGTAGGGAGGGCCTCACTAGCGGGAGCGGCACGTATGCAATGCCGACGACGGGCGGCGGCCGCGGACCCTCCTCTTCCACATTTAGCCTTGGACTTTACGTGTATCCATAGGTAGCCGGCATGCCCGCAGTGCCGGCGCGCGGGCCCCGGGCCGCCGCGGCGCCCCCGCCGCGCGCCGCGCTCCTCCGGCGCCACTCGTGCCCGTAGCGGAGTCGGGATGAAGGTCTCGATGATGTACTTTGCAAATACGGCACATACTGCAACGTTATTATTCTGTTGCGATGGTAATTAGGCTAGCTCGCCTGCTGTGCTTGTCGCTCGCGGGGGGACGCTCGCCGCGGCCGGCGCCGCTGCCCCGCGCGCGGCCGCCGCGAGCGTCCGCGAGGAGCCCACGCCGCATGCGTACAGCTTCGCATTAACGCACGACGATCGTCCGCCTAGTGTTCGCGAGGAACATTCCTTTTGTTCAACATACTCTCCACTCTTGCATTCTTTAATGTCCCGCCTTAATGTTTTTATTTAGCCTTTTTTGTTGCAGAGCCACGTTTTATAATTTGCCTACATCCACGGTTTAGAAAAAGATTCATGTTGTAGAATAAATTATAAATAATAATTATTAATACGATTCCCACCTAGGACAAGCATTTTGTGATATAAAACCAAATGTTTGTTCTGTGTCTGGGTGTACTGTATGTATTATAAGTATGTATTTACAAAAAAAAAATATTTAAGTATTCTATCAGTTATCTGACTCCCATAGTACAAGCTTTGCTTAGTTTGGGGTCAGATGGCGCTGTGTGTAATGTCCTGCAAAAAAAAAAAAAAAAAAAAAAAAAAAAAAAAAAAAAAAAAAAAAAAAAAAAAAAAAAAAAAAAAAAAAAAAAAATCTTCGGCCCTAAAATTAAAAAAAAAACCTTAAAATTAAAAGGCAGCTTCGATTACACACGCGTATCTCAAACACGGGAAACCAAAGAAATAATGAACAATGCCAAAATAATGGAATAAAAACGAACACAAAACAGTACAAGTAAACAAAAATGTTCGTTTGACGAAGACGACCTACGCGCGCACGCATCCGGCGCGGCGCGGCGCGGCGCCGCGTCGCGTCGCGCCGCGTGCGGTGCAAGCGCTTGTTTCGCGCGAGACGGGGCCGAGGAGTTCACTCCTTGCGGAGAAACATTGTCTGTCGTTTGCTGTAACGTGTGCATGCATATAATGTGCCGCAGCGCGCATGCGTGCGCGCGCGTGCGCCCGCCTGACCGTGTGCGTGTGTGCGTGCAGAACCCAACACGCCGGGCAAGTTCATCGTGTGGTTCCGGAACGAGACGACGCTGCTGGTGCTGTGGCAGCCGCCCTACCCGCCCGGCTTCTACACGCACTACAAGGTACCGCCCGCGGGTCTATCGGCATCGGCTGGCGAGGGCCTCGAGGCGCCTAGGGACCGAGTTTCTTTCAACCACACCGAGTGCTTCTTGGCCGTCTGCCATTTATTGTTTGGAAAACATAGAGCGCGGGAATCGACGAATGAGATGCAGCACCGCGGCTCGTGTCACCGCACCGCGCGGCGACACGAGCCGCAGCGGCCGCACGCATACGATCGAATCGAACGAGATGTTAAGTGACGAAGGGGGCAGGAGATGGTAAGCACACCTAGCCTGGAATGGAACTGGTTCTCCAGTGAGGCTGCCGGAACACACCGTTCGATGCTTGGCGGCAAATTTTGAACTCGAGGGATCCATGCCGCATCCGAGTAGGACAAGAAACGGGTAAGTAAAGATGAAGATATTTTGTTTGTATACACAACACGAGAAGCTTTATACAATATGTGCATACTCGTAAAAGAGGTTCCAGTAGTCGACGTGGCGCAGTCACGTCGTGCCGGTCAGCCGGACGCGTGCAAACGTTTGAAAGCTTTGCCGGAGCCCCCGCTGACGCGCGCCGCCCCTGCGCAGGTGTCCATCGTGCCGGCGGACGCGCGCGAGTCGGAGCTGTACGTGGAGAAGGAGGGCGAGCCGCCGGGGCCGGCGCAGGCCGCCTTCAAGGGCCTGGTGCCGGGCCGCGCCTACAACATCTCCGTGCAGACCGTGTCCGAGCCCGAGATCAGCGCGCCCACCACGGCGCAGTACCGCACCGTGCCGCTGCGGCCGCGCAACGTCACCGCGCCGCTGCGCCACCTCACCGAGACGTCCTTCCGCGTCACGTGGCTGCCGCCGCACGACGAGAGCGAGTTCGAGAAGTACCAGGTGCGACGCGGGCAGCAGGCAGCAGGCAGCAGTCGCCGCGGCCGCGCTGTCGACGGAACTAAAGTGCATCGTTCGCCGCAGGTGTCGGTGAGCGGCGAGGGGCGGCGGCTGCCGGCGGCGCTGCGCGCGCGCGCCGAGGAGCCGGCCGCCACGTTCGACGGGCTGGAGCCCGGCGCGCGCTACTCCGTCACCGTGAAGACCATGTCCGGCAAGGTCACCTCGTGGCCCGCCACCGCCGACCTCACCCTCAGTCAGTATGATAGTTACGAGTTAGTGTGTAGTGCAGTGCAGCCGCGCTCCGACAGTCCTCCGACAGTCGAGTGAGCGGGATGTCGCATGTGCAGAGCCGCTGCCGGTGGTGGCGCTGCGCGCGGCGCACGCGGCGGGCGGCGCGCTGCGCGTCACGTGGGCCGGCGCGCCCGACTCCAGCCAGGACGAGTTCCGCGTGGAGTACCACGAGGCGGAGGCGCGCGACGACGCCAGCGCGCTGCTTGTGGCGGCGCCCGAGGTGACGCTGGAGGCGCTGCTGCCGGGCCGCAACTACACGGTGGCCGTGCGCGCGCTGTCGCGGGGCGTGGCGTCCAACGCGTCGGCGGTGAGCGCCGCCACGCGGCCGCTGGCGCCCGTGCTGCTGGCCGCCGCGCCCGCCGCGCGCTCGCTGCGCCTGACCTGGCGCTCCGACGTCACGTCGCGGCAGGACGAGTTCCGCGTGCGCTACGCGCGCCTGGAGCCGCCGCAGCCGCCCGACTGGCGCACGGTAACGTCCGCTTCGCCGACGTCTCGCTAGCGACTGCTTACCCACACAATACTCTTATTTTATTAGAGATCAAACGGATATTCGGTAACTATCCGCCTAAATTTAAAATCCGGCCGGTTACCGGATAATAAACGAGTATCCGGCCGGATACCGGATATCAAAAAAATACGACATATAAAGTTTAGAGGTGCTTAGTTTATTAAATCCACACAACACACAACAAAGATAAATCATCAATTTAGAAAATGAATACTGGAACTGCACTAATATAAGAGCAAATTATGATGAGTAAATGCCAGTTCCTGTGCGGTGAGAGCGCGCCGAATGCCAGCAGAAATGAGATTCCACCCGCGCTAGTGGCAAGAAACGACCGAGGATTCATGACAGTTGCATCATTTCAAATCCGAGGTATATTTTAGACCGAGTTTTATACAGCATGTTTCTCTAGACGACGGACATATTTCATGACGTTATAATTTAGGTTTATATAGTACGGAAAAAAATAAAATAAAAAAAAATTACGCCAGCATTAAAAAGATATTGGTGTTCAAATTTTGTCCCGGGACTACAAGACTCACGGTCACCAAAAACAGCTGATCAGCTGGCGGTGCGACGCGCCTATCGTTCGAGTAGGCAAGTACAGCGGTCATCGCCCGCCCGCCCCGCGCCGCGCGCTCGCTCGAGCAGACGCGATGTTTGTATGTACTTATCGGTTAGTTTCGTACAAGTGTAATACGTACCTTTCTCCTAAATTTTCCCATTTTCCCTAATACTTCTAAGTATAACGTCAAAAAAGGAAAACTCAACGTCAAGTAGAGTTCATTGAACTTGTTGAGTTAGTACCAACCTAGCTTAGAACAGGCAAAAACATCTAATATCAGCTGTAGCTGTAGGTATTTCTTGAGACAGTCCAATAGTTCGACTAAACGAAGTACACGTATTCGTAATATGACCCGATAATAAAAATAATATCTCGTCCTGAGTAGGTAGGTATTCGCGCGGGATGGAATTTTGTCAAAGTACTCTTGTACATACACACACACCATAATTATCCCAATACTCTTCGTTGGTGTATTGATAATTGATAAATAATAATAATAATCATCACTCGACGCGAGAGCGGTATGCGGCACGGCGGCGGCGCGGCGGCGCGGCGGGACGGTGCGGCGTTGTAATCGCGCTGAACGCAGGTGGCGAACTGACGGCGTGACCTGTTGGTTGACCCGAGAATCGCACGCACCCCCGCCCCACCCCCTCAGACGCCGCCGCAGCTTTGCGCCCGCGCCGCGCGACGTGTAGGCACAGATAGCTTACGCCCGGATTTGTTTATGCCTACTTGGATTTGTTATGTGTCTGATTACATTAGTTTGTGGGACAATTTGGTCAAATTGTAAGGTATTGTTTTTATGACGTATTTGAGTCCAGTATCGCTTTCTGAGCACCCCCTTGAAATATGTCCGTCGTCTAGAGAAACACCCTATATAATTACCTACTCGAAACTTTTGCATCAAATTAAAAAGTAATTGATGACTTCACTAAAACATAAGTGTAGCTATTTTGTTCATAAAAAATAATGTGGGTGCTGGGTGCATTTGCTGATAATTTCGAGTGTTTGAATTAAAACAGAAGAAAAAATGATTTCGCTGTATACAACAAATATAAGGATCACGACCGCGACCAATGCGCACTGAATTCAGATAAGAATCAATCTCTCGCGCAATCGCGTTTATTCCTTAGTCGTGATGTGTTCGGCCGGATATCCGGTTTTAAGCTTGGCCGGGTATCTGGTATCCGACAATCTATTCGTTTCATCTCTAGTAAAATTATTCACAAGACGTCGAGAAGAAGTATTTATGAAGAGCTATTATATAAGAGGTAGATTACTATTATGTACCTACATGTAAGTACGTATATTCTAACATGTTTAGTATCAGTATATGTCTGCGCGCGCCGGGCCCGCGTCTGTTAACTATTTGTTATAAATGAAGTGAGGCATGCGGCATGGTGCGCGCAGGTGGCGACGGCGGAGACCAGCGCCACGCTGGAGGAGCTGTTCCCGGGCGCCGTGTACGAGGTGCAGCTGGCCGCGGTGGCGCACGGGCTGCTCAGCGAGAACCACACGCTGCTGAAGCCAGTCCGTCAGTAGCACTGCCTACAGTAACACTATCAGGGGTCGACTGAAGTCCGACAGCGTCGCGTGTGGTGTGTCGCAGGGCCGCTGCCGCCGACGTCGCTGTCCGTGCAGCGCGCCACGTCCAACAGCGTGCTGGTGCAGTGGGCGGGCCCGCCGCGCGCCGCCAGCGCCGTGGGCGAGTACTCGGTGCGCTACCGCACGCTGCCGGGCGGCGCGTGGCGCGCGCTGCCGCCGCTCGGCGCCGCCGCCACGCGCGCCGACATCGCCAACATGACGCACGGCGAGCGGTACCTCATCGAGGTGGACTCGGGCAGCGAGCGCGCGCCCGCCGGCGAGAGCGTGCCCAGCGGGGCGCCGCAGCGCGCCGAGCACACGGTGCGCCCCGCGCCCGTCTCCAACGTGGCGCAGCTGGCGGACACGCGCAACGTGACGCTGGAGTGGCCGCGCGCCGCGGGCCGCGTGGACCGCTACCTGCTGCGCTGGACGCCCGGCGGCGAGGCGGCCGTGCCCGACCCGCCGGCGCCCGCGCCCTCCGTGCGCGCCGTGCTGCCGGCGCTCGACCCCGGCCAGGGGTACTCCATCTCCATCACGGCCGTCTCGCACAACCTCACCTCCGACGAGTTCACCATGGAGACGCGCACTAGTGAGCCTCTGACACTCTCCCCACGCACGCGCCTCCGCCGCCACCGCCGCCACCGCCGCCACCGCCGCCGCGCCGGCACGGACTACTCTTCCGCGCAAAAAATACACAACGGATTTGGATGAAATTTGGTATGGAGGTAGCCGACGCCCTGCATCAGCGCCGCCAAGAAGTTTGAATTTTTGTAGGAAAAACACTTTACTAGAAAGTCGCCACCAAATTGTTTACAAGGAAACAATGTTTATCTACTTGAAACCACATTCCTACATACCACATAACTTTAAACCTGATCGTAACATGCTACAAACACAGAACATTTACTAAACGGAGGTGATGCTCGACTCGTGTCAGTTCCGGGCAAGTTATTATATCAGTAGTGTTGGATGGTAACAGCACCCTGCGCGCTCCTCGCGGGTGCTGTCGTAGTTTGCAAAACGAATATTTTACCGCAGAACTCGTAAAATGAGTACGCCGTATTTTTCCCGGGGAATTACCGTAATTTCTTAGAATCTACCATTGTTTTTTCACCACCGTCACCGTTTGCATCACCGTCGTCCTGATTTTTGTCATGGTAACACTGCCCTGGATTAACACGTAGGCTAATTTTTATCCCAAAACCATGTAGCGGGTAACACCGCGGGGCGCAGCTCGTACATGTTTCTGATAGTCGTATGTTAGTTTTATCGCCGAGAGCCGCTAGTGAGCCGCCGCGCGCGCGCGTGTTGCAGGGCCGCTGATCCAGTCCGAGATGACCATCGTCAGCGAGGCGGACGACGGCGACGACGGCGCGCCGCCCGGCATCCTGGTGAGTGCACGCGCGCGCGCCCGCACGCACGCACGCACGCACGCGTCCGGGCGCGTGCTGAGCCGAGTCGTGTCGCAGGTGACGTACACGCCCACGCCGGCGTCCGCCACGGTGTTCGACTCGTACCGGTTCCGGCTGGAGGCGGGCGAGCCCGGCGGCGGCGCGGCGCAGGCGGCCGAGCGCGCGGCCGCGGAGCCCGCGCGCCGCGTGCCCTTCGCCGGGCTGGTGCCGGGCGCGCTCTACAACGTCACCATGTGGACCGTGTCGCGCAACGTGAGCTCGCACCCCGTGCAGCGCCAGGCGCGCCTGTTCCCGCGCCCCGTGCCCTGGCTGAACGCCACGCGCGTGGACGCGCGCGCCGTGCGCCTGGCCTGGGGCCGCCCCGCCGGCCTGTACTCCGACTTCGAGGTGCAGTACCTGGCGGCGGCGGACACGCTGCGCACGCACGCGGCCGCGGAGCCCGAGCTGGCGCTCGAGGGGCTGCGCCCGCACACGCTGTACACGTTCACGGTGGTGGTGCGCGCGGGCGGCGCGGGCGCGCTGCGCACCGTGTCGCGCGCCGTGTCCGCCGCCGTGGCCACGGCGCAGGCGCCGCCGCCCGCGCCGCGCCGCTTCCGGCCGCAGGACGCCGCGCCCAGCCGGCTGGCGCTGGCGTGGGAGCTGCCGGCGGAGGAGGCGGGCGGCGAGCTGCGCCGCTTCGTGCTGCGCTACTGGCCGCAGGAGGAGCCGGCAGCGGCGCGCACGCTCGAGTTGGGCCCGGAGGCGCGTGCCGCCGCCGTGGAGGGGCTGCGCCCCGGTGCCACGTACGAGTTCCGCGTGGCCGGCGAGACGGGCGGCGGGCGCGGCGAGGAGGCGCGCTGGACGCAGCGCATGGCCATCGCGGCGCCGCCGCGGCCGGCGGCGGACGCGCTGCCGGCGCCGGCGCGCGCCTCGCCCACCACGGTGGCGGTGCGCTTCCGCGCCGACTACTTCTCGCCGGCGAACGGGAACGTGACGGCCTACACGCTGGTGGTGGGCGAGGAGCCGCGCGCGGACACGCCGGCGCGCCTGCCCGCGTGGCGCGACGTGCAGCGCCTGCCGCGCTGGCCGCCCTACCAGGTCACGGAGCCCTACCTGCCGTTCCGCGCGGACGGGCCGCGCGAGGAGGAGTTCACCATCGGCTCGGAGCGCTGCGAGCCGGGCCAGGGCCGCGCCTACTGCAACGGCCCGCTGAAGCCCGCCACCACGTACTACGTGAAGCTGCGCGCCTTCACCGCGCCCGACAAGTTCACGGACACGGCCTACACCGAGGTGCACACCGGTCAGTACCGCGCCGCCAGCGCACGTCGCCGGGTCGCCGGCACTCTCGCCCTGTTCGTACGAAGCTTTCGAGTTCCCTCGCGGTGTTCTCCTTGTCCGTTTAAAGATGTGCCCGATACCGCGCGACACGGCACGCGATAAGGCCGCTATCGAGATCGCGACAATGACTTCCTTATCGCCGCTGATTAGTCGCTCCGATAGCGGCACTCGCGTGGCGGCCGCGCACCGGCGCACCGGCGCACCCGCACACTCTCGAACTCGCTCCCTTGCAGAGGTGGACAACACGGCATGGATCATCGGCGCGTGCGCGGCGCTGGCGCTGGCGGGCGGCGGCGCCGCGGCGGCGCTGGCGCTGCGGCGACGGCGCGCGCGCGCGGGCGCCGCTCCCGCCGCGCCGCCCGCGCCGCGCACCTCGCGCCCCGTGCGCGTGGCCGACTTCCTCGACCACTACCGGCTCATGGCCGCCGACTCGGACTTCCGGTTCAGCGAGGAGTTCGAGGAGCTGAAGCAGGTGGGGCGCGACGCGCCGTGCACGGCCGCCGACCTGCCCGTGAACCGGCCCAAGAACCGGTTCACGAACATCCTGCCGTACGACCACTCGCGCTACAAGCTGCAGCCCGTGGACGACGAGGAGGGCTCCGACTACATCAACGCCAACTTCGTGCCGGGGCACTCGTCGCCGCGCGAGTTCGTGGTCACGCAGGGCCCGCTGCACTGCACGCGCGACGACTTCTGGCGCATGGTGTGGGAGTCGGGCTCGCGCGCCATCGTGATGCTGACGCGCTGCGTGGAGAAGGGCCGCGAGAAGTGCGACCGCTACTGGCCGTACGACACGCGGCCCGCGTACTACGGCGACATCGCCGTCACGGCGCTCAACGAGTCGCGCTACCCCGACTGGACGGTCACGGAGCTGGCGCTGTGCCGCGGCGCCGAGCAGCGCGTGCTCAAGCACTTCCACTTCACCACGTGGCCCGACTTCGGCGTGCCCGAGCCGCCCACGGCGCTGGCGCGCTTCGTGCGCGCCTTCCGCGAGCGCTGCCCGCCCGACGCGCGCCCCGTCGTCGTGCACTGCAGCGCCGGCGTGGGCCGCTCCGGCACCTTCGTCACGCTCGACACGGCGCTGCAGCAGGTCTGCTCCCGCCTCCGCCTCTTGCTCCCTACTCCCTACTCCCTACTCCCTACCGTAGATACGAGCACCTTCCCATGTATGTATGTTCGTCTGTCCTCTCTCATCTTGCAAACTACGAGTCGTCGTTTGAGAGATGAGCGCCGCATGGACATGGACATGGACGCGGCCCAGCAGCCACGATGTTTTCCTTCACCGGCAGCTCGAGCTGACTGAGCTCGGGTGTGAGTTTAAAGCCAAGCTGAGGTGTCGCACACCCGACATGTCAAAGTCAAAGTTGTATGAATTTACTCACTTTGACAAAACAAAACGTGTCAGGTAGGCAAGAAGCAAAACACACGACGATCAAAGTAATCATTTTAACTCAACATTCGATATGAGTTTGTAATGAATAGTGGGGGCATTATTTTATGCTGCCTAGTATCCCTAGACACGCACACATTGACCGCTATAGCACAATATGTACACGAGCGCTACGCAAACGGCACGGCACTATAGCTGCAGGTCCTGCGTTATTTCTGCGCTCGCGGACAGTTCTGTAACAGCCACTCTCAGACGATACGTACTTGTTTCATATATGGCTTTAGTGATTACAGTAGGTATGCCACGTTTGTTATCGAATGAACGCGTTGCACGTTCGAGAAACGCGCCCGGGGCTGCGGTCAGCCGCGCCCCGGGGAGGCGCAGGAGGCGCAGGCGGCGGCTGACGGCGCGCTCTGCTTGCAGCTGGCGCGCGGCGCCGACGCGCTCGACATCTTCGGCATGGTGTACGCCATGCGCCGCGAGCGCGTGTGGATGGTGCAGACGGAGCAGCAGTACATCTGCATCCACCAGTGCCTCGTGGCCGTGCTGGAGGGACAGGACCTGGCGCCGCCGCCGCACAACCACCACCTCAACCCCGCCTTCGAAGGTAACCCGAGCCGCTGCCCTGGCCGCGCCGCGACGACACCACTCTAACGGACCGTTTATGTTGTAGGCTGAAGGGCGGCGCGCCGCCGCGGGGCCGCTCGCCGCTCGCCGCTCGCCGCTCGCCGGCGGTACGGAGCGTGCTCTGTGTTTGTGTGCTTGAGAGTGGTGTGCGCTTGGTGTTCGCTCGCATGCTCCGGCCGCGCGCCGCCCTCGCTCACGTGGCTTCTTGTTTCAGACGACGAGGGCATCGCGGAGTCCGGCATGTGAGGCGGCTCCGATCCCGACCTCCGTAGACGACCCCGGCTTCAGCACCGACTCCGGCCGCGGCCCCCGCCGGGGTCGGACCCCGCAGAGAGCACCTGTGCACGGCCTGTGCTTCCGTGCTGATTTTGAATTCTTAATTGTTTCGAGGGAGAACACTAACTGACGAAAAATCGTTGCCACAAAACACGGAAATGTGATATCGCGTCGAGCGAGATCGTCGTTCGAAGTTTATCTCCGTCCACTGGGCCTCCAGTATGCGCTGAACGTGGCACCATGGGAGGCCCCACCTTGCACGAGGAGCGGCCGAGCACGCCGGCGCGTCCCGGCGGATCGCGAATCTCAATCGTGTACTTAACCCGCCCGCCGGCCGACGGCGGTGGCGGCGGCGGCGGCGCGGCCGATAATCTATCAGACGTTCGTTAATTTTGTAAGAGCCCTGTGAATGGAGGCAGCCGCTAGCCGGAGCGCCTGCACTCGGGCTCGGAGAGGCGCGTTAGCTAAGTTTAGGTTTAAATACAAAGAAAATGTATACTCTGTGGTAGATCTCCTTGGCAGGAGGTCGCCTAGGTAGGTACCACCGCAGTACCAGATATTCTGCCGCCAAGCAGTAGTGTGTAAACATTGCCTACTGTGTTCCGGATTGAAAGGTACTGCAGCTAGCGAAATTACTGGGCTGCTGAGACTACCCATCAAAGTTTCAAAGTAATGAGCGTCAAAGCAGTGATGCCCTGGACTTTGTTTTGCTACTCAAAAGTTCTGTGCATGGCTGCGATGGTCATGGACAGGTGTTATCTCCTACCATCAGGAGAGCGCCTCGTTCGACTCATTATGCGGGCATGCGCGCCCCGGGAGCCCCGCCGGAGCCGCCGCTCGCGCGACACGAGCGCCTTATTGGCACTCCTCGACATTCCTCCGTGAACCGTGTACTTATATTATACAAAACAGCGTACGTTTAAAACGAGCGCGCATTCTGAATGCGAACTAATATTAGTTGCTTACTAACATTTTACGAGACGCAAGCTTTTGCTGGAATTTGGAATAATATATTTTTTGATTTATCGTCGTGTTATTTATTTTAGAAGTTAAGCACGTTTACAGGGATTCTTATTTATAAGTGTTCCGGCCTAGCGGCGCTGCCTTCCGGGTGGCAGGCATTGTACTTTCCTCTGACTATAAACGGCTATAAGATTGCGCGGAACGATGCTACTAAGCCGAGAGGGGCCCCGGTGGAAGTCGTTCTCGATGTCCTCGCGTCCGCACGACGAGCTCGTTCCGGCGTAGCGCTGCCGTTCCACGCGACTATATTCCCGCGGCCTGCCTGCTTCCACTGCGCCGCGAGTCCGCGACACGTGCAGGCGGCCTGCTAGAAGGCTGCCGATGGTCCGAGAGTACCTACCTGCCTGTATATAGTGAGGAGCAATGATTACGGAATCGTACAAATGGCACTTACCACAGTACGTAGGTATTAAGTATTAAAATATTTTCATTCATAGTTAAATACGGTCAAAGTCAGGAATACAGAACTATTTAAACACAGTATAATGAAGGAGAGTTTCTCCATAATACATCACAATCCTAAACTTGTAAAGTATTACTTGCAGTACATAATTATATTTTAGTAATCTACATTATTGTGAAATAAATAATCAAATATATTTTCATGTTAGCGCCAAAAACTCGTATAATGTTGCGTTCAAAAATATTTCATGCTTCATTATTTTAACAAATACAAATCATTTATTAATAACACCAAAGTTACAGGTCATTTTTCCATTCATATTTAAAAATTATTATCAAAATCATTACATATGTCAAAACAATGAAAATGAAAATGTCAGAGCTATTATATTTAAAATGGACCCAATCTAAACATTTCTTTTGTTGCAAGTTATTGTTGATAAAAACAAAAGTAATAACTTTTGTTTTTAATATCTTTATTTTATATCTAGGTATGTTGACAAAGTTCTGATATCTTGTTGTGTAATAAATTACAATACTTTAAATAAATAATTTCTAAATTTGATTAACCATAGATATCGACACATACATAATAATTATTATCATGTGAATTAAAAAAGCTTGTAAATATGTAACCAACGCCATATTATATAGTTATTTGGTTAGAATGTATCTGTTTGTGCCATTTGGAGTTGAGTTGGGGCCGCTTTAGATCTATATCGGGACCTGGCCAACCGTTTAAAGGAGGCTCAGAGCAATCTGGCCACATACCCCTCCTCTGACGGACTTTTAGATTAAGTTATTTGTAACTAGTATTAATTTAAGATTTTTTTTCTTTTCTTAAATTAATCGAAATATACCAACGCCATTCTTCAAAACAAACTTCTGAACGCAGCCGTATAGTAACTTCCGGTACATTGATACCTCATTAAAGGAATCGTTTATTTTCATGCTATACAATTTGTGCATCATATTTTTTATATACAAAAACTATTTTACATTAATTTTTACGGCAATAGAATAAATGTATGTTAATTAAATAATTATTATATGATCACATGAACGGAAACATAACCAACGCTATGAAAGGCTGTCATTTCTCGTTTCGCGTGTGTGTTTGTCTTTGTCAAATTACAATTTTTAGTAAGTGTGCGTGCTAGGACTCGCTTGTCGTGTTGCGGTGCGTGTGCTTTCTACAATTTGACTTTCATCGCCTCGTAAGTTTGTGAATTTGATATAATATGGTGTATTTAGTGTTATTATATGCCAAGAAGTGACCCATGAGCAGCGCATCGGATAGCGTTTGCGGGATCGACAAAGATCATTGGATTGGATCGTGTCGATGCGTCACCCCAGTGTGAGCCATTTTTACGAATTCCACTCTTATAATGTGTTAAAATCCAAATGACGAAAGTGAAACTGGTGGGTCAGTCGGGTGGTCATCTCTTGCTTCACGACAGCCCGCTGGGCGTCGGCAGAGCAACGTAGGCAGCAGTATAACCTCGCGAGCTAGGTCTCTCGCCGTCCGCCGACGGTCGCGTTAGCAGGCCACGGCCGCAAGCGCCGCGCGTCCTATATAACTTTTTGTCACAAGTATACCGCTAGGTATAATTGATTTAAATATGAATCTCTTATTACAACTAATATTTATTCTTGATTTGAACTATTCTCCAGAGCGTCTAACACCGACACAAGGTCGATAGACAAGCAGTTTAATTTTTAAGAGTTTACTCCAGATCTTCATAATTTTAATTCCACACGGCCCATTCTACTATCGGACCGCCAGGAGCACTAAAAAGCGGCACCGTTTCATTGTCGATGTACCTGAAAATGGAACAAAGCGAAGAAGTAACAAGCATACAGACAAGCTTTCGCATTTATAATATTAGTGGGATCTGCACAACTAGAAAACGTAAAGGTAACTAATTAAAACTAAAAACGGAAACTACAAGTGAGGAAAAGCCTCTGATAAGTCTTGCCATTTTTGCAATGAGGTTATAGGTAAAGCCGGCCAGCAACCAGGGTATTAATAAAACGTAAATGTATTCCTTGCACAGGTTTATTACTCACGTTGGGATCACTATGATAGAGTACACTCGAAATTATATGTGAAGCAGAAAGTCTTTTGGTAGCTAGGGCACAAAGATAATTAACCACAAGCAAAAGAAATGTTACCTTTGAAAAAGAAATCTTAATTGCAAATCCTAATCTGCTACACTTCTAGTTCTAGTCTACCAGAGCCCGGCTCGTCAAAACCATCTATAAGTTAACTGTTGCAAAGAGTATCCAAAGCAGTGTTGGGAGGATCAGATCTAATTTATTTGGGCAGGAATAAGCACACAGGCAGAATGTGAATGTTATTATGTATGCAAAGGGGCTCCTTAAACCTACACCTGGATTGGCAAGTCCTAGGCTCTGTATAGGTTGCAGTCCCTGCTGAGTGATAGACGAGAGATAGTGATAGTAGTGGGGCTCTACTAGCACAGATAGTGACCTCCTGGATTACTGAATTCATTATTTATTCTGTGTAGCAGTATATTTCAATAATTTTGCTGCAGGTGCATTTAAAACACCAAACAGTCAATGCCAAATGTGTAACTTGTTAGATTATGTTTGTCGTCCCAATAATAAATGTGATGTTGAAACTGGCCCCTAGCCTTTCATTAGAGTAATCTTCACTTGAGAGCCAGTTCCATTCCTGGCTAGGTGTGCTTTACACTTAGCCAGGAATACACCTTCACTTAACATCAGGTGAGCTGTGGTCAAATATCTAGCCAGTCAATCAGAAAATAAAATAAAAAGCCAAAACAGCCTGACCCATGCCCTAATTTGTTCACTGAAATGGTCATGGACTTGCAATATCTTTTACCATCAGGAATATGTCTTGTTCATTTCATTACTACTACATTAATTGACTTTTACATAACAAAAATATAATTTACTCTCTACTAACAATATTGCATTAGGATAAAAACCTGTAATGGTAATTGGAGTTTGTTTTAAATAAATGAATTGAATTGAAATGAAATTACTAAAAAAGACTACTTAGTACTAATACAAATAATGTTTATTAATGTGTTATTTTAAAAGCATGGGTTCGGCCTCTCCTGTTAAGTTTATGCCAACCTGTATTAGGAGAGACCGCTCTTCCAATACACTTTTATATTATGCATTTTGACATACATGATAACAATAGATTTATACAAAAATAATTCATTACACTAAACACATAATTTTTATGTTTTTGTGACTACATATAATTATATACATCGCTACAGTTCTCTAGAATTTTTTAAATTAGGAATAACAATGTTTTTTTGATATATTTATTTATAATATTTGATAGGTAAAGGACACTACATTGCCACAGAATTACCATTGTAAATGCAAAAGTTTGCATGTTTGTTACGTCTTCATGCTGAAACAGAATGATTTGGAACAAAGATAGCTCCAGAGCGCATGCTTTCAATATCTACATATTATAAGACAAAGCCACTTTCCGCCTTCTGTATGCTTAGATCTTTTAAACTACACAATGGATTTTGAGGTGGTTTCCATCCTTAGACAGTGATTCAAGAGGAAGGTTTATATGTATATAAATCCAGGCATATTGCAGTAGAGTTTTGTGCGCTTAACGCTGGCTAAACCTTACGAGATAGATCAAAATAATGTACTACGTCAGGATCTACATTGGTCCCGCGCGACGCCGGGCGGCTCGCTAGTACAATCATAAAGTACACTTATCAGTTTCCAAAATAGAACTGAATGAGGTTTTCACATAGAAAATTCCTGTATTCTTAGAATCAACCGCTCAATGTGGATTCTTTAACTCCCAGTTTCATTCTGACGGCTTCTTGTGCAGGCAATCGTGCACCCTGTGTGTTGCACGGCTCTCTACGTTGCCTTCTCGGCTCAAGTGGTGTTCTACGATTACAGACACAATAGGATATCCTCAGATCTAAATATGCACGTGCTCACTGGTTTCATTTCTAATGTGTACACTGTACAGCTGTACACCCTCTTCAAGAGATTGAGTTCCTGTTTATCTATTATTATTTTCCCATGAAGATTCTTCAGAACTTCATGAATCTGTCTTTAGAGAGCGGCGGCTGCGCCTGCAAGACGCACCGGGGCGAGATGAAATTTGAATGGGAGGCTTCCCGATGTCATCATAATATTGGTCACAGAGTCCAGCAGGTGGCGTCGCGCGGTTGAAGCTCAATAAGCATGCCTGCACATTTTGTGAACGTAACCTCTGGTCGCGCGTCTACGAACTATCATTATTTATTGTTACTTTAAACGCGGATTAGGTAAACGTATCTATTTTAACAAACGTTCATTATAAAGTGTTGTTTATACAATCAACGGATACTTTGTGTGGACCTGGAGACGACGTGGAAGTGTCGGTACATCGACGACGATGAGTTTGATCGGGCAGTAAGAAATGAGAAGACGCACGACCGCACGACCGCCCGCCTTCTGCTCCCGAGCGCTACGGCGGCCCTTGACGATACGAGGCTCTCATTAGTCGTGCTGCCGAAGTCGCTGGAATACGAAGGAAGGTCGACACGTAGTCGAGTGGGCACTGGCTGACCTACCGCACCGCCACCGCCACCGCCACCTCGCGGCGAGTGGCCGCGCCGGCTGCGGTTCCGTAGCTCTGTTTGAATGGAGGGAACGTTGCCGAGGCCGAGTTTTTGTAGTCGCACAGTTGCTTCGGGGGTTTCCTGAAATTTCTTGATTTATTCCTGATTAACATAGTGTTTATGTAAGAAGAGTCATACGTAGTAGGGCATGATCCGGCCAAGATCTCGATAAATTGATTCAATTTCTAATGTAATTTCAGTTTTTTTAATGAAATGGCTCTGATCACCGTTTTGCGACAGAATAATTCTCGCATCAGAACCTCATCATATTAATTTTATTTTATTTTTATTTACATACGTATATCGTATACCACCCGGAGCGAACGCTAGCTAGTGCGGGGCGGTGGCTAAAAGGTTTCGGTGCCTGGATGCTGACTTGCGTCGGTACTAGTCGGCGGTAGGACTCTCGTAGGCCGCCGCGGAACCCCGGGAGCCCGAGTTCGCCGAGCTGCGTGGTCCTAAGCCGGGTGCTATCCGACGCTGTCGGTGTAGATGGAATTATTTTGACGACCTTGCACGGCGAGTGCATTTGCACATCATTCTGCGCAGGCTGCTTGCGGAAGGTCGTCAAATGTAAAATGATAGACTGTTGTTAAACTCTTTGTCATTTATATTATTAGTAAACTTAAAATACGGCAATTTGCAAAGTGCACGTTAATTTGACGGCGGCGGCGGCGGTGGCGGGGGCGCGGGGCGCGGCTCGCTGACGTCACCTTAATCCGTTAATATCGGGGTCACGAGAGGTCACGGTACGCCGCGCCGGGCCGCTCCACCCGGTGTCGTAGATCTGTCTCGCGACTCGCCGCCTCATTAAACGGCTTTCCCCGAGAATGTGTGCATGTGTGCAGGCTCGCTAATCTCGCTGCACACGGTTATTTATTTTGCGTGCCTATTTTGTATTTTTGTGTCTGATTAGATTATTATCTTTGACCGATAGCGGGCCGGGCCGGGCCGGGCCGGTGCCGCGCTTGGTACGGCCCGCACTTAAATTGAACTCGCGAGTTGTGCTCGAACTGCAGCGACCCGTCGAGCGCGGGCGCGCCTGTCGCCGGGCGGCGCTCGGAGGTAGACACAGACCACCGCGGCCGTGGCCGCGTCCGCGTGTAGATGTAAATTAAAAATTATAAAACCCCCGACTAGTCGAGCCCTTTCATTTGATACCCATATTGAGGGAGTTGTGAAAAAATATGTAATCCGCTATTTTGTAGCGGCGGTCATCTTGGACCGATTTTCATCAAACATAGCTAAGAACACTCCCGACTTATTCACGTTTCAAACAAAATAAAATCAAAATCGGTTCATCCGTTCGAAAGCTACGATGCCACAGACAGACACACTCGCAGACACGTCAAACTTGTAACAAACACCCTGTCGTTTTTGCGTCGAGGGTTAACAAGGCCAAATTTTAAAACCCAATTGCAAGGTCGCGGTACAAACCGTCCGGCGCGCGGCGCTCGGCGCCCGGAGTCGCGCGTCTTCAGGCGCGCTTACATTTTCGCGCTCACAGAAACTGACGCACAATTACCATTCACTACAGACGGCAAACTCATTGCAGTGTTTTTTTTGTTAAATACACGTGTTAGCCCAGCAGTGAGAAGTGGGCGCCGCACGTGCGCTGCACAAGGGCAGGTACACGAACGATATTTCCGTCGAGAAAACTAAGTTTAAACTTGTAGAGTTTGTTTTGTCCAAACATATCAGCAAACCTCTTCCGCTCTGTTAATGAATCGTCTCGCAGGTGCTGCCAGTTCCACATCGTGCACACGTCGCAGCCAGTTATATTATATATTACGTGTTTGAGAAACGGGTATCGAAACAATAAAGTAAAGAGAGCCGCCGAGGTCGCGGTCGTTCGCCCTTCGGTTCAATAGCATGGATCTAAGTTTGGGAGCGCGTACTGACGTGTACGCAGACTGCGGTCAGGGGAGCGAGGGTGTGGGTAGTGTAACGTCTCGCCGGAGACGCAGACAGGGCGCGCGAAGGGCGGCGGCGGGGTCGGCGGCCGGCGCGCGGCGCCGCGCCCGCGGTCCCGGCCGGCCGCGGGCGACGCACATACACGGGGCACGGCAATCATAATGAAGACAACTAAACCAACGACGGACGGGAAGAACAAAACTAATTGTAGGAATTTAAAAAGAATTGTAGGTACATCAGAATATAGCGCGAGTGTTCCCAGGCTCGAGGTCGCGCTAAGTGCGCTCGAGCAGCTCAACAAATGATCGCTGAATGCTCCTCGATATTGTAAAACAATATTGTTTTTCTTCCTTGCACACTCACCTAATGCTGAAGCATTTCCTCGCACTCATCCCGACAGTGAATGAGATAAGCTTCTCACGCGCGGATCAAAATACATATGCAAAAATCAAAAAGTAGTACATATACATGTCGCAATCGAGTTATGGTCGGAACGCCAGCGCCTTCGGTCGGCGCTCGACGGACTCAATGATTAATCGGCTGAGCGGCGTGCTCGTCACTTCTCGAGCAGCAGCCGGCCAGTGCGGTCGAATATTGAAACCGACGCGCGTTCCTAGCTATAACTGTGAAGATCTGTACCTACCTACTGAATAAGTGATTGAACATTATAAACAAATTGGTTTAACTACTGTGTTTCGTTGCACCAACATTACCCACCGACGCCCACAGCTTGGAGGTTAGGAAAGTATGAGCCATACTGATGGCACTGAGGGTCAACCTCCGTCATATAAGTGTCGTTATGTATGTAGGTACGAGTATAATTCCATACCTGAGGGGTTTGTTGACGCGCTTCAATGTCCCGCTCGCCGAGGTGATAATGCGACTCAAAAAAGGGAATAATACTCGCGGCGTCGCCGGCGCCACGCCGCGTGGCCGGCGATAAATGCTGTTCCCACCTACCACATGAGAGCACACCCGTAAGACGCCGCCCCAATTCTGGCACGAGCTTCCGAGCACCACGGTCCCGCCGCCGCCGCGCCGTGCCGACCGCAAGCTGCAAATCGGCAGGCGTATTTGAGGCGTTTGCTTTTTTAGCTGCCGTCTTGCCTCGCGCCAGCCGTCTGGGTGGCCGAGAGGCGTCCCTCGCAAGGCGAGGCCCTCTGCCATGGACAGCACGCAGGGAAGCTCGGCCAGGCTTGGTCACAGGGAACGTTTTTTTTTTTTTTTTTTTTTCCCGAAATCGTTGGCATGAAACGACGCCTTCCCGGATTATCAGCACCCCACAGTAATGTTTGGTCGCGTGAGTAGTGTGGCTGTCATGTCGGGCGTCGCGTTCCAGAGCGCTGAGGCTGTCGGACTCGCTGCGTGGAGCGGGCGTGCGGCGTGCGGCGCTCGAGGGACGCGCGCGTGCGCGGGAGTCTGCACCGGCGACAAGACGGACAGCGCGCGGCAGCCGGGGCCCGCACCGCGCGCCTCGGGCCGGACACCTGTCCCGCCGAGGCGACGCTGGGTCCCCCCCTCCACCCTGCGACACCACGAGACGCACGACGGAGATGCCAAGCACGACATCATATTCCGCAAGGTACCTCGACCGTCCCGCGCTCGGCCGTCCTGCGGCGCGCGGCCCTCAATAACCCCCCCCCTCGCTTCCTGTTGCAGGTGCGCGGGATTCTCAACAAGCTCACGCCGGAGAAGTTCCAGAAGCTGAGCGATGACCTGCTCGGACTGGAGCTGGATTCGGACAAGGTGCTCAAGGGCGTGATCCTGCTCATCTTCGAGAAGGCGCTCGACGAGCCCAAGTACTCGTCGATGTACGCGCAGCTGTGCAAGCGGCTGTCGGAGGAGGCGCCCAACTTGGAGCCGGCCGGCCAGCCGTGCACCTTCAAGCTGTTGCTGCTGAACAAATGCCGCACCGAGTTCGAGAACCGCGCGCAGGCGTTCGCCGCGTACGAGGACCGTGCCGGCGCGCTGCCGCCCGAAGACGAGGAGAAGCGCCACCTGGCCAAGTGCAAGATGCTCGGCAACATCAAGTTCATCGGCGAGCTCGGCAAGCTGGAGATTCTAGCCGAGTCCATTCTGCACCGCTGCATCCAGAACCTGCTGGCGCGCCGCGCCGCCGCCGACCACCACGAGGACCTGGAGTGTCTCGCGCAGCTGGTGCGCACCTGCGGCCGCGTGCTGGACTCTGAGCGCGGCCGCCGCCTCATGGACCAGTACTTCGCACGCATCGAGACGCTGTCCGCGTCGCGCGAGCTCGCGCCGCGCATCCGCTTCATGCTGCGCGACGTGGTGGAGCTGCGCCGCGGCGGCTGGACGCCGCGCGCCGCGCAGGGGCTCGAGGGGCCCGTGCCCATCCACCAGCTGCGCGACGACGACGAGCCGCCGCGCCGCGACCGCGACCGAGACCGCGACTCGCTCTTCCGCGGCGGGCTGCGCGCGCGCCCGCTCGACGACGTGCTGGCCGGCCTCAGCCTGCAGCCGCCCGCGCCCGGCGTGCCCAACCTCGTGCAGCCCGACAAGCTCTTCGGCAACGGCTTCACGCCGCGCGACGCCTTCCGGCAGCGCTCCGCGCCCGCCTACTTCCCGCGCCAGGGCAACAACAACCATTACGGCAAGCACTCGCAGCCTGCGCAGGGCTCCAAGGTAGGCCTGTGCCGAGCGCGCGCGCGCCCCCACCTTTCCCCTACCACCCACCGTCTGACCGCCTCTCGTGTCCGCAGGAGTCCGGCTCGCGCGCGAGCAAGGCGCGCGTGCTGCCGTCGAGCACGCTGCAGGACGTGCAGATGCGGCCCGCCGCCAACTCGCTCATGTTCACCGCCAACCGGCTCTCCAAGCCGCAGCCGCAGCCGCAGCTCGCGCCCGTGCAGCAGAGTAAGTGCCGCCTCGTCTCGCCTCGCCTCTCCTCCAGGACTGCTCGCCGCGCTGGCTAACGCTTTCTCTTCCCCACAGACGTCCTGACGCCGTCGTTCGCGAGCGCACCCCCGCCGCCGAAGGAGTCGGCGATCGCGATAAAGTCTGCGCCCGACAAGAAGGATAAACCGAAGAAGGACAAGGTGAGCGCCTCGGCCCGCGCTCGGTCTTTGCGCCGACGATCACTACTCGAGTGACGCGCTCGTGTGTCCGCAGGGCGTGAACAAGGAGGAGGCGTGCCGGCTGGCGCTGGCCGCCGTGGAAGCGCTGGAGGCGCTGCACGAGTCGGGCTTCGAGGACGAGGCGCCGCCGCCGGAGCCGGAGCCGCTGCGCGCGCTCGTGGAGCTGCAGCTGCCGGACAAGGTGCTGCGCCGCTGCATCGCCGCCGTGCTCGAGCACGCGCTCGCGGACGGCGCGGATGCGGAGGGCGCGGAGGACGCGGAGGGCGAGGCGCGCCTGTGGGCCGCGTGCTGCGCGGTGCGCGCCGTGAAGCGCGCGCCGCAGCACGAGGCGGCGCGCGTGCTGCTGGCGCGGCACCCGCACGCGCGGCTGCCGCGGCTGCTGGCGCACCTGGTGCGGCAGCGGCTCGTGCCGCTGGCGGACGTGGCGGCGTGGTGCGACGCGGGCCACCTGCGCGCGCTGCTGCTGCAGGTGGTGCAGGCGATGCACGCGGCGCTCGGCACGGAGCGCACGCGCCGCGCGCTCGACGACTCCAAGGTGAACCTGGCGGCGCACGCGGCCGACCGGGAGCTGGACGCGGACGCGGTGGCGGGCGAGGCCGTGCCCGAGGAGGACACCAGCGAGCGCGCGCTCGCCGCGCTGGAGGCGCTGGGCCTGGCGCCGCTCGTGCCACAGCTGGCCGTGCACGCGGCGCTGGCGCGCCAGCTGGCCGGGGAGCCGGCGCCCGCGCAGCTGTACCGCTGGATCAAGGCGAACGTGGAGGCCGCCGTGCGCGGCTCGCCCGCCTTCGTCTCCACGCTGGTGGGGCTGGTGGCGGGGCACGTGACGCGCGCCGCCGGCACGGCCGCGCCCGCGCCCGCGCCCGACAAGGTGGCGCTGGAGCGCGAGAAGGCGTCGCTGGAGGCGTACGCGCCGCTGCTGACGGCGCTGCTGCACCACCGGCCCGACCTGCAGCTGGCCGCCGTGTACGCCGCGCAGCTGCACGCGCACCGCCACCGCTACCCCAAGGGTGAGTGCACGAGTGCGAGCGGCTAGGGCCGAGGTCGCGGAGGTGGCAAGGCGTGACGCGCGCGCGTGTTGCAGGCATGCTGCTGCGCTGGTTCATGTACCTGTACAACCTGGAGGTGTGCGAGGAGGACGCGTTCCTGCGCTGGCGCGAGGACGTGACGGACGCGTACCCCGGCAAGGGCGAGGCGCTGTTCCAGGTGAACACGTGGCTGACGTGGCTGCAGCAGCAGGAGTCGGAGGAGGAGGAGGGCGAGGACTAGCGCGCCTTGGCTAGGAACAAGTTTAGGTTACTTCGTGAACGAATATTAGTATCTCGAGATAATTTTTTGTAGGCCTTTTACTCGATTTTGATACTTTTACAAATGTATACAATGTATAGTGTTCGTTTGGACGTATGGTTGCACCCCGATCTGCCCTTCTCCCGCAGTGAGCGTGTTTTAGTTAAAATTGTAAAAAAATATATAATAATTATATATATATGAGGAACTTTAATCAATTTTTTATTGCATATTAAATATCATGATCGTTTATTTCGAAGCTAAATGGATTTAGTGGTTAACTGTAAGAATGCTTAAATTTCATTGTATTGTCGAATTTTAGAATTTTGTAACGAGATAGATAAATAATAATAAATACTATAATGCAGTCCCCGGGCGCAGCAATGTGTGTCGCGAGCGCGCGGCGCTCGCCGGTGTACACCGGCGCGTTGTTGACAAATAAACTGCAGTGTCACATATACTGAGCACTCGTTTCATTCCGGCGCCCGGCGCCCGGCGCCCGCCTCCCGACCCCTCCCCCGCCCCCGCCCCCGCCCCCGACCCGACCCAGGGCTACGAACAGAAATCATTACATTGCTAAGTACAATTACATCTGAGCAGCCACTACTATGGTGTCACTACTACCGCATGACTTGTAGTTCATTGAACAATCATGCTCGTCACGCAAATGTTTGTCCCGAGTGAATGGAAGCCACGCCCTTGAAGCAGATCATTACAAATGAAGTAACATGGCAGTCCGTGAGTCCGTCTACATCCACAGTAGGTACAGCGGTTATATACATTGCGTCTCTAATCGCAACCCATGGGAGATTGTGGCCAACTCCATCAGAGATTTATTACCCGTGTAGGTAGCTGGAGCTGGGCTAGGCTGGCTGCCTAGCAGTTCAGCTTCAGACAGGAGCCCTGCATACCGGTCGCCGATCACTTGGCCACACACAGTGCAAAAAATGTAATACTTGGAGTATTTAAATTAATGTTGGTACGCCCGATGTATTGATCAACTCTATCGCGGAGAGATAATGTGGATCGGTTGCCCCATACGAAGCAGTGATGAGCGACAGAGGATTCAAAGGCTTGTCATGTTTGCTAGAAGCGGAACAATGTACGACCACCTTCAGTTCAGTCTACGCGCTGTCTCGTGCTCCCGATGGACATCGTTCTCGGCATAGCCCGTCTGCCCATCCGCGGGCCGCGCCGCCTCGCTTCGCCTGGAGTTGGACGTACCTACGTATCCTACAGCTTGTTCAGATCTGCAGCTAACACTATACGCTATAATCTAGTTAAGAGTGCACCTACTTGAAAAACACTACTTACGTAGCTAGTAGGTATAGTTATTCTGCAGCTCCATAGCGGAGAACCAACATTCCTGCCTAGGTTTGCCCGAGGAAGGTTTCTCGGTGCGGTAGCTGGTAGGTACGCAGTAACATAGCAGAGTTCATTAGGCATCGAAACCTGTTTAGATGCATAGGTACCTACTACTACTCCTTTGACAGGCAGGAGTAAAGTGTACCTACTGATGATAAACTGTGTAGGTAGGTAAATGACATGATGGTTTAATATATAGGTTTTTTGACACGCCAGCTTAATTCACTCGAGGCGTCCGCGGACGGCCGGACGTGTCGACTCGGCGAAAGCGCGCCCGAGACAGGTCCTACCAAGCTAGTAGTGATTACTTATTTGTAATGTAGCCGTCAGGGCGGCACTCACATTACTGAAAAGTTCGTCTTTAGAATGTCTTTTTATCAAACCACTGAATTTATTTGTTATTTTCACCTCCTGAAAGGATGAATAGCCAAATCACATTTTCAATGATACAAAAAAGAAAAACCGTGTTACATAATATTTTATTTAATAAATTAAACAGCAACAACACACTCTTCCGGTGTGGAGAGCACCCCGGCCAACGAAAGAGAGTCGTGGAGTCTGCAGCACTTGTTTCATTGGTGTGGCTAGAAACCACTGTGTTCCAAGATGTGGGGGGCTGGAACACAATCCGTACATTAGCTTTGCAACTGACCAACTGGTAAATATAGTTTACACAAGTCTTCTGGAAATAAAAAGCTTAACTGACCTTAAATATATAATGGGCTTGGAGGGATTCTACAAGCCACAGGGATAGCAGCAGGGAGGCTGGGGCTTAGACAAATCTGCAATCACTTTGCCGAGGTAGACACTGAACCCTACTGAGGGGAAACTCTTACTTTTACTCTGTACTACTAAAAAATATTCAGTCCTAACATTGACCAACTCTCTTTGCATTTAAATGACTTTCATAGTTAAAACATGTTAGGTAATCTGATTAGATGTACAATCAAGGATTCAACTGGCATTTGTACCTTATCAGTGCATTCTTTCTGTGTGTATCTAAATCATCTTATACTTCGGTCTAAAAGACAAACCCTAAACAATAAATAATTACAAAATTATAGTAGTCAATGCAGTTCACTTGTAACTTCATGGATTTGCTCCGAGGTGAAACAATAGTTCGCTGTTCGTTGTTGTTCCAATGGATGGCAAGTGCAGTATTCTGTATGCTCGCCGTGAAGAATTGGTCTAAACATGTAGACTAATAGGTTATGCAGCGAGACTCGCAAAGTGACACTATCACTATATACCTAGGTATAATACTGATGTATTAAAATCCAACGTATCTCCTCGGTGTAGTTAAAATATGAACAGCAGGAATACCAGGGTATAATAACATTGCAGCCAGGTATTCTTCACTAAACTCACCAACTCTAATAGCTGCGCAGAGCATGCAGAAACTTATAACGTTGTTGATAGTGTTTTGCCGAGCTTGCCGCTTCTCCTCCATAGGATCGACACGTTCGCCAAAAGGTAAGCGAAACATATTGTTAGCTTGATTAGCGTCTGATCAAATAATACTTTCAATGAAATACCTACATACGACTATTCTTTTCAATCTTTTCAGTTTTCACCCAGAAGATTTTTTTTTTTTAATAATTTGCCCCTTCGGGCAGGCTAAAGCTATAAAGCCATACTGCCTTGTCTGAAGTGTTATTTCTGGTGTATCTTAGCTATAGCTATCGTCAAAGTCGTCTTAGTCAAGTCCAGTTCGCGTCAGTTAAGTTCAGTCATGCTTTAGTAAAGTAGTGGCGACTTTACTATAAAGCTTCGATTGAGTTTTGGAAGCAACACGAAAACTCATGTTTCACCACATTATATCATTTTCCCACACTCGTGCTTGTAATTCGGCACTTTATGAATAAAACACCACCATTTTTATGCATAAACGCTCGACAAAACACTAGTTTTGGAAAAAAATACAACAGAGCGACACGACTCTTCCCTCGTTCCCGCCAAAACTCTCACCCAGAAGAAATAATGACATAATTTTTTTATTTTTTTCATTACTGGCTTCTCACGGTCATATCTAGTGGTGGTTATACTTATTTGTCTACAAATATATTATAAGACTTAATGTTTTAGTAAATAAAGCAGTTATTTTACATAATGGAAATAAATATGCTTCTATTCCAATCGCTCACTCTACATGTATGAAAGAAGAATATGAGGTAATTTTAGTACTTTTACAGAAAATAAAGTATGTTAAACATTATTGGGTGATCTGCGTCGACTTGAAGATGGTTAACTTTGTGTTGGACCAACAGAGTGGTTACACTAAATAACTACCCATGCTTTATTTGTCTCTGGGACAGTCGAGCAAAATCAAGTCATTGGATACAAAAAATCTGGCCGACGAGAGATGTTCTTGTTGTTGGGGAAAGAAATCATATAAATGAGCCTTTAGTTTCACGGGAAAAAATAATTCTGCGGCCATGGCCCATAAAGTTAGGGCTAATGAAGCAAATCGTTAAAACTCTAAACAAAAATGGTCAATGTTTTCAATTTATTTTGAGAAATTAAAAGCTGGACCTCGAATACGTTAATTAATTAAAGACACCACTAATGTTGAGGCATTTCTATGATTGTATTCGAGAAAATCACTCAAAAGACAATTCCTTGTTGTTTAATGCCAAAATAAATTGATATTATTGTAAAAAGTGCATTTTGGTTTATCTCATTAACTAGAGCTGATACAAAAAAACTAGTAGCATATTTGAAATAACCATGTAACACAAACTTAAAATCAGATCTAAAATCCCAGGCACCAAAATGAGTGTAGGCCAGTGAAGCGGAAGCTTTTGTCGTTGTGTGTAATGTTATACATTACACTTTATACGAGTCATGAAAGGATATAATTATAATGCTCAATGCTAAAAAATTATACTGAAGTTTTGAATACATGAAAATATCCCTATACTTGGCGTTATAAACAAAGTGTTATGTCAAAAGTAAAGAAGAGGAATGGACGATTTTCCGCGTTCCCGCCAAATTTACCCTAATTTGACATAAAGCTGGTTATTGCTAGATAATAGGGAATAATGGTAGTGAAGTAACATTTTGACCAACTTTGTATTTTTTGGTATAACAATAGCAGTGACGACTTCACCTAAATGGTGAACTTTAGTGCCTCTTACAAGTAATTTTTTTTACCGTGTAGTACAAGCTAGCTATCTAGTATGAAGGTACAAGTCACCCTGCCTTAGCTAGGATCTCGATCTCGATAGTCGACAACCACAATCCACACTAACTTAATGATTTACTTATAATATGTATATTTTATCAAAGAATTTATTAAGAATTATATGTACATTTTATTTTATCACATAATTTATCAAAGGATTTACTATAGGAAATTTACGGGCGTATCATTCAAGCTTCAGTAAATATGAAACAGTTTGTTATGCTCTTCGAAATCCTTTAGTTTTTGTACAATCTACGACTTTAGTATTGTGTAGTTGCCATACTAACTAATATTTCTTACGACGTGAGGTTCTTATTTTTGTTTCTTTTTCTATTATCTGTAAGTTTACGATGAGATCTTTCACGTTATTTAAAATGTGTCAATTAATCATCTGTTAATATTTAGTATTTTGCGACGTAAAACGTAAACAAAGTACCCTTTCCGTAAAAAATGAACGTATAAAATAGCAAGTTGCGCAACATGGCGAGTTTGGCTCAGCTGCTCCGACTATTTCAGTGAAAAGAAAAACTCGATGAAAGGGTTTACGAGTGCGACTGCGACACGCTCTACTTAACATTAGTTCGGTGTTCGCTCGAAGCTGTTAGCTTCCTGGGTGTACCGAGGTCCGAGTCGGACGGACGCAAGGAGCTGTAATGAGACAGACAGTGACAGTGCTCAGTTAAACGAGGGATTCGCCGAGGTTCTTCTCGGTTCGTGTTCGGTATTTTTTGTTGTGAAGTGAGACGAAAAGAATCCGTCAAGCTGGAGCGCCTTCCGGAATACCTGCGCGACACCGTGGACTGGTTCATGGGGTGAGTGCTCTGCTGCTTTCTCGCTGATCGGCTTCCTTTTCCCCGAGTTCACCGCGATAGTGTCTCGGAATTATATTATTCAATAGCAACATCGCTCAGCTGAAAGCACCACTGACACACTTGAGACTCAACATTATCAGCCACTCTGTAAATATATACTGTCTTCTAGAAACGTTTGGTTTATTTCATGTTCAATGTATAAGCTCAATAGATACTAAAGTTTAATATCAGGGCTCGTACAAGTAGTGCAATACTTGCAACATACAGGAGGTGCTAGAAGCTTGGTGCTTAAATGACATGTTGTTGATGTCTGTAATGCCAATAGTTGTGGCGAAGCCATGGAGTGCGGCACATTCTAGCTGTCTGTACCAACACTAATATCATCAGGAATAGATTGTGGAAGGTGTATCAACACAGCGCTGCAGGCGGTGCACCCTGTCGGAGATGTTTAGTCACTCTCATCAATGAGCTCCACCTGCTGGGGGAGGATGACACCGTGACAAAACCACTTCACTCCATTTGAAACTTTAGAAATTAACAGTCTCACTTGAGAGTTAATTTCTGTTCCAGGATAGGTGTGTTTACCTTCTCCGACAACATTGTCTCTTAACATCGGGTGACCTTTGACCAAACACCTGTCATGTCATATTCTGTCAAAAATGTGTGAGGATTAATAGGAATTTATCAGAGTTGGAAGCTATCCACTCAGAGCCACAACTATTCTCTACAATTTGATAAAGCACAAGACATTTAAATAACATTGACACAAAGATAAAGAAAGAAACATTTATTGGACACAATACTCGGGCAAATGAAACCTCTATCACCAAGCTATACTCCAGTGCAGCCTGGAAGCCCAGCTCCAAGGGACGGGCCTCTCGTGACGTGGCCTTGCTTTCACAGGCACTCGGCGGACTGATACTAGCGGTCTGTTCCCACTTCGCATGGATGGACATTTATTTTTTAATTTTATTTTACATGGAAAACAAACAGCTGCTAACTTAATAAATAAATAGAAGATAAATTAACATAAAATATATATATATATATATATATGTATATTTATTTATATTAATTATTTATATTAATTATAAGTAAATATTTTATTTTACATGGCAAAAACAGCTGCTAAGTTTGAAAATAAATAGGAGGTAAATGAACATTCAAAAGCCTATAAATGCTTATATAGCTGCTATTCAGGGATCATGTAGCATTCCAATGGTAAAGGAGTTTTTGAATTCGGTCCAGTAGTTTTTGAGTTTATTCGTTACAAACATACAAAAATACAAAATTATGAATCTTTCCTCTTTATAATATTAATTAAAATGACTACAGAAGTATACAAAGAGTTTGAGTTAGCGCCCTGCGCCCTCGCTTATGTTTGGGTCTGAGCTCCGCGCTACTCAGTGGACTGTACCCTTGTTTACTGGTTTGTACCTGTGCCTGGTTACTTGTTGTATGCCTGTGTGAATCGGTCAGCTAAATGTTAAACGTGCCCTCTGTCCCCTGTCCTCCTACAAAAACAATATTTTGTAATGATTTTTACTTATGTAACGCCATGAACCAACTCCACCCCCTCCAGTCAGGCCGTGAGGGGGTAACCCGGCTCTGGCGCAGCGCGCACGGACGGAGCGGAGGCGGGCGAGGCGAGTGCCGGAGACATGACGCGCGCGAGGCGGTGATGCGGTGATGCGGTGATGCGGTGATGCCCGTCACGTTTCCTTAGACAAAAGGAAACCTTCACAAACCAGATGAGCCGAAAGTCGACGCGGCTTCATGGAATGTTGACGGAGCTGAGATGCGAGCTAACAAACATTATAAATAAATGAAAAAAGAAGAGACGAATTGAGAACCGCATTCTTTTTAGAAGTCGGTTAAAAAAATTAAACCACGAGCGTAGTGTTGTGATCTGTCGCACTCAGGCCCGGCGAGGGGGCGGGGGCGGGGGCGGAGGGGTAACTGTGAGTCGGCCCCCGCGAACTCACTCCGCTGAGCTAGTACACTCCGGCCGCTGCTCCTGTGCCGGTAGTCGGCAGTCGGCGAGGTCACCGCGGTGCTGCACACAAACAAGGGCGCGGCGGCTCAGGTGATAAGGCGTGACGTCACCGGCGCGGCGGCGGCGGCGGCGGTGGCGGCGCCGGCGCGTCCTCCCGCGCGCGGCGCGCGGCCGCGGCGCAGTCGCGAGGCGCGCGCCCCCGCGGTCGAGCGTGCGTCCGACACCCGAGCGCCGCGCGTGCACCATGAGCGAGGCCGAGGGCCCGGCGCCGGCGCGCTGGCCCGCCGGCGTGCTGCGCCGCAGCGGCGCCCGCGCGGCGCGCCGCGTGCTGCGCGTCAAGTACCGCAGCGTGCCGCCGACGCCCGCGCCCGCGCCCGCGCCCCCGCCGCCGCCCGCTGACGACACCGTCTCCTGTTTCTGCAGGTGCGCTCTCTCCGCCGCGGCCGCCGCTCTCTGCGGGTGAACACTACCTTCTACTTGCGAGCCGCCGACACGCTCGCCTTTATTAATTAAACACATTTGTCATAATAGAATAGCTTAGAATAAGGCGTGTGCTGGACGGCACTACGGTCCGAGGTGACTTTGTAACGTCGTCCCGCGCACCGCGCACCGCGCACCGCGCACCGCGCACCGCGCACCGCGCCGCCGCTGCCACGCCGAGCGGCGGAGGCTTCGCGCAGTTACAACACACACACGAGTAACTGCGATAAGCCCGAAACTCGAAACTCGGAGTCGGGCCGCGGCAAGGGCTCCCCACTCGAACTGTAACACACCTAATGTAATATTTGGTCGGAGTGCGGAGTGCGCACGCCTCCGCCCCGCGGGCCGCCGGGCCGCGGGCGCGCTGCTGCCAGGATTGCGTTCCGCGGGAGACGGGCAGCATGCTGGACAGTGAACCTCCGCGAGCCGGGTGCAGGCGCGCCGTACGCGCCACGTCGCCGGTCGCCGCGCAGGCCCGGCTCCGAGCAGCGACTCGCCGGCGGCACGAATAACAATAAACCCTAATAAATTTATATACCTACGTATAATATAATATATTTATTCTCAAAGTTAGCAGCCGTTTGTTTTCCATGTAAAATAACATATCAGGCGGCGTCTGATACACAGGGCAGGGTGTCAGGTAGAGGGTTAGGCAAACCAAACGGGTGTGTTCGGGGACCCGTGCGGAGAATACAAGTCGGCCAAAAATAATCCTTGGCCTCCTATTGTTTTTAAACATTTTTTTGTGATTTATCTGATTTTCACCGAAATTTCACTCATTAAGCACCAAAAGTTTTTTTAAATCTCTTTTAGATCGGATGTTTTTATTTGAGTTTAGTCACCGACACATCTTCATGCAAAGCAGAATTAGATGCAAATCAAGGCTAAATAACTGGTTCAGATCTCATAAAGTGACAAAAAATAAAGAAAATTTACCTCAACGTTCGACTTTAATGGACTAGCATTCCTAAAGGTGACGTGCTTTCAAAAACTTCTCTGGTTATCACTCATCACCATGGCAGACTGAGTTGGTATAAACCTTACAAGCTTGTGCAATAACCGAGGGGGAACGGATAACGAACACAGCTCCTCTGTTGGAGCTACTACGCCAGCAGCAAGAGCCTCTGGTTGGCACTTGGCACGGGCACACGCCGGCAGGGGGGCGTCGGTGCAGGACTCTCCGCCCCCACTTTGAACAAGCTCCTCTGTTGTGATCACACGCCCGGCATCTACGGCGCGTTTCTGTGTCCTAGACGAGTGTTCAGCGTCATTTCTGCTTCCATTTTTGAAAAGGCATCGTGAATTCTGTGCACCACTTCTTCTTTCGTGTCGATCCACATCCCACCTCGTATCCTAACTCTTTAGCGCGTGCCCAGCTGCCCAGACAAACAAATCGAGTGGTGCTGGTGTTACGTCTGGAGCACGTGCGGGCCGCGTCGCCCGACCTGCCGATTGTTGGAGATGACCGAGCAATCAATAAAGTTGACTAATTAAATAAATAGGAGGTAAAAGATCACAAGATAAAAAGTGTTCACTCGTGCCGCGGACGCCATACGTTAACAATGTGTGGCGCGGGAGCTGCATGAATACCGCACTTAATTATTTAATTTATTTTATATTGGCTGGAAAACATACAGTGATAAATATCTTTTCATTTTGGCGCCGCATTTTGAGCATTTGTCAGCGTCGAATGTTTTAATATTCTTATGTTTCATAAGTTAAAAAGTAGTCGAGTCCAGTCCGTGTCAGTTGAGTCCAGTCATGCTTCAGTAAAGTAGGGGCGACTTTGTTATGAGCATCGAGTGAGTTTTGGAAGCAACACGAAAAGTCATGTTTCACCACATTTAGGTACCTATATCACTTTTCCTCACTCGCGACACTTTATGAATAAAACACCACTATTTTTAAGCACAAACACTCGAGACAGCACTAGTTTTGGAAAAAAAATCAACGGGGTGACACGACTCGATGGGTTCGATTCCCACCCAGGACAAGCATTTTGTGATATAAAACAAATGTTTGTTCTGTGTCTGGGTGTACTGTATGTATTTACAAAAAAAAAAGTATTTAAGTATTTTATCAGTATCTGATTCCCATAGTACAAGCTTTGCTTAGTTTGGGGTCAGATGGCGCTGTGTGTAATGTCCTACGATATTTATTTATTTTATTTACTCTTTCCGCGTTCCCGCGGAAAAAACAAAACCTGGTCGTCGGCGTCGGCTGGTACGTGGACGTGCAGCTCCAGGCCTCCAGGCGCCGCCGGCGCCGCGTGACGCGTCGCGCGCCATTTTATCAAAGGAAATGTTTCGGCGCTAGTTTTCCTTAACGGGTTTCAAGGTGACTTCGAAACACTAGATCTACACTAGAAACGGCCTTCGTTCTTCATTATCGAGTTCGGGTGCGTCACGCGACGCGGCGCGCGCGAGCGCTGCCACTCTTTAGTCGTCCGGCTCTTTTATACGAGTCACTAGTAGGGATTGCAATCCATTATCCAGAAGAGTGGGATCCCGCCGCGGCGCGGGCGTGCGGGCCCGCGACCGGCAAATCCCGCTAATTCATTCAAATGTGCCCGCAATTCGCGTTTGCGCGTCCGGGTGAACGGCAACAACGCGCGACGGGACGTTGTTGCCGTTCACCCGGTTGTGTTGCACGCGCACACACACACACACACACACACACACACACACACACACACACACACACACTGTAAATACCTCGCGAGGACTGATTACGCCATACTTGCCTCACAGTCTAACATTTTAGAGTAGATACCTATAAACGCTGCAAAATATTTATATTTGCTGTTGTTTTTAAAATTTTACTGATCAACAAGTAGTCAAATAGGAAAATTAATAAATAAGTCGATTGGGTGTAGTGAATACCTCCTGTTAATTTTTGTGATTTTTAATACACATTTAATTATTCTATAACTAAAAATATTTGTTTAAATTCCGGAAAACTTATATTTGCGGGATCCCGCGGGATTAAAGTCAATCCAGCAAAAATCCCACTGGATTGAAAACAGTGCTGGATTGCACCCCTAGTTACGAGGACAACACAAAATCGACCGTTGTCAGCCGTACATGCGACTCTGCTGCTGCTGCTGCTGCTGGGAGCTCCACGCGGCTCCCGTGCGCTGTCATATTGTGGCTCCTGAAAATGTCTCGATTATCTTTGTAAATAGGTACATGTCTAATCGGTACATTTATAAATACGGGATGAAAAGCTCCGCTTCGGCGGGTCGTCCTCGGAGCCGAGGCTTCGGTTCAGGCGGCTGACCTTGCGTTATGTGCTGCGTATGTTGTGTCGGCGCGGACGAGCCGGGGCCGCGCGGGGCGCCGGCGGCGGCCTTGACCCACTCGAGGGAGGCTCCGCGGAGCGTCGCGCGCCGCCTCGCGACCTAGTGCGCGCCCCCGCACCGGTCCATCCACACCGGTACACCGCCGCGCCGCGCGGTGCGGCGCGACTAGCGACGACCCGACCGGCGCGGGCGCTCCGCTCCGGGCTCGGCTCCCGGCGGACCGTCGCGTCGCCGTGCGCTCGAATGAGATCCGCACCTCGGACACGATGCAGATGTAGCGACGAGTCCGCACGGACCGGCGCGGCGGCGCGGCGGCGCAGCCGGAAGCCGGAACATCGGAGAACTCGTACAAAAGTACGGAACAGGTTTTCATTTCGCGGTGCGGGGGCGGGGCCTTCGAGAGTCGACGCCGCTCCTCGAGGAAGGCCTCTTGCACGAAAACGAAGTGCTTCAAAACAAAAACAAATATCTCTCGCAGCCCCGCCGGCGCCCGCAGCCCCGCCGCCGCCGCCGGAGCCCCGCACGACGCGTGTCGTCACATACAGTTTCACGTAAGGCTCTTAAATGCAAGTTTCGAAACGCATTCCGGTGCGGTTACGAGCTTTCCGCGCCGCCGCCAAAACCCGTGTGTTGTGTTGTTGCAGGTGAGTGCTCCGGCTGCCATGCTCGACTGTCTGTGGTGAGTCTCGCGCCGCCGCCGCGCCCGCACCGCGCCCGCGCCGCGTTCATGTCATATCTACATTAAACTCGACGGCTGGACCCATTTTGAATTAGCCAGGAGTGAACGCGCTCCACGGGATACGGGATACTTTTCTTATACGAGTATGATGTAGTATGTATAATGTTTATTATACACAGGGTTACGCGGAACGGTAGTAGTCGCTAGAAACGAGACCTCATCATCGTGAACACCTTTCCTACGGGACCGACGATGAAATCGCGGAAAATTAGCTGTTTCGGGCATCGAGGCGAAGCGAGGGTCGGTTCCGTCCCGCCTCCACGCGGCGCGGGCGCCCCCGAGTGCGGCGCCCGCGCGCCCCTCCGGCGGCGGCGGCGCTCGACCACTACGGAACTCGGTTACGCACGGCCATGATCATTCTGCGGCCCGCGGCGGCCGTCTCGGAATGTCGGCGCGAAACGAACGCGGTGTCGCGGTCGTTGCTAAAATGCTCATAGTGCGACAAAACCGAAATTGTGTAAAGAGCAGTGCCTGCGCGCCAGCGGAGTCGCCGCCGGGGCGCAGCGCCCGCGTGTATACATAGTGCGGGAAGCTGAGCGAGCCGGGAACGCTGAGTGGTCAGCACTACATTTATTGTCAGATTTCATTTTCGTCCAAAGGCATGCGATGCAGTTTTGTTATCTTTACCTTGTCTTATTGAACGCCTCGTTCGCATACTGGCTGCTCCTCGGGACCTGCCGCCCCGGCGCCCGCGCCTGCGCCGTGACGGCGGCGAGTCGGGCCGCAACCCGCAGTTTCCTGCTTCACGGCGAGAGTGGGGGCTCGAGGCGCGGGCGGCGGCGACGCGAGGCCCGAACCGAGCTCTTGCTTTTCTTGTGAAAAGACGATGGTGATGTAACTTTCCAAGTTATACTGCTGGCAGGAGGGCTCCGGGCTCCGGGCGCCGGACTCGCCGCGACTCTTACTGAAACTTACAACAGACCTCTTCTATATCGGCGTGCTGCGTGCTGCGTGCTCCATCCTCCATCCTCGGCCGCACCGTCGCGTCGCTTTCCGTCAGGCGAGTCGGTGGCCAAACGTAGATTCGTAGTTTTCTATTTGATAGAAAACTCTTCTCTGTTTTCGTGTTGTCAGTTTCCGCACTCGTCTTGTTTTTATACAAAACTTCCCGCTCGACAGAGTATCTACCCAGTACCCAGTACCCAGTACCCAGTACCCAGAGCCACATGTACATGTACAGTACATGCAGCGACGCCGGGTGACGTCACGCGGCGCGGCCGACTCGTTTCGTTACTCGGTCACCTGATTAGCGGGTAAATACGCAATACTTAGATGTTGTGCGCGAAAGGGACGCACGCGCTGCGCGGGGAGCGGGGAGCGGGGCGCGGGGCGCCACGGCCGCCGCCGCCGCCCGCGCGCGCCGCTGGCGCTCGCCGCTGGCGCTCAGTGAGCGGAGCGACCGCCGCGCCGCCGCCATGTGTCACGCGGTGGTGCTCGGAGTGCTGTTCTCGTTGCCGTCCTACCTCTACTCGGCCGTGCCCTTCAGGTGAGCGCGCGTGCTACCCCGCTAGCAGTGCTATGTGCTACCACTACTGAAGAAGGACGAGCCGCGATGGCCGCCGTTTGTCGTGTCGATTCGCATGTGTACTACTTTAAAGTATCCGGAGCGCGGCCTCTAGCGTTCTCCGCGAGTTCGTGGCGCAGCGACAGATTCGTCGCCGGAGCCGCAGCCGCAGCCGGAGCCCGCCTGAGCGCCGGACGGCGGACGGCGGACGGCGGACGTGTCGGCTCGGCCGCCGCGCCGCCTCCTGTCCTGTTGTAACGGCACGCTCGGAGGACGGGGAGTCCAAGAAAACGATTGGAAAGGGGCGCGGCTCTGAGCTCCACGCTGTCGAAAACTTATTCACAGTCGAGGAAAATAAAACGCAGGGCCGCTCGTTCGCCAGCACATGTTCCACGTTCTCCGTGAAGCTCGGGAGCCGGGGAGCTGGAGCCCCGGTGCTGGTGGAGCGCGCGCGCAGGTCGTCAGGGCGAGCAGCCCCCGCGCGCCGCCGGGCTCGGCTATGTTATGATTGTAAAGTACAATTGAATCGCAATAATTGGAAGAATATCGACTTATTTACTTACTATACACAAATATAGGTATATATTTATGTATACTAAGTTTTTTTAAGAAAGTTAAAAACGATTTACGAAGATTATTTATTAATGTCAAAAAGGAAACGAGTAGGTAATAAATAACGTTAAGCTATTGTGAGTCCTCCGAGCCCGCCGCTCCTGCGTGTACGTGTACTGTCCCGGCGCCGGGCGCGGGCGCGGGCGCGGGCGCGGGCGCGGGCGCGGGCGCGGGCGGCAGCAGGCGCGTGTGTTCTCCTGCGCCGTTTAAACTCATGGATTGCGTGCGCGCCGTGGGATTCGAACCTAGGGCCTTCAGATTAGGAGCCAGGCGGCCTCGCGACTGGGCTAACTTTGTCTGTTCACATTGCCTAAATCATCATTGTCATAACTTAACATTGTCTGTTACATGCTATATTCCTTTTTGTCTTTTAAATGTATATAAATTGATTGACAAATCACTGCGTAGTATATTACAAATATGGCAAGTATGGCAACCTTCATACTTGCGAGGCCGAAGGACGACAAGTGTGGCAATGGCAAACCGCTACTTATAGTACAAATATGGCAAGTGCTTGCCGCACTTGCCGTCGCTCCGTAGGTATAGTAGGTACCAGTATGTGAACCTCCCAGCTTCTATACCTACTTCATATCGATTTAAAACTTTAAGGTTTCGGTCGTGATCAGTAGGTACATTATAATAATTATTATGATTAGATAAATAATAATTATCGTCATGTTCAGTCGACTGGCAACTGTTTCGAGATTGTTTATCTATGTATTCTCTTGGTTCTTCTTTTTTCAAAATGTTTCTTTTCGTCCTTTCAATGTTTATTTTAGTATATGTATTTAGTAACAGTTGACAATCTCCACACTCCGGTCGACGCTCGCTTCCCGCGGCGAGGCTTCGATGCTTCGTTTCGTACGCTATGACGTCGGGGGCGAGGGCGCGCGAGTCCCGCGAGTCTCGCGAGTCTCGCAGTAACGAGGGGAGTCTGTGTGTGCAGGAAGGCGCGGCGCAAGGAGCGCGAGGGCGAGGCGGGCGGCGCGGGCGCGGGCGCCGGCGCGGCCGACCCCAAGCTGTACCTGCAGGAGGCGCTGCTGGAGCGCAAGCTGCCCGAGCTGGACATGCGCGCGCTGGTGGAGCTGCCGCGCGGGCTCGACTACAACGAGTGGCTGGCGTCGCACACGCTGGCGCTGTTCGACCACGTGAACCTGCTGTACGGCACCGTGTCCGAGTTCTGCACGGCCGCCTCGTGCCCCGAGATGGCGGGCCCCGGCGGCCGCGCCTACCACTGGGTCGACGAGCGCGGCAAGAAGGCGCGCCTGGCCGCGCCGCAGTACGTCGACTACGTCATGACCTACACGCAGAAGACGGTCAACGACGAGACGCTCTTCCCGACCAAGTACGCGAACGAGTTCCCCGCCGCCTTCGAGGCCACCGTGCGCCGCGTCGCGCGCCTGCTGTTCCACGTGGTCGCGCACATGTACGCCGCGCACTTCCGCGAGCTGGCGCTGCTGCGCCTGCACGCGCACCTGCACCTCACCTTCGCGCACCTCACCGCGCTCGACGCGCGCTTCCACCTGCTCGACCACAAGGAGACCGAGGTACGCATACCGACTACGTACCTACTACTGCGCTACTGTGCCACTGTGCCACTGTGCCACTGTGCCACTGTGCCGATAACATCCATATAAACGTGTTGTACGATAACGTGTAACGTGGCGTCGTATCGTTGCAGGTGCTCAGAGACCTGGAGGTGGCGCTGCGGCTGACGGAGGCGGCGCCGGCCGGGGGAGGCGGCGGCGGCGGCGCCGGCGCGGGCGCAGGCGAGGCGGCGGCGGCCGACCACTCGTCGCCGCGGCGCCGCTCGCCCGTCGTCACGCAGCCGCTGGGCTCGGCGTGACGGGCGCCAGCGCCGCGCTCCCCACTGCCTTCTCGTACTTAACGAGCCGCCGCCGCCGCCGCCCGACGCCCGACGCCCGACGCCCGAGGCCCGACGCCCGACGCCCGAGGCCCGACGCCCGACGCCCGCGCCGTGCCGACCGACTGCTCCCATGCCTTTTGCGAGTCGACCCACTAGATGACGCGTGTTATGTGAAACGTTTCGCGAGTTGATGAATAATTGTTAATTATATTGTAAATATTTCTGTTAAGTAGTTCTAGGAGATTACGATTACTTTACTTATAATTTGTGATTGCTTTGGTTGTAAATAAAAGTGATATTTGTTTAACTAATAAACTGAAAGCTTTACGAGATTCGTCCGTTTTATTGCGTCGGTGGCTGCGTCGGTGGAGCCCGCGCGCGCCGGGTGGGAGCTGGCTCGCGGCGGTATGCCGGGCAGCGGACTGGAAGCTGTAGGCACGCGCGTGTTGCTATTCTGGACTGAGTAGTGCTAGGAGCCACTTGTCTGTTACAGCCGTGAATTCCGCCTCATATTAGGTGCATATATGTGAATCCTCCTCCCGCCAGAACCAAACCACTGGTGAACTTGACCTTATTCTTTCTTTCCTTAGACTGTTTCCGGCTGCAGAAAGATATAGATAAGGTATACGACTGGAGTGTTAAGAACAAGATGGAGTTCAACTCGTCAAAGTGCTTTCTAATGACTTTTGGGCGCAAGCGACACCCGATCGAATTTCATTATAGGTTGGGCAAGGATATAATATCGCGTGTAACATTTATGAAAGATTTGGGTGTCTTGTTTGACCGTGAACTCACGTTCAATAGTCATATAGCCACGGTTGTCAAGGAGTCCTACAGTCGACTAGGTTTTGTGCTTCGGAACTCTCGAGGATTTCAAAACATTGAAGTTATTAAGCTCATTTTCAGTGCCTTGGTTCGAAGCAAACTAGAAGCCAGCGCATGTGTTTGGCATCCGCACGAGGACAAATACACTCTAATGTTGGAGAAAGTTCAAAAGGCCTTCCTTAGGTATCTCTATAAGCGGAAGTTTGGATACTACCCTTATATGTATCCAACAGACTTTTTACACGGTACCCTGGGATACAATTCGTTAGAAGTTAGGAGAGCCTATGACCAGCTTGGTACAATGTGTAAAATTCTGCGGGGACAAATCGATGCACCAGAGTTAACCGAGCAGCTTAGTCGCTTGTATGTACCGGACAACTATCGTCGGTGTAGGAAGCACAAACTGTTTGCTGTGCCGTTGTGTAGAACAGTTGCGCACAAGAGTTCGCCTATACCGCGTTCCCTCGCCACCCTCAACGCTCTTCTAGATGTTCAGCCCGAATGCGACCTGTTTGCGGGCGATTGGAGGAATATAATGGCCGATTGCCTCAAATACTGCGAGACAACCTCAAAAAGGCAATCCAGTATTTATAAATAATTAGATTAATATACTTATATATATATATATATAAGTATATTAATCTAATATATATATATATATATATATATATTTAATTATTTAATTATTTTCTTCTTATTTTTAATTATTGATTATTGTTTTGATTTCTATTTCATGACTTAAATAAGTTCTTTTTTAATGTTGTCATTAGTGTAATTCGAAAATTGACGGTGCTAATTGACTAAAAAAATAAATAATAAATTGATTTGTTGGATTACACCAAATGTACGTCGGTAATCTGTATTTAAAAATGATGTAGGTCTGTAGTGGAACTTGAGCTGAGACGAGAAGGAAAATGAGTAAGAAAGTAATGGAAGGCAAAGAGGCGGAAACGCAGAGTCGTGTGGCGCCGTTGTATTTTTTTCAAAACTAGTGTTTTCGAGTATTTTATAGAAAAAGTTTGTTAAAAAATTGGAGTTTTATACAAGCGCCGATGTGGGAAATTAAGTGATAAAATGTAGTGAAACATGAATTTTCGTGTTGCTTCCAAAACTCCATCGAAGCTTACAGTAAAGTCGCCACTACTTTACTAAAGCATGACTGGACTTGACCAAGACTGGACTTCGACTATAACTATAGCATATAGCTACAAGGCAACTTATGAAACTTGAAAATATAAAACACTTGACACTGGCAACTGCTCAAAATGCGACATCAAAATCAAAGTAGAAGAAAGAGTGTCTAAGCTTTGAACGACAAGATAGCGAGATGAAGGATCCAAGATAATGTAGTTTTTAAACACACGTTTTTAGGACCGAGTTGCACTGCAGTTTTCAGAATCGGTAAAGTAAGTAGTGCCACATAGGCAGCCCGTACACGTAGCGCGCGATCCGCGATCAATGATCGCGATCCAGACTGATCGTGTACGAAGCGGATTGACGGACTGATGCTCCGGATCGCATAATATCTAGAAATTTTGAAATCATGATCGCGGATCGCGGATCGTGATCATGATTGAACGTGTAAGGCGGCCCATAGGCTAATCTTAAACACAGACTTATCCGTATTAAAAAAAAAAAAAACTTTATCCTGGTACGGATAAGAAATCCGGATTTCCCGAAACTAAAAACAGATAAGTACATATATCTGTTGTACAATAAATAAATAAGTATACCTACTTAATCTTGCTCACTAAAAGAATGAAAAAATTTAACTTAACTAAAAGTGTAAAACTTCAAGAAGAACTCCATCGAAGCTTTATAGTAAAGTCACCACTACTTTACTAAAGCATGACTGGACTTGACTGACATGGACTGTACTTGACCAAGACTAGACTTTAACTATAACTAAAGCTACGAGGTAACATAAGGTAACTTAAAATGTAAAACACTTGACACTGGCAAATGATCAAAATGCGACGCAAAAAAAAGGGACCCGAAACAAATTGGAGTTTTGGCGGGAACGCGGAAAGAGTCGTGTCGCCCTGTTGTATTTTTTCCAAAACTTGTGTTTTGTCGAGTGTTTATGCATTAAAATGGTGATGTTAAGATCATAAAGTGCCGAATCAAAAGCGCGAGTGTGGGAAAATGATATAATGTGGTGAAACATGACTTATCGTGTTGCTTCCAAAACTCCATTGAAGGTTTATAGTAAAGTCACCAATACTTCACTAAAGCATAACTGGACTTGACTGACACGGACTGTACTTGACCAAGACTGGACTGACTATAACTATAGCTACGAGGCAACTTATTAAACTTATGAAACTTGAAAACATACAACACTTGACACTGGCAAATGCCCAAAAAGCGACGCCAATACAAAAAAAAAAAAATTGTCAAAGTCATTCAAACAGCATGACAAAGTGACAGGAATGATTCGAAATAGATCTTCAGCGCCCACGACGTTCACACCGGTAATAAGAGTAAGCTTTGTAAATATGTTATGTAAATATATTATTAAAAAAAATGTGTACTGTAAATATGTGTAATTGTTAAAAACTATGTTATTGTTAGTTTGTTTTTCTGTGTTCATCCTGATCCTGACAGTTAGTTTTAATTGTTTTGTTACAGAAAAGGAAAAAAAAAACTGTGAACCGTTCCGTGCATCATATTTAACACCTCTTTGTGTGGTAGTCTATCATTCCATGTGTAATTGGCAGGATTGTGAAGTATCTTCGCAAAGGCCATTTATCAAAAGACAAAGTCGAAGAGTAAGCATGACTTAATTTAATTTCTGCTGTTAGTTTTTATTAGGTTTGTTCGTGGGCATTATTGACGTATTTCGGACTGAGCCCAATTTCTGCAATCTGCTGCAGATTCAAGATTGTGATTTGATTTTATTTTGTGTGGTGTCTGTATCGAAACGAAAGGAAACGATAAGGGCTACGATAATACTACTATTCTTCGATTCGTAACTGATAAGACTTTCTGTGTATTACCACGATATCGTAAGCCGTAATAAGTCAGGTTGGAAAAGGCGAACTCTGCGCAATTTCATTGACATCGAGTCGGGGAGTCCGAAGCGCACAGGCGGAGGATAATGCCCGCATCCCCGGGCGGGGTCTGAGACAATGTACGACAGCACATGCGGTGCGGCGGCGAGCGGCCAGTGCGGCCCGGCGCAGCGCGAGGGCGAAGGCTCGCCGACGCGCGAGCCGCCGCCGCCGCCGCCCGACCGCGACTACAGCGGCTTCGACATCGTGAAAGCGACACAGTACGGCGCCATCGCGCGTGTGAAGGAGCTCGTCGAGGCCGGCTGGGACGTGAATCAGCCCGACCACGAGACCGTCACGCTGCTGCACTGGGCCGCAATAAACAACCGGCGCGACATCGTCGACTATCTGCTGGAGCGCGGCGCGCGAGTCGACGCGGTCGGCGGCGAGCTGCAGTCGACGCCGCTGCAGTGGGCGTCGCGCCAGGGGCACCTGGAGGCGGCGGTGGCCTTAGTGCGCGCCGGCGCCGACCCCGCGCTGCGCGACGCCGAGGGCTGCGCCAGCCTGCATCTGGCGGCGCAATTCGGTCACACGGCCGTGGCGGCGTACCTGGTGGCGCGTGGCGTGGCGCCGGACGCGCCCGACGCGGCCGGCATGACACCGCTCATGTGGGCTTGCTGGAAGGTGCCGGCCGTGGACCCGGCGCGCCTCCTGCTCACGCTGGGTGCCAGCACGGGCCCCGCCGACCTGGCGCACGGGAACACGGCGCTGCACTGGGCTATCCTGGCGCGCAACTCCACTGCTGTGTCTACGCTGGTGCTCTATGTGCGTACCACTCCTCGGCTTCCTAGCTGTTATGCTAAATTTCTTTTGTTTTACAGGGAAAACATACATCTACGCGAGCCAACCTAGCTATATTCACCCTCTCATATTTAATTGGTTGCACTCTGTATTCCACTTCTGACAGCCCTGTCGGCTCAATTGTAGTATGTCTGCTGTAAGAGCTGTAGGGCGCGGGTTCGGTTCCCGCCAGGACAAACCTGTATGTTTTTAATGATGTATCTGTTTGTTGTACATACCTCATTGTTATTACAATCTAGCCTAGTTGAGACTAATAAGTAATTTTTATATAACTTAAATTGCAAAGTAGTGTATATTCTAAGAATGCGTCCATCGACACTTTTCTTACTGTCTCTATTAAGGGGAAGACACTTTGTTCGTGTGTTCTATAATGTGTAGTACTCACTGCACTGACATTACTAACTTAATACACTAACTCAAAAGGTTTTGTCCTTTTTAGTCTTCTTACTATATCCGTGTTGTCGAGGAGCTGGATAGCCATGTTGGTGAAGTGTATCTAGCCAGATAGCCAGCTCATGCAACACATGTTGGTGAAGTCTATTTGCATGAGCTTCAGCGTATTTTCTAATGATGGTTGCGACCATGTAACCTCCAAGCCTGTATGCGACATTAAATGTTTGTTGTCTGGGTGTGGGGATGTATGTACGACACATATTTACAAAAGAAGAAAGTTAAGTATCACACAAGATATATTAGCTGACAGCAGCTGACAGCATGACACATGCTGCTGAGTCATAGCGGCAATGCTGAGCGCTATGACTCGGCAGCTAATGCTCGGGCGGGGGCGGCGGTGGTGGGGGTGGTGAAGATGTTGCAACGCACATTACACATATGTATTCCGAATGTATTACAAAATAAATAAAACGCGCGCAAGCGAGCGCGCGGGAGACGTGACGAGTCCGTGTGCGTGCAGGGCGAGGCCAGCCTGGACGTGCCCAACCTGCGCGGGGTGACGCCGCTGGCGATGCTGCAGGCGGGCGGCGGCGCCGCGTGGCTGGGCGCGCGCGTGGCGGAGCGCGTGCGCGAGCGCAGCCTGCCGCGCGGCGCGCCGCACCTGCTGCGCCGGCTCTCCTACGACAAGGTACCCCGCGCTAGCCCGCGGTGTCCCCGGCCGTCGCCGTCGAGCTCGCTCCTCCACGCCGCAGTGTTATGTTGCAGAAGTTCCGGTGGTGGTGCGTGGTGGTGATGCCGTTCCTGGCGTTCTATCTGACGGGGCTGGTGCTGGAGACGGACACGGTGTACGCGGCGAAGGCGTTCCTGCTGGTCTGCCTGTACTCGCTGCTGCACTTCCTCGCCAACCTGCTGTTCGACGACGACCTCAAGAACATCCTGCCGCTCAGCGTGTACCTCGCCACCAAGGTACCGCCGCGCGCGGCCGCGGCCGCGGAGCTCTCCCGCGGGAGCTCCGCCCCTCAGCGCCTGTGTGCTCTGTGCAGGCCTGGTTCTACGTCACCTGGGTGGTGTTCGTGGCGGGCGCGGTGAGCGTCGGCGCCACCTTCGCGTTCCTGGCGAGCTCGGCCGCGCTGTGGTACACGTTCCTGCGCTCGTGGCGCTCCGACCCCGGCGTCATCTGCGCCAGCCGCCAGGATAAGTTCCAGGTGAGTGATGAGACGATGGTGGGACGACCCGCGACCCGCGACCCGCGACCCGAGCTCACCGCCGCCGTGTGTCTGTGCGCAGACCATCATCGAGCTGTCGGAGGGCGGCGGCTGCGGCGGCTTTGAGCCGGCGCGCTTCTGCTCGGCGTGCCTGGTACGCCGCCCGCTGCGCTCCAAGCACTGCTCCGTGTGCAACCGCTGCGTGGCGCGGTTCGACCACCACTGCCCCTGGGTCGGCAACTGTATCGGCGAAAAGAACCACCGCTACTTCGTGGGCTTCCTGGCCAGCCTGCTGGTGATGTGCGCCTTCATGGCGTGGGGCTGCGCGCAGTACCTGGCGGCGCGCTGCGGCGCGGACGCCACGGCCGGCCCGCTGGACGCGCTGCTGGCCTGGCCGCGCTGCAGCGCCTGGGTGTCGTGGGTGGCGCTCAACGCGCTCTTCCACCTGTTCTGGGTGCTGGTGCTCACGTGCTGCCAGCTGTACCTGGTGGTGTGCCTCGGCATGACCACCAACGAGCAGCTGAACCGCGCGCGCTACCGCCACTTCCAGGCGCGCGGCGGCCGCTCGCCCTTCACGCGCGGCCCGCTGCGCAACGCCGCCGACTTCTTCCGCTGCCGGCTGTGCGGCCTGCTGCCCGCGACCCCGGCGCCCGACCTCGAGCCCATGCTGCACAACCACTTCGTGTGAGCGCGGGGCTTACTTCCTGCATAATATCACTTGTAAAACGTTCTAGTGAGTACATACTCGGTACCCTATCGTTGTTCAATTTCAATATTGCTTTTCATTCAGGCGGAACATTCCTAGCCGCATCTGAACCGCCGGCCGCCTTCGTGACACGGCGCGGGCCATAGCCTAAGTCGACGTCGCTCCGCGCGAGAGAGTAGCCATACGAACCTACTATTAATGAATTGTAATTATGATATTTTTGTAATTATGTTGTACCTGAGCGTCCTGCGCCTCGAAGCTGGATTTTACGGTGGCGACGGTCGTCCGTTACGCTGATCGCTGAAGGCACTAGTCGGCCGTGCCGCTGATCGCTCAAGGCACTGGTCGGCCGTGCTGCTGATCGCTCACGGCACTGGTCCGCCGTGCCGCTGATCGCTCACGGCACTGGTCGGCCGTGCCGCTGATCGCTCAAGGCACTGGTCGGCCGTGCCGCTGATCGCTCAAGGTGATCGAAGACGACAACTGGCGTTGGACGCAGACCATAGTCATAATTTTTTAACCAATAGGTCATTGATTGTGATGTAATGCTATGCGAGCATATTCTTATTGTATAAAGCGGGCGCGCGTAGCTGTTATTGATAATAATAACTAACTAGGTATTATAAGTACGAGTACGTGAACTGATGTTCGAAGAGATGAAACCAAATTGCATTTCCATTATTTAAATAAAAACTTGAATACACTACACATTTGTTTTACTACACGTGTGATGTACCTCCTCTGTCGCCGAGCCGTCAGCCTCCTGCGACCAGCCTGCCACGCGAGCGCGGCGCAGGGCTCCGCTTCGGGCGCATGGCTGCTGTCTGCCGATGACCTGCGTTTCAGGACGACATACACTGATGTGTCCCAGCAGTCGACGCGGGTGATTGAATAGAGCGGGATAGTTTGTTTGCACGATCATCTCAAATAAAACTACCAGTCGGTTTCCAAACATTATTTTTCCAACCTTAGAAGCGGATCGCGGCAGGAACACTCCCGGCCCGCCCAAAAAATGTAAAGTATCGAAATCGATCAAGTGGTTATTAAAAAATCAACAAGTATTTAAAAATTGTATTCTACATCGATGATCACCATCAGTCAGAGTGTGAGAATGTACGTTCGCCCGAATGACCCGACGGTAGATAAGCCTCTGCTATACTATGTACCTACATAAGATAAGTATTTGCAAGTTTGGTTTAGCACAAACAAATGTTCACTGCAGCGCCCCCTGGCGAGTTGCCACAGTAACAGCCGAACTCAGAGACTCTGAAGCTCGAACGCTCTATCTAAGATAATGCTCCAATTAAATCCGAACCCATGACTGAAAACTGCCTCAAAATCGGACAAGTAGTTTTGGAGAAAACTGCCAACATGGATTTGCACAGACAATGTTAGCAGCAGCGCCCCCTGGCGAGTTATACCGCCAACTATCCGTCGTAGATAAAAATGTAATGAAATAAACAATAATATTCTGGGGTGCAACAGACTAAAAAATGTTTTGTTGTGCACTTGAGAAGGTAGCTAGATAAGAAGGGATAATAAGAATAGAGAAAATAGAAATATACGTAGGAGGAGGAAGGAGATTTTACTACAGTAAACTTTTATACCGTACACCTGTCGAAGGAAAGATATTAAGAGATAGGAAAGGTAGGTAGGTAGGTAGGTAGGTAGGTAGGTAGGTAGGTAGGTAGGTAGGTAGGTAGGTAGGTAGGTAGGTAGGTAGGTAGGTAGGTAGGTAGGTAGGTAGGTAGGTAGGTAGGTAGGTAGGTAGGTAGGTAGGTAGGTAGGTAGGTAGGTAGGTAGGTAGGTAGGTAGGTAGGTAGGTAGGTAGGTAGGTAGGTAGGTAGGTAGGTAGGTAGGTAGGTAGGTAGGTAGGTAGGTAGGTAGGTAGGTAGGTAGGTAGGTAG